>OZ022326.1:9012772-14012772 GCA_963989225.1 Dromius quadrimaculatus
TTAGTGATGTGCTACGACTTTGTTGTGTACACTTTCATTTCACTTATTTTTCTTCTAACACATTCTCTATTTAGTTTAGGGTGTATCTGCAGTAGTAGATTTGGGGCTGCTCGTGGATCGTAATGTTAGGATCGTGAAGAGCTAGTGGCAATACCGTTGACAAATGTGGCAGTTCCAATTGATGGATATAAAGGTTGGAAAATTTGCTTCGGTAAGTCATTTAAGATTTATTTTTGGTCCAGTTTAATTTTTATATTGCCCCATAAAACTTTTTGACCCCCACAATTAAACAACATTCGACCGGAAAGTGATTTTTTAAACTGAGTTAAAGTTTGCTTGCCACAGCAAACTGACAAAGCTTTAAAAAACAATTTCCGAAGGAAAACATTTAGTATTTCCCAGTAACTTCATTAAATTCTTCAAAATTGTCTTTATAGAACCCCTTCAGCCTTTTTAGGCCCTTTCTGATTAGTGATGTGCTACGACTTTGTTGTGTACACTTTCATTTCACTTATTTTTCTTCTAACACATTCTCTATTAGTTTAGGTGTATCTGCAGTAGTAGATTTGGGGCTGCTCGTGGATCGTAATGTTAGGATCGTGAAGAGCTAGTGGCAATACCGTTGACAAATGTGGCAGTTTCCAATTGATGGATATAAAGGTTGGAAAAATTTGCCTTCGGTAAGTCATTTAAGATTTATTTTTGGTCCAGTTTAATTTTTATATTGCCCCATAAAACTTTTTGACCCCCACAATTAAACAACATTCGACCGGAAAGTGATTTTTTAAACTGAGTTAAAGTTTGCTTGCCACAGCAAACTGACAAAGCTTTAAAAAAACAATTTCCGAAGGAAAACATTTAGTATTTCCCAGTAACTTCATTAAATTCTTACAAAATTGTCTTTATAGAACCCCTTCAGCCTTTTTAGGCCCTTTCTGATTAGTGATGTGCTACGACTTTGTTGTGTACACTTTCATTTCACTTATTTTTCTTCTAACACATTCTCTATTTAGTTTAGGTGTATCTGCAGTAGTAGATTTGGGGCTGCTCGTGGATCGTAATGTTAGGATCGTGAAGAGCTAGTGGCAATACCGTTGACAAATGTGGCAGTTCCAATTGATGGATATAAAGGTTGGAAAATTTGCTTCGGTAAGTCATTTAAGATTTATTTTTGGTCCAGTTTAATTTTTATATTGCCCCATAAAACTTTTTGACCCCCACAATTAAACAACATTCGACCGGAAAGTGATTTTTTAAACTGAGTTAAAGTTTGCTTGCCACAGCAAACTGACAAAGCTTTAAAAAACAATTTCCGAAGGAAAACATTTAGTATTTCCCAGTAACTTCATTAAATTCTTACAAAATTGTCTTTATAGAACCCCTTCAGCCTTTTTAGGCCCTTTCTGATTAGTGATGTGCTACGACTTTGTTGTGTACACTTTCATTTCACTTATTTTTCTTCTAACACATTCTCTATTTAGTTTAGGTGTATCTGCAGTAGTAGATTTGGGGCTGCTCGTGGATCGTAATGTTAGGATCGTGAAGAGCTAGTGGGCAATACCGTTGACAAATGTGGCAGTTCCAATTGATGGATATAAAGGTTGGAAAATTTGCTTTGGTAAGTCATTTAAGATTTATTTTTGGTCCAGTTTAATTTTTATATTGCCCCATAAAACTTTTTGACCCCCACAATTAAACAACATTCGACCGGAAAGTGATTTTTTAAACTGAGTTAAAGTTTGCTTGCCACAGCAAACTGACAAAGCTTTAAAAAACAATTTCCGAAGGAAAACATTTAGTATTTCCCAGTAACTTCATTAAATTCTTACAAAATTGTCTTTATAGAACCCCTTCAGCCTTTTTAGGCCCTTTCTGATTAGTGATGTGCTACGACTTTGTTGTGTACACTTTCATTTCACTTATTTTTCTTCTAACACATTCTCTATTTAGTTTAGGTGTATCTGCAGTAGTAGATTTGGGGCTGCTCGTGGATCGTAATGTTAGGATCGTGAAGAGCTAGTGGCAATACCGTTGACAAATGTGGCAGTTCCAATTGATGGATATAAAGGTTGGAAAATTTGCTTCGGTAAGTCATTTAAGATTTATTTTTGGTCCAGTTTAATTTTTATATTGCCCCATAAAACTTTTTGACCCCCACAAATTAAACAACATTCGACCGGAAAGTGATTTTTTAAACTGAGTTAAAGTTTGCCTTGCCACAGCAAACTGACAAAGCTTTAAAAAACAATTTCCGATAGGAAAACATTTAGTATTTCCCCATTAACTTCATTAAATTCTTACAAAATTGTCTTTATAGAACCCCTTCACAAGACCTTTTTAGGCCCTTTCTGATTAGTGATGTGCTACGACTTTGTTGTGTACACTTTCATTTCACTTATTTTTCTTCTAACACATTCTCTATTTAGTTTAGGTGTATCTGCAGTAGTAGATTTGGGGCTGCTCGTGGATCGTAATGTTAGGATCGTGAAGAGCTAGTGGCAATACCGTTGACAAATGTGGCAGTTCCAATTGATGGATATAAAGGTTGGAAAATTTGCTTCGGTAAGTCATTTAAGATTTATTTTTGGTCCAGTTTAATTTTTATATTGCCCCATAAAACTTTTTGACCCCCACAATTAAACAACATTCGACCGGAAAGTGATTTTTTAAACTGAGTTAAAAGTTTGCTTGCCACAGCAAACTGACAAAGCTTTAAAAAAACAATTTCCGAAGGAAAAACATTTAGTATTTCCCAGTAACTTCATTAAATTCTTACAAAATTGTCTTTATAGAACCCCTTCAGCCTTTTTAAGGCCCTTTCTGATTAGTGATGTGCTACGACTTTGTTGTGTACACTTTCATTTCACTTTATTTTTCTTCTAACACATTCTCTATTTAGTTTAGGTGTATCTGCAGTAGTAGATTTGGGGCTGCTCGTGGATCGTAATGTTAGGATCGTGAAGAGCTAGTGGCAATACCGTTGACAAATGTGGCAGTTCCAATTGATGGATATAAAGGTTGGAAAATTTGCTTCGGTAAGTCATTTAAGATTTATTTTTGGTCCAGTTTAATTTTTATATTGCCCCATAAAACTTTTTGACCCCCACAATTAAACAACATTCGACCGGAAAGTGATTTTTTAAACTGAGTTAAAGTTTGCTTGCCACAGCAAACTGACAAAGCTTTAAAAAAACAATTTCCGAAGGAAAACATTTAGTATTTCCCAGTAACTTCATTAAATTCTTACAAAATTGTCTTTATAGAACCCCTTCAGCCTTTTTAGGCCCTTTCTGATTAGTGATGTGCTACGACTTTGTTGTGTACACTTTCATTTCACTTATTTTTCTTCTAACACATTCTCTATTTAGTTTAGGTGTAATCTGCAGTAGTAGATTTGGGGCTGCTCGTGGATCGTAATGTTAGGATCGTGAAGAGCTAGTGGCAATACCGTTGACAAATGTGGCAGTTCCAATTGATGGATATAAAGGTTGGAAAATTTGCTTCGGTAAGTCATTTAAGATTTATTTTTGGTCCAGTTTAATTTTTATATTGCCCCATAAAACTTTTTGACCCCCACAATTAAACAACATTCGACCGGAAAGTGATTTTTTAAACTGAGTTAAAAGTTTGCTTGCCACAGCAAACTGACAAAGCTTTAAAAAAACAATTTCCGAAGGAAAAACATTTAGTATTTCCCAGTAACTTCATTAAATTCTTACAAAATTGTCTTTATAGAACCCCTTCAGCCTTTTTAGGCCCTTTCTGATTAGTGATGTGCTACGACTTTGTTGTGTACACTTTCATTTCACTTATTTTTCTTCTAACACATTCTCTATTTAGTTTAGGTGTATCTGCAGTAGTAGATTTGGGGCTGCTCGTGGATCGTAATGTTAGGATCGTGAAGAGCTAGTGGCAATACCGTTGACAAATGTGGCAGTTCCAATTGATGGATATAAAGGTTGGAAAATTTGCTTCGGTAAGTCATTTAAGATTTATTTTTGGTCCAGTTTAATTTTTATAATTGCCCCATAAAACTTTTTGACCCCCACAATTAAACAACATTCGACCGGAAAGTGATTTTTTAAACTGAGTTAAAGTTTGCTTGCCACAGCAAACTGACAAAGCTTTAAAAAAACAATTTCCGAAGGAAAACATTTAGTATTTCCCAGTAACTTCATTAAATTCTTACAAAATTGTCTTTATAGAACCCCTTCAGCCTTTTTAGGCCCCTTTCTGATTAGTGATGTGCTACGACTTTGTTGTGTACACTTTCATTTCACTTATTTTTCTTCTAACACATTCTCTATTTAGTTTAGGTGTATCATGCAGTAGTAGATTTGGGGCTGCTCGTGGATCGTAATGTTAGGATCGTGAAGAGCTAGTGGCAATACCGTTGACAAATGTGGCAGTTCCAATTGATGGATATAAAGGTTGGAAAATTTGCTTCGGTAAGTCATTTAAGATTTATTTTTGGTCCAGTTTAATTTTTATATTGCCCCATAAAACTTTTTGACCCCCACAATTAAACAACATTCGACCGGAAAGTGATTTTTTAAACTGAGTTAAAGTTTGCTTGCCACAGCAAACTGACAAAGCTTTAAAAAACAATTTCCGAAGGAAAACATTTAGTATTTCCCAGTAACTTCATTAAATTCTTACAAAATTGTCTTTATAGAACCCCTTCAGCCTTTTTAGGCCCTTTCTGATTAGTGATGTGCTACGACTTTGTTGTGTACACTTTCATTTCACTTATTTTTCTTCTAACACATTCTCTATTTAGTTTAGGTGTATCTGCAGTAGTAGATTTGGGGCTGCTCGTGGATCGTAATGTTAGGATCGTGAAGAGCTAGTGGCAATACCGTTGACAAATGTGGCAGTTCCAATTGATGGATATAAAGGTTGGAAAATTTCGGTAAGTCATTTAAGATTTATTTTTGGTCCAGTTTAATTTTTATATTGCCCCATAAAACTTTTTGACCCCCACAATTAAACAACATTCGACCGGAAAGTGATTTTTTAAACTGAGTTAAAGTTTGCTTGCCACAGCAAACTGACAAAGCTTTAAAAAACAATTTCCGAAGGAAAACATTTAGTATTTCCCAGTAACTTCATTAAATTCTTACAAAATTGTCTTTATAGAACCCCTTCAGCCTTTTTAGGCCCTTTCTGATTAGTGATGTGCTACGACTTTGTTGTGTACACTTTCATTTCACTTATTTTTCTTCTAACACATTCTCTATTTAGTTTAGGTGTATCTGCAGTAGTAGATTTGGGGCTGCTCGTGGATCGTAATGTTAGGATCGTGAAGAGCTAGTGGCAATACCGTTGACAAATGTGGCAGTTCCAATTGATGGATATAAAGGTTGGAAAATTTGCTTCGGTAAGTCATTTAAGATTTATTTTTGGTCCAGTTTAATTTTTTATATTGCCCCATAAAACTTTTTGACCCCCCACAATTAAACAACATTCGACCGGAAAGTGATTTTTAAACTGAGTTAAAGTTTGCTTGCCACAGCAAACTGACAAAGCTTTAAAAAACAATTTCCGAAGGAAAACATTTAGTATTTCCCAGTAACTTCATTAAATTCTTACAAAATTGTCTTTATAGAACCCCTTCAGCCTTTTTAGGCCCTTTCTGATTAGTGATGTGCTACGACTTTGTTGTGTACACTTTCATTTCACTTATTTTTCTTCTAACACATTCTCTATTTAGTTTAGGTGTATCTGCAGTAGTAGATTTGGGGCTGCTCGTGGATCGTAATGTTAGGATCGTGAAGAGCTAGTGGCAATACCGTTGACAAATGTGGCAGTTCCAATTGATGGATATAAAGGTTGGAAAATTTGCTTCGGTAAGTCATTTAAGATTTATTTTTGGTCCAGTTTAATTTTTATATTGCCCCATAAAACTTTTTGACCCCCACAATTAAACAACATTCGACCGGAAAGTGATTTTTTAAACTGAGTTAAAGTTTGCTTGCCACAGCAAACTGACAAAGCTTTAAAAAACAATTTCCGAAGGAAAACATTTAGTATTTTCCCAGTAACTTCATTAAATTCTTACAAAATTGTCTTTATAGAACCCCTTCAGCCTTTTTAGGCCCTTTCTGATTAGTGATGTGCTACGACTTTGTTGTGTACACTTTCATTTCACTTATTTTTCTTCTAACACATTCTCTATTTAGTTTAGGTGTATCTGCAGTAGTAGATTTGGGGCTGCTCGTGGATCGTAATGTTAGGATCGTGAAGAGCTAGTGGCAATACCGTTGACAAATGTGGCAGTTCCAATTGATGGATATAAAGGTTGGAAAATTTGCTTCGGTAAGTCATTTAAGATTTATTTTTGGGTCCAGTTTAATTTTTATATTGCCCCATAAAACTTTTTGACCCCCACAATTAAACAACATTCGACCGGAAAGTGATTTTTTAAACTGAGTTAAAGTTTGCTTGCCACAGCAAACTGACAAAGCTTTAAAAAAACAATTTCCGAAGGAAAACATTTAGTATTTCCCAGTAACTTCATTAAATTCTTACAAAATTGTCTTTATAGAACCCCTTCAGCCTTTTTAGGCCCTTTCTGATTAGTGATGTGCTACGACTTTGTTGTGTACACTTTCATTTCACTTATTTTTCTTCTAACACATTCTCTATTTAGTTTAGGTGTATCTGCAGTAGTAGATTTGGGGCTGCTCGTGGATCGTAATGTTAGGATCGTGAAGAGCTAGTGGCAATACCGTTGACAAATGTGGCAGTTCCAATTGATGGATATAAAGGTTGGAAAATTTGCTTCGGTAAGTCATTTAAGATTTATTTTTGGTCCAGTTTAATTTTTATATTGCCCCATAAAACTTTTTGACCCCCACAATTAAACAACATTCGACCGGAAAGTGATTTTTTAAACTGAGTTAAAGTTTGCTTGCCACAGCAAACTGACAAAGCTTTAAAAAACAATTTCCGAAGGAAAACATTTAGTATTTCCCAGTAACTTCATTAAATTCTTACAAAATTGTCTTTATAGAACCCCTTCAGCCTTTTTAGGCCCTTTCTGATTAGTGATGTGCTACGACTTTGTTGTGTACACTTTCATTTCACTTATTTTTCTTCTAACACATTCTCTATTTAGTTTAGGTGTATCTGCAGTAGTAGATTTGGGGCTGCTCGTGGATCGTAATGTTAGGATCGTGAAGAGCTAGTGGCAATACCGTTGACAAATGTGGCAGTTCCAATTGATGGATATAAAGGTTGGAAAATTTGCTTCGGTAAGTCATTTAAGATTTATTTTTGGTCCAGTTTAATTTTTATATTGCCCCATAAAACTTTTTGACCCCCACAATTAAACAACATTCGACCGGAAAGTGATTTTTTAAACTGAGTTAAAGTTTGCTTGCCACAGCAAACTGACAAAGCTTTAAAAAACAATTTCCGAAGGAAAACATTTAGTATTTCCCAGTAACTTCATTAAATTCTTACAAAATTGTCTTTATAGAACCCCTTCAGCCTTTTTAGGCCCTTTCTGATTAGTGATGTGCTACGACTTTGTTGTGTACACTTTCATTTCACTTATTTTTCTTCTAACACATTCTCTATTTAGTTTAGGTGTATCTGCAGTAGTAGATTTGGGGCTGCTCGTGGATCGTAATGTTAGGATCGTGAAGAGCTAGTGGCAATACCGTTGACAAATGTGGCAGTTCCAATTGATGGATATAAAGGTTGGAAAATTTGCTTCGGTAAGTCATTTAAGATTTATTTTTGGTCCAGTTTAATTTTTATATTGCCCCATAAAACTTTTTGACCCCCACAATTAAACAACATTCGACCGGAAAGTGATTTTTTAAACTGAGTTAAAGTTTGCTTGCCACAGCAAACTGACAAAGCTTTAAAAAACAATTTCCGAAGGAAAACATTTAGTATTTCCCAGTAACTTCATTAAATTCTTACAAAATTGTCTTTATAGAACCCCTTCAGCCTTTTTAGGCCCTTTCTGATTAGTGATGTGCTACGACTTTGTTGTGTACACTTTCATTTCACTTATTTTTCTTCTAACACATTCTCTATTTAGTTTAGGTGTATCTGCAGTAGTAGATTTGGGGCTGCTCGTGGATCGTAATGTTAGGATCGTGAAGAGCTAGTGGCAATACCGTTGACAAATGTGGCAGTTCCAATTGATGGATATAAAGGTTGGAAAATTTGCTTCGGTAAGTCATTTAAGATTTATTTTTGGTCCAGTTTAATTTTTATATTGCCCCATAAAACTTTTTGACCCCCACAATTAAACAACATTCGACCGGAAAGTGATTTTTTAAACTGAGTTAAAGTTTGCTTGCCACAGCAAACTGACAAAGCTTTAAAAAACAATTTCCGAAGGAAAACATTTAGTATTTCCCAGTAACTTCATTAAATTCTTACAAAATTGTCTTTATAGAACCCCTTCAGCCTTTTTAGGCCCTTTCTGATTAGTGATGTGCTACGACTTTGTTGTGTACACTTTCATTTCACTTATTTTTCTTCTAACACATTCTCTATTTAGTTTAGGTGTATCTGCAGTAGTAGATTTGGGGCTGCTCGTGGATCGTAATGTTAGGATCGTGAAGAGCTAGTGGCAATACCGTTGACAAATGTGGCAGTTCCAATTGATGGATATAAAGGTTGGAAAATTTGCTTCGGTAAGTCATTTAAGATTTATTTTTGGTCCAGTTTAATTTTTATATTGCCCCATAAAACTTTTTGACCCCCACAATTAAACAACATTCGACCGGAAAGTGATTTTTTAAACTGAGTTAAAGTTTGCTTGCCACAGCAAACTGACAAAGCTTTAAAAAACAATTTCCGAAGGAAAACATTTAGTATTTCCCAGTAACTTCATTAAATTCTTACAAAATTGTCTTTATAGAACCCCTTCAGCCTTTTTAGGCCCTTTCTGATTAGTGATGTGCTACGACTTTGTTGTGTACACTTTCATTTCACTTATTTTTCTTCTAACACATTCTCTATTTAGTTTAGGTGTATCTGCAGTAGTAGATTTGGGGCTGCTCGTGGATCGTAATGTTAGGATCGTGAAGAGCTAGTGGCAATACCGTTGACAAATGTGGCAGTTCCAATTGATGGATATAAAGGTTGGAAAATTTGCTTCGGTAAGTCATTTAAGATTTATTTTTGGTCCAGTTTAATTTTTATATTGCCCCATAAAACTTTTTGACCCCCACAATTAAACAACATTCGACCGGAAAGTGATTTTTTAAACTGAGTTAAAGTTTGCTTGCCACAGCAAACTGACAAAGCTTTAAAAAACAATTTCCGAAGGAAAACATTTAGTATTTCCCAGTAACTTCATTAAATTCTTACAAAATTGTCTTTATAGAACCCCTTCAGCCTTTTTAGGCCCTTTCTGATTAGTGATGTGCTACGACTTTGTTGTGTACACTTTCATTTCACTTATTTTTCTTCTAACACATTCTCTATTTAGTTTAGGTGTATCTGCAGTAGTAGATTTGGGGCTGCTCGTGGATCGTAATGTTAGGATCGTGAAGAGCTAGTGGCAATACCGTTGACAAATGTGGCAGTTCCAATTGATGGATATAAAGGTTGGAAAATTTGCTTCGGTAAGTCATTTAAGATTTATTTTTGGTCCAGTTTAATTTTTATATTGCCCCATAAAACTTTTTGACCCCCACAATTAAACAACATTCGACCGGAAAGTGATTTTTTAAACTGAGTTAAAGTTTGCTTGCCACAGCAAACTGACAAAGCTTTAAAAAACAATTTCCGAAGGAAAACATTTAGTATTTCCCAGTAACTTCATTAAATTCTTACAAAATTGTCTTTATAGAACCCCTTCAGCCTTTTTAGGCCCTTTCTGATTAGTGATGTGCTACGACTTTGTTGTGTACACTTTCATTTCACTTATTTTTCTTCTAACACATTCTCTATTTAGTTTAGGTGTATCTGCAGTAGTAGATTTGGGGCTGCTCGTGGATCGTAATGTTAGGATCGTGAAGAGCTAGTGGCAATACCGTTGACAAATGTGGCAGTTCCAATTGATGGATATAAAGGTTGGAAAATTTGCTTCGGTAAGTCATTTAAGATTTATTTTTGGTCCAGTTTAATTTTTATATTGCCCCATAAAACTTTTTGACCCCCACAATTAAACAACATTCGACCGGAAAGTGATTTTTTAAACTGAGTTAAAGTTTGCTTGCCACAGCAAACTGACAAAGCTTTAAAAAACAATTTCCGAAGGAAAACATTTAGTATTTCCCAGTAACTTCATTAAATTCTTACAAAATTGTCTTTATAGAACCCCTTCAGCCTTTTTAGGCCCTTTCTGATTAGTGATGTGCTACGACTTTGTTGTGTACACTTTCATTTCACTTATTTTTCTTCTAACACATTCTCTATTTAGTTTAGGTGTATCTGCAGTAGTAGATTTGGGGCTGCTCGTGGATCGTAATGTTAGGATCGTGAAGAGCTAGTGGCAATACCGTTGACAAATGTGGCAGTTCCAATTGATGGATATAAAGGTTGGAAAATTTGCTTCGGTAAGTCATTTAAGATTTATTTTTGGTCCAGTTTAATTTTTATATTGCCCCATAAAACTTTTTGACCCCCACAATTAAACAACATTCGACCGGAAAGTGATTTTTTAAACTGAGTTAAAGTTTGCTTGCCACAGCAAACTGACAAAGCTTTAAAAAACAATTTCCGAAGGAAAACATTTAGTATTTCCCAGTAACTTCATTAAATTCTTACAAAATTGTCTTTATAGAACCCCTTCAGCCTTTTTAGGCCCTTTCTGATTAGTGATGTGCTACGACTTTGTTGTGTACACTTTCATTTCACTTATTTTTCTTCTAACACATTCTCTATTTAGTTTAGGTGTATCTGCAGTAGTAGATTTGGGGCTGCTCGTGGATCGTAATGTTAGGATCGTGAAGAGCTAGTGGCAATACCGTTGACAAATGTGGCAGTTCCAATTGATGGATATAAAGGTTGGAAAATTTGCTTCGGTAAGTCATTTAAGATTTATTTTTGGTCCAGTTTAATTTTTATATTGCCCCATAAAACTTTTTGACCCCCACAATTAAACAACATTCGACCGGAAAGTGATTTTTTAAACTGAGTTAAAGTTTGCTTGCCACAGCAAACTGACAAAGCTTTAAAAAACAATTTCCGAAGGAAAACATTTAGTATTTCCCAGTAACTTCATTAAATTCTTACAAAATTGTCTTTATAGAACCCCTTCAGCCTTTTTAGGCCCTTTCTGATTAGTGATGTGCTACGACTTTGTTGTGTACACTTTCATTTCACTTATTTTTCTTCTAACACATTCTCTATTTAGTTTAGGTGTATCTGCAGTAGTAGATTTGGGGCTGCTCGTGGATCGTAATGTTAGGATCGTGAAGAGCTAGTGGCAATACCGTTGACAAATGTGGCAGTTCCAATTGATGGATATAAAGGTTGGAAAATTTGCTTCGGTAAGTCATTTAAGATTTATTTTTGGTCCAGTTTAATTTTTATATTGCCCCATAAAACTTTTTGACCCCCACAATTAAACAACATTCGACCGGAAAGTGATTTTTTAAACTGAGTTAAAGTTTGCTTGCCACAGCAAACTGACAAAGCTTTAAAAAACAATTTCCGAAGGAAAACATTTAGTATTTCCCAGTAACTTCATTAAATTCTTACAAAATTGTCTTTATAGAACCCCTTCAGCCTTTTTAGGCCCTTTCTGATTAGTGATGTGCTACGACTTTGTTGTGTACACTTTCATTTCACTTATTTTTCTTCTAACACATTCTCTATTTAGTTTAGGTGTATCTGCAGTAGTAGATTTGGGGCTGCTCGTGGATCGTAATGTTAGGATCGTGAAGAGCTAGTGGCAATACCGTTGACAAATGTGGCAGTTCCAATTGATGGATATAAAGGTTGGAAAATTTGCTTCGGTAAGTCATTTAAGATTTATTTTTGGTCCAGTTTAATTTTTATATTGCCCCATAAAACTTTTTGACCCCCACAATTAAACAACATTCGACCGGAAAGTGATTTTTTAAACTGAGTTAAAGTTTGCTTGCCACAGCAAACTGACAAAGCTTTAAAAAACAATTTCCGAAGGAAAACATTTAGTATTTCCCAGTAACTTCATTAAATTCTTACAAAATTGTCTTTATAGATCCCCTTCAGCCTTTTTAGGCCCTTTCTGATTAGTGATGTGCTACGACTTTGTTGTGTACACTTTCATTTCACTTATTTTTCTTCTAACACATTCTCTATTTAGTTTAGGTGTATCTGCAGTAGTAGATTTGGGGCTGCTCGTGGATCGTAATGTTAGGATCGTGAAGAGCTAGTGGCAATACCGTTGACAAATGTGGCAGTTCCAATTGATGGATATAAAGGTTGGAAAATTTGCTTCGGTAAGTCATTTAAGATTTATTTTTGGTCCAGTTTAATTTTTATATTGCCCCATAAAACTTTTTGACCCCCACAATTAAACAACATTCGACCGGAAAGTGATTTTTTAAACTGAGTTAAAGTTTGCTTGCCACAGCAAACTGACAAAGCTTTAAAAAACAATTTCCGAAGGAAAACATTTAGTATTTCCCAGTAACTTCATTAAATTCTTACAAAATTGTCTTTATAGAACCCCTTCAGCCTTTTTAGGCCCTTTCTGATTAGTGATGTGCTACGACTTTGTTGTGTACACTTTCATTTCACTTATTTTTCTTCTAACACATTCTCTATTTAGTTTAGGTGTATCTGCAGTAGTAGATTTGGGGCTGCTCGTGGATCGTAATGTTAGGATCGTGAAGAGCTAGTGGCAATACCGTTGACAAATGTGGCAGTTCCAATTGATGGATATAAAGGTTGGAAAATTTGCTTCGGTAAGTCATTTAAGATTTATTTTTGGTCCAGTTTAATTTTTATATTGCCCCATAAAACTTTTTGACCCCCACAATTAAACAACATTCGACCGGAAAGTGATTTTTTAAACTGAGTTAAAGTTTGCTTGCCACAGCAAACTGACAAAGCTTTAAAAAACAATTTCCGAAGGAAAACATTTAGTATTTCCCAGTAACTTCATTAAATTCTTACAAAATTGTCTTTATAGAACCCCTTCAGCCTTTTTAGGCCCTTTCTGATTAGTGATGTGCTACGACTTTGTTGTGTACACTTTCATTTCACTTATTTTTCTTCTAACACATTCTCTATTTAGTTTAGGTGTATCTGCAGTAGTAGATTTGGGGCTGCTCGTGGATCGTAATGTTAGGATCGTGAAGAGCTAGTGGCAATACCGTTGACAAATGTGGCAGTTCCAATTGATGGATATAAAGGTTGGAAAATTTGCTTCGGTAAGTCATTTAAGATTTATTTTTGGTCCAGTTTAATTTTTATATTGCCCCATAAAACTTTTTGACCCCCACAATTAAACAGCATTCGACCGGAAAGTGATTTTTTAAACTGAGTTAAAGTTTGCTTGCCACAGCAAACTGACAAAGCTTTAAAAAACAATTTCCGAAGGAAAACATTTAGTATTTCCCAGTAACTTCATTAAATTCTTACAAAATTGTCTTTATAGAACCCCTTCAGCCTTTTTAGGCCCTTTCTGATTAGTGATGTGCTACGACTTTGTTGTGTACACTTTCATTTCACTTATTTTTCTTCTAACACATTCTCTATTTAGTTTAGGTGTATCTGCAGTAGTAGATTTGGGGCTGCTCGTGGATCGTAATGTTAGGATCGTGAAGAGCTAGTGGCAATACCGTTGACAAATGTGGCAGTTCCAATTGATGGATATAAAGGTTGGAAAATTTGCTTCGGTAAGTCATTTAAGATTTATTTTTGGTCCAGTTTAATTTTTATATTGCCCCATAAAACTTTTTGACCCCCACAATTAAACAACATTCGACCGGAAAGTGATTTTTTAAACTGAGTTAAAGTTTGCTTGCCACAGCAAACTGACAAAGCTTTAAAAAACAATTTCCGAAGGAAAACATTTAGTATTTCCCAGTAACTTCATTAAATTCTTACAAAATTGTCTTTATAGAACCCCTTCAGCCTTTTTAGGCCCTTTCTGATTAGTGATGTGCTACGACTTTGTTGTGTACACTTTCATTTCACTTATTTTTCTTCTAACACATTCTCTATTTGGTTTAGGTGTATCTGCAGTAGTAGATTTGGGGCTGCTCGTGGATCGTAATGTTAGGATCGTGAAGAGCTAGTGGCAATACCGTTGACAAATGTGGCAGTTCCAATTGATGGATATAAAGGTTGGAAAATTTGCTTCGGTAAGTCATTTAAGATTTATTTTTGGTCCAGTTTAATTTTTATATTGCCCCATAAAACTTTTTGACCCCCACAATTAAACAACATTCGACCGGAAAGTGATTTTTTAAACTGAGTTAAAGTTTGCTTGCCACAGCAAACTGACAAAGCTTTAAAAAACAATTTCCGAAGGAAAACATTTAGTATTTCCCAGTAACTTCATTAAATTCTTACAAAATTGTCTTTATAGAACCCCTTCAGCCTTTTTAGGCCCTTTCTGATTAGTGATGTGCTACGACTTTGTTGTGTACACTTTCATTTCACTTATTTTTCTTCTAACACATTCTCTATTTAGTTTAGGTGTATCTGCAGTAGTAGATTTGGGGCTGCTCGTGGATCGTAATGTTAGGATCGTGAAGAGCTAGTGGCAATACCGTTGACAAATGTGGCAGTTCCAATTGATGGATATAAAGGTTGGAAAATTTGCTTCGGTAAGTCATTTAAGATTTATTTTTGGTCCAGTTTAATTTTTATATTGCCCCATAAAACTTTTTGACCCCCACAATTAAACAACATTCGACCGGAAAGTGATTTTTTAAACTGAGTTAAAGTTTGCTTGCCACAGCAAACTGACAAAGCTTTAAAAAACAATTTCCGAAGGAAAACATTTAGTATTTCCCAGTAACTTCATTAAATTCTTACAAAATTGTCTTTATAGAACCCCTTCAGCCTTTTTAGGCCCTTTCTGATTAGTGATGTGCTACGACTTTGTTGTGTACACTTTCATTTCACTTATTTTTCTTCTAACACATTCTCTATTTAGTTTAGGTGTATCTGCAGTAGTAGATTTGGGGCTGCTCGTGGATCGTAATGTTAGGATCGTGAAGAGCTAGTGGCAATACCGTTGACAAATGTGGCAGTTCCAATTGATGGATATAAAGGTTGGAAAATTTGCTTCGGTAAGTCATTTAAGATTTATTTTTGGTCCAGTTTAATTTTTATATTGCCCCATAAAACTTTTTGACCCCCACAATTAAACAACATTCGACCGGAAAGTGATTTTTTAAACTGAGTTAAAGTTTGCTTGCCACAGCAAACTGACAAAGCTTTAAAAAACAATTTCCGAAGGAAAACATTTAGTATTTCCCAGTAACTTCATTAAATTCTTACAAAATTGTCTTTATAGAACCCCTTCAGCCTTTTTAGGCCCTTTCTGATTAGTGATGTGCTACGACTTTGTTGTGTACACTTTCATTTCACTTATTTTTCTTCTAACACATTCTCTATTTGGTTTAGGTGTATCTGCAGTAGTAGATTTGGGGCTGCTCGTGGATCGTAATGTTAGGATCGTGAAGAGCTAGTGGCAATACCGTTGACAAATGTGGCAGTTCCAATTGATGGATATAAAGGTTGGAAAATTTGCTTCGGTAAGTCATTTAAGATTTATTTTTGGTCCAGTTTAATTTTTATATTGCCCCATAAAACTTTTTGACCCCCACAATTAAACAACATTCGACCGGAAAGTGATTTTTTAAACTGAGTTAAAGTTTGCTTGCCACAGCAAACTGACAAAGCTTTAAAAAACAATTTCCGAAGGAAAACATTTAGTATTTCCCAGTAACTTCATTAAATTCTTACAAAATTGTCTTTATAGAACCCCTTCAGCCTTTTTAGGCCCTTTCTGATTAGTGATGTGCTACGACTTTGTTGTGTACACTTTCATTTCACTTATTTTTCTTCTAACACATTCTCTATTTAGTTTAGGTGTATCTGCAGTAGTAGATTTGGGGCTGCTCGTGGATCGTAATGTTAGGATCGTGAAGAGCTAGTGGCAATACCGTTGACAAATGTGGCAGTTCCAATTGATGGATATAAAGGTTGGAAAATTTGCTTCGGTAAGTCATTTAAGATTTATTTTTGGTCCAGTTTAATTTTTATATTGCCCCATAAAACTTTTTGACCCCCACAATTAAACAACATTCGACCGGAAAGTGATTTTTTAAACTGAGTTAAAGTTTGCTTGCCACAGCAAACTGACAAAGCTTTAAAAAACAATTTCCGAAGGAAAACATTTAGTATTTCCCAGTAACTTCATTAAATTCTTACAAAATTGTCTTTATAGAACCCCTTCAGCCTTTTTAGGCCCTTTCTGATTAGTGATGTGCTACGACTTTGTTGTGTACACTTTCATTTCACTTATTTTTCTTCTAACACATTCTCTATTTAGTTTAGGTGTATCTGCAGTAGTAGATTTGGGGCTGCTCGTGGATCGTAATGTTAGGATCGTGAAGAGCTAGTGGCAATACCGTTGACAAATGTGGCAGTTCCAATTGATGGATATAAAGGTTGGAAAATTTGCTTCGGTAAGTCATTTAAGATTTATTTTTGGTCCAGTTTAATTTTTATATTGCCCCATAAAACTTTTTGACCCCCACAATTAAACAACATTCGACCGGAAAGTGATTTTTTAAACTGAGTTAAAGTTTGCTTGCCACAGCAAACTGACAAAGCTTTAAAAAACAATTTCCGAAGGAAAACATTTAGTATTTCCCAGTAACTTCATTAAATTCTTACAAAATTGTCTTTATAGAACCCCTTCAGCCTTTTTAGGCCCTTTCTGATTAGTGATGTGCTACGACTTTGTTGTGTACACTTTCATTTCACTTATTTTTCTTCTAACACATTCTCTATTTAGTTTAGGTGTATCTGCAGTAGTAGATTTGGGGCTGCTCGTGGATCGTAATGTTAGGATCGTGAAGAGCTAGTGGCAATACCGTTGACAAATGTGGCAGTTCCAATTGATGGATATAAAGGTTGGAAAATTTGCTTCGGTAAGTCATTTAAGATTTATTTTTGGTCCAGTTTAATTTTTATATTGCCCCATAAAACTTTTTGACCCCCACAATTAAACAACATTCGACCGGAAAGTGATTTTTTAAACTGAGTTAAAGTTTGCTTGCCACAGCAAACTGACAAAGCTTTAAAAAACAATTTCCGAAGGAAAACATTTAGTATTTCCCAGTAACTTCATTAAATTCTTACAAAATTGTCTTTATAGAACCCCTTCAGCCTTTTTAGGCCCTTTCTGATTAGTGATGTGCTACGACTTTGTTGTGTACACTTTCATTTCACTTATTTTTCTTCTAACACATTCTCTATTTAGTTTAGGTGTATCTGCAATAGTAGATTTGGGGCTGCTCGTGGATCGTAATGTTAGGATCGTGAAGAGCTAGTGGCAATGCCGTTGACAAATGTGGCAGTTCCAATTGATGGATATAAAGGTTGGAAAATTTGCTTCGGTAAGTCATTTAAGATTTATTTTTGGTCCAGTTTAATTTTTATATTGCCCCATAAAACTTTTTGACCCCCACAATTAAACAACATTCGACCGGAAAGTGATTTTTTAAACTGAGTTAAAGTTTGCTTGCCACAGCAAACTGACAAAGCTTTAAAAAACAATTTCCGAAGGAAAACATTTAGTATTTCCCAGTAACTTCATTAAATTCTTACAAAATTGTCTTTATAGAACCCCTTCAGCCTTTTTAGGCCCTTTCTGATTAGTGATGTGCTACGACTTTGTTGTGTACACTTTCATTTCACTTATTTTTCTTCTAACACATTCTCTATTTAGTTTAGGTGTATCTGCAGTAGTAGATTTGGGGCTGCTCGTGGATCGTAATGTTAGGATCGTGAAGAGCTAGTGGCAATACCGTTGACAAATGTGGCAGTTCCAATTGATGGATATAAAGGTTGGAAAATTTGCTTCGGTAAGTCATTTAAGATTTATTTTTGGTCCAGTTTAATTTTTATATTGCCCCATAAAACTTTTTGACCCCCACAATTAAACAACATTCGACCGGAAAGTGATTTTTTAAACTGAGTTAAAGTTTGCTTGCCACAGCAAACTGACAAAGCTTTAAAAAACAATTTCCGAAGGAAAACATTTAGTATTTCCCAGTAACTTCATTAAATTCTTACAAAATTGTCTTTATAGAACCCCTTCAGCCTTTTTAGGCCCTTTCTGATTAGTGATGTGCTACGACTTTGTTGTGTACACTTTCATTTCACTTATTTTTCTTCTAACACATTCTCTATTTAGTTTAGGTGTATCTGCAGTAGTAGATTTGGGGCTGCTCGTGGATCGTAATGTTAGGATCGTGAAGAGCTAGTGGCAATACCGTTGACAAATGTGGCAGTTCCAATTGATGGATATAAAGGTTGGAAAATTTGCTTCGGTAAGTCATTTAAGATTTATTTTTGGTCCAGTTTAATTTTTATATTGCCCCATAAAACTTTTTGACCCCCACAATTAAACAACATTCGACCGGAAAGTGATTTTTTAAACTGAGTTAAAGTTTGCTTGCCACAGCAAACTGACAAAGCTTTAAAAAACAATTTCCGAAGGAAAACATTTAGTATTTCCCAGTAACTTCATTAAATTCTTACAAAATTGTCTTTATAGAACCCCTTCAGCCTTTTTAGGCCCTTTCTGATTAGTGATGTGCTACGACTTTGTTGTGTACACTTTCATTTCACTTATTTTTCTTCTAACACATTCTCTATTTAGTTTAGGTGTATCTGCAATAGTAGATTTGGGGCTGCTCGTGGATCGTAATGTTAGGATCGTGAAGAGCTAGTGGCAATGCCGTTGACAAATGTGGCAGTTCCAATTGATGGATATAAAGGTTGGAAAATTTGCTTCGGTAAGTCATTTAAGATTTATTTTTGGTCCAGTTTAATTTTTATATTGCCCCATAAAACTTTTTGACCCCCACAATTAAACAACATTCGACCGGAAAGTGATTTTTTAAACTGAGTTAAAGTTTGCTTGCCACAGCAAACTGACAAAGCTTTAAAAAACAATTTCCGAAGGAAAACATTTAGTATTTCCCAGTAACTTCATTAAATTCTTACAAAATTGTCTTTATAGAACCCCTTCAGCCTTTTTAGGCCCTTTCTGATTAGTGATGTGCTACGACTTTGTTGTGTACACTTTCATTTCACTTATTTTTCTTCTAACACATTCTCTATTTAGTTTAGGTGTATCTGCAATAGTAGATTTGGGGCTGCTCGTGGATCGTAATGTTAGGATCGTGAAGAGCTAGTGGCAATGCCGTTGACAAATGTGGCAGTTCCAATTGATGGATATAAAGGTTGGAAAATTTGCTTCGGTAAGTCATTTAAGATTTATTTTTGGTCCAGTTTAATTTTTATATTGCCCCATAAAACTTTTTGACCCCCACAATTAAACAACATTCGACCGGAAAGTGATTTTTTAAACTGAGTTAAAGTTTGCTTGCCACAGCAAACTGACAAAGCTTTAAAAAACAATTTCCGAAGGAAAACATTTAGTATTTCCCAGTAACTTCATTAAATTCTTACAAAATTGTCTTTATAGAACCCCTTCAGCCTTTTTAGGCCCTTTCTGATTAGTGATGTGCTACGACTTTGTTGTGTACACTTTCATTTCACTTATTTTTCTTCTAACACATTCTCTATTTAGTTTAGGTGTATCTGCAGTAGTAGATTTGGGGCTGCTCGTGGATCGTAATGTTAGGATCGTGAAGAGCTAGTGGCAATACCGTTGACAAATGTGGCAGTTCCAATTGATGGATATAAAGGTTGGAAAATTTGCTTCGGTAAGTCATTTAAGATTTATTTTTGGTCCAGTTTAATTTTTATATTGCCCCATAAAACTTTTTGACCCCCACAATTAAACAACATTCGACCGGAAAGTGATTTTTTAAACTGAGTTAAAGTTTGCTTGCCACAGCAAACTGACAAAGCTTTAAAAAACAATTTCCGAAGGAAAACATTTAGTATTTCCCAGTAACTTCATTAAATTCTTACAAAATTGTCTTTATAGAACCCCTTCAGCCTTTTTAGGCCCTTTCTGATTAGTGATGTGCTACGACTTTGTTGTGTACACTTTCATTTCACTTATTTTTCTTCTAACACATTCTCTATTTAGTTTAGGTGTATCTGCAGTAGTAGATTTGGGGCTGCTCGTGGATCGTAATGTTAGGATCGTGAAGAGCTAGTGGCAATACCGTTGACAAATGTGGCAGTTCCAATTGATGGATATAAAGGTTGGAAAATTTGCTTCGGTAAGTCATTTAAGATTTATTTTTGGTCCAGTTTAATTTTTATATTGCCCCATAAAACTTTTCGACCCCCACAATTAAACAACATTCGACCGGAAAGTGATTTTTTAAACTGAGTTAAAGTTTGCTTGCCACAGCAAACTGACAAAGCTTTAAAAAACAATTTCCGAAGGAAAACATTTAGTATTTCCCAGTAACTTCATTAAATTCTTACAAAATTGTCTTTATAGAACCCCTTCAGCCTTTTTAGGCCCTTTCTGATTAGTGATGTGCTACGACTTTGTTGTGTACACTTTCATTTCACTTATTTTTCTTCTAACACATTCTCTATTTAGTTTAGGTGTATCTGCAGTAGTAGATTTGGGGCTGCTCGTGGATCGTAATGTTAGGATCGTGAAGAGCTAGTGGCAATACCGTTGACAAATGTGGCAGTTCCAATTGATGGATATAAAGGTTGGAAAATTTGCTTCGGTAAGTCATTTAAGATTTATTTTTGGTCCAGTTTAATTTTTATATTGCCCCATAAAACTTTTTGACCCCCACAATTAAACAACATTCGACCGGAAAGTGATTTTTTAAACTGAGTTAAAGTTTGCTTGCCACAGCAAACTGACAAAGCTTTAAAAAACAATTTCCGAAGGAAAACATTTAGTATTTCCCAGTAACTTCATTAAATTCTTACAAAATTGTCTTTATAGAACCCCTTCAGCCTTTTTAGGCCCTTTCTGATTAGTGATGTGCTACGACTTTGTTGTGTACACTTTCATTTCACTTATTTTTCTTCTAACACATTCTCTATTTAGTTTAGGTGTATCTGCAGTAGTAGATTTGGGGCTGCTCGTGGATCGTAATGTTAGGATCGTGAAGAGCTAGTGGCAATACCGTTGACAAATGTGGCAGTTCCAATTGATGGATATAAAGGTTGGAAAATTTGCTTCGGTAAGTCATTTAAGATTTATTTTTGGTCCAGTTTAATTTTTATATTGCCCCATAAAACTTTTTGACCCCCACAATTAAACAACATTCGACCGGAAAGTGATTTTTTAAACTGAGTTAAAGTTTGCTTGCCACAGCAAACTGACAAAGCTTTAAAAAACAATTTCCGAAGGAAAACATTTAGTATTTCCCAGTAACTTCATTAAATTCTTACAAAATTGTCTTTATAGAACCCCTTCAGCCTTTTTAGGCCCTTTCTGATTAGTGATGTGCTACGACTTTGTTGTGTACACTTTCATTTCACTTATTTTTCTTCTAACACATTCTCTATTTAGTTTAGGTGTATCTGCAGTAGTAGATTTGGGGCTGCTCGTGGATCGTAATGTTAGGATCGTGAAGAGCTAGTGGCAATACCGTTGACAAATGTGGCAGTTCCAATTGATGGATATAAAGGTTGGAAAATTTGCTTCGGTAAGTCATTTAAGATTTATTTTTGGTCCAGTTTAATTTTTATATTGCCCCATAAAACTTTTTGACCCCCACAATTAAACAACATTCGACCGGAAAGTGATTTTTTAAACTGAGTTAAAGTTTGCTTGCCACAGCAAACTGACAAAGCTTTAAAAAACAATTTCCGAAGGAAAACATTTAGTATTTCCCAGTAACTTCATTAAATTCTTACAAAATTGTCTTTATAGAACCCCTTCAGCCTTTTTAGGCCCTTTCTGATTAGTGATGTGCTACGACTTTGTTGTGTACACTTTCATTTCACTTATTTTTCTTCTAACACATTCTCTATTTAGTTTAGGTGTATCTGCAGTAGTAGATTTGGGGCTGCTCGTGGATCGTAATGTTAGGATCGTGAAGAGCTAGTGGCAATACCGTTGACAAATGTGGCAGTTCCAATTGATGGATATAAAGGTTGGAAAATTTGCTTCGGTAAGTCATTTAAGATTTATTTTTGGTCCAGTTTAATTTTTATATTGCCCCATAAAACTTTTTGACCCCCACAATTAAACAACATTCGACCGGAAAGTGATTTTTTAAACTGAGTTAAAGTTTGCTTGCCACAGCAAACTGACAAAGCTTTAAAAAACAATTTCCGAAGGAAAACATTTAGTATTTCCCAGTAACTTCATTAAATTCTTACAAAATTGTCTTTATAGAACCCCTTCAGCCTTTTTAGGCCCTTTCTGATTAGTGATGTGCTACGACTTTGTTGTGTACACTTTCATTTCACTTATTTTTCTTCTAACACATTCTCTATTTAGTTTAGGTGTATCTGCAGTAGTAGATTTGGGGCTGCTCGTGGATCGTAATGTTAGGATCGTGAAGAGCTAGTGGCAATACCGTTGACAAATGTGGCAGTTCCAATTGATGGATATAAAGGTTGGAAAATTTGCTTCGGTAAGTCATTTAAGATTTATTTTTGGTCCAGTTTAATTTTTATATTGCCCCATAAAACTTTTTGACCCCCACAATTAAACAACATTCGACCGGAAAGTGATTTTTTAAACTGAGTTAAAGTTTGCTTGCCACAGCAAACTGACAAAGCTTTAAAAAACAATTTCCGAAGGAAAACATTTAGTATTTCCCAGTAACTTCATTAAATTCTTACAAAATTGTCTTTATAGAACCCCTTCAGCCTTTTTAGGCCCTTTCTGATTAGTGATGTGCTACGACTTTGTTGTGTACACTTTCATTTCACTTATTTTTCTTCTAACACATTCTCTATTTAGTTTAGGTGTATCTGCAGTAGTAGATTTGGGGCTGCTCGTGGATCGTAATGTTAGGATCGTGAAGAGCTAGTGGCAATGCCGTTGACAAATGTGGCAGTTCCAATTGATGGATATAAAGGTTGGAAAATTTGCTTCGGTAAGTCATTTAAGATTTATTTTTGGTCCAGTTTAATTTTTATATTGCCCCATAAAACTTTTTGACCCCCACAATTAAACAACATTCGACCGGAAAGTGATTTTTTAAACTGAGTTAAAGTTTGCTTGCCACAGCAAACTGACAAAGCTTTAAAAAACAATTTCCGAAGGAAAACATTTAGTATTTCCCAGTAACTTCATTAAATTCTTACAAAATTGTCTTTATAGAACCCCTTCAGCCTTTTTAGGCCCTTTCTGATTAGTGATGTGCTACGACTTTGTTGTGTACACTTTCATTTCACTTATTTTTCTTCTAACACATTCTCTATTTAGTTTAGGTGTATCTGCAGTAGTAGATTTGGGGCTGCTCGTGGATCGTAATGTTAGGATCGTGAAGAGCTAGTGGCAATGCCGTTGACAAATGTGGCAGTTCCAATTGATGGATATAAAGGTTGGAAAATTTGCTTCGGTAAGTCATTTAAGATTTATTTTTGGTCCAGTTTAATTTTTATATTGCCCCATAAAACTTTTTGACCCCCACAATTAAACAACATTCGACCGGAAAGTGATTTTTTAAACTGAGTTAAAGTTTGCTTGCCACAGCAAACTGACAAAGCTTTAAAAAACAATTTCCGAAGGAAAACATTTAGTATTTCCCAGTAACTTCATTAAATTCTTACAAAATTGTCTTTATAGAACCCCTTCAGCCTTTTTAGGCCCTTTCTGATTAGTGATGTGCTACGACTTTGTTGTGTACACTTTCATTTCACTTATTTTTCTTCTAACACATTCTCTATTTAGTTTAGGTGTATCTGCAGTAGTAGATTTGGGGCTGCTCGTGGATCGTAATGTTAGGATCGTGAAGAGCTAGTGGCAATACCGTTGACAAATGTGGCAGTTCCAATTGATGGATATAAAGGTTGGAAAATTTGCTTCGGTAAGTCATTTAAGATTTATTTTTGGTCCAGTTTAATTTTTATATTGCCCCATAAAACTTTTTGACCCCCACAATTAAACAACATTCGACCGGAAAGTGATTTTTTAAACTGAGTTAAAGTTTGCTTGCCACAGCAAACTGACAAAGCTTTAAAAAACAATTTCCGAAGGAAAACATTTAGTATTTCCCAGTAACTTCATTAAATTCTTACAAAATTGTCTTTATAGAACCCCTTCAGCCTTTTTAGGCCCTTTCTGATTAGTGATGTGCTACGACTTTGTTGTGTACACTTTCATTTCACTTATTTTTCTTCTAACACATTCTCTATTTAGTTTAGGTGTATCTGCAGTAGTAGATTTGGGGCTGCTCGTGGATCGTAATGTTAGGATCGTGAAGAGCTAGTGGCAATGCCGTTGACAAATGTGGCAGTTCCAATTGATGGATATAAAGGTTGGAAAATTTGCTTCGGTAAGTCATTTAAGATTTATTTTTGGTCCAGTTTAATTTTTATATTGCCCCATAAAACTTTTTGACCCCCACAATTAAACAACATTCGACCGGAAAGTGATTTTTTAAACTGAGTTAAAGTTTGCTTGCCACAGCAAACTGACAAAGCTTTAAAAAACAATTTCCGAAGGAAAACATTTAGTATTTCCCAGTAACTTCATTAAATTCTTACAAAATTGTCTTTATAGAACCCCTTCAGCCTTTTTAGGCCCTTTCTGATTAGTGATGTGCTACGACTTTGTTGTGTACACTTTCATTTCACTTATTTTTCTTCTAACACATTCTCTATTTAGTTTAGGTGTATCTGCAGTAGTAGATTTGGGGCTGCTCGTGGATCGTAATGTTAGGATCGTGAAGAGCTAGTGGCAATGCCGTTGACAAATGTGGCAGTTCCAATTGATGGATATAAAGGTTGGAAAATTTGCTTCGGTAAGTCATTTAAGATTTATTTTTGGTCCAGTTTAATTTTTATATTGCCCCATAAAACTTTTTGACCCCCACAATTAAACAACATTCGACCGGAAAGTGATTTTTTAAACTGAGTTAAAGTTTGCTTGCCACAGCAAACTGACAAAGCTTTAAAAAACAATTTCCGAAGGAAAACATTTAGTATTTCCCAGTAACTTCATTAAATTCTTACAAAATTGTCTTTATAGAACCCCTTCAGCCTTTTTAGGCCCTTTCTGATTAGTGATGTGCTACGACTTTGTTGTGTACACTTTCATTTCACTTATTTTTCTTCTAACACATTCTCTATTTAGTTTAGGTGTATCTGCAGTAGTAGATTTGGGGCTGCTCGTGGATCGTAATGTTAGGATCGTGAAGAGCTAGTGGCAATGCCGTTGACAAATGTGGCAGTTCCAATTGATGGATATAAAGGTTGGAAAATTTGCTTCGGTAAGTCATTTAAGATTTATTTTTGGTCCAGTTTAATTTTTATATTGCCCCATAAAACTTTTTGACCCCCACAATTAAACAACATTCGACCGGAAAGTGATTTTTTAAACTGAGTTAAAGTTTGCTTGCCACAGCAAACTGACAAAGCTTTAAAAAACAATTTCCGAAGGAAAACATTTAGTATTTCCCAGTAACTTCATTAAATTCTTACAAAATTGTCTTTATAGAACCCCTTCAGCCTTTTTAGGCCCTTTCTGATTAGTGATGTGCTACGACTTTGTTGTGTACACTTTCATTTCACTTATTTTTCTTCTAACACATTCTCTATTTAGTTTAGGTGTATCTGCAGTAGTAGATTTGGGGCTGCTCGTGGATCGTAATGTTAGGATCGTGAAGAGCTAGTGGCAATGCCGTTGACAAATGTGGCAGTTCCAATTGATGGATATAAAGGTTGGAAAATTTGCTTCGGTAAGTCATTTAAGATTTATTTTTGGTCCAGTTTAATTTTTATATTGCCCCATAAAACTTTTTGACCCCCACAATTAAACAACATTCGACCGGAAAGTGATTTTTTAAACTGAGTTAAAGTTTGCTTGCCACAGCAAACTGACAAAGCTTTAAAAAACAATTTCCGAAGGAAAACATTTAGTATTTCCCAGTAACTTCATTAAATTCTTACAAAATTGTCTTTATAGAACCCCTTCAGCCTTTTTAGGCCCTTTCTGATTAGTGATGTGCTACGACTTTGTTGTGTACACTTTCATTTCACTTATTTTTCTTCTAACACATTCTCTATTTAGTTTAGGTGTATCTGCAGTAGTAGATTTGGGGCTGCTCGTGGATCGTAATGTTAGGATCGTGAAGAGCTAGTGGCAATGCCGTTGACAAATGTGGCAGTTCCAATTGATGGATATAAAGGTTGGAAAATTTGCTTCGGTAAGTCATTTAAGATTTATTTTTGGTCCAGTTTAATTTTTATATTGCCCCATAAAACTTTTTGACCCCCACAATTAAACAACATTCGACCGGAAAGTGATTTTTTAAACTGAGTTAAAGTTTGCTTGCCACAGCAAACTGACAAAGCTTTAAAAAACAATTTCCGAAGGAAAACATTTAGTATTTCCCAGTAACTTCATTAAATTCTTACAAAATTGTCTTTATAGAACCCCTTCAGCCTTTTTAGGCCCTTTCTGATTAGTGATGTGCTACGACTTTGTTGTGTACACTTTCATTTCACTTATTTTTCTTCTAACACATTCTCTATTTAGTTTAGGTGTATCTGCAGTAGTAGATTTGGGGCTGCTCGTGGATCGTAATGTTGGGATCGTGAGGAGCTAGTGGCAATGCCGTTGGCAAATGTGGCAGTCCCAATTGATGGATATAAAGGTTGGAAAATTTGCTTCGGTAAGTCATTTAAGATTTATTTTTGGTCCAGATTAATTTTTATATTGCCCCATAAAACTTTTTGACCCCCACAATTAAACAACATTCGACCGGAAAGTGATTTTTTAAACTGAGTTAAAGTTTGCTTGCCACAGCAAACTGACAAAGCTTTAAAAAACAATTTCCGAAGGAAAACATTTAGTATTTCCCAGTAACTTCATTAAATTCTTACAAAATTGTCTTTATAGAACCCCTCCAGCCTTTTTAGCCCCTTTCTGATTAGTGATGTGCTACGACTTTGTTGTGTACACTTTCATTTCACTTATTTCTCTTCTATCAAATTCTCTATTTAGTTTAGGTGTATCTGCAGTAGTAGATTTGGGGCTGCTCGTGGATCGTAATGTTGGGATCGTGAGGAGCTAGTGGCAATGCCGTTGGCAAATGTGGCAGTCCCAATTGATGGATATAAAGGTTGGAAAATTTGCTTCGGTAAGTCATTTAAGATTTATTTTTGGTCCAGATTAATTTTTATATTGCCCCATAATTTTTTTGACCCCCACAATTAAACAACATTCGACCGGAAAGTGATTTTTTAAACTGAGTTAAAGTTTGCTTGCCACAGCAAACTGACAAAGCTTTAAAAAACAATTTCCGAAGGAAAACATTTAGTATTTCCCAGTAACTTCATTAAATTCTTACAAAATTGTCTTTATAGAACCCCTCCAGCCTTTTTAGCCCCTTTCTGATTAGTGATGTGCTACGACTTTGTTGTGTACACTTTCATTTCACTTATTTCTCTTCTAACAAATTCTCTATTTAGTTTAGGTGTATCTGCAGTAGTAGATTTGGGGCTGCTCGTGGATCGTAATGTTGGGATCGTGAGGAGCTAGTGGCAATGCCGTTGGCAAATGTGGCAGTCCCAATTGATGGATATAAAGGTTGGAAAATTTGCTTCGGTAAGTCATTTAAGATTTATTTTTGGTCCAGATTAATTTTTATATTGCCCCATAAAACTTTTTGACCCCCACAATTAAACAACATTCGACCGGAAAGTGATTTTTTAAACTAAGTTAAAGTTTGCTTGCCACAGCAAACTGACAAAGCTTTAAAAAACAATTTCCGAAGGAAAACATTTAGTATTTCCCAGTAACTTCATTAAATTCTTACAAAATTGTCTTTATAGAACCCCTCCAGCCTTTTTAGCCCCTTTCTGATTAGTGATGTGCTACGACTTTGTTGTGTACACTTTCATTTCACTTATTTTTCTTCTAACAAATTCTCTATTCAGTTTAGGTGTATCTGCAGTGGTAGATTTGGGGCTGCTCGTGGATCGTAATGTTGGGATCGTGAAGAGCTAGTGGCAATGCCGTTGGCAAATGTGGCAGTCCCAATTGATGGATATAAAGGTTGGAAAATTTGCTTCGGTAAGTCATTTAAGATTTATTTTTGGTCCAGATTAATTTTTATATTGCCCCATAAAACTTTTTGACCCCCACAATTAAACAACATTCGACCGGAAAGTGATTTTTTAAACTAAGTTAAAGTTTGCTTGCCACAGCAAACTGACAAAGCTTTAAAAAACAATTTCCGAAGGAAAACATTTAGTATTTCCCAGTAACTTCATTAAATTCTTACAAAATTGTCTTTATAGAACCCCTCCAGCCTTTTTAGCCCCTTTCTGATTAGTGATGTGCTACGACTTTGTTGTGTACACTTTCATTTCACTTATTTCTCTTCTAACAAATTCTCTATTTAGTTTAGGTGTATCTGCAGTAGTAGATTTGGGGCTGCTCGTGGATCGTAATGTTGGGATCGTGAGGAGCTAGTGGCAATGCCGTTGGCAAATGTGGCAGTCCCAATTGATGGATATAAAGGTTGGAAAATTTGCTTCGGTAAGTCATTTAAGATTTATTTTTGGTCCAGATTAATTTTTATATTGCCCCATAAAACTTTTTGACCCCCACAATTAAACAACATTCGACCGGAAAGTGATTTTTTAAACTGAGTTAAAGTTTGCTTGCCACAGCAAACTGACAAAGCTTTAAAAAACAATTTCCGAAGGAAAACATTTAGTATTTCCCAGTAACTTCATTAAATTCTTACAAAATTGTCTTTATAGAACCCCTCCAGCCTTTTTAGCCCCTTTCTGATTAGTGATGTGCTACGACTTTGTTGTGTACACTTTCATTTCACTTATTTCTCTTCTAACAAATTCTCTATTTAGTTTAGGTGTATCTGCAGTAGTAGATTTGGGGCTGCTCGTGGATCGTAATGTTGGGATCGTGAGGAGCTAGTGGCAATGCCGTTGGCAAATGTGGCAGTCCCAATTGATGGATATAAAGGTTGGAAAATTTGCTTCGGTAAGTCATTTAAGATTTATTTTTGGTCCAGATTAATTTTTATATTGCCCCATAAAACTTTTTGACCTCCACAATTAAACAACATTCGACCGGAAAGTGATTTTTTAAACTGAGTTAAAGTTTGCTTGTCACAGCAAACTGACAAAGCTTTAAAAAACAATTTCCGAAGGAAAACATTTAGTATTTCCCAGTAACTTCATTAAATTCTTACAAAATCGTCTTTATAGAACCCCTCCAGCCTTTTTAGCCCCTTTCTGATTAGTGATGTGCTACGACTTTGTTGTGTACACTTTCATTTCACTTATTTCTCTTCTAACAAATTCTCTATTTAGTTTAGGTGTATCTGCAGTAGTAGATTTGGGGCTGCTCGTGGATCGTAATGTTGGGATCGTGAGGAGCTAGTGGCAATGCCGTTGGCAAATGTGGCAGTCCCAATTGATGGATATAAAGGTTGGAAAATTTGCTTCGGTAAGTCATTTAAGATTTATTTTTGGTCCAGATTAATTTTTATATTGCCCCATAAAACTTTTTGACCCCCACAATTAAACAACATTCGACCGGAAAGTGATTTTTTAAACTAAGTTAAAGTTTGCTTGCCACAGCAAACTGACAAAGCTTTAAAAAACAATTTCCGAAGGAAAACATTTAGTATTTCCCAGTAACTTCATTAAATTCTTACAAAATTGTCTTTATAGAACCCCTCCAGCCTTTTTAGCCCCTTTCTGATTAGTGATGTGCTACGACTTTGTTGTGTACACTTTCATTTCACTTATTTCTCTTCTAACAAATTCTCTATTTAGTTTAGGTGTATCTGCAGTAGTAGATTTGGGGCTGCTCGTGGATCGTAATGTTGGGATCGTGAGGAGCTAGTGGCAATGCCGTTGGCAAATGTGGCAGTCCCAATTGATGGATATAAAGGTTGGAAAATTTGCTTCGGTAAGTCATTTAAGATTTATTTTTGGTCCAGATTAATTTTTATATTGCCCCATAAAACTTTTTGACCCCCACAATTAAACAACATTCGACCGGAAAGTGATTTTTTAAACTAAGTTAAAGTTTGCTTGCCACAGCAAACTGACAAAGCTTTAAAAAACAATTTCCGAAGGAAAACATTTAGTATTTCCCAGTAACTTCATTAAATTCTTACAAAATTGTCTTTATAGAACCCCTCCAGCCTTTTTAGCCCCTTTCTGATTAGTGATGTGCTACGACTTTGTTGTGTACACTTTCATTTCACCTATTTCTCTTCTAACAAATTCTCTATTTAGTTTAGGTGTATCTGCAGTAGTAGATTTGGGGCTGCTCGTGGATCGTAATGTTGGGATCGTGAGGAGCTAGTGGCAATGCCGTTGGCAAATGTGGCAGTCCCAATTGATGGATATAAAGGTTGGAAAATTTGCTTCGGTAAGTCATTTAAGATTTATTTTTGGTCCAGATTAATTTTTATATTGCCCCATAAAACTTTTTGACCCCCACAATTAAACAACATTCGACCGGAAAGTGATTTTTTAAACTGAGTTAAAGTTTGCTTGCCACAGCAAACTGACAAAGCTTTAAAAAACAATTTCCGAAGGAAAACATTTAGTATTTCCCAGTAACTTCATTAAATTCTTACAAAATTGTCTTTATAGAACCCCTCCAGCCTTTTTAGCCCCTTTCTGATTAGTGATGTGCTACGACTTTGTTGTGTACACTTTCATTTCACTTATTTCTCTTCTAACAAATTCTCTATTTAGTTTAGGTGTATCTGCAGTAGTAGATTTGGGGCTGCTCGTGGATCGTAATGTTGGGATCGTGAGGAGCTAGTGGCAATGCCGTTGGCAAATGTGGCAGTCCCAATTGATGGATATAAAGGTTGGAAAATTTGCTTCGGTAAGTCATTTAAGATTTATTTTTGGTCCAGATTAATTTTTATATTGCCCCATAAAACTTTTTGACCCCCACAATTAAACAACATTCGACCGGAAAGTGATTTTTTAAACTAAGTTAAAGTTTGCTTGCCACAGCAAACTGACAAAGCTTTAAAAAACAATTTCCGAAGGAAAACATTTAGTATTTCCCAGTAACTTCATTAAATTCTTACAAAATTGTCTTTATAGAACCCCTCCAGCCTTTTTAGCCCCTTTCTGATTAGTGATGTGCTACGACTTTGTTGTGTACACTTTCATTTCACTTATTTTTCTTCTAACAAATTCTCTATTCAGTTTAGGTGTATCTGCAGTGGTAGATTTGGGGCTGCTCGTGGATCGTAATGTTGGGATCGTGAAGAGCTAGTGGCAATGCCGTTGGCAAATGTGGCAGTCCCAATTGATGGATATAAAGGTTGGAAAATTTGCTTCGGTAAGTCATTTAAGATTTATTTTTGGTCCAGATTAATTTTTATATTGCCCCATAAAACTTTTTGACCCCCACAATTAAACAACATTCGACCGGAAAGTGATTTTTTAAACTAAGTTAAAGTTTGCTTGCCACAGCAAACTGACAAAGCTTTAAAAAACAATTTCCGAAGGAAAACATTTAGTATTTCCCAGTAACTTCATTAAATTCTTACAAAATTGTCTTTATAGAACCCCTCCAGCCTTTTTAGCCCCTTTCTGATTAGTGATGTGCTACGACTTTGTTGTGTACACTTTCATTTCACTTATTTCTCTTCTAACAAATTCTCTATTTAGTTTAGGTGTATCTGCAGTAGTAGATTTGGGGCTGCTCGTGGATCGTAATGTTGGGATCGTGAGGAGCTAGTGGCAATGCCGTTGGCAAATGTGGCAGTCCCAATTGATGGATATAAAGGTTGGAAAATTTGCTTCGGTAAGTCATTTAAGATTTATTTTTGGTCCAGATTAATTTTTATATTGCCCCATAAAACTTTTTGACCCCCACAATTAAACAACATTCGACCGGAAAGTGATTTTTTAAACTAAGTTAAAGTTTGCTTGCCACAGCAAACTGACAAAGCTTTAAAAAACAATTTCCGAAGGAAAACATTTAGTATTTCCCAGTAACTTCATTAAATTCTTACAAAATTGTCTTTATAGAACCCCTCCAGCCTTTTTAGCCCCTTTCTGATTAGTGATGTGCTACGACTTTGTTGTGTACACTTTCATTTCACCTATTTCTCTTCTAACAAATTCTCTATTTAGTTTAGGTGTATCTGCAGTAGTAGATTTGGGGCTGCTCGTGGATCGTAATGTTGGGATCGTGAGGAGCTAGTGGCAATGCCGTTGGCAAATGTGGCAGTCCCAATTGATGGATATAAAGGTTGGAAAATTTGCTTCGGTAAGTCATTTAAGATTTATTTTTGGTCCAGATTAATTTTTATATTGCCCCATAAAACTTTTTGACCCCCACAATTAAACAACATTCGACCGGAAAGTGATTTTTTAAACTGAGTTAAAGTTTGCTTGCCACAGCAAACTGACAAAGCTTTAAAAAACAATTTCCGAAGGAAAACATTTAGTATTTCCCAGTAACTTCATTAAATTCTTACAAAATTGTCTTTATAGAACCCCTCCAGCCTTTTTAGCCCCTTTCTGATTAGTGATGTGCTACGACTTTGTTGTGTACACTTTCATTTCACTTATTTCTCTTCTAACAAATTCTCTATTTAGTTTAGGTGTATCTGCAGTAGTAGATTTGGGGCTGCTCGTGGATCGTAATGTTGGGATCGTGAGGAGCTAGTGGCAATGCCGTTGGCAAATGTGGCAGTCCCAATTGATGGATATAAAGGTTGGAAAATTTGCTTCGGTAAGTCATTTAAGATTTATTTTTGGTCCAGATTAATTTTTATATTGCCCCATAAAACTTTTTGACCCCCACAATTAAACAACATTCGACCGGAAAGTGATTTTTTAAACTGAGTTAAAGTTTGCTTGCCACAGCAAACTGACAAAGCTTTAAAAAACAATTTCCGAAGGAAAACATTTAGTATTTCCCAGTAACTTCATTAAATTCTTACAAAATCGTCTTTATAGAACCCCTCCAGCCTTTTTAGCCCCTTTCTGATTAGTGATGTGCTACGACTTTGTTGTGTACACTTTCATTTGACTTATTTTTCTTCTAACAAATTCTCTATTCAGTTTAGGTGTATCTGCAGTGGTAGATTTGGGGCTGCTCGTGGATCGTAATGTTGGGATCGTGAAGAGCTAGTGGCAATGCCGTTGGCAAATGTGGCAGTCCCAATTGATTTATATAAAGGTTGGAAAATTTGCTTCGGTAAGTCATTTAAGATTTATTTTTGGTCCAGATTAATTTTTATATTGCCCCATAAAACTTTTTGACCTCCACAATTAAACAACATTCGACCGGAAAGTGATTTTTTAAACTGAGTTAAAGTTTGCTTGTCACAGCAAACTGACAAAGCTTTAAAAAACAATTTCCGAAGGAAAACATTTAGTATTTCCCAGTAACTTCATTAAATTCTTACAAAATCGTCTTTATAGAACCCCTCCAGCCTTTTTAGCCCCTTTCTGATTAGTGATGTGCTACGACTTTGTTGTGTACACTTTCATTTCACTTATTTCTCTTCTAACAAATTCTCTATTTAGTTTAGGTGTATCTGCAGTAGTAGATTTGGGGCTGCTCGTGGATCGTAATGTTGGGATCGTGAGGAGCTAGTGGCAATGCCGTTGGCAAATGTGGCAGTCCCAATTGATGGATATAAAGGTTGGAAAATTTGCTTCGGTAAGTCATTTAAGATTTATTTTTGGTCCAGATTAATTTTTATATTGCCCCATAAAACTTTTTGACCCCCACAATTAAACAACATTCGACCGGAAAGTGATTTTTTAAACTGAGTTAAAGTTTGCTTGCCACAGCAAACTGACAAAGCTTTAAAAAACAATTTCCGAAGGAAAACATTTAGTATTTCCCAGTAACTTCATTAAATTCTTACAAAATCGTCTTTATAGAACCCCTCCAGCCTTTTTAGCCCCTTTCTGATTAGTGATGTGCTACGACTTTGTTGTGTACACTTTCATTTCACTTATTTTTCTTCTAACAAATTCTCTATTCAGTTTAGGTGTATCTGCAGTGGTAGATTTGGGGCTGCTCGTGGATCGTAATGTTGGGATCGTGAAGAGCTAGTGGCAATGCCGTTGGCAAATGTGGCAGTCCCAATTGATGGATATAAAGGTTGGAAAATTTGCTTCGGTAAGTCATTTAAGATTTATTTTTGGTCCAGATTAATTTTTATATTGCCCCATAAAACTTTTTGACCTCCACAATTAAACAACATTCGACCGGAAAGTGATTTTTTAAACTGAGTTAAAGTTTGCTTGTCACAGCAAACTGACAAAGCTTTAAAAAACAATTTCCGAAGGAAAACATTTAGTATTTCCCAGTAACTTCATTAAATTCTTACAAAATCGTCTTTATAGAACCCCTCCAGCCTTTTTAGCCCCTTTCTGATTAGTGATGTGCTACGACTTTGTTGTGTACACTTTCATTTCACTTATTTCTCTTCTAACAAATTCTCTATTTAGTTTAGGTGTATCTGCAGTAGTAGATTTGGGGCTGCTCGTGGATCGTAATGTTGGGATCGTGAGGAGCTAGTGGCAATGCCGTTGGCAAATGTGGCAGTCCCAATTGATGGATATAAAGGTTGGAAAATTTGCTTCGGTAAGTCATTTAAGATTTATTTTTGGTCCAGATTAATTTTTATATTGCCCCATAAAACTTTTTGACCTCCACAATTAAACAACATTCGACCGGAAAGTGATTTTTTAAACTGAGTTAAAGTTTGCTTGTCACAGCAAACTGACAAAGCTTTAAAAAACAATTTCCGAAGGAAAACATTTAGTATTTCCCAGTAACTTCATTAAATTCTTACAAAATCGTCTTTATAGAACCCCTCCAGCCTTTTTAGCCCCTTTCTGATTAGTGATGTGCTACGACTTTGTTGTGTACACTTTCATTTCACTTATTTCTCTTCTAACAAATTCTCTATTTAGTTTAGGTGTATCTGCAGTAGTAGATTTGGGGCTGCTCGTGGATCGTAATGTTGGGATCGTGAGGAGCTAGTGGCAATGCCGTTGGCAAATGTGGCAGTCCCAATTGATGGATATAAAGGTTGGAAAATTTGCTTCGGTAAGTCATTTAAGATTTATTTTTGGTCCAGATTAATTTTTATATTGCCCCATAAAACTTTTTGACCCCCACAATTAAACAACATTCGACCGGAAAGTGATTTTTTAAACTAAGTTAAAGTTTGCTTGCCACAGCAAACTGACAAAGCTTTAAAAAACAATTTCCGAAGGAAAACATTTAGTATTTCCCAGTAACTTCATTAAATTCTTACAAAATCGTCTTTATAGAACCCCTCCAGCCTTTTTAGCCCCTTTCTGATTAGTGATGTGCTACGACTTTGTTGTGTACACTTTCATTTCACTTATTTCTCTTCTAACAAATTCTCTATTTAGTTTAGGTGTATCTGCAGTAGTAGATTTGGGGCTGCTCGTGGATCGTAATGTTGGGATCGTGAGGAGCTAGTGGCAATGCCGTTGGCAAATGTGGCAGTCCCAATTGATGGATATAAAGGTTGGAAAATTTGCTTCGGTAAGTCATTTAAGATTTATTTTTGGTCCAGATTAATTTTTATATTGCCCCATAAAACTTTTTGACCCCCACAATTAAACAACATTCGACCGGAAAGTGATTTTTTAAACTAAGTTAAAGTTTGCTTGCCACAGCAAACTGACAAAGCTTTAAAAAACAATTTCCGAAGGAAAACATTTAGTATTTCCCAGTAACTTCATTAAATTCTTACAAAATCGTCTTTATAGAACCCCTCCAGCCTTTTTAGCCCCTTTCTGATTAGTGATGTGCTACGACTTTGTTGTGTACACTTTCATTTCACTTATTTCTCTTCTAACAAATTCTCTATTTAGTTTAGGTGTATCTGCAGTAGTAGATTTGGGGCTGCTCGTGGATCGTAATGTTGGGATCGTGAGGAGCTAGTGGCAATGCCGTTGGCAAATGTGGCAGTCCCAATTGATGGATATAAAGGTTGGAAAATTTGCTTCGGTAAGTCATTTAAGATTTATTTTTGGTCCAGATTAATTTTTATATTGCCCCATAAAACTTTTTGACCCCCACAATTAAACAACATTCGACCGGAAAGTGATTTTTTAAACTAAGTTAAAGTTTGCTTGCCACAGCAAACTGACAAAGCTTTAAAAAACAATTTCCGAAGGAAAACATTTAGTATTTCCCAGTAACTTCATTAAATTCTTACAAAATCGTCTTTATAGAACCCCTCCAGCCTTTTTAGCCCCTTTCTGATTAGTGATGTGCTACGACTTTGTTGTGTACACTTTCATTTCACTTATTTCTCTTCTAACAAATTCTCTATTTAGTTTAGGTGTATCTGCAGTAGTAGATTTGGGGCTGCTCGTGGATCGTAATGTTGGGATCGTGAGGAGCTAGTGGCAATGCCGTTGGCAAATGTGGCAGTCCCAATTGATGGATATAAAGGTTGGAAAATTTGCTTCGGTAAGTCATTTAAGATTTATTTTTGGTCCAGATTAATTTTTATATTGCCCCATAAAACTTTTTGACCTCCACAATTAAACAACATTCGACCGGAAAGTGATTTTTTAAACTGAGTTAAAGTTTGCTTGTCACAGCAAACTGACAAAGCTTTAAAAAACAATTTCCGAAGGAAAACATTTAGTATTTCCCAGTAACTTCATTAAATTCTTACAAAATCGTCTTTATAGAACCCCTCCAGCCTTTTTAGCCCCTTTCTGATTAGTGATGTGCTACGACTTTGTTGTGTACACTTTCATTTCACTTATTTCTCTTCTAACAAATTCTCTATTTAGTTTAGGTGTATCTGCAGTAGTAGATTTGGGGCTGCTCGTGGATCGTAATGTTGGGATCGTGAGGAGCTAGTGGCAATGCCGTTGGCAAATGTGGCAGTCCCAATTGATGGATATAAAGGTTGGAAAATTTGCTTCGGTAAGTCATTTAAGATTTATTTTTGGTCCAGATTAATTTTTATATTGCCCCATAAAACTTTTTGACCTCCACAATTAAACAACATTCGACCGGAAAGTGATTTTTTAAACTGAGTTAAAGTTTGCTTGTCACAGCAAACTGACAAAGCTTTAAAAAACAATTTCCGAAGGAAAACATTTAGTATTTCCCAGTAACTTCATTAAATTCTTACAAAATCGTCTTTATAGAACCCCTCCAGCCTTTTTAGCCCCTTTCTGATTAGTGATGTGCTACGACTTTGTTGTGTACACTTTCATTTCACTTATTTCTCTTCTAACAAATTCTCTATTTAGTTTAGGTGTATCTGCAGTAGTAGATTTGGGGCTGCTCGTGGATCGTAATGTTGGGATCGTGAGGAGCTAGTGGCAATGCCGTTGGCAAATGTGGCAGTCCCAATTGATGGATATAAAGGTTGGAAAATTTGCTTCGGTAAGTCATTTAAGATTTATTTTTGGTCCAGATTAATTTTTATATTGCCCCATAAAACTTTTTGACCCCCACAATTAAACAACATTCGACCGGAAAGTGATTTTTTAAACTAAGTTAAAGTTTGCTTGCCACAGCAAACTGACAAAGCTTTAAAAAACAATTTCCGAAGGAAAACATTTAGTATTTCCCAGTAACTTCATTAAATTCTTACAAAATCGTCTTTATAGAACCCCTCCAGCCTTTTTAGCCCCTTTCTGATTAGTGATGTGCTACGACTTTGTTGTGTACACTTTCATTTCACTTATTTCTCTTCTAACAAATTCTCTATTTAGTTTAGGTGTATCTGCAGTAGTAGATTTGGGGCTGCTCGTGGATCGTAATGTTGGGATCGTGAGGAGCTAGTGGCAATGCCGTTGGCAAATGTGGCAGTCCCAATTGATGGATATAAAGGTTGGAAAATTTGCTTCGGTAAGTCATTTAAGATTTATTTTTGGTCCAGATTAATTTTTATATTGCCCCATAAAACTTTTTGACCCCCACAATTAAACAACATTCGACCGGAAAGTGATTTTTTAAACTAAGTTAAAGTTTGCTTGCCACAGCAAACTGACAAAGCTTTAAAAAACAATTTCCGAAGGAAAACATTTAGTATTTCCCAGTAACTTCATTAAATTCTTACAAAATCGTCTTTATAGAACCCCTCCAGCCTTTTTAGCCCCTTTCTGATTAGTGATGTGCTACGACTTTGTTGTGTACACTTTCATTTCACTTATTTCTCTTCTAACAAATTCTCTATTTAGTTTAGGTGTATCTGCAGTAGTAGATTTGGGGCTGCTCGTGGATCGTAATGTTGGGATCGTGAGGAGCTAGTGGCAATGCCGTTGGCAAATGTGGCAGTCCCAATTGATGGATATAAAGGTTGGAAAATTTGCTTCGGTAAGTCATTTAAGATTTATTTTTGGTCCAGATTAATTTTTATATTGCCCCATAAAACTTTTTGACCCCCACAATTAAACAACATTCGACCGGAAAGTGATTTTTTAAACTAAGTTAAAGTTTGCTTGCCACAGCAAACTGACAAAGCTTTAAAAAACAATTTCCGAAGGAAAACATTTAGTATTTCCCAGTAACTTCATTAAATTCTTACAAAATCGTCTTTATAGAACCCCTCCAGCCTTTTTAGCCCCTTTCTGATTAGTGATGTGCTACGACTTTGTTGTGTACACTTTCATTTCACTTATTTCTCTTCTAACAAATTCTCTATTTAGTTTAGGTGTATCTGCAGTAGTAGATTTGGGGCTGCTCGTGGATCGTAATGTTGGGATCGTGAGGAGCTAGTGGCAATGCCGTTGGCAAATGTGGCAGTCCCAATTGATGGATATAAAGGTTGGAAAATTTGCTTCGGTAAGTCATTTAAGATTTATTTTTGGTCCAGATTAATTTTTATATTGCTCCATAAAACTTTTTGACCCCCACAATTAAACAACATTCGACCGGAAAGTGATTTTTTAAACTAAGTTAAAGTTTGCTTGCCACAGCAAACTGACAAAGCTTTAAAAAACAATTTCCGAAGGAAAACATTTAGTATTTCCCAGTAACTTCATTAAATTCTTACAAAATCGTCTTTATAGAACCCCTCCAGCCTTTTTAGGCCCTTTCTGATTAGTGATGTGCTACGACTTTGTTGTGTACACTTTCATTTCACTTATTTCTCTTCTAACAAATTCTCTATTTAGTTTAGGTGTATCTGCAGTAGTAGATTTGGGGCTGCTCGTGGATCGTAATGTTGGGATCGTGAGGAGCTAGTGGCAATGCCGTTGGCAAATGTGGCAGTCCCAATTGATGGATATAAAGGTTGGAAAATTTGCTTCGGTAAGTCATTTAAGATTTATTTTTGGTCCAGATTAATTTTTATATTGCCCCATAAAACTTTTTGACCCCCACAATTAAACAACATTCGACCGGAAAGTGATTTTTTAAACTAAGTTAAAGTTTGCTTGCCACAGCAAACTGACAAAGCTTTAAAAAACAATTTCCGAAGGAAAACATTTAGTATTTCCCAGTAACTTCATTAAATTCTTACAAAATCGTCTTTATAGAACCCCTCCAGCCTTTTTAGCCCCTTTCTGATTAGTGATGTGCTACGACTTTGTTGTGTACACTTTCATTTCACTTATTTCTCTTCTAACAAATTCTCTATTTAGTTTAGGTGTATCTGCAGTAGTAGATTTGGGGCTGCTCGTGGATCGTAATGTTGGGATCGTGAGGAGCTAGTGGCAATGCCGTTGGCAAATGTGGCAGTCCCAATTGATGGATATAAAGGTTGGAAAATTTGCTTCGGTAAGTCATTTAAGATTTATTTTTGGTCCAGATTAATTTTTATATTGCCCCATAAAACTTTTTGACCCCCACAATTAAACAACATTCGACCGGAAAGTGATTTTTTAAACTAAGTTAAAGTTTGCTTGCCACAGCAAACTGACAAAGCTTTAAAAAACAATTTCCGAAGGAAAACATTTAGTATTTCCCAGTAACTTCATTAAATTCTTACAAAATCGTCTTTATAGAACCCCTCCAGCCTTTTTAGCCCCTTTCTGATTAGTGATGTGCTACGACTTTGTTGTGTACACTTTCATTTCACTTATTTCTCTTCTAACAAATTCTCTATTTAGTTTAGGTGTATCTGCAGTAGTAGATTTGGGGCTGCTCGTGGATCGTAATGTTGGGATCGTGAGGAGCTAGTGGCAATGCCGTTGGCAAATGTGGCAGTCCCAATTGATGGATATAAAGGTTGGAAAATTTGCTTCGGTAAGTCATTTAAGATTTATTTTTGGTCCAGATTAATTTTTATATTGCCCCATAAAACTTTTTGACCCCCACAATTAAACAACATTCGACCGGAAAGTGATTTTTTAAACTAAGTTAAAGTTTGCTTGCCACAGCAAACTGACAAAGCTTTAAAAAACAATTTCCGAAGGAAAACATTTAGTATTTCCCAGTAACTTCATTAAATTCTTACAAAATCGTCTTTATAGAACCCCTCCAGCCTTTTTAGCCCCTTTCTGATTAGTGATGTGCTACGACTTTGTTGTGTACACTTTCATTTCACTTATTTCTCTTCTAACAAATTCTCTATTTAGTTTAGGTGTATCTGCAGTAGTAGATTTGGGGCTGCTCGTGGATCGTAATGTTGGGATCGTGAGGAGCTAGTGGCAATGCCGTTGGCAAATGTGGCAGTCCCAATTGATGGATATAAAGGTTGGAAAATTTGCTTCGGTAAGTCATTTAAGATTTATTTTTGGTCCAGATTAATTTTTATATTGCCCCATAAAACTTTTTGACCCCCACAATTAAACAACATTCGACCGGAAAGTGATTTTTTAAACTAAGTTAAAGTTTGCTTGCCACAGCAAACTGACAAAGCTTTAAAAAACAATTTCCGAAGGAAAACATTTAGTATTTCCCAGTAACTTCATTAAATTCTTACAAAATCGTCTTTATAGAACCCCTCCAGCCTTTTTAGCCCCTTTCTGATTAGTGATGTGCTACGACTTTGTTGTGTACACTTTCATTTCACTTATTTCTCTTCTAACAAATTCTCTATTTAGTTTAGGTGTATCTGCAGTAGTAGATTTGGGGCTGCTCGTGGATCGTAATGTTGGGATCGTGAGGAGCTAGTGGCAATGCCGTTGGCAAATGTGGCAGTCCCAATTGATGGATATAAAGGTTGGAAAATTTGCTTCGGTAAGTCATTTAAGATTTATTTTTGGTCCAGATTAATTTTTATATTGCCCCATAAAACTTTTTGACCCCCACAATTAAACAACATTCGACCGGAAAGTGATTTTTTAAACTAAGTTAAAGTTTGCTTGCCACAGCAAACTGACAAAGCTTTAAAAAACAATTTCCGAAGGAAAACATTTAGTATTTCCCAGTAACTTCATTAAATTCTTACAAAATCGTCTTTATAGAACCCCTCCAGCCTTTTTAGCCCCTTTCTGATTAGTGATGTGCTACGACTTTGTTGTGTACACTTTCATTTCACTTATTTCTCTTCTAACAAATTCTCTATTTAGTTTAGGTGTATCTGCAGTAGTAGATTTGGGGCTGCTCGTGGATCGTAATGTTGGGATCGTGAGGAGCTAGTGGCAATGCCGTTGGCAAATGTGGCAGTCCCAATTGATGGATATAAAGGTTGGAAAATTTGCTTCGGTAAGTCATTTAAGATTTATTTTTGGTCCAGATTAATTTTTATATTGCCCCATAAAACTTTTTGACCCCCACAATTAAACAACATTCGACCGGAAAGTGATTTTTTAAACTAAGTTAAAGTTTGCTTGCCACAGCAAACTGACAAAGCTTTAAAAAACAATTTCCGAAGGAAAACATTTAGTATTTCCCAGTAACTTCATTAAATTCTTACAAAATCGTCTTTATAGAACCCCTCCAGCCTTTTTAGCCCCTTTCTGATTAGTGATGTGCTACGACTTTGTTGTGTACACTTTCATTTCACTTATTTCTCTTCTAACAAATTCTCTATTTAGTTTAGGTGTATCTGCAGTAGTAGATTTGGGGCTGCTCGTGGATCGTAATGTTGGGATCGTGAGGAGCTAGTGGCAATGCCGTTGGCAAATGTGGCAGTCCCAATTGATGGATATAAAGGTTGGAAAATTTGCTTCGGTAAGTCATTTAAGATTTATTTTTGGTCCAGATTAATTTTTATATTGCCCCATAAAACTTTTTGACCCCCACAATTAAACAACATTCGACCGGAAAGTGATTTTTTAAACTAAGTTAAAGTTTGCTTGCCACAGCAAACTGACAAAGCTTTAAAAAACAATTTCCGAAGGAAAACATTTAGTATTTCCCAGTAACTTCATTAAATTCTTACAAAATCGTCTTTATAGAACCCCTCCAGCCTTTTTAGCCCCTTTCTGATTAGTGATGTGCTACGACTTTGTTGTGTACACTTTCATTTCACTTATTTCTCTTCTAACAAATTCTCTATTTAGTTTAGGTGTATCTGCAGTAGTAGATTTGGGGCTGCTCGTGGATCGTAATGTTGGGATCGTGAGGAGCTAGTGGCAATGCCGTTGGCAAATGTGGCAGTCCCAATTGATGGATATAAAGGTTGGAAAATTTGCTTCGGTAAGTCATTTAAGATTTATTTTTGGTCCAGATTAATTTTTATATTGCCCCATAAAACTTTTTGACCCCCACAATTAAACAACATTCGACCGGAAAGTGATTTTTTAAACTAAGTTAAAGTTTGCTTGCCACAGCAAACTGACAAAGCTTTAAAAAACAATTTCCGAAGGAAAACATTTAGTATTTCCCAGTAACTTCATTAAATTCTTACAAAATCGTCTTTATAGAACCCCTCCAGCCTTTTTAGCCCCTTTCTGATTAGTGATGTGCTACGACTTTGTTGTGTACACTTTCATTTCACTTATTTCTCTTCTAACAAATTCTCTATTTAGTTTAGGTGTATCTGCAGTAGTAGATTTGGGGCTGCTCGTGGATCGTAATGTTGGGATCGTGAGGAGCTAGTGGCAATGCCGTTGGCAAATGTGGCAGTCCCAATTGATGGATATAAAGGTTGGAAAATTTGCTTCGGTAAGTCATTTAAGATTTATTTTTGGTCCAGATTAATTTTTATATTGCCCCATAAAACTTTTTGACCTCCACAATTAAACAACATTCGACCGGAAAGTGATTTTTTAAACTGAGTTAAAGTTTGCTTGTCACAGCAAACTGACAAAGCTTTAAAAAACAATTTCCGAAGGAAAACATTTAGTATTTCCCAGTAACTTCATTAAATTCTTACAAAATCGTCTTTATAGAACCCCTCCAGCCTTTTTAGCCCCTTTCTGATTAGTGATGTGCTACGACTTTGTTGTGTACACTTTCATTTCACTTATTTCTCTTCTAACAAATTCTCTATTTAGTTTAGGTGTATCTGCAGTAGTAGATTTGGGGCTGCTCGTGGATCGTAATGTTGGGATCGTGAGGAGCTAGTGGCAATGCCGTTGGCAAATGTGGCAGTCCCAATTGATGGATATAAAGGTTGGAAAATTTGCTTCGGTAAGTCATTTAAGATTTATTTTTGGTCCAGATTAATTTTTATATTGCCCCATAAAACTTTTTGACCTCCACAATTAAACAACATTCGCCCGGAAAGTGATTTTTTAAACTGAGTTAAAGTTTGCTTGTCACAGCAAACTGACAAAGCTTTAAAAAACAATTTCCGAAGGAAAACATTTAGTATTTCCCAGTAACTTCATTAAATTCTTACAAAATCGTCTTTATAGAACCCCTCCAGCCTTTTTAGCCCCTTTCTGATTAGTGATGTGCTACGACTTTGTTGTGTACACTTTCATTTCACTTATTTCTCTTCTAACAAATTCTCTATTTAGTTTAGGTGTATCTGCAGTAGTAGATTTGGGGCTGCTCGTGGATCGTAATGTTGGGATCGTGAGGAGCTAGTGGCAATGCCGTTGGCAAATGTGGCAGTCCCAATTGATGGATATAAAGGTTGGAAAATTTGCTTCGGTAAGTCATTTAAGATTTATTTTTGGTCCAGATTAATTTTTATATTGCCCCATAAAACTTTTTGACCTCCACAATTAAACAACATTCGACCGGAAAGTGATTTTTTAAACTGAGTTAAAGTTTGCTTGTCACAGCAAACTGACAAAGCTTTAAAAAACAATTTCCGAAGGAAAACATTTAGTATTTCCCAGTAACTTCATTAAATTCTTACAAAATCGTCTTTATAGAACCCCTCCAGCCTTTTTAGCCCCTTTCTGATTAGTGATGTGCTACGACTTTGTTGTGTACACTTTCATTTCACTTATTTCTCTTCTAACAAATTCTCTATTTAGTTTAGGTGTATCTGCAGTAGTAGATTTGGGGCTGCTCGTGGATCGTAATGTTGGGATCGTGAGGAGCTAGTGGCAATGCCGTTGGCAAATGTGGCAGTCCCAATTGATGGATATAAAGGTTGGAAAATTTGCTTCGGTAAGTCATTTAAGATTTATTTTTGGTCCAGATTAATTTTTATATTGCCCCATAAAACTTTTTGACCCCCACAATTAAACAACATTCGACCGGAAAGTGATTTTTTAAACTAAGTTAAAGTTTGCTTGCCACAGCAAACTGACAAAGCTTTAAAAAACAATTTCCGAAGGAAAACATTTAGTATTTCCCAGTAACTTCATTAAATTCTTACAAAATCGTCTTTATAGAACCCCTCCAGCCTTTTTAGCCCCTTTCTGATTAGTGATGTGCTACGACTTTGTTGTGTACACTTTCATTTCACTTATTTCTCTTCTAACAAATTCTCTATTTAGTTTAGGTGTATCTGCAGTAGTAGATTTGGGGCTGCTCGTGGATCGTAATGTTGGGATCGTGAGGAGCTAGTGGCAATGCCGTTGGCAAATGTGGCAGTCCCAATTGATGGATATAAAGGTTGGAAAATTTGCTTCGGTAAGTCATTTAAGATTTATTTTTGGTCCAGATTAATTTTTATATTGCCCCATAAAACTTTTTGACCCCCACAATTAAACAACATTCGACCGGAAAGTGATTTTTTAAACTAAGTTAAAGTTTGCTTGCCACAGCAAACTGACAAAGCTTTAAAAAACAATTTCCGAAGGAAAACATTTAGTATTTCCCAGTAACTTCATTAAATTCTTACAAAATCGTCTTTATAGAACCCCTCCAGCCTTTTTAGCCCCTTTCTGATTAGTGATGTGCTACGACTTTGTTGTGTACACTTTCATTTCACTTATTTCTCTTCTAACAAATTCTCTATTTAGTTTAGGTGTATCTGCAGTAGTAGATTTGGGGCTGCTCGTGGATCGTAATGTTGGGATCGTGAGGAGCTAGTGGCAATGCCGTTGGCAAATGTGGCAGTCCCAATTGATGGATATAAAGGTTGGAAAATTTGCTTCGGTAAGTCATTTAAGATTTATTTTTGGTCCAGATTAATTTTTATATTGCCCCATAAAACTTTTTGACCTCCACAATTAAACAACATTCGACCGGAAAGTGATTTTTTAAACTGAGTTAAAGTTTGCTTGTCACAGCAAACTGACAAAGCTTTAAAAAACAATTTCCGAAGGAAAACATTTAGTATTTCCCAGTAACTTCATTAAATTCTTACAAAATCGTCTTTATAGAACCCCTCCAGCCTTTTTAGCCCCTTTCTGATTAGTGATGTGCTACGACTTTGTTGTGTACACTTTCATTTCACTTATTTCTCTTCTAACAAATTCTCTATTTAGTTTAGGTGTATCTGCAGTAGTAGATTTGGGGCTGCTCGTGGATCGTAATGTTGGGATCGTGAGGAGCTAGTGGCAATGCCGTTGGCAAATGTGGCAGTCCCAATTGATGGATATAAAGGTTGGAAAATTTGCTTCGGTAAGTCATTTAAGATTTATTTTTGGTCCAGATTAATTTTTATATTGCCCCATAAAACTTTTTGACCTCCACAATTAAACAACATTCGACCGGAAAGTGATTTTTTAAACTGAGTTAAAGTTTGCTTGTCACAGCAAACTGACAAAGCTTTAAAAAACAATTTCCGAAGGAAAACATTTAGTATTTCCCAGTAACTTCATTAAATTCTTACAAAATCGTCTTTATAGAACCCCTCCAGCCTTTTTAGCCCCTTTCTGATTAGTGATGTGCTACGACTTTGTTGTGTACACTTTCATTTCACTTATTTCTCTTCTAACAAATTCTCTATTTAGTTTAGGTGTATCTGCAGTAGTAGATTTGGGGCTGCTCGTGGATCGTAATGTTGGGATCGTGAGGAGCTAGTGGCAATGCCGTTGGCAAATGTGGCAGTCCCAATTGATGGATATAAAGGTTGGAAAATTTGCTTCGGTAAGTCATTTAAGATTTATTTTTGGTCCAGATTAATTTTTATATTGCCCCATAAAACTTTTTGACCTCCACAATTAAACAACATTCGACCGGAAAGTGATTTTTTAAACTGAGCTAAAGTTTGCTTGTCACAGCAAACTGACAAAGCTTTAAAAAACAATTTCCGAAGGAAAACATTTAGTATTTCCCAGTAACTTCATTAAATTCTTACAAAATCGTCTTTATAGAACCCCTCCAGCCTTTTTAGCCCCTTTCTGATTAGTGATGTGCTACGACTTTGTTGTGTACACTTTCATTTCACTTATTTCTCTTCTAACAAATTCTCTATTTAGTTTAGGTGTATCTGCAGTAGTAGATTTGGGGCTGCTCGTGGATCGTAATGTTGGGATCGTGAGGAGCTAGTGGCAATGCCGTTGGCAAATGTGGCAGTCCCAATTGATGGATATAAAGGTTGGAAAATTTGCTTCGGTAAGTCATTTAAGATTTATTTTTGGTCCAGATTAATTTTTATATTGCCCCATAAAACTTTTTGACCCCCACAATTAAACAACATTCGACCGGAAAGTGATTTTTTAAACTAAGTTAAAGTTTGCTTGCCACAGCAAACTGACAAAGCTTTAAAAAACAATTTCCGAAGGAAAACATTTAGTATTTCCCAGTAACTTCATTAAATTCTTACAAAATCGTCTTTATAGAACCCCTCCAGCCTTTTTAGCCCCTTTCTGATTAGTGATGTGCTACGACTTTGTTGTGTACACTTTCATTTCACTTATTTCTCTTCTAACAAATTCTCTATTTAGTTTAGGTGTATCTGCAGTAGTAGATTTGGGGCTGCTCGTGGATCGTAATGTTGGGATCGTGAGGAGCTAGTGGCAATGCCGTTGGCAAATGTGGCAGTCCCAATTGATGGATATAAAGGTTGGAAAATTTGCTTCGGTAAGTCATTTAAGATTTATTTTTGGTCCAGATTAATTTTTATATTGCCCCATAAAACTTTTTGACCCCCACAATTAAACAACATTCGACCGGAAAGTGATTTTTTAAACTAAGTTAAAGTTTGCTTGCCACAGCAAACTGACAAAGCTTTAAAAAACAATTTCCGAAGGAAAACATTTAGTATTTCCCAGTAACTTCATTAAATTCTTACAAAATCGTCTTTATAGAACCCCTCCAGCCTTTTTAGCCCCTTTCTGATTAGTGATGTGCTACGACTTTGTTGTGTACACTTTCATTTCACTTATTTCTCTTCTAACAAATTCTCTATTTAGTTTAGGTGTATCTGCAGTAGTAGATTTGGGGCTGCTCGTGGATCGTAATGTTGGGATCGTGAGGAGCTAGTGGCAATGCCGTTGGCAAATGTGGCAGTCCCAATTGATGGATATAAAGGTTGGAAAATTTGCTTCGGTAAGTCATTTAAGATTTATTTTTGGTCCAGATTAATTTTTATATTGCCCCATAAAACTTTTTGACCCCCACAATTAAACAACATTCGACCGGAAAGTGATTTTTTAAACTAAGTTAAAGTTTGCTTGCCACAGCAAACTGACAAAGCTTTAAAAAACAATTTCCGAAGGAAAACATTTAGTATTTCCCAGTAACTTCATTAAATTCTTACAAAATCGTCTTTATAGAACCCCTCCAGCCTTTTTAGCCCCTTTCTGATTAGTGATGTGCTACGACTTTGTTGTGTACACTTTCATTTCACTTATTTCTCTTCTAACAAATTCTCTATTTAGTTTAGGTGTATCTGCAGTAGTAGATTTGGGGCTGCTCGTGGATCGTAATGTTGGGATCGTGAGGAGCTAGTGGCAATGCCGTTGGCAAATGTGGCAGTCCCAATTGATGGATATAAAGGTTGGAAAATTTGCTTCGGTAAGTCATTTAAGATTTATTTTTGGTCCAGATTAATTTTTATATTGCCCCATAAAACTTTTTGACCCCCACAATTAAACAACATTCGACCGGAAAGTGATTTTTTAAACTAAGTTAAAGTTTGCTTGCCACAGCAAACTGACAAAGCTTTAAAAAACAATTTCCGAAGGAAAACATTTAGTATTTCCCAGTAACTTCATTAAATTCTTACAAAATCGTCTTTATAGAACCCCTCCAGCCTTTTTAGCCCCTTTCTGATTAGTGATGTGCTACGACTTTGTTGTGTACACTTTCATTTCACTTATTTCTCTTCTAACAAATTCTCTATTTAGTTTAGGTGTATCTGCAGTAGTAGATTTGGGGCTGCTCGTGGATCGTAATGTTGGGATCGTGAGGAGCTAGTGGCAATGCCGTTGGCAAATGTGGCAGTCCCAATTGATGGATATAAAGGTTGGAAAATTTGCTTCGGTAAGTCATTTAAGATTTATTTTTGGTCCAGATTAATTTTTATATTGCCCCATAAAACTTTTTGACCCCCACAATTAAACAACATTCGACCGGAAAGTGATTTTTTAAACTAAGTTAAAGTTTGCTTGCCACAGCAAACTGACAAAGCTTTAAAAAACAATTTCCGAAGGAAAACATTTAGTATTTCCCAGTAACTTCATTAAATTCTTACAAAATCGTCTTTATAGAACCCCTCCAGCCTTTTTAGCCCCTTTCTGATTAGTGATGTGCTACGACTTTGTTGTGTACACTTTCATTTCACTTATTTCTCTTCTAACAAATTCTCTATTTAGTTTAGGTGTATCTGCAGTAGTAGATTTGGGGCTGCTCGTGGATCGTAATGTTGGGATCGTGAGGAGCTAGTGGCAATGCCGTTGGCAAATGTGGCAGTCCCAATTGATGGATATAAAGGTTGGAAAATTTGCTTCGGTAAGTCATTTAAGATTTATTTTTGGTCCAGATTAATTTTTATATTGCCCCATAAAACTTTTTGACCCCCACAATTAAACAACATTCGACCGGAAAGTGATTTTTTAAACTAAGTTAAAGTTTGCTTGCCACAGCAAACTGACAAAGCTTTAAAAAACAATTTCCGAAGGAAAACATTTAGTATTTCCCAGTAACTTCATTAAATTCTTACAAAATCGTCTTTATAGAACCCCTCCAGCCTTTTTAGCCCCTTTCTGATTAGTGATGTGCTACGACTTTGTTGTGTACACTTTCATTTCACTTATTTCTCTTTTAACAAATTCTCTATTTAGTTTAGGTGTATCTGCAGTAGTAGATTTGGGGCTGCTCGTGGATCGTAATGTTGGGATCGTGAGGAGCTAGTGGCAATGCCGTTGGCAAATGTGGCAGTCCCAATTGATGGATATAAAGGTTGGAAAATTTGCTTCGGTAAGTCATTTAAGATTTATTTTTGGTCCAGATTAATTTTTATATTGCCCCATAAAACTTTTTGACCTCCACAATTAAACAACATTCGACCGGAAAGTGATTTTTTAAACTGAGTTAAAGTTTGCTTGTCACAGCAAACTGACAAAGCTTTAAAAAACAATTTCCGAAGGAAAACATTTAGTATTTCCCAGTAACTTCATTAAATTCTTACAAAATCGTCTTTATAGAACCCCTCCAGCCTTTTTAGCCCCTTTCTGATTAGTGATGTGCTACGACTTTGTTGTGTACACTTTCATTTCACTTATTTCTCTTCTAACAAATTCTCTATTTAGTTTAGGTGTATCTGCAGTAGTAGATTTGGGGCTGCTCGTGGATCGTAATGTTGGGATCGTGAGGAGCTAGTGGCAATGCCGTTGGCAAATGTGGCAGTCCCAATTGATGGATATAAAGGTTGGAAAATTTGCTTCGGTAAGTCATTTAAGATTTATTTTTGGTCCAGATTAATTTTTATATTGCCCCATAAAACTTTTTGACCTCCACAATTAAACAACATTCGACCGGAAAGTGATTTTTTAAACTGAGTTAAAGTTTGCTTGTCACAGCAAACTGACAAAGCTTTAAAAAACAATTTCCGAAGGAAAACATTTAGTATTTCCCAGTAACTTCATTAAATTCTTACAAAATCGTCTTTATAGAACCCCTCCAGCCTTTTTAGCCCCTTTCTGATTAGTGATGTGCTACGACTTTGTTGTGTACACTTTCATTTCACTTATTTCTCTTCTAACAAATTCTCTATTTAGTTTAGGTGTATCTGCAGTAGTAGATTTGGGGCTGCTCGTGGATCGTAATGTTGGGATCGTGAGGAGCTAGTGGCAATGCCGTTGGCAAATGTGGCAGTCCCAATTGATGGATATAAAGGTTGGAAAATTTGCTTCGGTAAGTCATTTAAGATTTATTTTTGGTCCAGATTAATTTTTATATTGCCCCATAAAACTTTTTGACCCCCACAATTAAACAACATTCGACCGGAAAGTGATTTTTTAAACTAAGTTAAAGTTTGCTTGCCACAGCAAACTGACAAAGCTTTAAAAAACAATTTCCGAAGGAAAACATTTAGTATTTCCCAGTAACTTCATTAAATTCTTACAAAATCGTCTTTATAGAACCCCTCCAGCCTTTTTAGCCCCTTTCTGATTAGTGATGTGCTACGACTTTGTTGTGTACACTTTCATTTCACTTATTTCTCTTCTAACAAATTCTCTATTTAGTTTAGGTGTATCTGCAGTAGTAGATTTGGGGCTGCTCGTGGATCGTAATGTTGGGATCGTGAGGAGCTAGTGGCAATGCCGTTGGCAAATGTGGCAGTCCCAATTGATGGATATAAAGGTTGGAAAATTTGCTTCGGTAAGTCATTTAAGATTTATTTTTGGTCCAGATTAATTTTTATATTGCCCCATAAAACTTTTTGACCCCCACAATTAAACAACATTCGACCGGAAAGTGATTTTTTAAACTAAGTTAAAGTTTGCTTGCCACAGCAAACTGACAAAGCTTTAAAAAACAATTTCCGAAGGAAAACATTTAGTATTTCCCAGTAACTTCATTAAATTCTTACAAAATCGTCTTTATAGAACCCCTCCAGCCTTTTTAGCCCCTTTCTGATTAGTGATGTGCTACGACTTTGTTGTGTACACTTTCATTTCACTTATTTCTCTTCTAACAAATTCTCTATTTAGTTTAGGTGTATCTGCAGTAGTAGATTTGGGGCTGCTCGTGGATCGTAATGTTGGGATCGTGAGGAGCTAGTGGCAATGCCGTTGGCAAATGTGGCAGTCCCAATTGATGGATATAAAGGTTGGAAAATTTGCTTCGGTAAGTCATTTAAGATTTATTTTTGGTCCAGATTAATTTTTATATTGCCCCATAAAACTTTTTGACCCCCACAATTAAACAACATTCGACCGGAAAGTGATTTTTTAAACTAAGTTAAAGTTTGCTTGCCACAGCAAACTGACAAAGCTTTAAAAAACAATTTCCGAAGGAAAACATTTAGTATTTCCCAGTAACTTCATTAAATTCTTACAAAATTGTCTTTATAGAACCCCTCCAGCCTTTTTAGCCCCTTTCTGATTAGTGATGTGCTACGACTTTGTTGTGTACACTTTCATTTCACTTATTTTTCTTCTAACAAATTCTCTATTCAGTTTAGGTGTATCTGCAGTGGTAGATTTGGGGCTGCTCGTGGATCGTAATGTTGGGATCGTGAAGAGCTAGTGGCAATGCCGTTGGCAAATGTGGCAGTCCCAATTGATGGATATAAAGGTTGGAAAATTTGCTTCGGTAAGTCATTTAAGATTTATTTTTGGTCCAGATTAATTTTTATATTGCCCCATAAAACTTTTTGACCCCCACAATTAAACAACATTCGACCGGAAAGTGATTTTTTAAACTAAGTTAAAGTTTGCTTGCCACAGCAAACTGACAAAGCTTTAAAAAACAATTTCCGAAGGAAAACATTTAGTATTTCCCAGTAACTTCATTAAATTCTTACAAAATTGTCTTTATAGAACCCCTCCAGCCTTTTTAGCCCCTTTCTGATTAGTGATGTGCTACGACTTTGTTGTGTACACTTTCATTTCACTTATTTCTCTTCTAACAAATTCTCTATTTAGTTTAGGTGTATCTGCAGTAGTAGATTTGGGGCTGCTCGTGGATCGTAATGTTGGGATCGTGAGGAGCTAGTGGCAATGCCGTTGGCAAATGTGGCAGTCCCAATTGATGGATATAAAGGTTGGAAAATTTGCTTCGGTAAGTCATTTAAGATTTATTTTTGGTCCAGATTAATTTTTATATTGCCCCATAAAACTTTTTGACCCCCACAATTAAACAACATTCGACCGGAAAGTGATTTTTTAAACTGAGTTAAAGTTTGCTTGCCACAGCAAACTGACAAAGCTTTAAAAAACAATTTCCGAAGGAAAACATTTAGTATTTCCCAGTAACTTCATTAAATTCTTACAAAATTGTCTTTATACAACCCCTCCAGCCTTTTTAGCCCCTTTCTGATTAGTGATGTGCTACGACTTTGTTGTGTACACTTTCATTTCACTTATTTCTCTTCTAACAAATTCTCTATTTAGTTTAGGTGTATCTGCAGTAGTAGATTTGGGGCTGCTCGTGGATCGTAATGTTGGGATCGTGAGGAGCTAGTGGCAATGCCGTTGGCAAATGTGGCAGTCCCAATTGATGGATATAAAGGTTGGAAAATTTGCTTCGGTAAGTCATTTAAGATTTATTTTTGGTCCAGATTAATTTTTATATTGCCCCATAAAACTTTTTGACCTCCACAATTAAACAACATTCGACCGGAAAGTGATTTTTTAAACTGAGTTAAAGTTTGCTTGTCACAGCAAACTGACAAAGCTTTAAAAAACAATTTCCGAAGGAAAACATTTAGTATTTCCCAGTAACTTCATTAAATTCTTACAAAATCGTCTTTATAGAACCCCTCCAGCCTTTTTAGCCCCTTTCTGATTAGTGATGTGCTACGACTTTGTTGTGTACACTTTCATTTCACTTATTTCTCTTCTAACAAATTCTCTATTTAGTTTAGGTGTATCTGCAGTAGTAGATTTGGGGCTGCTCGTGGATCGTAATGTTGGGATCGTGAGGAGCTAGTGGCAATGCCGTTGGCAAATGTGGCAGTCCCAATTGATGGATATAAAGGTTGGAAAATTTGCTTCGGTAAGTCATTTAAGATTTATTTTTGGTCCAGATTAATTTTTATATTGCCCCATAAAACTTTTTGACCCCCACAATTAAACAACATTCGACCGGAAAGTGATTTTTTAAACTAAGTTAAAGTTTGCTTGCCACAGCAAACTGACAAAGCTTTAAAAAACAATTTCCGAAGGAAAACATTTAGTATTTCCCAGTAACTTCATTAAATTCTTACAAAATTGTCTTTATAGAACCCCTCCAGCCTTTTTAGCCCCTTTCTGATTAGTGATGTGCTACGACTTTGTTGTGTACACTTTCATTTCACCTATTTCTCTTCTAACAAATTCTCTATTTAGTTTAGGTGTATCTGCAGTAGTAGATTTGGGGCTGCTCGTGGATCGTAATGTTGGGATCGTGAGGAGCTAGTGGCAATGCCGTTGGCAAATGTGGCAGTCCCAATTGATGGATATAAAGGTTGGAAAATTTGCTTCGGTAAGTCATTTAAGATTTATTTTTGGTCCAGATTAATTTTTATATTGCCCCATAAAACTTTTTGACCCCCACAATTAAACAACATTCGACCGGAAAGTGATTTTTTAAACTGAGTTAAAGTTTGCTTGCCACAGCAAACTGACAAAGCTTTAAAAAACAATTTCCGAAGGAAAACATTTAGTATTTCCCAGTAACTTCATTAAATTCTTACAAAATTGTCTTTATAGAACCCCTCCAGCCTTTTTAGCCCCTTTCTGATTAGTGATGTGCTACGACTTTGTTGTGTACACTTTCATTTCACTTATTTCTCTTCTAACAAATTCTCTATTTAGTTTAGGTGTATCTGCAGTAGTAGATTTGGGGCTGCTCGTGGATCGTAATGTTGGGATCGTGAGGAGCTAGTGGCAATGCCGTTGGCAAATGTGGCAGTCCCAATTGATGGATATAAAGGTTGGAAAATTTGCTTCGGTAAGTCATTTAAGATTTATTTTTGGTCCAGATTAATTTTTATATTGCCCCATAAAACTTTTTGACCCCCACAATTAAACAACATTCGACCGGAAAGTGATTTTTTAAACTAAGTTAAAGTTTGCTTGCCACAGCAAACTGACAAAGCTTTAAAAAACAATTTCCGAAGGAAAACATTTAGTATTTCCCAGTAACTTCATTAAATTCTTACAAAATTGTCTTTATAGAACCCCTCCAGCCTTTTTAGCCCCTTTCTGATTAGTGATGTGCTACGACTTTGTTGTGTACACTTTCATTTCACCTATTTCTCTTCTAACAAATTCTCTATTTAGTTTAGGTGTATCTGCAGTAGTAGATTTGGGGCTGCTCGTGGATCGTAATGTTGGGATCGTGAGGAGCTAGTGGCAATGCCGTTGGCAAATGTGGCAGTCCCAATTGATGGATATAAAGGTTGGAAAATTTGCTTCGGTAAGTCATTTAAGATTTATTTTTGGTCCAGATTAATTTTTATATTGCCCCATAAAACTTTTTGACCCCCACAATTAAACAACATTCGACCGGAAAGTGATTTTTTAAACTGAGTTAAAGTTTGCTTGCCACAGCAAACTGACAAAGCTTTAAAAAACAATTTCCGAAGGAAAACATTTAGTATTTCCCAGTAACTTCATTAAATTCTTACAAAATCGTCTTTATAGAACCCCTCCAGCCTTTTTAGCCCCTTTCTGATTAGTGATGTGCTACGACTTTGTTGTGTACACTTTCATTTGACTTATTTTTCTTCTAACAAATTCTCTATTCAGTTTAGGTGTATCTGCAGTGGTAGATTTGGGGCTGCTCGTGGATCGTAATGTTGGGATCGTGAAGAGCTAGTGGCAATGCCGTTGGCAAATGTGGCAGTCCCAATTGATTTATATAAAGGTTGGAAAATTTGCTTCGGTAAGTCATTTAAGATTTATTTTTGGTCCAGATTAATTTTTATATTGCCCCATAAAACTTTTTGACCTCCACAATTAAACAACATTCGACCGGAAAGTGATTTTTTAAACTGAGTTAAAGTTTGCTTGTCACAGCAAACTGACAAAGCTTTAAAAACCAATTTCCGAAGGAAAACATTTAGTATTTCCCAGTAACTTCATTAAATTCTTACAAAATCGTCTTTATAGAACCCCTCCAGCCTTTTTAGCCCCTTTCTGATTAGTGATGTGCTACGACTTTGTTGTGTACACTTTCATTTCACTTATTTCTCTTCTAACAAATTCTCTATTTAGTTTAGGTGTATCTGCAGTAGTAGATTTGGGGCTGCTCGTGGATCGTAATGTTGGGATCGTGAGGAGCTAGTGGCAATGCCGTTGGCAAATGTGGCAGTCCCAATTGATGGATATAAAGGTTGGAAAATTTGCTTCGGTAAGTCATTTAAGATTTATTTTTGGTCCAGATTAATTTTTATATTGCCCCATAAAACTTTTTGACCTCCACAATTAAACAACATTCGACCGGAAAGTGATTTTTTAAACTGAGTTAAAGTTTGCTTGTCACAGCAAACTGACAAAGCTTTAAAAAACAATTTCCGAAGGAAAACATTTAGTATTTCCCAGTAACTTCATTAAATTCTTACAAAATCGTCTTTATAGAACCCCTCCAGCCTTTTTAGCCCCTTTCTGATTAGTGATGTGCTACGACTTTGTTGTGTACACTTTCATTTCACTTATTTCTCTTCTAACAAATTCTCTATTTAGTTTAGGTGTATCTGCAGTAGTAGATTTGGGGCTGCTCGTGGATCGTAATGTTGGGATCGTGAGGAGCTAGTGGCAATGCCGTTGGCAAATGTGGCAGTCCCAATTGATGGATATAAAGGTTGGAAAATTTGCTTCGGTAAGTCATTTAAGATTTATTTTTGGTCCAGATTAATTTTTATATTGCCCCATAAAACTTTTTGACCCCCACAATTAAACAACATTCGATCGGAAAGTGATTTTTTAAACTGAGTTAAAGTTTGCTTGCCACAGCAAACTGACAAAGCTTTAAAAAACAATTTCCGAAGGAAAACATTTAGTATTTCCCAGTAACTTCATTAAATTCTTACAAAATTGTCTTTATAGAACCCCTCCAGCCTTTTTAGCCCCTTTCTGATTAGTGATGTGCTACGACTTTGTTGTGTACACTTTCATTTCACTTATTTCTCTTCTAACAAATTCTCTATTTAGTTTAGGTGTATCTGCAGTAGTAGATTTGGGGCTGCTCGTGGATCGTAATGTTGGGATCGTGAGGAGCTAGTGGCAATGCCGTTGGCAAATGTGGCAGTCCCAATTGATGGATATAAAGGTTGGAAAATTTGCTTCGGTAAGTCATTTAAGATTTATTTTTGGTCCAGATTAATTTTTATATTGCCCCATAAAACTTTTTGACCTCCACAATTAAACAACATTCGACCGGAAAGTGATTTTTTAAACTGAGTTAAAGTTTGCTTGTCACAGCAAACTGACAAAGCTTTAAAAAACAATTTCCGAAGGAAAACATTTAGTATTTCCCAGTAACTTCATTAAATTCTTACAAAATCGTCTTTATAGAACCCCTCCAGCCTTTTTAGCCCCTTTCTGATTAGTGATGTGCTACGACTTTGTTGTGTACACTTTCATTTCACTTATTTCTCTTCTAACAAATTCTCTATTTAGTTTAGGTGTATCTGCAGTAGTAGATTTGGGGCTGCTCGTGGATCGTAATGTTGGGATCGTGAGGAGCTAGTGGCAATGCCGTTGGCAAATGTGGCAGTCCCAATTGATGGATATAAAGGTTGGAAAATTTGCTTCGGTAAGTCATTTAAGATTTATTTTTGGTCCAGATTAATTTTTATATTGCCCCATAAAACTTTTTGACCCCCACAATTAAACAACATTCGATCGGAAAGTGATTTTTTAAACTGAGTTAAAGTTTGCTTGCCACAGCAAACTGACAAAGCTTTAAAAAACAATTTCCGAAGGAAAACATTTAGTATTTCCCAGTAACTTCATTAAATTCTTACAAAATTGTCTTTATAGAACCCCTCCAGCCTTTTTAGCCCCTTTCTGATTAGTGATGTGCTACGACTTTGTTGTGTACACTTTCATTTCACTTATTTCTCTTCTAACAAATTCTCTATTTAGTTTAGGTGTATCTGCAGTAGTAGATTTGGGGCTGCTCGTGGATCGTAATGTTGGGATCGTGAGGAGCTAGTGGCAATGCCGTTGGCAAATGTGGCAGTCCCAATTGATGGATATAAAGGTTGGAAAATTTGCTTCGGTAAGTCATTTAAGATTTATTTTTGGTCCAGATTAATTTTTATATTGCCCCATAAAACTTTTTGACCCCCACAATTAAACAACATTCGATCGGAAAGTGATTTTTTAAACTGAGTTAAAGTTTGCTTGCCACAGCAAACTGACAAAGCTTTAAAAAACAATTTCCGAAGGAAAACATTTAGTATTTCCCAGTAACTTCATTAAATTCTTACAAAATCGTCTTTATAGAACCCCTCCAGCCTTTTTAGCCCCTTTCTGATTAGTGATGTGCTACGACTTTGTTGTGTACACTTTCATTTCACTTATTTCTCTTCTAACAAATTCTCTATTTAGTTTAGGTGTATCTGCAGTAGTAGATTTGGGGCTGCTCGTGGATCGTAATGTTGGGATCGTGAGGAGCTAGTGGCAATGCCGTTGGCAAATGTGGCAGTCCCAATTGATGGATATAAAGGTTGGAAAATTTGCTTCGGTAAGTCATTTAAGATTTATTTTTGGTCCAGATTAATTTTTATATTGCCCCATAAAACTTTTTGACCTCCACAATTAAACAACATTCGACCGGAAAGTGATTTTTTAAACTGAGTTAAAGTTTGCTTGTCACAGCAAACTGACAAAGCTTTAAAAACCAATTTCCGAAGGAAAACATTTAGTATTTCCCAGTAACTTCATTAAATTCTTACAAAATCGTCTTTATAGAACCCCTCCAGCCTTTTTAGCCCCTTTCTGATTAGTGATGTGCTACGACTTTGTTGTGTACACTTTCATTTCACTTATTTCTCTTCTAACAAATTCTCTATTTAGTTTAGGTGTATCTGCAGTAGTAGATTTGGGGCTGCTCGTGGATCGTAATGTTGGGATCGTGAGGAGCTAGTGGCAATGCCGTTGGCAAATGTGGCAGTCCCAATTGATGGATATAAAGGTTGGAAAATTTGCTTCGGTAAGTCATTTAAGATTTATTTTTGGTCCAGATTAATTTTTATATTGCCCCATAAAACTTTTTGACCTCCACAATTAAACAACATTCGACCGGAAAGTGATTTTTTAAACTGAGTTAAAGTTTGCTTGTCACAGCAAACTGACAAAGCTTTAAAAAACAATTTCCGAAGGAAAACATTTAGTATTTCCCAGTAACTTCATTAAATTCTTACAAAATCGTCTTTATAGAACCCCTCCAGCCTTTTTAGCCCCTTTCTGATTAGTGATGTGCTACGACTTTGTTGTGTACACTTTCATTTCACTTATTTCTCTTCTAACAAATTCTCTATTTAGTTTAGGTGTATCTGCAGTAGTAGATTTGGGGCTGCTCGTGGATCGTAATGTTGGGATCGTGAGGAGCTAGTGGCAATGCCGTTGGCAAATGTGGCAGTCCCAATTGATGGATATAAAGGTTGGAAAATTTGCTTCGGTAAGTCATTTAAGATTTATTTTTGGTCCAGATTAATTTTTATATTGCCCCATAAAACTTTTTGACCCCCACAATTAAACAACATTCGATCGGAAAGTGATTTTTTAAACTGAGTTAAAGTTTGCTTGCCACAGCAAACTGACAAAGCTTTAAAAAACAATTTCCGAAGGAAAACATTTAGTATTTCCCAGTAACTTCATTAAATTCTTACAAAATTGTCTTTATAGAACCCCTCCAGCCTTTTTAGCCCCTTTCTGATTAGTGATGTGCTACGACTTTGTTGTGTACACTTTCATTTCACTTATTTCTCTTCTAACAAATTCTCTATTTAGTTTAGGTGTATCTGCAGTAGTAGATTTGGGGCTGCTCGTGGATCGTAATGTTGGGATCGTGAGGAGCTAGTGGCAATGCCGTTGGCAAATGTGGCAGTCCCAATTGATGGATATAAAGGTTGGAAAATTTGCTTCGGTAAGTCATTTAAGATTTATTTTTGGTCCAGATTAATTTTTATATTGCCCCATAAAACTTTTTGACCCCCACAATTAAACAACATTCGATCGGAAAGTGATTTTTTAAACTGAGTTAAAGTTTGCTTGCCACAGCAAACTGACAAAGCTTTAAAAACCAATTTCCGAAGGAAAACATTTAGTATTTCCCAGTAACTTCATTAAATTCTTACAAAATCGTCTTTATAGAACCCCTCCAGCCTTTTTAGCCCCTTTCTGATTAGTGATGTGCTACGACTTTGTTGTGTACACTTTCATTTCACTTATTTCTCTTCTAACAAATTCTCTATTTAGTTTAGGTGTATCTGCAGTAGTAGATTTGGGGCTGCTCGTGGATCGTAATGTTGGGATCGTGAGGAGCTAGTGGCAATGCCGTTGGCAAATGTGGCAGTCCCAATTGATGGATATAAAGGTTGGAAAATTTGCTTCGGTAAGTCATTTAAGATTTATTTTTGGTCCAGATTAATTTTTATATTGCCCCATAAAACTTTTTGACCCCCACAATTAAACAACATTCGACCGGAAAGTGATTTTTTAAACTGAGTTAAAGTTTGCTTGCCACAGCAAACTGACAAAGCTTTAAAAAACAATTTCCGAAGGAAAACATTTAGTATTTCCCAGTAACTTCATTAAATTCTTACAAAATCGTCTTTATAGAACCCCTCCAGCCTTTTTAGCCCCTTTCTGATTAGTGATGTGCTACGACTTTGTTGTGTACACTTTCATTTCACTTATTTTTCTTCTAACAAATTCTCTATTCAGTTTAGGTGTATCTGCAGTGGTAGATTTGGGGCTGCTCGTGGATCGTAATGTTGGGATCGTGAAGAGCTAGTGGCAATGCCGTTGGCAAATGTGGCAGTCCCAATTGATTTATATAAAGGTTGGAAAATTTGCTTCGGTAAGTCATTTAAGATTTATTTTTGGTCCAGATTAATTTTTATATTGCCCCATAAAACTTTTTGACCTCCACAATTAAACAACATTCGACCGGAAAGTGATTTTTTAAACTGAGTTAAAGTTTGCTTGTCACAGCAAACTGACAAAGCTTTAAAAACCAATTTCCGAAGGAAAACATTTAGTATTTCCCAGTAACTTCATTAAATTCTTACAAAATCGTCTTTATAGAACCCCTCCAGCCTTTTTAGCCCCTTTCTGATTAGTGATGTGCTACGACTTTGTTGTGTACACTTTCATTTCACTTATTTCTCTTCTAACAAATTCTCTATTTAGTTTAGGTGTATCTGCAGTAGTAGATTTGGGGCTGCTCGTGGATCGTAATGTTGGGATCGTGAGGAGCTAGTGGCAATGCCGTTGGCAAATGTGGCAGTCCCAATTGATGGATATAAAGGTTGGAAAATTTGCTTCGGTAAGTCATTTAAGATTTATTTTTGGTCCAGATTAATTTTTATATTGCCCCATAAAACTTTTTGACCCCCACAATTAAACAACATTCGACCGGAAAGTGATTTTTTAAACTGAGTTAAAGTTTGCTTGTCACAGCAAACTGACAAAGCTTTAAAAACCAATTTCCGAAGGAAAACATTTAGTATTTCCCAGTAACTTCATTAAATTCTTACAAAATCGTCTTTATAGAACCCCTCCAGCCTTTTTAGCCCCTTTCTGATTAGTGATGTGCTACGACTTTGTTGTGTACACTTTCATTTCACTTATTTTTCTTCTAACAAATTCTCTATTCAGTTTAGGTGTATCTGCAGTGGTAGATTTGGGGCTGCTCGTGGATCGTAATGTTGGGATCGTGAAGAGCTAGTGGCAATGCCGTTGGCAAATGTGGCAGTCCCAATTGATGGATATAAAGGTTGGAAAATTTGCTTCGGTAAGTCATTTAAGATTTATTTTTGGTCCAGATTAATTTTTATATTGCCCCATAAAACTTTTTGACCTCCACAATTAAACAACATACGACCGGAAAGTGATTTTTTAAACTGAGTTAAAGTTTGCTTGTCACAGCAAACTGACAAAGCTTTAAAAAACAATTTCCGAAGGAAAACATTTAGTATTTCCCAGTAACTTCATTAAATTCTTACAAAATCGTCTTTATAGAACCCCTCCAGCCTTTTTAGCCCCTTTCTGATTAGTGATGTGCTACGACTTTGTTGTGTACACTTTCATTTCACTTATTTCTCTTCTAACAAATTCTCTATTTAGTTTAGGTGTATCTGCAGTAGTAGATTTGGGGCTGCTCGTGGATCGTAATGTTGGGATCGTGAGGAGCTAGTGGCAATGCCGTTGGCAAATGTGGCAGTCCCAATTGATGGATATAAAGGTTGGAAAATTTGCTTCGGTAAGTCATTTAAGATTTATTTTTGGTCCAGATTAATTTTTATATTGCCCCATAAAACTTTTTGACCTCCACAATTAAACAACATTCGACCGGAAAGTGATTTTTTAAACTGAGTTAAAGTTTGCTTGTCACAGCAAACTGACAAAGCTTTAAAAAACAATTTCCGAAGGAAAACATTTAGTATTTCCCAGTAACTTCATTAAATTCTTACAAAATCGTCTTTATAGAACCCCTCCAGCCTTTTTAGCCCCTTTCTGATTAGTGATGTGCTACGACTTTGTTGTGTACACTTTCATTTCACTTATTTCTCTTCTAACAAATTCTCTATTTAGTTTAGGTGTATCTGCAGTAGTAGATTTGGGGCTGCTCGTGGATCGTAATGTTGGGATCGTGAGGAGCTAGTGGCAATGCCGTTGGCAAATGTGGCAGTCCCAATTGATGGATATAAAGGTTGGAAAATTTGCTTCGGTAAGTCATTTAAGATTTATTTTTGGTCCAGATTAATTTTTATATTGCCCCATAAAACTTTTTGACCCCCACAATTAAACAACATTCGACCGGAAAGTGATTTTTTAAACTGAGTTAAAGTTTGCTTGCCACAGCAAACTGACAAAGCTTTAAAAAACAATTTCCGAAGGAAAACATTTAGTATTTCCCAGTAACTTCATTAAATTCTTACAAAATCGTCTTTATAGAACCCCTCCAGCCTTTTTAGCCCCTTTCTGATTAGTGATGTGCTACGACTTTGTTGTGTACACTTTCATTTCACTTATTTCTCTTCTAACAAATTCTCTATTTAGTTTAGGTGTATCTGCAGTAGTAGATTTGGGGCTGCTCGTGGATCGTAATGTTGGGATCGTGAGGAGCTAGTGGCAATGCCGTTGGCAAATGTGGCAGTCCCAATTGATGGATATAAAGGTTGGAAAATTTGCTTCGGTAAGTCATTTAAGATTTATTTTTGGTCCAGATTAATTTTTATATTGCCCCATAAAACTTTTTGACCCCCACAATTAAACAACATTCGACCGGAAAGTGATTTTTTAAACTGAGTTAAAGTTTGCTTGCCACAGCAAACTGACAAAGCTTTAAAAAACAATTTCCGAAGGAAAACATTTAGTATTTCCCAGTAACTTCATTAAATTCTTACAAAATTGTCTTTATAGAACCCCTCCAGCCTTTTTAGCCCCTTTCTGATTAGTGATGTGCTACGACTTTGTTGTGTACACTTTCATTTCACTTATTTCTCTTCTAACAAATTCTCTATTTAGTTTAGGTGTATCTGCAGTAGTAGATTTGGGGCTGCTCGTGGATCGTAATGTTGGGATCGTGAGGAGCTAGTGGCAATGCCGTTGGCAAATGTGGCAGTCCCAATTGATGGATATAAAGGTTGGAAAATTTGCTTCGGTAAGTCATTTAAGATTTATTTTTGGTCCAGATTAATTTTTATATTGCCCCATAAAACTTTTTGACCCCCACAATTAAACAACATTCGACCGGAAAGTGATTTTTTAAACTGAGTTAAAGTTTGCTTGCCACAGCAAACTGACAAAGCTTTAAAAAACAATTTCCGAAGGAAAACATTTAGTATTTCCCAGTAACTTCATTAAATTCTTACAAAATCGTCTTTATAGAACCCCTCCAGCCTTTTTAGCCCCTTTCTGATTAGTGATGTGCTACGACTTTGTTGTGTACACTTTCATTTGACTTATTTTTCTTCTAACAAATTCTCTATTCAGTTTAGGTGTATCTGCAGTGGTAGATTTGGGGCTGCTCGTGGATCGTAATGTTGGGATCGTGAAGAGCTAGTGGCAATGCCGTTGGCAAATGTGGCAGTCCCAATTGATTTATATAAAGGTTGGAAAATTTGCTTCGGTAAGTCATTTAAGATTTATTTTTGGTCCAGATTAATTTTTATATTGCCCCATAAAACTTTTTGACCTCCACAATTAAACAACATTCGACCGGAAAGTGATTTTTTAAACTGAGTTAAAGTTTGCTTGTCACAGCAAACTGACAAAGCTTTAAAAACCAATTTCCGAAGGAAAACATTTAGTATTTCCCAGTAACTTCATTAAATTCTTACAAAATCGTCTTTATAGAACCCCTCCAGCCTTTTTAGCCCCTTTCTGATTAGTGATGTGCTACGACTTTGTTGTGTACACTTTCATTTCACTTATTTCTCTTCTAACAAATTCTCTATTTAGTTTAGGTGTATCTGCAGTAGTAGATTTGGGGCTGCTCGTGGATCGTAATGTTGGGATCGTGAGGAGCTAGTGGCAATGCCGTTGGCAAATGTGGCAGTCCCAATTGATGGATATAAAGGTTGGAAAATTTGCTTCGGTAAGTCATTTAAGATTTATTTTTGGTCCAGATTAATTTTTATATTGCCCCATAAAACTTTTTGACCTCCACAATTAAACAACATTCGACCGGAAAGTGATTTTTTAAACTGAGTTAAAGTTTGCTTGTCACAGCAAACTGACAAAGCTTTAAAAAACAATTTCCGAAGGAAAACATTTAGTATTTCCCAGTAACTTCATTAAATTCTTACAAAATCGTCTTTATAGAACCCCTCCAGCCTTTTTAGCCCCTTTCTGATTAGTGATGTGCTACGACTTTGTTGTGTACACTTTCATTTCACTTATTTCTCTTCTAACAAATTCTCTATTTAGTTTAGGTGTATCTGCAGTAGTAGATTTGGGGCTGCTCGTGGATCGTAATGTTGGGATCGTGAGGAGCTAGTGGCAATGCCGTTGGCAAATGTGGCAGTCCCAATTGATGGATATAAAGGTTGGAAAATTTGCTTCGGTAAGTCATTTAAGATTTATTTTTGGTCCAGATTAATTTTTATATTGCCCCATAAAACTTTTTGACCTCCACAATTAAACAACATTCGACCGGAAAGTGATTTTTTAAACTGAGTTAAAGTTTGCTTGCCACAGCAAACTGACAAAGCTTTAAAAAACAATTTCCGAAGGAAAACATTTAGTATTTCCCAGTAACTTCATTAAATTCTTACAAAATTGTCTTTATAGAACCCCTCCAGCCTTTTTAGCCCCTTTCTGATTAGTGATGTGCTACGACTTTGTTGTGTACACTTTCATTTCACTTATTTCTCTTCTAACAAATTCTCTATTTAGTTTAGGTGTATCTGCAGTAGTAGATTTGGGGCTGCTCGTGGATCGTAATGTTGGGATCGTGAGGAGCTAGTGGCAATGCCGTTGGCAAATGTGGCAGTCCCAATTGATGGATATAAAGGTTGGAAAATTTGCTTCGGTAAGTCATTTAAGATTTATTTTTGGTCCAGATTAATTTTTATATTGCCCCATAAAACTTTTTGACCTCCACAATTAAACAACATTCGACCGGAAAGTGATTTTTTAAACTGAGTTAAAGTTTGCTTGTCACAGCAAACTGACAAAGCTTTAAAAAACAATTTCCGAAGGAAAACATTTAGTATTTCCCAGTAACTTCATTAAATTCTTACAAAATCGTCTTTATAGAACCCCTCCAGCCTTTTTAGCCCCTTTCTGATTAGTGATGTGCTACGACTTTGTTGTGTACACTTTCATTTCACTTATTTCTCTTCTAACAAATTCTCTATTTAGTTTAGGTGTATCTGCAGTAGTAGATTTGGGGCTGCTCGTGGATCGTAATGTTGGGATCGTGAGGAGCTAGTGGCAATGCCGTTGGCAAATGTGGCAGTCCCAATTGATGGATATAAAGGTTGGAAAATTTGCTTCGGTAAGTCATTTAAGATTTATTTTTGGTCCAGATTAATTTTTATATTGCCCCATAAAACTTTTTGACCCCCACAATTAAACAACATTCGACCGGAAAGTGATTTTTTAAACTGAGTTAAAGTTTGCTTGCCACAGCAAACTGACAAAGCTTTAAAAAACAATTTCCGAAGGAAAACATTTAGTATTTCCCAGTAACTTCATTAAATTCTTACAAAATTGTCTTTATAGAACCCCTCCAGCCTTTTTAGCCCCTTTCTGATTAGTGATGTGCTACGACTTTGTTGTGTACACTTTCATTTCACTTATTTCTCTTCTAACAAATTCTCTATTTAGTTTAGGTGTATCTGCAGTAGTAGATTTGGGGCTGCTCGTGGATCGTAATGTTGGGATCGTGAGGAGCTAGTGGCAATGCCGTTGGCAAATGTGGCAGTCCCAATTGATGGATATAAAGGTTGGAAAATTTGCTTCGGTAAGTCATTTAAGATTTATTTTTGGTCCAGATTAATTTTTATATTGCCCCATAAAACTTTTTGACCCCCACAATTAAACAACATTCGACCGGAAAGTGATTTTTTAAACTGAGTTAAAGTTTGCTTGCCACAGCAAACTGACAAAGCTTTAAAAAACAATTTCCGAAGGAAAACATTTAGTATTTCCCAGTAACTTCATTAAATTCTTACAAAATCGTCTTTATAGAACCCCTCCAGCCTTTTTAGCCCCTTTCTGATTAGTGATGTGCTACGACTTTGTTGTGTACACTTTCATTTGACTTATTTTTCTTCTAACAAATTCTCTATTCAGTTTAGGTGTATCTGCAGTGGTAGATTTGGGGCTGCTCGTGGATCGTAATGTTGGGATCGTGAAGAGCTAGTGGCAATGCCGTTGGCAAATGTGGCAGTCCCAATTGATTTATATAAAGGTTGGAAAATTTGCTTCGGTAAGTCATTTAAGATTTATTTTTGGTCCAGATTAATTTTTATATTGCCCCATAAAACTTTTTGACCTCCACAATTAAACAACATTCGACCGGAAAGTGATTTTTTAAACTGAGTTAAAGTTTGCTTGTCACAGCAAACTGACAAAGCTTTAAAAACCAATTTCCGAAGGAAAACATTTAGTATTTCCCAGTAACTTCATTAAATTCTTACAAAATCGTCTTTATAGAACCCCTCCAGCCTTTTTAGCCCCTTTCTGATTAGTGATGTGCTACGACTTTGTTGTGTACACTTTCATTTCACTTATTTCTCTTCTAACAAATTCTCTATTTAGTTTAGGTGTATCTGCAGTAGTAGATTTGGGGCTGCTCGTGGATCGTAATGTTGGGATCGTGAGGAGCTAGTGGCAATGCCGTTGGCAAATGTGGCAGTCCCAATTGATGGATATAAAGGTTGGAAAATTTGCTTCGGTAAGTCATTTAAGATTTATTTTTGGTCCAGATTAATTTTTATATTGCCCCATAAAACTTTTTGACCTCCACAATTAAACAACATTCGACCGGAAAGTGATTTTTTAAACTGAGTTAAAGTTTGCTTGTCACAGCAAACTGACAAAGCTTTAAAAAACAATTTCCGAAGGAAAACATTTAGTATTTCCCAGTAACTTCATTAAATTCTTACAAAATCGTCTTTATAGAACCCCTCCAGCCTTTTTAGCCCCTTTCTGATTAGTGATGTGCTACGACTTTGTTGTGTACACTTTCATTTCACTTATTTCTCTTCTAACAAATTCTCTATTTAGTTTAGGTGTATCTGCAGTAGTAGATTTGGGGCTGCTCGTGGATCGTAATGTTGGGATCGTGAGGAGCTAGTGGCAATGCCGTTGGCAAATGTGGCAGTCCCAATTGATGGATATAAAGGTTGGAAAATTTGCTTCGGTAAGTCATTTAAGATTTATTTTTGGTCCAGATTAATTTTTATATTGCCCCATAAAACTTTTTGACCCCCACAATTAAACAACATTCGACCGGAAAGTGATTTTTTAAACTGAGTTAAAGTTTGCTTGCCACAGCAAACTGACAAAGCTTTAAAAAACAATTTCCGAAGGAAAACATTTAGTATTTCCCAGTAACTTCATTAAATTCTTACAAAATCGTCTTTATAGAACCCCTCCAGCCTTTTTAGCCCCTTTCTGATTAGTGATGTGCTACGACTTTGTTGTGTACACTTTCATTTCACTTATTTTTCTTCTAACAAATTCTCTATTCAGTTTAGGTGTATCTGCAGTGGTAGATTTGGGGCTGCTCGTGGATCGTAATGTTGGGATCGTGAAGAGCTAGTGGCAATGCCGTTGGCAAATGTGGCAGTCCCAATTGATGGATATAAAGGTTGGAAAATTTGCTTCGGTAAGTCATTTAAGATTTATTTTTGGTCCAGATTAATTTTTATATTGCCCCATAAAACTTTTTGACCCCCACAATTAAACAACATTCGACCGGAAAGTGATTTTTTAAACTGAGTTAAAGTTTGCTTGCCACAGCAAACTGACAAAGCTTTAAAAAACAATTTCCGAAGGAAAACATTTAGTATTTCCCAGTAACTTCATTAAATTCTTACAAAATTGTCTTTATAGAACCCCTCCAGCCTTTTTAGCCCCTTTCTGATTAGTGATGTGCTACGACTTTGTTGTGTACACTTTCATTTCACTTATTTCTCTTCTAACAAATTCTCTATTTAGTTTAGGTGTATCTGCAGTAGTAGATTTGGGGCTGCTCGTGGATCGTAATGTTGGGATCGTGAAGAGCTAGTGGCAATGCCGTTGGCAAATGTGGCAGTCCCAATTGATTTATATAAAGGTTGGAAAATTTGCTTCGGTAAGTCATTTAAGATTTATTTTTGGTCCAGATTAATTTTTATATTGCCCCATAAAACTTTTTGACCTCCACAATTAAACAACATTCGACCGGAAAGTGATTTTTTAAACTGAGTTAAAGTTTGCTTGTCACAGCAAACTGACAAAGCTTTAAAAACCAATTTCCGAAGGAAAACATTTAGTATTTCCCAGTAACTTCATTAAATTCTTACAAAATCGTCTTTATAGAACCCCTCCAGCCTTTTTAGCCCCTTTCTGATTAGTGATGTGCTACGACTTTGTTGTGTACACTTTCATTTCACTTATTTCTCTTCTAACAAATTCTCTATTTAGTTTAGGTGTATCTGCAGTAGTAGATTTGGGGCTGCTCGTGGATCGTAATGTTGGGATCGTGAGGAGCTAGTGGCAATGCCGTTGGCAAATGTGGCAGTCCCAATTGATGGATATAAAGGTTGGAAAATTTGCTTCGGTAAGTCATTTAAGATTTATTTTTGGTCCAGATTAATTTTTATATTGCCCCATAAAACTTTTTGACCTCCACAATTAAACAACATTCGACCGGAAAGTGATTTTTTAAACTGAGTTAAAGTTTGCTTGTCACAGCAAACTGACAAAGCTTTAAAAAACAATTTCCGAAGGAAAACATTTAGTATTTCCCAGTAACTTCATTAAATTCTTACAAAATCGTCTTTATAGAACCCCTCCAGCCTTTTTAGCCCCTTTCTGATTAGTGATGTGCTACGACTTTGTTGTGTACACTTTCATTTCACTTATTTCTCTTCTAACAAATTCTCTATTTAGTTTAGGTGTATCTGCAGTAGTAGATTTGGGGCTGCTCGTGGATCGTAATGTTGGGATCGTGAGGAGCTAGTGGCAATGCCGTTGGCAAATGTGGCAGTCCCAATTGATGGATATAAAGGTTGGAAAATTTGCTTCGGTAAGTCATTTAAGATTTATTTTTGGTCCAGATTAATTTTTATATTGCCCCATAAAACTTTTTGACCTCCACAATTAAACAACATTCGACCGGAAAGTGATTTTTTAAACTGAGTTAAAGTTTGCTTGCCACAGCAAACTGACAAAGCTTTAAAAAACAATTTCCGAAGGAAAACATTTAGTATTTCCCAGTAACTTCATTAAATTCTTACAAAATTGTCTTTATAGAACCCCTCCAGCCTTTTTAGCCCCTTTCTGATTAGTGATGTGCTACGACTTTGTTGTGTACACTTTCATTTCACTTATTTCTCTTCTAACAAATTCTCTATTTAGTTTAGGTGTATCTGCAGTAGTAGATTTGGGGCTGCTCGTGGATCGTAATGTTGGGATCGTGAGGAGCTAGTGGCAATGCCGTTGGCAAATGTGGCAGTCCCAATTGATGGATATAAAGGTTGGAAAATTTGCTTCGGTAAGTCATTTAAGATTTATTTTTGGTCCAGATTAATTTTTATATTGCCCCATAAAACTTTTTGACCTCCACAATTAAACAACATTCGACCGGAAAGTGATTTTTTAAACTGAGTTAAAGTTTGCTTGTCACAGCAAACTGACAAAGCTTTAAAAAACAATTTCCGAAGGAAAACATTTAGTATTTCCCAGTAACTTCATTAAATTCTTACAAAATCGTCTTTATAGAACCCCTCCAGCCTTTTTAGCCCCTTTCTGATTAGTGATGTGCTACGACTTTGTTGTGTACACTTTCATTTCACTTATTTCTCTTCTAACAAATTCTCTATTTAGTTTAGGTGTATCTGCAGTAGTAGATTTGGGGCTGCTCGTGGATCGTAATGTTGGGATCGTGAGGAGCTAGTGGCAATGCCGTTGGCAAATGTGGCAGTCCCAATTGATGGATATAAAGGTTGGAAAATTTGCTTCGGTAAGTCATTTAAGATTTATTTTTGGTCCAGATTAATTTTTATATTGCCCCATAAAACTTTTTGACCCCCACAATTAAACAACATTCGACCGGAAAGTGATTTTTTAAACTGAGTTAAAGTTTGCTTGCCACAGCAAACTGACAAAGCTTTAAAAAACAATTTCCGAAGGAAAACATTTAGTATTTCCCAGTAACTTCATTAAATTCTTACAAAATTGTCTTTATAGAACCCCTCCAGCCTTTTTAGCCCCTTTCTGATTAGTGATGTGCTACGACTTTGTTGTGTACACTTTCATTTCACTTATTTCTCTTCTAACAAATTCTCTATTTAGTTTAGGTGTATCTGCAGTAGTAGATTTGGGGCTGCTCGTGGATCGTAATGTTGGGATCGTGAGGAGCTAGTGGCAATGCCGTTGGCAAATGTGGCAGTCCCAATTGATGGATATAAAGGTTGGAAAATTTGCTTCGGTAAGTCATTTAAGATTTATTTTTGGTCCAGATTAATTTTTATATTGCCCCATAAAACTTTTTGACCCCCACAATTAAACAACATTCGACCGGAAAGTGATTTTTTAAACTGAGTTAAAGTTTGCTTGCCACAGCAAACTGACAAAGCTTTAAAAAACAATTTCCGAAGGAAAACATTTAGTATTTCCCAGTAACTTCATTAAATTCTTACAAAATCGTCTTTATAGAACCCCTCCAGCCTTTTTAGCCCCTTTCTGATTAGTGATGTGCTACGACTTTGTTGTGTACACTTTCATTTGACTTATTTTTCTTCTAACAAATTCTCTATTCAGTTTAGGTGTATCTGCAGTGGTAGATTTGGGGCTGCTCGTGGATCGTAATGTTGGGATCGTGAAGAGCTAGTGGCAATGCCGTTGGCAAATGTGGCAGTCCCAATTGATTTATATAAAGGTTGGAAAATTTGCTTCGGTAAGTCATTTAAGATTTATTTTTGGTCCAGATTAATTTTTATATTGCCCCATAAAACTTTTTGACCTCCACAATTAAACAACATTCGACCGGAAAGTGATTTTTTAAACTGAGTTAAAGTTTGCTTGTCACAGCAAACTGACAAAGCTTTAAAAACCAATTTCCGAAGGAAAACATTTAGTATTTCCCAGTAACTTCATTAAATTCTTACAAAATCGTCTTTATAGAACCCCTCCAGCCTTTTTAGCCCCTTTCTGATTAGTGATGTGCTACGACTTTGTTGTGTACACTTTCATTTCACTTATTTCTCTTCTAACAAATTCTCTATTTAGTTTAGGTGTATCTGCAGTAGTAGATTTGGGGCTGCTCGTGGATCGTAATGTTGGGATCGTGAGGAGCTAGTGGCAATGCCGTTGGCAAATGTGGCAGTCCCAATTGATGGATATAAAGGTTGGAAAATTTGCTTCGGTAAGTCATTTAAGATTTATTTTTGGTCCAGATTAATTTTTATATTGCCCCATAAAACTTTTTGACCTCCACAATTAAACAACATTCGACCGGAAAGTGATTTTTTAAACTGAGTTAAAGTTTGCTTGTCACAGCAAACTGACAAAGCTTTAAAAACCAATTTCCGAAGGAAAACATTTAGTATTTCCCAGTAACTTCATTAAATTCTTACAAAATCGTCTTTATAGAACCCCTCCAGCCTTTTTAGCCCCTTTCTGATTAGTGATGTGCTACGACTTTGTTGTGTACACTTTCATTTCACTTATTTCTCTTCTAACAAATTCTCTATTTAGTTTAGGTGTATCTGCAGTAGTAGATTTGGGGCTGCTCGTGGATCGTAATGTTGGGATCGTGAGGAGCTAGTGGCAATGCCGTTGGCAAATGTGGCAGTCCCAATTGATGGATATAAAGGTTGGAAAATTTGCTTCGGTAAGTCATTTAAGATTTATTTTTGGTCCAGATTAATTTTTATATTGCCCCATAAAACTTTTTGACCTCCACAATTAAACAACATTCGACCGGAAAGTGATTTTTTAAACTGAGTTAAAGTTTGCTTGTCACAGCAAACTGACAAAGCTTTAAAAACCAATTTCCGAAGGAAAACATTTAGTATTTCCCAGTAACTTCATTAAATTCTTACAAAATCGTCTTTATAGAACCCCTCCAGCCTTTTTAGCCCCTTTCTGATTAGTGATGTGCTACGACTTTGTTGTGTACACTTTCATTTCACTTATTTCTCTTCTAACAAATTCTCTATTTAGTTTAGGTGTATCTGCAGTAGTAGATTTGGGGCTGCTCGTGGATCGTAATGTTGGGATCGTGAGGAGCTAGTGGCAATGCCGTTGGCAAATGTGGCAGTCCCAATTGATGGATATAAAGGTTGGAAAATTTGCTTCGGTAAGTCATTTAAGATTTATTTTTGGTCCAGATTAATTTTTATATTGCCCCATAAAACTTTTTGACCCCCACAATTAAACAACATTCGACCGGAAAGTGATTTTTTAAACTGAGTTAAAGTTTGCTTGCCACAGCAAACTGACAAAGCTTTAAAAAACAATTTCCGAAGGAAAACATTTAGTATTTCCCAGTAACTTCATTAAATTCTTACAAAATCGTCTTTATAGAACCCCTCCAGCCTTTTTAGCCCCTTTCTGATTAGTGATGTGCTACGACTTTGTTGTGTACACTTTCATTTCACTTATTTTTCTTCTAACAAATTCTCTATTCAGTTTAGGTGTATCTGCAGTGGTAGATTTGGGGCTGCTCGTGGATCGTAATGTTGGGATCGTGAAGAGCTAGTGGCAATGCCGTTGGCAAATGTGGCAGTCCCAATTGATGGATATAAAGGTTGGAAAATTTGCTTCGGTAAGTCATTTAAGATTTATTTTTGGTCCAGATTAATTTTTATATTGCCCCATAAAACTTTTTGACCCCCACAATTAAACAACATTCGACCGGAAAGTGATTTTTTAAACTGAGTTAAAGTTTGCTTGCCACAGCAAACTGACAAAGCTTTAAAAAACAATTTCCGAAGGAAAACATTTAGTATTTCCCAGTAACTTCATTAAATTCTTACAAAATTGTCTTTATAGAACCCCTCCAGCCTTTTTAGCCCCTTTCTGATTAGTGATGTGCTACGACTTTGTTGTGTACACTTTCATTTCACTTATTTCTCTTCTAACAAATTCTCTATTTAGTTTAGGTGTATCTGCAGTAGTAGATTTGGGGCTGCTCGTGGATCGTAATGTTGGGATCGTGAGGAGCTAGTGGCAATGCCGTTGGCAAATGTGGCAGTCCCAATTGATGGATATAAAGGTTGGAAAATTTGCTTCGGTAAGTCATTTAAGATCTATTTTTGGTCCAGATTAATTTTTATATTGCCCCATAAAACTTTTTGACCCCCACAATTAAACAACATTCGACCGGAAAGTGATTTTTTAAACTGAGTTAAAGTTTGCTTGCCACAGCAAACTGACAAAGCTTTAAAAAACAATTTCCGAAGGAAAACATTTAGTATTTCCCAGTAACTTCATTAAATTCTTACAAAATCGTCTTTATAGAACCCCTCCAGCCTTTTTAGCCCCTTTCTGATTAGTGATGTGCTACGACTTTGTTGTGTACACTTTCATTTGACTTATTTTTCTTCTAACAAATTCTCTATTCAGTTTAGGTGTATCTGCAGTGGTAGATTTGGGGCTGCTCGTGGATCGTAATGTTGGGATCGTGAAGAGCTAGTGGCAATGCCGTTGGCAAATGTGGCAGTCCCAATTGATTTATATAAAGGTTGGAAAATTTGCTTCGGTAAGTCATTTAAGATTTATTTTTGGTCCAGATTAATTTTTATATTGCCCCATAAAACTTTTTGACCTCCACAATTAAACAACATTCGACCGGAAAGTGATTTTTTAAACTGAGTTAAAGTTTGCTTGTCACAGCAAACTGACAAAGCTTTAAAAACCAATTTCCGAAGGAAAACATTTAGTATTTCCCAGTAACTTCATTAAATTCTTACAAAATCGTCTTTATAGAACCCCTCCAGCCTTTTTAGCCCCTTTCTGATTAGTGATGTGCTACGACTTTGTTGTGTACACTTTCATTTCACTTATTTCTCTTCTAACAAATTCTCTATTTAGTTTAGGTGTATCTGCAGTAGTAGATTTGGGGCTGCTCGTGGATCGTAATGTTGGGATCGTGAGGAGCTAGTGGCAATGCCGTTGGCAAATGTGGCAGTCCCAATTGATGGATATAAAGGTTGGAAAATTTGCTTCGGTAAGTCATTTAAGATTTATTTTTGGTCCAGATTAATTTTTATATTGCCCCATAAAACTTTTTGACCTCCACAATTAAACAACATTCGACCGGAAAGTGATTTTTTAAACTGAGTTAAAGTTTGCTTGTCACAGCAAACTGACAAAGCTTTAAAAAACAATTTCCGAAGGAAAACATTTAGTATTTCCCAGTAACTTCATTAAATTCTTACAAAATCGTCTTTATAGAACCCCTCCAGCCTTTTTAGCCCCTTTCTGATTAGTGATGTGCTACGACTTTGTTGTGTACACTTTCATTTCACTTATTTCTCTTCTAACAAATTCTCTATTTAGTTTAGGTGTATCTGCAGTAGTAGATTTGGGGCTGCTCGTGGATCGTAATGTTGGGATCGTGAGGAGCTAGTGGCAATGCCGTTGGCAAATGTGGCAGTCCCAATTGATGGATATAAAGGTTGGAAAATTTGCTTCGGTAAGTCATTTAAGATTTATTTTTGGTCCAGATTAATTTTTATATTGCCCCATAAAACTTTTTGACCCCCACAATTAAACAACATTCGACCGGAAAGTGATTTTTTAAACTGAGTTAAAGTTTGCTTGCCACAGCAAACTGACAAAGCTTTAAAAAACAATTTCCGAAGGAAAACATTTAGTATTTCCCAGTAACTTCATTAAATTCTTACAAAATCGTCTTTATAGAACCCCTCCAGCCTTTTTAGCCCCTTTCTGATTAGTGATGTGCTACGACTTTGTTGTGTACACTTTCATTTCACTTATTTTTCTTCTAACAAATTCTCTATTCAGTTTAGGTGTATCTGCAGTGGTAGATTTGGGGCTGCTCGTGGATCGTAATGTTGGGATCGTGAAGAGCTAGTGGCAATGCCGTTGGCAAATGTGGCAGTCCCAATTGATGGATATAAAGGTTGGAAAATTTGCTTCGGTAAGTCATTTAAGATTTATTTTTGGTCCAGATTAATTTTTATATTGCCCCATAAAACTTTTTGACCTCCACAATTAAACAACATTCGACCGGAAAGTGATTTTTTAAACTGAGTTAAAGTTTGCTTGTCACAGCAAACTGACAAAGCTTTAAAAAACAATTTCCGAAGGAAAACATTTAGTATTTCCCAGTAACTTCATTAAATTCTTACAAAATCGTCTTTATAGAACCCCTCCAGCCTTTTTAGCCCCTTTCTGATTAGTGATGTGCTACGACTTTGTTGTGTACACTTTCATTTCACTTATTTCTCTTCTAACAAATTCTCTATTTAGTTTAGGTGTATCTGCAGTAGTAGATTTGGGGCTGCTCGTGGATCGTAATGTTGGGATCGTGAGGAGCTAGTGGCAATGCCGTTGGCAAATGTGGCAGTCCCAATTGATGGATATAAAGGTTGGAAAATTTGCTTCGGTAAGTCATTTAAGATTTATTTTTGGTCCAGATTAATTTTTATATTGCCCCATAAAACTTTTTGACCTCCACAATTAAACAACATTCGACCGGAAAGTGATTTTTTAAACTGAGTTAAAGTTTGCTTGTCACAGCAAACTGACAAAGCTTTAAAAAACAATTTCCGAAGGAAAACATTTAGTATTTCCCAGTAACTTCATTAAATTCTTACAAAATCGTCTTTATAGAACCCCTCCAGCCTTTTTAGCCCCTTTCTGATTAGTGATGTGCTACGACTTTGTTGTGTACACTTTCATTTCACTTATTTCTCTTCTAACAAATTCTCTATTTAGTTTAGGTGTATCTGCAGTAGTAGATTTGGGGCTGCTCGTGGATCGTAATGTTGGGATCGTGAGGAGCTAGTGGCAATGCCGTTGGCAAATGTGGCAGTCCCAATTGATGGATATAAAGGTTGGAAAATTTGCTTCGGTAAGTCATTTAAGATTTATTTTTGGTCCAGATTAATTTTTATATTGCCCCATAAAACTTTTTGACCCCCACAATTAAACAACATTCGACCGGAAAGTGATTTTTTAAACTGAGTTAAAGTTTGCTTGCCACAGCAAACTGACAAAGCTTTAAAAAACAATTTCCGAAGGAAAACATTTAGTATTTCCCAGTAACTTCATTAAATTCTTACAAAATCGTCTTTATAGAACCCCTCCAGCCTTTTTAGCCCCTTTCTGATTAGTGATGTGCTACGACTTTGTTGTGTACACTTTCATTTCACTTATTTCTCTTCTAACAAATTCTCTATTTAGTTTAGGTGTATCTGCAGTAGTAGATTTGGGGCTGCTCGTGGATCGTAATGTTGGGATCGTGAGGAGCTAGTGGCAATGCCGTTGGCAAATGTGGCAGTCCCAATTGATGGATATAAAGGTTGGAAAATTTGCTTCGGTAAGTCATTTAAGATTTATTTTTGGTCCAGATTAATTTTTATATTGCCCCATAAAACTTTTTGACCTCCACAATTAAACAACATTCGACCGGAAAGTGATTTTTTAAACTGAGTTAAAGTTTGCTTGTCACAGCAAACTGACAAAGCTTTAAAAAACAATTTCCGAAGGAAAACATTTAGTATTTCCCAGTAACTTCATTAAATTCTTACAAAATCGTCTTTATAGAACCCCTCCAGCCTTTTTAGCCCCTTTCTGATTAGTGATGTGCTACGACTTTGTTGTGTACACTTTCATTTCACTTATTTCTCTTCTAACAAATTCTCTATTTAGTTTAGGTGTATCTGCAGTAGTAGATTTGGGGCTGCTCGTGGATCGTAATGTTGGGATCGTGAGGAGCTAGTGGCAATGCCGTTGGCAAATGTGGCAGTCCCAATTGATGGATATAAAGGTTGGAAAATTTGCTTCGGTAAGTCATTTAAGATTTATTTTTGGTCCAGATTAATTTTTATATTGCCCCATAAAACTTTTTGACCCCCACAATTAAACAACATTCGACCGGAAAGTGATTTTTTAAACTGAGTTAAAGTTTGCTTGCCACAGCAAACTGACAAAGCTTTAAAAAACAATTTCCGAAGGAAAACATTTAGTATTTCCCAGTAACTTCATTAAATTCTTACAAAATTGTCTTTATAGAACCCCTCCAGCCTTTTTAGCCCCTTTCTGATTAGTGATGTGCTACGACTTTGTTGTGTACACTTTCATTTCACTTATTTCTCTTCTAACAAATTCTCTATTTAGTTTAGGTGTATCTGCAGTAGTAGATTTGGGGCTGCTCGTGGATCGTAATGTTGGGATCGTGAGGAGCTAGTGGCAATGCCGTTGGCAAATGTGGCAGTCCCAATTGATGGATATAAAGGTTGGAAAATTTGCTTCGGTAAGTCATTTAAGATTTATTTTTGGTCCAGATTAATTTTTATATTGCCCCATAAAACTTTTTGACCTCCACAATTAAACAACATTCGACCGGAAAGTGATTTTTTAAACTGAGTTAAAGTTTGCTTGTCACAGCAAACTGACAAAGCTTTAAAAAACAATTTCCGAAGGAAAACATTTAGTATTTCCCAGTAACTTCATTAAATTCTTACAAAATCGTCTTTATAGAACCCCTCCAGCCTTTTTAGCCCCTTTCTGATTAGTGATGTGCTACGACTTTGTTGTGTACACTTTCATTTCACTTATTTCTCTTCTAACAAATTCTCTATTTAGTTTAGGTGTATCTGCAGTAGTAGATTTGGGGCTGCTCGTGGATCGTAATGTTGGGATCGTGAGGAGCTAGTGGCAATGCCGTTGGCAAATGTGGCAGTCCCAATTGATGGATATAAAGGTTGGAAAATTTGCTTCGGTAAGTCATTTAAGATTTATTTTTGGTCCAGATTAATTTTTATATTGCCCCATAAAACTTTTTGACCCCCACAATTAAACAACATTCGACCGGAAAGTGATTTTTTAAACTGAGTTAAAGTTTGCTTGCCACAGCAAACTGACAAAGCTTTAAAAAACAATTTCCGAAGGAAAACATTTAGTATTTCCCAGTAACTTCATTAAATTCTTACAAAATTGTCTTTATAGAACCCCTCCAGCCTTTTTAGCCCCTTTCTGATTAGTGATGTGCTACGACTTTGTTGTGTACACTTTCATTTCACTTATTTCTCTTCTAACAAATTCTCTATTTAGTTTAGGTGTATCTGCAGTAGTAGATTTGGGGCTGCTCGTGGATCGTAATGTTGGGATCGTGAGGAGCTAGTGGCAATGCCGTTGGCAAATGTGGCAGTCCCAATTGATGGATATAAAGGTTGGAAAATTTGCTTCGGTAAGTCATTTAAGATTTATTTTTGGTCCAGATTAATTTTTATATTGCCCCATAAAACTTTTTGACCCCCACAATTAAACAACATTCGACCGGAAAGTGATTTTTTAAACTGAGTTAAAGTTTGCTTGCCACAGCAAACTGACAAAGCTTTAAAAAACAATTTCCGAAGGAAAACATTTAGTATTTCCCAGTAACTTCATTAAATTCTTACAAAATTGTCTTTATAGAACCCCTCCAGCCTTTTTAGCCCCTTTCTGATTAGTGATGTGCTACGACTTTGTTGTGTACACTTTCATTTGACTTATTTTTCTTCTAACAAATTCTCTATTCAGTTTAGGTGTATCTGCAGTGGTAGATTTGGGGCTGCTCGTGGATCGTAATGTTGGGATCGTGAAGAGCTAGTGGCAATGCCGTTGGCAAATGTGGCAGTCCCAATTGATTTATATAAAGGTTGGAAAATTTGCTTCGGTAAGTCATTTAAGATTTATTTTTGGTCCAGATTAATTTTTATATTGCCCCATAAAACTTTTTGACCTCCACAATTAAACAACATTCGACCGGAAAGTGATTTTTTAAACTGAGTTAAAGTTTGCTTGTCACAGCAAACTGACAAAGCTTTAAAAACCAATTTCCGAAGGAAAACATTTAGTATTTCCCAGTAACTTCATTAAATTCTTACAAAATTGTCTTTATAGAACCCCTCCAGCCTTTTTAGCCCCTTTCTGATTAGTGATGTGCTACGACTTTGTTGTGTACACTTTCATTTCACTTATTTCTCTTCTAACAAATTCTCTATTTAGTTTAGGTGTATCTGCAGTAGTAGATTTGGGGCTGCTCGTGGATCGTAATGTTGGGATCGTGAGGAGCTAGTGGCAATGCCGTTGGCAAATGTGGCAGTCCCAATTGATGGATATAAAGGTTGGAAAATTTGCTTCGGTAAGTCATTTAAGATTTATTTTTGGTCCAGATTAATTTTTATATTGCCCCATAAAACTTTTTGACCCCCACAATTAAACAACATTCGACCGGAAAGTGATTTTTTAAACTGAGTTAAAGTTTGCTTGCCACAGCAAACTGACAAAGCTTTAAAAAACAATTTCCGAAGGAAAACATTTAGTATTTCCCAGTAACTTCATTAAATTCTTACAAAATTGTCTTTATAGAACCCCTCCAGCCTTTTTAGCCCCTTTCTGATTAGTGATGTGCTACGACTTTGTTGTGTACACTTTCATTTGACTTATTTTTCTTCTAACAAATTCTCTATTCAGTTTAGGTGTATCTGCAGTGGTAGATTTGGGGCTGCTCGTGGATCGTAATGTTGGGATCGTGAAGAGCTAGTGGCAATGCCGTTGGCAAATGTGGCAGTCCCAATTGATTTATATAAAGGTTGGAAAATTTGCTTCGGTAAGTCATTTAAGATTTATTTTTGGTCCAGATTAATTTTTATATTGCCCCATAAAACTTTTTGACCTCCACAATTAAACAACATTCGACCGGAAAGTGATTTTTTAAACTGAGTTAAAGTTTGCTTGTCACAGCAAACTGACAAAGCTTTAAAAACCAATTTCCGAAGGAAAACATTTAGTATTTCCCAGTAACTTCATTAAATTCTTACAAAATTGTCTTTATAGAACCCCTCCAGCCTTTTTAGCCCCTTTCTGATTAGTGATGTGCTACGACTTTGTTGTGTACACTTTCATTTGACTTATTTTTCTTCTAACAAATTCTCTATTCAGTTTAGGTGTATCTGCAGTGGTAGATTTGGGGCTGCTCGTGGATCGTAATGTTGGGATCGTGAAGAGCTAGTGGCAATGCCGTTGGCAAATGTGGCAGTCCCAATTGATGGATATAAAGGTTGGAAAATTTGCTTCGGTAAGTCATTTAAGATTTATTTTTGGTCCAGATTAATTTTTATATTGCCCCATAAAACTTTTTGACCTCCACAATTAAACAACATTCGACCGGAAAGTGATTTTTTAAACTGAGTTAAAGTTTGCTTGTCACAGCAAACTGACAAAGCTTTAAAAACCAATTTCCGAAGGAAAACATTTAGTATTTCCCAGTAACTTCATTAAATTCTTACAAAATTGTCTTTATAGAACCCCTCCAGCCTTTTTAGCCCCTTTCTGATTAGTGATGTGCTACGACTTTGTTGTGTACACTTTCATTTGACTTATTTTTCTTCTAACAAATTCTCTATTCAGTTTAGGTGTATCTGCAGTGGTAGATTTGGGGCTGCTCGTGGATCGTAATGTTGGGATCGTGAAGAGCTAGTGGCAATGCCGTTGGCAAATGTGGCAGTCCCAATTGATGGATATAAAGGTTGGAAAATTTGCTTCGGTAAGTCATTTAAGATTTATTTTTGGTCCAGATTAATTTTTATATTGCCCCATAAAACTTTTTGACCTCCACAATTAAACAACATTCGACCGGAAAGTGATTTTTTAAACTGAGTTAAAGTTTGCTTGTCACAGCAAACTGACAAAGCTTTAAAAACCAATTTCCGAAGGAAAACATTTAGTATTTCCCAGTAACTTCATTAAATTCTTACAAAATTGTCTTTATAGAACCCCTCCAGCCTTTTTAGCCCCTTTCTGATTAGTGATGTGCTACGACTTTGTTGTGTACACTTTCATTTCACTTATTTCTCTTCTAACAAATTCTCTATTTAGTTTAGGTGTATCTGCAGTAGTAGATTTGGGGCTGCTCGTGGATCGTAATGTTGGGATCGTGAGGAGCTAGTGGCAATGCCGTTGGCAAATGTGGCAGTCCCAATTGATGGATATAAAGGTTGGAAAATTTGCTTCGGTAAGTCATTTAAGATTTATTTTTGGTCCAGATTAATTTTTATATTGCCCCATAAAACTTTTTGACCCCCACAATTAAACAACATTCGACCGGAAAGTGATTTTTTAAACTGAGTTAAAGTTTGCTTGCCACAGCAAACTGACAAAGCTTTAAAAAACAATTTCCGAAGGAAAACATTTAGTATTTCCCAGTAACTTCATTAAATTCTTACAAAATTGTCTTTATAGAACCCCTCCAGCCTTTTTAGCCCCTTTCTGATTAGTGATGTGCTACGACTTTGTTGTGTACACTTTCATTTGACTTATTTTTCTTCTAACAAATTCTCTATTCAGTTTAGGTGTATCTGCAGTGGTAGATTTGGGGCTGCTCGTGGATCGTAATGTTGGGATCGTGAAGAGCTAGTGGCAATGCCGTTGGCAAATGTGGCAGTCCCAATTGATTTATATAAAGGTTGGAAAATTTGCTTCGGTAAGTCATTTAAGATTTATTTTTGGTCCAGATTAATTTTTATATTGCCCCATAAAACTTTTTGACCTCCACAATTAAACAACATTCGACCGGAAAGTGATTTTTTAAACTGAGTTAAAGTTTGCTTGTCACAGCAAACTGACAAAGCTTTAAAAACCAATTTCCGAAGGAAAACATTTAGTATTTCCCAGTAACTTCATTAAATTCTTACAAAATTGTCTTTATAGAACCCCTCCAGCCTTTTTAGCCCCTTTCTGATTAGTGATGTGCTACGACTTTGTTGTGTACACTTTCATTTCACTTATTTCTCTTCTAACAAATTCTCTATTTAGTTTAGGTGTATCTGCAGTAGTAGATTTGGGGCTGCTCGTGGATCGTAATGTTGGGATCGTGAGGAGCTAGTGGCAATGCCGTTGGCAAATGTGGCAGTCCCAATTGATGGATATAAAGGTTGGAAAATTTGCTTCGGTAAGTCATTTAAGATTTATTTTTGGTCCAGATTAATTTTTATATTGCCCCATAAAACTTTTTGACCTCCACAATTAAACAACATTCGACCGGAAAGTGATTTTTTAAACTGAGTTAAAGTTTGCTTGTCACAGCAAACTGACAAAGCTTTAAAAACCAATTTCCGAAGGAAAACATTTAGTATTTCCCAGTAACTTCATTAAATTCTTACAAAATTGTCTTTATAGAACCCCTCCAGCCTTTTTAGCCCCTTTCTGATTAGTGATGTGCTACGACTTTGTTGTGTACACTTTCATTTGACTTATTTTTCTTCTAACAAATTCTCTATTCAGTTTAGGTGTATCTGCAGTGGTAGATTTGGGGCTGCTCGTGGATCGTAATGTTGGGATCGTGAAGAGCTAGTGGCAATGCCGTTGGCAAATGTGGCAGTCCCAATTGATGGATATAAAGGTTGGAAAATTTGCTTCGGTAAGTCATTTAAGATTTATTTTTGGTCCAGATTAATTTTTATATTGCCCCATAAAACTTTTTGACCTCCACAATTAAACAACATTCGACCGGAAAGTGATTTTTTAAACTGAGTTAAAGTTTGCTTGCCACAGCAAACTGACAAAGCTTTAAAAAACAATTTCCGAAGGAAAACATTTAGTATTTCCCAGTAACTTCATTAAATTCTTACAAAATTGTCTTTATAGAACCCCTCCAGCCTTTTTAGCCCCTTTCTGATTAGTGATGTGCTACGACTTTGTTGTGTACACTTTCATTTCACTTATTTCTCTTCTAACAAATTCTCTATTTAGTTTAGGTGTATCTGCAGTAGTAGATTTGGGGCTGCTCGTGGATCGTAATGTTGGGATCGTGAGGAGCTAGTGGCAATGCCGTTGGCAAATGTGGCAGTCCCAATTGATGGATATAAAGGTTGGAAAATTTGCTTCGGTAAGTCATTTAAGATTTATTTTTGGTCCAGATTAATTTTTATATTGCCCCATAAAACTTTTTGACCCCCACAATTAAACAACATTCGACCGGAAAGTGATTTTTTAAACTGAGTTAAAGTTTGCTTGCCACAGCAAACTGACAAAGCTTTAAAAAACAATTTCCGAAGGAAAACATTTAGTATTTCCCAGTAACTTCATTAAATTCTTACAAAATTGTCTTTATAGAACCCCTCCAGCCTTTTTAGCCCCTTTCTGATTAGTGATGTGCTACGACTTTGTTGTGTACACTTTCATTTCACTTATTTCTCTTCTAACAAATTCTCTATTTAGTTTAGGTGTATCTGCAGTAGTAGATTTGGGGCTGCTCGTGGATCGTAATGTTGGGATCGTGAGGAGCTAGTGGCAATGCCGTTGGCAAATGTGGCAGTCCCAATTGATGGATATAAAGGTTGGAAAATTTGCTTCGGTAAGTCATTTAAGATTTATTTTTGGTCCAGATTAATTTTTATATTGCCCCATAAAACTTTTTGACCCCCACAATTAAACAACATTCGACCGGAAAGTGATTTTTTAAACTAAGTTAAAGTTTGCTTGCCACAGCAAACTGACAAAGCTTTAAAAAACAATTTCCGAAGGAAAACATTTAGTATTTCCCAGTAACTTCATTAAATTCTTACAAAATTGTCTTTATAGAACCCCTCCAGCCTTTTTAGCCCCTTTCTGATTAGTGATGTGCTACGACTTTGTTGTGTACACTTTCATTTCACTTATTTCTCTTCTAACAAATTCTCTATTTAGTTTAGGTGTATCTGCAGTAGTAGATTTGGGGCTGCTCGTGGATCGTAATGTTGGGATCGTGAGGAGCTAGTGGCAATGCCGTTGGCAAATGTGGAAGTCCCAATTGATGGATATAAAGGTTGGAAAATTTGCTTCGGTAAGTCATTTAAGATTTATTTTTGGTCCAGATTAATTTTTATATTGCCCCATAAAACTTTTTGACCCCCACAATTAAACAACATTCGACCGGAAAGTGATTTTTTAAACTGAGTTAAAGTTTGCTTGCCACAGCAAACTGACAAAGCTTTAAAAAACAATTTCCGAAGGAAAACATTTAGTATTTCCCAGTAACTTCATTAAATTCTTACAAAATCGTCTTTATAGAACCCCTCCAGCCTTTTTAGCCCCTTTCTGATTAGTGATGTGCTACGACTTTGTTGTGTACACTTTCATTTCACTTATTTCTCTTCTAACAAATTCTCTATTTAGTTTAGGTGTATCTGCAGTAGTAGATTTGGGGCTGCTCGTGGATCGTAATGTTGGGATCGTGAGGAGCTAGTGGCAATGCCGTTGGCAAATGTGGCAGTCCCAATTGATGGATATAAAGGTTGGAAAATTTGCTTCGGTAAGTCATTTAAGATTTATTTTTGGTCCAGATTAATTTTTATATTGCCCCATAAAACTTTTTGACCCCCACAATTAAACAACATTCGACCGGAAAGTGATTTTTTAAACTGAGTTAAAGTTTGCTTGTCACAGCAAACTGACAAAGCTTTAAAAACCAATTTCCGAAGGAAAACATTTAGTATTTCCCAGTAACTTCATTAAATTCTTACAAAATTGTCTTTATAGAACCCCTCCAGCCTTTTTAGCCCCTTTCTGATTAGTGATGTGCTACGACTTTGTTGTGTACACTTTCATTTCACTTATTTCTCTTCTAACAAATTCTCTATTTAGTTTAGGTGTATCTGCAGTAGTAGATTTGGGGCTGCTCGTGGATCGTAATGTTGGGATCGTGAGGAGCTAGTGGCAATGCCGTTGGCAAATGTGGAAGTCCCAATTGATGGATATAAAGGTTGGAAAATTTGCTTCGGTAAGTCATTTAAGATTTATTTTTGGTCCAGATTAATTTTTATATTGCCCCATAAAACTTTTTGACCCCCACAATTAAACAACATTCGACCGGAAAGTGATTTTTTAAACTAAGTTAAAGTTTGCTTGCCACAGCAAACTGACAAAGCTTTAAAAAACAATTTCCGAAGGAAAACATTTAGTATTTCCCAGTAACTTCATTAAATTCTTACAAAATTGTCTTTATAGAACCCCTCCAGCCTTTTTAGCCCCTTTCTGATTAGTGATGTGCTACGACTTTGTTGTGTACACTTTCATTTCACTTATTTTTCTTCTAACAAATTCTCTATTTAGTTTAGGTGTATCTGCAGTAGTAGATTTGGGGCTGCTCGTGGATCGTAATGTTGGGATCGTGAGGAGCTAGTGGCAATGCCGTTGGCAAATGTGGCAGTCCCAATTGATGGATATAAAGGTTGGAAAATTTGCTTCGGTAAGTCATTTAAGATTTATTTTTGGTCCAGATTAATTTTTATATTGCCCCATAAAACTTTTTGACCCCCACAAATAAACAACATTCGACCGGAAAGTGATTTTTTAAACTAAGTTAAAGTTTGCTTGCCACAGCAAACTGACAAAGCTTTAAAAAACAATTTCCGAAGGAAAACATTTAGTATTTCCCAGTAACTTCATTAAATTCTTACAAAATTGTCTTTATAGAACCCCTCCAGCCTTTTTAGCCCCTTTCTGATTAGTGATGTGCTACGACTTTGTTGTGTACACTTTCATTTCACTTATTTCTCTTCTAACAAATTCTCTATTTAGTTTAGGTGTATCTGCAGTAGTAGATTTGGGGCTGCTCGTGGATCGTAATGTTGGGATCGTGAGGAGCTAGTGGCAATGCCGTTGGCAAATGTGGCAGTCCCAATTGATGGATATAAAGGTTGGAAAATTTGCTTCGGTAAGTCATTTAAGATTTATTTTTGGTCCAGATTAATTTTTATATTGCCCCATAAAACTTTTTGACCCCCACAATTAAACAACATTCGACCGGAAAGTGATTTTTTAAACTAAGTTAAAGTTTGCTTGCCACAGCAAACTGACAAAGCTTTAAAAAACAATTTCCGAAGGAAAACATTTAGTATTTCCCAGTAACTTCATTAAATTCTTACAAAATTGTCTTTATAGAACCCCTCCAGCCTTTTTAGCCCCTTTCTGATTAGTGATGTGCTACGACTTTGTTGTGTACACTTTCATTTCACTTATTTCTCTTCTAACAAATTCTCTATTTAGTTTAGGTGTATCTGCAGTAGTAGATTTGGGGCTGCTCGTGGATCGTAATGTTGGGATCGTGAAGAGCTAGTGGCAATGCCGTTGGCAAATGTGGCAGTCCCAATTGATGGATATAAAGGTTGGAAAATTTGCTTCGGTAAGTCATTTAAGATTTATTTTTGGTCCAGATTAATTTTTATATTGCCCCATAAAGTTTTTTGACCCCCACAATTGAACAACATTCGACCGGAAAGTGATTTTTTAAACTAAGTTAAAGTTTGCTTGCCACAGCAAACTGACAAAGCTTTAAAAAACAATTTCCGAAGGAAAACATTTAGTATTTCCCAGTAACTTCATTAAATTCTTACAAAATTGTCTTTATAGAACCCCTCCAGCCTTTTTAGCCCCTTTCTGATTAGTGATGTGCTACGACTTTGTTGTGTACACTTTCATTTCACTTATTTCTCTTCTAACAAATTCTCTATTTAGTTTAGATGTATCTGCAGTAGTAGATTTGGGGCTGCTCGTGGATCGTAATGTTGGGATCGTGAGGAGCTAGTGGCAATGCCGTTGGCAAATGTGGCAGTCCCAATTGATGGATATAAAGGTTGGAAAATTTGCTTCGGTAAGTCATTTAAGATTTATTTTTGGTCCAGATTAATTTTTATATTGCCCCATAAAGTTTTTTGACCCCCACAATTAAACAACATTCGACCGGAAAGTGATTTTTTAAACTAAGTTAAAGTTTGCTTGCCACAGCAAACTGACAAAGCTTTAAAAAACAATTTCCGAAGGAAAACATTTAGTATTTCCCAGTAACTTCATTAAATTCTTACAAAATTGTCTTTATAGAACCCCTCCAGCCTTTTTAGCCCCTTTCTGATTAGTGATGTGCTACGACTTTGTTGTGTACACTTTCATTTCACTTATTTCTCTTCTAACAAATTCTCTATTTAGTTTAGGTGTATCTGCAGTAGTAGATTTGGGGCTGCTCGTGGATCGTAATGTTGGGATCGTGAGGAGCTAGTGGCAATGCCGTTGGCAAATGTGGCAGTCCCAATTGATGGATATAAAGGTTGGAAAATTTGCTTCGGTAAGTCATTTAAGATTTATTTTTGGTCCAGATTAATTTTTATATTGCCCCATAAAACTTTTTGACCCCCACAATTAAACAACATTCGACCGGAAAGTGATTTTTTAAACTAAGTTAAAGTTTGCTTGCCACAGCAAACTGACAAAGCTTTAAAAAACAATTTCCGAAGGAAAACATTTAGTATTTCCCAGTAACTTCATTAAATTCTTACAAAATTGTCTTTATAGAACCCCTCCAGCCTTTTTAGCCCCTTTCTGATTAGTGATGTGCTACGACTTTGTTGTGTACACTTTCATTTCACTTATTTTTCTTCTAACAAATTCTCTATTTAGTTTAGGTGTATCTGCAGTAGTAGATTTGGGGCTGCTCGTGGATCGTAATGTTGGGATCGTGAGGAGCTAGTGGCAATGCCGTTGGCAAATGTGGCAGTCCCAATTGATGGATATAAAGGTTGGAAAATTTGCTTCGGTAAGTCATTTAAGATTTATTTTTGGTCCAGATTAATTTTTATATTGCCCCATAAAACTTTTTGACCCCCACAAATAAACAACATTCGACCGGAAAGTGATTTTTTAAACTAAGTTAAAGTTTGCTTGCCACAGCAAACTGACAAAGCTTTAAAAAACAATTTCCGAAGGAAAACATTTAGTATTTCCCAGTAACTTCATTAAATTCTTACAAAATTGTCTTTATAGAACCCCTCCAGCCTTTTTAGCCCCTTTCTGATTAGTGATGTGCTACGACTTTGTTGTGTACACTTTCATTTCACTTATTTCTCTTCTAACAAATTCTCTATTTAGTTTAGATGTATCTGCAGTAGTAGATTTGGGGCTGCTCGTGGATCGTAATGTTGGGATCGTGAGGAGCTAGTGGCAATGCCGTTGGCAAATGTGGCAGTCCCAATTGATGGATATAAAGGTTGGAAAATTTGCTTCGGTAAGTCATTTAAGATTTATTTTTGGTCCAGATTAATTTTTATATTGCCCCATAAAACTTTTTGACCCCCACAAATAAACAACATTCGACCGGAAAGTGATTTTTTAAACTAAGTTAAAGTTTGCTTGCCACAGCAAACTGACAAAGCTTTAAAAAACAATTTCCGAAGGAAAACATTTAGTATTTCCCAGTAACTTCATTAAATTCTTACAAAATTGTCTTTATAGAACCCCTCCAGCCTTTTTAGCCCCTTTCTGATTAGTGATGTGCTACGACTTTGTTGTGTACACTTTCATTTCACTTATTTCTCTTCTAACAAATTCTCTATTTAGTTTAGGTGTATCTGCAGTAGTAGATTTGGGGCTGCTCGTGGATCGTAATGTTGGGATCGTGAGGAGCTAGTGGCAATGCCGTTGGCAAATGTGGCAGTCCCAATTGATGGATATAAAGGTTGGAAAATTTGCTTCGGTAAGTCATTTAAGATTTATTTTTGGTCCAGATTAATTTTTATATTGCCCCATAAAACTTTTTGACCCCCACAATTAAACAACATTCGACCGGAAAGTGATTTTTTAAACTAAGTTAAAGTTTGCTTGCCACAGCAAACTGACAAAGCTTTAAAAAACAATTTCCGAAGGAAAACATTTAGTATTTCCCAGTAACTTCATTAAATTCTTACAAAATTGTCTTTATAGAACCCCTCCAGCCTTTTTAGCCCCTTTCTGATTAGTGATGTGCTACGACTTTGTTGTGTACACTTTCATTTCACTTATTTTTCTTCTAACAAATTCTCTATTTAGTTTAGGTGTATCTGCAGTAGTAGATTTGGGGCTGCTCGTGGATCGTAATGTTGGGATCGTGAGGAGCTAGTGGCAATGCCGTTGGCAAATGTGGCAGTCCCAATTGATGGATATAAAGGTTGGAAAATTTGCTTCGGTAAGTCATTTAAGATTTATTTTTGGTCCAGATTAATTTTTATATTGCCCCATAAAACTTTTTGACCCCCACAAATAAACAACATTCGACCGGAAAGTGATTTTTTAAACTAAGTTAAAGTTTGCTTGCCACAGCAAACTGACAAAGCTTTAAAAAACAATTTCCGAAGGAAAACATTTAGTATTTCCCAGTAACTTCATTAAATTCTTACAAAATTGTCTTTATAGAACCCCTCCAGCCTTTTTAGCCCCTTTCTGATTAGTGATGTGCTACGACTTTGTTGTGTACACTTTCATTTCACTTATTTTTCTTTTAACAAATTCTCTATTTAGTTTAGGTGTATCTGCAGTAGTAGATTTGGGGCTGCTCGTGGATCGTAATGTTGGGATCGTGAGGAGCTAGTGGCAATGCCGTTGGCAAATGTGGCAGTCCCAATTGATGGATATAAAGGTTGGAAAATTTGCTTCGGTAAGTCATTTAAGATTTATTTTTGGTCCAGATTAATTTTTATATTGCCCCATAAAACTTTTTGACCCCCACAAATAAACAACATTCGACCGGAAAGTGATTTTTTAAACTAAGTTAAAGTTTGCTTGCCACAGCAAACTGACAAAGCTTTAAAAAACAATTTCCGAAGGAAAACATTTAGTATTTCCCAGTAACTTCATTAAATTCTTACAAAATTGTCTTTATAGAACCCCTCCAGCCTTTTTAGCCCCTTTCTGATTAGTGATGTGCTACGACTTTGTTGTGTACACTTTCATTTCACTTATTTCTCTTCTAACAAATTCTCTATTTAGTTTAGGTGTATCTGCAGTAGTAGATTTGGGGCTGCTCGTGGATCGTAATGTTGGGATCGTGAGGAGCTAGTGGCAATGCCGTTGGCAAATGTGGCAGTCCCAATTGATGGATATAAAGGTTGGAAAATTTGCTTCGGTAAGTCATTTAAGATTTATTTTTGGTCCAGATTAATTTTTATATTGCCCCATAAAACTTTTTGACCCCCACAATTAAACAACATTCGACCGGAAAGTGATTTTTTAAACTAAGTTAAAGTTTGCTTGCCACAGCAAACTGACAAAGCTTTAAAAAACAATTTCCGAAGGAAAACATTTAGTATTTCCCAGTAACTTCATTAAATTCTTACAAAATTGTCTTTATAGAACCCCTCCAGCCTTTTTAGCCCCTTTCTGATTAGTGATGTGCTACGACTTTGTTGTGTACACTTTCATTTCACTTATTTTTCTTCTAACAAATTCTCTATTTAGTTTAGGTGTATCTGCAGTAGTAGATTTGGGGCTGCTCGTGGATCGTAATGTTGGGATCGTGAGGAGCTAGTGGCAATGCCGTTGGCAAATGTGGCAGTCCCAATTGATGGATATAAAGGTTGGAAAATTTGCTTCGGTAAGTCATTTAAGATTTATTTTTGGTCCAGATTAATTTTTATATTGCCCCATAAAACTTTTTGACCCCCACAATTAAACAACATTCGACCGGAAAGTGATTTTTTAAACTAAGTTAAAGTTTGCTTGCCACAGCAAACTGACAAAGCTTTAAAAAACAATTTCCGAAGGAAAACATTTAGTATTTCCCAGTAACTTCATTAAATTCTTACAAAATTGTCTTTATAGAACCCCTCCAGCCTTTTTAGCCCCTTTCTGATTAGTGATGTGCTACGACTTTGTTGTGTACACTTTCATTTCACTTATTTTTCTTCTAACAAATTCTCTATTTAGTTTAGGTGTATCTGCAGTAGTAGATTTGGGGCTGCTCGTGGATCGTAATGTTGGGATCGTGAGGAGCTAGTGGCAATGCCGTTGGCAAATGTGGCAGTCCCAATTGATGGATATAAAGGTTGGAAAATTTGCTTCGGTAAGTCATTTAAGATTTATTTTTGGTCCAGATTAATTTTTATATTGCCCCATAAAACTTTTTGACCCCCACAATTAAACAACATTCGACCGGAAAGTGATTTTTTAAACTAAGTTAAAGTTTGCTTGCCACAGCAAACTGACAAAGCTTTAAAAAACAATTTCCGAAGGAAAACATTTAGTATTTCCCAGTAACTTCATTAAATTCTTACAAAATTGTCTTTATAGAACCCCTCCAGCCTTTTTAGCCCCTTTCTGATTAGTGATGTGCTACGACTTTGTTGTGTACACTTTCATTTCACTTATTTTTCTTCTAACAAATTCTCTATTTAGTTTAGGTGTATCTGCAGTAGTAGATTTGGGGCTGCTCGTGGATCGTAATGTTGGGATCGTGAGGAGCTAGTGGCAATGCCGTTGGCAAATGTGGCAGTCCCAATTGATGGATATAAAGGTTGGAAAATTTGCTTCGGTAAGTCATTTAAGATTTATTTTTGGTCCAGATTAATTTTTATATTGCCCCATAAAACTTTTTGACCCCCACAATTAAACAACATTCGACCGGAAAGTGATTTTTTAAACTAAGTTAAAGTTTGCTTGCCACAGCAAACTGACAAAGCTTTAAAAAACAATTTCCGAAGGAAAACATTTAGTATTTCCCAGTAACTTCATTAAATTCTTACAAAATTGTCTTTATAGAACCCCTCCAGCCTTTTTAGCCCCTTTCTGATTAGTGATGTGCTACGACTTTGTTGTGTACACTTTCATTTCACTTATTTTTCTTCTAACAAATTCTCTATTTAGTTTAGGTGTATCTGCAGTAGTAGATTTGGGGCTGCTCGTGGATCGTAATGTTGGGATCGTGAGGAGCTAGTGGCAATGCCGTTGGCAAATGTGGCAGTCCCAATTGATGGATATAAAGGTTGGAAAATTTGCTTCGGTAAGTCATTTAAGATTTATTTTTGGTCCAGATTAATTTTTATATTGCCCCATAAAACTTTTTGACCCCCACAATTAAACAACATTCGACCGGAAAGTGATTTTTTAAACTAAGTTAAAGTTTGCTTGCCACAGCAAACTGACAAAGCTTTAAAAAACAATTTCCGAAGGAAAACATTTAGTATTTCCCAGTAACTTCATTAAATTCTTACAAAATTGTCTTTATAGAACCCCTCCAGCCTTTTTAGCCCCTTTCTGATTAGTGATGTGCTACGACTTTGTTGTGTACACTTTCATTTCACTTATTTCTCTTCTAACAAATTCTCTATTTAGTTTAGGTGTATCTGCAGTAGTAGATTTGGGGCTGCTCGTGGATCGTAATGTTGGGATCGTGAAGAGCTAGTGGCAATGCCGTTGGCAAATGTGGCAGTCCCAATTGATGGATATAAAGGTTGGAAAATTTGCTTCGGTAAGTCATTTAAGATTTATTTTTGGTCCAGATTAATTTTTATATTGCCCCATAAAGTTTTTTGACCCCCACAATTAAACAACATTCGACCGGAAAGTGATTTTTTAAACTAAGTTAAAGTTTGCTTGCCACAGCAAACTGACAAAGCTTTAAAAAACAATTTCCGAAGGAAAACATTTAGTATTTCCCAGTAACTTCATTAAATTCTTACAAAATTGTCTTTATAGAACCCCTCCAGCCTTTTTAGCCCCTTTCTGATTAGTGATGTGCTACGACTTTGTTGTGTACACTTTCATTTCACTTATTTCTCTTCTAACAAATTCTCTATTTAGTTTAGATGTATCTGCAGTAGTAGATTTGGGGCTGCTCGTGGATCGTAATGTTGGGATCGTGAGGAGCTAGTGGCAATGCCGTTGGCAAATGTGGCAGTCCCAATTGATGGATATAAAGGTTGGAAAATTTGCTTCGGTAAGTCATTTAAGATTTATTTTTGGTCCAGATTAATTTTTATATTGCCCCATAAAACTTTTTGACCCCCACAATTAAACAACATTCGACCGGAAAGTGATTTTTTAAACTAAGTTAAAGTTTGCTTGCCACAGCAAACTGACAAAGCTTTAAAAAACAATTTCCGAAGGAAAACATTTAGTATTTCCCAGTAACTTCATTAAATTCTTACAAAATTGTCTTTATAGAACCCCTCCAGCCTTTTTAGCCCCTTTCTGATTAGTGATGTGCTACGACTTTGTTGTGTACACTTTCATTTCACTTATTTTTCTTCTAACAAATTCTCTATTTAGTTTAGGTGTATCTGCAGTAGTAGATTTGGGGCTGCTCGTGGATCGTAATGTTGGGATCGTGAGGAGCTAGTGGCAATGCCGTTGGCAAATGTGGCAGTCCCAATTGATGGATATAAAGGTTGGAAAATTTGCTTCGGTAAGTCATTTAAGATTTATTTTTGGTCCAGATTAATTTTTATATTGCCCCATAAAACTTTTTGACCCCCACAAATAAACAACATTCGACCGGAAAGTGATTTTTTAAACTAAGTTAAAGTTTGCTTGCCACAGCAAACTGACAAAGCTTTAAAAAACAATTTCCGAAGGAAAACATTTAGTATTTCCCAGTAACTTCATTAAATTCTTACAAAATTGTCTTTATAGAACCCCTCCAGCCTTTTTAGCCCCTTTCTGATTAGTGATGTGCTACGACTTTGTTGTGTACACTTTCATTTCACTTATTTCTCTTCTAACAAATTCTCTATTTAGTTTAGATGTATCTGCAGTAGTAGATTTGGGGCTGCTCGTGGATCGTAATGTTGGGATCGTGAGGAGCTAGTGGCAATGCCGTTGGCAAATGTGGCAGTCCCAATTGATGGATATAAAGGTTGGAAAATTTGCTTCGGTAAGTCATTTAAGATTTATTTTTGGTCCAGATTAATTTTTATATTGCCCCATAAAACTTTTTGACCCCCACAATTAAACAACATTCGACCGGAAAGTGATTTTTTAAACTAAGTTAAAGTTTGCTTGCCACAGCAAACTGACAAAGCTTTAAAAAACAATTTCCGAAGGAAAACATTTAGTATTTCCCAGTAACTTCATTAAATTCTTACAAAATTGTCTTTATAGAACCCCTCCAGCCTTTTTAGCCCCTTTCTGATTAGTGATGTGCTACGACTTTGTTGTGTACACTTTCATTTCACTTATTTTTCTTCTAACAAATTCTCTATTTAGTTTAGGTGTATCTGCAGTAGTAGATTTGGGGCTGCTCGTGGATCGTAATGTTGGGATCGTGAGGAGCTAGTGGCAATGCCGTTGGCAAATGTGGCAGTCCCAATTGATGGATATAAAGGTTGGAAAATTTGCTTCGGTAAGTCATTTAAGATTTATTTTTGGTCCAGATTAATTTTTATATTGCCCCATAAAACTTTTTGACCCCCACAATTAAACAACATTCGACCGGAAAGTGATTTTTTAAACTAAGTTAAAGTTTGCTTGCCACAGCAAACTGACAAAGCTTTAAAAAACAATTTCCGAAGGAAAACATTTAGTATTTCCCAGTAACTTCATTAAATTCTTACAAAATTGTCTTTATAGAACCCCTCCAGCCTTTTTAGCCCCTTTCTGATTAGTGATGTGCTACGACTTTGTTGTGTACACTTTCATTTCACTTATTTCTCTTCTAACAAATTCTCTATTTAGTTTAGATGTATCTGCAGTAGTAGATTTGGGGCTGCTCGTGGATCGTAATGTTGGGATCGTGAGGAGCTAGTGGCAATGCCGTTGGCAAATGTGGCAGTCCCAATTGATGGATATAAAGGTTGGAAAATTTGCTTCGGTAAGTCATTTAAGATTTATTTTTGGTCCAGATTAATTTTTATATTGCCCCATAAAACTTTTTGACCCCCACAATTAAACAACATTCGACCGGAAAGTGATTTTTTAAACTAAGTTAAAGTTTGCTTGCCACAGCAAACTGACAAAGCTTTAAAAAACAATTTCCGAAGGAAAACATTTAGTATTTCCCAGTAACTTCATTAAATTCTTACAAAATTGTCTTTATAGAACCCCTCCAGCCTTTTTAGCCCCTTTCTGATTAGTGATGTGCTACGACTTTGTTGTGTACACTTTCATTTCACTTATTTCTCTTCTAACAAATTCTCTATTTAGTTTAGATGTATCTGCAGTAGTAGATTTGGGGCTGCTCGTGGATCGTAATGTTGGGATCGTGAGGAGCTAGTGGCAATGCCGTTGGCAAATGTGGCAGTCCCAATTGATGGATATAAAGGTTGGAAAATTTGCTTCGGTAAGTCATTTAAGATTTATTTTTGGTCCAGATTAATTTTTATATTGCCCCATAAAACTTTTTGACCCCCACAATTAAACAACATTCGACCGGAAAGTGATTTTTTAAACTAAGTTAAAGTTTGCTTGCCACAGCAAACTGACAAAGCTTTAAAAAACAATTTCCGAAGGAAAACATTTAGTATTTCCCAGTAACTTCATTAAATTCTTACAAAATTGTCTTTATAGAACCCCTCCAGCCTTTTTAGCCCCTTTCTGATTAGTGATGTGCTACGACTTTGTTGTGTACACTTTCATTTCACTTATTTCTCTTCTAACAAATTCTCTATTTAGTTTAGATGTATCTGCAGTAGTAGATTTGGGGCTGCTCGTGGATCGTAATGTTGGGATCGTGAGGAGCTAGTGGCAATGCCGTTGGCAAATGTGGCAGTCCCAATTGATGGATATAAAGGTTGGAAAATTTGCTTCGGTAAGTCATTTAAGATTTATTTTTGGTCCAGATTAATTTTTATATTGCCCCATAAAACTTTTTGACCCCCACAATTAAACAACATTCGACCGGAAAGTGATTTTTTAAACTAAGTTAAAGTTTGCTTGCCACAGCAAACTGACAAAGCTTTAAAAAACAATTTCCGAAGGAAAACATTTAGTATTTCCCAGTAACTTCATTAAATTCTTACAAAATTGTCTTTATAGAACCCCTCCAGCCTTTTTAGCCCCTTTCTGATTAGTGATGTGCTACGACTTTGTTGTGTACACTTTCATTTCACTTATTTCTCTTCTAACAAATTCTCTATTTAGTTTAGATGTATCTGCAGTAGTAGATTTGGGGCTGCTCGTGGATCGTAATGTTGGGATCGTGAGGAGCTAGTGGCAATGCCGTTGGCAAATGTGGCAGTCCCAATTGATGGATATAAAGGTTGGAAAATTTGCTTCGGTAAGTCATTTAAGATTTATTTTTGGTCCAGATTAATTTTTATATTGCCCCATAAAACTTTTTGACCCCCACAATTAAACAACATTCGACCGGAAAGTGATTTTTTAAACTAAGTTAAAGTTTGCTTGCCACAGCAAACTGACAAAGCTTTAAAAAACAATTTCCGAAGGAAAACATTTAGTATTTCCCAGTAACTTCATTAAATTCTTACAAAATTGTCTTTATAGAACCCCTCCAGCCTTTTTAGCCCCTTTCTGATTAGTGATGTGCTACGACTTTGTTGTGTACACTTTCATTTCACTTATTTTTCTTCTAACAAATTCTCTATTTAGTTTAGGTGTATCTGCAGTAGTAGATTTGGGGCTGCTCGTGGATCGTAATGTTGGGATCGTGAGGAGCTAGTGGCAATGCCGTTGGCAAATGTGGCAGTCCCAATTGATGGATATAAAGGTTGGAAAATTTGCTTCGGTAAGTCATTTAAGATTTATTTTTGGTCCAGATTAATTTTTATATTGCCCCATAAAACTTTTTGACCCCCACAATTAAACAACATTCGACCGGAAAGTGATTTTTTAAACTAAGTTAAAGTTTGCTTGCCACAGCAAACTGACAAAGCTTTAAAAAACAATTTCCGAAGGAAAACATTTAGTATTTCCCAGTAACTTCATTAAATTCTTACAAAATTGTCTTTATAGAACCCCTCCAGCCTTTTTAGCCCCTTTCTGATTAGTGATGTGCTACGACTTTGTTGTGTACACTTTCATTTCACTTATTTCTCTTCTAACAAATTCTCTATTTAGTTTAGATGTATCTGCAGTAGTAGATTTGGGGCTGCTCGTGGATCGTAATGTTGGGATCGTGAGGAGCTAGTGGCAATGCCGTTGGCAAATGTGGCAGTCCCAATTGATGGATATAAAGGTTGGAAAATTTGCTTCGGTAAGTCATTTAAGATTTATTTTTGGTCCAGATTAATTTTTATATTGCCCCATAAAACTTTTTGACCCCCACAATTAAACAACATTCGACCGGAAAGTGATTTTTTAAACTAAGTTAAAGTTTGCTTGCCACAGCAAACTGACAAAGCTTTAAAAAACAATTTCCGAAGGAAAACATTTAGTATTTCCCAGTAACTTCATTAAATTCTTACAAAATTGTCTTTATAGAACCCCTCCAGCCTTTTTAGCCCCTTTCTGATTAGTGATGTGCTACGACTTTGTTGTGTACACTTTCATTTCACTTATTTTTCTTCTAACAAATTCTCTATTTAGTTTAGGTGTATCTGCAGTAGTAGATTTGGGGCTGCTCGTGGATCGTAATGTTGGGATCGTGAGGAGCTAGTGGCAATGCCGTTGGCAAATGTGGCAGTCCCAATTGATGGATATAAAGGTTGGAAAATTTGCTTCGGTAAGTCATTTAAGATTTATTTTTGGTCCAGATTAATTTTTATATTGCCCCATAAAACTTTTTGACCCCCACAATTAAACAACATTCGACCGGAAAGTGATTTTTTAAACTAAGTTAAAGTTTGCTTGCCACAGCAAACTGACAAAGCTTTAAAAAACAATTTCCGAAGGAAAACATTTAGTATTTCCCAGTAACTTCATTAAATTCTTACAAAATTGTCTTTATAGAACCCCTCCAGCCTTTTTAGCCCCTTTCTGATTAGTGATGTGCTACGACTTTGTTGTGTACACTTTCATTTCACTTATTTCTCTTCTAACAAATTCTCTATTTAGTTTAGATGTATCTGCAGTAGTAGATTTGGGGCTGCTCGTGGATCGTAATGTTGGGATCGTGAGGAGCTAGTGGCAATGCCGTTGGCAAATGTGGCAGTCCCAATTGATGGATATAAAGGTTGGAAAATTTGCTTCGGTAAGTCATTTAAGATTTATTTTTGGTCCAGATTAATTTTTATATTGCCCCATAAAACTTTTTGACCCCCACAATTAAACAACATTCGACCGGAAAGTGATTTTTTAAACTAAGTTAAAGTTTGCTTGCCACAGCAAACTGACAAAGCTTTAAAAAACAATTTCCGAAGGAAAACATTTAGTATTTCCCAGTAACTTCATTAAATTCTTACAAAATTGTCTTTATAGAACCCCTCCAGCCTTTTTAGCCCCTTTCTGATTAGTGATGTGCTACGACTTTGTTGTGTACACTTTCATTTCACTTATTTCTCTTCTAACAAATTCTCTATTTAGTTTAGATGTATCTGCAGTAGTAGATTTGGGGCTGCTCGTGGATCGTAATGTTGGGATCGTGAGGAGCTAGTGGCAATGCCGTTGGCAAATGTGGCAGTCCCAATTGATGGATATAAAGGTTGGAAAATTTGCTTCGGTAAGTCATTTAAGATTTATTTTTGGTCCAGATTAATTTTTATATTGCCCCATAAAACTTTTTGACCCCCACAATTAAACAACATTCGACCGGAAAGTGATTTTTTAAACTAAGTTAAAGTTTGCTTGCCACAGCAAACTGACAAAGCTTTAAAAAACAATTTCCGAAGGAAAACATTTAGTATTTCCCAGTAACTTCATTAAATTCTTACAAAATTGTCTTTATAGAACCCCTCCAGCCTTTTTAGCCCCTTTCTGATTAGTGATGTGCTACGACTTTGTTGTGTACACTTTCATTTCACTTATTTTTCTTCTAACAAATTCTCTATTTAGTTTAGGTGTATCTGCAGTAGTAGATTTGGGGCTGCTCGTGGATCGTAATGTTGGGATCGTGAGGAGCTAGTGGCAATGCCGTTGGCAAATGTGGCAGTCCCAATTGATGGATATAAAGGTTGGAAAATTTGCTTCGGTAAGTCATTTAAGATTTATTTTTGGTCCAGATTAATTTTTATATTGCCCCATAAAACTTTTTGACCCCCACAATTAAACAACATTCGACCGGAAAGTGATTTTTTAAACTAAGTTAAAGTTTGCTTGCCACAGCAAACTGACAAAGCTTTAAAAAACAATTTCCGAAGGAAAACATTTAGTATTTCCCAGTAACTTCATTAAATTCTTACAAAATTGTCTTTATAGAACCCCTCCAGCCTTTTTAGCCCCTTTCTGATTAGTGATGTGCTACGACTTTGTTGTGTACACTTTCATTTCACTTATTTCTCTTCTAACAAATTCTCTATTTAGTTTAGATGTATCTGCAGTAGTAGATTTGGGGCTGCTCGTGGATCGTAATGTTGGGATCGTGAGGAGCTAGTGGCAATGCCGTTGGCAAATGTGGCAGTCCCAATTGATGGATATAAAGGTTGGAAAATTTGCTTCGGTAAGTCATTTAAGATTTATTTTTGGTCCAGATTAATTTTTATATTGCCCCATAAAACTTTTTGACCCCCACAATTAAACAACATTCGACCGGAAAGTGATTTTTTAAACTAAGTTAAAGTTTGCTTGCCACAGCAAACTGACAAAGCTTTAAAAAACAATTTCCGAAGGAAAACATTTAGTATTTCCCAGTAACTTCATTAAATTCTTACAAAATTGTCTTTATAGAACCCCTCCAGCCTTTTTAGCCCCTTTCTGATTAGTGATGTGCTACGACTTTGTTGTGTACACTTTCATTTCACTTATTTCTCTTCTAACAAATTCTCTATTTAGTTTAGATGTATCTGCAGTAGTAGATTTGGGGCTGCTCGTGGATCGTAATGTTGGGATCGTGAGGAGCTAGTGGCAATGCCGTTGGCAAATGTGGCAGTCCCAATTGATGGATATAAAGGTTGGAAAATTTGCTTCGGTAAGTCATTTAAGATTTATTTTTGGTCCAGATTAATTTTTATATTGCCCCATAAAACTTTTTGACCCCCACAATTAAACAACATTCGACCGGAAAGTGATTTTTTAAACTAAGTTAAAGTTTGCTTGCCACAGCAAACTGACAAAGCTTTAAAAAACAATTTCCGAAGGAAAACATTTAGTATTTCCCAGTAACTTCATTAAATTCTTACAAAATTGTCTTTATAGAACCCCTCCAGCCTTTTTAGCCCCTTTCTGATTAGTGATGTGCTACGACTTTGTTGTGTACACTTTCATTTCACTTATTTCTCTTCTAACAAATTCTCTATTTAGTTTAGATGTATCTGCAGTAGTAGATTTGGGGCTGCTCGTGGATCGTAATGTTGGGATCGTGAGGAGCTAGTGGCAATGCCGTTGGCAAATGTGGCAGTCCCAATTGATGGATATAAAGGTTGGAAAATTTGCTTCGGTAAGTCATTTAAGATTTATTTTTGGTCCAGATTAATTTTTATATTGCCCCATAAAACTTTTTGACCCCCACAATTAAACAACATTCGACCGGAAAGTGATTTTTTAAACTAAGTTAAAGTTTGCTTGCCACAGCAAACTGACAAAGCTTTAAAAAACAATTTCCGAAGGAAAACATTTAGTATTTCCCAGTAACTTCATTAAATTCTTACAAAATTGTCTTTATAGAACCCCTCCAGCCTTTTTAGCCCCTTTCTGATTAGTGATGTGCTACGACTTTGTTGTGTACACTTTCATTTCACTTATTTCTCTTCTAACAAATTCTCTATTTAGTTTAGATGTATCTGCAGTAGTAGATTTGGGGCTGCTCGTGGATCGTAATGTTGGGATCGTGAGGAGCTAGTGGCAATGCCGTTGGCAAATGTGGCAGTCCCAATTGATGGATATAAAGGTTGGAAAATTTGCTTCGGTAAGTCATTTAAGATTTATTTTTGGTCCAGATTAATTTTTATATTGCCCCATAAAACTTTTTGACCCCCACAATTAAACAACATTCGACCGGAAAGTGATTTTTTAAACTAAGTTAAAGTTTGCTTGCCACAGCAAACTGACAAAGCTTTAAAAAACAATTTCCGAAGGAAAACATTTAGTATTTCCCAGTAACTTCATTAAATTCTTACAAAATTGTCTTTATAGAACCCCTCCAGCCTTTTTAGCCCCTTTCTGATTAGTGATGTGCTACGACTTTGTTGTGTACACTTTCATTTCACTTATTTTTCTTCTAACAAATTCTCTATTTAGTTTAGGTGTATCTGCAGTAGTAGATTTGGGGCTGCTCGTGGATCGTAATGTTGGGATCGTGAGGAGCTAGTGGCAATGCCGTTGGCAAATGTGGCAGTCCCAATTGATGGATATAAAGGTTGGAAAATTTGCTTCGGTAAGTCATTTAAGATTTATTTTTGGTCCAGATTAATTTTTATATTGCCCCATAAAACTTTTTGACCCCCACAATTAAACAACATTCGACCGGAAAGTGATTTTTTAAACTAAGTTAAAGTTTGCTTGCCACAGCAAACTGACAAAGCTTTAAAAAACAATTTCCGAAGGAAAACATTTAGTATTTCCCAGTAACTTCATTAAATTCTTACAAAATTGTCTTTATAGAACCCCTCCAGCCTTTTTAGCCCCTTTCTGATTAGTGATGTGCTACGACTTTGTTGTGTACACTTTCATTTCACTTATTTCTCTTCTAACAAATTCTCTATTTAGTTTAGATGTATCTGCAGTAGTAGATTTGGGGCTGCTCGTGGATCGTAATGTTGGGATCGTGAGGAGCTAGTGGCAATGCCGTTGGCAAATGTGGCAGTCCCAATTGATGGATATAAAGGTTGGAAAATTTGCTTCGGTAAGTCATTTAAGATTTATTTTTGGTCCAGATTAATTTTTATATTGCCCCATAAAACTTTTTGACCCCCACAATTAAACAACATTCGACCGGAAAGTGATTTTTTAAACTAAGTTAAAGTTTGCTTGCCACAGCAAACTGACAAAGCTTTAAAAAACAATTTCCGAAGGAAAACATTTAGTATTTCCCAGTAACTTCATTAAATTCTTACAAAATTGTCTTTATAGAACCCCTCCAGCCTTTTTAGCCCCTTTCTGATTAGTGATGTGCTACGACTTTGTTGTGTACACTTTCATTTCACTTATTTTTCTTCTAACAAATTCTCTATTTAGTTTAGGTGTATCTGCAGTAGTAGATTTGGGGCTGCTCGTGGATCGTAATGTTGGGATCGTGAGGAGCTAGTGGCAATGCCGTTGGCAAATGTGGCAGTCCCAATTGATGGATATAAAGGTTGGAAAATTTGCTTCGGTAAGTCATTTAAGATTTATTTTTGGTCCAGATTAATTTTTATATTGCCCCATAAAACTTTTTGACCCCCACAATTAAACAACATTCGACCGGAAAGTGATTTTTTAAACTAAGTTAAAGTTTGCTTGCCACAGCAAACTGACAAAGCTTTAAAAAACAATTTCCGAAGGAAAACATTTAGTATTTCCCAGTAACTTCATTAAATTCTTACAAAATTGTCTTTATAGAACCCCTCCAGCCTTTTTAGCCCCTTTCTGATTAGTGATGTGCTACGACTTTGTTGTGTACACTTTCATTTCACTTATTTCTCTTCTAACAAATTCTCTATTTAGTTTAGATGTATCTGCAGTAGTAGATTTGGGGCTGCTCGTGGATCGTAATGTTGGGATCGTGAGGAGCTAGTGGCAATGCCGTTGGCAAATGTGGCAGTCCCAATTGATGGATATAAAGGTTGGAAAATTTGCTTCGGTAAGTCATTTAAGATTTATTTTTGGTCCAGATTAATTTTTATATTGCCCCATAAAACTTTTTGACCCCCACAATTAAACAACATTCGACCGGAAAGTGATTTTTTAAACTAAGTTAAAGTTTGCTTGCCACAGCAAACTGACAAAGCTTTAAAAAACAATTTCCGAAGGAAAACATTTAGTATTTCCCAGTAACTTCATTAAATTCTTACAAAATTGTCTTTATAGAACCCCTCCAGCCTTTTTAGCCCCTTTCTGATTAGTGATGTGCTACGACTTTGTTGTGTACACTTTCATTTCACTTATTTTTCTTCTAACAAATTCTCTATTTAGTTTAGGTGTATCTGCAGTAGTAGATTTGGGGCTGCTCGTGGATCGTAATGTTGGGATCGTGAGGAGCTAGTGGCAATGCCGTTGGCAAATGTGGCAGTCCCAATTGATGGATATAAAGGTTGGAAAATTTGCTTCGGTAAGTCATTTAAGATTTATTTTTGGTCCAGATTAATTTTTATATTGCCCCATAAAACTTTTTGACCCCCACAATTAAACAACATTCGACCGGAAAGTGATTTTTTAAACTAAGTTAAAGTTTGCTTGCCACAGCAAACTGACAAAGCTTTAAAAAACAATTTCCGAAGGAAAACATTTAGTATTTCCCAGTAACTTCATTAAATTCTTACAAAATTGTCTTTATAGAACCCCTCCAGCCTTTTTAGCCCCTTTCTGATTAGTGATGTGCTACGACTTTGTTGTGTACACTTTCATTTCACTTATTTTTCTTCTAACAAATTCTCTATTTAGTTTAGGTGTATCTGCAGTAGTAGATTTGGGGCTGCTCGTGGATCGTAATGTTGGGATCGTGAGGAGCTAGTGGCAATGCCGTTGGCAAATGTGGCAGTCCCAATTGATGGATATAAAGGTTGGAAAATTTGCTTCGGTAAGTCATTTAAGATTTATTTTTGGTCCAGATTAATTTTTATATTGCCCCATAAAACTTTTTGACCCCCACAATTAAACAACATTCGACCGGAAAGTGATTTTTTAAACTAAGTTAAAGTTTGCTTGCCACAGCAAACTGACAAAGCTTTAAAAAACAATTTCCGAAGGAAAACATTTAGTATTTCCCAGTAACTTCATTAAATTCTTACAAAATTGTCTTTATAGAACCCCTCCAGCCTTTTTAGCCCCTTTCTGATTAGTGATGTGCTACGACTTTGTTGTGTACACTTTCATTTCACTTATTTCTCTTCTAACAAATTCTCTATTTAGTTTAGATGTATCTGCAGTAGTAGATTTGGGGCTGCTCGTGGATCGTAATTTTGGGATCGTGAGGAGCTAGTGGCAATGCCGTTGGCAAATGTGGCAGTCCCAATTGATGGATATAAAGGTTGGAAAATTTGCTTCGGTAAGTCATTTAAGATTTATTTTTGGTCCAGATTAATTTTTATATTGCCCCATAAAACTTTTTGACCCCCACAATTAAACAACATTCGACCGGAAAGTGATTTTTTAAACTAAGTTAAAGTTTGCTTGCCACAGCAAACTGACAAAGCTTTAAAAAACAATTTCCGAAGGAAAACATTTAGTATTTCCCAGTAACTTCATTAAATTCTTACAAAATTGTCTTTATAGAACCCCTCCAGCCTTTTTAGCCCCTTTCTGATTAGTGATGTGCTACGACTTTGTTGTGTACACTTTCATTTCACTTATTTTTCTTCTAACAAATTCTCTATTTAGTTTAGGTGTATCTGCAGTAGTAGATTTGGGGCTGCTCGTGGATCGTAATGTTGGGATCGTGAGGAGCTAGTGGCAATGCCGTTGGCAAATGTGGCAGTCCCAATTGATGGATATAAAGGTTGGAAAATTTGCTTCGGTAAGTCATTTAAGATTTATTTTTGGTCCAGATTAATTTTTATATTGCCCCATAAAACTTTTTGACCCCCACAATTAAACAACATTCGACCGGAAAGTGATTTTTTAAACTAAGTTAAAGTTTGCTTGCCACAGCAAACTGACAAAGCTTTAAAAAACAATTTCCGAAGGAAAACATTTAGTATTTCCCAGTAACTTCATTAAATTCTTACAAAATTGTCTTTATAGAACCCCTCCAGCCTTTTTAGCCCCTTTCTGATTAGTGATGTGCTACGACTTTGTTGTGTACACTTTCATTTCACTTATTTCTCTTCTAACAAATTCTCTATTTAGTTTAGATGTATCTGCAGTAGTAGATTTGGGGCTGCTCGTGGATCGTAATGTTGGGATCGTGAGGAGCTAGTGGCAATGCCGTTGGCAAATGTGGCAGTCCCAATTGATGGATATAAAGGTTGGAAAATTTGCTTCGGTAAGTCATTTAAGATTTATTTTTGGTCCAGATTAATTTTTATATTGCCCCATAAAACTTTTTGACCCCCACAATTAAACAACATTCGACCGGAAAGTGATTTTTTAAACTAAGTTAAAGTTTGCTTGCCACAGCAAACTGACAAAGCTTTAAAAAACAATTTCCGAAGGAAAACATTTAGTATTTCCCAGTAACTTCATTAAATTCTTACAAAATTGTCTTTATAGAACCCCTCCAGCCTTTTTAGCCCCTTTCTGATTAGTGATGTGCTACGACTTTGTTGTGTACACTTTCATTTCACTTATTTTTCTTCTAACAAATTCTCTATTTAGTTTAGGTGTATCTGCAGTAGTAGATTTGGGGCTGCTCGTGGATCGTAATGTTGGGATCGTGAGGAGCTAGTGGCAATGCCGTTGGCAAATGTGGCAGTCCCAATTGATGGATATAAAGGTTGGAAAATTTGCTTCGGTAAGTCATTTAAGATTTATTTTTGGTTCAGATTAATTTTTATATTGCCCCATAAAACTTTTTGACCCCCACAATTAAACAACATTCGACCGGAAAGTGATTTTTTAAACTAAGTTAAAGTTTGCTTGCCACAGCAAACTGACAAAGCTTTAAAAAACAATTTCCGAAGGAAAACATTTAGTATTTCCCAGTAACTTCATTAAATTCTTACAAAATTGTCTTTATAGAACCCCTCCAGCCTTTTTAGCCCCTTTCTGATTAGTGATGTGCTACGACTTTGTTGTGTACACTTTCATTTCACTTATTTTTCTTCTAACAAATTCTCTATTTAGTTTAGGTGTATCTGCAGTAGTAGATTTGGGGCTGCTCGTGGATCGTAATGTTGGGATCGTGAGGAGCTAGTGGCAATGCCGTTGGCAAATGTGGCAGTCCCAATTGATGGATATAAAGGTTGGAAAATTTGCTTCGGTAAGTCATTTAAGATTTATTTTTGGTCCAGATTAATTTTTATATTGCCCCATAAAACTTTTTGACCCCCACAATTAAACAACATTCGACCGGAAAGTGATTTTTTAAACTAAGTTAAAGTTTGCTTGCCACAGCAAACTGACAAAGCTTTAAAAAACAATTTCCGAAGGAAAACATTTAGTATTTCCCAGTAACTTCATTAAATTCTTACAAAATTGTCTTTATAGAACCCCTCCAGCCTTTTTAGCCCCTTTCTGATTAGTGATGTGCTACGACTTTGTTGTGTACACTTTCATTTCACTTATTTCTCTTCTAACAAATTCTCTATTTAGTTTAGATGTATCTGCAGTAGTAGATTTGGGGCTGCTCGTGGATCGTAATGTTGGGATCGTGAGGAGCTAGTGGCAATGCCGTTGGCAAATGTGGCAGTCCCAATTGATGGATATAAAGGTTGGAAAATTTGCTTCGGTAAGTCATTTAAGATTTATTTTTGGTCCAGATTAATTTTTATATTGCCCCATAAAACTTTTTGACCCCCACAATTAAACAACATTCGACCGGAAAGTGATTTTTTAAACTAAGTTAAAGTTTGCTTGCCACAGCAAACTGACAAAGCTTTAAAAAACAATTTCCGAAGGAAAACATTTAGTATTTCCCAGTAACTTCATTAAATTCTTACAAAATTGTCTTTATAGAACCCCTCCAGCCTTTTTAGCCCCTTTCTGATTAGTGATGTGCTACGACTTTGTTGTGTACACTTTCATTTCACTTATTTTTCTTCTAACAAATTCTCTATTTAGTTTAGGTGTATCTGCAGTAGTAGATTTGGGGCTGCTCGTGGATCGTAATGTTGGGATCGTGAGGAGCTAGTGGCAATGCCGTTGGCAAATGTGGCAGTCCCAATTGATGGATATAAAGGTTGGAAAATTTGCTTCGGTAAGTCATTTAAGATTTATTTTTGGTCCAGATTAATTTTTATATTGCCCCATAAAACTTTTTGACCCCCACAATTAAACAACATTCGACCGGAAAGTGATTTTTTAAACTAAGTTAAAGTTTGCTTGCCACAGCAAACTGACAAAGCTTTAAAAAACAATTTCCGAAGGAAAACATTTAGTATTTCCCAGTAACTTCATTAAATTCTTACAAAATTGTCTTTATAGAACCCCTCCAGCCTTTTTAGCCCCTTTCTGATTAGTGATGTGCTACGACTTTGTTGTGTACACTTTCATTTCACTTATTTCTCTTCTAACAAATTCTCTATTTAGTTTAGATGTATCTGCAGTAGTAGATTTGGGGCTGCTCGTGGATCGTAATGTTGGGATCGTGAGGAGCTAGTGGCAATGCCGTTGGCAAATGTGGCAGTCCCAATTGATGGATATAAAGGTTGGAAAATTTGCTTCGGTAAGTCATTTAAGATTTATTTTTGGTCCAGATTAATTTTTATATTGCCCCATAAAACTTTTTGACCCCCACAATTAAACAACATTCGACCGGAAAGTGATTTTTTAAACTAAGTTAAAGTTTGCTTGCCACAGCAAACTGACAAAGCTTTAAAAAACAATTTCCGAAGGAAAACATTTAGTATTTCCCAGTAACTTCATTAAATTCTTACAAAATTGTCTTTATAGAACCCCTCCAGCCTTTTTAGCCCCTTTCTGATTAGTGATGTGCTACGACTTTGTTGTGTACACTTTCATTTCACTTATTTCTCTTCTAACAAATTCTCTATTTAGTTTAGATGTATCTGCAGTAGTAGATTTGGGGCTGCTCGTGGATCGTAATGTTGGGATCGTGAGGAGCTAGTGGCAATGCCGTTGGCAAATGTGGCAGTCCCAATTGATGGATATAAAGGTTGGAAAATTTGCTTCGGTAAGTCATTTAAGATTTATTTTTGGTCCAGATTAATTTTTATATTGCCCCATAAAACTTTTTGACCCCCACAATTAAACAACATTCGACCGGAAAGTGATTTTTTAAACTAAGTTAAAGTTTGCTTGCCACAGCAAACTGACAAAGCTTTAAAAAACAATTTCCGAAGGAAAACATTTAGTATTTCCCAGTAACTTCATTAAATTCTTACAAAATTGTCTTTATAGAACCCCTCCAGCCTTTTTAGCCCCTTTCTGATTAGTGATGTGCTACGACTTTGTTGTGTACACTTTCATTTCACTTATTTCTCTTCTAACAAATTCTCTATTTAGTTTAGATGTATCTGCAGTAGTAGATTTGGGGCTGCTCGTGGATCGTAATGTTGGGATCGTGAGGAGCTAGTGGCAATGCCGTTGGCAAATGTGGCAGTCCCAATTGATGGATATAAAGGTTGGAAAATTTGCTTCGGTAAGTCATTTAAGATTTATTTTTGGTCCAGATTAATTTTTATATTGCCCCATAAAACTTTTTGACCCCCACAATTAAACAACATTCGACCGGAAAGTGATTTTTTAAACTAAGTTAAAGTTTGCTTGCCACAGCAAACTGACAAAGCTTTAAAAAACAATTTCCGAAGGAAAACATTTAGTATTTCCCAGTAACTTCATTAAATTCTTACAAAATTGTCTTTATAGAACCCCTCCAGCCTTTTTAGCCCCTTTCTGATTAGTGATGTGCTACGACTTTGTTGTGTACACTTTCATTTCACTTATTTTTCTTCTAACAAATTCTCTATTTAGTTTAGGTGTATCTGCAGTAGTAGATTTGGGGCTGCTCGTGGATCGTAATGTTGGGATCGTGAGGAGCTAGTGGCAATGCCGTTGGCAAATGTGGCAGTCCCAATTGATGGATATAAAGGTTGGAAAATTTGCTTCGGTAAGTCATTTAAGATTTATTTTTGGTCCAGATTAATTTTTATATTGCCCCATAAAACTTTTTGACCCCCACAATTAAACAACATTCGACCGGAAAGTGATTTTTTAAACTAAGTTAAAGTTTGCTTGCCACAGCAAACTGACAAAGCTTTAAAAAACAATTTCCGAAGGAAAACATTTAGTATTTCCCAGTAACTTCATTAAATTCTTACAAAATTGTCTTTATAGAACCCCTCCAGCCTTTTTAGCCCCTTTCTGATTAGTGATGTGCTACGACTTTGTTGTGTACACTTTCATTTCACTTATTTCTCTTCTAACAAATTCTCTATTTAGTTTAGATGTATCTGCAGTAGTAGATTTGGGGCTGCTCGTGGATCGTAATGTTGGGATCGTGAGGAGCTAGTGGCAATGCCGTTGGCAAATGTGGCAGTCCCAATTGATGGATATAAAGGTTGGAAAATTTGCTTCGGTAAGTCATTTAAGATTTATTTTTGGTCCAGATTAATTTTTATATTGCCCCATAAAACTTTTTGACCCCCACAATTAAACAACATTCGACCGGAAAGTGATTTTTTAAACTAAGTTAAAGTTTGCTTGCCACAGCAAACTGACAAAGCTTTAAAAAACAATTTCCGAAGGAAAACATTTAGTATTTCCCAGTAACTTCATTAAATTCTTACAAAATTGTCTTTATAGAACCCCTCCAGCCTTTTTAGCCCCTTTCTGATTAGTGATGTGCTACGACTTTGTTGTGTACACTTTCATTTCACTTATTTTTCTTCTAACAAATTCTCTATTTAGTTTAGGTGTATCTGCAGTAGTAGATTTGGGGCTGCTCGTGGATCGTAATGTTGGGATCGTGAGGAGCTAGTGGCAATGCCGTTGGCAAATGTGGCAGTCCCAATTGATGGATATAAAGGTTGGAAAATTTGCTTCGGTAAGTCATTTAAGATTTATTTTTGGTCCAGATTAATTTTTATATTGCCCCATAAAACTTTTTGACCCCCACAATTAAACAACATTCGACCGGAAAGTGATTTTTTAAACTAAGTTAAAGTTTGCTTGCCACAGCAAACTGACAAAGCTTTAAAAAACAATTTCCGAAGGAAAACATTTAGTATTTCCCAGTAACTTCATTAAATTCTTACAAAATTGTCTTTATAGAACCCCTCCAGCCTTTTTAGCCCCTTTCTGATTAGTGATGTGCTACGACTTTGTTGTGTACACTTTCATTTCACTTATTTCTCTTCTAACAAATTCTCTATTTAGTTTAGATGTATCTGCAGTAGTAGATTTGGGGCTGCTCGTGGATCGTAATGTTGGGATCGTGAGGAGCTAGTGGCAATGCCGTTGGCAAATGTGGCAGTCCCAATTGATGGATATAAAGGTTGGAAAATTTGCTTCGGTAAGTCATTTAAGATTTATTTTTGGTCCAGATTAATTTTTATATTGCCCCATAAAACTTTTTGACCCCCACAATTAAACAACATTCGACCGGAAAGTGATTTTTTAAACTAAGTTAAAGTTTGCTTGCCACAGCAAACTGACAAAGCTTTAAAAAACAATTTCCGAAGGAAAACATTTAGTATTTCCCAGTAACTTCATTAAATTCTTACAAAATTGTCTTTATAGAACCCCTCCAGCCTTTTTAGCCCCTTTCTGATTAGTGATGTGCTACGACTTTGTTGTGTACACTTTCATTTCACTTATTTTTCTTCTAACAAATTCTCTATTTAGTTTAGGTGTATCTGCAGTAGTAGATTTGGGGCTGCTCGTGGATCGTAATGTTGGGATCGTGAGGAGCTAGTGGCAATGCCGTTGGCAAATGTGGCAGTCCCAATTGATGGATATAAAGGTTGGAAAATTTGCTTCGGTAAGTCATTTAAGATTTATTTTTGGTCCAGATTAATTTTTATATTGCCCCATAAAACTTTTTGACCCCCACAATTAAACAACATTCGACCGGAAAGTGATTTTTTAAACTAAGTTAAAGTTTGCTTGCCACAGCAAACTGACAAAGCTTTAAAAAACAATTTCCGAAGGAAAACATTTAGTATTTCCCAGTAACTTCATTAAATTCTTACAAAATTGTCTTTATAGAACCCCTCCAGCCTTTTTAGCCCCTTTCTGATTAGTGATGTGCTACGACTTTGTTGTGTACACTTTCATTTCACTTATTTTTCTTCTAACAAATTCTCTATTTAGTTTAGGTGTATCTGCAGTAGTAGATTTGGGGCTGCTCGTGGATCGTAATGTTGGGATCGTGAGGAGCTAGTGGCAATGCCGTTGGCAAATGTGGCAGTCCCAATTGATGGATATAAAGGTTGGAAAATTTGCTTCGGTAAGTCATTTAAGATTTATTTTTGGTCCAGATTAATTTTTATATTGCCCCATAAAACTTTTTGACCCCCACAATTAAACAACATTCGACCGGAAAGTGATTTTTTAAACTAAGTTAAAGTTTGCTTGCCACAGCAAACTGACAAAGCTTTAAAAAACAATTTCCGAAGGAAAACATTTAGTATTTCCCAGTAACTTCATTAAATTCTTACAAAATTGTCTTTATAGAACCCCTCCAGCCTTTTTAGCCCCTTTCTGATTAGTGATGTGCTACGACTTTGTTGTGTACACTTTCATTTCACTTATTTCTCTTCTAACAAATTCTCTATTTAGTTTAGATGTATCTGCAGTAGTAGATTTGGGGCTGCTCGTGGATCGTAATGTTGGGATCGTGAGGAGCTAGTGGCAATGCCGTTGGCAAATGTGGCAGTCCCAATTGATGGATATAAAGGTTGGAAAATTTGCTTCGGTAAGTCATTTAAGATTTATTTTTGGTCCAGATTAATTTTTATATTGCCCCATAAAACTTTTTGACCCCCACAATTAAACAACATTCGACCGGAAAGTGATTTTTTAAACTAAGTTAAAGTTTGCTTGCCACAGCAAACTGACAAAGCTTTAAAAAACAATTTCCGAAGGAAAACATTTAGTATTTCCCAGTAACTTCATTAAATTCTTACAAAATTGTCTTTATAGAACCCCTCCAGCCTTTTTAGCCCCTTTCTGATTAGTGATGTGCTACGACTTTGTTGTGTACACTTTCATTTCACTTATTTTTCTTCTAACAAATTCTCTATTTAGTTTAGGTGTATCTGCAGTAGTAGATTTGGGGCTGCTCGTGGATCGTAATGTTGGGATCGTGAGGAGCTAGTGGCAATGCCGTTGGCAAATGTGGCAGTCCCAATTGATGGATATAAAGGTTGGAAAATTTGCTTCGGTAAGTCATTTAAGATTTATTTTTGGTCCAGATTAATTTTTATATTGCCCCATAAAACTTTTTGACCCCCACAATTAAACAACATTCGACCGGAAAGTGATTTTTTAAACTAAGTTAAAGTTTGCTTGCCACAGCAAACTGACAAAGCTTTAAAAAACAATTTCCGAAGGAAAACATTTAGTATTTCCCAGTAACTTCATTAAATTCTTACAAAATTGTCTTTATAGAACCCCTCCAGCCTTTTTAGCCCCTTTCTGATTAGTGATGTGCTACGACTTTGTTGTGTACACTTTCATTTCACTTATTTCTCTTCTAACAAATTCTCTATTTAGTTTAGATGTATCTGCAGTAGTAGATTTGGGGCTGCTCGTGGATCGTAATGTTGGGATCGTGAGGAGCTAGTGGCAATGCCGTTGGCAAATGTGGCAGTCCCAATTGATGGATATAAAGGTTGGAAAATTTGCTTCGGTAAGTCATTTAAGATTTATTTTTGGTCCAGATTAATTTTTATATTGCCCCATAAAACTTTTTGACCCCCACAATTAAACAACATTCGACCGGAAAGTGATTTTTTAAACTAAGTTAAAGTTTGCTTGCCACAGCAAACTGACAAAGCTTTAAAAAACAATTTCCGAAGGAAAACATTTAGTATTTCCCAGTAACTTCATTAAATTCTTACAAAATTGTCTTTATAGAACCCCTCCAGCCTTTTTAGCCCCTTTCTGATTAGTGATGTGCTACGACTTTGTTGTGTACACTTTCATTTCACTTATTTTTCTTCTAACAAATTCTCTATTTAGTTTAGGTGTATCTGCAGTAGTAGATTTGGGGCTGCTCGTGGATCGTAATGTTGGGATCGTGAGGAGCTAGTGGCAATGCCGTTGGCAAATGTGGCAGTCCCAATTGATGGATATAAAGGTTGGAAAATTTGCTTCGGTAAGTCATTTAAGATTTATTTTTGGTCCAGATTAATTTTTATATTGCCCCATAAAACTTTTTGACCCCCACAATTAAACAACATTCGACCGGAAAGTGATTTTTTAAACTAAGTTAAAGTTTGCTTGCCACAGCAAACTGACAAAGCTTTAAAAAACAATTTCCGAAGGAAAACATTTAGTATTTCCCAGTAACTTCATTAAATTCTTACAAAATTGTCTTTATAGAACCCCTCCAGCCTTTTTAGCCCCTTTCTGATTAGTGATGTGCTACGACTTTGTTGTGTACACTTTCATTTCACTTATTTTTCTTCTAACAAATTCTCTATTTAGTTTAGGTGTATCTGCAGTAGTAGATTTGGGGCTGCTCGTGGATCGTAATGTTGGGATCGTGAGGAGCTAGTGGCAATGCCGTTGGCAAATGTGGCAGTCCCAATTGATGGATATAAAGGTTGGAAAATTTGCTTCGGTAAGTCATTTAAGATTTATTTTTGGTCCAGATTAATTTTTATATTGCCCCATAAAACTTTTTGACCCCCACAATTAAACAACATTCGACCGGAAAGTGATTTTTTAAACTAAGTTAAAGTTTGCTTGCCACAGCAAACTGACAAAGCTTTAAAAAACAATTTCCGAAGGAAAACATTTAGTATTTCCCAGTAACTTCATTAAATTCTTACAAAATTGTCTTTATAGAACCCCTCCAGCCTTTTTAGCCCCTTTCTGATTAGTGATGTGCTACGACTTTGTTGTGTACACTTTCATTTCACTTATTTCTCTTCTAACAAATTCTCTATTTAGTTTAGATGTATCTGCAGTAGTAGATTTGGGGCTGCTCGTGGATCGTAATGTTGGGATCGTGAGGAGCTAGTGGCAATGCCGTTGGCAAATGTGGCAGTCCCAATTGATGGATATAAAGGTTGGAAAATTTGCTTCGGTAAGTCATTTAAGATTTATTTTTGGTCCAGATTAATTTTTATATTGCCCCATAAAACTTTTTGACCCCCACAATTAAACAACATTCGACCGGAAAGTGATTTTTTAAACTAAGTTAAAGTTTGCTTGCCACAGCAAACTGACAAAGCTTTAAAAAACAATTTCCGAAGGAAAACATTTAGTATTTCCCAGTAACTTCATTAAATTCTTACAAAATTGTCTTTATAGAACCCCTCCAGCCTTTTTAGCCCCTTTCTGATTAGTGATGTGCTACGACTTTGTTGTGTACACTTTCATTTCACTTATTTTTCTTCTAACAAATTCTCTATTTAGTTTAGGTGTATCTGCAGTAGTAGATTTGGGGCTGCTCGTGGATCGTAATGTTGGGATCGTGAGGAGCTAGTGGCAATGCCGTTGGCAAATGTGGCAGTCCCAATTGATGGATATAAAGGTTGGAAAATTTGCTTCGGTAAGTCATTTAAGATTTATTTTTGGTCCAGATTAATTTTTATATTGCCCCATAAAACTTTTTGACCCCCACAATTAAACAACATTCGACCGGAAAGTGATTTTTTAAACTAAGTTAAAGTTTGCTTGCCACAGCAAACTGACAAAGCTTTAAAAAACAATTTCCGAAGGAAAACATTTAGTATTTCCCAGTAACTTCATTAAATTCTTACAAAATTGTCTTTATAGAACCCCTCCAGCCTTTTTAGCCCCTTTCTGATTAGTGATGTGCTACGACTTTGTTGTGTACACTTTCATTTCACTTATTTTTCTTCTAACAAATTCTCTATTTAGTTTAGGTGTATCTGCAGTAGTAGATTTGGGGCTGCTCGTGGATCGTAATGTTGGGATCGTGAGGAGCTAGTGGCAATGCCGTTGGCAAATGTGGCAGTCCCAATTGATGGATATAAAGGTTGGAAAATTTGCTTCGGTAAGTCATTTAAGATTTATTTTTGGTCCAGATTAATTTTTATATTGCCCCATAAAACTTTTTGACCCCCACAATTAAACAACATTCGACCGGAAAGTGATTTTTTAAACTAAGTTAAAGTTTGCTTGCCACAGCAAACTGACAAAGCTTTAAAAAACAATTTCCGAAGGAAAACATTTAGTATTTCCCAGTAACTTCATTAAATTCTTACAAAATTGTCTTTATAGAACCCCTCCAGCCTTTTTAGCCCCTTTCTGATTAGTGATGTGCTACGACTTTGTTGTGTACACTTTCATTTCACTTATTTTTCTTCTAACAAATTCTCTATTTAGTTTAGGTGTATCTGCAGTAGTAGATTTGGGGCTGCTCGTGGATCGTAATGTTGGGATCGTGAGGAGCTAGTGGCAATGCCGTTGGCAAATGTGGCAGTCCCAATTGATGGATATAAAGGTTGGAAAATTTGCTTCGGTAAGTCATTTAAGATTTATTTTTGGTCCAGATTAATTTTTATATTGCCCCATAAAACTTTTTGACCCCCACAATTAAACAACATTCGACCGGAAAGTGATTTTTTAAACTAAGTTAAAGTTTGCTTGCCACAGCAAACTGACAAAGCTTTAAAAAACAATTTCCGAAGGAAAACATTTAGTATTTCCCAGTAACTTCATTAAATTCTTACAAAATTGTCTTTATAGAACCCCTCCAGCCTTTTTAGCCCCTTTCTGATTAGTGATGTGCTACGACTTTGTTGTGTACACTTTCATTTCACTTATTTCTCTTCTAACAAATTCTCTATTTAGTTTAGATGTATCTGCAGTAGTAGATTTGGGGCTGCTCGTGGATCGTAATGTTGGGATCGTGAGGAGCTAGTGGCAATGCCGTTGGCAAATGTGGCAGTCCCAATTGATGGATATAAAGGTTGGAAAATTTGCTTCGGTAAGTCATTTAAGATTTATTTTTGGTCCAGATTAATTTTTATATTGCCCCATAAAACTTTTTGACCCCCACAATTAAACAACATTCGACCGGAAAGTGATTTTTTAAACTAAGTTAAAGTTTGCTTGCCACAGCAAACTGACAAAGCTTTAAAAAACAATTTCCGAAGGAAAACATTTAGTATTTCCCAGTAACTTCATTAAATTCTTACAAAATTGTCTTTATAGAACCCCTCCAGCCTTTTTAGCCCCTTTCTGATTAGTGATGTGCTACGACTTTGTTGTGTACACTTTCATTTCACTTATTTTTCTTCTAACAAATTCTCTATTTAGTTTAGGTGTATCTGCAGTAGTAGATTTGGGGCTGCTCGTGGATCGTAATGTTGGGATCGTGAGGAGCTAGTGGCAATGCCGTTGGCAAATGTGGCAGTCCCAATTGATGGATATAAAGGTTGGAAAATTTGCTTCGGTAAGTCATTTAAGATTTATTTTTGGTCCAGATTAATTTTTATATTGCCCCATAAAACTTTTTGACCCCCACAAATAAACAACATTCGACCGGAAAGTGATTTTTTAAACTAAGTTAAAGTTTGCTTGCCACAGCAAACTGACAAAGCTTTAAAAAACAATTTCCGAAGGAAAACATTTAGTATTTCCCAGTAACTTCATTAAATTCTTACAAAATTGTCTTTATAGAACCCCTCCAGCCTTTTTAGCCCCTTTCTGATTAGTGATGTGCTACGACTTTGTTGTGTACACTTTCATTTCACTTATTTCTCTTCTAACAAATTCTCTATTTAGTTTAGGTGTATCTGCAGTAGTAGATTTGGGGCTGCTCGTGGATCGTAATGTTGGGATCGTGAGGAGCTAGTGGCAATGCCGTTGGCAAATGTGGCAGTCCCAATTGATGGATATAAAGGTTGGAAAATTTGCTTCGGTAAGTCATTTAAGATTTATTTTTGGTCCAGATTAATTTTTATATTGCCCCATAAAACTTTTTGACCCCCACAATTAAACAACATTCGACCGGAAAGTGATTTTTTAAACTAAGTTAAAGTTTGCTTGCCACAGCAAACTGACAAAGCTTTAAAAAACAATTTCCGAAGGAAAACATTTAGTATTTCCCAGTAACTTCATTAAATTCTTACAAAATTGTCTTTATAGAACCCCTCCAGCCTTTTTAGCCCCTTTCTGATTAGTGATGTGCTACGACTTTGTTGTGTACACTTTCATTTCACTTATTTTTCTTCTAACAAATTCTCTATTTAGTTTAGGTGTATCTGCAGTAGTAGATTTGGGGCTGCTCGTGGATCGTAATGTTGGGATCGTGAGGAGCTAGTGGCAATGCCGTTGGCAAATGTGGCAGTCCCAATTGATGGATATAAAGGTTGGAAAATTTGCTTCGGTAAGTCATTTAAGATTTATTTTTGGTCCAGATTAATTTTTATATTGCCCCATAAAACTTTTTGACCCCCACAATTAAACAACATTCGACCGGAAAGTGATTTTTTAAACTAAGTTAAAGTTTGCTTGCCACAGCAAACTGACAAAGCTTTAAAAAACAATTTCCGAAGGAAAACATTTAGTATTTCCCAGTAACTTCATTAAATTCTTACAAAATTGTCTTTATAGAACCCCTCCAGCCTTTTTAGCCCCTTTCTGATTAGTGATGTGCTACGACTTTGTTGTGTACACTTTCATTTCACTTATTTCTCTTCTAACAAATTCTCTATTTAGTTTAGATGTATCTGCAGTAGTAGATTTGGGGCTGCTCGTGGATCGTAATGTTGGGATCGTGAGGAGCTAGTGGCAATGCCGTTGGCAAATGTGGCAGTCCCAATTGATGGATATAAAGGTTGGAAAATTTGCTTCGGTAAGTCATTTAAGATTTATTTTTGGTCCAGATTAATTTTTATATTGCCCCATAAAACTTTTTGACCCCCACAATTAAACAACATTCGACCGGAAAGTGATTTTTTAAACTAAGTTAAAGTTTGCTTGCCACAGCAAACTGACAAAGCTTTAAAAAACAATTTCCGAAGGAAAACATTTAGTATTTCCCAGTAACTTCATTAAATTCTTACAAAATTGTCTTTATAGAACCCCTCCAGCCTTTTTAGCCCCTTTCTGATTAGTGATGTGCTACGACTTTGTTGTGTACACTTTCATTTCACTTATTTTTCTTCTAACAAATTCTCTATTTAGTTTAGGTGTATCTGCAGTAGTAGATTTGGGGCTGCTCGTGGATCGTAATGTTGGGATCGTGAGGAGCTAGTGGCAATGCCGTTGGCAAATGTGGCAGTCCCAATTGATGGATATAAAGGTTGGAAAATTTGCTTCGGTAAGTCATTTAAGATTTATTTTTGGTCCAGATTAATTTTTATATTGCCCCATAAAACTTTTTGACCCCCACAATTAAACAACATTCGACCGGAAAGTGATTTTTTAAACTAAGTTAAAGTTTGCTTGCCACAGCAAACTGACAAAGCTTTAAAAAACAATTTCCGAAGGAAAACATTTAGTATTTCCCAGTAACTTCATTAAATTCTTACAAAATTGTCTTTATAGAACCCCTCCAGCCTTTTTAGCCCCTTTCTGATTAGTGATGTGCTACGACTTTGTTGTGTACACTTTCATTTCACTTATTTTTCTTCTAACAAATTCTCTATTTAGTTTAGGTGTATCTGCAGTAGTAGATTTGGGGCTGCTCGTGGATCGTAATGTTGGGATCGTGAGGAGCTAGTGGCAATGCCGTTGGCAAATGTGGCAGTCCCAATTGATGGATATAAAGGTTGGAAAATTTGCTTCGGTAAGTCATTTAAGATTTATTTTTGGTCCAGATTAATTTTTATATTGCCCCATAAAACTTTTTGACCCCCACAATTAAACAACATTCGACCGGAAAGTGATTTTTTAAACTAAGTTAAAGTTTGCTTGCCACAGCAAACTGACAAAGCTTTAAAAAACAATTTCCGAAGGAAAACATTTAGTATTTCCCAGTAACTTCATTAAATTCTTACAAAATTGTCTTTATAGAACCCCTCCAGCCTTTTTAGCCCCTTTCTGATTAGTGATGTGCTACGACTTTGTTGTGTACACTTTCATTTCACTTATTTTTCTTCTAACAAATTCTCTATTTAGTTTAGGTGTATCTGCAGTAGTAGATTTGGGGCTGCTCGTGGATCGTAATGTTGGGATCGTGAGGAGCTAGTGGCAATGCCGTTGGCAAATGTGGCAGTCCCAATTGATGGATATAAAGGTTGGAAAATTTGCTTCGGTAAGTCATTTAAGATTTATTTTTGGTCCAGATTAATTTTTATATTGCCCCATAAAACTTTTTGACCCCCACAATTAAACAACATTCGACCGGAAAGTGATTTTTTAAACTAAGTTAAAGTTTGCTTGCCACAGCAAACTGACAAAGCTTTAAAAAACAATTTCCGAAGGAAAACATTTAGTATTTCCCAGTAACTTCATTAAATTCTTACAAAATTGTCTTTATAGAACCCCTCCAGCCTTTTTAGCCCCTTTCTGATTAGTGATGTGCTACGACTTTGTTGTGTACACTTTCATTTCACTTATTTTTCTTCTAACAAATTCTCTATTTAGTTTAGGTGTATCTGCAGTAGTAGATTTGGGGCTGCTCGTGGATCGTAATGTTGGGATCGTGAGGAGCTAGTGGCAATGCCGTTGGCAAATGTGGCAGTCCCAATTGATGGATATAAAGGTTGGAAAATTTGCTTCGGTAAGTCATTTAAGATTTATTTTTGGTCCAGATTAATTTTTATATTGCCCCATAAAACTTTTTGACCCCCACAATTAAACAACATTCGACCGGAAAGTGATTTTTTAAACTAAGTTAAAGTTTGCTTGCCACAGCAAACTGACAAAGCTTTAAAAAACAATTTCCGAAGGAAAACATTTAGTATTTCCCAGTAACTTCATTAAATTCTTACAAAATTGTCTTTATAGAACCCCTCCAGCCTTTTTAGCCCCTTTCTGATTAGTGATGTGCTACGACTTTGTTGTGTACACTTTCATTTCACTTATTTTTCTTCTAACAAATTCTCTATTTAGTTTAGGTGTATCTGCAGTAGTAGATTTGGGGCTGCTCGTGGATCGTAATGTTGGGATCGTGAGGAGCTAGTGGCAATGCCGTTGGCAAATGTGGCAGTCCCAATTGATGGATATAAAGGTTGGAAAATTTGCTTCGGTAAGTCATTTAAGATTTATTTTTGGTCCAGATTAATTTTTATATTGCCCCATAAAGTTTTTTGACCCCCACAATTAAACAACATTCGACCGGAAAGTGATTTTTTAAACTAAGTTAAAGTTTGCTTGCCACAGCAAACTGACAAAGCTTTAAAAAACAATTTCCGAAGGAAAACATTTAGTATTTCCCAGTAACTTCATTAAATTCTTACAAAATTGTCTTTATAGAACCCCTCCAGCCTTTTTAGCCCCTTTCTGATTAGTGATGTGCTACGACTTTGTTGTGTACACTTTCATTTCACTTATTTCTCTTCTAACAAATTCTCTATTTAGTTTAGATGTATCTGCAGTAGTAGATTTGGGGCTGCTCGTGGATCGTAATGTTGGGATCGTGAGGAGCTAGTGGCAATGCCGTTGGCAAATGTGGCAGTCCCAATTGATGGATATAAAGGTTGGAAAATTTGCTTCGGTAAGTCATTTAAGATTTATTTTTGGTCCAGATTAATTTTTATATTGCCCCATAAAACTTTTTGACCCCCACAAATAAACAACATTCGACCGGAAAGTGATTTTTTAAACTAAGTTAAAGTTTGCTTGCCACAGCAAACTGACAAAGCTTTAAAAAACAATTTCCGAAGGAAAACATTTAGTATTTCCCAGTAACTTCATTAAATTCTTACAAAATTGTCTTTATAGAACCCCTCCAGCCTTTTTAGCCCCTTTCTGATTAGTGATGTGCTACGACTTTGTTGTGTACACTTTCATTTCACTTATTTCTCTTCTAACAAATTCTCTATTTAGTTTAGATGTATCTGCAGTAGTAGATTTGGGGCTGCTCGTGGATCGTAATGTTGGGATCGTGAGGAGCTAGTGGCAATGCCGTTGGCAAATGTGGCAGTCCCAATTGATGGATATAAAGGTTGGAAAATTTGCTTCGGTAAGTCATTTAAGATTTATTTTTGGTCCAGATTAATTTTTATATTGCCCCATAAAACTTTTTGACCCCCACAATTAAACAACATTCGACCGGAAAGTGATTTTTTAAACTAAGTTAAAGTTTGCTTGCCACAGCAAACTGACAAAGCTTTAAAAAACAATTTCCGAAGGAAAACATTTAGTATTTCCCAGTAACTTCATTAAATTCTTACAAAATTGTCTTTATAGAACCCCTCCAGCCTTTTTAGCCCCTTTCTGATTAGTGATGTGCTACGACTTTGTTGTGTACACTTTCATTTCACTTATTTTTCTTCTAACAAATTCTCTATTTAGTTTAGGTGTATCTGCAGTAGTAGATTTGGGGCTGCTCGTGGATCGTAATGTTGGGATCGTGAGGAGCTAGTGGCAATGCCGTTGGCAAATGTGGCAGTCCCAATTGATGGATATAAAGGTTGGAAAATTTGCTTCGGTAAGTCATTTAAGATTTATTTTTGGTCCAGATTAATTTTTATATTGCCCCATAAAACTTTTTGACCCCCACAATTAAACAACATTCGACCGGAAAGTGATTTTTTAAACTAAGTTAAAGTTTGCTTGCCACAGCAAACTGACAAAGCTTTAAAAAACAATTTCCGAAGGAAAACATTTAGTATTTCCCAGTAACTTCATTAAATTCTTACAAAATTGTCTTTATAGAACCCCTCCAGCCTTTTTAGCCCCTTTCTGATTAGTGATGTGCTACGACTTTGTTGTGTACACTTTCATTTCACTTATTTCTCTTCTAACAAATTCTCTATTTAGTTTAGATGTATCTGCAGTAGTAGATTTGGGGCTGCTCGTGGATCGTAATGTTGGGATCGTGAGGAGCTAGTGGCAATGCCGTTGGCAAATGTGGCAGTCCCAATTGATGGATATAAAGGTTGGAAAATTTGCTTCGGTAAGTCATTTAAGATTTATTTTTGGTCCAGATTAATTTTTATATTGCCCCATAAAACTTTTTGACCCCCACAATTAAACAACATTCGACCGGAAAGTGATTTTTTAAACTAAGTTAAAGTTTGCTTGCCACAGCAAACTGACAAAGCTTTAAAAAACAATTTCCGAAGGAAAACATTTAGTATTTCCCAGTAACTTCATTAAATTCTTACAAAATTGTCTTTATAGAACCCCTCCAGCCTTTTTAGCCCCTTTCTGATTAGTGATGTGCTACGACTTTGTTGTGTACACTTTCATTTCACTTATTTCTCTTCTAACAAATTCTCTATTTAGTTTAGATGTATCTGCAGTAGTAGATTTGGGGCTGCTCGTGGATCGTAATGTTGGGATCGTGAGGAGCTAGTGGCAATGCCGTTGGCAAATGTGGCAGTCCCAATTGATGGATATAAAGGTTGGAAAATTTGCTTCGGTAAGTCATTTAAGATTTATTTTTGGTCCAGATTAATTTTTATATTGCCCCATAAAACTTTTTGACCCCCACAAATAAACAACATTCGACCGGAAAGTGATTTTTTAAACTAAGTTAAAGTTTGCTTGCCACAGCAAACTGACAAAGCTTTAAAAAACAATTTCCGAAGGAAAACATTTAGTATTTCCCAGTAACTTCATTAAATTCTTACAAAATTGTCTTTATAGAACCCCTCCAGCCTTTTTAGCCCCTTTCTGATTAGTGATGTGCTACGACTTTGTTGTGTACACTTTCATTTCACTTATTTCTCTTCTAACAAATTCTCTATTTAGTTTAGATGTATCTGCAGTAGTAGATTTGGGGCTGCTCGTGGATCGTAATGTTGGGATCGTGAGGAGCTAGTGGCAATGCCGTTGGCAAATGTGGCAGTCCCAATTGATGGATATAAAGGTTGGAAAATTTGCTTCGGTAAGTCATTTAAGATTTATTTTTGGTCCAGATTAATTTTTATATTGCCCCATAAAACTTTTTGACCCCCACAATTAAACAACATTCGACCGGAAAGTGATTTTTTAAACTAAGTTAAAGTTTGCTTGCCACAGCAAACTGACAAAGCTTTAAAAAACAATTTCCGAAGGAAAACATTTAGTATTTCCCAGTAACTTCATTAAATTCTTACAAAATTGTCTTTATAGAACCCCTCCAGCCTTTTTAGCCCCTTTCTGATTAGTGATGTGCTACGACTTTGTTGTGTACACTTTCATTTCACTTATTTTTCTTCTAACAAATTCTCTATTTAGTTTAGGTGTATCTGCAGTAGTAGATTTGGGGCTGCTCGTGGATCGTAATGTTGGGATCGTGAGGAGCTAGTGGCAATGCCGTTGGCAAATGTGGCAGTCCCAATTGATGGATATAAAGGTTGGAAAATTTGCTTCGGTAAGTCATTTAAGATTTATTTTTGGTCCAGATTAATTTTTATATTGCCCCATAAAGTTTTTTGACCCCCACAATTAAACAACATTCGACCGGAAAGTGATTTTTTAAACTAAGTTAAAGTTTGCTTGCCACAGCAAACTGACAAAGCTTTAAAAAACAATTTCCGAAGGAAAACATTTAGTATTTCCCAGTAACTTCATTAAATTCTTACAAAATTGTCTTTATAGAACCCCTCCAGCCTTTTTAGCCCCTTTCTGATTAGTGATGTGCTACGACTTTGTTGTGTACACTTTCATTTCACTTATTTCTCTTCTAACAAATTCTCTATTTAGTTTAGATGTATCTGCAGTAGTAGATTTGGGGCTGCTCGTGGATCGTAATGTTGGGATCGTGAGGAGCTAGTGGCAATGCCGTTGGCAAATGTGGCAGTCCCAATTGATGGATATAAAGGTTGGAAAATTTGCTTCGGTAAGTCATTTAAGATTTATTTTTGGTCCAGATTAATTTTTATATTGCCCCATAAAACTTTTTGACCCCCACAAATAAACAACATTCGACCGGAAAGTGATTTTTTAAACTAAGTTAAAGTTTGCTTGCCACAGCAAACTGACAAAGCTTTAAAAAACAATTTCCGAAGGAAAACATTTAGTATTTCCCAGTAACTTCATTAAATTCTTACAAAATTGTCTTTATAGAACCCCTCCAGCCTTTTTAGCCCCTTTCTGATTAGTGATGTGCTACGACTTTGTTGTGTACACTTTCATTTCACTTATTTCTCTTCTAACAAATTCTCTATTTAGTTTAGATGTATCTGCAGTAGTAGATTTGGGGCTGCTCGTGGATCGTAATGTTGGGATCGTGAGGAGCTAGTGGCAATGCCGTTGGCAAATGTGGCAGTCCCAATTGATGGATATAAAGGTTGGAAAATTTGCTTCGGTAAGTCATTTAAGATTTATTTTTGGTCCAGATTAATTTTTATATTGCCCCATAAAACTTTTTGACCCCCACAATTAAACAACATTCGACCGGAAAGTGATTTTTTAAACTAAGTTAAAGTTTGCTTGCCACAGCAAACTGACAAAGCTTTAAAAAACAATTTCCGAAGGAAAACATTTAGTATTTCCCAGTAACTTCATTAAATTCTTACAAAATTGTCTTTATAGAACCCCTCCAGCCTTTTTAGCCCCTTTCTGATTAGTGATGTGCTACGACTTTGTTGTGTACACTTTCATTTCACTTATTTTTCTTCTAACAAATTCTCTATTTAGTTTAGGTGTATCTGCAGTAGTAGATTTGGGGCTGCTCGTGGATCGTAATGTTGGGATCGTGAGGAGCTAGTGGCAATGCCGTTGGCAAATGTGGCAGTCCCAATTGATGGATATAAAGGTTGGAAAATTTGCTTCGGTAAGTCATTTAAGATTTATTTTTGGTCCAGATTAATTTTTATATTGCCCCATAAAACTTTTTGACCCCCACAATTAAACAACATTCGACCGGAAAGTGATTTTTTAAACTAAGTTAAAGTTTGCTTGCCACAGCAAACTGACAAAGCTTTAAAAAACAATTTCCGAAGGAAAACATTTAGTATTTCCCAGTAACTTCATTAAATTCTTACAAAATTGTCTTTATAGAACCCCTCCAGCCTTTTTAGCCCCTTTCTGATTAGTGATGTGCTACGACTTTGTTGTGTACACTTTCATTTCACTTATTTCTCTTCTAACAAATTCTCTATTTAGTTTAGATGTATCTGCAGTAGTAGATTTGGGGCTGCTCGTGGATCGTAATGTTGGGATCGTGAGGAGCTAGTGGCAATGCCGTTGGCAAATGTGGCAGTCCCAATTGATGGATATAAAGGTTGGAAAATTTGCTTCGGTAAGTCATTTAAGATTTATTTTTGGTCCAGATTAATTTTTATATTGCCCCATAAAACTTTTTGACCCCCACAATTAAACAACATTCGACCGGAAAGTGATTTTTTAAACTAAGTTAAAGTTTGCTTGCCACAGCAAACTGACAAAGCTTTAAAAAACAATTTCCGAAGGAAAACATTTAGTATTTCCCAGTAACTTCATTAAATTCTTACAAAATTGTCTTTATAGAACCCCTCCAGCCTTTTTAGCCCCTTTCTGATTAGTGATGTGCTACGACTTTGTTGTGTACACTTTCATTTCACTTATTTTTCTTCTAACAAATTCTCTATTTAGTTTAGGTGTATCTGCAGTAGTAGATTTGGGGCTGCTCGTGGATCGTAATGTTGGGATCGTGAGGAGCTAGTGGCAATGCCGTTGGCAAATGTGGCAGTCCCAATTGATGGATATAAAGGTTGGAAAATTTGCTTCGGTAAGTCATTTAAGATTTATTTTTGGTCCAGATTAATTTTTATATTGCCCCATAAAACTTTTTGACCCCCACAATTAAACAACATTCGACCGGAAAGTGATTTTTTAAACTAAGTTAAAGTTTGCTTGCCACAGCAAACTGACAAAGCTTTAAAAAACAATTTCCGAAGGAAAACATTTAGTATTTCCCAGTAACTTCATTAAATTCTTACAAAATTGTCTTTATAGAACCCCTCCAGCCTTTTTAGCCCCTTTCTGATTAGTGATGTGCTACGACTTTGTTGTGTACACTTTCATTTCACTTATTTCTCTTCTAACAAATTCTCTATTTAGTTTAGATGTATCTGCAGTAGTAGATTTGGGGCTGCTCGTGGATCGTAATGTTGGGATCGTGAGGAGCTAGTGGCAATGCCGTTGGCAAATATGGCAGTCCCAATTGATGGATATAAAGGTTGGAAAATTTGCTTCGGTAAGTCATTTAAGATTTATTTTTGGTCCAGATTAATTTTTATATTGCCCCATAAAGTTTTTTGACCCCCACAATTAAACAACATTCGACCGGAAAGTGATTTTTTAAACTAAGTTAAAGTTTGCTTGCCACAGCAAACTGACAAAGCTTTAAAAAACAATTTCCGAAGGAAAACATTTAGTATTTCCCAGTAACTTCATTAAATTCTTACAAAATTGTCTTTATAGAACCCCTCCAGCCTTTTTAGCCCCTTTCTGATTAGTGATGTGCTACGACTTTGTTGTGTACACTTTCATTTCACTTATTTCTCTTCTAACAAATTCTCTATTTAGTTTAGATGTATCTGCAGTAGTAGATTTGGGGCTGCTCGTGGATCGTAATGTTGGGATCGTGAGGAGCTAGTGGCAATGCCGTTGGCAAATGTGGCAGTCCCAATTGATGGATATAAAGGTTGGAAAATTTGCTTCGGTAAGTCATTTAAGATTTATTTTTGGTCCAGATTAATTTTTATATTGCCCCATAAAACTTTTTGACCCCCACAATTAAACAACATTCGACCGGAAAGTGATTTTTTAAACTAAGTTAAAGTTTGCTTGCCACAGCAAACTGACAAAGCTTTAAAAAACAATTTCCGAAGGAAAACATTTAGTATTTCCCAGTAACTTCATTAAATTCTTACAAAATTGTCTTTATAGAACCCCTCCAGCCTTTTTAGCCCCTTTCTGATTAGTGATGTGCTACGACTTTGTTGTGTACACTTTCATTTCACTTATTTTTCTTCTAACAAATTCTCTATTTAGTTTAGGTGTATCTGCAGTAGTAGATTTGGGGCTGCTCGTGGATCGTAATGTTGGGATCGTGAGGAGCTAGTGGCAATGCCGTTGGCAAATGTGGCAGTCCCAATTGATGGATATAAAGGTTGGAAAATTTGCTTCGGTAAGTCATTTAAGATTTATTTTTGGTCCAGATTAATTTTTATATTGCCCCATAAAACTTTTTGACCCCCACAATTAAACAACATTCGACCGGAAAGTGATTTTTTAAACTAAGTTAAAGTTTGCTTGCCACAGCAAACTGACAAAGCTTTAAAAAACAATTTCCGAAGGAAAACATTTAGTATTTCCCAGTAACTTCATTAAATTCTTACAAAATTGTCTTTATAGAACCCCTCCAGCCTTTTTAGCCCCTTTCTGATTAGTGATGTGCTACGACTTTGTTGTGTACACTTTCATTTCACTTATTTCTCTTCTAACAAATTCTCTATTTAGTTTAGATGTATCTGCAGTAGTAGATTTGGGGCTGCTCGTGGATCGTAATGTTGGGATCGTGAGGAGCTAGTGGCAATGCCGTTGGCAAATGTGGCAGTCCCAATTGATGGATATAAAGGTTGGAAAATTTGCTTCGGTAAGTCATTTAAGATTTATTTTTGGTCCAGATTAATTTTTATATTGCCCCATAAAACTTTTTGACCCCCACAATTAAACAACATTCGACCGGAAAGTGATTTTTTAAACTAAGTTAAAGTTTGCTTGCCACAGCAAACTGACAAAGCTTTAAAAAACAATTTCCGAAGGAAAACATTTAGTATTTCCCAGTAACTTCATTAAATTCTTACAAAATTGTCTTTATAGAACCCCTCCAGCCTTTTTAGCCCCTTTCTGATTAGTGATGTGCTACGACTTTGTTGTGTACACTTTCATTTCACTTATTTCTCTTCTAACAAATTCTCTATTTAGTTTAGATGTATCTGCAGTAGTAGATTTGGGGCTGCTCGTGGATCGTAATGTTGGGATCGTGAGGAGCTAGTGGCAATGCCGTTGGCAAATGTGGCAGTCCCAATTGATGGATATAAAGGTTGGAAAATTTGCTTCGGTAAGTCATTTAAGATTTATTTTTGGTCCAGATTAATTTTTATATTGCCCCATAAAACTTTTTGACCCCCACAATTAAACAACATTCGACCGGAAAGTGATTTTTTAAACTAAGTTAAAGTTTGCTTGCCACAGCAAACTGACAAAGCTTTAAAAAACAATTTCCGAAGGAAAACATTTAGTATTTCCCAGTAACTTCATTAAATTCTTACAAAATTGTCTTTATAGAACCCCTCCAGCCTTTTTAGCCCCTTTCTGATTAGTGATGTGCTACGACTTTGTTGTGTACACTTTCATTTCACTTATTTCTCTTCTAACAAATTCTCTATTTAGTTTAGATGTATCTGCAGTAGTAGATTTGGGGCTGCTCGTGGATCGTAATGTTGGGATCGTGAGGAGCTAGTGGCAATGCCGTTGGCAAATGTGGCAGTCCCAATTGATGGATATAAAGGTTGGAAAATTTGCTTCGGTAAGTCATTTAAGATTTATTTTTGGTCCAGATTAATTTTTATATTGCCCCATAAAACTTTTTGACCCCCACAATTAAACAACATTCGACCGGAAAGTGATTTTTTAAACTAAGTTAAAGTTTGCTTGCCACAGCAAACTGACAAAGCTTTAAAAAACAATTTCCGAAGGAAAACATTTAGTATTTCCCAGTAACTTCATTAAATTCTTACAAAATTGTCTTTATAGAACCCCTCCAGCCTTTTTAGCCCCTTTCTGATTAGTGATGTGCTACGACTTTGTTGTGTACACTTTCATTTCACTTATTTCTCTTCTAACAAATTCTCTATTTAGTTTAGATGTATCTGCAGTAGTAGATTTGGGGCTGCTCGTGGATCGTAATGTTGGGATCGTGAGGAGCTAGTGGCAATGCCGTTGGCAAATGTGGCAGTCCCAATTGATGGATATAAAGGTTGGAAAATTTGCTTCGGTAAGTCATTTAAGATTTATTTTTGGTCCAGATTAATTTTTATATTGCCCCATAAAACTTTTTGACCCCCACAATTAAACAACATTCGACCGGAAAGTGATTTTTTAAACTAAGTTAAAGTTTGCTTGCCACAGCAAACTGACAAAGCTTTAAAAAACAATTTCCGAAGGAAAACATTTAGTATTTCCCAGTAACTTCATTAAATTCTTACAAAATTGTCTTTATAGAACCCCTCCAGCCTTTTTAGCCCCTTTCTGATTAGTGATGTGCTACGACTTTGTTGTGTACACTTTCATTTCACTTATTTCTCTTCTAACAAATTCTCTATTTAGTTTAGATGTATCTGCAGTAGTAGATTCGGGGCTGCTCGTGGATCGTAATGTTGGGATCGTGAGGAGCTAGTGGCAATGCCGTTGGCAAATGTGGCAGTCCCAATTGATGGATATAAAGGTTGGAAAATTTGCTTCGGTAAGTCATTTAAGATTTATTTTTGGTCCAGATTAATTTTTATATTGCCCCATAAAACTTTTTGACCCCCACAATTAAACAACATTCGACCGGAAAGTGATTTTTTAAACTAAGTTAAAGTTTGCTTGCCACAGCAAACTGACAAAGCTTTAAAAAACAATTTCCGAAGGAAAACATTTAGTATTTCCCAGTAACTTCATTAAATTCTTACAAAATTGTCTTTATAGAACCCCTCCAGCCTTTTTAGCCCCTTTCTGATTAGTGATGTGCTACGACTTTGTTGTGTACACTTTCATTTCACTTATTTCTCTTCTAACAAATTCTCTATTTAGTTTAGGTGTATCTGCAGTAGTAGATTTGGGGCTGCTCGTGGATCGTAATGTTGGGATCGTGAAGAGCTAGTGGCAATGCCGTTGGCAAATGTGGCAGTCCCAATTGATGGATATAAAGGTTGGAAAATTTGCTTCGGTAAGTCATTTAAGATTTATTTTTGGTCCAGATTAATTTTTATATTGCCCCATAAAACTTTTTGACCCCCACAATTAAACAACATTCGACCGGAAAGTGATTTTTTAAACTAAGTTAAAGTTTGCTTGCCACAGCAAACTGACAAAGCTTTAAAAAACAATTTCCGAAGGAAAACATTTAGTATTTCCCAGTAACTTCATTAAATTCTTACAAAATTGTCTTTATAGAACCCCTCCAGCCTTTTTAGCCCCTTTCTGATTAGTGATGTGCTACGACTTTGTTGTGTACACTTTCATTTCACTTATTTCTCTTCTAACAAATTCTCTATTTAGTTTAGATGTATCTGCAGTAGTAGATTTGGGGCTGCTCGTGGATCGTAATGTTGGGATCGTGAGGAGCTAGTGGCAATGCCGTTGGCAAATGTGGCAGTCCCAATTGATGGATATAAAGGTTGGAAAATTTGCTTCGGTAAGTCATTTAAGATTTATTTTTGGTCCAGATTAATTTTTATATTGCCCCATAAAACTTTTTGACCCCCACAATTAAACAACATTCGACCGGAAAGTGATTTTTTAAACTAAGTTAAAGTTTGCTTGCCACAGCAAACTGACAAAGCTTTAAAAAACAATTTCCGAAGGAAAACATTTAGTATTTCCCAGTAACTTCATTAAATTCTTACAAAATTGTCTTTATAGAACCCCTCCAGCCTTTTTAGCCCCTTTCTGATTAGTGATGTGCTACGACTTTGTTGTGTACACTTTCATTTCACTTATTTCTCTTCTAACAAATTCTCTATTTAGTTTAGGTGTATCTGCAGTAGTAGATTTGGGGCTGCTCGTGGATCGTAATGTTGGGATCGTGAAGAGCTAGTGGCAATGCCGTTGGCAAATGTGGCAGTCCCAATTGATGGATATAAAGGTTGGAAAATTTGCTTCGGTAAGTCATTTAAGATTTATTTTTGGTCCAGATTAATTTTTATATTGCCCCATAAAACTTTTTGACCCCCACAATTAAACAACATTCGACCGGAAAGTGATTTTTTAAACTAAGTTAAAGTTTGCTTGCCACAGCAAACTGACAAAGCTTTAAAAAACAATTTCCGAAGGAAAACATTTAGTATTTCCCAGTAACTTCATTAAATTCTTACAAAATTGTCTTTATAGAACCCCTCCAGCCTTTTTAGCCCCTTTCTGATTAGTGATGTGCTACGACTTTGTTGTGTACACTTTCATTTCACTTATTTCTCTTCTAACAAATTCTCTATTTAGTTTAGATGTATCTGCAGTAGTAGATTCGGGGCTGCTCGTGGATCGTAATGTTGGGATCGTGAGGAGCTAGTGGCAATGCCGTTGGCAAATGTGGCAGTCCCAATTGATGGATATAAAGGTTGGAAAATTTGCTTCGGTAAGTCATTTAAGATTTATTTTTGGTCCAGATTAATTTTTATATTGCCCCATAAAACTTTTTGACCCCCACAATTAAACAACATTCGACCGGAAAGTGATTTTTTAAACTAAGTTAAAGTTTGCTTGCCACAGCAAACTGACAAAGCTTTAAAAAACAATTTCCGAAGGAAAACATTTAGTATTTCCCAGTAACTTCATTAAATTCTTACAAAATTGTCTTTATAGAACCCCTCCAGCCTTTTTAGCCCCTTTCTGATTAGTGATGTGCTACGACTTTGTTGTGTACACTTTCATTTCACTTATTTCTCTTCTAACAAATTCTCTATTTAGTTTAGATGTATCTGCAGTAGTAGATTTGGGGCTGCTCGTGGATCGTAATGTTGGGATCGTGAGGAGCTAGTGGCAATGCCGTTGGCAAATGTGGCAGTCCCAATTGATGGATATAAAGGTTGGAAAATTTGCTTCGGTAAGTCATTTAAGATTTATTTTTGGTCCAGATTAATTTTTATATTGCCCCATAAAACTTTTTGACCCCCACAATTAAACAACATTCGACCGGAAAGTGATTTTTTAAACTAAGTTAAAGTTTGCTTGCCACAGCAAACTGACAAAGCTTTAAAAAACAATTTCCGAAGGAAAACATTTAGTATTTCCCAGTAACTTCATTAAATTCTTACAAAATTGTCTTTATAGAACCCCTCCAGCCTTTTTAGCCCCTTTCTGATTAGTGATGTGCTACGACTTTGTTGTGTACACTTTCATTTCACTTATTTCTCTTCTAACAAATTCTCTATTTAGTTTAGATGTATCTGCAGTAGTAGATTTGGGGCTGCTCGTGGATCGTAATGTTGGGATCGTGAGGAGCTAGTGGCAATGCCGTTGGCAAATGTGGCAGTCCCAATTGATGGATATAAAGGTTGGAAAATTTGCTTCGGTAAGTCATTTAAGATTTATTTTTGGTCCAGATTAATTTTTATATTGCCCCATAAAACTTTTTGACCCCCACAATTAAACAACATTCGACCGGAAAGTGATTTTTTAAACTAAGTTAAAGTTTGCTTGCCACAGCAAACTGACAAAGCTTTAAAAAACAATTTCCGAAGGAAAACATTTAGTATTTCCCAGTAACTTCATTAAATTCTTACAAAATTGTCTTTATAGAACCCCTCCAGCCTTTTTAGCCCCTTTCTGATTAGTGATGTGCTACGACTTTGTTGTGTACACTTTCATTTCACTTATTTCTCTTCTAACAAATTCTCTATTTAGTTTAGATGTATCTGCAGTAGTAGATTTGGGGCTGCTCGTGGATCGTAATGTTGGGATCGTGAGGAGCTAGTGGCAATGCCGTTGGCAAATGTGGCAGTCCCAATTGATGGATATAAAGGTTGGAAAATTTGCTTCGGTAAGTCATTTAAGATTTATTTTTGGTCCAGATTAATTTTTATATTGCCCCATAAAACTTTTTGACCCCCACAATTAAACAACATTCGACCGGAAAGTGATTTTTTAAACTAAGTTAAAGTTTGCTTGCCACAGCAAACTGACAAAGCTTTAAAAAACAATTTCCGAAGGAAAACATTTAGTATTTCCCAGTAACTTCATTAAATTCTTACAAAATTGTCTTTATAGAACCCCTCCAGCCTTTTTAGCCCCTTTCTGATTAGTGATGTGCTACGACTTTGTTGTGTACACTTTCATTTCACTTATTTCTCTTCTAACAAATTCTCTATTTAGTTTAGGTGTATCTGCAGTAGTAGATTTGGGGCTGCTCGTGGATCGTAATGTTGGGATCGTGAAGAGCTAGTGGCAATGCCGTTGGCAAATGTGGCAGTCCCAATTGATGGATATAAAGGTTGGAAAATTTGCTTCGGTAAGTCATTTAAGATTTATTTTTGGTCCAGATTAATTTTTATATTGCCCCATAAAACTTTTTGACCCCCACAATTAAACAACATTCGACCGGAAAGTGATTTTTTAAACTAAGTTAAAGTTTGCTTGCCACAGCAAACTGACAAAGCTTTAAAAAACAATTTCCGAAGGAAAACATTTAGTATTTCCCAGTAACTTCATTAAATTCTTACAAAATTGTCTTTATAGAACCCCTCCAGCCTTTTTAGCCCCTTTCTGATTAGTGATGTGCTACGACTTTGTTGTGTACACTTTCATTTCACTTATTTCTCTTCTAACAAATTCTCTATTTAGTTTAGATGTATCTGCAGTAGTAGATTTGGGGCTGCTCGTGGATCGTAATGTTGGGATCGTGAGGAGCTAGTGGCAATGCCGTTGGCAAATGTGGCAGTCCCAATTGATGGATATAAAGGTTGGAAAATTTGCTTCGGTAAGTCATTTAAGATTTATTTTTGGTCCAGATTAATTTTTATATTGCCCCATAAAACTTTTTGACCCCCACAATTAAACAACATTCGACCGGAAAGTGATTTTTTAAACTAAGTTAAAGTTTGCTTGCCACAGCAAACTGACAAAGCTTTAAAAAACAATTTCCGAAGGAAAACATTTAGTATTTCCCAGTAACTTCATTAAATTCTTACAAAATTGTCTTTATAGAACCCCTCCAGCCTTTTTAGCCCCTTTCTGATTAGTGATGTGCTACGACTTTGTTGTGTACACTTTCATTTCACTTATTTCTCTTCTAACAAATTCTCTATTTAGTTTAGGTGTATCTGCAGTAGTAGATTTGGGGCTGCTCGTGGATCGTAATGTTGGGATCGTGAGGAGCTAGTGGCAATGCCGTTGGCAAATGTGGCAGTCCCAATTGATGGATATAAAGGTTGGAAAATTTGCTTCGGTAAGTCATTTAAGATTTATTTTTGGTCCAGATTAATTTTTATATTGCCCCATAAAACTTTTTGACCCCCACAATTAAACAACATTCGACCGGAAAGTGATTTTTTAAACTGAGTTAAAGTTTGCTTGCCACAGCAAACTGACAAAGCTTTAAAAAACAATTTCCGAAGGAAAACATTTAGTATTTCCCAGTAACTTCATTAAATTCTTACAAAATTGTCTTTATAGAACCCCTCCAGCCTTTTTAGCCCCTTTCTGATTAGTGATGTGCTACGACTTTGTTGTGTACACTTTCATTTCACTTATTTCTCTTCTAACAAATTCTCTATTTAGTTTAGGTGTATCTGCAGTAGTAGATTTGGGGCTGCTCGTGGATCGTAATGTTGGGATCGTGAGGAGCTAGTGGCAATGCCGTTGGCAAATGTGGCAGTCCCAATTGATGGATATAAAGGTTGGAAAATTTGCTTCGGTAAGTCATTTAAGATTTATTTTTGGTCCAGATTAATTTTTATATTGCCCCATAAAACTTTTTGACCCCCACAATTAAACAACATTCGACCGGAAAGTGATTTTTTAAACTAAGTTAAAGTTTGCTTGCCACAGCAAACTGACAAAGCTTTAAAAAACAATTTCCGAAGGAAAACATTTAGTATTTCCCAGTAACTTCATTAAATTCTTACAAAATTGTCTTTATAGAACCCCTCCAGCCTTTTTAGCCCCTTTCTGATTAGTGATGTGCTACGACTTTGTTGTGTACACTTTCATTTCACTTATTTCTCTTCTAACAAATTCTCTATTTAGTTTAGGTGTATCTGCAGTAGTAGATTTGGGGCTGCTCGTGGATCGTAATGTTGGGATCGTGAGGAGCTAGTGGCAATGCCGTTGGCAAATGTGGAAGTCCCAATTGATGGATATAAAGGTTGGAAAATTTGCTTCGGTAAGTCATTTAAGATTTATTTTTGGTCCAGATTAATTTTTATATTGCCCCATAAAACTTTTTGACCCCCACAATTAAACAACATTCGACCGGAAAGTGATTTTTTAAACTGAGTTAAAGTTTGCTTGCCACAGCAAACTGACAAAGCTTTAAAAAACAATTTCCGAAGGAAAACATTTAGTATTTCCCAGTAACTTCATTAAATTCTTACAAAATTGTCTTTATAGAACCCCTCCAGCCTTTTTAGCCCCTTTCTGATTAGTGATGTGCTACGACTTTGTTGTGTACACTTTCATTTCACTTATTTCTCTTCTAACAAATTCTCTATTTAGTTTAGGTGTATCTGCAGTAGTAGATTTGGGGCTGCTCGTGGATCGTAATGTTGGGATCGTGAGGAGCTAGTGGCAATGCCGTTGGCAAATGTGGCAGTCCCAATTGATGGATATAAAGGTTGGAAAATTTGCTTCGGTAAGTCATTTAAGATTTATTTTTGGTCCAGATTAATTTTTATATTGCCCCATAAAACTTTTTGACCCCCACAATTAAACAACATTCGACCGGAAAGTGATTTTTTAAACTGAGTTAAAGTTTGCTTGTCACAGCAAACTGACAAAGCTTTAAAAACCAATTTCCGAAGGAAAACATTTAGTATTTCCCAGTAACTTCATTAAATTCTTACAAAATTGTCTTTATAGAACCCCTCCAGCCTTTTTAGCCCCTTTCTGATTAGTGATGTGCTACGACTTTGTTGTGTACACTTTCATTTCACTTATTTCTCTTCTAACAAATTCTCTATTTAGTTTAGGTGTATCTGCAGTAGTAGATTTGGGGCTGCTCGTGGATCGTAATGTTGGGATCGTGAGGAGCTAGTGGCAATGCCGTTGGCAAATGTGGAAGTCCCAATTGATGGATATAAAGGTTGGAAAATTTGCTTCGGTAAGTCATTTAAGATTTATTTTTGGTCCAGATTAATTTTTATATTGCCCCATAAAACTTTTTGACCCCCACAATTAAACAACATTCGACCGGAAAGTGATTTTTTAAACTAAGTTAAAGTTTGCTTGCCACAGCAAACTGACAAAGCTTTAAAAAACAATTTCCGAAGGAAAACATTCAGTATTTCCCAGTAACTTCATTAAATTCTTACAAAATTGTCTTTATAGAACCCCTCCAGCCTTTTTAGCCCCTTTCTGATTAGTGATGTGCTACGACTTTGTTGTGTACACTTTCATTTCACTTATTTCTCTTCTAACAAATTCTCTATTTAGTTTAGGTGTATCTGCAGTAGTAGATTTGGGGCTGCTCGTGGATCGTAATGTTGGGATCGTGAGGAGCTAGTGGCAATGCCGTTGGCAAATGTGGCAGTCCCAATTGATGGATATAAAGGTTGGAAAATTTGCTTCGGTAAGTCATTTAAGATTTATTTTTGGTCCAGATTAATTTTTATATTGCCCCATAAAACTTTTTGACCCCCACAATTAAACAACATTCGACCGGAAAGTGATTTTTTAAACTAAGTTAAAGTTTGCTTGCCACAGCAAACTGACAAAGCTTTAAAAAACAATTTCCGAAGGAAAACATTTAGTATTTCCCAGTAACTTCATTAAATTCTTACAAAATTGTCTTTATAGAACCCCTCCAGCCTTTTTAGCCCCTTTCTGATTAGTGATGTGCTACGACTTTGTTGTGTACACTTTCATTTCACTTATTTCTCTTCTAACAAATTCTCTATTTAGTTTAGGTGTATCTGCAGTAGTAGATTTGGGGCTGCTCGTGGATCGTAATGTTGGGATCGTGAGGAGCTAGTGGCAATGCCGTTGGCAAATGTGGCAGTCCCAATTGATGGATATAAAGGTTGGAAAATTTGCTTCGGTAAGTCATTTAAGATTTATTTTTGGTCCAGATTAATTTTTATATTGCCCCATAAAACTTTTTGACCCCCACAATTAAACAACATTCGACCGGAAAGTGATTTTTTAAACTAAGTTAAAGTTTGCTTGCCACAGCAAACTGACAAAGCTTTAAAAAACAATTTCCGAAGGAAAACATTTAGTATTTCCCAGTAACTTCATTAAATTCTTACAAAATTGTCTTTATAGAACCCCTCCAGCCTTTTTAGCCCCTTTCTGATTAGTGATGTGCTACGACTTTGTTGTGTACACTTTCATTTCACTTATTTTTCTTCTAACAAATTCTCTATTTAGTTTAGGTGTATCTGCAGTAGTAGATTTGGGGCTGCTCGTGGATCGTAATGTTGGGATCGTGAGGAGCTAGTGGCAATGCCGTTGGCAAATGTGGCAGTCCCAATTGATGGATATAAAGGTTGGAAAATTTGCTTCGGTAAGTCATTTAAGATTTATTTTTGGTCCAGATTAATTTTTATATTGCCCCATAAAGTTTTTTGACCCCCACAATTAAACAACATTCGACCGGAAAGTGATTTTTTAAACTAAGTTAAAGTTTGCTTGCCACAGCAAACTGACAAAGCTTTAAAAAACAATTTCCGAAGGAAAACATTTAGTATTTCCCAGTAACTTCATTAAATTCTTACAAAATTGTCTTTATAGAACCCCTCCAGCCTTTTTAGCCCCTTTCTGATTAGTGATGTGCTACGACTTTGTTGTGTACACTTTCATTTCACTTATTTCTCTTCTAACAAATTCTCTATTTAGTTTAGATGTATCTGCAGTAGTAGATTTGGGGCTGCTCGTGGATCGTAATGTTGGGATCGTGAGGAGCTAGTGGCAATGCCGTTGGCAAATGTGGCAGTCCCAATTGATGGATATAAAGGTTGGAAAATTTGCTTCGGTAAGTCATTTAAGATTTATTTTTGGTCCAGATTAATTTTTATATTGCCCCATAAAACTTTTTGACCCCCACAATTAAACAACATTCGACCGGAAAGTGATTTTTTAAACTAAGTTAAAGTTTGCTTGCCACAGCAAACTGACAAAGCTTTAAAAAACAATTTCCGAAGGAAAACATTTAGTATTTCCCAGTAACTTCATTAAATTCTTACAAAATTGTCTTTATAGAACCCCTCCAGCCTTTTTAGCCCCTTTCTGATTAGTGATGTGCTACGACTTTGTTGTGTACACTTTCATTTCACTTATTTCTCTTCTAACAAATTCTCTATTTAGTTTAGATGTATCTGCAGTAGTAGATTCGGGGCTGCTCGTGGATCGTAATGTTGGGATCGTGAGGAGCTAGTGGCAATGCCGTTGGCAAATGTGGCAGTCCCAATTGATGGATATAAAGGTTGGAAAATTTGCTTCGGTAAGTCATTTAAGATTTATTTTTGGTCCAGATTAATTTTTATATTGCCCCATAAAACTTTTTGACCCCCACAATTAAACAACATTCGACCGGAAAGTGATTTTTTAAACTAAGTTAAAGTTTGCTTGCCACAGCAAACTGACAAAGCTTTAAAAAACAATTTCCGAAGGAAAACATTTAGTATTTCCCAGTAACTTCATTAAATTCTTACAAAATTGTCTTTATAGAACCCCTCCAGCCTTTTTAGCCCCTTTCTGATTAGTGATGTGCTACGACTTTGTTGTGTACACTTTCATTTCACTTATTTCTCTTCTAACAAATTCTCTATTTAGTTTAGATGTATCTGCAGTAGTAGATTTGGGGCTGCTCGTGGATCGTAATGTTGGGATCGTGAGGAGCTAGTGGCAATGCCGTTGGCAAATGTGGCAGTCCCAATTGATGGATATAAAGGTTGGAAAATTTGCTTCGGTAAGTCATTTAAGATTTATTTTTGGTCCAGATTAATTTTTATATTGCCCCATAAAGTTTTTTGACCCCCACAATTAAACAACATTCGACCGGAAAGTGATTTTTTAAACTAAGTTAAAGTTTGCTTGCCACAGCAAACTGACAAAGCTTTAAAAAACAATTTCCGAAGGAAAACATTTAGTATTTCCCAGTAACTTCATTAAATTCTTACAAAATTGTCTTTATAGAACCCCTCCAGCCTTTTTAGCCCCTTTCTGATTAGTGATGTGCTACGACTTTGTTGTGTACACTTTCATTTCACTTATTTCTCTTCTAACAAATTCTCTATTTAGTTTAGGTGTATCTGCAGTAGTAGATTTGGGGCTGCTCGTGGATCGTAATGTTGGGATCGTGAAGAGCTAGTGGCAATGCCGTTGGCAAATGTGGCAGTCCCAATTGATGGATATAAAGGTTGGAAAATTTGCTTCGGTAAGTCATTTAAGATTTATTTTTGGTCCAGATTAATTTTTATATTGCCCCATAAAGTTTTTTGACCCCCACAATTAAACAACATTCGACCGGAAAGTGATTTTTTAAACTAAGTTAAAGTTTGCTTGCCACAGCAAACTGACAAAGCTTTAAAAAACAATTTCCGAAGGAAAACATTTAGTATTTCCCAGTAACTTCATTAAATTCTTACAAAATTGTCTTTATAGAACCCCTCCAGCCTTTTTAGCCCCTTTCTGATTAGTGATGTGCTACGACTTTGTTGTGTACACTTTCATTTCACTTATTTCTCTTCTAACAAATTCTCTATTTAGTTTAGGTGTATCTGCAGTAGTAGATTTGGGGCTGCTCGTGGATCGTAATGTTGGGATCGTGAAGAGCTAGTGGCAATGCCGTTGGCAAATGTGGCAGTCCCAATTGATGGATATAAAGGTTGGAAAATTTGCTTCGGTAAGTCATTTAAGATTTATTTTTGGTCCAGATTAATTTTTATATTGCCCCATAAAACTTTTTGACCCCCACAATTAAACAACATTCGACCGGAAAGTGATTTTTTAAACTAAGTTAAAGTTTGCTTGCCACAGCAAACTGACAAAGCTTTAAAAAACAATTTCCGAAGGAAAACATTTAGTATTTCCCAGTAACTTCATTAAATTCTTACAAAATTGTCTTTATAGAACCCCTCCAGCCTTTTTAGCCCCTTTCTGATTAGTGATGTGCTACGACTTTGTTGTGTACACTTTCATTTCACTTATTTCTCTTCTAACAAATTCTCTATTTAGTTTAGGTGTATCTGCAGTAGTAGATTTGGGGCTGCTCGTGGATCGTAATGTTGGGATCGTGAGGAGCTAGTGGCAATGCCGTTGGCAAATGTGGCAGTCCCAATTGATGGATATAAAGGTTGGAAAATTTGCTTCGGTAAGTCATTTAAGATTTATTTTTGGTCCAGATTAATTTTTATATTGCCCCATAAAACTTTTTGACCCCCACAATTAAACAACATTCGACCGGAAAGTGATTTTTTAAACTAAGTTAAAGTTTGCTTGCCACAGCAAACTGACAAAGCTTTAAAAAACAATTTCCGAAGGAAAACATTTAGTATTTCCCAGTAACTTCATTAAATTCTTACAAAATTGTCTTTATAGAACCCCTCCAGCCTTTTTAGCCCCTTTCTGATTAGTGATGTGCTACGACTTTGTTGTGTACACTTTCATTTCACTTATTTCTCTTCTAACAAATTCTCTATTTAGTTTAGATGTATCTGCAGTAGTAGATTTGGGGCTGCTCGTGGATCGTAATGTTGGGATCGTGAGGAGCTAGTGGCAATGCCGTTGGCAAATGTGGCAGTCCCAATTGATGGATATAAAGGTTGGAAAATTTGCTTCGGTAAGTCATTTAAGATTTATTTTTGGTCCAGATTAATTTTTATATTGCCCCATAAAGTTTTTTGACCCCCACAATTAAACAACATTCGACCGGAAAGTGATTTTTTAAACTAAGTTAAAGTTTGCTTGCCACAGCAAACTGACAAAGCTTTAAAAAACAATTTCCGAAGGAAAACATTTAGTATTTCCCAGTAACTTCATTAAATTCTTACAAAATTGTCTTTATAGAACCCCTCCAGCCTTTTTAGCCCCTTTCTGATTAGTGATGTGCTACGACTTTGTTGTGTACACTTTCATTTCACTTATTTCTCTTCTAACAAATTCTCTATTTAGTTTAGGTGTATCTGCAGTAGTAGATTTGGGGCTGCTCGTGGATCGTAATGTTGGGATCGTGAAGAGCTAGTGGCAATGCCGTTGGCAAATGTGGCAGTCCCAATTGATGGATATAAAGGTTGGAAAATTTGCTTCGGTAAGTCATTTAAGATTTATTTTTGGTCCAGATTAATTTTTATATTGCCCCATAAAACTTTTTGACCCCCACAATTAAACAACATTCGACCGGAAAGTGATTTTTTAAACTAAGTTAAAGTTTGCTTGCCACAGCAAACTGACAAAGCTTTAAAAAACAATTTCCGAAGGAAAACATTTAGTATTTCCCAGTAACTTCATTAAATTCTTACAAAATTGTCTTTATAGAACCCCTCCAGCCTTTTTAGCCCCTTTCTGATTAGTGATGTGCTACGACTTTGTTGTGTACACTTTCATTTCACTTATTTCTCTTCTAACAAATTCTCTATTTAGTTTAGATGTATCTGCAGTAGTAGATTTGGGGCTGCTCGTGGATCGTAATGTTGGGATCGTGAAGAGCTAGTGGCAATGCCGTTGGCAAATGTGGCAGTCCCAATTGATGGATATAAAGGTTGGAAAATTTGCTTCGGTAAGTCATTTAAGATTTATTTTTGGTCCAGATTAATTTTTATATTGCCCCATAAAACTTTTTGACCCCCACAATTAAACAACATTCGACCGGAAAGTGATTTTTTAAACTAAGTTAAAGTTTGCTTGCCACAGCAAACTGACAAAGCTTTAAAAAACAATTTCCGAAGGAAAACATTTAGTATTTCCCAGTAACTTCATTAAATTCTTACAAAATTGTCTTTATAGAACCCCTCCAGCCTTTTTAGCCCCTTTCTGATTAGTGATGTGCTACGACTTTGTTGTGTACACTTCCATTTCACTTATTTCTCTTCTAACAAATTCTCTATTTAGTTTAGGTGTATCTGCAGTAGTAGATTTGGGGCTGCTCGTGGATCGTAATGTTGGGATCGTGAAGAGCTAGTGGCAATGCCGTTGGCAAATGTGGCAGTCCCAATTGATGGATATAAAGGTTGGAAAATTTGCTTCGGTAAGTCATTTAAGATTTATTTTTGGTCCAGATTAATTTTTATATTGCCCCATAAAACTTTTTGACCCCCACAATTAAACAACATTCGACCGGAAAGTGATTTTTTAAACTAAGTTAAAGTTTGCTTGCCACAGCAAACTGACAAAGCTTTAAAAAACAATTTCCGAAGGAAAACATTTAGTATTTCCCAGTAACTTCATTAAATTCTTACAAAATTGTCTTTATAGAACCCCTCCAGCCTTTTTAGCCCCTTTCTGATTAGTGATGTGCTACGACTTTGTTGTGTACACTTTCATTTCACTTATTTCTCTTCTAACAAATTCTCTATTTAGTTTAGATGTATCTGCAGTAGTAGATTTGGGGCTGCTCGTGGATCGTAATGTTGGGATCGTGAGGAGCTAGTGGCAATGCCGTTGGCAAATGTGGCAGTCCCAATTGATGGATATAAAGGTTGGAAAATTTGCTTCGGTAAGTCATTTAAGATTTATTTTTGGTCCAGATTAATTTTTATATTGCCCCATAAAGTTTTTTGACCCCCACAATTAAACAACATTCGACCGGAAAGTGATTTTTAAAACTAAGTTAAAGTTTGCTTGCCACAGCAAACTGACAAAGCTTTAAAAAACAATTTCCGAAGGAAAACATTTAGTATTTCCCAGTAACTTCATTAAATTCTTACAAAATTGTCTTTATAGAACCCCTCCAGCCTTTTTAGCCCCTTTCTGATTAGTGATGTGCTACGACTTTGTTGTGTACACTTTCATTTCACTTATTTCTCTTCTAACAAATTCTCTATTTAGTTTAGGTGTATCTGCAGTAGTAGATTTGGGGCTGCTCGTGGATCGTAATGTTGGGATCGTGAGGAGCTAGTGGCAATGCCGTTGGCAAATGTGGCAGTCCCAATTGATGGATATAAAGGTTGGAAAATTTGCTTCGGTAAGTCATTTAAGATTTATTTTTGGTCCAGATTAATTTTTATATTGCCCCATAAAACTTTTTGACCCCCACAATTAAACAACATTCGACCGGAAAGTGATTTTTTAAACTAAGTTAAAGTTTGCTTGCCACAGCAAACTGACAAAGCTTTAAAAAACAATTTCCGAAGGAAAACATTTAGTATTTCCCAGTAACTTCATTAAATTCTTACAAAATTGTCTTTATAGAACCCCTCCAGCCTTTTTAGCCCCTTTCTGATTAGTGATGTGCTACGACTTTGTTGTGTACACTTTCATTTCACTTATTTCTCTTCTAACAAATTCTCTATTTAGTTTAGATGTATCTGCAGTAGTAGATTCGGGGCTGCTCGTGGATCGTAATGTTGGGATCGTGAGGAGCTAGTGGCAATGCCGTTGGCAAATGTGGCAGTCCCAATTGATGGATATAAAGGTTGGAAAATTTGCTTCGGTAAGTCATTTAAGATTTATTTTTGGTCCAGATTAATTTTTATATTGCCCCATAAAACTTTTTGACCCCCACAATTAAACAACATTCGACCGGAAAGTGATTTTTTAAACTAAGTTAAAGTTTGCTTGCCACAGCAAACTGACAAAGCTTTAAAAAACAATTTCCGAAGGAAAACATTTAGTATTTCCCAGTAACTTCATTAAATTCTTACAAAATTGTCTTTATAGAACCCCTCCAGCCTTTTTAGCCCCTTTCTGATTAGTGATGTGCTACGACTTTGTTGTGTACACTTTCATTTCACTTATTTCTCTTCTAACAAATTCTCTATTTAGTTTAGATGTATCTGCAGTAGTAGATTTGGGGCTGCTCGTGGATCGTAATGTTGGGATCGTGAGGAGCTAGTGGCAATGCCGTTGGCAAATGTGGCAGTCCCAATTGATGGATATAAAGGTTGGAAAATTTGCTTCGGTAAGTCATTTAAGATTTATTTTTGGTCCAGATTAATTTTTATATTGCCCCATAAAGTTTTTTGACCCCCACAATTAAACAACATTCGACCGGAAAGTGATTTTTTAAACTAAGTTAAAGTTTGCTTGCCACAGCAAACTGACAAAGCTTTAAAAAACAATTTCCGAAGGAAAACATTTAGTATTTCCCAGTAACTTCATTAAATTCTTACAAAATTGTCTTTATAGAACCCCTCCAGCCTTTTTAGCCCCTTTCTGATTAGTGATGTGCTACGACTTTGTTGTGTACACTTTCATTTCACTTATTTCTCTTCTAACAAATTCTCTATTTAGTTTAGATGTATCTGCAGTAGTAGATTTGGGGCTGCTCGTGGATCGTAATGTTGGGATCGTGAGGAGCTAGTGGCAATGCCGTTGGCAAATGTGGCAGTCCCAATTGATGGATATAAAGGTTGGAAAATTTGCTTCGGTAAGTCATTTAAGATTTATTTTTGGTCCAGATTAATTTTTATATTGCCCCATAAAGTTTTTTGACCCCCACAATTAAACAACATTCGACCGGAAAGTGATTTTTTAAACTAAGTTAAAGTTTGCTTGCCACAGCAAACTGACAAAGCTTTAAAAAACAATTTCCGAAGGAAAACATTTAGTATTTCCCAGTAACTTCATTAAATTCTTACAAAATTGTCTTTATAGAACCCCTCCAGCCTTTTTAGCCCCTTTCTGATTAGTGATGTGCTACGACTTTGTTGTGTACACTTTCATTTCACTTATTTCTCTTCTAACAAATTCTCTATTTAGTTTAGATGTATCTGCAGTAGTAGATTTGGGGCTGCTCGTGGATCGTAATGTTGGGATCGTGAGGAGCTAGTGGCAATGCCGTTGGCAAATGTGGCAGTCCCAATTGATGGATATAAAGGTTGGAAAATTTGCTTCGGTAAGTCATTTAAGATTTATTTTTGGTCCAGATTAATTTTTATATTGCCCCATAAAGTTTTTTGACCCCCACAATTAAACAACATTCGACCGGAAAGTGATTTTTTAAACTAAGTTAAAGTTTGCTTGCCACAGCAAACTGACAAAGCTTTAAAAAACAATTTCCGAAGGAAAACATTTAGTATTTCCCAGTAACTTCATTAAATTCTTACAAAATTGTCTTTATAGAACCCCTCCAGCCTTTTTAGCCCCTTTCTGATTAGTGATGTGCTACGACTTTGTTGTGTACACTTTCATTTCACTTATTTCTCTTCTAACAAATTCTCTATTTAGTTTAGATGTATCTGCAGTAGTAGATTTGGGGCTGCTCGTGGATCGTAATGTTGGGATCGTGAGGAGCTAGTGGCAATGCCGTTGGCAAATGTGGCAGTCCCAATTGATGGATATAAAGGTTGGAAAATTTGCTTCGGTAAGTCATTTAAGATTTATTTTTGGTCCAGATTAATTTTTATATTGCCCCATAAAGTTTTTTGACCCCCACAATTAAACAACATTCGACCGGAAAGTGATTTTTTAAACTAAGTTAAAGTTTGCTTGCCACAGCAAACTGACAAAGCTTTAAAAAACAATTTCCGAAGGAAAACATTTAGTATTTCCCAGTAACTTCATTAAATTCTTACAAAATTGTCTTTATAGAACCCCTCCAGCCTTTTTAGCCCCTTTCTGATTAGTGATGTGCTACGACTTTGTTGTGTACACTTTCATTTCACTTATTTCTCTTCTAACAAATTCTCTATTTAGTTTAGATGTATCTGCAGTAGTAGATTTGGGGCTGCTCGTGGATCGTAATGTTGGGATCGTGAGGAGCTAGTGGCAATGCCGTTGGCAAATGTGGCAGTCCCAATTGATGGATATAAAGGTTGGAAAATTTGCTTCGGTAAGTCATTTAAGATTTATTTTTGGTCCAGATTAATTTTTATATTGCCCCATAAAGTTTTTTGACCCCCACAATTAAACAACATTCGACCGGAAAGTGATTTTTTAAACTAAGTTAAAGTTTGCTTGCCACAGCAAACTGACAAAGCTTTAAAAAACAATTTCCGAAGGAAAACATTTAGTATTTCCCAGTAACTTCATTAAATTCTTACAAAATTGTCTTTATAGAACCCCTCCAGCCTTTTTAGCCCCTTTCTGATTAGTGATGTGCTACGACTTTGTTGTGTACACTTTCATTTCACTTATTTCTCTTCTAACAAATTCTCTATTTAGTTTAGATGTATCTGCAGTAGTAGATTTGGGGCTGCTCGTGGATCGTAATGTTGGGATCGTGAGGAGCTAGTGGCAATGCCGTTGGCAAATGTGGCAGTCCCAATTGATGGATATAAAGGTTGGAAAATTTGCTTCGGTAAGTCATTTAAGATTTATTTTTGGTCCAGATTAATTTTTATATTGCCCCATAAAACTTTTTGACCCCCACAATTAAACAACATTCGACCGGAAAGTGATTTTTTAAACTAAGTTAAAGTTTGCTTGCCACAGCAAACTGACAAAGCTTTAAAAAACAATTTCCGAAGGAAAACATTTAGTATTTCCCAGTAACTTCATTAAATTCTTACAAAATTGTCTTTATAGAACCCCTCCAGCCTTTTTAGCCCCTTTCTGATTAGTGATGTGCTACGACTTTGTTGTGTACACTTTCATTTCACTTATTTCTCTTCTAACAAATTCTCTATTTAGTTTAGATGTATCTGCAGTAGTAGATTCGGGGCTGCTCGTGGATCGTAATGTTGGGATCGTGAGGAGCTAGTGGCAATGCCGTTGGCAAATGTGGCAGTCCCAATTGATGGATATAAAGGTTGGAAAATTTGCTTCGGTAAGTCATTTAAGATTTATTTTTGGTCCAGATTAATTTTTATATTGCCCCATAAAACTTTTTGACCCCCACAATTAAACAACATTCGACCGGAAAGTGATTTTTTAAACTAAGTTAAAGTTTGCTTGCCACAGCAAACTGACAAAGCTTTAAAAAACAATTTCCGAAGGAAAACATTTAGTATTTCCCAGTAACTTCATTAAATTCTTACAAAATTGTCTTTATAGAACCCCTCCAGCCTTTTTAGCCCCTTTCTGATTAGTGATGTGCTACGACTTTGTTGTGTACACTTTCATTTCACTTATTTCTCTTCTAACAAATTCTCTATTTAGTTTAGATGTATCTGCAGTAGTAGATTTGGGGCTGCTCGTGGATCGTAATGTTGGGATCGTGAGGAGCTAGTGGCAATGCCGTTGGCAAATGTGGCAGTCCCAATTGATGGATATAAAGGTTGGAAAATTTGCTTCGGTAAGTCATTTAAGATTTATTTTTGGTCCAGATTAATTTTTATATTGCCCCATAAAGTTTTTTGACCCCCACAATTAAACAACATTCGACCGGAAAGTGATTTTTTAAACTAAGTTAAAGTTTGCTTGCCACAGCAAACTGACAAAGCTTTAAAAAACAATTTCCGAAGGAAAACATTTAGTATTTCCCAGTAACTTCATTAAATTCTTACAAAATTGTCTTTATAGAACCCCTCCAGCCTTTTTAGCCCCTTTCTGATTAGTGATGTGCTACGACTTTGTTGTGTACACTTTCATTTCACTTATTTCTCTTCTAACAAATTCTCTATTTAGTTTAGGTGTATCTGCAGTAGTAGATTTGGGGCTGCTCGTGGATCGTAATGTTGGGATCGTGAAGAGCTAGTGGCAATGCCGTTGGCAAATGTGGCAGTCCCAATTGATGGATATAAAGGTTGGAAAATTTGCTTCGGTAAGTCATTTAAGATTTATTTTTGGTCCAGATTAATTTTTATATTGCCCCATAAAGTTTTTTGACCCCCACAATTAAACAACATTCGACCGGAAAGTGATTTTTTAAACTAAGTTAAAGTTTGCTTGCCACAGCAAACTGACAAAGCTTTAAAAAACAATTTCCGAAGGAAAACATTTAGTATTTCCCAGTAACTTCATTAAATTCTTACAAAATTGTCTTTATAGAACCCCTCCAGCCTTTTTAGCCCCTTTCTGATTAGTGATGTGCTACGACTTTGTTGTGTACACTTTCATTTCACTTATTTCTCTTCTAACAAATTCTCTATTTAGTTTAGGTGTATCTGCAGTAGTAGATTTGGGGCTGCTCGTGGATCGTAATGTTGGGATCGTGAAGAGCTAGTGGCAATGCCGTTGGCAAATGTGGCAGTCCCAATTGATGGATATAAAGGTTGGAAAATTTGCTTCGGTAAGTCATTTAAGATTTATTTTTGGTCCAGATTAATTTTTATATTGCCCCATAAAACTTTTTGACCCCCACAATTAAACAACATTCGACCGGAAAGTGATTTTTTAAACTAAGTTAAAGTTTGCTTGCCACAGCAAACTGACAAAGCTTTAAAAAACAATTTCCGAAGGAAAACATTTAGTATTTCCCAGTAACTTCATTAAATTCTTACAAAATTGTCTTTATAGAACCCCTCCAGCCTTTTTAGCCCCTTTCTGATTAGTGATGTGCTACGACTTTGTTGTGTACACTTTCATTTCACTTATTTCTCTTCTAACAAATTCTCTATTTAGTTTAGGTGTATCTGCAGTAGTAGATTTGGGGCTGCTCGTGGATCGTAATGTTGGGATCGTGAGGAGCTAGTGGCAATGCCGTTGGCAAATGTGGCAGTCCCAATTGATGGATATAAAGGTTGGAAAATTTGCTTCGGTAAGTCATTTAAGATTTATTTTTGGTCCAGATTAATTTTTATATTGCCCCATAAAACTTTTTGACCCCCACAATTAAACAACATTCGACCGGAAAGTGATTTTTTAAACTAAGTTAAAGTTTGCTTGCCACAGCAAACTGACAAAGCTTTAAAAAACAATTTCCGAAGGAAAACATTTAGTATTTCCCAGTAACTTCATTAAATTCTTACAAAATTGTCTTTATAGAACCCCTCCAGCCTTTTTAGCCCCTTTCTGATTAGTGATGTGCTACGACTTTGTTGTGTACACTTTCATTTCACTTATTTCTCTTCTAACAAATTCTCTATTTAGTTTAGATGTATCTGCAGTAGTAGATTTGGGGCTGCTCGTGGATCGTAATGTTGGGATCGTGAGGAGCTAGTGGCAATGCCGTTGGCAAATGTGGCAGTCCCAATTGATGGATATAAAGGTTGGAAAATTTGCTTCGGTAAGTCATTTAAGATTTATTTTTGGTCCAGATTAATTTTTATATTGCCCCATAAAGTTTTTTGACCCCCACAATTAAACAACATTCGACCGGAAAGTGATTTTTTAAACTAAGTTAAAGTTTGCTTGCCACAGCAAACTGACAAAGCTTTAAAAAACAATTTCCGAAGGAAAACATTTAGTATTTCCCAGTAACTTCATTAAATTCTTACAAAATTGTCTTTATAGAACCCCTCCAGCCTTTTTAGCCCCTTTCTGATTAGTGATGTGCTACGACTTTGTTGTGTACACTTTCATTTCACTTATTTCTCTTCTAACAAATTCTCTATTTAGTTTAGGTGTATCTGCAGTAGTAGATTTGGGGCTGCTCGTGGATCGTAATGTTGGGATCGTGAAGAGCTAGTGGCAATGCCGTTGGCAAATGTGGCAGTCCCAATTGATGGATATAAAGGTTGGAAAATTTGCTTCGGTAAGTCATTTAAGATTTATTTTTGGTCCAGATTAATTTTTATATTGCCCCATAAAACTTTTTGACCCCCACAATTAAACAACATTCGACCGGAAAGTGATTTTTTAAACTAAGTTAAAGTTTGCTTGCCACAGCAAACTGACAAAGCTTTAAAAAACAATTTCCGAAGGAAAACATTTAGTATTTCCCAGTAACTTCATTAAATTCTTACAAAATTGTCTTTATAGAACCCCTCCAGCCTTTTTAGCCCCTTTCTGATTAGTGATGTGCTACGACTTTGTTGTGTACACTTTCATTTCACTTATTTCTCTTCTAACAAATTCTCTATTTAGTTTAGATGTATCTGCAGTAGTAGATTTGGGGCTGCTCGTGGATCGTAATGTTGGGATCGTGAAGAGCTAGTGGCAATGCCGTTGGCAAATGTGGCAGTCCCAATTGATGGATATAAAGGTTGGAAAATTTGCTTCGGTAAGTCATTTAAGATTTATTTTTGGTCCAGATTAATTTTTATATTGCCCCATAAAACTTTTTGACCCCCACAATTAAACAACATTCGACCGGAAAGTGATTTTTTAAACTAAGTTAAAGTTTGCTTGCCACAGCAAACTGACAAAGCTTTAAAAAACAATTTCCGAAGGAAAACATTTAGTATTTCCCAGTAACTTCATTAAATTCTTACAAAATTGTCTTTATAGAACCCCTCCAGCCTTTTTAGCCCCTTTCTGATTAGTGATGTGCTACGACTTTGTTGTGTACACTTCCATTTCACTTATTTCTCTTCTAACAAATTCTCTATTTAGTTTAGGTGTATCTGCAGTAGTAGATTTGGGGCTGCTCGTGGATCGTAATGTTGGGATCGTGAAGAGCTAGTGGCAATGCCGTTGGCAAATGTGGCAGTCCCAATTGATGGATATAAAGGTTGGAAAATTTGCTTCGGTAAGTCATTTAAGATTTATTTTTGGTCCAGATTAATTTTTATATTGCCCCATAAAACTTTTTGACCCCCACAATTAAACAACATTCGACCGGAAAGTGATTTTTTAAACTAAGTTAAAGTTTGCTTGCCACAGCAAACTGACAAAGCTTTAAAAAACAATTTCCGAAGGAAAACATTTAGTATTTCCCAGTAACTTCATTAAATTCTTACAAAATTGTCTTTATAGAACCCCTCCAGCCTTTTTAGCCCCTTTCTGATTAGTGATGTGCTACGACTTTGTTGTGTACACTTTCATTTCACTTATTTCTCTTCTAACAAATTCTCTATTTAGTTTAGATGTATCTGCAGTAGTAGATTTGGGGCTGCTCGTGGATCGTAATGTTGGGATCGTGAGGAGCTAGTGGCAATGCCGTTGGCAAATGTGGCAGTCCCAATTGATGGATATAAAGGTTGGAAAATTTGCTTCGGTAAGTCATTTAAGATTTATTTTTGGTCCAGATTAATTTTTATATTGCCCCATAAAGTTTTTTGACCCCCACAATTAAACAACATTCGACCGGAAAGTGATTTTTAAAACTAAGTTAAAGTTTGCTTGCCACAGCAAACTGACAAAGCTTTAAAAAACAATTTCCGAAGGAAAACATTTAGTATTTCCCAGTAACTTCATTAAATTCTTACAAAATTGTCTTTATAGAACCCCTCCAGCCTTTTTAGCCCCTTTCTGATTAGTGATGTGCTACGACTTTGTTGTGTACACTTTCATTTCACTTATTTCTCTTCTAACAAATTCTCTATTTAGTTTAGGTGTATCTGCAGTAGTAGATTTGGGGCTGCTCGTGGATCGTAATGTTGGGATCGTGAGGAGCTAGTGGCAATGCCGTTGGCAAATGTGGCAGTCCCAATTGATGGATATAAAGGTTGGAAAATTTGCTTCGGTAAGTCATTTAAGATTTATTTTTGGTCCAGATTAATTTTTATATTGCCCCATAAAACTTTTTGACCCCCACAATTAAACAACATTCGACCGGAAAGTGATTTTTTAAACTAAGTTAAAGTTTGCTTGCCACAGCAAACTGACAAAGCTTTAAAAAACAATTTCCGAAGGAAAACATTTAGTATTTCCCAGTAACTTCATTAAATTCTTACAAAATTGTCTTTATAGAACCCCTCCAGCCTTTTTAGCCCCTTTCTGATTAGTGATGTGCTACGACTTTGTTGTGTACACTTTCATTTCACTTATTTCTCTTCTAACAAATTCTCTATTTAGTTTAGATGTATCTGCAGTAGTAGATTCGGGGCTGCTCGTGGATCGTAATGTTGGGATCGTGAGGAGCTAGTGGCAATGCCGTTGGCAAATGTGGCAGTCCCAATTGATGGATATAAAGGTTGGAAAATTTGCTTCGGTAAGTCATTTAAGATTTATTTTTGGTCCAGATTAATTTTTATATTGCCCCATAAAACTTTTTGACCCCCACAATTAAACAACATTCGACCGGAAAGTGATTTTTTAAACTAAGTTAAAGTTTGCTTGCCACAGCAAACTGACAAAGCTTTAAAAAACAATTTCCGAAGGAAAACATTTAGTATTTCCCAGTAACTTCATTAAATTCTTACAAAATTGTCTTTATAGAACCCCTCCAGCCTTTTTAGCCCCTTTCTGATTAGTGATGTGCTACGACTTTGTTGTGTACACTTTCATTTCACTTATTTCTCTTCTAACAAATTCTCTATTTAGTTTAGATGTATCTGCAGTAGTAGATTTGGGGCTGCTCGTGGATCGTAATGTTGGGATCGTGAGGAGCTAGTGGCAATGCCGTTGGCAAATGTGGCAGTCCCAATTGATGGATATAAAGGTTGGAAAATTTGCTTCGGTAAGTCATTTAAGATTTATTTTTGGTCCAGATTAATTTTTATATTGCCCCATAAAGTTTTTTGACCCCCACAATTAAACAACATTCGACCGGAAAGTGATTTTTTAAACTAAGTTAAAGTTTGCTTGCCACAGCAAACTGACAAAGCTTTAAAAAACAATTTCCGAAGGAAAACATTTAGTATTTCCCAGTAACTTCATTAAATTCTTACAAAATTGTCTTTATAGAACCCCTCCAGCCTTTTTAGCCCCTTTCTGATTAGTGATGTGCTACGACTTTGTTGTGTACACTTTCATTTCACTTATTTCTCTTCTAACAAATTCTCTATTTAGTTTAGGTGTATCTGCAGTAGTAGATTTGGGGCTGCTCGTGGATCGTAATGTTGGGATCGTGAAGAGCTAGTGGCAATGCCGTTGGCAAATGTGGCAGTCCCAATTGATGGATATAAAGGTTGGAAAATTTGCTTCGGTAAGTCATTTAAGATTTATTTTTGGTCCAGATTAATTTTTATATTGCCCCATAAAACTTTTTGACCCCCACAATTAAACAACATTCGACCGGAAAGTGATTTTTTAAACTAAGTTAAAGTTTGTTTGCCACAGCAAACTGACAAAGCTTTAAAAAACAATTTCCGAAGGAAAACATTTAGTATTTCCCAGTAACTTCATTAAATTCTTACAAAATTGTCTTTATAGAACCCCTCCAGCCTTTTTAGCCCCTTTCTGATTAGTGATGTGCTACGACTTTGTTGTGTACACTTTCATTTCACTTATTTCTCTTCTAACAAATTCTCTATTTAGTTTAGATGTATCTGCAGTAGTAGATTTGGGGCTGCTCGTGGATCGTAATGTTGGGATCGTGAGGAGCTAGTGGCAATGCCGTTGGCAAATGTGGCAGTCCCAATTGATGGATATAAAGGTTGGAAAATTTGCTTCGGTAAGTCATTTAAGATTTATTTTTGGTCCAGATTAATTTTTATATTGCCCCATAAAGTTTTTTGACCCCCACAATTAAACAACATTCGACCGGAAAGTGATTTTTTAAACTAAGTTAAAGTTTGCTTGCCACAGCAAACTGACAAAGCTTTAAAAAACAATTTCCGAAGGAAAACATTTAGTATTTCCCAGTAACTTCATTAAATTCTTACAAAATTGTCTTTATAGAACCCCTCCAGCCTTTTTAGCCCCTTTCTGATTAGTGATGTGCTACGACTTTGTTGTGTACACTTTCATTTCACTTATTTCTCTTCTAACAAATTCTCTATTTAGTTTAGGTGTATCTGCAGTAGTAGATTTGGGGCTGCTCGTGGATCGTAATGTTGGGATCGTGAGGAGCTAGTGGCAATGCCGTTGGCAAATGTGGCAGTCCCAATTGATGGATATAAAGGTTGGAAAATTTGCTTCGGTAAGTCATTTAAGATTTATTTTTGGTCCAGATTAATTTTTATATTGCCCCATAAAACTTTTTGACCCCCACAATTAAACAACATTCGACCGGAAAGTGATTTTTTAAACTAAGTTAAAGTTTGCTTGCCACAGCAAACTGACAAAGCTTTAAAAAACAATTTCCGAAGGAAAACATTTAGTATTTCCCAGTAACTTCATTAAATTCTTACAAAATTGTCTTTATAGAACCCCTCCAGCCTTTTTAGCCCCTTTCTGATTAGTGATGTGCTACGACTTTGTTGTGTACACTTTCATTTCACTTATTTCTCTTCTAACAAATTCTCTATTTAGTTTAGGTGTATCTGCAGTAGTAGATTTGGGGCTGCTCGTGGATCGTAATGTTGGGATCGTGAAGAGCTAGTGGCAATGCCGTTGGCAAATGTGGCAGTCCCAATTGATGGATATAAAGGTTGGAAAATTTGCTTCGGTAAGTCATTTAAGATTTATTTTTGGTCCAGATTAATTTTTATATTGCCCCATAAAGTTTTTTGACCCCCACAATTAAACAACATTCGACCGGAAAGTGATTCTTTAAACTAAGTTAAAGTTTGCTTGCCACAGCAAACTGACAAAGCTTTAAAAAACAATTTCCGAAGGAAAACATTTAGTATTTCCCAGTAACTTCATTAAATTCTTACAAAATTGTCTTTATAGAACCCCTCCAGCCTTTTTAGCCCCTTTCTGATTAGTGATGTGCTACGACTTTGTTGTGTACACTTTCATTTCACTTATTTCTCTTCTAACAAATTCTCTATTTAGTTTAGATGTATCTGCAGTAGTAGATTTGGGGCTGCTCGTGGATCGTAATGTTGGGATCGTGAGGAGCTAGTGGCAATGCCGTTGGCAAATGTGGCAGTCCCAATTGATGGATATAAAGGTTGGAAAATTTGCTTCGGTAAGTCATTTAAGATTTATTTTTGGTCCAGATTAATTTTTATATTGCCCCATAAAACTTTTTGACCCCCACAATTAAACAACATTCGACCGGAAAGTGATTTTTTAAACTAAGTTAAAGTTTGCTTGCCACAGCAAACTGACAAAGCTTTAAAAAACAATTTCCGAAGGAAAACATTTAGTATTTCCCAGTAACTTCATTAAATTCTTACAAAATTGTCTTTATAGAACCCCTCCAGCCTTTTTAGCCCCTTTCTGATTAGTGATGTGCTACGACTTTGTTGTGTACACTTTCATTTCACTTATTTCTCTTCTAACAAATTCTCTATTTAGTTTAGGTGTATCTGCAGTAGTAGATTTGGGGCTGCTCGTGGATCGTAATGTTGGGATCGTGAGGAGCTAGTGGCAATGCCGTTGGCAAATGTGGCAGTCCCAATTGATGGATATAAAGGTTGGAAAATTTGCTTCGGTAAGTCATTTAAGATTTATTTTTGGTCCAGATTAATTTTTATATTGCCCCATAAAACTTTTTGACCCCCACAATTAAACAACATTCGACCGGAAAGTGATTTTTTAAACTAAGTTAAAGTTTGCTTGCCACAGCAAACTGACAAAGCTTTAAAAAACAATTTCCGAAGGAAAACATTTAGTATTTCCCAGTAACTTCATTAAATTCTTACAAAATTGTCTTTATAGAACCCCTCCAGCCTTTTTAGCCCCTTTCTGATTAGTGATGTGCTACGACTTTGTTGTGTACACTTTCATTTCACTTATTTCTCTTCTAACAAATTCTCTATTTAGTTTAGGTGTATCTGCAGTAGTAGATTTGGGGCTGCTCGTGGATCGTAATGTTGGGATCGTGAAGAGCTAGTGGCAATGCCGTTGGCAAATGTGGCAGTCCCAATTGATGGATATAAAGGTTGGAAAATTTGCTTCGGTAAGTCATTTAAGATTTATTTTTGGTCCAGATTAATTTTTATATTGCCCCATAAAACTTTTTGACCCCCACAATTAAACAACATTCGACCGGAAAGTGATTTTTTAAACTAAGTTAAAGTTTGCTTGCCACAGCAAACTGACAAAGCTTTAAAAAACAATTTCCGAAGGAAAACATTTAGTATTTCCCAGTAACTTCATTAAATTCTTACAAAATTGTCTTTATAGAACCCCTCCAGCCTTTTTAGCCCCTTTCTGATTAGTGATGTGCTACGACTTTGTTGTGTACACTTTCATTTCACTTATTTCTCTTCTAACAAATTCTCTATTTAGTTTAGGTGTATCTGCAGTAGTAGATTTGGGGCTGCTCGTGGATCGTAATGTTGGGATCGTGAAGAGCTAGTGGCAATGCCGTTGGCAAATGTGGCAGTCCCAATTGATGGATATAAAGGTTGGAAAATTTGCTTCGGTAAGTCATTTAAGATTTATTTTTGGTCCAGATTAATTTTTATATTGCCCCATAAAGTTTTTTGACCCCCACAATTAAACAACATTCGACCGGAAAGTGATTTTTTAAACTAAGTTAAAGTTTGCTTGCCACAGCAAACTGACAAAGCTTTAAAAAACAATTTCCGAAGGAAAACATTTAGTATTTCCCAGTAACTTCATTAAATTCTTACAAAATTGTCTTTATAGAACCCCTCCAGCCTTTTTAGCCCCTTTCTGATTAGTGATGTGCTACGACTTTGTTGTGTACACTTTCATTTCACTTATTTCTCTTCTAACAAATTCTCTATTTAGTTTAGATGTATCTGCAGTAGTAGATTTGGGGCTGCTCGTGGATCGTAATGTTGGGATCGTGAGGAGCTAGTGGCAATGCCGTTGGCAAATGTGGCAGTCCCAATTGATGGATATAAAGGTTGGAAAATTTGCTTCGGTAAGTCATTTAAGATTTATTTTTGGTCCAGATTAATTTTTATATTGCCCCATAAAACTTTTTGACCCCCACAATTAAACAACATTCGACCGGAAAGTGATTTTTCAAACTAAGTTAAAGTTTGCTTGCCACAGCAAACTGACAAAGCTTTAAAAAACAATTTCCGAAGGAAAACATTTAGTATTTCCCAGTAACTTCATTAAATTCTTACAAAATTGTCTTTATAGAACCCCTCCAGCCTTTTTAGCCCCTTTCTGATTAGTGATGTGCTACGACTTTGTTGTGTACACTTTCATTTCACTTATTTCTCTTCTAACAAATTCTCTATTTAGTTTAGGTGTATCTGCAGTAGTAGATTTGGGGCTGCTCGTGGATCGTAATGTTGGGATCGTGAAGAGCTAGTGGCAATGCCGTTGGCAAATGTGGCAGTCCCAATTGATGGATATAAAGGTTGGAAAATTTGCTTCGGTAAGTCATTTAAGATTTATTTTTGGTCCAGATTAATTTTTATATTGCCCCATAAAGTTTTTTGACCCCCACAATTAAACAACATTCGACCGGAAAGTGATTTTTTAAACTAAGTTAAAGTTTGCTTGCCACAGCAAACTGACAAAGCTTTAAAAAACAATTTCCGAAGGAAAACATTTAGTATTTCCCAGTAACTTCATTAAATTCTTACAAAATTGTCTTTATAGAACCCCTCCAGCCTTTTTAGCCCCTTTCTGATTAGTGATGTGCTACGACTTTGTTGTGTACACTTTCATTTCACTTATTTCTCTTCTAACAAATTCTCTATTTAGTTTAGATGTATCTGCAGTAGTAGATTTGGGGCTGCTCGTGGATCGTAATGTTGGGATCGTGAGGAGCTAGTGGCAATGCCGTTGGCAAATGTGGCAGTCCCAATTGATGGATATAAAGGTTGGAAAATTTGCTTCGGTAAGTCATTTAAGATTTATTTTTGGTCCAGATTAATTTTTATATTGCCCCATAAAACTTTTTGACCCCCACAATTAAACAACATTCGACCGGAAAGTGATTTTTTAAACTAAGTTAAAGTTTGCTTGCCACAGCAAACTGACAAAGCTTTAAAAAACAATTTCCGAAGGAAAACATTTAGTATTTCCCAGTAACTTCATTAAATTCTTACAAAATTGTCTTTATAGAACCCCTCCAGCCTTTTTAGCCCCTTTCTGATTAGTGATGTGCTACGACTTTGTTGTGTACACTTTCATTTCACTTATTTCTCTTCTAACAAATTCTCTATTTAGTTTAGGTGTATCTGCAGTAGTAGATTTGGGGCTGCTCGTGGATCGTAATGTTGGGATCGTGAAGAGCTAGTGGCAATGCCGTTGGCAAATGTGGCAGTCCCAATTGATGGATATAAAGGTTGGAAAATTTGCTTCGGTAAGTCATTTAAGATTTATTTTTGGTCCAGATTAATTTTTATATTGCCCCATAAAACTTTTTGACCCCCACAATTAAACAACATTCGACCGGAAAGTGATTTTTTAAACTAAGTTAAAGTTTGCTTGCCACAGCAAACTGACAAAGCTTTAAAAAACAATTTCCGAAGGAAAACATTTAGTATTTCCCAGTAACTTCATTAAATTCTTACAAAATTGTCTTTATAGAACCCCTCCAGCCTTTTTAGCCCCTTTCTGATTAGTGATGTGCTACGACTTTGTTGTGTACACTTTCATCTCACTTATTTCTCTTCTAACAAATTCTCTATTTAGTTTAGATGTATCTGCAGTAGTAGATTTGGGGCTGCTCGTGGATCGTAATGTTGGGATCGTGAGGAGCTAGTGGCAATGCCGTTGGCAAATGTGGCAGTCCCAATTGATGGATATAAAGGTTGGAAAATTTGCTTCGGTAAGTCATTTAAGATTTATTTTTGGTCCAGATTAATTTTTATATTGCCCCATAAAACTTTTTGACCCCCACAATTAAACAACATTCGACCGGAAAGTGATTTTTTAAACTAAGTTAAAGTTTGCTTGCCACAGCAAACTGACAAAGCTTTAAAAAACAATTTCCGAAGGAAAACATTTAGTATTTCCCAGTAACTTCATTAAATTCTTACAAAATTGTCTTTATAGAACCCCTCCAGCCTTTTTAGCCCCTTTCTGATTAGTGATGTGCTACGACTTTGTTGTGTACACTTTCATTTCACTTATTTCTCTTCTAACAAATTCTCTATTTAGTTTAGATGTATCTGCAGTAGTAGATTTGGGGCTGCTCGTGGATCGTAATGTTGGGATCGTGAGGAGCTAGTGGCAATGCCGTTGGCAAATGTGGCAGTCCCAATTGATGGATATAAAGGTTGGAAAATTTGCTTCGGTAAGTCATTTAAGATTTATTTTTGGTCCAGATTAATTTTTATATTGCCCCATAAAACTTTTTGACCCCCACAATTAAACAACATTCGACCGGAAAGTGATTTTTTAAACTAAGTTAAAGTTTGCTTGCCACAGCAAACTGACAAAGCTTTAAAAAACAATTTCCGAAGGAAAACATTTAGTATTTCCCAGTAACTTCATTAAATTCTTACAAAATTGTCTTTATAGAACCCCTCCAGCCTTTTTAGCCCCTTTCTGATTAGTGATGTGCTACGACTTTGTTGTGTACACTTTCATTTCACTTATTTCTCTTCTAACAAATTCTCTATTTAGTTTAGATGTATCTGCAGTAGTAGATTCGGGGCTGCTCGTGGATCGTAATGTTGGGATCGTGAGGAGCTAGTGGCAATGCCGTTGGCAAATGTGGCAGTCCCAATTGATGGATATAAAGGTTGGAAAATTTGCTTCGGTAAGTCATTTAAGATTTATTTTTGGTCCAGATTAATTTTTATATTGCCCCATAAAACTTTTTGACCCCCACAATTAAACAACATTCGACCGGAAAGTGATTTTTTAAACTAAGTTAAAGTTTGCTTGCCACAGCAAACTGACAAAGCTTTAAAAAACAATTTCCGAAGGAAAACATTTAGTATTTCCCAGTAACTTCATTAAATTCTTACAAAATTGTCTTTATAGAACCCCTCCAGCCTTTTTAGCCCCTTTCTGATTAGTGATGTGCTACGACTTTGTTGTGTACACTTTCATTTCACTTATTTCTCTTCTAACAAATTCTCTATTTAGTTTAGATGTATCTGCAGTAGTAGATTTGGGGCTGCTCGTGGATCGTAATGTTGGGATCGTGAGGAGCTAGTGGCAATGCCGTTGGCAAATGTGGCAGTCCCAATTGATGGATATAAAGGTTGGAAAATTTGCTTCGGTAAGTCATTTAAGATTTATTTTTGGTCCAGATTAATTTTTATATTGCCCCATAAAGTTTTTTGACCCCCACAATTAAACAACATTCGACCGGAAAGTGATTTTTTAAACTAAGTTAAAGTTTGCTTGCCACAGCAAACTGACAAAGCTTTAAAAAACAATTTCCGAAGGAAAACATTTAGTATTTCCCAGTAACTTCATTAAATTCTTACAAAATTGTCTTTATAGAACCCCTCCAGCCTTTTTAGCCCCTTTCTGATTAGTGATGTGCTACGACTTTGTTGTGTACACTTTCATTTCACTTATTTCTCTTCTAACAAATTCTCTATTTAGTTTAGGTGTATCTGCAGTAGTAGATTTGGGGCTGCTCGTGGATCGTAATGTTGGGATCGTGAAGAGCTAGTGGCAATGCCGTTGGCAAATGTGGCAGTCCCAATTGATGGATATAAAGGTTGGAAAATTTGCTTCGGTAAGTCATTTAAGATTTATTTTTGGTCCAGATTAATTTTTATATTGCCCCATAAAGTTTTTTGACCCCCACAATTAAACAACATTCGACCGGAAAGTGATTTTTTAAACTAAGTTAAAGTTTGCTTGCCACAGCAAACTGACAAAGCTTTAAAAAACAATTTCCGAAGGAAAACATTTAGTATTTCCCAGTAACTTCATTAAATTCTTACAAAATTGTCTTTATAGAACCCCTCCAGCCTTTTTAGCCCCTTTCTGATTAGTGATGTGCTACGACTTTGTTGTGTACACTTTCATTTCACTTATTTCTCTTCTAACAAATTCTCTATTTAGTTTAGGTGTATCTGCAGTAGTAGATTTGGGGCTGCTCGTGGATCGTAATGTTGGGATCGTGAAGAGCTAGTGGCAATGCCGTTGGCAAATGTGGCAGTCCCAATTGATGGATATAAAGGTTGGAAAATTTGCTTCGGTAAGTCATTTAAGATTTATTTTTGGTCCAGATTAATTTTTATATTGCCCCATAAAACTTTTTGACCCCCACAATTAAACAACATTCGACCGGAAAGTGATTTTTTAAACTAAGTTAAAGTTTGCTTGCCACAGCAAACTGACAAAGCTTTAAAAAACAATTTCCGAAGGAAAACATTTAGTATTTCCCAGTAACTTCATTAAATTCTTACAAAATTGTCTTTATAGAACCCCTCCAGCCTTTTTAGCCCCTTTCTGATTAGTGATGTGCTACGACTTTGTTGTGTACACTTTCATTTCACTTATTTCTCTTCTAACAAATTCTCTATTTAGTTTAGGTGTATCTGCAGTAGTAGATTTGGGGCTGCTCGTGGATCGTAATGTTGGGATCGTGAGGAGCTAGTGGCAATGCCGTTGGCAAATGTGGCAGTCCCAATTGATGGATATAAAGGTTGGAAAATTTGCTTCGGTAAGTCATTTAAGATTTATTTTTGGTCCAGATTAATTTTTATATTGCCCCATAAAACTTTTTGACCCCCACAATTAAACAACATTCGACCGGAAAGTGATTTTTTAAACTAAGTTAAAGTTTGCTTGCCACAGCAAACTGACAAAGCTTTAAAAAACAATTTCCGAAGGAAAACATTTAGTATTTCCCAGTAACTTCATTAAATTCTTACAAAATTGTCTTTATAGAACCCCTCCAGCCTTTTTAGCCCCTTTCTGATTAGTGATGTGCTACGACTTTGTTGTGTACACTTTCATTTCACTTATTTCTCTTCTAACAAATTCTCTATTTAGTTTAGATGTATCTGCAGTAGTAGATTTGGGGCTGCTCGTGGATCGTAATGTTGGGATCGTGAGGAGCTAGTGGCAATGCCGTTGGCAAATGTGGCAGTCCCAATTGATGGATATAAAGGTTGGAAAATTTGCTTCGGTAAGTCATTTAAGATTTATTTTTGGTCCAGATTAATTTTTATATTGCCCCATAAAGTTTTTTGACCCCCACAATTAAACAACATTCGACCGGAAAGTGATTTTTTAAACTAAGTTAAAGTTTGCTTGCCACAGCAAACTGACAAAGCTTTAAAAAACAATTTCCGAAGGAAAACATTTAGTATTTCCCAGTAACTTCATTAAATTCTTACAAAATTGTCTTTATAGAACCCCTCCAGCCTTTTTAGCCCCTTTCTGATTAGTGATGTGCTACGACTTTGTTGTGTACACTTTCATTTCACTTATTTCTCTTCTAACAAATTCTCTATTTAGTTTAGGTGTATCTGCAGTAGTAGATTTGGGGCTGCTCGTGGATCGTAATGTTGGGATCGTGAAGAGCTAGTGGCAATGCCGTTGGCAAATGTGGCAGTCCCAATTGATGGATATAAAGGTTGGAAAATTTGCTTCGGTAAGTCATTTAAGATTTATTTTTGGTCCAGATTAATTTTTATATTGCCCCATAAAACTTTTTGACCCCCACAATTAAACAACATTCGACCGGAAAGTGATTTTTTAAACTAAGTTAAAGTTTGCTTGCCACAGCAAACTGACAAAGCTTTAAAAAACAATTTCCGAAGGAAAACATTTAGTATTTCCCAGTAACTTCATTAAATTCTTACAAAATTGTCTTTATAGAACCCCTCCAGCCTTTTTAGCCCCTTTCTGATTAGTGATGTGCTACGACTTTGTTGTGTACACTTTCATTTCACTTATTTCTCTTCTAACAAATTCTCTATTTAGTTTAGATGTATCTGCAGTAGTAGATTTGGGGCTGCTCGTGGATCGTAATGTTGGGATCGTGAAGAGCTAGTGGCAATGCCGTTGGCAAATGTGGCAGTCCCAATTGATGGATATAAAGGTTGGAAAATTTGCTTCGGTAAGTCATTTAAGATTTATTTTTGGTCCAGATTAATTTTTATATTGCCCCATAAAACTTTTTGACCCCCACAATTAAACAACATTCGACCGGAAAGTGATTTTTTAAACTAAGTTAAAGTTTGCTTGCCACAGCAAACTGACAAAGCTTTAAAAAACAATTTCCGAAGGAAAACATTTAGTATTTCCCAGTAACTTCATTAAATTCTTACAAAATTGTCTTTATAGAACCCCTCCAGCCTTTTTAGCCCCTTTCTGATTAGTGATGTGCTACGACTTTGTTGTGTACACTTCCATTTCACTTATTTCTCTTCTAACAAATTCTCTATTTAGTTTAGGTGTATCTGCAGTAGTAGATTTGGGGCTGCTCGTGGATCGTAATGTTGGGATCGTGAAGAGCTAGTGGCAATGCCGTTGGCAAATGTGGCAGTCCCAATTGATGGATATAAAGGTTGGAAAATTTGCTTCGGTAAGTCATTTAAGATTTATTTTTGGTCCAGATTAATTTTTATATTGCCCCATAAAACTTTTTGACCCCCACAATTAAACAACATTCGACCGGAAAGTGATTTTTTAAACTAAGTTAAAGTTTGCTTGCCACAGCAAACTGACAAAGCTTTAAAAAACAATTTCCGAAGGAAAACATTTAGTATTTCCCAGTAACTTCATTAAATTCTTACAAAATTGTCTTTATAGAACCCCTCCAGCCTTTTTAGCCCCTTTCTGATTAGTGATGTGCTACGACTTTGTTGTGTACACTTTCATTTCACTTATTTCTCTTCTAACAAATTCTCTATTTAGTTTAGATGTATCTGCAGTAGTAGATTTGGGGCTGCTCGTGGATCGTAATGTTGGGATCGTGAGGAGCTAGTGGCAATGCCGTTGGCAAATGTGGCAGTCCCAATTGATGGATATAAAGGTTGGAAAATTTGCTTCGGTAAGTCATTTAAGATTTATTTTTGGTCCAGATTAATTTTTATATTGCCCCATAAAGTTTTTTGACCCCCACAATTAAACAACATTCGACCGGAAAGTGATTTTTAAAACTAAGTTAAAGTTTGCTTGCCACAGCAAACTGACAAAGCTTTAAAAAACAATTTCCGAAGGAAAACATTTAGTATTTCCCAGTAACTTCATTAAATTCTTACAAAATTGTCTTTATAGAACCCCTCCAGCCTTTTTAGCCCCTTTCTGATTAGTGATGTGCTACGACTTTGTTGTGTACACTTTCATTTCACTTATTTCTCTTCTAACAAATTCTCTATTTAGTTTAGGTGTATCTGCAGTAGTAGATTTGGGGCTGCTCGTGGATCGTAATGTTGGGATCGTGAGGAGCTAGTGGCAATGCCGTTGGCAAATGTGGCAGTCCCAATTGATGGATATAAAGGTTGGAAAATTTGCTTCGGTAAGTCATTTAAGATTTATTTTTGGTCCAGATTAATTTTTATATTGCCCCATAAAACTTTTTGACCCCCACAATTAAACAACATTCGACCGGAAAGTGATTTTTTAAACTAAGTTAAAGTTTGCTTGCCACAGCAAACTGACAAAGCTTTAAAAAACAATTTCCGAAGGAAAACATTTAGTATTTCCCAGTAACTTCATTAAATTCTTACAAAATTGTCTTTATAGAACCCCTCCAGCCTTTTTAGCCCCTTTCTGATTAGTGATGTGCTACGACTTTGTTGTGTACACTTTCATTTCACTTATTTCTCTTCTAACAAATTCTCTATTTAGTTTAGATGTATCTGCAGTAGTAGATTCGGGGCTGCTCGTGGATCGTAATGTTGGGATCGTGAGGAGCTAGTGGCAATGCCGTTGGCAAATGTGGCAGTCCCAATTGATGGATATAAAGGTTGGAAAATTTGCTTCGGTAAGTCATTTAAGATTTATTTTTGGTCCAGATTAATTTTTATATTGCCCCATAAAACTTTTTGACCCCCACAATTAAACAACATTCGACCGGAAAGTGATTTTTTAAACTAAGTTAAAGTTTGCTTGCCACAGCAAACTGACAAAGCTTTAAAAAACAATTTCCGAAGGAAAACATTTAGTATTTCCCAGTAACTTCATTAAATTCTTACAAAATTGTCTTTATAGAACCCCTCCAGCCTTTTTAGCCCCTTTCTGATTAGTGATGTGCTACGACTTTGTTGTGTACACTTTCATTTCACTTATTTCTCTTCTAACAAATTCTCTATTTAGTTTAGATGTATCTGCAGTAGTAGATTTGGGGCTGCTCGTGGATCGTAATGTTGGGATCGTGAGGAGCTAGTGGCAATGCCGTTGGCAAATGTGGCAGTCCCAATTGATGGATATAAAGGTTGGAAAATTTGCTTCGGTAAGTCATTTAAGATTTATTTTTGGTCCAGATTAATTTTTATATTGCCCCATAAAGTTTTTTGACCCCCACAATTAAACAACATTCGACCGGAAAGTGATTTTTTAAACTAAGTTAAAGTTTGCTTGCCACAGCAAACTGACAAAGCTTTAAAAAACAATTTCCGAAGGAAAACATTTAGTATTTCCCAGTAACTTCATTAAATTCTTACAAAATTGTCTTTATAGAACCCCTCCAGCCTTTTTAGCCCCTTTCTGATTAGTGATGTGCTACGACTTTGTTGTGTACACTTTCATTTCACTTATTTCTCTTCTAACAAATTCTCTATTTAGTTTAGGTGTATCTGCAGTAGTAGATTTGGGGCTGCTCGTGGATCGTAATGTTGGGATCGTGAAGAGCTAGTGGCAATGCCGTTGGCAAATGTGGCAGTCCCAATTGATGGATATAAAGGTTGGAAAATTTGCTTCGGTAAGTCATTTAAGATTTATTTTTGGTCCAGATTAATTTTTATATTGCCCCATAAAACTTTTTGACCCCCACAATTAAACAACATTCGACCGGAAAGTGATTTTTTAAACTAAGTTAAAGTTTGTTTGCCACAGCAAACTGACAAAGCTTTAAAAAACAATTTCCGAAGGAAAACATTTAGTATTTCCCAGTAACTTCATTAAATTCTTACAAAATTGTCTTTATAGAACCCCTCCAGCCTTTTTAGCCCCTTTCTGATTAGTGATGTGCTACGACTTTGTTGTGTACACTTTCATTTCACTTATTTCTCTTCTAACAAATTCTCTATTTAGTTTAGATGTATCTGCAGTAGTAGATTTGGGGCTGCTCGTGGATCGTAATGTTGGGATCGTGAGGAGCTAGTGGCAATGCCGTTGGCAAATGTGGCAGTCCCAATTGATGGATATAAAGGTTGGAAAATTTGCTTCGGTAAGTCATTTAAGATTTATTTTTGGTCCAGATTAATTTTTATATTGCCCCATAAAGTTTTTTGACCCCCACAATTAAACAACATTCGACCGGAAAGTGATTTTTTAAACTAAGTTAAAGTTTGCTTGCCACAGCAAACTGACAAAGCTTTAAAAAACAATTTCCGAAGGAAAACATTTAGTATTTCCCAGTAACTTCATTAAATTCTTACAAAATTGTCTTTATAGAACCCCTCCAGCCTTTTTAGCCCCTTTCTGATTAGTGATGTGCTACGACTTTGTTGTGTACACTTTCATTTCACTTATTTCTCTTCTAACAAATTCTCTATTTAGTTTAGGTGTATCTGCAGTAGTAGATTTGGGGCTGCTCGTGGATCGTAATGTTGGGATCGTGAGGAGCTAGTGGCAATGCCGTTGGCAAATGTGGCAGTCCCAATTGATGGATATAAAGGTTGGAAAATTTGCTTCGGTAAGTCATTTAAGATTTATTTTTGGTCCAGATTAATTTTTATATTGCCCCATAAAACTTTTTGACCCCCACAATTAAACAACATTCGACCGGAAAGTGATTTTTTAAACTAAGTTAAAGTTTGCTTGCCACAGCAAACTGACAAAGCTTTAAAAAACAATTTCCGAAGGAAAACATTTAGTATTTCCCAGTAACTTCATTAAATTCTTACAAAATTGTCTTTATAGAACCCCTCCAGCCTTTTTAGCCCCTTTCTGATTAGTGATGTGCTACGACTTTGTTGTGTACACTTTCATTTCACTTATTTCTCTTCTAACAAATTCTCTATTTAGTTTAGGTGTATCTGCAGTAGTAGATTTGGGGCTGCTCGTGGATCGTAATGTTGGGATCGTGAAGAGCTAGTGGCAATGCCGTTGGCAAATGTGGCAGTCCCAATTGATGGATATAAAGGTTGGAAAATTTGCTTCGGTAAGTCATTTAAGATTTATTTTTGGTCCAGATTAATTTTTATATTGCCCCATAAAGTTTTTTGACCCCCACAATTAAACAACATTCGACCGGAAAGTGATTCTTTAAACTAAGTTAAAGTTTGCTTGCCACAGCAAACTGACAAAGCTTTAAAAAACAATTTCCGAAGGAAAACATTTAGTATTTCCCAGTAACTTCATTAAATTCTTACAAAATTGTCTTTATAGAACCCCTCCAGCCTTTTTAGCCCCTTTCTGATTAGTGATGTGCTACGACTTTGTTGTGTACACTTTCATTTCACTTATTTCTCTTCTAACAAATTCTCTATTTAGTTTAGATGTATCTGCAGTAGTAGATTTGGGGCTGCTCGTGGATCGTAATGTTGGGATCGTGAGGAGCTAGTGGCAATGCCGTTGGCAAATGTGGCAGTCCCAATTGATGGATATAAAGGTTGGAAAATTTGCTTCGGTAAGTCATTTAAGATTTATTTTTGGTCCAGATTAATTTTTATATTGCCCCATAAAACTTTTTGACCCCCACAATTAAACAACATTCGACCGGAAAGTGATTTTTTAAACTAAGTTAAAGTTTGCTTGCCACAGCAAACTGACAAAGCTTTAAAAAACAATTTCCGAAGGAAAACATTTAGTATTTCCCAGTAACTTCATTAAATTCTTACAAAATTGTCTTTATAGAACCCCTCCAGCCTTTTTAGCCCCTTTCTGATTAGTGATGTGCTACGACTTTGTTGTGTACACTTTCATTTCACTTATTTCTCTTCTAACAAATTCTCTATTTAGTTTAGGTGTATCTGCAGTAGTAGATTTGGGGCTGCTCGTGGATCGTAATGTTGGGATCGTGAGGAGCTAGTGGCAATGCCGTTGGCAAATGTGGCAGTCCCAATTGATGGATATAAAGGTTGGAAAATTTGCTTCGGTAAGTCATTTAAGATTTATTTTTGGTCCAGATTAATTTTTATATTGCCCCATAAAACTTTTTGACCCCCACAATTAAACAACATTCGACCGGAAAGTGATTTTTTAAACTAAGTTAAAGTTTGCTTGCCACAGCAAACTGACAAAGCTTTAAAAAACAATTTCCGAAGGAAAACATTTAGTATTTCCCAGTAACTTCATTAAATTCTTACAAAATTGTCTTTATAGAACCCCTCCAGCCTTTTTAGCCCCTTTCTGATTAGTGATGTGCTACGACTTTGTTGTGTACACTTTCATTTCACTTATTTCTCTTCTAACAAATTCTCTATTTAGTTTAGATGTATCTGCAGTAGTAGATTTGGGGCTGCTCGTGGATCGTAATGTTGGGATCGTGAGGAGCTAGTGGCAATGCCGTTGGCAAATGTGGCAGTCCCAATTGATGGATATAAAGGTTGGAAAATTTGCTTCGGTAAGTCATTTAAGATTTATTTTTGGTCCAGATTAATTTTTATATTGCCCCATAAAACTTTTTGACCCCCACAATTAAACAACATTCGACCGGAAAGTGATTTTTTAAACTAAGTTAAAGTTTGCTTGCCACAGCAAACTGACAAAGCTTTAAAAAACAATTTCCGAAGGAAAACATTTAGTATTTCCCAGTAACTTCATTAAATTCTTACAAAATTGTCTTTATAGAACCCCTCCAGCCTTTTTAGCCCCTTTCTGATTAGTGATGTGCTACGACTTTGTTGTGTACACTTTCATTTCACTTATTTCTCTTCTAACAAATTCTCTATTTAGTTTAGGTGTATCTGCAGTAGTAGATTTGGGGCTGCTCGTGGATCGTAATGTTGGGATCGTGAAGAGCTAGTGGCAATGCCGTTGGCAAATGTGGCAGTCCCAATTGATGGATATAAAGGTTGGAAAATTTGCTTCGGTAAGTCATTTAAGATTTATTTTTGGTCCAGATTAATTTTTATATTGCCCCATAAAGTTTTTTGACCCCCACAATTAAACAACATTCGACCGGAAAGTGATTTTTTAAACTAAGTTAAAGTTTGCTTGCCACAGCAAACTGACAAAGCTTTAAAAAACAATTTCCGAAGGAAAACATTTAGTATTTCCCAGTAACTTCATTAAATTCTTACAAAATTGTCTTTATAGAACCCCTCCAGCCTTTTTAGCCCCTTTCTGATTAGTGATGTGCTACGACTTTGTTGTGTACACTTTCATTTCACTTATTTCTCTTCTAACAAATTCTCTATTTAGTTTAGATGTATCTGCAGTAGTAGATTTGGGGCTGCTCGTGGATCGTAATGTTGGGATCGTGAGGAGCTAGTGGCAATGCCGTTGGCAAATGTGGCAGTCCCAATTGATGGATATAAAGGTTGGAAAATTTGCTTCGGTAAGTCATTTAAGATTTATTTTTGGTCCAGATTAATTTTTATATTGCCCCATAAAACTTTTTGACCCCCACAATTAAACAACATTCGACCGGAAAGTGATTTTTCAAACTAAGTTAAAGTTTGCTTGCCACAGCAAACTGACAAAGCTTTAAAAAACAATTTCCGAAGGAAAACATTTAGTATTTCCCAGTAACTTCATTAAATTCTTACAAAATTGTCTTTATAGAACCCCTCCAGCCTTTTTAGCCCCTTTCTGATTAGTGATGTGCTACGACTTTGTTGTGTACACTTTCATTTCACTTATTTCTCTTCTAACAAATTCTCTATTTAGTTTAGGTGTATCTGCAGTAGTAGATTTGGGGCTGCTCGTGGATCGTAATGTTGGGATCGTGAAGAGCTAGTGGCAATGCCGTTGGCAAATGTGGCAGTCCCAATTGATGGATATAAAGGTTGGAAAATTTGCTTCGGTAAGTCATTTAAGATTTATTTTTGGTCCAGATTAATTTTTATATTGCCCCATAAAGTTTTTTGACCCCCACAATTAAACAACATTCGACCGGAAAGTGATTTTTTAAACTAAGTTAAAGTTTGCTTGCCACAGCAAACTGACAAAGCTTTAAAAAACAATTTCCGAAGGAAAACATTTAGTATTTCCCAGTAACTTCATTAAATTCTTACAAAATTGTCTTTATAGAACCCCTCCAGCCTTTTTAGCCCCTTTCTGATTAGTGATGTGCTACGACTTTGTTGTGTACACTTTCATTTCACTTATTTCTCTTCTAACAAATTCTCTATTTAGTTTAGATGTATCTGCAGTAGTAGATTTGGGGCTGCTCGTGGATCGTAATGTTGGGATCGTGAGGAGCTAGTGGCAATGCCGTTGGCAAATGTGGCAGTCCCAATTGATGGATATAAAGGTTGGAAAATTTGCTTCGGTAAGTCATTTAAGATTTATTTTTGGTCCAGATTAATTTTTATATTGCCCCATAAAACTTTTTGACCCCCACAATTAAACAACATTCGACCGGAAAGTGATTTTTTAAACTAAGTTAAAGTTTGCTTGCCACAGCAAACTGACAAAGCTTTAAAAAACAATTTCCGAAGGAAAACATTTAGTATTTCCCAGTAACTTCATTAAATTCTTACAAAATTGTCTTTATAGAACCCCTCCAGCCTTTTTAGCCCCTTTCTGATTAGTGATGTGCTACGACTTTGTTGTGTACACTTTCATTTCACTTATTTCTCTTCTAACAAATTCTCTATTTAGTTTAGGTGTATCTGCAGTAGTAGATTTGGGGCTGCTCGTGGATCGTAATGTTGGGATCGTGAAGAGCTAGTGGCAATGCCGTTGGCAAATGTGGCAGTCCCAATTGATGGATATAAAGGTTGGAAAATTTGCTTCGGTAAGTCATTTAAGATTTATTTTTGGTCCAGATTAATTTTTATATTGCCCCATAAAACTTTTTGACCCCCACAATTAAACAACATTCGACCGGAAAGTGATTTTTTAAACTAAGTTAAAGTTTGCTTGCCACAGCAAACTGACAAAGCTTTAAAAAACAATTTCCGAAGGAAAACATTTAGTATTTCCCAGTAACTTCATTAAATTCTTACAAAATTGTCTTTATAGAACCCCTCCAGCCTTTTTAGCCCCTTTCTGATTAGTGATGTGCTACGACTTTGTTGTGTACACTTTCATCTCACTTATTTCTCTTCTAACAAATTCTCTATTTAGTTTAGATGTATCTGCAGTAGTAGATTTGGGGCTGCTCGTGGATCGTAATGTTGGGATCGTGAGGAGCTAGTGGCAATGCCGTTGGCAAATGTGGCAGTCCCAATTGATGGATATAAAGGTTGGAAAATTTGCTTCGGTAAGTCATTTAAGATTTATTTTTGGTCCAGATTAATTTTTATATTGCCCCATAAAACTTTTTGACCCCCACAATTAAACAACATTCGACCGGAAAGTGATTTTTTAAACTAAGTTAAAGTTTGCTTGCCACAGCAAACTGACAAAGCTTTAAAAAACAATTTCCGAAGGAAAACATTTAGTATTTCCCAGTAACTTCATTAAATTCTTACAAAATTGTCTTTATAGAACCCCTCCAGCCTTTTTAGCCCCTTTCTGATTAGTGATGTGCTACGACTTTGTTGTGTACACTTTCATTTCACTTATTTCTCTTCTAACAAATTCTCTATTTAGTTTAGGTGTATCTGCAGTAGTAGATTTGGGGCTGCTCGTGGATCGTAATGTTGGGATCGTGAAGAGCTAGTGGCAATGCCGTTGGCAAATGTGGCAGTCCCAATTGATGGATATAAAGGTTGGAAAATTTGCTTCGGTAAGTCATTTAAGATTTATTTTTGGTCCAGATTAATTTTTATATTGCCCCATAAAGTTTTTTGACCCCCACAATTAAACAACATTCGACCGGAAAGTGATTTTTTAAACTAAGTTAAAGTTTGCTTGCCACAGCAAACTGACAAAGCTTTAAAAAACAATTTCCGAAGGAAAACATTTAGTATTTCCCAGTAACTTCATTAAATTCTTACAAAATTGTCTTTATAGAACCCCTCCAGCCTTTTTAGCCCCTTTCTGATTAGTGATGTGCTACGACTTTGTTGTGTACACTTTCATTTCACTTATTTCTCTTCTAACAAATTCTCTATTTAGTTTAGATGTATCTGCAGTAGTAGATTTGGGGCTGCTCGTGGATCGTAATGTTGGGATCGTGAGGAGCTAGTGGCAATGCCGTTGGCAAATGTGGCAGTCCCAATTGATGGATATAAAGGTTGGAAAATTTGCTTCGGTAAGTCATTTAAGATTTATTTTTGGTCCAGATTAATTTTTATATTGCCCCATAAAACTTTTTGACCCCCACAATTAAACAACATTCGACCGGAAAGTGATTTTTTAAACTAAGTTAAAGTTTGCTTGCCACAGCAAACTGACAAAGCTTTAAAAAACAATTTCCGAAGGAAAACATTTAGTATTTCCCAGTAACTTCATTAAATTCTTACAAAATTGTCTTTATAGAACCCCTCCAGCCTTTTTAGCCCCTTTCTGATTAGTGATGTGCTACGACTTTGTTGTGTACACTTTCATCTCACTTATTTCTCTTCTAACAAATTCTCTATTTAGTTTAGATGTATCTGCAGTAGTAGATTTGGGGCTGCTCGTGGATCGTAATGTTGGGATCGTGAGGAGCTAGTGGCAATGCCGTTGGCAAATGTGGCAGTCCCAATTGATGGATATAAAGGTTGGAAAATTTGCTTCGGTAAGTCATTTAAGATTTATTTTTGGTCCAGATTAATTTTTATATTGCCCCATAAAACTTTTTGACCCCCACAATTAAACAACATTCGACCGGAAAGTGATTTTTTAAACTAAGTTAAAGTTTGCTTGCCACAGCAAACTGACAAAGCTTTAAAAAACAATTTCCGAAGGAAAACATTTAGTATTTCCCAGTAACTTCATTAAATTCTTACAAAATTGTCTTTATAGAACCCCTCCAGCCTTTTTAGCCCCTTTCTGATTAGTGATGTGCTACGACTTTGTTGTGTACACTTTCATTTCACTTATTTCTCTTCTAACAAATTCTCTATTTAGTTTAGGTGTATCTGCAGTAGTAGATTTGGGGCTGCTCGTGGATCGTAATGTTGGGATCGTGAAGAGCTAGTGGCAATGCCGTTGGCAAATGTGGCAGTCCCAATTGATGGATATAAAGGTTGGAAAATTTGCTTCGGTAAGTCATTTAAGATTTATTTTTGGTCCAGATTAATTTTTATATTGCCCCATAAAGTTTTTTGACCCCCACAATTAAACAACATTCGACCGGAAAGTGATTTTTTAAACTAAGTTAAAGTTTGCTTGCCACAGCAAACTGACAAAGCTTTAAAAAACAATTTCCGAAGGAAAACATTTAGTATTTCCCAGTAACTTCATTAAATTCTTACAAAATTGTCTTTATAGAACCCCTCCAGCCTTTTTAGCCCCTTTCTGATTAGTGATGTGCTACGACTTTGTTGTGTACACTTTCATTTCACTTATTTCTCTTCTAACAAATTCTCTATTTAGTTTAGATGTATCTGCAGTAGTAGATTTGGGGCTGCTCGTGGATCGTAATGTTGGGATCGTGAGGAGCTAGTGGCAATGCCGTTGGCAAATGTGGCAGTCCCAATTGATGGATATAAAGGTTGGAAAATTTGCTTCGGTAAGTCATTTAAGATTTATTTTTGGTCCAGATTAATTTTTATATTGCCCCATAAAACTTTTTGACCCCCACAATTAAACAACATTCGACCGGAAAGTGATTTTTTAAACTAAGTTAAAGTTTGCTTGCCACAGCAAACTGACAAAGCTTTAAAAAACAATTTCCGAAGGAAAACATTTAGTATTTCCCAGTAACTTCATTAAATTCTTACAAAATTGTCTTTATAGAACCCCTCCAGCCTTTTTAGCCCCTTTCTGATTAGTGATGTGCTACGACTTTGTTGTGTACACTTTCATCTCACTTATTTCTCTTCTAACAAATTCTCTATTTAGTTTAGATGTATCTGCAGTAGTAGATTTGGGGCTGCTCGTGGATCGTAATGTTGGGATCGTGAGGAGCTAGTGGCAATGCCGTTGGCAAATGTGGCAGTCCCAATTGATGGATATAAAGGTTGGAAAATTTGCTTCGGTAAGTCATTTAAGATTTATTTTTGGTCCAGATTAATTTTTATATTGCCCCATAAAACTTTTTGACCCCCACAATTAAACAACATTCGACCGGAAAGTGATTTTTTAAACTAAGTTAAAGTTTGCTTGCCACAGCAAACTGACAAAGCTTTAAAAAACAATTTCCGAAGGAAAACATTTAGTATTTCCCAGTAACTTCATTAAATTCTTACAAAATTGTCTTTATAGAACCCCTCCAGCCTTTTTAGCCCCTTTCTGATTAGTGATGTGCTACGACTTTGTTGTGTACACTTTCATTTCACTTATTTCTCTTCTAACAAATTCTCTATTTAGTTTAGGTGTATCTGCAGTAGTAGATTTGGGGCTGCTCGTGGATCGTAATGTTGGGATCGTGAAGAGCTAGTGGCAATGCCGTTGGCAAATGTGGCAGTCCCAATTGATGGATATAAAGGTTGGAAAATTTGCTTCGGTAAGTCATTTAAGATTTATTTTTGGTCCAGATTAATTTTTATATTGCCCCATAAAGTTTTTTGACCCCCACAATTAAACAACATTCGACCGGAAAGTGATTTTTTAAACTAAGTTAAAGTTTGCTTGCCACAGCAAACTGACAAAGCTTTAAAAAACAATTTCCGAAGGAAAACATTTAGTATTTCCCAGTAACTTCATTAAATTCTTACAAAATTGTCTTTATAGAACCCCTCCAGCCTTTTTAGCCCCTTTCTGATTAGTGATGTGCTACGACTTTGTTGTGTACACTTTCATTTCACTTATTTCTCTTCTAACAAATTCTCTATTTAGTTTAGATGTATCTGCAGTAGTAGATTTGGGGCTGCTCGTGGATCGTAATGTTGGGATCGTGAGGAGCTAGTGGCAATGCCGTTGGCAAATGTGGCAGTCCCAATTGATGGATATAAAGGTTGGAAAATTTGCTTCGGTAAGTCATTTAAGATTTATTTTTGGTCCAGATTAATTTTTATATTGCCCCATAAAACTTTTTGACCCCCACAATTAAACAACATTCGACCGGAAAGTGATTTTTTAAACTAAGTTAAAGTTTGCTTGCCACAGCAAACTGACAAAGCTTTAAAAAACAATTTCCGAAGGAAAACATTTAGTATTTCCCAGTAACTTCATTAAATTCTTACAAAATTGTCTTTATAGAACCCCTCCAGCCTTTTTAGCCCCTTTCTGATTAGTGATGTGCTACGACTTTGTTGTGTACACTTTCATTTCACTTATTTCTCTTCTAACAAATTCTCTATTTAGTTTAGGTGTATCTGCAGTAGTAGATTTGGGGCTGCTCGTGGATCGTAATGTTGGGATCGTGAGGAGCTAGTGGCAATGCCGTTGGCAAATGTGGCAGTCCCAATTGATGGATATAAAGGTTGGAAAATTTGCTTCGGTAAGTCATTTAAGATTTATTTTTGGTCCAGATTAATTTTTATATTGCCCCATAAAACTTTTTGACCCCCACAATTAAACAACATTCGACCGGAAAGTGATTTTTTAAACTAAGTTAAAGTTTGCTTGCCACAGCAAACTGACAAAGCTTTAAAAAACAATTTCCGAAGGAAAACATTTAGTATTTCCCAGTAACTTCATTAAATTCTTACAAAATTGTCTTTATAGAACCCCTCCAGCCTTTTTAGCCCCTTTCTGATTAGTGATGTGCTACGACTTTGTTGTGTACACTTTCATTTCACTTATTTCTCTTCTAACAAATTCTCTATTTAGTTTAGATGTATCTGCAGTAGTAGATTTGGGGCTGCTCGTGGATCGTAATGTTGGGATCGTGAGGAGCTAGTGGCAATGCCGTTGGCAAATGTGGCAGTCCCAATTGATGGATATAAAGGTTGGAAAATTTGCTTCGGTAAGTCATTTAAGATTTATTTTGGTCCAGATTAATTTTTATATTGCCCCATAAAACTTTTTGACCCCCACAATTAAACAACATTCGACCGGAAAGTGATTTTTTAAACTAAGTTAAAGTTTGCTTGCCACAGCAAACTGACAAAGCTTTAAAAAACAATTTCCGAAGGAAAACATTTAGTATTTCCCAGTAACTTCATTAAATTCTTACAAAATTGTCTTTATAGAACCCCTCCAGCCTTTTTAGCCCCTTTCTGATTAGTGATGTGCTACGACTTTGTTGTGTACACTTTCATTTCACTTATTTCTCTTCTAACAAATTCTCTATTTAGTTTAGGTGTATCTGCAGTAGTAGATTTGGGGCTGCTCGTGGATCGTAATGTTGGGATCGTGAGGAGCTAGTGGCAATGCCGTTGGCAAATGTGGCAGTCCCAATTGATGGATATAAAGGTTGGAAAATTTGCTTCGGTAAGTCATTTAAGATTTATTTTTGGTCCAGATTAATTTTTATATTGCCCCATAAAACTTTTTGACCCCCACAATTAAACAACATTCGACCGGAAAGTGATTTTTTAAACTAAGTTAAAGTTTGCTTGCCACAGCAAACTGACAAAGCTTTAAAAAACAATTTCCGAAGGAAAACATTTAGTATTTCCCAGTAACTTCATTAAATTCTTACAAAATTGTCTTTATAGAACCCCTCCAGCCTTTTTAGCCCCTTTCTGATTAGTGATGTGCTACGACTTTGTTGTGTACACTTTCATTTCACTTATTTCTCTTCTAACAAATTCTCTATTTAGTTTAGGTGTATCTGCAGTAGTAGATTTGGGGCTGCTCGTGGATCGTAATGTTGGGATCGTGAGGAGCTAGTGGCAATGCCGTTGGCAAATGTGGCAGTCCCAATTGATGGATATAAAGGTTGGAAAATTTGCTTCGGTAAGTCATTTAAGATTTATTTTTGGTCCAGATTAATTTTTATATTGCCCCATAAAACTTTTTGACCCCCACAATTAAACAACATTCGACCGGAAAGTGATTTTTTAAACTAAGTTAAAGTTTGCTTGCCACAGCAAACTGACAAAGCTTTAAAAAACAATTTCCGAAGGAAAACATTTAGTATTTCCCAGTAACTTCATTAAATTCTTACAAAATTGTCTTTATAGAACCCCTCCAGCCTTTTTAGCCCCTTTCTGATTAGTGATGTGCTACGACTTTGTTGTGTACACTTTCATTTCACTTATTTCTCTTCTAACAAATTCTCTATTTAGTTTAGGTGTATCTGCAGTAGTAGATTTGGGGCTGCTCGTGGATCGTAATGTTGGGATCGTGAGGAGCTAGTGGCAATGCCGTTGGCAAATGTGGCAGTCCCAATTGATGGATATAAAGGTTGGAAAATTTGCTTCGGTAAGTCATTTAAGATTTATTTTTGGTCCAGATTAATTTTTATATTGCCCCATAAAACTTTTTGACCCCCACAATTAAACAACATTCGACCGGAAAGTGATTTTTTAAACTAAGTTAAAGTTTGCTTGCCACAGCAAACTGACAAAGCTTTAAAAAACAATTTCCGAAGGAAAACATTTAGTATTTCCCAGTAACTTCATTAAATTCTTACAAAATTGTCTTTATAGAACCCCTCCAGCCTTTTTAGCCCCTTTCTGATTAGTGATGTGCTACGACTTTGTTGTGTACACTTTCATTTCACTTATTTCTCTTCTAACAAATTCTCTATTTAGTTTAGGTGTATCTGCAGTAGTAGATTTGGGGCTGCTCGTGGATCGTAATGTTGGGATCGTGAGGAGCTAGTGGCAATGCCGTTGGCAAATGTGGCAGTCCCAATTGATGGATATAAAGGTTGGAAAATTTGCTTCGGTAAGTCATTTAAGATTTATTTTTGGTCCAGATTAATTTTTATATTGCCCCATAAAACTTTTTGACCCCCACAATTAAACAACATTCGACCGGAAAGTGATTTTTTAAACTAAGTTAAAGTTTGCTTGCCACAGCAAACTGACAAAGCTTTAAAAAACAATTTCCGAAGGAAAACATTTAGTATTTCCCAGTAACTTCATTAAATTCTTACAAAATTGTCTTTATAGAACCCCTCCAGCCTTTTTAGCCCCTTTCTGATTAGTGATGTGCTACGACTTTGTTGTGTACACTTTCATTTCACTTATTTCTCTTCTAACAAATTCTCTATTTAGTTTAGATGTATCTGCAGTAGTAGATTTGGGGCTGCTCGTGGATCGTAATGTTGGGATCGTGAGGAGCTAGTGGCAATGCCGTTGGCAAATGTGGCAGTCCCAATTGATGGATATAAAGGTTGGAAAATTTGCTTCGGTAAGTCATTTAAGATTTATTTTTGGTCCAGATTAATTTTTATATTGCCCCATAAAACTTTTTGACCCCCACAATTAAACAACATTCGACCGGAAAGTGATTTTTTAAACTAAGTTAAAGTTTGCTTGCCACAGCAAACTGACAAAGCTTTAAAAAACAATTTCCGAAGGAAAACATTTAGTATTTCCCAGTAACTTCATTAAATTCTTACAAAATTGTCTTTATAGAACCACTCCAGCCTTTTTAGCCCCTTTCTGATTAGTGATGTGCTACGACTTTGTTGTGTACACTTTCATTTCACTTATTTCTCTTCTAACAAATTCTCTATTTAGTTTAGGTGTATCTGCAGTAGTAGATTTGGGGCTGCTCGTGGATCGTAATGTTGGGATCGTGAGGAGCTAGTGGCAATGCCGTTGGCAAATGTGGCAGTCCCAATTGATGGATATAAAGGTTGGAAAATTTGCTTCGGTAAGTCATTTAAGATTTATTTTTGGTCCAGATTAATTTTTATATTGCCCCATAAAACTTTTTGACCCCCACAATTAAACAACATTCGACCGGAAAGTGATTTTTTAAACTAAGTTAAAGTTTGCTTGCCACAGCAAACTGACAAAGCTTTAAAAAACAATTTCCGAAGGAAAACATTTAGTATTTCCCAGTAACTTCATTAAATTCTTACAAAATTGTCTTTATAGAACCCCTCCAGCCTTTTTAGCCCCTTTCTGATTAGTGATGTGCTACGACTTTGTTGTGTACACTTTCATTTCACTTATTTCTCTTCTAACAAATTCTCTATTTAGTTTAGGTGTATCTGCAGTAGTAGATTTGGGGCTGCTCGTGGATCGTAATGTTGGGATCGTGAGGAGCTAGTGGCAATGCCGTTGGCAAATGTGGCAGTCCCAATTGATGGATATAAAGGTTGGAAAATTTGCTTCGGTAAGTCATTTAAGATTTATTTTTGGTCCAGATTAATTTTTATATTGCCCCATAAAACTTTTTGACCCCCACAATTAAACAACATTCGACCGGAAAGTGATTTTTTAAACTAAGTTAAAGTTTGCTTGCCACAGCAAACTGACAAAGCTTTAAAAAACAATTTCCGAAGGAAAACATTTAGTATTTCCCAGTAACTTCATTAAATTCTTACAAAATTGTCTTTATAGAACCCCTCCAGCCTTTTTAGCCCCTTTCTGATTAGTGATGTGCTACGACTTTGTTGTGTACACTTTCATTTCACTTATTTCTCTTCTAACAAATTCTCTATTTAGTTTAGGTGTATCTGCAGTAGTAGATTTGGGGCTGCTCGTGGATCGTAATGTTGGGATCGTGAGGAGCTAGTGGCAATGCCGTTGGCAAATGTGGCAGTCCCAATTGATGGATATAAAGGTTGGAAAATTTGCTTCGGTAAGTCATTTAAGATTTATTTTTGGTCCAGATTAATTTTTATATTGCCCCATAAAACTTTTTGACCCCCACAATTAAACAACATTCGACCGGAAAGTGATTTTTTAAACTAAGTTAAAGTTTGCTTGCCACAGCAAACTGACAAAGCTTTAAAAAACAATTTCCGAAGGAAAACATTTAGTATTTCCCAGTAACTTCATTAAATTCTTACAAAATTGTCTTTATAGAACCCCTCCAGCCTTTTTAGCCCCTTTCTGATTAGTGATGTGCTACGACTTTGTTGTGTACACTTTCATTTCACTTATTTTTCTTCTAACAAATTCTCTATTTAGTTTAGGTGTATCTGCAGTAGTAGATTTGGGGCTGCTCGTGGATCGTAATGTTGGGATCGTGAGGAGCTAGTGGCAATGCCGTTGGCAAATGTGGCAGTCCCAATTGATGGATATAAAGGTTGGAAAATTTGCTTCGGTAAGTCATTTAAGATTTATTTTTGGTCCAGATTAATTTTTATATTGCCCCATAAAACTTTTTGACCCCCACAATTAAACAACATTCGACCGGAAAGTGATTTTTTAAACTAAGTTAAAGTTTGCTTGCCACAGCAAACTGACAAAGCTTTAAAAAACAATTTCCGAAGGAAAACATTTAGTATTTCCCAGTAACTTCATTAAATTCTTACAAAATTGTCTTTATAGAACCCCTCCAGCCTTTTTAGCCCCTTTCTGATTAGTGATGTGCTACGACTTTGTTGTGTACACTTTCATTTCACTTATTTCTCTTCTAACAAATTCTCTATTTAGTTTAGGTGTATCTGCAGTAGTAGATTTGGGGCTGCTCGTGGATCGTAATGTTGGGATCGTGAGGAGCTAGTGGCAATGCCGTTGGCAAATGTGGCAGTCCCAATTGATGGATATAAAGGTTGGAAAATTTGCTTCGGTAAGTCATTTAAGATTTATTTTTGGTCCAGATTAATTTTTATATTGCCCCATAAAACTTTTTGACCCCCACAATTAAACAACATTCGACCGGAAAGTGATTTTTTAAACTAAGTTAAAGTTTGCTTGCCACAGCAAACTGACAAAGCTTTAAAAAACAATTTCCGAAGGAAAACATTTAGTATTTCCCAGTAACTTCATTAAATTCTTACAAAATTGTCTTTATAGAACCCCTCCAGCCTTTTTAGCCCCTTTCTGATTAGTGATGTGCTACGACTTTGTTGTGTACACTTTCATTTCACTTATTTCTCTTCTAACAAATTCTCTATTTAGTTTAGATGTATCTGCAGTAGTAGATTTGGGGCTGCTCGTGGATCGTAATGTTGGGATCGTGAGGAGCTAGTGGCAATGCCGTTGGCAAATGTGGCAGTCCCAATTGATGGATATAAAGGTTGGAAAATTTGCTTCGGTAAGTCATTTAAGATTTATTTTTGGTCCAGATTAATTTTTATATTGCCCCATAAAACTTTTTGACCCCCACAATTAAACAACATTCGACCGGAAAGTGATTTTTTAAACTAAGTTAAAGTTTGCTTGCCACAGCAAACTGACAAAGCTTTAAAAAACAATTTCCGAAGGAAAACATTTAGTATTTCCCAGTAACTTCATTAAATTCTTACAAAATTGTCTTTATAGAACCCCTCCAGCCTTTTTAGCCCCTTTCTGATTAGTGATGTGCTACGACTTTGTTGTGTACACTTTCATTTCACTTATTTCTCTTCTAACAAATTCTCTATTTAGTTTAGGTGTATCTGCAGTAGTAGATTTGGGGCTGCTCGTGGATCGTAATGTTGGGATCGTGAGGAGCTAGTGGCAATGCCGTTGGCAAATGTGGCAGTCCCAATTGATGGATATAAAGGTTGGAAAATTTGCTTCGGTAAGTCATTTAAGATTTATTTTTGGTCCAGATTAATTTTTATATTGCCCCATAAAACTTTTTGACCCCCACAATTAAACAACATTCGACCGGAAAGTGATTTTTTAAACTAAGTTAAAGTTTGCTTGCCACAGCAAACTGACAAAGCTTTAAAAAACAATTTCCGAAGGAAAACATTTAGTATTTCCCAGTAACTTCATTAAATTCTTACAAAATTGTCTTTATAGAACCCCTCCAGCCTTTTTAGCCCCTTTCTGATTAGTGATGTGCTACGACTTTGTTGTGTACACTTTCATTTCACTTATTTCTCTTCTAACAAATTCTCTATTTAGTTTAGGTGTATCTGCAGTAGTAGATTTGGGGCTGCTCGTGGATCGTAATGTTGGGATCGTGAGGAGCTAGTGGCAATGCCGTTGGCAAATGTGGCAGTCCCAATTGATGGATATAAAGGTTGGAAAATTTGCTTCGGTAAGTCATTTAAGATTTATTTTTGGTCCAGATTAATTTTTATATTGCCCCATAAAACTTTTTGACCCCCACAATTAAACAACATTCGACCGGAAAGTGATTTTTTAAACTAAGTTAAAGTTTGCTTGCCACAGCAAACTGACAAAGCTTTAAAAAACAATTTCCGAAGGAAAACATTTAGTATTTCCCAGTAACTTCATTAAATTCTTACAAAATTGTCTTTATAGAACCCCTCCAGCCTTTTTAGCCCCTTTCTGATTAGTGATGTGCTACGACTTTGTTGTGTACACTTTCATTTCACTTATTTCTCTTCTAACAAATTCTCTATTTAGTTTAGGTGTATCTGCAGTAGTAGATTTGGGGCTGCTCGTGGATCGTAATGTTGGGATCGTGAGGAGCTAGTGGCAATGCCGTTGGCAAATGTGGCAGTCCCAATTGATGGATATAAAGGTTGGAAAATTTGCTTCGGTAAGTCATTTAAGATTTATTTTTGGTCCAGATTAATTTTTATATTGCCCCATAAAACTTTTTGACCCCCACAATTAAACAACATTCGACCGGAAAGTGATTTTTTAAACTAAGTTAAAGTTTGCTTGCCACAGCAAACTGACAAAGCTTTAAAAAACAATTTCCGAAGGAAAACATTTAGTATTTCCCAGTAACTTCATTAAATTCTTACAAAATTGTCTTTATAGAACCCCTCCAGCCTTTTTAGCCCCTTTCTGATTAGTGATGTGCTACGACTTTGTTGTGTACACTTTCATTTCACTTATTTCTCTTCTAACAAATTCTCTATTTAGTTTAGATGTATCTGCAGTAGTAGATTTGGGGCTGCTCGTGGATCGTAATGTTGGGATCGTGAGGAGCTAGTGGCAATGCCGTTGGCAAATGTGGCAGTCCCAATTGATGGATATAAAGGTTGGAAAATTTGCTTCGGTAAGTCATTTAAGATTTATTTTTGGTCCAGATTAATTTTTATATTGCCCCATAAAACTTTTTGACCCCCACAATTAAACAACATTCGACCGGAAAGTGATTTTTTAAACTAAGTTAAAGTTTGCTTGCCACAGCAAACTGACAAAGCTTTAAAAAACAATTTCCGAAGGAAAACATTTAGTATTTCCCAGTAACTTCATTAAATTCTTACAAAATTGTCTTTATAGAACCCCTCCAGCCTTTTTAGCCCCTTTCTGATTAGTGATGTGCTACGACTTTGTTGTGTACACTTTCATTTCACTTATTTCTCTTCTAACAAATTCTCTATTTAGTTTAGGTGTATCTGCAGTAGTAGATTTGGGGCTGCTCGTGGATCGTAATGTTGGGATCGTGAGGAGCTAGTGGCAATGCCGTTGGCAAATGTGGCAGTCCCAATTGATGGATATAAAGGTTGGAAAATTTGCTTCGGTAAGTCATTTAAGATTTATTTTTGGTCCAGATTAATTTTTATATTGCCCCATAAAACTTTTTGACCCCCACAATTAAACAACATTCGACCGGAAAGTGATTTTTTAAACTAAGTTAAAGTTTGCTTGCCACAGCAAACTGACAAAGCTTTAAAAAACAATTTCCGAAGGAAAACATTTAGTATTTCCCAGTAACTTCATTAAATTCTTACAAAATTGTCTTTATAGAACCCCTCCAGCCTTTTTAGCCCCTTTCTGATTAGTGATGTGCTACGACTTTGTTGTGTACACTTTCATTTCACTTATTTCTCTTCTAACAAATTCTCTATTTAGTTTAGGTGTATCTGCAGTAGTAGATTTGGGGCTGCTCGTGGATCGTAATGTTGGGATCGTGAGGAGCTAGTGGCAATGCCGTTGGCAAATGTGGCAGTCCCAATTGATGGATATAAAGGTTGGAAAATTTGCTTCGGTAAGTCATTTAAGATTTATTTTTGGTCCAGATTAATTTTTATATTGCCCCATAAAACTTTTTGACCCCCACAATTAAACAACATTCGACCGGAAAGTGATTTTTTAAACTAAGTTAAAGTTTGCTTGCCACAGCAAACTGACAAAGCTTTAAAAAACAATTTCCGAAGGAAAACATTTAGTATTTCCCAGTAACTTCATTAAATTCTTACAAAATTGTCTTTATAGAACCCCTCCAGCCTTTTTAGCCCCTTTCTGATTAGTGATGTGCTACGACTTTGTTGTGTACACTTTCATTTCACTTATTTCTCTTCTAACAAATTCTCTATTTAGTTTAGGTGTATCTGCAGTAGTAGATTTGGGGCTGCTCGTGGATCGTAATGTTGGGATCGTGAGGAGCTAGTGGCAATGCCGTTGGCAAATGTGGCAGTCCCAATTGATGGATATAAAGGTTGGAAAATTTGCTTCGGTAAGTCATTTAAGATTTATTTTTGGTCCAGATTAATTTTTATATTGCCCCATAAAACTTTTTGACCCCCACAATTAAACAACATTCGACCGGAAAGTGATTTTTTAAACTAAGTTAAAGTTTGCTTGCCACAGCAAACTGACAAAGCTTTAAAAAACAATTTCCGAAGGAAAACATTTAGTATTTCCCAGTAACTTCATTAAATTCTTACAAAATTGTCTTTATAGAACCCCTCCAGCCTTTTTAGCCTCTTTCTGATTAGTGATGTGCTACGACTTTGTTGTGTACACTTTCATTTCACTTATTTCTCTTCTAACAAATTCTCTATTTAGTTTAGATGTATCTGCAGTAGTAGATTTGGGGCTGCTCGTGGATCGTAATGTTGGGATCGTGAGGAGCTAGTGGCAATGCCGTTGGCAAATGTGGCAGTCCCAATTGATGGATATAAAGGTTGGAAAATTTGCTTCGGTAAGTCATTTAAGATTTATTTTTGGTCCAGATTAATTTTTATATTGCCCCATAAAACTTTTTGACCCCCACAATTAAACAACATTCGACCGGAAAGTGATTTTTTAAACTAAGTTAAAGTTTGCTTGCCACAGCAAACTGACAAAGCTTTAAAAAACAATTTCCGAAGGAAAACATTTAGTATTTCCCAGTAACTTCATTAAATTCTTACAAAATTGTCTTTATAGAACCCCTCCAGCCTTTTTAGCCCCTTTCTGATTAGTGATGTGCTACGACTTTGTTGTGTACACTTTCATTTCACTTATTTCTCTTCTAACAAATTCTCTATTTAGTTTAGGTGTATCTGCAGTAGTAGATTTGGGGCTGCTCGTGGATCGTAATGTTGGGATCGTGAGGAGCTAGTGGCAATGCCGTTGGCAAATGTGGCAGTCCCAATTGATGGATATAAAGGTTGGAAAATTTGCTTCGGTAAGTCATTTAAGATTTATTTTTGGTCCAGATTAATTTTTATATTGCCCCATAAAACTTTTTGACCCCCACAATTAAACAACATTCGACCGGAAAGTGATTTTTTAAACTAAGTTAAAGTTTGCTTGCCACAGCAAACTGACAAAGCTTTAAAAAACAATTTCCGAAGGAAAACATTTAGTATTTCCCAGTAACTTCATTAAATTCTTACAAAATTGTCTTTATAGAACCCCTCCAGCCTTTTTAGCCCCTTTCTGATTAGTGATGTGCTACGACTTTGTTGTGTACACTTTCATTTCACTTATTTCTCTTCTAACAAATTCTCTATTTAGTTTAGGTGTATCTGCAGTAGTAGATTTGGGGCTGCTCGTGGATCGTAATGTTGGGATCGTGAGGAGCTAGTGGCAATGCCGTTGGCAAATGTGGCAGTCCCAATTGATGGATATAAAGGTTGGAAAATTTGCTTCGGTAAGTCATTTAAGATTTATTTTTGGTCCAGATTAATTTTTATATTGCCCCATAAAACTTTTTGACCCCCACAATTAAACAACATTCGACCGGAAAGTGATTTTTTAAACTAAGTTAAAGTTTGCTTGCCACAGCAAACTGACAAAGCTTTAAAAAACAATTTCCGAAGGAAAACATTTAGTATTTCCCAGTAACTTCATTAAATTCTTACAAAATTGTCTTTATAGAACCCCTCCAGCCTTTTTAGCCCCTTTCTGATTAGTGATGTGCTACGACTTTGTTGTGTACACTTTCATTTCACTTATTTCTCTTCTAACAAATTCTCTATTTAGTTTAGGTGTATCTGCAGTAGTAGATTTGGGGCTGCTCGTGGATCGTAATGTTGGGATCGTGAGGAGCTAGTGGCAATGCCGTTGGCAAATGTGGCAGTCCCAATTGATGGATATAAAGGTTGGAAAATTTGCTTCGGTAAGTCATTTAAGATTTATTTTTGGTCCAGATTAATTTTTATATTGCCCCATAAAACTTTTTGACCCCCACAATTAAACAACATTCGACCGGAAAGTGATTTTTTAAACTAAGTTAAAGTTTGCTTGCCACAGCAAACTGACAAAGCTTTAAAAAACAATTTCCGAAGGAAAACATTTAGTATTTCCCAGTAACTTCATTAAATTCTTACAAAATTGTCTTTATAGAACCCCTCCAGCCTTTTTAGCCCCTTTCTGATTAGTGATGTGCTACGACTTTGTTGTGTACACTTTCATTTCACTTATTTCTCTTCTAACAAATTCTCTATTTAGTTTAGGTGTATCTGCAGTAGTAGATTTGGGGCTGCTCGTGGATCATAATGTTGGGATCGTGAGGAGCTAGTGGCAATGCCGTTGGCAAATGTGGCAGTCCCAATTGATGGATATAAAGGTTGGAAAATTTGCTTCGGTAAGTCATTTAAGATTTATTTTTGGTCCAGATTAATTTTTATATTGCCCCATAAAACTTTTTGACCCCCACAATTAAACAACATTCGACCGGAAAGTGATTTTTTAAACTAAGTTAAAGTTTGCTTGCCACAGCAAACTGACAAAGCTTTAAAAAACAATTTCCGAAGGAAAACATTTAGTATTTCCCAGTAACTTCATTAAATTCTTACAAAATTGTCTTTATAGAACCCCTCCAGCCTTTTTAGCCTCTTTCTGATTAGTGATGTGCTACGACTTTGTTGTGTACACTTTCATTTCACTTATTTCTCTTCTAACAAATTCTCTATTTAGTTTAGATGTATCTGCAGTAGTAGATTTGGGGCTGCTCGTGGATCGTAATGTTGGGATCGTGAGGAGCTAGTGGCAATGCCGTTGGCAAATGTGGCAGTCCCAATTGATGGATATAAAGGTTGGAAAATTTGCTTCGGTAAGTCATTTAAGATTTATTTTTGGTCCAGATTAATTTTTATATTGCCCCATAAAACTTTTTGACCCCCACAATTAAACAACATTCGACCGGAAAGTGATTTTTTAAACTAAGTTAAAGTTTGCTTGCCACAGCAAACTGACAAAGCTTTAAAAAACAATTTCCGAAGGAAAACATTTAGTATTTCCCAGTAACTTCATTAAATTCTTACAAAATTGTCTTTATAGAACCCCTCCAGCCTTTTTAGCCCCTTTCTGATTAGTGATGTGCTACGACTTTGTTGTGTACACTTTCATTTCACTTATTTCTCTTCTAACAAATTCTCTATTTAGTTTAGGTGTATCTGCAGTAGTAGATTTGGGGCTGCTCGTGGATCGTAATGTTGGGATCGTGAGGAGCTAGTGGCAATGCCGTTGGCAAATGTGGCAGTCCCAATTGATGGATATAAAGGTTGGAAAATTTGCTTCGGTAAGTCATTTAAGATTTATTTTTGGTCCAGATTAATTTTTATATTGCCCCATAAAACTTTTTGACCCCCACAATTAAACAACATTCGACCGGAAAGTGATTTTTTAAACTAAGTTAAAGTTTGCTTGCCACAGCAAACTGACAAAGCTTTAAAAAACAATTTCCGAAGGAAAACATTTAGTATTTCCCAGTAACTTCATTAAATTCTTACAAAATTGTCTTTATAGAACCCCTCCAGCCTTTTTAGCCCCTTTCTGATTAGTGATGTGCTACGACTTTGTTGTGTACACTTTCATTTCACTTATTTCTCTTCTAACAAATTCTCTATTTAGTTTAGGTGTATCTGCAGTAGTAGATTTGGGGCTGCTCGTGGATCGTAATGTTGGGATCGTGAGGAGCTAGTGGCAATGCCGTTGGCAAATGTGGCAGTCCCAATTGATGGATATAAAGGTTGGAAAATTTGCTTCGGTAAGTCATTTAAGATTTATTTTTGGTCCAGATTAATTTTTATATTGCCCCATAAAACTTTTTGACCCCCACAATTAAACAACATTCGACCGGAAAGTGATTTTTTAAACTAAGTTAAAGTTTGCTTGCCACAGCAAACTGACAAAGCTTTAAAAAACAATTTCCGAAGGAAAACATTTAGTATTTCCCAGTAACTTCATTAAATTCTTACAAAATTGTCTTTATAGAACCCCTCCAGCCTTTTTAGCCCCTTTCTGATTAGTGATGTGCTACGACTTTGTTGTGTACACTTTCATTTCACTTATTTCTCTTCTAACAAATTCTCTATTTAGTTTAGGTGTATCTGCAGTAGTAGATTTGGGGCTGCTCGTGGATCGTAATGTTGGGATCGTGAGGAGCTAGTGGCAATGCCGTTGGCAAATGTGGCAGTCCCAATTGATGGATATAAAGGTTGGAAAATTTGCTTCGGTAAGTCATTTAAGATTTATTTTTGGTCCAGATTAATTTTTATATTGCCCCATAAAACTTTTTGACCCCCACAATTAAACAACATTCGACCGGAAAGTGATTTTTTAAACTAAGTTAAAGTTTGCTTGCCACAGCAAACTGACAAAGCTTTAAAAAACAATTTCCGAAGGAAAACATTTAGTATTTCCCAGTAACTTCATTAAATTCTTACAAAATTGTCTTTATAGAACCCCTCCAGCCTTTTTAGCCCCTTTCTGATTAGTGATGTGCTACGACTTTGTTGTGTACACTTTCATTTCACTTATTTCTCTTCTAACAAATTCTCTATTTAGTTTAGGTGTATCTGCAGTAGTAGATTTGGGGCTGCTCGTGGATCGTAATGTTGGGATCGTGAGGAGCTAGTGGCAATGCCGTTGGCAAATGTGGCAGTCCCAATTGATGGATATAAAGGTTGGAAAATTTGCTTCGGTAAGTCATTTAAGATTTATTTTTGGTCCAGATTAATTTTTATATTGCCCCATAAAACTTTTTGACCCCCACAATTAAACAACATTCGACCGGAAAGTGATTTTTTAAACTAAGTTAAAGTTTGCTTGCCACAGCAAACTGACAAAGCTTTAAAAAACAATTTCCGAAGGAAAACATTTAGTATTTCCCAGTAACTTCATTAAATTCTTACAAAATTGTCTTTATAGAACCCCTCCAGCCTTTTTAGCCCCTTTCTGATTAGTGATGTGCTACGACTTTGTTGTGTACACTTTCATTTCACTTATTTCTCTTCTAACAAATTCTCTATTTAGTTTAGGTGTATCTGCAGTAGTAGATTTGGGGCTGCTCGTGGATCGTAATGTTGGGATCGTGAGGAGCTAGTGGCAATGCCGTTGGCAAATGTGGCAGTCCCAATTGATGGATATAAAGGTTGGAAAATTTGCTTCGGTAAGTCATTTAAGATTTATTTTTGGTCCAGATTAATTTTTATATTGCCCCATAAAACTTTTTGACCCCCACAATTAAACAACATTCGACCGGAAAGTGATTTTTTAAACTAAGTTAAAGTTTGCTTGCCACAGCAAACTGACAAAGCTTTAAAAAACAATTTCCGAAGGAAAACATTTAGTATTTCCCAGTAACTTCATTAAATTCTTACAAAATTGTCTTTATAGAACCCCTCCAGCCTTTTTAGCCCCTTTCTGATTAGTGATGTGCTACGACTTTGTTGTGTACACTTTCATTTCACTTATTTCTCTTCTAACAAATTCTCTATTTAGTTTAGATGTATCTGCAGTAGTAGATTTGGGGCTGCTCGTGGATCGTAATGTTGGGATCGTGAGGAGCTAGTGGCAATGCCGTTGGCAAATGTGGCAGTCCCAATTGATGGATATAAAGGTTGGAAAATTTGCTTCGGTAAGTCATTTAAGATTTATTTTTGGTCCAGATTAATTTTTATATTGCCCCATAAAACTTTTTGACCCCCACAATTAAACAACATTCGACCGGAAAGTGATTTTTTAAACTAAGTTAAAGTTTGCTTGCCACAGCAAACTGACAAAGCTTTAAAAAACAATTTCCGAAGGAAAACATTTAGTATTTCCCAGTAACTTCATTAAATTCTTACAAAATTGTCTTTATAGAACCCCTCCAGCCTTTTTAGCCCCTTTCTGATTAGTGATGTGCTACGACTTTGTTGTGTACACTTTCATTTCACTTATTTCTCTTCTAACAAATTCTCTATTTAGTTTAGGTGTATCTGCAGTAGTAGATTTGGGGCTGCTCGTGGATCGTAATGTTGGGATCGTGAGGAGCTAGTGGCAATGCCGTTGGCAAATGTGGCAGTCCCAATTGATGGATATAAAGGTTGGAAAATTTGCTTCGGTAAGTCATTTAAGATTTATTTTTGGTCCAGATTAATTTTTATATTGCCCCATAAAACTTTTTGACCCCCACAATTAAACAACATTCGACCGGAAAGTGATTTTTTAAACTAAGTTAAAGTTTGCTTGCCACAGCAAACTGACAAAGCTTTAAAAAACAATTTCCGAAGGAAAACATTTAGTATTTCCCAGTAACTTCATTAAATTCTTACAAAATTGTCTTTATAGAACCCCTCCAGCCTTTTTAGCCCCTTTCTGATTAGTGATGTGCTACGACTTTGTTGTGTACACTTTCATTTCACTTATTTCTCTTCTAACAAATTCTCTATTTAGTTTAGGTGTATCTGCAGTAGTAGATTTGGGGCTGCTCGTGGATCGTAATGTTGGGATCGTGAGGAGCTAGTGGCAATGCCGTTGGCAAATGTGGCAGTCCCAATTGATGGATATAAAGGTTGGAAAATTTGCTTCGGTAAGTCATTTAAGATTTATTTTTGGTCCAGATTAATTTTTATATTGCCCCATAAAACTTTTTGACCCCCACAATTAAACAACATTCGACCGGAAAGTGATTTTTTAAACTAAGTTAAAGTTTGCTTGCCACAGCAAACTGACAAAGCTTTAAAAAACAATTTCCGAAGGAAAACATTTAGTATTTCCCAGTAACTTCATTAAATTCTTACAAAATTGTCTTTATAGAACCCCTCCAGCCTTTTTAGCCCCTTTCTGATTAGTGATGTGCTACGACTTTGTTGTGTACACTTTCATTTCACTTATTTCTCTTCTAACAAATTCTCTATTTAGTTTAGGTGTATCTGCAGTAGTAGATTTGGGGCTGCTCGTGGATCGTAATGTTGGGATCGTGAGGAGCTAGTGGCAATGCCGTTGGCAAATGTGGCAGTCCCAATTGATGGATATAAAGGTTGGAAAATTTGCTTCGGTAAGTCATTTAAGATTTATTTTTGGTCCAGATTAATTTTTATATTGCCCCATAAAACTTTTTGACCCCCACAATTAAACAACATTCGACCGGAAAGTGATTTTTTAAACTAAGTTAAAGTTTGCTTGCCACAGCAAACTGACAAAGCTTTAAAAAACAATTTCCGAAGGAAAACATTTAGTATTTCCCAGTAACTTCATTAAATTCTTACAAAATTGTCTTTATAGAACCCCTCCAGCCTTTTTAGCCTCTTTCTGATTAGTGATGTGCTACGACTTTGTTGTGTACACTTTCATTTCACTTATTTCTCTTCTAACAAATTCTCTATTTAGTTTAGATGTATCTGCAGTAGTAGATTTGGGGCTGCTCGTGGATCGTAATGTTGGGATCGTGAGGAGCTAGTGGCAATGCCGTTGGCAAATGTGGCAGTCCCAATTGATGGATATAAAGGTTGGAAAATTTGCTTCGGTAAGTCATTTAAGATTTATTTTTGGTCCAGATTAATTTTTATATTGCCCCATAAAACTTTTTGACCCCCACAATTAAACAACATTCGACCGGAAAGTGATTTTTTAAACTAAGTTAAAGTTTGCTTGCCACAGCAAACTGACAAAGCTTTAAAAAACAATTTCCGAAGGAAAACATTTAGTATTTCCCAGTAACTTCATTAAATTCTTACAAAATTGTCTTTATAGAACCCCTCCAGCCTTTTTAGCCCCTTTCTGATTAGTGATGTGCTACGACTTTGTTGTGTACACTTTCATTTCACTTATTTCTCTTCTAACAAATTCTCTATTTAGTTTAGGTGTATCTGCAGTAGTAGATTTGGGGCTGCTCGTGGATCGTAATGTTGGGATCGTGAGGAGCTAGTGGCAATGCCGTTGGCAAATGTGGCAGTCCCAATTGATGGATATAAAGGTTGGAAAATTTGCTTCGGTAAGTCATTTAAGATTTATTTTTGGTCCAGATTAATTTTTATATTGCCCCATAAAACTTTTTGACCCCCACAATTAAACAACATTCGACCGGAAAGTGATTTTTTAAACTAAGTTAAAGTTTGCTTGCCACAGCAAACTGACAAAGCTTTAAAAAACAATTTCCGAAGGAAAACATTTAGTATTTCCCAGTAACTTCATTAAATTCTTACAAAATTGTCTTTATAGAACCCCTCCAGCCTTTTTAGCCCCTTTCTGATTAGTGATGTGCTACGACTTTGTTGTGTACACTTTCATTTCACTTATTTCTCTTCTAACAAATTCTCTATTTAGTTTAGGTGTATCTGCAGTAGTAGATTTGGGGCTGCTCGTGGATCGTAATGTTGGGATCGTGAGGAGCTAGTGGCAATGCCGTTGGCAAATGTGGCAGTCCCAATTGATGGATATAAAGGTTGGAAAATTTGCTTCGGTAAGTCATTTAAGATTTATTTTTGGTCCAGATTAATTTTTATATTGCCCCATAAAACTTTTTGACCCCCACAATTAAACAACATTCGACCGGAAAGTGATTTTTTAAACTAAGTTAAAGTTTGCTTGCCACAGCAAACTGACAAAGCTTTAAAAAACAATTTCCGAAGGAAAACATTTAGTATTTCCCAGTAACTTCATTAAATTCTTACAAAATTGTCTTTATAGAACCCCTCCAGCCTTTTTAGCCCCTTTCTGATTAGTGATGTGCTACGACTTTGTTGTGTACACTTTCATTTCACTTATTTCTCTTCTAACAAATTCTCTATTTAGTTTAGGTGTATCTGCAGTAGTAGATTTGGGGCTGCTCGTGGATCGTAATGTTGGGATCGTGAGGAGCTAGTGGCAATGCCGTTGGCAAATGTGGCAGTCCCAATTGATGGATATAAAGGTTGGAAAATTTGCTTCGGTAAGTCATTTAAGATTTATTTTTGGTCCAGATTAATTTTTATATTGCCCCATAAAACTTTTTGACCCCCACAATTAAACAACATTCGACCGGAAAGTGATTTTTTAAACTAAGTTAAAGTTTGCTTGCCACAGCAAACTGACAAAGCTTTAAAAAACAATTTCCGAAGGAAAACATTTAGTATTTCCCAGTAACTTCATTAAATTCTTACAAAATTGTCTTTATAGAACCCCTCCAGCCTTTTTAGCCCCTTTCTGATTAGTGATGTGCTACGACTTTGTTGTGTACACTTTCATTTCACTTATTTCTCTTCTAACAAATTCTCTATTTAGTTTAGGTGTATCTGCAGTAGTAGATTTGGGGCTGCTCGTGGATCGTAATGTTGGGATCGTGAGGAGCTAGTGGCAATGCCGTTGGCAAATGTGGCAGTCCCAATTGATGGATATAAAGGTTGGAAAATTTGCTTCGGTAAGTCATTTAAGATTTATTTTTGGTCCAGATTAATTTTTATATTGCCCCATAAAACTTTTTGACCCCCACAATTAAACAACATTCGACCGGAAAGTGATTTTTTAAACTAAGTTAAAGTTTGCTTGCCACAGCAAACTGACAAAGCTTTAAAAAACAATTTCCGAAGGAAAACATTTAGTATTTCCCAGTAACTTCATTAAATTCTTACAAAATTGTCTTTATAGAACCCCTCCAGCCTTTTTAGCCCCTTTCTGATTAGTGATGTGCTACGACTTTGTTGTGTACACTTTCATTTCACTTATTTCTCTTCTAACAAATTCTCTATTTAGTTTAGGTGTATCTGCAGTAGTAGATTTGGGGCTGCTCGTGGATCGTAATGTTGGGATCGTGAGGAGCTAGTGGCAATGCCGTTGGCAAATGTGGCAGTCCCAATTGATGGATATAAAGGTTGGAAAATTTGCTTCGGTAAGTCATTTAAGATTTATTTTTGGTCCAGATTAATTTTTATATTGCCCCATAAAACTTTTTGACCCCCACAATTAAACAACATTCGACCGGAAAGTGATTTTTTAAACTAAGTTAAAGTTTGCTTGCCACAGCAAACTGACAAAGCTTTAAAAAACAATTTCCGAAGGAAAACATTTAGTATTTCCCAGTAACTTCATTAAATTCTTACAAAATTGTCTTTATAGAACCCCTCCAGCCTTTTTAGCCTCTTTCTGATTAGTGATGTGCTACGACTTTGTTGTGTACACTTTCATTTCACTTATTTCTCTTCTAACAAATTCTCTATTTAGTTTAGATGTATCTGCAGTAGTAGATTTGGGGCTGCTCGTGGATCGTAATGTTGGGATCGTGAGGAGCTAGTGGCAATGCCGTTGGCAAATGTGGCAGTCCCAATTGATGGATATAAAGGTTGGAAAATTTGCTTCGGTAAGTCATTTAAGATTTATTTTTGGTCCAGATTAATTTTTATATTGCCCCATAAAACTTTTTGACCCCCACAATTAAACAACATTCGACCGGAAAGTGATTTTTTAAACTAAGTTAAAGTTTGCTTGCCACAGCAAACTGACAAAGCTTTAAAAAACAATTTCCGAAGGAAAACATTTAGTATTTCCCAGTAACTTCATTAAATTCTTACAAAATTGTCTTTATAGAACCCCTCCAGCCTTTTTAGCCCCTTTCTGATTAGTGATGTGCTACGACTTTGTTGTGTACACTTTCATTTCACTTATTTCTCTTCTAACAAATTCTCTATTTAGTTTAGGTGTATCTGCAGTAGTAGATTTGGGGCTGCTCGTGGATCGTAATGTTGGGATCGTGAGGAGCTAGTGGCAATGCCGTTGGCAAATGTGGCAGTCCCAATTGATGGATATAAAGGTTGGAAAATTTGCTTCGGTAAGTCATTTAAGATTTATTTTTGGTCCAGATTAATTTTTATATTGCCCCATAAAACTTTTTGACCCCCACAATTAAACAACATTCGACCGGAAAGTGATTTTTTAAACTAAGTTAAAGTTTGCTTGCCACAGCAAACTGACAAAGCTTTAAAAAACAATTTCCGAAGGAAAACATTTAGTATTTCCCAGTAACTTCATTAAATTCTTACAAAATTGTCTTTATAGAACCCCTCCAGCCTTTTTAGCCCCTTTCTGATTAGTGATGTGCTACGACTTTGTTGTGTACACTTTCATTTCACTTATTTCTCTTCTAACAAATTCTCTATTTAGTTTAGGTGTATCTGCAGTAGTAGATTTGGGGCTGCTCGTGGATCGTAATGTTGGGATCGTGAGGAGCTAGTGGCAATGCCGTTGGCAAATGTGGCAGTCCCAATTGATGGATATAAAGGTTGGAAAATTTGCTTCGGTAAGTCATTTAAGATTTATTTTTGGTCCAGATTAATTTTTATATTGCCCCATAAAACTTTTTGACCCCCACAATTAAACAACATTCGACCGGAAAGTGATTTTTTAAACTAAGTTAAAGTTTGCTTGCCACAGCAAACTGACAAAGCTTTAAAAAACAATTTCCGAAGGAAAACATTTAGTATTTCCCAGTAACTTCATTAAATTCTTACAAAATTGTCTTTATAGAACCCCTCCAGCCTTTTTAGCCCCTTTCTGATTAGTGATGTGCTACGACTTTGTTGTGTACACTTTCATTTCACTTATTTCTCTTCTAACAAATTCTCTATTTAGTTTAGGTGTATCTGCAGTAGTAGATTTGGGGCTGCTCGTGGATCGTAATGTTGGGATCGTGAGGAGCTAGTGGCAATGCCGTTGGCAAATGTGGCAGTCCCAATTGATGGATATAAAGGTTGGAAAATTTGCTTCGGTAAGTCATTTAAGATTTATTTTTGGTCCAGATTAATTTTTATATTGCCCCATAAAACTTTTTGACCCCCACAATTAAACAACATTCGACCGGAAAGTGATTTTTTAAACTAAGTTAAAGTTTGCTTGCCACAGCAAACTGACAAAGCTTTAAAAAACAATTTCCGAAGGAAAACATTTAGTATTTCCCAGTAACTTCATTAAATTCTTACAAAATTGTCTTTATAGAACCCCTCCAGCCTTTTTAGCCCCTTTCTGATTAGTGATGTGCTACGACTTTGTTGTGTACACTTTCATTTCACTTATTTCTCTTCTAACAAATTCTCTATTTAGTTTAGGTGTATCTGCAGTAGTAGATTTGGGGCTGCTCGTGGATCATAATGTTGGGATCGTGAGGAGCTAGTGGCAATGCCGTTGGCAAATGTGGCAGTCCCAATTGATGGATATAAAGGTTGGAAAATTTGCTTCGGTAAGTCATTTAAGATTTATTTTTGGTCCAGATTAATTTTTATATTGCCCCATAAAACTTTTTGACCCCCACAATTAAACAACATTCGACCGGAAAGTGATTTTTTAAACTAAGTTAAAGTTTGCTTGCCACAGCAAACTGACAAAGCTTTAAAAAACAATTTCCGAAGGAAAACATTTAGTATTTCCCAGTAACTTCATTAAATTCTTACAAAATTGTCTTTATAGAACCCCTCCAGCCTTTTTAGCCTCTTTCTGATTAGTGATGTGCTACGACTTTGTTGTGTACACTTTCATTTCACTTATTTCTCTTCTAACAAATTCTCTATTTAGTTTAGATGTATCTGCAGTAGTAGATTTGGGGCTGCTCGTGGATCGTAATGTTGGGATCGTGAGGAGCTAGTGGCAATGCCGTTGGCAAATGTGGCAGTCCCAATTGATGGATATAAAGGTTGGAAAATTTGCTTCGGTAAGTCATTTAAGATTTATTTTTGGTCCAGATTAATTTTTATATTGCCCCATAAAACTTTTTGACCCCCACAATTAAACAACATTCGACCGGAAAGTGATTTTTTAAACTAAGTTAAAGTTTGCTTGCCACAGCAAACTGACAAAGCTTTAAAAAACAATTTCCGAAGGAAAACATTTAGTATTTCCCAGTAACTTCATTAAATTCTTACAAAATTGTCTTTATAGAACCCCTCCAGCCTTTTTAGCCCCTTTCTGATTAGTGATGTGCTACGACTTTGTTGTGTACACTTTCATTTCACTTATTTCTCTTCTAACAAATTCTCTATTTAGTTTAGGTGTATCTGCAGTAGTAGATTTGGGGCTGCTCGTGGATCGTAATGTTGGGATCGTGAGGAGCTAGTGGCAATGCCGTTGGCAAATGTGGCAGTCCCAATTGATGGATATAAAGGTTGGAAAATTTGCTTCGGTAAGTCATTTAAGATTTATTTTTGGTCCAGATTAATTTTTATATTGCCCCATAAAACTTTTTGACCCCCACAATTAAACAACATTCGACCGGAAAGTGATTTTTTAAACTAAGTTAAAGTTTGCTTGCCACAGCAAACTGACAAAGCTTTAAAAAACAATTTCCGAAGGAAAACATTTAGTATTTCCCAGTAACTTCATTAAATTCTTACAAAATTGTCTTTATAGAACCCCTCCAGCCTTTTTAGCCCCTTTCTGATTAGTGATGTGCTACGACTTTGTTGTGTACACTTTCATTTCACTTATTTCTCTTCTAACAAATTCTCTATTTAGTTTAGGTGTATCTGCAGTAGTAGATTTGGGGCTGCTCGTGGATCGTAATGTTGGGATCGTGAGGAGCTAGTGGCAATGCCGTTGGCAAATGTGGCAGTCCCAATTGATGGATATAAAGGTTGGAAAATTTGCTTCGGTAAGTCATTTAAGATTTATTTTTGGTCCAGATTAATTTTTATATTGCCCCATAAAACTTTTTGACCCCCACAATTAAACAACATTCGACCGGAAAGTGATTTTTTAAACTAAGTTAAAGTTTGCTTGCCACAGCAAACTGACAAAGCTTTAAAAAACAATTTCCGAAGGAAAACATTTAGTATTTCCCAGTAACTTCATTAAATTCTTACAAAATTGTCTTTATAGAACCCCTCCAGCCTTTTTAGCCCCTTTCTGATTAGTGATGTGCTACGACTTTGTTGTGTACACTTTCATTTCACTTATTTCTCTTCTAACAAATTCTCTATTTAGTTTAGGTGTATCTGCAGTAGTAGATTTGGGGCTGCTCGTGGATCGTAATGTTGGGATCGTGAGGAGCTAGTGGCAATGCCGTTGGCAAATGTGGCAGTCCCAATTGATGGATATAAAGGTTGGAAAATTTGCTTCGGTAAGTCATTTAAGATTTATTTTTGGTCCAGATTAATTTTTATATTGCCCCATAAAACTTTTTGACCCCCACAATTAAACAACATTCGACCGGAAAGTGATTTTTTAAACTAAGTTAAAGTTTGCTTGCCACAGCAAACTGACAAAGCTTTAAAAAACAATTTCCGAAGGAAAACATTTAGTATTTCCCAGTAACTTCATTAAATTCTTACAAAATTGTCTTTATAGAACCCCTCCAGCCTTTTTAGCCCCTTTCTGATTAGTGATGTGCTACGACTTTGTTGTGTACACTTTCATTTCACTTATTTCTCTTCTAACAAATTCTCTATTTAGTTTAGGTGTATCTGCAGTAGTAGATTTGGGGCTGCTCGTGGATCGTAATGTTGGGATCGTGAGGAGCTAGTGGCAATGCCGTTGGCAAATGTGGCAGTCCCAATTGATGGATATAAAGGTTGGAAAATTTGCTTCGGTAAGTCATTTAAGATTTATTTTTGGTCCAGATTAATTTTTATATTGCCCCATAAAACTTTTTGACCCCCACAATTAAACAACATTCGACCGGAAAGTGATTTTTTAAACTAAGTTAAAGTTTGCTTGCCACAGCAAACTGACAAAGCTTTAAAAAACAATTTCCGAAGGAAAACATTTAGTATTTCCCAGTAACTTCATTAAATTCTTACAAAATTGTCTTTATAGAACCCCTCCAGCCTTTTTAGCCCCTTTCTGATTAGTGATGTGCTACGACTTTGTTGTGTACACTTTCATTTCACTTATTTCTCTTCTAACAAATTCTCTATTTAGTTTAGGTGTATCTGCAGTAGTAGATTTGGGGCTGCTCGTGGATCGTAATGTTGGGATCGTGAGGAGCTAGTGGCAATGCCGTTGGCAAATGTGGCAGTCCCAATTGATGGATATAAAGGTTGGAAAATTTGCTTCGGTAAGTCATTTAAGATTTATTTTTGGTCCAGATTAATTTTTATATTGCCCCATAAAACTTTTTGACCCCCACAATTAAACAACATTCGACCGGAAAGTGATTTTTTAAACTAAGTTAAAGTTTGCTTGCCACAGCAAACTGACAAAGCTTTAAAAAACAATTTCCGAAGGAAAACATTTAGTATTTCCCAGTAACTTCATTAAATTCTTACAAAATTGTCTTTATAGAACCCCTCCAGCCTTTTTAGCCCCTTTCTGATTAGTGATGTGCTACGACTTTGTTGTGTACACTTTCATTTCACTTATTTCTCTTCTAACAAATTCTCTATTTAGTTTAGGTGTATCTGCAGTAGTAGATTTGGGGCTGCTCGTGGATCGTAATGTTGGGATCGTGAGGAGCTAGTGGCAATGCCGTTGGCAAATGTGGCAGTCCCAATTGATGGATATAAAGGTTGGAAAATTTGCTTCGGTAAGTCATTTAAGATTTATTTTTGGTCCAGATTAATTTTTATATTGCCCCATAAAACTTTTTGACCCCCACAATTAAACAACATTCGACCGGAAAGTGATTTTTTAAACTAAGTTAAAGTTTGCTTGCCACAGCAAACTGACAAAGCTTTAAAAAACAATTTCCGAAGGAAAACATTTAGTATTTCCCAGTAACTTCATTAAATTCTTACAAAATTGTCTTTATAGAACCCCTCCAGCCTTTTTAGCCCCTTTCTGATTAGTGATGTGCTACGACTTTGTTGTGTACACTTTCATTTCACTTATTTCTCTTCTAACAAATTCTCTATTTAGTTTAGGTGTATCTGCAGTAGTAGATTTGGGGCTGCTCGTGGATCGTAATGTTGGGATCGTGAGGAGCTAGTGGCAATGCCGTTGGCAAATGTGGCAGTCCCAATTGATGGATATAAAGGTTGGAAAATTTGCTTCGGTAAGTCATTTAAGATTTATTTTTGGTCCAGATTAATTTTTATATTGCCCCATAAAACTTTTTGACCCCCACAATTAAACAACATTCGACCGGAAAGTGATTTTTTAAACTAAGTTAAAGTTTGCTTGCCACAGCAAACTGACAAAGCTTTAAAAAACAATTTCCGAAGGAAAACATTTAGTATTTCCCAGTAACTTCATTAAATTCTTACAAAATTGTCTTTATAGAACCCCTCCAGCCTTTTTAGCCCCTTTCTGATTAGTGATGTGCTACGACTTTGTTGTGTACACTTTCATTTCACTTATTTCTCTTCTAACAAATTCTCTATTTAGTTTAGGTGTATCTGCAGTAGTAGATTTGGGGCTGCTCGTGGATCGTAATGTTGGGATCGTGAGGAGCTAGTGGCAATGCCGTTGGCAAATGTGGCAGTCCCAATTGATGGATATAAAGGTTGGAAAATTTGCTTCGGTAAGTCATTTAAGATTTATTTTTGGTCCAGATTAATTTTTATATTGCCCCATAAAACTTTTTGACCCCCACAATTAAACAACATTCGACCGGAAAGTGATTTTTTAAACTAAGTTAAAGTTTGCTTGCCACAGCAAACTGACAAAGCTTTAAAAAACAATTTCCGAAGGAAAACATTTAGTATTTCCCAGTAACTTCATTAAATTCTTACAAAATTGTCTTTATAGAACCCCTCCAGCCTTTTTAGCCCCTTTCTGATTAGTGATGTGCTACGACTTTGTTGTGTACACTTTCATTTCACTTATTTCTCTTCTAACAAATTCTCTATTTAGTTTAGGTGTATCTGCAGTAGTAGATTTGGGGCTGCTCGTGGATCGTAATGTTGGGATCGTGAGGAGCTAGTGGCAATGCCGTTGGCAAATGTGGCAGTCCCAATTGATGGATATAAAGGTTGGAAAATTTGCTTCGGTAAGTCATTTAAGATTTATTTTTGGTCCAGATTAATTTTTATATTGCCCCATAAAACTTTTTGACCCCCACAATTAAACAACATTCGACCGGAAAGTGATTTTTTAAACTAAGTTAAAGTTTGCTTGCCACAGCAAACTGACAAAGCTTTAAAAAACAATTTCCGAAGGAAAACATTTAGTATTTCCCAGTAACTTCATTAAATTCTTACAAAATTGTCTTTATAGAACCCCTCCAGCCTTTTTAGCCTCTTTCTGATTAGTGATGTGCTACGACTTTGTTGTGTACACTTTCATTTCACTTATTTCTCTTCTAACAAATTCTCTATTTAGTTTAGATGTATCTGCAGTAGTAGATTTGGGGCTGCTCGTGGATCGTAATGTTGGGATCGTGAGGAGCTAGTGGCAATGCCGTTGGCAAATGTGGCAGTCCCAATTGATGGATATAAAGGTTGGAAAATTTGCTTCGGTAAGTCATTTAAGATTTATTTTTGGTCCAGATTAATTTTTATATTGCCCCATAAAACTTTTTGACCCCCACAATTAAACAACATTCGACCGGAAAGTGATTTTTTAAACTAAGTTAAAGTTTGCTTGCCACAGCAAACTGACAAAGCTTTAAAAAACAATTTCCGAAGGAAAACATTTAGTATTTCCCAGTAACTTCATTAAATTCTTACAAAATTGTCTTTATAGAACCCCTCCAGCCTTTTTAGCCCCTTTCTGATTAGTGATGTGCTACGACTTTGTTGTGTACACTTTCATTTCACTTATTTCTCTTCTAACAAATTCTCTATTTAGTTTAGGTGTATCTGCAGTAGTAGATTTGGGGCTGCTCGTGGATCGTAATGTTGGGATCGTGAGGAGCTAGTGGCAATGCCGTTGGCAAATGTGGCAGTCCCAATTGATGGATATAAAGGTTGGAAAATTTGCTTCGGTAAGTCATTTAAGATTTATTTTTGGTCCAGATTAATTTTTATATTGCCCCATAAAACTTTTTGACCCCCACAATTAAACAACATTCGACCGGAAAGTGATTTTTTAAACTAAGTTAAAGTTTGCTTGCCACAGCAAACTGACAAAGCTTTAAAAAACAATTTCCGAAGGAAAACATTTAGTATTTCCCAGTAACTTCATTAAATTCTTACAAAATTGTCTTTATAGAACCCCTCCAGCCTTTTTAGCCCCTTTCTGATTAGTGATGTGCTACGACTTTGTTGTGTACACTTTCATTTCACTTATTTCTCTTCTAACAAATTCTCTATTTAGTTTAGGTGTATCTGCAGTAGTAGATTTGGGGCTGCTCGTGGATCGTAATGTTGGGATCGTGAGGAGCTAGTGGCAATGCCGTTGGCAAATGTGGCAGTCCCAATTGATGGATATAAAGGTTGGAAAATTTGCTTCGGTAAGTCATTTAAGATTTATTTTTGGTCCAGATTAATTTTTATATTGCCCCATAAAACTTTTTGACCCCCACAATTAAACAACATTCGACCGGAAAGTGATTTTTTAAACTAAGTTAAAGTTTGCTTGCCACAGCAAACTGACAAAGCTTTAAAAAACAATTTCCGAAGGAAAACATTTAGTATTTCCCAGTAACTTCATTAAATTCTTACAAAATTGTCTTTATAGAACCCCTCCAGCCTTTTTAGCCCCTTTCTGATTAGTGATGTGCTACGACTTTGTTGTGTACACTTTCATTTCACTTATTTCTCTTCTAACAAATTCTCTATTTAGTTTAGGTGTATCTGCAGTAGTAGATTTGGGGCTGCTCGTGGATCGTAATGTTGGGATCGTGAGGAGCTAGTGGCAATGCCGTTGGCAAATGTGGCAGTCCCAATTGATGGATATAAAGGTTGGAAAATTTGCTTCGGTAAGTCATTTAAGATTTATTTTTGGTCCAGATTAATTTTTATATTGCCCCATAAAACTTTTTGACCCCCACAATTAAACAACATTCGACCGGAAAGTGATTTTTTAAACTAAGTTAAAGTTTGCTTGCCACAGCAAACTGACAAAGCTTTAAAAAACAATTTCCGAAGGAAAACATTTAGTATTTCCCAGTAACTTCATTAAATTCTTACAAAATTGTCTTTATAGAACCCCTCCAGCCTTTTTAGCCCCTTTCTGATTAGTGATGTGCTACGACTTTGTTGTGTACACTTTCATTTCACTTATTTCTCTTCTAACAAATTCTCTATTTAGTTTAGGTGTATCTGCAGTAGTAGATTTGGGGCTGCTCGTGGATCGTAATGTTGGGATCGTGAGGAGCTAGTGGCAATGCCGTTGGCAAATGTGGCAGTCCCAATTGATGGATATAAAGGTTGGAAAATTTGCTTCGGTAAGTCATTTAAGATTTATTTTTGGTCCAGATTAATTTTTATATTGCCCCATAAAACTTTTTGACCCCCACAATTGAACAACATTCGACCGGAAAGTGATTTTTTAAACTAAGTTAAAGTTTGCTTGCCACAGCAAACTGACAAAGCTTTAAAAAACAATTTCCGAAGGAAAACATTTAGTATTTCCCAGTAACTTCATTAAATTCTTACAAAATTGTCTTTATAGAACCCCTCCAGCCTTTTTAGCCCCTTTCTGATTAGTGATGTGCTACGACTTTGTTGTGTACACTTTCATTTCACTTATTTCTCTTCTAACAAATTCTCTATTTAGTTTAGGTGTATCTGCAGTAGTAGATTTGGGGCTGCTCGTGGATCGTAATGTTGGGATCGTGAGGAGCTAGTGGCAATGCCGTTGGCAAATGTGGCAGTCCCAATTGATGGATATAAAGGTTGGAAAATTTGCTTCGGTAAGTCATTTAAGATTTATTTTTGGTCCAGATTAATTTTTATATTGCCCCATAAAACTTTTTGACCCCCACAATTAAACAACATTCGACCGGAAAGTGATTTTTTAAACTAAGTTAAAGTTTGCTTGCCACAGCAAACTGACAAAGCTTTAAAAAACAATTTCCGAAGGAAAACATTTAGTATTTCCCAGTAACTTCATTAAATTCTTACAAAATTGTCTTTATAGAACCCCTCCAGCCTTTTTAGCCCCTTTCTGATTAGTGATGTGCTACGACTTTGTTGTGTACACTTTCATTTCACTTATTTCTCTTCTAACAAATTCTCTATTTAGTTTAGGTGTATCTGCAGTAGTAGATTTGGGGCTGCTCGTGGATCGTAATGTTGGGATCGTGAGGAGCTAGTGGCAATGCCGTTGGCAAATGTGGCAGTCCCAATTGATGGATATAAAGGTTGGAAAATTTGCTTCGGTAAGTCATTTAAGATTTATTTTTGGTCCAGATTAATTTTTATATTGCCCCATAAAACTTTTTGACCCCTACAATTAAACAACATTCGACCGGAAAGTGATTTTTTAAACTAAGTTAAAGTTTGCTTGCCACAGCAAACTGACAAAGCTTTAAAAAACAATTTCCGAAGGAAAACATTTAGTATTTCCCAGTAACTTCATTAAATTCTTACAAAATTGTCTTTATAGAACCCCTCCAGCCTTTTTAGCCTCTTTCTGATTAGTGATGTGCTACGACTTTGTTGTGTACACTTTCATTTCACTTATTTCTCTTCTAACAAATTCTCTATTTAGTTTAGATGTATCTGCAGTAGTAGATTTGGGGCTGCTCGTGGATCGTAATGTTGGGATCGTGAGGAGCTAGTGGCAATGCCGTTGGCAAATGTGGCAGTCCCAATTGATGGATATAAAGGTTGGAAAATTTGCTTCGGTAAGTCATTTAAGATTTATTTTTGGTCCAGATTAATTTTTATATTGCCCCATAAAACTTTTTGACCCCCACAATTAAACAACATTCGACCGGAAAGTGATTTTTTAAACTAAGTTAAAGTTTGCTTGCCACAGCAAACTGACAAAGCTTTAAAAAACAATTTCCGAAGGAAAACATTTAGTATTTCCCAGTAACTTCATTAAATTCTTACAAAATTGTCTTTATAGAACCCCTCCAGCCTTTTTAGCCCCTTTCTGATTAGTGATGTGCTACGACTTTGTTGTGTACACTTTCATTTCACTTATTTCTCTTCTAACAAATTCTCTATTTAGTTTAGGTGTATCTGCAGTAGTAGATTTGGGGCTGCTCGTGGATCGTAATGTTGGGATCGTGAGGAGCTAGTGGCAATGCCGTTGGCAAATGTGGCAGTCCCAATTGATGGATATAAAGGTTGGAAAATTTGCTTCGGTAAGTCATTTAAGATTTATTTTTGGTCCAGATTAATTTTTATATTGCCCCATAAAACTTTTTGACCCCCACAATTAAACAACATTCGACCGGAAAGTGATTTTTTAAACTAAGTTAAAGTTTGCTTGCCACAGCAAACTGACAAAGCTTTAAAAAACAATTTCCGAAGGAAAACATTTAGTATTTCCCAGTAACTTCATTAAATTCTTACAAAATTGTCTTTATAGAACCCCTCCAGCCTTTTTAGCCCCTTTCTGATTAGTGATGTGCTACGACTTTGTTGTGTACACTTTCATTTCACTTATTTCTCTTCTAACAAATTCTCTATTTAGTTTAGGTGTATCTGCAGTAGTAGATTTGGGGCTGCTCGTGGATCGTAATGTTGGGATCGTGAGGAGCTAGTGGCAATGCCGTTGGCAAATGTGGCAGTCCCAATTGATGGATATAAAGGTTGGAAAATTTGCTTCGGTAAGTCATTTAAGATTTATTTTTGGTCCAGATTAATTTTTATATTGCCCCATAAAACTTTTTGACCCCCACAATTAAACAACATTCGACCGGAAAGTGATTTTTTAAACTAAGTTAAAGTTTGCTTGCCACAGCAAACTGACAAAGCTTTAAAAAACAATTTCCGAAGGAAAACATTTAGTATTTCCCAGTAACTTCATTAAATTCTTACAAAATTGTCTTTATAGAACCCCTCCAGCCTTTTTAGCCCCTTTCTGATTAGTGATGTGCTACGACTTTGTTGTGTACACTTTCATTTCACTTATTTCTCTTCTAACAAATTCTCTATTTAGTTTAGGTGTATCTGCAGTAGTAGATTTGGGGCTGCTCGTGGATCGTAATGTTGGGATCGTGAGGAGCTAGTGGCAATGCCGTTGGCAAATGTGGCAGTCCCAATTGATGGATATAAAGGTTGGAAAATTTGCTTCGGTAAGTCATTTAAGATTTATTTTTGGTCCAGATTAATTTTTATATTGCCCCATAAAACTTTTTGACCCCCACAATTAAACAACATTCGACCGGAAAGTGATTTTTTAAACTAAGTTAAAGTTTGCTTGCCACAGCAAACTGACAAAGCTTTAAAAAACAATTTCCGAAGGAAAACATTTAGTATTTCCCAGTAACTTCATTAAATTCTTACAAAATTGTCTTTATAGAACCCCTCCAGCCTTTTTAGCCCCTTTCTGATTAGTGATGTGCTACGACTTTGTTGTGTACACTTTCATTTCACTTATTTCTCTTCTAACAAATTCTCTATTTAGTTTAGGTGTATCTGCAGTAGTAGATTTGGGGCTGCTCGTGGATCGTAATGTTGGGATCGTGAGGAGCTAGTGGCAATGCCGTTGGCAAATGTGGCAGTCCCAATTGATGGATATAAAGGTTGGAAAATTTGCTTCGGTAAGTCATTTAAGATTTATTTTTGGTCCAGATTAATTTTTATATTGCCCCATAAAACTTTTTGACCCCCACAATTAAACAACATTCGACCGGAAAGTGATTTTTTAAACTAAGTTAAAGTTTGCTTGCCACAGCAAACTGACAAAGCTTTAAAAAACAATTTCCGAAGGAAAACATTTAGTATTTCCCAGTAACTTCATTAAATTCTTACAAAATTGTCTTTATAGAACCCCTCCAGCCTTTTTAGCCCCTTTCTGATTAGTGATGTGCTACGACTTTGTTGTGTACACTTTCATTTCACTTATTTCTCTTCTAACAAATTCTCTATTTAGTTTAGGTGTATCTGCAGTAGTAGATTTGGGGCTGCTCGTGGATCGTAATGTTGGGATCGTGAGGAGCTAGTGGCAATGCCGTTGGCAAATGTGGCAGTCCCAATTGATGGATATAAAGGTTGGAAAATTTGCTTCGGTAAGTCATTTAAGATTTATTTTTGGTCCAGATTAATTTTTATATTGCCCCGTAAAACTTTTTGACCCCCACAATTAAACAACATTCGACCGGAAAGTGATTTTTTAAACTAAGTTAAAGTTTGCTTGCCACAGCAAACTGACAAAGCTTTAAAAAACAATTTCCGAAGGAAAACATTTAGTATTTCCCAGTAACTTCATTAAATTCTTACAAAATTGTCTTTATAGAACCCCTCCAGCCTTTTTAGCCCCTTTCTGATTAGTGATGTGCTACGACTTTGTTGTGTACACTTTCATTTCACTTATTTCTCTTCTAACAAATTCTCTATTTAGTTTAGGTGTATCTGCAGTAGTAGATTTGGGGCTGCTCGTGGATCGTAATGTTGGGATCGTGAGGAGCTAGTGGCAATGCCGTTGGCAAATGTGGCAGTCCCAATTGATGGATATAAAGGTTGGAAAATTTGCTTCGGTAAGTCATTTAAGATTTATTTTTGGTCCAGATTAATTTTTATATTGCCCCATAAAACTTTTTGACCCCCACAATTAAACAACATTCGACCGGAAAGTGATTTTTTAAACTAAGTTAAAGTTTGCTTGCCACAGCAAACTGACAAAGCTTTAAAAAACAATTTCCGAAGGAAAACATTTAGTATTTCCCAGTAACTTCATTAAATTCTTACAAAATTGTCTTTATAGAACCCCTCCAGCCTTTTTAGCCCCTTTCTGATTAGTGATGTGCTACGACTTTGTTGTGTACACTTTCATTTCACTTATTTCTCTTCTAACAAATTCTCTATTTAGTTTAGGTGTATCTGCAGTAGTAGATTTGGGGCTGCTCGTGGATCGTAATGTTGGGATCGTGAGGAGCTAGTGGCAATGCCGTTGGCAAATGTGGCAGTCCCAATTGATGGATATAAAGGTTGGAAAATTTGCTTCGGTAAGTCATTTAAGATTTATTTTTGGTCCAGATTAATTTTTATATTGCCCCATAAAACTTTTTGACCCCCACAATTAAACAACATTCGACCGGAAAGTGATTTTTTAAACTAAGTTAAAGTTTGCTTGCCACAGCAAACTGACAAAGCTTTAAAAAACAATTTCCGAAGGAAAACATTTAGTATTTCCCAGTAACTTCATTAAATTCTTACAAAATTGTCTTTATAGAACCCCTCCAGCCTTTTTAGCCCCTTTCTGATTAGTGATGTGCTACGACTTTGTTGTGTACACTTTCATTTCACTCATTTCTCTTCTAACAAATTCTCTATTTAGTTTAGGTGTATCTGCAGTAGTAGATTTGGGGCTGCTCGTGGATCGTAATGTTGGGATCGTGAGGAGCTAGTGGCAATGCCGTTGGCAAATGTGGCAGTCCCAATTGATGGATATAAAGGTTGGAAAATTTGCTTCGGTAAGTCATTTAAGATTTATTTTTGGTCCAGATTAATTTTTATATTGCCCCATAAAACTTTTTGACCCCCACAATTAAACAACATTCGACCGGAAAGTGATTTTTTAAACTAAGTTAAAGTTTGCTTGCCACAGCAAACTGACAAAGCTTTAAAAAACAATTTCCGAAGGAAAACATTTAGTATTTCCCAGTAACTTCATTAAATTCTTACAAAATTGTCTTTATAGAACCCCTCCAGCCTTTTTAGCCCCTTTCTGATTAGTGATGTGCTACGACTTTGTTGTGTACACTTTCATTTCACTTATTTCTCTTCTAACAAATTCTCTATTTAGTTTAGGTGTATCTGCAGTAGTAGATTTGGGGCTGCTCGTGGATCGTAATGTTGGGATCGTGAGGAGCTAGTGGCAATGCCGTTGGCAAATGTGGCAGTCCCAATTGATGGATATAAAGGTTGGAAAATTTGCTTCGGTAAGTCATTTAAGATTTATTTTTGGTCCAGATTAATTTTTATATTGCCCCATAAAACTTTTTGACCCCCACAATTAAACAACATTCGACCGGAAAGTGATTTTTTAAACTAAGTTAAAGTTTGCTTGCCACAGCAAACTGACAAAGCTTTAAAAAACAATTTCCGAAGGAAAACATTTAGTATTTCCCAGTAACTTCATTAAATTCTTACAAAATTGTCTTTATAGAACCCCTCCAGCCTTTTTAGCCCCTTTCTGATTAGTGATGTGCTACGACTTTGTTGTGTACACTTTCATTTCACTTATTTCTCTTCTAACAAATTCTCTATTTAGTTTAGGTGTATCTGCAGTAGTAGATTTGGGGCTGCTCGTGGATCGTAATGTTGGGATCGTGAGGAGCTAGTGGCAATGCCGTTGGCAAATGTGGCAGTCCCAATTGATGGATATAAAGGTTGGAAAATTTGCTTCGGTAAGTCATTTAAGATTTATTTTTGGTCCAGATTAATTTTTATATTGCCCCATAAAACTTTTTGACCCCCACAATTAAACAACATTCGACCGGAAAGTGATTTTTTAAACTAAGTTAAAGTTTGCTTGCCACAGCAAACTGACAAAGCTTTAAAAAACAATTTCCGAAGGAAAACATTTAGTATTTCCCAGTAACTTCATTAAATTCTTACAAAATTGTCTTTATAGAACCCCTCCAGCCTTTTTAGCCCCTTTCTGATTAGTGATGTGCTACGACTTTGTTGTGTACACTTTCATTTCACTCATTTCTCTTCTAACAAATTCTCTATTTAGTTTAGGTGTATCTGCAGTAGTAGATTTGGGGCTGCTCGTGGATCGTAATGTTGGGATCGTGAGGAGCTAGTGGCAATGCCGTTGGCAAATGTGGCAGTCCCAATTGATGGATATAAAGGTTGGAAAATTTGCTTCGGTAAGTCATTTAAGATTTATTTTTGGTCCAGATTAATTTTTATATTGCCCCATAAAACTTTTTGACCCCCACAATTAAACAACATTCGACCGGAAAGTGATTTTTTAAACTAAGTTAAAGTTTGCTTGCCACAGCAAACTGACAAAGCTTTAAAAAACAATTTCCGAAGGAAAACATTTAGTATTTCCCAGTAACTTCATTAAATTCTTACAAAATTGTCTTTATAGAACCCCTCCAGCCTTTTTAGCCCCTTTCTGATTAGTGATGTGCTACGACTTTGTTGTGTACACTTTCATTTCACTTATTTCTCTTCTAACAAATTCTCTATTTAGTTTAGGTGTATCTGCAGTAGTAGATTTGGGGCTGCTCGTGGATCGTAATGTTGGGATCGTGAGGAGCTAGTGGCAATGCCGTTGGCAAATGTGGCAGTCCCAATTGATGGATATAAAGGTTGGAAAATTTGCTTCGGTAAGTCATTTAAGATTTATTTTTGGTCCAGATTAATTTTTATATTGCCCCATAAAACTTTTTGACCCCCACAATTAAACAACATTCGACCGGAAAGTGATTTTTTAAACTAAGTTAAAGTTTGCTTGCCACAGCAAACTGACAAAGCTTTAAAAAACAATTTCCGAAGGAAAACATTTAGTATTTCCCAGTAACTTCATTAAATTCTTACAAAATTGTCTTTATAGAATCCCTCCAGCCTTTTTAGCCCCTTTCTGATTAGTGATGTGCTACGACTTTGTTGTGTACACGTTCATTTCACTTATTTCTCTTATAACAAATTCTCTATTTAGTTTAGGTGTATCTGCAGTAGTAGATTTGGGGCTGCTCGTGGATCGTAATGTTGGGATCGTGAAGAGCTAGTGGCAATGCCGTTGGCAAATGTGGCAGTCCCAATTGATGGATATAAAGGTTGGAAAATTTGCTTCGGTAAGTCATTTAAGATTTATTTTTGGTCCAGATTAATTTTTATATTGCCCCATAAAACTTTTTGACCCCCACTATTAAACAACATTCGACCGGAAAGTGATTTTTTAAACTGAGTTAAAGTTTGCTTGCCACAGCAAACTGACAAAGCTTTAAAAAACAATTTCCGAAGGAAAACATTTAGTATTTCCCAGTAACTTCATTAAATTCTTACAAAATTGTCTTTATAGAACCCCTCCAGCCTTTTTAGCCCCTTTCTGATTAGTGATGTGCTACGACTTTGTTGTGTACACGTTCATTTCACTTATTTCTCTTCTAACAAATTCTCTATTTAGTTTAGGTGTATCTGCAGTAGTAGATTTGGGGCTGCTCGTGGATCGTAATGTTGGGATCGTGAAGAGCTAGTGGCAATGCCGTTGGCAAATGTGGCAGTCCCAATTGATGGATATAAAGGTTGGAAAATTTGCTTCGGTAAGTCATTTAAGATTTATTTTTGGTCCAGATTAATTTTTATATTGCCCCATAAAACTTTTTGACCCCCACTATTAAACAACATTCGACCGGAAAGTGATTTTTTAAACTGAGTTAAAGTTTGCTTGCCACAGCAAATTGACAAAGCTTTAAAAAACAATTTCCGAAGGAAAACATTTAGCATTTCCCAGTAACTTCATTAAATTCTTATAAAATTGTCTTTATAGAACCCCTCCAGCCTTTTTAGCCCCTTTCTGATTAGTGATGTGCTACGACTTTGTTGTGTACACTTTCATTTCACTTATTTCTCTTCTAACAAATTCTCTATTTAGTTTAGGTGTATCTGCAGTAGTAGATTTGGGGCTGCTCGTGGATCGTAATGTTGGGATCGTGAGGAGCTAGTGGCAATGCCGTTGGCAAATGTGGCAGTCCCAATTGATGGATATAAAGGTTGGAAAATTTGCTTCGGGAAGTCATTTAAGATTTATTTTTGGTCCAGATTAATTTTTATATTGCCCCATAAAACTTTTTGACCCCCACAATTAAACAACATTCGATCGGAAAGTGATTTTTTGAACTGAGTTAAAGTTTGCTTGCCACAGCAAACTGACAAAGCTTTAAAAAACAATTTCCGAAGGAAAACATTTAGTATTTCTCAGTAACTTCATTAAATTCCTACAAAATTGTCTTTATAGAACCCCTCCAGCCTTTTTAGGCCCTTTCTGATTAGTGATGTGCTACGACTTTGTTGTGTACACTTTCATTCCACTTATTTTCCTTCTAACACATTCTCTATTCAGTTTAGGTGTATCTGCAGTAGTAGATTTGGGGTTGCTCGTGAATCGTGAGGAGCTAGTGGCAATGTCGTTGGCAAATGTGGCAGTCCCAAGTGATGGATATAAAGGTTGGAAAATTCGCTTGGGTAAGTCATGTAAGATGCGTTTGGTCGAAAATCTTTGTATTCAAAATAGTTGCAATTACTATGGAAGAAAAAGAGTCATATTAGGTAGGATAAATAATATATCATCACATGAGATATGTGTTCATATTGCCAGTGTCGAATTTTTCGTTAGGCGCGCTAGGCACGGCTTTGAGATTTTTAAACTAAATATTCCAACTGTTGCCACAAAGATATAATTTCTTTATCAAATATTTGTTTTTTCCAAATAGAAGAAAGATGGTGGTCTATTTTTGTTGCCAAAGAGAAGAAAGCATATAGGATCTAATAATTCATTTTTATTCACAATCGCAAAGAAATAGGTATATTGTTAGTTCAGTAAAATTTAAACCTAAACGAATCAAATATATGAGACAGTGCCGAATTATCCATTAAGCCCTCGCCTAGTGGTTTCCTACTTTGGGGCTTGCCAAGTATTTAATATATTTTCACCAACTCAAAAACTCCAGTAAATATTGTGTCTAGGGACCCTAATATATCTCAATCCGATAGTAATGAGAGAATTCGCGGAAATTTTGTAGGAAGTTAGGCAACAATTTCACGGAAAATTTTCATAAATCAATCAATAAATTTTCATGAATAGAGGAAATTTAGGATCGTAGTGTCAAATTATGAAACTGACAAAACAATTCGCTCATAATTTCAAATATTATTTTCTGCGGTCATGCGTAAAGTGAGTATTATTCCCATTTTTTTCTATTTTACACACTCCAGAACTACTACCGGCAGCACGCGCAGCTTTTTTTGGGTAACCTGAATTTAGTATTTTTGTGATGACGTTGATAGCCCTGTTGGTAGCAAGCAGCTATCTGCTTAGAGCTGTCAAAATGTGGTTTTATATTTGTGTGCTTTTTACAGTTTTTTCAATTTTAAAATTAGTGTCAAAATATGAAACTCAGTTTCGGAAATCACATTATAATTGATTCGCGCATCATTTCAATTTTTTTTCTGCGGTCATGTATAAAGTGAGTATTATTTGCTTTATTTTATTTCACATACTCTAAAGCTACTACCATCAAAACGCACGCGGGTCTTTTTACGTAATTTGAATTTAATAATTTTTGTGGCAACGGTGGTAGCGAGCAGCTATTTGGAATTCATTATTTATAAAAAGAAAATTAAGAAGAAATTAGTAATTCACTATTTTGTGTTGTGTTTTGGATTTTTTTTTAAAGTTACTATTTAGGTACGTAGAAAAAGTAAACAAATTATGACTTTAGGCCAACAATTTTAGTGACTTGGCAAGCCTCGTTACGATATAGTTGGCCTCACATTGTGAATTGTGATATTGTATTGATTGATTCTCATTGAGCTAAGTTGTTTCTTCCTTAAACTATTAAATAATTTAAAAAAAAGGTCCCACCGAGATTTGAACTCGGATCGCTGGATTCAAAGTCCAGAGTGCTAACCATTACACCATGGGACCGATGGGAAACTGCAATTTTAATGTACCTCAAAAGGGTAGGCCGTATTTAATCCTCGGTTCATGCTGAACGTAGCTTAGTTTTTATAGAAACGGTTGTTTTCATTAGAATATTTGTTACTTTGGTGATTACGGAATTATGTTTTATGCTGGGGCCACATTTACGTCTGTCATTAATTGAGGCGTTATTCAATAATGAACACATTGTCAATGACAATATGTCAATTGTCACATAACGCCTTTTAACGGGATTAGGCATAAGTGTGGCCCCTGTATAATGCTGGGGCCACATCTACACCTAATGCCATTAATTGAGGTGTTGTTCAATAATAAACACATTGTCAATGACAATATATCAATTGTCACATAATGCCGTTATTAATGACATTAGAAGTAAGTGTGGCCCCTGCATAAGAATAAACTCAATTACTGGAACACTGGGTTCAAGGTCCAGTAGTTCAGTATACGGATTACAAAAACTGTAAACTGACTTTCGTAACACACAGTCGTGAAAACAATTGTTTTCATTGTCATTAAACTTAATTTGAGTAGCGTCTAATTAAACTGGACCTAAAATATTGAGCCTAGGCCCGGTGTCTTTGGTTTATCATAAGCGCATCTGAAATATCAATAATAATTCCAACAAAAAAAAAAAAAACATTGTCAAGAAAATTAAGCTACGTTTAGACTCTAAATATTGATTAATGTGTAAGTAATAGTTCCTATTTGTTGGTTCGAAAAAAATTTATAAAAGCTCTTTCACTTGTTTCAGATCACTATTAGCAAAGCCCGGATAGCTCAGTCGGTAGAGCATTGGACTTTTAATCCAAGGGTCCAGGGTTCAAGTCCCTGTTCGGGCGGCTTTTTTTTTTTTCTAACTTTTCTCTTGAATAATAATTAATTGGTACTTGATACATATATTTATTATTATATTCAATATAATCTTATACAACGTAAATGCAAATATCTGGATTAGCCAGAAATTTACGTAATTTTGATTGTCAGTGTCAGGTGGTCTATGTCAAGTTGTAGAATCAAATGTATGTCATTTCCAGCTTTTAATTTATACAAGTATTAATAATTCAAATGAATGCAGTCCTTAAATTACAGTAGACTCAATTTAGTGTTATCAGCATTCATTGTTAATCGCAAATTGATAAAAACCAATATGTTAGTAATTTGAGGTTATGTTTATTGACATCGGTTAAACAATATTTTCATTTGTAGATATACTGGACAGGTAAGATTTATTGTAAAAATGATGAACACAGTAACGTCAGAGGCTGTAATACGAAGAGTTGACAATGTGATTAAATCTGCTGAAGATAAACGGTTTTATCGAGGGTTGGAGCTTTCCAACCATATGAAAGTCTTGCTCGTTAGTGATCCTACAACTGACAAATCTGCGGCTTCTATGGACGTAAACGTTGGTAAGAAATCAGATATTTTATCGATCAACAAAAATATTTACTATATAATTTTAGGATATCTGAGCGATCCTGACAATGTACCAGGCCTAGCTCACTTCTGCGAACATATGCTCTTTTTGGGGACAGAAAAATATCCTAAAGAAAATGATTACAGCAAGTATTTGAGTGAGCACGGTGGCAGCAGTAATGCTTGCACCTATCCCGATCACACAAATTATTACTTCGATGTTGTTCCTGATCAACTAAATAATGCATTGGACAGATTTGCTCAATTTTTTTTAAATCCATTATTCACTGAAACCGCCACAGAAAGAGAGTTGAATGCGGTCAATTCTGAGCATGATAAGAATATTTCCAGCGATATGTGGCGATTGGATCAATTAGACAAACATACTTCTGATCCTCTTCATCCTTATTATAAATTTGGGACGGGAAATAAAGATACTTTGGATAATATACCGAAAGATAAAGGGATCAATGTGCGGGATGAGCTTTTAAAGTTTCATGATACTTGGTATTCGTCGAATATTATGGCATTAGCCGTTTTGGGAAAAGGTGAGTTACATACTTGAGATTTGTTCGGGAAATATCCGACTTTGAAGCGTATCGACTTATTTACTCTACTATTGTCAACAAAAGTTGCAATGCTTTCTGTTTTTTTTTTTCGATCTGAAATATGCCTTTTATCTTAAAAATGCTCCAAAAGATCAGGCATTCAACAAAGAGTCGTATTCCGAAATTTTGAAGCGATTATGTAACGAAGTGAGAAGAAAACAGTGTATTAATTACATTTTGTTTGACGATACAGCTCTGTATGATTTTAAGCTATACTCTAAATCGGACGACATGAAGAATGCCACAAGTAGCTGTTAGCCGTTGCGGGATGAATAATGTATGGCAATCTATGACCGTGACACAAAAGTCCAGACACTCTCAATGAAAGACATTCAAAGAGCAACGAGCAGAGAAAGTGCTCCAGTCAGAGCAACATAAAAACAATGCTTACTGTTTTTTTTTTCGATCTGAAATGTGCTTTTAGCACAAAAATACTCCAAAAGATCTAATAAAGAGTGTTGCTTCGAAGCTTTGAAGCCGTTTGAAGCGATTACGTAACGAAGTGAGAAGAAAACGGTCCATCAATTATCTGTTCGATGATACAACTTTCTATGATTTTAAGCTATACTCTAAATCGAAAGACATGAAAAATGCGACGAGTAGTTATTAGCAGTTGCGGGAAGTATTTCTAAAAGTAAAAGGTGGTTTCCAAAAGGATGTATCTAAAAAGAGATAACATCGATATTAACTTCAAGTACAGCTTAAAGTCGGATACTTTCCGGGCAAATCTCTTATTTTAAATATTGTAAGATATTTTTAAAATTGTAAAATATTGCAGAAAGCTTGGACGAATTGGAAGATATGGTTGTAAATTTGTTTATGGCAGTGAAAAATAAAAATGTTACTGCCCCAACTTGGGAGAAACATCCATTTACCGAAGAAGAACTTAAAATTTGTGCTTATGTTGTACCAGTTAAAGATGTGCGCAATTTGAATATTGTTTTTCCTACTCCTGATTTGCATAAATATTATAAATCTTCGGTAAGTTAATAATTTGGCATGAAAGTTGTTAAAGGGGTTGAAGGATGCAACGAAAATCTGCGCATTTTGACTGCTCGTATATCCTAAAATAATAATCGTTGAGTAACGAACACTGATAAAAAGCCAATTTACTGTGAAACTAGTTAAATCTTTAAAATTATAAAATATAAATAATATATTAGGCGAAATTCCACTCTTCGAAAGCTTATAAATCCTAAATGATCATAGATAGACCAACCAACAAGGATTTTTCCACGACAAAATTTCATTCGATTCTTTGAAATATAATTTATAGATAAAACCGTTCATGTTTCTCACTCCCAGTTTTTTGTGTTGTCATTTTAATGTTTAGAAATGGAAAAAGTTGAAGAGAATTGAAAAACTTTTCAAATTAATGCTGGATTAACACAATCAAAACATTTTTGACTGAAAAAAAAAATAGAGACTTTTTTAAAAACTCCACCAATTTACTAATTTCAGAATAGGCCTTCCGCGAAAAAGTAGTGAATAACATGTAATTTACGTTAGCGAATGATGGACGCTGTCTAATAATAAGTATTACATGTAGTACTGTCAAGTACGTGTCAACTACACAACTATTAGCGTTTAAATTAGAAAAATGGATCCCGCTATCTGGCGCGCTCTCTCCTGACGTTATATTTTTAGAGTTTTAATTATTTATTATTATTATTGTTATTATATATTCATTCATATAATCTTTTTTAAATGTTATCTTAAAAGATGATTACGGGATTCATCAACAGTGGGTTTAAAAACAAATGGGAGGGTAATAATCATCTTCGAACAAGACGCTACGTATAATTGCGATCGAGCTTCGCCCGCCTCCGACGGACTCGCTTGATTGTTCAATTATACTATACGTCTCTTTCTTGATGATTACTTGTAGAAATTTAGAGTATTAGCATATTAGATAACATTTATTGTACTCCAATACAGATATCTATATATTTCTATTGACCATCGTGAGAGTAAAGATATCCCTTGAAGTCTGTATTGGTCGATTGTAAAAACGATCAAACACATTTGACCCGCTAGACCAACCGGCAGTTCTACTAATAGTGTCCACATTCAAACCCCTGTTGCAAGCCTGAGAAAATTGCTGCATACTTGACACTATATGCTGCAAAGGTGTTGGTATCTATTCCTGCTTTCTTTAATAAGGATCTAATGCAATGACTTATCGTCCAAACGCTTGCAGATCCATGCCGTTTCGTTGTTGAGATAAAAAATTCATCTGAGTTGGCTCTCAGGTTTTCAGTCATCTCTAAGTAAAGTAATATAATTGAGGCCACGCGTAGCTTTTTCCTTTCTTTGAAGAACATTATTGAAAGGATTGATTATTCTTTCCCGGCCTTGAAATTTTAATTAAATCAAGTATCTTTATACTCAATCCTGTAGTTGATTTAGTTATATTTTTGTTTATAAGCGTCAGTGTTTGCATCCTATGCGATTAATGGCCAGTTGCACCGCTGTCCCTTAAATTTCAAGTGTCGCTTAGTTGAACAATATCCTATCAAGATTTGAAAGTCAAATGTGACATAAACATTGCTGTCATTATTTCGATTCGATATTTTTTGTTTAAGTGAAACTTAAAATTTAAGCTAGAGCGATGCAACTGGCCATAAGACAACAAGAGTAACTGCTAATTTTGTGACCTCTTTCAATTCTAAATTATTGATATTTCTAATATTTTCATCGTAAGTAAGGACCTACTATGTGTCCCAAGTCTCAGAGTATTTTGGTTTTGCTGGTCTTCTCTTAAAAATACCTCTAACAAACCTCAAAATGAAAACATCTTTTAAAAAAAAAAAATCTTTTAAAACAGAGAAATCGTTGCTGTTGTTGAATTTATAATCCCGTATTTTGCTCCTTCATTAAATCTAACTGTTAAGAATCTGATGACATCAGGGTTCAGAGGATCAAAGGCATCAATCTTAGCTTGATCTGCAAAAGTCAACCATTTTTTCAGGCATCCTTCATATTGTCTTACTGTTGGCTCTGTTATTGAGTCCAACATTAACTCAGTCGCTTCATCTGTGATTCCTTTATTGAGAAAAGCTTGCCCGCTACCGACCACTACAGGAAGTTTGAGGGCTAGTGAGTGATTCTGTTGCCCTAAAAGGAGATTGTAACAAATTTAACTTTGGTTTAAAACTCAATGGTGGTTGACAGAGGAGAGAAGTGAACAGTGGATACTATGGTTGAGCAGGCCAGAAAGGAGCAACTAATACTGCTGACGCTTCATCGTTAATTATTTTCCTTAATGTTCTACAAAAGGCGGGCATGCATAAAACTTTTCGTTTTTCCACGAAAACATGAAAGTATCGACTAATTCGGCTTCAGGATCCAAATAGCGCGGACAAAATCATACGCATTTTTTATTGATTCGAGAAGCATCCTGTGATATTTCCCATTCTATATCCAGATTTATCACTCTAGAAGCACGGTCTGCTTCTTTATTTAAATTCGATGGAATGTAGGAAGCGACTAACCAAATGCTTCTACACTCACACCAATGCTAGATAACTATCGCAAGCTCACTAAGTTGCCGTCGTATTTATTTAAATAATAATTGTATTTTTTGTGCATCAACTTGTATAATGTATACTTGCTGTACAAGTGGTACAAATATTTTTTTTTTTAATTTCGGCGTTGGATAGATCCAAACATAAACGTTTGACCGAGCGTATGTAAATGGGATTAAATATTATGACCATTATGCCGATCTTTAATCATACCATAACCGAACTCACCCAATGGTAATCCTATTTTGTATAAATACAGTAGCATAAAAACCAAAATTTAAAGAATGATAATATTCGTCCCAAGTTTTTTATCAACTAGGAAAAAAATAGCTCAAAATTTCAATATCTAATTTTATTGTCCAATGCTTGCGTTATAAGGCATCCACTTTCTACAGTTCAATTCTTTACATAAACAGTCCTTTAACTCCAACTTATCGCTAATTGTCTCGTTCTCGTCTCCATAGTCAAAAGTCAATTCGCTATTTTCTTCTATATCCTTTTTGGCAAATATACCCAATTTAGGTACAATACAGTTAGTTCTAACTGGTATTAATTCACAATTTGGGTTACAACTATGATTTAAATATCTCCCAATATTTCCAAAATAAGAAGGATCTATAAAAGTTTCATTTACTTTATCCCCAAAATGTTCTTTTAGACAAATTATATAATTCATCAATTTATTCTCTTTGTTGTGTAGAAAACGTTTCACAGCTTCTGATTTTGATATTACTTCTCCAGCATACTCACAAATAAAATTTCCTTGTAGTATTTTTTTAGTTGTAAATAAACCAAGCCCCTTTTTGCCACAATTATTTATTTTCAAACCGTTTCTAGGGCCCATTTGAACCAATCTATTTCCGCATGTTTTGTGGATACATTTACAATTTTCGTTGCATTCATACAACCCATAATTTGTTTTCTCTGTGTTTAGTATATAATTTGTATGCAAATCTTGAATATTTTGGTCCGTAATTTGATAATTTGATCCATATTTTAACAAACATGAGCAGTGATTTTCAAGAGAGCATATATTTTCACAGTTACATCCTTCCGAAAAGAAATCGTTGAAACACTCTTCAGTTTCTTTGGTTGGAATGTTTTCGGTTACATAAATCACCTTTCCTATTGTTATATCTTTGTACGGGTCGTGGAAACGGTGGAAACTCATTTTTTAATTGTACATTTTATAGGTTATGTTTTGGTAGCATAGGCGTTCGTCAATGGGGGCACAATTTGAAAAAACATTTTAATATTTAATTTCTGTAAATTATTAAGACTGTATTGTTTTGGGGCACAGCCAGGAAGTTACATCAGTCATTTAGTGGGACACGAAGGGGCTGGATCCTTATTATCTGCGCTAAAAGCACGTGGATGGTCCAGCAGCTTAGTTGGAGGCAACCGAGTAGCCCCAAGAGGTTTTGGATTCTTTGGAATTTCAATGGATCTTACTGAGGAAGGCATGAACCATATTGATGACATTATTACTTTAATATTTCAGGTAAAGTCCCTAATTGTGTTTTATCCAGTAAATATAATTTTAAAATCATTTTTAGTACTTGAATATGTTGCGTAAAGTCGGTCCGCAGCTTTGGATTCATGAAGAACATAGAGATATTCTTTCAATGCACTTTAGATTCAAAGATAAGGAGTCTCCTAGCCAATATATTTCCAGCATTGTTTCACATATTCAGGTAAAAATTTTATTTATTGCTAATTGTAACGGTCACTATACAACATATTTTTTTATTAGGATTATCCTCTTGAAGAAGTACTCTCAGGTCCTTATTTATTATCAGAATGGAAGCCAGACATAGTCGAGCAATTACTCAATGATTTTGTTCCTGATAAAATGAGGTATAAATATTTTTTTAACCATGTTTTATTTTGTCGAAAATCATTGTTTAGAGTTGCAGTTATCGCTAAAAAATTCTCCGGACAAACCGATAAAAACGAGCCGTGGTATGGAACAGAATACAAGTTGGAAAAAATTTCAGAGCAGAAATTAAATACATGGAAAAATGCCGGTTTTTGTGATGAATTGAAATTGCCTGAAAAAAATGTTTTTATTCCAACCAATTTTGATCTATTGATTCCTGATAAAGAGGTAACATTTTTTAAATCATCAGTAACGTAAGATAATATTATATTTATTTCAGATAACTCAACATCCAGCTATAATACAAGACACTGCGTTATTTAGGGTTTGGTTTAAACAAGACGACGAATTTTTATTGCCGAAAACTAATATTACCTTTGATTTTGTCAGGTAAATATTATAATTTCATGTTTTATGTGCGAATTTAATGTTTTAATACAAGCTACTGTAGTGTTGTCGGATTTTTAATGAGCTCATCCCAAAAAAAGTTGCTGAAAAAAAATAATATTTTCCCATTTTCTTTTAAAACTTTGGCGATAACTATTTGTGACGTAATAAATTTAAATACGTAGTTATATGTACGCACTCATTAATGTAATTCATGCGCATGTGCAACACATGCGCACTGTATAATTTTTAATGTAATAAACGCACTAAACTTCAAATTATAGTCTATTCCATTTAAGGACGGTTCAAGGCTCTTAGAGGCTACGATTTGAACCTTCTAATTGGCCGAAATGTGAAACAATTTTACATTAGCCCAAAAATCAACTTGACTGAACTATCAGTCGTTCATAGATTATCATAAATTTGTGCATAATGAATAATATGTAGATTTTAAATTTAGTCTTTAATGTGAGTGAATTTTTTCTATATTTCGGCCAATTAGAAGCCTTGAATCGTAGCCACATGAGAACTCTTGAGCCGTTATTGACTAGAATAGACTATAGGTACTAAAGGTACACATATGTTAATTTAGTTGAATCAACTTATTGCTTATTACAATTTTCTTGCCCAAAACTAGCTTTTATTGCCGGCAGAATGTAACACGTATTTCTTTTTAATTATTTACCAGCCTACTCTTTTATCCGCTAGAGTGAAGTTGTGAGTTCCTAAAAACATAATTTTAATTTTTGGCACCACAAAGTGTATACCGCTTGAAAAATATTGCATTATTAACGTTTTTAAGTATACTTTATGAGAAATTGTGGGATGGCTCCGTTGTTGATTCTATTAGTAACTGAAATATAATTTTGTAGTCCTCTGGCCTATCTCGATCCTATGAACTGTAACTTAACTCATATGTTTGTACAACTTTTCCGAGATTCTTTGAATGAATACGCATATGCGGCTGAAATCGCGGGCATGCGCTGGGAATTAACAAATACCAAATACGGCCTGATTGTAAGTAATAATACAATATTCCACTAATTATTTCTAAAAACTTATTTTTAGCTGGGCATTGGTGGATACAGTAGCAAACAGCACGTTTTATTGGAAAAAATAATGGATAAATTGTCTAATTTTAAAGTTGATCCGAAGAGATTCGCAATTTTAAAAGAAAATGTAAGCAAAATTTATTTTAAAGTTTGAAGTAATGTTTTTGACGTGAAAATGTCTACGCTCGATATCGTGCAACGAAATACATCGCACGAAAACAAGTGAGCTATAGTTAGATGTCCAATACTTACCTGCTTCTACCGACTAAGGTCAGTCGAATTGATAACGCGCGTTCGGCTGTATATCTCTGGAATGCGTCGAAGTACGTTCGGTTGACTGTTGAAAAATTATTTAGAACTCTATTGTCAAAAAATAAAATTAATTGAAAATACGATCTAAATGAGAAAATTTTGAGCAGAGGAAAAAGCAGTCGGGAAGTGGAATTAAATTGCCTCGTAGAAGAAAACAGCATATAGATTCAAGAGGAAATTATTTTCATGTATCAGTGGAGACGGTAACATAAATGGATAACAGCTCGCAAAGCTTTCGCTTGAGTGAAACGAGCTCGGTTACTCACACAGTTTTCTTTTGCTCTTTCTGCACTACTCCTATATACACTGAAAATTGAAAAATTGCGTTCCGCTGAATGCTTTTGCTCCATGAAAATCATAATCTCGATTTTTTATGCTTCTTTTCTAGTTTCTCCCATTTGAACTATTCTTTCTTCATTAATATTATATTTTCCGTGTGCGCCAATTTTCGTACATATATGGCCATGATAATAGCAATTATTATGTGAAAAAAAAAAAAAATTGTGTGTTCTTTCTGTATCTTTCTCACTGTATATTTTTGTATGCAAAGAAATGGTTAAGTGTTAGACCAGCTTTCAAGCTGAACTTTGCCAAATTGAAATAAATTATTATTATTATTATTATTATATACGCGCACGCATAGACGTTTTCACGTAAAACACTGCGACAATATCTCAAGTACTGCCCACCTTATTTAGTATTTTTTGTAGTATATTAGAAATTTGAAAAATTTTGCTGCTGAACAACCCTATCAACATGCAGTATATTATTTAGCCGTACTTTTAACAGAACATTCTTGGACAAAACAAGAACTTTTGGAGGCTACTGACCGTGAGTTTTTCATTTAAATAAGAAAATAAATGACTGAACTTATTTTAAATTAAGATTTGTTATTTCAGAATTAACTTTGGAGAGATTGGAAGCATTTATACCTCAAATGCTTTCTAAAATGCATATTGAAAGTCTTGTGCATGGGAATGCCAACAAACAGGTACAGTTTCCACTTAATAGTTATATAAATTATTCATAATTAATGTTCGACCGAAACTCTGGCCAAAAAAGGCACCTTTATGGCTCCTGCAAAAAAAAACCTAATCAAAGGTAGCATCTATTCGAGTGATTAACAACATTAAAAACAAAATATCACAAATTGCTCATCGGAAATACATATTAATCCAGTTTCTGAAGTTGATAGCCAAACATCAGCTTTAATCGATGAATGGATCTCCGATCTAACTTTATTCATTACAGTATAATCTTTTTGAACCGAAAAAACGGGGGCAGGGTTTTGAATAACGATTTCTTTCTGATAATAAAAGGAAACTAGTTATGTGTGTAAAATTAATAAAAGGCACAAAGTATCCATTTATTAAAACTATCAGGCGTTCAGTTCTATTAACTTTTGATAAGCAAAAGGTCAGCTGACGAAAAACAATTTGATAGAAATTCAGAATGTTCCACAAAATAGACCATATATTATACCATATATTATTGGTATCAGGCATTGGCACACTCGATTACATCGTTGTATGTCGTTTTGAACAATCGCTGCGTGTAGTCGGATTTCCCTGGGCGCTTTCCTTTTTGTTCGATTTTTAATTGACTTCAAAAAAACAAAATTCTCTATTTGTTGGAATTTTTTTTGAAAATTTTCAATGATTTATATAAATTTTTAGTGATATTTTTTTACCATGTGGACCGATTTCGATGATTCATTTTTTATTAGAAAAGAGGTACCGGATGCTTTTTATTAAATAGGCTATATCTTGAGATTGGCATTGGCCCCATTTGAAATAGAGGATAAAATTCTATACTGGACTCAAGAGATCAGCCAAGTGCTAAAGATCAGTGTTCTTTATATTTTCACTAAAACTGACTTTGAAATGTGCCACCAGAAATAACAAATTAATATTTATGATTCTCCCATGATTTTTGACACCTTGAAATCGGTTTTAATATAGCAAGTAAAGTAGATAGTGCTTTTCTCGATATCTCTGCTACCTCTCCTCTGTAAATGGCGGTATACGGCTTTTAGGCAGTTTCCGACTTATATTTTCGAATTTTATTTTTGGTACGCCCATTCGGAAGCTGTTTTGAAAGTTCTTATGCGAACTAGATGAAACGCCAATCAAAAGCCAAAAGATATCAGTTTCAAAAAGCCAACTTCCTTTAAGAAAATCCTAAAAATATTGCTCATTTAGGATGATTTATAGCAATTATTATTATTAACCAAATTAAATTACTTCAGCACAATGTCCGCGCAACTTGAGATTAGCGAACGACATATTTGACATGGCCGAACGTCAACCCACTACTAACCAACGTAGGTATGTTTTATCGGAACATGACTCTCAATATTCAGTCCAGCACCTACTATCATGTGTCTATTTTAGTAAGACTTCTTCTCTTGGCTCTACAGACTTCATGAATCTTTGGCCTGATCAATTAGTTTTTTCCACTCCTTGCTGTCTTCCGCAAAATGAATTCCTGTGCTCCGCTTATCTTCAATGACGCTGTTTCTCCATCTATTTCTTGAGCTACCTCCGCTCCTTCCTACTGCAGGATTTCGTTTAAATATTTTGATTATTTAACAGTCTTCCTTATTGCGATTTATGTGACTGTACCATCTAAATCTAAAGCATTGTAGTTTGACGAAAGCCGATATAATTCTAAATTCTATTTTATTCGCCATATATTTCCTTCGCAAGTCGGGTCATATATTTTCCGCAGAATTTTCTCCTCAAAGTTATTCAGTCTGTCGATATTTTTTTTAAGCTTTAAGTTTCACAATCGCATGTGAAAAATTTGTATATTCTAATTTTTGAGCCTATAGATATCTTTTTACTTACTGGTAAATTACTCAGTCCTTAGTTGTAAGTCATCGCGATATTTCTACTGATTCATCATTATTGGAACTAAAGAGTGCTCCTAATAGTCGGATAGAATTAGCACAAATACAAGCTAAAATCAAGAAAATTGATAAATCTATTTATTTTTTATTAGTTTATAACGTGGCAAATAATATATCCTATTTGTGCGCGGCTACGTTGTCTAGAAGGCAAAACGGTTTTTTGCGTTTGACAAAAAAACTATGCATCTGACGGAAAAAGATGTTCTGGTAAAAAAAATGCACAATAAAAAGCGAAATCAAAAAAGTTTTTTAAAGTACTGATCGGTCCAGTAGATGTCGGATAAATTGCAAAAACCCGTCATTTTTGCTCAATTATTCGAAAATTCATAACTCGCGTTCTATTCAGTATTGAGACTTAAAAGTTTATAGCTTCCAACATACGTAACAAATTTCAGAAAGATCGGCTGTAAAATTTTTGAAAAATTTTAAAGAAACCAAAAAAAGGCCCTTTCTAAAAACGGACATAAAAAGTTGCTAGCCAGCATAGACGAAACTTTACAGATTGCATTTCGTTTATCAAGAGTTACCCTACAACGTACTCAAATGGCGTTTCTTTTGAGTGAGTATAAGTATAAAAAAAATCGATTACATAAATCGCATTTCACCAATAGGAAAATGTTTCTTTTATTTTAGTCCAGGCAATGAATGAATGTGGATGGAAAGGTCGAAAGCAGAAAGTTTAACACTGGAACTTTGCACTAGTTAGGAGATAATGCCCTAGGAGGAAGGACACAAAGAAGAGTCCGTTTTTTGGTTTTTTGTTTACATCTCGAAAATGATGCGTCGGATGAAATTTTTCTATCATGCATTATGAAAGCTGATAAAATTCTCTACAACTTTGGTTCTATACAATTTTTGCCTATTCCTAATCGTTGTCTAGATATGAGCTCCGAAAATCGGTCGATTTTCAGAAATCCGACAATATTCACATATTAACTATTTCTAATGGAGCTCATATCTAGACAACGATGGGGAATAGATAAAAAGTGTATAGAACCAAAGTTGCAGAGAATTTCATCAGCTTCCATAATGCATAATAGAAAAATTTCATCCGACGCATCGTTTTCGAGATGTAAACAAAAGACCAAAAAATAGGACCTTCTTTGTGTCCTCCCTCCTGGAGCTTACCTCTGAGGGGTGGGAACTTTTAGTATGTTTATCTCCTAACAAGTCCAAACAAAGTTCCAAAGTTAAATTTTCTGCTTTCGAATTTTCCATCCACATTCATTCATTGCCTGGACTACAATAAAAGGAACATTTTCCGTAATTTTTTTGTAAAAAGCATTGTATTACTTATATTCAATACACAATTGTAAGTCAAATAAGCGTGAATAAACCAAAAAACGTTCTTGTCTAACAAATATTGATATAAAAATATAAACTAGAATAAAGTTAGGAATATGAATGATGAATTACGAAAAAGCAGCACTTGTAGTACTGGTTGCTTAGATGAGGGGTAGAGAGCCAGCAGCAATAGTAGAAACCGCTTGCGTGGTGTTGAGAGAGAGAAGAGAGCTGGAGAGCAGCAGCAGCAATAGAGGCTGTTTGCTGAGATATAAGTCGGTGTCGTTCGAAAATCTGTCGGTTTCTGTCATTTCACTGCTTATGGGAAGAATCATAAAGTGGCGACAGAAACTTCGCTTCAAAAACCACATTTCTGCGCTCGGGCCAGTGGCCAGTGGTAGGAGGCCGCTACGCTCGGGAGGCCACGCCCAATTCGCGTGGACCGGCTTCCCACATTCAGACTGTTGGAAATTTTATTGAAATGGTTAATGTACAATAACACAATAACGATTCATGAAAATTTTCTTGTAAAATTGGTCTACGTTGGTCAGCAACTTTTTTATAGCCGTTTCTCAGAAAGATCTTTTTTTGTTTTTTCAATGTTTTTCAAAAAGTTCACAGTCGATCTTCATGTTATTTGATGTGTATGTTGGAAGCTACTGAACCCACATTCTATCAAAATTTTAAGTCCTAATAACAAATACAACGCAAAATGGCTAAAAATGACGGTTTCTCGCAATCAACCCAAAAGCTACTAGACTGATCAAGGTTCAAGAGAACTCATTTGATTTTTTTTTTATTGCGCACTTTTTTCGTCAGATACATAGTTTTTTGTAAAACGCAAAAAACCGTTTTGGTAGTTTTTGACGATTTTTTTGACAGCCTGCCTGACAACGTAGCTGCGTACAAATGGGATATGTTACTTGCCACGTTATGAACTAACAAATAAAAAATTGAAGAATCATCTAGATGATGAAAGCGCATTTTTGACAGCTCATGAATGGTTGTTACTTCAGAGATCTCGCAAATTACTATCTCCCACAATCACTGAGCTTGAAATCAAACAGTTTAGGCAAACTTACGGAACAGCAGCTTCCATTTAGTACTAGTTGTAAGTTGACTATTTGATAGGTACATAATTTATGCATGTACAAACTTAAAAATACCTTTTAATCTTCATTGTTCAGTCATTGACTGACGGTAGGTTAAGTGCTGTACCTTAAAATAATATTTTGATTTTTATCAAAGCTATATGAAAAAAATACACCAAAGGTAAACAAATTTTCATCCAATAATAATAATTCATTCTAAGAAGCTTCAAACTCGCGTCAAACAAGTCATGGAATGAATCCCGGACAGATTCGACAACTGTACATAATAATAGTGACACGCACGGCTAAAGTTGCAACTAAATTTTCATTTACTTGAATAAACTTTAGTTGCCATATCCCTAATGTCATATATATCTATGGGCATTGTTTCACTTGAAACAAGTAATTGAATAATTTGATCTTCCACAATCACTGAGCTTGAATTAAAGCAATTTGTGCAAACCTACGAAACAGTAGCTTTTATTTAGTACCAATTTCAAGTCCGTAAATAGTATAGTTGCTGAGAACTCAGTGTCACGCCAGCCAGACAGCCAAAGTGAATATAATAGCGCTTTTTTACAAAAAATGGAAGAATCATCTAGATGATGGAAGCGCATTTTTGTCAGCTCATGAATGCTTGTTACTTCAGAGATTTCGCAAATTACCATCTCTTACAATTACTGAGCTTGAAATCAAGCAGTTTGGGCAAACTTACAAAACAGCAGCTTCCATTTAGTACTAGTTTCAAGTTGACTATTTAATAGGTACATAATTTATACATGTACAAACTCAAAAATACCTTTTAATCTTCATTGTTTAGTTATTGACTGACAGGAGGTCAAGTGCTGTAGCTTAAAATGATAATTTGATCTTTATCAAAGCTATATAAGAAAAATACACCAAAAGTGAACAAATTTTCATCCAATAATAATAATTCATTCTAATAAGCTTCAAATTCGCGTCAAACAAGTCATTGAATGAATCCCGGACAGATTTGACAACTGTACATAATAATAGTGACACCCGCGGCGAAAGTTGTAACTAAATTTTTATCTACTTTAATAAATTTCAGTTGCCATATCCCTAATGTCATATATATCTATGGGCATTGTTTCACTTGAAACAAGTAATTGAATAATTTAATCTTCCTCAATCACTGAGTTTGAATTAAAGTAATTTGTGCAAACCTACGAAATAGCAGCTTTTATTTAGTACCAGTTTCAAGTCTGTAAATAGTATAGTTGCTGAGATCTCAGCGTCACGCCAGCCAGCCAGCCAGCCAGCCAGCCAAAGTGAATATAATAGCGCTTTTTTCGGAAAAATGCGCTAAAAATGCGCTAAAAATTCGAGCTATCAATTTTCAAAATTACGTCCGGTAATTGGATATTTCCCTGCTTTTTGAATACTTTTTGCAGAATTACATGTCATGACTCTTGGCATTCAGTGCAGCACCTACCATCATGTGTCTGTTTTGATAAGACATGAAATTCCGTGTCAAAAATCTGAAGAGTCACAAATATCGAACTTATGGCTGATTTCAGGATCTTAAATCAATCCGCCGTAAAGAGCTCATTTCCTTGATAATAATATCAAATGCTGTATTTTTTGTGTCATCACTGGCCAATCAAATTAATCAAAAAATCGAAGTCCAGTCTATTGATTAATTCCCTGTCACTTTAACTCAGGATAATTTAACTCCCGGTCATAAAATCGGACATTAGAAGGTTTGTTGTAAAAATATATCATCTGTAGAGTTCTCTAAAAAAATGAATGCCTAATTAAAATTCAGAGAAACAATTTATTTGGTGAAAAAATTGTTTAATTTTAATTTCGGTTAGCCTGGGCTTAGCGAGATCGGTTTAATAAGGTTCTGCTGTATTTATATAAATGCGTTTTTGATTTACTAGAAGACTACATCAATTTAATATGAAATATAATTTTCAGAAAGCTTTAGAACTGATGAGTATAGTGGAATCAAAATTAACTAAAGCATTTTCTATGTCACCGTTACTACCTCGACAGTTATTACTTAATCGTGAATTGCAACTTGATAATGGTTAGTTATTAATTATATTTAATACTGAAATCCTTAAAAATGTATTGATTTTAGGTTGTAATTATTTATATCAGGTAGAAAATAACGTGCACAGATCTTCCTGTGTTGAATTATATTATCAATGTGGTGTTCAATGCAAAGAAAGCAACATGCTTCTAGAATTATTTACGCAAATCATACACGAGCCCTGTTATGATATTTTGAGAACAAAAGTAAGTTCAACACTTATGAATCAAGTATTTGTTATTATTATAATTCTTTTAGGAGCAATTAGGCTACATTGTCTTCAGCGGGATCCGCCGATCTAATGGTGTTCAAGGGCTTCGCGTCATCGTTCAATCGGATAAACACCCAGAATTTGTAGACGAAAGAGTTGAAGATTTTTTGCATAAAATGTTGGAATATGTTGCGGAAATGAGCGATGAAGAATTCAACAGACATAAAGAGGCTTTAGCAGCTCGACGATTAGAGAAATCGAAGAGATTGTCAGCTCTTACTTCGCAGTTTTGGGCGGAGATTACTTCACAGCAATATCATTTTGATAGGGCTAATGTGGAAGTTGCACACTTGCATACTATCACTAAAGATGATATTATTAATTTCTATGAGGTAATTTTCACAAAATTAGAATTGATGTCAAAATAAAGGACCTAATGTATAATTTTTTCAGAGCATTTTGGCGGAAAACGCTGTTCTTCGGCATAAATTAGCAGTTCATGTTCTTTCTACTGCAAATGGAGGGGCCGGACAAAAACCAGATAACGAAAAAGATGAAACCAAATCTCAAGCTCAGCTTATTAACGATGTAACAGTATTTAAAAGCTGTCACGGAATGTATCCGTTAGCACAACCGTACATTAATATTGTAAGGAAAGGAAATCGTTGTAAGTTGTAAGGAACTCATTTTAAACTCAGGTAGGAATAAAGTTTTAATAATACAAAGTAGTAATGTATTTATGATGGTTTTGGTATATTAATACATAATACAGATAATATCCAAACCTTGGAACTAAATTGAGATTAAATACATTAATAATGAAGATATATTGATAATTTTATAATTAAATTACTGTTTCTAATATAATTTCCTGATTTTAAAATACTGTGCGCAATTTTGTAACCGGTACATTCAGTTTGAAGAAAATCGCAATATAAAATTTGCGAGCTGATATCAAAGTATTCATTTTCTTGATCTAATATTGTGAATTTGTAAGATAATTGGAAATCTTCTAAATCAATTATTCGGATAAACATTTGCTCACTCTGTAAATAATTTGGGAACATTTGGATGTATACATGGTTCCCTAAAAAAATTACGAAAATAATTTTAATTTAGACTGCATTCTAAGTTACCTGCAAAATAAAAATCTCCACTTTGAATTGCGTTCATAGATAATAATTCCATATTATCTATTTTCCAATAATAATAAAATATAATTCCAGTGTCTTCTTTTTGCATTGTCATATTCAGTTTTGTAATTTCAGTTTCTCTATTCATTTTGCTTTTAGTTCGAATCGCAAGGTTCTTTTTGGCCTTTAAATTAATTTCCAACGAATTTAAATAAAGTTCCAACAAACTTTTAATGTTGTTCACTTCAAGAATAAGAGATTTTTCTAGGATATTAAGACGATCATCTAGATGTGCTGAAATTTATTTTTCTATTATAAAAGAAATTTATAGATTTATAGAAACGTACAAGTTGTACATACTCCTTTAAGTTGTCTGGTAATAGTTGCATTGGCTGTTGCCCTCAAATCATCGGAAGAAATATTACAAATAGCGTGTTGGGTTTCTTCCACAACATGTTCTGTAGTTGATTCGTTGATACCAGCTGAAATATTGTAAATTTAAATTATTATTATTCCAACTTTTTTGTGTGAAAAGTGTGTTATTTCAAGGCAACTGTACAGATTATTTTGGGGTTGTTTGACGCAGAGCATTAAATGCTGCATTTTGATCATCTCTCGACGCAAAGAAAAATAAACCTTGTCATACTCAAAATTTTGTGCATTGCGTTCTGATTTTAAGTATGACACGATTCATTTTTCTTTGTATCAAAATTGAGAGTCAAAGCAAAAAATAAATATTGAGCAATGTTTTAATTTGAATTGCTCTCATAAAATTGGCAGATTAATTGATGGCGAAAAAGTTTTTTTATTCATATAATAGTATATTGAGATATAAGTTTCATAAGACATGATTTTAGGCCACGCGTTCTTGTTGGAAAACGAGCCGCTTACGGCGAGTTTTCTAATGAACAAGTGATCTAATAGTATATTGTATAACGAGGGACTTGAGTGCTTGATTTATTCCTGAGGGTGGATTTTATGCTCACCTGAGGGTTTAAAGGCACTTAAGCCATGTGTTATCTACGCTATTTTTCGCGCTACCGTATTATATTGAATCACATTACGCCTGTTGCATATCCTCAGTGGCTACGCTCTATTGGTTAAATTTTACATCTATGAGATGTGCCGTCAAAAACGTCATTTTTCACATATTTGTTGATATTATTTCTATATGTTATAATCCTTTTATTGATAAATAATAATTCAATATACTCCAAACACTAGTATTTATTTTATATATTAAATACAACGTAAAAAACTATTCTTTCTTTAATGTCAAAACTCAAAAACAAAAAAACCAATAATTATGTTAGCAACCAAAACATCTTCATTAAAAATAAACAAACAAATAAATGTACAGTCTGGAGAAAACAGTAATAACCATTTAGTCAGAGGTATAAGTATGAAAAATTGATTTTCCAACACTCCGCCTCAATTTTGCATAAGTAAATAAATTGGTTGCACTTGAAAGTTGGATTTATTCCATTCCTAATTTGGAACGAAGATAGATGAACTTTTCGCCTGTTATTCCTTTGGTCAATATATCTGCCTTCTGTTCTTGAGTTGGAACATATTTAATAGACAGTATCTTGTCACTGCAAAGATCTCTTATGTAATTGTATTTAACATCTATGTGTTTAAGTTTACGATGTTCCCATCTCTTCATCAAATGAATACATGGCTGATTATCTTCATAAATGACAACTGGACAGTCTAAATTATATCCTAGATCTTCTAACAAATATTTGAGCCACACAACTTCAGTTGCTGCTGTAGCTAAAGCTACATATTCCGCTTCTGTAGATGATAGAGCTACAGTTGATTGTTTCTTAGTAGCCCATGATACTGTAGATCCAAAAACTTCAAACAGGTATCCAGTAGTTGATTTTCTACTTTCTTCCTGCGCCCAGTCAGCATCAGCGTATCCAGTCAAAACTTCATGAGATTTATTTGAGAACTTAAGTCCTAGATCAATACTTCCTCGAATATATCTTAGTACTCGTTTGAGTCCTTGCCAGTGAGCTTCACAAGCATTACTTTGAAAACGACTGAAATAATTTACTGCTGCACTCAAATCAGGTCTGGTATTAATCATCACATACATAAGGCATCCTATAAGTTCTCTATAAGGTTTAGATTCTATTATACATACCTCGTTTTCAGAGGGTTGTCCAGCTGGTTTGAATTCCATTGGTGTTTTACTCGGATTGCATTCTTCCATTCCAAATCTCTCCAATAACTTTTTCAGATAAGTAGATTGACTTAGAATTATACAATCTTTAGTTCGTTGAATCTTTATGCCAAGAAAGAAACTTAATTCTCCAAGATCTTTCATTTTAAATTCATTTTTTAGTGCTTCTTTGATCGAGTTAATAATTTCGATATCATTCCCAGCAATAATAAAATCATCTACATATAGAAGTAGGTATGTAGTATTTTTTCCATCAACCTTAATGTATAGACATTTATCTGCTGTTGATTGATGGAATTTGATCTCTTTAACAAATCTATCAAATCGATAGTTCCATTCCCGTGGAGCTTGTTTAAGTCCGTATATAGTCTTGTTCAACTTGCACACACAATTGTCTTTAATGGGAAAGCCTTGAGGTAATTTCATAAATATTTCTTCTTTCAAATCACCGTGTAAAAATGCATTTTTTACATCCATTTGGTGCGCTATCATTCCTTCTTTATGAATTATAGAAATAAGAACTCTCAGTGTGGTGAGTCTCGCCACTGGAGCATAAGTCTCGTTATAATCATACCCTTTCTTCTGTGCACATCCTTTCGCTACTAGTCTAGCTTTATATCTATCAATGTCTCCATTCTCATCTCTTTTAATCTTAAAAACCCACTTACTATCAATTAGTTTCCTTCCAACTGGGCAATCAACCATAGTCCAGGTTTTATTTTCGTTTAAGGATTTTATTTCTTCATCAATAGCATTCAACCATAATTGTTTATCATCTCTTGACTGTATATCCTCAAAATTTTCAGGTACATCTTCTATATAAGTCTCTGCATTTAACGCAAAAACTGAATAATCTTCTAAATATTTTGGTCTTGATCTGACTCGAGTTCCTCTTCTTAAATTAATATTTTCATCCAAATCATGATTCTCATCTTGAGAATTGCCTTTTGTAACCGTTTGGTATCTTTTATCTTCCATCTTAGGAGCTTCATTGATGATATTTTCATTCCTTTCAGTTTGATCCATAAGTTCATCATCACTTGACCAACTGTCTGATTCAGCTTCTTGTCTATTTGTTTTTTTAGCTTCATCAAATACTATATCTCTTCCTGAAATAATCTTTTTCTCTTCTGAGCACCACAGACGGTATCCATTTGTACAGTATCCAACCATAATACATTTTTTAGTTCTTGGTTCTATTTTACTATGAATTAATTCATTTGGAAGTCGAAGATGAGCGTTGGAACCAAACACTTTTAATTTTCCAAGATTTTGTTTATTACCATACCAAATCTCAGCCGGTATTATATTATTTAAGGCTGTTGTTGGACTACGATTAATTAAAAAAACTGACGTCAAAACTGCTTCTGACCAGAGGTATTTTGGTAATTTAGAATCAAATATTAAGCATCTGGCCTTCTCTAGAATAGTTCTATTCATTCTTTCTGCAACACCGTTTAATTGAGGTGTGTAGCGAATTGTGAATTCAAATTGTATTCCTTTGGCTTCAAAAAACTCCTTCATTTCAGTTGATAAGTACTCTCCACCATTATCACACCGAAATCTACTAATTTTTAAATTAAAATGAGACGTAGCCATTGCTTCATAAATTTTAACCTTTTGAAAAACTTCTGATTTAGTTTTTATCGGATAGGCTACAGTAAAATGAGAAAAATCATCAATAAAGGTTACTATATACCTGTTTCCATCGTGTGATATTGGTTCAATAGGTCCTGAGACATCACTATGAACCAGTTCAAGTGGACGACGTGCTCTGAATCTGGTTTTATTATGAGGAAGTTTAGTTTGTTTCGCCTTTATACAAACTTCACAGAAATGCTCCCCATTTAAATTCAATTTGTTCATGCCATCGACTAGAGAGTACAATTTTTTTAAATTTTCATAATTTAAATGTCCCATTCGTCTATGCCAGAGTTCTGCCGACTGCAAATTGATTTCTTTTGATCCAAAATGAGCTATGGCTTCTTTTTCATTAAAAAAACACATCTCATAAAGTTTTCCTTTTCTATGACCTTCAGCTATTATCTTGTTATCTTTAAAAATAATTCCTCTTCCATTTTCAAACACTATTTTATATCCATTTACATCTAGTTTACGTACCGACAATAAATTCGCCTCTAAATCTGGAACAACTAAAGCACCTTTGATAATAATAGAATGTACTTTATTATCTGCCAGAGATTTGATGAATACATCTGCCCTATGAGTTGCATAAAGATATACTCCCCTTTTTGCGACTTTAACTTGAATTTGATTAGTTAATTTTTCAATATTTGTGAGCTGCTCAGTTTTTGAATTAACTAAATGTTCTGAAGCACCTGAATCAATGAACCATTTTGTATTTGAATGATCATTGTCACTTGAGTTACCAAGAAAGCAGAAAAATATTTCTTCTTCATTATCAGCAGACTTGTCTGATGTCTCCGCCTGAAGTGCATTAACTTGACGTTGTCCAGATAAATTTTTACATTCTGTTATTTTGTGGCCGACTTTACCACAACCAAAGCAACGGATAAAGGATCCTGAAGATCTGTTTCCAAAATTTCTAAATGTGCCTCTGAAGTTATTACGAGGCCTTTGTTGACCAACAAATGCCATAGGGGGTTGTGGTTCTTCCTTTAATTTATATTTAACAACTTTTTGATCTTGCCTTTTAATTGATTCATCAAGTAATCTATTCTTTACAAAGCTCAATGTTAATTTTTCTGAAGATAACGTCTCTAATGCTGTAACTACTATTTCATATTCAGCAGGCATTGTGAGCAGCAAATGACAAACGATATCATTTTCTTCTAAATTTGCACCAGTCGCTTTGAGCTCTCTTATGTTTGTATCAAATTTAAGGAAATGGCACTCCATCGTTTCATTACTAGGTTCAAATTTCATAGTTAATAATTTCCTTCTGATACGTAACTGACTAGCCATACTTTTTCTTTCAAATGTATCTTGAAGTATCTTCCATACATCATACGCACTACGCTTCTCCTTTATGTACTCCAGATGACTATCAGCTATTCGCTGCACAATCAGTGATTTACATCTTTTATTACTTTTATTCAACAAACTGATTTGCTTTTCTTTATCTACTCTGTCCTCTGGTTTATCTTCTGGTGAAAAACTATAAACTCGTAGCAATTCATTTAGTGGAGTTTTAACAAAATCTAATAACTCTTTCTCATCGAGAAGCACTTCGACTCTGTACTTCCAATTATCATAATTGGTTCCATCGAAAAGAGGAACTTTATATTTATCTTCTTCAGCCATTTCAGATATTATTAAATGAAACGATAAAACCTTTAACGGCGTGTTCTGGGCCCATAACCTGATATTATTTCTATATGTTATAATCCTTTTATTGATAAATAATAATTCAATATACTCCAAACACTAGTATTTATTTTATATATTAAATACAACGTAAAAAACTATTCTTTCTTTAATGTCAAAACTCAAAAACAAAAAAACCAATAATTATGTTAGCAACCAAAACATCTTCATTAAAAATAAACAAACAAATAAATGTACAGTCTGGAGAAAACAGTAATAACCATTTAGTCAGAGGTATAAGTATGAAAAATTGATTTTCCAACATTTGTACGTCATATTATTCGATAATCATGAGTATAAATCATTCACTTAGAAGTTGTTGTGTTGTTAAATGTACTAATACTAAAGCAAACAACCCCTACATTTTTATAGGTTTCCGGGAAGAGATTATGAAGCGAAACAAAGAGAAATGTGGATAACAGCGGTTAAACGAGTGTAGTTTCATGCAATAATCTATAAAAATGTATTAGATATCATTCAATTCTCAGTATCAACCATCTTTAAGAGTAGTTAAATATTATAATTGTAAAGAAACTCAATAAATACCACTTGGATAAGTTTCTTAATTGACTGAACAGTCACACAAATTCGTCTTAGAATCCTTTAACTGAAAGCATAAAATTTTTGCTTTATATTTTTTTTTTCTCAAAATTTAAGAATTGTTTTAAAGATAAACAAGATAAGAAAATCACTTTCCTACAAGGATTTCGCTCAAATTCTGTACGTTTATAATACATAATAAATCTAACTAATTGATTACCTTTAGATGAGTCACATAAACAATAAAAAATAATAATGATTATGATTGATTTGCTTCTTTGAGAATATTTTTGTCTACAAATATTGTCATAAAATAAATATAGAGTGATCAAAAATGATTGTCCGTGCCGCTTTGTTCTGATTTTTTCTTTGCCGCGTGCTTGAGATAGTGACCTTTAAGTGACAGATGACAGTTCCTCTGAAAACACTATTCTAACCTAATAATTTGGTAGAATAATGATAAATTCTCAATAATCAGTTAATAATACAACTATTTACTTACTTTTTTGTTCATTGAATCCGATTATGGTTGAATCCGTCATAAAATATGCAAAATATAGCCATTGTGTTCTTGAAATGTCGGTAACGTAGTTTCCAAAATAAATAAATTTATACTAACTTTATTCCATGAAGATAGTTTTGATCATAATGCGAACTTTTGCCTGTCACCTGTCAGACAATCATTATTGATCACTCTGTATAATATTATTATTAGGAATAGAGATGGTACGTCATGAATTTTATTTTGATTTTAAAGCACATTGACATATTTCAAAACATTGACAGGTGACATCACACCTCGAAGTCGTGATTTTTGAATAACATGCTGCGCTTCTAGCGGACAATGGAGGACGATTGAACTCCCATTTTATCATTGTTTCATACCAATAATGTACTAATATTATTTAATCCAGCTGTGTGCGTATGTTACAACTTGCATAGCATAAAAGCTACGTTAAAATTATTTAATTTGGGTTTTTTTTCTTCAATTATGACGTACCTATTAGAGAAAATGTCTTAATTCGTTCAAATTGACAGGATAACCTCAAACTATGAAGCCGATGATCTTGCGGACCGGGTTTGAATGTATCCCTTTTACCGAGGAAGCATTGAAGAAAAGCATGAAATTAGCTTTTTGCCATATTAAACATGTTGAAGAATATGTTGCTGACAATATTAACAACAAAATTATTGCGAAAACATAGAAAAACGCTTGTTGTGTTTCAGGCTATTGTGTTCAGGCTGATTCGAGTAAAATATAGTCTTATAGATTTCCTGTATGGAGTTATAACATCAAAAAACGAGTGAAGTAGATTAAAGCGGTGAATAGAGTATTATCTGTCTTTCATTATTAATCTATATAACAAAGATGTTTGTAATTCAATTATGAAATTAATCATTCATTTGGGATTCATGAATTTTCCTCTATCTCTAATTTGTGAGAGGTTTCAGTAATAGAAGTTTGTCGGATGCACTTCGCAATAATTTTGTTGTTAATATTGTCAGCAATATATTCTTCAACATGTTTAATATGGCAAAACTAATTTCACACTTTTCTTCAATGCTTTTTCGGTAAAAGGGATACAGTGTTTGATACATACAAACCCGATTCGCAAGATCATCGGCGCCATAGTTTAAAGTTATACTGTCAATTTGAACGAATTAAGAAGTTTTCTCTAATAGATACGTCATAATAGAAGAAAAAAATACCCAAAATAAATAATTTCAACGTATCTTTTATGCTATGCAAGTTATAATAAACGCACACGGCTGAATTAAATGCTATTAGTACATTTAAAAAATTATAGGTATGAAACAAAGATAAAATAGGAGTTCAATCATTCTCCATTGCCCGCTAGAGGCGCTAGTAGACTTTAGGCACATAGCCTATAGGCGTACATGAAATCTATGAAATTATATTTCACTTGAATCATCCTTAACACAACAGCCTGAAACAGAACAAGCGTTTTCCTAAGTTTTATATGCAATTAATTTCACTTTTAAACTACAATGCTCGATGACGTATTCTGAGAAATGGAGTTCGATGCTGACAATGGTGCTCATCATGAGCGCTCGCATCGATATTTGTTCAAACTCCGCTCTCTTGCACATAGCCTATAGCCTAAAAGCAGTTTAATTAACCTTACAATTTTGACAACAACAAACTTGATATAAAAATATTAAGTGAATTCACCATAGTTACAAGGCTGGCTACAGCAGTTGTTGAATGAATAAGCTTGCTGTTGAAAAGCTGAGTGCGAAATAAGGCTGCGGAAGGAAAGTGTTAAATTATTTCCCCAAAAATCTAGAAAATTTACGAACAACAATACGATGCATTTGTAAAATTGTGTCAATTGCGATAATGCTAATAGAAATCATCAATAATAAAGATTTGAATACGAATAGAAAAATTCAATTTGACATTTAGATAGGTACTTTGATTATTCAGTTGTCGTAGGAAAATTTGTTTATTTTACTTTAGTCCCTTGGGATTTTTGATTATTTTAGATCCCTCGGGATTAAACTCAAACTTAAATCCCTGAAATGAGGGATTAAATTCGTCTTTTACTCCCGGGAATGCGAAAAATGTCTTATGAAACATGTATCTTATACAATTTTTTATATTTGGGTTCATATATGACAAAATAATAAATTATTTATTTTGAAAACATCGATAAAGAATATCTATTTTTTTATTTGACTCTTGGTAACACTGAGACTTGATGGATAAGTAATTTGTGTTAATCAAAAATACTTTTCAAAATTTGTTAATTTTAATGCTGTTACTTCAAAGAAATAATTAAATATAAACCTGAACAATTTGATAATTTTCTTCAAAATTTATCAAAATGACAGTAGGTTATCTAACATCGTAGCTACCAACCTAATAAAAATTAGGTTTAAGTTCTAAAGAGGCACTTTACAATACCCGAACGAGTTTCATAAAGTACACTTTATGATATCCAAATAGAAAAAAAATGTTTTGTTTCGTAAAATGGCCGCGATGTCCAGCAATATTATTTACTTGTCCGAAATCAGGCATTTTTTGTACTTATTAGAATAAATAACTTATAAATCTTCTTTTTAATTCTATAGTTCAGTTCAATAAAAATTCTAATTTCATTCATAAAGTATCACTTATCAAAATTTTGTTTCTTCTCTTCAGTTTAATCTTAAATACAAACAAATTATTGTCAATTTTACCTGGTAAGAATCGAGTGTGTGTCAACACGAATTGTATTAAAAATATTGCACACGTTTTGTACATTGTCAACTTCTTGTATTTATTGGATAGTAATAGTAAGGAAATGGTTGAATGCACGAACTTTCAAGAAAAAAATTAATAGCGTGTTGCGTTAACATAAACAAATATTTAACTGCTCTAGATCTGTGCTATAAAAAGATAAGTTACTTGCACAACCACTAAATAGGACGATGAAGTAACCCTTACTAGAACAAAATTAATGAAGTTTTTACAGTTTGATGTAAAGATAATATGAATTTAAATTGACGGGCTACAATTCTCCTGCATGCGTTTTATGCATTTTAAAATAATTAATTTTAGTAATAGTTTTATTGGAAATGATGTCAATTTGATTATGCTACGAATTGTACACTATAACACTGTGATGAATGTATTAAATATATCAAAACTTATATTAATGTCTCATTTATTTCCATTTTATTAAATAAAACCAAACACTTGAAACTAATATATTAGTGCGAATCGCGATTCGAATAAATATTTTTATAATCTTGGACCGCTATATTGTTCCAGGGTATGCTCCATAACTGAATTTGGCCATTTTTATTTCCAAATGCAGCCAAATCAAACCTAAAATTAAAACATATCGACTTGAAAATCAGACAAGAAGTTTTTAATTTGTTATACCTTTTCTTATTAATGGTTAGTTTAGAAAATACGGAACTATTATTATTTTGTATATTTGGAATTGGTTGCCCATTTAATAGACTATAAAGTCTGATTGATCCTTTCTCTCCACAGCCTATCAACAATTTTTGCTCATGTAAAATCCAAGAAACACATTCTAGCTCAGAATCCAAGAAGATTATTTGTGTTGGTGTCGTCTATTTAGAAGAAAATTATTATTTTTCACTCACAACAAGAATTTCTAATATTTTACTTGATCAATGTGAAATATTTTGATTTCATTATCTGTTCCACAACTCAAAAATAATTCTTTTCGATGAGGAGAGAATTTAATACTTGAAATATCTCCGTCATGGGCTTCAAAATTACTTATGGATGGATCAAAAACATCTCCATCGTCTGTAATTTATAATTAATTAAAGAAAATGTTAATTTATTGTGTCAAACATACTTTGAAGCTTAGCTCCTAGAGTTGAACATTTTACGAGTGTTCCACCTTCCATTGCAAGGACAAATAGGCCAGAAATGTGAGGAGAGAAATCGAAATTAGTTATGCCTCCTGCTTCAGATTTCCTGAAGTGTATTTCTGGACTTGTAATACTTTTTCCAACTTTTCCTGTAGTGTAACTGAAAACAATTTGTTTTATAGCTATTTAGATTTGTGATTCAATACTTATGGATAATTTATTTCATTTTGATAACTTAAAAATATACAGAATTTAAACCAAAAAACCTTTCGATCATTTAATTCTTGAATCATGAATACTTACCGTTGCCGGACTTCCACTAAACTGTCGTCATCAATGCAGACATCCCATAAAAACAGAAATCCGTCTCGAGAAGCTGTCGCCAATGTCGAAACAGGTCTTTTTGTATCCATATTTGAAACCCATTTTAATAAACTAATTCTGTCATCATGGGCTGAAACCATTGCGACCAGATTGTCGCCTTGATCCTTCTGGTTTCCCCACAAATATATTTCACCTATAATTTTTAAACGTACAATAAATGGATAAACTGTTCAACTTTTACCAAATTACCCGAATAAGTTCCTGCGCATAAAGTAGAAGGTTGCAAAGGATGAAAACTTAAAGATGTTACACAGGACTGACATTTCAGTTTTTTAGTTGGACTCGCTGGTAACTTATCATTTCTAAATTTAATATATTAGTTATTAAGTGATTATTTATGATGATATAAATACCTATCGAATGTATACAAATAAACTAATCCTTCATGATGACAAAAAGACTTATGACAGTAGCTGAAAGAAACGGCTAAAGTATTTCCAGTTGAATTCCATGACATTCCACTAGCGTACACAGCCTTAGGCTGTAAAATTAGTTTAATTAAATATTGAACTAATCACCAATTAATAATACCTCTGAAGAAGCTTCCAAATCAAATACATCAATTTGTTGTAACATTTTCGCTTTTATAACGGTTTCATCCCTTTCAGTGAATTTTAACGATGCCATAGCGTTAGCAATAGATGTATCTTCTAATTCATTTAACATATCGGGGTAAGCATTTTTCATAAACTTTTCTAGTTTTTCCATATCGACAGATTCAATAACATTGGATTGAATTTCTTCCGTTTGTGTCTAAAAGGTATCTTATGAATAGGAAGAAATTTCATAATTTAATTCTTACTTGTATGTTCACTGAAGTTGAAGTATTTGTAAATTGATCTTTAGTTCTAAATTCGATAGTTTGGGTCGTCTGATTATTTGATTCTCTAAAATGAGGACATGTATTACGAAATTCCAAATAAATACTTTAATATACTTCTCATCTTTCCAAGTGGAATCAAATCCGCAAGAACCATTATCTTTTTCCTTAAATATAGCATAATTTGTTTTCCTCATTTTAACAGAAGTACGTACGATGTAAACAAATCGACGATGTAAACAAAACTTGCGCGCAAGCTTGATCAATAAATAATCAATATTAAAATCGTGTAATATTATTAGAAAATCATTGTTTAATTTAATATTAGCTGAATAGTACATTTTATTTTGTTTATATATGTATAACAATGAATTTTAAAGCTGTAAATGTTTAAAATTGGCGGTTGCGTTCAAAAACGAAGAGTGCTATGCGCATGCTTGTAATTTGTACCTCTTTTGACCGTATGTTTTTTAATGGCTGGTCGTTTTCCTCCGTACGAAAGTAATCGTAATTAATAATAACCATCAGTGGTTTAAATTGTGAACAGAGACCTTAAACTAAACAAATAAATCATGGCTGATAAAGTAAGTACAATATTTCGTACATTATCCTATAAATATTAGAAAAACTGATGTTAGGAAGATAACCTAAGATGCTAATTTACACGTTGATTACAGGCTGAAGAAACAATTAAAAAGAAGAGGACTTTCCGTAAATTCACCTACAGAGGTGTTGATTTGGATCAACTCCTTGATATGCCAAAGTATGTCTTAAATAATTCATTTAAATTATTGTAAAACATAACCTCAAATGTCACTTTCAGCGAGCAGCTCATGGAATTGATGCACGCCCGTGCCAGAAGGCGCTTCTCTCGTGGATTGAAGCGAAAACCCATGGCTTTAGTCAAGAAATTGAGAAAAGCCAAAAAAGAAGCTCCTCCAAACGAAAAGCCGGAAATTGTGAAGACCCATCTTCGTAATATGATCATTGTACCTGAAATGGTTGGATCTATTGTTGGTGTTTACAACGGCAAGACTTTCAATCAGGTTGAAATCAAACCTGAGATGATTGGACACTATCTTGGTGAATTTTCAGTAACATACAAACCTGTTAAGCACGGAAGACCAGGTATTGGTGCTACGCACAGTTCTCGTTTCATTCCTCTCAAGTAAATGTATGTTATTGTACTTTAATAAACAATAAATTTATTTGACAGGAAGTTTTGTATTCAAACTATTTTTATTTATTTAATACATTCACAGGAATACATGTAATACAAAAATAATTATTTAAAGAAAAGAGCATTCTCCTGATAGCTTCAATATAAATAATTAATTTTCTGATTCGGTCTTAATTTCCTCCGATTTTATGTCATCTTTGACTTCAATCTCCTCTTTTTTTAATTTTTTGCTCAGTTCCGGTTTCGGTGAATTTTTGCCGGACTTCCGTTTTCTAATGTTATTTGTTTTAAAACTTTCGTATTGTTTTTGAGTTGTTTTGACTAATTGAGGCGTTAAGGTCCATTCAATAAAAGGCATCAGCTCCTTTTCTTTTTTAGTTGGATCGATTTCTTTTTTGTAATCCGGAATTTCCAATCCTAATTTTTTCATCAGCTTCATAATTGCAGTATCTACGTAGGTATTGATTATTAAATTCGCTTTAGAGTCCTGCAATTATTCTTTAAGTAAAAATAATAGTAAAGCATTATTTTAGTTTATCTCACATGTTTAGTTGGTTGTAAATTTATTATGACTAATTTTCCTTCATATTTTTTGGAATGTAGAGGTAAATTTCCGCTAGGAACAATTTGCAATGTTGTTCCTAAACATATATTTAAATCGGACATACTGAAAATAAATTATTCGTAAAATTTTGTCGTTAATAAAAAGAAAATACTTGAATGCAGTATAGCGCCTCTCAGTAGCAAATAAATGGTGCCCCACAAGCGCGTGTAATATTCTAGGGATGTGCGAGCGTAGCGAGCTAACTTGCAATCATTATTGAATTGAAAACAATGCAAGAAACTACTATTTTAATGTCACTGTCTGGAAAGCCGCTGATAACGTCATCAGGAGGTTTTATACTGCATTCTTACAAAAAGAAATTACTTCGAATGATAATACGCCATATCAAGATCTTCTGGAGGTAGATTATCTTCCCAGTCTAAAATAGTATCATGTAGTTTTCCTCTACAAGCTCGGCCTGAGTTTTTTGGTCCAGGACAACCTTTATCCAAGCATTTTTGACCAACACTAGTAGTGGCAGTGTTACGGACAAATTGTCTGCAAATATTAATCGATATAACATTTATTAAATCCATAATAATTAAACTTACCTATCACAGAAGTTACATTTTTCAGTGAACATATTCCCGTGTAATTCTGAAATGGAATTTCGATCCAAACCGCTTTTAACATGCAAACCATCTATATTTTGACTAATTATAAACTTAACATGCCCTGTTTCTACTAATTTAGCTAAAGCCATGTGAGTGACAGTAGGCTCAGCATCGTCAAAAGAAATATTTATATTGGGCTTCAAACCCTTTTTTTCTAAAGTCCATACCCCATTTGGCCCTCTGAAATCTGGAATACCTGCTGAAGTACTAATTCCAGCACCTGTATGTACAACTGTATGTTTTGCTTCTAAAATCCATTCTGAGAGAAGAGAAATTTTCGCTTCAATATTCTCTTCTGTATCGAATCTCTGTGTAATTGAGATTATATAATAAGTGTATGGAACAAGATGAATCTCAATAATTTATTTACCTCGGGTAATCCTAAAATGCCCTTATTTTCATAGCTAGACAGCCCTTCTGCATAATTACAAGACATCTTGTTTATTTTTCTAACCTTTTAAATTATGACATTTAGATTTTTCAAGGGATACCAACACTTAAAAATAATAATAAACTATACGAATTGTTTTTTAGTTTTTCATTTATTTAAATTCAGAATATTTATTTATTTTTTATACACAGCATTAAAATAAAATTATAAATGATAATAGATAATCAAGTAGAATTCATTTATTTATTAATAAATAGCCAAGGATGTTGTGCTTGTTTGTGGCTGATAATTCAACAGTTTATTTCGTTGCCTTATGATTGGTACTCCTGCTTCTGTCAAAAGCGTCGAAAGAGTGCTGTCCTTTTCGTGTGTGCCAGTTAATTTTTACTTAAAGTTGTGGTGTTGTTATTAATTTCATATTTGTGTACTGATTACCTGAATTTTATCATCATGAGTCGACGTAGGGCTCATGAAGAAGAGGACGGATACGGTATTTTATTAATGCTCTATAACCGGCTTTCATGGCGGTAATATATAAATATTTTAGATCGTACCTGCCGAAAGCGGAGGCGAGTATCCGAAAACCAAGAAATTGAAGACAGATTAGAATCACTCATTCTTAGAGTTGGAGAAAAAAGCACTTCATCTCTTGAATCCAACTTGGAAGGTCTTGCCAGCGTCTTAGAAGCTGATTTAGCTACTTTTAGAGTAAAAATACTCCGTATACTAACTGATTGTGCTATAAAAATGCCTGAAAAATGTACGATTTATACAACTTTGGTTGGGCTGCTGAACGCAAAGAATTATAACTTTGGAGGGGAATTTGTTGAATATATGGTCCGTACTTTTAAAGAATCATTGAAAGGTGGGAAATGGGATGCTGCTAGATATTCCTTGAGGTTTCTAGCAGATTTGGTGAATTGTCATGTGCTGTCTGCTACGTCTTTACTGCAATTATTGGATAATATGATTGATGCTGCCAATGAAGACTCAGTTCCTCAGGTAAAATTAGTGATTCATTTTCGAGTTGTAATATATTTGAAAATGTATAAAAATTAAATTATTGTAGGTACGGAGGGATTGGTATGTGTTTGCGATTCTTAGTACGCTACCTTGGGTGGGTCGCGAGCTATACGAAAAGAAAGAAAATGCTTTGGAACATTTATTAGTATCTATCGAAGTATTCCTCAATAAGCGAAGCAAAAAACATCATAATGCGCTAAGAGTTTGGGCTGTAGACACTCCTCATCCTCAAGAAGAATACCTTGATTGTCTGTGGGCTCAAATTCGCAAACTTCGCAACGATAATTGGGCAGAAAAACACATTCCAAGGCCGTATTTAGCCTTTGATTCGATTTTATGCGAAGCCTTGCAGCATAGTTTACCAACAATTTTACCACCGCCTCATCATGATGCTTATGAATATCCAATGCCTTGGGTAGTTTTCCGAATGTTTGATTACACCGATTGTCCAGAGGGCCCCATAATGCCGGGAGCTCACTCCATTGAAAGATTTTTAATTGAGGAACACTTACATTCAATTGTTGAAAAGTATCATTTGGAAAGAAAGGATTGCGCGGCGCATTTGCTAAATTTTCCTTATAAAACAAAAATTCCACTTGAATATTGCATCGTGGAGGTAGTTTTTAGTGGACTCTTTAATATGCCAACACCAAAATATTTAGAAATTGCTTATGGAGCAATTTTTATTGAACTTTGTAAGTTGCAACCGTCGACTATGCCTCAAGTTCTCGCTCAAGCCACCGAAATATTATTCATGAGAATCGATACAATGAATACTGCATGCTTTGATCGGTTTGTGATGTGGTTTTCGTATCATTTGAGTAATTTTCAGTTCAGATGGTCGTGGGAAGACTGGGAAATCTGTCTTTCACTTGACCCAGAACATCCGAAACCTAAATTTGTGAGGGAAACTATTCTGAGAGCCATGCGGTGAGTCAAATACTTTATTAATGCCCGGTTTTATAAAGAACAGTTTAATTTACTTCCAAAATCAATAAAATTTGCTTCACTAGATGACATTCGATTATTTGGCAGCAATAAATCTGTGTCATAAAGTTATATAAACTGACTAGAATTTGTTAAACTAAATAAATCTTCTATGACAATAAATTTGAATTTATAAAGCCAACCATAAAACTTCTTGAAACAGCCCCACCATTTACGATTTTTCTTCAAATCAGCTATATTTAACGTACTAATGTGTCGAGAATATTTAAAATTAACTCGCGATTATTTAAAGCAGAAGCTTCCAAAATGCGGCCCACGATGTTAGATCATCCGCTATCTAAAATTCATAAAAGTAACTTGAATTTTAAATATACAGGATTTACAACGAAACGCGGAACAAAGGAATTTAACATAGAATTTTTAAAATATTGGCTTTCCTGTATATATTAGAGCAAAAGTACTGGAATGAAAAAACTAGTGGAATAGGAACCCAAGGAAATTCCAAGTCACAAAGAGATGGCGGTATCAGCATGCTCAGAAATTTTCTAGTGGCACTAAAACGGTGTAAACTAGTATTGAAACAAAGAAAATGTGCGTTTTTTTTTGTTTAAAATAAAAACAACCGAAACATAACCTAAATCGAGCTTTTTAAGCCAACTAGGATTGGAAGGCAGTAAAGTGGAGATTGTTGTCCGCGAGGCACACACTTGTGCGTATTTAGATGGAATGCACTGTTTGAATGCCACTGACTAAAGCAACACGTGTGCAAGGTACGCATGCGCGTACGAATTACGCGCATGCGCACGTCTTTGGGTTCCTATTCCCTTAGTGAGCCAATTTTTACTCATGAAAAGTCTTTAATACAGTAGAATATCTGTAGCATTAGAAATAAAAACGAATGAAATAAATTCCCATTCTGACAGTTCAATTCCGTGTTATTACAACACTTAACAATAATGAAAAGTTGTTTAAAATCAATTTTTACTCATGAAAAGTCTTCATTTAATGCAGTAGGATATCTGTAGCATCTAAACAAAATTAACAATAATAACACGGAATTGAACTGTCAGAATGAAAGCTTGTTTCATTCGTTTTCATTTCCAAAATGTCATATTTTATTCTCTAAATATTTAATGCTACAGATATTCTTCTGCATTAAATAAAGACTTTTCATAAATGAAAATTTATTCTAAACAACTTTACATTCTCATACTTTTACTCTAAAATATACAGGAGAGCCAATATCCGCACAATTTGAAAATCCCATGTTAAACTCCAATGTTCCTCGTTTCGTCGCACACCCTGTATAGCTGTTCTCCTATTTTTGAAAAGTGTTAATTAACAGTTAATGATTAAAAAAAAATCTAGATCATTACCGGCACATGATTGCATTTTGAAGCACATTGTATTACAATTTATTCTTCTAAATCAAAAATTTCTTTAAAGTATGAACAGCTTCAATTCTGTTTTAATGTTTTTATTTTAGGCTCTCATATCATCAAAGAGTGAAAGAAATCCTACCGGAATCATTTTCACGTTTTATCCCAAATAAACCAGAGCCAAGATATAAATATTCTCAGGAAGGAGCGGGTAAGAAATAGTTTAAATCTTAGTTCAACATTTTATTCACAAGACATTCATTTTTTACGCATTCACAGTTGATAAAATTAAGAATTACAGAATTCTTACAAGAGTACAAAAATTAAGCTAGATATTCCACTAAAATCTTTTATAAAAATAAATTTTCTTCATAAAATGAGCTTTTGCAAGCCATTGATACGTTAACACTATCGTAATAAATGATTTTGTTTTTTAGGCTAGCGTTAACGTATAATAAACTTGCGAAAACTCCTTAATAACAAAGATGATTCGCAGTTTATGGAAACATGAGACGAAAATTTGATGAAGATGAATTAAAATTAAAACTTATCGCTCTTTAAAATTAGGTTTATAGGATTTTCTAGTTGGTTTAGTTGTTTTTGAGCTCAAATATGAAGCAACTTGAGCATGATTGACTAAAGTTTGCGCAATATCGTCAAAAGTTTGCATTCTGTCCGTTGTTGTGTGATTTTGGGCATTAAAAAGTTGTTCAGTTTTTTCTTCTATTGTTTTATTTTTACTGTTTTTATTAACTTTAAAACTGATTGATGTTATGAAACTTTGACTTGTTTTTGTTTCAACGTCATCTTTTTTTTCTTCCATTGTTTTAGTGTCATTTTCTGTTTTGTTTTGAATTCCAGTTGTTGAAACTGTTGATGATAATTTATTTATTTTATTTCTTTTGTATTTCAAATATTTGGATATTCTGGCGTTTTTTAATGCATCTGTTTTATTAATCGATAACTGAGAATGTGGTGTAAATATTTTATTTATTTTTTCTGTACTTGGTTTGAAATCAGAAAATATATCGTCAAATGGATTTGATCCTTTTTTAATTGATTGTTTTGTGGTAGTCTGAGCCTTTTTTGTTTGTCCAAAAATATCAAAGTTCTCTTGATATGTTACTTTTGTTGGTCTTTTTGGAATGTGAACTGTTCCGAAAAGTTCGTCACTGTCATCATTTTTTCGTTTCATGGTTGTTGTTGATTTTATTGTCGTTGGTACGTCCGAATAGAAAAATTCTGTTGTTACAGCTTCGTAAGGAGATGTATGCCTTGAAATTTTATTTTCGGCTTCAGTCAAAGTAGTGTGTCTTGCAGTAATAGTTTCTTCAATATATCTCGGAGTTGTATGAATTTTTTCTTGATTAGTAGTTGTCTTTTCTTCCGAATTTTTATCTGTAATTGTTGGTTCAGTCACTCCATTAGTAGATACAATTGTTAGCGCTGTGCTAGCCACATAGGGAATTGTTGTATCTGAACTTTTATCTGGAGGAGGCAATTGTGCGTTAATTGAGTCAGGATATTTTTGTGGTTTAGGTGTAGTGGCTGGAATTGGAGTAGTTGCTTGAGTGTTGCCAAAATCTTCATAAATATCAACTAAAGTTGCTGTTTTTGGATGATCTTGAATAGTTACGAAAGTTGGTACGGTTGGATTAATTGTTTGAGGTATATAAGTTGGAACTGTGGGTGGTTGATTGTTATGATAAATTGGATCAGGTTCAGAATATTGAATAAAAATTGGACTGGGGCTAAATGGTGTTGGATGAGTCGGATTCACAGCTGGAACAGTAAATACATTAAAAACAGTTGTTTTTGGATAATTTGTACTATAATTATCTTCAAATATTGTTGGATTAATTGTTATAGGAGCATTTGTTTCAGGATATTTAAATGTGTTGAAATTAAGCGGTTGTGTTGTTAAAGGCACAAATTGTTGTGTTGTTAAAATATGTTCTGGAGTAGTTTGTTGCGTATACACTTGTTTTGGAGTAGATTCAGGAAGGTTAGCAAAAATTACTTTGTGTACGTTGTCTGTTGTAGTTAAAGTGGGCTTATAATTAAAGTCTTTAGTTGTTGTTATAATAGTTGGCGATACTTTTTTATCCAAATCAATATCAGTAACTTCAGGAATATAAAAATGATGGTGGAGATGTTTAATCGGTTCTTTTGAAGTAGTTTCTGGAGGCCTGTAGTGTTTATCATCTAAGTAAGGCCGATCCAAGCCCGGAATATCATGTATTATGTGTTTATATCCATTTGGACTAATACCGATAAGAAATCCGGGATTAAAGACATGTTCTGTAGTTGTTTTTTCTTTAGGCGGTATATAATATTCGCCTCTATTCAGTAAAACTGAATTTGGAGTATGATGATAATGATTTTCAGTCGAAGCTTTACCATTATAATAATCAGTAGTTATTTGATGATTCCTCCAAGGAAGTATTTTGAATTCATTATTATGTGTGCTTTTGTGTTCTTTATCAAAACGAAAACTACTTTTCTCACCATTTTCTTTTAGTTTTACAATAAAAACATGTCCGGGAACGCTATAATCAAATCGTCCATTTCTAGCAACGAATTCGGGACTTGCCACTGGACCCATTGGACTTATAGTATATTGCAGCTCATATCTATGCCCTAATTTAGGATCTCTATGCCTGACACGTTTAACCGTCCAAAGAGCAATCAATTTATCCAAATCGGAATGATTTTGCGGCTCGCATTGTCTTCTATCGCACCTGTGAGGTGTGTGGCAATCATCACAATCATTCTGATAAGGATCTTGTACAAATTGATATCCCTGATTTGTGGAATAAAGTTGTCCTCGTGCTATTACTGCAATATCTCCAAAAGGCGTAGCACTATCTTGAAATCCATCAATGTTAGCGTCGTATATGTTTTGTTTTAATCGCGAATCTGGCACTTGTTCGCGAACTAAAGCTTGAAAAGCGGCTTCCTTTAATCCAACTTCCCAGTTGGTTTTATCTGGAGGTTGAGGAACGTTTCGATAGTAATCTCGTGGCGAAACTGCTCGAACGTGATGAGTCGATATACAGAAGGATGGAGAAATTCGAAGAGCCGATAGTAAAATCTGAAATATTACGCAAACAAAAATTAAACTAGAAATAATTTGGGATCTTGATAAGGCAATAATAGTTCATTTTGTTTAGCAGTCAGTGAAACGATGTGTTTGCATTGTTGAAAATGAAAATAAAAGTGTCTCCTTCATTGTTTTAAAATGAAAGTAAAATTAGTCCAATTATAATAATTTCTAAGCAACGTTTAATATTTTTCTGTTGCGATTTTTAGGAAAATAATTATTGAACCAAAATGGTTGTAAACATCAATTAATTTTGAATTAATTATGCGACCAAATTAACAAAAGAATTAATTATTGTGAGAAATTATTATTTTTGACTTCTTATAATATTCGAGAAACCCGGTGTATTCCTACTTGTACGGATTGAAATCCATATGTTCCGCACCAATTTTTTGTTTTAAAGTACTTCAAGCAACATTTGAGTTTCTTGAATGCGGCATTTCTAATATTTCCTTTCTAAGATTCTTATTAGAAAAAATAATTTAAAAACTGCTTAACAGATTAAGATATAGTTACAATTTTATGATAAAAGCAACTTATTTGTAAATAGCGTATAAAATCGCATTCAAATTACCTCTCACATAATTATTTCATATAGTACTACAATTTTATGAACAATTTAATGTTTTTAACCCTACTAGAAATTGAAATTAAATATTTAAAGTGATTTTATCATTCAAAATTATTGTTTATATATATCTATATGAGTATTTATGAACATTTATGTCACAAATTTAAATAAATGAAGTATTTATTTTGACTTTTTGGTCAGATGTGAAATAAAATCTGTAGAATCTACCAAAAATATTAATTAAAATGAAATAAGATTCTTACAAGTATCACAATATCCATGTTTTATTTGTAATCTCACTAAATCTCACAACAGTTACATATCACTTGTTTCGTTGCACTAAATGGTTGAATTTCTTCAGCAGACGATGTCAGTTTGTGCCCCCTTCCAAGCGCTCAACGGGGGCAAAGCCTCATGTTTCGTCACCAACTCTTGTTTAATTATGCTGTACTTTGTTCCACCAAGATGCAGGCTTGCGTGTTTACCTGTTAGTTAGACTACTATTCATGATTTGTGAATGTTGATTTGCATTTTCGTTTCACTAGGTTTCAATAGGATTGTTGAAGACAAGCTAAACGTTAAAATGTCTCGTAAAAATCGTGAATATTTTTGTTTAAGATTCTACTAGAATTTTAGTGTAAAAAAAATATCGTTAGTAATTTAATATCATTTGCATAAAAAATTGTGCCATTATTGTTTGGAAATAATTACCTTGAAAAGGAAATGTGAAATATAAAATATATTTCGTATTTGTTTCTAAAGACAGGAGTCCCACAAATGATTTTATTGTTTGAAAAGCTAACAAGCCATAATGTTATTTATTAATTAAAAAATAATTATTACTATGTGACCCATTTAAAAAATATTCTCTTCTGTAATATTTCTACTTTTAACTCTACAAGAGCTGGTTTGTGACATCTGCTTTAATGCTGAAAGCTACTTGACATTGTATTTACAAGATGAAATAATATATTTCGTAAATTTTAATTTAGCGCTCTAATTAGGCAATTTTTCGCTTTCTTTTGTCGCAAAGAAAATACATCTTGAAAGAAGTGTACCGATATTATTAAATTTCGAATTAATTAAAAAATTATATGCTTTCCATGATTATTATTAATAAGTGTTTAGCAAAAAGATTAGCAGAAATTTTTTGATTCATTGAAGTTCATCGTTAAAAATTTTACTGTACTGTAATTGATATAATTTTCCACTGGAGTAAAAATAAGGTTCCATAATTGAATTCAAAGATATTTTTCTACAGTAGCTCATTGCCAAATGTAAAAAGCAATTTTTGTTGCTAATAACTGCAATTTGAGATATAATACTCGGTGTTATTTTAGCATTAGATAATCAACAATCAAGATGCTAATCGTATGCAAATTTAGAATGATTTCATATGTATGAACACTGTTATGTATATTGTTAGTTATAAGAAATTCAGTAACTGCTGCATTGGTGTTTGGAAATATCGCACTATGCATGCTGTTTTTTAACAGTGGAAACAAATAAAAATCGTTAGGGATACCTAAGATTCGGCTCGTTTCGCGACTAAACCCTAGGCTTCGCAGCGAGATAGGTTGATCGCTTTTCTAATCACAATACTATTTTGACATATTCAATTGCGATTACCAAATTTAAGTATCGATCTCTCAATTCACAATCCTTCCGCTACATTTAAATCAATCTATAGATCTTTCTAAGATCTTTTTCTTGGGGAAATAATTATTTTAGTCATTTTTTTATCCTCTTCTTTGAATATCATATTACTGGCTAAATTTGAATCTATTCATATCGGTTTATAGATAAACATATTTATCTGAATAAGGATTTATAATGAATTGGAGAAAATAGCTTCGTAAATAACCTATCGTTTTTTTTTTACTATTCAATGATACTTTAGGAGATAAACACATGCTATTGCATATTTTTATGTAGTTCTTTTTAAAACCTACAATTTTTAGTACATTGTTTTGATGTATCTCTTAAGATTTGGCCAACGATAGCCATGTAAGCATATAAAAATTGTTTTTTTTGACAAAATACCGTCATAGTTCAACCATTTTGTACAAAATATTTACAAATTATGTACACAAACCTTTCTCGTTTATCTCTTTTTCTATTAGTGAAAACCGCATCAAAATCCGTTGCGTGGCTTAGACCTTAGAGGAAGTAAGTGGAGAAACAGCCAGAGGCAGATAGTTTTATATTATTTATGGCCAGTTGCACCATCGTCACTTAACTTTAAGTGGAATTTAATATCTATGGCAACTATTATAGGGACAATTGTTACTTCGGTTATTATTCCTCCCTTAAAGTTAAGTGACGATGGTGCAACAGGCCATTAGAGATTTAGACCCCGGATTCGTGTAAAAATTGGGAGTTTTTGCGGCTGTATGTAAAGTTTCGTTAGAAGGGAAGCAAATTTCTGTATACCAATCAGCCAGCGGTTAGTTTTACAATCTTCAAGAGGAATTAGTGCCACTGGACCAATAAAGAAAGGAGAAGAAAATTTCTTGTTTGCTCTTTTACCGCGAATAATTTTTGATGACATTTCGTTCTTTTCATACACTTTTAAAAGTTGATTGTTTTTCTCTCCCGTGATCATCATTATATATTCATGATTCGTACTTCCCCGTACTTACTCTCTACTTCAAAGTTGTCAATGTGCCGAAGGTGCTTTTACCCTGGGAGTGAACGCCACCCCTTCTCGGATTTTTTTTTTTAATTAAAAATAAGTGTGGGAATGGATGGATTGACTAATTCTAAACAACTTTTGTTCTATAAAGTTTTTATTGAAAGTCAATACTTTTCGACTTATTGGAGAGTGGAAACATCAATTTTTCAACAAAAATTTAATTTAATAAGTATTTTATGAAAAAAATCATTCGGAGTTGAAATGTAGCTTATAAAAAAACAAAAAAAAATACTGGATTTAAAATATCACTAGACCCAATACTAACGGAGTAATAGCTTATTTAAGCTTGGTTCTTCTTCGTCAAATGCCAAAATCGAAAGTTTCAACGTGAAATATCCATAAAACAATGTTTTTTCGGGGAAAACTCATACAACTTTTTTTATGAAAGTCTCTAGTATTAAAATTAAGCGAGTTATGACAAAAACAAAATTAGTCCCTATTTTTTTTGGCGGCAACAAAATGTGAAAATCACCCCCTAAGTACCACCCCAATTGAAAATGATCGTTACCACTTTACAATTACTTTATTTATGTACGTGTAATATGCTCAATAAGTATGACCGGTTTAAAGTGCCAAGTTTTAAAAAAAATTAAGCTTGAAAGGAAGAGAGCATTTTTGCTGGTTAGCACAATATTGCTTTTTCTCTCAAAATAACTTTAAAACTATGAAAGATGTGCAAAATTTTTAAGAATTGAAAATTGTAGGTTTATTTTTCTAAAAATTTTGTTTTTTTTTTCTCTTTTTCTGTACGATGAAAATTGAGTAAGATATGGCCGTTTCAAGTTTGCATATGTTCGCAAATAGTAACGTTCTCAAACTCTTTCAGCTCAAATCTTTTAAAATCGCTTAAAAAATTAGCTTGTATCTCTTGAAAAAACCTACAAAATGGTTTTTTGTTGGACTTGGTAGTTGGAGTTATGGTAAAAATACCCAATCACAAATTTTAACAGTTATCAAAACACGTATATTACAACAATAATAAAGATTTCTTCATCTTTTCACTCATTATGTGTTTCTTATATCAAAAAATATATATTTTTTTAATTAGAAACTTAAGATCCATAAATAAATGAAAATGTTATTTTTCCTATTTTTTAAATAAAATTTCAATCAGTAGGGATTGTTTTTATAGGGTTTGTTTTTATAAGACCTGCAACTTGTAATTCATGATGCAATGATGATTTCTATCGATTAAGCGCTTGAATCTACAATTCTATAATTATTTTCGAATAGGGGTAGTTACACTCCTAAAAAATAAAAAGCAGCCCTCGGCACATAGTAAGCAGAACCCAAATTCAAATTTTGGTGCTGTTTGGCAGAATTGCCAGGTTTGGCCGTTATTTCCGTGCATTGACTTGACTAACTACGAATCCTGTCTTAGTAGAATTGGTACAACCAACGAAAATATGTTTTTTTAAGGTATTAACACAATTTTATATTCACTTGAAGAACGTTTACTTACTTTTCGCTTACTGAAGCACAAAAAGACGAAAATTCTAAGCATTTTCTAATATTGCGAAAATAAAGAAAATTGCCTTTGCGTTACGTTGCTTTTTCGACTATTTACTGCGTAAATATGATTCAAAATAGTCTCAACTGATGCTTAGCAATAATCTGGAGTAAAATTGATCCTTTTTTTTTTTTGTAGACAGGCACGTAACGTTGTTTTTTCAACAATCAAAAATTTATATCGCTATATACTTCAACTTGTAAAATTGTATTTTTTTCAGTTAAGAACAGTCCAAAAATGCGAAGCAATTTTACATTAATAAAAAAATTGTACTTCATCATAAATAAATTTGTGTCGTAGAGATTTAAATTTGTATCTATTCAGGTAATATGTGAATATATTTTTTGCTTTATTTATTGAATTCATTTTCAGAAAGCTTATTTTAAATCCTGAATTTAATGGAAATGAATCGTCAATCAGAAGACTTAATTCGTTGTGAAATAGAATATAGAATTTTGAAACAATAATTGTTTATCTTTTCTCCGCATCCATGGACTACTACTTACCAACAATATATAGAACAGCTCTCGTGTGATAATTATTAAAAATTGCGCTTATTATAAAATTCTAGAGTGTCGCAATTATACCCGATTTCATGACCGGGAATTAAATTAACTCGGGTTAAAGTAACGAGGAGTAAATTAGATTTAAATTCATTCAATTAATTTGATTGGCCAGTGATGACAAAAAAAAATTGATATTGTTACCAAAGAGATGAACCATTTAAACCGGATTAGTTTAATTCAAGATCCTGAAATCGGTCATTAATGAATTAATACAAAAATAATCAAGCAACGGCACTTAATCAAAACAAAAACACATCGGCCCATTTTTCGCATGTTAGTTTCGACCTTAAACCAGAGGAAATGTGTAATAGCAAGGGCATCTGATTACCATCTTCAACTTAATAATAGAAATTAGAATTAGTAAAAAGAAAATCTTTATAATACAGAAAATTGTTTTGTATGGTCCACTGACCCACAACAAAACGAATTGAAAATGCCCAAAATCTCCATATATTATCAATGATCTCATAATTTAACAATTATGTAATAGATGAATTGATATTGTTTTTTGTTAATAAAATTAAAAAAATTTAAAATTGAGCTTTTGGTAAACTGAGCTCAATTGTTTAGTTCTGGAATTGAGATTCAATTCCATATAATTTTAACTTATGGCCCTTAAAATGTACAAACAATACTATCTAATAATTGTATCAATTGTTCAAAAAAATCTCAAGTCTCAAAGCAAAATATTATGAAATGCCATCCATTGTAAAGAAGACTCCAATTAAATTTAATAATAAAAATGGTGCCCTTGAACCGAATAACTTTTTATTTTTTAATTTCATCTTCATGGAGGTGATTTTGGAAAGTAAATCTTTGAAAATTAGAGAAAGTGATGTTAAGACGCGAACAATACATACGTAAATGTCGCTTAAAATGCTTTAAAAGCCGGAAGAAAGTGAATCGGAATTAACGGAGTGTGTTGTTCTAAAAACAATGCATTGTGCACCCAACTGTTTAATGTATAACAATCGAACAATAAGTTTGAATCAAGCTTTATTTGTTCTAACATAATATTGTTTTTTTTAAAGAATCGATATTTTATTATTGTTATTATGAGATATTTGAAATAAAAGAATAGAGTACGCTATTTCAATTGTATTCAGTAATTCTTTAAATATTTATGGTCATGGTCGTATAGTTTTATAAAATTGGTCAAGTGCATGAATTTTTCTCACAATTTTTGATGCATTGCTAACTTGACTCCAATACATTAAGAATAAAATTTGAATAATTTAAAAGATATAAGAGAATCATGGTCTACTAACCGCATTTTAAATTTAACGTTAAAGTTATTGAAGGGAATCTTGAAGTGTTACATAAAGACGTTTGTTTTAAAAGAATCATTAACTGCAAGCAATAACCTGTTGTTATTAATACAAACATTTGAAAAGCATTAAGTGCAATAGCTCATCCGGTATTGCGGAAATGAACACGATTCACAATATGGTATTTACTTCAACATTTCAAGCGAAGATAAAAATATTAATTTAAATGGCAACCCTTTGTTGGAAATGGGAAAGTTGTTCCTTATATATTTGATCATATTATGGAGCAAACAAGCGTGGCACACGCAAGTCAACAAATTACGAAATTTCTATAACTATTTTTGTTCCATTATTGCATTGTTACTTGTGCACTTATATTGAATTACTGTTTAAATTACGGAAAAGTAATATTTTATGCCTGTTGCATTTTTAATAAAAATCTGTTTTTTAGCATCTTTACCGGGTACAACAGCAGCTCACCAGCTAGTGGTATCCATCCGCCAAAAATGTACAGCCGAAGAAGTCCTCCAAGTATTAAAGGATCTCCCCAATCCTCGATCAGAAGAAGAAGCAGACAGTCGATTTAATCCTCTCAAAATAGACGTCTTTGTTCAAACCCTTCTTAACCTTGGTTCGAAAAGTTTTTCACACAGTTTTGCAGCTATTTCAAAATTTCATTACGTATTCAAAGTAAGTAGTTGAATATTTAAAATTAACTTTCCTAAATTCAAATTTTGTAGATTCTCGCTGAATCGGAAGAGGCTCAAATTTGTGTTTTACGAAATATGTTCGAGCTGTGGCATAATCATCAACAAATGATGATTGTTCTTGTTGATAAAATGTTGAAAACACAAATAGTTGAATGCTCTGCAGTAGCTAATTGGATTTTCTCCAAAGAAATGGTGGGAGAATTCACTAAATTGTACTTATGGGAGATTTTGCATTTAACTATCCGTAAAATGAATAAACATGTTATAAAACTTGGGGCGGAATTATCAGACGCTAGGGAGAAGTTAGCAAGAGCAGAATCGAGTACTAGTAGCTCAGAAGATGAAGATAATCCTTCTACAAAGAAGAAACAAGATGATAATGAAAAACCAACTGAGGATATGGTTGAAAGGATGGAAGAAAAATTAGAAGCAGCTCAAGCTGATCAAAAGAATTTGTTTTTAATTATTTTCCAAAGATTTATTATGATTCTTTCCGAACATTTAGTTCGGTGCGATACAGACGGAAGAGATTATAACACGCATTGGTATAAATGGACGATTGGAAGACTACAACAAGTATTTTTAGCGGTAAGCATAATACTACCATTCACAAATATCTTGTACATAATTGGTTTTTTTAGCATCACGAGCAAGTACAAAAGTACAGCTCCACGTTAGAAACTTTGCTTTTTACTCAAGATCTTGACCCACATATTCTTGATGTATTCCATCAATTTGTATCGTTAAAAGCATAAAACAAAAACATGTATATTTTATATTTAATAAAGACTATATACACAAGAGGTAGGTAAAATAAGAAAATGATGACGAAATAATCAACAATAAATAATATTTCCAGCAAAATAAGTTTTATTTCATTGATACATTAAATATAAGTGTACTTAAAGTCTAACATAATTTATTTTTTAATAACTATATTAAATATTTATATGTTTTAGAAAATATCCCGTTTCAGGCAATACTAGTTCAGCTAGAGCAAATTAGGTTCGATTTACTTCGCCTAATAAATATCAGAGTTTGTCTTGAAAACGAAAAATTCCCATTTTAGGTCAAATTAGCTTTTCCTAAATCAAACTCGTCAAGAAATAATGTATTTTATATCATACAAAACTGTTTTGAACCTTTAAGAGAATGGTTTAAAGTCGCCTTAAGTTGGTTAAGTCCGGATTTGGTTGGCCAAATATTGTCTAGGTTGGTTGTTACTAAATCGCTTTAGTTGAACTAGTTTGTCCTAGACAAAACGGCTTTTGCCTATAACATTTCCATAATAATTTAAATTTTAACATTACTTTAATAAAAAGAAAAACAATTTTTTAAAAGTTGAATCTGATTTTACAAGTATTAGTAAGTTCAATTTGTTTTCGATCATTTTCTTCGCTATTAAATGTGAAATTAAATACATCATTTGAATTATTACTAGATGAAAAATTTAATGAACGGAATGAGTTTGTGGGAGAAAGAGAGTTATTTTCATAACTATTTATAGGACTAGAATTACTTGACGATGTATTTTCAGACGGCTCTCTTAATTCTGTTTGTAAATCGTTTTCAATAATTCTTTTTTTTGACGGAGTGAAAACTTGAAGAAATGGTTTCATCCGTGGAAGATAATTTCTTCTTTCTTGGAAATCAATACCTAATCTAGAAGTTTCCGGACCTTTTCTTTCAATTACATTTAAAAAGTTGTCGTCATTATCATCTAACGCTAAACAACGTGAATTGCAATTTTCCCTCCTTATAATCTCTGAAATGTTGTTTCTTGAACTACACTTTTTTCCGAAAAAGTTTGCATGATTTTCGGTAAAATGCATTGGTTCTTCAGGATTATCACAATAGTTTGGAGTAATTGAAACAAAGCTGATGTCTCCTACTTGACTTGAATTTAAAAATTCCTCATCAAACGTAATATTTTCTGAATTTTCTCGATACACGGGCTCTGATGCAATCATTCCTAAATGAGTAGATGTCTCAGTATTTTCTTGAGGATTTTCAAACTTTTTTACTCGCCAGTTATTGCGGAAGTATCTTTTCTTCTTACCAACCATTTTAGTACTGTTTTTGTTTCTTGGTTTCTTGCTATATTTAATTATTTGCGATACAAGTGATAATTTTTTTAATTGAGGCTTTGCGCCAACTTAATATGACAATTATGACATCTTGTGGTGCATTTTATAATAATATATTTTGGTAGTGTTTCATTTGAACATATTAATTTATTTGAATTCACTGAGTCTATATTTTGAAGTGAAAAATATCTGCATTTTCGAAATATATTTTACAAAATGTCAATGAAAAAAGTTCAAGTGTTGGTAACACTGCACGATAGTACTCGGTTGTTCGTGTTCCTGATAGTATTCAGATAGTATTTCTGGTTGTGTTGCAAGACAACAACAAATTTTCTGTGATACAAGTTAAAAATCATGAAATGATAACTATAATTTTTATGTGAAGTAAAAATTGTGTCATTATTCAATGAACTTTGTGTTGGATAACCTGAAACAACACATGAGTGATCTTTGGAATAACAAGAGTGAAACAAGGCTTGTTTTGTGATATAAAAGTGTTATTAATTTCTTTAAAATGCATTCATATCGCATGCTCATCAAGTTTCGCTGCTTAAATTCTACAAAACAGTTAAATTACAGCTGTAAAAGGTTATACAAAACAGCTAATGTGTGTGACCTAACCAAAATTTCTAGAAACAGTCGGCTAACATCAAATTTATTCAGTACAAATGTGCAGAAGTGTCAGACTTTGAGCACAGTTAGATTTTTCTCAGAGAAAAAAGATGATGATGGAGATAGTCCTCATCTTCATCAACAAGAGGAAGATTTTAACACGCATTTACCAGTGACAGTTGCTGTTCCAGAAGTTTGGCCCCATGTACCAGTAATAGCAATACAGCGTAATCTAGTGTTTCCCAGATTTCTGAAACTAATAGAGGTAATTATTTGCACCCTTTGTTGCAAAAAAATAAAACTAGTTTGCTGTAGGTTGCAAATCCTGTTCTTGTTGAGTTAATTCGGCGTAAAGTTAAATTAAATCAACCCTACATCGGTATTTTTCTAAAACGTGATGCAGAAAACGAAGAAGAAGTTGTAAAATCTGTTAGTGATGTACACCCCGTTGGTGTTTTTGCCAAAATTCATGAGCTGCAAGATTTGGGTAATCGACTTCGGCTGGTCATAATGGCTCATCGTCGAATTAAGATCAAAAATCAAATTTTTGACGACCCTACAGAGATTCAAAACTTACCTAAAGGTGAGTAATTAATATATTTTTCAAAATACTGTGCTGGAAGATTTTTGTATCTAGAGATGAAACTGAAGTTTCCAATTTTTAAAACATCATTGAACGTTCTTGTAGACGACGATAAAAAACGTCGTAGAGAGCCGCGCAACAACAGAAAGAAAGTTGATACTGTAGAAAAAGCTGAGACTCCTGTATTAAAAGTAGCAAAAGAGAAAGAAACGCCCCTTAAAACAGGACCTGTTACTGAGCCATTATTGATGGTTGAAGTAGAAAATTTAGTTCACAATAAATTTCGAGAGACTGAAGAAGTGAAAGCTCTAACTCAAGAAATTGTTAAAACTATTAGAGACGTTATTAGTTTGAATCCTTTATATCGGGAAAGTTTGCAGCAAATGATGCATCAGGGACAAAGAATTGTTGATAATCCGGTATATTTGAGCGACTTAGGGGCAGCTTTAACATCTGCTGAAGCTACAGAACTTCAAGAAGTTTTAGAAGAAATGGATGTAAGTTGAAGTATAAAAACAAATCTATTTGTTGTACAAAAATGTTTTTAATAGATCCCAAAACGATTGATGCTATCTTTATCTTTATTGAAAAAAGAATATGAGTTATCAAAATTGCAACAAAAAATCGGTCGCGAAGTTGAAGAAAAAGTGAAGCAACAACATAGGCGTTACATTTTACTTGAGCAGCTCAAGGTAATTAAAAAAGAATTGGGCTTAGAGAAGGAGGATAAAGATGCAATAGGCGATAAACTGCGTGAAAGAATCAAAGATAAAGTTCTCCCCGTAGCAGTTCAGGCTGTTATAGACGAAGAACTCAATAAGCTCAATTTTCTAGAAAGCCACAGCTCTGAATTCAAGTAAGAAGAGTTTACATTAAATTAAAAAAAATTCTTATTAAAATATTTTTAGTGTAACTCGAAATTATCTAGACTGGTTGACAACTCTTCCGTGGGGCCTACAAAGTGAGGAAAATTTGAATTTACAACGCGCAAGCGAAATTTTGGATCAGGATCATTACGGAATGGAAGATATTAAAAGAAGAATTCTTGAGTTTATTGCAGTTAGCCAACTGAAAGGATCAACTCAGGGAAAAATTCTTTGTTTCCATGGACCGCCAGGAGTCGGAAAAACCAGCATTGGTAAAAGATATTTTTGTCACAGTCACTTCTGAACTTAATTGTCCAAACCATACTTAAATTAAGCTACCACCATCAATTTACGTATGGTAGCTAAGCTGCCTAATTTTTTTTTTTGTAAATTCGTATTGGTAATGTCTGGATCGGTCCTTTTGTTTGATTATTTGCAAAAATTAGTGCTCTGTGCTTCTTGCTGTGCGTTATATCATTCATTGAATATGTTGCATGACTTACTATTTTCTTGTTTAATTATAATTTAAAGTTTTAATTATTTCAGCGCGGTCAATCGCTCGGGCTCTAAACAGAGAATATTTCCGATTTTCTGTCGGTGGTATGACTGATGTGGCCGAAATTAAAGGCCACCGACGTACTTACGTAGGCGCCATGCCTGGAAAAATCATCCAGTGCCTCAAAAAAACTAAGACTGAAAACCCTCTGGTACTTATCGACGAAGTTGACAAAATCGGAAAGTAAGTCCTTGTTTGTACCCTTAAAAACATTACAAATAACTTTTATCATATTTTAGAGGCTACACGGGCGATCCATCTTCTGCGTTATTGGAATTACTTGACCCAGAACAAAATGCAAATTTCTTGGATCATTATTTGGATGTTCCAGTAGATTTATCGAAAATTTTGTTTATTTGTACTGCAAATGTCGTTGATACAATTCCGGAACCATTAAGGGACAGAATGGAAATGATTGAAATGTCTGGATATGTAGCTGAAGAAAAATTAGCTATTGCTAAGCAATATTTGTTGCCGCAAGCAATGAAAGACAGTGGATTGAAAAAAGAAAATATAACCGTGCAAGATTTGTCTCTTAATAGTTTAATCAAAAGCTATTGTCGAGAGTCTGGTGTTAGAAATCTGCAAAAACACATAGAAAAGGTTCGAATTACATCTAATTGAAAATAATTTTTTAATAATTTATTTTTAGGTTGTACGTAAAGTAGCTTACAAAGTAGTAAAAGATGAAGCAATTTACATCAATGTATCGCCTGAAAATCTAACAGAATTTGTTGGAAAACCAGTTTTTACACATGATAGAATGTATACAATAACACCTCCCGGTGTTGTTATGGGCTTAGCTTGGACTGCGATGGGTATAACATATTTTCGCGATAATTTTTCTTTTAAATTAATAATTGCATTCGATTTTCTAGGTGGATCAACTTTATATATCGAAACAACTAGACGAAAACCATCTTCTGACGGTGATAAAGAAGTTGAAGGAACTTTAGAAATTACAGGGCATCTTGGTGATGTTATGAAAGAATCTGCAAGAATTGCGTTGACAGTAGCAAGAAATATTATGCATAGGAGTGACAAAGGCAACAAATTCCTAGAAACAAGGTAATTCATTTTTTGAAAATTTGATTCAGGTTTGAATATTGGTTTGGCTGCCATCTTAATTCAAAATGCGCCCTAAATTCAGATATCTGCCAAACAGTTAGATATTTTAAATAAGTAGTGTTGATATACCAAAAAGAGAATCTGGGGGCTCCGCACTGTTACATTTATATAAAAGTTATATAACCGTAAAGTGGAATTATTACGCATAAATCTTAATTTTGCGGTTTCTTTCATATACGCTATATGAAAAAACTTTCAAATCAAGTTTGTCAAGTAATAAACATATTCGCCTTTTTCCCTTTACTTGTGCTATGAAACCTTTCTTTGCGCTAAATTTTAAGATTCTATTGGGAGCGTGCAAAGCTTAGATCATAAATAATATCTAGATGGAAGGAGTCCTATATCACAGAATACATTTTTACGAACGGTTATGCCAGAAAGAGAGGAAAATACAGTTTACGTTAGAGGGACAAAGAAATAAAATATGAAGAAAGAATAATGAAGTGAAACGAACTGCGCATGTCTATCGAATTTTATCTGCTATTTATAAAATTAATGTTAAGAAGATGTACTTTGCAACTAGAAAACGGCGAATGAATATACCTTTTGGCGCTAAACATTTTCTCCTATATATTTTCTCCAATTTTTCTTCTTCAGACTTTGGGATTATTGTTTTAATACCAAAAAATTGTCTCATACCTGTATATCATTAAATAATAGAATCATGCATAAATCTAGTTCAAGAAAATTTATTAATAATTTTTATTAAGTGTAAATGGATCGCTATGGTATCCTAAATCACATGATTACATTTGAGTGATCATTCATTGGAGGCAAAAAATCTGAAGAGGAGTCATGTCCTAGCTATGTTTCTACAATATTCCTTTCAATTTACAAAACTTCAAAAGTTAGTGAAAGTTCAGCTTTAAGCAGGAGAATGAATATATGCAAATAATTTATTACTATTTAATTGTCCATCAGTATCAATGGCATTAGGAATTATAATCAAAGACAAATAATTAAGCATTGATTAAGGAGAAAAAATAAACTTCGAAATGAACAAAATCTACCCAGTGAACGCAATAGTAATAATATAAGTCCATCAGTAGGATTAATCAGTAATTTAAACATCTCGAGGATATTTTGAAGCCCACCTACAATACTTTAATCAATTTTTGATATTTTGAATTTGTCATTCTGATTTCACAAATATATAACAATTCATATTGCAATTCTGTGAAAATTCATTAATTCTACAGATCTATAAATTCATAAGAAATGGTTAAAAACGCATCGATTCATGAGGATGACAAACCCATTGCGATTTTGTTCATAATTTATAAATCTACGAGTTTTATGCCCGTACTTATTCGCTCAGTGCGAAGCCATGGAAGGGGAAGTAAAATCGACAACCAGCGCTAGCTGCGGATGATTCAGGCATTTCGAGAGTATGTTTTCATGTTTTGGTATAAGAAATTCGCGTAGTGATTGCAATTTTTCAACAAAACAAATAAAATGAGCAATCGGAGTTGCAGTGTTGTAAATTGCAAAAATACTAGCAAAAAGAACGAATGTAAATTTTATAAATTTCCAGTAGCAAAATGGAAAGTAAATCAAAGAAACAAATGGATAGCTGCAGTGAGAAGAAAAAAGTGAGTACTACCATAACCTTTATTTCTGGGATAAAAATAATATAAAAAATAGCAGGCATCAGATAATTCACAGGTTTCTAGAGATCATAAATTATTATTCTGGAAAGTTATTGAAAAATTGACATTTTTTGGCGCTTAACATTTCATCATATACCTACATGTTCTCCAATTTTTTTTTCTTTGAAATTATTGATTCAACTCCAAAAAATTGTCTCATATCTGTTATATCCAATATCATAATAAAATTATGCATACATCTAGTGCAAGAAAATTTATTAATGATTTTATTTGATTTCTTATCAAGTGCCGATGGATCGCCGTGGTATCCGAAATCACATCATTACATTTGTAGTGATCATTTCATTGGAGGCAAAAAATCTGAAGAGGAGTCAAGTCCTAGTTACGTTCCTACAATATTCCCTTTAATTTACAAAACTCCAAAAGTTAATGAGTCTTCAGCTTTAAGCAGGTAAATTAATATACATATACATAAATAGAAATATAAAATCAATCTCAATGTGTACTATTTATTGAATTAAAAGTAGTTAAATCATATTTTTTTTTAATTATATGATAATGAAAATGATATTAAAAATATACTGTTTCCAGGCACAAGCGTTTCATGGAGAGTCGGATGAAAAAAAAATTACCTTCGGCAACTAATACAAAGTCAACTGTTATAGAATCTGTTGACGTAATGATAGAAAATTCACATGTTCCACATTTTCAACAAAAAGTTGACCAAGTATGTCAAGTGAATTTTTACACAGATTCTGATATAAATTCTCAAACATTTATTTGCAATCGTTATGTTAATCACGGAATATGCGATATAGAGACTCAAACAGAAATTCTTGAAGATTCCAGTTCGATAAAAATTGCAATTGAAAAAATTTTTGTAAATAAGGAATGCGGCACGCCTCATAAAACTGTCGTTAATCAAGGAATTCAAACAGATGAAAAAAAATTTACTGGATTTGTATCGATTACCACAAGTAAACAACTTGCTGATCTTGCTGGTGTAACATTCGAAAATTTTGAATTCTTATTGAAAAGAGTGTCTATGCCTCAAAAATATATAGTTTCCAAGAAAGATAGACTGCTAATATTCTTAATGAAAATGAAAACAGGGTTGACATTCTCAGCACTAGGTGTACTGTTCAGTGTTCACAGAACAACAATTTCGAGAATTTTTTTTGAAACTTTACAAGTATTGGCCGGTGCTACAAGAAATTTGGTATTCTGGCCAGATAAAAATGCTGTGCAAGAAACAATGCCAGAATGTTTTCATCCTGAATACAGTAACACCAGAGTTATAATTGACTGCACGGAATTTAGGATTGAAATTCCCGCAAGTGTTGATAAACGTGTTTTTACTTATTCTCACTATAAAAAAAACTTTACTGCTAAAGTCCTGGTCGGTATTACTCCAGGAGGCTTTATTAGCTTAAAATCTAAAATTGCTGGAGGAAGGAAGTCTGATTCTCAAATAACAATTGAATCAGGATTATTGGATTTATTAGAAGATGGTGACATTGTTTTGGCAGATAAAGGCTTCCCAGAAATTAAAACAGTTATCGATGCAAGTGGTAAGAAAGTGCAGATGGTTATGCCACCGTTTTTAGAAAAAAAAACTGAGTTTACAACCGAAGAAACTCAAGAAACATACAGTGTAGCCAGAGTTAGAATTCACGTGGAAAGAATCATGCAGCGCTTAAGAATTTATCAAATATTGAATAAAATTCCCGAAAATTTATTTCATTGCATAGATGACATCATGCACGTCTGCTGTGTTTTAGTTAATTTACAACCTCCTATATTTGCAATTAAAAAAGATCAAAAAAATGGTGATTAAAATAAGCTCAATTGCATATACAAAAAAAAATGACAATTGGAAATTTGTAATATTTATATTTATTAAAAATAATATGTATTTTTGTAAGAATAAAATAAAATGTGTGAACATTCAACTTTTTTGAAAATAAAAAAATAAAATAAAATTGGTTTCTTAAATTTATGTAGGTAATAAACAATAAAATATAACATTTGTATTATTAAAAAAATATATAACTATTTTATAATATTGCTACTATCACATCGTGTGGATCAGAGATTTTGGTTCATTAATACTGCCATCATCATTATTAAACTTATTGATTTCAGTCTTGTTTCTCACATTGATATTTCCAATCATTTTAGCTATAAGTTCAGCTGACATGTGTTTTTATAATTAAAAAAAAATAGTTTCTTAAGCTTATATAACAAAAAATATAGCTCTTTTCTTAACTTGTCAAAAATCAACATTTATATAATAAAAAAATCTATCTGATTAAGTTGCTGATATCACTTCCTGTAAAACAGTGCACTTGGAATATTGGTTCATCCTTATTGTTATTATTATTGATTTCAGTCTTGTCAATTAAGTTTATCACATCGTTATTTCCGATAATTCCATCATTAGATTCAGGTACTAGCGCAGCATATAAAGCAGGTAGATAATGAATGAAATAAAAATTTTCGCTTTTTAAAATTACTGTTCGTAAAAATTCTTCATCTCGATGTACTTGTACTGCACAACTACCATTTAGAACAGGTGAATATACAAAAAGATCGCAGACAGTCATTCCACTCACGTACATTTGGACCTGGATTTGTGTGAAATAAGGATGAGATTTTTTCAGCATGAACTTGTCACAGATAAATTGCAAATACTTCACGTTGCAAGATTTATCAACTAAATTAATCACAGGTTTCTTTTCACATGAAGAAGGGCATTTAAATTCCACAAGTTTTGAAATGCATCCATCTTCTACGACAACACCATCAAGACTCGCACAAAGCCAAGGTTGAAATTTAGAAACAACTACACCAACACGTTTCACAATGCAATTATGAAGTAGTTCATATTTTTCTTTGGCATTAGATTCGTTTATTAGACCGTATCTTGATGATGCACAATCAATTTTTCGAGGGTACAAAATATCCGATACCAGGCTATTGATAGCTTTTTTAGTTCGTACTTTAATATTATGTACATTTGTACTAGCGGAGAGTCTCAAGCGTCTAGCTTTGTACCATTCCTTACAGGAAGATTGTTTTAAAGTTGCACAACTCAAATTAATAATATTTTCCTCTGACAGTATAACATTTTTAATATAAAAATCTTTTATATTTAAATCCAATTTGTAGTCACATTTATATATAAAATGTTCTTCAGAGAGAATGAAAAAATTATTAGCGCATTCGGCACAGTCTTCTCTCTCTAGATTAATTTCCACCTGCACAAGCAACGAGTTCATAATATTTTTCACTGTATGAATATTTGTCTTTTTAACTGTAGCTGTTAAAATTTGTTTTAACGCAGAATCTGTCACTAACTCGGATATATTAACTTCTTGAGGTTCATTTAGTTGTAAGTACTTATGAGGTGCAATTTTTTCGAAATATTCTCCTTTACAATATTTATTTTTGGCAAATTGTCGTGCACTTGGTTTCCCCCACTGTTGCTCATTACTTGTTCTTGATGCACTTACATCATTATTGATGAAATAAATCAATGCAGCAATATGTTTGCACTTTTTACTCAGATTGTAAACGCAATTACATTGAGCATCAGTGACGCATCGTGCCGCATTTATCTGAAAGAGAAATAATATAAGTAATTTGTTAATTAAATTATTCTAATATAATTTTTTGATATGATATAAATCAGAAAACTTCTAATCACTTTTAATGATGTGGTGTAAGGTGTTGCATGGACTGATGCTTGTCTGATAATACGCGACTTGATTAAATAACTTTCATCATTATATTTCCGATGTTCTTCAACATCCCTTACATGCTCCGCAAGGACTAGATTTCTTCCTTTGGTCATTGTTTGTGGCTGGAATGCAATTGTATGATTGATTGATTGAAATCCAGTTTTTATGATTATTTCCATGTTTCATTTGAAACTAAAAGTGAAAAACATAGAAATTAATTCTACAAATATATAACAGTTTATATTGCAATTCTGTAAAAATTAATAAGTTCTACAGATCTATAAATCCATAAGAAATAGATTAAAACGCATCGGTTTATGAGGATGACAAACCCATTGTTATTTTACCTATAATTTGAAATCTACGATTTTTATAGATCTATGGCTTGACATAGAACTGAAACATTAGTTCAGAAATGAATATTTAATCTTTCCCATGAGTTTTTATTCCATGTTATTATTTTATGATCGTTTTTATATATTTTCATTACTTAACCAAACTTTTATTGAGTTTTAATCTATTTTTTCATTGATCATACTTACTTTTATGTCAGCTGAACTTTTTAGAATCGTATAATAATAATAAATGAAACTTTTTATTTATTCAGAAGATTCATATATACTTTTTTTGGAACCAAAATATAGCAATTTGTCCCGTTAGATCTATTCTCAATAAAAGTCGAATACATCCCTTTAGTTCATACATCAAGTGGCGCTGCCAGGGGCGCTGCTGTCACGCACGTTGCCAATAGTCGAATATCAATCTTGTTCTTGAGTATTACTTGGCCAAGTCAAGGCGAAGTCACCATAGATACTTACTTGATAATCTATCCTATAGTCGATACTTGGCGAAGCCGTATTATTTTATTGCATTGAGTTTTGAATTTTGTATAGTGTTATAAGACTGTATACTTTGGTATTTGGTATTAATTTTCCTGAGAAAAAAGTTCTTGACGAATAGACAAACTGACAACAAAGTAATCCTATTAGCGTCTCCCAAACTTTTTTCTTCGTGTTAATTTATTTCAATATTTTTCTTTCGTGAACCAGTACTTGGAAATTTTAAGGGTTATTTTCAAAATAAATAAAATTGAGCAGTTAGATTTTTTAGAGTTTCTTTAGGACCCGTTAATTTAACCTTCGGCATTTGAAAAACTACTGGAAGAGATTTCAAATAGTAACTGATAAATAACCAAGTTTTTTTTAATATTTTGATGTGAGAATCCAATTATAAGTGATATTAATTGTATTTTGTGCTGAGTAAGGGATCTCTTATTCAGTGTGATTTCATCAAAAGCCGCCGTTATAGCTCCATTATAAAAGGGTCCTATTCTAATTAGTAGAGATAGCTTTTTGAATTACTTCAGAAACTGTATTCACCAGTGGACAAACTTCAGAAGTAATATTATGTTGCCAGAAAAATTAAGAGACAAGGTTAAGTTAATCTTTTTAGCTGGATGCCAGTTTTTTGACATTTGAATTGATTCGAACATCGCACGTACTTTTTGCCAACATAAATTTATAGATCATATCGTCTGCATAATAATCGATTACGCGATAATGGAACATAAGAACAAGCATTTAATTGAAGATATACGAATAAAAAGAGGATACGAAATCGACAGCGACCACTTCCTTCTGGAAGCCAAAATGAAGAAGATAAATGAAATAGAAGTAACAAAAACAGAAAGTAATACAAAAACCAAAAAAGAAGTAACAAAAATTCACAAGCTCAAGGAGGAATTAGTCAAGGAAAAGTACAATGAACTAGTACAAGAAGAAATAATAAAACAAGGAGAATATAGAAACTGGGATGTAGAAACCATATGGAAAACTCTTAAAAATATATTGAGCGAAGCAGCAAAAAACAATTTGTGTACCTACAAAAACAGTCAAAACAGAAAGCAAATAAAGTGGTGAAGCCAAGAAATAAAAAAAGAAATCAAAGTAAAGAAGCAGAAATGGAAAATATACCTCTGTAATAAAACGCAGGAAAACTATGAAAAGTACAAAGAACAGAGGAAAAGGACGAAAGAATTAATATAAAATGCTAAGCAACAAGAATGGGAAGATTTCGGAAAATGCATAAATAATAACTACAGAGAAAACAAGAAACTCTTCTATAAAGTAGCGAAGAATTTGAGGAAAGAAAAAGAACAACCTATTAAACAATTAAAAGACAATAATGGAACAGTACTGAGAAAGGATAGACAAACTAAAAAGATGGAAAGAACATTTTGAAGAATTACTATAGCCGCAAGAACTAACCATAAGCAACGAGGACAATAACGACCATGTACCAGAGCAAAATCCAGAAGTTACAAATACAGAAATCAGCATCGAAGAAGTTACAATTGCTATTGGAAAATTAAAGATAGGGAAAGCAGCAGGATACGATGAGATAAAACCAGAGCAGCTAAAATTCATGGGAGAGGAAGGAACAAAAATGCTGCACACATTAGTAAACAAAATTTGAGATGGAGAGTAGACACCTACAGACTGGAGAAAAACGATCATACTGCCAATATACAAAAAAGGAGACAGCCGCAATTGTTGCAATTATCGAGGGATCTCACTTCTATGCACAGCAGTGAAAGTGTACGAAACGATACTTGAAAGTAAACTAAGAAAGTTAGTAGAAGACAAAATTAGGGATATTCAAAGCGAATTTAGAAGAGGCCACACATGTATTTACAATCCGACAGATAACGGAAAAAACACTAAGACACAACAAAGAAATCTTTGCATGTTTTACAGACCTTGATAAAGCTTTTGATAAATTTAACAGAGAATTGTTGTGGGAAATATTAAAAAGGAAAAATATAGGACATAGGCTACTAGGTGGAATCTAAAATATATATAAAGATAACATAAACTGTGTGAGAACCGCTAACTTATTATTATCAGAAGAATTCAAAGCAGGTGGAGGATTAAGACAAGGAGGAACTCTAAGTCCTTTATTGTTCATACTATACATGGATGAAATTAACATAAGAACAATAGAAACTGCCATAGGATATTCAAATTTAAATCAAATAAAAATAGCAGAGTGCATTTTTGCAGACGATATGGTAATTTTTGCGAATGCAGAGAAAAAACTGCAAGAGAACTTGAAGATATGGAACGAAGAACTACTCAGAGCAAATATGAAAATAAATGCCAACAAAACAAAGATAATGATAATAGCCAAAGAAGAAAAACAAATGAAAATACAAATAGATAATAAAAATATTCAACAAGTCCAAAGCTTTAGATATCTAGGAAGTATAATCAAAAATAAAGGAGGGTACGAAGATGAAATAAATAGTAGAATACAGGCAACAGTAGAAACTTATCATTCAGTTAGCAAGGCACTATTAAAGCACAAAACAGTGAACAAAAGAACGAAGCTGACTATCTACAAAACAATAATTCTACCAATGCTGTTGTACAGTTCCGAAACTTGGGTATTAAATAAAAGACGACAAAGTAAAATCACAGCGGTGGAAATGAAATGTCTTAGAGCTATAGAGGGGGTAACGAAACTAGACAAAATTAGAAATGAAAAGGTTAGAGAGAGATTGGAAGTACAGTCAGTAATGAAGAAGATAGAGCAGAAACAATTAGGGTAGTATGGACATCTAATTCGACTCGAGGATAAAAGAAAAGTATAAGAAATATGGAAAGCAAGAACAATAGGGAAAAGAAACCGCGGCAGGCCACGGAAAACATGGGACGATGTAATACAAGAAATAATAATCAAAAAGAAAATAACAACCAGAAGAGCACACGAGCTAGCAAAGAACCGGAATGAATGGAGAAAATTCATAGAAGACATTTGAGCGAAGTAACCTCGACACCCAGTGGGTAGAAGAGGAACAGATTATACATATATATATATATATGTATATGTATATATATATATATATATATATATATATATATATATATATATATATATATATATATATATATATATATATATATATATATATATATATATATATATATATATATATATATATATATATATATATATATATATATATATATATATATATATATATATATATATATATATATATATATATATATATATATATATATATATATATATATATATATATATATATATATATATATATATATATATATATATATATATATATATATATATATATATATATATCGTCTGCATCAACATATGATATTCAAGTCCCTATAAATGTAATGCTGGAATTTAACATACCGCCAAAATTATTTTTTTCAAATTGCGGACGAATTTTACATACCAAGATCGGATTTCTTATACATATTCTTCATGGTTGTTGCGCAATAATTATTGTACACCTCACACAACAGTGTGTATTTTATTATCAAATAGCGCGCCTGCCTCGTGTTTTGATAGAAATAATTATCTGTTCGTATGGGGACACGCTACTCTATAGGTTGCAGTTTTTGACCGATTTTGATAATTATTTTTTCTATCCATTTATCAACTATCAGAATAGAATCCTAGTGATTTTCATCATGATTTGTTGAAAATTTCAATTTTATGAGCAATTTTGTGCAAAAAATATAGTTTTTCGAGAATGTTGACTGTGGGAAAATACAAGCGAAAATTATATACACTAGTCAAGATTACGTACTATTGTTAGTGATGAAGTGGCGTAGTGTATGTAATATGAGTTCGATCCCGGGTGAATAAATTTAAAATATTCATATATTTTATTTTGTAGCTAACGCGCCGAATTCGAATTTTGATGATAGAAATAATTATAACTCGGGTGATTTCACAAGCCATTAAATTTTAATTTAATTTATCCGTCCGTTAGTACGATTGTGTGAAGGAACGGTACAGGCTGCAATTATTAATCGATTGTGGTGATTTTTTCTTGTCGTTTAGTTAATTATCAGAAAAAAATCCTATTGATTTTATAATTATTCGTCTAATAGTTGAATGTTTATAAACAATTAATAATTCGTCATAATTTAATAATTTATTAATGTAAAATTTCGCTTTACTTATGTCTAGTTGCAAGAACGCACGTAGCTAAACAAGACGCGAGGCGTGCACTTTGTGCTTCAACAACAATTTTTATAGAATTTTTAATTTCGCAGTCACTTACATTTGCACGTTCCTGAAGGAGCTACTCCAAAAGATGGTCCTAGTGCGGGTTGTACAATAGTAACAGCTTTATTATCCCTTGCAAGAGGTAAACCGATCCGGCAAGATGTAGCAATGACTGGAGAAATATCTCTCATGGGGAAAATTTTGCCTGTTGGTGGAATCAAAGAAAAAACTATTGCGGTGAGTAAGATATTACTTGTTTTACAGTAATTTAAATTTGCTGGTCAACCTTTTATCCCAACACTTTCCTTTGCATCATTCTATTGGGAATCATAAAAAAAACTTACTGATTTCTTAGCAAAAATAGAAAATTTGTTAACCAATCAATTATATACTGAAAAAACTCAATACATTCTTCACTTTTCATTCATAAATTCTGTTCTAAATTTTTGAGGGCTCTATTTGTGACCTAATAAATTCAAATATGTATTTCTAGGGATGCATTATTGTGTACATGTGCACCGCAGTGCATGAAGACGCTAAACTCCAAATTGTGGACAGATATTGTTGTAGAAAGTCATCTTGATGCTTATATTCTTTGATTTTTTGTCCAAAACCAGCTTCTACACATGAAACACATATTTTTCTTTAATTTTTCAATAACTAGGTCCCAGTTTTATCTGCTAGTAGAAACGAGATTTTAATGTTTGACGTCACAAAATATTTGAATTTACCAGCTCATTTTCGAAAAATTATACTATCAAGTTTTGCGTTTGTACATAAAAATTAGAAACACAATTTCCTAATGTTTGTTTTGAATGAAATTCATCTGCATAATGCTTTTCTTGTCCTGCTTGCTACTATTATTTGGCACAAGCTTTCGCTAATAATCTAACTCCAAAAACGATAATTAAAACAGAAGAATATTTTCAGGCGAAAAGATCTGGAGTAAAATGCATTATACTACCTGAAGAAAACAAGAAAGACTTTAATGATCTTCCAACATTTATTACTGAAGGTTTGGAAGTACATTTTGTCAGCAATTATGAAGATATAGATAAGATTGTCTTTGATTTATCACCACCTGGACTTTCTTCACAACCAAAGACAGAAAGTGCGACAGCATAGACAAAAATGAAAATGAAACAGAGATTATAAGGAAATACATTATGTTAATGTTATAAATACAAATTATATTACGTTGTATTTTGTATAGAATGATAAGTTATTAATATTATAAAAAATTGTTATCACTAATTTTATAAGAAACCAACAGCGAAGATTTAAATATAAAAAATCCGGAAGAATATTTTAAATTATTTACATTAACTACATATATCACAAAATTAGTTCGTATTAATGGAAACATCTTAATCCGGAGAAATAACACCCGTAAAAACCAAATTTATAGCTGCTTGAACATCTCCATTAGTAGCCTGAAGTGCCTGCACATTAGTAACGTCATTCGATAGCCCCATTTCTCTCATTTGTTGTAATTGCGGCGCTAAACGTCTTGTGATAGCTTCAAGACTCTCTTCTTCAGTGTTTGCACCCGAAGTCGGCTGTTGAGGCGGCACATTCGCGAACGCCTGTTGCATCGCTTGACTAAACATTGCATTTGTTATAAGTCCAGAATTACTTGAACTGGGCAACGCATTGGCAATTGCTACAGCAAGCTGCGCTCTTGTAATTGCTGAATAAGATTGATTCCTTGAAAGAGGTTGGCCTTCTCTAGTGCCATCACTGCTTGAAGAGTCCATTTCTTCGTCGTCTGAAAGCGCTTCCAAGGAATAAGAATAACCGGAGCTTGTACCAGGCTGATTTGGATTAACAGTGGTGGCTTCTTCGTGAACCACAGCAGCGATATGATTCGCAGCTTCTATTAAACTTGGATGAAGCTCTGCAATTCGGCGGACTGTTTCAGGATCTGACATGTGAACAAGAAGTTCTGGGTCTTGGATCATTGCAATTGCGACTGGATCTTCTGAGAGGCCAGGGGTTGTTGCTATTATGTTTTCTAGAACTTCTGGACGAGAAAGTTTCTGAAAAAAAAATTACAGTAGTTATTTAAATTGTCATTCAGGTGAATAATGTATAAAATAAAAATTACTACAGAATAGGGCAGTTTTTTGGAGTGGAAAATAAAGCTGCCAATATCTAGTACTACTCCTATACAGTGCTGGATTGAGACAATTGAATAAACGTTTTCACTTTAATTTTTAAATACCTGTAATGCAGCACGATAGCCGAATGATTGTGTGAAAGCCCTGAAAGCAACTACAAGCTGCTGAATATCCGCTTCTGTCAATGTCCTCGCAGGAAGAGGTGTTTCAGACTCTTTTTTCTTCAGTACATGAACCATAACTCCTGGTTTTATTCCACATGAAGTCAAAGTTGCGTCGTCGTCCAAAATATTTCCGCAGTAGATCAATTCTATAAATATAACTTCTTTGTTTAACTTGACAAACTTTTTTTCATAACTTACCTATAGTTTGCTTTTGAACATTAATTTTTTTAGCAGCTTCATTTTTAAGCAATTCAACTTTACTTTCTAAATCGATGTTTTCAATTTTGATGCGTTGAAATTTGCTAGGATTCAAACTGACACCCAAAGTAACGGATGATGCCATGACAAATGATTTAAGAGTACTAAAATTTATATTTGATATGATTTAATGCACCACAATCACATAAATCAAGATATTTTCGTATTGTAGCAAACAACAGTCAGCAGATTTTGACAGTTGCACGAGTTTCTTAACCTCAATTTTTTGTGTTTGTGTTTGTGACTTTTGCTGGTATGTGTAGGGACCTCTTCTTTACTTTTATACAAATTTAAATTCAAATTATTTATTATTAAAAGCTTGAATACAAAATAAGCAAATATAAATCAATTAAGTACATATCAAACTTCATCTTTAAATTGTTTTACAGCAACTCTCGCAGAAATTTTCGTATGCCCAAGATCATTTGTGGCTACACAAGTATAAATTCCTGCATCAGAAAGCTTGGCTTTCATAATTTGTACCCAACCGGTGGTCATAAAAGCATCAGGGCCTCCTCTGGATTGAACTGCAATGTGAGATGAATCAGCTGGAAGGCGTTGTAAACCACTGTTTTTATCCCGAGAAGCGAAATCCCAAGTAATTATCGGGATCGGAAAACCGCGCGCCTCGCAACTCAAAATGATGCTATCTCCCGGAGCAGCGGTTTTGTCTTTGGGGCCATTGGAAATTACAGGAACTAAAATGGTACGTTTTTAGTTTTTAAAGTTCAATATGTGTTTTAATTTGTATTTACTTGCAATGCAAGGACCGTAATTCTTCACGAATATTGTATCAGGGGCCTTATTTTTCTTTGCTTGTAATTTCATATCACAAATTGAATTGTATGTTTTGTTTTCGGAAGAACATACCATTCTAGTATCATCGCAAACGCATGATGCGTGCGGAATGTCCTTAAAAAAATTGAATCATAAAACATCCTAATTGATATTATTATGAAAAAGGTAATTATTACCCACTCCAAAACGTGCGATTTGTACAAACAATTCAAGCTTTCGCCACACAATCCATATTTTTTCGTTTCCAAAGGTGGAGGCGGAACTAAACTAGCATTAAAACATTCTTCTCCCTCTATTTTGGCACAAACTCCATTTGGGCAGCATCCACAAAGATCTTCCACATAGCCTAAAGGACAGAGCTCCTCATTTTTTGGGCACCGGCCCTCTAAACACGGCGGACATCCCGTTGTATTCAAGTATTGCGCATAAGTTAGAGATAATGCACATGATAGGAATATAATTAATTGACGCATTTTGTGCAACAGTTTAAATTGAACTGAATCATAATTTATTATTAGATTTGCGGTCTCCTCCCACGGTTATAAGCTATCTAACATGTGTTAGAAACATCTTTTGTTGCTGATATAAATGTGCAAAAGTGGAAAATATTTGAATTGCTTTTATTAATGAAAAAATTTTAAATATCCGTATTTTTCTAAATTGTTGAGGTATTAAAATAATTGTTAAAAAATGTGTGACATACATTATAATAGTCCAGGAGCCGATCGCACCTTATCTTCCCTAATTAGACTTACGGCCAAATTGTATATGAATCGATCGGGATAGTAGGCCAGACTTTATAAATCCAGGATCCTGTCCTAAGTGTCGAACAAAAGGCCATTTCCGATCAATTTTTTCTGAGTCAACTTGAAACCAGTATCAATCGATAACAAAGTTCAAGTACTCTAAGACAAAAACAGGGTGCTATCCCTGTCCTGTTCGGGTGGTTGCCGCTCTCCCGGATAGGACAGAAGTAGCACCTTGGTTTTTTCCTAAATTATTTGACCTTCGTTACCGACCGGTACTAATTTCAATCATAAGTTCTATCAGAGAAGTTGACCCCGACAATAAAAATAAGATCCTAGATGTATAAAGTAGCACTCTATTGACCACTATATTTCCGATCGATTTATATTCAATTTGGCCGTAAGCTCGATCAGAGAACATAAGGTGCGACCGGCTTCCCGACTGTTATGTTCATTCCCATTTGTAAAAAAGCAAGAGAGATGCAAAGCTATTCATCTGTCAAATGTCCAACATTTGGATCATTTTCAATTCTGTAGTAATTATAATTGTAACTTCCTGAGAAAGCGCAAGATATTGGCAACTGAATTGACTATTCATTGATGGTTTAATTCACCAAGCCTGGCCACTGCCACCAAGCTAAAATTTATTTTATTTTACAAGTAGTCGGTGTGACTACTCTTCGCATTATAATGATTTACAATCAAGTCCAAAAATCCTGATCGAAACGTTTCCTAAATATGAAATATGAATTTTTGTATATCTACATATGTAATTTAAATAGCTTATAGCAATGATCTATACATTTTTTAGAATTAAATCATAACTGCAAAGTATTTTTTAGTTTACATTCTGTATATTTATAGTAGAGCATCGATTATCCGAACATCGGTCAACCGTACAGCCAGTCCTAAATCTCGGCCTACTGTGTTGCGATGGTTTGAAGCTCAAGATAAAAGCAAACAGTTTCAGATATGTTCTAAAGCATGTAGGCTTGTTTCGCCAAATCAAAATTAGACATTTTTTTGAGTTTAAACTAATAAATGACACTCATATCATTACAAATATGGTTCTCTTAGTAAAACAGTGGATCAAAGTAGTATATAGTTTGATTATCCTAATAAATCGGTTTTTCGAACGCCCATGTCTCCCAATTAGTTCGGATAATCGGCGCTCTATAGGCCTGTTGCGTATCTTCAAATTTCGACGAGAGTGCCGCATATTATTCAAAAATAACAACTTCGAGATGTGACGTCACCTGTCGATGTTTTGAAATATGTCAATCTGCTTAAAAATCAAAATGAAACCAATGATGTACCATCTCTATTCCTAATAACAATATTGTATTTAATTTATGACAACATTTTTAGACAAAAATATTCTAAAAGAAGCAAATCAATCATAGTCACTATTATTTTTTATTGTTTATGTGACTCTAAAGGTAATTAATTACAGTTAGATTTATAATGTGTTATATATACGTATAGAATTTGAGCAAAATCCTTGGGGGAAAGAGATTCTCTCAACTTGTTTATTTTTAAAACAACTCTTGAATTTTGAGAAGGAAAAACATTGAGCAAAAATTTGGTGCTTTCAGTAAAGGATTCTAAGGCGAATTTGTGTGACTGTTCAGTCAATTAAGAAATTTATTCAAGTAGTATTTATTGAGCTTCTCTACAATTATAATATTCAACTACTCTTAAAGATGGTTGATACTAAGAATTGAATGATATCTAATACATTTTCATAGATTATTGCATAAAATTACACTTGTTTAACTATGCTGTTATCCACATTTCTCTTTGTTTCGCTTCATAATCTCTCTCCGGAGACCTATAAAAATGTAGTTCGGGGCTGTTTGCTTTAGTATTAATACATCTAACAACACAAACAACTTCTAAGTGAATGATTTATACTCATGATCATCGAATAATATGACAAACAAAAATGACGTTTGATAGTTTGACATTTTTGACGGCACACCTCATAGATATAAAATTTAACCGATAGAGCGGAGCCACTGAGGATACACAATATGCGTATTGTATTTAGAAAAGAAGACTCTTGGATAGAGAGTCGAAACGTCAAAAATATAAATAAATATATAGAATGTAAACCAAAAAATACTTTCCAAGTAGTATATTTTTATTATTATGAAATGCAAGTTATAAATTACGAGCTAATCCAATAAATTGCCTTTATATGGCTTGAATGTATCACACGCAATCAATTGCAGAACATAGAATGATTTATGTGAGAAAATATGGAAGTTCAGTCAAAATTTATTTGCTTTTTCTTCCCTAGCTCGATAGTTTCGGCTACATCTTAGCCATCTTCAAGAGCGAAAAGAATTTTCGGAAATTAATATAAAACAAAAATTAAAAAGTGTGACGAATTTTTTTAAATGTTTTATATTAATTTCCAAAAATTCTTTTTGCTTTTGGAGATAGCTAAGGTGTAGCCGAAACTGTCGAGCTAGAAAAGAAAAACAAATAAATTTTGACTGAACTCCCATATTTTATTTACTAACATTCGCTATTCCAGTCAGCTTTAACAAGATTATCTAGAATGATTTATGTTCTCATTTAGATACTGAAGTAATTACCAAATAACTGTTACATAATATTCAGAAGATAAGTTGAAACTTTAGATTTTGTTGAGAAAATAGGTTATCAACTATTTGGATCTTTCAGACGCAGAAATATGAAAAAAATATTGTATTTGTACCGTAAACCTTTTCTATTCAATAAAAATATTACCAATCTAGTTCCACATGTTAAAAAAATTACAAATAGATATTAGGTATTTTTTACTGCATGTAAAGTATAATTCATTGAAATATTTGGAGTCCAAAACCATTTATTACGAATAATATTGTACATATATCCATTTATCTCCCGAGTTTGACAGTTATCTAAAAATAAAATAAATAATTGATATTTTCAGGCATTTTTTATAAGAATCTTACTGTTTTCCAATATTTTTTGAGCTTCCTGGGGTGGGACAAATTTCTCCCATTCGTGTGTACCTCTTGGTATAATATTCAAAATATATTCGGCAACTATTATTCCAAACAACCAAGAATTAAAAGTTCTGTTTATAGTAGTTAGAAAAAGCGATCCTCCTGGCTGTAGTAGAGAAATATTTTGATAGTTGTCTCTAATATAATACATTTACGTACCTTTAAAACATCTACGCATGATTTTAAGAATAATTCTACTGAAGCGACATGCTCCACACATTCCGAACTTACAACAGCATCGAATTTATTTCTATTATCGGGAACTATATCTTCTAATAAGCCGTGTACATAGTTTATTTTATTTTTTAATTTGTGGTTATTAGTGGAATGATGTTTGGCGATTTCGATCAAGTCTTCAGATGCATCTATTCCGGTTACATTAGCTCCCAATTGAGATAATGGCTAGAAATTTAAATACAAAACTTGAAATTCTAGGGATTGGTCCTGTAATGCATAGCTTTTTAACTTACTTCGCATAATATACCGCCACCACAACCAACATCAATAATATTGATATTTTTCAAGGGTATCGAACTGTTTACAAATTTAGGATCTAATAATCCTCTTTGCTGTAATCCATCTTTTATAAATGGGACTCTTGAAAAGAATTAATTTCATAGCCTGTTTTGATAGAAGCATTTAATCTATCTAGAATCTTATTGAATATCCTATGCCAGTGCTGGATTTGCCAATAAGCTGTATAGGAGCAACAGAATTCAGAAGGTGCCCTATCTATTAAATGTTAAATGTAATTTGAGTAAATGCTTCAAGTTCCTATGTTTTTAACGATTTTAACCATCATATTAAGAATTTTTATAATTCATAAAATCTACACGTATTTTTGGCCACAAATGACTGCACCTATCAGATTTATGACGCTACTTGCTTAGGTAAATAAGATACAAATGAGTGATTTCAAGATCGACCTTGATTAAGATAGTTAGGTGAAGAGAGTTGCGACACGAAGTGAAGTAGCCTATATTTGAGAAAAGTAAAACTTGTAAAACCAACCTAATAGCATTCATTAGCTGAAGTGCTTTTGTACCACCTTCTTTATCCCACCAACTTGCAGCCCTATTATCAAATTTTAATATTTCTGAATCATCTTTTGTACTTTGCGGAGTTTTAGCGCTTGTTACTTTAGATGAATTACGGAAAATTCGGACAGTCACAGTCGCTCTGCAAAAAATTCACAAAATGAATTAAGATAACAATTATTTAAATAAATCATACTTACCGAGGATACGTGAGTTTTATTTGCCTAAACATTTTTAAAAGTATTCTAAAGCAAATATTACTTAGTTGAAATTGTTTTTCGTCGAATAGGATACGTTCGAGACAAACTACAAAACAAGAATAACTGCTCGAAATATTTTTACGAAAATACTTTTTTATTATAGCTGACCTCATGACCTGATTTTCAAAAAAATAATTCAAAAATTCAGGGTCAGGGTCATTGCTAAATCTTAATTATTTATAAAAATATTGAAATATATTGTAACAAAATTAAGTCTCGTTCGTGGGCTAATAATTTATTTTACCTTAGGCTACACTTATATAACTAAAATTATCCACTATTTAATGTTTCTACTTATATCGACACTTAAATAGTCACTTACTTTATACTTATAGATTATTTGCACCGAGCACTGTCTTCTTATTTATTTCCAACTGTTTCTCTGTTTATTTATCAGTCTTCTTACATTAGTGTAAACTAAAAATTTAAGATATTGTCACAAATTTCAATGTGAATAATTTATTAAAACAGGTTACAGTGTAAATAAATCACTGATTTCAGAAACAACCTAAGTCACATATGACTAATTCAGAGATAATTAGAAAAAACTTATCAACTCCCCTAATTATTTTCATTTGACTTTTGAAATAACATATTTGTTGCATCAGAATCATATCTTCAGAAAAATTACAAAATATGTGAATAATAATTGTGTACAGAAAATATCGAAAGTAAAATGTAACCTGGACTTGAGTGGTTTCTGCATTAAATGAAAAATTACTATATATTTTATGAAAATTTAATCGAAAAGAATAAACATATCAAAAAATCAAACTAATCTTATGACGCTGTACGTAACTTCAACTGAAAAACCATTCAAATTGCTCAGTTATCATTCTTTGCAACTACTTTCGGCCACTCCAAAATCACCATCCAAAAGCTCTGGACTCTCTCATATTTATCAACAAATTCATAAGCTTTTTTGATATGCATGATTTTTTTGTCATACAGGACACAACCAAGATGAGCGAGATGCGCGCGAATAAGTTTGGGAACAACTCAAGTCATGGACTAAGGGTGATTTTGCGCTCAGCCTATATTTTTGGATTGTGTAAATATACATTTTGCTTGTTGAACTTGGGTTGTTTATGTGCTCAATCGATAGGTTTACATATTTTAAACGCTATTTCGTGTATAATCCAAAAATGGACTTGAGATGTTTCTGAAATCAGTTATTCAAATATTTATTTTACAAACGCTCACAGTGACGAAATCGCTCACAGTTACTCGTACTGAAATGACTTCTCTCTCCTGGCTCATGCTCTTTATATACTTAATCCAACATTCATATGTCTAACAATTGATGCCTGGCAACCACTGAACATCTAGTAGCCATAGGCTGTCAATCACGTCCGACAATTGAACATCGACTTGGTCAATACTAACTAGGATTACAGTTACAATAAATTATTGGCTGAATAGCGAATCCGAATAAATAATAATGTGATTATTTAAAATATTTCACATTTGTGACAATATTTCATATTTGTGACAATATTCATATTTTTCGAGGGAGTTGAATTGTTTACAATATTAGGATTCGTTAATTCTCTGCGTTTCTAATAATTCCTTCTAAATGGGATCCTGGAATTATAAATCATTGAGGATAATATTTAGGGTTTGTTTTAATAAAAAAACATCCGTCTTAATATTAAATACAGAGTGATCAATAAAGACTGTCTGTCACGTGACTGGCAAAAGTTCGCATTATGATCAAAACTATCTTCATGGAATAAAGTTAGTATAAATTTATTAATTTTGATAACTACGTTACCGACATTTCAAGAACACAGTGGCGTATATTTTGCATATTTTATGACGGATTTATCCATAATCTGATTCAAAAAACAAGGAAGTAAGTAAATAGCTGTATTATTGAATGATTATTGAAAATTTATTATTATTCTACCAAATTATTATAGTCCAAGATCCCAGACCCGCCAGACCTTACTTATTTTCTGAGAAACAAAACTTGTGGATTAGAGTAGTATTAGTCGGTACTTTGATCATACGCATATCTGCTAGTTTGTGCCGACGGCCAATTTAAAGATATGAGGTGCTAGAGGTACGTTAAGACATTACTCACTTTTCTTAAAGTCTGAGTGCTGATTTTTATGTATGTTCTAGAGAATATTGTTGATAATTGATAACCAACATTGCCAGACACTTTTCATCGGCAGTAATTCCTGCTAAACGCTTCAAAGCTCGCAAAAAGATAACGTAATATCACTTAGGCCCGGTTGTACAATCTAAGCTTATCTACAGTTTAGTTAAACCGAGCTTATTTACTATGGTTATAATTGCTGAAATAATTGTAACCATAGAAATTAAACTTGGTTTAACTAAACTGTGGGTAAGCTTAGATTGTACAACCGGGCCTTATAGTCTGAGTCCTAATTTTTATATATACTCAGGGAGCAGTTTTAATACTTTTGGAACAGTCAGATCAAGGAAGAGTTGGATGCTCATAGATACTTCGCTTACTATCAAGCCTACAAATAGTGACCTCGCGCTTTCACTCACAGCGATATTTTTATTGTGTCTGGAGGATGTTTACCCCTACGATTGATCTGGCTTTTAACAAAAAGTATTAAAATTGTTCCCTGAATATCATATATAAAAATTAGCACTCAGACTATAAGCAAGATTGCGTTATTCTTTGCAAGCTTTAAAAAATCTAGCAGAAATTACAACTGATGGAAAGGCTCTAGCAGTGTTGATTATCAATTTTTAACAATATTCCCTGAAACATACATAAAAATCAGCACTCAAGACTTTAAGAAAAGTGAGTAATGTCTCAACGTACCTCTAGCATCTCGTATCAGTAAATTGGCCGTCAGCACAAACTAGCAAGTATGCGTATGATCAAAGTACATACTAGCACTACTCTATACCATACATTTTGTTTCTCAGAAAATTAATAAGGTCTGGCGGGCCTGGGATCTTGCTCTATTAGGTTAGAATAGTGTTTTCAAAGGAACTGTCATCTGTCATTTAAAGCTCACTATCTCAAGCAGGCGGCAAAGAAAAATCAGAACAAGCCGGCGGACAATCATTTTTGATCACTCTGTAGTATATTAAGATATAAGTGTCATAAGACATAATTTTAGGGCACGTGTTCTTGTTGGAAAATGAGCCGCTTGCGGCGAGTTTTCTAATGAACAAGTGACCTAAAATGTCTTATGAAACGTTTATCTTATAATTTTTTCTATTTGGGTTCATATATGTCAAAAAATAATAAATTTTCTATTTTGAAAACATCGATAAAGAAAATTAATTTTTTCATTTGGTTCTTTTGGTAACACTGAGACTTGATAGATAAGTGATTTGTGTAAATCAAAAATACTTTTTAAAATGTGGTTTTTTGAATGTTGCTACTTTTTAGAATTAAATAAATATAAACCTGACCTAACAATTGAGAGTTTTCTTCAAAATATATTGTATTTTGACATCAAAATGACAGTTAGGTTATTCAACAACATATTTACCAACTTAATAAAAATTAGGTTTGAGTTCTATAAAGAGGCACTTTACGATACCCAAATGAGTTTCATAAAATACACTTTATGACATCCAAATAGAAAAAATAGTTTATAATCTTATTGAATTCCTCATCCAATTTTAAAACCAACCTAATAGCATTCCTGAACTGAAGTGATTTAGTATCAAATTTTGTTATTCATGAAACATCTACTACAACTGAAGTGATTTAGTATCAAATTTTGTTATTCATGAAACATCTACTACAATGAAATCGGTACTGACCTCTGCTACATCGTCTGTGCAAGCCAACATTTATTTATTTTTAAATAGATTGGTTTCTCGTGCGCCTGAACCACATCTTATAACCCTCTCCAAAACCAAATTAAATAGAGTGGACGACAAGAGATGTCCTTGTTTCAATCCTCTTCCAATTGCGAAAGTTTCTGAGACTTTTGTCCCAATTTTAATTTTAGTTTGGGTTTCTGTTAATAAGCATTTTATAAGTTTAATTATCCAAATGACTTATAAAATTTTCAAAAGATGATAAAGTGAAACTTAATAATTTTTTTGAGAGAATTATCTTTCATCTATTTAGAAATTTTATTTACAATATTATTTACAGATTGAGGTTTTTCAGTCCCAAAGATATTTTACAAAAATACATTTTTATGTTGTATCTATATTATACATCTTTTTTATCCAATTATAATTTCAGAAAATACATTAAGAATTTTTTACTGCATGTAAAGCATAATTCATTGAAGTATTTTGAGTCCAAAACCATTTATTACGAAATATATTGAACATAAATCCATGTATTGCCCGAGTTTGGCAGTTATCTGAAAATAAAATTATTAATTTACTATTTATAGGCATTTCTGATAAAAATCATACTATTTTCCAATATTTTCTGGACTTCTTGGGGTGGAACAAATTTTTCCCATTCGTGTGTACCTCTTGGCACAATATTCAAAATATATTCGGCAACTATTATTCCAAACAACCAAGAATTATTAGTTCTATTCATGGTAGTTAGAAAAAGCGATCCTCCTGGCTGTAATAGAGAAATATTTTTATAGTTGTCTGACTCTAATATAATACATTTACGTACCTTCAAAACATCTACGCATGATTTTAAAAATAATTCTACTGAAGCGACATGCTCCACACATTCCGAACTTACAACAGCATCGAATTTATTTCTATTATCAGCAACTATATCTTCTAATAAACCATGTATATAATTTATTTTGTTTTTTAATTCATAATTGTTTGTGGAATGATGTCTAGCGATTTTGATTAAGACGTCAGATGCATCTATTCCGGTTACATTAGCTCCCAACTGAGATAAGGGCTAAAAATTAAAAAACAAAGCTTAAATTCCAGAGATTGGTCCTTTAATGGATAGCTTTTATATTTACCTCGCATAATATACCGCCACCACAACCAACATCAATAATATTCATGTTTTTTAAGGGCATCGAACTGTCTACAAATTTAGGATCCAATAATCCTCTGTGTTTCAATCCATCTCTTATAAATGGGACCCTGAAATTAAATCAGGAGAACAATTTTTAGAGCTTGGTTCCACAAAATCAATCTATCTAGAATTTTATTCAGTATCCTATTTCAGTGCTGGATTTTCCGAAACGCAGTATAGGCTGCGACTTAAGCAGTTGGCGCAATTATGGACGTAATACTGAAACGAGTCACTTGTGAGTAGATTTTAGGAATTTCTCTAGAAAAAATCTGTAGCAGATTTTGGAATAAACACGACAGGCGGGAAAGTAACGGTCAGCCTCACCCATACCTAGTTAAATAGATGCAAATCAGTGATTGATTAAGCGGTCGATCCTGATTACGATATATAGGAAAGAGCGATGGCACAATGTATAAATCCAGCACTGCCCTATTCACTTGTAAAACCAACCTAATAGCATTCATTAGCTGAAGTGCGTTTGGAGCACCTTTACCCCACCAAATATCAGCCATATTATCAAATTTTGATATTTCTGAATCATCTTTTGTACTTTGCAAAGTTTTCGCATTTGTTACTGTTGGTGAATTATGAAAAGATCGGGCAGTCAAAGTCGTTCTACGAAAAAATCACAAGATAAATTAAAAAACCAATTATTTAAATAAATCATACTTACCGAGGATACGTAAGTTTTATTTGCCTGAACATTTTTGAAAGTATTGTTCTGAAGCAAATATTATTTGTTTAAAATTATTTTCCTTCGACAAACTACAATACAAGAATAACTGAAATACTTTTACAGAATTCTTTTTTTCTATACTAGCTGACCTCATCTGATTTTAAAAAAATTCAGGATCACTGTCATTGTTAAATTTCTCATCTATAAAAAATAAAAATATATTAATAATCTTCAACTTAATAAGAGAAGTGGCATAATCCAAGTGTCACAATAATAGGAACTGGTAAGGGTTTTTTCTTGAAGTTTCCGTTATTTCAAAAGTGACTTCTCAAGTACATTGTCATTTAAATTATGTCTTTTCATCTAAACAATTTTATTGAACTCATACTATTATTTGCATCCCGCTAACTTTTTTGTGTCGCAGATAAATAATTAGTTTTTTTTTTTCGAATCACGTAGATGTTGAAGAATTTTCAAAGTTACTTGATAAAATAAAGTAACGCGAGTTGCCGGCTATATGAACTACAGATATTTGACAAAATATATCAAATTTCAAATGGTAAATGATAAGTTGCAGGATTTTTTTAAATTTTGAAGTGGATATGATGAAAAATTATTTGAAGGTACATGATTTGAGTTTGAACATATCAGAAACCACTAGTTTATCTGCATGTACATTCACGAAATTTTGTGCTATTTGATATTTTTATAATCTTTAAAATACTTTTTGTAACACGTGCACCGAAACTATCTTATTACCGAACTGAATTCTGCTTCGAAAGTTCTCAATTCCAAACCATGGAAACAATTATCATTCATTCTCTGTCAACAGGGATATAATGAATATTAATTTCCTGCGGCGAGGGAAAAATTATAATCATGGATCATTTGCTATAAACGCACAGAAAATTAAAAAAAATATCATTCAATGAATTAAATCATGTAAGTTATGTTTCGTAGTATTAGTTTACTGTAAATGTGATCGCAGTTACATAAATTTGTTTGTAAAATCGATAAGATAATCTTAATACATCTAAATTTATTTAAAAAAATCAGTAATGAGGTACTTCGGTGCACTTGTAACAAAAAGTATCGTATGCAAAGATCGTCATTATTGTCACGGATTAATTTGGCACACTCGCCTACACTGATTGCAGTCAATCTCATCCTGGACAATAATAAAAATCGTTTCGGTTCTTGTAGCAACTGAAAGTATGGGAGCATTTATCGAATCTTTCCAAATCGTGCCCATGTTTAAATTCTCAAAAGACTGTAAATCTTCTGTTCTTATCTTAGTTATTTTATAGTAAATATATACTTTCTACCCTCACATTCTCATCTTCTATCTTTTAAACCAGTCTCTTTAATTTTGGGTTGTTCTCAATAATCTCGTCTTCCAAATCAGCAATAATTAAAGAAAGGGGTGCATTTGCTGTTATTTTATTTAATGAAACATTCGAGCAAATTTTACTATATTTTCTTTATTAAACACACCAACACAGAGAACATTCACATTCAATCAAACGTCAAAAACTCCTAAACACTCTGAAGTTAGCTGTGCTACCAACTATTTTCTGGTTACAAAACCTAAAACTTTTTAGGGACATTTTGTTATTATTATTTTTACATATTATCACGAAGGAGAATAAAAGAGGAGCGGACACTCAGTTGGAAAACATGAAGCCTAAAATGTAATGCGGCAGCTGTGAGAGAGATAGCGAAAGCGGGCCCAGCTTTGCGTGCGTCATATGCAGAAATAAGATTATATTTCAATTATTTTCATTAAAATACAATTGCCAGATAGATTTCTTATTTTCATTACGTTAAATACTACATTATTTATTAAATGAAAGGCAAAAGTAAAAGAAAATTAGCATTTCCATTCATTAAAACCTGCAATGAATTAGTACATTATGATGAGATATGTTTTATAAACGTTTCTTTGGACGCGAGTTTTCTGATTATGAATTATAATAGGCACATGAATAATTTTATGAATATTTTATATTACAATGGGTGTGATAAAATTGAAAAAATATACACAAACAATTTCTTATTCACTTGAAGAAAGGTAGAAATAGAAAATGCTGCTCTGCAAGAATTTTTTGTTTGTTGAACATGAACGAAAAAATTTACAAAAATACAATATACATCTACTATCTCACAAAAAGTAACACTTTTTGACATAATTTCTGGTGTAAAAGAAAGTTATTAAATTAAACTGCGCAATAAAAGTTTTATTACTTGACTCTATTCTATCAGTAAATACTTTAAACATAGTTTTTATTACTCATGTAGGATAAGTAATATTTTGCTCATATTTCTCCGAGCGGTAAATGGCTCTTTGGCTCTTTCGTGCGCTAAGTATAATTTAACGCCCAGAAAAAAACAAGCGCAAAATAGTAATTACCCGCATTCGTAATAAAAAATAGTATCTGCAACTCGTGCGGTGTTGTCAGTTGCCCACTTGAGCTCTCGTGGGCAATCGAGAACTTATTGCACTTGTTGCACAATATACTATTGTTAATTTCAATTTTTCGGAAGTAGCACAGGAGAAATAAAAAAACTATTCTAATATGCCACAGGGCTAACAAGAACACTTGCTTCGCTCACTTTTGACAATTATTGTATTCTCAATAACTTTTATATATTGATGAAAAGTGAAGAAATTAATGTTGCAATTCTGTGTAAATCTATAAGTTACGAATTAATAAATTTATTGACAGGAAGTTTCCTCGAAGTTGCATTTTTCACTATAAGTCTAGGTTAGATACGTTAGATAATTTGAAACATTGATATAACCTTTCAATTTCTAACATAGAATTGTCAGTAGATCTACTATTATAATTTTAAAATAATTTCTACTCACTTTTACATCTCTAGACGACCACTCTTTTATAATATCCGCTTCTCTGAAATGTTTTTCATAAACATAATCTGTAATTTCCAATGTTCTATTCTGTCATGTCGTGATATGCTCTTGCGCCACTTATTTAATAAAATATTATTTTTGGGGACAGAAAAAAGAAAATATTTCTCTTTACAAGCTCTGTACCTACTATTAAAATTTGACACAAAACATTTTCTTGCTATTTTACAATATATTTCCACATGAAAATACTAAATAGAGCGAAACTTGTCATTTACTTCCATACAAACATGGGCCTGCCTCTATCTATCTCTCAGTTACCTTCTCTCTCTAACAATATTACATTTTTGGCTTCACTTTTACAACACAGTTAAGATAGGGAATTGCATAGGCGTGCATATTATATTTATTTATTTATACATATATTATTATTCGTAATTAATGAAAGAAAATTCGTCAATTTCTTGACCAAAATTTCAAGGTCTCAACTAAGCAGCATTTTTCTTAAATTTAACTGTGGACACTTATCACGTTTTTATCTATCTATATTATTATTATTATCATTATTATAAAGTGGTAGTTACAAACCCAATTAATTGCCTTTATGTGTTTTGAACGTATTACATGCCAATAAGTTAAATTTCATTCAAACATGAAACGTTTTATGTTCTTATTTAGATGCGGTAGTAATTACAAAATAACTGCTACATAATTTTCTATAAGAAAATAATGTATTTTGTCTTCCAGAAAATATATTAAGCATTTTTTACTGCATGTAAAGCATAATGCATCGAAATATTTGGAGTCCAATACCATTTACTACGAAAAATATTGTACATAAATCCATTTATCATCTGAGTTTGGCAGTTATCTAAAAATAAAATTTATAATTTACTATTTTCAAGCATTTGTTATAAGGATCATACTGTTTTCCAATATTGTTTGAACTTCTTGTGGTGGAACAAATTTTTTCCATTCGTGTGTACCTCTTGGTATAATATTCAAAATATATTCGGCAACTATTATTCCAAACAGCCAAGAAAAATTGGTTCTATTTATGGTAGTTAAAAAAAATGATCCTCCTGGCTGCAATAAATATTTTGATAGCTGTGTTATAGTAATTTTATTTATTTACCTTTAAAACATCTACGCATGATTTTAAAATCAATTCCACTGAAGCAACATGCTCCACACATTCCGAATTTACGACAGCATCGAATTTATTTCTACAATCGGGAACCATATCTTCTAATAAGCCGTGTACATAGTTTATTTTATTTTTTAATTTATGGTTATTAGTGGAATGATGTTTGGCGATTTTGATTACATCTTCAGATGCATCTATTCCGGTTACATTAGCTCCCAATTGAGATAAGGGCTTGAAATTAAAAAACAAAGCTTAAATTCCAGAGATTGGTCCTTTAATGGATAGCTTTTATATTTACCTCGCATAATATACCGCCACCACAACCAACATCAATAATATTCATGTTTTTTAAGGGTGTCGAACTGTTTACAAAATTAGGATCCAATAATCCTCTGTGTTTTAAGCCATCTGTTATAAATGGAACCCTAAAATTATAAATAATCGAGAATAAGTAATTTTTTGGCCTCTTTACAAAATTAGATAATATTAAAAATGACTTTAGAATCTTATTGAAAACACTGTTTACATGTACCTAAAACTGACCTGATAGCATTCATTAAATGAAGTGCTTTTACACCACCTTCTTCATCCCACCAAGTTGCAGCCATGTTATCAAATTTTATTATTTCTGAATCATTTTTGGTATTTTGCGAAATCTTAGCGCTTGTTAGTTTAAATGAATTATGAAAAAAGCGGACTTTCGAAGTCGTTCTTCAAATATTAAAATACAAATTAAAGTAAAAATTATTTAAAATATACTCACTTACCGAAGATAAGTAAATTGAATTTGCCTGAACATTTTAAAAGTTTTTTTTTTTGAAGCAAGTATCATTGATTTGAACGAAATATGAAACGTTCCAGTCAAACTGAGTGAAATACTCACACAAAAAAAAAATTATATTGTTTTCTTGATTTCATTGAACCTAAAATAGATATCACAAGTTAATTGTGACAAAGTTTATGCTGTGGAACAAATAAATGAATGTTTCAGAATTTTTATATTCATTTTTAACCTCATTATCTTATCTTAAAACAGTTTAATAGTGTATTATGTATTTTCATTTATTTTTTATAAACTTCTCTTTAGACACAAGTTTTTAAGGCACAAGCGAAGCAAGTGTTTGAAGTAATGTGTGCCTTGAGTGTTAAAAAAAGAAGTTACATTCTTTATTTTTTGTACAAACGCAGATTGAGGCAGCACAAATTAATTACAAAAAAAAGCTGATGTTTGACTGAATAATTGACGATTAATTGACACAGACATTTATGCGAGTATTTCACTCATGTATAAATTCTCCCATAAAACAAGTGAAATTATCTAGAAATTACAGCGGAAATTTCACGTTGTCTAGATAACGCGCAATCTTCAATAACAAACTATTTTGACAACGCAAACAAATTAAACATGTTTTATTCAAGTCAAAGTCAGTAGCAAATCCAATTTTTATCAAGTATTTGTCAAATGTCGTCAAAATAAATCGGTTTGGTGCAATTGAAGAAGACAAAATCAACGAAAATATAATGAGAACTGAACCAATAAATGCAGTAAAATCCTGAAACAGTATTTAGACGTACTTTATGTCATTTTAATAAATTTGAATTTTATTTTATGACAATATTCTCCCTAAATACCATTCGTGCTTGAAATTAAGCAGATAATTTTTAAGCACTCGTGATATTATCCCGATAAATCAACAAAATATTGCCAAATAAAGTTTACTTCCGGCTCAGTAGATTGCTATGAAAATATAAAGTTATCATTTGAATGCTACAATTGCTTCAAATACTAAATTTGTTCAGTAAACTGCACTTTCGGTTCAGCCGATCGCAATCATAATGCGAGGTGTACAACTAGATCTTAGACTAGTCTTAAATTCAAAATTTCAACATTATACTGTCGACGGGTTTTGAGATTTGCGAGTTACGTACATACATACATAGATACGTACCGATGTCAAGCCAAAAATAGTCAAAATAATTAATCAGTCTCGAAATATGAATTTTGGCGGTTTTACTGTACTTGTACTTTCTGTGGCCAGGAACTTCCCCGACCATAAATTTCATAATCAGTTTCATTGCTGTTTCATAAATTCAGAGTGTCGTATCAATTAATTGCATATTTCAAAGTGACAGAAGTCATTGTCAGAGGTATAGCTACTATTGTCAAAGTGACAGCTGTCATTGTTAAAGTGACAGATGGTGGTTATATTTTAAATTTTACATAAAATAAGTACTCTTGAAAATGAAAAGTCCTTTTCTAAATTTTCGGAGTTTTTAATTCATTGGAACATAGTTTTGACATTTGATCGTCGAAAATGTAATTTAAAGATGGTAACGTGGATTCCACTGATTATTTATTTCATATTTCTTCTGAGTTTATCTCCCCGAGAGCTTTAAATTGATACTAAACTAGACATCAATTAAATAATTTTTAAAAAAACAACCAAATTACTTATTTGTGAAAAACATCTGACGAACGTTTGCATGTGATGTCCAAATATGAGTAATAATAATTCTTATTTCACAATATGAAAAATATAACGAATTTTATAATAATTCAAACTCTAATAGTAACAAATATTCTCTGAATTAGTTTGAAAAATATTTGAATCCTAAATTGTTATCAATTTTTGCGCTATTATTTGAGCGGACAATTGACAGCCTCACGTTCACTACTCAAGTTGACTGACAATATCATTTAATCAAATCGAGTAAATAAATTAAAAATCATTATATCAACACAAGTTTTAATGAAATTGGATCCCAAATTGTGAATGTCGCACAAACTAAAACAGGAAGTACCTAATAAAGCGGCCAACTTGCCAATTTTTGCTGATGCTACAAACTATTTTTGGCTGTACTCAGAGTATTGTTTTAAGGCAATGTAAATATCCTAAATTATTCTAACGGTAAAATTGAAATAAATATTGTAGATATATTTGACATATGGTTCACATCGCCATCTCTTAGTAATTGTCGTAGTATCGCTATTACCTATTCAAAAACCACAATCAAAACAGTTTCTGGTTTACATTTTATTTATTTTTTATATCATTACAGCGTCCCAACAAATTCTTAACTTTTAGAATTCGAATGACGTCGTTATTACGACCAAAACCTCGCACAGTAAATTGAAGGTCTGGTACATCTAGAAATAATTTTATTATTTATTGTATTGTAGGAAATTATTTATTTTTACCCGAAAACATGTTGGAGGGAACAGTTTCTATCGCTTGCAAAAGATGTTGCCTTTTCGCTAAATGATCACAAATTAGAATTTCATTTGTGTGATTTGCTTCAGCTGGAGAGCTGCATATAGGTAAAGGTCTTCTTTCTTCTGCATTATCTGAAGCAGATTCCGCAGTAGAAACAAAAATAGCGCTCATTATTTTTACTGCAGGATTATCAATGTTGCTCCTGTAACATTTTAAAATTATTGTTAATGATTATGACGAATTATTTGAATTTACCTATGTTGCCTTTCTTTTCTCTTTCTTCGTTTTTTATGATTTTCTTCTCTTATAAAAGAATTTGAAGGTAAAACACATTTTGCTGATGATTTTCGGACACAAATATTCAATGAATCTCCACTTGGGACGCATGTAGCTGATTTTAAAATACTTTTTTTTGTTTTCGTTGATTCCCTTTCCGACTTATCTCCACTAGATTTTACGCTGCAACTATGACAAGTGCAGTTTTTAAGATTACATGAACATTTAAATGTTACAATACTTTGACTATTTGTTTTTTTACATATGGTTGGTATTTTTGATTTTTTTCGAGCGTCGAATGACGCAGTTTTTGGTTTGTTATTTTCTTGTATCTCCAGAATTGACGGGTTGTGGAAAAGACATTTTTCACAACAATTACAAGTTGATTTCGCATTTTCTGATTTTTTGTCAGATAATTGTGACTCAATAAATAAATTTTCCAAGCATAATGCACTGCTTGAACTGCTTCTATCCGAGCCGTAATTATTATTGAACTGTTTTCGGCTGTCTGGTTCAATAAACATATTATTTACAATCAGATTTTTTGGGTTTTTGAATATACAACATTGTGATTTTTTCTTTGGTGGAACACTTTTGATAAATATGGCTTTTGTTAAGCATAAATCATTGTTTTCTTGGGAATTACTTTCTAAGCATCGTTCTTTATATGGACTTGAAGATTTTGTACTACTTTTGCTGCTCTTTGAAGACGGGGAACAACTTCTTTCTCGTTTTTGAGTAAATTGTGACTTATTTATTTCAACAGGAGAAGGCAATTTCGCCGTGGAAGCAACATTTTTAAATGATATGGTCTTTCCGCTTTTAAATAAGCATTCTTCTGCCCCAGGACAGTTTTTAGTGTCACTTTCGGACGATTTTTCATCACTATCTTGATGATAAGGACATTTTTCTTTAGGGCAATGTTTGTTTGTGATACTTGGTGAGGACATTTTTATGGTTTCACTTTGATTAGAGGATTTTTTTATAGATTTCAGGCTGCTTGATTCAGTTTTTGATTTACTTGTTGAATCAGAAACTTTATTTATGCCGCATTTATTATAATTTTGTTGATTTATTTGTTTTTTTACTATTGGGCATGAAGTATTACATTTTGATTCACTATAATTCGTAACTTTTAAGCACTTTTCTGAATAATTTGAAGTACATCTTCCAGGATATTTTTCCTGTAGGCTTTTTGGACAAACCTTCTGAGATTTGCATCCACAAATCTTTTGAGGCGCACAAACTTTCTGCGGTGCACAAACTCGTTGTTGGGGCACACAAGGCAGTCGTTTTTTTAAAATAGTATGACTTGATGTTTGAGTATAACTCTCGGCATATTCACGATTTATTTGGACATCGCTACACTGACAACTTTTACTGAGAGAAGTGGTTGTACTTTCGCTAATTTCCGGGATAGTTTCCATTTCTCCTGGACTTGAAGGAGGAGTTACAATTTTTACCGGACTGGAAGGAGGTGTGGAAAGTCTGGATTCTCTTGAAGATGGGGTAGAAAGAGGAGATTTAATATTTGGAAGAACTCTATTAGAATATTCACGTATTGTTTGACTAACTATTGTTTCAGCAATTTTTTTAATTTCTTCTACACGGGTATCTTGGCTAGAAACTTTTGATTCACTGCTGCTAACTGGACTGTCTTCACTTCTTGATCCAGAACTTTCTTCCGTGTATTCTTCCCGATAATCTAATTTTTTTCTGTGAATAGGAGCAGCTTCTGATTCAGCTGTATCAGATTCTTCAATATATTCCATTTTATACTCCGGAATTAATTTAGTTGGGCTTTCTTCAACAATATTTGATTGAAAACTAGACTTAACAGATGTATTTCGAGTTGAGACACTTTCTTTTGATTGTGTGGAATCAGAAAACTGTTTTATTTCTGGTGAGTACCGTCTAGGATTCTCTTTTGATTGATTAGATCTACTATCTCGAGTTTTGGTGCTTGTAGTTGAGTCTTCCGTCGAGTATTGTGTTTGTTTTGATTCAGTGCGTGGTATTTCAACCGTTGGAATAAACGAATACTTCTCCAACATTGAAATTTGTGTTTGTTTACTATCTGTATTTTGACTGTCCGATTGTGTGGAGCTGTCTTTTAATTTTTCTTCCTTTCGAGGTACAAAATCATCGTAGTCATTTATTTTTTCATAAACTTGGCGTGAATCTCTTGAGGATTGAGCCGAATAACATCTAGGCCTACAATAATCAGGATAATATCCACCATAATCAGGAGCACAACAATTTTTTTTGTATATTATATCTTCGAAGGAGCTTCTACTGGGTAATGATCTTACGGAACATTCTGACGCGTCATCATCGTCAACACAATAAATTTCCCCTGTAATAATAAAATTAGTAAACCTAGAACTAATATAACTGTTTATTTTTACTTTTTATAGCTTTTGGACAAGGTTTTTCCCAATATTCACATTTAGCCATCGGCCTAAAATAACATCTATCATTAATTTGTATTTAAATATCTTAAAATTTACATTTTTCTTCTTCTGCCATGATATGACCACATTTTTCTTAAATATTCAAATTTTTTGGTCCAATTAGAATATCGTGTGACAGGTTCACAGTAAATTTCAGGAGGTTCCGGACAAATACAGCGTTTTCTGTTATTTGCAGGTTGTATACATAAACAGTGCCTAAAAATTTAATATTTACATGATTGGCTTGTAGGATTAAATGTATTTATGATTACTGTGACGAATCTGATTCACAATTATCCAATGGACGTTTGTAATTACAATTATTACACTTATAAAAAGACATTTTCAAATTCACAATTTTCAGTTACTTGTCAATTTCTACATTTTACTGTCAAATTTGATTACTGACAATATGACAGTTTTATGTAAATCTATGGTAACTCATCGAACACTTATCACCATCACTCTAATCAGGGCTGTAATTCTTTATTTTTTTTCCCAATTTATTAAATTTCTGATGTAGAATTACTTCTTTCCCGCCGCCGGTATTGGAAGTAAAATGATGCGACAAACGTTGATAGAAGGCTTATGTAGTCCGATTGGGCGAAATCTCCTAAATTAATAATCGTAAAATACAGAACCAAACGCAGAAAGGAAGATTATATTTTAAAACCAATTTCAACCCTTTTTATTTCTCGATATAGAGTATTGAATAATGCAACGAAAATCTATCGCACTTTCAAAGCCTATATATGCTAAAATAATAATTGTGGAATTATAAATAAAAGGATGATACAATGTTTATACTGTGTTATTTATTTAAAAAAAAAATTATTCCAGCCCTTGAGCTTCTGACTCTGTTCGAATGAAAATGGTGCAACATTTTCAAAGTTTGTATCTGTTGAAATAATAATCTTAGAATAATGTACCAAATACTGAGAAATATCATGTGGTACAATCCTTGATTTTTCAACCCTGTCAGTAGTAAAATGATGCAACGAAAATTCATGACTGAAAGTTTATATCTACTAGAATAATAATTATTAAAGAATAGTGAACGAAACCGAAAAGAAAAATTAGGTTGCACCATTTATTGTAATAATATATTAACGAGGGACTTATGTACTTGATTTGATCCTGGTGGAGTTTATTGCACGAGACGAAGTCGAGGACAGTACTCACCTGGGGCATTAAAGGCACTCAAGTTATCTACACTATTTTTCGCACTACTGTATTATATTGAATCATAATATGGATTTAAAGTTATGCTATCAGCGCCACTGAGAGTAAAATTCGAAGCTCGAGAAGAGATATTGCGCGAAGTTATTGCATATAAAGTGATTTACAAAGAATTTGCTGTATTTAAAAGTTGTACATCAATAGAAATTATAATGTTCTGAATTTGATTCTTCATTTTAAAAAAACATTTATATTTCAGATAAATAATTCAATGAATAATAGCGGAATGGCGAAAGATCTGAGATTTTCCTTGATAGAATATTTCAGATATATTAAAGGAAATGAAAATTCCAGAGTAGTTTACGAAGAAAAAGTTTTTAATGCTGGATCCTATTATTTGTGGCACTTTACACGACAACCCAGATTTAAATATAAAATTATATGGTTTATGTTTGCAAACTTCTGCGTTGCAGTCACCGCCACACAAAATTGGAGGAATACTTTCATAAAAGGACTCACTCTTTTTCCAGTTTTGAAAGAATCAATTCATACTTTTTTCTTTAACCTTACTCTCCTGCTTAGGAAATAGGAAAAAACTTAAGCTTGAATTCCGCTTTTTCCAAGAGTTACAGCTAGGTACACAACAATATGTACAGGCTGTATACCAAATCTGGAAAACCTGGAAATGTCAGGGAATTTAGATAAACTGGAAATATCATGGAATCGTCAAGGAATTTCTGATATTTGTCTGGAAAAAATACAGTACCTGGTCAAATTATTAGGGACAGTCCATAAATTTTTGTAGTTTCCACTTTTATTGACTATTATTTTCAACAAATTATTGGTTTTAGATCTTATTGATCTTTCTTATATAAAAGGGTGTTCAGTTGGGTTGCTAAAACAATGAAGTACGAAAAAAAATGGAAAAGCCAAAATAGAGAAATAAATTCAACAATAAGAATTCGGGCAAAAGATCAGAATATTAACAGTGAACTTGAATTTAGTTTTATTTGGACGTTTCGGCGCCGAAGTGGCCCTCAAGTGGAAGTTTGAATATTACTACTTTTTTGATTGAATTTGAAGTTATTTGATACAAAAAACATCAAAATTTAGACGTTGAAGCCAGGAAAAAAATAAAATAATATGAGGCCTTGACATCACAAACATTGATTTTTATTGAGTAGTAACATTGGAGGTTCACGTCATTTATCAAAAAATACCAGGATCTTATATTGTTTAGTTTTTTTTCCTGGTTTGAACGTCCAAATTTCCATGTTTTCTTTGCAAAAAAACCTTCAAATTTAACCAACAATGCAATAATATTTCAACTTCATATAAGCTAAATATGAAGGGCCATTTTGGCGCCGAAACGTTCAAATAAAACTAAATTGAAGTTTACTGCTGATATTTTGATCCTTTGTCACGATTTTCGATTGGAGAATTTATTTCTCTATTTTGGATTTTCAATTTTTTTTCAATTGAAGAATTAATTTTATTTTCTCGTTATCCATTGTTTTAGTATCTCAATTGAACACTCTTATACAAAAAATGAACCAATAAGACTTGAAATCGATAATTTGTTGAAAACTATTATCGGAAAAACTAGAAAGTACAAAAATTTATGGACTGTCCCTAATAATTTGGCCAGGTACTGTAAATTATAGGATATTTATGCATTATTACTCATTAAAATTACATTTTCACCCTGTAAGATACTACTAGGGCCATCTGTGCAAATCTATAAGTTATCCAGATCTATAAATCCATGAAAAAAAAAAAAATATTAAAGTGCATCTACTTTTGTCGATCAATGTGAATTCGTTCATAAGGATATCAAGTTCGTTGCGATTTTGTTTTTAATTTTCAGATTTATAAGGTTCACACAGAATTGTAACATTAATCTGTGATTATATGTAAACTAATATCAAACTTCTGTTTTTTACTGTCTGGAATTTTATTGAAAATAACCTGGAAAACCAGGAAAAGTCAGGGAATTTTCATTTAATTTTTTGGTATACACTCTGTTGACATAATTAAAAAATGAAATATTCAAATAATAAAGCTTAAATTCCTTATAAATTTAGTTGCAAGAGATAAAAGAATGTAACTGATGTTTTACGAATATCTCTTGTTGAGCTTCTAGAATTTGCCATAGTCTAAAAGCAGCAGTGGCGTGCGGTGACTTTCTGTGATAGGTGTGCACAGTCGGTGGTGAGGAAGGGGATATATACATGGCCAACAATACAGCTCATTTTTCTCGCAACAACCAGCAATCCATTTGAATTTTTCATACATTTTAATTTGGAAATGTCGCACGGATTGCTGGCCTTTAATTTTGATATTCTGAGTGAGTTTTATGTCTGGCGTTGGTCTTGTTTTCATAATGACGGAAAAAAGGATTTTCCAATAGATCACAAATGATAGATTTATTTTCAATTGTCATTCTACAAATGATAATTTCAGGTAAATAAATAATTTAAGAAACGTATAAAATAAGTGTTTACCTAATATTGTTGTCTTAAATAACAAATAACAATATTTCAACTATTTTAACAAACTTATAAAAGGCGTTTAAAAAAGAACACAGCTAAACGTTGAATTTTCAGCTCCCGGTGCAGAAAGTCTGCCTGCACTCAGCAAGAGAGAACGAGCGATAGGAGATCTGCTAATATCGGTATGCTTTTTCTCTGTCAGACTCCATTCCTTCGCTTTCCTAATACTGATCATGCTAAACAGATCTCGCTCGCCGTGCAGCGAGAAATTCTGCACCTCAAGCGTCGACATTCGTTTCTAATATATAGCAGAGTAGCCCGCGAAGCGCGCCCGTATTTCTGGTTGCATAAATAGATAAAATACGCTCTTTCTCTGATTTTATAATGAAAATTTGTGAAAGAAAATGAAGTATTCAATAAACCATTATATTAATTTTATTTACGTAATTTCTAATTTTATCATAGGGTGTGCAGTGCACACCCTGCACATATGGACTGCACACCACTGAAAAGCAGATTAATTAATCTTACAATTTTGACAGCAAACTTGATACAAAAATGTTGAGTAAATTTACCATAGTAACAAGGCTGGCTACAGCAGTTGCTAAATAAATAAGTTTACTGTCAAAAAGATGAATGAGAAATTTGACATTGATAACACTGTAAAATTATTTCTCCAAAAATCTAGCAGCAATACGATGCATTTGTCAATTGCGATAATGCTAATACAAATCATCAATAATAAAGGTTTTTAAATTCAATTTGACATTTAGGTAGGAACTTTGATTATTCAGTTGTCATGGAAAAATTTGTTTATTTTACTTCAGTCCCTTATGATTCTTGATCATTTTAGATCCCTAGGAACTAAACTCAAACTCAAGTCCCTGAAATGAGACATTAAATTCATCTTTTACTCCCGGGAGTGCGAAAAATTAGTTATAACCTGCTGGTATAGAGATTTGAATGTCACAACGAAAAATGTATCTCACTTTCAAAGCTTATAGCTTCTGAAATAATGATAGTAGAATATAAAATAATAGAAATCTTATGTAATGCCGTTTATAATAAAACTTCAACCCATCATCATTCAACCCTTGAATAAGGTAGTATAAAATCTAAAAATTGGGCGAAATTCTACAAGATTCTGCCTGAATCCCTCAAAATAATGATCGCTCAGTAAAAATCAAATGCTGATAGTAAGATTATGTAGTCCTATTTAATATAAGCCAGTTTCAATATTGTACTAGTTTTGTACATATTGTGATGTACTAGTGCAATAATTATTCTAATACAATTGAGTATCATGCATTTCTTGTTAATGCTGCAAACAGTAAGGTAAAGTTTAAATAATAACGCTAGTAATACTTTAAAAATATTCACGATTTATTATCACTATAATAATTGAAACAATGAAAATAATTAAGCTATTTGAAGAAATATATTTACAAACAATTTCAACATTAAATAACTACAACAAATTATTTATAATCAACTATAAAACACGAAAATTACATTTATGAATGTATTTTGAATATGATTTTTTCATAAATCAAACTTATTTGGTTTTAGAAATCTCTGATTATAGTTTCATTAAAAAAATAAATATTCAATTAGCAGAAAATATTATCTGCTTTAAATGGCAGGAAAAACTAACGAAGACAAAATATTATTTCATAATTAATAATAATCGAACTACTAAATCAAACGGTGAATTAAAAATTGACAATAATTATGAAAAAGTGTTTGATTTAGTATTAATATTGTAACATATTCGAATTAAATGAAAAATAAATTAGAGCAAAAGGTTATTTTGCTACTCCCTGAGTAATGCTCTTGCTCTTGCTGTTAATCTTCGAACTCTGCCTCGACTGCTGATACTAATTGCTGGTTCTGGATTACTGTCACTGTCCTCATTATTTAGAATTCTACGTTTTGTTCCTCTTGTGTTCGCTGCCACCGATTCGTCCCCTTCTGATTCTTCATTATATCGCGGCCGCTTACCTCTCCTAGTTCGAATATTTGAAGAATCATCGTCGTCTCCTTCGCTGTCTGTATATAACATTGAACGATAATTCAACCTTTTAGCTCGGGCAACACGAGGAGGAAGATCTTCGTCTAATTCTTGGGGCTCTGTTTCATCTTCTTGCTGATTTTCTTCATCCTCATCATCTGATTCATCAAATTCTCTATATTTTATTCTAACAGTTCTTGAGGGTCGTCCAGAGCTTCCTTGGCTTGATTCGTCTTGACTTACGTGGTATCTAAGAGACCTGGCAGGTGATTCGATTTTTTTATTTCTTAAATTTACTTCACTAGCACTGCTTTCATCAGAACTAGGTCCATCAGATTCCCTACTTCTACAATTTATTAAAGGTTCGTCATCACTATCTTCATCACAAACTACTTTTGCTTTAGTTCTTGTTCGAATATTACTATCACTTTCACTGTCACTACAATAACTTTTATTCTGTTTACCTCTGTTTCTAGTATTGCGAACTATTTTTTTACCGCGAGAATTCGGACGATAACTGTCTTCCGAATCATCATTTTTTCGCTTATTTCGGATTGTTTGCGAAATGGGAAGTTCATCGTCTGATTCGTTTGAAGATGCTTCACTTTCAGAAGCACTCGAATCTTCTTTACTGGGCATTGTTCGCGAATTGTTTGATTTCACTCGGATTATAGGTCGCGAAACTGGTCCGTTAGCTTTTGATGTACTTGCGTGCCCATTTTGAATGATATTTTTGCGAGGGGTTGTACTTTTTCGAACAGGACTTGGACTTTCTGAAGGTGTAAGCTCATCGTCGTCCTCACTGGTGGAGCGTTGAGATCTGGTTAGTCTTTGGCCATTACTACGCGGTCGCATGGATTTTCCTTTCCTTTTTTTGGCATTATTTTCACGTCGTCTTGCTGATTTCCAGTTGTAGATTATCCGACGTATATGTTCCTCGAACATTGCCGAAAGACGGATTGTCATGGAATAAATCTGGGGATTAAAAAATGATTTAAGAATTATTTTCAATAAAATTGATATTTGTCATATTGTACAGCAAAAAATGAGATCATGCAAAAATAATCTAGAGCAGCAATTTTTACCTTTTTTTAAATTCACATATTTACCAAGATTGCCGAAATCACAGTCGATTATGATAAAATAGATGGGATATGAACTTACCAAGATTTCTTGCTGCGCAAATGAATAACAAGGTTTTAGTGCATTTTTAGTTCAAGTGCATCATTTATCAATAAATCACTCACCCGTGAACGTTTATTAGTGTTATAATTTCTAGAATTCTGGAATATTAATCGTATATCTTTGCAAAATTCCATTGGTGTCTCATAATTTCCACCTAGAAGGTCTTCCTTAACAGCTCCTAAATCCATTGGAGTGTCAATAATTTGATAATAATCTAAAAGAAAGTAAACATTCGTAATGCATTTCTATTTTATATTTGTTTGAATTATACCTGGATGCTCTAAACGATCCACGGGTTCCCTGAAAGGGGCACTATCTTCACATTGCCATAGAGCATCAAGTAAAGTTTTCGCTTCTATTCTCCAATCGGAAGCTTTCTCAAGTCTCATGCTTCGCCGCCGGCTCGTTGTCGCTCGTGTGTTTCTTTGAGATGGTCTAATTCGAACAATTCCTCTGCTAGTTGAAGGTCCAGGTTGATCAGGCCTAACAACATCTACCTCAGAATCAGTGGACTCGTAAGTGTCAACTAGTTGGTGATATATTGCACCGACGTCTACTTCGTCTGCCCCGGCCCTACGAAAAAATTAGTATAATTTTCACCTTCAATAAATTAATAATGTACTAACTTTATTATTCGTAAACAAAGTTCCGTAACAATTCTGGCATGTCTCACAATTTGGCTGTGTGGCTCGTTGAATTTCTCTGCATTCGTAGCTAAATATCTCACATCAAATTGGGCTGAATTTATTCTCCTATAGAAATGGTTTTCAAATCTTGCTTTTATTGTTGACAGATCTATTGGATAATCAATAACGAACGCGTATGATGGATATCTGTTCAAATCAACTGGTGCCACAAACGGTTCAGCAATAGCCAATGTCATAACAACGTCTAATCCAGAGATGATCCGTCTGCAAGTTGCGTCTCTGTCTCCTCGTGGCCACTCTTCTGATCCGGGCTGGTACAAAATTGCACGGATTTCTTCTGGAAGGACAGGAACGGCAGAACCTACATTTTCTGGTAAGCCTAAAAAGCGTTATTTTTGATGATTCTGCTAGCAAACATTTTAAGAAAATATGGCGAGATGAATTAACAAAATAATATTTTTTTGATTTTGAATATTTTTACCTGCCAATTCCGTTTGAAAAAAATTTAAATATGAAATGATCGATATAACAGCCACATTAAATTCTCTTATGACAATAAAATTAAAAACACTTTACTCTGGTGCACTGTTTGACTTTTTGACGTGTAAACATTTTCAAATTTGCATAACATAAAATCATACGATAAAGTTTTGTGCTGCAGCTCAAAAGCTATTAGTTATATCGAGAATCAAAATATACCACGTGATAATTCACCTAGTGGGAATTGTGATCGTTTTACCGCACGCAACTAGAATCTTTCACGCAGTATTACTTTCTCATTAAAGCTACGACACTCGTTAAGATTGTATACAACAGATTTATTGTATAAAACATTAATTTCGAGTAATTCTGGTTAAAAAGTATTAACAGGGCTATTTTGTAATTTTATACTAAAAAATAAAACTCAATTTTACGACATTGAAATTATAGAATCACTGTACAAAACGCTATCTCATAGATTAAACTAATAGCAATGCTGTTATTAAATTTGGCATAGGGGGATACGCATGGGGAAAGTGCCCCAGGCGGATACTCAATTTCCATTGCAAGAGTTCGTCGATAATAATAAGAAGATAGTAACCGTCCAAATTTCAGACTTTTAACTCAACCGGATCTCGAGTAAACCGAAAAATACTTAAAAATTAAGAATTTTTTTTTTTCTCATGAATGGCTGAACCGATACTAATGAAATTTCAATATGTTATAGAGACATGTGAGTACTCTTTCAAGACAAATTATTGACCTCATATAATTTTATTGTTCAATAGAAAAAAAAAATAAGAAAAAAAATGAGTTTTTAGGTATGATATAATTCGAGCAAAATTATGAAATTATTTTTTTCAGAAGCCTTATACTCCCTTATCTAACATATATTTTTCGATTGATTTCGAGTGGTGCGCCATACTGAAAAAAAATAAAACCTATTTCAAAATGCAATTTTTCGGCTTTTTTAATCAAAAAATAACATTCAAAAACAGTTTTTATTTTATTTCTGCATGGCGCACCACTTGGAAACATTCAAAAAAAATATATGTCAAATAAGAGAGTATAAAGCTTCTGAAAAAAATTAATTCATATTTTTGCTCGAATTGTATTATAATTAAAAAAAAAAAAAATACCAAAAAATTTTTATTTTTCCACTGAATAATTAAACTTTATGCAGTTAATACTTTGTCTTAAAAGAGTCTTTACATGTGCCTATAATATATTCAAATTTCACCGGAATCGTTACAGTCAATACCGAAAAAATTGTTACTTTTGTATTAAGTGTGCGAAGTGATTGTTTTTTTTTTGTTGCGCGTGAGAATGTCAATTTCAACCGAGACCGTAAGGTCGAGGTAACAAATTCATTCGAAAGCGCAACAAAATACAATCACTTCGCACACGAAATACAAACAATATTTCTTCGCCAAATGTCAAAAAATAATAGATCAACAATAATTACTATTTTATTCAGTAAAATGTAGGAAAAAAGTACAAACTATAATTAATTTGCAGTCACCTGGGTATTGTAACCAAAAGTATGCGCAAATGTTGTTTGATAAATAAAGAACTGTCAATAATTAATTTTTATATTCAAAAATAAGTAGTTTTGTGTGCAAATTCATATTTCTATTTTGTTAAATACCTGTTTGTTTCTATACTTGTAGCATTACTAAACTGAATTATATTAGATTAGGCGTGCAAAGATAGAATTTATTTTTTCACTAGTGAAAAAATATGTTTCATTTTTTTACTAGTGAAAAAATCACGAACTTTGCGTATCCATAACAATACAAAAATATAATGTTTCTTTGACAGTTGGCGAAAAAAATATTTTCATTTCTAAGTATTTCTTGGTTTACTCGAGATCCGGTTGAGTTAAACGTCTAAGATTTTGACGCTTATTATCTTTTATCAATACCAACGAAATCATGTAGTTGAAATTAATTTTCCGTTTGGGGCACTTTCACAATGCTTATCCTCCAATGCCATTTAAAATAATTTGAATGGAAAAATATACATTCATAAAACTCATTGGTTTTTTCTCACTTGTGCTAATTTTGAAAGTCATCACTGAATATGCTGCTAATTTTGACGTATTTTTAACATAACTTCATACAGTTTTCCATAAACGGTATCCCTGGTTATTCAATTCAAAAAAATTGTTTAGAGAAGTTGATTTTGAAAATGAATTTCGGCTTATACTCGTCGAAAAACATAAATTGTAGGATGGAAAGCGAAACAAACCTGCTTTAAAAAAATTTAATATGACTGTTATTCAAAATAAAATGATGCAACACATGAATAGGTAATAAAATCAAATTTACCTTATTTATGACATCCAAACGCATGTGCAATAAATATTTAATAACTTTAAACAACTCATTAAAAAATATCTACATAAGATTTAAAAAAAAAACCAAAGATTTCAGCCGCTTTTCTACTGAAGAATTAATTCTAAAGTAAAACTTACGTTCTTCGTTGATCGGTTCGAGATCCCAAGGGCTCATATGTTCAAATTCTCCGTTATCCCACCTTACTTTATAACACATGAATAGAGATTCGGGAAATGATGAAAATGTTGAAGATTGTGATACAATTTCGCCTGCCCACCAACCATCATCAATCATACATCGGAATCTAATAGTAAAAAATATAATAATTAAGCGTAAATTTGGTGTATTTTTTCTTACCTGTCTCCAGGGCTCCAATTTCTGGCGACAGCAATATCATAAGTCTGTTTCAAAACTAAAAAATCTAAAACGTCCGCCATATCGTGATATTTTATTGTGAAATTATTGCCTGTCAGGCGGCAATCTTCGTTCATTAAAGCCAGTTTTAAACAGCATAATCTTGGTGGTCTTATTTCGTATTTTATTCCTACAACTTTAACTAATTCCTGACTCTAAAAACAATATAATTAGTTTTATAAATCTGATTTAATAATTTATTTATGTACTCGTAAATGTGTTTTGGTCCATGGCTCATTTTTTGGTCCTATTTCGTAAACTTTTTTAGCCCTTACAGCATCTATATACATTTGATGTCCTTGCCTAAAATAAACTATTTCATCTCCCATTTGTGGATAGTAAGGAGCTTTGCGAGGTATGACTTCTGATAGCCAATCGGGTGGCCGAAATAATTCAGGTATTTCACCTTGTACAAGCTTAGTAGGATGAACCTAAAAGATAAATTGTAGTAGCTATGTTCTTATGTTTTGTGTAACTTACTTTTTTATTCCTGGGTGGAGGTTTCTTGGCAGAATTTTCCTCAGAATCTGAAGCCACCGGACTTGGTGTTCTTTTCTTGACAGGCTTTCTTTTCAATCGTTTCGGAGGTTCTAAAGAAACCCCGTGATCAGCCACCCAATCAGAATATCCCGACGATTCTGTATCTGAGCTAGAACTACAAGATTTTAGATCTTCTTCTATGGCAGTGGATTCATCGCTACTGCTGCTGCTATTTGTTGGGCTTACATCTTCATTTTCTGGCCCTCTCTTCAAATAAAATAAAAGTTTTAGTTGTGGAGAAAATTGAAATTATTTTTTAATTACCACATTTTGTTCTTCCTCTTCGATTTGTTCAGAGCGAACAGCTCTTGTTCGATAGGCTGGCATACGGGCCCTTCGACGTGCTAAGGCCCTAGACGATCGACTACGATTTGCAGGATTTGCTACAGGAGCGGTGGTTATCATAACTGGACGGCGACGCATTTCCCGGCGATATTCTTCCATTTCTTTTTTATCTACGGCATCTCTGGAAATATATAAAATACTTTGATTTACAGATATTTGATGGAAATATTATGGCTTACACTTTCGCTTTGGCTATTTGCAAAGCATATATATCCAACGGTTTAACTAGCGCCCTCCTAAACCATTTATAATTGGCATCTCTTTGCCAATTTCCACTCGTTTGTCGCACACCTTCCACATCTCCATTTCGCCGCATTCCTGTCCGATGCACGCTACCTCTAGGAGATGATAATTGTCTCATGAGGGCATTTTCACCTCCAGCAAAGCCGCCGGCTTGCTCCTGTCGACCAGATTCTTGATCATTGTTATCAGCGTTATCACCACCGTATTGGCGCTGAGCAAGAGCAGCTATCATACGATCAATATCAGAACGAGGCTCGGAAGGCAAGCCTTCAATAACTTCTTGAGCTCCTAAAATATTAAAACACAAATCAAATAACCTACAGAATATATTATGTATATAGTACCGCCAGCTCCAAGAACGATATTCGGAATAAGTTGGTCAACCTGACAACGTTCCCTTCCTGGTACAAGTCTCTGCAAACCTGGTGGGTAAGGATTACCATCAATATCAACTAAAAATGGCGGTGGCATTAAGTTGGGTGCTGTCTGAGTTTGTTCGTCCAAAACCCAATGATTGGTATCTCGAACTAACGGACGGTAATCCGTGTGGAAAAATAACTCTTTGGGCAACTAAAAAATTAAATAGATTGCATCTTAGCTGTAATAAAATTGGTGAATACCTTACAATTTTTAATCTATCATGTCCTGCTCCAAATCCAAACATAAGAATATGCCCATGAGAATCGGTGGCTGCAAACATATTTCCATCTGGAGACCATTTTGCATCAAAAACTGCTCCATGGCCCTGACCCTCAATTATATTCATAAATTGGGCAATCGAAGTGCCTACAAATATTTGAATTAAATTTGATTTCATACAAGCGCAAATTTAGTTACCTGTAAATACGTCCCAAATAAAAATGTGACCATCGTGTCCGGCTGAAAGTATTATTCTAGGATCTTTTGGATGTGATTCTAACACATATACTTCGTCTTTATGCCCAATTAAGACTTTGGTTAATTTTCCAGTTGCTGCATCCCAAACTTTCAAAGTGTGATCATTTACGGCAGTAATGACCCAATGGTCAGAAAGATCCCATGAGACCATAGTTACTCTTAATTTCTTGTTCTCATCCTCTCGCTCAGGGGCTCTAAAGAATCACAAAAAATATCCCGTAACAAAAAAATACAGTTATAATTATACCGCAACCGAAGACTAAGAACTATGTTAAGGGTTGAAATTAATTTTTTAATAAATGGCACTACATAAGCGTTCTATCAGCTTTAGATTGATCATTCGACGTTATTAATTTAACGACCAAGCAACCTGTTTTCTTTTTTTAAACGTATGAAAAAATATTCAGTATTTGTATATCTTTCTGGTCAACATTTTAATATTTGCAAATAACTTTATTGTATATTTTAACAGTCTTGTTTTTTTTTTTTATCCCTTAGCTCTTAAAGTAGACAGATTCGTTGCTGCATTGAACTTCCTATAACGGCAGGGTTGAAAGATGAAGTGTTGAAACTAGTTGTGAAATACTACATAATCTTTCAATCAGCATTTAGTTCATTATTCTACGATTATTATAGTCGGAGAGCTGATGACGAATTTGGAGAACGTATTTTAGGCAAGTTGAAACAACAGAAAATAATATTTCCGCCAACTGTCAAAAAAACATGATATTTTTGTATTGTTATGGATACGCAAAGTTCGTGATTTTTTCACTAGTAAAAAAATGAAACATATATTTTCACTAGTGAGAAAATAAACATATTTTTTCTTTTGAGGATGGCTGAGGTGCAGCCGAAACTGTAGAGCAGAAAAGAAATAAAATTAAAATATTGACTGAAATCCCAAGAATATATAGCTTACATATTTTTTCATTAGTGAAAAAATAAATTCTATTTTTGCACGCCTAATCTAATATAAATCAGTTTAGTAATGCTACAAGGAAAGAAACAAAGACGTATTTAACAAAAAAGAAATATGAATTTGTACCCAAATCTACTTATTTTTGAATATAAAAATTATTGTTGACAGTTCTTTATTTATCAAACAACAATTGCGCATACTTTTGGTTACAATACCCAGGTGACTGCAAATTAATTATAGTTTGTACTTTTTTCCTACATTTTACTGAATAAAACATTAATTATTGTTGATCCATTATTTTTTGACATCTAGCGAAAAAATATTGTTTGTATTTCGTGTGCGAAGTGATTGATTTGGTTGCGCTTTCGAATGAATTTGTTACCTCGACCTTACGGTCTCGGTTAAAATTGACATTCTCACGCGCAACAAAAAAAACAATCACTTCCCACACTTAATACAAAAATAACTATTTATTAATTGGTGAATCTAGAAACTTGCGTCTGGCAGAGGGTTGGCGGTCATTTCGCTACTGTGCAACCTATAACATTTGCAAAAAAATGAATCAAAAAAATATGTTTTAGGCAACTTGAAATTTTTCTCATCTTTAATTTTAGCATCTAATTAACCCAAAAATGAAAACCCTAGACTATTTTGAGGGTTTTAAAGTACAACCTGACCTCCATGAAAATATTTAATAATCATATCTCAAAAATATACTTTAGGCATTCTGAATTTTTTTTTTGCTTTGGAAACAGAAGATCATCTTTCTTATGCTACAATATTCCTAAATACCGATTTACAAGACTCTACGGTTGACAGAATTGAATTTATGCGCAAAATAAGAAAAAATTTCAGCTGAAGTGCGCTTCTGGTAGAGTCGATTGTTATGAGAATAGTAGGCAATCATTCAGATGCTACAGCAGACTAAAATACAAAATTTCAATACTCTACGGCTAATCATTTCGAATTTATGCGAGGAATTCTAAAAGGCTATCAGGTAAAGTGCACTTCAGGCTTAGTCGATCTCAATGAAAATAGGATATGAGCATTCAGACGGTAAAATCGTCTTAAATACTGAACTCCGACACTCTACGTTCTGGATTTATGCGGAAAATTCAAAAATAAAATTTGAGCAAAGTGCTGCATTTCCGGTACAGACGATTGCAATCATAATACGAGGTGCATAACTAAATGTTATAGAAATGTCTGAAACGGAATTTCAATATTCTACGACTGATTGTTTTGAATTTATGCGGAAAATTCGAAAAATCTGTTATATAAAGTGCACTCCCAGCTTAGCCGATTGGTACAAAAATAGAAGATGACTATTAGAATGCTACAGCAATTTCAAATACTGAATTTCAGTATCCCACGACTAACCATTCTGGATTTATGCAGAAAATTCAAAAAAAGTTTCAAGTAAAGTTAAGATACAAAATATTTTAATTGAAAAGTCTTCTTTTCCAAAAGATTCTCTATGAAAAAATGATTCCCAATTCATTCTATATTTGTTGATTTTTCTGAAAAATTTCACCACTCCAAAATACTTTATTGTATAGGTAGGTCCGATCTATACGGTAAACTCAAGTCACATGATCTCTTAGCAACTAATCACAGCCCGAGGAGCCAGGCCCTTTTCAGCTTTCTGTAGCTCTTGATAAACTATCTCTCGCACTTATAGCTACACATGAGACTTTTACGTCACACTCATTTTAAATCTTTATTCGCGTCAGGGAATCATTAAAAACCGTTCAATTCGTCTGGTAGTGTACACATAATTTTTATTATTATGTAATGAACATGCTATAAAAATTTCAAAATGCCTGAAGTATATTTTTGAGATATGATTGGGGTCAGGTTGTACTTTAAAACCCTCAAAATAGTCTGAGGTTTTTATTTTTGGGTTAATTAGATGCTAAAATTAAAAATGAGAAAAATTTCAAGTTGCCTAAAACATATTTTTTTGATTCATTTTTTTGCAAATGTCATAAGTTGCACAGTAGCGAAATAACCGCCAAACCTCTGCCAGACGCAAGATTCTAGATTCACCAATTAATAAAATATTATTTTCTTGTTGTTTCAACTTGCCTAAAATACGTTTCCTAAATTTGTCGTCAGCTCTTGAACTATTAGTTGAGGATATATGTATCTTTCAAAGTGCGATGTAGTTTGTAGAACAAAACTAAATATTTTCCTCACCCAGGTAATTTGGCGCTCATCAGCAATTGTGTGCTCTTCCACTGCTGCGTCTCAAAATGCCAGATATGAGCAGTGCCATCTTTCCCTCCAGAAATAAATTTCAGTCCAGAATGTGCCCAGGCGATACTGTCCACAGTATCTGTGTGCGCTTCGGACTCTAAAATGCGCTGTGGACCTTCATCTCCGTGCATCATGTAAACTCGAACGTGGTGATCTGCTGAACCGGCTGCAAGGAAAGCTCCGCCAGGGCTAAAAGAGGCACAGGTCATCTGAGCTTGACCTGGACGCATTCGTTCGTGGTACTGAATCGGTTTGGACCTAAAAAAGTAAGAAAACAAATTAATCAACAATTTATTAAATCACATCATAAATATTCACATGAAATTGGCTTTGGATCCTTTGTGATGTGTATAAGTCCAAAACGCAACAGATCCATCAGTACTTGTAGTTATTAAGTATCTCAAATCCCATCTTGACGATGGACAAAAATTGACTGATGTTATCATGCCCGTATGTCCACTAAGTACAGCAATCGGTGCCATTGTTTGTAAGTCCCAAACGCGCAAAAGTCGATCTAAAGATCCTGCTGCTAAAAGAGTATTTTCTACGTTAATTGCTATGTCAGTTATTTCGGCAGAAGCTCCGCGAAAAGTCGCCAGGAGCCTGCCATCAATCGCCGACCATACTTTCACTAGTAAATCATCGGCCCCCTAAAATAAATAATTAGTATAACTTTTATTTTTATTCAATAAACTTCTTAAACTTACAGTTAAAATATATTTCCCTGTATGGTCAAATAGAACACAATAAACAGCAGACAAATGCCCTAAAGTTCTTCTTAACAATTGCTGCCTTGAGTAAGTTTGTGGCGGAACCAACCAGCGTCCTTGAACTGGGCCAGAAAATTCGCGGCCCACTAAAACTTTCACCACATTATGATCCGGCAATCTGTCGGGCGGATCTTTCAAGTGCATATGATTTCTTCGAGCAGCGTAGGTAGGCAACGAAATTACGGTATTTGCTTTGTTGGTTGTTCTTAGTAATGACTGTTTTCCGGCACCTAATAAAGACATGACCCCCGGCACTACCGGAGGGATCTCTTTGTCTAATATGGGTCCGATTCGGCCGCATATTTCTAATAAATGATGTGGTCCTATATGCGGAAATTGTTTTTCCTGTAAAAAAATAAACGCTTAAATTTGAAATTCCCGCGCTTAGTATCCGTTCAAAATGAATTAATATTGATTACATTTCATTGTTAATTTTATTAAATGGACTAGTCTATTTGCCTATTTGCAAACGTGAAATATTATCCAATAAACAATAAAATATGAAAATCCATGAAATTTTTGGAATGTCCGATAAATTCGACGCTTCGTCATTTCCGACGAATCACAAAACTGAAAACTCCCAACTTAACCAATGGCAGCTGTTGTACTTTATTTATTGATTGAACCTTGTATCTGATTCGCGGAATAGACTCCCCGGATAAGAATTTAGTGTATCATCTCTTTTTAGTTCATGATGAAGACAAAGATAGATATAGAAATTGTTAGCATTCAGGTATGAAGTACGCAAGTGTATGCTTTTTCTCTGTCATTCACAATGTATTAAAGGAGGGAGAGATACTGTTGTAATGTGGGTGGCAGGTCAAGTTGAGGGGGTTTTATGGGGGTCAATTTGTTGCTACCCCTGAATTTTCAGAAAAATGTTCAAAATCACAAAAATAACTTGAATTTGATGCGTTTATACCTCAAGGCATAGAGAAAAAAATTATAAATTTTAAAAATGCGGGAAGGGTTGATTATTTAAATAAATTAATTACCAATTCTGCAAAAGTTCTCTCGTGGGAGCCCCCTTTCCAGTCTAGTCGTTTCGGCAAAATCTGAAAAAAAAAGAAAATAGGGAAAGTGCATATTATCCTAGGTTAGTAACGTCATTTGTGCAATGTTTTGACAGAAATAAACCACGTGTATACCATGTGGAGCTTTAGACACTTGCTTGTAAACATTCCCGAGAAATTTATAGTATTTAGGTCAGTAAAATCAAAATTTGTGTATAAGTGTTGATAATTATCGTGTTTCACGTGAAAATGAGTGCTATCAACCATTAAAAGTGTTTGAGTGAAGATTTATTAACAAATGACACAAGATACTCTCGCCAAAACATACTGAAATCTAGCACACGACACTCACCTTGAATTTCTCCAATTCTCGCTGTAACACCTAAGAAAAACGAGAAAAAAGCATGTAAATTGATAAAGAAATGAATGCTTCATCAAGAAATATCCATAAAACCTACCTCGGCAGTTTCCTTTAATGGTGAACAAGCTAAGAACTTTGCGATGAGAAAGTAAAGCTCTGCAATCAAACAACATTGTTCCGTTATGGTGTAACACTTCATCGTATTTAGGGACAATTTTCAGGTATGTAGAGTGCAATAACTCACCTGGTGTTATGACAGATGTGTTTCTTGATGTGTCAGCTTCCATTTTCCTTGATTTGTAGCACTTTAGCTCCTGGTTCACATTAGAAAAATCAATTATTTTTTGATAAACATGACTAGCTTGGCATATACATTGCACTGCGCTAGTCATGCAATTAAATGGCGGCAAGTGTGGGCCGAGAGAGGCGCGGAGTGTGGGGCCACGTCTTAAAATGGCGACATTCGAGTACAGCTGACCACATCGGCGTATATGACGTTTTGGAAGCCACCTGTCCTTTGACGTGTCATTTATGAATTAAATCAAAGGTAAATTATTATTTTTTCATTTAATGGGATCATGAAACATACAACACAAGTTAAATATATACAGGTATTTATCCGCTAATATTTTATTGTTACTGCAAATATTTTTTGACGTGTTTTGTTTTAACACTAATATTTCAATTTTGATCGTATATTGTTTATAAGTTTTGACAAAATGCTTTTTTGAATTACACTGTTTCCAAATATTTTTCAACATAATAACAATGAACAATGATCACATGCACTTTGGCACGTGAGGATGCTGCAGCTAGTTTTTATTCATAATTCTAAACCAAAAACTCGTTATATACACTTGAATGATAGTTTCTGACGCAAGATCTCTGTACATATTACAAAATTGCTTTGTCAGCTTTATTGTAGATATTTTCGGCTTTTTATCATTAATACTAAAGTTTAACATTTGTACAAGGCGGTAATTCTAAGACACGTGCTTTTGTTTCGTACGTCTTTTTTATATTTGATACTAATTTTGCGTTTGTATGAATTTTTTTTTTTTATAGGTACAAATATTGTTTGTAATATGTCTTGGATAGTAGAAAACTCTTTGACATGGATCCAGCGTCTTTGTGTAAATATAATAAAGACAGGCCATGTCCCAAATCATGTTGCTTTTATTATGGACGGTAACAGACGCTACGCAAGAAAAACCAATCTAAAAAAAATTGATGGACACTCAAAAGGTTTTGACAAACTAGCAGAGACCCTCCAATGGTGCAAAGCACTAGGAATCACCGAAGTTACTGTATACGCTTTTAGTATAGAAAATTTTAAAAGAAGTAGAGAAGAAGTCGATGGATTGATGGAGCTAGCACAGAAAAAATTCGAGAGATTATTGGAGGAAAAGTGAGTTTACAGAATCATATTTTTCAAATGATTTTTCGTTCCTTAGCTACAAAAATAAGCATGATTTTTTCCAAATCTATTGGATTTATTCTAAACAGTGAAAGTGAAGTTATTTTAATTTATTGACATTTATTTAACAGCACATTAAGGGTAATAGAACAATAAAGGAATATATGGACTTTTTTGGGGTTTTTAACAAACATTTTGTTATTTTTTAGAGATAAAATAATGGAAAACGGAGTATGCATCAGAATTATAGGAAATTTATCATATTTAAGTCCAGAATTAAGAAAGTTAATCGCTCAAGTAACGATTTTGACCGAAAATAATACTAAATGTTTCTTAAATATTGCTTTCTCATATTCATGTAAGTATTTTTTTTAGATATTATATGTAGGATAGAGTGTAGGTCAAACAATTTCATTCTTATTTAAAAAAAAACAAATTAATTCATTTGTTTATTTTATCGTCTCATCCACACGATGTGATAATTTTTTAGTATTGAAAATTCACTCAATCATTGCATCATTATTTGAATCGGCCGAAGTTCCGAAAAATCTACCTCCGATTGACTTGGAATTTTTTGGCGATCACAAATGGAAGGGATGGAAAAGACAAATTTTGCGTATTTTAACAAATAGTGCCGTGCTTTATTGACTGAAAAGAAAAAAAAAAGCAATTTAATGATGTTGCGGTACTATGTACCGATAATGGTTATATATATTTTATATTTCGTATCCTCAATGAACACTATTTTGATGATAATTTTTTTGGCTGGTGTTCTGAAAGCCCTTAACCTGCAATTGATTTGAAAATATTTTTATATACTTCAGATAAAAGTACCTAAAGAGATTATTGGCGCCTCGAAGTGGATGGAATGGACAAATATTTATTTGCGTATTTTCATGAATACTTTCGTCTATTTTTAATTCAAAATAAAGAAAGAAAAACCTGAATGTGCTATCATGTGCTGGTAATAATTCATAGTTCGTGCACCTTTCATTATCTCACCTATTAAAGCGTAATGAGCATTCACAGATTAACAAGATCTTTTTTTTCACATTGAAGTCGAACCGATAAAGTTTATGACGAAATTCGATTTTTGAAATTTGATTTATGATCTGAGATAATTGTGCTAAGCCTATGACAAATACTTGACTAAATTAGTATAAATAGATGATTGAATTTATATATTCTAACCGTCTCGAAGTCTCGTAAATTTTTACAAGGTCGGCAAATGAAGCTGCAAGACATTAAAGATCCCCGATTTTAGAGATAAGGGGTCTCCAAATTGTTTCAACAGTCTACGATGTTCAATTCTACTAAAATCATTATTTAAATTCAAGTTTTACCCAAAATTTAAACTAATAATTAATTTTGATAATGTATGACTTCATTTCTGAATTATATAGTCAAATGTTTTGTTCGTAAACTGTTCAACAACGTTAATTTCTATTTAAAACATCTTCTGAACACATTCAGTTTGATACTGTATGACGCCTCTGCTGCGCTAGATTGTCAATTGTTTTGGTCATTGCTTTATGTGTGAGGAACTGCTTTGAAAAAGCAGTCGAAGTTACATCATGCGCATCACATCTTTTCTGGACATATTTGCATGTTCCTGCAAATTTTCAAGTCATTCAGAGGTTATCATATCAAAACTACTGCCTTATCGGATTTTTAAAAGATTGTTAATTAATTATTTTTTCAGCACGTGACGAAATAACTAATTCAATAAAATGTATAATGGACGGTGTAAACGAAGGCCTATTAGAAATAAAAGACATTGATGAACAACTAATATCACATTGTCTTTACACAAACAAAAGTCCTGATCCGGACTTGTTAGTTCGGACTTCTGGCGAAATGCGATTTAGTGACTTCCTCCTCTGGCAAATTTCTTGCACTCAAGTCTGTTTTACGGACGTTCTTTGGCCAGAATTATCCATCTGGCATCTTCTAGCAGCTGTTTTCAAATATCAAACGAATTATTACGACATGCTTTCCGTTAAAAAAACGAAAACATCTCTCAGTAATCAATCACAGAATAATCCCCGAGTAAAGAAATTTTTAGAATATTTGAACGAGTGTAGACGAAATGAATTAGAGTCTTATGTTTAATTATTGTTTTTTTTTCCACGAGTTATTAGCACAAAATGTGTTGTAAGAGCGGTGAGTTATTCTGTGATACAGTACTGATTTTAAAAAGCAATCAGGGACTTGAATTATTTTATTTATATTTTGAATGATCAGTTTTTATTGCGGTTAGTTTTAAAAACTGCCAGTTTACATTTATAGAAAGACACGTAAATTATATTTTTATTGTTGTATTTTATTTATTCTGTTAGAGCATCACATAAATCTTGTTCCTGGTTGATTGTCATTATTTTCATCAATTAGATGTAATAAGTACATGTTCATTACAATATTACTGTATGATTTTGGTACTATACATTTGAAATAAAAATTTATATTTATTTATTGATTTATTTCAATTTTTATTGTTACCTTGTCCTTCATGCACTGCATTGCAATAATTATTGAATATTAATAGTACAGTAAGTAATACTTCAAGCAGCCGAACTTATTTCTAAGAGGACGAAACTTTCAGTAAAGATAGTAATTATCTTACTTTATTAATATTACTTTCAGCCTAATATTCCTATATTTAGGACATTCGGGGCTGCCACCTCTTAAGTTGTTTAGGGTATATGGCAACTTGCTTGAAGTAAAATCGACGCCAGAGTTAGCTATGGATATTTCAGGCACTTTGGAGTGATGTTAGTTATATGAAATATACGTGTTAATTTTAATTTTTCAAAAAAATAAATGAGCAACCGGCACTAATTTATTGTGAATTGTAAATATATTAGCAGAAAAACGAATATAAATTTTATAAACTCCTGGTTGCAAAATAAAAATTAATAGATATTAGTATAAGGTAATATTAGTTTTTTCTATTTTGGCTTTCAAAATTTTTTCCAATGAAGAGTTTGTAACTAATTCGGAAGTATGCACAGGGCACTTAGGGGTTTTCAAGGAGGCCCAAACAGATCAAATGGCCAGGTCAAAATATGACCGCACATTGACAAAATATAGCTTTGACCAGAATGCCTACTATGGACATAAGGCGGACCTAACTGTAAAGAAGGCTCCATGTGCTATTACACAGATGGTTCTAAACTAGAAAGTGGAGAGGTTGGTGTGGGTGTATTTGGACCATGTTGCCGAATACGAAAATCCCTAGGAACTAGTGCCACAATTTTCCAAGCTGAAATTTATGCAATCAATCTCTATAACCTCGGGAAAGGTTACAAAGAAACAGCAATTAATATCATGATTATCATGTCAGATAGCCAAGTTGTCCTAGAAGCATTAAGCTCTTATGGCTGCCAATCTAAGCTAGTATGGATCTACAAAGAAACTCCAGCGACTGGCAAAATGTAACTACATCACATTGTGGTGGATGCCAAGGCACGAAGGAATTAAAGGCAACGAGCAGGGAAAGGGAGCTAAACTGACATACCAAGGATCCGAACCTTCATGTGGACTTGAAAAGGAATAAAAATATGAGAAGATTAGTCAGAACCTCGTACTAGATAGATATTAAAGGAAATAAATAAGCGAAAAGGCTTATTAAACCTTCGCTCAGAGCCGAATCTATGTATGGGCTTTTTGGGCTGCAGCCCAGAGCCTCGTGAATATAAAGGGCCCCCAGTCCCCATTGAGTACAATAGACAATATTGCGAATTTCAAAAATTAACTAAATTTCATCATAAGATTGACTAATGATCATATATTGGATAGTGGCCAAGGGATCAAGAAAAAAACCTTATAGTCTAAAAAATACTTCAAGTTTAATTGGACGTTTCGGCGCCGAAACAGCCCGCCATCATCAGCTGAAGAATAATGCTACTTTTTTCAAATAGTAGTTAAATAATAAAATACAACTCAATTTGGAAAAAATTGCATTATTTTTCAGCCGATGATGGTGAGCTGTTTCGGCGCCGAAACGTCCCTTTTTCGTATACCGTACACATAATTATAGAAAACAAGTTTTTGATAAACTAGCAAGTTTGATAGATTGAGAAAGGCCCCACAAATTCACGATCCGTCCCTGCGGCTTCGCCTACTAGCGTCAAAGAGCTACTAGCTCTCTTAACTGTCACTGCCCTCTAAAATATCATTCATACAAAATTGGTAAGGCTAAAGATAATATCTGCCGTCAAGAAGACGAAGAAACTTCAGGACACATACTTCGGAAAGGCATATAGTACAGCAAACAAAATGAAAGATATACCTCTTGGAGTTTTAAAGTTCATAAAAAAATTGAAGAATCATCTTAATAATGAAAGCGCATTTTGACAGCTCATGAATGCTTGTTATTTCAAAGATTTCGCAAATTACCATCTCCCACAATCACTGAGATTGAAATCAAGCAGTTTGGACAGACCTACGAAACAGCAGCTTTCATTTAGTACCAGTTTCAAGTTGACTATTTGATAGATACATAATTTGTGTACTCACAAACCCAAGAATACGTTTTAATTTTTATTGTTCAGTTATTGACTGACGGGAGGTTATGTGCTGTACCTTAAAATGATCATTTGATCTTCATCAAAGCTATGTAAAAAAAATCCCTGAAAATTACCTCCAAAGCCACAGATTCAAGAAAATGAGTAACAGGTGGTCATGTACTGGGCTAAATTGATCGTAAAAACAAAAGTCGAACTCATTCTGATATTAATAACATCGAAAACCGCTTGTCAATATCTTGTGTAACTCGCGAGATATTGAAATAAATAGTTTCTACCTTAAAATGGGTTCTAACCCATATCGGTTCAAGATTTCGGGTCTAAAATTCAATTACTGATATGTTACTCATTCTGTGCAGCAATTTTCAGATTTCAACTATGCATAGTTCAGCAGTAATTACTTTTTCAATTTTTGTTTCAATTTTTACCCAAAACTGGGTGTATGAATAAGAAAATCTAGCAGTTTGTGCAAACCTACAAATCAGCATCTTTCATTTAGTACCTGTTTAAAGTCTGTAAGGGCTGTAGTTGCTAAAATCTCAGCGTCACGCCAGCCAGACAGCCAAAGTGCATATAATAGCGTATTTTTATTTTTTTTTGTAAAAATGCGCTAAAAACTGAATATCCTAGAGGTAAACCGAGATGAATTAAGTAAGGGATGCATCATAAAAGATCTTAGGTCGTAGTGATTGAAATGCTCTGACGTTTACAGCTCTCACACATTAATAATAATAATAATAATAATAGGCTTGATTCAAACTAAATTGAGCAACTCCAATGTTCTGAATAAAGCTATTTATTGCAGAAAATTTGACGCTTAGTTTATGTTTTCACGTCATTAATTAACTAATTGTACTAAATTTGGTCTAGTTGGATAAGAATCCATTGAACTCTATGGCCTCGGAGCATTGCCAATATCAAATAGTATCAGGCGATGTAACGCAGTAGTAATTTATTCAATTTTCTTTTTTTGGCAGTACTAGTTCAAAATTTTCTCTGTTTTGTTATTCAAAAAAATAAGGATCCTTTAAGGGCATAAAATTTCCCGGAAAAAAGCTACATTTAGTGCCGGATCAGACACAATAAATATCTGCCTAGCTAGGTGACTTCAGGGGCCTCAATTCGGCGCTGTCTATCCTGCTAGTTGTAATAGCTACAAAGATCTGACAGACGGACAGACATGCGTAAAACAAAATGATCCTTTCTTAGACTCTTGTTTCATATATTATAGAGCAACTATTAGGCTTCAAATCTGTTTTTATTTTATCTAAGAGCTTCTAACAAACATACATACATTGTAGGGCAGTTATTAGGGCTCTGTATTTAAAATCGTGAAGAAATCACTCTTATTCAAATATATGTTATATAAAATAAATTTTCTATTTTGACAGACAGATATACATGATTAAGGTTCCATTATTAACCTCCTTGGTATGAAATTTTGAAAATAGGTTTTTCCTTTTGAAGACAGTTTACTGTAATATGAGGTTACTAATTCAAAAATAACAAAATCTAGGTAATATCTGAAAAACAGAAGATTTCAGGCATGTGTACTACACTCAGTGCATATATATATTTCATCTCTTTTTCTGTCTCTTTATATTTGAGATATTAATTAGGTACAAAGTTTAAAAAGAAGTTAGCAGTAACCAGACATCAGTTGCTCATTAAATACTGTAACTAGGATTCTCAGTTTTTAGGGACCTATTCAAAAATGTTTTCTCCAGCTTAAGGACTTCATTAAAAACTATATCTAGGGGCCCCAATGTGCCTAAATTCGGCACTATTACTCTTCAAATTGAGGCATGGCTCGATTGCTGCGTATTTTTAAATTAAATTAATTTATAAAAAAGTAAAATGTCATAATTTCAGTGTATCTTTTCAGGATGGAGTTCCAAAAATTTTGTTCGTGTAGAATCAGCGGCGGGTAAGACTTAAATTAGATGTGGGCAAGATGAATTTCAAATACATCGACTTTTAATGGTCCTAGCTGAATATTTTGTTACGTGAATCAAACTTCATGAAACTTTGGGGTGTGAAGTCGGTGTCCAACCTCGTCCTGCTTGTAGGATGGTGTATATCAACTTATGTAAGTAAATTTTTATTACAAGTATTGCTAAAGTAAATTTACTTCATTCTTCCGTAAAAACTATCAACTATATTTAATTAATACAAAAAGTTACAAAACCTTGCTAAATTTTGTTTTAATTTTATTGAATATTTGATTTTATTGAGCTACATAGACCACAAGTTTTTCCGTTATAAAATCCTGGAATTGTTATAACCATATACTCTTTTGTGTAGTAAATATCCATTCCCACATTGTTAAATTTAGTTTTAATTAAAATCACATCCTGTTCCAATCGCCAAACACTGAAACATATAGAAAAATGCAATTCAAATTATTTAAAATATGATTTGTAATCTTACTTGATGTTGCTAAGAATATCCCGTTCTTCTCGAAGTGCCTTATCATTTAAAGTAACGGTAATATTATTATTATTATCAGGAGTTACTTTTAATATATCATTTCCGGCGTAAACTGTAAAAGACATCTGCTCAAAATTTGACAAATCGTCTAGAAATACCGCGAATTTTGAGAATTGGGAGCAATCAGCAGTTGCTAAAACGTTTTTATTCCTCAGTTTTATTTCTTCTATCGGTATTGTCCTATTATCAACTGTAGTTAAATATTTTGGAGTAATTAAACAAACTTCTAAAAGAAAATTAGAAATACATTCAAGAAAAAAATATTTCATATTTACTTACTGTTCAGTCCTAAATTGATGTTTAAATCGTCTTTAATTAAAAATCTAGAGTTTACAAGCAATTTATCAATAAATTCTAATCCATCATAACTTAAAATTGCTTCTTTAGTATTCCATTTAATATCAACTTTAGGCTCAATTGCAGAAAAGTTCAAATCGATCTTTAAATACGTAGCTTCTAAAATTTTTTCTGTCTGATCGTCTTGTTTTGAGTATTTTTCAATTAAACCAATTAAAGATTGAAGTTTTTGCGTTAAAGAAATGAACCAATCGGGCATCTAAAACATTTGAAAGCTACAGATATATTTTTTAAATTGAAGAACTTACATTGCTGAATTTAATGTCTGATGAATATTTTCTGTAAGTTGCTGCTTCTTTCGATGCCAAGTAGCAAGCTAAAGATATTGGGGTGAATTTGTGACCAATAGCCGAGTTTCTGCATTCTTTATAAGGCCACTTTTCTGAAGATGAAGTTAGATGTTTTTGCTCATCTGTTACCTGAAATGTTAGCTTTTGAAATGACAGTATAAATTTTGATGTGATTACTCACTGAAGCAGATGCAAGAGCTTGAATAGACGCCCCCATTTTGGGACAAGATTCGGGATTATTTTCATTTTTACCCCAAACTGCGTGAAATTTGGCTGTACTCGCTTTTGAGGGCTTCAACGAAAACATATCTGCCTGAATATCCGGAAATTGCATTTCTGAATTGATACATAACTAAAAGAAAAAATTATATATACAATTTTTTTCTGATTCATACATTTTTCATGGTTATTTTCTATAATCTGAACTCTCCATAATCAAATGGCGGGGCTATATGTTTAGACGTACATTTTTCTCTTCGTTCTTTGAATCTTTGTGTTGAACAGTCAACGAATAATTTAAATATCTCTTAACTGGTTTCCAATAAGATTCTAGACTTGCATTCCAAAATTGAAGAATTGTTCCATCAGTTAATTTGTTTTGAGATAAGGTTAAAACACTAGAATATTTAGTTCCTTTTTTGGGAGAATCTCCAGTCGAAAAGTCTGATTGTTGCGGCAGTATTAAAGTTATTTTCAGCTGAAAAATTACTTATTAATAATACTTGAATAAAAAAATTAATAGTGAATTTACTTGAGTAGCTTCTTTGTATAACGGTTTAATGTTTACTGAAAGTCCGCAGCTTCCGTGGCAAGGAATATATGAAATATAATCTTGAAGGTGCATTAAATAAAGTATCGGCTTTGCCAAAGGAAGTACCCTAAAAAAAATGAATTAGAGACTTGCAATTTGATTACTGTGCATGTAACTTACTGTGAATTACTTTGATGGGCCGAGTATACGTCAAGAAGAATATTTTTTATTTCTTGGTAACTGTCACAATCAAAAATAATTACTTGGAATTTATTTCCAAAACTTTCAAACGGTTTATCAACTAGAGATACCTAAAAAAATGTAATTTGAAATATATTTTAACAATAAAAACAGGGCGGGAGCTCCGAAACATTTAAAAGGGTTTTGAAAAAATTCTATCTTAAACTAGTGTAATTTAAATTGAAAAACAAAAAATGAACATGGAGAGCTGGGGAATAAAACTCGATTAAGTTAAAACTATAATGGAATCCTAGGAGCAAAAGAAGAAATATGGATATAGGAAGTAGAAGGCTAAAACAGGAAGGAATTCTCCTCCTAACAAAAAAGAAAATTTCTTTAGGAGCTAGAAACGCCGTGCGAGCGATGTGCAAACTTTGGATCATTACTGGTATATAGTAACATAAAATCAGCACATTTTTTCACTCTCGTCTGTTTTCGGAACACCTGCCAAAAAATTGAACATCGCTTTTGGTTTATTTCTTACTTTTTCTTTTTTTGGGCCTGCTGTTATATTATAAATATTGTCACATTTGGGACAATGATGCTGCAGAATTGCCTTGGTACCGTTAGTAACTAAATATGTGTAACTATGAGAATGAATTAAGACATTAATATATTCATTATGGTTTCTGACTTCTGTCAGCTCAATTGATGACTTTGCCAGATCAATATGCAAAGTTCCGTTAAGCAATAAACGAGCTTGTAATTTTTTAGCTTTTTCAATACCGTGCCAAGTATCACTTACGGGGTTGTAGATTTCTAAGAAGCTGGTTGTGTACGTATAATACCTGGAAAAAAAGTATAAAACGTCACGAATTACCAGTTTCAAATTTATACCTGAAATCTACGTCGAAATTGTAGTCATATTTTTGTTCATTTGTTTGAGTCAAAAAATTGCCTCTGGTTGAAGCAATAGAATTAGAAACAATTGATTTAATAACTAAAGTTCCAATATCAGATGGTTCCATGTATTCTCGGGTGTACGGAACAACAATACTTTGGTGATTTACGTGATATTCCAATAACATTCTAATACTTTCCATTTCTGCAAATAAGAATAATTATTTTGTTGAAACAAAAAATGTGCGAGTTTGATATACCACTTCCAAATTTTTTGAATGCTTTCCCATCAACAAAATAACTAAAAACAGCCTTTTGTTGAATTTTAACAATAAATTCAATATGTATTTCTTCTGGTGGAATCAATTTAACATTAGCTTCTTCTAACAGTTTAGTCAATTTATCAAATGATTTCATATCTTGATTATCAACTACATCTTGCATATGATCTGCAACTCCCTGTAGTTTTAAATAAACAGACATTTGATTCAAACTCTTTTCTGTAGCGTAGTTATTGAGAGTGATACAAGCAATGTTAGGATTATTCGAAACAGGGTTTCCAATTAAAAATAAATTTATAATGCCCCCAAATGATTTTTCAGTATCGCGGTAGTCTAAAATATAGTTTCCACTCATCCATTGCTGCTTTGTACGAGGTGCTCTTAGGAGTCTTGCAACATGGGCAGCTAATTTGCTTCTGAAATATTGGATTATTATTATTTTAAAAGTAAATAGATGGCTTAAAGTACCTACAGATGTTTTAAACATGGATACTGCGTTTTTTGTAAAGATATCAATGTAGTGTAGAAGTAATTGTATAAATGGGGATCATTTTCAGCTTGCATGTACCAAAATAATGTCAATAATCGGGATTTTGTTGGCTGTGCTATAAGTAACATTTGTAAAGCGATAATTCTCATTTCCAAATGTTGGGCACGGTCTGTTAGAATTGGCCAATATGTTTGATAAACCTAAAACATTTCAATTCAAGTATTTAGGCCCAAAAGAACATGGAGCCGCTTAATCTCGACAAATTTTCTTATAACAAATATGTAATTCTGATTATTGATTCAATCAGAAATCAAGATAATCATTTCGGACAATTGTTGCAATCAGGAAGGGAAATTAATAAATTCGTAAGATTTTCTAATCAAAAATCACAGTTTATTTGATTTGGAAGAATTTTTGCAATCAAGAACTAGGATTTAATCAATTCATCCATATGATTCAAATTCGGACGATTGTTTGAACAAGAATTTAATCAATTTGGACGATTATTACAATGAGATATTGACCCAATTGTTATAATGAGAAATGAAATTCAATTAATGTCAAATTTGTTATATGAAACTCTGTGGAAATTCTTCAAAAATTATTTTTATTCAATAATGTGTTTATACATACTTGAAGAGGCCTTTGAGGTGCAGACTGAATTGAAGCTAGAGCCGCTAAAAATCTTATATGCCTCGATTGTTCATTATTTTGAACGATTGAGGATAAATAGTTTGCAACGGATCCTAATTGTAAATTATCTAGTCCTTGCAGATACAACATCCTTGTTTCATAATTCGTGCTCTCTAAAAATTTTATAAAGTTATAAATATTTTATATTTTAGTTCCGGTAAATTAATTTCTAATGGAGATAAAATCAGAAATGGAAAAGAAAGATGAAGCATGGAAGAGAGAAAAACAAAACTTATTAGAAAGAATAGAGAATCTGGAGAAAAACGTAGAAAAGGAAGAAAGACTAAAGAGAAAGAACAACATAGTAGTTAAGGGCTTAAAGTTGAAACAGGGAACAAAGGAAGAAATTAAAGTCTGGTTAGAAGAAAAGCTACAAGTCAAGGCAGACATCAAACAAGCTATAACTCTGAATAAGAACACAGGAAAAAAAATAATAAAATCTGAATTAGCATGTTGGGAAGAAAAATAATAAATTATGGAAGCTAAAAATAAATTAGCAGAGACAAATAAATTTATTTTATGGGAAAGGACAATTCAAAGAGAAATAAGAAGCATTGGAAAAGAAGAGAAGGCAAAAGGAAAAAGAATAAAAACTGGTTATCAAAAGATAACAATCGACAATATAGTATATAACTGCAGCAAGCAACTGAAAGGAGTTACAGCACTGGAAAGCAAAGTAGAGGCAAATAAGCAAGGAACTAAGAATTCATCAAGAAGAAGGAGAAGTGAATACGAAAGTTCAAAAAACGAATAGCAAATAAAACAACAAGGAAGGATCAAATAAAGACGAACTGGCAGAAACAAAGGATAGTGCATATAGGAACATGGAACATTAGAAGTTTAAAGGACAAAGAAGAAGAATTAATAGATGAATTCAAAGAATAACAAGCCTAAGAAATAATCATATACTAATATATAGCGGAGTCGATGAAAATGAAAGAGCAAAAACTGGGGTGGGTTGCATAATACATAAAAAAAATAGAACACTCAATTAAGGAATGGATTGGAGTGAATGATAGAATACTTACTATAAAACTAGAAGATATTGAGGGATTCAAAGCAAGTATAATAATAATATATGGACCAAATAAAGACGAGGACAAAACAACTAAAGGTGATTTTTGGGACGCGCTATAGTTAGAATTTGAAAAATTAGTAGAACCTATAAACGTAATGGGGGACTTTAATGCAAGAGTGGGTAACAAGAATAAAGGTTTAGAAGAAATAATGGGAACTCATGGTGAGTCAGTGAAAAACAATAACGGCAACAGACTGATAGATTTTTGCATCATAAACGGATTGGTAATATTGAACACGATCTTCGAGCACAAAGAAATCCACAAATATACCAGAGAAGTGAGAAGCAGGAACAAAAGATCGCTAATAGACTGTTTTCTAACCAACAGCACACAAAGAAAGAATGTTAATGACGTAAGAGTGAATCTAACGATAGCAAAAATAAGAGAAAAGAATTAGGCAACACAAAAACAGAAGACATGTATAAAGGAGAAAAATACAATGAAAATAAGAGTAGATAAGTTAAACGAAAAGGAAACAAGAGAGAAGTACGAGGAAGACATAAGAGAACTTGTAAACAGCACATCAAGATCAAAGAATAACGTAGAAGAAATGTGGAGTACATTCAAATATATATTAGAAGAGGCAGCAAAAAGAGCGTGCGGAGTAATCAGGAAAACAGGCTACAACAAACTAACACATTGGTGGAATGAAGAAGTTACAGAAGAAGTTAAAAAGAAGAAGCAGAAATGAAAAATATTCCTCAATACAAAAAAACTGGAAGATAAGGAAGAATACGAGAAACAAAAGAGAAAAACGAAAGAAGTTATCAAAATTTCTGAGGCAAAATCTTGGGAACAGTTTGGAAATAAGTTGGAAGATAATTTTAGAGAAAATAAAAAATTATTCTATAACACATTGAAAACAGCAAAAAGGGCAACCAAAGAGCATTAAGACAGTTATACGACAAACAAGGGAATATTTTGAAAGAAAACGAGGAAATAATAGGAATATAGAAAGAACACTTCGAGGAATTGCTGGAAGAAAAACATTCCAACAACGACAATGAAGAAGAGGAGATCCAGCAAGGCGGGAACATCAACAAGCACAGAACAGAGAATATAACAGAAGAAGAGATGAAACTAGCATTAAATAGGCTAAGAAACGGAAAAGCTCCGGGACACGATGTAATAAGACCAGAACAACTTAAATACATGGGGCCAGCAGGAGAACAAAAATACTATTAGTGATGCTGAATAGAATCTGAACAATAGGAAAAATCCCTAAAGATTGGGAAAAGGCAGTGATTTTCCCCATTCATAAAAAAAGAGATAATAGAAATTGTAACAATTACAGAGGGATATCACTAATATGCACGACAGCCAAAGTATATGAAGCCATACTAGAAAAGAAACTAAGACAAGAGGTGGAATCAAAAAGGGAAAGGACACAAAGCGGATTTAGGAAAGGACATTGCACACAAGACCACATATACACAATTAGGAGGCTTATAGAAAAAACTCTGATACAAGAAAGCAAGCTATATATTACATTTGTCGATCTAGAAAAAGCTTTTGACCGAATACCACGGAAAAAAATGTGGAAAATATTCGGAGAAAGACAAATAAACATAGAATTACTAAACGCCATGAAAAGCGTGTACAGAAAAACAACAAATTACATAAGAACGGGTAACGAAATATCAGGAGAATTCAACACCACGCAGGGCTTAAGACAAGGAGGAGCATTAAGCCTATTACTATTTATTGTTTTCTTAGACAATATACTAAAGCAAATAAAAGATAAAACGAAGAAAGAAGATATTGGACATTACCAGATGAACGTAACTAAAATAGCAGAGTGTGCATTTGCAGACGATCTAGCAATCCTGGCTAAGAATGAGAATTTAAATGTATGGAACGAGGAATTGAGAAAACACAACATGAACATAAATGTCAAAAAAACAAAAGTAATGGTTATATCGAAAGAGGACATAATAACTAATATGCAGCTAAACGGATGCGAAATAGAACAAGTAGAAGACTGTACATATCTAGGAGTAACAATAAATAATAAAGGAAGTATGGAACCAGAAATCAATAAAATAATACAAGCAGCTAGCAGAAACTACTATGCACTAAACAAAGCGGTACTAGGAAATAAGCAAGTATCCAAGAATACAAAAATGACACTATTCAAAACTGTATACCGACCAGCTTTAATATACGGAAGTGAGTCGTGGATACTCGAGCAGAGACTGAAAAGTAAAGTACAAGCATCAGAAATGCGATACTTAAGAAGAGTTGAAGGAGTTACAAGGATAGACAGAATAAGAATCGAACGAATAAGCGATAATCTAGAAATAGAGAGCATACATAAGACCATAGAAAAGAAACAAGTTTCATGGTATGGTCACTTAGTCAGAATGCCAGAGAAAAATTAGACGAAGCAAGTTTGGAAAGCAAGAACCACAAGAAAGAAAAAAAGAGGAAGACCAAAGAAGACTTGCAAAGAGAATAGCACAAAATAGACAAGAGTGGAAAGAACTAATCAATAATTTAAAGTGAAAATAATCACAATCTCGACACCCGAAAGGGTATAAATATATTTAAAAAGATTAATGTTAATAATAATTTCTTTACCTGCAAAAGAATTAAAATATTTCAAAGCATAATCTTCCAGTGTTTCCAAATCACATTTTCCGGCTTGAAAAGTCTGATAAACCAAGGTAGCAAAGCTCAAAATGGCTGATTGTCGAATTTTTTGTTCATAATTTTCATTTAAAGACATTAGTATTTCCATATCATTCAGTAACTTTTTGCTATGTTCTTTTACGTAAAAAGGAAATATGGCTAGTATTTTTATTGTATTCAATCCTGTTAATTCCCTTTTAATTATTAATTCTTTCACGAAATTCACACTATCTTCGCTTCCTACTTGGGGAAGAAGCTCCAAAAAAATGTTCCTTTTAGTTTCTTGCTGATAACTTGTTCCAATTGAAATATCATTGTATAATTTATCGAAAGCTTGTTTGTTGAGGAGATACATGTTGTAGTATAAAAACATTAGTTCTCTGTGAAACTGAACAATATTTTGGTCTAAATTATCAGCGTCTAAATTATCTACAACTTCATCTAAAAGGCCATTAATGGCCCATCGAAGATTTTGATCTGATTTGAGGACTCTGTCGTGGTTCAAGTCGCTGATATTTTGAACGTAAGTTAGAGATGTTTTTGTTAGCTTCGGGGGTGGAATAATTTTTTCAGGTGATGTTGATGACTCTAATAATTGATATAATTGACTGAAAAAATTAAATTAATTACTTAGTCCATTAATAAGGAAATTATAATAGTTTTCTTACTATTGGTACGTCTGATGGGCCTCTCCTTGCGCTTGAAAAGGTTGTACATAAAGTCTTCTGTTAGACATAACATGTTTCAGTTCATAATTTCCATCTTCTCGACCTAAAGTATATTCCCTTGTAGTACTAGTTGAGATAGCATCTTCAGAAGCTCCAGGACAATTGAAATGTGGAGCACTGCTCCAAATATGTGCCGGATAATCATTGCACTTTGAATGGTCAATTACTTTTCGGACATAAATGAATTCCGTATTGTTGACCACGCTGTATTCTATTCCGGAGCATGACCCGTACAAATTATTCTAAAATTACGGAAATAAATCTGAAAATTATTTTAAGTGAAAAATATTTACCTCCCTAATTAAAGATGCTGGGGTGTCAAGCCTTTCCAAATTCAATTGTAGAACACTAGCAATAGCCCTTTTGATATTAACTGCCCAAAGAGGTTCATTTTCGCCCACACTAATCGATTCAACTTGCGATCCAACATAATTCATAATAAAAGGATTCCCTAAATCCTTGGCTTCATCCGGAATAGGTGTAGGGTTCAAAAAATCCGGTACAGCGTCTCTTGGGCCATTATAGAGGGTCGTATTGAAATTACTGAGCTAATTAAAATATTATAATAAATTTTACTAAAATTCAGTTGTTTTATTCATACTTGTGCTGTGACTACTCCCTCTGCTGCAGAAATTGTTAAAACAGCTCTGAGATCCCATTGGGAGTAGACTTCGGAAGGCAAAAGGGTCCCTGTTCTTACCAACCCATAATATGAATATTTCCATTGTTTTCCTTGAGGGAAAATATCGCTTTTGACGTGGAAACACAGTGAAATAAAAACTGCAAATATTTAAAAAATTATACCATGATAAATCCTTGCCTAAAATATTCACTCAGAAATAAGTTCAAATTGTTCCAATCGCATTAAAAATTTTATATTTGATTATTAAATTGATTAAATTAGTGTACAAAATGCGGTACTACTTCCAAACTGATTTAATATAAATATAAAAAAAAAAATGGGCAACATATCTTTTTATCAAATAAATGTTTTGATATAAACGGAACAACTTTTTTTTATTGAAATATATGTTTTATTTCATGCATGATAGATAAAATATCAATCAAATTAGTAAAAAGTGGAATAGTTTTAAAATAACTTACAGAAAATACTGGGTAGCAGTCTCATATTCCTGTACACTATGAAGATACACTTCAAAATATAATCTGCGACCTCTGAACTGTGCTATTACCCCCACTTGTATCAATATTCTCAACAAAAAGGAATTTTATTTAACTCATCATTAATTCAATGTTTTAAATCTAAAAATATAGTTTTATCGGTCACTATTTTATTTTTGTTCACTAACCGTAGATGACAGACGTTGCCAGATTTTTTATCAATATTAACACATTATTTTTATTTGAATTCAATATAAAATAATTAAAGTAAAAGATAAGAATAAATTTTTCCTCTGATTGACAGTAGAAAATTTATAGGAACAATTAATTATGCTCATCTCCGAAACTGCTGATCGGATTTTTGTTATCTCTTACGATCTTGGGCTTACTGTAGATATTGCTCGCACGGCTTTACTGGCCTCGGTTCCTCTGTTTCTATTTCAAATTGAAATACTTTATTAACTTTTATTAATTACTCAATTAATTGTTACTAAAATATTTATTTCATTTTCAATTCTTTTGCTTTCAATTATTATAGCACAACCAAATCAGATTAATTGTCGTAATCAATAATAATAATAATAATTGAAGTAAAAGAGAAAAACGGAATAAAAATAGTATTTTTTACCTCCGTTTGATTGAATTTTAATTGAATTTTCAATATTTTTCTTATGATTTTACGTATTCTGTGGGCATCGCTCGCACAGCTTTGCTGGCTTAGGTCCTTCTACTTTTATATCAAATTGAAATAATCTCTTTTATTTGTAAAACTGTAATAAAGAGTGACCCCAAAATTAACCCTGGAAGTGCACACTGGGGTCTCAGAAACCCCATGCTCCAATTTTTATCTTGTGCACAAGCACAATGTCGATATAGTACGATGTGACCATCTCTTAAATTTAGTTTAGCAATGTCTTCAGGATGTGCTATATGTATTTTGATGATAACTAAAGTAAGTGCGTCATAATTTATGAATTTGTTTGCGTTTGGGTCTCTGAGATCCCAGTGTGACTGTTTGCGTTAGATTTATTGGCATAACTGAAAGCTCTTTATTATTCTCCATTTTGACATTCCAGCAGGAGATGACTATTTTGGAATTCAAAGATCCTTCTGCATTGATAAATGATGAACTTGAACGTGAAATTCATGAAAGATCTTATATTTTATGCATTGAACAAGAAAAATTTGGAAAATATGTACTTTTTATGCATTGGCCGTTTTTTCAATGATCTGTGCTCTTAAAAAACTCAATGCTTTCTTACTTCTTTTATTATTATACTAAAATGATTTCATATCATGAAAATCAATCAAAACAACATCCAATTCACAGAGAAACTACGTTTTCGTTTAGGATTTGCGTTGGATTTATTGATATTCCTAAAAGTTCTTTATTATTCTCTCCATTTTGATATTTCAGCAGAAAATGACAACTTCGGAGCTCAAAGGCCCCTCTGCATTGATAAATGATGAATTTGAACGTGAAATTCATGAAAGATCCTATATTTTATGCATATAACAAAAAAAAAATTAAAAATATGTACTTTTTATGCATTGTCCTTTTTTTCTCAATAAACTGTGCTCTTAAAAAACTCAATGCTCTCTCACTCCTTTCATTATTATCCAGAATAGATTACATGTTATGAAAATCAGCCAAAACAACATCCAATTCTTAGAGAAACTACATTTTCGTTTAGGGTTTCTGTGACCCCAGTGTGACACTTATGCAACTATAAATGAAGTGTGCATGTCCAGGATTAAAACTCAAATGTAGTTTTTACTAGAAGTACAATTTACTCAATGTTTATTTCAAGGCGATGTATATTTTGCTTCTGATTATTATAGCACAACCAAATCAAATTGATTTCGACAGTGGAACAAGTAATCATCAATTAACAATCATATTTCTTTGCTGTTGATCAAATCACTACACAAGACTGAGTAAAATTCAATCAAATCAAATATAATTTTTAAATGAATCTATTTTATTGAGTATAAGTTTTGTATATTGACAAAAAATAATAATAATGATAATAATTTCAAGTGATTTATATCTACGAATCTACTTGCAAGAGTTACTTCTTTACCACCTCCTGAAGATCTGTGGATGGTTCAGTAATGCGCCAAACCAAAAAGAGTAGAGCCAGATTGACCTAGAACCACAAGGAGTTGACAATTTTGCTCTATTTAGACCTTCATTATTATCTCCTGAAGACCTGTGGATATTGAATCATCAACCACAGGCAGAGCTCTACGATCTTAGGAGTTAATATGATTTAAACTAATCTACTTACTATTTGTACTTTTATTTTTGTTGTCTTGACAATTTTGTTTATTTGTTTTCATATTTCTTTTCACTTGAAAAAGGCAGCACTTTGCTGTCGAAACGTTGTGTTTCTAATTAATTTATACAGAACTTATACACCCAATAAAACATATTTATTTAAAAAATAATACGTTTCAACAGCAAAGTGCTACCTGTGAAAAAAATATAAATAATAAACAAGCTGTATAGTTTCATTGATTACGACAATGAAACAATCAATCATCAACTTACAATAGTATTTCTTTGCTGTCAATCAAATAAAAATTTCCGTTAATCATAATAATCAAATCAATCTAACAGTATCAATTAAACCTATAAATAAATACCAAATTACAACATTTAACAGGAATTTTTCGAACGCCATTATGGAAGCTGAATGTGATTTTGGAACGTTGGTCATATTTTCTTGCCCTTCATTTCAAGTTCTTGATAGTGGCACTAAAACAGGGTTTTTTTGTCGATAAATTGATTGTAGGCTAACTCACTTTGCTCGCACTTTTAAAAAGAATCTTTAAATAGTACCGATATGCGCTGCGCGCGCCTGTAGGACTGAATTTGAGCCTGAGACAACTGAGAAGGGTGAATCTAACTCTTCACGTTGAATCGAAATGTAGTTTCCGTATCCAACAAAATTATAAATATTATGAATAAATCGATAAATCACGTCCAAACGTAATAATAATAATAATAATAATGAAATATGGGCACGCCACCTTTGAAAATAAGGATGATTTATAGAATATTTAAAAGAAACCATTTAACGCAGTTTAATCCAACTGCTACTCGAAGTATCGCACATCCCTACGTGATTGATTGCTACTCGGAGTAGCGCGTATCAATTGAACCAAAACTTTGAAAAAAAAAACGTAATGCATAGCCTTTTTATGATAAAAGAGATGCAGATATATTAGCTTTTTGAGTTTTCCTGTAACATGGAAATGTGAATTATAGCTTGCTAACTACTTTTGATATTACACGATAATTTTCTTTCAAATTCTACACTGTAATTTCCATTTATTATTTATCGGTTACAGTGTTGAAATTAAGTTTAAAACTAATTTTTCATAAAAAAAACTCATATTTGAGGCATTTTATAAAAAGGAGGAGGAAAATATTGGTGCAAATAATCTCGAGATTTTTTTCTATGTCGTCATGAATCCTCTTAGGTACTTTCACTTCCACAAAAATAAATTCAAATTAATCGAAGATTGAGGATCTTCGGAACTCCAGTTAATATTTTAAATGGGCACAAAAATTGGTTAATTCTCCAACAGATTTTCATGTTTTACGTTATTGATAATTTTTTTTTAAATGTTGATGATGTTTCAGTTTTATTTTAACAAAGTGCACGCAATTTTTGACCGTCCAACAAATTAAATAATTGTTCAAAATTGAATTAGATTTGTGCGTCTTCTTTATATCACCTTGAACATTTTCGCGGTTAATATAATAAATAGATCATCTTAATTGACTTTTCTCATGACAATTATTAGATTATTATTTGGTCATTAGGTCATTACTATCATTATAACAGAAAAGATGAAGAATATAACTTTTTTAGTGTTTATTTCACTATATACAAATATTTCGTGTTATATTACAATCATATTTTGTTTATTGTAAATATTACTCGTTGCTCTTAACATAATTATTCAGTTTTATTTGTTATCTCCGGCACATAAGCCACAAATATAGTTGTTATAAATTGTTGATGCCTTTACCGATAGGTATTCTGTAGAATACTGGATGTCTACTAAGCCATTGGTGACGTAAATTACATCTTGGTCCAAGAAGTATATCCTAGAAAAAATAATTCATTGAAATTTAACAAATTGATCCTTTTATGATAATCAAATTTGGTAATAGTTATTTCTATCATCAAAACTTGAGACTGGTGTGCTACTCGATATTAGAACAAATAATGCCGTGCGGAGTATGCAAGATAAAAGCTACAAAATTAATTATTAAAAATTAATGGATAAATACTTCTAATCCATGAAATTCAAATCAGTAATTGATACAATCACCAAAATCAGTCAAGAATTGCGACTTTAATGTGTCCTTATACGAGCATACAAACGGACGGAGATGAAAATAATTCCCAAAAATGTCTTACTTAAAGTCTTCATCTTTAATATCAGTTTCAGTGATCGATTTTCCATTGTGGACTACTTTAACTTTTCCTTCTGATGCGCTGGCAACAAGAGTATTGTTCTCGGACCAGAAATTAAACCCAACTTTGTTGTCCCCTATTTTTTGGACAGTTAAACCTGATTGGGTGTCGTTCAAACATTCTACAAAGGCTACTGCGTCATTGCCAAATTTGCCGTGGTAATCATCGACTATTTTTCCATAGAAGGTGTTGATTTGTTGAGGAGTGATGTAGCAGGCACCTTAAAAAGGATTTTTTATTCAATGTTTTAAATATTTGTTTGAATTTACTCACTGCTTAATCCAGCCTTTAGATCGTGGTCATCATAAGCAACAACAGATGGACTGAGCATCAAACTATCTAACTCGTGAACTTCAGTTATTTTTTCCTGGTACTCATTTGTAGTACCGAATAAATTAAAAAAATCATCGGTGAATGCTAAAGCAACATGTGTGTCATTTACTCGTCTAAATTCAAAAATTTTTATGCCAAATTCACTCTTGCTAGCTTCGGTAACTTGGTGAGGCATTCCAGAGATCTGAACAAGGAATATTTTTCAATTCTGGATTTGATTTTTTGAATTTTATTACCTTAGACAAGTCGACGTAAACACTGAGAGCATCGTATTTGGAACTGACTTTGTGTGCTTCTAAACAGTCGATTGTTGGGGGAATATATTTAAATTTATGTTCTCCAATTTCTTTCTTGCATTTCACGTACTCGTCCATTGATTCCAACTTTTGATTCTGTTTTTCTGTTGCCTGAAATAAATAAATGATTAAATTGAGAAATTTATGAATCATTTAAAAATATTTACGGTGTAAAGTTCGGTGATTGTAAATGAATCTTTTTTGGGGCATTCATCAGAGATTTTTTCAACATCACCAAATACTATTTTTGAGGTAGCCTTTGAGGGATTTACTGGATCTAACGAAAATTTGTCTATTCTCCTGGTAGGATATAAAATCTCGCGATCAATGCAGGCCTGAAAAATTGAAATTTTACGTAATCTGTTATCACAAATTTGAAAATTATAATACCTTAAATTTTTTATGGCCCTCATCGTAATAAAATTTGATGTCATAGCTGTGTTCAATGTGAGGCTGAGGTTCACCATCAGGCGATTCAGATTTTGATTTGTAGACGTAAGTCGCATTGAAGTAAGTCAAAACTTCGGCGTCATGTGATTTTCTGTTAGTTAACCCAATAGTAAAATCGAATTCTTCACCTCCAATTGGGTCTTTGTCGTTTTGCAGATCATTTACATCCATATCTAAATCTAACACCATCTGAAAATCAGAAAATAATTAAAATAAGAACTGAACGACTAGTCTGTATTGAAATACCTCAGTTGGTTCATCCCAAAATGGAATGGTTCTAACGGACATACTATACAAATCGTGGGTGATGAAAGTATTGTATAAATGGGCGTGCCATAAGTAGAATATTGGAGCCACAAATGGTACATCGCTGAAAAATATTTAATAAATTATTTGGCACAAAATAAAAATGAAATTCACTCACAAAGAATTGGTTTTGTGTGTCTTGACAACTGCAGCTAGAGTAGGCAATCTATCTTTATCAAGATTTTCTTGAATTTGATTTCTTTCGGAAACAGATACATTGAATTTTACGCCAAAGAATTTCTCAAGACCCAACGGAATTTTCTGTAATATGCCACATTATTATTTCTGATATTTTCTTCAATATATTATGCATACCGTTCTGGATGATCGTAAATATCCAGTAGGAAGATCAAAAATACTTGGACAATAAGAACAGTATTCTGGAAGACGATCTTCATCGATATACATTCCGATCATGTGATCTTTAATCCAATTGAAAGAGTCTTTGGTGTGTTTCCATTTGAAAACATAATCAGTAAGATTGAAAGAATAAGGAATGTCAACGTATTTTTCATCTTTAATATATTTGTAAGTCTCTGCGCTGACTTCCGCTAGAGGGTTATAACATGAGGCGAAAGCACTGTAGGTCCACATAGATCTACAAAACAGAAAATATTAATTAATTTTAGACGCAATCTGGCAAAATATCATACCTATATTTGGTGTTGTATTCAATGGCATCCACTTCTTCACTATCGTCATTTAAAGCAGCAAAGAATTTGTCCAAATTTTCTAATTTATAGGAAACCAAGTCAGACATATAATCCGTAACTTTAATACTAGTACCAATATCTGAAACAATGTACGTAGATTCTTCAAGTGGGAAGTTTAAGGAGTTGTAGTCGACAACAAGTTTAATAAGATCCAAGAATACTGAAAAAAAAAAAAATTGTGTATTAATATTTTTTCAGTTCTGCAACAAAACTTTCTCTGAAAGATTATTATTTATTAGAAAAAGTCTGCATCCACCATAATAGAGGAATGAGAGAACGGTATTTTACCCCCAATAAAGGAAGCCTTCGTATAAACTAGCTTTGATTTTTTTTAATGTAAAAATAAGAATTTTTAAAACTCTTAAATATGATTTTGGTTACACATGTAAACCAGCCTTAATTTCCTGAGTTTTGAAAAATCAGAAGAAGAAATGGACAATGTACATGGGTATGGAACCATAAAGAAGAAATACTCACGGAGCAGTTGAAAAACGATTAGCAAAAGATTCAAAAAGTATATAAAAATATGAAAACTAGTAACGTGGAACGTAAGAAGTATAAACGACAAAGAACATGAGTTATCCGATGAATTTAGTAAGCTAAACATAGATATATTGTGTATAATAGAAACGAAGAAGAAAGGCAAAGGAGAAGTAACAGTAGATTTGCTACTATACAGCGGTGTTCCTAAAGATAAAAGAGCAGCAGCAGGCGTAGCATGTATATTGAATAAACAATTGATAAAATATGTACAATCTTAGGAGGAATACACTGAAAGAATAATGAAAGTCGGAGTAAGAAAATAAGCAGGCTAAGGCCCGGTTTCACCAAAGTCAGTTAAATTTATCTAGAGGTTATTTTGAGTTAGTTACTATAGTTACAATTGTATCAACAATAGTTTTCGTATAAAATAACCTCTGGATAAATTTAACTGGCTTTGGTGAAACTCGCCCTAAGTTAAAACAATAATAATAGCGTACGGACCAAACGAAGATGAAAGTGCCTGAAATTAAAAATAAATTTTGTTCAATCCTATTATTGAAACATGCTATTTTTTACTTGGATACCAATCTTGAAAGTGTTTGTTTTGTCGCGAAAGTAGTGAGTGTAATTACTTTCGTCCACTCACTCTTTCATAACGAAATAAAGAATAAACTACTATACATATATTACATGTATTTATTGATATGAAAATGAACTTCATAATTATAAAAAATTGCGTTACTTAAATAAGATATACCAGCAACTGAAAACTGATGAGACTCTGTAGTTATCGTAGTAACTTTTGTAATATCAACTTGAGTGCTATTTCTATTACTTATTTTCTCTTCTTTGTTAATTATTTTCCTCGCACAATTTCATTATTATCTTGTTTCATTTTAGTGTCACAATTTATATTTGTAAAAATATCAGGACAAAACAATTTTAATATTTTTGACAGTTGCGGATGTTTATATTTACTTGATCCATAACAACGCATCCGCCGCCTATGCTACTTTAAACTTTAAACATGATCTTTGTTTAAGAAGTGTAATAGATTTTAATGTTTTAATGGATATTTCAATAATAGGATTGAAAAAAACGCTATACAGCACCCGTGAAGAAACGAATTCGCTCACTTGTGGGCCTTTGCACACTCGGCTAGCGCCTCGTGCACAAAACTGCCACCCGCGTGAGCAAAACTCATAGTTTCTTCACTTGTATTGTAATATACTATTGGGAAGAGCTAAACATTACTACAAAAAATAGTAAAGGTAATATCTTTATAGCTGGAGACACAAACACAATAGAAATACACGGAGAAAACTATAGTAATAACAACGTGATTGTTGAAAAAAAAAAATCGGAACTCAATATAAGATTGCAGGGCTAGACGCGGTCCAGAGATTTTTAGCGATAATTTCCTAGTCGAAGCAAAAATAGTGACGAACAACATAAATGAGTTAATTAACGAAAAAAACATGAATAATGTAGAATACGAGACTATCAAAACCTACAAATTGAAGAATGAACAAATAACTTCAGAATATGAACGAAAAATAAAAAAATAATAGATACGGAAAAGACAGATTATTCTGAGAAGAGTGCCGAAGAATTGTGGGAAATATTTAAGCAAACAATTACGGAAGCAGCAAAAAAAAAAATGTGAAATAATCAGATCAAATGTCAATATAAAACAAACATGGTGGAATAAGGAGTTAAAAAAAAGAAGAAGACATGGACTTACTACCTTAGTAATAGAAACGAGGATAACTATAAAAAGTACAAAATACAACGACAAAAAGTATTACAAGCGAAAGAAAAAAGCTGGAAGAAGTTTGGAGAACAAGTGGAACCTAATAGTAAAGAACTAAAGAGAACCAAAAGCTATTCTAAAAAACGCTGAAAACACTTAGAAAAGGAAAAACATACACAACGAACACAATTAAGAATAAGAAAGGACTAATAGTAACAGAAGACTCAGAGATTATGAACCGATGGAAATAATATTTTGAAGAACTTTTACTTATATCTGATGAAGATGAAAAACGTGAAGAAGTACTATATTATGATGAAGCGGATATATAGATGACTCTGATGTAGGAGAAATACAGATGAATGAATTTGAAGAAGCCCTAAAACTAATGAAAAATGGAAAACTGCAGGACCCGATAAAATTACGTCAGAAATACTGAGAGATACATGGGAGAAAAAGGTGCAGAATTATTATTGAGGCTATATAATAAAGTTTGGAACGAAGGACATATGCCAAAGGACTGGGAAATAGAAATCATTCTCAAGCTCCAAAGAAATTTCGTGCACGTGTAGCATACAACATTTTTTCTACAGACGTCAAAAAACTAAAAAATATATTAAAATCGTATTAAAATACAAAAATTAGTAGAATTCTTTTTCTTGACAACGTGCACAAAGTACTTTGTGCAATAGATAAAGTCAGTGCACAAAATACTTCCTGCCCGTTGTCATGATAAACAACTCCAATGCGACATTTCGTATAGGCTATGTGCAAGGGGGCGGAGTTTGAACAAATATCGATGCGAGCGCTCATGGTGAGCACCATTGTAAACATCGAACTCCATTTCTCAGAATACGTCATCGAGCATTCTAGCTTAAAAGTGAAAATAATTGCATATAAAGCTTAGGAAAACGCTTTTTCTGTTTCAGGCTGTTGTGTTAAGGATGATTCAAGTGAAATATAGTTTCATAGATTTCATGTACGCAGTTATAACATAAAAAAACGAGTGAAGTGGATCAAAGCGCTAAGTAGAGTATTATCTGTCTTTCATTATTGATCTATATAACAAAGATGCATGTAATTCAATTGTGAAATCAGAAAAATCGTCATCGATTTGGGATTCATGAATTTACCTTTATCTCTAATTTATAAGGTGTTTCAGTGATAGAAGTTTGTCGGATGCATTTCGCAATAATTTTGTTGGTAATATTGTCAGCAACATATTCTTCAACATGTTTAATATGGCAAAACTAATTTCACGCTTTTCTTCAATTGCTTCTTCGGTAAAAGGGATACAGTGTTTGATACATACAAATCCGATCCGCAAGATCATCGGCGTCATAATTTGAGGTTATCCTGTCAATTTGGACGAATTAAGACGTTTTTTCTAATAGGTACGTTATAATTGAAGAAAAAAAATATTCAGAATAAATCATTTCAACGTACCTTTTATGCTATGCAAGTTATATTATACGCACACAGCTGAATTAAATAATATGAGTACATTTAAAAATGATGAAATTGAAGTTTAAAAGAAGGTGCTACAGTGTTTCCCACCCCTCGGTGGACTGCGAAGAATTTTCAGGAGAGTCACGAGTGTACGGCAATTTTATCGCAAATACATTCTGGAAGTACGTTGAACATGTCCACTGTAAGATGTTTAGTGTGAGTTCAAATCTTTTTGATAATAAGAAAAAGGGCTAAAGTTCAATGCGAAGAACAAGAAGAGACGTGGGAATAGCAACAAAAAGTTTTGATTGGTGTTAGAGTTGGAGTTTTGTCATTTAATGGACAGTTTGAATGAATCCATTTATGATTGATACTTACAAGGAGCTTCTTTATAGTTGCTGAAGAACTCCTCATTGATGTGCATTCCGTAGACGGCCCTTTCGTCACAGAAAACAGCAACCGTAATGTGAACGCCTTCAAAATTTTTAATTTTGTAGCCATGCTTTTTAATGAGTTCCAATAAATGTTGAATAGGGCTGTCACTATCTCTGGCATTAAATTGAGCAAAAGCGAAAGCGACATCTGGAACTCCTTCCATCTTGACGTAAATTGTGTATGCTCCTAAATTTAAAGAAACTGCGAAAGTATCAAATGAGAAGATGCCAACGTTGATGGCATTAGAATGGGGGTTTGCGATAAGACGGGCTTGAAGGGAACCTCCAAAATTGGAATCTTCATCGGTAAAGGCCATCCGGTAGTTGCCGGTAGTCCAAACACGGTCATTTTTTACTGGTTTCATTGTTTGGATGGCTTCGGTTGCGAAGTCGCCCCTAGGAAGCACAAATTAATATCGAAAAATTATTAATTTAAAAATTATTAGCTTACAGATATTCATAATAACCAGTTGAGTTTTCAAGTGACTTGATTGTTGTATATAAATAATTGGTCAAATGCTGTTCATCAGGATTTTGGAATTCGTCGTGATACCATTGAATAATAGTTTGGAATTGTTCGTACGATAATTGAGAATACAGAAGCACATCTAAAGCGGCTACTCGTACTTCATGATGTTCTTCTTTGTTCTGTACAATAGGCCAGAAGTGCTTGTAGACGTCTTCTCCTTCACTCTTCAAATTAGATTTGAATCCGTGCATAGCAAGTCCTCTCAAATGATGAGATATATCTTTATTAATGCATATTTCCAACATGGTTTCTTTAGGAAGATCAAATTTCAAGTTGATTAAACCCAAAAGATAGGTCATTTTATCTTCGTATTTTTCAGATTCTGCAATTAAAAATATTAACTATAATAGTAAAAATTATTTTTAGTGAATTACCTAAGAAATGTTTGTAATACAAGCTAGTATATTTCTCAAAAGCTGCCTTTTCAAGCTTTCCATTTGAGTATGTATCACAAACTAAAGTAGCGAAGCTTAAAATGCCGGCATATTTGACTTGAGGATTCGAAACTTTCAAGGATAACAAAGGTTCCATTTCTTTCACCAATTCCTCGCTGTGATCATCAAGATAAACCGGAAAAGTCGACAATATTTTGATAGCCAAAAGATCATTGACATGTTCGTCTTGATTTTCGATGATGTTTAAAATGAATTCAGCTGCGTCTTTAGTACCCAAATAAGGCAAATATCCCAAAAATAATTGCTGATAGAGATTATCATCTTTCGCTAAGACATCAGTGCTCAATTTTTCAAGAGATTCTTTCTTCATTTCGGATAGGATTTCGTACATGGAGTAGACGGTAACATTGCTTTCTTCATTGGACAAAGGGACAGTGTTGAAATGTTTCTTGAATATTTCGTATTCTTCATTATATTCAGCAATTAATTCTTCTCCAGGTTTTTCGGGGTTGGATTCATCACGACCACCTGTAAAGCCCTTAGAATAATCGAAGGTTAAATTGGCAACTACGGTAGCTTTGGAAACGTCTATTTTTTCGAAGTAGTCGCCGATGACTGCTTCCACAAAAGCGAAACGTTTGCTGAAATCGGAAATAAATTAAATTGTAATAATAGCGAGTTATGATTTTCTCACTTTTGTTCCACTTTTTGGATGGACCTAACTCCTGGCATGGATTGATATTGCACAATTGAGCTAGTTTTGACTATATCTAAATTCAAATTTTCAGCTGTACCATTATAATAATATTGGTACTTAGTATCTACAGTTACAGGGCTATGTTCTCCATTGGTTGGGCCCCAATTTTTAACTCCATATTCGTAGGAAGGACTATCTTCACAATTTTTATAATCAATTATTTTCTCGATGACTGCATTGCCTTCGCTTTCAAATTCATTGCTGGTTACTCTGCAAAGTCCGTACAAAGTTTGCTAAAATAGACATTTTTGTAATGAAACGCAACTTTTTGGGTCCTTTTTATCGTACCCGAATATATTGTCCTTCTTTGGCCCCTACGGTGAGTGCAAAGGTGTTAGCGAAAGCTCTCTTCAAGTTAACAGACCACACAGGGTCTTCGGGTTCATGAAGAATGGTAATATTATAAGGATTGGTATAATCAATAACAAATGGTTTTAGAATTGCTTCTGATTCTTTTGGAATGTATTTAAAATGGCGTAACGCTGGTACACCAACGTGGCCATTGACGAGTGCTGTTTTAACATCATCAAACTAGAAAAAAAAAAGAAAAAAATTAATAAATAGATTGGATTATGAGTCTTTAAGATTTATGGTCTTACTTTGACATAACCTTTGGTTCCAACATTTTGACCAGTAATTATGGCATCTATGGACCAAACGGCTGCAAAATCATCAGCAGCTTCATTGGTTACTCTTACGTCTGCATTGTATTGCCAAACACGATGATAATTTGCGGAGCATTGTAATACTAGCAATGCTAGGACTGAAAATAAAAAAAAGAAATACATATTTAGCTTGAAAAACAAAAATAATTACATTTAAAGACTCAAGGTTTTCACAATTAGAACAATACTCTTGATTGACCATTTCCTCATTAATAAATTGCGCTTTTTGAAAATATATACAGACGTAAATAAATTTTGAGTTTGTTAATTACTATTTTTCGAATCACAATTTTGATAATTAAACTTTAAATTCAAATTCAATAAAAAATACAGGACCTTATCCAAATAATTTTTCTTTAAATATATTTAAATTATTTAAATTTCCATTTGTATCGCTCATATAAAATATTGAAGAATATACTTGTAGATAAAAACAGTTCAATCTCAATTCAATTAATGAAAAAAATATTTGTGGATATTTTACGAACCTGTGTAGAATGTAATACGTCCCATGGCTTCAACACACTGTCTGGACTCAGCGAAATATCCCAATATATAAACCATTCCTTAATCTTGGTGTGGCAAGGGTCAAAATGATATCAAATTTTTTTTAGTGCTTTTAATTCAAACAGGATTAAATTTTTATACAATTAGATGAATTCCTTGGAAATATTATTGTTTTTTAATTAGGCTAACAGTATATTTTATGAATTGATTAATTCGGAAGAAATTACGGTATGGATATTTTATCATTCTTAGAAAAATGCCCGTTAGATGAGTGTCTAAAATGATTGCTCATGTCCTTCTGGAAAATTATTATAAATAAACATATTATGTGATAAGGAAGCTAATTATTTTAATAAAATTATTATGCATTTCTTCCTTGAAATTCATAATTGAAACAAGGAGTTTCAAACGTTGATAGCGCCCTTCTGTTTTAGTTGACAATTTCTGATGTGATTTTCACTTTAAAACACTGTAATTCTGTAATGAAGAAATGTATCTAGTGTCCTTTTGTTTCATTTATATTATTGCTATATCCTTAACGTATACTATACATTTTTTTAGTCACTGGTTTAGTCGAAAATTAACTTTTAACTTTCCCTACGGAACTCAAATTTTTTTTTAAAAATCGGTCATTTTGTCGGTCTTTTTGTTTGAAAGCATGATAACTTGAGAACGCGTACGAATTTTCGACTGTTTTATATTAAAGTTTTTTTTTTGAAAAGTTGGGTTTAAGTTCGTAAATGAGCTTTTTTAACCAGTGGTACCAAAACTTTATTTGCGAACTTCGTAGTGTTTTTCGTTTATTTTATGAACATTTGTATTTATCGTGAAATATAAAATAACTGAAATTGATTATTAAATAATTTGGCACAACATTCACTTGAAACATTTTTAAAAATTATCAGCTATTTATTTGTTATTATTAAAATTTTAAATTATTACAGAATTCGTAATATTTTTCTGAAGTAAAGAAATAATGAGAATCATAATGTGAAATTAGAATTATTATTACTCATATTCAGACATCACGTGCAAGCGTTCGTCAATTGTTTTTTCAATGATGTCTAGTTTGGTATCAATTTAAAGCTCTCGGGTGGATTAATTTAGTAAAAATATAAAATAAATAATCAGTGGAATCCGCGTTACCCTCTTTAAATTACACTTCCAGCAATCAAATGTCAAAACTGTATATCCAAATGAATTAAATACTCCGAAAATCTAAAAATGATTCTTCATCTTATTTTATGTAAAGGCTGATTTATAATGGATTTAATTTAGGAATTCACATTTAGAAATTTAGATTCATAGTCTTAGATCCCCGTTCTCTTTTCTTTTTTGTATAACCTAAAATTGACCTTTTGAGTAGCCATTTTTCATAGCCAAAACCAATTTATCTGCACAGATAATTGAATTTCGGTTTGATTTATTACTTTTATCACATGGTTATGTGTGCTCTTCCACCATATTCATGATTTGAATATATTTTCTGTGACAGTTGACAATTTGAAATTTTTGACTTGTCAGCCTATGTCTACGATTGGCTGGATTTATAATTGAAAGAATCTAAATTTATAAATCAAATCCATCATAAACTAGCCTTAAGGCTGGTTTATGATGGATTTAATTTAAGAATTCACATTTAGAAATTTAGATTGATAGTTTTAGATCCTCATTCTTGTTCATTTTTTGAAATATAACCTGTAATTGTCTTTTTGGATAGCCATTTTACATCGCCAAAATTGTTTTATTTGCACAAATGATTGAAATCGGTTTAATTTATCACTTTTATCATATAAATATGGGTGCTCTTCCATTATATTCATAATTTGAATATTTTTTCAGTGACAGTTGTCAATTTGGAATTTCTGACATATCAACCAATGTCTACGATTGGCTGGATTTATAATTGAGAAAATCTAAATTTGTAAATTAAATCCATCATAAACCAGCCTTTAAAGACTAAAATATAACTGCCATCTGTCACTTTAAGAATGACAGCTGTCACTTGGAAACTGACAGGTGTCACTTTGAAATATGCAATTAATTAATGCAACGCTCTAAATTTATGAAACAGCAATGAAACTGGCCATGAAATTTATGCTCCAGAATTATTGTGGTGACTACAGCCGATTTTTATTTTGAGGAAACAGATGAAGTTTATAATTCTCTTCCAAATGCTATAACTGTGATTATTTCCATATCTTTCCTACATTCGTACACCTACACAGTTTGAAATTTTTTGAATCATTGATTTAATCAGAAATTATTTTTTTTGAAAGAGCTTATTAGAATAGAAATTTCACTTTAGAACGCTGTAATTTTGTAATGAAAAACTAAAGTGCCTTTTTGATTTATTTATATTATTGCTGTATCCTTTCTACGTTATTATCCACATTTCGAATATTTTTGAATTACCGATTAAGTCAGAAATTAATTCTTTGTCGAAATGCTGTAATTTTGTTATCTTTCCACATCCTTATCTTATTCTATAGTTTACTTTATCATATACAGGGGTTTAGGTTTATATTTAGAATCATTTCTTTGATATATTTTTTCCTCTACTTCCTTATGATCTTTATTTCATTTTTCAGGAATATAGGTACATAAAATACAATTTGAATGATGGATCGTCGGATGTTGAATAATTCAGGATCAGTAAATAAAGAACAATTCACATCACTTGAGCAAACGTTTCGAATCTTATTGACTCTTCATCAGTGCCTAAATACAATAAACATTAGATACATTTCCTCTTCCTTCCTATCCAACATCCGACGATCCATCATTCAAATATATTAACTTCTGGATACGATCTATATTTCAATAAAATACAATTTTCTATTAATTTGTTGAATATATTTTCTAAGATCTTTGTTGCAAAACTTTTGAAGTATCCGGAAACATGACTATTTCTTTTTAATTTAGGAAAAAGTAGTGCTGAAACGTACTGATGATGTATAATCATTCATCGCTCGCACAGCGTTGCTGACTCCGTTCGCTCCACTGGCACAATCTCTTTTATACATGCGCAAAAGACGCCAAGCTCATCTCCACTATTTTCAAAGTTGAACTTTTAAAAGTCATAAATGGCAGGGCTATGTTTTTAGACAACTAATTGAATAGCCTTTACTACTCATTTATTTGCTTTCAATTTATTATTTCTTGATTATTTCATGTCGGGATCAATTTGAATTACAAAATTAGAGGTACATTTGGCTCTATGAAATTATTATTTGTTAATAATAACTTTCTGAATATATGGGATTATTTTGCGATAACCTCTACCAAGAATCTTTTTGCAAAAATTATGTAATTAATATGTGTTTGTGCATTTTATTTTGTCACTTTATTCTCGTATTGCTGATTATATTATATAAAATTGAAGCTGAATTTGATATAACTACTGACCCACTGATTAAAAAAAAAAATGACCTTCTTATGCAGTTCAAATCTTTATAAATATTTACTATATTAATCATTATCTGAAATATAATTATGTAAATACTTTTAATAGGATCTTGTTTTTTACTTAAATTACAGAGATATTTGTGGCCTTCAGTTCTTCATTTATTCAATTTTATATCATATTAATATAAAGCTTAATCAAATAGATAATACATTATATATTACATGGTATATACTTTTTATTTGCCAGTATAGCTACATTTTCCGCAAATGAGTTTATTGTAAACAGCGAACGTTTTTATAGAAATATATTCGGTAGTATAATATATTTCAACTGTAGAACCAACTACATATATGACGTCATCTTCTAAGAAATAGATCCTGTAAAAATATAGATTATTATTAAAATTATTAAAGATCATAATAATTCATTTACTTCAAATCGTCGTTTTGTTTTTCAGGATTGCTATTAATTTTTTCTTCGTTTAAAATTATTGTTAGTTTTCCATTTTCCATATTAGCTTGAAGGATATTTGCTCCGGACCAAAATTTGAATCCAACTGCTTTATTATTTAATTTTTGCACTGTCAAACCAGCTTTAGGTGGATCGCTGCAGTCAACAAAAGCCACTTCCTCTTGAGTGTCTTTGAATACTTGTCCATGATTCCCAGTAAATGATTTTAGGCTATTTGGTGATATAATACAAGTACCTGAAAAAATAAAAATAAAAATGTAAAATTGAGATAGTTGTAAATAGTTGAATTTTCTTACTGGAGATACCGGCGGCGATATCATAATCGTCGTAAGCAAGTGCAGTCGGATCAACTCTTACGAAATCGTAAAAAGCACTATTTTCTTCGTAATCCAATAAATCAGGATTACTAATACCAAGTAATATTTCTGCAAATGAATGAGATATGGAGATATTTAAATGTCCTTCGTCAATGTGTTTGTATTCTAAAACTTTGTATCCTAATTTAGTCTTTTCCATGGTTTCTTCCAAATATTTTATGTTTCCAGCCTAAACAAATAATTTTAGCATGAGAAAATATTTTTCATCTAATATTATACATCTAAGATATGGTATAATTTTACATTAGTTGATTATAACGAATAACCATGCCAATTGTTTATGAAAAGTTATATCTACTGTCGTTAATAAATTTAATGTCCGACTAGTTTATTATTGTTGTCATAATAACACTGATTTCAGGGTAATTATTTAACAAATAATACCCGAGGGCATTATGTTTCAAAATAATGCCCTCGGGCATTATTTTGAATAATAACAAACAAGTTTCTTTGTTACAGCAAGTAACTAGGGTAATTTCTCTGATAAAAATCACAGTAACAGGACATTCATTGCTTTGATTGAAATACAACAAAAGTCGGACATTAGACTTTGAAGGCACCAAGGGAGTTGAACAGACAATAATGCCTACAATCAACGAACACACCTCGGGCCAGAGGCTCTCGGAAAGTACACTGTTGACCTCAGGCATTATTGTCCTTTTAACACCCTTGATACCTTAATTACTATTGGAAAACTCTGAAATAGGAAATAGCGACCTAAACGGCTCTACTGCTTTCTTGGTCAAAATAGAGCTACGCTATATTGCAGACAGAGCCGTCTTTAGAGTTCGTTGAACTCTGTCATTTATCGTTTTATATTTTGCAAAAATTTGGGCTGTATGCCAAGAACTACTAGACTGTAGCCTATTGAGCCTGTGCTTCAAGTTGGTGATTGCAGAAGCTTGTAGGACTATTTATATTTTTCAATCAATGATAAAATGCGAAAAATATTTAGTTTGCATTGTGTAAGCCACAAAGTAAATTTTATAAAATTCTTACTTGTTTGAAATCAGCGTAAAGACCATAGACATCATATTTAGATAAGGCATTATGAGCTTTAATGCAGGCTTCAGTAGGTGGTACATATTTGGATCCTTCTGAATCTTCCTTACATTTCTTATATTCCGTGCTCTCTTCTACTTTTCTATTTTGCGATTCAGTTGCCTAAAATGTGAATTAATAAGAATTTCCTGGAGTAGAAAATGGAAATTATGAGGGCTGTTCTGAAAATAGTGAGTAGCGGGCCATAAAAGCCATCCACAGTTATAAACCTAAAACCAAACAACTGTCTTCGAAAATGTTAAAATAATGCACGAAAAAAGCTTAACTAATAAAATGATTGCTGCTTTCTTTAGCAATACCTTTAGAGGATAATAAAACCATAACTTCAGATTAGTATACAGAAATCTGTATCTCCGAAATCTTCAATAAATTGTTTGTAGAGCATCCAAAGATTGGTTTCCATGGCATATTGTTGCACTCGAAATAAAACAGTCGCAAAAATTTTCTTACATGAATCGAGAGCGCAACTTTTCACCCATCCACCCTGCAGTCCTGATTTTATCCCAATTGATCTTGTTTAGGTCGACTTTATTTCAACCGCCTCTCATATTTTAAAAAGAGCCCTCGTATATTGATAGAATTAATACTTGCCGTGTATACTTCAGTGAATTTTATCAGTTTTTCGGGGCATTGGCTCAAAGATGGTACTTCTCCCCAAGCTACCGTAATTTTTCCTCTAGCTGGCTTAATTGGTTTTATAGACAACTTGTCACTTCTTTTACTAGGATACAATGTTTCACTATTTATACAAATCTAAAAGCCTCAATTAAAAAACTATATCATTAATAATATTTTCCAAATTTACCTTATGGTAAGATCCCTCATTATAATTATTGAAAAAATCAATGTACAGTGCTGTACTTTGCTCAACATGTGTCTTAGATTGGTCATCAACAGAACTGGATTTTGTGGTCATAGCTGATTTAAAAGTAGAGTTGATGCCAGAAAGTACTTCTCCATCAAGTTTTTGATTATGAAAATTGAAGGAAAATTCAAGTCCGGCCTCGTCTAATGGATCATTATTTTTTGTTATTGAATCTACGTTGATAAACAGATCCAAAACACTCTGAAAAATTGATTTGTATGTAATACAACCTGAAATAGTGGTATTTAGGATAACTCACTTCATATTTCAGTCCAAGATAGGCTGGACTGATGCCGAAATAAAAGCTATCTAATTCGTTAACAGTTTTCATGTAGTAATTTAAATGCAACAAGTACATTAATGGTTTTGCAGGAGGAAAAGCGCTACAAAATTTCAAATATAATAATGATTAGATAATAAATTTGGGGTACGTACTGTCCATTGCTGCGATGATTATATTGCATAACAATAAATGGGACAGGACCACGAACTGGTTCCATATTATTTAATTGTTTCTGTTCTTCACTGTTATTTGTTCTTGATCCATAAATTGTTAAACCAAATTCTTGTAATTCAAAGACACTCTGAGAATAGTTGAAATTATCATTAAAAGTCTCGTTTTCTGAAATGTTGTATTTACCTCATTGTGATTTCCTCTAGGTATCTCAAAATATTCATCACAATCAGGGCAGTAATGCTTAAAATTGTCTTCCTCTTCATCTTCGTTATAAGATGTTCCGAGAAAACTATCCGATACCCATTTGAATGTATCATTTTTAAGGCGCCACGAAATTACCATATCCGTTGTATTTAATTTGAAAGGAAAATCAAATGCTTTTTGATCTTTTCGGTGTTTATAAACTAGTGCTTCGACTTTTGCAAGCGGATTATCACATTGCACAGTAGAATCATACGAACTTACCGACCTAAAATATTATACACACTAATACAATAGATTCAACAAATTAATTTAGAATAATTACTTGAAATGGTAGACTACATCTTTAAGTTCATCATCGCCAAAAAATACCTCAATATTTTCAAATTCATGGTAAATAATATCATGGATTCTTTCTGTTACTTGGATTGCAGTTCCCGCTTCTGACGGAATGGAATAGAATTTGATAAGTGGAAAAGAAATTGGTTGATAAAATACCAAAAGTTTCAACATATCTAGGAACACTGAAAAAATATTTTTTTTTTAAATTAAAACTATTATTACAGAAATATAAAAGTCTTACAAGGATTTTCACTATAGGAATCAATGTTGTCCTTGTCAAGATGAAGTCCTACAACAGCCCGTCCTTCAGTGAAAAGTGCTATGTCAACATGGATATCCTCCCCTTTCTTTAATTCACAACCACATTTCTTGATTAAGTCAAGCAAGGCACTTGCGGAACTCTCGCTACTGTTTCTACTATTTACAAACGCTTCGTATACTTTTTCATAAACACCTCCTAATTTTATATATAGGGTATATGAATCTAGTTTAAGAGACATTTCAAAATGATCAAAAGAAAGATGGATAGTATCAAGACCGTTTGAAATTGGCGTTCCGATTAAGCGGGCTTGAAATGAAGCTCCGAAGTTTGCATCATCGTCCGAAAAGGCTAGACGATAATTTCCGGTTGTCCATGTATTGGTAGAGCGATGAATGGTGTCTTTTTGAAGCCTTGCAGTTGCAAAGTCCGACCTGGGCAAATGAAAATTTAAACAGAGATTTAGAAACCACTTTGAGATGTGCTTACAAATAATCAGAATATCCAGTAGAATTTTCCAAAGACTGTAGAGTAGTAAAAACGTAATTAGCAATGTGTTCTTCAGTAGGAGTTTCAGGTTTTTTCTCGAAAGTATTCACAATAGTATTAAAATCTTTTTCTGTTATATTTGCTGATAACAATAAGTCCAGTGCGCTGATTCTTACATCAAAATTTTCGGATGTATTCTGTACTACCGGCCATAATTGTGCAAAAATCTATATAAAAAAAATTGATATTAGTCAATAAAGACGGTAGAAATTAATTACATTTTCCTCCGCGGAATTAGTGAGGTACTTTTTGAAACCAAATGTAGCTAAAGCTCGCAAATTTGCTTCCAAATCGTGATCGGTTATAATCTGAAGCATTAATTCTTCTTTAAGTGTCTTAGCCAAGTTTATTATTCCTAAAAGATAGGACATTTTTTCTTCATAATTCTCGCTTGCTGAAAATTGAAAATCATTAAAATTATTACAAAAAAATAATAAAAAGTTATTCACTTTTAAGACTAGTATAATATTCGTTGAAAATCTTGACCAAATATTTCTCTTCAACATCTCCTCTTTCAAAAGTTTCCGAAACTAAAGCAGCGTAGCTCATAAGTCCTGCATATTTGACTTGGGAATTTCCTACATGTTTTAAATTTACGAATAGTTCGAATTCTTCTAACATTTTTTGACTGGGTGCGTTTACATAAATAGGAAAAGTAGCCAATAATCGAATCATTATTAAATCATTGGCTTTATCTTCTTTAACCATTTTTAGAATAAAATCTGCGGTGGCATCTGTTCCAATGTAAGGTAATAAAGATATAAGTAGGAGAATGGTTTCTGGTTCTTCATCATTAAAGATTGGATGTGATATCAATGAAGACATTCCTTCGCGATTTAATTCGGACAGAGCACTAGAATATTTAAATACAATTAAATTATTTTTCTACAATCATATTTAAGATGGCATTTAATGAATTGGTTGCCAAGACGCTAAGTATCATTTCATATACATCTTCGAATTTAAATTTTGATATGATATTGCTCAATTGAGATTACTTTTTTTTCTTAACACTTCTGTGGCCTCTCACACCCACACCCACCGCTACTATAGCAGTCGGTTTGCTGATAAGTTGTTCGAGATCAACTATCGATATCAAAATCAGCCGGCCCACTATGACTTTCTCATTTGCAACGCTACCTGTTGGGCTATAAGCCCGGTCTGAAGCTCAAATTATTTTTCATAATAATATTTAACATTTTTTCCACAATTGATTTGTGCTGTCTTAATGTACGTTTGTAGAAAAATATAGTATGAGACTTGTGCTATGAGCTTGCTTTGATCGTGGTCAAAAAATTTGTAACTTTTTTGACTTACTTCCACATTTGATCTACTCTGTCAATGTCTCTAATATCAGCATTTTCAATGGGCCGTTTCTTGAATTCTTTCGTGAAGTTTCCTAGAGCTGCTGCAAATTTATCTATAACTTCAGTTTGTTCACTCTCCTTTTCTTCAACTGAGAATTCCATAATAATTGAAACCTTCTTGGAGCCTTCAGGAATATTTAAGGGCGTGAAATCTTCTGTTGTACTTAGCATTTTAAATTCCACTCTACAAAAAAAGTTGTAAAGTAAAAATAAATATAATCTAAGTAGCTTACCTTTGTTCCACATGATGTGTGGCCCTAACAGCAGGCATATTTTGATAAGTGAAATTTGAAGTAGCTTCTACGTATTTTAACTTTCCTAATTTGTCAAATGTATAATATCGTTCATTTTCTATTTGGTTAATTGTGTGATTATTTTTTAGGTCTATATCGTCAACATTTTGCCATTCGGTGTTTGGAAAATCAGTGCAACTGTTGCGATTAATAATTTTTTTAATTATTTCTTCGTCTTTTTGAGGATCTCTTTCGTAATTTACTTTGCAGTTACCGTAAATTGTTTGCTGTAATAAAAAACTAAATGAGACTCAATATTTCACAAAAATACGGCTCTGGATTCTTGTGAGTACTTTTGAAAAATCTTTTTCTGGTAAATATAATTATTGGAATTATAAAAATTTGTTTTAACAGTAAAATTTATTGAATATTAAGGGATAAAGTACGTCAGAACGATTCGACGTATTTTTATACCATCCTAATACAGAGAAAAATGATCTTCCAGGAATTTTAAAAAAGAGCATTTATTTATTAGATGGACAAAAAAAATTCTTACTTCAATGTTTTTGGTACCATCTTTGGTTGTTTTATCAATATTAAAAATGCTGGCAATGGCTTTTTTCATGTTAACAGACCATTCTGGTTCTTTTTCGCCGATTGAAATTTCTACTTTATTCTCCAAATTGTTGTAGTAAGCTTCAAATGGAGTTGTTATGTATTTTACATCCTCCAAAGGTTTTTTTAATTCAGGCTCTTTTGCTGATCTTTCACCATTAAATACCGAAGTCTTCAAATCGTCCAACTATAAAAAAAAATAATTGTAATTATTGTAGTTCAATGTGATGATATACAAATTAGATATTTACCTTAAATATTTTATTACTATCCAAATTTTGCACTGTCAATGTTCCAGAAATAGTCCATTTTGAAAAGCCTTCAGCTGAAGCCTTATTACTTGTGATAATATTGGCTTTGTAGTCATATACTTGCTGTTCTTTAGCATTTATTATGTTCAAGAGACAAAGAACAATAAAAACTACAAAATATATTAATTATTTATAGGTCAAGTTTCTGTTCTTATCACAAATTATTTTTCAAATTTTTCCGTATTAAAAAGATCTAAAAATCCTTTTTCCTTTAATTTACACTAGTTTTGTAATCAAGGAAGCCCTAATTCAAGAAATTATTAAGAAACGTTCATAAATATGGAACCTATAATCATTTATGTACCAGTTGATCAAAGTAAAATATTTAGACCTTATTTTTTTGGTTAATCTTGAAATAAAGAACTCCTAAAAAATCATTTTTATGAAATGAAATTAGCAATGATTACCTTAATAATTTAATTTGAGTTCTTATAGGCCATATTACTTAATTTTCAAGGATAATTGAAAATTATAGCGTTTCCACAAAAGTACAGAATTTGTTGAGAAAAAAAACCTATTTGAATATTATTAATAAAAGTGAATAAAATATTGCAACAATTTTTAATACTTTTGCGAAAATTCAAACTATTTATTATTAAAAAAAAATTATCTTCAAGTCGCTAAAATTGAAATAAAGCATTATGAAATAATAAACATTGTGCTTATTTATTTAAAAAAATTTCGTAAAAAAATTCAAATAATAACTTATTTTCAAACTATTAGAACGATTGTGCAAATGTGTAATATCCTTACCAAAAAAATAATTGTCCCGTCCCATGGTTGCTACTAGACTGGATGTATTTGATAATTAGATCACTTTTATACTTTTTGCTGGACCTAATCATGCAAAAGGTCAAGTACAATTTTTATTTAGTGGATATGTTTACCAAATAATAATATATTAATAAAATAATTGGAACAACTGAAACTAAAATATTTCAAAAGATTTAAATTATTTTTAGTTTATAGATTAATGAAATTTATTAACAAATAATTAAAATATTCATTTTCCATTATCTCATTGAAATATAGTTTTATCTGATTTGTGGCGCATGTAGTTATAGTCTATTCCAATTAAGAACGGTCCAAAACTCTTATAAGATTACGATTTAAACCTTCTGATGGGCCGAAATGGAAGCCTGATTCACTCACATTAAATGCAGAATTTAAAACAAACTTTAGTAAAAATGCAATTAACTCACTCGTGAAGTTGCTATTTTGGTAAACAAAAATCAAAATCTAGTATGAAAAACTACACTACTAGAATCGCAGGCTAAACCAATAAAACGCAAGCTAAACCACTATGTATAAAATATGTCCAACACACACAAAAAGTGTGCCGAATTCAGGAGCTTCATGATTTACCATGGCAATGTATTCCATCATTTTCGTACTCAGTTATTCTAAAATATATAGGCTATGTGCAAGGGGGCGGAGTTTGAACAAATATCGATGCGAGCGCTCATGGTGAGCACCATTGTAAGCATTGAACTCCATTTCTCAGAATACGTCATCGAGCATTGTAGTTTAAAAGTGAAAATAGTTGCATATGAAACTTTGGAAAATGCTTGTTCTGTTTCATAGATTTCATGTACGCAGTTATAACATAAAAAACGAGTGAAGTGGATCAAAGCGGTGAATAGAGTATTATATGTCTCTCATTATTAATCTATATAACAAAGATGTTTGTAATTCAATTGTAAAATTAGAAAAATTCGTCATGGACTTGGGACTCATGAATTTACCTCTATCTCTAATTTGTTAGGTGTTTCATTGATAGAAGTTTGTCGGATGCACTTCGCAATAATTTTGTTGTTAATATTGTCAGCAACATATTCTTCAACATGTTTAATATGGCAAAACTAATTTCACGCTTTTCTTCAATGCTTCTTCGGTAAAAGGGATACAGTATTTGATACATACAAACCCGATCCGCAAGATCATCGGCGTCATAATTTGAGGTTATCCTGTCAATTTGGACGAATTAAGACGTTTTGTCTAATAGGTACGTTATAATTGAAGAAAAAAAATACTCAAAATAAATAATTTCAACGTACCTTTCATGCTACGCAAGTTATATTATTCGCACACAGCTAAATTAAATAATATTAGTACATTTAAATAATTATAGGTATGAAACAATGACAAAATGTAAGGTTTATAAATATAGAAGGTTGCCTCATTCAACGAATTCAAGATACGCATGCACTACTTTATGACGTAAGCGCTAGACCCTCCACTCTTAGAAGAACATTATCTGGATAGGATAAAACACAGTAACATGCCGCTGAATTGAATTTTTGGATAATCTTTTATTTTTGCAAAATTTCTATGTCTGTCATCTTGTGTAGAGAAAGAAGAGTATATTTTGCAAAATGAAGAATGGTTTTATTCTAAGAAATATAAATTGTTCTATCAATAATAATGTACATACAAATAAAATAAATATAATAAAAATAATTAAATTTCACATATTTCACTAAAAATAACTACGAATTCAGAGTTTGTGATATTAGTTTGCAATAGAGATATTAAAAATTGAAATATGCACGCAAAATTATCTGGACTATTTATATTGTTTGAATTATTATGACTTGAACCAGATAATATGTATTGATTTCAAAGATGGAGGGCTTTTTTCATCGCTTGCTGATAATTTTATCTGACAGTTAAAAACTATGGCTACGATTGTTGAAGCACTCGTAATCATAGCTATCAGTCGCCAGACAAATTTATAAGGAAGCGGTGAATCAGATCGCAGATATCTTGTAAATAGATATTTATTTTACACTACAAATAATACGAAACGCACTGAAAACAGAAACTATTCGAATGATACACGAGTAAATTTCATTCTAAACTGTCTTACTTGTATACAGGTAAAAAGCAGAAATGTTTGAAAAATACATACATTCAATAGTTCCACCTTTAAAACGCGGGTGTAATCTTCTTCCGAAAAATGTTCGGAACAAATATGACATGCATTTGCATTCCATTTCCTATCTCTCTTACATCGTTTCACCCATTGTTTTCTGATGCATTCGTTTGTCGGAAAACTGTGGTATGATATTTGCTGCGATGATTTTTTTGTCTTGGTCAAACTATTATCACACGTTGATACATCGCGTTCCTGGCATCTTTGATTATAATAACTATTAGAAATTAGAATGAATTCTCAATCTAGAAAAATTTTATTTACCTTGGATTAAATATGATTAAATGCAGAGGCAGATTTAGCTAGATTGTTTTTGATGAGCTCCCTTAAATGAACATTGCATAGCATAGAACATAAAAGTCAAACCAACTGTTTGCCTTTTTAATTTTAATTTTTATTCATTCTTCAAAATTTGGCGCCCCCTAAATTCTGGGCACCGAAGTATGAGTCGCATAGGCCTAGACCTAAATCTGCCTCTAATTAAATGTGGTTATTAATTCAAACAAAAGTGCTAGAAAAAAATATAAATATATCATTCTACTTGTTAGACAGTAGCAGCCTATCTCTCTGGGTCTAGCGCTGACGTCATTTATCCCCACTACTACTCCCATCACCGAATACACAGAGCTTATGGGATGAGGCAACCTTTGTATGTATAAACCTTGGATAAAATGGGAGTTCAATCGTTCTCCATTGCCCGCTAGAGGCGCTAGTAGACTTCATGCACGTAGCCTATATGTCTTTATTTATAATATTTTAGTGAAGCTTCTCTAAGTAGTGAAAAGAGCTGACCTCGGCCCAATGTCGTCAAATCGCCAATTATTTGCAGCTAACTTCAGGAGTGCCTGTCAACTACATTTTAGCCCAATTTTTCTGAAAATGAAATTCAGAATTCAAGAAATGAAAGTTACAAATATATTCACACATTACCTAAATTGATACAAATTTAAATGTTCTAGGTACACAGTTTTTCAAGATGGTAGCCGAAACGTCCCAATTAAACATATAGCTTAGGTCTATACCGTTTTTTTTATGGTCTCTTGGCCACATTCCAATTATTGAAAAGATGACTTATTATGTCTCTCTTGATTGCAATAAAAATAAAAACGTAATTTATATTATTATTATTATTTTTTAAATATTAATTCCTAGCTTTTACCATCTATTAGGTATTATACAATTGCATATATGTTCCTCAATCAACGGTTGTGTAAAACCCCCTAAATCTTTAAACCGGTCCTGTAGGCCTCATTATTTAGAATGTACAGACTTTCAAAAATTGGTAATTAAATTAAAAATGATGTGTTCATTTTGGTTTTGGCAAATATGATCAGTTTATAACAAGCATTCAGAAAGAGACTACAAAAATCAGTATGGGTGAGAAATATATTTCTATTTTTGTATACTAGGAAGATAAATAATAACTTTGAGAAAACAAATTTTACTTTTTAATATGTAACCAATCTTATCGATTATCATAAAAAGATTCTAATGAATCGTTTTTAATTTCAGATCCTAAAAATCAGAGTAAAGCGGAATCTTTATCAAACCCACGAACGGGGAATTTTTCTTCAAATTTGTTCCAACAGGCTTTACAGTCTATACAACCTACTTCATCCGCTCAAGGTAAGAATTCAATAAATATATTTTACTGTTGAAGAACAAATTTATCTTCAGCTTCAACTTCGACTTCTTGTCCTGCACGTGCACCTATCTTAAAAAGATCAAACATTGCCCTTGAGAAGAAAAAATTAGAAGAAATATATGTACATGCAAGCAAATTAAGTGTAGTTGAGGTAGTTGAGGATTTACCTCCTTTTGAACAACCTCAATCCAAACAAAGTGAGGAGCAAACAAAATTCACTTTGCGTCAACCAAAATCATTACAGCCTCAACAAATTCAAAAAAAATGTCCAATATTCAAGCCTCAAGAAAAAGAATCTGATAATGTGAAAGAATTATCTTTGGGCATACCAAAGAAGAAGCATTATCGACAAGGAGGTACTCGAGGACAAAAATTAACCGTCGAATCAAATCACATAGCACTCAACATCAATCCAAAATTCGAAACTGCATTCCATTACGATATTTCTATAATTCCTGACAAGCCTAAAAGATTATTCCGCAATATTTGGGAAACCTTCCGTAATGACCATTTGAAAAACTACCCGCTTGCGTTTGACGGTGTCAAAAACGTATATAGCCCAAAATATCTTTTCGATAGTTTTTGTGAAGAAGTTGTCGTCTGTGACAACCTAAAACGGATGTCTTTTCGTATTGTGATGAAATACGCAGCAGAAATTAATCTTAGAGCTCTTTTTGATTATATGGCAAGTGGATGTGTCACTCCAATACCACAAAACGCTTTACAATGTGTTGATGTTGTTTTGAGAAATGTTTGCAGCATGAAATTTGTCAAAGTTGGAAGATGTTTCTTCAGTGAGCCCACCACAGGAAGAATTATGCGATTGGGGGATGGGATGGATTTATGGCTTGGGCATTTTCAAAGCGCTATCATTGGCTGGAAACCTTTTTTGAATATAGATAGTACGTATTTTAAATACTTTTGTGATTTTCGCGGCTAAATCACAATCAGAAACATTATTTTCTGAAAATGAGGGCCCACCACCAAATTTACTATTTTTTATTGCAAAAAAGATTATTCTATTTTTAACAATGAAATATTTCGATATCGATAATCATTTTAAAAAGGAATCAACATTTTTACATTTGAAAATTACCTAAATGAGGGACGTAAAGTCTTTAACTTGAAATTTTTATCAAAACCAGTTATCTAAGAACATGTGAAAGTTATTCTTCAAACTCTATATTTTTAAAAATAATTTTTTCATTATTTTGCTTAAGCCGAAGGTATAACCAGATTAATACAAGCTCTGCCACAGTAGCGTTAGCCCAATCAATCAGTTTTCGGGGAATTTACTGGAATTAACACATTTTTTTATTCCCTTATAGAACTTTTTCCTTCAAAAACATATTTTTGTTGGTTGGGCCAACTTTACTGGGGCAGGATTTGTAGTTATTGTGAATTATAAAATTGTTATTTCCCAATTATTATAAATCGCTCATTATCATGTCTCGCGCTCCGCCCTCAGCTGTAAGTTTTCTCTAGTAGTAGCACATATTTTGTTTATTTACGTGAATCTCTCGGCCGAAGACGAATGTGTGACCGCAGCTGCTTTTTCGGCCGAAAGCGAAGCTCTGGTCGGACGTTACTGTTCAGTTATACATTTGGCGTCAGCCAAACTTCGGACCAAGCTTTGGTGTTGATAAAAAATAAGAAAATAATGGGTATTGTTTAACAGTTACAAATAAGGCTTTTCCAACACCTCAACCGGTTATTGATTTAATGTTAGAATTATGTAAAGGTGATTTGAGTTTTATCGGCGAAGAAGCTTTGAAAAAGATTGAAACATATTTAAAAGGACTGAAGGTAGTATTCGAAATTCACTTCTTCAGTTGCTATACAAATTATTTATTCAGGTTTTGTATGAAGTGCCAAATCAGCCATCATCCCGACGAAATTACCGTGTAAATGGTTTAGTCGGAACTCCTGACCGTTCAGATTTTGTAACAAACGGTCAAAGAATTTCAGTTCTACAATATTTTGCTCAACACAAAAAATACAGGATAAAATATTCCCATTTACCCTTACTTTGGGTTGGATCTAAGGAAAGAAATATTTATTTACCTGCTGAACTTTGTAGCATATTATCTGGACAGGTAAATATTTTTAACTGTGGAAACCCATTATATTACAGAATACATCTTCTTTCAGGTAAATAATAAACTTCTAAATGAAACTCAAACTTCTAATATGATAAAACATGTGACTACTAATACTAAAGTAAGAAAAGAAATGATTTTGGCTTCTCTTAAGCAGGTATTATCATATTTGGGTTAAAATTTTAGATTATATACATTTAATTTATTCTTAGATCAATTTTAATAACGATCCGGTAGTAAACGCATTTGGTTTAGAAATTGGACAAGAATTTGAAAGAATTCCAGCAAGATTATTGCCTTCTCCATCACTGGAATACAAAGATGAAAAAATTATCAAACCTCAAAAAGGTGTTTGGAAACCAACGGAATTTTTACAAGCTCAAAATCTTGAAAACAATTCGTGGACAATCATGAATTTAGATAGACGAATAAACGATGATTCTCTTGAATATTTTGCTCGAATGGTATGACCCCAATCAATAAATAAAGGTGATTAGATTTAATATTTGGTTTTAGATAGCACAAAGTGCAAGACAATTGGGAATGCAAATTCAGAAGCCTTTAAGGCCTTATCCAGTGATGCAAAGATTCAATCCTGATAGTTTCGAACAATTCTTGATGAATAACAAGAATCTTAAAATTATTTTTGTGATAATACCTGAGTATCCATTGAAAATTTATGATCAGGTATTATTTGGATAATTTTTCGGCATTTTGCTTATAAAATCAAATTTTAGGTTAAACAAAAAGCTGAACTTTTCGTTGGAAATTTAACTCAATGCATTAGATCAAAAACTATCAACAAAATGAATCAATCAACTGTAATTAATATCCTACAAAAAGTTAACTCAAAACTAAATGGTCATAATCATACTATCGCACGAATCGATCGTCCACCTTGTCTTAAAAGACCCTGTATTATTATGGGTATATGATACATTAAAAAAATGTTTAAAGGTCTTGTCGATTGACTAAAAAAATTGCAGGTGCTGATGTAACTCATCCATCTCCTGACCAAAACGACGTACCAAGTATAGCTGCTGTGACAGCTAGCTGTGATCCAAGGGCCTTTCAGTATAATTTCAGCTGGAGGCTTCAGCCACCTAGACAGGAAATTATTCAGGACTTAGAGGCAATCGTCAGAGAACAATTAATATTTTTCAGAAAGGCTTCTAATCAAATTCCGCAAAGAATATTTTTCTTCAGGGATGGTGTTTCTGAAGGACAGTTCAAAATGGTAAAAACAATTTGGTCGTAGAATTACATTCTTTCAACGGTGTAAAACATCTTGGAAGCTCGTAACTACTAAAAAAAACTTAGAATAATGATCAGAACTCTCGTAGCATTCTTATATAGTCCTATTTATTATAAAATCAGTTTCAAGCCTTAATATATATCTCCAAAACTAATAAATGAACCAAATGCTAATAGTTGGGTAACTTATGTTGAATCATTTACTATTAAACCAGTTTCAACCCTTATACGATACATAAAAACGATATTTAGGTGGTAGAGCTCCACTTTATTCTGCCTGAACTTCATGAAATAATGATATTACAATTAAAAAGCGCTGATAAAGAGGATTACGTAGTTCCGTTTATTACAAAACTAGTTGCAACCCTTGATTTTCCAACCTTGTTACAACGAAAATCTGTCTTAAAATAATAGTCGTAGAATAATGAACCGAACGCTGATAGAAAGCTTATGTGATACTTTATTATGAAACCAGTTTTAACCTAGCCTGAATATATTAATGATCGTACAATAAAATCAAATGCTGATAAATAATGATAAAATAATAATCGTAGAATGATGAAGCAAACACTGATAGGAAACTGATGTAGTACCATATATTTTAAAATTAGTTTCAACCCTTAGATACGATTAATAAAGAACAAAAATTAAGCGATATTCCATTTGATTCTGTCTTAATATCCTAAACTAATGATTGTATAGTAAAATTCAAACGCTGATATTGTCACAAATTTTATTGTAATTTAATAATTTTATTTTCGCGCTCAAAATTTTGTTCGTTTCAGGTTATGAATGAAGAAATGCAAGCAATTCGCCGTGCTTGCTCAAGTTTAGGAACACCTGGTTCCTTTAAACCAGCAATCACTTTTTTAGTGGTTCAAAAACGGCACCATACTAGATTTTTTCCGACAAATCCGATGGAAAGTGATGATAGAAACGGTAACGTTCGGGCTGGCACCGTCGTTGATACTCATATCACGCATCCTACGGATATAGAATATTATTTAGTAAGTAATATTTTTTTGTAACACGTACACCGAAAGTACCCTATTACTGAACTGACTTCTGCTTCGAAAGTTTTCAATTCCAACCATGGTAACAATTTTCATTAATTCTCTGTTGACTGGGAATTAATGGGTATTAATGTCCGCTGGATAAAAATGAAATTGTTGATCATGGATTCCGTTGGATTTATTTATTTCATTTATACAGGATGCATCACGGAAAGTGAAACATAGGCGTGTAACATGGGAAATCAGTTTTTCTGTGCGCATTGCTCCCCAAATTATCTTAGACAAAAAATTTCGAATGGATATTGTAGAGCAAAATTTCTGTACCGACTTAATAAGAAAAATAATCATTTAGGCTACTTCATGATAGCAGAAATAAAATATGAATATTCACGGAATTGCATTTAATAGTATTAGCTATGAAATTATAAATAAGTGACGAACAAAAGCGTAACGTTTAATACGTCAGTGTCAGAATGATGATTGTCAAAATAGATATCTTCCGTAGGTAGTGAATATCAATTTTCTAAATAAAAATTTAATAATAATGATGGTAAATAATGGGTGGTTTAATTTGATTTATTGTTTAAGATTGATGAAATAAAATAAAGTAACACTAACAATTAAATAATGCAACAAATTAAATCCAATATGAACTACAACAAACTCAAAATATTCTCAAACTCTCAAATTATAATAGATGTTCAAACAATCCGTTTTGTGTTAAACAATAACCCAATCTATTGTAGAAACTTTGCCGAACGTTACTTAATTGCCTATTATTTATTTTTTGACATTCTTGTGTTATAGCATATTCAAGTTCTTCTATACTCTGGTATCTTCTTTTATAAACATTAGTTTTCAAATGACCCCAAAGAAAAAATCGCACGGATTTAAATCATGCGACCGTGCTGACCAGTTAATTGTTCCTCTTCGTCCTATCCAGCTTCCAGGAAATGTTTGATTTAGATATTCCACAATTTCTGTTGTACTATGTGCAGGGCAGCCATCATGTTGAAACCACACATTTTCTTTATTTGTTTCGGCAATTTCTGGTCCAACTATATTCATTAATAAATTCAAATACGAGTTCGAATTTATTCTTGTAATAAAGAACGGGCCTATTATTTGATGTCCTAAAATTCCTGCCCATACATTTACAGTTTGTCGATATTGTGTCCGGGACTGTATAACGTTATGTGGATTATTCTTGGACCAATACCGGTAATTATGACCATTGGGTTCGCCATTCATGGTAAATGTGCATTCATCTGAGAATAAAATATTCCTTAAGAGGTCTCTATCATAATTTGACTTCTTCATCATTATTTCACAGAATGATGCACGCACTTCAAAATCTCATTCCAAAAGATGTTGATGATTTTGAAATTTGAAAGGAATGTATGTATGTTTCTTAAGAATTCTATGAACTGTCATAAAATGAATATTCAGTTCCCTGGCAATTTCTCTTACACTCATTGTATGTTCTAGTTTTATCAAAGCAAGAACATTTTCTTCATTTTCATTGTAGTTCTCGATATTTTGTTCCTCTTTCTTGAAATTGAGTGTACCTGTCTTCTCAAACTTTGCAATGAATCGTTGAATGGTAGAAATCCCCGGAATATCATGATTTCGCCAAAGAGTACTAATATAATCACGAATTTGCCGTAAACTATTGCCAGAATAATACCATTTAATTATTTGTAGCTTTTCTTCATTTGAATAGTTATTCATTTTTGAGAATAACTTTTATATCGATCTTTTATTACAATATTACAATTTGTCAAAATGAATAATAATAATTTGACGTATAAAGCATTATGCTTTTCAAATTCTATTTCTGCTGTTATAAGGCTGCCAAAATATATATATATATATTTTTTTTTATTGATTCGGATGCAGAAATTTCTGTTTTACTATATCCATTTGAAACTTTTTGTCTTAAATAATTAGGAGAGCAATGCGCAGAGAAACACTGATTTCCCATATTAAATGCCTATGTTTCATTTTCCGTGATACACCCTGTATATGTCAAATTGATATTTGAAAAAAATTTGTATTATAGAATGTGTTTGTTATAGTATGCGCATTTATTGTGAACGGGATAGCACAGAAAATGTGAAAAGTATCAATCAATAAAACAAATCATGTAAGTTATGTTTCATTGTATTAGTTTACTGTAATGTGATTGCATTTGCAAAAATCCATTTGTCAAATCGATAAGATAGTTTCGATACATCCAAATTAATTTAAAAAGCTTAGTAATGGGAGTACTTCGGTGCACTTGTTACAAAAAGTATCGTATGCAACACGGACACTGAACGACTGTCATTATTGTCACGGACAAATTTGGCTGCACGGAGCTCCGCCTTGGACTTTGCCCTCGTCTTCACCGAATGCAGCCAAATTTATCCTGGACAAAAATGACAGTCGTTCGGTCCTTGTAGCATAATATACTGTTTTTTTAGTGACCACTACCACTGACATTTTTTGTTTCAGGTGAGTCATGCTTCGATCCAAGGTGTAGCACGACCTACAAAGTATCGTGTATTATGGGACGATCACGATACCTCTGAAGATGAGCTTCAGGCTTTGACGTATTATTTATGTCACATGTTTAGCCGATGCACTCGCTCAGTTTCGTATCCCGCCCCGACGTACTATGCTCATTTGGCAGCGCTTAGAGCCAGAGCCTATTTGGATCGGTAAGTTTTGAAAAAATATGATAATTCATTTATGTTTAGATAGGCAGTGCAGTATCAAATTTTTTAATATTTTGTAGGCAAAATATTGATTTGAATAATCTGGAACGAGGGCAAAATTTATTGACTGTTAAAGATGAAATTATGAGGGGACACCCTATGTTTTTTGTTTAATACGTTCTGTAAAATTATGATTTTTTTTATATATTTGAATTTATCATTTTATATTTGGATATTTGGTTTATTGACTTGGTTTACATTAAAGCATGCATATAAAATTATTTGTTATTGAACCTACATGTTTCACATAATCGCAAAAGAAGGTCCTCAGAAAAAAAAAATCTTAATATATTTATTACTCAATTGATTAATTAAATTTATATTTGGCTACAAAAACCACAAATTAAGTCATTGTACGGCGCTAGAGCATAAATATAAATGTAATAAATTGCGCTTTTTGAAACTATATGCAAACGTAAATAAATTTTGAATAAAATATTAAACGATGTACTTGTAGATAAAATATAGTTTAGAATGTAATACGTCTCATGGCTTCAACACACTTTCTGGACTCAGCGAAATATCCCAATATATAAACCATCCCTTAATCTTGATGTGGCAAGGGTCAAAATGATACCAAATTGTTTTTAGTGCTTTAAATTTAAACAGGACTAAATTTTTGTACAGTTAGATGAATTCCTAGCAAATATTTTTGTTTCTTAATTATGCTAACAGTGTATTTTATGAATTGATTAATTCGGGAGAAATTACGGTATGGATATTTTATTATTCTTAGAAAAATGTCCGTAAGATGAATTCCTAAAATGATTGCTCATGTCCTTCTGGAAAATTATCATAAATATACATATTATCATACTGATAAAAATATTAATTCTTTTAATAGAATTTATATGCATTTCTTCCTTGAAATTCATAATTGAAACAGAGTTTCAAACGTTGATAGTGCCCTTATGTTTTTAATTATTTGTTTCCATTATTTGAGCTCAGACTTAGTTGAAAATTTCTGATGAAACTATAGTGCCCTTTTGTTTCATTTATATTATTGCGGTATCCTTGTTTTCGTTATTAGCCACATTTCGAATTTTCGAGTAACTGGTTTAGTCAGAATAGTATATTCCGATACAAGTGCGGAATGGGGATCATTCCATGCGAATGTGAATAATTCAGCCACGAGACAAAGTCGAGTGGCAGAATTCACATGAGCATGGAATGAGCAATCCGCACGAATGAGGGATGTTATTTTTTCTACAGTCAGAGTTGTCCGCGGAAATATCTATAACCAAAATATGCCGTTTTCTGAGAAAGAATTTGCTTCATTGTCTTATTCCAATTCACCAAACATTGATAAAATTACTCTTATTGACTCCATTTTGAAGAGGAATGATAAGAAAATCAAAAAGAAATAAAATTATGATAGCAATGGAACAGTTTTTTCACGACGCCGCGCGGCTTTCTTAGGAACCTCTAAACGTACGGAATGACCACTATTCCGCACGCTACAGAGTGTGGAATGGGTATCATTCTATAGTGACTAGAAAAATTAGTTTTTATCGTGAGGAAACAGATGAAGTTCATAATTCTCTTTCAAAAGGTTATAAAACTGTGCGACGAAAGATGATAGTGCCCTTTAGTTTTTACTTTATTATTCCTGTATCCTTCCTACATTTGTACATAGTTTGAAATTTTTTGAGTCGCTGATTCAGTCAGAATTTTTTTTTAAAGTGCTTATAATTTCTGCTGAGAATTTCATTTTAAAACGCTGTAATTTTGTAATGAAAAATTATAACGTCCTTTTGATTTATTTATATTATTGATGTATCTCTTCTACGTTATTAGCCACATTTTGAATATTTTTGAATTAAAGTCAGAAATTTATTCTCTCTCGAAATGCTATAACTGTGTGCTTTTATTTTGTGGTAACAGAAGAAGCTCATAATAATCTGATGAAATTTGAAGTTTAGAATACTGTAATTTTGTAATCTCGCTTCATCCTTCTTTAATTCTTATTTTTCTTTGCGTAGTTCTATCTTCCATTTTTATCATACACAGGGATTTGGATTTCAGTTTGAAATCATTTCTTTGGTATATTTTGTCCTCTACTTCGTCTTAATATTTTTTTGAAATACAATTTTCTATTAATCTATTACATATATTTTTTTTAAATCTTGTTGCAAAATCCTTATGGTGTCTGGAAACATGGTCATGTTTATTTAATTTAGGGAAAAAATAGGGCTGAAATTTGCTGGATGTGTAATGACTACGAAGGAAAATAACAGAGGAGCTAACACTAAGTTGGAAAGCATGAAGCTTTAAAATGTAAAGCGGCAGGTGTGAGAAAGATAGCAAGATTAGGCCTAAGTACAAGTACGTGTGCTTCAAATACAGAAATGAGATTATATTCTCATTTTATTCAATAAAATAACATTTCCACTTAGATTTGATATTTTCATTATGTTAAATATTTTATTATTTATTAAATGAAAGGCAAAAGTAAGAAAATATAAGCCTGCAATGGAATAGTACATTATGAAATATGTTTTATAAACGTCTCTTTTGACAAGAATTTTAATTATAAATTATTATACAAACTTATGAACATTTTTGTGAATATTTTATATTACAATAGGCGGCGAAAACTTGAAAAAAATATGTACAAACAATTTCTTCTTTTTCGAACAATATCACATTTTTGGCTTCACTTTCACAAATTGCATAGAAATGTAATGACTTATTGCTTGTTTATTGTCCGCACAGCTTTGCTGGTTTCTGCTTCTTACGCACACGCAATAACCGCCGTGTTCATCATTATTTACAAAGATGAAATTATATAAAATATCAAGCGTTAAGGATTTGCGGCACTGTCATATAATACATTATTACGTTTTAGTACAACTAATTTCTTCATAAAAGTCATAAATGGCAGAGCTATGTTGCTGAACGTCTTTACTAATCATTTTCTTGATTATTTTATGTCGAGATAAACTTAAATTATAAAAATTAGAGTACATTTGGCTCTTTAAAATTATTTGTTATTAATAACTTTCTAAATATATGGAATTATTTTGCGATAACTTCTACCAAGGATCTCTTTTTGCAAAAAATATATAATTAATATGTTTTTGTGCATTCATTTTATCACCTCATTTTCATAATGCTGATTATAGTGTAAAATTGAACCTGAATTTAATATTATTACTGCCCCATTGATTCAAAAAAATATTACCTTTTTATAGAATTAAAATCTTTATAAATATTTTTAACAATTTATTACAAACATATTTGTATCCTTTAATGCTTTATTTATTCAATTTTATTACATTTTAATATAAAAATTCATCAAAAATATAATACGTTATATATTATACGGTATATACTTGTTCATTTGCCAATATAACTACATTTTCCGCAAATGAGTGTATTGTAAACAGCGAACGTTTTTATAGAAATATATTCGGTAGTATAATATATTTCAACTGTAGGATCAACTACATATATAACGTCATATTCTAAGAAATAGATCCTGTAAAAATACAAATTATTAACAAAATTACTAAAGATTATAATAATTTATTTACTTCAAATCGTCGTCTTGTCTTTCAGTATTGCTATCAATTTTTTCTCCGTTTAAAATTATTGTTAGTTTTCCATTTTCCATATTAGCTTGAATGATATTTGCTCCGGACCAAAATTTGAATCCAACTGCTTTATTATTCAATTTTTGCACTGTCATACCAGCTTTAGGTGGATCGCTGCAGTCCACGAAAGCCACTTCCTCTTGAGTGTCTTTGAAGACTTGTCCATGATTCCCAGTGAATGATTTTAGGCTGTTTGGTGATATAATACAAGTACCTAAAAAAAAAAATGTAAAATTAAGATATGTAGTTGTGAATGGAAGCTGTATTTTCTTACTCGAGAAACCGGCGGTGATATCATAATCATCGTAAGCAAGTGCAGTCGGATCAACTCTTACGAAAATGTAAAAAGCACCAATTTCTTCGTAATCCAATAAATCAGGATTAACCATATCAAATAAATCTTTTAAAAATGAATGAGATATGGAAATATTTACATGTCCTTCGTCAATGTGTTTGTATTCTACAACTTTGTATCCTAATTTAGTTTTTTTCATAGTTTCTTCCAAATATTTCATGTTTCCAGCCTAAACATATATTTGTTAAAAGTTGATAAAACCAAAAGTGCACACATTACATCATCATCACTGGCGCAACAGCCCTTGTAAGGGTCTAGGCCTTCCTAATCGGTATCACCGAGCCGCGGTATAACACCGCCGTACTGCCGATCAGAATTTCGTGCCATTGCTACATATTTTAAGGTGTATAGGTAGGCAACCTGTAGCACCCGAGTGTGATGATGCAAGTAGCTGCATTTTTTATTTTTACGACAAATCACACATTACATCTAATATTATGTATCTATCTAAGTGATGGGATAATTCTACATTAGTTAATTACAACGAATAACCATGCCAATTTTTTATGAAAATAAACTATTCGATAAATTCATTATAAAACTCAAAGGATTCTATTTTGATAATCAATTGATTGGTAGCGTTGAAATAAACATATCAATACGTGAATGTGTATTTGGTTGCATTTAAAGGAAATAAAATCGTGAATATTCGCTGAGCAAATTATATCTACTGTCTTTTGTTAACAATTTTTGGAAAGTTTTGAAATGGCGACCTAAACGGCTCTACTGTTTTCTGGTCAAAACAGAGCTACAAAGTCGTCTAGAGTATGTTGAGAACCCTGTCATTTATTATTTTTTGCATAAATTTTTGCTCTATGTCAAGGACTCCTAGGCTGTAACCAATTGAGCCTGTACTTGAATTTGGTGATTGCAGAAGCTTGTAGGGCTACTTATATTATTCAGTCGACGATAAAATGCGAAAAATATTTAGTTTGCGTTTTGTAAACCATAAAGTAAATTTTATAAGTTCCTTACTTGTTTGAAATCAGCGATAAGACTATAGAAATCATATTCAGATAAGGAATTATGAACTTTAATGCAGGCATCAGTAGGTGGAACATATTTGGATCCTTCTGAATCTTTCTTACATTTCTTATATTCTGTACTCTCTTCTACTTTTCTATTTTGGGATTCGGTTACCTAAAATAGGTATTAATAAGAATTTCCTAGTGTAGAAAATAAAAATTATGAGGGCTGTTTTAAAAATAGTGAGCAGCGGGCCATGAAAGCCATCTGCAATTATGATCCTAAAATAAAACAGTTGTCTTTGAAAATGTAAATAAGTTCACAAAAGTAGTGCACGAAAAAAGCTCAAACAATAAAATGAATCATGATGAGGATGATTTAACCCTAGTGTGATATGAATAATATTGAAAGTTAGACGAAAATCAAAGTCTTGTATCACACTGCTCAAAAAAAAATTTATATTTTGTTGACCGGTTTCGACTACTGAGTTCTGAAGATGGCTACTCAGTAGTCCAAACCGGTCAACAAAATATAAAAAAATTTTTGAACAGTGTGATACAAGACTTTGATTTTCTTCTAACTTTCAATAAAATGAATCATAAAACTATAACTTCAGATTGGTGTACGGAAGTCTGTATCTCTGAAGTCTTCAATAAATTGTTTGAAGAGCGTCCAAAGACTGGTTCACGTGGCATTTTGTTGTACACGATTTTGTCCCAATTGATTTTTTCTTATTCCTCATTCTTAGAAAAAGCATGTGTGCTGGAAAATTTCCTCACGCAAACTCAACCTAACGGCTGTGACTTTTTGAGAAGCTTCTGAAAATCGCTGCCTGTTTTGAGAAATGGTTCTCAAAGAATGGGTAAATTATTTTCTTCAAAATTCCTCTAATTTTCTTAGTATTCATTACGAGGGGTGATTGAAATTTAATCGGCTGAGGCAAGGGATGGCGCAATCAATATAAAATTTTCAACAGCTAAATTTAAAAGCGGTTGTAAGAGCATTGTTAATGATGTGCGTCCGGGCCGTCCAAAAGAAGTTACTACGTTAGAAATGGTTGATGAAATTCAGGAATTGATAATCGACGATCGACGAGTGACTAAGTCTGAGATAGTTGAGGCAGCCGTCATCTCAAACGAACGGGTGTTCAATATTTTGCATGAATATTTAGGAATGAGGAGGCTCCCTGCCAGATGGCTGCCGAATTTGCTCTTAGTTGACAATAAATGCGATCGTCCAACCATTTTGAAGGAGATTAAAAATATTTTTTGTGCTGTTTTCGTAATTATGGATTCATCACAATACATCAGAGACCAAGGAACAATCTAAATAATGGTGAATCGAAGTCGAAGAATGCCAAGATGAGTCTGTCAGTCAACAAGGTCATGGGCAGTTTTTTGGGATGCTCACGGTGTCATTCTCATCTTCGGTCAAATTTAGTGAAGAAAATAGTGTTCTTCCAACAGGACAATGAATCGGCACACAAGTGCGCAAAACTTCATAAACTGCGCTACCATATTTTTCAGATTCGGCGCCCTCCTACTATTATTTCCAAACTTGGAAAAAATGTTTGGTGGTAAGAGATTTGGGCCGAATAACGAAAACAGACCCATTTTGAGGACTTGAAGAATTCGTATTCGAAAGTGCTTAAAGAAGAATATATTGAGAAATAGATTGAGTTTTGCTGAAAAAGTTGTGTCTTGTTTAGGCCGACTATTTTTTAACCGCCTCTCGTATTTGCAAGAGAGCCCTCGTATATTGATAGAATTAATACTTGCCATGTATACTTCAGTGAATTTTATCAGTTTTTTGGGGCATTGGCTCAAAGATGGTACTTCTCCCCAAGCTACCGTAATTTTTCCTTTAACTGGTTTAATTGGTTTTATAGACAACTTGTCACTTCTTCTACTAGGATACAATGTTTCACTATTTATGCAAATCTAAAAGTCCCAATTAAAAAATTATATTATCAAAAATATTTTCCAAGTTTACCTTATGATAGGACTCGTCATTATAATTATTGAAAAAATCAATGTACAGTGCTGTACTTCGCCGAACATGTGGCTTATATTGGACATCAGCAGAACTAGATACTGTGGTTATAGCTGATTTAAAAGTAGAGTTGATACCAGAAAGTACTTCTCCATCAAGTTTTTGATTATGAAAATTGAAGGAAAATTCAAGCTCAATATCGTCTAATGGATCATTGCTTTTTGTGATTGAATCTATGTTGATATTCAGATCCAAAACACTCTGAAAAATTGATTTGCATGTAATAAAATCTGAAATAGTAATATTTAAGATGGCTTACTTCATATTTCAGTCCAAGGTACGCTGGACTGATGCCAAAAGAAAAGCTATCTAATTCGTTAACTGTTTTCATGTAGTAATTTAAATGCAGCAAGTACATTAATGGTTTTGCAGGAGGAAAAGCGCTACAAAATTATAAATATAATAATGATTAGATAATAAATTTGGTGTACGTACTGTTCATTGCTGCGATGATTATATTGCATAACAATAGATGGTACAGGACCACGAATATTATTTAATTGTTTCTGTTCTTCACTGTTATTTGTTCTTGATCCATAAATTGTTAAACCAAATTCTTGTAATTCAATGTCTAGGAGATGCTAAAAATAGTTGAAATTATAATTAAAAGTTTATTTTTCTGTAGTGTTGCGTTTACCTCAAAGTAATTTCCTATAGGTATCTCAAAAAATGCATCACAATCAGGGCAGTAATGCTCAAAACTGTCTTCATCTCCATCTTCGCCATAAGATGTTCCGAGAAAACTATCCGATACCCATTTGAATGTATCATCTTTAAGACGCCACGAAATTACCATATCGGTTATATTCAATTTAAAAGGAAAATCAAATGCTTTTTGATCTTTTCGGTGTTTATAAACTATTGCTTCAGCTTTTACAAGCGGATTAGCACATAGTACAATAGAATCATACGAATTTATCGATCTAAAATATTATACATACTAATACAATAGCTTCAACAGATAAATTTAAAATAATTACTTGAAATGGTAGACTGCATTTATAAGTTCATCATCGCCAAAAAATGCTTCCATATTTTCAATTTCATGGTAAACAATATTACGGATTCTTTCTCCTACTTGAATCTCAGTTCCTGCTTCTGACGGAATGATATATGATTTAATAAGTGGAAAAGAAATTGATTGATAATATCCCAAAAGTTCCATCATATCTCCCAACACTAAAAAAAAATATTTAAAAAAAATTAAAACTACTAAAGAAATAGAAAAATCTTACAAGGATTTTCACTATAAGAATCAATGTTATCCTTGTCAAAATGAAGTCCTACAACAGCTCTTCCTTCAGTGAAAAGTACCAAGTCAACATGAATATCCTCTCCTTTCTTTAATTCACAACCACATTTCTTGATCAAGTCAAGCAAGGTACTTGCGGAACTCTCGCTACTGTTTCCACTATTTTCAAACGCTTTGTATACTTTTTCATAAACACCTCCTAATTTTAAATATAGAGTGTATGAATCTAGTTTAAGAGACATTTCAAAATGATCAAAAGAAAGATGGATAGTATCAAGACCGTTTGAAATAGGCGTTCCGATTAAGCGAGCTTGGAATGAAGCTCCAAAGTTTGCCTCATTGTCCGAAAAGGCTAGGCGATAATTTCCGGTTGTCCATGTATTGGTAGAGCGATGAATGGTACCTTTTTGGAGCCTTGCAGTTGCAAAGTCCGACCTGGGTAAATAAAAATTGAAACAGAGATCTAGAAATTATTTTGAGTTGTGCTTACAAATAATCAGAATATCTAGTAGAATTTTCCAGAGACTGTAGAGTGGTAAAAACGTAATTAGCAATGTGTTCTTCAGTAGGAGTTTCAGGTTTTTTTTCGAAAGTATTCACAATAGTATTAAAATCTTTTTCTGTTATATTTGCTGATAACAATAAGTCCAGTGCGCTGATTCTTACATCAAAATTTTCGGATGTATTTTGTGCTACCGGCCATAATTGTGCAAATATCTAAATAAAAAAAAAATTAAATTAGTCAATAAAAACAGTAGAAATTAATAACATTTGCCTTCGCGGAATTGATGAGGTATTGTTTGAAACCAAACGTAGCTAAAGTTCGCAAATTTGCCTCCAGACTGTGATCGGTTATAATTAGAAGCATTGATTCTTCTTTAATTGTTTTAGCCAAGTTTATTATTCCTAAAAGATGGGACATTTTTTCTTCATAATTCCCGCTTTCTGTGAATTAAAATTCATTAAAATTATTAGAAAAAATAATAAAACGTTATTCACCTTTAAGATTAGTATAATATTCGTTGAAAATTTTAACCAAATATTTCTCTTCAACATCTCCCCTTTTAAAAGTTTCCGAAACCAAAGCAGCGTAGCTCATAAGTCCTGCATATTTGACTTGGGAATTACCTACATGTTTCAATTTTGCGAGTAGTTCGAACTTTTCCAACATTTTTTGACTGGGTGCTTTTATATAAGTAGGAAAAGTAGCTAGTAATCTAATCTTTATTAATTCATTGATTTCATACTCTTTAACAATTTTCAGAATTAAATCTGCGCTGGCATTAGTTCCAATGTAAGGTAATAAAGATGTAAGTAAGAAAATGTTTTCTTTATCCTTAAAGATTGAATTTGATAATAATGAAATCATTCCTTTGCGATTTAAGTTGGTCAGAGCGCTAAAACATTGAAATACAATTAAAATGTTTTTTTACAATCATAATTTAGATGGCATTTAACGAACTGGCCAAGGCGATAAATAACATTTCAAACACAACTTGGAAAAGCCCTTGCCATGAAGAATTATATAAGAAGTCCGATGTCCACAGGATGTCTTACGACTAATCTATCCGCAAATTTAGATCTATTTTCAATTATATCGCTGCTTTATCTCGTAAATTTTCTTCTTTCTTGATGAAATTGCGCGCCAATTCTTATTTTTTCAAATTTTATAGACGATTTTCATACACAGATCGGGCTCCTTATATATTCTTCATGTCCGTGACTTCGGTCATTTTTAACACAACCTGAAGTTGGTACAGCTCTTTAAGCAAGGTCTGAAGCTTCAATTATTTTTTACATTAGCACCTGACATTTTTTTTCAAATTGATCTGTGCTGTTCCAATGTATGTTTGTAGAAAAATATAGTATGTGACTTATGTTATGAGATCGCTTCGCTTGTGTTCAAAAAATTTGTAACTAAAATAAACTATTTTATTTATTATTAACTTACATCCACATTTCATCTACTCTATCAGAGTCTCTAATATCAGCATTTTCAATGGGCTGTTTCTTGAATTCTTTTGTGAATTTTTTTAGAGCTGCTATAAATTTTTCTGTATCTTCAATTTGTTCACTGTCCTCTATAAATGGAGCTTCCATAATAATTGAGACTTTCTTGGAGCCTTCAGGAATATTTAAGACTGCAAAATCTTCTGTTGTACTTAGCATTTTAAATTCCACCCTACAAAAAAAGTTGTGAAATAAAAATAAATATAATCCAAATAGCTTACCTTTGTTCTACATGATGTGTTGCCTTAACGGCAGGCATATTTTGATAAGTAAAATTTGAAATAGCTTCTACATATTTTAATTTTCCTAATTTGTTAAATAAATAATATCGTTCATTTTCTATTTGGTTAATTGTGTGATTATTTTTTAGGTCTATATCGTCCACATTTTTCCATTCTAAGTTTGGAAAATCAGTGCAACTATTGCGATTAATAATTTTTTTAATTACTTCTTTGTCTTTTTGAGAATTTTTTTCGTAATTTACTTCGCAGTTACCGTAAATTGTTTGCTGCAATAAAAAATTAAATAATCATTGGAAATATAAAAATTTGTTTTAACAGTAAAATTAATTGAATATTAAGGAATAAAGTACGTCAGAAAGATTCGGCGTATTTTTATACCATCTTAATAGAGAGAAAAATGATCTCTCGGGAATTTTAAATTTTAAAAAAGAGCATTTGTTAGATGGGCAGAAAAAAACTTACTTCAATGTTTTTGGTACCATCTTTGGTTGTTTTATCAATATTAAAAATGCTGGCAATGGCTTTTTTCATGTTAACAGACCATTCTGGTTCTTTTTCGCCGATTGAAATCTCTACTTTATTCTTCAGATTGTTATAATAAGCTTCAAAAGGAGTTGTGATATATTTTACATCCTCCAAAGGTTTTTTTAATTCAGGCTCTTTGGCTGATCTTTCACCGTTGAATACCGAAGTCTTCAAATCGTCCAGCTATAAAGAAATAATTCTAATTATTGTAGTTCAATGTGATGATATACAAATTAGATATTTACCTTAAATATACTATTATTATCCAAATTTTGCACTGTCAATATACCGGTAATAGTCCATTTTGAAAATCCTTTAGCCGATGCCTTGTTACTCGTGATAATATTGGCTTTGTAATCATATACTTGCTGTTCTTTAGCATTTATTACGTTCAAGACACAAAGAACAATAAAAACCGAAAAAACTACAAAAAATACTAATTATAGTTTGAAGTTAAGGAAGTCCTAATTCAAAAAAATACAATGAAACGTGTATAAATATGGAACTTATCATTATTCATGTATCATTTTAGTCCAGTTGTCAGAGATTTTGACCTGTCATAAAATGTGATATAGATGAAACTAGGCTCGTTGGTAGTTTTTTGGGTGTAGAAGAAGATAGAGAAATCTTTGCAGCTCTAAAGTGTATGCTAAGTTCATAATCTCGAAAACAAAATCGAAAATTTTGTTTTTGCCCTATATCTCGAAAAATAAAATAGAAAAATCGAAAAACTAATAGTACCACCTAAAAGAGCTGGAAATTTTACTTAAATTTATATTATAAGTTATATGAAAAAAAACTTTACATCAATATAAAAAATTATTAAAAATAAGAAAGCGAACTCGAAAACTACACGCGCGCCAAGCCGCTGAATACAAATATTCAAGCCAGGTGTTTGAGGAAAAACTAAAGTTTATCTAAAATATATGCAAAACAAAAAAACAAAGCATCTTAAAGTGGAGACTCTAAGCTCTCTGAGAAAGACATTAGTTTTCAAAATTTTTATTTTCTCTCATAGAAAATTCGACCGGAAGTTAAAATTTCTAAAATTCTCACTGACTTTTATAAAACTGAAGATATAATATTAGAGGCATAAAAAAAAATCCTTGTACATTTCTTATCACTATACTTTCACTTTTAATGTAAAAATAATTAAAATGATGAACATTGTCTCTGTTTTATAAAACTCATGTTTTAAAATAATCATTTTCTTTCGTAGCATTCATTCGACACCATTTCCATTTTCAAAACGGTTTTTATTAATTTATATGAATCAGAAATTATTTCATCTGTTATTTTAAATGAAGTTTGCTTATTTTTATTCCTGCAACTTGAAGTAGAGCTTCAAAGAATTATTAAAAAAAAAAGTCAAAGTTGAAATCCTGAGCTTCAAGAATATATTATTTGTTTTTTGCTTACGCATTCAGGTTATAAGCAAACATTGATTGGAAAATGGACGGTTCTAACTCAAAAATATCTAGTCCCAAAATGACAAAACTGCCACTTCGAAATCTCTTTTGGATTTGATGTTTTGCAATGATTGCAAAAAAAGATGTGGGAGAACTTGTAATAAGTAAATCAACAAACTTAGTGAGTTCTGCAATATGTGGTTCTTGTTTAACATGTGATGTTTGTAAAAATTCACCTAAAATTTCAGTGCTAGAGCAAGACAGCGATGTTGAAGATGTTTTTAATGTCAACGAATAAGAAGACAGTAAGTACAAATTTGAAAAAGAATTTTTATCAATTTTTCAATTGTTTTTTGAAATACATCTTATTCTTTTGTTCATTTATTGACAAATTTTCACTCATTTTAAAAACCTCCATATTGAATACAACATTTCAATTTTCACTCCATTGATATATAACGATCTGTTCACACTTTCAAAATATATAAATTGAATTTTAAATTATAGAGTTGAAAATTTTTGGTACGTTCTAAATTGCCGACATATTGTATCCGCCATTTTCAATTTTGAAAATATTTTATCAAATTATTAATCAGCATCCCAAAAAACCCTGAGTACTCATTCACAAAGAATATTCAAATTGTTTTTATCAAACTTTATTATTTTTTCGATATAAAAATTTTCGATTTTGTTTTCAAGATTATGAACTTAGCATACACTTTAGAGCAGCAAAGATTTTTTTATCGTTTTCTACACCCAAAAAAGTACCTAGAAACCTAGTTTCAGCGATATAAAATTTATGAGAGATTTTGGTTTGAATTTGTCTCTGACAATTGGGCTATTTGATCAATATGAAATATCTAAACCTTATTTTATTTAATAATTTTGAAAGATATTACTTTCAAAAATTTATTATCATGAAATGGAATTAACAATGACTACTCTAATAATTTAATTTGAGTTCTTGAAGACCATATCACTTAATTTTCAAGCATAATTGAAAATTATAGCGTTTTCACAAAAATACAGAATTTGTTAAAAAAAAAAACTATTTGAATGTTATTAATAAAAGTAAAAAAAAATAATGCAACAATTTTTATAAGTACTATTTTGCGCTTATTTTTTCAATTGGTAAATGGCTTACATGCGACAAAAGTGAACTTATCGCACGCAAATCATATTTGGCGCATTCAAAAGTTAAAGATTCATTTACCGCCCAGAAACATGTACGCAAAATAGTACTTATTCCCCAATATAAAAGTAAAAATATCTTCAAGTCGCAAAGATTGGGATGACGCACTATGAAATAAATTTCGATAAAAATAATAAACATTATACTGATTTATTTTAAATAGATTTTTTTCGGCTCGAAATTAACAAATCTTTCGTAAGATAACTCATTGTTAAACTATTAGAACAATTATTCAAAATGTTCAATATTTTGATATTTAAATGATTTTTTTCGGCTCGAAATTAACAAATCTTTCGTAAGAAAATTCAAATGCTAACTCATTGTTAAACTATTAGAACAATTATTCAAAATGTTCAATATTTTGATATTTAAATGATTTCTTACCAGAAAAATTATTGTCCCGTCCCATGGCTGCAACTAGACTGGATGTATTTGATAATTAGATGCATTTTATACTTTGTGTTGAGCTTTAATCATTGTTTAGTTTAGGACAAATTGAACAAATAATTAAAATCTTAATTTTTGAAATACAGTTTTATCTAATTTATGCCGCATGCAGCTATAGTTGGCTGCCACTTTAGTAAACAAAAATTAGAACCTAGTAGAAAAATCTGTTGTGGCCACATAGTACTCCCCCGATCAAAAATTTCATAGCCAGTTTCATCACTGTTTCAGAAATTCAGAGTGTCGTGCCCATTTGGTAGTTTTTTGTAGTAAAATTGTCACAATAATCTGTGGTTAAACCACAAAAAAATAATCTGCTGTGGCTACACAGTACTTTCCCAACTATGAATTAGGTCTTAGCTCTTAGACTATAAACAGGTATTATCATATGAGGAGTAAAATTTTGGATTATATACATTTAATTTATTCTTAGATCAATATTAATAACAAGAATTTGAAAGAATTTCAGCAAGATTATTGCCTTCTCCATCACTGGAATACAAAGACGAAAAAATTATCAAACTCAAAAAGATGTTTGGAAACCAGTGGAATTTTTACAAGCTCAAAGTCTTGAAAACAATTTGTGATGGACAAATTAACGATGATTCTCTTAAATACATATTTTGTTCGAATGGTATGAACTAATCAATAAGTAAAGATGATAAGGTTTAATATTTGGTTTTAGTTAGCGCAAAGTGCAAGACAACGCAAGTTCTAAAACCTTTAAGGCCTTTTCCAGTGATGCAAAGATCAATGTTTCGAACAATTCTTGATGAATAACGAAAATTTTAAAATGATTCTTGTGATTATACCTGAGTATCCATTGAATATTTGTAATTATTTGGATCATTTTTCGGAATTTTGCTTATAAAATCAAATTTTGTCTGAACCTCATAAATTGAAAAACGCTGATAGAGAGATTATGTAGTGCCGTTTATTACAAAACTAGTTTCAACCCTTGAATTTCCCGATAAATGATGCAACGAAAATCTGTCACACTTTGAAATGTTATATCTCCTAGAATAATAATCGTAGAATAATGAGGCTAACTCTGATAGGAAACTAATATAGTACAATTTATTATAAAACCAGTTTCAACACTTCAACTTCCAACCCTTGAGTATGGTTCATAAAAACTAAAAATTAGGCCATATTTCATTTATTCTGTCTGAATATCCTAAATTAATGATCTTATAGTAAAAAATAAACGCAGATACAAAAAATATTGTCACAAATTTTATTGTAATATAATAACTTTACTAAAATTACAGTACACTTTTACTTTATAAATTATCGCACAATGTAAAATTGCTAGTCAAAATTGTTTGCTCTTTTCGCGCCACTACTTCACTACCTTTTTGATCCACGTAAGCTTATATATCCTTGTCCAATGTTCTCAAATATTCTAAACCAATCAGACGGCCATTATACTAATCGTAACAATTACATTTTGCGACAGTGAACTAGCATTTAAATATCCAACTAACTGGAACATTCTCTAAATGAATGAAATTTATGCGAAAAATTCGAAAAGACTGTTTTGTAAAGTGCACTTCCAGCTTAGCCGATTGGTACAAAAATAGAAGATTACCATTTGGATGCTACAGCACTTTCAAATACTGAATTTCAACATCCTACGGCGAATCATTTTCGATTTATGCGGCAAATTCAAAAAAAGTTTCAAGTAAAGTTTCCGGTATAGACGATTGCAATCATAATACGAGATGCACAACTAGACTTTAGACCAGTCTTAAATACAAAATTTCAATGTTATACGTTCGACGAATTTTGAGATTTGCGAGTTACGTACATACATACTTACATACGTATCGACGTCAAGCCGAAAATAGTCAAAATGCTTTCAGGGATACTTAAAACGGATATTTCCAATCTCGAAATGTGAATTTTGTCGATTTCGCAATATTTGTACGTAAAAAGGTCTTTAGTAAAAACTATTATTTTTTAATATATTTATTACTTAATTAAAAGATGTTTGATTTATATTTGGCTACAAGGACCACAAATTAATTCATTGTACGGCGCTAGAGCCTTAAAATAAATATATTCGGTGTTATAATAAAGGATTATTTTTTTATCTGCAACTAGAATAACATCATCTTTCAGAAATCTAACACTAAAAAGAAAAATCACTTTTATTATATTTTTCTGAAGTGTGTTTGCATAAAACAAAATATATGTACCTGATTTCGCGCTTCAAGTGCGAATCTGTGAGCACTTTCTTATTTAGGAGAACCTTTAGTTTATCATTTTCCATATTCGCTTCAACTTTATTTTTATTCGACCAAAATTTGAATCCAATCTTGTTATCACTAATTTTTTCAAAAGTTAGTCCACGGCTTGCTTTTTCGAAACATTCAACAAATCCAATTTGTTCCTTATCTTCATTGTTTTGTAAATGGCGGCCAACAAGGGTGGTAATTTCTGTCGGAGTTATTGTACATTTTTCTAGAAGTATATTGCAATAAGATATAATTTAACAATTTATAAAAAAGGAGGTATTTACTTTTTATGCCGAGATCTACATCGCGATCTTTAAAAAAGTCAACTGAAGGATTTTTAATCTTGTAAGGGTAATAGCTGGTGAAATTATAAAACGTTTTATTCGTGAATTTTGCAAAAGTAGGTAATGCGATTTCATATTTAATATAGTTATCGTCCAATTTGTTCATCGCAAATATTGGATACTTTTGATAATCAAAATCTATTTCGTGGGTAATATTCTGAAAATAATAAACAAATTAGAATACTACAATAGTTAATTAAGTAAATTCTGTTCTTAAATTAACAGTTCGGTAAATAAAAAAAATATTTTCATTGGTAATTTTATAAGTGAAATTTTAATTATTCCTATACTTTTATTTACTATACTTGCTTCCAAATTCGCATGTATTATATATTGGTCATATCTAGAAGCATCCTCATAGGCTTGTAAACAGTTTTTGGTTGGTGGCGTATATTTAAACTCTTTTGATTGTTGAACACATTGAGTATAATCGGAAGACTCTTTTAATGCTTTATTTTTGTCCTCATCATTCTGAAATTACCAAAAATTGATTATAAAAGTGCTTTACAAATATCTCGCTCATTTTTCCTGTATACAGCACAAGAAAATGAGACTCAGGAGCAAAAAAAATGTTTCAATAACTTCTCCAAGTATGTTATTGTTTTTTTAAAAATTTAGAACAAATTTTTGGTGTCAAATCATGCAGTGGACTATTGAGCCCATGAGGAATGAAAAATAATTTAATTTAACTAAATAGTTGTTGAATATAAAATTTATGGAGATTCATTCTCAACTATCGAGTACAAATTCGGTATTCGGCAAAAGGAAACATAAATAGCCAGTTTTTTGTTTGTTTATGATTCAGTATTAGTACGGAAAATTTGCTTTTGAACTATCCAGAAACTATTAGAACAATTCAAGGAGACTGATTGAAACTTGTGCTGTCTTGCAAAAAGCGAGAAATTAAATCTAATAGAGACTAAATAGTCTTTGGAACTGTCTGACTATTTCGAAGGCTATTATCAATTTCGCGTATAACTGGAGACTACAAACTGTAGTCTTAGGAGCTTAGAGACTTGAAAACTTTCCTGAAAACTGGCCAAATCCCTTCGAAAGACATATTTTCGTTGGTAGGGCCAACTCTAAATTCATATATCCCGCTTATTAAAAGCAAAGGGACTGTGATCTGGTTTCACAGTCTTTGATTTATCCAAATGTAGCTTAATTACTCAGGTAACAACAATTTAAACAATTATTACTAGGATAAACTCAAGACTGTGCAGCAATGTTGCCATTTCTCACACCTTAATACGCTATGTCAGTAGCGACGAACGCGACTCCATGCGCTAGAAGTTATAAGCTCTTTACTAATACTGACTGGAGCTGTCAAAACAAATATAGAAGAGCATAAGGCCAAACTGAATTTTTGAGGCAAATAAATATGGAAAATCCTTTGAAAAAGTGGAAATCATCGGGACAAGGTTCAAATTGTTGTGTTCCTGAGTGTTTGCACACACAATTGTGCAAACTGAAATTTTATTTATGTCTGAATCGCGAATGGGCGTAAGAAAATGTGAAAAAGTTATCTCCTCAGTTTTCTTTTATGCAATAGTACATACTATCAATCTTTGGTCTCTTATGAAATTCATCCAATTGTGCTGGACGATTCCAAATCATTGGCTGGTCAGTCTTGAAGCAGATACTTTCTGTGTTAATTTATATGCAAACTGCAGCTGCATGTTTGCAGTTGCAACTAATATTAATAATTTTTCAACCTAATTTTACCTGTTTTAATAAATTTTCACAGCATTCATGTAAAATACACAGACTTATTATTGTATTAGCAAACTTTAGAAATAAGCAGTCGATGTTTTTTAAATTGTATAATGTTTGTACAGCATCAATATTAAATTATTAGAATTATATTCCAACAATATTATCATTGATTATGAATTGAAGACAAAATATCATGAATGAATCCTTATTAATGAATTTTCACTTATTTAAATGAATGATGCTTTCGGATAACTCGTATCTGGTAAGCAAATATTAAATCATCAGGCATGCATGATGCTGATTCTTTACTGAAGAATTCAAAACACACCAACTCAAGAAGTTTTTATGATAGACACACAGAATATTTTCAATTTATAAGAATAACTCGTAAATATCAGATGAAGTTATGTAAAATCACAGGAAAAATTAATATTGCTTATCGATTCAATATTTAGACAATAATTAAACAGAACATACAAAAAGTACACCCGAACGTACGTATTATCATGTCAAGTAGAAAACTATGTATACACTTATAATAATCTACACATATCTCGACCAATACATTATACAAATTCGGATTTGTTCCATCACCAAATGTGCCAGGCGTTTCGCGCAAAATAACTCCCGTAATTTTACTATTTTCTTCGTTATTCTTAATTTCTTCTTCGTCGCTGACATGAAAACTTTGTACCAATTTTTTCGCTTTGCTCAAACTTTTGGATCTAAATATACATAAATCAATTTCTTGAGACCCGCATCGAAGTACTACTGTCATTGTAACAAACTTTCTGCTAATTCTGAGTGCCATTTTTGCAAATTACATGTGTACGTCAAAATTTGTTGATTGTCACGATTTTAAATATATTAGTAAATGAGTGCCAAGTGTCGCCCTCGCCACCAGGACGGCGCTCGCGCCGCGCACAACGCTACTGACATAGCGTATAGTCCATTTCTTCGTTTGGCACCACAAATTCAGTCTTAAAGGTTACAGACACAATAATATCGTCGGAAAACTAGAAACATCAGGTGGATCGTTTTATTTTGCTTCTTAGGCCCGGTTGCACAGTATTTGGTTCATCAATTACTTAAGAAACATTTGTCTCAACAATTATTATCAACAGTAATTACACAAGAGCTTTTTGTTTTGCTGGATAAATTTCTGTTTTCACGAAAACTTGTTACCTAGCAATTTGACAAGAAAACTGTTCTAATAAAATCACGACACCGTAGGTGGAGTAATTTTATTTTTTGAACAGTTTTCGAGTCAAATTGCTGTCAGGTTACAAGATTGAGTTGTCAAACTGAAATTTATCCCAAGAAAAATAAAATGCTAGAGTGTAATTCGGCGAGATAATTTAGCGACATTTTATTTATGAAAAAGTTTATTTAAATGAGCAATTATTGAGAGTACAATTATTATACATCGTTTCACGTTTCATTTGACACGTTCTACTAAGTATTCTTTAAGATTTTCTCCATCAATTCTCCTCATACTCTAAGTCCAATCTAGCAAAATATTGGAAATTTGACATATCGTACCTCTTCCTAATACATAATTCTTGTTTCCATAAAATACGATAAATTGTCTACAGATACATGATTTATTGTTTTTTGTATTTATAGACACACTTTTCTTGATATTTTCTTTTATATTTTCTTCGAAAGTATTCCAAATTCTGTTTATTTTGCAGTTTAAGCATGGACAAATAATGCAAATGACATTAATATAGTGAATGTTTTGATTTGGTTGCTAGGAGAAAGGTAAATAACGTTTTATCACTTGCAAAAAGTTACCTTCCTTTTTATCCGCTGTCAAAACGATAAAATTGTTTTTTTCTTATGGCTTACTTTATATTGGAGTGGAATTATCGTATATAATATCACAAGGGACTGTAATTTTATCAATAAATTTTTCTTGAAAACATTGATTACCTAGCAACATCGTGAGAGTCATCTGTCCGATTAAATCACGAGAGCGTAGCTCGAGAGATTTCATCTGAGCAGATGACTCGAAGGATGTTGCTTAATGGTAATCAATGTTTGAAAGAAAAATGTATGATAAAATTAAAGTCGCGAGTTGTATTTGTGGAGAATATTTCTCGAATGAAATTGCTACTATAAGTACCTATTAAATAATGTTAATTACAACTATTAACCTTTTTTATTGAAAAATGCACTAAATTATCTCCATATACTTTTGTATTTTTGACTTTTTGTTTTCAATTTCATTACTTTCGGTGAAAAATGCATTTCCAAAACGATTAAATTTTGACATTTCCGAGAACTGATTGTTTGTTTATATTAGAACTGTGTATTGTTTCTCCATGAGAAAGGCAATTTATCGCGGTAAATCACTTGCCAACGGGAATTTACCGAAATAATGGGAATTTACCGAGGTAAATTCCCGTTGGCAAGGAATTTATTATTATAATTGTCATTGTAACTATGAAAAATTTGTCAGTATAATTGACATGAGTGAAATAATCTAGGTAATTAGGCTACGGTTAGGATAAACCAAAGAGTGTACAACTGAGCCTTAGTGTATCTCTATATTTAAATTTGTCCTTGAAATTTGGAAAAATTAGACTTGGCGCACAAAAAGCGCTACTCCCAGTATGTCCGGATGTAAAAGGAGAAATTTGCGATATACAAATTTACTTTCTGTAATTAAAATAATTAGATAATAAGCAAAAATTTTTAGTTATGATAAGTTAATTTTATTTGGTAACTACGTAAATCAACGCGACATGTGACAGTTTTTGAAACTGCTACTATAAAAAATTTTGGGAATTAGAGACCCTGTGGTGATCGAACTCCTTATATATTATGTTCTTTATGATCCTTACTGTGTATAATTCTGTCAATGTAACAGAACCATTAAAACTGCATTGTTTCCACTCAAAATCAGTTACATTATTTATTTGATTTCGACTAATAATAGTTTTTGCGCTAGTTTCTTCCGGAGGCGAAATATCAAACCTATTTTTCACAACTGGTGAAAACTGTTCTCTTTTCATGCAAAACTAAAAAATAATATTACCATTATGATTATGTAATCATTTTTTGAAAACATGAATCACCTGTTGTCCAGTTTTATTATTTTTGATGATCATAAGCTGCAAATTTTGGACGAATCTGACTTTTCCTTTTCCATTTTCATCCACATAATTGCGGTCGTAATCATATTTATAATGTAATATCACAGCACTCAAATAATTTTTATGGTTTTTTACATTTCCGTCTGATGGCGTAGTAATAATAAGTATTCCATATTGTTTATGGACATCTCCAAATTGATCAATGCCGTGAGATATTTTTTTCTTTCTTTTCACGAAAATATCTGTCTAAAAAGAGAATAAATTAATAGAAAAATTGTTATGGCTCTATAATAATAATACTATTCATATTTTTTAATTATGCTTACTCTTGTTCCATTTTCATGAGTTGGCGTACTAAAATAATGAACTCTATGAATTTGTGGTTTCAAATAATGTATATGTCTATATAAATGAATAAAACTCAGCAGTGGCTTCGAATATGAAAAAGAACTGAAAGTCATATGAATTAAGATTATTTAAATGATTCACGTATGAAATAAATACTTCGAATTGCAACGATGAATGGCTTGATGGACAAATGCTGCAAAAGCTTCGTAATCATCATACCCATTGAACGGATGCTCGTTTTGTTCAGCAGAATAATTTAATTTCACGCCAAAAATTTCTAAATCCTGAAATTTTTTATTAGAAATGAAATGGGAATCTGATTCGTTATTTTTACCTTTGAATTTTCAGTAAGGAATACTTGTGTAGGGATTTCTAAAATCTTGTCGCAAATTGAACAATGTTTTTCTAAAAGCTCAGCTTTATCTACATTAGTTCCAATTAATTTGTCTGCGACCCAATCGAACGACTTATTTTTATGAAACCAAGATATCTTTGAAGGCTTTTTAGCTCGTGAAATTTTGGTATCTATACTTTTTTCATCTCCATAATATTTGAAACTAGATACAGTTGTGTCTAGAATTGGGTTATAAGATTTTAACCAAGTTTGGTAGTACCAAAATGATCTAACAAAATAAAAAAAACAGAATAAAATGATGAAATAATTTTCTGGATTTTACTTCCACCTGTAAGTGAAATCCTTGGAATTAGTTTTTAAATTTATTATATCTAGCATATAATTTTTAATGCTAACTGGAGTTCCAGCTAAAGATGGCATTTGAGTATAATCCATTAAAGGATACGTAATTGTGAAAAGATTTGAGATTATTTCTAGAATAATTCCTACAATAAAAAACATCGTAAAAATCTGATAAATTATTATTTGTATCCTTACCTAAAATCATCAACCAAGCTGAAAAAATATTTTTATCAAAACATGCCGAAAATACTGCTCTTTTATTAACAAAAGCAACAACTTCAATTTGAAAGTCTGGTATTTCATTCCTCTTTGGAAATTTTTCAATTAGCTCCAATAGTTCTGGGACTGACACATATTTACCTTTTTTACTATTTGAAAATGTTTTGAAGAAAAATTCTAATAGACCGTGTGTTTTAAAGTAAACTGAATAAATACCGGTGTCAAAGGACCAAGCGAATTGATTAAAAGATAATTGGATTGTGCTGGGAGCATTAGTAATTGGGTTGGCGATCAATCTGGTGTGGAAATAACCTCCCAAATTTGGTTCTATATCGGAGTAAGAAACGCGATAATTTCCTGTCATCCAGAGACGATTACGAATACGAATCTTTCCTTTTCTTAGTGTTTCTGTAGCTATGTCACTCCTAAAAAATAAATTGATAAGATATGTAGAAGTCTATTGACTATAAAAACATTACAGTGGCTCTACGTAAGCTGTACTGTTCTGTAACGATTCTAGACTGGTTATAAAATAATTGGCCAAATGTTGATTATAGATATCGTCACTCAAAATCATTTTATTAATTTCTGAGAGTATAATTTTGAAACTTCCTTCACTGATATTTGAAAAAAGAAGCAAATCCAGTGCTTCTGTCCTTAAATCAAAATTCTCTTTTTTGTTTTGCACCAATTCCCAAAACGTGCCAAACAGCTAAAACAAAAGTTATTAATAAATAATATAAAATCAATACAAATATTTTACTTTCTCAGGATCGCCTTTTTTTAGATTTTCTTTGAAACTAGCTAACGCTAAGGATCTCAAATTTGCTGGTAAAGAGGTATTTGTGATAATTGCAGTCATAAAATCTTCAGATAAACCGTCAGCCAAATTTATTAAACCCAATAAATATGGCATTCTGCTCTTATAATTCTCGTTACCTAAAATGAAATTATATTTTATTGATAAAATCGTATCATTCTGTTTTATAGTACCAAGAAACTTTTCATTGTACATTTTGGTATATTTCTCAAAATTTTGTTCGCTCAAAAGTCCTTCCCTATTAGACTTGTCAACTACGGACGCAAAACTCAATATACGGCTACTTCTTATAGGGCTTAATACAACATCGTCTGCCACATTAACCAAGTCTTCTAAACTTTGTACCATTTCATTGGTGGGATGCAAAATATATTGAGGAAATATGGCCAATATTCTTAATAATGGATAGAAGTTATAAACTTCCTTGAAATTCAAAACTTCGTCGTGAATAAACTTGATTACAGAATCAGTTCCAACATAAGGAATCAGCGACATAAAAGAAGAATATAAGTTCCAGTCAGACTTGTTTCTAACTTCTAGATAAAGATTTTTTATGTCATCCACAGAAGACATATCCCAAAGTGCAAGGGACATATTTTCTATGAAATTTTCTGTGATATTTTCACGATTTTCGATTGGCTTACGGAAAAATTGATTTTCAAATTTGTCATAATTTTCAAAAAATTGTTTAGTCAGCACTTTAGGATCTGCTTCATATTTATGTCTGCCCTGAAATGTTTCTTCTCCATATTTAAAATATATTTCAGTATTTTCTTCAAGTGATTCAATATTGATTCGTTCGAATTCATTTGATTTGGATTGGAAATCAAATTCTGCCCTAAATAATAATAAATATGTTTAAACAAAATTATTTGAAAGGAAGATTGTAGAACTTACCTTTGAGAAATGAATTGATTGTATGGAACTTTTGGCATTGATTTGTATGTAATTGTGGAAACACCATATATCTTTTTAGGCATGTTCTCATTTTCAAGATTTAATATTATGTAGGAAGTTTCTCTTATAATTGGATCAAATATTTTTGAACCTGGAGCTGGGTTAACATTGGACTTGTGTTTGTAAGGGACTCCTTTGCATGATTTGTGATTAATTGTTTTGACAATTGTCCCATTTTCATTCAATTCTGTAATGGTTTCACAATCTCCAAAAATTGATTTCTAAAAAAGAAAAATGTATACCTATATATGTTGATTGAGAGAAAGAGGGCATTGTAATTACTTCATTATGTGTTCCTGTTTCTGTTTTATGGAAACTGCTAGCAAGACCCCTTTTAAAATTAACAGACCAGAGTGGCTCATTTGATTCTACAGAAATGGTACTGTCTTCTTTATTTAAAACAAACGGTTTTGTTAGAACTTCAGCTTCTTTAGGGATATCCTTATACGTAGTATAATTTAAATTTTCCAAATAACCATTGTAAAGGCCAGTTTTCACATCATGTAGCTAAAATATTAGAATCTTCTATTCAAAATTTTTCAAAAACTGAGTATAATTTATTAATTTTGTTTACCTGGTATATCCAATATTTATCAAAAACTTGAATGGTTAAATTCCCAAGTAAACTCCATCTACTGAATCTGTAGTTACAAGCATTTGAAGCTGCATCATTCGTACCATTATAAGAATAAATATATTGTACTTCTTTTTCTGTTATATTTATAGAAATACTCCACCCATTTTGGTTGCAAATAAGTATCAAACCTAAAAGCGCAAGAATATTTAAAATTTAATTTGAAAATAATTTTTCTTATCAAAAGAATACTCACCTAATAATAACTTAATGTTTCCCATATCTTTGAATTAACTACTGTTATATTCTAGCTGCTTTTTAAATACACTGTTCTCTATTCATCGATTAAGAATGAAATGTACAAACATATTATTCTCAAAAAACAGTTATAATTTAGCTGTAAAGACGATTATTTTTAATTTTTTTTATATACATTTTATAGAGTTGTTCATTCACTTCTTCAAGTTAAATTTGTGTCTGAAGAACTTGTGTATCTTTGAACTCGAGTTACTTGGGACTCTTAATTTGCATACCTACATTAACAGTTATTTGACTACCTGTTCTCATAAAAGCTGCGAAGGAACCGCAGTTTTGCTTGATGTCACTATAAAAAATATTTTAAAACGGCACTTCTTTCAAAATTATTTTTCTCAACATTTCTTGAGTAAATTGGAAAATAATTTATTGTACTGACGATTTTAATTTTGTATTGAATAACTGAAGCAATTCAGTTTCACAGGTCCAACAAAAAAAAAAAAAAACCCAAATTATCCTAATAAGATTTATAGGTACAACTGCTGAGCTTTATCTAGGAGATAAAACAGACAACAAAATTTATACATAAAATCTGGGCTTTTTATTTAAGTCATTTGTTGAAATAAATTATGTCAACAAAAATAACGTTGATGAGTTGCCTAAAAGAAATCTGTTCATGGTTATGTTTAATTAAAAATTCAATAATTAACTTTTTTCCAAATCTTCACCGAACTTGCAATCAAAAAAAATTAGTGCTAATTGTAAGTACAAAGCCTATAGAATATGCAAACATAGGGTTGCTTACCTTCTTCTGTTCAAGGCTATATAGTTGCCAGATTTAAATAGATGAATCTAAAGTGGTACAGAAAGAAGTAAGCAACCCTATGTTTGCATATTCTATAGGTTTTATACTTTTAACCAGCGTTAAATTTCTCTAATTACAAGATCGGTGAAGATATGGAAAAAAAATTATTGAATTTTTAATTAAACATAACCTTGAACAGATTTTTCAGGCAACCCATCGACGTTACTTTTGTTAACATATTTCATTGCATGAAAAATAAATTTCATTCGATTATTTGATCGGTGCAAAGCAAAAAAGATATAATACAAAAAAAATATTTATACATATATTCTTCAAACCAAGTGGTGATATAATAAAAACCAAATTATAATCAATCAGATACATTAAATATTACTAACATCTTAATACCTATTATATGAATCTAAAATCGATGTCATTATATAAAAAAATCTGCTGTGGCCACACAGTACTTCCTCGACCATAAATCTCCTCGCCAGTTTCATCACTGTTCCAGTTTAGAGTGTCGCATCAATTAATTGCATATTTCAAAGTGACAGCTGTCATTGTCAAAGTGACATCTGTCATTGTCAAAGTGACAGCTGTCATTGTCAAAGGGATAACAGTCAATCTTAAAGTGACAGATGGCAGTTATATTTTAGTCCTACATAAAATAAAGTATTCTTGAAAATAAATAGTCCTTTTCTAGATTTTCGGAGTCTTCAGTTCATTGGAACATACAGTTTTAATATTTGACCGCCAAAAGTGTAATTTGAAGATGGTAAAGTGGACTCCACTAATGATTATTCATTCTTGATATCTACTAATTTTATCTTCCCGAGAGCTTTAAATTGATACCAAACTAGATATCATTTGAATAATCAAAAGAAACAATTAATAATTGTTTAAATATCCTATTTAACACTTCCACTACAATTACATGTCTCCGCATCTGCAAGAGCTTTAATTTGATACCAAACACGACAGAGCTAAATTAGTTAATTTAAAAGATTAATTAACGAATGTTTGCATGTGATGTCCGAATATGAGTGATAATAACTCTAATTATGATTCTCATTATTTCTTTGCTTCAGAAATACAACGAATTTCATCGGAATTTCATAAAAATTCAAATTTTAATAATGACAAATGAACCGCTGATAATTTCGAAAAATGTTGAGTATGAATGTTGTGCCAAATTATTCGAGGATCAATTCTAGTCATTCTATATTCTTTGATAAATACTACCGTTTCTAAAATAAATTCAAAAAAACAAAGAGTTCCATCAATAAAGTTTTGGTACCACTGGTTGAAAAAAGCTCATCTACGAACTTGAACCTAGATTTTTGATGAAAAACTTGAATATTGAATCTTATTTGAAAATTCGTGCGCGTTCTCAAGTTATCGTGCTTCAACACAGACGAACTGACAAACAGACCAACCTTTTTTTTAAAACATTATCTTCTGGGTTCAGTGGAGTATAAATCCAGAATTAATTAATTCTGAACAATAGGTGGAAAGTTGAAAGTTAAAAATATATTATTCTTCAACAAATCAAGCGTAGCATTCCTAACACAATGCACGAAATGTCGAAGTTAGACTATTTGCTGATAGAGCACTGTACATCTCCAATATAAGCGCAAGTAAAATTTTATAGTTGACCTGAAGATGAGATGGGTAGCAGGTAATATAACGGTATAAGCTTTCTCACCTAAATTCCGTCATAAAACATTTCTTAAATTTGAATTTTAATGATTTGCTTAATGCGGTTCATATAATTTTGCGCCCTATAGGAGTCTGCGCCCGTGGCAGGGGCCACCTTCGCCACACCCTAGTTTCGGCTTTGCAAGTCGACACCAATAACGGATCCTGTATTATAATGAGAGCTTCGCTTTGCAAAACAAGATATTTTGTTATCATTAACAAAGAGGAGAGTATTAGCAGATTTTATGTTTCTGTATAAATTACTCAACAATCTAATAGATAGCACATCCATTTTAAGTCAGTTCTCTTTTCGCGTACCCTTTTACTTTACAAAGTGTCATAATATTCTAAATGTTCCAAGCACAAAAATTTGTTCGGCTGCAAATTGACCAATAACCAGAATTTCTGCTTTGTTAAACAAGATAATGAATAGCACATCTTTTCCCTTAGTCTGAGACAATTTAAAAAATCTGTGATTCCACTACTATAAAATCTGCTAGTATTTCATCATGTCTCTGTTTCTGTTTTAGTGTAGTATTTTATTTGTAGATATTTCTGCTTATACTTGTGAAATTCTTTTTTTGCTTTGACCTAATCGAATCTTTTCTTTTGTTAATTTTTCTGCTTATATTTGTAATTTTTTTGCATTAATTTACTTGTAAAATTGTTTTGTATATTGCGTAAAAGCGTCATTCTATTATTGGGATTATTCCTGTCGGGTGGCCCAACATAAAATAAATAAATAAATAAATACATTAAAAAAAACACAAATATAAAATTCTGCTGGAAGAGGGGTCGTATAGTCGCAGAATAAGATCTTAAAAATATTTCATTGTTTTGAAGATATCATTTATTGTTTTTAAATGTTTGATTTATATTTGGGTACAAACACCGCAAAGTAAATCAGTATACAAAGTTGGAGTTTTGATATAAATATATTCAGTATTATAATAAACAATTATTTTGTCGTCCGCAACTAGAATGACGTCGTCTCCCAGAAATCTTATACTGAAAGAAAAACAACATAATTTTAAATTGAATACAGTCTAGAATATTAAAATTAAAAATTACCTAATGTTGTTATTTAAGTGTGAATCAGTTAGCAGCTTGTTATTCAGGATAACTTTTAGTTTACCATTTTCAATATTCGCTTCAATTATATTAATATTCGACCAAAATTTGAATCCAATTTTATTATCACCAATTTTTTCAAAAATTAGTCCACGTCTTGCTTCTTCAATACATTCCGAAAATCCAATTTGTTCCTCAATTTCATTATTCTGTAAATGGCGGCCGACAAATGTGGTAATTTCTGTTGGGGTTATTGTACATGTTCCTGGAAAAATGTTGCAATGAGAATCAATTTTGAAATTCATAAAATGGAAGTATTTACTTTTTATGCCGGAAATAACATCGTTATCTTTGAAGATATCCGCAGAAGGATTTCTAATCTTGTAAGGGAAATAACTAGTGATATTGAAAAAAGTTTCATTTGTGGGTATTGCAAAAGAAGGTAATGCGTTTTGAATTTTAATATGATAGTCGTCCAATCTGTTGATTACAAATATTGGATACTTCTGATAATCAAAATCTATTTGGTCGGAAATATTCTGAAAATGTCAAATAAATTAGAACAGTTGAAAAGGATTTTGGCAACTTTTATTTACTAGTACTTAGTTACTTACTTCCAAATTTGCATGGATTGTATATTGGTCATATCTAGAAGCATCCTCAAAGGCTTCTAAACAGTTTTTGGTTGGTGGCGTATATTTAAACCCTTTTGATTGTTGAACACATTGAGCATAATCGGAAGACTCTTTTAGTGCTTTATTTTTGTCCTCATAATTCTGAAATTACCCGAAACTAGTAGTTTTATATTTTATAAAATATTTCAAACATACATTGAACTCTTCTGTTAATGTAACTGAACGATTATTACTGCAATGTTTCCATTCGACATCAGTTTCGTTATCCATTTTATCATGACGAATAATAGTTTTTGCCATAGTTACTTCTGGAGGTAAAATATTAAATTTATTAATTTTTACCATTGGTAAAAACTCTTCCCTTTTTATACAAAACTAAAATTCAAATAGTTTTACCATCATTCAATAATTTGAAAGACTAAATATTACCTGATGCCCTTCGTTATTTTCATTCTTGTTGATTGAATAAAAATTCTGAGTGAATTTAAGTTTTTCTTTGCCGTTTTCATCCACATAATTGTGGTCATAACTATATTCATAATGTAATTCCATGTGATTCAAATAATTTTCATCATAGTTGTTTTCATTTTCTTCTAGAGATTTGGTAACAATATATAATGTAAATTGTTCATTTAAATCTTCAAATGGATCTTGAGTTTCAGATTCATGACTGCTTTTTTTGCTATAGATCATTGTCTAAAAGAAGTAAAACATTTTATTCACTCACTGGAGAGTTTTCATTAAAAATATTAAATAATTGCGTACTTGTGTTCCATTTTCATGAGTTGGTATGCTATAATAATAAACCCTACGGATTCGTGGTTTTAAATAATGCATATGTCTGTATAAGTGAATAAGAGTCAACATAGGCTTTAAATACGGATAAGAACTGAAAATATTATAAATAAAATGAGATAATTTAAATGATTCAAATTATAAATACATACTCGGAATTGCAACGATGAATATCTTGATACATAAATTCTTCAAAAACATCATCATCAGAGCCAGTAAACGGGTCTTCATATTGTTCAAGAGAATAGTTGAATCTCACCCCAAACATATCCAAATCCTAAAATTTTAATTGAGATTTTTTTTATAAATCTAGCAAGTGAAATACAATTTTCGGATTTTGATTTCAATTTTTGGTTTTTTATTGTTACAGTTTACTTGGAGAATAGAAAAAATGTTAATGAAGTCACATTTTGACGAATTCTTCAGCCAGAAGGAAGAAGATTTTTCGTCTACCAAGGTAGGAAAGTAAGCCATAAAAATTTATTAAGAAATAAGTAAAACGATTTTTTTTATTCACCTTCAGGCGTTCTTGAGAATATAATTGTGTAGGAACTTCTAAAACTTCGTCACAAATTGAACAATGTTTCTTCAGAGCTTGATCATTATCCACATTAGTTCCAATTAATTCATCTGTGACATAATTAAATGAATTTTTCTTATTAGTCCAAGTCAATACTGGGCGCTGTGGATTGAATGGAAATTTGGCATCAATACTTTTTTCATCTCCATGATATTTGAAACTAGATACTGTTGTGTCTAGGATTGGATTGTAAGATTCCAACCAAGTTTGGTAGTACCAAGAGGATCTGGAAAGAAAAGCAATTGAAATATTGTACAGTTATTCTTGACTTTATTTTTACCTGTAGATCAAATCGTTGTTATCAGTCTTCAGGCTTATTATATCTTGCATATCATTTTTAATGCTTACTGGCGATCCAACTAAGGATGGCATTTGAATATAATCCATTAAAGGATACGTAATTATAAAAGTATTTGAAATCATTCGTTGTCTATGGTGATAGACTATAAATAAAATTATTATCAATAATCAAAAAAATTTCCAGTATTTATTCCTACCGAGAAATGGTAACCAGCTGTACATGATTTGTTTATCTAAATTAGCCGTGAATACTGCTCTTTTATCAATGAAAAGAACAACTTCAATATGAAAATCTGGCATTTCATCTTTCTTCGGCAAATCTTTAATTAGCTCCAGAACTTCTGGTATTGCTGTATTCTCATTTATATGTTTAAAGAATGTATTTCTGAAGATATATTCTGATAATCCTTGCACTTTGAGGTAAACTGAATAAACACCGGTATCAAAGGACCAAGCGAATTGATTAAAAGATAATTGGATTGTGCTGGGAGCATTGGTTATTGGATTGGCGATTAATCTGGTGTGAAAATAACCTCCCAAATTTGGTTCTGGATCAGAGTAAGAAACACGATAATTTCCTGTCATCCATGGACGATTACGAATACGAATATTTTCTTTTGTTAGTGTTTCTGTAGCTATATTACTCCTGAAAAATAAATTAATTAGAGATGTGGAAGTCTGTTAACTATAAGAACATTACAGTGGATCTACGTAAGCTGTACTGTTCTGTAACGATTCTAGACTGGTTATAAAATAATTGGCCAAATGTTGATTATAGATATCGTCACTCAAAATCATTTTATTAATTTCTGAGAGTATAATTTTGAAACTTCCTTCACTGATATTTGAAAAAAGAAGCAAATCCAGTGCTTCTGTCCTTAAATCAAAATTCTCTCTTTTGTTTTGCACCAATTCCCAAAACGTGCCAAACAGCTAAAACAAAAGTTATTAATAAATAATATTAAATCAATACAAATAATTTACTTTCTCAGGATCGCCTTTTTTTAGATTTTCTTTGAAACCAGCTAACGCTAAGGATCTCAAATTTGCTGGTAAAGAAGTATTTGTAATAATTGAAGTCATAAAGTCTTCAGATAAACCGTCTGCCAAATTTATTAAACCCAATAAATACGGCATTCTGTTCTTATAATTCTCGTTACCTAAAAAAAAATTATATTTTATTTATAATATCGTATTATTTTACTTTATATTACCAAGAAACTTCTCATTGTACATATTGGTGTACTTCTCAAAATTTTGTTCGCTCAAAAGTCCTTCTTTATTAGATTTAGCAACTACAGACGCAAAACTCAATACACGACTGTTTCTCATAATGCCTAACACAACATCGTCTTCCACATCAGCCAAGCCTTCTAAACTTTGTACCAATTCATTGGTAGGGTGCAAAATATACTGTGGAAATGTGGCCAATATTCTTATGGCATAAAAGTTATACGAGTTCAAATTTAATTTCAAAATTTCGTCGTAAATAAACTTGACTGCAGAATCAGTTCCAATATAAGGAATCAGTGAATTAAAAGAAGAATATAAGTTCCAGTTAGACTTCTCTTTAACTTCTAAATAAAGATTTTTTATGTCATCCACAGAAGACATATCCCAAAGTGCAAGGAACATATTTTCTATAAAATCTTCGGTGGTATTTTTACGATTTTCTATTGGCCTACGAGAAAATTGTTTTTCAAACTTGTCATAATTTTCAAAAAATTGTTTAGTTAGCACTTTGGGATCTGTTTCGTATTTATGTCTGCCCTGAGTTGCTTCTTCTCCATATTTAAAATATATCTCTGTATTTACTTCAAGTGATTCAATATTGATTCGTTCGAATTCATTTGATTTGGATTGGAAATTAAATTCTGCCCTAAATGATAATAAATATAACAAAATTATTTGGAAAGAAGATTGTAGAACCTACCTTTGAGAAATGAATTGATTGTATGGAACTTTTGGCATTGATTTGTATGTAATTGTGGAAACAGCATCTACTTTTTTAGGCATATTGCTATCATTTTCAAGTTTTAATATTATGTAGGAAGTGTCTCTTATAATTGGATCAAATTTTTTTGAACCTGGAGCTGGGTTTACATTAGTCCTATGTTTATAAAGGACACCCTTGCATGATTTGTGATTAATTGATTTGATAATTGTTCCATTTTCATTCGATTCTGTGATGGTTTCACAATCTCCAAAAATTAATTTCTAAAAACAAGTGTCTCCAGATATATACGGTGTTTGAGAGAAGAAGGGCATTGTATTTACCTCATTATGTGTTCCTATTTCTGTTTTATGAAAATTGCTAGCAAGACCCTTTTTAAAATTAACAGACCAGAGTGGTTCATATGATTCTACAAAAATGGTACTGTCTTCCTTGTTCAAAACAAACGGTTTTGTTAGAACTTCAGCTTCTTTAGGGATATCGTTATACATAGTATAGTTTAAATCTTCCAGGTAACCATTGTAAAGGCCAGTTTTCACATCTTGTAGCTAAAATATTAGAATTTTCTATTCAAAATTTTTCTAAAACTGAGTATAATTTATCAATTTTGTTTACCTGATATATCCAATATTTATCAAAAACTTGAATGGTTAAATTCCCAAGTAAACTCCATCTACTGAATCTATAATTACATGCGCTTGAAGCTGCATCATTCGTGCCATTATAAGAATAAATATATTGTACTCCTTTTTCTGATTCATTTATAGGAATACTGCACCCATTTTGGATGCAAATTAACAACAAACCTAGAGCCATAAAAGTATTAAAAAATTTTCGTCCAATTTGATAAAAATATATGCTTACCTATTAATAATTTGAAGTGTCCCATACTTCAGAATCAACTACTGTTATTTTCTGAAGTTGCCCTTTAAATACACTAATCATTCAATTACTGAGAGGTCAAGAGAGATAATATTCTCAAAAATTGTTATAATTATTATTTATAAATAAGTGGTAAATACAAGAAGAAAATATGATTCAATTTCAAATAATAAACAATTTTTTTTTAGTATATAGTCAGTATTATTGTCTACGGAGAATTCATATGCCTTTGAGATCAAGTTTTCTTGGAACTCTCAAATTTACATATCTACATTAAAATTTATTGGATTTCCTGTTTTCGTCAAATTAATTTCGCAGAAACTGTAGCATCTCATTCTACAAAAATTGAAAATTTCACTGTATCAATGATATCCAAGATACATTTCATTTTATACATAAATAGAAAAAGAGATTTTGATAATTTTAATTTAATGCATATATTTTAAAAATGTATTTCTCAATGATTTCATGAAAACAATATTTTATTATATAATTTCTTCCAATTTTTTTTAACTAACGTGCAAAAAAATGTTGATAAACTATGTGACACTTGACGATAGAATAATAATTTTACTATAAATAATTTATTGCAGTATTCACTAGTATGTATTTAAGCTATTTGTAGAAAAAGAAAGAAGAACTATATTTGCTTTTTCCATAATTGTGATCAAAATGGCATTTTTAGGTGATCATAATAAAAAAAGAATATTCTATGGCTCCTTTTGCGTACGTGAAATTTTCCTTTTTTGTACACAATTTTTTTTTTTTTTGAACCCCATGAACACTTTTAACCTGCCTATATGGGCAGGGTGTTGATCTTGTAACTGAATACGTACTCATTACTTAGCGCCATCTGAAATTAGCCATTTTATGCTATTTTCGGTGGAATCTGAACTATTTTCACTGTGCCGAATACGTATTCATCGGGTCTCGACCAGCTGAATAAGCCTATTCCACCGATAATAGCATAAAATGGCTAATTAAAAACGGCGCTAAAAGAACGAATACGTATTCAGTATCACTTTCCAGTTACAAAATCGACACCCAGAACTCATTTTCAGTTAAGAACGGTCCACGAATTCTTATGGGACTACAATTTAAGCCTTCTGATTGGCCGATTCACTCACAGTAAATGCAGGATATAAAACAAGCTGTCCAGAAATGAATTCAAGAAATAAAAGCATCAAATATATTCACATATCAATAAATAAATACAAATTTGAATCTACGAACTGCACAATTCTATTTATAATAATTGATGAACGATATTTGTGCTAATGTTAATTTGGATCCTATTTTGGCCAATCAAAAGGCTTAAATTGTAATGCCATAAGAACGCTTGGACCGTTCTTAACTGGAATGAACTATAGCTCTTTAAAACTAAAAATAAATACGTATTTTTTGTCAAATGTCACTTTGATAGATGACAATAAAATGAAACAATTCCAACGGCAACCAAGATTTACAATTGCAATGTTTTAGAAATAGATAATATTTTGTAACTTCGAATTCTTTAGTGGTAATCGCCTGCAAAAGGTTGTGCACACCTCGGCCAAAAGTGTTTTTTTGGTCTCACAACAGATTCGACCAAAAAATATTACTTTTACGGTCTTGACACACGAATTACTATCAACTTTAAATAACTATTTGAACACATTTGACAAATATGTGGCTTCGTCCATTCAAGTCTCAATTTGTGGTTGTAAAACATATTCAAACACGCGTTTCTCTAAACACTCACTTTGTTCGTGATCAAAAAACTCGTGACTGAATAAAGAGATTTGTAAAAATCATGTTAGAAAAATTTCCTCTGACCTCAATAGATTTATTAATTTTTTGGAACCAATTCTCAAAATTTGGTTTTCAAAAGTTCCTAGAAAAACCTTCGAAATTCTGTATGGCACTGTTAGTGGTGCCCCACCAGACACATTTTCTATGATGCATTGCTAGATTGGAATACCTTTTTTTAGCGCATTTTTCCGAAAAAAGCGCTATTATATTCACTTTGGCTGGCTGGCTGGCTGGCTGGCTGGCTGGCTGGCTGGCTGGCTGGCGTGACGCTGAGATCTCAGCAACTATACTACTTACAGACTTGAAACTGGTACTAAATAAAAGCTGCTGTTTCGTAGGCTTGCACAAATTGCTTTAATTCAAGCTCAGTGATTGTGGAAAATTGAATTATTCAATTACTTGTTTCAAGTGAAACAATGTCCATAGATATCTATGACATTAGGGATATGGCAACTAAAATTTATTAAAGTAGATAAAAATTCAGTTACAACTTTCACCGCGGGTGTCACTATTATTATGTACAGTTGTCAAATCTGTCCGGGATTCATTCAATGACTTGTTTGACGCGAATTTGAAGCTTATTAGAATGAATTATTATTATTGGATGAAAATTTGTTCACTTTTGGTGTATTTTTTTTATATAGCTTTGATAAAGATCAAATTATCATTTTAAGCTACAGCACTTGACTTCCTGTCAATCAATAACTAAACAATGAAGATTAAAAGGTATTTTTGAGTTTGTACATGCATAAATTATTTACCTATCAAATAGTCAACTTGGAACTAGTACTAAATGGAAGCTGCTGTTTCGTAAGTTTGCCCAAACTGCTTGATTTCAAGCTCAGTAATTGTAAGAGATGGTAATTTGCGAAATCTCTGAAGTAACAAGCATTCATGAGCTGTCAAAAATGCGCTTCCATCATCTAGATGATTCTTCCATTTTTATATTATCTTAGGGATAGGAGAAGATTTTTTTATATAGAACAATATAATAGATAGTGCAAATTTATTGTAACATCATCAATAATAATTATAATATTTAATATACAAAATATATTTTACTGATCTTTAGTGCATATACCGCACAACAATTTGCTGTGCAATGAATTTACTCTAATTTGAAGATATTCAGTATTGTAGTAAATATGGTACTGATCATCCATGATGTAAAAGACATTTGTATCCAACATAAACACCCTGTAAAATAATTCAAAATTTTTATAAGATAAAATGTGAAGAATTGTAATACATACTTGAATTCACTGTCTTTTGGATCATAAGTTTCATGAAGATCTTTTCCATTCAATTGCATTTCGACTTTGCCTTCTTTGTATTCAACATTTAAAACGTCTTGTTTTGAATAGAAAAGGAATTCGATATGATTATCTGTAGTGTGAGCATTTAAGCCTTTTGTAGAACTATTAAAACATTCAGCAAATGCTATATGTTTATCGTGTTGATTGGGAATAAATTTGCCGGAAAATTGCTCAATAGTAGAAGGAGTTATCGTACAGGTACTTTCTGCGAGTTAGTACAAAATTATTCATTGCAATTTTTGTTAATTTTGTAAATACTTACGAGATAAAAATGGAAGTCCATAATCAAATTCTCCAAAAGTAATTGCAACTGGATTAAAAGCAGAATATGGATAGTAGATGGTTTTATTAAAATAATAATTGTTATCATCATCTGTTAAAAATATAGGCATCTTCAGTAATGCAAATTTGAAGTAATCACCTTTTCTGGTAAATTCTATAAATGGCAATTCTATTTCTTGTTTGACAACTTCTCCATCTTCTTTCTGATACTAAAAGAAAAGATGTAAATTATTATCTATCTTTTTGTATTTTTTTTTGTCCTTACTTCACGTGTGAAATTAACTTGGTAGTTGTCATATTCAACTAAATTTTGTGAAATTCTTCTGCATGTACTGCTAGGATCAATAAACATAAGTCCTTTAGAATTTTCTTGGCATTCATCATAGTCCTTTTTGTTCTGCCTGTTCTTTAGCTTATCAGCTTTGCTTGATGACTACAAAATAACGGTTTTATTATAATGTTACGATTGATTTTGTCTTTTAAAACCTTACCGATAAAGTTTCAACCCAACTGAAAGAATTTTTTGCACCATCGCAGTTGATATCGTCTTTTTCAGAGAATTTTCCTGACAACTTGCCAATCGATGGTTGAATTTCTTCTAAACTGTATTTGTCGTTTGGGCCAAAAGGTATTAAGATTTCTCTTTCTACACATATCTAAAAATTGTAAAAATTAGCTTGAAATTTTCTTCTAATTTGTATGAGCTTATTTTTACGTGTTTGGCTAATGATTCGTTTTGAGGAACATAATGAATTTTATATTCAACAGCAACAGCCGACTTCTTTTCTTCTTTATTATAGTTTGGATCGTAACTTAAGTCACAATTTATAGCCCAATGTAATTTTGGCTTATCATCGTTTAAAGCTCTTCGGTTAAATTGAAGTTCAAATGCATACATTTTTTTAATCATTGGTTTGAAGTATTTTTTCAGGTCTCCATCGAAGATCACGGAAATGCTGGTCTAAAAATGATTAATTGGCATAAAAACAAAAAACTCAATTAATGCAATATTTACTTCAATATCTTCTTCACTTGGTACAAATTCATATGAGCCTCGAGAAAGGTCATGGGAAAATACCATTTTGTAATTTAAAAAGTTCGACAAGTGTAAAAATGGCGTAGCATAAAAAGTTGCACTGAAATAACATTATATTATTATTTTTTATTTTAATGCAGACTGTTTACTTACTCATCATTAATAGAATATGTATGATTCTTGACGAAATCAGCAATAGAATAATATTTGGAATGATTTGTAGATGATTCAAGGGTTGTGGCAGTCTTTAAACCAAATTCCTCATAAGCCTACAAATTAATATTTTTTTCTAGTTCGGAATTATTGACTTGAAGATCGTCAACTCATTTTTTGTGTACTGAATTATATTCTAGATAATAAAAAGATAAAAGATCTAATATAAAATAAATATCAATCACGCCTTTTACCCGCTACGGGTGTGGCAGTGCATTCGGTAGATTGACTGATATTTCTTCAACCGTAGGGCGCAGTTACCAGTTGTCAAGCTATGGGTACGCCACAGAGTACATAATTCAATGAAAACCCTATTGAGTTTTGTGTTCGTCTGTGGGATTCGACCCCGCGACCTTTTGATTACAAAACCAGCGTATTTGCACTGAGCTCGGAATCTTTTTATAAAAAATATAAAATATAGCACAAAAAAATGAGTTAACGTTCTCCAAGTATAAGATCATATTTTCGTTATTTGGATCAATTTTATTTGGACAAGGCCAGTAGTCTTACTTACTGAATTAGTTTCATTTGTTGAATATTCAAAATCGTTTTGGCTGTATGCCTTACATTCTTTGCAATATTCTGCAAGTACTTCTTCGTCTTCAACGTATGTACCAATAACATTATCCCAGTATAGAGAAATTGAATTATTTCTGTCTATCCAGAACGCAGAATTTTTTTGTTTTTTTATTGTAAAATTGTGTTTAGTATAAATTTCGGATCCAATATATTTATAGCTTGCTATATTTGTGTCTACAAGAGGATTATACGATTCTATCCATGATTGGTAACTCGAAGTGTGTCTAAAATATAAATAAATATTCAAATATTGTTAGAAAAATAATAGTATACCACTCACTTCAAATGGAATAAATTATTAACCTCTGAATCTTGGAAAGTAATTTTTTGTACAAGATTTGAAAATTGCAAAGGAGTACCCAAATCTGAAGTAGTATGCTTGTAATCAACTACAGGATATTGCAAAAATAGTTGTACCTCAAAGTAATTGCCCAAATCTTCCACTAAAAAATAAAAAAAAACATTTCTGTTGAAGGTGAAACTCCAAATTTAAATTAATCTCTTACAGAATCGTCTCATTTCAGTCTTATCATATTTTCCATAATGAGCTGCATAGACAGCAACATCATCACTAAACACTACAATATCAATATGTATCTCCCGTTTGATTTCATTCAATTCAAAACTACTATTTTCCAACATTTTTAGTAACTCTGGCACAGAAGAAGCATCTTTCAAATTCTTCATAAAATATTCTGTGTATAAAGAATCTATCAACCCATCCATGTTGATATAAATAGTATAAGTTCCTAAATCGTAAGAATATCCGTAACTATTGTATGTTAGCTTCACTACATCAAAAGCATTTGTTACTGGATCAGAAATTATTTGTACTTCCACAAGAGAACCAAAATCTTCATCTGTTTGGGAAACTCTGTAATTACCAGTGGCGAATAATTTAGGGTAGGATGGAATTTCGTTGGTTTTGAGGGCCTCTAAAGCTTTTGCACCCCTAAAAAACAAAAATTTTCAAGATTTGTCATAAATTTTGTATCAAATACTTACAAATTGTCGTTGTATTCAGTAATATTCTGCAATGAATGCAATGATGTTAGTAGATAATTAGCCAAAAGTCTTTCTTGTGGATCATTGAAATGAAGGCTATATTTTTTTATAATGGTATTAAATTGTTCGTCGCTTAATTTAAGAGATAATAATAAATCCAGAGCAGATACTCTTACTTCGAACGGAGTTTTTTTACACTGAACAATTGCCCAGTATGTATTATACAGCTAAAAAAAAATTATATATTTATTCAATTTCATACTTATTTGACAGAAAATAAAACTAACGCGCTTTTTCTAGTATATAGTACATTAAGTAGCATGTTTCGTGAAAGTTTTTTTAGTCAGGAGTTTTTTAATCACGAGCGAAGCGAGTATTTGAAGTAACGCTTACCTAAAGAGTTGACAAAACAAGCTAATACCATAATTTTTCACAAACGCAACACAAAAAAAAAATATTCTAAAAACGGATTTTGCCAAAGTGCCTAGTGTGCCTAATGAAGGGCCAACACTGGTTACTAACCTAATAGAAATTAGGACGGGCACTTCAAACAGATACTTTTTGAAACCCAAACAAGTTTTATGAAAGTACTCTTTAAAGAATAAGCCCAGATATAGAAATTATTGTAGAAAAATACTTACGTAATTGATTTGTGTCTCTTCTTTAGCTAATTTACTTTTAAATCCAGTTAAGGCCAAAGTCCTGATGTGCTTGCATTCAGTTTTATTTGTGGTAATACTATTAATTAGAGTAAAATCCAAAATATCTGCCATATTGATCAACCCCAATAAAAAACTCATACGTTCTTCATAATCTTCACTTGTTAAAAATTTATTATGATACAATTTGATGTATTTGTCTAATTTTTCTTGAGATAATGGAGCTTTTTTGTTAATTTGAATTAGAGCAGTCGCAAAACTGAACACCCCAGAATTTTTACCGCTTCTCTGTTGAGTTTGTTTAAGTTCAAGCAAAACTTCTAAATCTTCCAACATTTCCTCGCTTGGGTATTGCAAGAAATATGGAAAAGTCGAAAGCATTCGGCTCATGCTTACTTCATTAAATCTAAATTTTTGATCGTTTACATTTTGCACTAAATGCTTCACAAATTCGTTCGTTCCAATGTACGGTATCATAGAGTAATATAATGTGAATATATTTAAAAAATCGGGTCTTTTCAAAAATTCATCTTCTAGTGCTTCTAATCCTTCGGCGCTTAATAACCAAAGAATTTCAAACATATTATCAATTTCATCATTTGTACTCATGTCTACATGTGCAGCAGGAGTTTGCATGTATTTTTTCTCGAATTCACTATAGTTTCCCAAAAATTGTAGCACGAGTGTTGAAGTATCCAATTCGTAAATGTGACGACCTAATGTTGGATCTATATCTGCTTCATATATTAAATCATGTTTTTCGGTTATTTTTGAAACGTCTGGGCTTTCATCCACTTCAGATTGTTGGGTCAGATCGAATTTTTGGCTTAAATAATAATTTTTGTAATGAAATTCATATATTTCTCAAATTTTACTTACTATTGGTCCAAATGCTGTGTGTTTTTCGCATTTGGCGTAAATTTAACAACAATATTGGAAGATGACTCTATTTTATAAGGGATAAAAACACCTTTTGGATTTGGTAAAAATGTCGCAGTTTTTACAGTTTTTGTGTGATGTTGCCGATGGTCTTTAGAGTTTGGAGCTTTTCCTTTCAAATTAATAAACCCTTTATCAGGCAATTCGGAGCATTCATCGTGATTTATGATTTTTTGATAAACTTTTTTACTATCTGTCTCTTCAATATTGTAGGATACGTCACAATACCCGTGTACTGATTTCTGTTAAAATATTTTCAAAATATAATCTTAGAGAATCTTAGAAATAAAGTTAAAATATTACCTCTTTAAAAATTTGATTTTTATTGCTTTCGGCAATTTTTATAATATTTACATCCATATTTGAAGCAATACCTCGTTTGAAATTTTTTGACCAAAGTGGCTCATCTGGTTCAAAATAAATAAAGAAATTTTCGCCATCATTTTTAACAAAAAATGGTTTCAAAAGGGCTTTTGATTCTTCTGGTATTTCTTTTTCGTGCGCATTTTTCAAATCAGTCCTTTTGCCGTTAAATAAACTTGTTTTTATGTCGTCCAACTAAAAAATATTATCAAATTAAAATATGGAATACGAAGTAAAAAATTATTTCATCACAGGCACTTAAACCAATGAGTATATCTGCGTAATGGTAGAATATGTGTAAAGATATGACTACTAATCTTAATTTTCTGTAATCTAGTTTAAGATCAAGGCCAAAAAATAAATTAGCTTAAGAGACTGGAATTAGAGTTCAACCTACCTTCAGGACAACATGTTTTTGACTGTTGTAAGCGGACAAATTTGCTGTTACAAACCATGTAGAAAATTCATCCTTGTTAGCAGAACTTCTTGTCTCTACCCGGCCCTCGTATTTGTAAACCCAAAGCCATGGTTTGCCCCATTCCATCGGGGAGGCTAAGCCTCCCACGACAAAACAAAATATTGAAGCTTTAAAAGGAAAAAAATACAATTATAAATTTTCTTTCCGCAATTGATATTTGGAAGCTTTCATTTCCTACCAAGGGAAGAAAGTAAATTTTCTATTTAGTTTCAAACAAATTAGATCTTTTAGAACGACACACTTTCTTCCCCTGTGATAGGTACTAATATTAATACCGCTAATACATTTTTATTGGATAGCTTGTTTTACTTTTTATAATTAAAAAAAAAAAACTCCGATTTATGCATACCTGCGAAGAATGCTGTTTGTTTCATCTCTGCTCACAAACTGACTGTAATTTTCTTGCCATTTTATTTTATAGATGTAATCTAATTGAATAAACACTTCGTAGAAAGGTCACGTTTTACTTTTTGATAGAATGATTTACATAACAACGAAAAGAAAAAATCAAAAGCAAAATTGATAACATTAAAAATAAATCATTAAATTTATCGGTCAAGATGTTTTCTGGAATATCTAATTAAACTTGTTGGAATTCATAATTTCGCAACACGTCTTATTCTTGAATTTGTATTTCTGTATGACAATAATTCCTGATAGTTTATATACTTCCAGAAAAGAAAGATATTAAAATGAAAAACACATTATTATTTTTTATTTGAATTCAAATGAATTGTTGTTGAAAATGTAATAATAAATAATAATTTCTACATACATAAAGAAAACCCTGGCTCAATAAATCTCAAGAATTTATTTAAATTGCTTTTGTATACCAAATTTCAAATCAATATCTTCAATATTTCGGAAGTTACGCAGAAAACCAAAGAAGTATTGTGTGATGATCCAATTCCTATCACCACAATCGTAGAAAATTACATACGCACAACTGACAGACTAATTTCACTTCGTAAATCGTCTTAAAGGACCTCAAAATAAAAATATACGGCATTTTCAGAAATAAAAATTTCAGCACGGGCACAATACTTCTCTTTCTATTGGTGAGAACTGAGGAAGTGAAATTAAATCATGTCCGAATGTACGGAAATATGATTAGGAAATTGATCAATCATTAATCAATACCCCGCAGTTTTCTTCTCTTGTTTCCACTATATAAGCCTGAAAATATTCCAGCAAAGTGCAGTTGAAAACAAAATAATTTAACTATAAATTGGTAAGAACGTCACAATTTTTTTATATAAATAAAAATAATCTAATCTTTATTCAAAATTACAAAATATAATTTAAAATATTATAATACAGAATATTTAAAATTTTTTCAAACACTGCATCAGAATATTTCTCAATCGTTGTCTCAAATTTTGGTCTCCTTCACAAAATACGTGCGTGCAGTGGTCTTCTACCTGAATTAAGGTATCTTCATCGGGCTAGAAAAAAAATAAAATAAAGTATCAAATATTTTTTTATCTGTCAACATGAAAAGTGAGATTTTTCTGATAGGGAAATGGTACTTTTATTGCCTAGACATTAAATGTGTTGCTGTTAAAACAAATTTGCAAAAATTTGACGCTTGAATATAATAATTTATATCTTCGGTTGCACATTCCGCTTCGACAGAAGAAGGTCGAAGTCAAAGATGACAATCCTTACTAATATTATAAATGCGAAAGTCACTCTGTCTGTCTGTTACGCTTTCACGTCTAAACCACTCAACCGTTTTTGATGAAATTTGGTACAGAGATAAACTAGAGCTTCAGAAAGGACATACGCTACCTTTTATTGCGAGGGGGTTAGAATAGGGGATGATAGTATGTATGGAGCTTCGTCATTTTCGAAGATAAAAGCATGAAATTTTGTATTCAGGCATCAGGCACTTGATAATAAGTGAACAAACATTTCTTTCAGCGTTTTTTTGATTTCGACCTACATGGGGATGAAATAGGAGATGTAAGTTTGTTTTGAAATCCAAGCGCCTGCGCAGCGCGGCCTGGTGGGAGAAATATCACGTAATGTGCTACCCGAACGGCCAGTCACGTTAGGGCAGACGAGAGCGAATATTAAAAATGGATGAGTTGTTTCGTAATCCACAGTTATTTTAACTTTTTGCTTAAATTGAATTTATAAGTTAAATAAATTGTAAATAGTTATAGCGGTTACTAATATTATAAATGCGAAAGTCACTCTGTCTGTCTATCTGTTACGCTTTCATGCCTAAGCCACTCAACCGTTTTTGATGAAATTTGGCACAGAGATAAACAAGAGCTTGAGAAAAGACATAGTCTACCTTTTATTGCGAGATGGTTAAAATGGGGGATGATAGTATGTATGGAAGTTCGAAGATAAAACCATGAAATTTTGTATTCAGGCATCAGGCACTTCATAATAAGTGATCAAATATTTCTTTCAGCGTTTTTGTGATTTCGACCTACATGGGGATGAAATAGGAGATGAAAGTTCGTATTTAATTCCAAGCGCCTGCGCAGCAAACAGTGTGTAAGTTTATTATTCGCAAAATGAGTATCCTAAAAAATATTGAAAATGCTGCCCGAAATAACTATTCCACGCGGACGAAGTCGAGGGAAAAAGCTAGTTAATTCATAAAACGAAAGAAATATTTACACCAGAAGAATTTATTGAACAACTTCAATCAGATGCTTGGCCTACAAGAAGCTGCGATATAACACTATTAGATTATCTTTTATCGAGTTGCGTGTAGTTATTGATCTATGTGAATAAACTGCAGATAGTAGAAGACTTGAAAACTAACATATAACACTACATTCGCGAAATTAATGCGGATTTATTATACAAATTGATCTAAAATTGGGTTCATCGAATTCAAAAACATACCATTTTTATTGATAAACCCTTTATTCATTTCTTTATTAAAATGAATCGCCAACCGAATCTATCATCCCGCTACAAATGCCTATGGCAATCTCGGCACGCAGCCTTCGGCTGATTTTGGCCAAAGCCATAAGCGTGGCTGAAAGGCTTTTATTTCGCCAAAGCCGAATGTACGGCCGAAGATACCTTTTCCGAACGAAGATAGCTGAAACCGAAGCTGTAGTTTCGCTTGGACATTAGAAATATTACGAAATGCACGTGCTCTTAATGACAGAGTAAACTGTCAGACTGCTTACAATGAGTAGTTCATCTACATTTTCGGTTTCGACCGAAGATGCCTTGTCTGAATTTCTAACTATGAAGCTTTAACCGCAGCAGTAAATGTAAAATAACTATTTTTGTTAAATTTACCAAATGTATTATGACTCCACTGGGACCTTGTTCAACTTTAGCGTCAGTTATTCCTTCTTGAGCCAATTTTTGGACAAAATCAACTACGTTTAGGTTGCCCCATTCGTACTGAATATTTTTTAGTTGTTTTAAATCGGTTGCTTGGCGAGGTTCACGTTTTTTTGTGTAAGTTGAAGTAACCGCTTCCTGAATATAAAAAAGTTATAAAAAGTATTGACATATTTCAATTTTTTTGTACCTCCATGTTAAGCACATTATCTTTGACTTGCAAAGTCCCAGTGATCGAACTGAGACTAACTCCTGGTTTAATTTCCACTGGCACCAGCTCACTTGCAATAGAGTCATTAACATAAACCTGATTATGTTTCCTCTTTAGCGGCAAATTTATAACATCGCCCCTCTTGAAAGTTATTAATGGTCGGTCTGCTGGGCTTGGTTCGATCACCAGGTCTGCTCGGTGACCTGCTGAAGCCGGTGGAAGAGTATACCATTCGGGAATTACTAACGCGGATGGTTTTAAATCTTTTATTAATTTATTTGCTTGCATGAAATTGAGGGATGTGTCGATAGCACAGTGGGCTGCCTTCATTTGTAGCGGCTGAAATGGGGCCAGAGCTTCCAAGTAATCAAAATCTGGTTCTAAAACAATATTTTAAAAAACAAAGTAAAAAATATATATAAAATTAAATGCAGACCTGTAAAAACGATGGTATTTTTTACATCAGGACCCCATAATTCAACAAAATGAACCGCATCCCCAAATCTTAAGCTGGGGTGGCCACAAAATACTACACACGGCTAAAAAAAATATTAATAAATAATAAAATATAATAATTATAAATAAATACCTCTCTAAAGTCAGTACTGAATCCTTCTGAATAAATATGCTTAAATTGCTTTAATCTCGAAGTTTTTATCAAAGACGCGTGCGGAAATGGTTCATCCGGGATATAAACTTTATTTTGCTTAGCTGTCGATAGCCATTCAGCTAAAATATTAGAGTAAGCTAACGAAGTATCAGCGACTGGTGAAATAAAAAACATTGGAACTCTGGCGAAGCCAGGACCGTTTAAATTTGTAGATAAACATTCAAAAAGATCGTAAACTACCCCTGAAGGATAGCAGGGTATCAAAACATTGCCACCAGCTCTTAAAGTCATACCTACAATGAAAAAAAAATAATAAACAGCCTAAAATTACCTAAAAATATCACTTACATACAACCATGCAGAGCATCCCCAACATAGAATCTGGATTCGATATTGGGGTTTGCGTTAAGCCAGTCATTATCAAGATATCAGCATTTCGTAACGCTGCTTGGTCCATAGGTCTAGGATGAGTAGTTAAAGTGGAAGAACCACTAACATACGCTATTTTTTCATGATTAGAACTTATTATCCAGTTACTAGAGCCTAAACAGAATCCCGAACTAACTGGAATCACTTGGAGAGCTCCATAAATATCCTAAAATGGATTAACATTTATTTGAATTTGTAAAAAATCAGAATATTGTTACTCACGATTTTTTCGTTATATCCCACCATTTGAATTCTGGCTAAGCTAGCGTTTACATTGGCCAAATTATAAATTTTTTTCCATGATTTGGGCTTGAAACTATCTGCTAATCTGGGGGGTAATTTGTGTAAAACATTTTTCCATTGAGATGCTAAAGTAGCTTTCGGGCATTCTTCAATATACTGAACTAATTCCTCCAGAAATAATCTGGAATTAGTAATTTTATAATAAAAAGATTACCTATATGATTTTAAATTCGACGTTCTGGCAGCGTAATAAACAACTCTTTGAAATAAATAGTAGGTACACATTATATTAATTGAATTATTAAATGTTGCGTACCTGCCAATCTGTAAAGTGGGTTCAGTCGCATAAACTTTCCCTTTGAACCCTGTTCCCTCGGTTATAAACGGCAAAGCCATCATACATAAATAATTCGAAATCAAAATAACATCTACTTGCGAAAAATCGACTAATTTATCCAGCGGAGGGCAAAACTCCGGAGGAGAATCGACGAAAACTTGATCGCAACATTCTTTGAGTTCCCCTTCTAATTCTGGATCAGCCCCATCTTGAGGCATCCAGTTCGGAAGGTTTAATAATCTGCTTGATGGTACAAAAGACAAAGGCAGGAAATTTAATACAGTTTGAACTGACAATCCGCAATCTAGCATCATGGTAACCTCGTTGAATGTTAGAATTAAACATGGTTTATTTGGATCGTTACTCAATGAATACTAAAAGAAATAGATTATTATATTATTTTATAAAAAAGTTGATGAGAAAACATACCAATTTCATGATAAAAATATCGGTTGACAATCAAAAAATGTTAGGTTATGTTAGTTGTCATTGGCACCATAGGCGGAACGAAATTTTTTCACGAAGGGACTGTCTCATTTTCTGTTAATATTTCTGAATCTTTGGAGTTCCAATTTATTTTTGCTACAAGTCTACAAAATGAACTTTTTATAACTTTTTCATGTCTAGTTATCAAATTTTATTAATATTGGTTATTATTAACAATACATTGTACAGTTATCCAAATTACGAACAAAGAACATTTGTTTTTAAAAAATTATTCTTCCTCATTGCCATCTTGAAGGATTTCTTGTATAAGAACTCAAAAGCAGTTGTAGGGACTTTCCAAACATTTTATTTGCATCTTTCAAATTTTTGCAATGTTAATCTCCATAAAAATTAAAACCATGTTTTAAATTGCTGTTTGGATCTATATGTGGAAGGCTCTTTTTAAATATATTTCTAATATTTTCCACGGGAATCATTTTTTTCGGATCATGATTATAAAATGTTCCTTTGTTGGTCTTTTGTTCTAGAAAAAAAGATACTGATTACCGGTTTTACTTGTTTCACATACTGGTGAATGTTTTAAGACAAATCGTTGAAAAAAATATCAATAACAGTAAAATGTAAAATAGAAATATATTTATTTGGCATTTACTTCCAGGTTTCTATAAATGAATGTCATTGATGCCAATTAACATTTTGTTTTACATCCGGCATTTTGCAAAGATTAGTTTGCAAACATTAGTTTCAATGGAAACATTTTTTGCAAACTTAAACAATTTTTTAGCTGAACAATGAACTGCTTATTTCATCAAATAATCTTTGATATAATATTTGAAAGCGACCTAACTTATACTTTTTTAAACTATCAGTAATTTTGCGCATTTTGCGCAATGAATTAAAAAAAATTGCTACATATGTATTCACAGAACTAATACTAGAATTTAAAAAAAAAAACAACATTTCCTGAATAGGAATTGGAAAATTTTGTTGAGTAATAAACTATTTTTTTATTCTTTTACCTTGCTTAATGTTTTCTATAAATACTATCGCAATAATTTAAAAAAAGACTTGGTTGCTAGGTCATCTCTACATTCAATTGGAAACTGTGAGTAATTTATATTGAAACTTCTTTAATAAATTTAAAATAAAAAAAATATATATCTAGAAATATTAATCACGACTCTTATCCGCTAGGGGTGTGGTAAACTCTTATAGTGCACTCGGTAGATTGATTGATATTTCTTCAGTCGTAGGGTGTAGCTACCAGCCGTCATGTTACGGGTACTCTTAGTTTTCGTAGAGAGATCGCCACAGAGTACATTATAATTCAATGAAAATCTTACTAACTTTTTATCCGCCGGTGGGATTCGACTCCACGACCCCCGGATTACAAAGCCAGCATATTTAAAATCATTATTTAAAGTAATATTTATATAATGAATATATATTTTAAATGAGATATGAATAAGTTACCGTTTATACTTCACGTCACCGTTATAATGCTACGAACGTATTTATCACTCAAATTTCCTGACACAAACCGACTGAAAAAAAATTTCACTTCAATAAGTAGTTTGGCAGTAGATTTCAAACGGATGTATATCGGAAATTTTACTGTGAAGAAATAATCCAAATTTAAGAATATACTTACAATTCTTATTTATTTTAATGGTAACCGCACTATAAGTGTCTTCTACACCCTTAGCGGGTAAAAGGCGTGATTAATATTTATTAATTTTCATTGATAGTTATGCTGTTTATATTTCGCTCCAATTCGCACTACGTGATCATCACTTCCGTTCGAATGTAAATTCCAATTCGCTTCTCATGTTTCGTTACACAAACTAATTTTAGATTTCTTAATAGTATATTTAGATTTTGAAAATTCAAAGTCACGAAAAAACTTTGTTATTTGAATGTCAAAAACAGTCAAAAATCTATTTCCGCGATGTTAATATTTATAACACGTAAAACTACTATTATTTGTTTTAATTATAACGTGAGAAAATAGTTGCGCAAGATATATTCTTCAACTGAATATTAAAAAGCTTACAAATCAGAAATGAACATTGATTTATTTTTGTCTATAATTGTTTTTATCAGGAGGTTATTTAAGTATCCTTCAATGAGAACATCAATGATTGGAATTTAAGGCTGTAGAGCAGTCAATAATCCTACTGTTAAATTTTATTAAAGGATTCTTTCCAGGCAAAACTTGTTCTTAGGTTTATATCATTAAAAGCCTCAAAAAAAAAAAACAACGTAGTTACGTACTGCGGTATTTTCGGGCAATTGTTTTGTCATAAACTAGTTTGAGCTAAAATTGGCTATATTCACACCTAAAGAAGAATAACTTACTAGATCCTTGAAACTTTGACTCATTTAATCCATTTTATATTGTTTGCATAAATTAAAGAAAATCCCCAACACAAAAACTTTCCGACCCCGGAAATGAGTCTTCTTTTCACGTGTGGAGTACCTACTTCAAGCCTTGAATGAGTCCAATCACTTTAAAACCAATAAATACTAAAAACCCACCACATTTTTACTTAGGAGTGAGAATTAATCGCGAAGAATTAAGAATTTATCGCTATTGGTCTGCTGGCGGTTGGCGGGTACTGCAAAATAATAGCACGTGTTTGATATAAAAGTACACTAGTTGAGGAAATACATTTCGATTGCAGTTTGTGTCAAGATTGCTGCTTTTACGGATTTCTTCCAAAAGTGGTATTACATGATTTAATTGAGTTTTTGAAGTGTTGTTGACAAAAAGTTTTGAAGATGAATGTTGTTGATAGTGCAAATTTTTAGGATCTCTATCAGTGGCTAAAAATTTAATATTCAATTATTTTTATAGCGGATGTCAGATTTTTTCGTGAACAATAAATTAAACTTATTCTTCAACTTTTGATTAATAAATTAGAAATGAAATGAAAACGGTGTTGGATTTTAGACATTAAAATCAGTTTAAATTAAAATCTGTTTACTAAGAGAATTAGTAACCGTGAGAACTTGAAAAAAATATGCCAACTTATTTATTATAATTATGTTAACCTGAATACGTCAATATTTGCATATTCAGATTAATTATCATATTACCTAATTGAATTAGTAATAAAATAATAAATGTCAATTTAGTATTTTTTAAATGCTCTACTTTCTTTGAAAATACTTTCATGTAAAGAGGGCGACCTAAATGTCTCAAGTCCAGTACGGCACTCGCAATTAAAAATATTAAAAGAGAAAGTTTATTTGTTGCTAATTTTTTGCTTTTTTACAGAAATGCAAGCGTTCAAGATCTCTCAGGTCATTGTTGTATTCATTTTATTGATTTCAACAATGATTGAGGCAAATCCAGCAATTGGTAAGTTATCAAAATGCTTTTAATTTTTTTAAACTAAATAAAAATATTTTTCAGATGTTTTCCCAAAACCATTCGTTTATACTAAAATTTATGGTAAGAATATTAAATGATAACATAAATTTAATATAAATTTTTGGAGGAAATAGATCAAGGCGGTCAAAACTGTGGAAAAAATGATTTATAAAAAGTGATTTTTTTTATAGAGCTTGGGAAAGAAACGTTTTGGGTACTGCGCACAACTTATTTTCAGTAAATCTTGAACAGTGGTCAAAACGTCCTAAAACTCAACATTTTTACTTGTACAAAGTACAAGTAAATATTGTGAAACTGACAAAATTCACATTTCGGGATTTTGATGAAAATATCCGTTTTGGGCATCCTTGAATCAATTTTGACTATTTTCGACTTGACGTTAGTACATACGTATGTACGTATGTGCGTATGTCGTAACTCACAAATCTCAAAATCCGTCGAACGTATAATGTAGAAATTTTGTATGTCTGTACCGGAAGTGCACTTTACTTGAAACTTATTTTAAATTTTTCGAATAGATCCAAAATGATTGGCCGTAGAATATTGAAATTTAGTACTTGAAATTGCTGTAGCATTTTAATAGTTATCTTCTATTTTCGTACCAATCGGCTGAGCCGGAAGTGCATTTTATGTAAAAGTATTTTTTTTTTTCGCATAAATTCAACATAATCAGCCGTAGAATATTGAGATTTCGTATTAAGCACTTTTATAACATCTAGTTGTACACCTCGCATTATGATCGCGATTGGCTGAATCGGAAGTGCAGTTTATTAAACAGTTTTTCGATTTTTTCGCCTAAATTCAGAACGATCAGCTGTAGAATCATGAAATTTAGTATTTAAAGCAATTGTAGCATTCAAATGATAACTTTATATTTTCATAGCAATCTACTAAGCCAAAAGTAAACTTTATTCGACAATATTTTTTAATTTTTTGCATAAATTCGAAACTATTGGCCGTAGAACGATAAAATTTAGTATTTTAATGAATTGTATGTAACATCTAAATGATCACCTCAAATTTTGGTTCAAACCGATTTTACTTTATGTCAATGTCAGCGCCAACTGTCAATTATTCAGTCAAAAGGTGTGCAAGTAAGTCATGTGGTGTCCACATCAGATTTTTTTCAATAATTTTCGTGCTGTACTTTCCTCTTATTTTTATTCGCCTTGTCTATATAATGTGATTCTTTATAGGAATATGCATACGCAATTGTGCCCAATGTAAAAAAATGTACGGGCCATATTTTGAAGGGCAGTTATGTGCTGACGCTTGCGTCAAATTTAAAGGAAAAATCATCCCAGATTGCGAGGATTTGTCATCAATATCCCCTTTCCTCAACAAATTTGAATAAAAAAAATTGATAAATGCTTCAAATCGTCAATATGGATATGAACTGAGCAGCGGCTTTTTAACTTATTTTTTTATACATATTTTGTATTATATATTTTCTATAGTTCCTATTTGATATGTATTGAGTATCTGTGATATGAACTTACATTTTAAATAACAATTTCCATGTATTAATTTTAATATTACAATTTTTTTGTATTATATTTTTTTAAACTTTACAATAAACAATTTAGTGAGCAATAAAACTATTAAAATATATCATGGAACTAAAAACTAAGCCAAATATTCAAATTTGTTGGCAGTAAAAATAAAACTGTTTTAAATAAAATTGTAATTCTTTGTATTGATTCATTCGCTTGAACAATGTTTTTCTTGTAGATCTTGATTGCCCCAATTCTGATTTATACCGCCTCAAAAAATATCACCATCATTATATCCTGAAACCTTTCTCGTATCAGAACAATCATAAATCACACAATGCATGCTGCCTACATTGAAATTCAATAAAAATAACACCTTGTTTTTGTCTGTCAACTCCTCGTGTTCAAATTGAGATGAAATGTGCGCATATATTTAAACGCGAAGCCCCGTGTTACATATAAAATGGGAAAAACAGAAGAGAAAAATCAAAAACAACAAGCTCTGCAACCAACACCACCTTGTAACTCAAGATGGTGAGGTCTAAATATTTAAAAATATATATTTTAATTGAATATATCAATCAATCTTATTGGTTAAAATATATTTACGATTTGAAAGCCAAATATTGGAAAATATTTTTGAAGTTTCTAATTTGATATTTTATTCAAAAATTGTTGCTCGGATTACACTTTTTTTTGTGAAATAATTATTCTTACATAGAAAATTATATTGTTTCTTCTTGATATCTGAATGAAATAAATATAAATATAGTTTTTCTTTTGCAGATTTGTCCCCAATGGAAGTATGCAAATTTTAGTATGTTTATTATATTACTTTCAAGTTTCATGTGCGCATCTTCTTCCCCGATTTCTATATGTATAACGTGAGTATTTCCTATTAATCAATTAAACAAAAACTTATTTTTTTTTATTTTTGAGATAATATATGTCCCAAGTGAAAATAAAAATCGATAATAGAATTTTGAGCAGTTTATCTTCATCCATACCACATCAAAATTTTTCAAAACCTTCATAACTTGATTTGTTAATTTCGTTGCATGGAAATTCTTTGTAGACGTGTCCACAAAATCTTATAATTGGATCAAAATTGAAAATTATTATTATTTTCAGCAACTGCGTCCAATGCAAACAAATGTTTGGGCAATATTTCCAAGGACGTGCTTGCGGAGACGCCTGTATGGCAACAGGAGGCTTAGTTGCTCCTGATTGTAATAATCCCGTCACGGTAAGAAGTTTTTTAAAGAGACTTTATTAGGAAGATAGTATTGCTGTACTGCACTGAAAAAATAATAAATTTTGAATTGAACTTATGAAAATATGACAATAATTTCACCTGCCTACCATTTAAATGTTTTTGATTTAAGTTACTGCAATATTCCTAGTTTTTTTAACTCTACTTCACAGTGATGCCGGGAACAGTAAACGTATTCAAATTCAAATATTTGACACTACTCTTTATGCCACACAGTTGCTCATTCTTTTTTTTTTAGAAATAACTTTGTCAATATGATTTAATATTTATATTTAATAACTCACGAAAAGATTGTCAATTATTATCCTACACACTCCTACAACCTTCCTCTATAGGCTCTTTGCGCAAACGTTGGAGAACGACATTAGCGCTCGGAGTGTTTAATTTTGAAAGTAGCTGCAGGAAAAAATTTGAATTGTCATTACGTGGAATAAGTGAATAAAAACTAAAAAGTTTATATTGAAGCTTGAAATAAGTTTAAAAACACAAGTGAATGATGACTAATGGAGTTATAATAGGAACAGGATTCCAATTCATATAACCTGGTTGTATCCGGAGCACAATATTAGAAAGACGAAAATTAGTGCAAGAAGTAAGCATGTGTTTAATGTTGAAGAAAAACTGTTTTTGGATAAGAGTTTGATTTCCGCGCTTGTTGTAGAGCAAATGTCGATTAATTCTTGTCCGTTTAAAGTTTTTATCGAAGTAAGATATGTTATTTTGAAGTAATTAATTATAGGCTGCTATATGTCTGTCAAACGAATCAAAACATGTCACATGAAAGTATATTTTTTCACATTGCCTTAGGTTGATGAAACGCGAGATATTTTGCATGAATTTCCAAAAACTTATCCGATACATAAAAATAATACATACAAAATTGCTATAGCTTACAATGGTTTAACCTAACTTCTTACATAAATTTTCCAGTTTCATCAAGTAATTTCTACATTTAATACATATTCTTTAATTATTATTGACTTCTTTTTACTTTTTTTACTCGTTTAATAGACTGAATCCATTTTTTCCCATTCCTATTTCATGTTCTCTGGATGGAAACTTGTAGAAATGTTTATGTTTTTTTGTATTTCCGTAATTGTTTTACAGTTTGAAACGCAACAATTTGTATAACCAACACGTAATATTTCAATTTACTGTTAAACTGGCTTATAAATTGCTTTATAATTTAAATTTGGTACAAATATTCTGAAATCATGTACAATGATAACATTTTGTTTTCCTGCTAGTGCTGTCAAAATTCACCACTACTGGCGCTGCAATCTATTCGCAAAGAGCCTATATCCACAAAGTAGCTTCTGAATTACTGTTTCAGAAATTAATTAGAAGTTTGTTTTGAAGTAATTAATATTCTATTATATGCATATATTGTATATAAACAATACTTTTTCTTGTTCTGAAATTATTTCTCAAATTTAACTCTGAATTTCACGTAGCACAATTGCAAAAAAATCGATATTGCTCTTTTTTCCACAAAAGTATTTACTTGTTCAAATTCTCATCTTTATTTCCCATAAGATTAACATTGTGGCGTGCATGTTCACCCACGCCTTAATCCGTAAGTGGTTGATTTGCACGTATACCGATAACAGGGAACCACTACCTTGTTCATCAGAAACGTTTCTCACTTTTTTTAAACAACAATTTTAGTTTAGTTTCGTTCGTTTCGTTTACTTGTTAAAAAGTGAAATTAAGCGTAAATTTGTGGAGTTTGGTAGTGATAATGATAAAAAAATACGGAGAATACATTAAATTAACTATTACAATCAATTGATTCCTAATATAAAAGTGAAATATTAGTTAAAATCATCATCTTCATTTTCCATAAGAATAACATTATGGCGTGCATGGTCACCCACGTCCTTATTCGCAAATGGCTGATTTGTACATATACCGATAACAGTGATCCACGTCCTTGTTCATCAGAAACGTTACTCACTTTTTTCAACAACAATTTTAGTTTAGCTTCGTTTTCTTTTTAAAAAGTGAAATAAAACGTAAATTTGTGGTGTTTGGAGATGATAATGGTAAAAAAAATACGGAAAATATATTGAATTAATTATTCAACATCAACTAGGAAGCGAAAGAAAATCCAGTGGTGGGAGTTTATAAGGATAATGGATGAAATGAGTAGTGGGACATGGAATAATTTTCAACTGGATTTTCCTGAGGTCAGAATTTATTTTCTTATTTATATAGTAGAATTGAATTTAATGTTATGCTTTTGTACGTCTTTTAATTTTAATTCCGTGGCTAATACTATTAAATGTAATACCGTAAATTCTCAAATTTTCAACTGGATTTCTCTGAATTTATTTTCTTATTTATTAGAAGAATAGTGTACTGAATTGGTTTTTTGTGGTGGTTACAGAATTATTATTATGACAAATGAACTTTGTTTTATCTAAACATTAGGGGTAGATTTAGTCAATAATTTCTGTACTAATGCGACAATTATTCCAGCAAAAGTTTCTCCTCCGAAGTAATTGACGTGATGCCAAGAAGAATAGTAGTCCAGCGAACGATTCTCCTCCAAGGTAACAGATGTGATGCCAAGAAGAACTGTAGACAGTGGACTTCCACCAGGTCCCCAGCAAGACTGAGCAGCGGATCCTTGTGAAAATCTACATCAGCTAGTGAGCAAGAAGTTAGGCAGGTTTTCTGAGAAGATGCTTCTACTTCTACAAAGGTCGTGTATTTTTTATTTCTCTTCCGTTTATTTGTTACAGACATTTTCATCTGTCAAAATAATGATTATTTTTTGGGGTTGGGTAATTATTATTTTGGCAAATGAACTAGTTTTGTCTTTACATTAGGGGTAGATTTAGTCAATAATTTCTGTACTAATACGGCAATTATTCCAGCAAAAGTTTCTTTTCCAAAGTAATTGATGTGGTGCCAAGAAGAATAGTAGTCCAGCGAAAGATTCTCCTCCAAGGTAACAGATGTGATGCCAAGAAGAACTGTGGACAGTGGACAACCACCAGGTCCCCAGCAAGACTGAGCAGTGGATCCTTGTGAAAATCTACATCAGCTAGTGAGCAGGAAGTTAGGCAGGTTGTCTGAGAAGATGCTTCTTCTTCTACAAAGGTCGTGTATTTTTTATTTTTCTTCCATTTATTTGTTACAGACATTTTCATCTGACAAAATAATGATTACTTTTTGGGGTTGGGTAATTATTATTTTGGCAAGTGAACTAGTTTTGCCTTTACATTAGGGGTAGATTTGGTCAGTAATTTTTGTACTAATGCGACAATTATTCCAGCAAAAGTTTCTCTTCCAAAGTAATTGATGTGATGCCAAGAAGAATAGTAGTCCAGCGAAAGATTCTCCTCCAAGGTAACAGATGTGATGCCAAGAAGAACTGTGGACAGTGGACCTCCACCAGGTCCCCAGCAAGACTGAGCAGCGGATCCTTGTGAAAATATACATCAGCTAGTGAGCAGGAAGTTAGGCAGGTTGCCTAAGAAGATGCTCCTTCTGAAGTCGTGTATTTTTTATTTCTCTCTTATTCATTTGTTACAGAAATGTTTATCTGTCAAAGTAATAATTACTTTTGGCAAGAGTAATTATTATTATGGCAAATGATTTAGTTTTGTCTGCACAGTAAGGGTAGATTTAGTCAATAATTTCTGTACTAACGTCACAATTATTCCAACAAAAGTTTCTCCTTCAATTTATTTGACGTGATGCTAAGAAGAACTGTGGTCCAGCGAAAGTTTCTCCTCCAAGGTAATTGACGTGATGCCAAGAAGAACTGAGGACACTGGACTTCCACCGAATTCTTATCACAACTGAGCAGCTGATCCTTGTGGAGATGTACATCAGCTAGTGAGCAGCAAGTTAGACAGGTTGGCTAAGAAGATGCTCCTTCTGAAGACCTGTATTTTTTATTTCTCTGTTATTTATTTGTTACAGAAATGTTTATCTGTCAAAGTAATAATTACTTTTGGCGAGAGTAATTATTATTGTGGCAAATGAACTAGTTTTGTCTGCACTGTAAGGGTAGATTTAGTCAATAATTTCTGTACTAATGTGACAGTTATTCCAGCGGATGTTTCTCCTCTAAGCTAATTGACGTGATGCCAAGAAGAACTGTGGTCCAGCGAAAGTTTCTTCTTCAAGGTAATTGACGTAATGCCAAGAAGAACTAGTGAGCAGGATGTTTTGCAGGTTGTGTAAGAAGATGCTTCTTCTGAGGTCGTGTACTTTTTATTTCTCTCTTATTTATTCGTTACAGAAATGTTTATCTGTCAAAGTAAAAATTACTTTTGGCGAGAGTAATTATTATTATGGCAAATGAACTAGTTTTTGTTTGCACAGTAAGGGTAGATTTAGTAATTAATTTCTGTACTAATGTGACAATTATTTCAACAAAAGTTTCTTCTCCAAGTTAAATGGCGCGATGCCAAGAAGAACTGTGGTCCCCAAGGAAATTGACGAATAGAAGAACTGGGGACAGTGGACTTCCACCGAGTCCTTATCACAACTGAACAGCTGATCCTTGTGGAGATCTATATCAGGCAATGTGCAGGAAATTAGGCAGTTTGTCTAAGAAGATGCTTCTTCTGAGGTCGTGTATTTTTAATTTTTTTCTTAATTATTTGTTAGAGAAATGTTTATCTGTCAAAATAATAATTACTGTTGAAGGAGGGAATAATTATTATGGCATATGAACTAGTTTTGTCTGATCAGTAGGGGGTAGATATAGTCAATAATTTCGGTACTAATGTGACAATTATTCCAGCGAAAGTTTCTCCTCCAAGTTAATTAAGTAAATGTAAGAAATTGAGAAGAAATAGCTACAAATATGGTCGCAGCTTGTTCAACAAGCATCAGAACTTCGTAATAATCTCGCGAAAGTTCTTTCTTCGAGTTGGAAGCTTACTGTGGAGTCTCAAAGAAAAAGAAGTCAGTACGGTCGTAGTAGCCTTCATTTACGTGGATTCAAATCAGGTGCTGTCAGCAAAATTAATTTGAAGAGGCTAGAAAAGATGGTTTCTGCTTCCAAAAGTGAATCTGAAGCAAAAATTTATAATTCTATGTATCAACGGTACGAAGCTAGAAAAGTTTGAGGTAATTAAGTTTTCATTTTCTCATTCCTTGAAAATCATTTTATTGTTTGGGAAGCAAAAGTTCTTAAAAATGCTGTGTTCCGTTAAATGAATTGCTACGAGTATTTAATTATTCCTAGAATAGATTTTGGCAAAATTTTTAGTGGTAAAGACGAATGAGAGCAAATAATAACGAATCTTATGTTTCAAAGTTTCTAAAAATTAATTTCAATATTTTTTTTTGTTTGATTACATAATGCATTGTATCATTCATATTTATTATCTGTTATGAAATAGCCACAAATGAAGTCGCAGTTGGTTCAACAAGCATCAGGACTCCGTAATAACCACGCAGATGTTCTTCGAGTTGGAAATTTGATTGGAGTCACAAAGAAGTTAGTACGGCCGTAGTAGCCTTCATTCAAATGTTTTTGGATCAGTCGCTGTTAACAAAATGAATTTGAAGAGGCTACAAGAGGTGGTTCGAGATTCCATAGCAGCCGTTGCATTTTGTTTGCCAAAAGTGAAGAAGAGCGGAAGAAAGTGAATCTGAAGCAAAAATTCTGTGCATCAACGGAGAAAAGAATCTAAAAAAGCTTGAGGTAATTTGAGTTTTCATTCTATTTATTCCTTGAAAATTCTGAATTGCTTTATCTTAAGATTATTCAGCAATTCCTAAAATGAATTTCACAAATTCTGTAATGGTAGAGATAAAATAGAGCAAATAATAATGAATTATGTGTTTCGAAACTTGAATTTTCACAGTAAAATATCTTAAAAAAAAATTTTTAGAATTTTTTGGTTGTTACATAACGCTCTAATCAGTCTATTCGTAACTTGGATTTAAATTGAATTATGTATAAAACGTTCCTAACACTACAAATATTTCAATAAGTTAATTTTGTTTCAGATTTGAGAATATCAACGACAAATCACATAAAATATCGAAGGTGGAAGCGAAAAAGACTGGACCGAATTCTAAGGTATGAATTTTGTTTAAATTTGGATATTTTTTATTTAATTCTGTATGAATTGTTTGAGAAATTATAAAAAAGATTAATTCAACTTTGGGAATAAACACAATTCTCATCGAATAGGTCTCATGTTTGTTAGTAATGATATTTAGAATTATTTGTCTGTATTTCAGGACGTTCAGAATAAGATGTAATCCAGCAAAGATGACAATAAGAAACTATCGGTTCCTTCAAGATGAGAGGAAGTTTCCGTACAGCTAGAACAAAGGTGGAGTCACTGAAAAAGGCGACATATGGAATAATCAGGATGGTGAGTTATTTATATTCAATTTTGTCATCTTTTCTTAATCTGCAAGCCAAATTTATTCTAATTTACTTTAAATCAATGATTCTCAAACTAGATCAATAATCCAAATTGATTTTATTGTGAAATTTTACTTTGATGTATAATCTTCAAATACATTGATTAATTTCACAATTTTTGGAGTATAGCTGGCAGATCAATAATATAAATAATAAATATCATTGATTAATTAATAAATCGAACTTCGTAAAGAGCACTTTAATAATTATTCGTAAATATAGCTATTTTTCACAAATTTATTCCAAAACACGAGATGTACATTTCGGTTACTAAGTAATTATTTTTGAATTGACTTTATTTAATTATTCACTGGAATATATTTTAGAATAATTTCACAACTTGGAAATGATGCAAATTCTGAAGATTTTCAAAATTCATCAGAGTCGTGTGTACAGCAGCAGCGAAGAATATTTGGACAAATTAGAAGATCTGTCGCTGTGATGGATAATAAGTGCAACCTCACTTGCAGGGGCCCAAGGAATTCGCAATTGGAATGGCAGTTTCTCCAGCAAGTTTTCCGACTTCGTAATATGAACTGAGTGTATTCAAAATACATTCCGTTAATAAGGAACGGATAATTCAAAAATTCTATTTCTTTCAATACTGTTCTTCTGGAAGAATCCATTTGAATTTAATTAAATAATACGAATATGTATTTAAAACAAAGTAATCAAATAAGCTTAGAATACAACTGTTAGTATGTTATAAGTATATTTAAGCCGTTATGTAAATTTCTGTGTTATATCTTGTGCTTCTATCTCGCGTTTATTACTTCAGTTTTTGAGTAGTGCTGTAAATATATTTGGGTTTTGTACAAAATCGTGTTAACGTAGAGATCAAAATTATTTTGAATTAAATTGGGATTTTAAATTCGCGCATCATAGTTTTGGGCACTCTGCTCTCGGGCGTATTTATTCCGTTTTGAATATCCGTTTTGCTTTTTCTTTTAGATATTAAATAATTGTCTTGGTTTTTTTTGTTTTTGTAATTTTTAATGTCCTTGTGCCGTAACTTGGGCCAACGTTGGATTTTTCATTCGGTACACGACCATATAGCTCTGTGAACACCCCCTCCCTAAACGACGGGACAGACGGAATTTTCAGACTATATGCCGGTGTCGTTACGGGAAATGTACGGAACGCGCGCTTTGTCGGCGACGGTCCGGGTCTTGTTGGGATCACTGAACAAACAATATTCACATGTTATGTGTGGATATTGTTCTTCATTGATGCCATCAAGAATCCGACTTCTCGAGATGACGCTTAGTCGGCAACCGTACTCGTGTAATTATGCGACCATCCGGGTCTCGGCTAGACAGACCACGAATTAATTAGAATCATTTTTGTTTTTTGCTAAAACGAGCACAATCGGCTGCTTGTGGGATAAAAAATTAGAATCAGTAGTATAATATATTACAGCATTTCTCTGAACAACTTTGCAATATAAATAGTTTATAGATTAATATATGATATAACACAGTAATCTAGAAAATAGCTAGTTGCAATAGTATATAGGATACCAGTTTCATAAAACCTAATTTTTAATTTTACAAGTGCCCTAAAATGTCTTATTTCTATCCAGATATTAGAGTGCGTACCCACAATTTGTTCTAGAACCTCTGGTTTACTTGGAAATAATAATTTTGTAACTAGTGATTAAAATATGCAATTCTCAAGTCTGTAGCTCGTGCACCAATAACAATCAGTAATTGATATTATTCTTGCATAAACATACATTCCTTCCAAGTACGTACCTACAATTTGAATGTTTTAGAATCTCTGGTTTACGCAGAAATAATGTTTGTTAATAGCTCTTGAATTATTCAATTCTCAAGCCTCTAACTTTATTTATTTATTTTATTTAGTTTAAATGTTGTAGAGCCTCTGGTTCACTCAGAAATAATAATCTTGTAACTAGTTTTTGAAATATTCAATTACTCAGCCTGTAGCTCGTACACCAATAACAATTAGTAGTTTATATAATTTGTGCCTAGGCCCATATCTCTCTCAAGTACGTACTTTTAATTTGAATGTTGTAGAACTTCTGGTTTACTCAGAAATAATAGTTTTGTAACTAGCTTTTGAAATATTCATTTCTTAAGCCTGTAGCTCGTACACCAATATCAATTGATAGTTTATATAATTTCTGCATAAGTTTATATCCCTCTTGAGTACGTATTCATAATTTGAATGTTATTGAACCTCTGGTTCACTCAGAAATAATAATTTTGTAACTAGCTTTTGAAATATTTAATTCTTAAGCCTGTAGCTCGTACACTAATTACAATTGTTAGTTGATATTATTGATACATAAACATACATTCCTTCTAAGTACGTACTTACAATTTGAATGATTTAGAGCCTCTGGTTTACCCAGAAACAATGTTTGTAATTAGTTTTATGTAATATTCCATTATTCAGCCTGTAGCTCATACACCAACAACAAATACTAGTTTATATTATTTCTGCGTAGATCCCTGTTGAGTACATACTCATAATTTGAATTCACATTCCTTTTAAGTATGTATCTACAATTTGAATGTTTTAGAATCTTTGGTTTACGCAGAAATAATGTTTGTAAATAGCTCTTGAAATATTCAATTCTCAAGTCTATAACTTTATTTATATATGTTGTAGAACCTCTGGTTCACTCAGAAATAATAACCTTGTAACTAGTTTTTGAAATATTCAATTACTCAGCCTGTAGCTCGTACACCAATAACAATTAGTAGTTTATATTATTTGTGCCTAGGCCCATATCTCTCAAGTACGTACTTACTGTTTAAATGTTTTAGAACCTCTGGATTACTCAGAAATAATATTTGTAGTTAGTTTCTGAAATATTCAAATTACTCAGCCTGTAGCTCGTACACCAATAACAATTTGTAGTTTATATTATTTCTGCGTAGACCTATATCCTTCTCAAGTACGTACTCATAATTTGAATGTTGTAGAACCTCTGGTTTACTCACAAATAATAATTTTGTAACTAGCTTTTAGAATATTCATTTCTTAAGCCTGTAGCTCGTACACCAATATCAATTAGTAGTTTATATCATTTCTGCATAAGCTTATATCCCTCTTGAGTACGTAATCACAATTTGAATATTTTAGAACCTCTAGTTCACTCAGAAATAATTATTTTATCTTGAATTGGTGTTCTAAATTTGTAAATGACTATTTATGCAATTTATTTCTCACATTTATAGCTTGTGCACCAATATTGATTGTATTTATGCACAAACTGTATTATATTATATTGTAATAATTGATAATATTGTAGTATTAATTAGATTAAATTTTATTGTATATTATAATTGAAAAAAATTATAATAAATTGAATAATATAAACAATGACTTTTATTTACATCCCTGACAAAAAAAAATGACTAAAATCGAATAAAATTGATAATTATTTAATTACACGCACATAGTTCAGAAAGTTGCCACCAGGGGGCAGCACCTGTCAATAAGATCAATTAGCAATCATCTCTTCCATGTTGGAAAATATTGCTTCGTGATGAATTTTAAAAACCCAAAATTTGTATCCAGGTAGCAGGATCTTGAAGAGTAAATTCAAGTTTTTAATAAGTGTTTTTCTTGATTTACTCGTGAACTATAACCTTTAGGGCAATTTTAATTACATCATTGTACGCAGCTTTAAAAGGGCTACGAAAAAGATGAATAGAATTTTCTTCCAGCCCTTAAATTAAGGGTAGTAGCATATCGTTTCTCGAAAACTATGAGTCCTAGAGAATTTTTTTTATATATATCTTGTAGGGCGTTAAAACTTATGCAACTTTTATTTGAAACATTTGTCCCAAAACCTTCTGGTTCTCGAGATAATTGCTAATTAATGTCTCGAATTTTTTAGTTCACTCTTCCAAATGCTGCTACCTTAATACAAATTTTGGATTCTTGAAGCAACAAAATTTTCGAAGCGATCAATTTTGTGTTTGAAAAATCCAGAATTTGTATCCGGGTAGCATGATCTTGAAGAGCAAATTCAAAGGTTTTCAGGAGTGTTTTTCTTGATTTACTCGTGAACTATAGCTTTTAGGGGAGTTTTAATTATATCATCGTACGCAGCTTTGAAAGGGCTACCGAAAAGGTGAATAAAGTTTTCTTCCAGCCCTTAAATTAAGGGTAGTAGCATATCGTTTCTCGGAAACTATAAGCCCTAAAGAAAATTCTTTTATATATATCTTGTAGGGCGTTGAAAGTTACGTAACTTTTATATGAAGCATTTGTCCCAAAACTCTCTGGTTCTCGAGATAATCGCTAATTAATGTCTTGAATTTTTGAGTTCACTCTTCCAAATGCTGCTACCTTAATACAAATTTTGGATTTTGAAGCAACAAAATTTTCGAAGCGATTAATTTTGTGTTTGAAAAATCCAGAATTTGTATCCGGGTAGCATGATCTTGAAGAGCAAATTCAAGGGTTTTTAATAAGTGTTTTTTTTGATTTACTCGTTAACTATAGCCCTTGGGGAAATTTTAATTACATCGTCGTACGCAACTTTAAAAGGGCTATCAAAAAGATAGATAGATTTTTCTTCCAGCCCTTAAATTAAGGGTGGTAGCATATCGTTTCTCAAAAACTAGAAGCTTTAGAGAAAATTCTTTCAAATAAATCTTGTAGAGCGTTAAAAGTTATGTAACTTTTATTTGAAACATTTGTCCCAAAACCTTCTGGTTCTTGAGATAATCGCTAATTAATTACTCGAATTTTCAAGTTTACTCTTCCAAATGCTGCTATCTTAATACAAATTTTGGATTTTCGAAGCAACAAAATTTTCGAAGCGATCAATTTTATGTTTGAAAAATCCAGATTTTGTATCCGGGTAGCATGATCTTAAAGAGCAAATTCAAGGGTTTTCAATAAGTATTTTTCTTGATTTACTTGTGAACTATGGCCTTTAAGGAAATTCTAATTACATCATCGTACGCATCATTAAAAGGGCTATCAAAAAGGTGGATAGAATTTTCTTCCAGCCCTTAAATTAAGGGTAGTAGCATATCGTTTCTCGAAAACTATAAGCCCTAGAGAAAATTCTTTCAAATAAATCTTGTAGGGCGTTGAAAGTTATGTAACTTTTATTTGAAACATTCGTCCCTAAACTCTTTAGTTCTTGAGATAATCGTTAATTAGTCACTCGAATTTTTGAGTTTACTCTTACAAATGCTGCTACCTTAATACAAATTTTGGATTTTTCTGACACAAATTTCAACCTACTTGAGGTGACTAATTGGTCTTATCGACAGGTGCTGCACCCTTGCGGCAACATTTTGAACTATATACGTATAATACAATTAAATTATCCTGAAAGAAATAAATGGAAGGACTAAATTGAAACCAAATTGTATATGTTATATTTTATTTGAATAATAAGATAATATAAAGAAGTCCTTAATTATATGAAGTACACCATTAATTTATTTTCTCAATTTTTTAGGCCCATTTTCACAACTTTGAGATTATTTCGCGAATAAAATGAGTTTTTAAAATCCATTTTCCGATTGATATACCCCAAAAAAGGTATATATAACATCTAAGCTCAATCGGAAAGATTATTATTATAAAATGACGTATAATTATAAATATCCTTATATTATTCTACTTAGAAACTAAAACATTACAAAACTATCAAATAAAGATTTAATTTTGCCTTAAAATATCAAAACAAAATCTTTTATTTATAATATAATTATTTAAACTAATAAAAAAATATAAATTGTTATACATATATTTAGAAGCTATCACAAAACCGTTTATTTTTTACTTTTCTTATTGAAAATTGATTTAAATGGTTTTAAAATTAGAAAAAAAAAACAATATAACATTTTGGGAAAGAGTTTTTTACGTAATTAGAAAAAGGTAAAAGGTACAAAGTGAAAAAAGGAAAATGTATGGTATTGTAGAGTGGCTTGGGGAAAAGAGATGAATTCTTTTGCGGAAATTCTTCCTTGATGCCCAGGCAAATCCCAGCAAAACCTAGGCACAGAAGTGGCTACATCAGCTGTAACCAAAAAAAAAAAGAAATAGAATTAGAGAATAAAAAAAGAATTTTTAGTCTAAAAAAAACAATTCTGAATTTTTTCAAGTTCAAATAGAATAAGGGGATGATACTCACTTTAATTTGGAAAGATGTGAGCCAAATCAATTCTTTGAAGATGTTGTTTCTGATGCGTGAGCTGCTCCAGGTGTCCAAGCTACTTCAGGTGTGTGGAAGTTCGAAGTTCCATTTTTTGCAACAGTTCATACTACGATTATTATTAGAGGCAGATTTAACAAATCATGATTACAGACACTTTCATAAACATTTCAAGGGATGAAAAGCCTCCCATAAAGTTCAAATGACTTATTTCTCGGAAAGGGTAGGGGATATTTGGAATCCGTTTTCAGATTTGGATTGCTTGAATCAAAATTTATATATGAACATACTTTTCATCCCTTAAATATTTAAATTGAATCGAATTTCGGACTAATTGGAATGCCGTGCTATTAGAGTAATATACAAATATTAATTCAGATTTAGAATCTACAGGATCCAATTAAGGGGCTAACATGTTTTATTCCTAATTTTAGAAGGGTGGACTATAGCCTTGGAAATATGGTCAGTGAGCCCTTCCTAATGAGCCTAGTGCCTAGGCCCTACGACCCTATCGAATCAATTAAGGAAAAATTTTGTTTATATTTATTTCTTAAATTTAAATTCCTTAAAAATCATAAATTGAAACTTAACTCTTCGTACTATTATTAACTTAAAATGTTTCAACTCTTCCCCAATGAAAAAACCCATACATTAAATATACAAGTTTAGTAATTACTTTATTTTTTATTTACCACTGAAAAAAAGAAATGCAATATTTTATTATAATAAATAAAACAATAATTTGTTGGGTAAAGATTTTATTTCGAAGTTTGAAGAAATTACAGGAACAAGATGAATTTTTAACCTTTATTTCGCCTTCTGGAAGTAGTTCCTTCGCTGTTGCAATTGTAACAAACAAAAAAATATTACAGTAGAATTTATATAATAAAAGAACTTTAAAAAATATTATAAAGTCAAATAAATAAGATACTTACTTGATCTTTACAAACAGCAGGCAGAAATGATGCAATTTTCTTGAACATCTTCTACGAATTTCTCTGGAATCTGGAAGTTGCAGGGGTCAGGAACAAGAGGAATTTTTAAGCCTTATTTCGCCTTCTGGAAGCAGTTTCTTCGCTGTTGCAACTGTAACAAAAAATAAAAAATTACAATCAAATTCATATAATTAGTTAATTGTAAAAAATATTAGGAAATCAAATAAATAAGATACTTACTTGAGCTGTGCAAGCATCAGAGCAGAAGTGGACCAATTTTCTTGAGCATCTTCTTCGTAGTTCTCTGGAATCTGGAAGCGGCAGGTGGCAGGAACAAGATGATTTTTTTAGCCTTGTTTCGTCTCCTGGCAATGACTAAGGGGAAAGAGACGAAACTTCCTCCAGGAATTCTCCCTAAATGCCTAGGGAAACCCCAGCAAAACCTAGACAAGAGGAGCGGCTCTTCGCTGCTGCATCTGTAACAGATAATAAAATATTACAATCAAATCTAAATAATTGGAAAATGTTTGAAAATAATATGGATCTACATTATTCAGAAACTCACTTGAGCTTTGCAAGCAGCGGACTAAATACACTCAGTGGACTCCTTGAACATTTCTGAAATACTCCGGAATCCGATAACTGCTGGAGCTGCAGGCTGCTATCTCCTGGAGTTCCGGGGCTCTAAATTTAAATTATAAATTCAAATTATTCTAACAGTAGTTTGAAAACAGTTATACACTCATGGACACAAATATTGCATATTTTTCTAAGTCATAATTTTTTTTTCTAATAAATAAGATTTTTCAGTTTAAATTCTGTGTATTTATTGATTATTTGACTGGAGTATTATGAGTGAATTATAGTCTAATAAATTACATATTAAAGCTTTCCAACAGATTCGTAGATAAACTAATAAAAGAGCCAGATTTTGGTTAATAATTTACTCAGAAAGCGTAAAATTAATTAATCTAACACGCTTGAATTGGGCACTTAAGAAACAAGAAATAGAACATTCGGAATGTCATTCGAATGACAAAATACAAAAGAGCAATATTTTTGTTTGTGAGTGTATAATATGCAATATTATATTACCTAGCTGATGATGCGATGATGTTATGATGATTCACGGCCGGTGACCTGAAACAGAAACTTAAAACAAATTTTGATGAATCACATTCAACAAAACAAATATTGAGAGTTGATTTTGGCAGCTGGGCTCATCCTCAGCTCCTCCCACGATGTTCATTTCCTCGATGTCCACCTCAACAGCTGGGCTCATCCTCTGCAAATGATCTGAAAAATACAAATTAGTTAGAAATCTATGAAAAAAACAATATGAAATAAATAGCTGGAAGATAAATAGATTAGAGCCTGAAAAATAAAGTTTATTAGTCAACTTACGTCCTTTTGTTAATTTGTTGGAGGTGGTAATGATGAATTGAAGAAGCTGAAAGGGAATTTTTATTAGTCACATTCATTCAACATTCGTTCAACATTCAATTGTGTTGTGTGTTTTGGTTTGTGTTTCGCGCCTTTTCAACGGATTTATTTTGTTCGAAGAGTTACGCGGCGAGTGATTGTTGCTTTTTAGTTACGCGAGATGACGAGTATTTAAAAGTGCTCAGATATATTATGCTACTGATATTGACTCTACTTTACTACCCCAATGAGTGCCTGAGCGCTCAGACACCCAAGCACCGGTGTGCTCGTCGTTTGCAAAAAAAAAAATACGTTGTTTGAATACGTGGCCAATGCATATTCCGAGGCCCGCGATACCGCCTAATTACGCGATATGGTAACCTTAAGTATCGGTCTCAGCTAATGTTGTTTCTTGAACTTAATCAAGGACCCCCGCCAGCTACCATATTTTCCGACTTCCGATAGGTACATATCGAGAGTATGCCGTTACTCCCCAGTTAGTTCGCTCGTTCGCCCTAGAACTCATTGCAAACCCACGCGGTGGTGTTCACCAGGGGGGGTGCCTCTCGTAGCGGTACCTACGTGTGCACCGATTCCCACGTTGGACCTTTCATTACAGGCCTTTGCAAAAAAAACAAGACATTTTATTTATTTATTACATAATAAAAGCAAAGACTAACATCGCAAATACATGCACCTAACGTACACGCAATGCGGAACAAAATCACCCCAATTTATATATTTAAATACACAAAATTTTGATCTCTACGTTAATAAGCAATAAACAAACCCCAATATACCACAAAGCACTTTTAAATAACTATTTTTCAATATTTTGTTGAAGAACAACGCGATATATAACTTTACCGTACGACTTGGCTAGCAACAATGAACGGAATGCAACGAGACGTAGCTTCGTTTATTTTGAATCTACGAAGTACGTTCGGCTGTCCATAGCGCGCAATGCTAACGAGAGAGAACGCAATATCAAAAGATACCTCGCAGCGCTTATACAGTTTACGGCCGAGCCCGCACAAAACCAAACTAAACAAGATTGTGCAACATTAAAACTAATTTAATCAATTCTGGAATTGAAGTTAATGAATAAATCTGTATTTTGTATGTAAAATGAATAAAAATATTCACTTAAAATAAGAATAAAATATTCAGAATGCATTTGAAATACAAATTTTAATTCTGCACATTTTTCATTTTTCAGGAAATCATAGAGAGTTCCTTGAGAGAATTTTGAAGTTTTCAGGGAAACTGTGGGAATAAAAATAATTATTAGCACAAAAACAATTGGGGCCAAAAAGCCCAATTCCATTATTCTATTTATTTTAGTATCAATCAATGAATAACTGAAACTAAAAAATATGATACTTGAATGATACAATATTAAAAATTGATTCTATTCATTCAAATGTTGAATTAAAATATTTACGATTCAAAAATGGAACTAAGAAACTCCCAATAAATAAGATTTAAATCTAAAAAAGACATCCACAAAAAAATTGGGCTGCAATAAATCGTTTTTGAAAATGTTCCTTACCCAATTATTCATTGAATTTAAGTTTTCAAGTTGAAAAGATTGATATCTCGTAGACTGATTTTGAAGGCCTTTGCCAGAGGCGTAGAATAGGGGATGCACTACCGATCTTGATATTTTTGCTTATAATTGTGAAATTACATTTCCGGAAAATAAAATAATAACAGTTTTAGGAGCTCCGTTTGACGGCTTTTTTAATGATACCCTACTTGTCTAAATCAAAAAATATTTATTTGTTTTGCCCTCAAATTGTGGCCGCCCTAATATAGGGTAAGGATGTTTTGGTGGTAACTCTAAGAAAATGTGTGGATGAACCAAATGTATCACTGTACAACATTTAAAGTCGATATCTCACTCTTTGCTTAATCAAATTGACTGTGACAGACGGACGGACACATTTTTGCTAATAATTAAGAAACTGCCCAACTTAAAATTTATATGAGTACAGTTTAAGAATCATGACAAAGTGCCCTTTCTATTGATACCCCACTTGCCCTGATGAAAAATTATTTATATTTTGACTCCTCAAATCTTGGTCTCTCAAAAATAGGGAAAGAATATTTTTCAGACATCGACTCTTGGAATAGGTGTGGGCAAACGAAACGTATGACTGTTTCAAATTTTAAGTCTATAGCTTAATTTGTTTTGGATGAAATTGGGTGTGACAGACGGACGGACACGTTTTCGCCGATAATTCCAAAACTAAAGCGGCATAAAATTAAATTAATTTTAGTTTAAGAGTCTTCAAATAAAGACCTTTCTATTGATACCCCACTTCCCTCGACAAAAAAATATTTATATTCAAATCTTCATATTTTGGACACCCGGAAATTCGGAGAGAATATTTTCGAGATACAGAGTCTTGTAATTAGAGTCGTCATGTAACACCCTCTCTATCTACAGATACCTTACATGCCAAAATACAAGCAAATTAAAATTTGGGATTTGCTAATTATCTCTGTTAATGATTTATTGATCAATAGATCCAGAAAATAATAAAAATTATTCGTTTTCAAAGACAAAAAATTAATTATCTTTGAAACCAGTGGTTCTAAAATTCTAAAACCTGTAGTTACAGATAGAAAAGAGTTTATATTTAGTGTGACAGAAGATGGAATTCCATAACTATCTCTGGTAATGATTTATTGATCAATAGATCTTGAAAATACTAAAATGTATTTGTTTTCAAAGACAAAAAGTTGATTATCTTTAAAACCAGATGTTCTAAAAATTAAAAGCCTTTGTGTTCAAAAAGTTGATTATCTTTCAAACCAGTGATTCTAAAATTCTGAAATTGTAGTTACTGATATAATAGAGTAAGATCCCAGGCCTGCCAGACCTTACTTATTTTCTGAGAAACAAAATGTGTAGAATAGAGTAGTGTTAGTATGTACTTTGATCATATGCATACTAGCTAGTTTGTGGCGACGGCCAATTTACAGATACGAGGTGCTAGCGGTACGTTAAGACATTACTCACTTTTCTCAAGGTCTTGAGTGCTAATTTTGAGGTATGTTCCAGAGAATATTGTTAAAAATTGATAATCAACACTGCTAGCCATCGGGGGTAATTTCTGCTAGACTCTTTGAAGCTCACAAAGAATAACGTGATCTTGCTTATAGTCTGAGTGCTAATTTTTATATACTCAAAGTACAATTTCAATACTTTTTGTTGAGAGCTAGATTAATCGCAGGGCTAAACATCCGCCAGACACATCTAAAATATCGCTGTGAGTAAAAGAGCGAGGTCACTATTTGTAGGCTTGATAGTAAGTGAAGTATCTGTGGGCATCCAACTCTTCCTTGGTCTGGCTATTTATAAAAAGTCTTGAAATTGCTCACTGAGTATTATATACAGAAATTAGGACTCAGACTATAAGTAAGATAACGATATTTTTTTGCTCGCTTCAAAGTGTTAAGCAGGAATTACTGCCGATGAGAAGTGTCTGGCAGTGTTGATTATCAATTTTCAACAATATTCTCTAGAACATACATAAAAATCAGCACTCAGACTTCAAGAAAAGTGAGTATTGTTTTGATGTACCTATAGCACCTCGTATCTATAAATTGGCCGTCGGCACAAACTAGTAAATATGTGTATGATCAAAGTACTGACTAACACTATTCTAATCCACAAATTTTGTTTCTCAGAAAATAAGTAAGGTCTGGCGGGTCTGGGATCTTGGACTATAAGAGTCGGTAGTCTATGTTACAGAAGAAGGAACTCGGCAACTATCTTTGATAATAATTTATTGATCAATAGATCCCTGAAAAAAGTTGATTATCATTCAAACCAGTGATTCTAAAAATCTGAAATTGTAGTTACTGGTAGAAAAGGGCTTGTGGTTCATGTTACAGAAGGGATTCGCTAACTATTTCTGTTAATAATAATTTATTGATTAATAGATTTTGATAATATGAAAATTTATTCGTTTTCAAAGACAAAAAATTGATTATCTTTCAAACCAGTGGCTCTAAAGATCTGAAATTGTAGTTACTGGTAGAAAAGAGTTTGTGGTACATGTTACAGAAGGGATTCGCTAACTATATCTGTTAATAATTTATTGATCAATAGATTCTGATAATATGAAAATTTATTCATTTTCGAAGACAAAAAGTTGATTATCTTTCAAATCAGTGGTTCTAAAATTCTGAGATTGTGGTTACATGTAGAAGAGCCGGTAATTCGTGCTACAGAAGAGGCGATTCGCTAACTATGTCTATTAATGATTTATTGATCAATAGATTCTGAAAATATATATTTTTTAATTTGGGCGTGTGGGATGTCACTGCTAAAAGAATTTAGGTACATTTTGCAGTCTGCCTTAATGTGGAAATAATTAGATATTTATTTTGATACTAGTAAAGGATAAAGTTTCAGGATACATATCAATGGCCAATCAAAATTTATTCCTGAATTATTGGCTCCGGAATCAAATATTGTGATAGAAGTAATTATTTATATTTGATCACTTTTTTTCCCTCATGTAAGGCAATTTTACTGATTTTTATGATGTTTGATAATTAACCCTATTAGAGCATCAATAAAGATACAACCGAATAATTGACTTTATTATTTTTCAGGTATAAAGTTTAGGAACAAATAATTGAGAACGCCTATAAAGTTCTAGGCTTACCTTCATTTGCTACTTAGTCCAAAATCACAGCGAATTGCGGAAACTTTCGAAGTTATCATCCTGACAAAGTAAAAGATCCTAATTTTCAACGTAAGGCTCAAGAAATGCATCGAGCTCTGTTGATTAATGTAAACTTGTTCAATGAGATCAACAAGATCGTTGCGACTTTATTCATAATCAGAATTTACAAATTCTAATTGTTTTCATTCAACAGGGTGATGTAATGGGTATCGTTAGGTATTTAAAGTTAAACACAATGGACAGAATTCAGCTTTCTTCATTAGCTAAAGAAGCTTCACTAATTATCATGGAAATATATTCCATCTTTTTCTTAATTAGTTATTCTAACATACATTTGTCTTTATTTATGATATTTTAGTGAAGCTAAGAGATCTGAATTCGGCCCAATATATCTACATTAATGCAGTTGTAGATAAACAAGGTTATTGAATTTACAAACCTGAATATTTTATTTATTTATTTTAACATAATAGTTTTTATAAATTATGTTTACAACATGAGCAATAAGTATAGCCTCAATACCATTTTCTGTTCAAGTACAGAAATAGAAAGCAGCAAGCACCAATTTAAATAATTTTCTGTAATACTAAAAGTAATCATGGTTGCATTATTGCATATGTAAAATACATATTATAATTTCAAACACGCTTTAGTCATGCTAAAATGAATAGTTTGGCTAAAATGGATAGTTTGGCACAAATGTTAAAAATTTTACAGTCTTTTTGAATCAACCAATGCGTATTTTTGGCAAAAACATTAACTGTACATACTTTTATTTAATTTAATAGATATGTTCCACTCAATTTGTTGCTTGTGAGCATAAAGATAGAATAGTATATTTTGCAACAACGTTGTTTGAAATCTATCGCTATCAATAAAACATTTATAAATATAATAATTCAAATTTTATAAAGCTATTTTCATATCTTTTTCTGAAACACGATTTTTCAGAATGTGCTTGCTAAATTAGGCCATTATTCATCGATATTTGACGCCGATACTAATTTATAAAATTGAGCCAGCTGTTTTGACATTTTGACGTCAACTATTTAATATATTTTCTATTGTACAGATGTCATTGTGACCTATAACATTAATTTAAACGGACAGCAGTATTGATATTTCAAATCACGATTATATGAGAGTACTATTACAAGTTTCGTACTGAATATATCGTTTTTTTTTATTAATATTTTGTAATAAAATATATTATTAGATATGTGCGCTAAAATTGTACTTATTTTATGCGATGCACAAAATTAAAGATACTTATTATTTTCTGAGATCATTACAAACTTGATTTTCCGTAAAAAAATCTAAAAATATGAATTATCGGATTATGAAATAAATATACAAAATTTCCCAGAATTAATTTTGAATTTACTTTTGAACTGTATTAGATACTATTGAAAATTTGTAAATATTAGTAAGTGCATCACATAAAAATAAACTATAAATTGAATCATACGTTGCTTCAAATAACTCTTGTGTACAATCGAAGATTTAACTTAAGGTGCATAAATAATGCAATAAAAACATTCTCGTAATAAAATAAAAATTTATAACAAAATGGCACCTACGCTTAGCTTGTATAACATGAAAATATATATACATATTTAATAAAAAATATACAACTCTGATACTCTATATAATCTTTATAAATGCTTTTGGAACGATATTACACTACCCTTATGTTGTGAAGTCACCACAACACACGTAATATTGTAACGCTGAAACTAGAGTTTCATATTTGTGCTGAAAGTTTTTGTTGACTAGAAGTACTTTCACATCATTCCGAATCATACGTCACTTCCTCAAGAACTTTCACGCATCTTCGGGGAAAGAAGCCCACCTAATTACAAAATCAAAGTCACAAACGTGAATCCAGGAAGTCTCCTAAATTAATGTTAATATTCAATATATACAATTGTTATTTTAAGATATACAAGCTTTTTTATATCACCAAGGATGGACTATGAAGGGTTAAAACTGGCATTCATGAAGAACAGAACTGCAAAAGCTTTCTATTTATTATTCTATTATCATTATTTTGGAACAAATTTTAGTTGCATTATTTAGCCCCTATATCACTATGGTTGATACTGCTTTTATAATAAATAACACTACATAAGCTTTCTATCATAGTTTCATTCATTATTTTAATATTATTATTAGAAGATATAAACTTTAAAAGCATGACAGATTTTTATTGCATTCTTTAACCCCTATACCGTCAGGGCTGAAAAACCAAGGGTTGAAACTAGTTTGTAATGAATTATACTCAGGATTTTCCAGTCAGAGTTAGGTTATTTAATGTATGGTTATTATTTTATGATATTCAAATAGAATTATTGTTTTAATTTTCATGTTATCGTACTTAAGGTTCATAATCTGACTGAATAAGCTTTCTACTAGCATTTGTTTCATTATATTACGATTGTTATTTTAGAAGACATAAGCTTTCGAAATGCCACAATTTTATTTGGATCATTTAATCCCTTGGTTTGGAATGTAAAATACTGAAACTGCTTTCATGACAAATGACACTATATATGCTTTTTATCAGCGTTTAGTTCATTATTTTTATTTAATACCACGAAACAAAAGCTTTGAATAGATTTTTGTTGCATCATTTAATACCTTATATTGGCAAGGTTAAAAGCTTATGGGTTGAAACTGGTTTCTAATAAATGGCACTACATAATCATTCTATTAGTTTTTAGTTCATTATTAATAAGCTTTCAAAGTGTAACATTTCACCCCCTATACCGCCGAGAAAGATTAGCTCTACATCAAAAAGTAATTTTCACTTCGTAATACAGACAACCGAATGTTAAAAGAAAAAAACAAGACATTATGCAAAGAAAAAAAATTTCTTTAGTTTTAAATGATCAATTAGAGAAAAATTTGTACCTGAGTTCCATATTTGCCTTTCCATAATTCGCCATCAGTGTTGAACACTCGGACATGAATACCCTGTACAAGGCGTAAATGATTATTTTCCTGAGGCTCAAAACTGCTTTCTACCACCGCTACAATTTGCCTGTATGGCCATTGAAGCCTAGCATTTTCTTCCAGTCTTTCATAATTTTCCCGAAGACTTGTGTGCTCGTAGAATTGCACCAGATCCAAAACATTTTTAAAAAAACGAGATTCAGAGAGATAAAATTGATCTGTGTCTTCAATTCGCTTTTTGAAGACCCTCATGTGTCGGACTGTGTCACATGTTCTACAAAAGAAACATGTTTATTAATTTTATTTTATTTCGGTGAAATTGGGTACTTACTTTAAACTTAAAGCATATCGCGAATGATCCACTTGAGATCTAACTCTTAATAAATATGTTCCAATAACTCTATTTTCTAGTACTGTTGTAGCGGCTTCCCGTTCCATTTCGCCAGCAAACCTTCAAATAAAACATCCAAATATAATCCTTCCAAAAATGAGCTCCGTATATTTAATTCTTACCATAATTTATCTCTAATGTTATCATCATGATGGCTATGATTATGATGCGGATAAAGAGCAGGAGTGACAGAACATCTTCCAGACATTGAAATGCATTCTTTATGTACCGCAATCTTACATATTTTGCACGAATATCCCTGGTAGATCAGCCCTTTCAAAAATTTTGAACAATGGTTGCAGGTCTGAGGTTTTTTGAACGAGCTCATTTCGAAACTATGATTGGTGTTCCGAAGAGCCGCTGGCTCTACGTTGTCCCTAGAATGCAAACAATATTTGATTTACATTTATAAATCTTCTCACTTTACTATTTACTATTTATAATATCTATTACAGATAAGAATTTTATTCAAAAAAACTCCTAAGAGATCAATTCAAAATATTAACCGACGTATTGGTAATAAATTAGTAATTAAAATGATAAACTGCACATTGAACGTCGTGATTTTCAAAATGCGTAGAGCAGGATAAATTTTACAAATGTTTAGTGGATTGTTAAATGTGTCTGCACGGAAATCGTATAGACAGTACTTCATAAATAAATTTTTTTCTGTTCAAATCATAAATTTTTATTATAAAGAAACGTTAAATGATTATAACAAGTATATTTATGGTATTCAAAAATTATGAGAATTTTTTTAGTTATTCCTTAATGCACGAGTGGCTTGGTTAATAGAAAAATGTTTTAGGTTCAATAAATTTTCCGAAAACTGGCTAAATTCCTTCAAAAAATATATTTTCGTTGGTTGGGTCAATTCTACTGAGACGGGGCTCGTACGTTACAATTCTTACAGATTCATAAATCCATAAAAAATTGATAAAAATGCAGCAACTTTTGCATTGTACATAATAGCAATAACAGTTTTGTTAATAAAATAAATATAAAAAACTATTTTGTACTCACAATGCATCAGAAATTGCTTTGATCATCTTCTTTTTTAAATCAATACTTCTGGCATAGCATGTATAAACACTGGTTCTATTTTTTTTCACTAATAACCACTGGTAAGACCATCGGGCTTCTTTATTTAAAGTTGGACGATTTGTTATTTCTTCAACATAATAATCTTGTAAAAGTAATGATTCTTTGTAACTAAACTGGTTCCCCTACAATTAAAAAAAATATATTATTCTCAGAAGTTTATAAATATTGGAAATTGAAAATTTAAAGATTCTATTGGACATAATATTTGGTTAGATCGGTTTTAAACAATAACGAAAAGTTCCTTTTTGTATTATTTGCTAGGTTGTATATCTTATCAGTTTTATGTATTCAACTATCTCAAATGTCCCATTTTATTTATTTTTATTGCTTACCCGTATAGATTTACAGAAAATAATTATTTTGTCGAAAATAAAGACATATCTAGACCGCAGTTTCTGATCATCGTGCGATTTTATTTTAAGTTCACCATCTTTCAATAACCTGCCGTAGTATTCTAAAGAATTTCCCATTGGAATGTTCATTAAATCGGAGATATTATCTTGCACTTGTTTTAAAAGCACCAAATGATCGCTGTCTCGTTTTACTTCGTTGATATATGCTGCTACGTCTACCATTGCTTCGCGGGCTCTGATGAGGGACTTGTACTCATCGTGATTCTACAAAAATGTGAGTAATTATTACAAAAACCAACAAATTTAGCTTAAATTGTTCTTACTCGTGGTGTTTCTTCTATAAGTTTTTGCAAAAGTAAATGGTACTTCAAAATTCTCTGCATTGGCACGGATAACACATCTCTTAACTTAAATTTTCCTTTGTTTGCTTCTTCTTGGCATTTCTACAAAATAACCAATTTATTATTAAGCCAAACATTCAACTATTTACAAACTCACAATCACTTCTTGATTCAAGAGTTCATCTTTATCACATAGATCTTGTAAAAGAGCTTGGGCATCAGTCAGGTTGGCACAGTAACTTCCATATATTAAAAATTTCTCCCTCCAGTTCAAAAATATTGCGCTTAATTCGGGTCTACCGTGTTTATAAAAAGATTTTAACTCCTTGTGGAATCCTGAATGTATATCAAATAGTTCCTGTAAATCAAAATTAGTTCAAAATAAAATATAATTGAAATACAAGATTTACTAACCGTAATTTCTTTAAATATTATATTTAAATTTTCTGGACTTATATGATAACTGAGAGGTTTCTTAAAATAATGTTTCAGGTTTGAGAGTACATCCACGTAATTTTTCTCCGTGTCAAGTAATTCTTTTATTACGTGGTCTCGTTTCTCAACTGGAGGACCTGCACTTGACTGAAATATTGCGTAAAAAATATAAGAATGATAACAATCAACAATTAAATCATGCAACAAATAATTTTCTTCAAAAAACAACAATATGCTATTTAAAAGACTACTGAAAAATATATAACAATTATTTGGAATTGAATCTTCAGTTTATGCTACTAATTATTTAAACATTTATTTTTGATTATAATTGTTATTTCAAAATAAAATAGAATGAGTCGCAGTTTAATGTTTTTAAATTTGCAAAACTAGTACTGCAACGATAATATATTCTAATCATCTAATTCTTTTCCACTTCGGATGAAAAATAGATATGCAAGATCTGCTTCTAAGATGACTAAGATAACTTCATCACAACACAGAAAAGCGTCATGAAACCATTTTTTGGAGAAATAATTTAGATGTTACCTCTCGGTTGCACAAATCTTGATAGATTTCCTCGTTCCTGATATGGCTGTAGTAGCTCCCGTAATCAGCGTGTTCATGGTCCTCGTGCCACATGGGTTGATGAACGGGCGTATCTCTAACACAATACAATGCACGCGCATGCCGATCATTCAACAGCGAAAAGCACCACACATCATGCTACTAACTACTAGAATTATAAACGAAAAGAGCGATCATGCTTCTTATTTCAGAAAAAAACTAAATTGGAATAAATCCTTCAAAACATGATCGCCTTTTCTCAAAAAAATTCAACTTCAACTGTGACAAACCTAACAAAAACTGTGGATAAATTTGAAACAAAACTATTGCTTATCGGCGCACGGAACAACGTACAAGCAACGATCGAGATTGTGCAACAAAAAACTCGAATGTAAGTTTGCGGGCAAAATTTGGCGGCTAACCTCAGAGAGGGAGCGCGGTGAGAATGTCACGTAGCACAGGTCCTCATATACTTCTTCCTCGTGTTCCTCAAGACGAGGACATTTGATGCTAAACTTCATCCAACTACATTCTGGGCTTCCAGACGATTGAGTGCTGGACCATTATTTACATTTTAAAATTATTCAAGCATAAATTGAATCAAAAACTATATTAATACAATACCAATTGTAAAAAATCTAATAATGGACCACGAATGTAGAATTTCAACAAATATAGTTCAATTCGAAAATACGCAAAATGTGGGCGAAAGTGACTAAACAAACATTTTATTAATTTGAGCGGAAATATGAATTAGTGAATTAACATCTCTTTTTTAATTTGATATACATTATAATATAAAATATTTTAGAAATCAAGACCAAAATTTATCTAACTCAAGTGACCTACAAAAGTTTAAAGTGACCTTATTTTATTTTAATAAGAAATAATTAAAATAGAATTGAATTACGGAAAGATCAAATGCATTCCTTCTAATATCAAGACTTGTGGTTAAATGTTTGCCTACGTCAGAGGAAACTTAATACCGTAAATTATCACAAAATACAGTTAAGCGTCACATATCAGTAATTATCAGTTATAATTTCGATTTTTTATGATAAATAGCTGTAAAAAAATATAATTACTCACATAGTTTGCAAGCTCTGATAAATATCTTCTTTACTCCCATTTTTATGAGCGGAAAAACCACTGAAAATAAAGTTTAAATTGATTATTTCTTCTAGTAAAAAAAATCAACATTAATACTCACGGTTTAACTTTCTTTAAAGCTTTAGGACAATTAGACAACTTGGATAACGTTACTAATACTCGATGAAAATCAGTTAAATCAAAAAGCATTACCGGTTCAAAAAGATCAGCTTCTTTTATCCCAAATAGATCTCTGCATGTTTGTAAGAATATTTGTATATTTCGTAAGCACAGGAACTAAAATAAAACTATATTAACACAGCTAACAAATAAATTTTAAAACTTTTACCTGAGCCATTTGGGGTTTTTGATTAACATCTTTGAAATCGATGCACCCATTGTCCAAAACTTGTAATAAATTGCATAGCAGGACTCCATCTCTCAAAATATTCGCTAAATCAACGATTCCAGCTGTCGGCCAATTTGCTCGATGATCTTTTCTGAGAACATCACATCGGGTCAGCCAATCTGCACATTCTCTCCACGGATCTTCACTGCTACTCAAAATAGCAGATGCCATTGTTGATTTATCTGTTTTCAAAAATGTTGGTTTCTTCAAACCATAAAATACGGGACGGGATGAACATTGTATATTTGAAATTCCTTGTCAATGTAAATAAACACAGAGTAGTTTACAATGAAGCTACATTTGAACAATACACGCACAATTTGTCGTTTAAAAACTATTGCTTTGTTGTCTAAATACGAATAGGTTACTTATCTACTTGAATCAAAATAATTAGATAACGTCATATACAAAATAATTAAAAATTGGAGCAGTATTATTTATTAGACGTACGAACTGCCAAACTGCCATCACTACTACTAAAAGCAATGGTACCAACCATATGCGTATGAACTTCCCCTGAACTTGAAGTAGAATTTTTTTATAAAGCATAAACTTTAAATTGATAAAAAGGTTAAATAAAATTACCTCTGGTGCTTTGTAAACAAGGAATGAATTTTATTTTATAAATTAATAAATTATGTTCTTAATCATTTCAAATGTAAAGAAATTCTAAAAGCAAAAAATTACATAAGTAGATACAATATAATAAACAATTAACAATTGAAATACAGGAAATATTGAGGGAAATAAAAAAGGTTTCAATTACATTAATAAATACATGGAATCACTGTAGAATACTACGTAAATTAATACATAAAACAATATTGCCACCACTTGGGCAGTTGCCAGCAATTAATAAATTAAAAATACACAGTACTCAAAGATAATTATCGTATTATATATTGGCAACAAAATTTAATTAGTGGTTGAAAACATCCGCACAAAATTACAGGTTATGCTTTATAAATATGGCTGACTTTATAACCTAAAAATCTTTCAAAAATCGACAATCAATTATAAAATGTACACGTTTTCTTATCGAAATAAAACGACGCACTATTTACACTGCTACAAATAAACTTGTACAAATTACATATCACTTAATTGAAACTTATATATCGTTCTTCGCGAGAATTTTCACAATATTGTGGTGTGCGTTTCATAGATAGGTTACCTGTTATCGTCCATTACAACCTGTTTAAAAAGCTGCGCTCCAGTAGACATCTGAGATTTCACTTCGTGGTTTCCTAGCGCGGCTGTACCGTCTTTTGCTATAAAGAGCTGCAGCCCAGAATCTACAAAAAAATATATATTTCTGTATCCTAGTAAATTATAAAATTTTTGTCATACTTTCTGCAGCTTCATCGGGTTGTTCTAGATTCGTATTCTTCAGTAACTCAGCGATTAAATTATCTGGATTGACTCTTGTGACTTCTACTCTTCCAGGCACTTGTCCGACTTCAGACTCTTGCGCTTGAGCTTTTTTTCGTCGTTCTAAAGCTGCTTTCGCTCGATCCAAAGATCCGGTTTCACTTAAAGCTAAACTGCCAGAAGATGGGTTTCTTTAACACACAAAATATGGACATAATTAGAAGATATATAATAATTTATATGTAATAATGGCTATAATAATTGTGAAATAAATAAAATTATGCCGTAGTAACCATTCCATATAAACTAGTAAATAATGAAAGCCCAAATAATTTAAAACGACGACAATGATGTGAAAAGTAAAAGCATGCTCAAAAATCAATTAAATTGAAGAATTCAAACCTGTTATATTCTCAAAATAATGTAAAACTTAAACCTTTAAATATAGAAACAAAGCATTAAAATGAAATGAAGGAACAAAAGGGGAAATAATAGAAATAGTAAGCAACACTCAATAGTCAAAGACAGAACTAACAATGTAATGCTGGGGCGACGCAAGACCGAGCACTGTGTGATATCAGGGGACGTTGTAGGAGCTGAGTCCTCTGGGCTGGTGGCCACTGGGGCCAACTTCGCACCCCCAGAGCCTTCTAACAGCTTACGATGGGGCATACCCCTAGAACCAACCAGCGACCAGTGCAACAATACCACAAACCACAAGCCAGTTTATAAATGAAGTCATTCAATATTGAATAGATTATTTAGAATTCAAGATTAATATAAGATTGTATCATTCATTGTTTAAATAGTGCTGAATTAATATTCTTTATTTCTTATATCAAAACAAGAACAACGAAAATATTAAATTTTTACGGTCTGTAAAAATGGATGTTTACGTTTCAATTTATTAACGCTAGCTTCAAAGCAAACTTTGTCACATGTCTCCAACAGCAACGCACTGCAAAGTGGATGCAAACAGAATGAATGCTAAACAAACTAGAATTTTTATTCCTTTTTCCGCTTACTTCTTTCTCGTATTGTTTTATTTAAAGTATCATTCCATGTATCCTTCGGTTTTCCACGATCTTTCGTGTTGATTTTCTCATTTTTGTATATATTTTGTTAAGCTACTGTTTGTTATACGCCCAATTCCTACAGCTGTACTGGATTTACGTAAATCCAGTACACGTCCTTTATAGTTAATCTTCCCTAATTTTATTCTTTGTTGCTGTAATCTCTGTGATATCTGCTTTTGTTTTATATTACGTCCGTTTCGAAAAGATCTAATGTTCTCTTATTTTTGGGATTAATTTCTTTCCCTCCTGTTTTTAGTCTACTGCTTCCTCTACATATATTTTTCTGCTGAAATTTAATTTTACTTGATTTTGGTCCTGTTTCTCTTTTATTAAATATATTACGAATTTTTTATATACGTTAAAAAGGTGCAAGTTTGACAAACATTTTGCTACGTGTTGCTACAAAAGAAGTGCGATAAAGTTAGCTCATCGGAAAGCATCAACTTTGTATTGATGAATGTAATCGTCAAAATAAATTTTTCATAATAACGTAGAACAGCTATGACCAATTGAAGAAAAAAATAAAACCCAGCAATATATAAACAGTTTATTAGTATGAGAAAACCAATAAATAAAATACGTACGTTTTCATGATGCCCAATGCCTTTTCTGAAAAGTTATCCAAAAAGCTTTGTGCAAGTAACGAGATAAAATTAGGATTAAGCAATCTCAAGCACACAACACCCCAGTTATTTAAAGATCACGAGTGTGACGGTTTTCTACGAACCTGGCCTGCTGAGAATTTGCCTGATGTTGATTTTGCTCATTCCCAGCCTGGCTAGATCTCAACGAGTTGAGAGAAATAGCGCGTTGTCCATTGTTCTGAATTTTTAGGATAGGAGAGCCCGGAAGTTTGAATATGCTATTGGTAGGACTTTCTTTATTAGGAGTAGATTGTTTTCCAATGTCAGATTTTGTATTAGATACACTTTGTGTTCTTCTTTTAGTTAAAGGCGTTAAAAAACCAATATTTTGGAATAAACTGTCTGATTTTTGAGCTATATTATTGAAAAATCCGTCCGACTTTGGTTTAATTTTTTCCTGAATCTGGTAATCACTTTTTGAACGTAGTACCCCATCGCCAGGGATGGTAGTTTCACGTAAACTACTTCTAATAGAAAAATTCGTTTGTGTTTTTACTAAAAAAATTTCTTGCGTCTGTACATTTTCTGTGATTGTACTCATATTACATTTTCTTAATTCTACGTTCAAGAAAGCATCTTCATTATCTAAAGTACTATCTGGCGTACCGAATATATCGCTAGCATTACTATGATTACTGATTTGAGTATGAAGTAATGGTGTTCCGTACACTGTACTGTTACTAGATAAATTCTTAACCGTTTCAAAATCTAAACTTTCCACTAACGAGCCTTTTGGGGTGCTAAAAACTTCATCTGTAGGTGTAGGGGGCGGTGTTTGAGTTATAGACCAAAATTTGTTTCTTACAGGGTCCATGAGGAATAATCTAGGGGAAAGAGGGGAAAAAGGAGTTGAGGGAGCAAATGTTGGCGCCCATATTGGTCTTCCCGGTAACCTATATAAACAAATTATGACACAGGTCATGCACGCACAGCCCTCACTGATAATACCACAATTCATGCACCACCAAATTGCCAGATGGCGCCAATTTTCACTAATTGTGCAAAGTGGACGGTGGAATCGCTTACATTCTACTCAAAATAGTTTAATCAATAATAAATTGTAAGAAAGAATTTTGATGAATAAAATAATGAATGGATTAGTCAAATAGTAAGCTTGAAAAGAGAATTATGGTCTATTGCACCACTTTGGTTCAAATTTATGAACGTTCCTTCAGTTAAAATTCCCCTAAGAAATATCAAACTAGTTTCTACTTCGAAAATCGAAACCTTTTTATATGTAAAGTAATTTTTGAACTATTAAATACGAGAATTTGTCAGCAAGTTGCCGGAATGAAAATATAATCGACCCTAATATCCAAACATTTCGGTGTTCCCTTCTTTCTAATTCTTTCCTGTAGAAGGAAATATTCTTATAAACAGCATCTTTTTTGAAGCGTTATTAAAGATTCGAGGTCGTAGATGGACCCTATCTTGAGAAATGTTAATTCACTACTCAAAAATTTAGCTTTTCTGGTAGATTAAGCAAATGACTATTTTCAAATGTATAAAATAATCGCAGAAATAAACTAGAGATAAAAAAAATTACAACTGAAAGGATTGTTCAATATTCGTTGATGTATAGATCTACTTTTTATAACAACTCACACGAGAATTACAGCCGGAAACTTTTGATAAACCCTAAATTGTTTGTTCATAAATATGGACCTAAATCTCTAACTCAAGTGATGCAAATGATCATAAAGAAGCTAAAAGAATGATTTCGAGTATAGTAATTTGTCAATTTAATTTAAATTGATTGATTTTCTAGTAAAATTAATGTCATTTCAATGAGGTAATTTTGTATTTTGAAGAGAATGCACGTGATTCCGTCTAGCATGCTTTGCTCGCGTGCATAGGAAGAAATAAATATTTAAAAATGCCTAATGACGACAACCAAACATCTTTGGGGAATTTATAGCTTCTATGCTGAAGAGAGGATATATCAATTACCTGCACAGTAAAAAATCACTGATTGTTATGAAAGAGAAATAGAATATGATACTAATAAGAGAAAGATAGGTTAATAGACAGATTGCGAAATAGAAATGACATTAATTACAGTGTAGGTGATTAGAAAATATCAAGAATAATTTGCCTTCGTTTATACGATTTTGCTGTTACTATTTTGGAACATTAATCATCCAAAATTGCAGCTCATAAGACTCAAATAATATTTTAAATTATTTGTTTTTACTTTAGATGAATAATAAAACAAAATAAGTTTACAGAAGATCAGAATAAATTGACTTTACATACTAAGTATCAATTTCAATATAATTGATAAATTTTGTTTAATAATCTTATTTTAATTGTTTCAGCCTACCTGATATGTCCACTATCGCCTGAGCTGGATTGTCGACTATGTTGCGAATGTGAATTTATACTACTATAACCAGATGCTTTGGACATTTGACTTGTACTTGAAGAATTTCTTGAGTGGCCCGGTTCTGTACTAACTGGAGCTTCTTCAGGCTGATCAAAAACCCCTGGAGTTAGTTCACCTCCTATTACTGGCGTTATTGATGAGTTAGAAGGGTCTATAAAGTCGTTTTGCAGAGACATCTGCCCCGAAAGTAGCTCTAAAAATACATAAACAATATAATGAGAATTCAAATTATATATTTAACATATCACTATACAAAATATATATCTTAAATTACATTTTTCTACGGTCTTGCGTAAAGTTGGTACATTACGCATCGGAAACAATACGTAAAGTAAGCGTTCTTCGTATTATTTTTTACTTTATTCCAGGGCTTACCACCGCTACCACCGGCACGACTATTGAATTGCTTAACCTATTTTTTTTTTATTATTTGGCGTTAAAATAAACTCACGGTATATGACATTTAATTCTTAAGAAAATTTGAATTTAATCAAGTGCACACAGTACAGTAATAGTTACTTTCAACTGTACAAAAATTAAGGAGAAGTTTACTATAAAATATATTTCAAGAAACTGTAGTCTTGAGCGCTCCCGAATGATGCGAACTTTTTAAAGAGGAAAAAGTGTCAAATATAGTCATTCTCACATATAATTCAAAGGTGTTAGATTTAAGATAGCCCTAGCTTTGGGTTGAAAAATGGCAGTGCTTGAAAGGGCTGTAACTCGATCAATTTTGATCGTAGAGAGGCGCTAAAATAACCAAACAAATGGAAATTTGATCTAATTTTTAGAAAATATCAAAGGGATATCTAAAAAGCAACCGCTTTGAGTTATTTGCCATAAAAAAGTATCATACCATCACAGAAATAGGTTTTCATCCTTCCATTAATTTTTGTATAATAATAGTAAATTTCTGGTCTAATTTTCTGTGCTACAAAAGATTATAAAGAAATGATAAAAAAAAATCAAGTAGCCTCAACACCATATAACTTATTTAATAAATATAAACTTGGCTTTGCAACTAAATTAAAAGTTATGGCAAACTTTTAAACGCTTAAAATATTAATTATTGGTACTTAATGAAGTTTAGTTGAACTTTGGCAGCAGAATCTTGTTTAAAGAATAAATTATGCTGTAGGCTAAATGTATTGATTGAATTTGACTTGCCAGATGAGAACAGCGGGGTTCGTTTCTTGGGAAGACTGCCAAATCCAGAACTGCCGCTGGCGATGGATCCAGCAAGCGATCCGCTGGAAAAATCATCCCGAATACGAGAATCTGCTACAGCTGCTTCTTCGGCAGCAGCTGTAGTTGGCATTGCCTTGTGCTTCAGCGACGGGGAAGGTCTAAAAAAGCAATATTATGATCGAGATTTAAAATTTAATATATTTTACTCACACTTTAAAGAGTATATCACCACTCAGCATATTCATTTTGATTTCCACCCTCAACATTGAGTTATCCTGTCGCCTACGGGCATCATACCCTTCCAGAAGGCACTTTCTACTGCTGGAGCCGCTTCCAGCGAACTCAGCGAGATTCAGGTCACAAAAACCAAGCTTTTGAAAGGATCTTCCTCCTTTACACTCTTTTCGAACACTAACGCGGACTACGCAAGGCTCCAGGACTCCTGTACTGGCGTTTGCACACATTTTGCAAGGGAATTCGAAGCGGGCACCCCATTTCACCGTGTGCTCACGGACCTCTTCCCTGGAAAAAAAAAATAATATTTATAGTTTCTAAAACAAATAAATTATAACTTTCCAAAAGAAATATTTATAGAAAGTTTGCTACATAAATAATATTTTATGGGATTTAAAGAGCTTTAAAGACCATTTGTACACGGTATTTATTCAAGAAATTTAACCAAACAAAAACGATATTTCCTTTTTAGTTTGAAAATATTTCTGCAGAACAAAACAGTTATGAAATACTGTATTTTCATCAAGTGTATGAATTTGTTTACAATTTTTATTTTGGCACAGAATACGGAACATGAATCGCAAATTAGTTGCGACTTTGACCGTGGCGTGCAGATCTAAATTTACAAATAGTATCTGCATTTAGAAATGAACTCTGTATTTTGTTTTATAATTAGACTATTCTTCAAATAAAATTATATAATATGACGGAGTAAATTGAGAGTATTTTAAGAAGTATTTTCCTCCTTTTTTTATAAATTTTCTCCTACAAGTAATAGTATTTTTGCTATCGGCTCTTGTCCCATGCTCTGGTCCATGGTAATACCCAGGGGCTCATACTGAGGAGAACCTTGCTGTAAATTTAAATAAGTTTTTCTTACTATTAGTAAATTGTTGCCTAGGCTTGCGCTATCTCATACAGCAATCAATCGCGATAGTAATTATAATAAAACCTCGAGCTATTAGGAATTTTGGTTCCCAGTAATCAATCACGTAGGGAAATCTGATTTGCGCTACCCAAATGATTTTTTTTTCAAATATGCTAATTATCCTCAGTTCTGAAATCACATTATTGACTTATTGAGGCATAAATTGATGATTCACGTAATGAATTATATTTTCCCAAAATGTTTCACTCTATTGGCCATTTAAAATTCACGCTATACCGATAATTAATTTGCAGAATTTAATCACCTGGTGCCCGAGAAAACCTCTTGAATAATATAATTTAGTATTCGATTAAGAATTTAGTTTATTAATTCGATTGTTTTAATTATTATTATTAACGAAAATTATTATTTGCTGATTTATTTTATTTAAAGTACTGGTTTGATTGATAGAAAAGACTTATTATAGTAAATTGATAATTTCTTGCTCCATTGTAGTAAAATAATAATTCTATAAGCAATCAATAGGTATTGAAGTACTAAGAATAACCAAATTAATTAATCCACCTACACATTAATCATTTTCAACGTAAAACAAATTAATTCGTTTCTACATAACTCAATTAGAAACACTAATTATTTCTCCGGTAATCTAATTTATCGGAAACGTATTTCTCAGAACCGGAACACGTAGCATTTATTCATTATCCTCTAAATAAAAGCTTTCGATTTTAGAGTACGCAACCCAATCTTCGGATGTGTGGAGCAGGTTGCGGAATTACGTCACGGGTAATTTGTTGTGTGGGAGGACTACGAAGATTGATGTGGGAAAATAACACATTTCGACGCGAAAAGGGTTGAATAATAACCTCTTCAAATTTTAAACCTTACAGAAAAGGTACAAGATTTATTGTTACACTTCAAAAGAGTTAAAATGAATTTATTATAGTTACAAAAGGAGATCTATTTTAGCATTTTGGAATTGAAGAATTCCGGAGTTCCCAAGAGACATTTGGACATTTGGAGAAATCTACAAGTCGTATTCATCGGATATTACACGTTCGAGTTTCGATTTATAAAGTGAAAACGTTGGAATGTTACTATTACGATGTTAACGCAATTTATTGTATGATGAATTATTTATCAACATTTCACAAAGAATTTGAATGTAAAAATAAACCAATTTTCATAATTAGTTCCAAATATTTTATAGAGAAATTTAATTTTAATTCTAGTAGTTCAAGTTCAATATTTTAATTTTATTATTGTGACATAAATATGTCAATGCTACAGTTAATACATTTTGCAATAAAGCTATTTCTATATCGACAAATAATTGTTTAATAAAAAAATATAACAATTGAACTATTTATAAGTTTTGAGAAAACGATTATTGAACATTTTGATTAAATAAACTGGCTATATTCTCACAAAATCAATTTTATTATTTTCTGAAAGAATTATCGTTCACGGAAATTTGCGGTAAAGTTAAAAAACAGTTGAATTTGCAACAAAAACAATTGGGCACCGTGAACTATCAACTGTTTCAAGCCTAATGAATCATTTTTTGTTGTGCTGTCTATTTACGTAGTACCGAGAATTATTTCAATGACACGTCTCATCATTGACACACAAAACAAATCTATTCAAATTTATATTTGTAACAACTTGGTGAAACAAATGAAAGGCAATCTGAACTGAAGCGATTCGCAATTGTTATTCGTGATTCGTAATATCTACAACAAATGATGCTAGCCACGTAATCATGGTATTCCAGTAAGAATTTCTATTTAAAAATACAAAATAGGGTTCAAATCCACCTTAAGTATTCATTTACACTAAAAGATAATGCACTTAATGTTGTCACATATGCGCATTAAAAATTGTTGAATTCAAATAATGTATTAGGATATTAGTTATTGAATATTTCAAAAAGCCTTGAGAAAAATAAATTAATAAATCATTTATTATCACGAATTATATCAATTTATAAACGTGACAACCTTCAGCAATAATTCAGTTATTTATTTATGAACTTTTGTTTTTCTTTAAGGTATTTGGTCTAATTTTGATTGCAAAATAGTGTTCTTCGCATTTTATTTTTCTCCACCACCATCAATCAGTTGAGTAGCATACTTCATATTCAATTATTCTGTGAATTAGAATAATAATGCAATAATGTTTGAGTTTACATATCCGTTAGGTAAATTACTGTTACAGAAAGAATAAAATTGTTCCTAGTAGAGACATTGAAAGTTATGAATTAAGAGTCTAGACTCCTCCACTATCTTTTTAAATTAAAACAGTTTTAGTTTAATCTAAATGTGGCTCTCTCTTCTTTTAACTTATTAATTATCTTATTATTTCTAAGTATCAATTTATAAATTTTAAAGTAGACTTCTCAGAGCTGATTTGGAAATTTTAAAGTATCATGTGAATCAACAAATTTGAATTCACAATGGGGTTTTCTACAACTTTTTTTCTTAGGTAGTTTGAATTATTAAAATAATAATTTTAAAGTACACAACTGGTGGACTGATTATTTTCATGTGGCGCACGCGCAATCGCATTTAACTTACCCAAGCAAAAATACCACATGCTTTGAGACATTCTTTCTCCTATTTATACGAGGGCTGTTTTGAAAATAGTAAATACCAAGAAAATAGCTTTATTACTTTTCAAAATATTTCCCTCTGCATATTAAGTTTTCGGAAATTGCTCAAGAAGTCTCTGAAATTCTGTAATGACTGAATTTGTGGCGGGCAATTTTACACCAAGCATGTTTTTTTTCAAGGTGGGGGAACAAGAAAAAATAATTTGGGGCAAGATCTGAAAGATAAATAGGTGACTAATTGCACCACCGATTCAAATCATGCGAGGCCGCGTTATCTTGATGTAACAAAATGCCACGCAAATCAGTCTTAAACCGCTCTTCATGCAATTGTCAAAAATCACGATTTTAATACTTCCCCTATTATATATAGGCTGGAGAAGTAAAAATCAACGGAAGTTTTTTTTTTTGGGAAGTCTCAATTTATAAGTATATTTTTGAAATTTCCGATTGTACGTGGGAGCCGTCCTAGCTAGCAACGTCATGCGAGCGATGCACGAACTATTTTTCTTTCCTCTAAATGAGAAACATTTCTGGAATTTTCTGGGGCTCTATTAGAAATTTGGCCAGATTTTCTTCAAGTCCCACTGAGTTTTAATTAATGAATTCCCTCTTAGGACTGCTCCAAAATAGCCAATCCATTTTATTTAAAAACAATGGCGGTTATTACCAATTACCCTCAATTTCAGTTGAGTAAACATGAGTAATTATAGCCAATACAACAAACAGATTTCAACTGTCTGAAGTCATTCACAGACTTCTAAATCAAAGTCGACCATCTGTCTTTTCCTTTTTTTACTGACAGCAGAAAGCAATCTGTTATCTGCTTAGTCGTTTCCGCAACCGGCGATAGCTAATGTTAATCGCATTTGTTAATTAAATGATTTAACAACATTAATTGGGCTTGCTTCCCCTGGAAGTCAATTTGATTACCTCCCTTTCTTCATACTCTCAACATTTTATTTAAACCATAATCGATTTGTGCATCTTATTTTGTTTAAGATTCTCAGCGCTACCACCAGCAATACACGCGTGGCACTCAAGTTGCGTAACTTAAATGTAGTTGTGAATTCTAGTTGGTATCATTGTGCACATCACCTGAAAGTTTTTGTGACCAGGTATATTGTTGCATAAATTACAATTTTTTCCTTCAATAATTTCTTCAAGACAGAAAATTATTTCTATTGCTCGCAGTTCCGTTTTCAGTAGTATTTGAATTAATTTATGATTCAGCCCAGTTTTCATTTTTCATTTCTACTTCCTGTTTTTTTGTCACTCTAAATGGAATTCGGGCGTTTATGCCTCACTCTTTCTAGAAGCGAATTGGGTCACTAGAACACAGGTTCAGGTTCAGAAGGGGGGAATACATTCACAATAAATCAAACTGGAACAATTGGGGTAGGCACTGTGGGCGGATTAGATCAATTTTTCTTAGACGGTAGTTAAATGGATTTATTTAGTGAGGAAAGAATTTATTGAGGAGGGATGTGCTGATTCTAGGCTATTGGGAGAAAAGTGATTGGGGTTTTATCGTTGGATCAAATCTGTATATACAGGGTCTAACAGAATTTTCGTTGATATTTGAATTAGGTTATAATATACACATTATAAACAATGGTCTATCGGTCAAACAAACTAATTGATTTTAGCTCAGGAACACGTGGCTTTAATACTAAAGCTTGTAATAAGATTAGACCACCCTTTGGAGATCAAACTTTCCGTTTAAACTGAACTAACATTGTTATAAATTGTGCATTATTTGATTGTGAATCAGTTGGAATTTAACTTTGATATTTAGTTCATTATTAGTTACTCTTACTTGAGGATAGTTTGGAATTAAACAAATGAAAATCGCATTAACTTATTAACACTTCACGTAGCTTGAAATCACTGATATTTTTTTTGCAGTATGTTTTATCTTTATTATGTTTGTATTTCCAACTCAGGCGTCTTTTGGTGGAGTTGTTTGTTTCTTGTCTAAAGCCTGCCCTGTCTACTTTCTTATTATTTTGACAATATAAACATGATATTTAAGGTAATTTTTCTCTTGGGAACCACTTCTGTGGTCTGAGAAGTATTTTTTCTGGTAAATGACCCGTTACTTTATCTAGAAGATATCTATGAAAATAATAAGTTATATAACCCTACAAAAAAATTCGTAGCCTCAAACTCAATTTTATAAAGTGGCGTAAACATTTTCCCATCGATTTATGTAAGAGTCCTGTCTATTTTATTCAAATATTCATTTTGAATATAATAATTCAATTTCATTGAGATACTTTCGATAAATGAAGTGTTCCATAATCAAATTGCTGAATTATTTATTTCAAATTTCAATTCGAGTAAAATAACTTCAATTTAATTTTAATTTGACAATAAATATAGAATTTCAGTAATTTCTAATATTGTATTTCGTCCAATTTTTCCAAATAAGAATACTGAATCCTTTCAAAATTTGATTATTTACTCAACTCCTTTCGGAATAATAAAATTTAACGACAAGAAATTCCTGCTAAATTTATTTTTAACTACAATTATGATTGTAGCAGTAAAACATGACTTAAAATTGCTCGTTAAAGTCAAGTTTAGTTTAACGGGGCTTGTTCAAACAATGCTTGGATAAATAAATTTTAAAATTAAAATAGTCACATCTTCATACCCATTTTTTGACTTGAAAACTACTCGAAATTGAAATTTTAGCTAATTTCTGTTTTTGTGCTATCGTATTTAACAGTTTAAACTGGTTTCAGAATAACAAAATCGCAATTGTACGATTATCATTTAAGAGTAAAAATATTAAGGCGTATTAAGGGTTGAAATTGGTTTTATAATAAATGATCCTACATTTTGCCCCTTTTACCACAGGAAAAAAATGTATTTTTTTTAAACTTTTTCAGAAAAAGTGACTTCCATTACAGCCAAGTGTTGCGGGTTGCCGAAAAACAGTCGATTTTTTTTAATACATTGTTTTATACTGCGAACGGTGTACTTATGGGTAATCCTGTCAGTAGTAATAATCTTTCTATCAACATTTGATTCAATATTTTACGATATTAGTTAACGAGATATAAACTTTGAAAGTATGATAGATTTTCGTTACATCATTTAATCCCCTATACAGACAGGGTTGAAAGATTAAAAGTTGAAATTGATTTTATTATAAATGGTACTACACATAATCTTTCAATCAGAATTTTGTTTTTAATTGCAGAATTATTATTTTAAGAGTTTCGTCTAATTTTTTGTTTTATTCAACCGTATTCAAGGGTTGAAGGATGAAGGGTTGAAACTGGTTTTATAATAAAAAGTATTACATAAGCTTTCTATCAATGTTTGGTTCATCATTCTACGACTATTATTTTAGGATATATACGCTTTCAAAGTGGGACATGCATCATTCATACTCCTGTACCGCCGGAACAAATGTAATTCCACGTCACAAATATTCAATTGAAAAGTAAAAATATTTATAAATGACCGTAAACTAATATGTCATAAGATATTACTTTTCAATTAAAATGGTCAAACATCAATCAATTATTCATATTTATTAATAAAGATTATTATTTAAATGTATAGAGAAAAACAATTTTTGATTATTCAGCCTCATCTATACACGAAAAAAATAACCAAGGATTCATCTGATAAATATTGAATTTATTGCATGCATATTTTTCACCTTTGAGCATCTGATCATTGGACTTGGTACATTTTTAATCTACTGAACTACTGACTCAAATTATAATGACAATTTATTTCTGAATTATTATTCCAATCTGGACTTTAAATCATAACAAAATACAGGATAGATATACCTGACTTTAAACACTAAAAATATATTGTTAAAAATCTGCTTTGAATCGCCCAAATCTCACTTTAGGAAGTATGAATTTTCAATTATTAAAAAGCCATAAATATCTCAAAATTTGGCCAGGTTCCTTACGCTAGTCGTATGACAAAATACCTAAAGTAGTTTATTTTTATCCAATCAAGGGCGTCGGTATGGATTTTTTCCTCAAGGAACCTCTCAACTAAATCACGCGGTTATTTAAACGTGACGTTTTGTGATTGAGAGGCTCAAACAATTTTCCCGGAAATATTTTTTAGATTGATTTCTGATAACAGCAAAAATAAAATTACATATCCTTGAAAAGATTTAATGATGTTTTGATTTATATTTTGATTATTTAGAATTTGAAGTTAATAATAACATTCCTGAAAAGTTTTTAAATGTTTGTTTGAATTTAACAGACGGTTTCACAAAGTATCTGTGCATCATTACAGAATTATTTTTCCACGTGGAGAGAAACGAAAATAGCCAATGAATAATAAAGTTCAAATTTCATTTTCATTTGGTGTACATCACACGCGGAGCAATTCTAATAACATCTGTTATTAGATTAGGCAGAATTAAATATGACTGCCCAGGCTCCTTTGATCCAACACTTCAAAACTGACTTCAAAAAATATTTTATATTTATTCATCTGGTTCAAATAAATCAATAAACGGTATATAAAAAAAAAATCGCACTCATATGCGCTTCCGCTACAACTGCCTCAATTTATTTTGACGTTTGAGCAATAATTTTTCTCGCGTTTTGTGGAAACATTTGCAAAAAGAAACTAATGTGAAAACAATTTCGCAGAGTACCCATAACAAATTCCACTAATAGTGTTTTGTGTAAAATTAGTTTTAAACCCAATTCCAACATCAAAACTGTTAAATAATTCAAAATTTCCCGCCAAATGCAAATTACAGTGTAAGGTTGAGAAGTAAATTAGGGTAGTATAACGAAACCTGATTCGTTCATGGGTATAATTAATTTAATTTCAATATTTCCACTGCTTCTTATTTATTTCGACTTATTCATTTTCACTCTTGCGCGCTTCGTATCCGAACTACTAATAATTATTCCTCCGCTTGACTTAGTCCCGGGTTTATATATCCCCGGCTATGGTTTCTCGAAGCTACTAAACATTTCTAGTGGGTCAGACATCACCACGTACTTGGCGCATCCGTCGGTTGCGTTTGCCACCCATTTAACCGGCGTGTTACAATGACAGTATCCTGTAGTGTTACAAGAAATTAGCAAGATATAGTTCAAATTTTCATGTGAATAATGTCAATAACTGGGCCAGGAAAACTCAATAAATTATATCTGCTTCTCTTTTGTCATCGCTAAAGAATTGAGTTGAATATAAAATCTACTTTTGGTTTTGATCTCGGGCTCTCGCCCGTGGCCTTGCTCCGAGGCTTGTACTGTATTTTGATTCATAATTAGTTTTTTCTGTTACAGTAAATTGCTATCAGACCTGCGTTATCTCGAATAGCAATCAGACGCGTGATGTTGTGCTATGCCAAGTGGCAATCAGCCACTTAGAGGAATCCGATTTACGCTACCTATAGTAGCAATCAGTTGGATTTCGCTGCGTAAATTTTTTTTTAATAAGCTGGAGGTTTTCGTCGATTTCAAAATCATTGATAAATAATTGTTTACCGAGATTTATGCTGCTGGCGCCCGAGAAAACACATTCAATGTTGTTATGTAGTATTTGATTAAGGATTAACGATTTTTTTGAATTTTATTTGAAGTACATATTGTTTTATTTGGTTGCGTGAATATATTGTAAATTAATGATTGATTGTTCTATTGTTGTAATCAACCAAACTTTGATTTGGTTGAGTTTGGTGGATCCTTTGTTGCTCATCACTGTAAATTACTGATGATTGATTGTTCCATAGTTGTAATCAACTAAACTGTACTTCATCAGAAGAAAAAGATACATCATTTTAAGATTTTTATAATGAAAAATAAGTTATTCTTTTCTGGAAGTTTCTGAAACTTCTCATAACAAATCTTTCTTATTTCTTTTCCATATTATTTCTGTCATACCAATGTCATCTTACTTTAATAAAATTTAATTTCAAATGTCTTGGAATATTTCATTTTTCATGTAGATGAATAATTGAATTTAAAGTTTGAAGAATATTTAAATGTAAAACTTTCTGTAATTTCATTTTAAGCGCGTGAAGAGAAATGGAATTGTTACAAATTTTCTCACGTGAAACAATTGTAATTTATTGTAAACATTAAAGTGGAATAAATAATTTGTTTGATAATTTATTCATACGTGCAGATTCTAAGAAATTATTAACAATATCTTCATAACGAAAACGTGCCTTTTGGAAGCTTTAAATATTCTTTTATTAAATTAGAATTAAATTTTTTAATGGCTACAATACCTACATGAAACAGAAATCTCAATTTTCAAATTAATTCTCCCTTCCTACCCTAAAGTTGATAAATTAACAAAAAAAATATTTGAAATTTCAGAATTTTTGAAAAATTCTATTCCTGCTGAATTTTTTGGCGCGCTATATATAAAAAACTGCAATTAATATTCAAATGCAGTTAACGACATTCGATTCAACACCCTTAACTTAACTTTAAAAATATTTTTCGCCGGTTTCTTACTGTTAGTGCACCAGTGGTTAGCTATCAATTTATTCCTGCTGCGCAACTAAAACTAACTGTATCTCAGGAATCAGATGAGGTATCGAGTTGAGGTTTTCAGTTTTTGTTTCAGATCTTTAGTGCACATAAAAAATTAAGGTTCCATACTCAAGGAATAATAAAAATTATTTCATTCTATATTGGCAGTTAATTTCCAAACAGTTGAACTGAACAAATCGAAGTCTATTCAATTTATTTGTTCACGGTTCATGGGCGTACCAATTGGGGCATGTCGAAATATAAGAATAACGTACAAATAGAAGAATAAGATAACTGAAGAAGACAGGAGAGTATGGAAAATTCGAGGTGGCTGAATTGCGAAAGAAAGATGTGATCGTTCATTAGCGAGTGTGATACTTTCACGTGTTGCTCGACCTGGTGATCACCTTGCAAACGACCTTGCTGACTCGACTTATGCACTTGCTGATAGTGGAGTTTGTGTGCGTCATAAGTATGTCTACAAACTATTATTTTTTATTGAATTCCTGAAAATTTTAACGTAAAATGGAATTTTAGATAGCACAAAAACAAACAAAAAATTGCAAGAATCTTCAATTTATCAGCACTTAAATACTTCTTACAAAAGCAAAACTTTAAATGGACTGCATTTTTAATGATATTATAGTATGCAAATAAAAACAATTAAAGTTCGAAAGCTATTTAAAATTAAAATGAATACAAGCAAAGTTTAATTTCACATCTAGATAAGTTCGAACCGTGTAAGCAGACTACCGTTAAAAAATTTAATGCTTTTTGCTTTTTTTCGCATAGCGGCTTCACGGAATAATTTAGAAGATTATTGAGGAATTCGATGACGTAAGAAAAGTATGTCAGATGACGTATTTATAATTTTAAATCGCTAATGAAGATCCAGATGATTAATCAGTTATTTTTGATGTTTTATAATTATGATATTCGCAAAAAATTTATTATAAAATTTATGAAATTTATTTTTAAGATAAAACTGTTTATTATGAACATAAATGTTATTATAACATTTTATTGAAGGATTTATTTTTATAAAAAAATAAAAAGAATCTCACTTCTTGGTTTTACCTTGAGCTACAAAGTATAATCAGTGAAAATCAATAAAATTTTATTTGAAATCTTGAACTAAATTTTAGCAATACTTTTTCATGTTTAAGTCGCTACAACCCTAGTAATTATTGATATTTATTTTGTAAATTAGAAGCATTTATTCTTCAAACGTTTTTTTTCATATAGTGAATTTTCATATTTCAATATCCACTAGCTAGAAATTCAGAATTCGAAGCTTCCTTACTCAAATTTCGCGGTTATATGTAAGAACTCGTAAAGCCTTACGTTAAACAGATAAAAAATATTTATTTGCCAATAAAAGTACATTGTACACCTCTGGAATATACGATAGGTATTCCAGTATCATTTATTTATAGAACAGACCCACAAATTTCGTTTATGGTCTCCAATCTCTATGTGTAAAGTAACAACCCTTGTAGTTCATTCATATGTAAAATGTAACAATTGCCGAGAGACATGTTGGGTAAATATAAACAATACATGCGCAGTGGTGGCGTCAGCAAAATTCTAAATGGGGTTTTATTTAATTTTATGTCCCTTCTAGAAATAATTAGTTAACTCCATCACTGTTTTACCACATCCTCTTTGTGAGGGCGTCCAGATCCGTTTTCGATCTCTCTCTATCCTTTTATATGTTCTAATATACTCTCTTCCTCCTACATTATGTGACGTATGTTTGTATGTGTGCGTTATGTACTTCCGTTGGTCTCTAGTTGGCTAGGATTGCGACCTTGAACTGGACCATTTGACGGAGAGGAGAAATTGTTATGCGAATTTCAGAACAAAGCGAAAATATTTATAGAAAGGTTAACGAGAAATATTTTTATACTTCATTCAACTGTTAAGAAATATGGCGGCTCAAAATGGCATTACACATCCTATATTTAGGATGCCGGATTATTCACAAATATTTTTTTTTAATATATAAATAGATATTTGTTGGAAAACGTAGAAATGAGCAAAGGGTTTTGTGATTAAATGGCGAATTTAAAGTTTATTTGGAAGTAATAATGAATATGCAGATGTATACGCCTGCCCTAATTATAATTTCATGAACAGTAATTTCAAATGAATTGGAGTTTATTTATCAGTTGTATTTATTTTGAACTTTGTGTTTTCCTGGGAAAGTTCTTTAGCCGATTAGCTTTACACATTATGTTGTCATAAAATCCTCATTATCTAATCTGATAAGATTTTGATTTCTCTTCAGCTGTTTTAAGTTTATATTCGATTAACCTTTGCCTCAACAACTTTAATTAAGAGTCTGAAAGTGCTTTTATAATTTATAAATTACTTTCTTCAACAAATGCAATTTAACTCACCGTGAGCTGTGATCCTGGAAGCTTCCTCCATCCAGGAGCCTCACTTTGGCGAAAAGCACCGCTGAGACGAAGGGCACCTCCAGCAGTTCTTCGACACGGAGTTCCACATGAAATTTGTACTTCTTTTTTTTCATCATGAACGCCATGACACCACTGCGACCCGCGCACCCCTCGTCACAACGACAATTGCCTCCGTTGGTCATATAGGCGGCGCCTGCATCGCCCAGAACACCAATTCACAAAGAAAACGATTGTTTATTCCGAAGAAGTTGGATTAATTTAATATTTTTTTATTTTATTTGTTGGAGGAGAGTAGAGCACTCAAATTAGAAAAAATGGAAGAGAATATTCAAGAAAATGGAGGAATTTTTTAGGTTATAAACGATTCACTCAAATGTCTTAACCGTACTACTTTTATCACCACAAAACTTGTATTTTAAACTGATTAGATTACGGTGATGTATTACTCACAAAATTAGATAAAAATCTGTTTGTTATTTTTTTGAGTCCTACAATAATATCAAATGGACTAGAATTTAAAGACTTTTAGGAAAGATTGTCCGCTGATTCTTCCTCATACTGAAGATGGCTGACGATGGATGAGCCTGAAATGAAAAGAAAATTTTATTACAAAAATTACTGACAATTAATTTCTTATTTTGAATATTTTGTGTTAGAAATACTTTCAAAAGAATATTTCATAATATTTTTAACATTTTTACGAGCACGTAAACATCCGGACGGCCGAAAATAGCATATCAAAATTATATAGCTCATTTTTAACACAACAGTAATTTGCAAAATTATTTATACAACAGGAAACAGTACATTACAGCGAAAAAACATCTGTATAGTAATTTATGTGCGTGTTAAAGATCTAAACTTCATTGTAGAGGACTTGAAGAATCAAAAATAAATCCATAAATAAGCCTGCGAAATGCTAGCATCCATTTTTGCTCATTTCCATAAACTTTTGAAAGTTTACAAATTCAAGTTTTGTTTTAGTATTACGGATTGATTTTTAAAGATTATTTTGACCATCATGTTCCTCCTCTTTTTTACAAAAAATAGCTGTAAATCCATTTGCAAAACTCTAATCGTTGAATAATTCAAATTTTCCCGCCAAAATGTAATTTACAGTGTTGGATTAGAAAGCAAATTACCGTGTAGCGTTAAAAGTAATTAGCAAGCTTTAATCTGAAGTTTCACGAGATTATTGTAAATAACTTGATCAGAAAAATTCAAAACGCTACTACGTTTGCGTCCCTTTTATCATCGTACATACACTTGGATGAACGATTTGGCTATTTGGTTGGTACCCTGATTTGTACTGAACTTTATAACTTGAATTTTCGTGTATGTTCCATTTCGATAGCTTGCAGGGCTCAGAAAATATGAGTATATGTGTGAGTATGACTGAGGTGGCAGCGTAACTGTGGAAATGATAAAAAGTATGCGCATGCTTAAGATGGAAAAAGGGAAAATCTACGTGATTTGCGCGAGCGACCTGATGATATGCAGTTCTGTTACAAAATCCAATTGCTCTCTTTAATGATCACATTTTCAAAAATAATTATTGTTAGCAACGATATCACTATTCACTCATTCTTTACGATTATTTATTCCGATTATGGTAATCCACGCAGACAAAGTCGCGCTAAGATAAAATAAATGTATGCACATATAAAAACTTTAATAATGTTCATTAAATAATCGAATTTTCACTCAAATACATAAAATAAACACTTGATCTAAATCGAGGTTTTTTTCTGCAATAGAAATATAACTAAATTTATGAAAAATACAAAAAAAAATCTAAAATGATTTTAATCAATAATATAAAGAAAAAAAACACACTGATTCAAATCATGATTTAAATCGTGATTTAAATCAAGCCAACCCTGGTTTTAAATATGATGATCAACGAAAGCACTTATTTTCTGCTTTGATTGATTGCGAAAAAATATTGCAAGTTGATGATTGTTTTATTGTCGTAGTCAACTAAACTGTTTCATAATCTTGTGTACTAATTTGATCATTCTTGTATATTTTGCTATCACCATTTTGAATCGATGATTGATTGTTCTATTGTCGTAATCAACCAGTTTCGTTTGGTTGTTTACTTAATCATGTGTACTAATTTGATTATTGTTGTATTGTAAATTAATGATTGATTGTTCCATTGTTGTAATCAACCAAACTGTACTTGATTTGACTTGGTTTTATCCAGTCGTTTATCGTAGCAAAAAAATATTGTAAATTGATGATTGTTTGTTCCAATTGTCATAATCAATTTGATTTGGTCGCTTTATAATAATTAAAAACAAAAGAGACATTGTTTTGGCATAAGAGTAGCAATAATCATGTGGAAAACACAGGTGAGCAAACAAGATAACAATATTTCCTCAAGAACATTTCAAGTAACTCTTTCACAATTCTATAATTTAATTCGTTACCCTTTCTGACTTCCAATGTGGAATACAAAGTGCCACGAAGTTACATTATAAAATGACAGAGTTTAGGGAGGGTAGAAAACAGACGGCTGTGACGTGCAAACATATGAACATCACCGTCACAACCGCCTCGGATGTTGGCTTGTTTACTGCGGTTGTTTTGTATAATGTATAACGAAGTCATAGAGGATACATATTCAGAAGCTCAAAAGACCAGCCAAGGTATTTGAAATAGATTTTGCCAAAGGGAGCCTTGATGATGAATAACGTTCATTAATAAACAAAGAACAAAATCCTTTTGATTTTATTTTCTGTTGAAGAAAGTACTAACCACTAGGATATATTTATACGTTTCTGTCATGTTCCCAGATCAATGAAAAAACAATTAGATTTAAATTAAAAACTACCACATTAATGATATACAACTTCACAACTTTAACACAAGTATGTCAGCACCTCAAGTATTTAATACCACAAGAGCGTTTCAAGTTCTGCCCGTTCCCTTACGGGTTTGTAAACTTTATACTAAAGCTTCCACGTCTAGTCCGAACTGATGTGTCATCCTTCCTGGAATGCGGAATCCGGGAAGATAAAGTCCCGGAATATAAAGCCAGAAATGTAGGCGCAGACAGACCTAATTTATCATATAAAGCCATCAGAAATATTAATCATCATGATCTTTTAAATAAAGAGCAATGAAAAACAGTAAAACCAGTATATAAAGAGCCAAATAATATCACCTAATTTCTACTTATAGCTCTGTTCTACAACTGCCATAAAATTTACAAATTTGATTCAATTGTACCATTTTGAATGGATACATAACGGTCGGGTTAATCTAATTCCAGATAACAATAGCTCTGGATCATAATAGAATTTAATTTCATCTATTCATTTCAGCTGAAAATGTTTCATATTTCATGGAAATCTGAAAGGAGGAAAATTGTGGAAACACACGAAAAGAAAATAGTTGCAAAACACGAAACATGAATAGTAAAAAACAAACCAAACTGCCACCATAAAATTATTAGAGTGATTTTATGATTAAACGATTTTTGGTGATCAGACTTATTTTTGTTTTGACGTAGAACTACTTCTTCCTCGGCAGTATAGGGGTAAAAAACTTTGAAAGCCTCCACCTTCTAAACTAATAATCGTAGAATAATAAACCACACGATGATAAAAAGATTATGTAGTTTGATTTATTATAAAACCAATTTCAGTCCTTCAACTTCCAACCCTAGCGGTATAGGGGGTTGATTATATAACAGAATAGTTATTTATGTATCTAGTGCGCGAAATTATACATTGGTGCTTGTGAATGAAAGTTTTTTGTCAAGGCGGCAGCCGAGACACAAATCATTCGAAAGCTCCAAAGAAATTTCGTGCACCAGTAGCATACAATATTTTTTCTACAGACGTCAAAAAATTTAAAAAATATATTAAATACAAAAATGAGTAGAATTATTTTTCTTGACAACGTGCACAAAGTACTTTGTGCACGTTGTCAAGATAAAATCGGTGCACGAAATACTTCGTGCCCGTTGTCATGATAAACAACTCCAATGCGACATTTCGCATACTGATATTGATGTACAAATGTCATGAGTTTTTGACGTTTGTAGAAAAATATTTGTTGTATATCTCATAAAATAATAATCGCAAAATAGTGAAGAAGCATTGATAATAAGATTTCATAGTATCCTTTATTATAAAACCAATTTCAACTCTTTATCTTCAAGCCCAAGTAGTACAGAGGGTTAAATGATGTAACCAAAATCTGTCTCCTGAACAAATAATGTCTTAGAATGATGAATCAAACGTTGATTGGACGTTAATGAAGTGCCACTTATTTTAAAAACAAGTTTCAATTCTTGATCGTTCAATCTCCTGCTAAATAGTGCAACGAAAATCAGTCACACTTTGAAAGCTCATATCTCCTGAAATAATTATCGTAGAATAATGAACCAAACGCTGATCGAAATCTTAAGTACTGCCATTTATTCTAAAACCAGTTTTAACCCTTGATCATCCTAGCAGTATAAGGGGTTGAATAATGCAACAGAAATTTGTCACACTTTGAACACAAATATCTCCTTAACTAATTATCTTAGAATAATAAATCAAACGTTGATTGGAAGTTAATAGAAAACGCTGAAAAGAAGTTTTAACCCGTAATCTTTCAATCCTGCCGGAGACAATAGAATAAAATCGAAAATTCGACAAAATTCTGTACTACTCCTACTCCTGTTAGAAAATTTTTGTGCAATAATTTCTTATGAAACCAGTTTTAATTCTTCATCTTTCAACTTTGACAGTATAGGGGCTGAAGCGAGGGCTGAAGGATACAACGAAATTCAGTTATACGTTAAAAGCTTGTATCTCCTGGAATAAAATTAATAGAATAATGAATCAAAGACAGACAGAAAGCTTATGTAGAGTCATTTGTTATAAAACTAATTTCAGCCTCTTAACTTCCAGTTTTTGCGGTATAAGAGGGGATGTAATCTGTTACACTTTGAAAACTTATTTTCTAAAATAATAGTAATAAAATACTAAACACTGATAAAAAACTTGTCTAGTGTTGTAAGGAAATTTTAAACTCTCGTTCGTGGATTTTTTACATTAGACTATAACAAAATTTTTCTACTTCAACCAAAATTCAACTTTCGGCTTATTAAAATCACCTCCCAAACTTAGACTATAACAAAAATTATTCACTATTTAATGTTTCTACTTATACTGACACTTATACAGTCACTTACACTACACTTATTGATTATTTGCACCGATCTATCTATTTCAATCGCTTCTCATTTATTTCCAACTGTTTCTCTTTTTATTTATCACTCTTCCCATTTATTTCCACTGGTTCACTTCGTCCAGTTCACTTTTGCGCGCTCCGTAAGCGACCTACCAACCACAAATTCTTATACGCGCTCCGAATATTCTCTGAAATTCTTCACTACTCGCTTAAATCACTCACTGTCTGTCTGTTCGACTCAGTTTCCCGGTTTATTTACTACGTCTTCACGAATCTTTCCAGAAATTTCCATTCGGTCTGATGTCATCCGTCCTTGACACATATCAGTCATTTGCGTTGTAGATATAACAAACTGTGCAGTAGGCGCGTTGCTATGGAAGTATACTCTGTAGGGGCATTGTTCGTTACAGTGCCCTTCATTATAAAACCAATTTTAGTCCTTCAACTTACAACCCTAGCGGTAAAGAGGGTTAAATAATGTAACAAGAATTTGTCACATTTTTAAACTTTTATCTCCTGACAAGATAATCGTAGAATGATAAACCAAAAAGAAATAGAAATCTGATGTAGTGCTTTTCATAACAGCACCTTTCTTCTTCCAACTCCGGCAGTACAGGGGATTTAATGATGCAACGAAATTCTGTCACACTTTGGAAGTTTATATCTTCTAAAATAATGACCGTAAAATAAAAAAAAAAGAACAAACGTTAATAGAAAGCTGATTTAGTGCCACTTATCATAAGATAAGATATAGAGGGTAATTAGATGACACGAAAATTGGCACACTTTAAAACTTCTCAAATGATCCAAACGCTAATAGAAAGCTGATGTAGTGCCATTTATCATAAGACCAGTTTCCAGTCTTTAGCTGCCAGCCCTACCGGTATAGGCTATGTGCAAGGGGGCGGAGTTTGAACATATATCGATGCGAGCGCTCATAGTGAGCACAATTGTAAACATCGAACTCCATTTCTCAGAATACGTCATTGAGCTGTCATTGAACATTGTAGTTTAAAAGTGAAAATAATTGCATATAAAACATGGGAAAACGCTTGTTCTGTTTCAGGCTGTTGTGTTAAGGATGATTCAAGTGAAATATAGTTTCATAGATTTCATGTACCCAGTTTTAACATAAAAATACGAGTGAAGTGAATCAACGGTAAATAGAGTATTGTCTGTCTTTCATTATTAATATATATAACAAATATGTTTGTGATTCAAATGTGAAATTAGAAATATTCATCATCGATTTGGGATTCATGAATTTACCTCTATCTCTAATTTGTAAGATGTTTCAGTGATAGAAGTTTGTCAGATGCACTTCGCAATAATTTTGTTGGCAATATTGTCAGCAACATATTCTTCAACATGTTTAATATGGCAAAACTAATTTCACGCTTTTCTTCAATGCTTCCTCGGTAAAAGGGATACAGTGTTTGATAAATACAAACCCGATCTGCAATATCATCGGCGTCAAAAATTGAGGTTATCCTGTCAATTTGGACGAATTGAGACGTTTTCTCTATAATAGGTACGTCATAATTGAAGAAAAAAATACTCAAAATGAATAATTTCAACGTACCTTTTATGCTATGCAAGTTATATTATAGGCACACAGCTGAATTAAATAATATTAGTAGTACATTTAAAAAATTATAGGTATGAAACAATGATAAAATGGAGTTCAATCGTTCTCCATTGCCTGCTATATGCTATAGAGGATGACTAGATAAAAATTAAATTGGCATACTTTAAAAGCTTATAACTTTTGGAATAATAATCGTAGAATAATAAACCAAATGATGATAGAAAGCTTATGTAGTGCCATTTATTATAAAATTAATTCATTTTAAGTAATTGCGGCACAACCGTAAATTTGCTCCTTGCCATTTTTGTTTGGCTATATAAAACACTAATAATTCCATCCTCTATTATTTTATTATTAAACTATAACTGCTAATAAGAAAGACAATATTAATCAGGAAGAGGATGTTCATGATTAATGATAATTTACACTGTGTGATTAGTTCTTCTAAGGAGGAAAATTTGTACTTAGTCAAATGACTTGCCTGTATTTTTGTACGATCATCTAGTAAAATTATTACCTGGTTAAAGATTGTACAGTGATTAGAAGAAAGAATAGAATGGGATTTCTACGCCAATAACCGTTGAAAATTATTTAAAAATATTTTAGAGCAATTTTTTCTTGTTTCTAGCGGGTGTTTGATAAAAAATAAGCCTAAATATTGTTTCTTCAATATTATTTTGTTCTCCAATTGATATAGTTCATTTTATTTGCATCATTATTGTTATTACTGCCACAAAAAGAACATTTTTGTAGAAAAAAAAAACGTAGCATGTCACCAATGTAATGATAGTAATTTACCTTTGCTCGTTAGAATGTCATATCAAGACATTCATTATTTATTACCTTTGAAATGACTTTTGTGTATGTGACGATGTAAAAAAGCACGAGATTGCAAAGTAATATTTGTTGGTGAGTTTACAATTATGTTTACATCATTAAAATGACTTCAATTCAAAAGTTAGTTGATTCAAAATTAATTCATGGATAATAGTAATCAATATAATTACAGTGGTTCAAAAGATGTCAAACTTAATTCTATTTTTTGCTAATTCTATTTATTCAGATAAATAAAATTGAAGTGTCTCTCAGTGATTATTTCAAAAAGTATTTGTTACATGTTAAAAAATAAAACTGCCAAGCAAATTGTTCAAATTTTAATAGAACAATTCCAATATGTTTTTTGAATGTCAATTATACTCCTAGAAACAATTGACAATCACTGATTATATTGAATTTCAAGAATTCTATATTTGATTTCAGTTTAGATTGTCAACAAATTAATACTTGGCGATTTTAACTGAAGTTAATTTTCTGATTGGTATTCAAACAAATCTTAAATATTTTTTAATTTGTTTACATGTTTTGATATAAATTACTTGGAAACAAATATTATTTCAAATATAATCATTATTTTTGAAGGTAATGACAACAATATAAACGAGTAATAAAACCTATCTGATTTTATTTTGAATAGAAATAGAAAAAAAGGCATATCAAGATGAATAATTAAATGATAATCGATTTGAAAAATCTATAAATTAATCTTTCCACAGTTATCTATTTCCTGTTTATTTATCGCTTACATATACTACATAAAAATGTAATAAAAGTGTGTAGGAAGGATCAAACTATAATCAATATTACACAAAATACCAGTTTTTGTACTTTTCATAATTATTTCAAAACAAAACAACATCGCGAGTCTTGTTACATGAGACAGAAATTCCACCTAATGAAAAATTCATGTTCTATTATTTTTTGAGCCTCAGCTATTGAAGAGTGTACGCAAATAAAATAAAAATAATTTTTATTGATGTCTTCCTTTGATATATTTCTTTTAAAATTGAAAAATAATGCGTTTTTATTTTGTTTACGCCTCCCAACACTACCATCACCAATACAAATGTGGCATTAAGTTGCATAACCTAACTTTCAGGAATTATGCATTAGAAACTCTGAGGGGACGAAAAGTTTTGCGTTAAAATTCATTTAAAGTAACTATTAAAAGCCAATAAAACCAGCTCTTTCCAAGTGAAAGTAACAAGGGCGTGAACACTTTCCACTTATTCACTTTAAAGGGAATGGTTCCTTTTAAGTGACACTCTAATTTCTGCTTATTCTAATACTTTTGTAAAATACTCATCGATTATTTGAACTTTTGGGTAAAGCGATCGGTAATCTGCCACGTAAGGGCGTTAAGTCGCACTTCAGGCGAGAACTACCCCTGCATTATAAATGGTGAACGGAAAAACCTTTAGGAAGAATTGGGCACGATTTGTAATCGATTAGTGTGAGAAATTGCGAAAATGGTTTGATTACTTGACCTGCAATAAATTTATATGAAAATATTTTAGTAAAATGAATAATTCATTTCACGTTTTTCTGCTGTTGAATTAATTTTAAAAATTTATTATTTCTCTAATCCAGACAGTAAACATGACCCTAATGTCATTCTAAAGCGAAAATACCTTCATGATATAATCAATATTTGAAGAAACTTCCAACAATTCGATTAAAGTTCAAAGTGATACAACTTCTGATTGATTTAGTCATATCTGATAAGCTTTTAAATTTTATATCAAATTATTATGACTTGATTACAAATTTTGGATTATTCACAATATTTTTTTACAGTGTACATAATAACGTATTTACCTAGCTTACTAGATATTAATTACAATTCGTAATTAAAGAGTACTGGGCAGTAATGCATCGTTGCAGTCATTAATAGCAGACGTACATTGTGCTGTCGTCAAATGTAGATGGTATCAATGAGTTTTTATTTCTTGAATTGTAATTATTGATTGATTAATTGGGTTGTCCATGTACATACATCAATAAAAACACATTCACATGAATGCTGATAAGGATAAAGGTACAGCAAGCATTACATTTATCAAAATGAAATATGTAGTACCATTTCATAAATGAAATACATTATTCAGTTTTTTTATTAAAGTGAAGTACTTTTAAAAGCCTGCTACGCTTCCAAACAGTTATTAAATGATTGTCAAAAAAGTTTAGACGGGACACAATTTTTATTTTAAAATTCAATTATATTTGAATGATCGTATCCTGGTTGTTGATTTAAAATTTTAATCTGTCGGAAACAGGGCAGGAGGAATTGAAGCAATCCAAATTTCACTGACATTTTGGTTTAAATTACAAGTTTGTTATTTATTTGAGCGAGTGCTGTTTCAAAATTAATAAGTAACGGGTAATGAAAAAGCGAAAAATAATAAAAGTAAGAACGCCCGTTAAAAAGTCCATTTGTTTGATAATTCAAAACTGCTTTTTCAAAAAAAAATTAAATTAAGGTGGACAGAATGATAAATTTTTAATATTCACAAGTCTGTCATTGATTTATTCAACATTCAACGAACCGCTTTTCGTGCAATTGTATGATTATAAAACAGGGTTAACGTTCGAAAAGAGTCATCGAAATTTGATGGCAGCTTCATGGGAATAAATGTGCTTGAAAAATCAAAATTCAAATGTGAACGGTGTCATCTAGCAGATAAATAGAAATGGAAGGTCTGCATTATACACTGAGAGATGGTGACATTTGGGATTCTCGGATTTTATACCGCATGCCTTTTTGAGAATTGAAAATTTATCCCTTGATAAAAAAGTTATTGATGGATGCACGCTTTTCGATCATAGTGCCACCTTCAATTATTTTTTTTTTTAAAAGGGTTATTCCCGTGACAAAATGTAACGTGAAATAGCTGACAGTGATTTAAAGCCTAGTTCTGAAAGGCATGCAATTCTTAAAAGCCCAAAAGGATCAAACGGTAGCGTAAACTTGTAAAAAAAAAAATCCATGTTTTCAAATTGCATGCCAATTAGAATAATGGAAGTTTCATCCATAAACTCCCTGGTGAAAAATTGGCATGCATCCCTCGTGGGCACAAGGGATGCATGTCAATCTTTTCACAAGAGTTTTATGGCTGCAACTTGCATTATTTTCACTGCATCCAATTTGTATACACGGAATTTCACTTTTTCTTTACAAATTCACTTGGGCTGTTGCGAATTGCATGCCTTTCAGTACTAGACTTTGAATCACTTTCCACTATTTCACGTTACAAAGGCTTGCAATATATGTCACTGAAAGCCCCATTTTTTTTCTTTTTAACATAATTAGAGTTTGTTCTATGATCGGAAAGCATGCATCGGTCAATAACCTTTTTATCTTTCTTATCAAGGGATGAATTTTCAATCCTTAAAAAGGCATGCAGTATAAAATCGAAGAGTCCCACATATCACCAGCTCCTGGTCTATTAGTTGTTGGTGATAGAAACAATCGTGCTGCCCTGGTGCTGCGGAAAAAATGCTGAAGAGGAATCAGAATGTAACAAATAAGGAAATTCAGCTGAATTTAGGCATATTAGTTAATATTTTACATCAGCAATAAGGCTTTCCGTTCATTGAGAACGCGAAGCTACGGAAAGCTTGAAGTTGAGTTCGTACGAATCTACACGAATGATCCAAACATATGGTTTAGAGATGAGGCACGTCCACTGGGCCCGTATCATTCGTTAGTATTCGTGCCTACAGCTGCGAAGTACGAATCAAGATTTTATTAGCCAATTAATGCGAATCACAGAGTGCAAAACCAAACCAAAAATCGATAGAGTGTTACCGAAGTATAACTGGTGGTAACGTCTCTAAAAAAGTGCTGAATTTTCCAAGCTTAAATTTTTTTTTAAGATTTAGCAGAATAGGAAAAATGGTGGTCATTGTCGATTTGAAGATTTCGTCACAAATGAAAAAATTCACCAAATTATTTCTTATTGACCCACATTTTTCATATGTCATTGTCTGTAATATACGTCGAAATATCAAGGGTGATAATTTCAATGCTAAAAATTCTTCACACAAATCGTTTCCGAGTGCCAACGTCGTATTGTCTATACGAATTCTGGACAAATACTGCAGTAATGGACGATACGCATTCGCATGATTTCGCACGGATAACATTCGACCGAATTGGTAATTTCGCAGCTTTCCGCTTCCATTGGACAGGGGGTCTTACATGTGAAGAAGCTGGCAGCATGATGGACTCCACATTTATTGACCCCGGAACAAAATAACGTACGAGTGGTGCAACTTATACTCCGAAAATTTGACCGAAGGGCATCAAGGGCACAAAGTCTTTAATAAATTGCGTGAAAAACGGCTACAGATTGTTTTACGTGGCATATTGTTGCATCATAATAAAAATATGATTTTGATTGAATATATTTCGAAAAATTCAAGGTTTCGTTGTGTTAATGCAACAAAATGATGATTATTAAAATAATAAAGCCTCTCGCTTCCAAAGTTGAACGCTGTAGCTCTAATAGTTCATAAGATATTATATTGTTTTCCAAGTTAAATCATGAAGTAAAATACATACACGAGGAGCGGATACTGAATGTAATATAAAGTGTGCGAGAGAGATAGCTAGAGTAGGCCCAGTTATTTGTGCTATAAGCACAAAAATGAGACTATTTGATTTTTAATTAGACATTATAATTACATTACGTATGGGATATTTTGATATTCATCAAAAGATATGTGAAAATGCTGAACCATGGACTGTTCTTAATTTGAATGTTATTTTATAAATCATATCTTAATCCTAGTAGTTTCACATTTTATTGCTCTGTATTTGAGCAAATAAATGTATTGTGACGAAGGCATCTTAACAACCGTAATTTCCTTAGCTTGCACGTTCTGAAATTTCAAGATAGTATGACAAAATACACCATTAAAGACACAAAATTACTATATCGTCTAATTTTAATTACATATTATGAATATTAATCGATAAAGGATACTCAGTAATTTGTGAATCATAATTATTCTATAAAATGTTATCACTTTCGATTTAATAAACCGAATCTAATAAAAAATTATATCAATCAAAAAATGGAAATGAATTCCTGCTTGGTGTAGAAAGTGTAACAAATAATTGAAGATTTTATTGTCTTTAAAGTGTTAGAAATGGGATTGGCATAATTGTATTATATTTTGTACACTACATTTGAATAAAAGTAAACCAGAACTTATTAATTTTGATTTCAAATTTACTATTTAAACTACAAAAAATAAAAGCAACAATTGCAGCCCTAAAATCTCTAATAAATAATTCATGTATCTTCGTATTTATTAATTAATATTTAAACAAATGGTTATTGACCTTTGGCGGACTGAAAAATAATATTTTCCGCAAATATAATTAAATTTGATAGCACATCGTCTTGCCTTTGAAGTGAGGATAATTAATCCTCCGGAAATCAGCAGCAAGCACAATCTGCATATTAAAATATCCTGAATTAACAATGAAATTGGAGGAAATCTTTCCTGAAATTATACTGGTATTAAAGTAAATAATCTATGTAATTTGTACGGAAACATGAATATTTTGTTCATAATCATCCATATTTTTTTTTTGGCCAGCCCTAATAAGTCTTTTTTTAATTGTATTTCGCACTTCTACAGTAACTTTTCACCCTTGTTTGTCGCTAGCTTTTGTTCTAGACATGCTAATGCAGCAAAATCGATTTTTATAGATAATAATCGCTTGAAACATTGCACCAGCACGAAGTATCATTAATAAGGGCTGTTCAGTATAAAAGAGGCATAATAGATAGAGCATGTTACTGCATTAATCGGTTTAAACCACTGCTGATGTCACTTAAGCCCCATTTACTTCATGTTCCCTTTATGAAAAGAGTTTATACTAACAATTTGAATTCAATTTTTTTATGGCAGTCTTAATAACCAATTGATTTAATTTAGTAGCTTATTCACAACTTGAATGTTTAGGTTCGATTCCCACGTACAACAAAGTTTGAATTCATTAATAATAACTGAGATTTTGTCCTCGTCAAATAATTTGGCAGTAATTTTGTTCTCGAAGAACCGCCTTCTACATTAAAAAAATTATAAAGAACCACAAAAATCTATTAAAATTTAATTAGAATTTCAAACAAAAATGAAATTATTTATTTTTTATTTAAGTAGGAATTGTCAATCCAGGAAGGTCGTCTGTTATTTTAATTATAATTTCAGAGAAATTACAAATTCTATTCATCATTTAAGCAATATTAACTCATGACGTCAAACACAATTAACATTTTTACTTATAGAAATCGGTGTCTTATAATGGTGACATCATCGAGACAATTTTATGATTTCATTGGATTCTTTACTGAATATCAAATAATCTGCAATCATTTTTGAAGTCACTCTTTATTTTAAACTAAACTCGTAATCAAATCATGATTTTGTTAAAGAGGAAGGAACAATTTAATCTCCATTCCAGTACAAAAAATTGTGGAGTGAAAATAGGAAGTTCAATTATTAATACAAAGAGACATACTATCATTTTTAGTTTTCATGCTACTGTATTCAACGGTTGAAATTAGTTTTATAGTAAACTGGCCCTTAAAAGCTTTCAATCAGCATTAGACTCATCAGCAGGGTTGACAAATGAAGGGTTGAAAATAGTCTTATAATAAATTGCACTATATGAGCTTCCTATAAGCATTTAGTTCATTATTCTACGATGATTATTCTAGAAGATACAAGCTCTGAAAATGTGACTTATTTTCGTTACATCATGTAACCCCCTATACTATCAGGGTTGGAAGTAAACGGTTGAAACTGGTTTTATAATGAATAACACTACGAAAACAGGATTAAAATTTGGTTTATTATTGTAACGAGCAAAAGCCCCTACAGAATAGACTTCCATCACGACACGCCGATTAAAAAAGGTTCGAATGTTATCTGACCAGCGCAACTGACTGATATGTGTCAAGGACGTGATGACGTCTTACCAAATGGAAATTTCTCGAACATCCGATTCCACAAAATCTATAATTTTTTGAATAAAAACATATTCCTATTCATTATTCATGAGTTTCTTCCCTTACGTGTAACTCAATCACCTTCAAAATATTGAAAAAACATTTTCAAAGTGTTTTGATTGACAGAATTAGTTCAAGTTCAAATTCTTGTAGCTTGATTTGAATACCTCGTTCGTTATCAAACCGTCCTATTTAAATTTCCTTTGAACCATCCCTGGCCTATTTTCACTTCCTGTCACTTCGTTACTTCCGCATGTAAGCTCAAAGTTGAAAGATGCGATCGACAAGTCTCTTTCAATATTTCTGAACATAAAAAGCGATACATCAAATTTTCACAAACGAAATGAAGTCCTTCGTGACGGCTTGAAAAGAAGTAGCGGAAATGATGATACAGATACCGGAAATAGAATTTATTTTATTATATTAAAAATTCTGCCTGGAGATCAATGTTCCGTTTTTGGCAAAAATACAAACAGAACTCATTTTCATCTGAAGTGATTCATACTTTTTCTCGAACAGTAGTTCCGCAAAAGTTGCAAATGATGTAAGGGTTCCACGAAAATATTTTTGTTAAAATATGATTTTTGGCAAAGAGTCAAGTTTTAGGTAAACACGAAAATTTGAAATTATTTTTGAATTATAGTTTCATATATTCTGAAATATATTTACTTAATGATTGGGGCGGGAATTTTAAGGTCAAGGGTAGAAAGGCTGTCCAATTTAAATTCTTCAGAGGTTAAATATATCAGAAAATATGAAGTTGATTTAAAAATAGTTTGACAGTTTAAAAACTGATGTTCAAAGAAATTTTCAGTATATAAATCTTTCAGTACAGACTACCTGGAAACTTATTTATCTCTGGAGATTGCCAATGATTACTTTAGCTAGAATTTAAGTGAAAAAAACATTTGTTAGAAGTGCGAATTCTATTTTTATTTTTAAATGAAAGTGGGTGCTCCTGAAAATCATTAATTAGTTCCCTGAAAAATGACGTCATGTATTTTTCTATTATACAAATTAAAATCTAATTCAATTTTCACGGAGCAATATCTTTGTTTTTAAAGAGTTCTTAAATTCTGTCGTAGACTAAACATTATTAGAATGCAGTTATCAAGTTTCACAACAAAAAAAATTTTCGGGTGGTTGTTAAAAAATATATTCCATAAATAAATTCAAATCAGTTTACAAAATAAGATTTTAAAATAAATAAATTCCCAACGAAAAAATTTTTTTTTTGTTTCAGTGAAATTTGGTGCATGCCGAAAGTTCATTTGAACTCTAATAAATTTAATAGTAAGAGCTTTTACGAAAACAGGGCGGATATGAGCCATCACTGCGATGTTACAATAGTATTTAGGTCATGTAATATTGGTACAGAAAATAGAGACCACATCAGAACAAAAATATTTTGAAATTAAGTAAATTAAAACTTCCGATTTTTTTTTTTGTTTTGAATAATTGATATTGTTTGTAGTTGATTGACCCCTTTTTGTCCTATAATAAACCTAAATTTTAAGGTCGACTACCGAAATTAATATTTTATAAAGCAAAACTTTCCTTTATGCTTTTTTAAATGGCAGTTGTTTGCACCGATATTTAGCACTCTTATTTGATTAATATAAATGATGCATTGAAGGTGACCAATCACCCTTGACCTTCCAGTACTAACCTACATTAATTAATCAGCTATTATATATACTTAAAGACGTACTTCAAGAGTTATTTGATAAGTGTGGTCATTGACAGACCTTACAAATATTTTTCTGCAGTAAATTGGTTCATTCAAAAGCATCAATGCAAGAAAATAATAAATATACAATATATTCCACAAATAAAACCGATACTGCATTGTTTTTCTTTTATAAAAGGAAGAGCTTCGCAGGGATCCAAATAATCATTAGTTCAGCTATTGGCCACTAGATGTTGTTTGATTGATTCAATTAGAAGATATTTTTTGCTGATTTGATTAATTTTTATTCAAAGTACTGATTCGTAAATTGTAAGTAAATGATTGATTGTTCTATTGTCGTAATCAAACTATTTGATTTATTTTTATTTTTTCAATCTTGTGTACTGATTTGATTAACAGCAAAGAGATATCATTATAAATCGATAAATAGTTGATAAATTTTGCATTATTTTTGTAAAAAAAAACTTGGCAGGCGCAATCATCACTGCAACTGCTGGCCACAAAATGTCAAATTTAACTAATTTTAAATTATTTCTATGGTAAAATTCAACACAGTCATTATTAGAGCTTGAAGATAAGGAATCAGTTCAAAATTAATTTTATATATAAATAGTACATTTGGTGCAGAATGGTTTAAATTTGTCCTCTACCTTTTATTCATTGTAGACTACGCTTGTGGTCACTATTATATTGCAAGAGCACTTAATGACTACAATAGAAGAATTAGTAGAAAAAACACTTGAAAATAAACAAATTATTTAAAAAAAAATAAGCATTTCTGACAAAAATGATAAACAAGTGATTGTACCTCATTATAATATGAACATTAATTATTTTTCCGCCATTTAAAAATCATTAAATTTTGACTTTAAAATACACCAATTAATAATTCTAAATTCAGTCTATATTAACTTCAAACCATTATTTTAATTGCAACTAACACAAAATGCTACTCGGTAAAAACCAAAGAGAAAATTTCAACTTGTATAAAAAGCGTGGGATAAAAACTACGTGACGTAGTTTTTGAAGCACCTCATATAACATAAAACAAATGGCGGGTGATAATTAGGTTCACTGTAGTAATTTATTTGAAGAATATGGAAATTAGAGAATTACAAATGATTTTGTTCTACTACTTGTTCTAAATGTAATAAAATTAATTTTAATGTAATTTTACTGCACTTAAAAACAATTTGATGTATTTAATACTGCAAAACCAAATCTGGTACTTGTATCATGGTAAAAGCAATAATATATATTCAGTGTTTATGGCCCTTTAACTCTATTAAGCTAGTAAAAGTAAATTAAACCCGACAGAGCAAACCATAAAAAAGTGATACACCGAAGATTTTATTGGCTGGGAAAAATCTTACAATGAATCTGACATAAATAATTGATGTTGGCAATTTCTTTTCAAAATACAGCTTCTTGCATTTCGTCCTAACCAAACAACAAACAAATCCGACTATGTCTGGATTTAATAATCCTTTTAATATTCAAAGCTATAAGTCAACATCTTTATAAGCTTGACCATATACGTCTTCATTTCATTCAACTTCCGGTTAAAAATTGAACAGAAACCGTTCATTCTTTAGTAAAAAATGCATATGCAGATTTTCACATAACTACAAACGCAGACTGTCATACAGACAGAGGAGAGACAATTGTAATAACAGATAATAGATATTGTTATCTGTATGATCCATGAACAGGAAATGTGGATATTTACTGCGATATTAATCAGCCGTCAAATAGTACATACGTCAACTCGAATAAAATTAATTATTAGGCATAAAAGAACAAATAATTTTGCTTTATTTTGCACTCGATTAACATTTCTCAATTATTTCTTGAAGAAAAATTTTTTTTCCTTTCTACAATCAAGTAATGTGCCGCCAAAAAAATATATTTCGTTTTAAATGACAGTTTTTAATAACCAACATTAAATTATTAAACGCGGCTTCTACATACTGAAGATTAAAATACAGTTAAATTACAACCAAAACGATGTGCAACTGTCATATAAATATGAGAGAATGCGAGAGTGTTCTGTTTTTTGGTACTACAAAAAGATAGAAGCTTTTTTGTTTAGCAATACAGTAGCTATCAGCTGTCTTTTTTGAGATAAAACAACTGAATAAATAAGACAGAAGACATTCAATGTTGGTAAAATATCTTGCACTTAAAAGTGAACAGACATAATTGATAATCATAAATAGATAATTTATCACATCCTCATACAAATAAACATTTTTTTTTTAATTGCAGCACATTGCACCAAAGAAACATATGAATAATGATAAAAAATATTTGTTCTACAGTAGCCTTCAAAATTGATAAACAAATATTATTTTACTGCTCCCAAATTCAATATTCTAATAACTATAAAGATTAGAATGACAAAGGAAATATTTTTTATAGTTCCATAAAAATAACGACTATAATAAAATAATTACATCACGAAATATACCAAAAAAAAAGGTCGCAAAAAATTTAGACAAGAATGACAAGTTTGACATAACCCCACACGAAATTAAAAACTTGTTCGGCGATTCTGGGTCGTTTTCTTGCAAGACGATTCCCAAAGCTTTTTGATTGAACTCTCAAATTATTTACTAAACAGTTAGCTCTATTTTCCATCAAAAGTAGCGCGAAAAACAATATTATTAATTATTGTTCTTGTAGCAAAAATATAAAAGGTGTCATTCGAATTAATTATTCAATAATTATTGAAACAATGCATTCAATTCTAAATATGGGAAGTTGCTACCTTAATTTGAAAAGAATAAACATGTATTGTTAATCTTGCAGAAAATTATCTGAAACATTCACAGAATATTTTGATTTTGGGCTTTCAACGAACGTATTTGAATATGATTCAATGAAAATATACCATCAGTCTTTAAATTACTGTCAATTAACAACTTTTAGCAACTTTTGCACGTAATGAATCCTGGCGAAAAGTGCAACAAAATATTTTATAATTATTACATATTACATTTTCAACTATGAACTGATAAATAAATTGAATTATTACAGTCAATTTCACAGAAAGGAAAAATTCACATAGCCAGAACTCAACAATCTGTATTCAAATTGCAAAATTAAAATAAATTTACCTTATGCCAATGATAAAAATGCTTGTACTTCTTTGTTCCACAAGTTTATTTCATAAAGTTCTTATTTGCTTGAAGATTTACTTTATTTTATTGATACAATACGATTGTACACAATTTCACGCACCACAAATGTCAACTGCTCAACACATCCTCAGCCATCACTCAACTAGTTACCAAGCTAACCAACTGACATGTAACGTATTGAACAATATCCCTAGGGGATAGTTATGAAAAGTACTGAGAGATGGTGCTACCTTATTATTATTTATTAATACATTACTATTTATGCATAATCATTATGATAAATAATAATTATCGTAGAAGTTTTAATAAATACAATATTCTTTTGTAATGTTTAATAGTACAATGACATAAATGTTGCCAACTGTATGCAAGCTAGAATGAAAAATCAAATCAAAGTTATTATGCAAAATTGGGAGCAAATTGATTGCTCACATTATGCCAAAACACAATAAACTTATTTCATAGAAAGTAAAATGATATTTAATTGTATTTTGACAATTTTACGGATCATTATTTGTAAATAAGGATGGTAGACATGCGTACAGGGTCGTATAAAGGAAGCTGAAATCCCTACTTGAGTTCTTTTATATATTTTGGGCCGTGATCGGAAAAGTGTTGTTTATTTCCGTTAATTTCCACGTGAGAGTTTATTGCTGCGAACCAGATTAACAATGAATATTGATTATGCAGGAGAGAAAGGTAAACATGAATTTTTTTTCTTAACTTTACAATCGTTATTAACCATTGCATTTCTTCATTGTGTTTCGTGTATTTTTCGATCATGCACAATCGAATGAAACATAAATATTAGATCTAACCATATATTTAAATAAAATTGAATATATGTGCCATTATTAATTTGTTAATATTTTGCGTATAGTTTTCGATGATGACAGATTATGTTTGTGAAAATGTTAAGGCGTTAACCTCAATTGAAGAACAACGTTTACAAAATCAGAATAGTAGATTAGTGCCGGAATATAAAGCAAAAATGCTTGAAGTCGAAGCTCAGAAGCATTGGGATTTATTTTATAAAAGAAATGAAGATAGATTTTTCAAAGATAGGCACTGGACAACGCGAGAATTCGAAGAATTATTGGGAGAATCTGACAATAACGATACAAAACAATTATTAGAAATAGGTTGTGGGGTTGGAAATTTAATATTTCCACTGATAGAAGAAAAACGGAACTTTTTCGTTTATGCCTGTGATTTTTCACCACGTGCTATTAATATCGTGAAAACAAATGAGCTTTATGACGAAAATTTGATGCGTGCTTTTCAGTGCGACGTAACAACCGATCAGATTTTTGAAAATGTGTCCAAAAACAGTATAGATATAGTAACTTTGATATTTGTATTATCTGCCATACATCCCAATAAGTTCGTCACCGTAGTAAAGAATATTTTTGAAGTTTTAAAACCTGGTGGAGTGGTTTTATTTAGAGATTATGGTTTACATGATATGGCGCAAATTAGGTTTAAAGCCGGGCATAAAATTGCCGAAAATTTTTACATGCGGCAGGATGGAACACGGTACATTTTTTACGGGGGCAGCAACTGACAAACTTATTAACAAATTAGATTTTGTTGCGCGATGTTTCAATAAATATTATTAATTAAAGTTGCAGCCCCTGTTGTCAAAACTAAAAGTATAAAAATAGAGTATACTAATTCCCAATATTGTTTTCAGAAGTTACTATTTTTCCACCAAGGAACTGGAGACAATATTCGCTGAAAATGGATTTCACATGATTGTAAATAATTACGTCCATCGAAGGACTGTTAACAAAAAAGAAGACATCGATGTACCTAGAATATTCGTCCAGGCGAAAATCCAGAAGAAAATTTCTAAATGGTAACGTTTTCGTCTAATTATTTATATTCCAAACATTGTATGATGAAATTTTAAATAATGATTAATAATGATATCAGTAATATTAGCTCTATCTGAGTAAAACAAAACAACTTTATCATTTTTTGCGGTCTGACAATTTTCTTCAACATATTTTTCTGTTATAGAAGTTGGAGTCATTGCTGTGGTTGTTCCAAACGAAGTAAATGTGATTTAGGTAAGTTTGTATCTATACCAAACTTTAATTTTTAATTATTCATGATGATATTATAGTTCAAATGAAAAACTTTGATTATTAACTGCATTGTCTTTCGCTCCTATCTGATTCTACAATTCTGTTCTGTTAATTGAAATTCACTTATCAATTTGTACTAATATATTATTTTCTGTTACAGAAATCCATTGATCAGTTTGTAAACGGTAAGTTTAATATTATATAAAGTATATTGGCTAAAAAAAAATAACGAATGATGTTATTATAGTTCAAATGAGATTTTGTGATTATTTACTTATGTCTTTCGCTCCTATCTGACGTATTATTCAACAATTATTATTTTTTCTCTTTGAATAACAAGTCCTAATTAAAATTTGTTGTTACAGATTGCGGATCACATTTTACACATCAAAACATCCATAATACATTTTAAAAATTGTTAAATTTATTGACTTGAATCACTTTTCCATTTATAGACTAATTAGACCGGTTTCGCCAATAAAGGGATGCCGTCAGTTGAAAAACCTCATATTGTTTACTGTGATTTCAATGAATAAATAATATAATCATTGTATGATTTTCTAATACCAATAAAATATTTAAATTATGTACAATATTTCTAATATATCCAACTTTTTCTATTTCTTATTTGATATACTAGTCTAATGTATTCTAGTAGGCCGAAGCTCACAGCTGTCATTTAATTTCAGCGCCAGTTAGTCAAAACTTTCATACGTCACTTTCCGTTTCATCATTAATGTGAATTTACTTCCTGTTGTGAACTTAAAATAGTAAATTGAGTTAGTTCATCCAAAATTCCTTTTTTAAGGAATATTGTTTTCTAAATTCCTAAATTAAATAAATTTTCCTGATCTTGAATTGACGAGATTTCGCTAATCTTTAACAAAAATATTTACCAAACCCTTTGACTAAATACTCTTATACACAGTAAATTGATGAACCTATAATACATAAGTTCAGGATTTGTATTGTTTAAGAATAAAGTATTATTATTAATGATGAAAACAAAGTGTGGGAATTCAGTCAAGAGTTTTATTTTTATTCTACTGTACAGTTTCGGTCCCACCTGGACCATCTTCAGCTGTGCTACAGTGTACATATTATTAATATTGGTTATTTTAATCTATTTAATGTTCAACTAGTTTATTATTGTTGTCATAATAACACTGATTTCAGAGTGATTACATAACAAATAATACCCGAGGGCATTATGTTTCCTAGTTACAGCAAGTAACTAGAGTAATTTCTCTGACATAAATCACAATGACAGGACATACATTGCTAGAAATTTTGATTGAAATACAACTAAAGTTGGACATTAAACATTGAAGGCACCACGGGAGTTGAACAGGCAATAATGCCTACGGTCAACGTACACACCTCGGGCCAGAGGCCCTCGGAAAGTACACTGTTGACCTCAGGCATTATTGTCCTTTTAACACCCTTGATATCTTAATTACTATAATAATGTTACACTTGAAAATTCGACTTATTTTGATGTGTAAATTAAAATAACTATGTGCCACTGAGTTTTATTACTTAAGGATTGATTAATTTTTCCATATCGCATATTGTGCGTTTGACTATTATTGTACGCTTCAGCAGTATTCTCGAATAAAAATGTGCACTATCTATAAAATAATGAACAAGGCCAAGGCGATGCCAGCATAACATTAGCTATAATTTTAATGGAGCGCGGACTTTAGGACCATGTAATAACTCTAATATGTTTCCGATTCAATAATAAGTGAGCTATAGGGATTTAAAGTTATGCTATCAGCGCCACTGTGAGTGAAATTCGAAGCTCCAAAAGAGACATTGCGCGAGGTTATTGCATTGTGTACAAGTGATTTACGAAGAATTTGCTGTATTTAAAAGTTGTACATCAATAGAAATATTACAGATTATTATTGTTCTGAATTTGATTCTTCACTTTTATAACACATTTATGTTTCAGATAAATAATTCAATGAATAATAGCGGAATGACAAAGGATCTAAGATTTTCTTTGATAGAATATTTCCGATATATTAAAATTAAGATTCCAGAGTAATTTACGTGGGAGAAGAAGTTTTAATGCTGGACATATAATTATTTGTGGCACTTCACGCGACAACTCAGATTTAAATATAAAATTGTATGGTTTATGTTTGCAAACTTCTGCGTTGCAATCACCGCCACACAAAATTGAAGAAATACTTTCATAAATGTAGTTGACATAATTATTCAAATAATAAAGCTTAAATTCTTAATAAATTCAGTTGGAAGAGATCAAATAATATCGAATATCTCTTATTGAGCTTCGTAAAATTTGCCATCAGACTGCGTAGCGCTTAGCTGGAAATCCCTATATACTACATGCGTAAGGAATGATTGATAGACTATTTCCACTTTGTACGTACTATAGTGTTCCGTTAGCACCGAAATAGTGGAGGAGTGTCATTTTATTAACCAAATCCGAATTTACTGAGGCACATTATGTTATAAAGATTAAGAGTTTTCAGAATTTCGTCCAAACATCACATCGGTACTAAGCGGACAGTAGCGACATCTATTGTGCAAGATTTTTAAAGCATATTTTGTCAATTCACTCATAAGCGTTCGGACTCCTTATGTATATGCTCCATGGGCTGTCATTTATTTCAGCGCCATCTGGCAGCTGAAAAAACAAAGTTGAAATGTCATGAACCTCCTTCTAACTTCAGCTGAATCAAATAACCTTTAATTTAATAATATAATCAAAAATGATTTATAAAAATTCGAATTGGTACTTTTTAATTCCAATACTTTCATTTATTTCGCATATTTATTGTTTTACTGTAAGTACAACAGCATGTATTCATTTGTTTCACATATTAATTGTGACGAATTTGCAGAATGATGTTGATTTCGAAGGATTATTAAATATTAGACTAGAACATTCATTATCCAGTTCGATACAAGGAGAATTTGTCGACAGAGGAAATGTTTCGGTACATGGAGGAGTTTCCTCGGTTATGAACTTGCCTGTTTCACAAAATGACAAAGTTAAAATACAAGTATTACAAATGTTTATTTTGACATGTGAAGATACTAAAATATTATTTTTGTATAGGAATTGGCCAAAGAAGATAAATTTTATCGGTTACGCGCTTATTTAATAAATAATGATGGGACAGAAACTATGTTTCTCACATCAGTCAAAGCGGTAAGTAATTAATATATTTTTAATTATGTATTAATAATTATTGTTCTAGTGTATGTTAGCCCAATCAGGCTTAAATGATTACTTGAGTGTGTCATTAGACCATGCAAATAATGTAGTTGGAATATCAATTGGGGTACAGCCATCAATACCATGTCAAGGTTCTAATGTTTCACTCGAAAAACTGTCCAAATTTAGTACCAAAGTCTTCATCACTCCAATTACTTCAGGCCCCATGTAAGCTAGAATATAATATATTAAAAAAATTGTTCTTTATTGATGAATTTCAGACCGGATACCGCATCTTATATACAAAAATTGGAACGAGAGCGAGAAGCAAAAGAAAGAGGCGATGTTAAAGATAATAGATCATTTTTAGCCAAATATGTATGTTAATATAAAAATATTTTATTATGTTAATAATTTTGGTACTTTCTAGTGGATGTATATAGTTCCCGTTGTTATAATCATGGTATTATCATCTGCGGCGAATCCAGACGGGGCGGGTGGCGCAGTAGGTAGACAAGGCTAAATTATTAAACAATTTTTTTATTGTACTACATACGAAACAGTGTAATTGTATTTACAATTTAACAATAAAAACACTAAAACTATTGTTTTAATTCAGTTTTTTCAGGTACTTCCGTCGTACCTGTTTCCGGTTTCTTTTCTTGCAGTTTAGCAATAAGCCTTGCTTCTTTTACTTTTCGTTTAGCTTCTTTCATTGCTTTCTTTTCGGCACGTTCTTTCTGCTCCAACATTTCTTTGAATCGTTCATCTCTAGGATCTATTTTAAAACCGAAATGTCTTCTAACTTCTTCAACTAATCTGTCTTTACGATCTTTTGCGGCCCGTGCTTCAGCTTCTTTTTTGGCAATTTTTTCTGTTAAATCTTTCTTCCATTGTTCTAATTTAGCATATTTCTTAGCTACATCTTCTTGGCGCTTTTTCTGCGTTTCCTCTGCAAGCTTTCGTTTTTCAACTACTTGCGCAATCATTTCTTGTATTGTATGCGGAAACGCGACTTTTTCATATTCTTTTATTTCTTCCATTTCAGTTTTTGTTGGCCAACATATTCCTGGATATACACCGCTTTGTAGACCATATTTACCAAGAAGCTTTCTTTGGTATTTGATGGTGTGTTGGTAATCTGATACTGGTTCCGGGAACGGAACTTGATCGTGCAATAAATTACGGTGATGGTTTTGTAATCGTGACTTATTTCTTTTATTCTCTATTTCTTCCAAACGAGCTTGTTCGTCCTCCTCAATTACTAATCAATTGTGTTAAAATTATATAAATAACATTAAAAAGATGATTACCTTCAGCAGTTGTTAAAGACAGTTCCTCAAGCTCTTTTTCATCTATACTAGTCGCTGTTGTTTTGTTTCTTAGCGCTATTAAATTTCTTTGATTGGAAAAGAAATGTTTTGTTATATTTCGAATCATTTTATTATAACCTAATTTTAACACACCATAAAAATGACGTTTTGCAAGAACTTCACATTTGTTGTCTGGGTGTGAAGGAGTGGGGCTGTTGGTAAAGCGAACAAAAATTGAAAATGTCAACGTATACAAAAATTTACCGATTCATATAAATAGTAATATGACTGTTGTCACATTCGCACTCAATATTTCATACATGTAAACCGTTCAAACTGTAGTGTTAATTTATTCCATGTAGTGACAGCATTAGTTTTATTTTATTTTCTATAAATCTTTATACAGCAGTATTCTTTTGTTTTTATTATATTTTATCTTACAAACAAACAAGAAAAAATGACGAATAAATCTCAAAGTGAGTACATTACATTAAAATACAAAATACTGGATTAATAAATATTTAAATCGTATTTTCAGAATCTTCAAACTCTTTAAAATACATAAGTTTAATAACTTTAACAGTACAAAATGCTTTACTTGGGCTTAGTATGCGCTACGCAAGGACGAGAGAAGGCGATATGTTTCTATCATCAACCGGTATAAAAACAAAAACTAATCTATTAAACAAAATAACATTAACTTCTTTTATTCCAGCTGTAGTTATGTCGGAAGTTGTTAAATTAGTAACATGCCTAATTATAGTTTATATCCAAACTGGAGGTATTGTACAATTGATTGAGACACTAAATAATACTATAATTAAAAACCCCGCTGATACTGTTAAAATATGCGTACCATCTTTGGTTTATATCATGCAGAATAATTTATTATATGTGTCTGCTTCGCATTTGGATGCTGCAACATATCAGGTATTATTTAAAACTACCAAATGATGAATAGTTTTTATTTTGAATACTTTTAGGTCACATATCAATTGAAAATCCTAACTACAGCGATGTTTGCTGTTTTAATTCTTCGAAAAAAGTTATTGGGTACTCAATGGCTAGCTCTGTTAGTTTTAGTATCAGGAGTAGTTTTAGTCCAGTTAGCTCAATCAGATGGCCATTCTGTAAAAGTAACAGGACCTGAACAAAATCGCGTTTTAGGTTTTAGTGCAGCATTAGGCGCTTGTATTTTATCTGGTTTTGCAGGGATATATTTCGAAAAAATGCTTAAAGGATCTGATATTTCCGTCTGGATGCGAAACGTTCAATTGAGTTTATTATCTTTGCCTTTTGGGCTATTGACTTGTTTTATTTCAGACGGTTCTGTGATAAGGCAACAAGGATTCTTTTTTGGTTACAATGGTTTTGTCAATTATTTGATTATTTTGCAAGCCGGAGGCGGGTTAATCGTAGCTTTGGTTGTGAAATATGCTGACAATATTCTCAAAGGCTTTGCAACCTCCTTAGCAATTATTATTTCTTGTGTTGCTTCTATTTATTTATTTAATTTTGTTCTAACAATTCAGTTCGCTTTCGGAGCATTGTTAGTTATTGGTTCCATATTTTTGTATGGATATTCTCCTGCTCAACTACCAAATATGCAAAATATAAAAGTATGACTAAAAGGAAAATGTGATTAACTCGATCACATTAATTTTAATATTTGGTATCGCTACAAGTTGTAAAATTTTATTTGTACATAAAATTAATCATCTGATAAGAATTAGCGAAATAAATGCCTCTTATTCTGCTGATAAGAATAATAAATATTATAGTTTGAATAATTATTTACCTTTTGAATAATGTTTGTGATAGTTTTCCAAGAATACTCACGTATTTTATTTTTATGCAAGTTTTTTTCACTTTTACTGAAGATATATATTTTATTTAGATATAAGTTTTCTATAAAAATGTACTTAAGTATTAATACGGGATCTGATTAGGCGCTGTAAGTTTGTTTTAAATAATATTTTGTATATTTAAGCAATTTAAAATGCTTCAATAAATAAACTTCAATTTATTATTATTGTCTTCTTTTTATTTATTTCCTGTTTAAAATTTGAGAACACATGAGAATCCGAGGTGGTGCTGACTGCTGTAAGTTGCAATACAATATTTTTCAAGTAGAAATTTTCATTTCTTCTCCTTTTATTGATTATATTGAATCTAATAAATTAGTTTCTTTATTGATAATTCGACAACTTAAACAGTAATTACTGGATGTTTTTCACTATTTATAAACGGGTTACTTACGTTTAACAGTGCCATCTCTATTTGCACCCAAAATCAGTTCCACATTTTCTAAATTTGAAAGAGCCCTGCTATGGACTCCATTAAATGTCATTTGCAGCCTACACGAAATTGTTTGAGGATTACTGCTTGACAGAACAATATGTGCATCTTCCTGCCTGGCGCAAGCGCACTACTACGGCTAATTATTATTAAGTTTAGCAATTAAAAAATTAAAACAACTTGTCAAGACTAGTATGTATCTTTTACAATTTACAAGGACGTTAAACATCCTTGATCTTTTGAATTTAAAGTGATTGACAAATATTTGGAGTCAAAATGGCCGCCAATCTGGGGTACTTCATTTTTATTTTTCTAGTGACTTGTATGACATTTGAAATGTCAAACTAATAACCTCTAAAATAAATGCATAATACAAAATAAAGACAAATATGCTGGGAATAAGGGTTTCGTCTTTTACTGAAGGAAGTTTAGGAGAACCAGAACAAGATGCAAATTCAGCTTTAACAGAATTAGATAAAGGTTTACGTTCAAATAAAATTGGAGAACAATGTGAAGCAATCGTCCGTTTTCCACGGTTATTTGAAAAGTATCCGTTCCCTATTTTAATAAATGCTTCATTACTGAAACTTGCTGATGTATTCAGAATAGGGTTTGTTGAATATTAAACTCAGTCTAAGTCATAAAAATTATTTTTATATCTTGCAGGAGCAACTTTCTACGTTTGTGTATTTTGCGCGTTTGTCAACAAAGCGAAAAACATTTAGATAAAATATCAAACGTTGATGAATTCGTTCGTAGAGTTTACAGTGTAATTCACAGTAATGATCCGATAGCAAGGGCTTTAACATTACGAACTTTGGGAGCTGTAGCTGCTGTCATACCAGAAAGACAGCAAGTTCATCACAGTATTAGAAGAAGTTTAGATTCTCATGATGCTGTCGAAGTTGAGGCTGCTATTTATGCAGCCATGCAATTTGCTGCTCAATCTAAGTACTAAATTCTGTTAAATAATAATATAAAATGAGTAATTTTTTGTGTAGAACTTTTGCAGTTAGTATGTGTAACAAAATATCGGATATGATCCAAGGGCAAGTAACACCTGCTCATATGAAATTACAACTAATTCCAATACTGCAATACATGCATCATGATACCAGTACTTCAGCTTTGGTCCGACATTTATGCACAGATTTATTAGCCACTTATCCGGCTCAAGATTTCGTGTTAGTTACGCTAAAAACTTTGACTCAATTAGCGGCCGCAACTTTAGTTGATATTCCCAGCCAGGTAAAGTCAATAACTCAATTATTAATTGTATTGAAACAAACTGCGTTATAGGTCTCTCTTTTATTGAAATATCTTCACACTGACCCTCGTTGGGAAGTCAAAGCACAAGCTTTAAAAAATTTACATCAACTTGCGTCTCAAGGGGGCCATTTATGGCCTTCTGGGGCAGTCGAAGCCATTATTGATGTTGCTTCAAATACTGAAGTTCAAAAGGTGTTGAGTTTATCTTTAGGAGTAATACAAGTGTTGACTGAGTCTTCAGTTACTTGTCATTTGTATCTAGAACCGACTTCCAGCGTCCGGAAACTGTGTATGAGAAGTTGCTATTCTTTTAATCTTGTAATTGCTTCGCAAGCGATTCAAGTGTTGACCAAGATATTGTGCTATTGGTGAGTTATTTTTATAAATAATCTGGAATTTCTTGAATACGAGGTCTGCCAGGAAGCATCCGATTTTGAAATCACAGTTTATATGTGATTAATATTTTTAGTTATAAAGAAAATATTCCCGCTCACGACGCGAATAAAGTTGTGAGTGCATTGGAAACTTTACTTCTGCAATTAGTTTATCAACAAGACAGCAAACTTATTTATCATTTAAAATTGTGCTTAAGATGTGCTGTGAGCTTATGCGAAGCTCACAATGAACATTGTTCCGTATTTGTCGAACTGTTCCAATTTCAGCTAATTAATGAAGAAGGTAAGCTTTATTGAAATCAATTTGAACATTTTTGAACCAATTTATTCTAGGATATCACAATATGCTAATTTGCGAGACCCTTGGAGCAATTGGAAGTCTGCAGCCCCAAACATTAATACCATATTTTCCTGAATTTCTTGAAAAACTCAACGAATTAAGCGATTTACAAAATCCAAATTCTAACAAGACTCAAACTAAAGTAATGATGAGCACAATAATTTTTCAGACTCTATCGATTTACGACTGGACCCCAGAAATAACAGAAACTATCGGTAAAGTTATTGCAAATAATAATCTGTGGGCGAATTACAAAATTGCGCGGTCTGCAGCAAGATACGGACACCATAAAGTTTCTTTTAATATTTTTAACAGTTTAACTGAACAGGTTTCTTCGGAACACTTACATTTTTGGCTGGTTAGTCTCAAAGAATTAAGCGAAGCTGAGGCACAGCTGCTGACTTTTGAAGCAAATAAGAATAGCCTGGTTAAAAGTTTGAATCAGGCAATTGTGCATTATAATAAAGCTGTAGCTGCTTTAAAGGTACCCAACAAAACAAATTTTCGAATAAAATTTAAACTTTTTTTTCTAATATTACAGGCAGCTAGTACTCCAAGCCACAGTTTACAGTTTCAAGCTGAATATACAAGACTGAGAACTGAATTTTTACAGTGTTTAGTACAATTGGTCCATACTTCTGATAGTTTATGTACCGTTCCGCCTCCGGTAATTTTTTTCCACCAGTTAAACAATAAATGTTTGAATAATTATAATTTTTAGGCTATTGCATCAACAATCGCGCAATCAACAAGAGACGAGCTTCAAAGATACGGCTACGTCACAAATCAATTAAGAAAATGCATAAAAGATTTGAAAAACTGTGGTGAAATGTATTGGAAATTATATCAATCAGCTTTTGATGCCGATCCTGCTACCCTCGAAAATATTCAAATGTAATTAAATAATTTTAAATAATATTTGAAGTTACATTAATTGAATTTTAGTTTGCAACAAATGTGTGGACTTCTAGAACAAAGTGTAGACCGAATATGCTCATCTGGAAGTAATATACGGGACGTTCCAATAGAATTTGGATCATTTGTTGTTAGATTAGAATCGCAGCAATTGATTCGAAGTTGCCAGAATGCTACTAGAATCGCGCAGAGCTTAATAAATGAGAATCGACAACCCGGCATCACTCACAAGGTATTTCCCCCTTTGATTTATATTAAAAATAGTTGTGCGTGCGATAAAACGAAATAAAATCATTTTTAGCATATGGAATGTCTTCTAAAACAAGTCGAAATTATGGCGAAAGCTTCTTTATGTATACCGCGCTACTTTTTCCAAGTTCTACAATCAACTAGTGTAAAATTAGCCATTTCACCCCAACCAAGGGTAGCTGGTGAATTTATAAGCGTACAGCCTGGTTCTCAACTCGCAGTTAAAGTTGAAGGAGTTATACAACATGGAAAAAGACCTGGATTATTTAGGACAATCAGTGGCGTTATTATTACTGTCACTTCTCAGCTTCAAACGCCTGTCAAGGCTAACATTGACGGAAAAATCACGGTGAGTATTGAACACACTTATAATATAATATTGAATGTAAAATACTACTCACATTTTTTGAACCTTTTCTGGAGCTGCATTGCAAACTGGATCTAAAAATAAAGAAAAACTGAAGTTATGACTTATATCGGGAAAACACAAATGAAAAATGAATTTTCTGTTGATTATTATCAACGAACACCTCTACATTTGGTCGTCTATGCATCGCAAACATTTTATATTTAGACATGTTACCTAATAAATGAATAAGTGACAGATGTCGTGTGAAGTGTTACCAATATGAATACACAGAAAAATTCAATTTAGTTACGCAATTAAAAAAAAAATATATAAAAATTGCTAATAGTTAAAAACACTTTATAAATTGAAAATTTTAAGGAGTTTTTGCAAGTCTCCGCTATTGATACGATAACGCTAACGTGGAGAACAATTTTTTTGGGAAATGCTTGCTTGAATCACAGTGTATTATCAAGAAACTTCAAGGGTTAGCAAACATCAATAACATATCAATGAATATATTTGTCAATTCCAGTAACGGTACTCAAAGATAATCGTTTCTGACGTTAGCGTTGACGTTTCATTAGTGGTGGCTGGCAAAAACTCCCTTTTATAATTTTTTTTTTATTCCGACTGGAGTTATAAACTTGATGTTACCATTCCGCTGCCGTTACCGTTACTATTTAAGTGACTTTCAACTATTTTATTACATACCAATCTCTAATTTATTAATACTACCTTGCTTTATCCATTTTTTATGGGCGCTTCCCTTTTACGGGGTAAAATGAACTAAGCTACCCTTGTTTTAATTGAACACAACTTCTCCTGTTCTGTTTAAAAGAATCGGGTACTAATGAGTAGTTGATCTATGAGAGAGCGACAATACATTTGAACAGTACACGTGATATTCTTTTATGTTTTTTGACGGTTGTTTGTATGAAAATACAAAAACTATACTAAATTATTGTAATAACTTATTTATGACAAAAGTATATAGCCTCCTTCAGCTCTTTTTTTTCGGAACTTAAAAGTAGTTACGTTGATAGTAGTCAAGTCCGAATCATAAGGACTCGAGCAGAAATCTATCATATTAACTTCCTTCAGAAGAATGTTGTTTCCGATCTCCGTGATGATTTTGGGATCCATGTCAACCAGAGGGGGCGGCAAATTACATATTGGGAAAATCAACTTACGTCCTTCAAATGGACAGATGCAATATCTTGCAAGCTATAATTCCGGTAATTCCAACCTGAGTGCTCCTGATACCCGGAATTCTTAACCGAATGAAATTATATGAGAGAACAACTGCATTTGTATATGAATTCGTTTGATTTCCTGTTGACGGAAGGTCATGTGCTGGCCTTTATATATCCTCCAGTAGTTTCATAATCCCTCACAACAGGCTTTACCGGAAAACATTGAAAAAAAATCCGGAATACTATTTAAAACTCAAATGAATTATGAATCGATTCCTGCTGGAGTTACTTCCGTTCAGGACTGAATCTAAGATTGTACTTGTAACAAGAATGATTAAGGTCTTGTTAATTACAATTCCATAATACCACTCGCAGTGCTCCAGCTACCTGGAATTCTCAACCTAATGAAATCGCATGAGGGAACAACTGCATTTGTATATAAATTTGTGTAATTTCCTGGAGATGGAAGGTCATTTGCTGGCCTTTATATATTCTGCAGTACTCCATAATTTACTCAACAGAATACCGAAAAACATTGAAGAAATTTTCCGGAATATTAACTAAAGCTCAAATTAATTATGAATCGATTCCTGCTTGAATTCTTACTGAATTAAATTACATGCATTGGTATATGACTATGTGATGTTCTGGTGACGGAAGGTCATGCGCTGGCTTTTGTATATCTTCCAGTAATTCCACGATCCCTCGCAATAGCATACATCGGAAAATATTGAAGAAATCTTCCGCTCAAATTAACTATCAATCTATTCCTGCTGGAATTACGTCCGTTCAGGACTGAATCTCAAGGTTGCAATCTTGTAACAAGACGATTGAGGTTCTGTTAGTGATAATTCCGGTAATACTATCTGGAGTACTCCAGTTACCTGAAATTCTCAACCGAATGAAATTACATAGGAAACAACTGCATTTGAATATGAATTTGTGTGATTTTCTGGAGACGGAAGGTCATATGCTGGTCTTTATATATCCTCCAGTAGGAATCGATTCATAATTCATTATTATTATTATTATAATCATTTTAAATCTCTTAATACCCTTACAGGTGTCGAGATTATGCTATAATTTTTGTATGTTTAATCTTTTATTTTAGTTTTATACTATATTATTTACAAATTTTCTCCATTCTTTCCTGTTCATTGCTGTTCTTTTTGCTTCTTGTTTGTTAGTATTATTTCTGTGCAGTATTTCTTCTATGTTGTTATCCCACGTTTTTCTTGGCCTTCCTCTTCTCTTTTTCCTTATTATTCCGGCTTTCCATACTTGTTTTGTTTGTCTGTCTTCTGCCATTCTTGTTAAGTGTCCATACCATACTAATTGTTTTTTATCTATTGTGTTGTGGACAGATTCTATTTGTAGCTTATTTCTTATTTGTTCATTTCTTATTCTGTCCATCCTAGTGACGCCCTCTATTCTTCTCAAAAATCTCATTTCGGTCGCTTGTATTTTGCTTTTATTTCTTTTGTTCATTATCCACGATTCACATCCGTATATTAATGTTGGTCTGTATATTGTCTTGTATAGTGTTATTTTCGTTTTCGTTGATACTTGTTTATTGTTTAATATTACTTTGTTTATTGCACAGTAGCACTTATTTGCTGCAAGTATTCTTCTATTAATTTCTTGTTCTATACTTCCTTTATCATTCAATGATGCTCCTAAGTATGTAAAGTTATTAACTTGCTCAATTTCTCTGTAGTTTGAAAATAATTTGACTGTGGTATCTTCTCTCGCTATTATCATGGTTTTAGTTTTGTCTGCATTTATTAACATGTTGTGTTTTCGTAGCTCCTCGTTCCATACATTTAAGTTATATTGCATGTCTGTTTCATTTTTAGCTAGTATTGCTAGATCGTCAGCAAATGCACATTCAGCTATCGTTGTAATAGCTAGATTGTGGTATCTAATTTCCACTTTCTTCGTTTTAATCTTTACTTCCTTTAGGATATTGTCCAAGTATATTATGAACAGGATAGGGCTTAAAGCTCCTCCTTGTCTTAGCCCTTGTGAGGTGGTAAATTCTTCCGATACTTCATTTCCAGTTCTTACATAACTAGTTGTCCGTCTATATACACTCTTGATGGCTTTTATCAGTTGTTCGCTTATATTTCTTTCTTTTAAATTTTTCCACATCTTTTCACGCGATACTCTGTCAAAAGTTTTTTCCATATCTATAAATGTTATATAGAGCTTGTTGTCCTGACTTATCGCCTTATCTATAAGTTTTCTAATTGTAAATATGTGGTCTTGAGTGGAGTATCCTTTCATGAACCCACTTTGGGCTTTCTCCATTGTTGACTCTATTGCCTGCCTAAGTTTGTTCTCCAATATTGCCTCATACACTTTAGCTGTAGTACAAAGCAACGATATTCCTCTGTAATTATCACAATTCCTGGTATCACCTTTTTTGTGTATGGGGAATATCACTGCCTTTTTCCAGTCCTTAGGTATTCTTCCTATAGACCATATCCTATTTAACATCTGCAAAAGAATTTGTTCGCCATCCTCTCCCATGTATTTCAATTGTTCCGATTTGATTTTGTCGTGACCAGGTGCTTTTCTATTTCTTAGTTTTTTAAGTACCGTTTTCAATTCATCTTCAGTTATAGTTTCGCTTTCCCTATCTATTGGAGCTCTGTCCGGTTATTGGTTCTCTTCTATTCTATCAGTGTGATTTTCTGGAGACGGAAGGTCATATGCTGGTCTTTATATATCCTCCAGTAGGAAACGATTCATAATTCATTTGAGTTTTAAATAGTATTCCGGATTTTTTTTCAATAATTTCTGGTAAATCCTGTTGTGAGAGATTATGGTAATACTGGAGGATATATAAAGGCCAGCAGATGATTTCCCGTCTCCAGGAAATCAAACAAATTCATATACAAATGCAGTTGTTCCCTCATATAATTTCATTCGGTTGAGAATTCCGCTTGGAATTACCGGAATTATAACTTGCAATTTTACTCCACATAAGGCGATAAAAAGTTGAAAAGGCGATGTAGCGCAGAGGCAATTTTCTATATAAATTTCGGCGATACTAAAAACGCTTAGAATTTTCCTCTTTTTGTTTAATGAGTGAAAAGTGAATAAAAGTCCTCCAAGTAAATAGAAAAATGAGTAAATTTCAATAAATTTCTCGGAAACTTTCTAAATTCCTTCAAAAATCTACTAAGTTGGGGCACATAAATAGTTCGCCGTCCGTCTGAGAAAAATGGTCAGAATGATTTTTTTCCTGTTTGTTGATCATAATGATGTAATCTATTTAATCTGAAAATTGAATTGAGAGAAACAAAAAACGAAAAGGTTATCAAATAAGTCTGTTCATTTGTTAGGTGACGTCAAGTTTATAAAGCCCACCTAAATTTTCGGTATTATAAACAGTATATTTTGGGGATTTGGGATTTTTAGTGGAAAAAGGTTCAATAATTACAATTACACATTTTCAAATATTAACAATATTTAATCAAATAAAACTTACAAATATAACAATTTTTGCCGCAGTTTCGAGACAAAGAAAAAGAAGGCTGTTCCGTCCTAACTCAAACTGTGACTCCTCATCGTGATTTTTTCACCGCACAATTCTTACTGGCGTTTCCTTGCGGCGGTCAATATGCGTTGACAGTGGAGGCTTCCCTCATTGATGAGAGGGACAATACGTGGAGAACCGGGCCAAAGTCTTCGCTCACAGTTAAAGTGCCGGAAGAAACAGAGAAAAAGAGTAGTAGTACAACGCCACCCGCCTCGACTAGTGCAAGTATTTCATAGAAAAATATTCTCCTTCCTCCAAAGTTTAGTTGTAAATTGTTTTGTAACTCTTAAAATAAATGGTACTTTTTAAATATGAAATGGGACAAAAGTTTCTTGCTTGATAATAGGTTCTCTATTATAATCTTTAACAACAATATCATTTCTTTTAAAATCGCCTCGTGTGCCTCCAGTTTTCTCAATTAATTTTATATCCTGAATAATCATATTGTGACTAACAGCTTTGCACATATCGTAAATCGTTAAAGCAGCTACAGAAACCGCAGTTAGAGCCTCCATTTCTACTCCAGTTTTCCCACTACAGTTGACAGTTGAAGTTATAACCACTGTTTCATCATTTTCATTTAACTTCGCGGTGACTTTTATTAAATTCAAATTAATATTATGACATAAAGGAATTAGATCTGATGTTTTTTTGGCGGCGATAATACCAGCCAATTGGGATATGCTTAAAACATCCCCCTTTTTGATTTTGTTTTCTTTGATTAGTTTGGTTATGTTACTACCGATGAATATGGTTCCTTCGGCAGTTGCAGATCGGAAAGAGGACGATTTATCTGATATGTCTACCATAGATGCTTTTCCTTCTTCGTTAACATGAGTTAGTTTTTCCGATGAATAAAATCGGATTTGTGATACGTTTGTGCTTAAATTGCCGAAAAGATGTGATAAATTTTTTGGATGAGTAGTTATTGAATTAATTTCTGTAAAAGAAAATAAATTATTTATGAATAATTGAGGGATTTTTCATGTAAAATGTAAAGCAAATACACAACATTGTACTCCTCTTCGTAATTATCACAAAAAATCCAAGCCAAGTACTATTTTTTATTTATTATTTAATATTATAAGGGACGTATTGAGTTAATGTATTGAAAAAAAAATACAAATTTACACGTTTAGAAACATTGACTCGCTATTTATGATTTATTTAAAAAAATGAGCTGTTCGTCGAATACGGAGTAGACTGGCTTGCGAGGGCGGAATAGCAGGCATAACAAAAAGCTACGAGGGTTGTCTTTTTAGTTTTCTATACAGAAATGGAGGAAAAAAGTAGATAAATTGTTTTTCGAAGTGTTCTCCACGAACGTTAATGCATCTTCCATTCACTCGAACCAACTTTGGAAGCAATTATTCCACTCGTTTGCTGTTATTGGCAAAATTGCTATACACGTCATGTTTTTAAAGTTGCCTGCATTGAATTGGTCTACAATTTTTTGACACCAATTGAACCTAGCCTCTTTCTGTGTTTCGATTAACAGATGAGGTATCCGGAAACTAATTTTTTTACACAATTCTTCATGCAATTTTTTTTTAATTGAGGTCTTTGAATATTCTAATGATGTCCTAATCTCGCGATATGTCACATGACGATCTTCGTTGATGAGCTTGCGCTTGGCATTGACGTTTTCTTGAGTGACTGCCGATTTGAGAGACCTGTCGCTAAGACTTATTTGCCCACGTTTGAATTCTCGATACCACCGAGAAACTGTCGACTGATGTAGTACATCATTACCGAAACCAGAAACCAACTAGGCGAGGCATTCTTGTTAAGATAATTTAAAAAGTAATAAATATTACGCATATCGTACTGAAACTTTGGATTTAGATTAACTAAATATGGGAGTTAATTTTTTTGTTTGACTTTAAGCCAGTATGCAAAACTAAAATGGCAGCCCTTGTTTAATCATGGAAAAAATACATCAAGTATTTTCGGTCTCAGTTTCGGCTTTAGGTAACTTACGATTCTTTAAGGTTGTTAAGAAGAGGAGTGGGGTCAAGCTATGGTGGCAACCCTGCTCAATGCTGACTACATAGGATAAACATTTATTGCCAACTTCAAATAAACAAAATTTCAATGATTAAAACTAATGGAAATGCTTCTTTTCGGTTGAAAATACATGATTTTGAATAATTTGGTTCCTTATTCTATTCTTTTAAAGAGCTTCCATCCGTTGAAATATTCTTTTTTCATATTTTAACAAAGCTACAATATGATATGTACATCGCGCAACGCTGTAGACTTTCAGAAGTATTTTTGACATTTGACGTTTAGTAGTGATACTGCGTTTCATAACCAAACAAACTTATTGATGATAAATCTACATCAAAAAAATAATATCGATGGAAGAATAAATGGGTTACTCAATCAGTGTACCGTCAAGTCAGGGAAATGGTAAAAAATCTTGTTTATTCTAATCACACACACTCTTCCCATTTCATCTCATGCAGCGACGTTGCCAAGCGTATGATAACTTGCTAAATTTCAGTAGCTTTTGTACAATTTTTTTGAGTAATAACTCAATTTTCTCTGAAACTATAAACAAGACTTTTTTTAAACTTGGTACACATGTTTATAAGACTTCCGTAGATATTTTGACGATTTTTTGTAATGTTGTCATTTCAGGTAGTCGAGATAATGACTTATAAATCAATGTGAAACACGTCGCGTGCATTAACGCAATGTAATAACATGTCACTGAACAGCAACTTTGACATTTTTTATCTCGATAAATAGAAACAAGATTGAGTTCAAACTTTGCCAGAATATTCTTCTCTAAACAAATAATATACTGTAAAAATTTAAATGAATTCTCATATACTTTGATTTCCTTCTCAACAACCTTAAAGAGATTGGTACCGGCTTTGGTTGATGAGTAGCTAATGATGTCTTATTATACACCGGAAGTATAGAAAAATTACTCGCGACTCCTTGAAGAGATAGAGAAAATGTTGAAGCTTAATTTTTCATATAATTTAATTGCGCGTGCGTAATGAATCGGATTGACCGGAACCAGTAACGCCATGTGAGCAATGTACGAACTATGGAAGCACTTTTTTTCTAATAAGCCAAAAATGGCGAGTCATATTCCTGGATATAAAATTAACTAAAAATTTATTGATTGTAAGTGTGGAGAATTTTTTTTGTTAATTTGTAGTTGGTAAATGGGCACTTCTACAAATACATACACGAATTATATCTTATATCATCCACCAATGAGTATCATAGGCCGGTTCTCCATCTGCGAAAGATTCATCATGCCTGGAACAAGCGAATCTAGTTACACTGCCGTTGGGGAATGCCCCAATCCTCAACCAATCGACAAAAACAAAAGCATTAGACAAGAGCACATTGTTGTGCATTACACATGCAAAATATTAACAACAACTTAAAAAAAAATCGCGTTTTATTAATCACAGGCGAATTATGTAATATTATTCACATTATTTTGTACATGTGAAGGTCATTTATTTACCTGCGTGCTGTTTTTTCTTCCTGCGAACAGCAGCGCCAATTAAAGCTGCTAAATCATCCTCTTTACTTCCAGAACGAATCGCATCCCGTAGAGATACTTCCGTATTACCAAATAAACATACTTTCAAATTGCCATCAGCAGTGATTCGAAGACGGTTGCAAGAACCACAAAAATGCTCGCTCATCGAAGTTATAAAACCGATTTGGCCATCATAATCTGGGACCTTGTATGCCTTAAAACAATTTCTTGAAAACGAATTATGTAGTTATTTTTTTTACTGACCTTAGAAGTATCATTAGGTGCATTAGGTAGAGCAACAAAATCATTCCATTTATCTTTAATAATACTCATCATATCTTTGAAAGGAACCATTTTTTCTGTCTCCCATTTGTTTCCAGAAAACGGCATATACTCAATAAATCTAATATCAACTTTTCGGTCTTTTGTTAACGAGACAAAATCGCAAATTTCATCATCATTGAACCCTTTCATAATAACGCAATTAACTTTAACTGGATTGTAGCCTAGTTGGAGGGCTAAATCTATTCCAGCCATGACCCTTTCCCAGCCTTTTCTACGAGTTATAGTTTCATAGCGGGATGGTTTAAGGGTGTCCAAACTGATATTTAAAATATCTAAGCCTGATCTTTGCAGGGCTACAAGTTGCCGAGTTAAAGTTAGGCCGTTAGTTGTCATGGCTACTGTTTCTAAGCCTTGTATTTTTTTTAACTGAGCTAAAAGAAAATAAGTACTAAATATAATTTTTTTATGTGCAATAAATTTGATATACGGTTAATATATGTCAATTTTATTATTTACATCAATAAACAAACATATTATTATTTTTTTTTGGTCTTCAACTATTCATGGATGTTTGTAGATTCACAATTATAGTTCCAAAGTCTAATTTTGAACCAAGACAAGTTCAATAATTAATATAAATACCAAAATATCAGTATATGTAAATTTAAAAAAATTTATACTTACAGATATTAGAAATCGAATATTTTCAAGTTTATAACATAAATTAACTAGAAAACACGCTAAAACTATGAAATAAACTTCATACATCGGTAGTTTCTCTAAATATTTATGACTCCCCACTCTAATTGAATACAGGTAGGCATTCAGGATAAAGTTTAAATATTAAAGATCAATACATTGCTTTAAAACTTGATTAAAATATTATTTTTGATTGTATTAGATAAAATTATCTAAATTGCAAGTATTATCAGTTTGTGTACATCACTTGAAATCACATAATTAATGTTATCAAGCTTTAGAACTTTATGGAGATCAATCTCAACATAATTTACTGTACCTACAGTACTTTGATATAATGATATAGATTATTTTTTAAATTTTAAGGCCTCATTTTATATTCAATTAAATGCTGCAGTTCATAAAAAAATATTTTGACGAAGGAGGCATTCAAAATTTTTATACATTCGGACGAAAAAATGTTTGAGTTGTAGATAATCGAATTGTGCGCGCATTTAGTAACTTTTTTTCATGTGCGCAGTAAGCTACAAATCCCAAAATCGTATTTTTTGTACGTATTAAACATATTTTTTGTTTTATCGCACTTTATTAATGAATCGTTAAAAATTATAGTGACATTTTCTTTTCTGAATTATATAATTATATGTTTATTTCAGGAGGTTTAAAATAATTAATAATAGTTATATGTACCAACATTTAATTAAATATTAATCTTTAGTGATTTACTTTTTGTACTATTCCAAAGAAATCAATGCTTTTTGCACAGTTACTCTGGTATCTTGTTGAAATACCAAAAATTGACTATTTTTGCATGTACTGTAGTGTTACAATATAACGTCTTATTCAAGCGATAGAAGAAAAAATATAGTTTGATTTTAAAACAAAAACTATACTGGAAATGTGTTTTGAACTCACCAATAATATCAATAATATCTTTTCTAGTAGTGGGTTCGCCCCCAGTTAATCTGATTTTAGTAACACCTTCGTTAACAAATAATTGAGCTAAATATATGATTTCATCTGTTGTTAACAAATGAGTTTTTGGCGAAAGTTTGACTCCTTCAGCAGGCATACAATATTGGCCTAAGAATAAATATTTATTTATTATTTTAGTGCGCTAATTTAATTTTTAGTACATACATCGTAAGTTGCAACGCTCTGTTAACGATATTCGTAAATAAGTATGGTTTCGACCAAAAGTATCAACAAGAGGATTAATTTTTTGTGTAGATTGTACCTAAAATAATAAAAAGTTTTAGAAGCATTGAATATTCTCTCACGCCAAGGTTACACACAGCATTTTTGTCTTTGAGTGCAACAGTTTTTTTATATTTTAATTTATGTAACAAACAAATAAAATTTTATCTATAAACAGTAATATCTGTTAGTTCTTACTTTGGATTCCAGTACTTCTGGTACATCGGCATTTATAATTTTTCTTGCGGTATGTAAAAGTCTACACCATGATGAACCTGAGCGAAACATTTTTAACTAATTTTCGTAATTTTAGCTGCTATTAACTGATTACTCAGTAGTTTTTTTTCTGTATTACTGGCATAATTTAACTTTTACAAGATAAGCTTTTGGAAATTACTGATAACAGTTCAGTATTAAACTGTATTCGACAAATAACTTAATCGGTTTTAGGATATGTGAAAGTGAAGTATTACAAAATTATTGTGGGATGACCTTCACTATCAAAACACTTAATTAAAAAGCATCATAGTACAAATAGTACGACATCAATCTTGGCTGTTTTTATTCAAATCTCATAAATATTAATGTTTACAAGTAAAAATTAAACATCTGTTTCATTTAATGAATAATTTCGCGCGCTTATCGCAGCTGTATTTATGCGATATGAAAAAACTTGAGCTAGATTACTGATATTGTTGTAATAAAACTTGTAAATAAATATTTGTGTTTTTATTTTTGAGATTGGAACACACCCTGCCAAAATTTAGCGCTCACAAAACTTGAAGCCAGTAGGGACATGAGTTACGGTAAATGCGCGCGCATGTAGTGGGAAAATATCAAAATATGCAGCCAATCAGATTATTATTATTTTCCTTTTATAGCCGAGATGCGAATTAATTTTACATTAGCATAAAAATCGCACTTGGATATCTGACAGTTGCATCAACTGTCAGTCATTCATCAATTGAAATTTATATCTATTCAGTTTAATTAGCAGTAATCTATTGGATTAAAAGGAAAATATTGTATGTGACAACATTTGTAAATTTTTCATCAGACAAATTTGTTTCTGCTACTTTCCATTTTCCATCTTATTTTACATTCAAATCGATATCAATGATTTATATTCGCTACATGTTTCTAGAACGGGCCCATTTTGACCGTAATTCTTAGTTCCGTATTTTGTTACACTAGCTTCCATCTTTTGAAAGGAAAGCCGCCATCTGTTTGTTATTATATCTGTGGGTTGAAATTAATGTAGTACCATATTCTGCCACTGACATGGAGGCAGCACTTCCTTCTGTCACATTGACAGCTCTTTAAATAGGTTACTATCGTTTTTAAAACGTTTCTCTTATAAATTTATTTATTTTGCATAAAATGTCTTTGTTTGCCGCCTATGCTAATGAAAATAATGCAGAAAACAAGACACCCCAATCAAATGAAGCTGCATTATCGTTTTCAAGTTTTAATATTGAACCTCCTACATCTTCAACTATTAATAAAGAACACAAAAGCAAAAAACGAGAAAAATTGGAGTTATCAGAAAGTTCAGACAGTGAATCAAATAAAAAACGACATAAACATAAGAAGAAAAAGCGTAAAAATGTTGATATTAATTTAAAAGATGCATTTAATAATGAAGATTACATTGAAGACAAATCGAAAGAACTGGTGTTTTTAAAAGTAGCTACTATTTCGCGACCAGCTGTGCCAAAATACAAATTTATTCGTTGTGTAATAGGGCCCTTTAAACCTAAACCAAAAAAGAAAAAGAGACAAAAACGATATTTCAACTGTAAATATTTAATTCAAAGTAAAGAAGAGGATGACGAGGTTCTTGATGAAGAAGGCAAACAAGAAAATAAAGATAACACACCACAGAGCCAGGCTGAAGACGATATAACAAGAAAAACGGCATTTTATAATCAGTCTTTGGGTAAAGACCCATTTGATGTCGACATGTGGATGCAATATATTAAATTTCAAGACAATGTGTGGCTTTTTGAAAAGACGTACAAAAAAGGTAGCATTGCAAAAGGTGGTCGAGTGACAGCTGAAAGAAAATTGGCTATTTTAGATAAAGCTTTATCTCATAATCCCAATAACGATTTATTGAGCCGCGAAAAAGTTATTATAGCTGAGACAACTTATCCCGCGGATGAAGTGAGCAATTATTTAAAAAGATTCGTCGAAAAAAATCCAGGAAATATAATTTATTGGCAAGGGTATATTGAAGCAACTCAATGTTCAATGGCTCATTGCAATACTCCAGCAGTTGTATCTTTATACAATTCCTGCCTGAGCAAACTTCACCAGCTTCGAAGAGGATCTACTTTAGATAAATCTTTACTAGAGGAGCGAATTTTGTGCATTTTATATCAATGTGGCTTATTTTTAAGACAAGCTGGACTTTGGGAACAACTTTGGACTTTGCTTCAGCTTTATTTAGAATTAAACTTATCTTCAGACAATAAAACAAAATTTAGAATAAGCCCCAGTGATGAAAAACAATTGGTGGAGCTTGAAGAAGTAATTTTAGAATCACAATTACCCCTGCATGAACTTTGGTTGAGGGTTGAAAAATTACGTGAGAGTTATCATTGGTTACCTTGGTCAGATTCCCAACCTTGTGAAGACCCTCAAAGAATGGTATTCATTGATGATGTATCTGACTTAATACACCCCATTACCAGCCCAGGAAATTTATTCCAACTCACTACAACAATTTTAACATTATTAAAAATACCATTACTGCCCTGCCGTCATACTACAATTCAAGAATTAGGTTTAGATTACGTTCCTTGGGCTTTAGATACAATAGAAACTTTATATCCAGCGTTTTTCCCACTTTATCCAGTCGATTTAAATAATCCATATTTACTAAAAGATTCGGCAAAATTTGCGGTCGGTCCACAGTATCTTAAAACACATCCCGGTCAAGAAGAATACTTGAATTTTGTTGTAAAATTAATGAAAAATTGTGGCGATTCTTTAGACGGGCCAGAAAGATCGGCAATTTTTGTCTGGTGGTTGCGTTTTGAACGATTGTTAATAGTTTTAAATAGAGAAAATAGATTTAAAATGCTCGATGGAAGAAATAAAAGAACTAAATCGGCCATAAAAGAATTTTTAAGGGATGAATTAAATAGAAACAATGTTCTATTTTATCGAGAATATGCCCTAATTGAATACGAACTGGGCAATATCGATAGCGCAAGTAAAATTTTGTTAACTGCGATTTCTATGGAGTCAACAGCAATTATGAATGAAAGCAAAAAAACTAAACTTTGTTCATTATACCGAACACTTGTTGAATTATCATTATCGAAAACAAATAAAGATAAAGCCATTGAATATCTAGTCACTTTAGTAGATGAAACAAAAGAAACTATAAATGAAGCTATTGACAAATATAAACAAATAACAGATGAACTGCTACAAGAAAAACAGAAAACTATCAATGCTTGTGAACATTTCCTGCCAGATTACCTCACAGACTTTATAATTTGTCAAGGATGGCTTTTGTATTTAACAAAGCCAATATTTGAAGCAGCTACAATGATTGAAAACGTTTTAAAAAAATTAGAAGAGTCGGGCATTGATGTTTCTTGGAGGAGAGAGATTTTAATGGAATGGTACGTCACAATATTTTTTAAAACGTGTGCGGAACAATTGGGATCTGGAATGTATGAATTATTCAATGATATTCTACATCGTTCTTTGAAATTATTTCCTAATAATTTATATCTTTTAGCTGTTGCTTCGAAAGAACAAGTAAGTGCATTTTCTTTCTTATCGACTAATACTGATATTATTTTTCTTTGCAGAGTACTTCAGGCTGTGTGGGCAAACCTTGGTGGAAATTAAGCAATTTATTATCAAACTGCGGACATGCGATGCCCGCGTTGTTTCTAGTAATAATGGCAAATCAACAACTTGTCAAAATTAAGGAAGAGTGGGACGATTTTGAAATTCAAAATCCGGTTTCTACGCTCAGCACTTTTAAAAACAGAACTTTGTCAATATTTTCGAGACTGACGCAAACTGATATGTGCTCAAAAAGATGCGGACTTCTCTGGAGGCTTTATTTGCAGTTTTTATACATTTACGCCGACCCAGACAGTTGTAGGAAGGCTTATTATTCTGCTGTCGAGGAATGCCCGTGGTTGAAAGTAAGTTATTGATGGATTAATCAAAATATAATAATAAATTGTTTCCCTGTGTAATTGATGATTGGAGATAGCAAAGAAATTGAATTAACTGAATAACGAAACGAAAATAAGTTTATACAAAACGCTAACAAAACTCCAACAATCGCAACAGTTTCCCAATAAAAACTGCTACCAATTGGTCGTTTCAGCGCGCTTCTTTTCTTGTATACAAATCTTCAACTACATGGATTTATTTTTAATTATATAAGAGTTGTTCTGAAAATAGTGAGAAGCAAGAAAGCAAAAAACAACAAAAGTAGGTACACCCTTCAGAAGTTCATTCGTTTGACAACTGCATTTTCAAGATTAGATTTTTGTGGACAGAATGACAATTTTTTAGTATTCACAAGTCTGGCATTGATTATTCAACATCAAGAACAGTTTTCATGTAATTGTACGATTATAAAAGAGGGTTAACGTTTGAGCAGTCATCGAAATTTCGTAGCAGCTTTTATTATTATTATCAGCATACATCGCCCAACAGGTAGAACCCAATGAAAGGACGGAGAAACATTAAATATTAAACAACATACAAGTAGCATTGCCAAAAATACATTAATAACATTAATAGATTTAACAGCTGTTAACATTTGTTTTGGTGATGGAATTGTAGAAAATTTCAGATTGTAAGTGGAGTATATTTAATGAATAGAAGACAAGACATTATGCCAATATTAGTTTTAAAGGACGAAAGGTGGAATGTTTTGGAATTGCAAGCTTTTGAGGATAATTGTCTTTCAAAATTCACGATTGGCAGGTAATTCTGTAAATTTAAGCATGGGCGGAGTCATCTGAAAGATGAGCAGAGACCTCTGAGAGGACTGCATTAGTTGTTACTGGAGAAAACATCAATGCTGCGAAAAAACTGCTAAAGGGAAATTGAAATGTGACACATAAAATAAAAATTTTATATGAATCGAGAATGCAATCCTTCAATTTCGACTCAATTGATTTTTTCTTGTTTCTTAACTTTAAAAAAATCTGACGTGAACATCACGTGACTTACATATATATATATATATATATATATATATATATATATATATATATATATATATATATATATATATATATATATATATATATATATATATATAATACGATGTGATTTTGTGTTTGATCGTATATCTATATATCATTGGATATGTATAATCAAACACAAAATCTCATCGTTCCACAGTTAATCGTTTTGGATTTACTCAAGAGATTCTAAGAATCTGTCAAGTAAAATGCGCTTTCAGCCAAGTCGGTTGCTATGGAAACAGTAAGCCATTATTCTTATACTACAACATTCCTAAATACTGATTTCCAAAATTCTACGACTACCAACAGATCTGAATTTAGGCGCAAAATTAAAAAATAAATTCCTACTGAAGTGCACTTTCGGTTCAGTCTATTGTTATGAAAATAGTAGGCAATCATTCAGATGCTACAGCAGACTGAAATACCAAATTTCAATATTCTACACCTGATCGTTTCGAATTTATGCGAAAAATTCCAAAAGACTGTCAAGTAAAGTGCACTTCCGGCTCGGTGGATCTCAATAAAAATAGGATATGAGCATCTAGACGGTATAATCTTCCTAAATACTGAATTCTAACAATCTACGTTCAATCGTATTGGATTTATGCGGAAAATTCAAAAAATGTTTCGAATAAAGTGCTTTTCCGGCTCAGTCGATAGCAATCATAATGCAAGGTGTACAATTAGATATTATAAAAATGCCTAATACAAAATCAAAATATTCTACGACTGATTGTTTAGAATTTATGCGGAAAATTCAAAAAGTCTGTCACATAAAGTGCACTTCCGGCTCAGCCGATTGTTACAAAAATAGAAGATGACCATTTAGATGCTTAGCAAATGCAAAATTCCAATATCCTATGGTTGATCATTCTGAATTTATGCGAAAAATAAAAAAAAAAGTTTCAAGTAAACTGCACTTTCGGTTTAGCCGATCGCAATCATAATGCAAGATGTACAATAAGATATTATAGAAGTTCTTTATACGAAATTTCAATATGCTATGGCGGATCATTCTATATTTTTGCAAAAAATTCAAAAAAACTTTCAAGTAAAGTGCACTTCTGGCCTGGCCGATTCTTACAAAAATAGTAGACATCAAGCCAAAAATAGTCAAAAACTTACTTGTACTTTGTACAAGTAAGTAAAAACATGCGTGTAGAAGATTTCCCGATGTAAACTCAGCCTTTACAGAATTTCAAAAGCTTTTGAAGGAGTTTCCGAAAACTGAATATGTTGCCTATTTTGGGAAATGGTTCAAAGACCAGAAGAGGATTATTTTAAAAAGCAATTAGGTTATTTTCTTTTAAAACCCTTCAATTTTCTTGGGCGGCATTATTTTAGAACAGCTTTCATATGTCTCATTCATTTTTCAATGAATCGAATTCATTGTAAGGTCCTATTAATCTGTCTAAAAGATTGACGAAAAGGCATTTAACCTAAAATCCGGTCTTATTAGATTATTCATCAAGATTATATTTTTCATTTCGATCTATTGTTATTAACGTGATTTTTTTTACGTCAGTAATATTGTGGCAATAACGATATGAATTTTAATTTATCAAAGAAGTTTCACTTCTAATGTGCGTTTTCTGCTTTCAGGCTTTGTACATAGACGCAGCCATCTATATTCCAGCAGAATTGGCCCAAATTCAGGATTTAATAATAGAAAAACAACTCCGAATTCATGTAACCCCAGAAGAATTGGATGTTCTGCGTTCCTAATTGTTTTTGTTAGTACAAATTCATGTAATAAACTGTAATTATTATAGAATAAATCACTTTTTTCTACCTACATTAATATTTAATTTGACCCAAACAAAGATAAAAGTCATTTAGAAATAATTATACATTGAGCGGTGACTTTATTCGTCTTAATTGATCTAAATACAAAAGTAATTATCGTTTAGCATTGCGATTAATACACATTTGTAGGAGCATTATTTCTGAAGTATTTAGGAAGAAAAATAATTGAACTAAATTATTTTCAAGTTCAAGTTTCATAAATAATTATTAAGACAGTAATTCTTAAATATTTTAGGGGACCAAAGCTGAATTATTCACCGCTAATTCGCAAATTTGAACAGCACAATTATTTTCGATTTATTAGTGCTATGATAGACTGAAAGATTACAAAAAATTATTTTAAATTTTAATACTATTATTGGAACGGCCAATTGTAATAATTTTTTTTTATCAACGATTGTATAAAAAGTGGGAGATATTTTAAAACTTATCTGCAACACTAAAATCATTTTTGGACATTTTAAACTTGATATTTTAATTAAAATTTCCAAGAATATTTACGTCAACTTCAATGAAAATAGTTCAATTCATAATATCGTTTCCTTAGTTACCAATAATAGCCGTCAAAGTGACATTTACAAAAGAAAATATATCCATACATAATTGACTGTCTTACGAAAATTAGGACGATCGAAGATAATAAGACACACATGTAAAAAGTCTCTAATGCATTCACGGAACTATTAAAAGCACTCGCTTCGCTCGTAGTTTTAACCAAATAAATAAACTAAAAAAAAGGTTACTTTAATAATAATTATCCAATTTATAAAAGTATATTAGTTATTTTCTCGTTAGTATTTTCTTTTTAATACGCAACTTTTGTAAATGCGTGTCGCTCATTCCAATCCGTTTCTAAAACCGATTACGCGGAGCTTATTATCTGGAAAATAATAATTTTTATTGCGTGTATAAAAAGTAAAAACCACACGTCGAAAATACTGCCCAAATGTAAGCAAAATATTGATTATTTTTAATTAAATACAGCAAAATGTAAATCAATATCTAAATATAAACTACCTAGTTTTTGCAATTTGCACCATTCAAGACCTTTAATCATTAGCTTATTCAACCAAATAAACTTAATTGTACCGCTAATAAAAATATCAATATATAATAACAGTTCTGCCGTGAGCAAACATTTTGTGATGGTTTTCCTTCTACAACGTTTCGTGAAATTGCGGCCCTGAATTTTCCGGGGGGGTGCTTTGTGGCTTGTGCAGTGAAGGTTACACTGTCTAATGAAACCAATTTAATCGACGACAGTATCTATTTGTGCCGTCAGTTTTAAAGTTTGGGCCGCGAAGAATATTAGGTGTCTTCGCTGTTGCAGTTTTGACGCAGTGCGAAAATTATGAGGATGAAGATTAAATTTTTTTGGAAGAGGAAATACTTTTGAAATGTATTTTTATATTTAATTTGAAGATATGGTGTATATATTTTTGCGGTGGTATCTATTATGTGCTGTTACCTTTTTATGGTAAGATGCGATTAAAATAGTAATGCAATTTATGCACTTTTTTGTAGTTATTTGCACTTGAATAAATGCAAACAAACCTTTGATAATAAATAAATATCACTTTAAAGTTACTAAAACATATTTTGGTCAATTCCAAATAAATATCAAACCTTCAAATTTAGACAGAAAGTGGAAAAATGGAGCAGTCAAGAATTGATTTTATATAAATTACTATAAATAACATAATTCCAGGTATTGGACAAAAATGAGCTCATTTTTAACGATTTATGACATATACTCACACATTATTTCATATAAAATGTTCAGAAAATAAAAGTGATTTCAAAATACTCATTATTCAAATTTTTAAATTGAAAACTGAAATGATAAAAATATATTTGTTTTCATTTAAAATTGAATATTAAAAAAAATTTCAGTAATATTAATAACAGAGGCTTTTTTCACGCAAAGCAATTACTTTTAATTATCGTACACATTAATTTCACTTGACGTCTTAAAGTGAAAGAAATTTTTCCCAATAAATCAAAGTATCAATCATCTTATTAATTTCAATAATCAGTAAAAACTCAAAGCTACAATTAAACACTTTACTTTGCTTTCAAACAATATTCATTTATTTGTTTACCGTAGCTATTAAAAATATATTAAAGAAGGTATTATTTTTTGTGTAGGATGACAATTGGAAAAGGCACGAATTTCTTGAGGCTAAACGTGAATCACGTGATGAAATGTGCGTGTTTTTTGTTACAGCTTCCGGGAGGCATCTTCCCGTCACAAGAATCACACTTTTCGGCCAAGAACTGTACTTCCGGAACATTACGTGAAAGGTAATTGAGAAATTGAGCTTTTAAATTAAAAAGATTAAAGGTTCTTCAGTTGGGACAATTGAGAAGTATGACTTTTCAAATAATTGAATTATCCATTATTTGGAGCTTCTAAAATCTATTTGTATTGAATAAGATTTTTGATTTTTTTAGCCCAATTTATAGATTTGACGTTGCTGTTCCGTTTTCATTATCCAATGCATTGATGCACTTTTGACAGTTTATATATCTCATTTAACATGAGAAGAATGCTCCTGTTTGTTAACCATAACGGCAAAACTAGAGTTTGGAAAGCATATTTTTGCAATATGAGAGGAAAATTAAAGAAAATAAATACAGAAAACGATATCAAATATCACGACACCAATTTGGAGGTCCTGTGAATATTTATTTGCTACGCAACAAACGGTAACAATCGCAATATGCAAATATTTAAAAACCATTACCTCAGAGCATTTTATAATTATTTTACGATTTGATTGCTCGGAGGCCAGAGAAGAATTGTTATAAAATCGTACTCCTGTACCGTTCGTCGCTACGTAACAAATTAATAATAATGAGACGTGTTTTTTGAATTCTTCAAGCCTTGCCATTAAGGTGACAAACAGGAAAATAAAAAATACTGACAGTTTTTTTGTTGAATGGCATTTAAAGGGCAGTCAAGACAGACGACTCAACTATTTATTGATAAATTCAGCTGTATAAAATATAGAAACAGCAATCTCAAATTTTAGAAAAAATGCACACATAAAATTCTAAATTGATATATAAGATCTGAAAATTATTTAGTTTCATATAATATTTTGTTGAATAATTTATGTTTGACAAACTGCAGTCTTATTTACACATCCCTATTTTTAACATCTATATCGTTCGTAAAATGCAAAAACAAACTTAATTAAAAAATCATTAGAGTCTGGTCGCAGTACTATTGAAAAGTTATTAATTATTTAAAGTCAATTTCTGTCTTCAAACAGCTACAATTGCAGTAAAAAACGTCGATATTTTATTAAATTTGAACGACACTGATTATTTTGAAGAAAAAAAAGGCCATAGGACGATAAGCATAGTGAATCGGTCTCAGGAAAATATCTGGATCATCTTTTGAGAGTATCTTGGTTCTGATCAGATATATGCTGCTAGTTTCAGATATCTACTCTGGATTTTGAAAAAATCGAGAAAAACTAGGAATCAAGAAATATTTTTTGCTTAAAAACGGCTCAATCAATTTGAACGAAATTTGGACTTATTATAGAGGTAAATAAATCGTTGGAAAGTGGCGATTTTAGCCGAAATTATTTTTTTCTGCAGTCACGCTGTGGCGTCGCGAAAAAACTTTAATGTCCGACAAGTTTATTATTGTTGTCACAATAACACTGATTTCAGGGTAACTACATAACAAATAATACCCGAGGGCATTATGTTTCAAAATAATGCCTGAGGGCATTATTTTGAAAAATAACAAACAAGTTGCCTAGTAACAGCAAGTAACTTGAGTAATTTCTCTGACAGAAATCACAATGACAGGACATTACGAAAAATTATTGATTGAAATACAACAAAAGTCGGACATTAAACATTGAAGGCATCACGGGAGTTGAGCTGACAATAATGCCTACGGTCAACGTACACACCTCGGGCCAGAGGCCCTCGGAAAGTACACTGTTGACCTCAGGCATTATTGTCCTTTTAATACCCTTGATACCTTAATTACTATTTCATTACTGTCATAATTTTAATTCTCCTTGATTTTCGTTAAATTTCTCTTAAAAATGGAGTCAATATGAGTAATTTTATCAACATCTGATGAATTGGAATGAGATCAATGAAGCAAATTCTTTCTCAGAAAACGGTATATTTTGATTATAGATATTCACGCGGACACCTTTGACTGTAGTAGTAGTAGAAAAAATAGCATCCGTCACTCGTGCGAATCGATCGTACCATGCTCATGTGAATTCTGCCACATTCGCATGGAATGATCTCCATTCCGCACTTGTATCGGAATATACTATTTTTCTCCGTAATGTCGTTCCAGAACAAATTTGAAACTAACTTTTTCTCATGCAATTTTCTATGTAGAATAACTTCTCAAATCTTTGAATTGATATGCCATATTGGAAAAAAATTAAAACTGATTTTCTGATATAAAAATCGAATAATCTTAATGTTTATACCTTTGGAACAACAGAAACGAAGCTTATTTGATCAATTTATAAGTCCAAGTAGCATCAAATATTGAAAACAATATTAGGGAGTTTTTGCAAGCAACCGCTAATGAAACCTCAACGCTAATGTCAAAAACGATTTCCTTTGTGCATTCGTACTGAAACTAATAAATTTGTTCATTGTAACGTTATTTATGTCTGGTAATCCTTGAAGTTTCTTGTAAGTACTCTGTAATTCGAGCTAGCATTATTCAGCAAGCATTCTCGAAAAAATTGTATTTTACGTTAGCGTTATCGTATCAATAGCGGACGCTTGCAAAAACTCTCTAATGTGAAAGAATTTTCTTCTATTAAAATATTAGAATATAAAGTTAATGATTTTGATCTTGACAAATATTTCAATAGAAAAAATTGTTTTAAAATTATTGCTTTCAATACTTTGTGTTATTTGCACTTATACATTGATCTAATAAGCTGTTGTTCCTGTTGTTTCAAAGGAATAAACATTAAAATAAATCGATTTTTATTTCTGAAAATCAGTTTTTTTTTTTTTAATATGGAGGACTTTTTTGATTAATTCAAAAATTTGGGAAGTTATTTTACATGAAACATTACATGAAGAAAAAAAATAATTTCGGATAAAATCGCCACTTTTGAACGATCATGATTAAGATTCTGAGCTATAATTTTTTCAAAGTCTAGCATTTATTTACCTCTATAACCAGTCCAAATTTCGTTAAAATCGGTTGAGCCATTTTTAAGAAAAAAAATATTTCTTGATATCTGGTTGTTCTCGATTTTTTTAAATCCAGAATAGATAGAGGTCTGAAACTAGCAGCATCAACATATCTCATCAATACCAAGATACTGTAAAGTTTATTGCTTAAAAGGAAATAGTTTTAAATAAAAATCACTACTTAATAATTGAAAATGGAATAAAAGTTTTATTCTTCCGGATATCACTAACACTATGTTATTTATTTATCACTTACTACTATCTTAAACAAAGCCGCAGATATTTATTTTTAACTATTTACATGCACTAACCACATCACTGTTTGGTATTCACTGCTCTAGTTTCACCATTACACTATCCTCAAGTCGTTTGCTTGCCTTTATATATAGAAATATCCATTTCTCGAATGTTCTACCACATTTCTGGAATATTGCTAGAGGCTTCCATCGGGCGGGGTGATATGGTGCGGTGCGGCGCGGTACAACGAGGACGAAAGGTCCCGCCCAGATAAGTTCAGGCCCAAGCCTAACCCACTCCTAAGAACTTCCACACTCTCGCACGTTACAATACTCTCAAAAGATAATCCAGATATCTCTCTGGGGCCAATTCATTATGCTTATCGTCCTATGGCCTTTGAAATTAGTTGCATAAATTGCTTTTTCCGTCAATTTTAAGACTGAAAAGTATATTTTTTGGACTCGATACTTTATGGCCAGGTAAATTACCGTTACTTGCATTTAATCTGTCAACATGATATTTGTATTGTATTTTCATTTCTAGATTTGTAATAATCAAAAAGGTAGACGAAAAAATATAATATGGATCTTAAGTCTCGCCTGTTTGCTTGTCATTTTTTTGCATGTATTATGAAAAGGTATCTTTTAGAACTAAAACCGGTTAAAAAGAATAAATTAGGATGAATAGAGTTACAAATTTTTTATATTTACAAGTCTGAAGTCTGCCATTTATGATTTAACATTATGGAAGTGCCAAGAAACACTTTTCGTGCAATAAAAGAGAATCACCAGGAGTCATCAAAATTTGGTGACAGTTGTCATCCAAAATCCTCCAAAAAATGAACAGACTTGGGCGACTCGCATTAGCTAAACATTCGTGCTGCGGAAAAATTGCTGAGGGAAAATCGAATACATATAATACATACGGTGTATAATATTATTATGGATGACGAATTTTTGATTTACAATTATGTATTAAGGTTGTTATGAAAACAAGCCCACAAAAGTAGTGAGCGGGAAAAGCTTAAGTAAGAAAATGATTGCTGTTTTTTAAATAAAGATCCATTAGCAGTAATTCCCTTTGAGGATCATAATTATATATTGGTATCCGAAAGTTTATTTCCCCTAAATCTTCAATAAATTGCAGGAAAAGTGGTAAAAACTGGTTTGTGTGGCATTTTGTTGCATCATGATAGCGCGATTCTTCATGACATTAATAGAGAGTGCAAATAGCTACCCACCAACTCTACATTCCAGAATGTGCCCCAAATGATTTTTCATTGTTCCCAAATTTTAAAATAAAATATATCCATTGATAATTCAGCACTTATCCTTATGAAAAGACGGAAAAAGGTTTTATGTCCAATTTCATGACCGGGAGTTAAATTAAATTGACGGGAAGTGAACCAATAAATTTAGTTTCGATTTATTTGATTGAGCAGTGATGACACGAAAAATGCAGAAATTAATAGATTAATTTAACTCGAGAACCTAAAATCGACTATTAGTTATTATATTTCTGTGTACTTAATTGAATATATAATTCTTTTTAGAAATAAGGCCACCATCTCCAAGAGGCAAGCCCATGATAGTTGAATTTAGTATTTATATCGTCGATATCAATTCCATAAATGTAGAAGATATGGATTTTCGGTAATACAGCCCACAAAATATTTTTAAATCTGTTTTAAGTTAAATTATTTTGTAGTGTTGATATGTTCATAAGACAACAGTGGATAGAATCACGATTATCTTTACCTAGTACAATTTTTGAGGAAGGTGATGATTACGTAACATTGCCTCCACAATTTTTTGATAATTTGTGGCAACCTGACCCTTATTTTATCAATGCAAAAGTAGTAGGTACGTAATAGACAGTTGTGCCGCACTTTTTACATTTTATAAATTGCTACAATCGGAATTTTTGTTTTTGATATTCAGTTAAATTATAGTAATTAAGGTATCAAGGGTGTTAAAAGGACAATAATGCCTGAGGTGTGTACGTTGACCGTAGGCATTATCGTCCGTTCAACTTCCGTGGTGCTCTCAATATTTAATTTCCGACTTTTCAATTAAAAAAATTAGCAATGTATGTCCTGTCATTTTTATTTCTGTCAGAGAAATTACTCTAGTTACTTGCTGTAACTAGGAAACTTGTTCGTTATTTCTCAAAATAATGCCCTCGGGTATTATTTGCTACGTAATAACCCTGGAATCAGTATTATTATAAAAACAATAATAAACTAGTCGGATATTAAATTAAATAAGCACCCTCTTAGAAATCAATAAATAATATGAAAAACGATCAGAGCTAACAGCTTGAAAGCCTATTAAGATAAAAGAGTTTTGTAAATGTAAGTCCGATCATTTTTCATTCTACTGAAGTACTGTAACTATTTCATCAATAAATCAATAGTTGGTTATTTTAGAAATTGCAACATTAACACACAAATTTTCTTCCGTTACTTTGTATCGTAATAAAACAGTGCAATATTCCGCAAGAATGCATGCAATTATTGCTTGTCAAATGGAGTTTAGATATTATCCTATGGATATACAGGCTTGTCCAATTTATATTGAAAGTTGTAAGTTTTAATATAAATTTTCTGCTAAATGAATATTTATTGGAATGTTTTTATAGTTTCCTACGATAATTCAAAAATTCGTATGCGATGGTCGGAAGCAGGAGTAACAGTTAATCCAGAATTAAAATTATTACAATACGATTTAGGTAGTCCGTTAGATGTAGAAGAAATGCATAGTTATATGGCTGAAAAAGGAGGTAAATTCAAACTTTCAAAGTGCCCCCTAAATTAATTCAATAATTATTCTCAATTTAAATTATTTGATTCTCAACTTACCGTTCTTCGTTCTCCAGGTAACTATTCCAGGCTGGTGATGTATTTCCGCTTCGAACGGCAAATTGGTCACCACTTGATCCAAACTTTTGCACCATCAGCACTAGTTGTTGTTCTTTCCTGGTTTAGTTTTTGGCTAGGGTTGGATGCGATACCAGGAAGAGTCACCCTATTAGTAACTTGTATGCTCACATTGGTCACTATGTTTACTGGATTGAAATCGGACATTCCTCCCGTTGCTTATGTTAAGGTAAATGATAATTTTCACACTTGAATACTCGAAAAAAATTGTTGATTGGTTGCTAATATTAGTAATAAAGGTTTACGTTCTTTAGTATTTTGTATGGCCTGAAAAATAAATTCAGCAATAGAAACAGAATGAATTTTGCGTAACCGTTATTCAAAACATGGTGAAAAATAAGAATTATTTCAAATTTTTTAAGGGGATTTTAATCCAACTTACTCGACAAAGTTGTCCGAAGAATTGATACAAACAAAATTTACAATGAAGTAAATACCAAATTCTAAAATGGCTTCATTAGTTATAATATTTAACAACTTGTATGTTTCATATTTTTATAATTTATTTTTTAAATTCTATTTGAGGCCCTCAACCTCCGATTAAAATAGTATTACATACTTTACATAGCTCTAAAAGAAAGCACCTAATAGGATTATTAACAGCTCTAAGTGGAAAGAGTGCAAAATTAATAAAATTGAGCGAATAGTTTAGTGCGTTATTCATTAAAAAAAAAAATATGTGTAATATTGTGCTGATAATTATTTATAGTTCGTGTATCGTTCGCACAGCGTTGCTTCGCTAGCGCAGCTCCCTTTCGCACGCGTAATCGTCTGGCAGCGAATATACGCCGATTTTTCATAAATTGATTTCCAAATTCCATTTGAAATCGGTGAAAAATCCTTTTAGGTGCTTCTTTGCCGAGTATATTGAATGTTCTGCAGTTTATGAAGTTTGTTTCAACTGAAATAAGCTGAGAGAAACTATCAACTTAAATAAATCATATTGCTTTTAAAAAACAGTTTTTATTGATTACTTATGGAATTGTAAATAAATAAAATAGATTATAATGAAGAAATATTTGCAGGCACTAGACTTGTGGATGGCGGGATGTATGTTATTTGTCTTCGCAGCTTTAGCTGAATTCGTGGTCGTAAAAGTACTGGACATTCGTTACCAAGAGGAAAAAGCACTTAAATCAGAGATCAGCAGTACAGTAATATCGTATTTGTAGTATTTCATCAACTTATTATTAAGTTTTTCAAAATTACAGAGCATTAATTCTCAAAAAGAAAGTGAGGGCTTGCGAAATCGACTTCAAAGTATTCAATATGCACAAGAACTAGAAAAGAAAAGCTTCATACAACTTAGATGGATCAATCCGGTAAGAAAACTATTTTAAATTGATTAAATTGTGGTAGATAACAGCTTTATTTTTAGGAAACCGGTCAAGAAAAGATTCTATGGCGAGAAATCGATAATATGTCGTGCACAATATTCCCAACATTATTCCTGTTATTTTTAATAGTTTACTGGCCTATTTTATTACTAAGAAAAACATAGCAAAGGATTTTTTTAGGGAAAATAATACAAAATTTCAAACAGTATTAAATTATATTTATTTAAGAGAAACTAACCTTAAGTATTATTCTTCAACACTCATTTCTTCATCGGAATCTGAATGTAGTGTGTCTGGTTCAGTTCTTGACTTTTTTCTAGAGATTTGTTCTCCTAAACGGGAGATATACTGCATTGTATATTTGTTGAAATCACAGCTGTAACAAAGTTATAATAAATAAGATGTTGCTCAAATATTGTTCATTACTTACATTTTCGATAAATCGTCGTATTTTCGATGCAAACTTTTTTGCAAAGCTAAAAGAGCAGGCATGTTGGATTGCGCGTTTATTTTTGGTCCATGAATTGTCAGAATATTTTGTATCCACATCAAATAAAATTCTACATGACGTGACGATTCCAAATAATTTGCTATTATTAGCAGCAGTCTTTCTATGTACTTTTGTGGCAAATTACTAATTGTTAATTCAACTAAAAAATATAATAACAATAATTATTTTATTAGATTCAATAGGAAAATTATAACTTACTGTCTTTAGGAGGAATATTTTCAATGACTTCCAGAATTAGTGAGTTTTCGTTGAGTTTCATTCCCATCATAAGCGCTAAAAACAAGACAAATCATATTTTGTTACATATTGATGACAAAAATTGCATTTTGACATTCCAGATATACAACCATAACATAATTGTCTCAAATTATTAATTATAAAAAAACTTTATATGAAAAACATTATTTAAATTTTTCATAATTTGTAATTTTAAACTGTATTTTTTAGCCAAGGCCTGAAGATGGATAATTATAGTCCGAAATCGATAGCCTAAAGATTCCAAATTAAACATGTTTTTTGAAACAACCTTTCGTCTTAACAACCATTACATACTACCATGGAGAAATTTATTCAAAATATTTCAATATACATTTAACCATTACAAAGCAAAATTAAACGTCAAAAAAGTTAGCACCTCCACTTTGCGCAAAATAAAAAAAAGTAGTATAATTTAGGACTAATTTGTACCCAAAAAATTAGAATTTGTACCCACGCACTTTGGCCACAAAATCAATTTGAAAAGTGGAGGTGCCAACTTAATCGAAAAAAGTCAGCTCACTAGAAAGAACTAATTTAGAACTAATTTGTACCCAACAGGATTTTTTGAAAAAATAGTTATTTGTGTATCAAGGCCGTAAAGGTTATCTTTTTTGGTCGAGTCTGTTGTTTGCGGCCGAAGCGCAGCTGAGGCTGCAATTCAGGTGAGACCAAAAAAGAACTGTAGGCCAAGGTGCACAGCTGCATACAACGTTTTTTAGGCGATCATCACGAAATAATTCAAAATCACAAAATTTTATCTATTTATTTCTAAAACATTACAATTGTAAATCTTAGTTGCCGTTGAAATTGTTTTATTTCATTGTCTTTTATCAAAGTGACATTTGTAAAAAATGCGTATCAATTTCTTGAATTGTACGAAGTACGAATTATTAAGGTTGACGGAGGAATATAATAGAGTTTTTGCAAGCTACCGCTAATGAAACGTCAACGCTAATGTCAAAAACGATTTCCTTTGTGCATCCGTACTGAAATTGACAAATATGTTTATTGTAACGTTATTGATGTCTGCTAATTCTTGAAGTTTCTTGTGAGTACTCTGTAATTCAAGCTAGCATTACTGAGCAAACATTTCCCAGAAACATAGGTCCGTATTCCCACCTCTTAAAATCGCGCTATTTCAGCAAAATTCCTTAATTCAAATTCTAGTTTTTTCAACTGTACTTCATTCTTAAATGGTTTGCTTAAAATTGCTTTCAACTTTGGTTCGCGCAATTCAAGAATATTTGATTTTATACAAGAATAATTTGTTTATAACAAAATCTAACTGGGTACAAATTAGTCCTTAATTCAAATATGAGTTTTCTCAAGTCTCCTTTCTTTTCAAATAGTTTGCCCGAAATTGCTTTTAACTTTGCGCTGCGCAATTCGAAAATAATTGATTTCCAGCAAAAATAATTTGTTTATAACAAAATCTAGATGGGTACAAATTAATCCTCAATTCTAAATAAAGTAATACAAGTTTCCCTTACTCTTAAATTGTTTGCTTATAATTGCTTTTACACTTCGCGCTGCGTAATTCGAAAATAATTGGTTTTTAACATAAATAATTTATTTATGACAAAATCTTTATGGGTACAAATTAGTCCTTAATTCCAAATCACTTCATTCTTAAATGGTCTGCTTAAAATTGCTTTCAACTTTGGTTTGCGCAATTCGAGAATATTTTTGTTTTTTTACTAGAATAATTTGTTTATAACAAAATCTATGAGGGTACAAATTAGTCCTTAATTCCAAATCATGTTTTACAAGTTTCCCCTACTCTCAAATTATTTGGTTATAATGGCTTGGAATTCCGCGCAGCGCAATTTCAAAATAATTGATTTTCAACATAAATAATTTTTTTATAGCAAACATTTTATAATTACTAATTAGTCTTGACTTTAAGATTGAGTTTTCCAAACTTTTTTCCCGTCCTGAAATTATTTTTTAAATCTTGTTCCGAATTTCACGTAGCGCAATTGCAAGAAAATCGATTTGTTATAAGAATATTTTTTTTTTTTTAAATCCTGTTGGCTACATATTAGTTCTAAATTAGTTTTTCCTAGTGAGCTGACTTTTTTTCGATTGGCGAATGTGGGGGTGCCAGTTTTTGCTCAAGTTGGCACCCCCACTTTTCAAATTGATTTTGTGGCCAAAGTGAGTGAGTACAAATTCTAATTTTTTGGGCACAAATTAGTCCTTAATTGATCCTAAATTATAGACTGCTTTTTTTTTTATTTTGCGCAAAGTGGGGGTGTTAACTTTTTTGACGTCAAAATTAAGATATCTTTCCTCTTAGGACAGAAGCTAGATTGAAAATGTTCAGAATTGGCGGATGGTGGTAATAGAGAATACCGCTCAAATTGATTGAAATATTATTTGTATGTCTTTTTAGGTCATGCAATCATTAGAGCAATGTGACTATAAAGAGCAGATTTATTTGTATGTAATTAACCGATAGTAAACACACATAATTGAAAGATTTTTGTACTAACTTGAATTTAGATGTTATTTGAGATAATTTTTAATCGGATTTACTTTATTATCTATCTACTATCAATAACAAATGTCTTTCGACTTCAGTATTCTTATCGTGAAATTAATTATGCAACAACGCATCTAACAGATACCTGCTATTGTACGGTGTTTATCCGAAGAAGCAAATTTCAATTCGAATGTATGATGTTATACTTATCTCAATCTACTTTGTTTAATTATAATTTTTGTTTGCTTTTACGTTTTTGCTAATAATATCGCTTCAATTCTTATGTTTTTTATATAATATAAAATGCTGTTTCACAACACTATTTTGTAAATGAGTATATTTCAATTCTGATTTTTATCTTATCACTAATGAATTTCATACCCCAATTTTGGATAATTTTTAGTAGACTTATAAAACTTATAGAATTACAGAGAATTGAAACATAATACTGATTTTATCTGCTAGAGCACGATTTCTCATTCACGATTACAGTTTTGTTTTGTACTTACCGTTAGTGTGATCTTGTTTGGCCAGTGTCTCCCTAACTGATGTCGGAGTTATGCCCAAATGGAGGCCCCAAGGATCAAAAACGTGTCCAGTGTTTAATCCATACATTAATAAACCTTCTGTAGTTGCTGCAGACCAAGCTTGGCCAGTAGGCGAAAATTCTAAGGAAAATACTCGAACCTATTGAATAAAAACAATTAAAAACTTCGAGCTCTGGATATTCAATTGTTAATTACCTCCGGTTTAATCGTTCTAGCACCAACATCGCTTTTTTTAACTCCGGGGAGTTTGATTGCCACATTTCCACCCTCACGGACTTCGCGCTCTTCTACTAAAGCTAAATTGCCGAATTCGGTCATTTTTCGGCGATTTATAAAATCCTGAAATTTATGTTTATATTTAAGCAGGGTTCCGTTTTTGACATATTACCATTTTTATATATTATCTAATGTAAAATTCTTATTTGAACATTATTTAGTTGAACTTACATGCCACCCATCTAGCGAACGATTTTGAGTTATTTCGAATTTTTTTATGATCATTCCTTCTTGAACATTGTAAATGCAGACATTTTTTGATTGACCGCCTGCTAAAATGTAATTTCCATCAGCTGAGTAGCATAAACTCGTGAATGACCTGTAAAAAAAACGTCTAAATCTATTTATAAATAATAAAATAATAATTTTACTTTGCTTGTAAATTCTTCTTGGCAGTAATCAAATCTGAATCGGATCTTCCGCTTCCCAAATCATTCCTTCCCTCAATACTAGAAACTTGAGTCGCTGTTTTAACGTTATAAATCTGAATATTTCCGTCTAGAGTCGCCACGGCGACATCTTGACCATCAGGTTTGTAATCAACACACAATCCATCGCTTGTTATTTGAATTGTCTCATGGGCAGACCCTTTTTCAATCGCATCCCATAATCTCAGCGTTTTATCCCAAGAAACGGAAGCCATGGCAGTGCTGGTTGTAATTGGGCTGAAGGAGATGCTCCAAACTGGACCCTCGTGACCGGAAAGAATTTCAAGTAAACGGCCAAATTTCATTGACCACAAAAATATCTCGAAGACGTCTTGGCCACCAGCGGCCACAAATTCACCGCTGCTGTCCACCGCAACGCAAGAGAATTGGACCGGGCGCGGTGATGTCAAAGTGCGAAAATTGCGATATCTAAATCGTTCATTTTATTAAAGTAAGAAACAATTCGAAAACCTGCAAGGAAAGTTACCTTATAACGTCGAATGCTCGAACAGTTCCATCCAAAGATGAAGAAACGACGAATTTTCTGTTCCTGCTGAACTTAACGCAAGTAACAGGGGCCGTATGTTCTTGGAAAGTTACAAAACAGAATCCAGATTGGACATTCCATAATTTTACTTTACCGTCGTCTCCTCCGGTCACAAGAAGCTGTCCGTCAGGTGAATAAGAAACAGTGGTCATATTATTTGCATGGCCCTGTTGTTTCATAACGTAAGTTTCACCTATAAAACATATTAAGTTAAATCATAAAAATGAATAGTTCAAATTAATTACTTTGCCATTCCCAGACTAATAATTGGCCGAGTCCTCCACAGCCCAAAGCAATCCAATCTCCAGTGTTGTTCAAAGAAATTGAAGTAATTTTTTGATCAGAAATACTCAAAGAATGAATTAAATTTACGTCTGGAAGCTCGTGAATAAAGAAATCTCCCGTTGAAAAGCCTAAAAATTCAAAAATTTATATTACTTCAGTATTAATCACATTATTATTATAATCAGGGTGTATACCAAAAAATTAAATAAAAATTCCCTGACTTTTCCAGGTTTTCCAGGTTATTTTCAATAAAATTCCAGACAGTAAAAAAACAAAACTTTGATACAAGTTCACATATAATCATAAATTAATGTTGCAATTCTGTGTGAACCTCATAAATCTGTAAATAAAAAAAAATCAACGAATTTATATTGATCAACAAAAGTAGATATTTTTTTTATGGATATAGATCTGTAAGACTTATAGATTTGCACAGAATTGCAACATAAATCAGTCACTGTATTCAATATGTCACTGTGGTTCATAAGACAGAGTGAAAATTTCATGTATTTTTATTAATAATACTTAAATATCCTATAATTTATTTTTTCCAGAGAATTATCGGAAATTCCCTGACGATTCCATGATATTTCCAGTTCATGTAAATTCCCTGATATTTCCAGGTTTTCCAGGTTTTCCAGGTTTTCCAGGTTTGGTATACACCCTGTATAATTACCTGTTACTAATATTTTAGTTTCTTTGTGGTAAGCAGCAGCTGTTAAAATCGCTTCATGATTTTGTTTCCGGACTTCATCCGCCAAATAATGTCGGCTGATTCGTTTATAAAACATTTTATCCTTTTCTGGTTTATTTGCATCATTTTTTTCGTTTTCTTCGGTTTCTAATGCAAGTTTTCTTAAATTTTCGCTAATTTCTTCTTCGCTTTTCTCAATTATTTTTTGGAAATCGATTTCATCTTCTGAATCATCTTGAACACGCTATAATAGTTTTCATTTTTAAATTAGGCTGATAATCATTTTTATAATTTAGTCACCCGTTTCTTCTTTTCTGGCGGATTATAGGGAATTAAATCAATCGCATCAACACTGCACTCCCAAATACATGTAAGTCCATTTTTACTTATTGTTGTTAAGTCAAAACTATTTTTTTCAAAGAAACAAGACACTATTGAATCGTTGTGACTGCCCAAGGTACAACTCTTGAAATTTGACCACCTAAAATAATAAATACCATTGAACAGTTTTCAACAGATATGTTTTACCTTAAATCTCAAAACTCATGTCCAAAAAATTGGGATACTTCAAGTAACTTACTTATCGAGAGGATAAAGCTTAACATTAGTATCTTTAGATCCCACAGCTAAAATTTTTGAGTCGTCGGACCAATCAAGGCATGTTGTTTCATCAAGAGCAGCGTGAAAAACTCGTTCCATAATAAATGAGTTGAATTCACCTGTTAATGTTCCGGGTGCCTTAAAAACAAAAACTAAACAAAAGAATGATTATTGGAGGGTGTTATTTCATTTGTTTTTACTCTTGTTTTCTTTGCAAACAGCGAAATGTTTGCCATCTGGGCTAAATTTAACAGCATGACATTTTCTTTTGAATCTGTAGCGATGGACAATCGTATGGGACACCAAACTTATAATATGTGCTTCCCCCTCTAATAAAATACTATATTAATATAAAAAATATCAAATTGTGATGATTTACCTTCATTTATAGCTATTAAAATGCAACCGTTAGGTGACAAATCCAAAGCATTGTAATTGTACCGACTTTCTATTGGTAGAGTGAAAGATTTATTACTGTAATATAAAAACGATAAATTAAACTCATATTAATAATAATCTAGACAAATAGTATACTTTTTTAGATCAAATATTGTGATTTTGTTCCCAACCGGACTAATGACAGAATTGCCATCATTTGTAAATAACAAGTCCCCTTCTCTATGGACAGTTCCCAGTAGATTATTAAACTAAAATGAAACGTTTTTAATATCAGAAATCATAATTAATTTATTTCATTCACCTTGTACGCAAATTTCATTTTTCAAATGTCGTCTTTACAACACACAACACGTCAAAATTTTAGGTTGGAATCAAAAAACGTGTTCTTGTCAAAATGTCATGACATAGGCGTCCAAATAATTTTAATTTAGGAGCGCATTTAAGGACTTAAAAAAAATATATTGAACACTTGAACAGTCATCTTTATTATCAAAACATATTTGGAAAAACAATACTGTACCATTAACAAACTTAAAAATTATGGATAATTAAAAATAAAATGGTATTACAGCCATGAACTTACAAACTAAACTAGATTTAATGGAAATGTTTCAATATTTTAATCAGTACTCTGTATGAGACCATCATCAATTACATCTTTATAAACTAAGTCATAAGTATCTTCATTAATAATTTTAATTGCTATTTCTGGACTACATTCTTGTATTTGGCAAATAACTTTAACATTTTCATTAACCACTGCTTTTCTCATAGCTGCGGTAACGTCCATTTCATCATAATCAGGGTTCTTGAGAATACCCCAAATTTTACAAATTAACATAGTAACAGGAATCTCAAGCCACTCTTTTCTTATAACTCTAACTTCTTCTCTAGGAACAATTTCCACATTTCCATAATCTATGAACAATACTTTGATCTCAGTAGCGTGAAAATCCATAACATCTAAGATTTCGGCCCGGTACCATTTGACATCGTCGCCGAATATAGCAATACAAGGCATTCCCGCCATCGGGGATGGTATAATTGGTTGTTCAGGGCCAAGTATTTCAATTTCTTCAGACATAAGTTCGAATTGTTCTTTTGTGGAAGTCATTAAACCAGCCGCGAATTCAGGTTCGATAATTACGGTGCGGTAATTAATCATATTAAATACGAATCCCTGGAATGATTGTTGATCTAATGGTGGTTTGATGTGCTTGTATCCAAAATCTGGAATTAATAATGTTTCTTGTGCTATTGCGATATCTTCTGCGGATGAATCTGCGATTTCTATGTCGATATCTTCGTTGCTGATTACTTCCTCAACAATTACATCCTCTTCGTCATCAGTGTCAGGTTTTGGGATAAGTTTTGGTACAACAGTCGTCCATTCGGCGCTGTTACATAAATTATTGATACATTCTTTGTTTAGATACAACAAAATGCGAGGTAAATCATCTTCAAATTCTTCGCTTTCATCCATTATAATTTCGCATTCTTTATCTACTAAAGTATAATGAAGTCGGTCTAAAAGTGGTACAGACCACTTATTGTTTTCCGTTTTAGGAATTACGTTTGATAGTTTGCATTTGATACATAAAATTGGGATATCTAGAGCTAATATTTCGCTTCTTAATTCGTGATGTTCACAATCTTCTTGATTTCCGTAATCTATCAATTGTACAATTATTTTCTCGCCGGTAATGTCAACAACAGTTCCTCGACAAAAGGATTTATCGATGTGATATTTTACTGTACACATTTGTCCTATTGCCCAATCGTGAGGAGGATCGGGTTTGGAGCCCTTAAAATGATTGTTCAATATTCTAGTAATATTTTGAAGCATTCGTCTTGCTTTTAAAGTTTGGTAATATATTGCTCCTTCAAAATCGACAAAACTTATCCAAGCTTTAAAACGCTTTTCTGAGCACTTAATCGGAGGTAGCCAATGTGTTGGGATTGAAGGAACTGGCTGGATATTCTCAACAGGTTCAGGCTCCGAATCTATGAATTTTGAAAAAGGAGCTAATGCACTTTCAATTTCTTTTGTGAATGGTTTTATTGATGTTGTTGGAGAAACAGTCCCCTTAATTATTGCTTCATTAGAGCTTCTTTTAATTGGAATAGCTACACCTCTAGATAGCAAAATATCGTTTAAAACAAGGATGTGGAACTTGACCGGTTCTAGCGGTCCAGCTGTTTCTTCCCATTTAGTGAATAATTGAACCGATAAGGTTTTATCCTCTGTCGGACCATATTTTGATATTGAAATGTGTTCATGTTGGTTTAAAAAGTCTTCAAATATTTCGATTGCTTGCGACGACCATTTTTCTATACCTCCTGTTGATTTTAAGCCCCCTAATTTACAATGAAACGTATAATCATGAGTTGCGAATATTTGGCTCAATTCAAATAAATTTCTGGTTGGTACTTCTTCAGTTCGCACCATGTCTTTAAGAAATACTTCGTATGAATCGTCTTCCAGTATTTTAGTAATGATTCCTCGGTAATATTTGTCGTCTTTAGTGCTTTTTATGACGCAAGTCGCATCTAGGTCCCATTTTTTGACAGGAGATATTTGTTCTGAGTAAAACTGGTACATTTGTTTATGCATATTTAATTTCTCGTTTTCCCATTGGACAACATCAACGTAAAAACTAGTAGGAGAATTTAATTTAAGTACTTTGACATCTACAGTGAATTGTTTTCCAGTTACTATATTTCTATTTTGCTCAGCAAAATTCATAGGTTTTAATTCTTTAACGATTTGTCCAGCATTTTTGTTCATTGCAACTTTTGGTTCACTTTCTCCTGGAAGTATTTTATGGAACTCTACCAATAATGAACTGAAAAAATATTTATGATAAATATATTACACAAAAATTGTAGCATATCCTAACAAAATATAAAGAAATCATTTGTAATACAATTTTCTTTTTATTACTCATGCGGGATAAGTACTATTTTGCGCACATTTCTTCGGGCAGTAAATGGCTCTTTGCCTTTTGCGTGCGCAACTCATTTACCGCTCGTAAAAACAAGCGCATAATAATATTTATCCCGCATTCGTAATAAAAAATAGTATCTGCAACTCGTGCGGTGTTGTCAATTGCTCACTTGAGCAAATGAGCTCACTCACTTCGTTTGTGCGCCCAACTTCGCTCTCGTGGGCAATCGACAACTTATCGGACTTGTTGCACAATATACTATAATATGTTTCTTATAAATTTTGCGCACTTTATACATTAAATTATTCTGCACTCTTTTTCTACATGGAAAAAATAATAATTTTTTTTTAAATAAACAAAATATCATTAGAACAATGCGAGCCCTGATACATGAACCAGAAAAAAATACAGAGATAACACAACTAGCACCAAAGTAATCGTAACCGAGACGGAAACCTCGAATGCGTAATTGTAACGTAACTGTCACTAATTTTTAAACTTCAATGTGTGAATAACTTCATTTTACAAATCTACAAGCGCAATCACGTAAAATTTACCACTAATATTTACTTTATAGTTATATTACTTCTATGTGATTTCTTTGGTATTGGGAACGTCGTAGCTACCAATGGTACCACTTTAAAGCTCCAATAACTTGACAGCAACAACAATCGTAGCAGCGACTATTCAATGCTACTACAATGCAACCTAAAAGTTGCAACTACTTTCAAGTAACTTTGAAAGTTGCCATAACGTTTTGGGAACCTTTAGGATCATTTCAAATTCTTGAAACTTTGAAGTGATATTTATAAGTGTAAGTAACGTGACTGCGACCTGCAAAATTCAACGTCATTGTGCATGGCTACTACAAAGTTTGTATCACCTCTTAGAATCACCACGAAGAAAACTTCACCATGTAGTTCCCAAAACATTCATTCATTGCTTAGTGTTCGTATAGTTGTATGAGGGTTCGTTGGTTCATAATCGCGTCTGTTATTGGAAGCAAGCATAGAATAAAAAAAATTGACATTCCACAGCATTTCACGGGAAATTAAAAGGCTTGAGAGCGAATTGTGTACTGAAAGAATATTTTGGTGTTGTGCAATCGTCACCATCAAAAACAATATTCTTCATGAGTCATATATGCTACGGAAGACGACGTTACTCCCTCGTATGATGATGGAGAACCTTAATTTTATCATATCCCCAATTTCACTATTAGATCAGCTAAGATCATAGTAACATTCTCATAGAAGATCCACCAAAATATTTAAAATTGGATAAAAAATGCACCTTGCTAGAAGCTAGGGCTACATTTGTGCAATTTCATGTCTCTTTTTTCTGAATCTCATGCTCTGTTTCTTTAGAACCTGACAACACTGAGCAGACACAGTGATAGTCACAACTTTGTCGCAACTTGGAAATGGCACTGCAATACCTTGTAGTAAATAAATTTTAAAGTTCCATACTTCCAGTTTTCGTTCGGTTCCTACAACTATCGTTCAATCGTAATTACTTTCAAGTTGCATTTTTTAGTAATTCTGACTTAAAAGTAATTTCTCCCAAACTTTGCCATTTTTATTAGCAAAATATGCGACGCCATTACTACAAAACGAGAACTTGTACACCACAATGACTAAAAACTTGGACGAGCTCATAAATTTAGCACTACGTACAACAAATTAATGGATAATAATTAATTATATGCTCTAAATAATGAATGGAGAAAAGTATTTTTTTTTGCGTTTAAGCGTCATTTTCTTTCATAAAAAAATATTTGCTAAACAATATTTTAATTAAAAAATAACAAATTTGAGGGCGCGTATCAGATTCAGATTTATAATCATTATGTTTAACAGTAAAATTGCATTTGTTTCAATTTTTTGGTCAGTCAGATTAGATAACAGGGAATTACCAAAAATGTATTGCGTTCGTATATTCCTTTCAGAGAGTATTTCATTTTCTTTCTAAGTTGAACAAATGTTATAGACAGGTTTATACTAGAGTGGAACATGAGAAAGATAAAACTAGTTGCAAGACAAAGCAAGCAACAAATTTGGAATAGTGAAAGAAAAGTTCCAAGAAAGTCGCGAAAACTACACAGCAACGACGCTAATAAGGAGCCATTACATTTCTGGAACGTAGCCGAATTAGCTCCAGGAACGTAGTTGGAACGTAGCCAGAACCAAAAATTATGCCCCATTTTGGTCGTACTTTCGTAATATGAACGTTCCTAATACGTGCCTATGGCTAGTGACGAGACCCATAAAAGTTCCTAATGTAATTGCTGTCACGTTCCGACGACTATTTGTGCTAGTTGTAAAATTAATTTCCTACAATTTATTTCGAAAGCTAAACTGTTGATTTCATACTATTAATATCTAGAGTCTGAAAAAAAATATTTATAAGTAATCGAACATCGAGTAATAAGGAAAAAAATCAATAAATGTAATTTATGAGCTTAGTACTCATGAATCAAGCATTATTTCAGATTAATCAGTTGAAATTCAGGATTAAAAGATGTGAAAATTTGCTATTGTCTTACAGTACTTCTCTGACCATGAATTTTATGTCAAGTTTGATTGCTGTTTCATAAATTTAGGATACGTTCCACTTGGTGACCGCAACGTTCACGCACGTTTTAGGCATTGATAAAGGTTTCAAATGAAACCGAAAGGTTTGCAAATTAGGAGATATAAGTTAGTTATTCATCCTTCAAATTATGCATCTATAAATAAATAAAAAATAAAATAAAAATATAGTTTTTGATACTTTTCCTAGAATTATTTTCGCAGGAAATTTAATTTAAATTTTATAGAATCTCCACCTCTGTTTGATGTTTTCTCCAGTTCTAAACGAATTTGTAATCAATTCATCGAAATTTTTAAAATTTAGTTCTGAATAAAATCTTGTAACCAAATATGTTCACTTATTTAATTTCTTGAAACATTATTCTTATATGGACATGATTTCATTATAAAATGATTCATTGTAATAAAATCTGATTGGAAAAAGTGAAATCTCTTCCTAAATAGTTTTAATCCAATAGAGTTGCATCAGGGCTCGTATATTCTAGAATATAATATTTTTAGTACACAAAAATTTCTTACCTTTCTCCGGTAGATTCTGCAAGTTCTTCTCTGACCAGCAGGGCATCAATGCAAACATCTGCTTCATCGGTATGTTCATACATAGTCACCATTAATTTTTCTTTAGAAGGTTGATTAACATATATGCTCAATTTTTTGTCTTTGAGGTAATTGCGAAGATATTCAATTACTTCTTCGGACCATTCATCTCCGACACTTTTTGGTGGAGCAATATCAGACAGAGAAACTTTAATAGCCTAAAAGTTTATTAAAAATAGCATAAAATATTTTTTTCTTGTTATAATAAATTACTTGTGCATCTGTTTGTTTGTGCATATCGTTGATTTTGCATAACTGGCTCCATGGAATTATTTCGGTGTTGCCGTAATCTAAAGCAAATACTTCGACGGTTGCGTTTCCCGGAAGATTTAGAATTTCAACTCGCCACCAATTTTTGTTGGAGCAAGGCAATTTTGCTGCACAAATCATCCCTAAAAATATTTAAATTAGTCTCACTATTAGACCGGAAATAGGAGAAACTTAAATACGAAAATAGTTGATTCATAAATTTATAATAAAAATACCTTTTTCCGGTGTAAAAATCATTTTTCGATGCTCTTTCTTTTCATAAAATCTTGTCATGGCAGTTTCTAAATTCTCAATACTTTTTCTGTTCCCAAACTGAAATTAAATACATTAATAATGTTTTAAAATTGATTTTGATGAATCTTACCAGTTGAATGTAGATACAATGAGGATCTACAACATGGGAGACATGAATTGGGTAAATTTTATCCTTTTGGTAAGAATCAATTGCTGATATGATTTTTGTTTCGTTATTCAATGTTTTGGCTACTTTAGATTTGTCGAATAAATGCGAAACAGGTTGAGCGTAGCCCATGAATATAAGGGCAGTACTTAGAGATTCATTATGAGCGTATAAATCCACATCTAAAATTCCTTTTTCGTTTCTAACTACAAGCATTTTTAACGAATTGTTCCTACAAAAATAACTAATTTACAAACAAATTTATGATAGAAAAATGTGGGAGAAGAATTGGAATTAATTATTTTTTTGAATAACTAAAAAATACACTTGATAATTAGGTAACCAAAAATAATGTAGTAAAATTATTATAAGTAAAAGTGGAAGAATGAAATGAAAGAAATATAGGTACCTGTTTTCATGTATCAAATACTCATCTAGCTGTACAGGATCCAAAGGTGGATCTTTCTTGCTACAAAATAAATATCCGTACAAGCATAAATGAAAAAGCCAATGAAAAAACAGCATAAAGAAAAGTGGAAGCCAAATAAATCAAAATAAAATAACAAATGACTTGCAAGCAAAAATGAACAGCAATTTAAAAAAAAAGAAAGAAAATGTGACATCTCTTAAGATATTCATTATCAATTTATGTGATTCATGCTCCCAATTTTGAAAATATATTTCTTTAAAACCTGAATTGCTGGTATGAAATTTCACTTACGCCGTGATAAATTGCAGCATATAGTTCAATACATCATCGTTCCATTCATTTCTTTGAGAAATAATGCCATTTAAACGACATTTGTAGGCAAAAGGTGGTTGTTGCATAAAAAGAGGCTTGATAATTCTAAATCTGGAACAAAAATTATTTTAATTTACGCTAGAGATTGTATACCAAATATAATTACTTGGATAGGGGAACAATAGCCTTGTTTCCGTAATCAATATAGAAAACTTCGTATAATGTGGTTATTCCGGTGGCAAGAATGTCTCTTACTATTGCTCGGTACCATGGTTTGAATTTTTCAGTTGTATATTGGACCAAATACGTACTCCCTGAAAAAAAAAGTTAGTGTACTTTTATGTAGGATGTCCTCTTTTCCCGCACGCTGTTTTCTCCTTCAGAATATTTATACTCATTCGGAGGGATTTTTGAACCACGATCTTTCATAATATTGTGAGCTAGTAATATTTTAAAAATTTAAATGAAAAAATTCACAAAATTTTAAGATGATTCAATTACTTCTTCTTCATTTTTAGTGGCACAGCTGCTCTTGTTGGGCTTAGGTCCTTCTAATCGGTATCCCGAGTAGAAGCCGCAATACCAATCACAATTTTCGTGCCATTGCTACATACTTTAGTGTATAAGTAGGCAACCCATTGCTTCCGAGTGTAATGATGCAAGTAGCTGCATATTTTAAATGCTCGGCCACCGCACCAGTAAATTCAAGTACTATCAACGTAGATACTTTGATTTTTTAATTTTCAAAATGTATGGCTTTCAGTTGTAATAACGTAAACAGAATATTAAGAACCGTGCATGCCCCACGTCTCATAGTTATAAAGTTATATCTAATGGCCAGTTGCACTGCTGTTAAATTTTAGGTGTCGCTTACGATATTGTATCAAAACTTAAAAGTCAAATATGACATGAACATTGCTGTCATTATTTCAATTCGATATTTTTTAATGATCTATAAATAGTCCAGTCGACATGTATTTTGGGGTCAGAAAAAATGCGAACTTGATGAAATTTTGATATGTTGGTTTTGATCACTTAATAGTGCTATTACCATGTTTTCCGACCAAAATTTCGCAAATCAATTTTCAGGAGGGAGGAAAAAATCACAAAATTTTGGCACTTTTTTCGGTTTTTGTCCTATAACTTTCCCTCCTTTATTCCTACGACTTAGATTGTCAAGTTCAATTTCGTAGAAAACTGAATTTCCAATAAGTTTGACTCATAAAACTTGTTTATAGAACCACTAAGTTCTAAGATACAGCACTTCGAAAAGGTGATAAATTCCTCAAAATCAAAAAGAACGTCAAAACATGGTGGTTTTTGCTAAATATCTTTATTTTCCGATATTTATTATGGTATTATGGTACCTAGTTTCATTCTAACACAGCAATTGATCAATCATTCCCCATCACTTGCTTCAAGGTACTAATTCTGTAGGGAACTACGTAAAAAAATTTAAAATTAATTTTCACAATCATGTGTTCAATTTTTATCAATCATTGAATATCAATAATAATAGTGATAATAAAAGATATTTACGATAATAATTAAAAACGTTCTGGTTGATCTTCCTCTTCAAATTTTGAAGCAACTTGAATATTCAAGGGGTGAAACGCTACTGGATAATATCAATCCCAGTAAAAGAGGCAATTCTTATAAATGAATCAAATTCTTGTAGATGGATAAGAGTCTTGAATGTATTCCACTAAAAACATTTTCACTGGAAAAGTTGCCAAGACAAGACCATATGGCTCGCACTGTCAAAAAGTTATCAGATCTCATGTAGAGCCAAGCTTCTTACTATAATGCTCTAACTCTACATACCCTTAATTTACAAACTCTACACCTTACAGCCATATGGTCTCGTCTTGGCAACATTTCACATGAAAATGTTTTTGGTGAGATTGCACTTCTTTTTGTGAGTTTTTATTTTACTATTATCTTTAACAAGGAGTCTCTATATCAATTTTCAGATCTCCAGCATAAAAATTTGCGGAAGTCTAATACAAACATCCATTCTCTAGTTTAAGGGGTTGGGAGATAGAAGTTCCAAATTTTAAAATTTTGTTGTTGTTTGTGTATTAGTACTAGCTTACATACCAAATTTCAGCATTCTAGGACTCCAGGAAGTATCCTAAGAATTTTGATGATCATCAGTGAGCGAGTCAGAGACGAAATCGGGATTTTTTAGATATCAATAAAATCTATAGTTTAAGAGCTATGCAATTGAAACTCCATTTATCTAATAAGTCCAGTATTGACATCATATCCCAAAAATTTGGTTTCTCTGGTATAATCCAAACCCAAGTTATGAGGTTTCAAAAAACAGACGAAGCCCTTCGACAAAAGGTAGGTATGCTCTTACGCTTTTCTTGGCTCGTCCTGGCGGAGGCACTACCGTGCCTCCAGATATGCTGGCATAGGTAGGCATGGTAGGGGGTGGGTTATTGATTGTCTGCTGCGTCAAAATGGAGCTAGGTACCATAATTCTCTTAAGAAATATTGAACAATAAAAGATATTTGGCAAAAGTCACCATTTTTGCGGTTTTTAGATTTTCAGGATTTTTTCACTTTTTTGAAGTACTGTATCTTGGAACTTGATGGGTCTACGAACAAGTTTTACGCGACAAACTTATCGGAAATTTAATGCTCTACGAAATTGAACTTGATGATCTAAGGCGTAGAAATTAAGGGGAAAAAGTTACAGGGTGAAAGCTGGAAATAGTGCCAAAATTTCGTGGTTCTTTCCTCCCCCTGAAAATTGCTTCGCAAAATTTTAGTCGGAAAACATGGAAATAACATCATTGAGTGATCAAAAAAAAACATACTAAAGTTTCATCAAGTTCGCATTTTTTCCTAATCCGCCCTAATTTTTTGACATGCCGACTGCACTAAAATGTTTTTCAGAATTAAATCGATTTTTTGGATTCAATCCTGTATATTCATTTACATTTTTTGACGTTTCGAAAAGTCAAAAAATATAAATGAATATACAGAATTTAATCCAAAAAAATCTATTAATTATCGATAAATTTAAGCTTGAGCGGTGCAACTAGCCATAAGTGATGCAATAAGCTTACATTAGTTAAGTATGACGAGAAAATTGAGCTATTTGACAAAATATTACGGAAATCAATAGGATTCTATTTTGATAGTTACTCAATCGGTAGGAGAATAATCAATAAATCGCTCAAGAATTGCGATCTATAGTGTGTCTTATACGTACAGATTATAGAAAATAGAACGGAGATGCCTGCTGTTTTTTAATGGCAAATTTATATTAAAATGAATATTTAAAAAAATTATATCATTTTATAGGCGAAGATCTTCTCTTTCCAAATAGCTATATTGAAAGTGTATAGTTTGTAAATTATAAATACGTCATTAAAACGCAAAGCTAGCAAGCTGATTCAAAAAGTATCTATGTAATAGGAGTAATAACATTCGTAGATATCAAAAAATAAAAACTACTGTTAACATAATTTCCTCGTCATCATCAAGTGAACTCTGACAAAAGTTTTAATATAAGAAACAGTTTTTTTTATGCTTTATGAAATATCCTAATGATGCAAAAAGCTAAAAAATTAATACCAACACATTAAATACACGAGTAATTGAGAATTGGACTATGAATTTTCATTTTATAGTGCATTTTTACAAAAAAAATACACTATTATATTCACTTTGGCTGTCTTAGCAACAACTACAGCACCACTGTGCAAACTAATATTAAATGAAAACTGATGTTCCGTAAGTATGCCCAAACTGCTTGACTTTTTTAATTTATGCAGCCAGTTCTGGGTGAAAAATTGAATAAAAATTCAAAGGGAATTACTGCTGAACTATAGATAGTTGAAATCTGAAAACTGCTGCACAGAATGAGCAACATGGCAGTAATTAAATTTCATGCCTTAAATTTCGAACTGATTAAGATTAGAACCCATTTTAGGGCAGAAATAATTAATCTCAATATCTCGCGAGTTACATGCGGTTCTCGATGTTAGTATCAGAATAAATTGAATTTTTGTTTTTATGATCAATTTAGGGCAGTACATGACATGACATGAAGTAATTGCACCAAATTTTCAGGGAATATTTTCTTATATAACTTTAAAGACTAAAAGGTATTTTTTGTGTGTACGTGCACAAGTGATATATAAAATAGTCACAAAATAAAAATTTCAATAGGCGATTCGTTTTTGTTCTATAAACAAGTACCGCAAAACGACAATAAATCAGGAATATTGCTGATATAGAAAAACTGATTCCAAAATGAGTTTCAGCAGAGGCTGAAACTCAATTAAAAATTGGATAAGGGTAGCATATGACCTCTCGTCAATAATTATTTGTTATTTTCTGTCTGATAGCGAATTTTTGGAAAATCAGACTTTTCCGGTGTCAGAATATGTCCGATTTTAGGTCAAACTAGTTTTTCCTAGGCCAGATTAGGTGAGAAATTATTTATAAAAATCCAAAAAAAGTTATTTTAATCACGAACTACTCATAACAGTACGTTCAAGCAGTTTGCAGAATGCAAAAAAATTATGATTTAAAAAAAAAAATCAAAAATCACGATTTTTATTGAAACTCATGATTCTTCTTATTTTTTAGTTTTATTGTTTGAAATATTATTTAAATAGTATTTCCAATACTTTTAGTAATTATTTGAATCGTTTTGTTGCATAACTGCCTCAAATATTAATTTATTTTTAAATTGAGATGGAAAATTCGTCAAGTATTTCAGGGATTTTAGGTCGAAGTATGTTTAAAAAACTCACACAGTTTCTTTATATAATTTTTTGTTAATTTTTAATCCTAAGATAGAATTTTTTATGTCATAGTTAAACTTATTTTCAATTTTCCAGTATAATTTTTTATTTTTGATCAAATATGTATGTTTCTTATTTCTAATTTTCTAATGATAAGTAGTTTAGTTTATTTTCTACTATGGTGTTTTTCTTGGAAAAAAAAGAATATTTTGATTAAAATCACTGATTTTTTTGTGGTGTAGATTTTGGTAGTTTGTGGTGTAGATTATGTTTTTTAGCTAATTGCTTTGCCTTCAATTTCTGGTTCAAGCAGAACTAGTTTGACCAAAAACAAAAATCGGTTTTTAACAAGATACTGAAAAAGCCCAAAGAAAAAATTATCTTAACCGCAAACTGTTCAAAACAGTTTGTTCAAGCAATTTATGGTGTAGGTTTTTTTTGACCAATCGCTTAACCATAACTTTTTTGACTTGAATTTGGGTTTTATTCATTTTTTTATCAGGCTGAACCAATTTGACTTGAAATCGCATATTGCTAATAGCATATACACATATTTTTATTTATTTGGACTCAATAATTTTTTATATACTGTTATCTATGTTACTTTCATTATAATAATTCCTAATTATGATTGTCACTATAATTGCTAACCGGAAAAGAAAGGTGAAGCAGTATTTTTGAAAAGTTCTTACCTATTTCTGGCTCAGTTGGAGAGGCAGCATGTTCTGCATATAATTCATATTTATTAGTTAATTCTTCAATCTGTTTCTTTTTTCTAGAAAGCTGCACGTAAAAATGTGAAGGATTAATCAGATGAGTTACCGTTACCGTTTCGATAGTATCTGAAAACAAAAACTGTACATTATTCTGTAACAAAAATAATAAATGAGGCATACTTTCAACAAAAACTGTAGGTTCATTTGGATTTTTGGGCTTTTCTTTTTGTTTAACTGGTCCTCCATACAATGTAGGCACTGCTCCTGCTAAAGAAAGTCGAGTTTTGCAACCCCGTTTTATATACGATATCTGGGATGTTCCAGAAGATTCCGACTCGTTTCGAGAACGAACAGAATCTGTGTCTGAAAATGACAAAAATAATTTTAGTACAATTTAATAATTATTTTGTGATGTTTGGAATTTTATACTTCTACCTGAAGAGCTCACAATCTCTTCATCCGACGGCAAGTCATATTTTCCTTCACTGAAATCTGACAGAGGCCTTAGTTTAAACGACACATTCTCTTCGAATTGTATATGACAATGATTTTGGAGGGTGTCCAAGATTGTAGCGTCTGCTTCAAACCTAATATTAAAAATAAAACTATAATTATAATATGGGAAATTCGAACGCTAAATTTGAAAAATAATAGATATATTTAATTTACTTTTTGTATTTTCTGTAATATTTGATGAATAAAAATTAATCACTTACTGAACTTTTGCTTCTTTTTTCAGGTCATCTTCGATCAATTCGCAGGGTAGAATCAAATTATCACTAATATTCTTCTCTAATTCGCTTAATAGTAATTTATCCAAATGTTTTTTCCCGCCTTCTACGACCATCTTTCCGGTTCCGACTAGACAATGCATTATTTCGATATTAGCATCAAGTTCGGAACAAAGGCGTTCTAAAGAAACAGCTTTGGCTTCTTGTGCTTTACTAGACTGGTCCAAAATACTTTGTTCCATCAATTGGAGCTGACTATGAAGAACTGAGAAGTATTTCATGATGTCGGATTCGAGATTAATGTTGCGTTTTGAATTTTGGCGGGTTGTGTTGATCTCCTGCTTTACTTTCTGGAAGAAAAAAAAAGAATTTTAGGATTACAAGCAACAAAAACTACAAAATTAGCTTATTGTAATAATATTATTTCTAATTTAGTTGCAATTATTAGGAATAATATAAATAAATGCTACTATTTCCGCCATAACAAAAACCTTAGGAAACAGATGAATTATTTAAACTTTTTATTGTTTAAAGTTGTATAACATCAACAATGGCGATGTGAACAGAGATAACTGCCTGCAAACAACTTTGACCGTTGTAGTTGTTTATTAAAAAAGACTAAATGAAAGTGAAACTCTCTAAGAGTTAGCTACTGCTTTGAAGACCGATACACACTATCATGAAAGAAATTATTTTTTTGTTGAGAAAACTTTCGCATTTTAGCAATAACAGAATAAAGCAGTTTTCAAACGGTATTTTTTTAAAGGAAGTTTACCATTTTTCCCCTTTACAAAACTGTAAGAAAGGTTGCAGATTGAAGATAACAATCGCAAAATACTTAATAAAAACAATTGATCAATTTTAGGCGCTACTTGCGGATATCCGTGTTTTTTTTTAAAAGCTTCATGCTCTGTGACTGGCAAAAAACTGTAAGTAATGATTCAAAACTAATAATTATAATAATGACTGAATTATTTATAGATTCTTTGTTATTGTATCTACTTCATCATAGCGATTATCACGTCATATATTTTTTTTGAAAATAAATGAGTAACAAGTATCGCTCTCTAATGATATCAATATTATTTTTAACAGATTACTGTTTATAAAACTTTTGTTTTTGAGCGAGATAAAAAACGAACAAATAATAAAATGAATTATAGATGGATAAAAAATTCTTTATCGCTAGGTTTTACATTTATTTGAATTGTGTAATTTGAAAGAACAAAATGTTTAATGACTTAGAATTTACAAAAGCAAATTTATGGAAGAATAAACATGGTAGAATTTTATGTTCATGTATAGAAAGAGAATGGGAGAATTTTTTTCGGAGATGAATGAGATGTACATTTATTGGAAAATAACAAATGACAATCGCAAATATTTGCCATCAAGTTACAATGATATCATTAATCAGTTCGATTTTATCAAAATATTCTTTTAGAATATTGCACTAGAAATAGAATAAAAATATTATTACAAATTTTATTGTGATTAAATGCCAACATTCAAATGTCTGACAATTGAGCAACAATGAGCTAGCATTCAAATGTCTGACAACCGAACATCTCGCAACAATGAGCCAGTATTCAAATGCTTGTAGATCATTGGTAATTATAATATTGAATAAATAACGAATGAAATAAACATCAGCATGAACGAATAATTTAAAATATTTCATATTTGGGACAATATAAACGAAAAAAAACAATTTTTTGAAAAATAAAATATTATTTTGCATTCAATAGTTTTTCTTCAAAACTGGATAAAATTTTGAACTGTATTCAAAAAAAAAAGGCAGAGGGATTAAAAGATCAAGGTTTAGTTTTATAATAAATGGTATTATACATAAGATTTCTATCAGGGGTTGGTTCATTTTCTTGGATTATAATTTTAGAAGACCTGTTTTTGAAATATGACAGTTTTTGACTTCCTATACTACCAGGGTTGAAAGAAGAAGGGCTAGAACTGGTTTTATAACAAATGGCAGTACAAAAGCTTACTATAAGCGTTATGGTTCATTATTTTACGATTATTTTTGTAGGGCATATATGATTTCAAAGTTGCAATATTTAAACTCCTACCCCACTAGGTTAGAAAATAAAGGGTTAAAACTAGTTTTATAATTAATAGCAGTACATAATTTTTCTTTAAACGTTTAGTGTATCATTCTACGACAATCATTTTCAGGTATATGAACTCTGAATAATATTATAGGTTGCAGTACAATTTTTCACTTTACAATTAGTCGTAAAAAAACAAAAAAATTGCACTTTAAGCCATGGGGCTTTATATACTCTTTTCAATCAGGCATTCAAATGTCTGACAATTGAACATCATGCAACAATGAGCTAGCATTCAAATGTTTGACAACCGAACATTCTGCTACAATGAACTAACATTCAAATGTCTGACAATTGCATCAATGCTAACTTGGATCGTGGATGAATAAATTATTAAATAAATAACAAATTCAAGATATTTCATATTTGTGAACCAACCAGTCATACCAACAGGGTTAAGAAATCAAGGGATGAATCTGGTTTTATGAAAAGTGATATTACATAAGCTTTCTATCAGCGCAGCGATTGGTTTATTATTTTACGAACATTATTTTAGAATTAGAAGAAACAAACTTCAAAAGTGTGACAGATTTATTGAAATCCCTATTCCGGTAGTTTTGGGAGATCAAGGGTTGGAATAAATGCCACTTCACATGTTAAGTTTATCAGCGTAGTTCTGCATGTTTTTTTTAAACAAGTAACAATTAATTTTGGAGTATCTTTCTTGACGTCCAATTTGGGTCTCCTAAAGCATAAATTTTCAACAAATGCATCATCGTTTCATCAAACCTCATGATGCTCCATCAAAGAGGGGATTCGAACCCAGCATTTGACCTCAACAACTGCTTTAGCGCTAGTCTTATACGGCATGTCGACCAACTGACAGAGTTCTTAAACTTCTTGTGAATGTGTTCAATCGGAAAAGTTAAAATGTTCAATTCTAGTTGTTCAGTGTTTACTGTGATCCTAATTTTAGGCTATTTTTTAAGTACAGGTGAGTTAGACTTTAGAATTAAAAGATGATGTAGATGAAGACGATGAGAGAAATTGTTTTGTAATTCAGAAGTAAACACACAATTGGAACTGCCTGTTTTGGAATTTAAATGCTGCAGCTGTTGTATTTATTGAAATATTAAATATTTTCGCATTTTATTTTGTTTTTCTGTGAATTCTTGTTGGAAGTAAATAGCACCCGTTGCCGATTCAAATGTCAATTTTAATAGCAATAACAATAAAAATTGTAAACAAACGATATTGTTGACAATTATCTAGTTAACAGAATAAGTATGAGCAATAAAATCTTTAATTAATGAAAGTAATTATCAACTTGAGCATCGCTAATATCCGCATTTTATTTGAGTTTTTGCAATAAAATTTGCAATATAATATTACGCAACTTCTCATCAGAATGGATGATTTTTTGAATTAATAATAAAATAGGCAAAAATCGCGCATTTCACTTTTGTTTGATAATTGAGAGAAATCGTTTATTCTATTGCTTACTTAAAATCCACAGCTGTATTGAATATTATTATCATTTAATTAGGATGAAAAAGAACTATAGATAAACTAACAGTTGAATTGTTATTATTTTATTAGATTCTTTTTGTGGTTTAGGTTATGTGTGTCGTTTAGATCACGATTCATTTCAGTAAAATATATTATTCAGGAAATGTCGCAAATATAATCACTTTCTACTTCAAATTAATTAGCCATTTGATTTTAGGCAAAAAATCTGTGAGTCAGTGGAATATATGTCAAGTCAAACAATAATAAAATTTAAAACAGTTAAAGACTGAATATATTGACGGTATCCTTGACCAAATAATTTATGAATATTCAACAAAATAATACCAACATATAATTGTTACTAAAAGTATGATTCATTCAACTCTACAACACAACCCAATCAAATTGATTACAACAATGGAACAAGCAATCACCAATTTACAATCATATTTTTTAGCTGTCGATCAAATCAGTACACAAGAACGAGTAAAACTAAATTGATTTAGTTGATTACAACAATGGAACTTATTTGAATGTTCACCCAAAAATTTTGGATGTTCTGCCCAATAGCACAATGATCAGATTACTCATACGGCTGATTGCTATTCGGAATAGCGTAATCTTGGGTAAAAATTTACTGAAGACTAATTTAAATTTAAAATGTGGCTCTTATCAGTACGAGCCGCAGTAGAGAGCTCGGAATTGAAGCAACAATAGGAAAATTTTTCGGTTTAAGTCTAATTACATTGACATAAGAGACGCAGAAGGACTAGCTTTTCATGTTTTCCTGGTTGAGTTATTTACAATATTTACATGAAACTTTTAATAATCGTTTGATAATTACTTTTAACAGTATACTGTAATTTGCTTTTCAATCATACATTGTAATTTGAATTTTGGCGGGAAAATTTGAGTTATTTAACAGTTAGTTAGGGTTTCAAATGATAGTCGAATCAAATCTAACAATTCACTCTGTCATAAATTAAACAATAATTTGAATATCCTTGACCAAATAAATTAGGAAAATAAGCCATAAAATTAATTATTAACTCATAACTGATTGTAATAATAATTTTTCTAAATGTTTATTTATATTCCAAGTAATTTGACATCTTCCTGCAAAATATTTTAATTCAACAATTTATGACAGATAAAATGAAATCTTGTTATCTTTGAATCTGTCCGTGAATGGAAAGAATCAGCAACCTTCACTGCAAGATTCGTGAAAGAGTGTCACGAGTTTTTATTCTTTACAAGGTTGAAAAAGAATCAATGATTGTACAATTTCAGTATTAAATAACATGAATTAAACTTAAATTTATAACTGATTAGCGGAAAAATTTATTACCAGTACTTAAAATCAACCGAAGATACTAATAAAAAAATAGATTTGATGATTAGGCAACCCTTGTAGCCCAGTGATTAACAGGACAGCCTATTCAAGGCGTGAATGTAGTAAATAAATATTAAAATATTTTTTATTAATATAAAATTAAATCTGATAACCTTTTTAATAATAAAATTGAATTGATTTTTCTTCTGACTTAATTTTTATTTGATCCGGTACGATACTGATCAATAATTTGCATTAATTTATTTCAAACAATTGAAAGGACAAAACCATTTTTGTGTTACTGTTTTCAAATTGTCCTTGGCCTCGCTTGATATTTAGAAAGACTCAAACAAATAAGACTGAAAAGTGGAGCCCTCAACTTTAAACTTTGAAGTAATCTTGATACGTTCGAAAATTATCATATTTCATTTGTCAAAAAAAAATCGCTTTTTCGATCAACAGCGAATAAATTACAACCCTCACGCAATGCTATTATTCTATCGAAGGCTGGTGATTCCTCCGGGATCCTAAACACACTCAGACATCCCTCTCCTGTGAATGAGTGTGTTAGTGGCACGTGCCATCCAGACACGGCAATTTGCATTTCGTGCGAGAGGCGACGCCAGGCAGTCACGAATCAGAGAATGGACGTGACGCGCCTACAATCACCCTGATTATTATATGCTGCAACTAACCTATATTGTTCGTTCAATCTATCCGCAGCTGCAGATGAGAATGAGATATAATGTATCAAGGGATTAGTTTGATTTGTGTTGTAAATTGGTTTTACTTTTGCGCGGATGCAGCGCCAATTGTGGGGAATAGACAAACAAATTAGTTTTTAGACGACTAGAACTGAAATTGATTCATTTTGATAGTGTGATTACATCATTCAAGCTTCTATATCATTAGGGCTGGAATATTAAGGGTTTAAACTGGGTTTATAATTAATGGCATCACATAGGCTTCCTATCAGCGTTTGATTTATTATCCTAAGACTATTATTTCGAAATATATGAACTTTTAAAGTGTGACAAATTTTTGTTTCATCTTTCAACCCCCTACCATTAGGTTTGGAAGATAAATGAATGAAACTGATTTAATAATTTAAAATAAAAAAAAAAAATGATTCTGCCGGATATTGCTAATAAACACTATATAATTTATTTATCACTTACTACTATAAAACAAAGTCGCAGATATTTATTTTCAACTATTTATTTATTTATTACACTGATCGCTCACTATTCCACTGTTACTGTTCTACTGTTCATGGTTCACTGTTCATAGTCAGGTCATTTGCTTGCCCTTATATACGGAAACCCGTTTCTCAAAATATTCTAGATTTGGTCGAGCACGTTACTAGATTTTTTGACCGGGCGGGACGACGCGATACGAAACAAACAGTTCAAAAGGCCCCGCCCAGACAACAGAGATGGATTCAGGGCTTATTTAATTTTTGCGAATTATGAAACTTTTACCCGTTACAATATACTTCATATCAGTATTTGGTACATTACTTAACGATTTTTGGTTTAGAACTTTCAGTGTTGAAAGATGAAGGGTTGAAACTGGTTATAGCTTTCTACTGATGTTTGATTAATTAATTTAAGATTATTAGATTAGGAAATGCCAATAGGATCTTGAGGAATTTTGCCTATTTTGGCTTTTTATGCTACTATATTTAGGTGTTGAATGATATAGGGTTTAAATCAGTTTTACAATAAGAGGCACTTTACAAGCTTTCTATAGGCCTCCAATTTATTGTTATACGGATATTATTTTAGGAGATATGTTTTCGAAATATGACAAATATTCGTTGCATCATTCAAGCCCTTATACCACCAGGGTTGAAAGATGAAGGGTGAAAATTGTTTTCCTAAAAAATGACACCTGCATTTCAATCAACGTTTGATTAATTCTTACTTACTTACTTACTATCGAGATTTTGATGGAAATATCCGTTTTGAGCATCCCTGAATCCATTTTGACTATTTTTGGCTTGATGTCGGTACGTATGTTCGTGCGTGCGTGCGTAACTCGCAAATCTTAAAACTGGTTGAACGTATAATGTTGAAATGTTGTATTTAAGACTGGTATAGGGTCTAGTTGTGCACCTCGCATTATGGTTTCAATCGTCTGTACCGGAAGTGCACTTTACTTGAAACTTTTTTCGAAATTTTCTGATAAATCCAGAATGATCAACCGTAGGATGTTGAAATTCAGCATTTAAAATTGATGTAGCATCCAAATGGTCATCTCCTATTTTCGTACCAATCGGCTTAGCCGGAAGTGCACTTTATAAGACAGACCTTTCGAATTTTCTTCATAAATTCAAAACATTCGGTCGTAGAATATTGAAATTTTGTATTAAGCACTTCTATAACATCTAGTTGTACATCTTGCATTATGATTGCGATCGGCTGAACCGGAAGTGCAATTTACTCGAAGCATTTCTTGGATTTTTCGCATAAATCCAAAACGATTGAACGTAGAATATTAGAATTCAGTATTCAAGACGATAGTACCGTCTTCTAAATGCTCATATCCTATTTTCATTGAGATCGACTGAGCCGGCAGTGCACTATACTTGACAATCTTTTGGAATTTTTCGTATAAATTCAGAACGATCATCTGTAGAATATTGAAATTTGGTATTTTCATAACAATATTAATAACCGGAAGTGCACTTCAGTTGGAATTTATTTTTCAATTTTGCGTATAAATTCAGAACTGTGAGCCGTAGAATCTTGGAAATCAGTATTTAGGAATGTTGTAGCATGATAATGATGACCTACTGTTTCCATAGCAACCGACTAGGCTAAAAGCGCATTTTACTTGACAGATTTTTTGGATAAATCAAAAACAATTAGCCGTGGAATGATGAGATTTTCTGTTGTCTGATGTCCACGTCAGATTTTTTATTCAATGAGCTAACAAATCGTTAAAAATTCTTGTTGCATTATCATCCCTTCTATACCACTAGGGTTGAAAGATGAAAGATGATACTTGGTTTCATGATAAATGAAACTAACGTTTGATTTATGATTGTAGAATGGTTATTTTAGGAGATAAAAGTTCAGAAAGTGTAACAGTTTTTCATTCCATCATTTAATTCTTTTCACCAATAGAGCTGGAAGATAAAGGGTTGAAATCTATTTTAAAATAAATGGTACTACATGAGCTTCCTAACAGCATTTGGTTGATTATTCTACGATTAATTTAGAAGATACAGGCTTCTAGAATGCAACAGATTTTAGAAGTTATAAGCTTGGAATATGTGGCATATTTTTATAGCATCATTCAGCCTCCTGTACTACTAGGATTGAAAGATAAAGGATAAAACCTAATTTTATAATGAATGACATAACATACATTTTCTCTCAATGTTTGGTTCATTATTCTACGAATATTATCTTAGACGACATAAATTTCCAAAATGCAACAGATTAAAGATGCATTATTCAACCCTCTACACAACCAAGGCTGAAAGATGAAAGGCAGAGATGTTTTATAATAATAGAGAATATGCATGAAATTTAAATTTGGTTCAATTATTTTTTTTAGAATTTTTATTGGCCGGACATTTGTACAAAACCATCATTTTGGTAATTTATATCTTTTCATTTGCTTAAAATTGATAAATAAAAGTGCAAATTTAGCAAGGGAAATTCAAAGTTCTAAAACGCAACACCATTGGTTAAAGCGAAATGTGACGTCAAATACTATGCCAACAAGTGCGCACTGCTTACATTTGTATGGAATTGCAGGCTTTTGATTAGAAAACATATTAATAACGTGTGTGTTGTAAATTCATTTATTGTTTAAGTGTAAATTTAGCATCCTGATGAGATTATAAATAATTTGAGACAAAGTGGTTTTGTAAAAGTACAATCGGATAATGATGTCTTATTTTCTTTCAAATCCAAATTTTACGTCCGCTGAAGTAAAAAGAGTGGACACTGCAAAGTAATTATTCAATAATAACACACCATGTACGCTATTTTAATAAATACAATCCGAAATATGATGAGCAGTAAACATAACCTATAATTTTTGTTTATTTTAGAACGAGCAAATGTTAAACGAAGTCGCATACATACACTGAATTTTATTGCTAAAACTAATCACATATAATGTTATTCATGATCTGTCAAGTTTATTATGATACTTCATCTCTTCTGATAACCTTATATCATTTCTTACGTATTTTAAAACCTGTCTGGATTGGAAAAAAAGACTTTAGGTACATTTCTGATAGTATTTTGCATTCAGGCACAATGCAATACTTATAAATTGACTTTTGAGCTTTTTTAATACTGAAATAAGTTGAGAACGAAAACACCTGTAGTAAACAATGGACTGTAATGTCACTGGACGTAGTATTTGACGTCATCAATAGAGCGCGCGAAAATGGCAGCGTTTAAACAGTTCAAAATTATTCTCAATTTTAAATATTTTTTTAAACTTGATTACAGCACTTTTAAACATAATTTATATTTTATTTTCTATGTTATAACGATGTAATCAGTGAATTAAAAATATAAAATAAATTCATGAATATACCCTATTGGATTTTATGAGTGTTGAATTCATTATTCTACGATTATTATTTTAGATGACATAAACTTGAAATATTTGGCAGATTTGCATTCTATCATTCAACTCTCCTATATTACTAAAGTTGAAAGATAAATGGTAAAATCAAATTTTATAATAAATAAAACTACATGAGCTTTATTTTAAAGTTTGGTTCATTATTCTACGAATATTATTTTAGGAGACATAAGCTTCCGAAATGCAATAAATTTACGTTGCATTATTCAACCCTCTATACCACCATGACTGAGAGATAAATGGTGAAATTGATTTTATAATAACTGACGTCTTATGAGCATTGAATTAAATATTTACAATTATTATTTTTGGATATATAAGCTTCAAATATGTGACAGATTTTTATTGTATCATTCAACCCTCCTATACTACTAAGGCTGAAAGTTGAATAGTAAAACCAAATTTTATAATAAATCATACTACATAAGCTTCCGCCTAACGTTTGTTTCATTATCTACGATTATTATTTCAATAAATAAAAGCTTCTGAAGTATCATGGTTCTTGTTGGATCATTTAACGCTCCATATTACACAATCAGGGTTGGAACTAGTTCAATGAAAAATAGCCCTATATAAGCTTCTATTTAACCACGAAATAATTAAGGCTCGGTTGCACAATAACAATTGTTAGAACAATAATTGTTACTAAGGTAATTAAGCTCCGCTTAAGTTAAACCGAGGACTGAAATACCGGCCTTTTGGTCCAGTATTTCAGTCCTCGGTTTACCTTAAGCGGAGCTTAATTACCTTGGTAACAATTGTTCTAACAACCATTACTATGGAAATTAGGCTACGTTTAGTGTAAACCATGGACTGAAATACTGGGCCTTAGACCCGGTATTTCAGTCCTCGGTTTACGTTAAGCGGAGCTTAATTACCTTGGTAACAATTGTTCTAACAATCATTACTATGGAAATTAAGCTACGTTTAAGGTCAACCATGGACTGAAATACTGGGCCTTAGAGTTTCTGAAAGCACGTTGCTTAGTAACAGCCCGACGTCGAAGGCGGAGGACGATTAGCATAATTTGTTACTTATGACCAGTTGCACCACCGTCACTTAACTTTAAGGGAGGAATAATAACCGTGGTAACAATTGTGCATACAATAGTTGCCATAGATATTAAACTGCACTTAAAGTTAAGTGATGGCGGTGCAACTGACCATTAGAGATTGATGAGCTTTCTAGGGAGAATAACAGTGTAATATTAATTTGATTCGTTAATTTTGTACATGTGAATACATACACATGAATTTTAAGTTTGTGCAACCAGTTTTTTTAAATATTTCCCATAATATATAATAGCATACTAATTGATAGTAATAGATATATAATGTAGCTTATTGTTATTAAGTATATCCATTACTTATTCTAAATTTAAAACAATTGAATATCAGTTATTAATAATCGATTAATTAATAATAAATTTGAATGGAATAATCGCTTTCTATAAATAAAACCGTGAAAGTAAAAATGTATAACTTAAATAGATGAGTTTCTTTCGCTTGAAGTGATTTAAATATCCGGGAATAAATCTTATTTCTGTCACATCCTTTGAATCTATCAAGGACAACAGAATGTTTCTTATATTGTGTTGGTTTTCGATTAAACATTGTTGGTCTTGAATTTCTGAGCGCTTGTTTCCTTCAACTAATTTTAAAAACAAGATAAAAGTGTTCTGAAACTCTACGAATTGCTTTTGTTGTCAAACATGGATGTCTTCGTTAAATACATTTTCTTACACGTGTTTAGTAATTTTGTTTAAGTTGTTGGAGCTGTAAGCTAGTTATTAATTTCATGAGATAGTACAGGAAAAGTTTCTGGAACTTCAAACTTAAATTTGAGCCAACTTTAAAAACCACTGAGTTGTGAAATATAATTATTCCAGCATTACATAATGAAAATTGTAGAAAGCTTTTGCTCTGAACTTGAATTGCAAATTATAATAAAATCTGTCATACTTGACTTTGCTTTAGAATCAATAATTCAATAATGGTAGCATTATTTGGGTCATAATTGATTGTCATTTTTAGAATGAAACAAATGACTCATTTCTGCAACAATTGACGAACGATGTCATAATAACAATGACATTATTAATCAGTATTGCAACAACCTAATCAAGAATGAAGCCAGGTATGGCTATTTCATTTTCATGTCCTAGATCAAGTAACCATTGCATTCTTAGATGTTACACAGCCTGTCAAACGTGCATTAGGTAAATATGCCAACTTGAGCGTTGATAGCAATGTATGATATTGCCAATAATAATATTGAAAGTTGTACGTGAGGATTAAATTGCAAGAGACGTGGAATGGAATTATAATTTGTAAATAATTAGAGATGAATAATGCAATCAAACGATTTTTCTTTTGTTTCAATAATTAATAATTTTATTTGTAATCAATCTCTATTCAAAGGAAATTCATTTCGAGGAGAAATCGTTTTGGAATGCTGGGAATCATTTATTGCGAGTTTACAGCATTGAAAATTAATTATTTGTGATATTGTAACTCACTAACGTCATTATGCATGTTTTGAATTTGAAATAAATATAGAATTGGAGCAAACATTTTATTTTACACATTTTTATGCATAAAAAAAATAAAATTTGTATGTACTTATTACCATACAATTTGTATTTGATTATACAAGCTGTAACAGAAATAAGTACATTAATTTTGACCAATAATAAAGCTCGTCAAGTATTATTGTTGTTTTTACCAAATATCGTCAAAAAACTAATTTTTAATAAAATACTGATTTCATGGTGGAACTTTGGGGCTTTTAAAAAAAATATTAAATTATTATTATTCACAGCTTTCTATAAACTGCAAGCTATAATAAATTAGATACACTAGCACGCACCATAAAAATTCTATTCACGAATATCTTCTTTCAATACATTGTTTTCATAAATCAATAACGTAGTTTTGATGTCACCAGTTGTGAAACACCGGTAATAAATTCCTTATGCCTAGCAAAACTTTCTTGTTACGCCACTGACAATTGGAGGGATGATACGAGGACGACTAGTTCTTTACTGAAGAAAAGAAGTTTTCTACGTTTTGTTCGTTTTATAAAATACCTGTAAGGACCTTTTTGCAAGGTCATAAATTCACAGAAAATCGTTCAGTTGTTTATTTTTGCAATAAAACAAGAAATTGTCATCATTAAAAATGTTGGAAAAGCAAAGAGACTGAATGTTGCTTCCTCATATTAATAAGCATCAATTTAGAATAATTTTTTTGTTTACTGGAAACTACTATCTGTTTTATAATAAGATAATTTGTTTACAAATATATTCTCTGATTTTCTTTACTAATTTTCAAGACATAAATGACATTTTTGCAAAGAAAAAATATCTTGTAGTTTCTTTCATGAAAAAATTGCATTAAAAAAGATGTTGATTTCCTTCCACGGAGCAGTGAGAAGAGTAAAATACAGTTCAAAAAGATTTTTTTTTGTAACACGTGTACCGAAAGTACCCATTTACTGAAATGAATTCTGCTTCGAAAGCTCTCAATTACAAACCATGGAATGATTCTGTGAATCATGGATACCATCGATATTTTTTTTATTTTTTTGTTATAACGTTAAATTGGAGTTTGGAAAAAAAATTGTATTACAGTGTTTGCATTTGCTGTAAACGTGATAGCACAGAATATGTGAAGAATATCAATTAAGGTGAAACATCACTCGGAAGAACTATTTTAGCGCGAAATTTGAATTGATGAATCTTATAGCAATATGTTTGATAAATACTTTCTTATAATAAATTAACAAAGTTTTTAGTGGCGTGTATATTAAAAATTAGATAATTTGTCAAAGTTTCATTATGTCTGCAATAAATCCGTATAAAATTAGTGCTAACGTATAAAATTAGCATGCAAATCCTATATCTCAGAGACTTTGAAAACTACTTATCTGGAAAAAATATATATACTAGGCGCTATACTTGCAGTTATCATATAAAAATTTTCATGATGATTGAACTTGACAATTTTGAGAAAAAAAATAATTAGTGCTGAAAATATTAATTTCTCAGAGATTATCCAGTTTTTTGGGACAAAATTTAGTAGACTTATAGATGACATTATTCTTCAGAGTGCTGTGCAAAAATTATCGATTTTTATTAATTATTATTCCGTATATAATCCTTTCTGTGCACTTCTAAAAGTATAATATTTATATTGAAAATTGGAGGAAAATCAAAGTCTTGTATTCAAAAATTCTTTTACTAGTGTGAATATGACCTTTTACTAGTTGATTTGTTCTGTGGCGCTATCTAGTTTCCAAATTTTGTACTACATGACGTGACAAGTGTCAAATGTCAAAGCTTGTTAACCTACCCAGATTAATTTTATCATGTATTTATTTATTAGAGGATAAATAGCCTATGGCTGATTTTAGTAACAAAAACCAATTTGAATATCTGCTTTTGGCTGTGTTTATCTATGTATATGATATTTTGGTACTGTATTCGGCTTCACATATTTAAATATCAATCTTTGAAGAACCCGAAAAATTGGTTCAAATTGTAGTTTTACCGATTTTGTTATACTAGTAAGAAGAATGGTTCGGATTCCAGGATATTTGACAAATCTGACTTACAATATTACAGTAGGTTCTTTGGAAAATACATTAAAAATCAATCTTCAAATCTAATTTTGTAAAACTTATCTCTTTTAGATTTCTAAATACTACTATAACTGAAAGTGTAAAGATGGGAATTTCAAGTTCTCAATATCATATTTTATTTTATTTACGTCTATCAATTATTATTGGGATCTGTCATTCTACAAATAATAATACTTGATCCGAATCTGCATTGCTCTAAGGCCCGGGATATTCACCTTCAAATAAATTACAGGTATTAATTTCTTAGTGAATACATCAAGGGTAAATACTTTAAAGAAAACATAGACTAACAGCTTCAAATTTTGGTCTAGTCTGTAAGCAAAAACTGCCTGCCGGACCCCTAGTAGAAAACATACTATATGTTCGAAATCTATCTACTAGTATTACGGAATGGGGTAAGAGTTATGAGCAAGTAGCAATACACAACTATGAAAATGTAATAAGTGTTACAGTTGCACATTGTGGTTTGTTTGTCTGTTTGGAAGAAAATTTAGGTTTTTTGGCTGCAATTCCTGACGGTTTAGTTGGAACAGAAAAGCTAATTGAAATAAAATGTGCATTTGCAGCAAGATATTTATCACCTGAAGAAGCTAGTTTAAAAATTAAAAATTTTTGTTCATTATTACAGGATGGTCAATTGCATCTCAAAAAAAATCACAATTACTATTATCAAATACAAAGTCAAATGTTCATAACTAAAATAAGAGAATGTGATTTTGTTATATGGACAACGAAAGGAATAAATGGGGAAACAATTAAATACGATGAAGATTTTGTAGGAGCAATGATTCCAAAATTAAGAAAATTTTATGATACAGAACTTGCTCCAGAAATAGTAGACTCACGAAAAGCAAGAAGTATGCTGCTTAGAAATATGCCTTCAAGGCGAGCCAAGTAAGCTGAGAGTAAAACCATATGTTCAACCAAACTTTAATGATTTTACAAAGTTCACAATATATAGAATGAAAAATGTATGGATGGTAGAATCATAATATTGTTCATAATAACAATGTTTTATCATTATTTACGATTGTTCTAAAATATCATTTGTCAGTCGTTCATCAATTATCATAAATAAATTTGTGCAGCTCGAATATCCAAATTTGTATTTATTCAGGTAATATGTGAATAAATTTATTGCTTTTATTTCTTCAATTCATTTCCAGACAGCTTGTTTTGTATCCTGCGTTTACTGCGAATGAATTGTGTTCGCATTTACGCCTTTGGGCCGTTCTTAACTGAAATGAACTGTAGTGAAAATTGTCGCATTTGGGATCCAGAAAATCCACGAATGATTATTGAGAAACAAATGCATTCGCAACGTGTCATTGTTTGGTGCAAATTTTGGGTTAGAGGCATCATCGAGCCATTCTTCTTTGGAGAAATAGCTGATAGTAGTAGAGATCATTTGTTCTATATAATATTCCATACATAATCCTTGTACTGTATACTTTACGGTTAAATAAAAAATTCATAATTTTCAATTTAAAACCAGTTTTCTATCAAAATTAGATAACCCTTTACTTTACTTTATCCTTTATGATTCAATAAAAAACTCATAATTTTTTATTTAAAACATGTTACTATCAAAATTAGTTCTTGCGTGAATTTTGGAACATTTTTATATCATAATTTCATATTCTCATTATGAATAATTTAATTAAAACTTATGTCTTTGGAAAATTATTTTGTATGCGAACATTAATTTCAGTAAATTTCTCTATAAAATGTTTTTCTTCTGAAATGTCAAATTTGAATTCTTGTGTATCCCGCCGTCATCACTTACTCCAAAACAAGATTAGACTAGACAGAGACAACTAGTATTTCCGGGTGATGTTTCACCTTAAAAAAATAAGTCGAGTAAATTAAGTTTCGCAGTATTAGTAAATGTGATCGCAATTTCAATACATCTTAATTTATTTAAAAAGCTTATTATTAATGGAGTACTTGGGTGCATTTGTTACAAATAGTATCGTATACAACACGGACACAGAACGCCCGTCATTATTGTCACGGATGAAGTTAGCTGCACGAGGCTACGCCTCGTCTGCACCGAGTGCAGTCAACTTCATCCTGGACAATAATGACGGTCTTTCGGTCCTTGTAACATAATATATTATATGGCTAATTTATGCATTTTTTAAATTATTTTTTGAATTGATAATTATTATTAATTTGATTATTCTGTGGGACGTTCTTCACATGTGTTCATATGTTTCTACGTATGAATCAACATTGTGTGTAGGCTACTACATAACTGACCCACATATAAGAATGCATTGTGGTTTTTAACAACATACATAAACTAAATCATATTATTATTGTTACGTAAGTTACAATATTTACTGTACTTGTTGACAATTACTATTATTTACCACATACTGGTAGAAAATAGTAACATAATTTTAGAAATTTCCACCATTTATGTTCTAATTTATTAAACAATTTTTTTTATAGTAAATTGTATTCATCTAATTCTCAATAACAACCCAAAAAATACGAAATAAGTCACTGAATGTGCCAGACAAATATAAACATCAAAGCATCTGAAACTTCAAACATCCGACGATCGTTACTGCAGCCACTTTGATCTTAAAGGATTCTTAACAAATGAGTATCGTAGCATCACCTCCTACTATCAAGTTAACAAAAGAAAAACGAAACAAATTTTTATTGAGTTTCTGGTACTATTGAATGTAATAGTATTTTTAAAAACCTTGAAAGTAGATAAAATCATTTGGGATATTCAACATTTTTAATTATAGGGCAATTAAGTTGCTGGGCGTGGCAAAGGTTGCATACTGGTTTTGAAATTTTGGATTTTTGATCTGTATTACCTTTAAACTTTATCAATGATTAAAATTGATATCTGACGTGGTTTATTACAAAATTATTCAATTGGGACCATGTTTAAAGTGATAGGACTGTGAGTGTTACATGCAAAATATTTGAGTATCGTGACTGAAACGTCCTCGAAAATACGATAAAACAACTGAACATCAATCAAGTTTGAAGTTTAAAATAAGGAGTGGATCATAATTAAGGATTCACTCACTTCCTACTTACTGAAATGTATATTTTATTACAATTACATTCAAAAATAATCCAAAACTTTTTTCTTAAATAATGGTTTTTGATATGAAACACAAGTTTGGTAATATATAATTGTTAGTTTGTCATGTTTTTATTAGTGACATTTAAGTTGGAACAATGGGTTGACGAAATAATTTGTTGCTTAATTTTCAAAAATTTTTGCTGGAAAATAATTGAATTTCGAGATTTTTTCTTGAGCAGTTTACTAAGAAAAAATCATGGTAACGATAATTGCCAACATTTCAAACAATGGACCATTTGTAAACCCAGCTTGCGAATTATCGAAATAGGAAAATATTTTTGCTTCAATGCAGAAACAATTGCGTTAAATCAACTCATATTACGAACGGAATTAAAGGAATACATAGCTTGATAATATCATAATTTACGACAGATAAACGGGCTGTCAACATCAACAACAGGTTGCAAGATAAAATTATCAAATTAGGAATAAAAATAACTCATGAGATTATATTTCAATTGAAAAAAAAACTTCTATTTATTTCCTATTATTATGATAGATTTATTAATTTCAAACATCTATATAAAGAAAAAAATTCATTACGTGACACTATTCGTTCATAATTTTTATAAATACAATTGGCGGTATCCAATATAGCACTAGATAAAGCACAGCAGACTCGTCCGCCATTTTGGAGCCCACTGTCAGTTGTTTGCCGTTTACCGATGCGTGAACTTTAATATGATTTAATAAGATAATTGCAAATGACGGGCAGTTCTGGGCCCAGTTGTATCATTCATTCAAGGTATGAGTTCTGATTCTACAGATGAGTAATTTTCATTTCTCAATACATCATTTGAATGTGGAGAAATATATTCCGAGCTACTTAACCTCAATTTAGATTTAGAGTTTAACTGTTCGATTGTAAGAGGCTGAGTGCATTATTCAGAGTAAATGTCAGCATTATTGTAAAAATCTTTGTCCTTCAGTAATATTCTTAGTGATTTGCTACTAAATTGTCTTAATTTCCCGAAGTTTTGCAGTATTGCAAATTATTTGTTAGAGCACTACACTGTTGTGAGAGGTTTGGGGATTGGGAATTTTGAAATTTCAAACAAAAATGAAACCACCAGTTACAATTCCAAATAAGCTAACAAAAAAATACAAGAAGCAAGTAATTGTGTTTCATTCGATTAGAACTGTTTTTTAAATATTTATTGTATTTTCTATGATTACTTTAACTGATATCTTGTAGAAAATACTTATTTTTTTTTTGCTTATTATTATTTATTATTCAACCTGCTTTGACCAAAGCAAATATTTAAGTACTTACCTAGATACCTATTTGTTAAAATTACCATGCTACCAACTTTAATTTCATAATTCGAATATTAAACATTTAAAGATTTTGTGTAGAAAATTAATGCAAGCAGATAAATTTCTTAAAGAACAAGATGCTATTATATTCTTGTTATTATTCATCTAGAAACCTACATAATTTACACAAAATCATAAAAATAAGGATATTAAACGTTTCACAGACTTGTCAGTGGGCTCCAAGATGGCGGACGAGTCAGCTTTGATTATCTAGTGCTGTAGTATCCAACGTGACGTCACAGCTGCTACATTGTGTATAGTAACATCAAGCGAATATGAACAATCTTTTATAAATGTTGTATATCTATTTTGGTACCTTAATTTATTTAAAAATACATTTGGACCTCAAAGTGGGATGTACAAAATAAATATTCCATTCTGCCTAATAAAATGGAACTAAAATTATTCAAAACATGTAATATTCGTGCTTGGATGGGCTATAGATATATGTGAAAGATCGTGCGCGCGCATAACGTGTTCAAATTTCAACCGACAGGGCGGCAGGTTTTGGAATTATCAACTTGAATGTAATTAGTATACTCACTATTATACCACTGGATTTGACACTAGATTATCAAAAAATAAAAATCTAGATACAAACACCAATATTTTTGAAGATTCAATCTGCAAAAGTCATAGGAAATTCAGAAATATTTTTTTTCTGCATACATAAGTGAGCTTTGTAGCCCTGGCAACTCGAACGATAACGAAAGCAAACCTTCGTGTTACCTCGTTGCTATGCGTTGCTAGCTACGAAAGTAATACTTTCGGGGCCAGGACAAAAAAGTAAAAGTTTGAAAAAATGCAAATATATTAGAAATTTCAATATTCATTCAAATAAATAAGTAGTTTATAACAATAACATGATTTTATCCAATCTATTTAATTTTATTTCATCTATTTATTGGTTTTAAGTAATTATGCAATTGGAACAATTGGAAAAAGTCATGGCAGGAATATAATTTGAATTATTAACTTCTTCACTTTGTATTGGGAGATTTTTATCATTTTGAATTACGTCAAAATTCATATTTGTCACTGTTTCTTTATTTGAGGAAATACTAATGTGAATTTCATGTAACACCTTTTGTGAAATATCAATTTCATTACTTTACGAAGAAGACTTCCATTCGCTCTTTAAATCCAAAATATCGGCACCCGAAGCATTACATTTTTGTCAATTCAAGTAACGTTTTTATCAGCAAGCCATTTAGAATACATGCTGTATGTTTGATTGTACCTTTCTTTGGATTTATCCGCAAGAAGTGAGGCACATGCATTGTTAGCTGCCTTTTGAATACCATTTTCATTTTCTGTTAACATTTTAAATCGGTCGAATGCAATGTTTCACTAAATTATTGAAACTCAAAATCTGTGACAGGCGCTGAAGACAGATAACATTGTAAATAAACCGTTGCTATGGATAATTTTAGACAGGTAAAACAACCTCCATAACATCATTTCAAATGTAATAATCATTATTAAATATTAACATCTATATAGAACAGTAGCAGAAAAAATTTAATACATCACACGATGCGAAAGCCCTTTCAGGTGTTCGGAGGTTTTGAACGGCCTCGGTTTCACCTCGGCCATTCAAATACCACCTCACACAAAAAAATATACTTTCGCATCTTGTATTGTAAATAATTATTTGTAACACGTGCACCGAAAGTACTTTAATACAGAGCTATATTCTGCTCCAAAAGTTCTCCAAACCATGGTAACAATTTTCATTAATTCTCAGTTGACAGGGAATTAATGGATATTTTTGTCCACTGTGTAAAAATAAATAAATTGTGGGTCATGGATGCCGTTGGAATTGTTTTATTTTATTGGTATATGTCAAATTATTATTTGAAAGAAATTTGTGTTGTGAACGGGATAGCACAGAAAATGTGAAAAATATCAATCAATAAAATAAATCATGGAAGTTATATTTCATTTAATTAATTTACCGTAATGTGATTGCAATTGCAAAAATTTGTTTGTCAAATTGATAAGATAGTTTCAATACATCCAAATTTATTTAAAAAGCTTAGTAATGGAGGTACTTCAGTGCACTTGTTACAAAAAGTATCATATGCAATACGGGCACTGAACGACTGTCATTATTGTCACGGACAAATTTGGCTGCACGGAGCTACGCCTTGGGCTTTGCCCTCGTCTTCACCAAATGCAGCCAAATTGATCCTGGACAAAAATGACAGTCGTTCGGTCCTTGTAGCATAATATACTATTACTCTTTTAGATGACAGTCGATTATTTGACAGCAATGATTCTGTTGTCATAAGGAAGCTCAAACTGATTAGAATTTGTTAAATAAAATAAATTTACTTTAGAAGTGAATTTACTTGGTCTTTTATAAAACCGACCATAAGTAAATAGTATATTACATCTGAGGTGGAAAGTATTTCATTACAGCCGAGAGCTTATCATATGCTCGAGGCTGATATGAAATCTTCACCGAAGTATGTATACTATTTTATACACAATCATCGCCCGTATTCCGAGAAATGATTGATCCGAATTCGTTCTTTTTTCAACAAAATAAATTGATGTAGTAGTCTATGAAAACAAGAATGTTTTGAAAAATTTAACTAATTTGACATTTGTTAGATTTATGATTTATAAATCAAGTTATTTATACGTGTATCCATTGAAATTATGATAAGTGCAGATATCAATTAGTTAGAACAGTGACATGCCCCGAATCGAACAAAAGTGCTACGGATGTAAGTTCATAGCGATTTTGCTCATAATTTACACAAAATTGCAACATAATGCCGCTTATTTTCAATATTAGTTGTTTTATTTGAATTATTATATAATATGATCGGTATTTTTGTCAGCAGGGATTATTTTATTCCAACAAAGATTTATGACTGATACTAGGCAACCTGTATAAACATTTCCCACCCAAGAGATGGAAGTGTCACTTCCGACCCGTGAGATACTCCTTGCAGTTGGAAATTACATACTTTCCAACCTCCAAGAAGTTAGAAATTGCCATATTACTACAATGATTGTGAATAAATAAATTTACTTTAGGAGTAAATTTACTTGATCTTTTATAAAATCGGCCATCAATATTTTATTTTTAGCTTTTTAGTTAAAAGTTGGAGATCCGTTTGTAAGATTTTATGTGTAATAATTGACTTGAAGAATCTTTTTATTGAAAAATGGTTCTGATGTAACCACGTTTAACCCGATATTTTAAAGAAAATATTCAATTATACATTTTCATTTTGACAGGTTAGGTCGACCGAAACGTCCAAATATTAAATAAGAATATTTTTTAAGCATTTTCATAATTTTTCCATAGAAAGATCCTTAAGTCAACTAATACACATACAATTGTAACCTTTTAGTTGGAGAAATATACCGGTAACACTGGAAATTTCTAACATATTATGGTTGGTCTCTTGGAAAGATCACACCGTTCGAGAAAACTCGGTCAAAATATTAAATTCCATCCTCTATTTTCCTATCCTAGGGGGTTGAATTTTTGTTTCAAATTAAAATGTGATTATCTCCGAGGTATAGCCTATTCAATGAAAAAAAAAATCATCAAAATCGGCTCATAATCAACGAAGATATAGCATATACACAAAAATCATCATTCCACCTTTAGGGATAGAAATTTCTTTTTAATTAATATGGAACCACATCTAAGGTACCCCTTATCAAATAAAAAAATAATCATATACAATATCACAAGAAACTGTAATTTTATCAACAGTAATTACACAAGAGCTTTTTATTTTGCTGGATAAATTTCTGTTTTAACGAAACCTTGTTACCTAGCAATTTGACAAGAAAATTGTTCTAATAAAATCACGACACCGTAGGTGGAGTGATTTTATTTTTTGAACAGTTTTCGAGTCAAATTGCTGTCAGGTTACAAGGTTGAGTTGTCAAACTGAAATTTATCCCAAGAAAAATAAAATGCTAGAGTGTAATTCGGCTAGATAATTTAACGACATTCTATTTATGAAAAAGTTTATTTAAATGTGCAAATTATTGAGAGTACCATTATCATACATCGTTTCATTTGACATATTCCACTACGTATTCTTTATAATTTTGTTCATCAATTCTTCGCAAGCTTCAAGTCCAATCTAGCAAAATATTTGAAATTTGACATATTGTTGTACCTCTTTCTAATACATAATTCTGGTTTTCACAAAATACGATGAATTGTCTCCAGATACAGGATTTATTGTTTTTTGTATTTATAGACACACTTTACTTAATATTTTCATTTATATTTTCTTCGGGAATATTCCAAATTCTGTTTATTTTGCAGTTTAAGCATAGACAGATTATGCAAATGACATAAATATAGTGAGTGTTTTGGTTTGGTTGCTAGGAGAAAGGTAAATAACGTTTTATCACTTGCAAAAAGTTACCTTCCTTTTTATCCGCTGTCAAAACGATAAAATTGTTTTTTATATATGGCTTACTTTATATTGGAGTGGAATTATCAATAAATTTCTCTTGTACATATTTTTTATCTAGTAACATCGTGAGAGTCATCTGTCCGATTTTAAATGATGTTGGCTGAAACTACTAACCTTTTTTATTGCAAAATGCACTAAATTGTCTCCATATGCTCTTTTGCCATGTTTGTTTTGTATTTTCAGACTTTTTGTTTCCAATTTCATTACAAATTTCCACGAAAAATGCATTTCTAAAACGATTAAATTTTGACATCTTCAAAAACTGATTGTTTATATTAAAACTGTGTATTGTTTCTTCATGGCAAAGGCAATTTATCGCGATAAAATAGTCTTGTGAATTTACAGCGGTAAATTCCCGTTGGCAAGCGATTTGCTACTATAATAATTGTCACTGTAACTATGCAAAATTTATCAGTATAATTGACATGAGTGAGATAATCATTTATTATACCATAAGTACAGAGTGATCAAAAATGATTGTCCGTGCCGCCTTGTTCTGATTTTTTCTTTGCCGCCTGCTTGAGATAGTGAACTTCAAGTGACAGATGACAGTTCCTCTGAAAACACTATTCTAACCTAAAAATTTGGTAGAATAATAATAAATTTCCAATAATCATTCAATAATACAGCTATTTATTTACTTCCTTGTTTTTTGAATCAGATTATGGATAAATCTATCACAAAATATGCAAAATATACGCCACTGTGTTCTTGAAATGTCGGTAACGTAGTTATCAAAATAAATAAATTTTTACTAACTTTATTCCATGAAGGTAGTTTTGATCATAATGCGAACTTTTGCTAGTCATGTGACAGACAATCTTTATTGATCACTCTGTAGTTGAAGTATTATCAATTATTTTTTTGGTGCTATCACGAATGTTTATTGTGCTTGCTTTTGAATACCACGAGTGGTATTCACAAGCACAATAAACATTCGTGATTGCACCACAAAAATAGTCTATAATACTTCAACTACAAATTGTATATGGAGGACTATTCCAGGAGTCAAAACATTTTTCCAATTTAGTTTCCTATGAATCAAGAAACAAGTCACGTAATTTTCATGGAAACGAGTAAACAAACTTCTGTCAAATTAAAAAATTAGAATTTCATGCATTTTTTTTGACGAATAATAGAGAAATAAACTGCGTTCTGATATGGAAACTAGTTCAAAAAGGTTTGGTGATAGATCAGACGATGAAATTGATGAAGATATTCAGAAAAATTTTCCATTGAATACGAAGAAAGCACTAGATTACAAATTGGAGGTATCCACATCTTTGAGTAAAATACTCACTTTGACCAGTAGTATAATACCCGATATTTCTACGCGTCCAAATACCTACTGATATGCACCGTTTCTATGGCGATTTAGTATTGTTAACCTTGTGTTAAATACTACGAATGGAACAGTCAAAATAATTTTATGGAGTGAAAATTGTAATTAATTAGCAAAGCAACTAATTACAAGATTGATAATTATTATAGTTAGTTGATAATAAATATAAGCACGAATATTCAACATTCAATTGTTCGTTTATCTTCTACATGAACCTTATTCACACCGCTAACAAACTCGCTTGCAATCCTTTCTAATTATTCATACAAATCTGTTGAAACGTAGCAGTTATATTTGCGCTTTTCCATGTTTTTCTTAATTTTTAATTGTTGTTAAACAATTGTGTATATTTTAGACTTTCACGACCTTTGCAATGCACACACCGAGCGTTGCAAAACGCACGACAAACAAGATTATGTGTTATTAACAGCAAAGACAAATAATTTGTCATTGTAAAGAGTAGTTGCGAATCGTAAAAGGAATGAAAAAAATACGTTGTTAAGTGGTTGGAAGTGTGGGTTTAATGGCTGTAGTTGAATATTCAACAGATGAAGATGTTTGCCAACTTATCCCAATGTCATATTTAATTTTTATTCAAACCATTAAAAATCACTGTTGAGAACCACTGTAAGAATTCAACGCACACTAGTCACGAAGCAACTATAGAATTTTGCATACCATAATTACCTTTCAACAAAAAAAATGATTGGTTTTGAATCTGCAAAATTCATTCCGCATAAGAACTAGTTGGGTAGGAATATCAGTATTGCCAACACACTACAACTAACTTGTTGCTTTTAATTTGCTTTGGGACCAATGAGGCACATCATCCAGTACTCTCAATTTACGTTTTGATGCAGTTTCCACTCAAATGTCATAAGTTTTTTGTTGACTTGTTTGTTTGTTGTTGGGAAAATAACTATGCAAATATGGGAGACCGGAACCGGCATTTGTATAGCGAGTTAATAATATTTATATTTTCTATATTGTTCTTTCGAAAATTCTACTTCTTACGGTTTCATGAAATCTTCAGTTTGGACAGTTTATCGTCACGAAAAACCATCTTATAAGAAATTTGCTCCATTATTTTAAAATAATGGGCAACTGAATCTAAAAGTTGCCGTACATCCCTCGAAGACAATGTACATGAAGGATCTCCTTAAAAGTATAAAACAATAGTGGATAAATATTACGCTAGTTTTTTTGTATTACGCCTTACAACGTTACAACAATGCATCAATTCACTAGTCGTAGTCGCAAAATTGATGGAATTAGAATTCCAAATCGTATGACGTGTTCTAAAGACAGTTTGTGGCTGTTTCAATGGAGATAACTGGATTTTCGTCACTGTGGATGAAACATTGATGCACCACTACACACCTGAGTCCAAGGAACAGTACAAACAATTGGTTGCCAGCGGACAAACGGTACTAAAAAATTTGACGTGAACATCACGTGATTTACTTGTACATCATTGGATATATATATATATATATATATATATATATATATATATATATATATATATATATATATATATATATATATATATATATATATATATATATATATATATATATATATATATATATATATATATATATATATATATATATATATATATATATATATATATATATATATATATATATAATACGATGTGATTTTGTGTTTGATCGTATATATCATCGGGTATGTATAATCAAACACAAAATCTCATCGTTCCACAGTTAATCGTTTTGGATTTACTCAAGAGATTCTAAAAATCTGTCAAGTAAAATGCGCTTTCAGCCAAGTCAGTTGCTATGGAAACAGTAGGCCATTATTCTTATATTACAACTAGGGCTGTCAATATCCGTGGAAATTCCAATCCGGATATCCGTGCAAGTATTTATCCGGTATCCGGAAAAACCGGTATCCGGCTTAGGACAACGGATAATCGAATATCCGGATAAATCCGGATAACCGGATAAAACGAAAATCCGGATTGACCAGTATGTTTTGCAAATTACATGAGTCAAACAATTTGGCTTTTCATAACGAATTCTGTACAAAATTCTATCCAATTCCGCCAATAATTTTATCTATATTTTTGAATGAGCATATTTCTCACGTTACATCACAAAATCAGAAGACCCAAATAATTTTGAAATATGTAGGTACTTAAGCAGTGATACAATGCCTTTATGTTATTATTTTAAATTTTGGTATAAAATTACTAATTTATCAACGTTTTCGGTGAGTAGACAACTTCTTTTTACGGATACTATATTACCAGTTGACGAAAGTAATCGTTCAGATGGTGTAGATGTTGCGAGAATATCTAATTGCGCAGATGCATACGACGGAGGACAAGAAGACATTGCCGCGTATGCTGGAAAAAGGAGATATACAAATAATTATATCGGTATATTCGAATATCTGCTTTATCCATATATTCAGATAGTCCGTTTATGTGGATAAAAATCCGGATATTTGGATAGCCGGTTTATCCGCATGGAGAAAATCCGGATATTCGGATATCCGGTTTATCCGGATAGGAAAAAAACGGATATTTTAAAAATGAAAATCCGGATATTCGGATATCCGGATCTCATCGACAGCCCTAATTACAACATTCCTAAATACTGATTTCCAAAATTCTACGACTACAAACAGATCTGAATTTATGAGCAAAATTAAAAAATAAATTCCTACTGAAGTGCACTTCCGGTTTAGTCTATTGTTATGAAAATAGTAGGCAATCATTCAGATGCTACAGCAGACTTAAATACCAAATTTCAATATTCTACACCTGATCGTTTCAAATTTATGCGAAAAATTCCAAAAGACTGTCAAGTAAAGTGCACTTCCAGCTATGTGGATCTCAATAAAAATAGGATATGAGCATCTAGACGGTTTAATCTTCCTAAATACTGAATTCTAACAATCTACGTTCAATCGTTTTGGATTTATGCGAAAAATTCAAAAAATGTTTCGAATAAAGTGCTCTTCCGGTTTAGGCGATAGCAATCATAATGCAAGGTGTACAACTAGATATTATAAAAGTACCTAATACAAAGTTTAAATATTCTACGACTGATTGTTTACAATTTATGCGGAAAATTCAAAAAGTCTGTCATATAAAGTGCACTTCCGACTCAGCCGATTGTTATATAAATAGAAGATGACCATTGAGATGCTACAGCAATTTCAAATGCTAATTTCCAGTATCCTACGGCTGATCATTCTGGATTTATGCGGAAAATTGAAAAAAAATCTCAGGTAAAGTACACTTCCGGTTTAGCCGATCGCAATCATAATGCAAGATGTACAATAAGATGTTATAGAAGTTTTTTATACGAAATTTCAATATGCTATGGCGGATCATTCTATATTTATGCAAAAAATTCAAAAAAAGTTTTAAAGTGCACTTTTGGCTTGGCCGATTCTTACAAAAATAGCAGATAACCATTCTGATACAACATCAAGTTTAAATACTGAATTTCAACATCTTACGGTTGATCATTCTGGATTTATTAGAGAAATTCGAAAAAAGTTTCAAGTAAAGTGTACTTCCGGTACAGACAATTGGAACGATAATGCGAGGTGCACAACTAGACCCTAACCAGTCTTAAATACAAAACTTCAACATTATACGTTCAACCAGTTTTGAAATTTGCGAGTTACGCACAAACGCACGTACGTACGCACGCACGAACATACGTACCGACATCAAGCCAAAAATAGTCAAAATGGATTCAGGGATGCTCAAAACTGATATTTCCATCAAAATCTCGATAGGTGTATTTTGTCGGTTTCACAATACTTGTTACTTTGTACAAGTAAGTCAAAAAACAGCAACTGTCTTTTAAGATTCGGATAGTCTTTGTCAATTATTTGGAAAAAGGCGCATTCAAACAACCACGATTGGCTCATAAAAAAGTTTTTTCGCAATACGACAATACATCAGCTTACTCCCTTGTAGTTGTGGTCGCGAAATTGGTTGAGGTGTTTCAAAGACGTCAACATAACTACTGGCATCGTTTCATCACTGTGGACGAAACAAGGATAAACCACCACATGTCTAAGACTAGATAACAGTTCAAACAATAGATTGTCAGAGAAAAATCGGTACCAAAAAGCAGAAATTGTCTTTTAGAATTCGAGAGGAATAAACTGTAAGGAACAATGCCCCTAAGGACGTCCATTTATAGACGGGTGATACACACAATAGAGTTGTTGTCTAAACTGGCGCAACTGATCGACATGTGTCAAGGACAGATGACGGCTTCAGGCCGAAAGGAAATTCCTGGAAAGATTTGAGAAAACTGAGTCGAATGGGGTACAGTAGAACAGTAAGTAAAACAGTGAGCGAGTAAGGCAGCACGAGGAGAAATTAAAGAATAGTCGGAGCGCGTAGAAGTAATATTGGTTGGTTACGAAGCGCACAAAAGTGAAGTAGACGAAATAAATAAGAAGCGGTTGAAATAAAAACTGAAGAAGCGTTGCATCCTCGTAGAAGTGGAACAGTTATTTACAATCGAGTGCGTTAAAGTAGTATTTTACAGTTTTGTTTGAGAAACTATCTTGAAGCGCTGTAAAATACTAGACGCAAGTAATTTGTATTAAAATTTTTGACAGACAAAATAAATTTCAATAAATAAATGAGAAGTTTCAAATATACAATTATTAGGTTCCTTTCAGTTGTCATTGTCATATTTTGACATATTACTTTTATATTTTGCTTCGATTATGGTTAATTTTGATTATATATTTCTAGTTCTTTGGTGACAGTATTCGTTATGATTGTATCAGCACATAACCACAACTATCATTCTTACAAAAGAGCGATTGCGAGGGATTTCAATCTGGGGGATTTAAGGCGATCACATCGATTCGCTCAAGACCGCAGTTTTGCCGTTTCACTAGCATATTGTAATGATTATTGCTTTAGAAGGATTGTTTATTGTTTAAATAAAAATCACTATTTAATAAATGAAAGAAAAGAAAATAAAAGTTTTATTCTTCGAAGTATTACTAAAGTACTAAACCTAACACTATACAATTTATTTCTCACTTACTACTATTAAACAAAGCCACCAATATTTATTTTTAACAATTTATTTATTTATGACACTGATTCACTATTTCACTGTTTACTGTTCACTGTTCCCTCAGTCAGGTCGTTTGTTCATTTCTGGAGATGTTCTAGGTTAGTCGAGAGCACGTTACTAGAATTTTCGATCGTGCGGGGCGAAAAGACGAAAAGCCCCGCCCAGACAGGGCCGGATTCGCACGTTACAATATGATTGCTATGGTTGGTACTTCGAATGTTAATGTCAAATAAACTAACAATTCGTAGATAAGATCAAACAGTACATTATTAATAAAATTAAACCAACCTGTAGCAAAAAAGATGTAAGAACCCAATTTATGCCTGTGTAAATTTATCTGTTATAAATTATAAAATTGAGAGCCCATGAAATTATCTGTCATATTTACAAGTCAAAATATTGAGACAATCGACATAATGTAGAATCGAAAGTACTGTAATGTTATTTACTATTTATTTTTATGATTTATTAAAATAATAAATTACATAACTAACACTATTTCTAATGAATAATTCTAATTTAAACTAAAGATTATTACACTACACTATAACTTAACTTTAATTATTTATGTCAATATTGATTTATTTTAAATAACACAATTTATTTCAATCACTAGCAGTCCATATTATAAGGTCTCTGAGCCAAAATCAATAATACTCCTCGTTAAGTCAGCCACTGATATATGCCCACTACGTTTTTCCCACAAACGTCCAGGCTTTTCTAGAAAGCGCTTGAAGGTACCAGCAATTTTTAGAAAACAAATATATTCGCTTCTATTTCTTGATGTAAAACATTTCCACAATAATTCTAAGCACCAGTAAAGCCGAAATGACTAATTTATAGGCTTAAATTCGTTACAGTACAAACTGGAAAGACGTCTTTTCAATAATTCAAATTTAATGATGATTTCTGTAAAAATAACCGCTTCGACTCACCTTTCAATCGCGGGCGTTGTGAGTTTGAAGCAGTCGCGATTAATAGCGTCATCTATGAGGCATCGATCATGTGGAACGATTATTAAGGCGACATGAGCGTTGCGGTCGCCTAGTGGGACGTAGCCTAAGTTTAAAGTTGTCGTCTCTTCATATAAATTATTGAATTTTATTTATATTTTATAATAAATCTATTATTTTACACATTGTAACCAACTTTTTCAACATTATTTGTACAAAAATCCAGTTGGTCATCAATCATGAATAATTGTACGTTCTTTTTACAGTTCAGAAGGCCAAAAATATATTTTCGAATGTGCGAAGCTATTTTTAACATGAAAAACATATCGAAAGTAATACATTAAATTTTATTAGAGCTAATAATATATCTTTTGCCATTCAAAACTATTAATTGAAGGTAAAAAGACTTAAAAACAAATGAACGTGAGAAAACCATAAACTCTTGTTTATCTAAATTCCTAGGCAATCAGAACTAAACTAAAACACTTTATATTTACGACTCAATCCGAGCTTGAGAAGGTAAAAGGTCTTGATATGTAGAAATCTAAATCTAATAGTTGTTTTGTTGAACATATGTGAAAGAGGTACATTCATTACCATAGGCTTATTGGGTGTAGTCGATATCTAACCAATAACTTTCTCTAGATGGGTTAAAGAATTCTTTAATTATACAGTGACTCTCAATCTTTTCAAATAATGAACAAGGTTTAGTTAACACTTGTAACGTCAATATTTAGAGAACAATCGACGGTAGCAGTAAAGTCAGTGGAGTAACTTTCCTTTTTTAATATTTACCTTCCTAGAAAAGAGGAGTGGTGCACACAACTTCCGTTTGATAAGGAACAAGTTTTGAAATACTCTTCAAATGTTAATACGTCAATATGTCATTGATTATATCTTAAAAAACTTTTGAAATAAGAAAGTCAATTATTTTTTAATTATTCTCCAAAGTGGAAGCTAAATCAAAATCAAAAAAATTCAAAAAGTATTGCACGTATTTTTTTTAATTAAAAATTTTGTACTTTTCAATACGGCTTTCAGTTTCATAACGAGATTCAACAGCAGGATCATTAGCGTAGTAAAACTAGACAAGTTACTAAATAAGTCATTATGAGCTTTACAAATTCGTTTAAATAAATCTCAATTGAGTAATACTGAAGTTGGCGTCTTTTAGGTTTGTAAATTTATGAAAAAATATACAAAACAATTATTTAAATGTTAAAAATTAGGATCTAGTTCACGTATGAGTGCGTACAATTATTTTTGCTCAATTTTAACGACCACTGTTTGAGGTTAAGTCATATTACTCACACGAGTGAGGTTATGTAAGTTGCCAAAGGCTGCCGATGGCCTCGCATGCGATTGTTTTGTTTTTCAGTTGTTATGAACGGCTTTGTTTATTTACACCTGCGGTTTATGCGTTATTCGATTGAATTTTTATAGAATGAATGAATTAATATATAATTGAGGATATATAAATAATCGAGATTTGATTTAAAAATTGGTAGAATGTTTTTGTTATTAAAAAAACTAACCCGCAAGGTTCCATCTTTTAAATTATTCAAGTATCAAAAAGGTATTATCGCAAATTTTATTTTATAAATTGGCGATCAATAATAATTTATCGAATCAGAATAGAAAGTGTTGTGTAGATTTTGTCGATTATCCATAATTAATTTCTTCGAATCATCGATGTGTATCATCTATAATCAAATGCATGTTCTGATGGAAACTATATGTAAATTATTGAATTAATTATTACGCTTCATCAAGCCTCAATTATAGTATATTCACCCTGTATAAGCTAATTATTATTATACTAAATAGTTCAGAAATTTTCACATAATTAATTTTAAATGTTGCAGATTCTGGTCAAATAATGAAATATCTTTGGACTGAATTAGAATTAAAATAGATGAATCAATTAATAAATCAGGCCGTAGATTCGGTTTTCATGCATTTTTTTGTCTACATAAACTCACGTGACAATATTTAAAGAAATCACAAAAGTTGAATGAGTAAGAAAACGTTCAGGGGAGTCTGAATACGAGCGCGCACAGCAAAAAACAGTATTTAAGAAAAAATAAATTTACGATAGTTGAATTGAAGACCACTCAATCATTTTCTATTAGTTCGTCATTTAGGTCAGGCGTGGTGCAAGTAACACGCAGCCAACTTTAATTCCATGCTGAATAAATCAACTTTTAAATCAGAATAAGCAATCAGATCATTTATTACAACGAAATCTTGCTGAACAATGAAGTTAACCGCACCTTAATTTGGAGTTTTGCTTATGCTATTTCCCAATAACATGTGTGAGTGTATTGTTTGTAAAATCGAATATGGATTTACTGTTGCGAAGTGCTAATGATTTAGGACGAACGTGAGTGAAGTTAGCTAATATTAAATCGTAAAATAATAGATTTAGTGCGCTTAAAGTGAAGTGATAAAATCTGGAGATTTATGAAGGGACTTTTTACTCTCGGGAAGTTTTGCATTAATCTTAATACAGAAATGTGTCTTCAAGATTATTTTTATTTTTGACGTGATTAATATTAATTATGAGTCTGACCTACAGTTTTCCTTTTCGGCTCCATTAAATATTAAAATATTTCCCACAATTTTCCTTGCAAAAACCGTTTTCACAACTACAAATTACTGTTCTAAATAGATTTCCCATACTTACGGTATAATCACGCGGAGAAAGTTTACATGTAAGATACATTAGCACAAGATTATGAGATTTTCCGGTGTTACGCCCCTGGCATTTAAACATTTCGTATTGGAAGTAAAACTAGAAGGTTTGAGACGTATTCTTATCCTTTGAAATGTTCGCTACATCTCGGGAGTTCAAGGCAAACATGTGTTTTTATCTCAAACATTTAATTCTGTTAGAAACAATACTTCAATAAATATTGAAAAAATGCATTGTTGATTTTATTGTCTTCAATTAAAAGTTCACCCTTGAAACTATGATATATGAATAAAATATTTAACCGTCAACAATCTAAATCCTTGTACAAATTGTCCCTGTCAGGATCCCTACCGTGCACTACAATTATAAACTAATTTCTAGCTGGTTTAAAAATGCCTTTACAATTTTCCAGTTGAAGAAACTTGAATTATTTCCATAAAAGACAATAATTGGAGGCGAAATGCAAAAACCTTGTATCTTGGATAGCTAATCTTTTCAGGAATTATATTGAGATTCGAAAAATTGATACTTGGCTCGTTTGGGTTTTTTCCAATTCTTACATGTTTTCAGAATCCAGAAAAAATGCTTAATAAAGCCAGAAATAATTTATCAAATCCAGATGACGTCACTATCATTCGATCGTAAGAATGTTGTTAGATCTACTTGCACGCTGAGATCAAGTGTATATACAGGGTGTAACAGCGAAACGAGCTACCTCGAATAACTTTCATGTTATTGAAGATACAATAAAATATTATGGAACAATCTTTTGCAGGACCAAGGGGAACACCCAATTATGGGAAAAAATATTTTCTTGAACCAGTGGCTCTCAAACTACAACACAAAGTTACATTTTTTCAAATGAGATACTATATATTTTTTAAGCTCATTCGATGGAGTTTTTTCTTCTGTATTCAACCATGTATTCGTTTCATACCCGTACATCATGAAAACATTCAGAAAAATGCGACTGAAATTTGAATAAATGTCATTTTCATAGTAATTTTTCAGCAGGCTATGAACAATTGAGCTACATAAAAACATTAAATTATTTGTAAATAACTTCATAAATAGTGTTCTAGCTGATTTCTATCTCTTTCTAAACATAATTCAAATCATCTATAGATTTTTCAGAATTTTTTTGAATAAAAACGACTTTTGATTTTATAATTCAAATCTTTTCAAAACTGATTCAAAAGTTGCATTATTAATTATTTCTTTCGGTGTTAAAGTAGAGTACGCATCTCTTACGCGATCCGTAAAATTTTCTTTTGTTGTTATTGGTGTAGAGTACACTTTATAGCAATTTGCAATAATAGGAATGCATTAAATAATTCAAATTGACAGATAGCAGATTTTGTTTTTCATAGCCTACTGAAAAATAACTATGAAAATAAAGTTTATTTCATTCGCATTTTTCTCAATATTTTTATAATGTGATGTGAGGGTATGAAACGAATACATGATTGAATTCAGAAAAAAAACTCTATCGAATGAGCCTAAAAAATATATAGCATTTCATTTGAAAAAATGCAACATGTGTTGTAGCTTGAGAGCCACTGGTTAAAAAAATATTCTCTTCCAAATTTAGGTGTCCTCTTCAATAACATAGAAGTTATTTGAGGTAGATCGTTCCGCTGTTACACTCTGTATATGCCAAGCAATTTGCAGTAATCTTTCTTATGTGCATTAGTTTTTATATTTTATAACAGTATTTTTCCGTATATAATATCACAAGATACTGTAATTTTATCAATAAATTTTTCTTGAAAACATTGATTACCTAGCAACATCGTGAGAGTCATCTGTCCAATTAAATCACGAGAGCGTAGCTCGAGGGATTTCATCTGAGCAGATGACTCGAAGGATGTTGCTTGAAGGTAATCAATGTTTAAAAGAAAAATTTATGATAAAATTAAAGTCGCGAGTGGTATTTGTGGAGAATATTTCTTGAATGAAATTGCTACTATAAGTATCTATTAAATAATGTTAGTTGCAACTACTAACCTTTTTTATTGAAAAATGCACTAAATTGCCTCCATATACTCTTGTATATTTCAACTTTTTGTTTTCAATTTCATTATTTTCGGCGAAAAATGCATTTCCAATACGATTAAATTTTGACATTTCCGAGAACTGATTGTTTGTTTATATTAGAACTGTGTATTGTTTCTTCATGACAAAGGCAATTTATCGCAATAAATCGCTTGCCTACGGGAATTTACCGAGGTAACGGGAATTTTCAGAGATAAATTCCCGTTGGCAAGGAATTTATTATTATAATTGTCATTGTAACTATGCAAAATTTGTCCGTATAATTGACATGAGTGAAATAATCAGTTATAATGTCGTTGAAAAAATACTTCAATAATAAACTACAACTCAAATGCCCGGTTTTATAAAGGGCAGAGTATTTTACTTCCAGAGTAAATAAAATTTACTCTGTTAGATGACAGTCGATTATTTGACAGCAATGATTCTGTTGTCATAAGGAAGCTCAATTTGATTAGAATTTGTTAGATAAAATAAATTTATTTTAGGAGTAAATTGAAACAAACTGATTGATGGGAAAAAAAACCCCACTTGACTGAATATTAGCAGAAAATATGTGAGCTACTGTAAAACTATACAGCTGCAGTGATAGTTACGTCATGAATAGCGCTTGTTTATTTTAATATTTCGATTTGGATACTAAACAAAACATGAAAATTTGTGTATTTATATCAACAATTGATAGCTAACTTTTCCTGGTGGTTTGGAGGTTAAAATTAAGCGACAACATCTGTCACGCATATCACTTCAAAACCTCATATTTTCCAAACAAATAATCGTAGAGTAATGAAAAAAATGCTAAAAGAAAGCCAAGATCAGCACGATCCTTTATCTACCTACCCTAATGGTACAGGGGGCTGAATATGCAATAAGAATGTGTCACATTTACTAAAATAATAATTGCAGAATTATGAAATGAATGCTCATATAAGCTTATGTAGTATCATTTATCTATAATTTTGGTGGAATAGGGAGTTGAATATATAATTAAAATGTATCACACTTCTAAAGCTTTATCTATTAAAAAAAATCTGTAACAACCCTTGATATCACAACCCTGTCGGTGTTGAGAAAAAAAATTTCAAGGCCCATGTTTTTAAAATAATAATCGTAGAACAATAAAGCCCATATTTTCTGAAATTATAATCGTGACATGATAAACCTAACTTAATTACGAAGTTTATGAAGTGCCATTTATCATAAAACCAATTTTAATCTTCTATCTCTCAATCCTCGTGGTATACAGGGTTAATTGATGCAACAAAATATGTCACAATCTGAAAGTGTTTATCTTCCAAAGTAATAATCGTAGAAAAATAAACAAAACGCTCAAAGAGGGCCCATGTTATGCCACTTATTATAAAATAAGTTTTAGCCCTTCAACTTTGAGCCCTACCAGTGAAGGGGGTTGAATAATGTTACGAGAATCTATCACACTCACAAAACTTGTATCTCCTAAAATAATAATCATAAAATAATGAAATAAATGCAGATAGTAAGCTTATAGTATTTTTTGGCATAGAACTGTGTTCAGCCCTTTATTATTCAATCCATAAGTAAGGCAGCATAAAAAATCAAACTAGAGGAAATTTTGTCCAAATATTTAGAATAATGAATTAGACGTCAATAGGAAGCTATATAATGTCATTTATAATAAAATCAGATTTAACCCTCCATTCTTCAATTCTAGTGGTATGGAGGGTGAAATGATGTACGAAAAATCTTCAAAAAGTTTTATTTTATGGAATAATAATCATAAAATACTGAATTAAACGATAATACAAAGCTTATAAATACTATTTATCACTGAGCCCATTCAAATTCTGCTGGTTAGGGGTTAAATAATTCAACAAAATCTGTTACAGTTTCGAATACGTAGATATATCTTCTAGAATAAAAATCGTAGAATATTGAATCACCGTAGTACCATTTATCATAAAACTAGATTTGACAATCACTGGATCTTCCAACCCTACCGGTTCAGAGGGATGAATACAGGAACGGTAATTTATCATACTTCTGTAATTAAATAATAGTCCAAGATCGCAGACCCACCAGACGTTACTCATTTTCTGAGAAACAAAATGTGTCGAATAGAATAGTGTTAGTATGTATTTTGATCATACGCATACTTGCTAGCTTGGGCCGACGGCCAATTTACAGATATTATGTGCTAGAGGTACGTTAAAACATTACTCACTTTTCTTAAAGTTTAAGTGCTGATTTTTATGTAAATATGTTTTAGAGAATATTGTTGAAAATTGATAATCAACACTGCCAGACACTTCCCATCGACGGTAATTCCTGCTAGACGCTTCAAAGCTCGCAAAAAAACACATGATCTTGCTTATAGTTATATGATACTCAGGGAACAATTTCAATACTTTTTGAAAACTGCCAGACCAAAAGAATGTTGGATGCTCATAGATACTTCCCTAATATAAAGCATACGAAAAATAACAATTTAATTGTGTCTGAGAGGATGTTTGGCCCCTACGATTGATCTGGCTGATTACAAAAAGTATTAAAATTATTCCCTGAATATCACAATCATATAAAAATTAGGAACTATAAGAGAGATTACGTTGTTTTTTGCAAGCTTTAAAGCGTCCATCAGAAATTACCAGCCTTGGGAAGTATCTAGCAGAGTTGACTATCAATTTTTAACAATTTTCTCTAAAACATACATAAAAATCAGCATTCAGACTTTAAGAAATGTGAGTAATGTTTCAACGTACCTCTAGCCAGTGATGGCGAACCTTTTCTAGAAGTGGGTTAAATTTTGTTAATTATTTTTTTTAGCACTAGTTCGTGGATCACTAAGTCAGTGGCGTCACTTGGAAATCGGGAGAGAAAGATCGTTCAAAACTACTTTTTCTTTGGTTCTCACTTTTAAAAATCCTCCAAGAAATGTACGTCCCTTTTTTATTTAAAAACTTTTCATTAAATAATGAACAAAACTGTGATTGGATTGCTTATGTAGTGCTATTTGTTCCAAAATCAGTTTCAGCTCTTGAATTTTCAACTCTGCCGTTTTTAGGGGGTTGAATAAAGCAGCGAAAATCTGCCACATTGAAAGCTCATATTTCCAGGAATAAAAATTGTCGAATAATAATCCTAACGTTAAGACAAAGCTTACATAGTACCATTTATCCAGTTTCAATCCCCCATCTTTCAACTCTAATGGTTCAGGGGAAGGGGTGGAATGATGCATTGAAAATCTGTCACATTTTGCAAGTTCAAATTTTTAAAAATAATCAATCAATCAGTGATTGTAGGCTTATATAGCGCCATTCATTTTAAAACCAGTTTCAGCCCTTGGTCTTTCAATCTGCCGGTTTAGGGGGTTAATAATACAACAAAAATCTGTCTTATTTTGAAAGCTTATATCTCCCAAATTAATAATCGTATAATTTATAAAACCAAACGCTGTTGGACAGCTCACAAAGTGCCATCTATTATAAAACCAGTTTCAGCCCTTGATTTTTCAATCCTAATAATATAAGAGCTTGATGTGAAACGAAAATATGTCACATTTTGAAGGCTTACAATTCATGAAATAATAATTGTAGAATTATGAACCAAACGCTGATGAACTCTTCATTTTTCAACATTTCAATCCTTAATGTAGTTCTACGTCTTCAACTGCAGCACAGTCTTAACTGAATCTTTTATTTTATTATACGTAAAACATTAAATGTAATTTTTTTTATAGAAATTTATTGCATTATCGCTTTTTGAGGATAAGTTATTAAATTTAACAAGTTCTGTACTTCACAATAATAAATGGAGGTTCTGAGTTAACAGCCGTTAATTTATAAGTACTGCTATCTAATGGTGTAAACTAAAGTAATACTCAACTCTAGTGTGTTGATAAAAAACAACAATCATATTCTATAATAAGGAAGCATTATTATTTTCCTACTTTCTACTAACACAATCCAATTCTCTTCCAATAATTACACCTGTATATCCTTTCTTTGTTAGCATATATCATTTTCCCTGTCATATCCGTTTAAAAAACTATTTAATAACCATGTAAGATATTAAATTATTAAACACCATGAAAATTGTGCCAAGTACAAATGAATTGTAATTTTGGTTAATTTAACGGATGGAGCTAAATTGAAATATTAATTTTATAGCACACTATATTTATTTATTAATTACTGTAGTTGAGAATTATGCAAAAAATGTATCAAGTTTCTTGCATTTTTTATCTTACTTCACTTTAAATTGATAGTAAATTATGGATTATTAATTTTAATTAATAAATTTTGAGCAATACTGTTATAAATATGAAAAAATTATATTTTTTACTATTTATTGAAATATTTTTTGATTTCAGATGGTTATGAAGAGAAGACACGAGTAAAAAGACCTAGAGCTCCACCCCCACCGGACCCAGAAATCAATTTAGAGCCAGAACAAGACTTGGATGAAAGGAATGGTCCTCCTAAAGGGAATTTTGTGCCTCCCGGATTTTTGAGTCCTTCAGTACAGGAATATTTGGAATTAGGGAAATCTATACCAGGTAAATATATTTGAATTTGGGACATTTCAAAAGGAGAAACTGAACCGATTATAAACTGAAGATGATTTCAACAAATTACTACTTTAATCGTTTACGTAAAAACCTCATCTTCAGTAAGTTAATCTTACTTTCTAATGTGTACTTTATATTATATAATACATATAAAATGTAGTATGTACTAAATTTATTAAATAAAAAAAAATATAAAAGTGAAGTGACTTCCAAGAGCTTTTTGTTTAAAAATTGTTCTAATTGGATGATGCAAAAAGTGGAGCAAGGATTGAGAGCAATGCAACATTTATTTACGCGCTATTGCAAATTATAATGTCTTATTATTATTATAAGATCATTATTTACTCACGGCCTACCTTCTTAGTCATTATTTTTTATGATTTATTCGCATTAAGTATACAAATCATCAAGAAAAATTGAAAGTGTGTCAGAGAGAATTAGAACCGTCCAAACAGTGGGATTCAAATCCATAATCACACTAATCACAATATAAAATTGCTGTCTTACCCGATAAAAATTCTTTGCAGCAACCCGCAGCACTTGGGTGTTATGAAAGTCACTTTTTCAGAGAAAATAATTAAAATTTTTGTTTTAGGTCGTCCAGGTACAGACTACCCAGTTCTAGGCACGGTTCCTTACACCAATTTCTACTGCGATGAACAGCCCTACCCTGGATTTTTCGCCGATCCTGAGACTAGATGTCAAAGCTGGCACTATTGTGATTTAGATGGAAGGCAAACGACCTTTTTGTGCCCTAATGGAACACAATTCAATCAAGCTGTTTTTATTTGTGATTGGTGGTTCAATGTTAGGTGTGATTTGAGCACGAGGCTGTATGCTATTAATGCTAGATTGTACGGAAGGCCAAAATTGGACCCTGCCAGACCTCATAGGGTCATAACGAAGCAGTTATTGGAAGATATTTTTGCGGATTAAATTTGTTGAAATTTTAAGGGTGTACATAATATTAGGCTTTCTGCTTCCAAATGAGAAAAAAATAATTGAAATTTAGCATAAATGTGATTTTACTAATATATACAAATAAATTTTATATTAAAATAATGTGGATCGCCATATTATTAATTTATAATAATGTATGAATATTAATTTACTATTAAGAATAAATATTTTTAGAATTTAGTAGTTGCAATATTTGCACAATCATCGTTGCAGATCAATAAAAATTTATAAAATATTTATTAAAAAAAAAATACCGGTAGTTACATACGTAATTTTAGTTTTATATTGTCTTGTAATATTTGGAAATGAGACCACAACAAAAATAAAGTGTGTAGAACGCTGTAATTGATTTCTGACCACATCAAATGGCGAAAATAAATAAATGTTATTTTAAAATGTGTAAAATAAATTTCATTTTTCAACGCATTTTTGTTTTTGTTTTTACGAGAACAGTGTGAATGAAGACCTTTTTGAGTTTTTCTCTCCTAATTATTATAAAATAAAATAAAGAGAAAAGGATTCGCAATCCGTAGCACACAGATAAGTTACTGGTTGCCTGCTTACTAAAGAGACTCCTACGTTCGAGCAAAACACGAACCCTAAAACAAAACTTTAAAAAAATAATTATGGTACTACAAGGCCGTTCGAAAATTCAGTAGGGTATTATTTCGCCAGATTTTTGATTTTATTGTTTTTATTTCAAGCAGTCCAAATAAACAGTGATTATACAAGGTGTGCAACGAAACGAGGAACATAGGAATTCAACATAGAATTTTTAAATTGTGCGAATATTGGCTTTCCTGTATATTTTAGAGCAAAAGTGCAAGAATGGAAAATTGTTTAAAACAAATTTTCACTTATGAAAAGTCTTTTTTTGATGCAGTAGCATTGAATATTTAGAAAATAAAATATGACATTTTCGTCAAAAATCAGATAGCCATGAAATAAAAAACGAATGGAACAAACTTCAATGGGGTTATTCCAAAAAAAAAAATATTTTGTTTTTTCGCTAAATTACGAAAAAATATTGAATTTCAAACATATCTGTAATTATAAGTTCCCAAAATATAAAACATTTCATTCATAATTTTGATAAAAATCTTTCGCGGGCTGAATAATGACGTCACAAGTCTCCAAATCTATAGTATGACCAAAGAAAATAGATGTAACATTTTTATCACAGAAAATTCAATATTTGTGCTCAAAATAATATCCGGCACCTATCTAAATATACACCGTAATAATATATATTATGTACGAATTTTGTTTCTGAAGAGAAATATATTAAATGCATTTTCATATTTTTTTGTTCGAGTCATGTTTTCCAAACGGGCTATACATTAAGGCTCAAGGTTGGATCGATGAACCAGAGCACGTGTTTTCGCTTACAGCCAATACGCACTCTCCATCTCAGCCAATAGGAACAAGAGACTTGTGACGTCATAAGATTATTTGAAAATAGATGAAAATTTAAAATAATCATATTTTCAAAACTAAACATGTTACGACAGTTTTATAAACGTGAATATCAATATTTTGGTTTATTCTTTCGAAAAAAAAATTTAAAAAAAATGTGAAAAGACCCCATTCTGACAGTTCAATTCCGTGTTATTATTGTTAATTTTTTTTAGATACTACCGATACTCTATTGCCTTAAATGAAGACTTTTTATGAGTAAAAATTCATTTTAAACTTTTCATTATTGTTAATTGTTGTAATAACAAGGAATTGAACTGTCAAAATGAAAGTTTGTTTCATTCGTTGCTTATTTTCATGGCTATCTGATTTTTGACGAAAATATCATATCTTATTTCCTAAATATTTAATGCTACAGATATTCTACTACATTATATGAAAACTTTCCATTCGTAAAAATTGATTTTAAACAACTTTCCATTCTTGTACTATTACTCTAAAATATACAGGAGAGCCAATATCTGCACATTTTAAAAATCCAATGTTAAACTGCTATGTGCCGCGTTTCGTTGCACACCCTATATATCAGTTTTATAGTAAGAGACAAAACGACAATCTGTAATACACGAACAAGTTACTGGTAGCTGCTTACAACAGACTTCAATGCTCGAGCAAGACACGAACATCGAGAAAAGAACCTAAAAATGTTAATAAACCGTTCGAAAATACAGTACTGTATTATTTGCAGATCGTCTGATATTTTATTATTATCATTTTCAGCTCTCCAAATAAACTTAATCTTAATTGAATGATCATGAATCCTTCTCGCTTCTTTTCTTGGAACATAACTTCAGGTGTTTCCAGACAATTTTTTTTTAGGTTGCTACTCCTATGTTATCTCCGACTAATTTCTTCTACTGTCTTTTCCATATAAACTTCTTTTTGGCTTCTATTTTCATAACATTCCACGCCTTATGCGTTCGTACTCTCTATGAATTTGTCTTTGCTATGTATTTACAATTAGTGGTCTACTTTTTTCCTCTTTCCTCTAATATTGTACTCTAGTGCTTTCCTGGTAATGTCGGTCTGCTTTTTTTGTGTATGTTCTCAATTAAATTGATGATAGAACCTTACATTTCTCCGCTTTGATTTTCAAGCCTACTTTTTCTACTATTTCTTTTAATTTTGTTGTTTTCTTTTGTATGTTTCTGATATTTTCTTTTATTAAGCAGATATCTTCCATGTTTTTCTCATATTTCCAAGTGATACCAGTCATATTTTCTGCCACTCTTCTCATTATATAATTTGACAAATGGAAAAAACATTGGAGAGAGGATACTGTCTTCCTCCACTTTGAATCTGGATATTTCTCAAGAACTCTCCATCTACTTCAATATAACAACTTCATAATTTTTGTAATTTTTGTTTTCAAGCCATAGTTTCCAATTATCTTTCACATCATGTCTCTATCAAAAGATTTTTCAAAGTCAATAAAGTTGATATTTATACATTATGCCATTCTCTAAAGAAAAGAAGAATTCTGGTAGGAAGTTTACTTGTTGTGCATAATAAGGTTATATCTCTCCAGTTTTCGCAATGCGTTCTATCTCCTTTGTTTGGCAGTGAGATAAAATTCCCTTATTCCATTCGTTTGGTATTCTCTCCTCCGTCTATATTTTATTTATCATAATTATTAGTGTTGCCCCTGCTTTTAAATTTTTAGCTGGTATTCCATCGATTCCTGATTTTTTATTATTAAGTTTATTTACAGCGTCTGTAATCTCTATTCTAGTTATTTGATCTTCATTCACTTCTTCCGATGTGTTTTGAGGATTTTTGTTCTTATAGATTTCTTCAAAAAACTCTACCCGTCTTTCTATTTATTCTCTTCTTGTTTTTAGTACTGTTTTCCTTTCACATCTTTGATGTGTATTCTGTTTTATTCTTCTTTTCATTGAAAGCTTTCGTTATTTCATAAATATTTCTTGTGTCATTTCTGTTTGCTGCTTCTTCAACTTGATTCAGAAAATGTTTTATTTGTTCACGTCTACCCTATTGAGCACTTCTTTTCTCTTCTCTATCTTTTTTTTTAATATAATTTCTTCAATCGGTTTTTTCCTTCATTACAAGATAATTAATATTGTAATGTTAATTGCTTGAAGAAGTAGTTTACAATTAAATAAAAGTCACTATTTAATAATTTAAAATGAAATAAAAGTTTTATTCTTCTGGATATCACTAACAACACTATATTATTTATTTATCACTTGATACTAACTCAAACAAAGTCGCATATATTTATATTTAACTATTTATATACACTGTTCACTTCACTGTTTGATATTCACTGTTCACCATTACACTACTCTCAAATCGTTTGCTTGCGTTACAGCTTACGGCGGGGTGATGTGGTGTGGTACGGCACGAAGCAACTAGGACGAAAGGCTCCGTCCATCAAGGTTACTTTTACGAGCCTCCACACTCTCGCACGTTGCAATATCTTTACGTATCTCTTGTTATCCAGCTGTTGTGATTTTTTTTTTGTTCTACAATTCCTTTGGTTGCTTTTTTAATTGAGTTTTTATACAATTTCCATAGTTCTTCCATGTTATTGGGTAGGATAGGTTTGCTTTCTATTTTTTTTAAAATATTTCTAGTACTTTTATTTATTTTTTCCTATCCAGCCCCTGTACATCACAAATTTCTCTTCTCTGATTTGTTGTTCTTACCAGGATCCGAATTTACGTCTGCCTTTCTCATTGCTCTTACATCTTGTAATAAACTTTTTCCATTTTCTATAAATTGCAATGTGAATTTGTTATAAAGCATAGTAAAAGAAGTTACTGGTTGCCTGCTTACAAAAGAAACTCTAATGCTCGAACAAGACACGGACACCGAAAAGAAAGCCTTAAAAAATGTAAACGGCAAAAAATGTTAATAAACCGTCTGAAAATTCAGTACTGTATTATTGGCAGATCGCTTGATTTGTAAACTAATAATTATTATTTCCAGCACTTCAAATAAAGTGTAAGTATTCATCAGTATAAGAACAATTAAAGGACTGATGATTGGATAACATTTAATAAAAGACAAAAGAATACACAACCCATAACATACGAATGAGATACTGGTTGCCTGCTTACAAGACACTTCAATGCTCGAGCAAGACAGGAACACAGAAAAAAAAATCTGAAAATTTTAACGGCAGCACAAGGCTTTCCTAAAGTTCAGTACTGTATTATTTGCAGATCAACTGATTTTTTACTTCTCCGACCTATAATATAATAGGGGAAGTATTGTAATCGTGATTTTTTGACAGTTCGAGATTTTGATAAATCTTCACGTTTTAGACTCTACTGAACCCGAAAAACATAATTTTAAGAAAAGTCGGCCTGTCTGAAAGCACGATAACTTTAGAACGCGTACGAATTTTCGACTGAAATTTTTATTCAAGTTTTTCATCAAAAATCTACGTTCAAGTTCGTAGATGAGTTTTTCAATCAGTGGTACCAAAACTTTATTGATAGAACTCTTTAATTTTCTGCGTTTATTTTGTAAACGGTAATATTTATCAAAAAGTATGAAATAATTATAACTAATTCTTGAATGATTTGGAACAACATTTACAAGAAACATTTTACAAAATTATCGGAGGTACATTTGTTATTATTAAAATTTAAATTATTATAAAATTCGTTATATTTTTCTGAACCAAAAAAAAATGAGAATCATAATGTAGAGTTAGAATTATTATCACTCATATTTTGATATCACATGTAAGCGTTCGTCAATTTTTTTTAAACAAGTAATTTGGTTCGATCGTCTTTGGTATTAAATTAAAACTCTTGTGTCTCTATCGTCTTTGATATCAAATTAAAACTCTTGTGGAGTTGTAAAGATAATTCTAGTAGAAGTGTCAAAGAGAATATTTAAACGATTGTCAATTGTTTCTTCCACAAATCATTTGAATGATGTCTAGTTTGGTATGAATTTTAAGCTCTCGGGGAGATAATCTTTGCAGACATCAAAAATAAATAATTAAGTAGTGGAATCCACGTTACCATCTTCAAATTACACTTCCGGCTATCAAATGTCGAAACTGTATGTTCCAATGAATCAAAGACTCCGAAAATCTAGAAAAGGACTTTTCATTTTCAAAAATACTCATTTTATGTAAAGACTTGAATATAATTGCCATCTGTTACTTTAAGAATGATAGCTGTCACTTTGATCTTGACAATAACAGCTTCCACTTTGGAATATGCAATTAATTGATGCGACACTCTCAATTTCTGAAACAGCTACGAAACCGGCCATGAAATTTATGGTCGAGGCAGTACAGTGTGGCTACAGCGGATTTTTGTTACATTATTATCATTTCAAGCACTCCAAATAAGCTGTAAGTATTTATCGGTTTGAGTATAACTGAACTGAATTAAATAAAATATATTAAAAGATAAATGAATGCGAGACCCGTAATACACGAATAAATTACTGGTTGCCTGCTTACAGAAAAACTCAAATACTAGAATAAGACACGAACGCCGGAAAAAAACCTTACAAAATATTAATGGCAGCACAAGACTGTTCGAAAATACAGTATTGTATTATTTACAGATCGCCTAGTTTTTGATTTCATTATAATTTCCAGCACTCCACATAAATTGTAAATATTTATCAATATAAGTACAATTTAAAGACAGATAATAAAATAAAGTATAGTAAAAGATAAAAGGATACACAGCCCATAGCACATGAATGAGCTACTGGTTGCCTGCTTACAAGAGACTCCTATGCTCGTATAAGACACGAACACCGAAAAAAAGATTAATGGCAGCACAAGATTGTTCAAAAATTCAGTACTGCATTATTTGCTGATTGCCTGATTTATCATTTCCAGCACTTCAAATAAACTGTAAGTATTCATCAGTAAGTATAATTTAAGGACTAATAATTGAATGATATATAATAAAAGACAAAAGAATACGCAGCACTGTAACATATGAAAGAATTACTGGTTGCCTGCTCACAAGAGACTTTTATGCTCGAGCAAGGCAGGAACACCGGGATTTTTTTTTTAAATGTTAATGGTAGCACAAGACTGTCCAAAGATTACTTTTAATTTCATAAAATATACAACAAGAATATTATTTTTATGGATAAAATCAAGTTTGATGAAAATTATTTAATTAATAATTAGTTTTTCTGAAATATTTTTTATATTTCCGAATAGTGAAGGTGTAATTAGATTCATTGTAAAAGCAACAGAAAAACAAGACATGATTTTTGTTCTTTTTGTTCATTTCTCATATTCTGCCCTTCTCTTTTGCCCGCAGGCCGGATGCGGTTTTTTTAAGACTATTTCCTTTCCAATTCTGGTCTGTGGGTGGCTTTTTCTTTCGATCTTACTTTACAATACGTTCGTTCTGAGTATAGAATTACGCCTTGGTGCACGAAATACGTTCCCTTTTGACCTCCAAGATACATTTATAAGTAAAAAACAATTTAATTTAAATTAAACTTGATCCAATTTGAACATAAATCAATTTTTAAAAGGTGATAAAAAATCAGTGGATATTTTTTGATATTGAAATAACAATGTCTATTGTTTCTTGCGGAAGTCGAAACTAAATTGCAAACTCAGACAGCTTGTTAGGTGACTAACTTCTTAATAATACACTTGATTGTAATAACGTCCGTATAGTGACGTTCTACTCTATAACTAGAATACTCTAATGCTAGTTATAGTTTTCGTGCGTGTTTAGTTGTTTAATAATCAACTTTGGTGTTGTACAAAAGGTCAGTTTGGGCAAAGTTTGACCTTATAGGTCAATGCGGTTTGCTACATTATGTTTGTCACATGCAAACTGTACGATAATATTTCGTCAGATTTGTAAGCACAAATCAATATTTTAATATTTCCAAATTCATTCAGGATAAATAGGCGTAAATAATGTAGCAATAAGAAATTTGACCAAGGCCACAGTCCTTTCCTTTGAATATAGGGAGCTGTACTTGGACAATAATTAGAAATGAAATGTTCATGTTAAAGGCATTATATCCACGATTGTAGCAATTTGATTTTATAGCACTGATTCAAGTAATTGTTCCAATTCAAGGCACTATTACTAACAGATAAATCCTTAAATGTTGTATTTATCACAAATTGAAATGTTAATTCCGAAAAGTGTTCTAGATAATCTACAATTATGTTCTGCATTTTGTATTCAATAAATACAAGAATTCTGATAATTATAACATTTCCAGAAAATTACAAAATTACAGTGTTCGGGAGTAAAATAATTTGTTTTTAATTATAGAGTGATTATTTCATTACCAGCGTTGTCAATATTTGCAAATTCAGTTCACTTTTAAAACAAATTTACTTTGAATCATGTGTGCATAGCATTATAACTTGACTATTAGAGAATATGAGCTCTGTTCCATAACAGTTAGTCCAATCGGCAAAAATATTTTTTTAAAGGAATTTAACTGAAAATTGGCTAAATTATTTCGAAAAACATATTTTTATTTGGTCTGGGACGAGAGTCGTACACTGTCAGACTCATATTTAATATACTTACAATAATATCAATCAATATTCAATTTATGAAATATTTAGAAAAAATCTATTCAAACCGCGTTTCCTGCGTAAAATATCCTCCCACAAATACAAAATTTGTACTACTTTAAAACTTTAACGTTATGAAACACTAGAAGTTCATAAAAGTATGAAAACAAGCTCTAATTAATACCAAAATTATGTTACACGATTTTAAAAATATTGATCAGGTTCTCTACTATTTAATTTAACAAATTTTAATCAAGGGAACAATAATTTGAATGGAAAATATAATTTTGGAAAAAATATTGTTACACAAATGTAATATCTAGAGTTTTTACTTTACAGTAATGTTTATTTACAGTTAATTATTTGATAATTTATTGTGATTACGGAATCAAAGTTAGCATTCGCGAACAATCTAGAAAACGTTCAACTGTCAGATATTTGAATGCTAGCTCATTGTTGCAAAATGTCATTGTTACAATTGGTCCGCTGGTTGATTGACAGCATTCTGATTGGTTGGAATATTGGATTCTGTTGGAAAAGTCCACGTTAACTCAGTAAATGAGAATAAAAAATCAATAAAAGTGACGGCTAGCGATTTTATTCACTTAGTAGAAGGACTGTTGAGTAACTTCAAATCTCTGGAATTATTTTAAAAATAGGTTGATTTTTGAAGGCTGGGGAACAAGAAAATCATTTTGGGCGAAATTTCGACTATAGGGTGTATGCATGGCTAATTGCATTCTCGATTAATGAAAAAAGTTTTTAGAACTGCATGTGAGCTCGCATGCAACAAAATGCTACACAAATCAGTCGCTCATCATGCAATTTATTGAAGACTAAGTTAGAGGAATCATATGAACCCTATTTGTGTCTAAGTACCCAACAAATGATCGAAACTATTTTATTCATATCTTGAACAATTAAATTTGAAAAAAATTCGAGTGTGAGTTCATACGCAATAGAAATGAAACTTTGTGTTCTGGTTTTGGAACGGGAGCAGTCTGAGGATGCAGAGAGCTCCGTGACAGCAGATGTGCTGTAGTCTCATTCTGGTTCTTGAACGCGTGCAGTCTGAGAATGCAGCGAGCACCGTAGCGCAGTAGTCTCTTTTTCGTTACACTTTTTCGTTTCATAAACGTCCAAAATAAAGTTTCACTTCAAAATTAAATATTTTATATTAACCAATTAAATGTCCTAAATATAAGTAAAAAATTTCAAGATGATCGGTTGAGCAGCAGCAAACAAACAAACAAACAAACAAACAAACAAACAAACAAACAAACAAACAAACAAACAAACAAACAAACAAACAAACAAACGAACAAATGAACTCACATTCGCTTTTATGATATTAGTTAGGATCACACCAACTAACGGTTTTGGAGTTTTTTACTTACTTGTACTAAGTACAAGAAAGTATTGTGGAACCGACAAAATTCACCTATCGAGATTTTGATGGAAATATCCGTTTTGAGCATCCATGAATCCATTTTGACTATTTTTGGCTTGATGTCGGTACGTAAGTTCGTGCGTGCGTGCGTAACTCGCAAATCTCAAATGTATAATGTTGAAATTTTGTATTTAAAACTGGTATAGGATCTAGTTGTACACCTCGTATTATGGTTCCAATCGTCTGTACCGGAAGTGCACTTTACTTGAAACTTTTTTTGAATGTTTCGCTTAAATTTAGAGTGATCAGCCATAGCATATTGAAATTTAGTGTTTGAACTTGTTGTAGCAACAAAATAGTTATCTACTATTTTTGTATTAATCGGCTGAGCCGGAAGTACAGTTTCTATGTATAACAGACATTCATAATTTGCCGTATAAAACAATCAGTTTAATTGAAATTATAAGGTAGGCAATGATAATCTGTTGTCAATTTTTTGATTTTGTTTGACATTGTACATGTCAAAATATTCTGAAGTGACAGAAAACTCAAACTCAATATGTTACTATATTTTTTATTGATCAAATTATTTTCGATCCTAAAGATAGTCCAGGTAGGAGCGTAACTGTAGAGTAGAAAGAAATATTAAAACCTTTGACTGAATTTCCATAATTTTATCCCTACATTTTTTTTTTTTTGTTTGCGTTTTCTCAGCGCACTATTTTCGTTTTCAAAGATCCAAACCGCTGACTGTTTGGTTGCGGGGTCCAAAATGTAGATTCAAGATTCGTTACCCGTAACCTCCTTAAACGTTCCTCGCTCAAATTTTCTCAATGTTTACTTATTTTGACTATTTTCGGCTTGATGTCGGTACATATGTTAGTTCGTAGTTCGCAAATCTTGAATCCCGTCCAACGTATAATGTTGAAATTTTGTATTTAAGGCTGGTCGAAAGTCTACTTGTGCCATCTCGCATTATGGTTGCAATCATCTGTGCCGGAAGTGCACTTTACTTGAAACATTTTTTGAATTTTGCGCATAAATCCAGATAGATTAGCAGTAGGAAACTGAAATTCAGTATTTGAAATTTATGTAGCATCTAAATGGTTATCTTTTATTTTTGTACCAATCGGCTGAACCAGAGGTGCACTTTATATAACAAATTTTTTTAATTTTCCGCATAAATTCAAAACAGTCAGTCGTAGAATATTAAAATTCTATATTAAGCACTTCTATAACATCTAGTTATGCACCTCGAATTATGATTGCAATCGGCTGTACCGGAAGTGCACTTTACTCGAAACATTTTTTGAATTTTCTACATAAATCCAAAACAGTTGAACGTAGAATGTTGAAATTCAGTATTTAAGACAATTGTACCATCTAAATGCTCATATCCTATTTTCATTGAGATCGACTGAGCCGGAAGTGCACTTTACTTGACAGTCTTTTAGAATTTTTCGCATAAATTTGAAACGATCAGCCGTAGAGTATTGAAATTTAGTATTTCAGTCTGGTGTAGCATCTGAATAATTGCCTACTATTCTCATAACAATCGACTAAACTGGAAGTGCACTTCGGTTGAAATATTATTCCAATTTCGCACATAAATTCGAATGGAAAACACAACTAACTCATGCGCCAAGGACGTGGTGACGTCTGAGGGAAGGTCTGAAAACCCTCTATAAATTTCAGGAAGCTTTGAGCAGCCTTAGGTCGGGATATATAAACCCGGGACTAGGTTTGAGCGGAGCATTCTTTACAGGGCCAACTGAGCTGCTTACACATCATGCCGGGAGTACCGGAGTTCCTCCACTTCTACCTGTTTTAATCCTCGACCATAAGATTGGAAGGATAATCCCATAACTGAGTTCCTCCACCTTCACTTTTAATCCTAATACCGATTGTGTTTTGTTTGCTACCAGTTAAAATTTACAAAAAAATGTATGGAACTTAATTTGGTTTTCGATCCACAGCAAATAGTTATTGATTTTGAAAGTGCAATTCATAATGCTGTTCGCAAGGTATGACCAAGTGTTAAAATCATTGGGCGCAGATTTCATTTAGGGCAAGCTTGACTCCGAAAAATTCAAGCATTAGGTTTAAGTCAAGTGTATAATTCTTTGGCAGCCAATATTTAAAACAATTTTTTGGTATATTTTTAAGTCCAGAAAAGGTAGGCGATTTCTTCGTATCCGAAATATTTGGCAATGTTCCTTTGAATGATTCCAAATTAATACAATTTTGTGAATATGTGCTAGAACGTTATATTAGTGAAGAAGCTTGGTTTCCTCCCGAAATATGGGCCTGTGCTGATGGTTCTATATACAGAACAACAAACTCGTATCTAATGTTTCGTAAGCAAAATACATTGTAAATAAAATATCCCTGTACAGAATGATATTTGTATGATGCGTTATCATTTATGACCTGAATGGTATATTCAGGTTCCCAGAATTGTTTTAATCCCTGCGGTTATCGGTGCTGGAGCAACTCAGCCATGAGATTATAGCTACCTGACGTCTGGTGGAGCACCTCCGCTGGGCACACCCCAACTCGGCACATTTAATCTCCCGATGGGACATCAGTCAAGGGTTGGTGGTAATTCTTATGACCAACTCGGCACATCTTAAACAAGTGTTTGCAGAAGAACCCACCCCTATTATCGGCTTAACACTTAAGAAAAATTTGAATTAGAATGTTTTGCTTAGTAGCTATCTATTATCAATCTAACAATTCAATCAACCATATCAAAGGTATCAATTCGCGAGATAACTAGCCAACGTGGTAAAATACTACTGATCCAGTAAATCAAATCGAAAATTTTTATCTGGTTAAGTGAAGTGGTGGTGTGTTATTCGGAAGTGCAAACCATTTTTCCATACCATGAGCGAGTAATAACGACAAAAAGGTTAATCCCCGATCACGTTGAAACTATTATTTTTATTGTATGATGCAACCTACTTATTCTATGATTTTGTATTATTGTCAAATGAACTATAAAATATATCTTATTTCATTTAAAAATATTAGAACACCCAGTCCTCCTTTTCTTCAGGTACCTAGGTCATTTCATTATTATCAGAGACTACCTGCACATGTGCCGAGTTGGGTATTGCTGCAGGTATCTAAGATATTCGTATGTGCCGAGTTGGGGAGTCATTAGCAGAGATCACCTGCAAATGTGCCGAGTTGGGAATCGCCGCCTCCGCTATGCCCGAAAATAAATGGTGAAGATTCACGAAAGTCCCCTCTAAACTGTAGGTACCTTTTGTTGACAATAATACACGTAGAAGAGAAGGATTGAATGCAATTTTTTTCGCGTATCTAAATCAAAGTATCAATTTGAAAATATAGGTATGACAGTAGCACTTTTACCAAGACTGAAGTGTCGAAAGTTGGAGATTTAATCGTTAAAAATAACAATACCTATCATAAAAGTAAAAGTTTTCAACACGATTTCTTTGTTTGACAAATGAATATGAAATAAAAAATACATAGAACACGCTTCATATTTTTCAGAGAATCGTTTGGATATATTTTATTTTTCATATTTTTAATGGAATATTGGAAGTTGAACAACAGTTTTTCAATTACAAGTAAATTGTAATTTTATCCTTACTTAGAATAGGAGCAAAATAAATTAGTTTGTCATCTACTTGGGTGCAATTTGTTTACGTATTGTAATTAACAAGTTTAATTGGTAAGCGAGACCTACGCAGGGCCGAATTAAAGTTTCTAGCATTTCCCTTCGTGAATTTGCAATAATAATGATTTATTATATACTAAAATTATGAATTTATCAAAAGTGATATACATATATTAATAAGTCAATTTATTTGAATAGATTAACCGTGTGGTGTAAACCTAATAAAATAATAAATTCATAAATAATTCATTACAGCAGACGGTCATTACTAGAAATTTTACAAATTTTAATTGCATTCACGCAAAACTATGTTTTGACCTAATTTATTTTATTGCACATTGTTTGCAAAATTATACGATTTCATCAAAATTAAACCAACAGTTTTAATAAGAGTAATAACACCCTTTTAATTATTTATATAGCGAATTGTCATTTGCAATACGGCACGAGGCTTCGATATTTTTCGCATCACTAAATAATAATAAAAAATCATTGTGTTATTGCATTTTTTTAAACCGCTTCAATGAATTAAATAATTGAAAAATTAAATTCAATAGAAAACTTTGATAAATAAATAAATATAGTTCACTTCATATCAAACCTGAATTATTGTACCAACAGTGCTCCATTTTCCAAAGTAAAATTCAGCAAATACCGAATTGCATGAGAGAAGAGAATATTGGAAAATATCCTTAATTCAATACCTTTCATGAGAATAATTCTATGGAAGAGTCGCTGTACGGTAAGTATCCTGTGAATAGAAATATTTAATACACGTGGACGTAAACTTTCCAGAAATATCTATTCAAAACAAACTAAACAAGTTCCTATGAACACAAAAAAAAAAAAGTACTGCGACAATGATAATAGAAGTTCTATTACACATTGTAATAATAGGACTTTGTAGGTATTTATTAACAATAGAAATTTTAAAGCTTTAAATATATCCTAAAATATCAATATTTTTGTTTGTAATTGGAATAGTTTGAAAAATCACTCCAATTACGACTGTAAAGCGAAGACATAGAGCTACAGGTAGAAAATGAAGGGTTAAAACAGCTTTCGAAATAAATGGCCCTACATATCCCTTCTATCAGCGTTTAATTCATTACATTATGAATATTATTCCAGGAGAATTAGGTTTGAAAATGTGACAGACTTTTGTTGCATTATTCAACTCCTTATACTGACGGAGTTGGAGATCAAGGGTTGAAACTGGTTTTATAATAAATGGTCATATTATCATATCAATATTTTTTCCATTATAATACGATTAATGTTTCACAAGATATGCTAAATTTATAATATAATTACCTCTGACTCACTGAGTGACTCTGTAACGTTCGAATATTAGGTGTAGCATGGCATAAATTTTATATGCATACTTCCATATTTTTATCCACGATCGCATAATAGCCCGTGAGACAGGGCATACATTTTTCGTTGATTACCGCTCACTTGAAACTTTGTGAGTGATTTCATTGTGATGAGTCCGACAGCTTTCACATTTGACGAAATTCTTGATTTGGGGGTGTTTTTCAGCGAGAGCTAATTGAACAAGTCAATTTCATGAAGTCTTGAAAATGTATTACCGTCATATTGATGTTTACACTAATCGAAAGATTTTTTGATTATAAAATGAAAAATAATATTGTCCGACATGAATATTGGGGGCCAGTGGTGAGTCCGACAAGCCGCACTTATCAAAAGTACGTTGGTATGAAAACGGATTACCGTCACTTAATTCTAATTTAAACGAGGTCACAGATATTTATATTTCACTATTTATATACACTGTTCAACTTACTGTTCGATATTTATTTCACCAGTACTACTCTTACTACTGTACTGTCCTCGCGTCTTTTGCTTGGCCTTATATAGAGAAATATTGATTTCTCGAATGTTTCTATTTCTCGACTTTTTCCATTTCTAGAATATCACTAGAAGCTTCTATTGGGAGGGGTGATGCGCTGCGACGCGGCGCGGCTTAAGCAAGGACAAGAAGCCCCTCCCTATACTACGTCGTCTTTACGAGCTTCCCCCACTCTCGCACGTCACAATATCAGCAGGGTTGAAAGATGAAGACTTTTATAATAAATGATACAACATAATGTAACGGTTTTGACTAATTAGAAGTCTGGAATAATCGAGATAACTCTAGCAGCCTTTCGAAAGGCTAAACAAAAGAGATCTCACCCTATGCCTATATATAAAGGACTGCATCGTTTACTTGAGAAGTCACACATTAAATCAAACCATCAGAGAGTAAACAGAATGACAAAACAGATCGATATAAATTTTAGTGATATAAATATTCCTGGAAATAAATATTAGTTGCATTGTTATTAATAGGTGTAAAGTAATAAATGTTATAGTGTATTTTTAGTGCTCCCTAAAAACATTTCCATTGACTCTGATTCATTTATTAATTTACAAATTTTTCTTTTATCTGCCAAGTTGACTTTCTTCTCACAATGAAGTTATTATCAAATTGTAAAACAAAAAACTTTTCTATTTCCGACAGGTGAATAAAATTAAACTAAAACTTGTGACGAACTTCTAAATCGGGGTAATTATCTAACGATTTATTATACCTTTCATCTTTTGAAAGTTTAGAAGTCTAAATAAATGTGTAATTATAATAAAATTAGTTACAAAAAGTCCCAGTATTTATTTTGTAAATGAACATCTTGGTTCAATGAATAAGATGTCTAAATTGTTCCTAATCATTATTTTTGAATACAAACAAAAAAGAATTCAGCTTTCGAATCTCCGTTTTGTTTTTGAAGTGTGAGAAAAAGGTGACAATGGTAATTTATTAATGAGACATTCAATTTCAATTTTTTGAGAACCGGCCCTGTATTTTGAAAAACAATATTAACGTTTAGTAACCCAAAACCATTTCGTCTCATCTCCAATCGATTTAAATTAATTATCATCATGCCACAACAGAATTTCCACCTCAATCAATGCAATGTCTCTGACTTGGCGGTTTGTAACCATTTCTCGCGGTGCATTTCCAAATGAGGATGATGCAGTAGGGTGCAGTGAAGAGGGAGGCCACGTGCCAACCGACCTCCCACGTCGCCACCCTCAATATCCTCCACTATTCGACAATTCCGCGCGGAAGGCAGTGACGTACGCCATGCACCTGTTTTACAATTTTGCCGTGAAGGGTGGTTTGGGTTATGCGGTGGATTGTCGGCTTTCTAGTGGTTGGAAAGAGTGACAGGGACTACATAAATGTTTACTAATAGAGGATTTGATGGATTTTTACAAGGAGAGCTCAAATAACAAGAACATGACACAGGATAAAAGAAAAATTGTTCTGACAACTCGAGATAAAACAAAAAAAAATATTTAACCCATTTATGGGTGTGGTACACACCAAACATAAATTCTACTTCTACTTTACTGCATGTCTTGCATATTCAAACTCACAGCATTTGCAAAATAAATAGGCTAGTAACTATTAAGGGTTGAACGAGGAGTTGAATGAAAGGGGGCTTGAAATAGTTTAAAGATAAATCAACTTTTGGTTCATTATTCTACGATTATTATTTAAGGAGATATGAGCTTTCAAAATGAGATGGATTTTCGTTGCTTTCAACCCCTCTATATCAACAAGGTTGAAAGATAAAGGGTTCTATATTAGTTGACACTAAGAATTGGCGTTAAATTCAAGAGATATAGGCTTTCGAAGCGTAAAAAAATTCCGTTGAATTATTTCGCTTTCAAATTGTGCGTCAATCAAACCCCTATACCATCAGCGTTGAAAGTTCAGGAGCTGAAACTAGTTTTATAATAAGAAGAACTACATTAATTTTCTATTGGCATTTCCTTTGCGTTATTTTACAATTTTTATTTCTGAAAATGGAAGTTTTGAAACTAGCAGATTTTCATTGCATGATTTAACCCTCTATACAAGGGTTGGAATTGATTTCATGACATTAGATAAACTTTCTATTATCATTTGGTTTATTATCCTACTAAAGTTATTCCAGAAGATATTTTTTTTTGGAAAAGTGACAGTTGTTTAATGTACTATTTAACCCCCTATTCAAATGTAGGTAAATAAGGGGTTGAAACTGGTTTTATAATAACTGATACTGAATAGGCTTTTCACCCGCATTTAGTTCTTAATTCTACAATTATTATTTAAAAGATGCAGGTATAATCTTATTCACGACTTTTCTGGATCGGTATTCACTCTCGTTACCTTTCCATGTTGGGAATCAAATTAATTTGGCCTCAATGAAGCTATCTGGCACCGGCTAATTGTACGTGGCAAGTAAAGTGAAAAACAGACATAACCGACAGGTTCAAATCCCAAAATCCATTAAATAAATGAAAAAAGGCTTTTCACCAGCATTTAGTTCTTAATTCTATAGTTATTATTGAGAAAATGCAGATATAATCTTATAGAATATCGCCCAATTTTTATTTTTCCTCCTATTGTACTTAAGGGTTGGATTCAACCCCCTATATAAGTTGTATCACAAGATGAGGGGTTGAAACTAGTTTTCAACACCCTATATAAAATCTAGATAAAAGAAGAAATAAAAATGGCACTGAATAGGTCTTCATTCAGAGGTTAGTTCATAATTCTGCAATTATTATTTCAATTTCTAATTTTCGTGCTACAGTATTTAAGGGTTGGATAAGGCAGGGTTGATTTTTGTTAATTCATAGCACTATATGAGTTTTTATGCAGCATTTGATATATTATTCTAAAATTATTCTTTTCGATTAGATTTGAAAGTGTACATAAGCTTTCTATTGGCAATTGATTTGTTAGTCTACGATTCATTTCAGCATATGAAAGCTTGACAAATGTGGCATTACTTAGCTCCCTATTCGAATGATGTTGAAAGGGTTGAAACTGGTTCAAAAATAAATGCCATTACATGAACTTTCTATCATCATTAAATTTATTACGTTACCATTGTTATTTCAGAAAAAGAAATTGGGAGTGTGACATGTTTGTCGTGTCATTTAACCCTCTATATAAATAATATAGATAAATCACGGGTTGAAACTGGTTTTATATCAAATGACACTGAATAGGCTTTCAACCAGCGTTAATTCATGGCATTATATAAGATTTTTTTCAGCATTTGATACATTATTATACTGGATTTGAAAATGTGACATAATCCAATTGCACCATTTAGCCCCCTATATACGCTGCATTACAAAATGAGGGGCTGAAATTAGTTTTAATGAATAGTACTACATAAGCTTTCTATTGGCATTTTTATTGCATTATTCAACCTCCTATTCAAATGATGTCGAAAGATGAAGTGTTGAAACTGGTTTTATAATAAATGCCATTACATGAACTTTCTATCATCATTTGATTTATTATCCTACCGTTGTTATTTCAGGGGATACAAATTTCGGAGGAGTGACAGATGTTTGTTGTACCATTCAACCCCCTATATAAAATGTGGAAAAATAAGGAATTAAAACTGGCACTGAATAGGTTTCCAACCACAGTTCAGTTCTTAATTCTGCAATTATTATTTTAATTTCCAATTTTCGTGCTACAGTATTTAAGGGTTGGATGATGAAGGGTTGGTTTTATATGAGTTTTTGTTCAGCATTTCATACATTATTCCATGATTATTATTTTAGGAACTGGATTTGAGAATATGACATATTCCAGCTCCACCATTCAGCCCCCTATATAAGTTGTATCACAAGATGAGGGGTTGAAACTAGTTTTATAATGAATATTACTAGTATTGGCATTTGAATAGTTATTTTACGATTTTTATTTATGCAGATGAAAGATTTAAAAATGAGATAGATTTTTATTGCATCATTTAACCCCCTATTCAAATGATGTCGAAAAATGAAGGGTTGACACTAGTCTCATAATAAATACCATTACATTTATTACCCTACCATTGTTATGTCAGAGTATAAACATTTTGGAAGAGTGACAGATGTTTGTTGTACCATTCAACCCCCTATATAAAATGTAGAAGAAATAAAACTGGCACCGAGTAGGTTTTCAATCAGAGTTTAGTTCTTAATTCTGCAATTATTATGTCAATTTCTGATTTTCGTGCTATAGTATTCAAGGGTTGGATGATGTAAGCTTGATTTCTGTTAATTCATGGCACTATATAAGTTTTTATGCAGCATTTGATATATTATTCTATAATTATTCTTATTTGAAAGAGTGACATATTTCTGTTGCAACATTCAGCCCCCTATATAAGTTGTATTACAAGATGAGGGGTTGAAACTAGTTTTATAATGAATAGCACTACATAAGCTTTCTATTGGCATTTGATTTGTTAGTCTACGATTCATTTCAGCATATGAAAGCTTGACAAATGTGGCATTACTTGGCCCCCTATTCGAATGATGTTGAAAGGGTTGAAACTGGTTCAAAAATCATTAAATTTATTACGTTACCATTGTTATTCCAGAAAAAAATTGGGAGAGTGACATGTTTGTCGTGTCATTTAACCCTCTATATAAATAATATAGATAAATCAAGGGTTGAAACTGGTTTTATATCAAATGGCACTGAATAGGCTTTCAACCAGCGTTAATTCGTGGCATTATACAAGATTTTGTTCAGCATTTGATACATTATTCTATGATTATTATTTTAGGAACTGGATTTGAAAATGTGACATAATGCAGTTGCACCATTTAGCCCCCTATATACGCTGCATTACAAAATGAGGGGTTAAAACTAGTTTTACAATGAATAGCACTACATAAGCTTTCAATTGGCATTTGATTTTTCGGATGCAGATTTTCATTGCATTATTCAACCCTCTATTCAAATGATGTCGAAATATGAAGGGTTGAAACTGGTTTTGTAATAAATTGCATTACATGAGCTTTCTATCATCATTTCATTTATTATCCTACCATTGTTATTTCAGAGGATAAAATTTTTGAAAGAGTGACAAATGTTTGTTGTTCCCTTTAACCCCCTATATAAAATGTAGCCAAATGAAGAGTTTAAACTGGTTTCATAACAAATGGCACTGAACAGGCTTTCAGCCAGCGTTTAATTCTTAATTCTGCAATAAAATATCGCCCAATTTCCATTTTTCGTGCAATCATATTCAAGGGTTGGTTTCTGTTAATTCATGGCACTATATGAGCTTTCGATTAGATTTGAAAGTGTTACATATTTCTGTTGTGACATTCAGCCCCCTATACAAATAGTTTTAAAAGGTAAAGGGTTGAAACTAGTTCTACAATTAATAATATGACATAGACTTTCTATTATCATTTCATTTATTATTCTACAAGTATTATTTTAGGAAATATTAGTTTTGAAATTGTTACAGCTCTGCTTCATCATTGATCCCTTAAATTACCAGGGTTGAAAGATGAAAAATTGAAACTGGTTTTATAATAAATGGCAATCAACAAGCTGTTAATTATCATTAGACTAATTATTCTGGGATTATTATTGCAGGACATATGAGCTTAGAAAATAGACAGAATTTTGTTGCATCATTTAATCCCCTATACCAGCAAGATTGAAAGATGAAGGTTTGAGATTGCTTTTAAATAAGTGGCACTATTCAGACTTCCAAACAGTGCCAAGTTTATTACTTTACGGTTGTTATTTTAAGAGATTCAGAATGACGACTAATATTTTGTTTTTAGGACCATTTTGAAGCGTTGAAAATGGTTATATAATAAATGGGACTATATTATTATTCTACGAATAGTTTTTGAAGATTTTTGAAGTGTACCATGTGTAACTGTTGTCTGGGCGGAGCCTGTTATCTCTACGTCGCGCCAAGCGACATTCGAGAATAACGTAGAAATTTCTGGATGTTTGGTTTCCGTATATATAAGGGCGAACAACCTGACTTAGGGACAGTGAATAGGAAGTAGAGTAAATATTTAGAGCGTGATAGATAAATAAGTGGTTGAAAATAAATATTGGTGGCTTTTATTTTCTTTTCATTTATTAAATAACAATTTTTATTTAAACAATAAGACTTAATTCTTCAATAGGGATGAAAGATAAGGGGTTGAAACTGGTTTTCTAATAAATGCTATTACACGAACTTTCTAATAGTATTCGGCTTATTATTATACAATTATTACTTTAGGAGATATTAGTTTTGAAAGTGTGACATATCTGTTTCATCGTTTAAACCCTTATATTACCGGGGTTGAAAGATGAAGAATTAGAACTGAAGCTTTCTATTACTATTTGATTCAATATTCTGCAATTATTATTTCATGAGAAATGAGCTTTAAAAGAGGGCAGATTTTTGTTGCATCATTCAACCCCCTGTACCAGCAGGGTTGAAAGATGAAGTTTTGAAATTGGTTTTAAATACGTGACACTATTAAGACTTTCTATTGAAATTAAATTTATTATTCTACGATCATTATTTTAAGAGATTCAGAATGCTAATGTATTCAAGGGTTGGAAGGATAGGGTTGAAAATAGTTTTTTGATAAAAGCGTTATATCAATTTTTGATTTATTATTCCTCGAGTATTTTTAAGGGAAATATAAGCTTTTAAAGTGTACCATGTATTATTTTGCGCCCTGTTATACCAATTAAGACGTAATTTTCCAATTGACGTAAAGATAAAGGGTTGAAACTAGATTTTTATCAAATGGTTCTACATGAACCTTCTAATAAAGTTCAGTTTATTATTATACGATTATTATTTTATATGTTAGGAGCTTTGAAAACATGACAGATTTTCTTTGGATCAATTAGTCCCTTGTACCACAAGGGTTAAATGATAAAGGGCTATAACTGGTTTCATACATAAGATTTTTACCAACATTTAGTTAATCATTCTTAGATTATTACTTTAAGAGATATGAAGTGTGACATGCATAAAAAATGTTCTTCGTTTTATTTCATCCCCTATTTGATGAAATTGCATTGGATCATAACTTTGGAATATAACAATACTTATTTATGTTGACTGGATGAAATTCACCCTTATTCGTATAAGATTCTACCGTAGAAGAATATATTACTCCTTGAGTAAATAGCAACTTTTCAAAGACTTGAAATAAATCATAGAGCAAAAAGAGCAGAAAATCTTTTTAATAACGTGCCGGCAATGAAGAAATTCTAATTTTTAGAATCTCTGCTGCACTATTAAATCGTTGTTGGTTGCTGGGCAACTCGTTCGCGCCGACAACTAATTATACAACTGCCTCTCTTCCCTCGTTGTGTTGCTTTACCGGTTTGCATTCCGCGTTACAGGGTAGAAATTTCTACAGGTATTCTCAATAGCACCCTTAGGACTCTATATGTTTCACTACGTGTGTACTTGACGTGTTTGAACACGCAAAGTAGTTAGAAATAGAAAATAAGTTAGTGGGGTAGTTTCTTCAAAGCGGGAAATGAACTGTTCAACTATTTTTAAAAAAAGATGGGTAAAAGCTGACGGAAAATTGAATGCAGAATTACAATTTGAAAGAAATTGAATTTCTGTCTTTTAGAATCAGCAACAAAGTGCACAAAAGTTGAACTTGAAAGATCCTTCGACATTTTAATGTGCAAGAAATTGTAACGCAATATGCAACTAATGGATTTTGAATTATCAGCTGAAAAATCTATTATTATATTACTCCCATTATTTGCTGCAGCTTTCCCGGAAGTATAAAAATACTCAAAGTCCAGGATCAAGAATGCAATTTATAATGGAACAAATCAATAAAAAAATGTATTTTTCGAACAAGCCACCCTAACTCGACATCCATGCAACTTGCAGGTTCAACCGCAAACCGCAGTGGTTTACCGCTTTAGTGCAGTGGTAGGGACAGTTCGATCAACCGGAAATCCGAATTCTAAACCGGAATTTGCTGCTGACACGCGCATGCCCTCGGTACAAACGCACTCACAAATGGATGCAACACGTGTAAATTCAATTAACGGAAATATTAATTCCACGCAAAGCGATGCACTGAAAGTAATGTAGTCTCGTTTGATGATGACTGTTTTGTCTACATCGTTTAATACATATGTTGTTTTATTTGGGAAAAATTATAAATACTGTGAAGATGACTGCATTTTTAATTTCAGGCTTCATTAGAGATGGAAATGTTTAATTAAAATGCTTTGTAAATACGAACGTTTATTGCTCGATTTTTTTTCAACCGTGAAATTAAGTTTCAGTTTATAAGCTAGTTTGCAATGTATGATATTTTGATTTTATGTCTGACAATTTATTATTAGTGAATATTGCAGCCTTGATTCTTTAAAATGATCTCCCTAATCGATTACTCCTTTTTATTGATTGGCAAATCAGTTTCGTGGACTTTCAGAAACAAAGCCTCGTAATCCGTGAGACAGGGCATACATTTTTCGTTGATTACCGCTCACTTGAAACTTCGTGAATGATTTCATTGTGATGCGCCCGACAGCTTTCACATTTGACGAAATTCTTGATTTGGGGGCGTTTTTCAGCGAGAGCTAATTGAACATGTCAATTTCATGAAGCCTTAAAAATGTATTACCGTCATATTGATGTTTACACTAATCGAAAGATTTTTTGATTATAAAATGAAAAATAATATTGTCCGACATGAATATTGGGTGCCAACGGTGAGTCCGACAAGCCGAACTTGTCACAAGTACGTTGGTATGAAAACGGATTACCGCTAGTCTGAGACTTTGAGGACGTGTTCAATTATTTTTCTTCTAAAATTTGGTCATTTTGTCCGATAAATTTTCGGGGGCGTTTTCTCAGTCCGACACTGAAAACGTGTCGGAATTATAACAGTTCCTTCATCAATGACCGCTCATCCCTATATTTTTTATTTTCCATTCAAATAGTGTCTAGAACATTACTGTATACATGTCCGACAATTTAAGTGGGGCAGTACATCAGAGAAAGCAAAAATATGTTGTATGAATGCGGCTGCGTTCATAGGCATATACATATATGGAATGCATATCAAGTCACTATGATTATTGATTATAAATAATAGTAAAAAGGCTTGTCCACCAATATATTAATATTATTTTGGAATCAAATGTGTGATATGAAGTCAGTATACCGTGATAATCACCTCAAATATCATTCAAATTTACCTTCAACTGTGATATCTATATATTAATAATACGTCAAGAGCAAACTTTCGACCTCTTTTTAAGCATATTGCATGCACGGAGGAGTGTGAGATTTGGCATATTAAAAATTTATATGGAGAAGATGTGCAGAAAGCGAAAATTATATACGGGTGTCCCATTTTAATCTATATATTAATACGTGAAGAGGAAGCTTTGTATCGCTTTTCAAGCATATTGCACGCACGAAAAAAATTGATATTTGGCATACTTGAAGTTTATATGATCGAGTGCAGAAAGCTGAAAATATATACAGGTGTCCCATTTTAATTTTACGACGTGAAGAGAAAACTTTGTACCGCGCACACGAGGTGATGTGAAACTTGGCTCAGTTGAAGTCTGTGTGGAGAATGTGAGATATGGCATATTTGAAGTATATCTGGAGAAATATGCACCGAATGGGAGAATGGCTGAAGAAAAATTTCAAAAATTTCTCTTCCCTTCCTATAGTCGGAGGAAAAAGTCACTTTGAAATCTTGAATGGGAACCACTAATCCTAATTTTAGATTCAAATGGAGCATCAAATACCAATTCAATTCTACTTGGAACCCCCGGGATGGGAGATTGAAGTAAATAACGTTCAAACTTAGCGAGATAATAATATATTTCTTTTTCTATTTTCTACTTTACTTTTTTTCAATAATTTTGATAATGAATTATTCATTACTAGCTTATAAACAACGTCCATTACTTATCTCTTGACATTAAATACGTCAAAAACTGAGTTACATATGTGCGAGCGTTTTCTTGTCGGACTGATGATAAGAACCAATATTTCTGTCGGACAATATGTTTTTTGGACAGATAATACGTTTTCAAATTATGACTGTTTTGGTCCGACAAGCGGTCATTGATTGTGGAACTGTTATAATCCTGACACGTTTTCAGTGTCGGACTGAGAAAAAGCCCCCGAAAATTTATCGGACAAAATGACCAAATTTTAGAAAAAAAATAATTGAACTCGTCCTCAAAGTCTCAGACTAGCGGCAATTCGTTTTCATACCAACGTACTTGTGACAAGTTCGGCTTGTCGGACTCACCGCTGGCACCCAATATCCATGTCGGACAATATTATTTTTCATTTTATAATCAAAAAATCTTTCGATTAGTGTAAACATCAATATGACAGTAATACATTTTTAAGGCTTTATGAAATTGACATGTTCAATAAGCTCTCGATAAAAAACGCCCCCAAATCAAGAAATTCGTCAAATGTGAAAGCTGTCGGACTCATCACAATGAAGTCAGTCACGAAGTTTCAAGTGAGCGGTAATCAACGAGAAATTTATGCCCTGTCTCACGGACTATCGCATTGTAATCCATAAAAATATTTTAGTTACCTTTAGGAACTATATACTAGTAATAGGATCGATTTCGAATCGACGATGAATCAATTTGTGATGACAGAAAATAATGAAAACTAATTTGCTGCTGTTTCTGATAGCAAGCCTCATTTTCGACTTCAAGGAACAGTACAGCGAATTTCATTACATGGACATGTTGTAATACCTCTCGAGACTGCATACCCTTAATATGATCGATTTCGAATTGATTCTTAATCATATTTGTTTGTTGAATCTTCAGAAACAAATCCTTGCATTTTTCCTAATAAACATATTCAAGTTACCCTTAAGACTGTATACAAGTAGTACGATCGATTTTCAATCTATGACAAACCGATTTGAGGCGACAGGAAGTTAGAAAGACGATGTTACTGCCGTTCTTCTACTTGTAAATTTATCTTTTGTTCTGTAAGAAATATAACCGTCAATTGTATTACATGGACATGTAGTGATATACCTCAGAAGTGTATACTATTGGTGGAATCGATTTCGATTCCATAGTGAATCGATTGACTACTAAGGTAACGATGACCTTTCTTCTCATTTAGAAATTTTTTTGGACTCCCACGATCAAATCTTTTCGTTTCATTTAATGGGCATATAAAAGTAATATGATCGATTTTGAATCGATAATGAATCGATTTGCTCCAATTATAAATAAGCCTTTTCCCCAATTTTTATGAAACAGAACTCCGATTCGTATTACTTGCACAATTTTGTAGTACCATTCGAGACTATACTATTAATAGAATCGATTTTTAATCAATTGTTTGTTAAGGAAGGCAATGATTACTATTTTTGAATTGCATATCTGTTTTTAAACCTTCAGGAGTATTCTTTCTCGTGAACATGTTTAAATAACCCTAATGACAATATATAAGTATTATAATCGATTTACAATTAAAGATGAATCGATTTGTGGTGACAATATAAGGAAAACAAATTAAAAACCTGTATTTTTGTTTTCAAGAAATAGAACGGTCAACTGTATTACGTGGGCATGTTGTGATATCCCTTGGGACTGTATGCTATTAGTGAAATCGATTTCGAATACATAATGAATCGATTGACATCTGAGGAAGTTTGCATTGACTTCTTTCTTTAATTTGCAATTTTTTGAGACTCCAGAAACAAATCTGTTTTATCTAATAAGATTACATAAAAGCTATATGACCGATTTTCAATCGATAATGAATCGATTTACTGAAACAGGATATGAAAAACACGATTTTGCTACTATTCTTTGAATAGTAGCTTCAAGAGACAAAATTGTACAGCATGGATTTGTTGCAGTTACCCTTGAAACTATAATAACATAAGTGGAATCGATTTCTAATTGAAATTGAATATTTTTTTTTGGTGAACTTTGTACGTTTTTTAAATTCTAGGAACAAATCCTTCCATTATATTCACAAGACAAGATACATGTAGTATGATCGATTTAGAATCGATGATGAATCGCTTTGCTTGGACAGAAAATAAAAAACATTATGTTGTTGATATTTTTCGAATAGCAAACTTGTTTTCTAAATTTTGCTATGCCTTTGAGATTGTATATTATTGATGAAATCGATTTCTAAATGACATTGAAACGATTGTCGGTTTGTAAAGGCGCTGTTGATTATTCTTTCTTATTTGCATATTTATTCAAGCCCTCATAAATATTGAAACTATATCAAAGTAGCAATATCAATTTCCAATGATTGATTAATCGATTTGCAACGAGAAAAAATATGAAAAACGATATTGCTACTATTCCTTGAATAGATGGCTTCTTTTTAAGTTTTAGAAAAATATCTGTGGATTTGACATGTTGTGGTCACACTCGGGACTGTATATTATTGAAGGAATTTGATTTTCATATCTGTGTCTTGAACATCCAGGAACAAATCCTTGCATTGCATTTGGGACATTTTAGGCTAACCCTTGTGTGTACACAAGTAGCATGATCGATTTCGAATCGATGATACATCGATCTGCTATTTTACGAATAGCAAGCTTATTTTTTTGAAGTTAAGAACAAAACCGTGAACTGAATTATGTAGACATGTTGCAGTAATCCTTAAGATTGTTTTCTATTAGTAGTATCAATTTCGAATTAATATTCAATCGATTGACTGCTAAGGAAGACAATGTTGAATTTTCTCTGCGATTTTTGAACACCAGAAAAAAAATCTTTGCATTGCACCTTATAAATATATTCAAGAAGCCTTTGAGACTATAAATAAGTAATATGACGATAATTCAAATCGATGATGAATCGATTTGTGGCAACACAAAATATAACAAAGATGAGCTGCTATTCTACAAATAGCAAGTCTGTTTTTCAGATTTCAAGGAACAGAACCAGGAGCTGCTCAACATGGACATGTTGTAGTAACCTAGGAGACAGTATATTATTGATTGCATCGATTTCGACTTGATATTAAATTGATTGGCGACTAAAAAAGGCAATCCTGATTTCTGTTTGCGGTTTGTAATTAGTATTTTTGTTTTTTGGATCTTCAGGAACAATTCCTTTCTTGTATTCGATGGACATGTTGAAGTTACGCTTGAGACTATATAAGTATATAGTATGATCAATTTGGAATCGATGACGAATCGATTTGCGGCAATAGAAGATAGAAAAATGATGTTGCAGCTCTTCTACAAATAGCAAGCCTGTTTTTCAGAATTTAAGAAACTAAATCAAAAGTTGCATTACATGGACATTTCGATTTCGAATTGATATTGAATCGATTAACGGCTACAAGAGATAATGTTGATTTCTAATTGTGATTTGTATATTTGTTTTTGGAACCTCCAGGTACAAATCTTTTATTGTATTTAATGGACATATTAGGTTATAGTATGCTCGATTTTGAATCGATGATGAATTGAAACAGAAAATAGAAGCCAACTTTTAGATTTCCAGAAACAACCGTGAATTGTATTATATGGACCTGTTGCAATCTTTTTGACTATTTATTATTAGTGGAGTCGATTCTGAATCGACAATGAGTCGATTGTTCGATAGAGAAGGCAATGTTGATTGATCTTTGATTTACTAGTATTTTTTTTATCTCCAGGAACAATTTCTTGCATTTAATTTAATGGACATGTTCCAGTAACCGTTGTGACTATATGCAAGTAGCAAAATCGATTTATAATCGATGATGAATCGATTTTCGATGACGTCAAATATGTAAGAAGATTTTAATGTTATTTTTTGAACAGCAACCTACTTCAAGAGACACACCATGAAAAAAATTACTTGGACATGTTGTAGTAACACTTGAGACTGTTTACTATTAGTGAAGTCGATTTTGAATTAATATTGAATCGGTTTACGGTTGGAGGAGGCAATGTTGATTAATCTCTTTGAGTTATAGACCTTTTTTTGGTCCTCCAGAGATAAATCCTAGCATTGAATTAAAAGAACATGTTTTAGTAACCTTTGTGATTATATGCAAGTAGTAAAATCGATTTCCAATCGATGATGAATCGATTTGCGACGAAAAAATATGTAATTTTTTGAACAGCAAGTCTTTTTTTAGACTTCAAGAGATAAAACCGCGAATTTTACAACATGGACATATGGTAGTTACTTTTGAGACTGTGTAATATTGATGGGATTGATTCTGAATTGATATTGAACTGACTGACTGCTGAGACAGGCAATATTTCTTGCTTTCCTAGTTTTGCAATTCCATTTCCTGGATTTCCAGACAACACTTTGAACTCTAATCATGAATATTTTCAAGGAAGTTTTGAGACTATATACAAGTAATATTACAAATTTAGACTCGATGATGAATCGATTCGTGGCGACAGAAAATATGGAAGAGAACATTACTGTTATTTTTTGAACAGCAACTCGTTTTTTGAACTTGAAGAGACAAAACCGTGAATTTTAAAACATAGAAATATTGTAGTAACTATTAAGACTCTTCTGAACTATTGATTAAATCGATTTTGAATTATACTGAATTGACTGACTGCTGAGGAGGCAATATTTCTTGCTTTCCTAGTTCTGCAAGTCCATTTCCCGGATTTTCAAGCAACACATTGAACTTTAATCATGAATTTGTTCAAGAAGCCTTTGAGACACTAGATACAAGCAATATGACAATTTTAGAATCGATTATGAATCGAATGTAGCGACAGAAAATATGTAAGAGGATATTATTGTTATTTTTTTAACAGCAAGCTTTTTTTCAGACTTGAAGAGACAAAACCGTTAATTTTACAAGATGAACATGTTGAAGTCTCTCTTGAGACTGTGTACTGTTGTTGAGATCGATTTTGTATTAATATTGAATTGGCTGACTAATGAGGCAGGCAATGTTGTTTGCTTTCCTAGTTTTGCAAGTTTATTTCCTGGATTTCCAGGCAACACATTGAACTATACTGAATTAAGAAGTTGTAGCAATCTTTAGGATCAATTTCGAATCGATTTTAAATGTCTGAGAGTCGATATTAGTGGTTTTTTTGAACTTTAAAGCATATTTTTCAGATTTCCAAGAACAAAGCCTAAATTGTATCTCAACAAGATGCTGTAACCCTGAAGATTATATACAAGTGATATAATCGATTTTGAATCGATTATTGATATGGAAGAAATTCCACAGGAAATGCAGGATTCCAGAGAAGGATTGGGAACATTTAGGATATCATTTATTGACTGCAACGATATAATAAAAATATTCTTTGACTAGTATTTTCTCGCTATAATTTGGATGACATGAAATTCGTTCCTACATTTGAAATGTTCGTTTCGGAGTTAACTATTACGGCAATAATTTTGTGATGCATCAGCGAACATACTCACAGAAACATGTCACATATTTCACAGCTAATATAATTCACAGTCTATTATTACTTCTAAATAAGAGTATATTGCGTTCATTTATTTATGTGCCATGAATTCCAATTATATTATAAATAGGTAATTTTGCACATGATATTACCACAAGAAAATTAACATATATGATTTAATTTTAGTATTCCACTCAAATATTCCGCAATAATTATCTCAAATAATAATATGGCTAAATTTTACAGACCTCTAGCATCAAATTTTCATTGAAAATTCTCTAATTATGATAATTTGTGCATTAGTTTCTTTTGCTACCAACAACACGGTAATAGGTTGGTTTGTTTTGCCTGAAGACTTCCGCAGAGGAATTAATTGTTATTGTTCAAACCTAAATAGCAATAATTACATATTATGAATTGAGAATTCTTTTAGTGGCACATTTTAAAGTACCTCCGGGTTTTTGGTTAATTTAATAATTAAAGCGTACAATTGTTTTCTCTTCTTGTATGCATATAATTAAGAAGATATTTTTCATTGATCATTCCGGTTTCTTGATCGTAGCTTAATGTACAAACTAGATAACTTTTATTCGGGGCGAAGGGAGACGAAGAGGACTAACTCTACTTCAAATTATAATAATAAAGTTAAATTCCAAAAGTTGGATTACAAATGAAACTTTATATGCATTCAGAACTTTATATGACTGTGTTTCTACAATCTTTGAAGTTAGTAAAAAGAATTAGTGTCGATACTACAGCTTTCCATTTTATATTTTTTTTATTTATAATTCATTAAAAACTCACCAAATATCCATAGGAAATAGAATGAAAAATATATTCATACCTGAAACAAAAAAAATCCAATAAAATCACATCCGTGTTTTAATAATTTTCGGATCAAAATAAAAATTAATTCATACGCCTAATTAATGATTTTCACATCGATTTATTAACATATTCAGAGCACAACGTCCTTTAACAATTAATTATAAATAAGTTAAAAGCTTCTACAATATCATATCCTAAAAATTTATCTCATTTTCTTATACAGAAAAGGTTTAAAATTTTGTATACGTCTTCGTTCTGGCCTTTAATCTCAGAAGCAAAAATTAACTCGACTAAACGGTTTTCCTCTTTCCAATCTAATTAACAGTGGAATGGAATAAAAGAGCGATTCAATTTAGCATTCAGATGGCATAGTTGCATTTTGAATGAACAACTATTAAAAAAATTGTGGTTCTTTTCTTACAATTGCATTTATAGAAGAAAAACATTATTTTCTCTCTCTTATGTGTGGTAGGAGCAATTGTATATTCAAAGGCAAAACTATGTTAAATAAAGGGTTGAAAGGTGAAGGGTTAAAAGTAGCTTTCTACAAGCGTATAGTTCATTCCACCAAGATTATTATTTCAGAGCATACATGCTTCCAAAGTGTGATATGCATGACAGATGTTCGTCGCATCCAACAGGTGACAGTTGATTGTTTAAAAAAGCTCAAAATCAATAACGGAAGAAGTAACACCAGGAATTGTTCGATTACTCAAATATTCCATCAATATAAATAAAGGGAAAGTAAAAAAATTGAATATGCATCTATTACACAATATTTAATTAATATAAAAATCGGAGAAATGTATGAACATTTCCAATTTACCGCTTGAAATACTTTACGATTCATAAAATTTCATATAACCTAAATTTTATACAGTATTATGGTTTATTATCTTACAGATGACAGATTCATAGCAATGTTAATTTATTTTGTAACAGAAATTGGAATACTGTTCAATATAACAAGATAATTACGAAGATCATATTCATATTACCTACAAGCATAATATTTGTGAAACTGCTATTAACATATTCAATGTATATAATTAAAATATGTGAAATAAACTACATAATTGTAATTATTTATTACAGAAAGCAAGTAATAATATGATAATAGACCTACATAAAATTATTCATGTAAGGAAATTTCACTAAAATTTTGACCACCTACACTGTGAGAAATTACCCAAAAGTTCAAACACATTATAACACTCTTACAGAAAGCTTTCAGCAAATGCAATATTAATAATTATCTAAGCACGAAGATTTTCAGCTATTCCTAAAGTATTCTAAAGCAAATACAGGTATTCCTAAGATATTCCACAGGATTTGCAGGCATTTCTGAAGTATTCCAATGGAAATACAGATATTCTTAAGGTATTCCACAGGATATATATGAATAAGTACAAGTATTAAAAAAAATAAAATTATTATTCAACATAAAATATGAAATAATTAAAACTAATCCTTGAATGATTTGGCATAGCATTCGTGAAAAACATTTTTCAAAATTTTCAGCGATTCATTTGTTATTATCAAAATTTAAATTATGATAAAATTCGTTATATTTCTCTGAATCAAAGAAATAATGAGAATCATAATGTGAACTTGAATTATTATCATTCATATTTTGACATCACATGCAAACGTTCGTCAGTTATTTTTTATAATAAGTAACTTGGCTCTATCGTGTTTGGTATCAAATTAAAGCTCTTGTGGAGATAATTCTAGTAGAAGTGTCAAAGAGGATATTTTAAACGATTATCAATTGTTTCTATCACAAATCATTTAAATGATGTCTAGTTTGGTATCAATTTCTAGCTCTCGGGAAGATAACCTTTGTAAAAATCAAAAAAAAAATAATGAAATAGTGGAATCCACGTTACCATCTTCAAATTACACTTCCGGCGACCAAATATCGAAACTGTATGTCCCAATGCATTAAAGACCCCGAAAATCGAGAAAAGGATTTTTCATTCACAAAAATACCTTTTTCGCCAATTGTCAAAAAACATGATATTTTTGTATTGTTATGGATACGCAAAGTTCGTGATTTTTTCACTAGTGAAAAAATGAAACATATTCTTTCACTGGTGAAAAAATGAAACATATTTTTTTACTAGTGAAAAAATTAATTCTATTTCTGCACACCTAATCTAATATAATTCAATTTAGTAATGCTACAAGGATAGAAACAAACAGGTATTCAACAAAAAAGAAATATGAATTTGTACACAAAACCACTTATTTTTGAATATAAAAATTTATTGTTGACAGTTCCTTATTTATCAAACAACAATTGCGCATTCTTCAGGTTACAATACCCAGGTGACTGCGAATTAATTTTATTTTGTACATTTTACTGAATAAAATAATAATTATTGTTGATCTATTATTTTTTGACAGTTGGCGAAAAAATATTGTTTGTATTTCGTGCGCGAAGTGATTGTATTCTTTGTTGCGCTTTCGAATGAATTTGTTACCTCGACCTTACGGTCTCGATTAAAATTGACATTCTCACGCGCAACAAAAAAAAACAATCACTTCGCACACTTAATACAAAAATAACTAATTTCATGTAAGGACTAAAAAATAACCGCCATCTGTCCGTTTAACAATGACAGCTGTCACTTTGACAATGACAGCTTTCACTTTGAAATATGCAATTGATAATTGATGCGACACTAAATTTCTGAAACAGCGATGAAACTGGCCATGAAACTTATGGTCAGAGAAGTACTGTACTGGCCACAGCTGATTTTTATTTATAATCATTGTAGCCATATGTGAGGATAAATTTACTAAACCCACGAAAGAGTTGAGTTTCGTTAACAATAGATATTTCTAGAATATTCCGCAAGCATACCAAGGAGAATACAAGTACTCCCAAGGTATTTTTCAGGAGTTGCAGATATTTCTGAGATATTCTTAAGAAAATTTAGATATTCCCAAAACATTCGATGGTCCTTGTAGATATTTTTGAGATATTCTAAAGGTATTTCGCACGATTTGCAGGTATTTCAAAGGAGATACTAATAATCTCAGGATTTGCAGGTACTTCTGAGGTGTTTCAAAGCAAACACAGGTATTTGAAATGTTCAACAGATAAAATACAGATGATGCTTATGGGTTGAAGGGATTTTGAAGAATTTAAGGAAATAAAATATTTTCAAAGTATTTCACAGTTTTGAAGATATTCCGAAGGAAATACAGGTATTCTTAACGTATACCACAATATTTGCAAGTACTCCATTGGAAATACAAATATCACAAAGGTAAAATACAGCTATTCTCAAGCTATTTCACATATTTCAAGGCATCCTAAGGAGTCAGGCAATCCCAAAGTATTTTTCAGGTATTTTCAAAGGTTATTCCGCAAGATTTGCACATATTTTAACAGAAATACATGCGAATCCAAGACATTTCACACGGTGAAATGTGAGTACTAGAGATATTTAATAGGCAATCCAGATACTCCACAAGAAGTACAGTTAATGTAGAACAATTACAGGTATTCAAATGAAAAAATAGGTATTCTACAAGAAATATAAGCAATTCAAAGGGAATACAGGTATTTCCGAGATATCCAATATAGTTTGCAGGTATTCCCAAGGTACTTTACATAATTTGAATATATTCCTCAGACATTTCGAAGCAAATACAGGTATTCCATAGGATTCCCAAGTAAATACATATATTCCGCAGAAAATACATATATTTCCAATGTAATGCCAGAGTTTGCATGTATTCCTAAAATATTCAAAGAGTAATAGACGTACTCCCAATATAGTCCGTGAGACGGCATAAATTTTTCGTTGATTACCGCTCACTTGAAACTTTGTGAGTGGCTTCATTGAGATGAGTCCGACAACTTTTTCATTTGGCAAAATTGTAGATTCAGGGACGTTTTTCAGCGAGGGCTAATTAATTGAAAAAATATTACCGTCTCATTGATCTTTGCACTAATCGAAAGATTTTCTGATTATAAAAAGGAAAATAGTATATTACATCTGAGGTGGAAGGTATTTCATTACAGCCGAGAGCTTATTATATGACCGAGAGGCGAAGCCTCGAGGATCAGATATAGCTCGAGGCTGATATGAAATCCTCACCTAAGTATGTATACTATTTTATTCACAATCATCCTTAATTTTCCGAGAAATAATTGATCCAATTTCGTTCTTTTTTCAACAAAGTAAATTGATGTAGTAGTCTATGAAAACAAGAATGTTTTGAAAAATTAAATTAATTTGACATTTGTAGGATTTATGATTTATGAATCATGTTATATATCCATTGAAATTGTGATAAGTGCAGATATCATAAGTTATAACAGTGAAATGGAGCTATACACTTGCCCCGAATCGAACGAGAGTGCTACGTATGTGAGTTCATAGCGATTTTGTTCATAATTTACAAATTTATGAATTTATAAGACATAGATTTACACAGAATTGCAACATAAATTCGCTTTTTTTCAATATTAATTGTTTTATTTGGATCATTAGATTATATGATCGGTATTTCTGACAGCACGGACTATTTTACTCCAACAAAGATTTATGACTGATGCTAGGCAATCCTGCATAAACATTTCCCACCCAAGAGATGGAAGTATCGCTTCCGACCCGTGAGCTAGTCATTGCAGTTGGAAATTACATACTTCCCAATCTCCAAAAGGTTAGGAATTGCCATATTACTATAATGATTGTGAATAAAAAATATTACGTATTCCACAGGAAATTCAGATATGCCATAGAAAATATAAGAATACAGAGGAAATAGACGTTCCTAAAGTATTCAGTATAAATTCAAGTACCCCACAAGTAATACATAAATTCCTAGGATATTTTACAGGATTTGAAAATATTTCTGAGGCATTTCACAGCAAATACAATACCACATAATTTGCAAGGATACTCAAAAAAATAAAACATGCTTTCTAAGGTTTCAAACATGATTTACATAATATTCCAAGAGTAATTTAGTCTTTCCTAAAGTATTCTGTAGGATTTGTAGGTATGCTGAAGCATTTCAAACCAAATATAAGTATTCCACAAAATTTGCAGATTTTTTTGAGGTGTTGCAAAAAATGAAATACAAATATTCTTGAGATTATTCCAACGTACTCCAAACGAAATAAGTACTCGTATTTCGAAGATATTCCACACGATTTGCAGGGATTTAGAAAAAAAAAATATATTTCCAAGTAAATCCATAGGATTTCCAGGTATTTCTGGGATATTAAAAAAAAATTGTTGGTATTTGAAATATTCCACGAAAAATACAGCTATTCCTCAAGTATTACACAGGATTTGCAAGTATGTGAAATCAAATACAGGTATGTATAGAGCTAAGTGGAAGGATGGTGGGACGGGCATTACAGCGGGCAGTTACCGAGCAAATACCACAAAATTTTGCAAGTATGACATATTTTTTTGGTTTTCCTTCCACAGAATTCTAGATAAATTATAATCAATTTAGATCACTCAGGTACAAACATTCTCTGCTGTGACGGTGCGGTCTTCCAAATAGTAAGTCAGTCATCCTTCCAGTTAGCTCTATACACGCTATACAGTAGAAGTTTTTTAATCCGGCACCTACCGGACTTTAATCGTGCCGAATTAACGGTTGCTCCTGATCATCAAACTTTAATAATAATTATAACAGAAATACACGACAAATCATTCTGGATAAAAATACAAACGATTAAATCAAGTATTTTACATACATTCTGTAACTGTGCAGTCAATATAAATATCTGACAAAGTATATACAAACAGTAGCAGCTGCAGGATTTAAAGGAGGACATAGAAAATATTGGAATATTTAGCGTAATTTGCATGAGGTATTCCAAAGCAAACAATAAATGAAAGGTTTAGGGCGCAAGCTTCTGATTAGAATCGACTACACATAATTTCGGAATGAAGTACAGCATTCAGAAGATGATTTAAATATTTTTTTGTTGTTCTCAGTAGTTTATTATTATTCTAACCAAAATTTCGTTACGAATTACTGAAATGGTTCGTTGGTAATCATTATTATTTAAATATAGGCTGTCAAATGGTGATTCATTAACTGCTCTAGTTCTGAACATCTTCCTAAATTTCTAAATCAAATTCCTGATGAGCAAAAAGTAGAAACATTTAATTAAAATTCATTTTCTCGTTTTGGATTCCAGTTAAAATTGACTTCATAAATACTTAGGTGATAAGATTTGCAATATACAACCAAAATCGATGCTGCAATCTATCTTCCAAATGATGATTGATGGATACCTTATAAGACCATGAAAAAGATGCTCTGCTAAAAGTAATTATGTATATTCCAGATGTTATCAAAAATTATATAATCAAAACATAGTATCTATAAATTAAAACTGTTTTTCAATCGCAGATTTCTAGTAGGAACATCATACAAAAACATCTCACAGTTCTTTGGCCCGCATGGTGTAGTTATGTGTGAAACACTTTCATTTTTGAAATTGTTGCAATATTTCAATGATGATAGCGATGTTACTTCCGGTAAATGTGATACTTTAAGTGTATATTTGAAAATTCTGGCGTGATATTCATCACTTTACGAAATTACTTCATTTTTGATGAAAGTAGAAGACAATTATCTTGAAAGAATGGTACACGATGGAATATGGATTTTGAAATAAGGAGAAAGATTTTTTTTTAACTTTCAAGGGAAAATTGAATTGTTTTTATGTTCGGCATATGTTACCAATAAAATCTGAATTGCTAATACCATAACAATAAACTAATCGTCATTTATGGAACAATAATAAATCATCACATTTATTATAAGAAACTGAGGCAACTCTGAGCTCTGACGTCATTAACTACATTCCTCGGAAGGCCGAATGAGTGCAGAGAAATCTGCAAGGCTACCGTTCTGATAGAATTAACGTAAATATAGCATCATGTGTAGCAATTCTCAAACGTTGATGATATAGTGTGCAGTAATGGCGAATAATATCCAATAATGCATCGGATTTTTTGACGGATGTTCAAAACAATCTAATAAAAAAAAATTAGAGTATTACAAATAACGGCAATGTCCAAATCGATCAAAAAAGTAGAGCTAAATCAATAATAATTAGATAATTATAGTAATTATAATGACTCTAATATATCTTGTGGTTTATGGGAAATCAAAAAAGTAGGGAAACCACAAAAATCACTCAATTTTTCAAGGAATAGTCATTAAAAATTATAAATTATACAAATATATTTAACTGAAGTAGGTTACATATTGGAAATAAATCGAACTGATAACTTTCATTTTCTTCTATCAATTTTTTGTTATAAATTATTGATGATTACTTTAATATTATTAAGAAATGATGGCCTTTCGCCTAATGAGAAACTAGATCAAAACAAACAAAAAAGGAATTGGACAAGACTGATGTTTTATTTCAACTAGGTTCAAAAACATCCTTTCACCTTAGAAATGGAAATCTTTTAGATTATTAAGAGCATACTTGATCGATTGAAGAGCTCTGGAGAATCATTTAATGATTCTCTCCACAATTTCTATTCAAATGTCAAATATATTTCATTTTCTATAGGATCTAATGAATCTAGTCACTTCAACAAACCAGAATCGATGTTGGAATATTGATAAACATTTTAACAACGAAAGTTAAATTGGTCATATTATATTCGTAAAAAGGTTAACTGTCCAAACACTTTCCGGATTTCTTTAAATAGATTCGTGAACTGTTTCGGAAAATCAGTTCTTATTGAAATCTTCATAATAAAAACAAGAAGAATGGCATTCACCTACATATAGAAGGAATTCGTTTCCATTTATAACTTTGACTTTCAAGACAATTCACCAATAAAAATTCTTTTCTGCCCCTGTCATCATAATTATCCACTAATCAAATAAACTATTAAAACTCAATGAAAGTAATCGAAACTAATCAATGATGTTCAAATTTGAAAGTACATTTCATGTACGGTTGATTAAAATACATTCAAAAACAAATAAAAAAGAGAGGCTTCATTTTATGATTCTACGGTTGTCAGAACAGATGTGAGAATTGCTAGAAAGGAAACCATTAGAAGCTGTATTTAGAATCTGGAGCAAAATGATCTCACTTGCTGATAATCCAAGAGGAATTATTATTGCTACTGCTCAATAATTATTGTATTAACTAATGAATGAAGATTATGCTGAATATTATTTCAATAATGTATTATTAAATATCAGCCACGCAAATAAAGATAAATACCAATAAGTTTTTGTGAGAAAATGTGTTGTTTCTATTTCGCTCAAATATGTGCAATTCCATAGGAATGATATTTGAAATGAAAGAAATTTCATTGCATGGCTCAGTTCATTTTGAGGGCAATTGCATTTTGGAATGTTACTATTATTTTTTACTTAAGTTATTTATTTTGTACGCCATATGCACTTCCATTGACAATGATATAACAGATATAATAAATTCGAACTATTTGGAATTTAATACTCTTGTAGTCCAACTATTTTAGCGCGAAATTTGAAATGATGAACCTTATAATAAATCAATAAAGTTTTTAGTGGTGTGTATATCAAAAATTGGACAATTTGTCAAAGTTTCATTATGTCTGCAATAAATCCGTATAAAATTAGTGCTAAACGTATAAAATTAGCATGCAAATCTTATATTTCAGACACATTTATGACTCCTCATCTGGGAAAAATATATACAGGCTGTAACAAAAATAAGTACATTAATTTTAACCAGTGATAGAACACGTCAAACATAACAATTTTTCTTAATAACTTTTTTCCCAAATTCTCATCTTAATTCAGCATTTTTTATCCCCTATAATTTAACGAGTCCTTCAGGTTCATAATTATCGGATCCAGTGGCAGTTACAATGAAACAATTGGTTTCAACATACAGGGTGTAACAGAAATAAGTACATTAATTTTAACCAGTTATAGTTCTCGTCAAGCCTAACAATTTTTCTCAGTAACTTTTTCCCGAATTCTCATCTTTTTTCAGCATTTTTTATCCCCTATAATTTAACGAGTCGTTCGAACAATAATTGATTTTGACATATAGGAGTTATCAATTCCTGCAAATAAATTCTGGAATAAAACAGATTATAATTTATTAATTCTGTGTACGATTTCATGGGCAGTTTAGGATAAGCTTAGCAAATTTATTTGGAACGATCTCCGAATTGTCATTTTTCACTAAAAATTGAATTATTGTGGTTATGGTAATGTATTTAATGTCAAAATATCATGCACTTATACATTACGATGAGAATACCATGGGATATTTAGTACCTAACGTTTATCTGGAACGTAAAACAGCTGATGAGATGAATGAAATACATCAATTTATAAATGAAGCACCTGCGTATTAGTTTTTCTCATATTATTACAAACTTCACACTTCACACTCAGGTCGTTTCAATAAAGTATGCCCCGTGAATTGATCTGCTGAATAAGCAAAATATTGTATCATATATTTCAGAAAATATTTAAAAACCAATTACCAAATTCAGTTTGATACATTTATAGGTTATTATAAATGTTTTCTGTTCTTCAAGAATAGAATCTTCAAAATTTCATGTAGCAATATCTCTATCAAATTATTCAATGAATTAATTAATTTAGAATTACATTCCATTCAATATTCTACCGTTTTCTTTAAATAAATCGTTGAATGATTTTCTCTTTATGTTTCTGATGAAGTAGGTTAGGAACAGCAGCTACTTTTCGAACTGCTTGTAGATGGCAGCACAGTCTGACTCTCCTGACACAGTGACACAGTTTCAGACAATTCAAATCAGCTGATTCACGTGCAATGAACTTGGGTAGACAATCTTATGTTTAGGGAAATGAACTATCAGAAAATATACGTGAAATCCCTAATTAAAAATAAAACTTCTTAAAAATGACAAATAAATACGACTGAAAGACCAAATTGTTGATTACAGAGACAAACTTTGTCTTTCTTCCAACATATGCAAAAATAGAATCATCGAGGTGAGCGAATATCAATGTATTGCCAAAATACTAATATTTTTTCAGTTTCAAATGAATGATTGGCAAGACTACGATGGCTCAAAGTTGCAAAATACTCCTTTCAATCGACAGCTGTCATTCTTCCAACAAATGAGAAGCATTCAGTTTGAACCATAGGCGCACTATGAAATTTTTAACAAAACTTTGATGAATTTTTACTCTATATCCAGAGGATTTACGGAAAAAAGTTATTGAGAAAAATTGTTATGCTTGACAAATTGCATTACAGGTTAAAATTAATGTACTTATTTCTGTTACACCCTGTATAAGTTATCAATTCTTTCAAATAAATTCTGGGAAAAAATCGAGTATTAATTATTGTCACAAATTCAAATCTGTTAAAATATCTAACTTTTCTGTCTTACGATTTTGCAGGCAGTTTAAAATTAGCTCAGTGATTTTATTTTGAACGATTTCCAAATATTCATTTTTACTAAAAATTGAATTATTATGGTTATGCTAATGCATCTAATGTCAAAATATTGTGCACTTTTACAATATGATGAGAATACTATGTGATATTTAGAACTTATCGTTAATCTGAAACTTAAATCACCAGATGAGATGAATGAAATAATTAATTTATAAATGAAGCATCTGTGTATTAGTTCTTTCTCATATTATTACAAACTTCAGACTCAGGTCGTTTCAATAAATTATGGCCTGTGAATTGATCTGCTGAATAAATGAAATATTGTATTTTATATTCCAGAAAATATTTAAAATCAATTATCAAATTCAGTTCGATACATTTATAGGTTATGTTTTCTGTTCTTCAAGAATTTATGTAGCAATATTTTCAATTGAATTATTCATCAAGTTAATTATTTTAGAATTGCATTCTATTTAATATGCCACCGTTTTCTTTAAATGAAGCATTGAATTATTTTCTCTTTATGTTTGAGAACCAACGATAATGAAATAAGTCGAGAACAACAACTACTTTTTGAGCTGCTTATAGATGGCAGCACAGTCTGGCACAGATTCTGACTGTATCCAGACTATTCAAATCAGCTGATTCAAGTGCAATGAACTCGAGCAGACAATCTAATGTTTAAGAAATGTACTATCTGAAAGTATGCGTAAAATCCCTAAATAGAAATCAGATTTCTTAGCAATGACATATAAATACTACTAATAGACCAAATTGTAGATTTCAGAGATAAATTCAGTCTTTCATTCAACATATGCAAAAATAGAATTATCGAGTTGAGCGAATATCAATGTATGGCCAAAATACTAATATTCTTTCAGTTTCAAATGAATGATTGACAAGCCTACGATGGTTCGAAGTTACAAGATACTCATTTCAATCGACAGCTGTCATTCTTCCAAGAAATGAGAAACATTCAGTTTGAACCATAGGCGCACTATGAAATATTTACAAAACTTTGACCTCGATATACAGAAGATTTACGAAAAAAAGTTTTTCAGAAAAATTGTTATACTTGACGAGTTCTATTACAGATTGGAGTTAATGTATTTATTCTGTTACACTCTGTATACTAGGCACTATACTTGTACTTATCATAAAAAAAAATTATGAAAATTAAACTTGACAATTTCGAGGAAAAAAATTTGTGCTGAAAATACCAATTTCTCCAAGACCATCCAGTTTCTTACGACAAAATTTGGTAAACTTATAGATGACATATTTCAGGTTGCTGTGCAAAAATTATTGATTTTTAATAATTAACATTTCGTTAATAATCTTCTTTGGCATTGGTCACTGAATTTTGGGCTAAAAATTCTCGATATTTTGGGTGCTTCTCTGATGTTCTTTTACACTTTTTTCATTCTATATCGAAATTTACAAGATGAATTTTGACAAAAGAAATTATATTCCGTGGCCAAATATTTTTTGGAGATTATTTCACTTATGTCAATTATACTGACAAATTCTGCAAAGTTACAATGACATTTATAGTAACAAATCGCTTGCTAACGGGAATTTATCGCGATAAAATCCCGTTGGCAAGCGATTTATCACGATAAATTGTCTTTGCCATGGAGAAACAATACACAGTTTTACTATAAACGAACAATCGGTTTTCGAAAATGTCAAAATTTAATCGTTTTGAAAATGCATTTTTTGAGGAAATTTGTAATGAAATTGAAAACAAGAAGTCTGTAACTACAAAAAAATGTCAAAAGAATATATGGAGACAATTTAGTGCATTTTGCAATAAAAAAGGTTAGTAGTTGCAGCCAACATCATTTAATAAATACTTATAATAGCAATTTCATTCGAGAAATATTCTCCACAAATACCACTCGCGACTTCAATTTTATCATAAATTTTTCTCTCAAACATTTTTTATCTTTAAGCAACATCCTTTGAGTCATCTGCTCAGATTGAATCCTCGAACTACGCTCTCGTGATTTAATCGGACAGATGACTCTCACGATGTTGCTAGGTAAAAAATGTTTCCAAGAAATATTTATTGATAAAATTACAGTCCCTTGTGATATTATATACGAATATTCCACTCATTTATAAATTTTTCCATAATGCAGGGGCCACACTTATGTCTAATGCTGTTAAGTAAGGCGTTATGTGACAATTGACATATTGTCATTGACAATGTGTTCATTACTGAATAACGCCTCAATTAATGACGTTAGACGTAAATGTGGTCCGAGTATATGACAAATGGAATTATCAAAAAATTACAACGGAAATTTAACGTTGTCTAGACAACGTATAAAATTTCCACTAGCAAACACAAACAGAACAATGTTTTGTTTGTTTTATACATGTCAAAGTCAATAGCAAGTACAATCTTTTCTAAGAATTTTTCAAAAGTTATCAAAATGAATAGGTTTGGTGCAATTAAAGACAAAATTGACGAAAATACAATGAAAATTGAATCAATGAATGCAGTAAAATCCTAAAACAATATTTAGCGGCAGTTTATGTCATTTTAATAAATTTTGATCTTATTTTATAACATTCGAAAAATATTCTCCCTAAATACCATTTGTGCTTAAAAATTAACCAGATAATTTTCATTCAAGCTTGTTGTACCAAGCTTTTATAGAAATTATCGATAATTTTCAAGCACTCGTGTTATTACCCCCGAAATTTTTTTTTTTTGAGAGTAGTATAAATTAAAATTTTCGAGAAATTAATTTTTGTTTGTTCAAGTCATAGATTTTGTTATAAGGAGACATTAAATGGACAAAAAAAAATATATTTATGGTATTTAAAAATTATGAGTGATGTTTTACAATATTTCCCGAAGTTTCAGCGGCAGTATATTTCAAAATAATAATTTAGGAAAATATTTTCAATTTCTTCTAGTGGTGTGAATATGACTTGTCCTGTAGCGCTATCTAGAATCGGTTTGTTATATTACATGACAACTGTCAATGACATTTATTTATTTATTAGATGACAAATAGTCTATGGCTGATTTTAGTAACAAAAAACATTTTGAATATCTGCTTCTGGCTGTGTTCAATAAAATGTAACTTATGTATATATTCTGGTACTGTGTTTAGCTTCATATATTATATATTTAAATATCACTCTTTCAAGAACCGCAAAAATTGGTTTCAATTGTAGTTATACCAATTTTGTCATACTTGTAAGAAGAATGGTTCGGATTTCAAGAAATTCGACAAATCTGGCTTTCAATGTTACAGTAAGTTCATTGAAAAAACACATTAAAAATTAAATTTTAATTTAATTTTGTAAAACTCATCTCTTTCAGATTTCTGAATGCTACAATAGCTGAAAATGTACAGATGAGAATTCGAAGTTATCAATATCATAATTCTGAAGTATTTTATTTATGTCCATCAATTATTATTATTGAGATCTGTCATTCTACAAACAATAATACTCGATTCGAGTCTGAATCACTCTCAATTTCCAGCTATAACGCTTATTATAATTTTGATGGCTTCGTTAATCGTAAAAGTCGCATTTGAGATTCAGAAATTCTACGAGTGATTGTTGAGAAACAAATGCATCCACAACGTGTCACTGTTTGGTACAAATGGAGGCATCATCGGACCATTCTTCTTCGAAGAAACAGTTGATCAGGCAAAAACATCTAATGGTGCTCGCTATCGCGACATGATGATCAAGTATTTTGTGCCTACATTATAAATTAGTTCTTGCGTTAGTTTTTAATTCCATTTAAATTTATATCTTTGATACTTATTTTGTATGCGAGCATTAATTTTAGTATTTGGATTTTTTCTTCTGAAATGTTAAGGTGAAACATCACCCGGAAATACTAGCTATCTCTGTCTAGTCAAATCTTGTTTTGGAGTAAGTGATGACGGCGGGATACACAAGAATTCAAATTTGACATTTCAGAAGAAAAACATTTTATAGAGAAATTTACAGAAATTAATACTCGTATACAAAATTATTTTTCAAAGACATAAGTTTTAATGAAATTATTCATAATGAGAATATGAAATTATGATATAAAAATATCCCAAAATTCACGCAAGAACTAATTTTGATAGTAACATGTTTTAAATAATATATTATGAGTTTTTTATTGAATCATAAAGGATAAGGTAAAGTAAAGGGTTATCTAATTTTGATAGAAAACTGGTTTTAAATTGAAAATTATGAATTTTTTATTGAACCGTAAAGTATACAGTACAAGGATTATGTATGAAATATTATGTAGAGCAAATGATCTCCACGATTTTGTTGGCACATACAGACTCCTGATTATCATGTCGCCTTAGCGAGCATCATTAAATGTTTTTGCCTGATGATCAGTTGTTTCTTCAAAGAAGAATTGCTCGATGCTACCTTCAGCTTGAAATGTGCAACTGTAACACCTATTACATTTTCATAGTTGTGTATTACTACTTGCTCATGACTCTTATCCCATTCCGCAGCACTAGCAGATATAGATTTCGAACATATGGTATGTTTTCTACTAGAGGTCCGGCAGGCAGTTTTTGCTTACAGACTAGACCAAAGTTTGAAGCTGTTAGTCTATGTTTTCTTTAAAGTATTTACCATTGATGTATTCACTTAGAAATTAATACTTGTAATTTATTTGAAGGTGAATATCTCGGGCCTTAGAGCAATGCAGATTCGGATCAAGTATTATTATTTGTAGAATGACAGATCCCAATAATAATTGATGGACATAAATAAAATATTTTGTCGCTTTCTTGAGAAATATGATATTGATAACTTGAAATTCTTATCTGTACACTTCCAGCTATATTAGTATTTAGAAATCTAAAAGAGATAAGTTTTACAAAATTAGACTTGAAGATTGATTTTTAATGTATTTATCCAATGAACTTACTGTAACATTGTAAGTCAGATTTGTCAAATATCCTGGAATCCGAACCATTTTTCTTACTAGTGTGACAAGATCGGTAAAACTACACACACAGCCAGAAGCAGATATTCAAAATGGTTTTTGTTACTAAAATCAGCTATAGGCTATTTATCCTCTAATCTCTAATGAATAAATACATGATAAAATTAATCTTTGACACTTGTCATGTAATACATTTGGATACTAGATAGCGCCACAGAACAAATCAATTAGTAAAAAGTCATATTCACACTACTCAAAGAAGTAGAAAAGAAATTGGAGAATATTTTCCTAAATTATTATTTTGAAATATACAGCCTCTGAAACTCTGGCAAATATTGTAAAAAATTGCTCATAATTTTTAGATATAATATAGTATATTGTACAACAAGTATAGAAAATTACCTATTTCACACGAGGTGTGTATTTTTCAGCACGAGACGGAGTCGAGTGCTGCAATCACACAAGTGTGAAATAGGTGATTCTACACGTGTTGTACACTATACTTTTTCTACGATCACAGTTTTTAATGAAATATGTAAATAAACCATTAATATAACTGAGATTTCAAATCTATTTTCACAAATGTAAAATAAGTCAGGCATTTTAATTGTTCGCTCTGCCTATTTATTGTGATATTTATTTAAGTTATGATTTGAAACATTATTGAGATATTTTCTATCAGTTGATTGACATTTCATTGTTGTGTAATCTAATTGTTGCGAACTACGGAAAGATTGTATCTGATTGGCCTACTCTCACAAGACGACGTTCTGATTGGCTTATTTAGTAAAGTTTTCTGATGTGATATCTGGAGACGTGTTTTCTTAATTTTCGTCACTTACCATTTTTCAACTGCAGTAATGATAATTGTGAATATCTAATTTTGGTTATGATACTATAATTACATACATATAACTCCTCAATTTCAACAGAATGTGATGAAACATGTGTTGTCTGTTTAAATTTGACAGTTGTGATTCGTAGTGTTGCCAACCTTCGAAATATATGTAACAAGAATAAGAAAATAATTTCAAAAGAACTTGATGCAATTTTGCTTTTAAAATGTGGCTTATAAAAGAGCAAACAGAGATTTATATCAAGTCCAGGATATTTATCAATAATCTTGCTGAATATATCACCTAAAGAATATTCGAAATGAATTAATTAATATATGTTGGTCAAACTGGTGTGAGAAATCATTTCTCACGACTTTTCCCACAGTTGTATGAAATTATTATTTTTCTAGTTGTGTTCTGTATGAGAAATATGTTGTTTTCTATAGTGATCGTAGAAAAAATATATTTCTTTTTGTTCATTTGACGTTTCTTCATAACAAAATCTATGATTTGAACAAAAAAAAATTAATTTCTCGAAAACTTGGAATCTCACAACTCTCAAAAAAATATATTATCTCCAAGAAATATTTGGCCATGGAATATAATTACTTTTGTCTTAATTAACCTTGCAGGGAATAAAAAAAAGTGTAAATGGACATCAGAGAAGTACCCAAAATATCGAAAATTTTCAGACCAAAATCCAGTGGCCGATGTCAAAAAAAATAAATTATTCAAATATATATAATTTTTGAATACAAGACTTTGATTTTCTTCCAATTTTCAATATAAATATTATACTTTTAGAAGTGCACAGAAAGGGTTATAAACGGAATATTAATTGATAAAAATCAACAATTTTTGCACAGCACTCTGCAGAATAATATCATCCATGAGTTTACCAAATTTTGTCCCAAAAAACTGGATAATCTCTGAGAAATTAATATTTACAGTACTAATTTTTTTTTTCTCGAAATTATCAAGTTCAACTTTGATGAAATTTTTTATATGATAACTGCAAGTATAGCGCCTGGTATATTTATTTTTTCGAGATAAGTTGTTATCAAAGTCTCTGAGATATAGGATTTGCATGCTAATTTTATACGTTAGCACTAATTTTATACGGATTTATTGCAGACATAATGGAACTTTGACAAATTATCTAATTTTTAATATACACGCCACTAAAAACTTTGTTAATTTATTATAAGAAAGTATTTATCAAACATATTGCTACAAGATTCATCAATTCAAATTTCGCGCTAAAATAGTTCTTCCGGGTGATGTTTCACCTTAAATTCAAATCTTGTTTATCCCGCCATAATCACTGACCTTCCGTAAGCCTGACTTACTCCAAAACAAAATTAGACTAGACAAAGACAACTAGTACCGTTTGTCTAAAATCCGACACACCTTCAAAACGCTGTATCTCAGGAACGAGTACTAATCATTATAATATAAACACAGAATTTCATAAACGAGACTTGAAGCTATAATATGGTAAATAATTATTTGGTTATGACATAAATTATGCACACAAAATAACCTTAAATACAGCCAAAAATAGCAGATTCTATTGGAATAATGTAATTATTCGGTAAGAGACATAAATTTATACTAAATATATCATTAAATAGTCATAAAAAGATTCGATGTCACAATTATCAAAGCGAATGCTCTAAATTATGAATTCCTGCTCATAATCTGCATAATCATAACTGCAGGACACTCCTTTCACGTTTGTTACGTTTTAGTTACATATAACCGATTTGTAACCAAGTGACCATCGAAATGTCAACCATCGGTCTGACCTCAACAACCACAAACCAATGTCGGTTCTAACGGATACACTATCGCTACTCCAGCCTCCAATGTTGCAAAACGTACATAAATTTGAGTTAAGAAATAACTTGACACCACGCCAGATTCTACATAAACCAAATTACAAAACAGAATGTGAAGTCAGAGGTTATCATGGAAATTGCTTTGCTAGGTGAAGGGACAATTTCCTTCAAAAATTTGAGTGAGTAATTAAAAGTAGAATGGTATAGAAATTGTACTGTTGGGAATAAAAGAACCACAGCCCAAAACTTTTACGCTATTTATATTAACAACAAAAGAGAAAGAATTAATTTCACACGTATTTAACAACAGGTACATTAATTCTAAATGCAATACTATTAATAAACCCAACTTTATAGTGTCAAGATTTGTACAAAATAATAGTTTGGAATTAATTCAATTTGACTTTGCCAAAATATAGTCAATCTAAGAGAATCTGAATCTCTATTCAATCGTGCGTGAAACAAATGAATAAATAGCCAAACGAATGGCAGCCACCCACGATTAAGCTGACGGCAATAAAATTTACTATTTCAAAAACTATTATCAAGTAATATCTCAGTATAACATGAGCTTAGCTCCTTTCTATTTATCCACCAAATTTAATTATAATCCCAGACAATAAAACTGTGGATTAACTGCCCGTTTATTGTTTCATTATAATTACAAAGAAAACGTTCATATAAAAATAGTTAAGTGGCAGAAAATTGGCTGAATTAAAGATTATTCTCATTGTTTGACATGTGTTGATATACGAGGATTGTTCGAAAAGTTCTCGACCTGATAAAGAAAACGCAAGCACTCGTGGTATTACTCCCGAATATTCCAGCCTTAGGAATTAAGAAAATCTGTTATATTATGAATTATTATAAATCATAATATCTGCAGTTTCTTCTGGAACATCCCGTATTTTCGAGTTCAAGTTCAAGGTAATGGATTTGACATGTAAAATAAATAAAATATGATGTTGCAAATGATTAATGACGAAGTTGGAACAGAAATATAACTGCACTGCACATAGAAACTGCAGGGTTCGATATTTTCTGATACTCGATAAAAAACTCATCATGAGATGTTATCAGTCAATGGAAATGAGGTTATTGATGGAATCCTATTGAAAGTACTAGAAAATACTGGATGAAAAATTCAAGAGTCGGAAGTTTCATTTGTCGAAAGTTGGCCGATCTTCAACTTATTTTTAAAAAACAAGCGAAACAAATAACAAGATGCACATATCAATCATGAATTAAGTTTTTCACGACAATTTTGGCCAATAGCAATTCAAAAAATAAATATTCTCAGTATTATTATTCAATCTTGTACAATTTTTAAATCAACATGTCTGAAAAATATATGTTCTACATTATATAAAGCTATAATTCAATTTGCAGCGTGTGAAATTATGATCGGCATAAATTATTTTTTACCTAGCAATTAGTGGGCTTTCATTTTAGCCAGGGGATTGAAAATCAAATGTAATACGCACGCGTGCGAGTGATAATTAATCCCAACTGTTCTACCGTAATAGAAATCAATTGATTTGTACACAAATACACATGTGAATTTTATTTATGCATGTTGATTATACGTCGATTGATCAACATGGACAAATTGGTGCACTGACAATGAGGATTTCTATTTTTTATTTTTGTTCGTATCAGTAATGTCAATCTTGCGTAAGAACTAATGTGTCATTTGGATTTTATTGCACAAAAAACAGTGTTATTGTATCGTTGGATATTATTATTAACATTTGTGCTGTCTAAATAAATCGTCATTTTTAATCTCACCAAATATTCTATTTGCAACTATTGTACCCTTCCTATATTTGTTTAATTTATTGCAAATTAAAGCCTTGATGTTTCACAAGAATAATATTTCATTTTATGCTCCCTATTTCGTATTTGTATTTGCAGTCTGAAATATTCTAAATTTTTGAAAGAAAGAGTATAATTGTGTGCATTCCACCGCTACAAAAGTAAAATTTAAATAAGATTTCGTAACATTCTTTTCACATATACGGAAAATGTAACAAAAAAAGAAGTACAACTTTTACTTGCTTGAAATATGTAGAACAATGTGTAACATAAAATATATTGAAAAGTATTTGAATAGGCAGTAAATTTACTAGAAATAATGAGCTATTTTAATAATACACATTCACTTATTTTGCCTTTGTTGTAGGAAACTGAAATTCCTTTAGGTGAGGTTTCTTCAATCTACCTTAATCTACATCTACAACTTTACAAGAAGTGGTGCACGAGCCGTCTTTATTCGCGCATCGTTCATTCAACTGAGTTGAAACTAGGTATATTTGTTGTTGGCACTTTTTAAAGGCTTTTGTTATTGTATTGCGACGTACCAAAGCCAATTTGTAACGTCAATTAAAAATAAGCCAATTTGTAATGTATTATAAACAAAAGAGCAAACAATTCAAGAATTTAACTTGACTCATAAAAACACAACGACCACAATGACAGTTGTAATTACAATTTATACATTACTCAAACTTTACCACCTCAATTACTCACATGAGGTTTTATATGCTCGGGCGCCAGGATCTTTTTATTTTAAAAGAAGCAAAACACTGGAATTTTTATCAAAGGAAGTCCGGTTCTGAAATGTAAAAATATTTTCCCCAAAATGAAACCACAGAATGAGTTTTAGGAATTTAATTTGATCAAAGCAATATAAATGAAACAAACGAAACAATATTTACAACAGATTGACTCATCAAACTAATTAAAACAAATGCAAGGTAATAAATCATGAATCAAACAATAATCACAACGGATTAATTTATCATAAACAATTATTTAACAAATAGAAATTAGTTTTGAGAGAGTTGGGGTTTTTAAAAGAATTTAGAACTTTTCAAAAATAATTTAGAAAATGAATAGAACAGCTTATTCTAGGCCCTGGGTGATTTCATTGTTGAACAAGCGCTTCGCGAAGAAGGTGCTAGTTCAAACCCAACAATGCTACCAACCAGTCCACATTTATAAGAAATGAAATAAATCTGACAAATCTAATTTAGATTCCAATTGTCTAGGCCCTGGGTGATTCCATTGTTGAACAAGCGCCTCGCGAAGAAGGTGCTAATTCAAACCCAACAATGCTACCAACCAGTCCACATTTATAATAAATGAATTAAATCTGAAAATCTAATTTAAATTCAAATGTCTTATGGGAATTAGATAGCGTAGCGCTCCACAAAGAAGGTGCTCCTATTATCTGAACCCACAGACTCAAAGAAGTGAAGAGTGCATACTTAGAGTACTTATCATCTCTTGCTTTACATTGGAAATGCAAGTTAGCCCTATGGAATCCATAGTGTCTTTGTGATAGTAGAACAATTAAGTGTCGTCAGCGCCATCTCTTATCACAAAGTTAGAACTTATTCGTATCGCCGCCATCTTGGTTATACATATTTCTGCGCAATGGCGCTTTTATCTGTCAAATCTGACATATATCCAACAATTATAACTTAAACTTATTTAAACACTTGATTAGGGTCTTGATAATTAGTCTAACACTTAATTCACACTGTGTAACTCAGTAAATGATGTTACGTAAGTAAGTTTATCTTCTTTCACAAAATGTTTTAATCCACTATTGTTTGTAGGTTATGTTCACGGTGCGAGCACTAGAAATGTCCAACAGAAATACCATAAATGTTCGGGTTTCTGGGAATTAACCCTTCTTAGGGACGAACTGTAGACACTAGCTTCGTCACAGTATCATTAACATACATCAATACATCAAGTGGCGCACGAGTCGTATTTGTTCGTTCGCGCATCGTTTATTTAATTGCCACTTTCTATGAAAGTTCTTATTATAGTAACACCAACATACATGAAGTGGCGTACTTCCATCCAATTGAGTTGAAACTTATTATAATTCTTGCCGCCTCTTTCGTAGATATTTTTATTATTGCACCATCAACATACATTGAGTATCGCACGTGCCGTATTTGTCCGTTCGCGCATCGTTCATCCGATTGAGTTGGAACTTTGTACAGTTGTTGTTGGGCACATGAATTAAGGTTTTGATAGTTATACTAACGTGAAATGGATGGCACACGAGCGGTACTTGTACTTTTGAGCATCGTTCATCCAATTGAATTGAAACTTTCTATAGTTGTTGCTGGCGCTTGCGCCTAGGCTCTTGACTATCTTTACCAATATTGTAGAGAGATTTGTACATATATTTTTTGCAATGAATGAACTCAAAAACTACCAGACCGATTTTAGGAATTCTTCCACCAATAGAATGCTATATTATCACTAAGTAACATGGGCTAAATAAATTAAAGTTAATATGGGTACTAGGGCATTCAGAGATTGAAGGAAACCAGGTAGCCGACCGCCTAGTCAAGGACGGGACAAATCTGTCCTTCATCGGGCCAGAACCTGCTTGCGGAATTTCTACGGAAAGAGTCAAACAGGAAATGAAAACGATGCTCCAGCAATGGCATAAAGTATACTGGATACAATCACCAGGGCAGAGACAAGCAAGGCTCGTCCTGAATGAACCATCCAAGAAAAGGACAGACAGTCTACTCACCAGGAGTAGGAATAATGTCAGGCAAATAACAGGACTAATAACGGGACACTGTGCAATGAATAAACACCTACATACTTTGGGATTGAAACAAGAACCAATATGCAGAGGTAGTGGAGAAGAGGAGGAAACTCCTGAACATTCTGAACGTTCATTGCCAGCAGACATAGTCTTCTAAGAGCGGAAAAACTGCCCTCGAAGAACTTAAAAGAGTTAAATCTGAAGAAAATCCTGGACTTCGTTAGACAGACGGGACTCCTATCGGAGGAGTAAAACACAGAAGGTACAATAGGCCAAAAGGTCGCAGTACAGGGAACTATGATAGGACACCATCTCATGTCAATAATAATAACATGGGCTATAATTTGCTTTCGAAAAAAAAAAGAGATCCCTACGAATAATGACCAACAAAATTCCTTACTCTGCGTGCGCTGCATTATAATTTTTCATCTCTAGTAGTTTACTTCATTAAATACTGATGACGCTATCTTTGCATAGATCTACTAATTAATCAATAAATTTTGACAGTTGAGGCTATATTTCAATTATTATTGTGTTACTCAAGCATCAAATGTGGTAGTATTTTCAATAATTATCTTATATCATTAAACTATACTCTGAAAATTCCGATAAAAATATTGAATATCAATAACTATCCACCCGTGCAAAGCCGGCACAGGCTGCTAGTTTTAAATAAACTAACGAGACGTCACATGATTCAGGAAACAGTCGATTTTTCTTAAGATTACACTCGCTCAAAAGGAACATCATTGAGGTATGTTGTAGACTTGTAGAGTAACTCTTGACAACGGAAAGCCTTTTTGATAAATTGGTCTAAGTTGACTAACAACTTTTTTATGGCCGTTTTTCGGATGGAACTTTTTTTTGTTTTAACTTGTACAAAGTACAAAATTCACATATCGAGATTTTGATGGATATATCCGTTTTGAGCATCCCTGAATTTTGACTATTTTCGGCTTGATGTCGGTACGTATGTGCGTTAGTAACTCGCAAATCTCAAAACCTGTCCAACGTATAATGTTGAAATTTTGTATTTAAGACTGATCTAAAGTCTAGTTGTGTACCTCGCATTATGGTTGCAATCGTCTGTACCGGAAATGTACTTTATTCGAAACTTTTTTTGAATTTTCCGCATGAATCCAGAATGATCAACAGTAGGATACTGAAATTCAGTATTTGAGATTGCTGTGGTTGTCTTTTATTTTTGTACCAATTGGCTCAGCCGGAAGTGCACATTATATAACAGACTTTTCGAATTATCCGCATAAATTCAAAACAATCAGTCGTAGAATATTCAAATTTCGTATTAAGTACTTCTATAACATCTAATTGTGCATCTCGCAATATAATTGCAATTGTCTGTACCGGAAGTGCACTTTACTCGAAACATTTTTTGAATTTGCCGCATAAATCCGAAACGATTGAACGTAGAATGTTAGAATACAGTATTGAAGACGATTGTATCATCTAAATGCTCATATCCTATTTACATTGAGATCGACTGACCCGGAAGTACATTTTACTTGACAGTCTTTTCAATTTTTTCGCATCAACTTGAAATGATCGGCCGTAGAGTATTGAAATTTGGTATTTCAGTCAGCTGCAGCATCTGAATGGTTGCCTACTATTCTTATAACAATCGACTGAACTGAAAGTGCACTTCAGTTGAATTTTTTTCTAATTTTGCGCATAAATTCAGAACCGTCAGTATCTAGGAATGTTGTAGCATAAGGATGATGACCTATTGCTTCCATAGCAACAGATTGGGCCGAAAGCACACTTTATTTGACAGATTTTTAGGATTTTTTGGATAAATCCAGAACTATTAGCCGTGGAACGATGGGGTTTTGTGTTTGATTATCGTATTTTTATATGGAGTACACTCAAACATATATTAGAAGGGGCAGCAAAAAGAACGTGCGGAGTAATCAGGAAAACAGGCAATAACAAGCAAACACACTGGTGGAATGAAGAAGTAAAAAAGGAGAAGCAGAAATGGAATTTATTTCTCAGTACAAAAAATCCGGAAGATAAGGGAGAATACGAGAAACAAAAGAAAAAAAACGAAAGAAGTCATCAAAATTTCTAAGGCAAAATCTTGGGAAGATTTTGGGAATAAGTTAAAAGATAATTTTAAAGGAAATAAAAAATTATTCTATAACACATTGAAGAACAGCAAAAAGGGAAACTAAGAGCATTAAAACAGCTATATGACAAACAAGGGAATATTTTGAAAGATAACGAAGAAATAATAGAAAGATGGGGCCAGCAGGAGAACAAATACTATTAGTGATGCTAAATAGATTCTGGGCAATAGAAAAATCCCTGAAGATTGGGAAAAGGCAGCGATTTTCTCCATTCATAAAAAGGGAACAATAGAAATTGTAACAATTACAGAGCCATACTAGAACAGAAACTAAGATAAGTGATGGAACAAAAATAGAACTGTCACAAAGCGGATTCAGAAAAGGATATTGCACACAAGACCACATATACACAATTAAGAGGCTTATAGAAAAAACTCTGATACAGAAAAGCAAACTATATATTATCACGGAAACAAATGTGGAAAATATTGGGAGAAAGACAAATAAACATAAAACTACTAAACGCCATAAAAAGCGTATACAGAAAAACAACAAATTACATAAGAACTGGTAACGAAATATCAGGAGAATTCAACACCACTCAGGGTTTAAAACAAGGAGGAGCAATAAGTCTATTACCAATTATTATTTTCTTAGATAACACACTGAAGCAAATAAAAGATAAAAAGAAGAAAGTAGACATTGGACACTACCAGTTGACCGTAACTAAAATAGCAGAGTGTGCATTTGCAGACGATTTAGCAATCCTGACTAAGAATGGGGCAGATATAAAATATAATTTAAATGTATGGAACGAAGAACTGAGAAAACACAACATGAACATGAATATTAAAAAAACAAAAGTAATAGTGATATCGAAAGAGGACATAATAACTAATATACAGCTAAACGGATGCGAAATAGAACAAATAGAAGACTGTACATACCTAGGAGTAACAATAAATAATAAAGGAAGTATGGAACCAGAAATTAACAAAAGAATACAAGCAGCTAGCAGAAACTACTATGCATTAAACAAAGCAGTACTAGGAAATAAACAAGTATCCAAGAATACAAAAATGATACTATACCGACCAGCTTTAATATACAGAAGTGAATCGGGGATACTCAAACAGAGACTAAAAAATAAAGTACAAGCATCGGAAATGCGATACTTAAGAAGAATTGAAGGAGTCACAGGGTTAGATAGAATAAGAAACGAACGAGTAAGGGATAATTTAGAAATAGAGAGCATACATAAGACCATAGAAAAAAAAAAACAAGAAAATTTGCAAGTTTTTAATTAATCACATAATGATATCTCAAACGTCTTTTGCTATTTAATCTATTTTTCACACTGAATTCTTACTGAAAGGATTTTTTGCATGATATCCGACGGTGTCTCATGATGAAGAACATTCTTCAATATTTCTTTGACTGCCGCAAAAATTAATCCCTCGCCAATCGTGTGGTTTTACTGTTTTTGCAATTAACAATGAAACGTTATATGAGGCTCGAAGTCCACCATCAACTTGTTTAGATGACCACTCAAAAAAATTTGATATTGTAACGTGCGAAAGTGGCATAATTCGTAATAATAAAATAACCTCTGTTGTCTGGGCGGAGCCCGTTATCTCTTTGTGTCGCGCCAAGCGACATTCGAGAATAATGTAGCAATTTCTAGATGTTTGGCTTCCATATATATATAAGGGCAAACAACCTGCCAGTAGACAGTAAAATAAAGTGAATATTTAGTGCGTGATCAGCTAAGTGCGAAGTGTAATAAATAAATAAATTGTTGAAAATGGCTTTTTAGTTGAGGTTTAATAACAGTGAGTGAGAAATAAATTGTGTTTGTGTAGTAATCTTCGAAGAATAAAACTTTAATTTTCTTTTTATTTATTGAATAGTGATTTTTATTTTAACAATAAACAATTCTTTAAAAGCAATAAATATTACAATATAGCTAGTTTGTTGTAAGAGAATTCGTAAATTAACCCAATTCATGCTTTTTTCACTTCACTACCCAACTTCCTCAAGTATGTAATGGATTTCTCTAGATAAAAATATGAGATAATTCTGGCAACCTCTCAAAAGGCCAGCGCAAGTAAACAAAATAAAATCCGTCTTTTGTCTATATGAAGGACCGCGTCGCTTACTTGAGAGGGTACAGAATAAATAAAATGGACTGAGTTAATAGAATTAAGGAGTAGGTCAATATAAATTTTAGTGATATAAATATTTTTAGAAATAAATATTAGTTGCATTATTATTATTCACTGTGAATAATTTTTAAATAATAATCTTTTGTTTGTTATTTCGAACCCCAAGAACATCCCAAATATAAATACAAAATCAACTAGAATTGAAAGCATATTTTCGTAGGAGGATCCTAAATCTTCTTTCTCCTCAGAAAATTATAATCATTTATTCAGCTGTCTCTTTTCGTGTCATCAAAATGATGTATGTAATAATTTTATAAAAGAGAAAAATAATAACAGGTGAAAATGCGTGGGAAACGCATTAGGAAAGAGAAAGAAGTTGAAATAAATTTCTTAAATGTTTATGAGGGATTAATTTGTAGATTTTAATTAGCTATCTAAATGTAATTAAATATATAAAAGGTTTTTAATTGTAGGAATTAAAGATTCAATTTAAGTCAAACTATACAAATAAATCATTTTATTTTCTACATCACAATGATCAATAATCAATTACTGAACCATAATTCAATGATTATATCTCAATAAATAATATTTTGATCAATAAATTATAATTCTCGCGTTCATATAACTCCCACACCATTCGTAATTGTAATTAATATAAAAGAAAAATTAAAACGAAAGTACGAACAAACAGCTGAGCTTAACTCATTACCTATGTAAAGATTTGAGATCTGTTCCGCATTAATAAATAAATCTAACACAAATGTAACTTGATCATACGTTTACTTTGTTCAGTTTACCCAAACGGAACGTTAGTACGTAACGTAACACAACTATGCTGATATCTCAATGCATTGTCCGAAAGGACTTTAACAGATATATGAATTGACTTCCAGCAAGATATATCACAGATAATCCCATTTTTAAAGTTGGGGAGCAAAAAAATCATTTGGGGCAAGATCTAGATTGAAGGGTAAATGAGTGATTAGTTGATTCAGTCATTTTTGAGTTTTCTAAGTTAACACCTTATATGTGCTATAAATCCTGTAACAGTACATAATGTGTCTTTGCACTTGCATTTTCCATTATCACTTTCGAATCAGCAACGCAACAATATTTTGTTTCACCGGTAATCACGTTCAAAGACCACGCCTTCTAGGATATTATGATCATTCAAATAATGACTGCTAATTTTTTTGTTGAGTGTTATGAATAAGTTAAACACAGGAAGATTTATGTAGTGTTTACATTCAGAGATGATTTCTAGTTTCTTATTGGAAAAGGATTTCCGGTAGATGGATGAAAAACTGGCATATAAAATAATGAACTCAATGAGATAAGTGGCAAGTGGACAGATAATTGCTATACACAATAATCAATTTTGTAAGCTGTTCTTTTTTTGGCATTCGAGTTATGGAGTCTATAATTATTTAATTTATTACTGGAAAATTAATAATGGACAAAAGCTGGTATTCCATCGTTGCTTTACAATACTTTATTTTAAATGGACGATTTCATCAGGATTGATTCTATTATTATGTATACATCAAACTGTTCAATTTTATGTTGAAACTTAGGGAAAAAGATAAAGGAATCCCGAAAAAATTAATTAACATACTTTTGAAGATAGCTAATGATGCATTAAATCATTAAAAGCATATTGAGGCTATAGAAAATCGAGAGTAACCATTAAAGAATTATGTGACGTACTTGACTGACGTATTCAGGTATATACAAAAAATACAGGAATTCTCCAGAAAGTATAACTATTCCTGGGATATTCCAGGTAATACAGGTATTCCATAAGTAATTCATTATGGATGTATATATGTAATTCAAGGGGAATTCTCTAGGAAGAACAGGTACTCCGCAGGAAATACAAATGCTTCGAAGAAAGTACAAATATTTCTACGGGAATATTGCGAAGGATTCATAGGTATTCCTGAAGGATTCTACAGGAAGTACTGGCATTCCAAAAAAAGTATAGGCATTCTATAGGTACGCCAGGTATTCCGCAGAAGATACAGATATTTTTAAGTACAGATATTGTTAGAATATTCCAAAAGAAGTACAGGTCTTTCCAAGGACGTATAGATATTCCTAGAGTATTCCCAAAGAGTTGTAGATATCCTCGAGGAATTATAAGTAATTCCAGAATATTCCAAATCAAGTATAAATATTTCTAGGATAATCCAAAGAAAGTACCGATCTTTCTTAGAATATATAGGTGTTCCTAGGGTCTTAAGTATTCTTAGGATATTCAAAGCCAATTACAAGTCTTCTCAAAAAACTATAGGTATTCCTAGGATATTCCAAAGGAAGCACAGGTCTTTCTAAGAAAGTATAGGTGTTCCTAGGGTCTTCTCAAGAAAATATAAGTACTTTTGATAAGAATAGGTAATACTAGGGTATTGCAAACAAATAATAAGTCTTCTCAAGAAAGTATTGGTATTGGTAAAGTTGACCTTAGAAAATTGACCGGAAATGATCCTTTTTTCGAGACTTAGGAGAGGATCCTGTATTTATATAGCTTGGCACACTATTGACCACTATATTCCAGATCGATTCATATACAATTTGGTAGTAAGTCCTATCAGGAAAAATAAGGTATGGTCAGCTTCTGGACTAATAGGTATTCCTAGGGAATTCCAAAGAAAGTACAGGTCTATAGACATTCCTAGGGTTCTTCTCAAGAAAGAACAGGTCTTATTTAAAAAAAAAGTATAGGTGTTCCTAGGGTCTTTCTAAGACAGTATTCCTAGAGTTTTCCAAACAAATTACAAGTCTTCTCCAGAAAGTATTGGCATTTCAGAATAATCCAAAGATAGTGTAAGTATTTTAAGGGTCCTTCCAATAAAGTATAGGTGCTCTTAGGATCTTCCAAAGAAAGTATGGGTATTCTAGGGTATTCAAAATGAGAATGTATGATTAGGGCGTTAAAAATAAAAACAGATTTTCCAAAAGAAATATAGGTATTCCTAGGGTTTTCCAAAGAAAGTACAAATCTCCCTAAGGAAGAATAAGTACTCCTAGGATATTCTAAAAAAAAGTATAGGTTTTCCCAAAGTCTTCTTAAGAAAGATAGGTTTTCCAAGAGTTTTTCAAAAAATATACAACCCTTTCCAATGAAGTATAGGTATTCCTATAGTCTTCCCAAGAAAACAAATATATTGAGGGATTGTAACGTGCGAGAGTGTGGAGGTTCGTAGGAGTGGAGTAGGCTTGGGCCTGAACTTATCTGGACGAGGCCTTTCGACCTCGTTGTATCACGCCGCACCGCACCACATCACCCCGCCCGATGGAAGCATCTAGCAATATTCCAGCAATGTGGTAGAACATTCGAGACATGGATATTTCTATATATAAAGGAAAAATAGTGTAATGGTGAATCTAGAGCAGTGAATATCAAATAGTGAAGTGATCAATGTATATAAATAGTTAAAAATGAATATCTGCGGCTTTGTTTAAGATAGTAGTGAGTGATAAATAAATAATATAGTGTTGTTTAGTGATATCGAGGCGAATAAACTTTTGTTTTATTTTCAATTATTAAATAGTGATTTTTATTTGATTATAAACTATTTCTAATAATCTATACATTATTAGGAATTTTATTTAATAAGAACTACTTTTGATTTTGAATTCTGTATATTTATTTAAACTTTGACGTTTCGATACTTTGACCAAGGATCTTCTTGTTTTCTGAAGAAGATCCTTGGTCAAAGGATCGAAACGTCAAAGTTTCAAATAAATATACAGAATTTAAAATCAAAAGTAATTTTTATAAACTATTCCCTTTTGAGCAATAGACATTACAATATTGTTAGGGTTTCCGAAAGCAACTACAGATCTTTCCAAGAGAATTTAGGTAATCCTACGGTTATCCTTAGAAAGTATAGATACTTCTAACGTATTCTCAAAAAAAATTAAATATTTCTCGAGTATTCTAAATGAAGTATTTTTTTTTTCAAAAAAGTATAGTTACTGCTATTGTTTTCCAAAGAAACTATAGATCTTCTCAAGCAAATATATAGATATTTTCCAAAAAAATATAGGTATTTTCTAATGGGAATACACGTCTTTTCAACAAAGTACAGATATTCCTAAAGCTTTCCCAAAGAAGGTACAAGCCTTTCAATGGAAGTATAGATATTCGAAAAGCAATCCAGATAAATTACAGGTCACTTTAAGAAAGTATATATGTATTCCTAAAGTATTTCAAAGAAGGTCAGATCTTCCCAAGAATGTGTATTGCTAGAGCTTCCCAAGAAAGGAAATATAGATATTCCTAGGGTTTTCCAATAGAAGTACAGGCCTTTTCAAGGAAGTAGATATTGTTAGAGTCTCCGCAATAAAGTACAGATATTCCCAGAAGTTCCAAAGGAAGTAGATGTAGGTATTCCGAGGCTCTTCCAAACCAAAGAAATTACATGCTTTTCCAAAGAATTCTTTTAGGTTTTGAAAAAAAATGTACAGGTCTTTTCGAAAAAGCATAGATATTCCAAGAGTTTTTCAAAGTAAGTAAAGATCTTTTCAAGAAAATGTAAATATTTTCAGAGTCTTCCCAAGGAAGTATAGATATTCAAAATATTTTCCAAAAGAGATACAGGTCTTTCCAAAAGAGTATAAGTATTCCTAGGACTTTCCCAAATAAATATAGATATCTAAAAAAGTGCAGGTTTTGTCAAGGAAGTATAACATTTCTATGGCTTTAAGAAAAAAATGCAGGTCTTTCTATGGAAGTATAGGTATTCCTAGAGTATTCTAAAGGAAGAACAGGTTTTTCCAAAATCTTCTCAAGGAGGTATATTAATATTCCTGGGCTTTTTTTGAGGAAGTACAGGTCTTGCCAAAGAAGTATAGGTATACACTTATACAGGTTTGCTTGAGATATTCCCAGAAAAAACAGAAACTCCAGAGGACATACAGATATTCCTCGCATTAGAATTATGGTACAAAATTTTGTAGAATCGTTTTCCCCCAGCGGAAAATTTAAGTTACATACTCAAAAGGATTACTTTGAAGGCCTTCAAGTCCAAAAGAATTATTCTGAAGAAGACGCTGATATTTTTTAAAGTAATCATATTTCTAATAATCTTTGTTCCAATGATTATTTTTTTTAATTCCGTTCGTCAAAGAATATTTGAAAATTTGTTTCAACTTATAATCCCTTCTATTCTCTCAATGTTTCTTAAAATTCGCTTTGTTACGAAATTACGAGATTATAATTTTCCACGCTTTTTATTGAAATTCCTTAGGAAAAACAACCTAAATGCAGTTCAATCATAGTTCATACATGACTTCTACTTGACATTTAGAAAGTTTTAAAAATGGACATTTCATATAGACATTTTTTAAGAGAGCGTTCGTTTAAGGAATTCTTAAGAAAGGTTAATTTCAGAATTCCTGACAGGGAACAAATCTATGACGAATAAGATAATTGTAGTCTAGTCTAGATAAATTACGTGTAACAAGATCAACACCACGGATTGAGACCTCGCAATGCTGTACCAAAATAAAACGTAACTAATACCGTTGGTTGGTATAAATAATGGGTTTGTTTTAAGCACTATCAATTAAATGTTATCGTTGAACGTTTAATAGCAGTTGAAGGTCTGTTATATTAGAAGTTCAATGTTTCATTGATCCATCAGTAACCGTAAATAAAATTTAGAAGAGTCAGTTTCAAATAGGATTTATTGACAACAGCCCCAATTATTATTTTTATTATGCTTTGCATATTGCGATGGTCAATGATGTATTTCAATGTTTCTCGCTCAAATAAATATTGAAGAATATTCCAAATTAACTGAATCCATACATTCTAATTCTTCCACCTCTTCCAGCAGTGTTTTACAACATTAGCGACTTTCCCAGATCCGGGCAAGAGTGGTGTCTTGGTCGTGGTGTCAGTGTCAGTCCGGTCTAGAGTGCAGAACATACAGTAAGCAGTGAATGCTGGTGACTCAAACGGGCAGTGAAGCAAGGAACTACGTGTTGTGGAATAGAGACATCAAGTGGATTGTTTGTAAATATTCAGGATGCGTGCGCATTTTGTTACCGTTGTTTTGATACTAGGTGAGTTTTAGAATAATAAAGAAAAAAATATTTTAAAATTAATCACAGGTCATAATGATTATTGCTATTGACAGTCGGGCACACATTAAAAGTTAACAGGTTGTAAACCACAAAGTTCAAACTCAAATAACAGAGCCAGACTATTTTTTTATAATAAATATTTTCAATTTCAATCGAAAATTAATAACAAACAAAAATATAATTAACTATTTCCAGAATCATTGAAACTCAAGCTAAGCATGAAAAGAAAAGAAATTTTGTCATACTAATTAAAAACTACCTTGAGAATATAGAACAAGTTCATTTTGACCTTGTTTTCAACCACTTTTTAAAACAAATCAAAAACATTATTTCAGCAAAAAGTGGCAGCATTCAAAACGGAAAATAAATTGAATTGACTTACACTTAATAAATTAGATTTTAATTATTTGTTTGGGCACCAAAATTAACATTATTTTGGTATGAAATGGTGCAATTTCAAACTTTACATTGAATTTTGTATCGAATATATTAAATAAATATTTGATGCGAATCGGGATTTTGTTCCGCAAAGGAAATATAACAGAATTGATAAAAAAAAATAATTAAATCAATGTTTTTTTTTTTTTAAATCACATTGATTTAAATCATGATTTAAATCGTGATTTAAATCAAGCTAACTCTGGTTGAAACTGGTTTGATAATAAATTGCCAGGATTGAACGATTGGGGGTGTAACTGATTTTATAACAAATAATAATTTTTCATAGTACGATTAAAATTTTAGGAGATATAGACAATCTTATTATCAATTCTATTAGGAGATATTATTTCCTCAAAGTGACACTATACATGGCAATTTCTTTTTTAGCTCACGTTTAAACACACTATTGTTTTAATCCAACATATGGAAACTCTTGGAGGTTTTCTACAAATAAATCACATTTTCACCACGGGTTGCAAAATATCATAAACAGTACTTTCAAGTAGAATTTAAATATGTCCAAATGATTATGTATTCTGATAGCAAAGTCTTGTTACTTGGTATGTTGTGTTCTACGAACTGCTTTTCTAAACCGGAAATTACGGAAAACATCATCACTACAACGCAAAAACTACACACAAAAAGACACACTTGTTTCTTACACTTGAGAAATGAATTTCAGCTCAATCTTCCTAAGAATTTACAGAAGCCTTTGATCTTTTGAATTAACGGTGAGTTGTCTGCAAACTTAATGTAAATTACTTCAAATTCCAATGAAGGTTGATAATTATTACAAAATTAAAACCGCTTTTGATCAAACGATATTATAGGTTAGTGTTCCCGGTATTTCTTGATGAGTTGATCAATAAATTATTTGATACAGCGTACAAGAATATTAGTAAGACGCACAAACACCGATCAAAAGTAAATTTATTTGACAGATACTTACATAAAAAATCTGACGCGAACATCACGTGACTTACTTGTACATCATTGGATATATTTATAACGATGTGATTTTGTGTTTTTGATCGTATATATCATTGGATATATATAATCGAACACAAAATCTCATCGTTCCATATTTAATCGTTTTGGATTTACCCAAGAGATTCTAAAAAACTGTCATGCGCTTTCAGCCAAGTCGGTTGCTATGGAAACAGTAGGCCATTATTCTTATACTACAACATTCCTAAATACTGATTTCCAAAATTCTACGACTACCAACAGATCTGAATTTATGCGCAAAATTAAAAAATAAATTCCTACTGAAGGGCACTTCCGGTTTAGTCTATTGTTATGAAAATGGTAGGCAATCATTCAGATGCTACAGCAGACTGAAATACAAAATTTCAATATTCTACACCTGATCGTTTCGAATTTATGCGAAAAATTCCAAAAGACTGTCAAGTAAAGTGCACTTCCGGCTTGGTGGATCTAAATAAAAATAGGATATGAACATCTAGACGGTATAATCGTCCTAAATACTGAATTCTAATAATCTACGTTCAATCGTTTTGGATTTATGCGGAAAATTCAAAAAATGTCTCGAATAAAGTGCTCTTCCGGTTTAATCGATAGCAATTATAATGCAAGGTGTACAACTAGATATTATAAAAGTGCCTAATACAAAATTTAAATATTCTACGACTGATTGTTTAGAAGTTATGCGGAAAATTCAAAAAGTCTGTCATATAAAGTACACTTTCGGTTCAGTCGATTGTTACAAAAATAGAAGATGACCATTGAGATGCTACAGCAATTTCAAATGCTAAATTCCAGTATCCTACGGCTGATCATTCTGGATTTATGCGGAAAATAAAAGTCTTAAGAAAAGTGCACTTCCGGTTTGGCCGATCCCAATCATAATGCAAGATGTACAATAAGATGTTATAGAAGTTTTTTATACGAAATTTCAATATGCTATGGCAGATCATTCTATATTTATGGAAAAAATTCAAAAAAGTTTCAAGTAAAGTGCACTTCTGGCCTGGCCGATTCTTACAAAAATAGCAGATAACCATTCTGATATAACATTAAGTTTAAATACTGAATTTCAACGTCCTACGGTTGATCATTCTGGATTTATTAGAAAAATTCGAAAAAAGTTTCAAGTAAAGTACACTTCCGGTACAGACGATTGGAACGATAATGCGAGGTGCACAACTAGACCCTATACCAGTCTTAAATACAAAATATCAACATTCAACCAGTTTTGAGATTTGCACGCACGCACGCACGTACGAACATACATACCGACATCAAGCCAAAAATATTCAAAATGGATTCAGGGATGCTCAAAACGGATATTTCCATCAAAATCTCGATAGATGAATTTTGTCGGTTTCACAATACTTACTTGTTACTTTGTACAAGTAAATAAAAACAGAGTGATAAATTTTGAATTTGGTGGCAGCATTAACTGTTATTGATGAAAACAATCGTGCTGCAGAAAAATTGCTAAAGGAAAATCTAAGTGTAACACATAGGGAAATATTGACGAATCAGATTAGCACCTGTTCCTTTTTAATATTGGAACGTATTCCACTTTGAAAGCCAACCACTTTCAGTTTTATTTTGGAATTACCTTGTAACTTTTTATAAGTAATGAATGTCGTGAAATCCAAGACATGGCCTTGCATTCAATGTACTTATAGCGTACTGTAGGCGAAACTTGTCAAAATTAATGATAAATTAATAAAAGAATCAGTAGAGCGCAAAAAGCCAAAATGTGTAACCAAAAACAATTACAGTTCAATCATTTCCATAATTGATATAACCGGTGTTTCATGTATTGTAAAATTAATGTAAACTGAACTTGAAATGCGGGACAAACATTTACAGAACTGTTCCAACATACCTACGCGATTAATTTATTAATGAAATTGTATGCAAAATGTATTTGTACTGTTTATAAACTTATTAATGTTTATTATTAAAGTGACATACATTCTGTAACGAATTAGCGAACTACAAACATCAGAAGAGATGTATTTACCCGTTCATAAATAAATGCGTCCTCAAAAATAGTTACTTCAATTCCTTTTAATGTTTTTGATCCATTATTTAAAATAAAATAAATTAAGTAATGGTGTATTAGCATTTTTATTATAATTGGCATATGTCGTGATGATTCGGAACGCCTTGTGCAGAATAATATGCAAAAAAACTCTCACTGTTGACATTCAATGTCGATTTCGCGTAACTCGCGACCCGGAAAAGGAAATAATGCAATACTCACACTTAATAAAGAATCTGTAACAACCGTCACACTTCAAATGTTTTTTTTTTTTTTATAACTACAATCAGACGGTGCATTCCTTACATTTTCATTTTTACATCACTAGCACAATTTTCCAATAATTCAAAAATTTAATCATTTGAGACAGATTTGGACCTTAGGGTGCATGTGTGAATTTTTTTGTGCGAGATTGTACAAATGGTTGAGAAAATTCTCTTTTTTTCTTCATCTCAGTCAAGTATTCTTTTGCTAATTGTGTAACAATGACAAATGAATAGCAAAGCACGCGCGGTTTTGCAAAATTTTCACACAAGATTTAAATGCTATTTAGAAAAACAAACACTGCATTCAATTTCATTGTTTGAGTCAAATATTACAATATCATACAAAGTAGATCCTCGAGAAAGAGTTATTATTATAAGTATACGGTGCATAAAATAGTTTTGCAGAATTTGTAATGACAATTAATTGAGATGTTAGAGAAGAAAGTGAACATCAATTATGGAAATTATATGGAAACTGTCTCATTCTTTACTTTAGAGAAATTTGAATTGATTCAGAGTACATAACAGCTAAGCGTGACTAGTCCACTGATGACAGAGGAGGGATGATGTCCTCCCCTAAAAAATTTATAGGCATCAGTCAACTAACTGACTCGGGACAGTAATACTCCAAATAAAACTCTAAAAGCATGAGACATAGCAGAAGATTCACAGCGTTTCCCAAACCTGGGGTCTTCAATAATTGTAGCGCTAGCGCAGCAGTCTCACAGTAGCGCCAGCAACTCTTAAAGACCTCATTGAAAACACACTAAGATTACGTTACACGGGGTGAGATCAAAAGCTGGACATTTGGTTTTACTCAAGATCAAGTTTAGTTCAGATTCTTCATCAATTCTCTCCATTACGTTCTGTTCCCTGCTTTTTTTTTGCATCTTGACAGCTGATTATTTCTTCTTAAAATCTCTTTCTAGATCTTCTACTTTTTTTCTTTTTCGTGACTTTTGTGTTTTATACTTGTTTTGTTTGTCGCTCTTCTGGCATTCTTATTAAGTGGCCGTACCATGCCACTTACTTCTTGTCCACAGTGTTATATTATGCTTTATATTTGTAGGTTTTCTCTTATTTGATCATTTCTTGTTCTATCTAACCTTGTCACTCCTATTCGTCTTAAGTATTTCATTTCTGCTGCTTGGATTTTACTTTTGTTCCTTTAATTTATTGTCCACGTCGTTCTTCCAAATATCAAATATGGTCGATATATTGTTTTATAAACTGTCATTTTTATATTTTTCGACACTTGTTTGTTATTTAATATTGTTTTGTCTATTGTATGAAAGTTTCTATTGACTGCTAATAATTTTTTATCAATTGTTGTAAGCGACTCTTATTATTATAGTTTTTGGAAGGAAAATAGTGGCGAAAGGAGTCATGTTAAATGCTGGTTATATTAAATATAATTTTAGGACGTTTCGGTGCCTTAAATCGGTCACCATCATCAGCTACAAAAAATTTTACAATAATAACTTAAGATGACATTATAATTCAAACATACCTCATTCAAGTTGAAAAAACAAAAAAGAGTAAAAGTAAAACATTTTGTTAATAAATGTAAATGAAAATAAATTTTTTTTTACATAATTAAGTGACAGTAGTTGTACTGAGTCTAGATGACTTAAGACTAAGTAAGATATCCTATCACAGAGCAAAAAGAGAGACAGAAATGAGTGAGAGTAAAGAAAAAAATTTTTTAGAAATACTGAATTCAAATAATAGTTTCGCGCAAGACAGTCCAACTGTTGACACTACTGTCGGGACTATTATTTGAATTCAGTATTTCTAAAAATTTGTTTTCTTCACTCCCATTCATTTCTGTCTCTCTTTTTGTTCTATGATAGGATATCTTACTTAGTCTTAAGTCATCTAGACTCAGTACAACTGCTGTCACTTAATTATGTAAAAAATATTTTATTTTCATTTACATTCATTAACAAAATGTTTTACTTTTACTCTTTTTTGTTTTTTCAACTTGAATGAGGTATGTTTGAATTATAATGTCATCTTAAGTTATTATTGTAAAATCTTTTGTAGCTGATGATGGTGACCGATTTAAGGCACCGAAACGTCCTGAAATTATATTTAATATAACCAGCATTTAACATGACTCCTTTCGCCACTATTTTCCTTCCAAAAACTAATAATTTTTTTGTTCATTTGATGATCTATGCTTCCTTTGTTGTTAATTTTTATCCCCATATATGTGAATTTATCTATTTGTTCTATTTTTTTCCAAATATTTTTGTTAGTTATTGCATTTTCTTTTGCTGTCACCGCATTTTGTTTTTTACTTCCCTGATCTATTATATATAATAAGGGAAGTATTGTAATCGTGATTTTTTGACTGTTCGAGATTTTGATGAAACTTCACGTTTCAGACCCCACTGAACCCAAAAAACAATTTTAAAAAGGTCAGTCTGTCTGTCTGGAAGCACGATAACTTGAAAACGCGTACGAATTTTCGGCTGAAATTTTTATTTAAATTTTTTGTTAAACAGTTATGTTCAAGTTTGTAGATAAGCTTTTGTTAACCAGTGGTATCAAAACTTTATTGATAGAACTTTTTAGTTTTTTGCGTTTATCTTATAAAAGGTAGTATTCATCATATAATATGAAATAACTAGAATTGATCCTCGAATAATTTGACACAACATTCACCGGAATCATTTTTCAAAATTACCAGCGGCTCATTTGTCATTATTAAAATTTGAGTCATTATAAAATTTGTTATATTTTTCTGAAGCAAAGAAATAATGTAAATGTGGATATGACGGTCTTGCGGGGATAATATTCTAGTAGAAATATCGGACACACTTCAACTCCGCACATTTAATCTCCCGATGGGACATCAGTCAAGGGTTGGTGGTAATCCTTATGACCATCTTAAACAAGTGTTTGCAGAAAGACCCATCCCTATTATCGGCTTAACACATAAGAAAAATATAAATTAAAATGTTTTGTTTAGTAGTCATCTATTATCAATCTAACAGTTCAATCAACAACATCAAAGAAATCAATTCGCCAACTATAGCTAGCCAAAGTGAAAAAACACTATTGATTGTTGAACAACATAAGTTCAGTAAATCAAATCGAAAATTTTTATCTGGTGAAGTGAAGTAGCGGTGTGTTAATCGAAAGTGCAAAGCATTTTTCCATATTATGAGCGAGTCAAGAGATCGAGTAATAACGACAAAAAGGTTAATTTTTATTGTATGATGCAGCCTACATATTTCTTGATTTTGTATTGTATGTCAAATTTTGTATGATTATAAAAAAGAAACTATAAAATTTATTTTATTTAATTTAAAAATATTAGAATGTCCAGACTACCTGCAAGTGTGCCGAGTTGGGTATCATTGCAGGTACCTGAGATACTCGTATGTGCCGAGTTGGGAATCGCCGGAAATATCAAAGAAGATATCTAAACTAAACAATTGTCAATTGTTTCTTTTACAAATTATTTAAATTATATCTAGTTTGGTATCGATTTAAAGCTCTGGGGAAGATAAGCTTTGTAGATTAAAAATAAATTATCTGTGGAATCCATCTTACCATCTCTAAATTACACTTTCGGCAACCAAATGTTAAATCTGTATGTTCCAATGAATAAAGGCTCCGAAAATCTAGAGAAGGACTCTTTATTTTCGAAAATACTTATTTTATGTAAGGACTAAAAAATTGAAGAATCATCTAGATGATGGAAGCGCATTTTTGACAGCTCATGAATGCTTGTTACTTCAGAGATTTCGCAAATTACCATCTCTCACAATTACTGAGCTTGAAATCAAGCAGTTTGGGCAAACTTACGAAACAGCTGCTTCCATTTAGTACTAGTTTCAAGTTGACTATTTGATAGGTGCATAATTCATGCATGTACAAACTCAAAAATACCTTTTAATCTTCATTGTTCAGTTATTGACTGACGGGAGGTCAAGTGCTGTACTTGAAAATGATAATTTGATCTTTATCAAAGCTATATAAAAAAATACACCAAAAGAAAACAAATTTTCATCCAATAATAATAATTCATTCTAATAAGCTTCAAATTCGCGTCCAACAAATCATTGAATGAATCCCGGACAGATTTGACAATTGTACATAATAATAGTGACACCCACGGTTAAAGTTGTAACTAAATTTTTATCTACTTGAATAAACTTTAGTTGACATATCCCTAATGTCATATATATCTATGGGCATTGTTTCACTTGGAACAAGTAATTGAATAATTTAATCTTCCACAATAACTGAGCTTTAATGAAAGCAATTTGTGCAAACCTACGAAACAGCAGCTTTTATTTAGTACCAGTTTCAAGTCTGTAAATAGAATAGTTGCTGAGAACTCAGCGTCACGCTAGCCAGCCAGCCAGACAGCCAAAGTGAATATAATAGCGCTTTTTTATGAAAAATGCGCTAAAAATAACCGCCATCTGCCACTTTAACAATGGCAGCTATCACTTTAACAATGACATCTGTCACTTTGGCAATGACATCTGTCACTTTGTCAATGACATCTGTCACTTTGACAATGACATCTGTCACTTTGAAATATATATAATTAAAGTGACACTCTAAATTTCTGGAACAGCGATGAAACTGGCCATTCAATTCATGGTCGAGGAAGTACTGTGTGGCCACAGCTGATTTTCATTTTAGTTATTGTATCTTCTTTTGCTATCACCATTGTTTTTGTTTTACTACATTTATAATCATATTATGCTTATTTAAATTGTATTGCATATTTTTCTTGTTCTTAGCTAGAAGTAGATCATCTACGAAAGCACATTCTTTGTTTGTTGTTATTGTCAGCTGATTATACCAAGAATATTGTGAATAACAACGGATTCAATGCACCTCCTTACCATAGTCCTTGCGTTGAAAAAAATTCTCTTGATATTTCATTTCTGATTCTTATGCAATTTGATGTCTTTCTGTACACACTTATTGCTTATATTAGTTTTTCGTTATTTGTCTTAATATTTTCCACATATTTTTTTTTTGTGGTACTCTGTCGAACGCTTTTTCCAGATCAACAAATTTTATATGTAATTTGCTATTCTGGTTCACAGTTTTTACTATGAGCTTTTTGATTGTGTGTATGTGGTCTTGGGTAGAGTTTCCTCTTTTGAACCCGCTTTGTGCTCTTTCCATTGCTGAATCCGCCTCTTGTCTTAGCTTGTTTTCTCTTATGAATTCATATATTTTAGCTGTAGAACATAACAGTAATATCCTTCTGTAATTTTTAAACTTCCGACTTTCTCCTTTTTTATGGATGGAAAATGTCACCGCCTTTTCCAGATCTTTGGAGATTTTTCCCAATATTTTCCAATTCCTATTCTCCTGCACCCATATAATTTAGTTGTTCTGGCCTTATCATATCATGTCCCGACGCCTTGCCGTCTCTCAGTTTTTCTAAGTTGTATTTTAATTTCCTCCTCTGTTATGCCTTCTGTGTAGTTTTCTTTTCCAATACTTCTTCCTTGTTGGTTTTCCTCTTCTTATCTTTCTCCAACTCCAAGCAAATTTGCGAAGTATCCTTTTCATATGTCAATAGTTTCTTCATTTTCTTTCAATATATTTCCTTGATTTCAGATTTTTTAGTACTGTTTGGATTACCTGTTAAAAGTTCAATAGTGGAATAGAATTCTTATTTTCTTTATGTTATCTTCCAGTATGTTTCTGAACTCCTCCCAAATTATTGCTTTTGATTTTCTGATTATTTCTTCGACTTTTTTTCTTTTTAATCTCTAATTGACTTTTTCGTCCAATCAATGAATTTATTTGTTATTTCTTGTGTTTCTCTATACTCCACAAGCTTCTATTATATGTCCGAAAATGTTCTATATTTCTTCTATATTGTTTATGTCTGGTTTTGGTATATTATTTATCAAATCTCCAACATTTTCCTCAAACATTTATCTTACTTCCGTGTCTCTTAATCTCTCAGTTCTTAATTTTCCTATTTTATTAAACTTTTTAGTTGTGTTCTGCTTTATTTTAAGTTTTTCTTTCCCTTTAATTCTTGCTATTATTAGATTATGGTCACTCGGAAGTCATTACAGATATAAAAATATACTAAATAACAAAATTATTGGAGACCAAGTGGGCCATTTTGGCATTTTGTTATAGAATGAAATACTTTTTTAAACCAGTGGCTGTCAAACTGGAGCACAAAATTATATTTTGTCAGATGGGATTAAACATATTTTTTTTGCATATCCGATAGCGTATTTTTTTTTAATTTGGTATCTATTTTAACAGTTTTTTCACAAAAACAAATAAAATAAATTAATTCCGCGATTAAAACCAGTAAAAATAAATTGTATTAGATTCCGTAAAAGCAAATAGTAGTACGTACGTAAAATGACGAAACAACGACACAGATACTAATTATACAGACACCTAGATGACCAATCGGCAGCAGATGGTAAATAAAACATTATACGATCGCCAATATGCTGCGGGAAAGTCAAACAAATGACAACGACGAATGTAATTTAATATTATGGCAATATTACACACGAGATTTTCTCTTAAGAAAATCATGTAAGATAATTTATGCTTAGGAAAATTAATTAACTATAATCAAAGAGTAATATTTATCTTATTCAGAATATTTTGGAAAAATTCGCGGATTTATATAACGTGATGCAAACCGTGACGAAAATCGAGCATATACGCCAACATAAATTGCAACATAATAACAACAAAAATATCTTAAGCTTGCTAAACCATATACCTAATAAAGAAAGTTTTATTTTATACATGAAGTACGCTATTGTTATTTGTTTACGAATATTTGTGCTTTTAATTTTTATTAACCTTTTTCATAAACACAAAATTAACTAATTTCTCTCTGTATACAAACTATCAGCAACATTTTTTCGTATTGCTTTCTCCGATAAGCTCTAGAATTATTTATAAATGATATTTTACCGCACGTACTTGAAATTACGCACGATCAACGCAGTAATTTTTATTCGACATGTGATTGTATAATTTGTTGAATTAAACATCGACAGAAATGTAAATAGGATGGGCGGAACGTGATTATTAATATTTGTTGAATTGATCCAGTAGATGATCACGTTATTTGGTCGATTTACACGTTTCATGGATTCTTAACATTTCTTGTTGAATAAAATTTCTCCATAATGAAATATTTTCCGTACATGTTCAATTAATTATAGATAAAAAGGCACAAAATCATTTCAGTCACGATCTTTCAACATATAGTTCAACTTTCTTCTAATTCCGAGAGATTTAACAGCATCTTGAGGTAATAAATACAGTAAATAAACCCGTTAGGTAAAAAAATATTAAATAATAAATAGATGAAATAAGAATATCCGACAAACAACTTTCTACATAATGTTCTAGAATCTAGATGTTATGTGTACTACCGTTCATCAAAAACTGAAATATCACGGCTGTGCCATAACTTGACACGTAATATATTTTAAGGGTAGGGTTGCCAATTCGCCCGGAGAAAGGGTCTTCATTATAAAAACCACTCGGCTCCAGGAGCGTAGCGAAAATCACACCTCTATAACACCGTTTTGACTCTAGAACCTGAAAAATTTCATGTTAGGCCCTTTTCGTCCATTTTATTGTGATCTGAAAATTTATTTTACAATTCGTCGCACAATAACAAAATAGCTGACTATCACTTTTACTCCACGGGGCTTTATATACTCTTTTCCAACAATGAGCGCGCATTCAAATGTCCGACAATCGAACATCCCGCCACAATGAACTAGCATTCAAATCCCTGACAATTGTTGGCGAATCTTAAGATATTTCATATTTTTGACAATACAATTCAAATAAGAAATATTTGATTGCATGGCCGTCTGAAGAGGGGCAGTACAACAGAGAGATAAAAGCTTTCATTGGAAAATGCCAAAACAATTATAACTTAAGGCTCCCGAAATTTTAATCTATACTAGAACTAGTTCGGTAGAGAAATAAAGGGTTGAAATTTGTTCTATAAACTTTCCACCATAATTTGGCTCATTATTCTACGATTAGTTCAGGAAATATAAGCTTCCAAATTGTAGCGCATTCTCGTTGCATTATTAAACCCCCTAACCACCAAATTTGTGGAGATGAAGGATCAAAATTGGTTCTGTAATAAATGGCATTATACATGTATTTTTAATCAGTGTTTGATTAATTATTCCACCATTATTATTAAAATGCGATAAATTTCCATTATACCATTTAGGCCTCATTCCGTGAGTATTCAAAATGGTTCTATGAAAAATGATAACAAATGAACATTTTTCCAGCCTGTGGCTCATGAATCTTTCAAGAATTATAAGTTTGGAAAGTGTGGCAAATTTTTATACCACTAGGGTTAGAAAATCGAGAATTGAAACTGGTTTTATGATAAATGGTACTACTTAAGCTTCCTGTTAGCGTTTGGTTCATTATTCTACAATTAATATTTCATGAGACATAAGCTTTCAAAGTGCGGCAGCTTTTTGATCCATCATTCAACCTCCTCATACCGACATGCTGAAAAATGAAGGGATGATACTTAATTTATAATGAATGGCACTACATAAGCTTCCTTTTAATATTCAACCTATTGACTTACAATTGTTATTTTATTAGATATACGTTTTCAAAGTGTGACAGATTTTACCTCCTAAACCGACAAGATTAAATAAGAAAGGGTCAAATATTAAATGGCATTTCATAAATTTTGTATAAGCGTTTTGTTTATAGTTACAAGATTATTAGTTTAGGAGATACTGGCTTTCAAGTGCGACAGATTTTTGTTGCGTTATTCAACCCTCCAACAGTTAAGGTTGATAGGTAAAGCGCTGAAATTAGTTTTTTCAATGAATGGCACTACATCTATTAGCACTTTATTTCTGTTCTGACACGCATAAATTTAGTCTTTTCTTCATTGATTATTAGTCCAAGTTCTTTAGCGTTTTGTTCTAGTTTCTTGAAGACTAATAGCATTTCACTTTTGCTTCTTCTTAGGATTGCAATATCATCTGCAAATGCTAGTAGTTGGTGTTTGTGATGCTAAATTGATCCTGATCTATATAATTCAGCTCGTCTTATTACTCCCTCTAATACCAAGTTAAATAAAATTGGTGATAACGGGTCTCCTTGCCGTAGTCCTCTATTGCCTTAAAAAATTTCAGATGTTTTTCTTTCCTTTAGTATTTTGCAGCTAACGTCCGATAAGGACATTTTGATTAATTGTCTAATCGTTCTACCTGATTATTATTTGCTATGAATTCTACCGAAAATAGTTATTTACGTAATTAGTTATGAAAAGTGCCATATTGTTTGACGAAACGTAATATTTGTCAGAACGAGCGAAGCGAGTTTGGCAAATTACGTGAGTCAAACAATATGGCCTTTCATAACGTATTCTGTACAAAATTTTATCTAATTCCGTCAGAATAATTTTAACTATATTTTTCAATGGGAACATCTCTCACGTCACATCACCAAATTCAGATGACTGTGATTCATGGCCATCTATTGTTACTACAGAAACAAGAGTGCCCTGAAATAAACAAATATCGAATTTCCACAAAACGTCAAAATAATTTTTTTAAATGTGCTCAAGCAGTAATATCCTGAGTGATATAGTACTCTTTGATATTAAAGACTCTGCCAATGCTGCATACTGTGGATAAAAAATCTTTCTTTTAATTGTACGCAGATAAGTATAATTGATTAGCTCTGAAACATGACCAGTTACGTAAAGTCATTACGTAACTACTTTATGCTACTTTACGCAACTGTTGCATTGCAGTTATGAAAAATGGGACGTTGCATAACGTCAGGAATTGATGTAAAGTTTGACTTTTCAAAACGGAATAAGATAAAATGTATTTGCGTGTTTGGTGCGCAAAATTATGTTTCATAGCTTGGTCATAAATCTCCAGACGTGAGTTTCTGGCTCACTTTACAATCGCTAGGAACCACAAAAACACTACTCTACAAATAATGTGTCTTTTGAATTTCTTGCATTCTTAACTAAATGACAGCATAAAGTTATCGATCATATTGTTTGCATCAACATACAATATTCAAGTTCCTATAAATGTAACTAGGACATATCAACATTGACATATAGAGACTGCGATCTGTCTCCAAGCAGTCTCTATGAATTAGAATGGAACCACTGGAGCCACGAGGATTCGAGATAATAAAGAGGCAATAGTTTCATGCAACAAATGTGTAAACTAAAGCATTATGACAAGGTTGAGGCCACATATTTCTAGTCCAGAATCGCTGAGTTATAAAACATATTCTCCGAATTTCATAATGTTTGTTCGCCACACGATATTTCTTCTACGATTTTCAAGATATATTCATATAAACTAAATTCAGGCTACGAAAGCGTTCATTTGAATTGATGGTAGATCTAAGATGCCTACATGCTCAGTTAACGCATTATTCGCGACGTGTGAACCATCAAATTCGGAAGTAGATGAGGAAAAACCAAATTTTCAAATGAGGTTATGTTATTGACTGTGAATAACGGGCTATATGGTTCAAATTACTAAAATTTATGGAAGAATAGTATTGATTTTCTCTTCCATAAGATTCCTGGTTATATTCCTGTGTCTCATATAATTTCATACAAAATTGAATCAGATTAGGCTGGACTGGGCGTCCAGCCTAATCTGATTCAATTTTGTATGAAATTATATGAGACACAGGAATATAACCAGGAATCTTATAGGAGTCGATTTATGTAACGTATTTCCAGTCAAAATCAGTTATAGTATGATAATATATTCTTCCATTATGTCGATAATTTTTTGTGCAATTAAAAGTGTTGTGCTAGTATTGGGGCTCGTCCTGTTGTACAATCTTATCATATAAAATCTGCTGCGGCCACACAGTACTTCCCTAACCAAAAGTTTCATGGCCGGTTTCATCGCTGTTTCATAGATTTACAGTGTCACATCAATCAATTGCATATTTCAAAATGACAGCTGTCATTGTCAAAGTGACAGCTGTTATTGTCAAAGTGACGGCTGTCATTATTAAAGTGACGGATGGCGGTTATATTTAAGTCCCTACATAAAATAGGTATTTTTGAAAATCTTGAGCTCTTTTCTAAATTTGCAGGGTCTTTAATTTGGAACATACAGTTTTGACATTTCGTCACCGAAAGTATAATTTTATAACGTGGATTTCACTTATTTTTTTTTTTATATTCCTGCTAAGCCTATCTCCCCAAATGCTTGAGATTGATACTAAAACTAGACATCATTCAAATAAAAATTAACAATCGTTTGAATATCATTCTTCAGACTTCTACTAGAATTATCCCTGCAGAAGTTTCAGGTAATCTGATACCAAACATGATAGAACCAAATGACACTTTAAAAAAACAATCGACAAAAAAATATTGTCATGTAGGCTAAATATGAAGTGAATATTCTGAAAGAGCGGTAGAAAAAATGATTGTCTCAATCAAAAACTTATCCATCAGTAACCATCTTAAATCAATTATTATTACTATAGCTTGTCGGTATTAACCTACTTGCTCTATAAAATTGCTTTCAGAAGAAATGAAAATGAAATTTAAGTGATTATGATACAAGTCTCGTCGAGAGTCTCGCAAGACTCTCGCCGAGACTCGACTCTGGTCTCGTCTCGGTCTCGACTTTTGACTCGAGACTCATTCTATGGTCTCGTCTCGACTTTTTGAGGCGAGACGAGACGAGACCGAGACTGGTCTCGAGTCTCGTGGCAACACTATTTAAGAGTTCTTGAAAATGCTCCTTCTATCTGGTTAATTTTTCATCACCAGTTACTAAGTTTCCTTCTTTATCCTTACAGTATACTGATTTATTTCGGTGGTTCCCCTTTTCATTTTCATTATTATTTACATAAAATATATCCAATGATGTACAAGTCACGTGATGTCCACGTCAGAATTTTTCGTTACATGATTTAACATCTTAAACTGGTAAGATTAAAAGATTGGGAATCGAAACTGGTTCTATAATAAATGGCACTTGTATTAAGGTTTAGTTTATCATTTTATAATCAATATTTAGCAGATATGAGCTTTTTATTGCATCATTTTAGTCCCTACACCGGCAGGATTGGAATAAGAAGGCTTGAATTGACTTTGTAATGAATGCTACCGTATTTAAGGGTTGAAATTGGCTATATAAAATTGGAAGATAAAATGTTAAGAATCGTTGAAGGTTAAAAGCGCACACATAAGCTTCCTAAAGCTTCCCGTCCATTGGAAGCGACAAGCTACGGAAAGCTGCGAAATCGAACTCGACCGAATTCGCACCAATGTTTCAAAAGTGTGGCTTATAGGGAAGCCGCGTTCACTAGGCTCTTATCGTTGCGTATTGCTGCGAAGTGCGAACCGATTCTATTTTGTTAGGAGCTTACTTGCGAATTAGTGTGAATTACACTGCAAAAAAAGAATGATTTTTCAATTACATTTACCGTAAAATAACAACTAGAAATTTTTCCGGTAGTATCGTCTCTAAAAAAAATTGCTAAATTTCTCAAGTTCAGAATGTTTTCTTTGTGTGATGTACGTAATTATAATGCTATAGTTGAAATTTTTAAGGTAGCGCTGTACGTCACATCTAAATATATTTTATATATACAGGGTGTGCAACGAAATGCGGAACTTGAGAGATTAAAATAGGATTTTCAAAATGTACGGATATTGGCTCTCCTGTATATGTTAGAGCAAAAGTACAAGAATGAAAAGTTGTTTAAAATCAATTTTTACTCATGAAAAGTCTTCATTTAATGCAGTAGAGTATCTGTATCATAAGATATTTAAGAAATGAAATATGACATTTTCGTCAAAAATCAGATAGCCATGGAAATAAAAAATCAAATGAAACAAACTTCAATTCCGTGTTATAACAACAATTATTAACAATGATGAAAAGTTGTTTGGAATCAATTTTTACTTATGAAAAGTCTTCATTTAATGCAGAGAATATCTGTAGCATCTGAAAAAATAATAATAACACGAAATTAAACAGTCAGAATGAAAGTTTGTTCCATTCGTTTTTTATTCCCATGGCTATCTGATTTTTGACGAAAATGTCGTATTTTTTCTCTAAATATCTGATGCTACAGATATTCTACTGCATTAAATAAAGAATTTATTTTAAACAACTTTTCATTCTTGTACTATTGCTCTAAAATATACAGGAGAGCCAATATCCGCACAATTTGAAAATCTCATGGTAAACTCCTATGTTCCGTGTTTCGTTGCACACCCTGTATAATTTAAAAATATCTATCATGAATATAAATTCTGTTTCAATATTTTATTGGTTTCACCGCAACCTGCAGTACAATTTAAAACGAGATTTAGGCATACAAGTAAACGTAGCGGTACGTGACATCATAAATCTAGTGACATTATATGATGGCGTATACCGCTTCCTTAAAATTTTATTTATTTATTTCTAGTATATATACTCTTCATCAGTATAATCACACAAAATTTTCTCCGAGTGCCAGCGACATGAGGTCTGTGCGAATATCGGGCACATACTGTAGCAATGGACGATGGGCATTTCGTTCGAATTCGTCATTTCGCAGTTTGCAGCTTTCTGCTCTCAATGGACAGGAAGCTTTAGCGTTTGGTTAATAATTCTAAGAGTATTATTTTAGAGCTGTGACATGCATAGCAGATTTTCGTAGCAGCATTTTACCCCCCTAAAAAGCCGAGAAAGACATAGTCATAATAATTATTTCAAATTGAATTGAGTAGGCCTTCAATCCAAATTTTAAACCTCAGAATAACTTTAAATAATAGTGATACGTATTTCGAAATTCACCCATAGTCTTGACACTTTCATTTTTTGCATACATAAGTACTCACTGACAACAATACGCACTATAAGATTAATTTCACATGTATGTCCTACACACAAGGTTGTTATTTCATTGTGGTACATAGGTATTTCTTTCTCAAGAATATTTTCCACTCTTTCAACATCACGTATGTCAAAACTATGACTTCCTACTGAAAAAAACTACACTCATGTGCATTTACAATAAGTACAATGCAATATACAGTGACTTAATAATTATTCATATTTTTATGTGCAAAGAAATTTTTTAGATTTCATTTAAAAAAAATCCGACGTGAAAATTACTTGACTTACTTTTACATTTTGATATATACACAAATTTATTCAATAAAGTTTTCTGTCACTTCAGATTATGATTAATATAATTTTAATAATATTTTGACATGTACAATGTCAAAGAAAATCAAAAAATTGACAACAGATTATCATTGCCTACCTCATCATCTCAATTAAACTGATTGTTTTATACAGCAAATTCTGAATGTCTGTTATACATATAAACTGCACTTCCGGCTCAGCCGATTGATACAAAAATAGTAGATAACTATTTTGATGCTACAATAAATTCAAACACTAAATTTCAATATGCTACGGCTGATCATTCTAGATTTATGCAAAAAATTTAAAAAAAGTTTCAAGTAAAGTGCACTCCCGGTACAGACGATTGGAACCATAATGCGAGGTGTACAACTAGACCCTATACCAGTTTTAAATACAAAATTTCAACATTATACGTTCAACCAGTTTTGGGATTTGAAATTTGCGAGTTACGAACGCACGCACATACGTACTGACATCAAGCCAAAAACAGTCAAATTGGATTCAGGGATGCTCAAAACGGATATTTCCATCAGAATTTCGATAGGTGAATTTTGTCGGTTTGTACTTAGTACAAGTAAGTAAAAATAATATCAAAATTAGAACGTTGTGATTGTGCAGGGTTCAATTCCTGCTCCAAAAATAACTTAAAATCAATTTTATTTTTATTGGAGCAATTCAGTATATACAAATATTGTTACAAATTATTTGTTTATACTAATGTTTATTTAATTTTATTTCATTGTTGCAATTGGTCCGTTGGCTGATTGACAGCTTTCTAATTGGTTAGAGTATTCGACTGGTGAAAAGTAATAATCAATCAATAAAAGTGACGGCTAGCGAATTTTGATATTGAGTGACGAGTTTGTAAAGTAAATAAGTGTACTGTAACTTGTATTATTATTAAATCACAATCAAATTTGGGACAATATTAATGAATGTATAAAAATGGAAATTAATTCTGAATAGTCGGCAGACCGGACAACGAAAACTAGATTTTGTAATCAAAACATTAAAAGTGTAATTATCAACTGCCATAAGTAACACCTAATTAAAATGAATTTTAATTAGCGTTCATTTATCATCTCGTTAGAATTTGTAAATCCTGAAATTAGTTATTCTAGTTTCGAAATGATAAATGTGGACAAAAAATTAAAACAAGATATATTATCATTTCTAATAATATTTAAAGAAGCTGCGGTGAGTTAGTGCTGGCAAAAAGTATTTGCACTGCATGCGGTGCACTAAATGGAAACGGATGCCTACAGCGATTATCTTTATTAATATTTTTTATTGTGGGAATATCTTCGTTTTGGCATATACAATGAGAGTGGAAATACTTGAGATTCAATCCAAAACAGATGTCTTTGTATAAAACCGAAAGTAAACTCGTAAACAAAATTTCCAAAAACGCTTATTTAAATTCAATTAAATGCAGTGTATGCCGAAATTCACGTGTTGTTATCGCTCTCTCATTGATAATTTTAGAAATCGTCCAAAATCCGACTACCAACTGTCGTCTTCATAGCAACTTGGCAACCAGTGAGTTTCATAAACACTCGCCCACTAGTCTGAATATATTTTCAGTTTTCATGGTAACTACTTAATTCTTTGCTGTTACTGGGTGGAGTCGCTCTCTTGTCGGTGTATTTGTAACATCTGGTGCACTCGATGTCACGGCCAAGGCCAATTATGAAGAAAGTAAAATCTCGCTATATTGATCCGTGGAATTTTCTCTACCTTCACCAGAACAGAATTTTAAAACAGAAATTGCTGAATAAAATTTATTATTAATAGAATTTTCAATATTGTTATAATATATTACAACACGTATATAACTTCCATGTTTCTTACTTAAATAACAAAACAAATAATTGTCTCTCAGAATTAATCCGTACAATGAACGAATCCCAATTAGCTGTACCCAATTAAGAAGTTTTAAATACAAACTACTCTGTTCCAATATAGTTAACGGAAATGCAACAATATTTGTATTCATTCACCTTAGCGTAAACATTAACTAGAGTCCACAAAACATTAGAACATCAAACTGAAACATTTGAATGTGCATCCTACTCACATAACCCAACAAATAATTATCAGAGATGCATGTATACATTCAAATTTTGATATTATGACGAAATTTCATTGAATATACAACACAATGATTCGAAGAGATTTGAAATCGTGAAACTGTCAGATATTTGAATGCTAGCTCATTGTGGGCTGGTGAGAGGAATATTCAATCAATAAAATTGACGCCTGGCGATTTTATTTTGCGATCATGTAAAATAAATAATTGTACTGTAACCTGTAATATTAATTAATAACAATAAAATTTGAAACAATATTTATTAGAAATATAATGACTTTCCTCTGTTGTGAAGCCAAAATCACTGATCTCTATATAACACTGGATTGGGTTTAGACCGTATTCTGGCATCTGAAAGCGGCCCCGGTTGAACGGCGGCCTTGACAGTAAAACTGAGGTTTTGTATCACTATTCGGCGGCAAATTCAAAACACTTATAGAAGACACTCGATGAAATTCAAAGTATAATGCAAGTAAGATGAAGAAATTATTCTCAATATATATTAAAATACATACATTAATAATCAACAAAAGTTAAAAATTGTTATAATAGTTGAAATATTTATTAATAGTTAAAAATATTTGTGAACTTTTTAGTCTCAGTGTTTTAACTATTTTTTAAACATTGTAGTTTAGTATTATTTAATCCGTTCAATAGTTTTATAAATTTTTGTTATTTAAAATTTAAAACTATGAATTTACCTATATGAATAAATGAAGTGCATTTCTGCGATAATATTACCTATTCAAAACTAATAATTTTAAATATCTACTACACATGATAGGAGAATAATAATACATTTGATAATCAAGATTTTATTGTTCGTAAGTAAGCACAAATTTGCAGTCCAGCGATTAATTTTGTGAGCAAGATATTTTATATTAAATTTGATATATTACTCAAATTTGTCATCATATCTTTGTAACATTGCCCAACAATATGATTTTATTATTCATGATATTTTCAATTTAATCTAAAATTGAAAATCAAATCGTTTGATTACTTTAACATAATGAATTGATGTATCCTTCTAGGTCTCCATAAAACCTGTAAAAAGTAATACTTCACTGAAAATAGGAATAAGTTATATCTTCAAACTTTTTCAGTTGAGTTTTTCTAATAAAATAAAACAATAACAATATTATGTATTAATATATCTACATTTAAATAGATAAACAAAATTTATTCAGTATAAAATTGCGTCCCAACACCATACTGAACTGTCACCAATTGACACAGAACCTCACTTTTTGCCAAGATGGCGACGCTCAATTTGGGCCGCATTCCAGCGGCCTAAACCCAATCCAGTGTTTATAAGAGATCAGTGAGCCAAAATAGAATTAATAAAATAAGATATAGGCAAAAATGCAACCAGCAATACACCAATGTATTGCGGGTATAAGTTCAGTTAATTTCTGTTCCATTTGCAGATTTATTTACAGTCATTGATGTTTCAATAATTTCAAATTGGCTCCCAAATTCTAAATTAGCTCCTAATAAAAAGATAGAGGGTACAGCTACGACTGTACCACAATCAAAGACATGGAACTATATTAAGAGCTGAAGATTAAAGATTGACGCTAGTTTTATAATAAATGGCACGACATAAGCTTTATTTAAGTGTTTGGTTCATTATCCTATAATTATTATTTGAGGAGATATAAGCTTTCAAAGTGTGGCAATATTCAACCCTCTAAACCAGCAGATTTGTAGAACAAGGATTGATATCAGTTTTGTAATAAATACGCGTTCTATTTATAATTTTACGATAATTATTTAGGAGGATACAAGTTCTCAAAATTCGACAGATTTTCTTTTCATTTTGGTCACGTGACTTACTTGTACATCATTGGATATATATAATCAAACACAACATTTCATCATTCCACGGCTAGTCGGTTGCTATGGAAACAGTATGTCATCATTCTTAAGCTACAACATTCCTAAATACTGATTTCCAAAATTCTATGGCTAACAGTTCTGAATTTATGCGCAAAATTCCAAGATCATCAAGTATACTGCACTTTTGACCAAGTCGATCTCAATGAAAATAGGATATGAGCATCTAGACAGTACTATCATTTTAAATACTGTATTGTAATATTCTACGTTCAATCGTTTTGGATTTATGCGGAAAATTAAAAAATGTTTCGAGTAAACTGAACTCCTGGCTTAGCCGATCACAATCATAATGCAAGGTGTACAACTAGATGCTATGAAAGTACTTAATACGTAATCTCAATATTCTGCGACTGATTATTTTGAATTTATGAGAAAAATTCGAAGTCTGTAATATGAAGCGCACTTCCGGCTTAGTCGATTGGGACAAAAATAGGAGATGATCATTTGGATGCTAGAGCAATTTCAAATACTGAATTCCAGTATCCTACGGCTTATCATTCTAGATTTATACGGAGAATTCAAAAAAAGCATCAGGTAAAGTGCACTTCCAGAACTTACAGACGATTGCAACCATAATGCGAGGTGCACATCAAGACCCTAGATCCTATACCAGTGTTTTATACAAAATTTCAGCATTATACGTTTGATGAATTCTGAGATTTGCGAGTTACGCACATACACACATACATACGTACATACGTACCGATATCAAGCCAAAAATAGTTAAAATGGATTCAGGGATGCTCAAAACGGATATTTCCATCAAAATCTCGATAGGTGAATTTTGTCGGTTTCGCAATACTTCCTTGTACTTAGTACAAGTAAGTAAAATCGAAGGGTTGAAAGTGGTTTTATCATAAATAACACTACACTACACATTATTATTCTGCAATAATTATTTCAGAAGCTACAAACTCTCAAAATGGAGCAAATTCTTATATCATTATTTAATCTCTTATATCGGCAGTGTTGTAAAACAAGGGTTGAAAGTGGTTTTATGATAAATAGTATTACGTCAGCTCTCTATCAGTGATTGATTAATTGTTCTACAACTATTATTCCAGGAGAAATAAGCTTTCAAAAAGTAATAGATTTCCTAACGTTATTTAACCCTCTATACCGACAGGGTTGAAAGAGCAAGGGTTGAACCTGGTTTTATTATAAATGTACCACATAGACTCACTAATGAGGTGTGATTCATTATTGTAAGATTATTATTGCTACATCAATTAACCCCCATATCGGTAAGATGGAATATTAAGGGTTAAAATTGGTTCTTTAATAAATTTCAATATATAAGCTTTTTATTAGGCTGTGATTTGTTATTCTGTAATTATTATTTTCGGAGATCCAAATTATGTCAAATTTTCGTTGCTACATTCCACTCTTCATACAGACTTGATTGAAATATAAGGGAATGAAATTAGTTTTCTTTTTCAATAAATGATACTAAATTGGTTTTTTTATCAATGATTGGTTCATTATTCTAATCAGAGTGTGGATGATTTAAATCATGATTAAAATCAAGATTTTAGTCGTGATTTTTTCAAAAAAAATATTGATTTTGATCAAAAATAAAAAAAATTTTTTAAAGAAATACACCACAGTTGTAAATGAAGTAAACTACTAATTATAAAAAAATTAGGAACAGGAAACATACATATTTCATCAAAAATAAAAAATTATACCAGAAAACAAAAAATAAATTAAATAAATTAAATTATGACTATTATTGTAATCCTAGTTAGTATTGACCAAGTCGATATTCAATTGTCAGACGTGACTGACAGCCTACGGTTACTAGATGTTCGATGGTTGCCAGGCATCAACTGTTAGACAATTGAATGTTAGCCCATTGTCGGCTTAGGTATACAGAGTGTATCTATACCTATGTAAAAAAACTTCTATGGTATATAGTATTTGACTTACTAATCATGAATCAAAATAGTTATTTTTGTATTAAGTGTGCGAAGTGATTGTTTTTTTTGTTGCGCGTGAGAATGTCAATTTTAACCGAGACCGTAGGGTCGAGGTAGCAAATTCATTCAATCACTTCGCACACGAAATACAAACAATATTTTTTCGCCAAATGTCAAAAAATAATAGATCAACAATAATTATTGTTTTATTCAGTAAAATGTAGGAAAAAAGTACAAACTATAATTAATTTGCAGTCACCTGGGTATTGTAACCAAAGGTATGCGCAATTGTTGTTTGATAATTAAAGAACTGTCAACAATTAATTTTTATATTCAAAAATAAGTAGTTTTGTGTACAAATTCATATTTCTTTTTTGTTAAATACCTATTTGTTTCTATCCTTGTAGCATTACTAATCTGAATTATATTGGATTAGATGTGCAAAAGTAGAATTTATTCTTTCACTAGTGAGAAATTATGTTTAATTTTTTCACTAGTGAAAAAATTACGAACTTTTCGTATCCATAACAATACAAAATTATCATGTTTTTTTGACAGTTGGCAAAATAGTTATTTGTGTATCAAGGCCGTAAAGGTTAACTTTTTTGGTCGAAGCTGTTGTGAGACCAAAAAAGAACTGTAGGCCGAAGGGCACACAACGTTTTTTAGGCGATCATCACGAAATAATTCAAAAGTACAAAATTTTATCTATTTATTTCTAAAACATTGCCATTGTAAATCTTAGTTACCGTTGAAATTGTTCTATTTTATTGTCTTCTAATCAAAGTGACATTTGTAAAAAATGCGTATCAATTTCTTGAATTGCACGAACTATGAAGGTTGACGGAAAAATATAATATGTATTTCGGCGAAAACTGTTTCTTAAAAAGTTCATCAAGCAGTTCATATAGGTAGGTTCTAGGTATGAAGTGGTTTTTGACAGATCAGTCCCAAAAAAATAATGTTTGACAAATGTTTAAGTAAATAAAAGGTTTCGAGACACTGGTTTGATGGCTCCTCTCAAGATTAATCACCTTAAATTTATCAAAATAGACTACATTCATGAATATTACATAAAGTTGTGTTTATATTTCCGGATATAAAGATGAAAAACAGTGGTACCTAAAATGTTCTGTTAAGTACTGCTAATTTTACTAATTTTGCTAATTTTGAAAAAATTCTTTTTGATTCATGATTAGTATGCCAAATACTACATACGATTAAAGTTTGTTACATAGGTATAGATACACCCTGTATCAGAGCGTGAGCTAGGAGAGGAATGGATTCAGTGATTCGGTACGAGTAACTGTGAGCGAAATAATGACCATACAAATGACTTAAATAAATATTTACACTGTAGCCTGTTTTAATAAATTACTCACTATAAAATTTGTGACAATATTATTCTAGTCTATGGGCCCGATTCTCAATATATCGTTTCATCTCATATCATTTTGGTGAAAAATTATATCATATCACCTACTCCCTGTAGATGGTATTCTTAACTGCAAGGTGATATGAAATTAAATGTATGAGAATATATGACAGTTTGTTTATTATAAGTTGGCAACCTTAGCTGTGCATGACACTATTTAAATACTCGCCCAAGACGTTTCATATTTGTAAATAAACTGTGAAATGTCAAGCTATTGACGTTATTAACACAGATCATTCTCTACTATTATTATAAAAAACTATGGCATCTCAACCACAATGAAAAGCATACGTTTCGAATGAACAGAAATGCAAATCAATTTCAGTTATTCAAGAAAACCCAAATTTGAATAGAGGCACGGTTGTAAATTTGAATGCCACAACCATCTTATGGGAAGATGTATCAAAAACATTAAATGCATGTGGAGGTACAAATAAATCCGGAAAAGGATGGGGAAAAATATGTATATACTTTTATTTAGAAATAAGAAGCTTTACTCATTCCGGCATTAAATAACAATTCTGGCACTTCTTTAACACATCTGCTGACAGTACTTTGACAGCCAAATCGATGTCATCTTAATAATTCAATAAATATGTTTTCTGTCACACTATTCTCACTTTTTTCTCACTGATTTCACTAGTAAAATACCAGGCGAAAAAAAGTGAGTTATTTTATCACCAAATATCACATTTTTGTCGTTAAGAATAAGACAAGTGACATTTGGTGAACATTTTCATTCTTTTTCACTTCGGTGATAGTTTAGAATTGGACCCTTTATCAGTTCTCAAAGTTTGACAGATTTTCATTGCATTATTTAACCCCCTAGTCGGCAGGATTAAAACTTACAGGGATGAAACTAGTTTGATAATAAATGATATTACATAGGTTTGCTGTCAAAATTCATATCTTGACCGTGTTTACCAATTTAAAGACCTTGGAGTGCTTTTTGATGACAGATTAACTTTCAATAAACATATCGAATATGTCGTAAAAGCATCATACAAGACTTTAGGCTTTGTTATAAGAGTTACAAAACAGTTTCATAATTTATCTACTTTGAAACGACTATATGAATCTTTTGTACGTTCAAAATTGGAATATAGCTTTCAAGTATGGAACCCTATCTACGGAAAATATATCTCATTAATTGAATCAGTGCAAAAACGTTTCGTGAAATATTGCTATCCAAATTTTGATCGTCCATACTGTGATTTATTGCTGGAAATTGATATGGTTTCACTTTAAAATCGTAGAAAAATACAGTCATGTTTATTTTGTACAAAATATAAAACAATATTGTTCATGACGTCCCTATTCTGTCTAAGCTACCAATTAATGTCCCTCGTATCAATTCCAGAAATAAAATAGTCTTTTACTGTAACAAGGTACGTACTAATTATGAAATAAGATCACCTTTACGACAGATGTGTACTCTTTTTAATAATATTCCCGCAACATTAGATGTTTTTTGTCTCATTCAATATTTTCAAGAGAGAGTTAAGAATTTATTTTGATACAAATATTCATTAATTATATATTTGTCATATTATACTCATTTTTATTGATTACTGATTATTTTTATTTTGTGTACGCTTATTCGCACGATTAATTTTGTATGTTAGAATAAATCATTCTGTAATTGGGACATATGTCTTGTTGGATTGGATAATTATTCGATTCTACGGTATTTATTCCAGGAGATACAAACTCTCAAGAAGTGATGAATTTGTTTCAACATTTGATGCCTTATACTGGAAAATCAAGGATTAAAAGTGGATTTATGATAAATGCCACTACATCAGTTATCTATCAGTATTTGATTCATTGTTCTATAATCATTATTTTAGGAAGTAGCGTTCGGACACTCAGAGTGAACGGACGTATAAACAAAACGCTCCTAGTGATTAGATAATAGTGGTAATACCTAATACTCTTTAATTAATCTAATCATACCAATTTATAAATTAGTGCTGATATAACCAACTAAAACTCTAAAACAAGATACATAAATAAAGTGTTGAAGCACGCCGGCCTCTGGGCCAACGTGCTTCTATCAACTAATACAGGCAAACATGGTAGAAATGGACACAAATCAAACTATTGCTGGTACGAGTTCTACAACAGCAAACCAATGGCAATGCGTTAACCCTAAAAAGAAAAAACGAAGCTATACCGAGAATTATTACAATACAAGATGGGTAAAACAAAGGATCCAAACCAACAATGAAACATTAACACCGACACAAAATCGTTTTGATACTCTGGATACTATTGCAGAGAGTGAAGATAAAGAAGATGAAACTACAAAAACTCCTAAGCCACCACCGATATTTGTTCCAGACGTTTTAGACGCCAATCCACTCAAAAAACTCATCACTGAACTAAAAGATAACTATTTTCTCAAAACCATAGGGAATAATCAGATAAAAATTCAACCAAATAATATTGAAAACTACAGAAAAATTGTGGGAATACTAACAAAAAACAACGTGAGCTACCACACTTATCAACTAAAACAAGAACGCACATATAAAGTTGTCATAAAAAACCTACATCATAGTACAGACATAGATGAGCTGAAAAATGAAATCGAAGCAAAAGGTCATAAGGTAACGAATATACATAACATCAAACACAGAATCGAAAAACACCCCTTACCAATCTTCTTTACAGAACTGGAGCAAAGACCAAACAATAAATTAATATACGACATTCAATACTTACAACATACCAGAGTCAACATTGAAGCTCCTAGAACAAAAAAGGACATTCCCCAATGCATGAGATGCCAGAGATATGGCCATACAAAAACCTATTGTGCAAGACAAGCACGATGTGTCAAGTGTAGCGAAAATCACACAACTAAAGACTGCACAAAAAAAGAAAACATACAAGTAAAATGTGTACTATGCGAAGGTAATCACCCAGCAAATTACAAAGGCTGCACAGTTTATAAAGAAATTTACAAAAGAAAATATCCTCAACAGCGACAAAGAATCAATGAGAACGAAACTCCACCAATACATCACTCACAAAGAGTTAACCCCAACATAACATATGCCCAAATGACCAACAGTAATCTACAAGAAGAACATCAGGCACGCATGGAGACAGCTCAAAAACATAACAACAAACTGGAAGATATGATGGCTCAACTAATGGGAAGAATGGACACAATCCTAAATCTTCTCACTACGTTAATTAACAAACTTCCATAATGCAACAAGACTTACAAATAGCACTATGGAACGCCAATGGCTTGGCTCAGCGTAGCCAAGAGTTGAAATTATTTATCGCGAATCACAACATAGACGTCATGCTCATATCGGAAACCCACTTCACAGACAAAACCTACTTGAAGATACCACGCTATACAATCTACGATACACAACATCCAGATGGCACAGCACATGGAGGGACAGCAGTTATAATAAGAAACACAATAAAACACTATGTACTACCCGAATACAAAATGGACCACCTACAAGCAACAACTGTGCTAATTGAAACAGAGATAGGACCAATTACTTTTTCAGCTATATACTGCCCCCCAAAGCACAATATTAAGAAAGATCAATTTGAATTATTCTTAAACACTCTCGGCAACAAATATATACTCGGCGGAGACTATAACGCCAAACATACGTTATGGGGCTCTCGTCTCATCACATCACGCGGACGTGAACTACTGAAAACTATCCAAGCTAACAATCTCTCATATAAATCTACAGGAGAACCAACATTCTGGCCCACAGATGTAAATAAAATTCCAGATCTTCTTGACTTTTACATAATAAAAAATATTTCTCAAAACAGTCTACAAATCGAATCTAACCTAGATTTGTCGTCAGATCATACTCCAGTCATACTAAATCTAAACTCCAATCCAATAAAAAAAACAAAGCCTCCTGTCCTACACAACAAACATACTGACTGGGAATACTTCCGAGAACAAATTAATCAAGAAATAAACCTAAATATACCTCTGAAACAGCCGAAAGACATAGACGATGTAGTCGAAAACCTGATACAAATAATACAGCAAGCAGCATGGAAAGCAACACCCTTGAGACCCGACAAGAAACAAGAGATATTCTACCCAAACAGAATCAAAGAAGCCTTAAAAGAAAAACGACGACTACGCAGAACATGGCAACATACCCGCAACCCACTTGATAAGACTAATCTTAACCGAGCAGAAAGGGCCCTCAAAAACTCATTACAAGAATGGAGAAATAATAACATTGAAGAATACTTAAGCAATCTCACAAATACTCAAGCCACAGACTACTCACTGTGGAAGGCAACCAAACACCTAAAACGTCCAACACAAAGAATACCGCCAATAAGGAAACAAGACAGGACCTGGGCAAGGAGTGACGATGAAAAATGTGAAGCCTTTGCTGAACACCTAAGCCAAGTATTCCAACCTTTCACAATGACTACCAGCACAACAGAAGAACAAGAAATATTACAATTCCTGAATACTCCTGATCCGATATCCCAACCGATCAAAAACATTAACACGCATGAAGTAGAACAAACAATAAAATTTATCCATCCCAATAAAGCACCAGGCTATGAACTTATAACAGGCAGAGCACTCAAAGAATTACCTGAAAAAGCAACAAAACTAATAACATACTTATTCAACGCAATAATAAAACTTGGCCACTATCCCTCACAATGGAAAATAGCACGAATCATCCTCATCCAGAAACCTGGTAAGCCCGCCGAAGAAACATCATCATATCGACCAATCAGCCTACTCCCTATTTTATCCAAAGTATTTGAAAGAATTCTTTTACAAAAACTAAAACCAATACTTGATAGACAAAATGTGATCCCTCATTACCAATATGGATTTAGGGAAAAACATGGAACGATTGAACAAATACACAGAATTACATCAAAGATTAAGGAGGATCTAGAAAAAAAACAATACTGTTCTGCTGCATTTCTAGATATCACCCAGGCCTTTGATACAGTATGGCACGAAGGCCTATTATACAAAATCAAAAAAAAATTACCAAGTGCATATTACCAACTATTGAAATCGTATCTTAAAGAGAGATACTTCCAAGTCAAATTTCAAAATGAGTATTCCAACTTACTCCCTATAGACTCAGGGGTACCGCAAGGCAGCGTATTGGGCCCATTACTCTACTTGCTATATACAGCCGATCTACCCGTTTCCCCTCATGTCACTGTCTCAACATTTGCTGACGATACAGCCATTCTAGCGTCACATGAAGATCCACAAACAGCCTCACAGCTATTACAACAAAGTTTGTACGACATCGAAAAATGGCTTCAAAAATGGAAAATTAAAGCTAACATAGCAAAATCTACTCATATTACATTTACAACCAGAAGACAAACCTGTCCAATCGTATATCTAAACAATCACCCGCTACCACAAGTCGACAAAGTCAAATACCTTGGTCTAAACTTAGATAGAAGACTAACATGGAAAAATCACATCCAAACTAAAAGGAAACAACTTACCATAAAAACAAAACAAATGTACTGGATGCTGGGAAAAAAATCAAAACTATCTATAGAAATTAAGCTACTGCTATATAAAACAATCATAAAACCGATATGGACATACGGGATTCAGATATGGGGTACAGCTAGTAACTCAAACATAGACATCATTCAAAGATTTGAATCCAAAACTCTAAGAGCAATACTAAACGCACCATGGTATGTGAAAAACACCAACATATACAAGGACTTAAAAATGAAAACTGTCAGAGAAGAAATTAAGAGCTTCAGCGAGAAATATCTAAAACGCCTAGAAAACCACCCAAACTTCACTGCGGTGAATTTATTAGACAACAGCCTCGACAACTATAGGCTAAAACGATACACACCGCTCGATCTACCCCACAGATTCACAAAGTAACAGAATTATGAATAAACTTAGTTAATTAATGGGAAGAAGCGTCACTGGATGCCACCTTCCTCATGTTATGTAAACAGTCACAAAATTTACTTATTGTTACCTGTAACAGATTGTAAATAAAATCTAAAATAAAAAAAAAAAAAAAAATATTTTAGGAGGTATCAGCTTTCAAATATGACTGATTTTTGTTCCATTATTCAACCCTCTATAACAGCAGGGTTAGATCAAGATTTAAGACTGATTTTGCAACCAGCAGGGTTAAAACATGAAGGGCTGCAACTAGTTGATAATGAGTGATATTACATAGACTTTCTGTCATCGTTTAATTTATTATTCTAGGATATTTATTTCACAAGATACAAGCGCTCAAAATGTGACCCATTTTTGTTCATTATTTGGTCTCTCCTAAGGATAAGGTTGGAAAATCAAGGGTTGAAAGTGGTCTCATTATAAATAGCATTATATTAGCTGTGTCAAAATTTGGTTCATTATAGACTGGAAGCTGGTGACAGTTAGAGTTTTCCGATTTTATACCGCATGCCTTTTTGAAGGTCGATAATTTACCTCTTGATAAGAAAGATAAAAAGATTATTGAGCGATGCACGCTTTTCGGCCATACATCAAATCCCAATTATATTAAAAAAAAAAAAAAATGTATTCTTGCATTTTGCATGCCTTTACAACGTGAAATAGTTAAAAGTTAAAAGATTTATTACTAAAAATATTATTGAGTTCAATGACAAGTCAATTAATTATAAATTCCAGGAGCTACTGTCGCATTATTTTATCCATAAATCTAAGATACAATCACATACAGATAATAATTATTTTGTAATTGCATTTTTTTCAACTATTAATTATAATTAAAATATTTATCTGTCACGAGTCACGAGATACAACATCTTAAAGAGAAAGGGAAATCTGAATCACCTTGTTCTATTAGTTACGCACTTGTTAGTAAACAAACAATTTTATGAATCAATCATTTTATTAACAATAATGGGAAAATATGAGAAAAATATTTAATATATTCATAATAAAATTATCTAGTTATACAATTATGCAAATTTGTATTTAATTTTATTTAAATGAAAAGTTTACTGTTGCTTAAAGACTAAAGATAGATGTATAATAATGTGTATTTTACTACCATTAATAACATGCATCTGCGAATTTATATTACTGTTCATTTTTAGGGTATTTGCAAAATAATTCTTTGTTTCCAATTTGTTTCGGAAATGAGTACTTGGAGTTAAAAAAAAAGTATGCATATCGGACGCGAAGAAGCGTTATGACATTCGGTCAACAATTTTTTGTAATTTCCCAAGTAATTTTGTTAAATATTCTGTCAGAAAATTAGAATATTCATAAGATTAATCTCGAAGGAAAATTGAAGATTCACTCAGAAACAAGACATTTTTGATAGAGATAAAAGCATATTTCAGGACTTCCTCAACTGTTTTCATGCCAACAATAAATTTTGAAATTTTCCTATTAAATGGTTCATAAAAACAGTCGTTAATTTAAGGTAAAACTTGTTAAAATAGAAACTGTTGCAACGATGAAATTTAATTAACGTTTATTTTACTTCTTAAGTGGAAAATAAATACGAATAAACATTTGCTAAACCTGACGACCTCAACTATTCTCCCTCTCACATACCTACAATCGTATATACTCTCAAATTATGCAACATGAGAATATCCGGCCACTTACTTTGCACTCATGCCTTTAAAGTCTCAAGAGAACGAAATCTTGAGATGTATTAAAGTTTATTTTATTGCTTTCGGCACTCTAGATCGCTTATATGCAAATATGTGCCGTAAATTTTGCTTTAAATGGATATTATCATATGCTGACAGTTGAAAGCACGGATTGATTCAACTATTTTTTTTTTATTGCAAACAAATGACATACTAGAAGTTAAATTATAATATTAATTAGTAAAAAGATATCAATCAATATCAATTCAATTGATTAGCATATTTTTGTCTCATTTCCTATTCAGAGGAAATTAAAAAAAAACATTTGATTTTGCTTTCAAATATTTCTAATTAGGATAAAATTCTTCCATCGTGAAATTCTTGGCAATGATTGGCGCGATTCGAAAGTTTGCTGCAACAGTGAACGCACTCCTAGTGCCCTTACGGGTCCCAAAGGGCGAATAAAACATATAAATTGCTTTGAAATTGAATCCTAAATCAGCTAAACTATTAGACCACCTCCGCACTTAGTCTAATGCACTTCAGAATCGATAAAAGTGATTGCTAATTATTTGAAATGAAATCCAGAGCGAGAAATTTTGTTATGGTGATTATTTAACATAAAAATGTAAATCACATAAAAAATATTACTCTGCAGTATGTATGTCAATTTTCCACAATTAAAAGATAAGTATTTAGCAATTAACGACTTCAGTCATAAAAAGTAAAATTATTATCACTTTCTACGCGAAGTAAAAGTTTAAATCAAATAAAACCATGTTGTTCAACTCAAATACTTGTAAAATACTCGGAATTATCAAAAATATTTATTAACTATACAGTTGTCCCCCAAATATGAGCTAAATAAATGAAATTGATTTTTAAGCTGTGTGGCATCAAAGCCAAAAGTATTTTTGTTATTGCGCAACCAGCATAACACGGAAGATTGGCAAACTACTGAACACTTGGAATTAAATTAATTTTATAGACTGAGAAAGCAGCCTTCCTTTTATTCATTTAATTAATTTTATACATGTTTTTTATTTTAAAATGTACAAATAAATTTTTATTGTGACCTCTGCCTTCATTTTACAATGACCTATGAACAAATTTCATTTATATTTTTTTTGTTAGACAGTTTCTGAAAAATCTTTTGTACCAGAATGCATACTACATATTTACCTTAATTAAAACATATTATGGAAAATATTATTTAGATTTCAAATTGTTTTTGTGTCTAATTATCATTAATATAATTATCCAGAAGTCAGCACATATTAAATCCAGCTTCTTGCTGATTACACCAGCTGATATTAATGCCGGAAGCTTTCACGGATAACCATTGAAGCTCCGTCACTGATCAAATTGTTTGATAGTAGCTGCTTTAATCACACAAACAGAATCTCTATTTAAGATGCAATCAGCTAAACTACATGAGGAACAAAAAAATTGGGCTTTCAATTTAGTTAAATAAGCTATGAATTTCAATTATTTTGTCCACCAAAAAGAAAAAAATGAGAAGTACAAGGGCTGAGCCTCAATCGAAAATGTAGAAATATGTCAATAATTGAGTATGAGGGCTGAAACTCGTTTTATGATAAACGGTACTACCTATCAGCATTTGGTACATCATTATACGATCATTATTTCAGGAGATATAACCTTTCAAAGTATAACCCTGTTATAATAGGGTTGAAACTAATTCAATAATAAATAAGCTTTCTATTAGTGGTTCATCATTGTTTAATTATTATGTTTAATTCATTAAAATAAAGACATACATTTTTGGACTACTACACCTTCCTACTTTTCATTTAACATTCAATTGGGTCCTTCCAACTGTATCGAGATATTATTTTAGAATGTTCAGAATCTTTGGAGTGTTTGACAAGATGCGTTAAATACCGCATTTCTCTCTGCATTTTGATGCAAAAAAATTACCCTTAGGACCGTTCAGCACAATGCATTAAATGCTGCACTTTGCTTTGCATTTTAATGCAAAGAAAAATGCAACGTGTAATACGTAGAATTTTGTGCATTAAACTCTGATTTTATGTATGACACGGTGCATTTTTCTTTGCATCAAAATGCAAATAAAAATGCATAGTCTAGTCGTAAAGTGAGTTTTATGAGAAAAATAGTTTATTCTTTCGAGGTTTCAGATGATTCCATATTATTTTTTCATTTTCACTTGTACAAAGTAACAAGTATTGTGAAACCGACAAAATTCACCTATCGAGATTTTGATGGAAATATCCGTTTTGAGCATCCCTGAATCCATTTTGACTATTTTTAGCTTGATGTCGGTACGTATGTTCGTGCGTGTGTGCGTGCGTAACTCGCAAATCTCAAAGCTGGTTGAACGTATAATGTTGAAATTTTGTATTTAAGACTGGTATAAGGGCTAATTGTGCACCTCGCATGGTTCCAAGCGTCTGTACCAGAAGTGCACTTTACTTGAAACTTTTTTCGAATTTTTCTAATAAATCCAGAATGATCAACCGTAGGATGTTGAAATTCAGTATTTGAACTTAATGTTGTATCAGAATGGTTATCTGCTAATTTTGTAAGAATCGGCCAAGCCAGAAGTGCACTTTACTTGAAACTTTTTTTAAATTTTCCGCATAAATTCAGAATGATCAGCCATAGGATACTGGAATTTAGCATTTGAAATTGCTGTAGCATCTAAATGGTCATCTTCTATTTTTGTAACAATCGGCTGAGCCGGAAGTGCACTTTATAAGACAGATTTTTTGAATTTTCCGCATAAATTCTAAACAATCAGTCGCAGAATATTTAAATTTTGTATTAGGCACTTTTATAATATCTAGTTGTACACCTTGCATTATGATTGCTATCGACTAAGCCGGAAGAGCACTTTATTCGAAACATTTTTTGAATTTTCCGCATAAATCCAAAACGATTGAACGTAGATTGTTAGAATTCAGTATTTAGGACGATTATACCGTCTAAATGCTCATATCCTATTTTTATTGAGATCCACCGAGCCGGAAGTGCACTTTACTTGACAGTCTTTTTGATTTTTGATTCAAATCCAATTTAGAGATAATTTTTTCAAAAAGGGAACTAAACTCTTCACATACAATTTTGCAAGTTGAGGCCAAATTTCTTTCTTGATTTGAGTTCCAATACAGTGAATTCGACTTAATTCACTACCTTTCCACTAGTGGAAAGACGCAAATAAAGCAGCCGTAGATGCACGTCCTGCTTCTCGAAATTATAGAATGGAACTGACTTGCGTACATTCCTTGTTTTACAAGTAATCTCGCATAGTTACGTTACCATTATTGAATTTTATGTTTTTTGGTAGATGTTCAAAATATTTTTTGCACGATTGGGCGTTTTCATGTGTTTACCGGCCCTCTATTTGAGGTGGTATGTTGGTTTTATCGGCAAACTGTAGTTACTATGGTTATACTGACTTACCGTCCATGGGCAAAGGCGGTAGGTAAAAAATTGTGGGTTTACACAAAAAAAATTCATTTTCTCATCTTCATTTGTAATTGAATATTCACAATAAAATGTCAAACTTGATAGCTGACAGCGAATAAACAATTATCAGTAGTAATTCAATTTGAAAAAGAAAATTAGGATCCATATTTTGGATAGTTATTCCAAACATGCAAAAAAATTTGTAAGCATTACGGTCAATAAGTACAATACCGATTTCGTATAATATTTGGAAACCTCGCCAAGGCTCGGCCTCCAAACTATTATTCTCAATCGGTAAACTGTACTTACTGATCTTAATACTTAAATAACTATAAAACCCAAAATACACTATCTAGATTAAGGCAAGCAATAATCCTTACCTTCACCGCTCTCAACATCTTTCATTATAGATTCAACAGTACCGCAAACTTCTATATTCTATGATAAAACATTAATCGGCCTCTGTCTACTAATTTAGGAAATGACAGTTGTAGAGGTAAGGGCGGCAAAAATATACTTAGGAAATGTATAAATCTGCCACTGAAACTCTTACACTCCCAGAGTCAATAGATGAATACTTAAAACTGGTTTAATGATAAATGGTACTTCATAATCTTCCTATCTACATTTGATTAATGAGACTAGGATCATTAGTGTGTAGGAGATATGAGCTTTCAAAGTATGCATCATTTAACCCCCTCTAAAAGCTAACCTAACTTAGCCTAGCCCCCTCTACAAGCAGGGTTGAACAATCAAATGTAGGAATTGATTTTATAAAATAAATGATACTACATAAATTTACTAATAACATTCGGTTCATCATTTTACAATTGTTATTCAAAGAGCCTTAAGGTTGTTGAGAAGGAAATCAAAGTATATGAGAATTTATTCAAATTTTTACAGTATATTATTTGTTTAGTGAAGAATATTCTGGCAAAGTTTGAACTGAATCTTGTTTCTAGTTATCGAGATAAAAAATGTCAAAGTTGCTGTTCAGTGACATGTTATTACATTGCGTAAATGCACGCGACGTGTTTCACATTGATTTATACGTCATTATCTTGACTACCTGAAATGTCAACATTACAAAAAATCGTCAAAATATCTAGGAAAGTCTTATAAACATGTGTACCAAGTTTCAAAAAATTCTTGTTTATAGTTCCAGAGAAAATTGAATTATTACTCAAAAAAATTGTACAAAAGCTACTGAAATTTAGCAAGTTATCATACGCTTGGCAACGTCGCCGCATGAGATGAAATAGGAAGATTGTGTGTGATTAGAATAAACAAGATTTCCCTGATTTAACGGTACACTGATTGAGTAACCCATTTATTCTTCTATCGATATTATTTTTTTGATGTAGATTTATCATCAATAAGTTTGTTTGGTTATGAAACGCAGTATCACTACTAAACGTCAGATGTCAAAAATACTTTTGAAAGTCTACAGCGTTGCGCGCTATACATATCATATTGTAGCTTTGTTAAAATATGAAAAAAGAATATTTCACTGGATGGAAGCTTTTTAAAAGAATAGAATAAGGAACCAAATTATTCAAAATCATGTATTTTCAACCGAAAACAAACATTACCATTAGTTTTAATCATTGAAATTTTGTTTATTTGGAGTTGGCAATAAATGTTTATCCTATGTAGTTAGCATAGAGCAGGGTTGCCACCATAGCTTGACCCCACTCCTCTTCTTAACAACCTTAAACTTGGCAAAATTGACAGATTTTCGTTGTATTATTTAGCTCTTAATGCAGGCAATGTTGAAGGTAAAAGGGTTGTGATTGAATTTATAATAAATTGTACTACATAAGCTTTTCATCATCATTTGATTTATTATTCTATGATCATTTGTTTAAGAGATAAATCCTTTGCAAATGTGACAAATTTTCGTTGCAATATTTATATCTAGTTGATAGATGAAGGTTAAAAAACTAGTTTTACAATAAATAGCACAACATACGCTTCCTATCATTCTATGATTATTATTTCAGGAGATATTAGCTTCAATAATGCTGCAAATTTTCTTTCATCATTTGATTCCCTGTACCGACAGGATTGAAAAATGAAGGGTTGAAATTGGTCTTATAATAAGTAATATTACATATGCTTCATATTACGTCGGACTCATCATTCTAAAATTATTATTTAAAAAGATACAAGTCTTCAAAGGGTACGTTCGAAAATTGAATCTATCGAGCACTCTGAGCACACAGACCACGTGACCAAAAATTCATTGGAGCGTGATCTGTCCTCGGAATAAACGAACGTGACAGATCATCTTGAGCTGTCAAAATGAACATACAAGCAAATTTAACAATTTGTCAATTTGCAAATAATATTTTTTCCAGTGAAAGTGATGACGAAAAAAATATAGAACAGACTTCTAAAATTAAGAATTATGTTGGAAATATTATACCACTTATGAATGATAATTGATTTAAAAGAATTACATCCTCATGTGACAAGTCGCACATATTGATATAAATAATTACAGACATCTTCTACAAAGAAATGAGTTTTAGAAAATAAATAACTAATGTTTGTTCATCTCTAACCTCAGTTCACAAACGTCACTTTGACAAGGATCTAAGCGCTCGATGGTTGATCTTTGAGCATATCAAGCGCGCTCGAAATGCTCCGTGAGTCAATAAACGAATGCAGATCGCGAGCTCCGAGCGCTCCTTTTCGAACGCTACGGAGCAAATCGAGCGCGCTCAGAGTGCTCAGAGCCAATTTTCGAACGTACCCAAAGTATACCATCAAAATTTAAAAAAAGGTTGGAACTGATTTTATAATAAATGTAATAATCATTTTAAAAGATATAAGGTTTGGAATTGTGATAGGTTTTAGTTGCATTATTCAACCCCCTTTAACATCAATGTTCAAAGGTAAAAGATTTAAAACTGATTAGATCATAAATGATACTAGATAAGCATTCCATTAACGTTTGGTTCATTATTCTATTATTATGATTAGAGGTTAGAAAGTGTGACAAATTTCCGTTACATTATTTACCGTCCTATACCAGCAGGGTAGAAATATGGAAAGTTGAAGCTAGTTTTATGATAAATAGTAGTAAATAGGCTCTTTATCTGCGTTTGGTTTATTACTGCACAGTTAATAGTTCAAAAGATATAAAATCAAATTGTGACATGCATGACAGATGTCTGTCGTATCATTTAATACCCTTAACACTGAAAAAGATGTAGTTCTACGTCAAATCAGACTGTTTATCTTATTCTTAAGTAGATAAAGCAGAGCCAAAAATAAAGGACTGCGAAAAATTTGAACCTTATTATATTATAGTTCATTTCAGCTAAGAACGATCCAAGGCTTCTTATGTCACTACGATTTAAGCGTTCTGATTGTTCAAAATACGAACCAATTTCACATTAGCACTATAATCATACTTGGCTTTCTGTCAGTTGAATCAGTTGTCAGTCGTTCGTTCGTCAATTATCATAGAGAGATTTTCATTTATTGTGAATTTATAGGGTTCGTTTCGGCCCATCAGAAGGCTTAAATCGTAGTAAATGAACTGTAGATACTTTTTTTCAAAATAAAATAAAATTTTCTAATTTGAGAAATAATGTCGACTTATATAATGATATTTATGAAGTTCCAGATGGATTATAATTTCCATATAGATATTTTCTAAAGATAATCAGAACATTATTGTTACTTCTGCATATCCGGCAAGCTATAATAAATATTTAAGAGCTCATGCACTAAGGCAGAACTGTATTATCACACAAAGTGAAAGGGGTGTTAATTTGTGCTCTAATTCGTATTTAATTTAGAAGTACGGTTCATTTGTTTCCTGATTGACATCAGCAGTAATTTACAATGTATTACAGAAATTAACTGTAGGCATTTCGAAAGGATAACACATGAACTGATGTAAAAGAGAACAGGATGTTACAATTATTTTGATAAAAATATCTTAAACTTCAAAGATTTATTAAAACAGATTTTATATTTATAAAAGCAAAAGTATTTTTGTTGTTTTATTTAAGTCGTCTATTTTTAACAAAAATATTTTGTTTATAGTGTTGCCATCTCGTCTCACTGGTATTTCGACTTCAAGCAACCCTAAAGAAGAACCAAAGCCGCCTAACATATTAATGGACGAAGAATTATCACCTGCTTCAACTAACAGAATAAATAACACTGAACGCCAACGCAGATTAATACCATACATGACGTTTTACCTAACAAGAAATTTCAATCGTCCTTCCAACCACCTGCAAGACCTTCGCGAACCACAACCACCTCCTCCGCCACACTATAGACTAGTCCCACAAAAAATTGCGGTCCAACCTTTCCACGGGAAATTTATTTTAGTCAATCAAGTTGATGGGCCAAAATACAGGGAACCAGAACCAGTTTTGTATCACCCAAAAGTGAGATATAATCCCTTTTCGGAGAGCAATAAATTGCCAGGAGGTTTCACGCCCATGAGAGGGCCTCATCCTCAAAATCAACCAATTAGAGTGCAAGTGTTGAATGCTCCACAACATTTACCCCCCGAAAATACTCAGGTCTGTATTATTTAACAATAAACAATAAAGATTATTAATTATTAATTTCTAATAGATACCAGTGGTTACAAAAGAGCCAGACTATAGCGTAATTTTCGACAAATTATTGCAACTAAAACAAATGCAATACACTAAACCACCGCAGTACCAAACTCTTCCTCAATACGAAAATCCAAAAGTGAATGTAGTAACGCAATATTATACGAGAAATTATGCTACTCCTAGACCAACAAAATATGTAACAGTAGATAATTACCGGCCAGAAAATTACAAACCGATTCCACCAGCCAAAACATATATTCATACCTACACTCCGGCTAATATCGATATTTCAAACGACAATAAAGTAAAAAATTACGAAAATTTTGAGTCTTTAAAGACTTATAATCAAATACCAGCGCCAGCACCAGCTAAAGAATATGAATTAGTGCCAATAAAAGATGCTCCAGTTGAGCAACAATTGATTCCAGTAAAAAATTATCAAATTGAAAATAATCAGGCACCTCAAACAAACACCCAAAAAAATTACCAACCAATAATAATACGCCCAGTATACCGCCCAATTTACCATCAATCCCCTGAGCCAACAATAGTAACCGAAAACCCCCACTCATTAAGCGTTATTCTAAAACAATTGCAAGATAGCAACACCCTCCCTCAAACACTAACTCCAGATAATATAGATAACAGCATAAAAACTCTAGTTCAAATTTTAAATGCCCTTAAACAGACCCAAAAGTTTCAACGGCCGATTGTAGTAACTCAAGACGATTCAACTGAATCGAATGATTATGATGATATTCTGCCGGAAACTGTCAGTCAGAGCTTTCCGGGGAATACACCGGAAGGAGGGACTCCTGGTAAACCTGGAGTGGATTATCCGGCGTATTCTTTAATCCCGCAAACGGATTTTAATTGCAAGAAGCAGAGGTACAAGGGGTTTTTCGGAGATCCGGACACACACTGTCAAGTAAGTTTCAATAAAAAATATTAAAAACACAAAAAACAAAAAGAAAAACAAAAACATATCAAAAATTATAAGCGATTTTTTTAGATATTATTATTGCTCATATTTAGGCATCACATGCAAACGTTCGTCAATTTTTTTTTAATGATTCTATCGAATTAAAGCTTCTGCGAAAATATTCCTAGTAAAAGTATCAAAAATTATATTCAAACGATTGTCAATTGTTTTTTTTTACAAGTTATCTAAATTATGTCTAGTTTGGTATCAATTTAAAACTCTCGGGAAAATAAGCTTAGTAGAAATTTAGGATAATTTTTTCGATTGTTTGTTTGTTTACAACTTAACCAGATTATGCTAAAACAACTGGACATAAAACTTATAGCCATTGTAAAATAAAATAGTAATTTCATATAACCACCACATGTCACTTTGACAATGACAGTTGTCGCTTTGAAATATGCGAATAATCAATGCGACACTCTAAATTTATGAAACAGTAATGAAACTGGTCATGTCAATACACACTCATTGCATGGCAGTTGAGCTGCATAACCTTAATTTAATCTTTCATCGAAATCACTTTTTTAGCCCCACCGAACAATTTGTTTAAATATCAATTTGCAGAATGAAAAAAAATCATTTCTTGAAAAAAATCAAAAATCGCGATTTTTATTAGAAAAATCATGATTTTTTTGATTTTTTCGTTTTTTTTTTTTTTCTAGTTTTGACTCTTAAAGTACTATTTAGGTAGTATTTTCAATACTTTTAGTAATTATTTGAACCATTTCGTTACATAACTGCCTCTAATACTAATTGAATTGCAAATTGACATTATAAATGTGTCAAGTGTTTCAGGGATTTCAGGTCCAAGCATGTTCAAATTCACACAATTTCTTATACAATTTTTTGTTCATTTCCAATTCTAAGATAGAATTTTTTATGCCATAATTTAATTTATTTTTTATTTTCTGGTATAATTTTTTATTTTTGATAAAATATGTATGTTTCCTGTTCCTATTTTTTTTATAAGTAGTTCACTTCATTTTCCACTGTGGTGTTTTACTTTAAAAGAAAATATTTCATTTTTGATTAAAATCAATGATTGGTGAATCTAGAACCTTGAGTCAGGCAGTGGGTTGGTGGTTATTCCCTACAGAGCGGCCTATGACATTTACAAAAAAAAAAAAATATGTTTTAGGTAACTTAAAACTTATTTTATCTTCAATTTTAGCATCTATTTTACCTAGAAATGAGAATCTCAAACTAGTTTTTTGGGTTTTAAAGTACAGCCTGAATATATTCAATAATTAAACTTCAAAAATATACATTCTGAAATTTTATAGCATGTTTATTAGCTAATATTAAAAACTATGTGTGAATCGCCAGACGAATTAAACGGATTTGAATGATTCCCTGACGCGAATGAAGATTTAAAATCAATGTAACAAAAAAGTCTTATGCGTAGCTATAAGTGCGAGAGATAGTTTATTGAGATATGCCGACAGCTGGCGGGACCCTGACTCCTTGGACTGTGATTGGTTGCTGAGTAACTACTAATTTCAAGGTTATGTGCTGACAAATCACGATGAATAGAAAACGTTCAAATTGTGTAATTTATAAAAAATGGAAGAATCATCTAGATCTAGATGATGAAAGCGTATTTTTGACAGCTCATGAATGCTTGCTACTTCAGAGATTTCTCAAATTACCATCTCTCACAATTACTGTGCTTGAAATCAAGCCGTTTGGGCAAACTTACAAAACAGCAGCTTCCATTTAGTACTAGTTTCAAGTTGACTATTTGATAGGTACATAATTTATGCACGTACAAACCCAAAAATACCTTTGAATCTTCATTGTTTAGTTATTGACTGACGGGAGGTCAAGTGCTGTACCTTAAAATGATAATTTGATCTTTATCAAAGCTATATAAAAAAAATACACTAAAAGTAAACAAATTTTCATCCAATAATAATAATTCATTCTAATAAGCTTCAAATTCGCGTCAAACAAGTCATTGAATGAATCCCGGACAGATTTGACAACTGTACATAATAATAGTGACAACCGCGGCGAAAGTTGTAACTGAATTTTTATCTACTTTAATAAATTTTAGTTGCGATATCCCTAATGTCATATATATCTATGGGCATTGTTTCACTTGAAACAAGTAATTGAATAATTTAATCTTCCACAATCACTGAGCTTGAATTAAAGCAATTTGTGCAAACCTACGAAACAGTAGCTTTTGTTTAGTACCAGTTTCAAGTCTGTAAATAGTATAGTTGCTGAGAACTCAGCGTCACGCCAGCCAGCCGACCAAAGTGAATATAATAGCGCTTTTCAGCGCATTTTTTGGAAAAAGGCGCTATTATATTCACTTTGGCTGTCTGGCTGGCTGGCGTGACGCTGAGTTCTCAGCAATTATACTATTTACAGACTTGAAACTGGTACTAAATAAAAGCTGCTGTTTCGTAAGTTTGCACAAATTGCTTTAATTCAAGCTCAGTGATTGTGGAAGATTAAATTATTCAATTACTTGTTTCAAGTGAAACAATGCCCATAGATATATATGACATTAGAGACATGGCAACTTAAATTTATTAAAGTAGATAAAAATTTAGTTACAACTTTCGCCGCGGGTGTCACTATTATTATGTACAGTTGTCAAATCTGTCCGGGATTCATTCAATGACTTGTTTGACGCGAATTTGAAGCTTATTAGAATGAATTATTATTGGATGAAAATTTGTTTACTTTTGGTGTATTTTTTTTCATATAGCTTTGATAAAGATCAAATTATCATTTTAAGGTACAGCACTTGACCTCCCGTCAGTCAATAACTAAACAATGAAGATTAAAAGGTATTTTTGAGTTTGTACATGCATAAATTATGTACCTATCAAATAGTCAACTTGAAACTAATACTAAATGGAAGCTGCTGTTTCGTAAGCTTGCCCAAACTGCTTGATTTCAAGCTCAGTAATTGTGAGAGATGGTAATTTGCGAAATCTCTGAAGTAACAAGCATTCATGAGCTGTCAAAAATGCGCTTTCATCATCTAGATGATTCTTCCATTTTTTATAAAAAATGCGCTAAAAATACACTAGTGATAGAGTGATTATTTTTGATGAAGACAGGCTACAAAAATCCAAAAACTTTTTAAAAGTTCGCCAACAACGTCTAAAATTCAAAGACGTGGTTTTACCTAAAAATGTCACCTCTTTAAAAGGGTACCATATTCAGTGCTACAGGAATTTTTCAGCAGTAATGAAACGACATATACTTAAATCTTCAAGCACACTTCCTGAAACATTATAATATCTTCAATATGTTAATTTCTTAATTATTATTCCCGTTAAGATACAAAATATTTTAATTGGAAAGTCTTCTTTTTCAAAGTATTCTAATAATTCATTTTTATTGAAAAAAAATGTTTTCCAATCTATTCTTTATTCACAAATTTTACTATTCTAAAATACTCCATTGTATAGACCGAGTCCGAGCTATAGGCTACGTGCATGAAGTCTACTAGCGCCTCTAGCGGGCAATGGAGAACGATTGAACTCCATTTTATCATTGTTTCATACCTATAATTTTTTTAATGTACTAATATTAATTAATTCAGCTGTGTGCGTATAATATAACTAGCATAGCATAAAAGGTACGTTGAAATTATTTATTTTGAGTATTTTTTCTCTTCAATTAAAACGTATCTATTAGAGAAAACGTCTTAATTCGTCCAAATTGACAGGATAACCTCAAATTATGATGCCGATGATCTTGCGGATCGGGTTTGTATGTATCAAATACTGTATCCCTTTTACCGAGGAAGTATTGGAGAAAAGCGTGAAATTAGTTTTGCCATATTAAACATGTTGAAGAATATGTTGCTGACAATATTAACAACAAAATTATTGCGAAGTGCATCTGACAAACTTCTATCACTGAAACACCTTACAAATTAGAGATAGAGGTAAATTCATGAATCCCAAATAGATGATGGATATTTCTAATTTCACAATTGAATTACAAACATGTTTGTTATATAGATTAATAATGAAAGACAGATAATACTCTATTTACCGCTTTGATCCACTTCACTCGTTTTTTTATGTTATAACTGGGTACATGAAATCTATGAAACTATATTTCACTTAAATCATCCTTAACACAACAGCCTGAAACGGAACAAGTAATTTCCTATGTTTTATTTGCAATTATTTTCACTTTCAAACTACAATGCATCAATGACAGCTCAATGACGTATTCTGAAAAATGGAGTTCGATGCTTACAATTGTGCTCATTATAAGCGCTCGCATCGATATTTGTTCAAACCTCGCCCTCTTGCACATAGCCTATACTATAACTCGAGTCACATGGTCTCTCAGCAACCAATCACAGCCCGAAGAGCCATCTTTCGGCAGGTTTCAATAAACTATCTCTCTCGCACTTGTGGCTACGCAAAAGACTTTTTTGTCGCACTCATTTTAAATCTTTACTCGTGTCAGGGAATCATTGATAACCGTTTAATTCGTCTGGCAATTTACACGTAATTTTTAATATTATCTAATAAACATGCTATAAAAATTTCAGAATGCCTAAAGTATATTTTTGAGGTCAATAAAATCAAAAAAATAGTCTTGGATTCTAATTTCTGGATTAAATAAATGCTAAAATTGAAGATTGAACAAATTTAAAGCTACCTAAAAGATATTTATTTGATCAATTTGTTTGCAAATATCATAGGTTGCGCAGTTGTAAAATAACCGCAAATCTTTTGCCTGACTCAATATTCTAGATTCACCAATTGATAAAATACTATTTTTTCGTTGTTTTAACTTGCCTAAAATACATTTCCTGAATTCGTCGTCAGCTTTTGGACTATTATAATTCTCAAATTGACACGCTTGCTTACTTATTTTAGGTGTGGCACTATTGTGATCTTAATGGAGGACAAGCATCTTTCCTCTGTCCAAATGGAACAATTTTCAGTCAAGTTGCGTTAACTTGCGATTGGTGGTATAATGTTAAATGTGCAACTACTACCCAATTGTATGTTTTAAACGAGAGATTATATAAATATATCCTTCCATTTACGCCCAAATTTCCAGAGGACTACAGTGGACCTTTAGTAGACAGGTGAGTAAACCAAAAAAAAAATATTTGTGCAAAAATTGATATTAAATACCGCAAGTTTTTAGTAGAGACCCGCCAAATTTTAAATTAGGTACAAAGATTGTTAAGGTGCTAGCTTAAAAAAACTGCCATTTGTTAGTCAAACACTTGAAACAACTTAAAAAATGCAGATTGATACTGTAGATATTGTAAAATTATATCAAGTGACAGTTACTAATACTATGATGCTAGTCGTCTAACGACGAAACTCTCGATAAAAATGTGAAAACGGTTGGTGCTCTCTCTCGCATTAATAAGAAATACATGAGGGCGACTAAGAAAAAAGATAAAATCAATATAATTGATCTCGTAGAGACCTCGTGATGCGTTCATGGTGACGGACAGTCATTTAGCCCAAAATTTTCTACTCAAAAACAACTTTTATTTACGAAAAAATAATGAAACACGTATTTCAACTACCTTACACTTTTATCCGCTAGAATAAAATTTTAATGTTTGATGTCGCAAAAATATAAGCAACCACATTAGTTTTCTGAACAATGAAGAATAAAATGACTTATTTATTGCAAATCCTAGAATAGTATTGTATTTATAATAACTAGATTATTAATAACGTTAAATTATTCCATCAAATTATGCTAAATTCATGGATTTCCAGAAGAATATGTAAATTATTCTGTGATCTATACGAAAATTAATATTCATAATTCATACTTTTCGCACTAAGTCATTTGTTCATTTTGTAACAACCTTTGACCTTTCAATTAAGGCTAACCTTATTGATTTTCTCAATAGAAACAACGGTCCCACTAAAATTTACAGACAAAAACTATTTTAATGAATTTGATATTTTGTGTTTGATAAACTTTAAGCGCAGCGAGTGTTCAGTGTATCGACTGGATAGAGAATTTATATAACAAATCACGTATCATACATTTTTTACACACAAAATTAAACTGCACAAAGTAATTCTGAAAGAACAGTACTCAATAATATTGTGCCAACTTCAGGTCGTACTCAAAATGACCGAAGCCAGGGATTTGCCAATAATTATTTAAGATACGAGTAGTAATAGATATTTAAGATACAAGTCCCCCAGATATTAAAATACTGATGGGCTCTCTCACTGAAATCGTGCATTAAAAGTATGCAATAAAATGTTTATTGCACGATTTTCCATTAAAGCCTACTTTTTATACTGGAAATAATGTAAAATACTGTCACTTTCCATACAATTTTAGATAAATAACAATTAACTGCGACTATAGATAAAATATTCTGTTTTTAGGTATCTAGCGTTAAAGTTCAAAGAGATGGAAGAAAAAATGAAGAAACAAAAGAAAGGAAAAACGGAAAAACCAGCCGAAGATGATGAAGAATCTTTAGCGAACAAACTTGAAGATGTTCAGCAAGAACACGAAGATGAATCAGTTGCTGAATCTCAGGAGCATACCACCACAATCAGCAAAGAGGCTCAATAAAAAACAGTGTCAGTGATTAAAAGAAATTGTGATGGATATTATTTTTAATAAATTATCAGACAATTGCTTCGGCTATTTAAAACGAAGTTATAGACGTTTAAAAGCTTCAAATGCTTCAGTATGATGAGAAAGTTCAGTCAAATTGTCGCAGAGGTGTAAAAATTATGCGCAAGTACTTCTTTAAATATGGAGCTTTTCAATACTTCAAAAACTAGATCTACAAGTTCAAAATGCATTTTTACGATAATTACACTTGGATACACACTAATTTATAGCTTTAACAATAGATTCAATATTTTTTAATGATGAAAATAGAGTAAAAAGATTATAATAGACGAAAAAGTAACATAATTCGATCAATTTAGCAGAGGAGTATTAGACCGGGAGTTCGTAACACAAAAAAAAATGAAAGAATCATCTAGATGATAAAAGCGCATTTTTGATAGCTCATGAATGCTTGTTACTTCAGAAATTTCGCAAATTACCATCTCTCACAATTACTGAGCTTGAAATCAAGCAGTTTAGGCAAACTTACGAAACAGCAGCTTCCATTTAGTACTAGTTTCAAGTTTACCATTTGATAGGTACATAATTTATGCATGAACAAACTCAAAAATACCTTTTAATTCTCATTGTTTACTTATTGACTGACGGGAGATCAAGTGCTATACCTTAAAATGATAATTTGATCTTTATCAAAATAAAAAAAAAAAAATACACCAAAAGTAAACAAATTTTAATCCAATAATAATAATTTATTCTAATAAGCTTCAAATTCGCGTCAAACAAGTCATTGAATGAATCCCGGACAGATTTGACAACTGTACATAATAATAGTGCCACTCGCGGCGAAAGTTGTAACTAAATTTTTATCTACTTTAATAAATCTAAGTTGCCATATCCTTAATGTCATATATATCTATGGGCATTGTTTCACTTGAAGCAAGTAATTGAATAATTTAATCTTCCACAATTACTGAGCTTGAATTAAAGCAATATGTGCAAACCTACGAAATAGCAGCTTTTTTTTAGTACCAGTTTCAAGTCTGTAAATAGTATAGTTGCTGAGAACTCAACGTCACGTCAGCCAGCCAAAGTGAATATAATAGCACTTTTTTCCAAAAAATGCGCTAAAAACAATTTTTTACACTGTCATTTATAAGAAAGCTACTTACAGCTTTAAGCTTAAGATATTTACGTTTAAAAATCCCCACTAGATGTTAATGCATATTGAAAAATATATTTTAATAAGCAACAAAAATTGCTTTTTTGAACAACTTTTTACAGCGTGTTTTCGAACGTAAGACAAGCTTGTAAAATAGTAAAAAATTGTATCGAGTTACACAATAAATTTACAAGCTTACCTGAATATGCTTTACTTTTGAAGTCATGTAGACCCATTTGCCAATAAACTTTTAGTTGATTTTACAAACTTACCTTATGTTCGAAAAAATGGCAGACTGTAAAAAGTTGTTCGAAGAAGCTATTTTTAGCGCATTTTTACAACAAAAATACGCTATTATATGCACTTTGGCTGTCTGGCTGGCGTGACGCTGAGATCTCAGCAACTACAGCACTTACAGACTTGAAACAGGTACTAAATGAAAGATGCTGTTTTGTAGGTTTTCAAAAAATTAATTACTGCTGAACTATGCATAATTGAAATCTGAAAATTGTATGTCAGTAATTGAATTTTATACCCTAAAATTCGAACTAATATGGGTTATTACCCATTTTAGGGTAGAAACTATTTATTTCAATATCTCGCGAGTTACACAAGATATAGACATGCGGTTTCCGATGTTATTAGTATCAGAATGAGTTCGATTTTTGTTTCTACGATCAATTTGGGCCAGTATATGACCACCCGTTAGTTATTTTCTTGAATCTGTAGCTTTGGAGATGATTCTCAGGGATTTTTTTATATAGCTTTGATAAAGATTAAATTATTATTTTAAGGTACAGCACATGACCTCCCGTCAGTCAATAACTAAACAATGAAGATTAAAAGGTATTTTTGAGCTTGTACGTGCACAAATTATGTACCTATCAAATAGTCAGCTTGAAACTGATACTAAATGAAAGCTGCTGTTTCGTAGGTTTGCCCAAACTGCTTGATTTCAAGCTCAGTGATTGTGGGAGATGGTCATTTGCGAAATCTCTGAGGTAACAAGCATTCATGAGCTGTCAAAAATGCGCTTTCATCATCAAGATGATTCTTAAATTTTTTGTTGCTAATTCAAATCAATTTTTCAGTATGTATTGACAGTATTGACACCTAGCGGGGATTTTTAAATGCAAATATCTTGAGCTTACAGCTGTGAGTATTTTTCCTATAAATGGCAGCCTGTAAAAAATTATTCCTTTTTGGCTGTTTATACCGTATGTTTTTTCTTGATATCTTGAGAACTGTTACAGTTGAAAATTTGAAACTTTGCACCTGGGTTTAAATGATAAAGCCGAGTTAATCTAAAATATTTTCAAAACGGCGACACTTCTGAATATACTGGAAGTCGACATCGACTTTTTTATTTTGAATACCCTAATTTTATTATATTTTTGAACAGATTCTGAAATAACTGCATTTAAATATTTTTTTTGCAGTTGCATGCAGTTACTAAAAAACTGAATATCTCGAATTCACGTCGTTGAAAAAATTTTATTTTATGCATACGTGCTCACAATGAAATAAGGTTTTCCATGATGGCAATGATTTTCATAAATTTACACAGAATGTGTATAAAGTGATTTCAAAATTTGAGAGCTAAAATGTTGAAAAATTCAAATTTCTTAATGGAAACCACAGCTTTGGAATGTACAATAAAAAAAAAAACAAGACAAGTTTGACATTAGACCATGTATCTACTTCTGAAAATTTCTTGAAACCCAAGGGCATAATTTTGAGCATTTACTAGTTTTATCACTTTTCTTTCTGTTCATAAAATATTTTCTTGTCATTTTTCCAATTTAAATAATTATTTATTGCATACGCTGTTTTCTATTAATTGATTCATTCGTCAAATTAAATTTTATTCAATATTCCAAGAAACTTCAGAAATAGATACATGGTTCCAGGCTCGTAAGATATTATCGACAAAAAAAAAAAAAACAATTGAAAATGCATCAAAAATACCGATTTTTCAAACCGTCATAACTCGGTTGATTTCCTTCGGAAATGGATGAAACTTTGAGTATGGGGAAGCTTGAAGTTTTCTCTTTCAGGACATGTGAGTCAATCCGACGTCAAGTTTGCTGCACTTTCTACCACACCTCTGAGATAAAAAAATTCTTGATGTCAAGAAATGTCACAATCTCGCGCAAAGCTATGAATTAAACAAAAAAAAACTACATTTTGCGCTTTTTTGGTCATACTTCGGCTAAGTTGGCACGGAAATTGATGCACTTTTGGAGTATGGATTTTTTTTTCAATATTGTGCAAACTAATGTGTAGTCGAATCAAATTCACTCCTTGGCACCCGCCAAAGAAAATAAAATAATTAATTTCCGTGAAAAATTAGCCGAGTTATAAAGAAACCAAAATTTTTATTTTTGTTTTATTCAGAACTTTGCGCCAAATCGTCGCAGACATTTGATTTTTTGTGCAATTCAAGGGAAAATGAATGAACTTGATTTCCTTGGTCGTAATTTTTTTTTTCACCCGGTATAAGCTGTCAAAATTTGACATTTTTTGACATCAACAATATAGTTTGATGAACTTGGAGTCGAATTAACTTAATTCCCTGAAAGGGAAAGCTTCAAACTTTCCAAAACTCAAAGATTCATCCATTTGCGGTTTGAAAAATTCAAGTGGTGCGTTTTTTTTTGCCAAGTGTATGTAATTTGTTTTTATTAAGGTAAAATATAAAACAGGAGATATTAGGTGTTACAATGAAAATGAAAACACTTAAATCCTACAAAAATATTGAAAAATTGCTTGTGACAAATTGCCGCCCTAAATTTTGCCACCTGCGTGCGGTGCATTCGCTGCATACCCGTCAGGAACGGGCCTGCATAGTTGTCTTGTTTTTTACAGTAAAATCCAAAGCTGTAGTTAAAAATTTGAGTTTTCATTTAAGAAATTCAAGTTTTTTAACATTATAATTCTCAAATTTTGAAGCTACTTTATACACACCTCTATAATATATAAAAGAAAATAATTGACATCATGGAAAACCTTATTTCATTGTGAACACGTATGCATCAAATCAAATTTTTCAACGAGACGTGAATTCAAGAAAATCCGTTTCACAGAAGCTGCAAGCAACTGTCGAAAAAAATTTTAAAATAGTTATTTTAGAAACTGTTTAAAATAAAGCCATAGTAGCTTCAATAGAGTATAATTAAAAATAGAGGAGAATTCAAAAATATAATAAAATATAGGGTGTTTCATTTAAAATAACAAAGCTGATTTGATTTTCAGTATAACCGGAAGTGTCACCATTTTGAAAATATGTGCAAAGTTTCAAATTTCTAACTATATCAGCTTTCAAGATATCGATAGACAAGCTTTCAAAAAAACACCCTGTATAGTTTCGTCAACAAAATTAACTTATTAACAATTTATAGGTAAAATAGTAGTCGATGCACTTTGAAATGCAATCATAATATTTGTATGCATTTTAATGCATTAATTTTTTTACTTGATACAATTTTATTTATTATTTACTTTGAAGCAGAATAAATCTAGGCAGATAATTATTTTGTTCAAATTACAGTGTAGGCATGAATTAATGTCATTCAATCTCAAAAATAATGAAATTTGAGCCTAGGAAGAAGTTTCATCAGAAATACAGTTTTTACATTTTTACTCTCTTTATTGAGGGTTTTAAAAATCCAATTGAATGAAACTAGTATCACCTAAATATCCTCAGCAAATATCAAACATAATATTGTCCGATAGTTTTTGAATTATTTAGAAAAAACGCGTAAAAACTCCATTTATAGAAGATTTTGGATGACGATTTGATTGGACAAAAAGGATTATAAAATATTTCATATTGCCATATATGAATATTTTGCATATTAGTGTAGTTCCTTAGTCGCATTATTAACCAGATTAAGTTAAATTGTACTCTAGTCATTCTACCTACCCTAATGATAAATAATTTAAACATTACTTCTGGTTTAGGAGCTGTATCTAGAGTATTAAAAATTTAAATATTCAAATAAAGTGTATAATTGTTATTTTTTTAAATAAACGCTTATTAAGAAATTGTTCAAGTCTGTTTTGAACAGTTAATAATACAAAAAAACACTCACCTTTTGCGTGAATTCCATGCACTTCAAAACAGCTTTCCCTTTCCGCAGGATCTCCTTGAACGACTCCAATTCCTGGGCATTCTAAAACCAAAATAACTGTAAAATAAAACCTTAACTGAATAATTTATCTTACCTTATCTTCTACAGCAATCACTTCGTGTGCAGTATGATCTTTAATAACACATTTGGAACATAACATAGCTTCACAGGTAATGCAGGAGTACTCCCCAAAACTATCTTGATGGACAGCACAAGAAACGTGAAATTCCGCCAAATCAGCAATTTCGATTGGGTATCGAACATGATTGCGAAGAATTCGGATTGATTCATGAACTCTTTTATCACATTTTGCACAGTAAAGTTCGCTGCAACTTACGCAACGATATTCGGCACGTTTCGGACAACCAGTCTGAGAGCACGTTTTAGAATCTTTAAAGGGAAGATTGTCATCTAACAAAAAAAATATTTTATTATTTACATCTCAAATATTGCGACTATTATTGAACCTGAAACAAGTTTGAGCAAGCTTTACCTTTGGGTGTCTTCCCTTTCTGCAAAATTTTCTTTGGCATATTTAACGAAATTCCAGCTGGAGAAAACGGGACATCTTTCAATTTATTTTCCATTTTGGAGTAGTTTTTATCCAGATTTGGACTCATTACTGTCCCAAACAAAAATCGGTCAACAGGAAATAAGGTAGAAAGTGCCTCATTAGTTTCCAACAGCATCTCATAACGGCAAACTTTACAGCTTATATTTTTTGTTTTTGCCATAAATCTCAGACACTCTTCGCAAATTGTGTGATTACATGGCATAAGAAATGGTATGCGACCGGTAATCGTATTTGATAGTACTGTAATCAACAAATAACAGACATAACCTCACATAACAAAACTTATTAATTGATAAATAATATTCTTACTTTGAGTTGAATAGGCTCGATTGCAGGAACTGCATTTGTATGCCTTCGAAACCGACTCCTTTTCGAAAGGAGGAGGATACTTGAATCTTGAATCATGGCGTTTCATCTTGATTTTAATATCACCAGAATATCAACAAAATATTACAAATACTCAATTTATATCGCTGAACGTCTGAACACTAAATTCATCCCCTCTCAAATTGTAACACTATTCCAAACTTAAGTACCGACAAATAAACTGTTTGTTGCTAACGTTTGATTTTGACAGATGAAGCACTCGGTCTGCGCAATCACAACCCCATGGAACTCTGGGAGATGCAGCGTCCCGCCAACTTGAGATAAAAATAATGCGGGAAACTATTTCGCTAATAAACAATCAACAAATAGAATAAATCGGAATATCATTTAATGGTACAGATTCCATGAATATAATAAAAATCGTAAAACATGTAAAACAAATAATTTAAGTTTGACAGAAGTGTGCGTCTGCGCAATCTCGTTAACTAAATTAAAAACAAATAATGCGGGAAATTATTGAGCTAATAAGCAATTAATTGCAAATAAATATGTTTTAAAACCACTATCATATTCAAATACAATCAAAATAAAGTCCATACAAGTAATTTGTATATATTTTAAATTCAAAATTTTATTATGAATTTAATGTCTTTATTGCTAAAACTTCATTTTTTTAAGTGTGAAAGCAACAGAAAATTATATTTAATGTATTTAGAGATATGCAAATAAATGTCAGTTAGTATTTGCTGCATTTTCAACATAATAACCAGGGACAGAAGGTGCATTATGCATTTTCCTAGTTGGCATCTCTCTTCAATGCACGTGTACAGGGATGTACTGTTGAGAATAAACTACTGCACATGCTCTGACATTTCTATTACACGTTACAGTATCTATCTAAACTAAATAATTGGATTAGTTCCTCGCTGACAGAGCCCGCGAACACTCAACTCTGGAAAAAATTCGCCGGCAAAGAACAACTCAAGAGCTGTTATTTCAAATTCAACTGTTTCAATTAAAAATAAATACCAGCGATTGTGATTTGTTTTTGGGGGTAGTTTTAAAATTTTTGCGAAAATAGGCAACCTACTGTTCAGGACTTATCCACGGGTGGACTATTTTCGGGAAGAGAATAGTCGAGAAGGTAATATTTTTGACTTTTTGGAAGCCGGCCGAAGAAGATTGCATGTAATTGTTATTTGACACCAAAGAAGAAAGAAGATTGCATGTTTTATTGTCATTTCATGTATTTAATAAAAATCACAATAATTATTCATGATTTTATAGTTTTTCAAATGTTATTTGTAAGTTTTATTTTTGTTTAATCTACACAGATATTAAATTTTCCAATAAATTAATTTCAAATGCAGATATTTGTAATTAATTGTAATATATATATATATTAAAATATACTTAATATACATTATTCATTAGGAATTTTTTCTAAAAATAGTCCTTAGACTATGTAAATGTAAAATTAAGATGTGAAAGCAACTGACAATTTGTGATAAGATAAATATGCATGTACTTGTACCAGTGTTTTGCATGTGTGATCACTTTTTGTCGGATTTTTTGCACAAGAAGAAAGAAGAACAGAAGAAATAATAAAGGAATAATTTTCGAAACAATTGCGCCTTATATTTTCAAAATGCATGCTTCCGTACTTAAATGTATGGCGGCTTGCCGCAAAATGTTCCGAGAAGAAAACTAGTATTTTTGCTAAATAAAATAATTATTTCGTTATAAATTTAAAAATTAATTATTTTATTGATATTTCTAAAGATTTCCACGGCATAATGACAATTTGCGAGAAAGATATATACAAATATTACTGGCTGCAAAGAATATTTTTTGCCGTCTGGTATCAAAGTAGGAAAACAAAATAATAGAATCTGACAGATTAGCATGGCAGTGGAAGTTCAGTATCGGGTGGTGTTGTGATGGCAAAAACTTTGTTAACGGTAAGTATTTTTATTTCAATAATGAGTTTTAAGAATATGATTTTAATATTCCGATTAGAATATATTTTTAAATGAAAGAATATTTAGCATTTTTTACGTGAATCATTATATTTATTTTTCTATATTATTCTAACGAGTTCATGGCACACGTAGATTCACAATGGCGGTAAAGATGACGAATATAAGAAAAACATTTTAATTTTTATACGTGAAATTGTTTTTTTTGGTTGAAATTTCTTTTAATAATTTACGGATATGTGAAATTATTAATCATTAATAATAATAGTGCAGAAATTACATATTTGTTATATTAAACGCGATTTAGTTACTTTATGATCTAAGTTTAGCTTGTTTTCGTGTGTGTGGCTAAAATATTTCAAGTTGTATAAATACGTTGTTGATTCTGAGTTTATATATATTTATTTCTGTTGTTAATAATTATTAATGCCCTACATTCACTAAATTTAGCATCCATCGCAATTTGTTCATCTTAATACAGTCAATTCACAGGAAAAAACCGAGTAAATGTAAGTTTTATCGTTATAAAAAGGTTATATTTTGCTGTATTAGTTGTGGTGAGAGATTTTTCTTATTCTAAAACTAATTCCATAGAAAATGCCCTCAGGCAAGAGAAGATTACATTCTCAATAGGTTAACTGTAAAACTTAGCTTTTGTACCTTCACTTTTGGGTCAACCTAATTACTGGAATTTTATGTTCGACTGGGCATATGGTAAAGTAATTTAAAACTAGATTTTACCTAACAGCAGACGTGTGTGAATTCGTAAATTTAATAGTGTTTGAAATTTCTAGCAGTGCGGGTCATGACCTTTACCTTAAACTTCCTGGTACCTAAAACTGTGATATTTTGATTCTGTCAGGCAGAATTGGTTGTAAAAAGTGCACTGATATATATTTCTTGAACAGGTGTTTCACAAGTAACCATGGATCAACAATTCTGTCTTCGGTGGAACAACCATCCAACAAATTTGACCGATGTCCTTAGCAGTTTACTAAAACGAGAGGCTTTGTGTGACGTGACGCTAGCTTGTGACGGAGAGACTTTTAAGGCCCACCAGACGATTCTGTCAGCATGCAGCCCTTATTTTGAGACCATATTCCTCCAGAACGTGCACCCCCATCCTATAATCTTCTTGAAAGACGTAAACTACAACGAAATGCGGGCGTTATTAGATTTCATGTATAAGGGGGAGGTGAACGTGTCTCAGAATCTTCTGCCGATGTTTTTGAAGACGGCTGAAGCGTTGCAGATCCGTGGATTGACGGATAATAATACGTTAAATAGTAAGGGCGAAGCGGATGCTGGATCGGCTCCGCCGGACCGCAGGGACCGCGATCGCTCCAACGACCTGGATTCGCAACCGCCCGCCAACGAGAAACGAAAACGGAAGTCCTCAAACAGCTGTGATATGCCCTCAAACACGAACTCTGATCGGTTTCATTTGGATTCTCAGGTAACTGTTTTCTTACACAGAGTTGCATTCTGCAGCAGCTTTTCTGATGTACCGTTCGAGCAACTGTCTTATTACATTTTCCAGTTATTTATTACAATTTTGCTAAACTAATTTTCAAAATATTCTAAAATACTACTCAGGAAATCATGTGGTTTTTTAATAGATTTGACATACTTATACACATCGAATTAAATGCTAATACATTCCTATTCTTATATTTATCTAAAAACTTATGCCGCTAGCACAAAATCAGTTTTATTTAATTTATTCAGAATCTTAATTCACAATTTTTTAATTTAACCATGAGAAATCATTTTTCGGTGCAAGGTTGATTCATTGTTAATAAATGTTGATCAAGAAAAATATTTCTGATTACCTTCGCAGTTTAACTACACATTTCGCGGAAAATATGTTTAAATTATGAAACATAAATATTTTTTGTTAAACCAAGTTGCGCAATGGTTATTTTACAAACTTCTTAGCCAAATTGTTGCTCAAACAACCTTACTCATATTTAATTAATATTAATTGCCCTTAAAATTGCACACGAGTTTTCTACGGTCCTAAATAGTAACAAATGGCACAATACAAAAGTTGAATTCACTGAAAGAATAAATTTAGTTCACACTTGTACTTGCAATTTTTTATTTTTGTGGTACTGGAATAATTGAAGAATGTATATTTATCATATTTTTCTTCGTAACTTATAAACCGGAAGAATAGATAAAACGAAATATAGACTTTTCTACACAATTAAGAAAAACTTCAAACTCCGATTGATTTGAAAACTTGCAGGGACATTAAAATATGCTCATAAAAGAAGTACCTAAAAGGATTTTCGGCGATTCCAAATGGGAGGTCATCTCTGAAACTACTGCTGTAAGCTTCGTGCATCGCTGGCTCTAGTTGCGCTCCGCTATCGCGGCTCCTTTACGCTTGCGCAATCGTCAATCTTTCATAACTACACTAATATTGTACGCTTTCATATTGTCACAAATGTGAAATATTTTAAGTCATTAGTTCACATTATCATTTATTTGAATTCGCTTTTGAGCCAATAATTTATTGTAACTGTAATCCTAGTTAGCATTGATCAAGTCGATGTTCAATTGTCGGACGTGATTGGCAGTCTATGTTACTAGATGTTTGGTGGTTGTCAGACATTTGAATACTGGTTCATTGTTGTTCAACTGTCAGACATTTGAATGTAGACCCATTGTTGGATTCGGGTATATAAAGAGCGTGAGCTAGGAAAGAGAAGTCATTCAGTAAGAGTAACTGTGAGCTATTTCGTCATTGTGAGCGTTTGTAGAATAAATATTTGCACTGTAATCTGTGTAAATAAATGATTCACAATAAAATTTGTGACAATATGAAACGCCGTTGTGTTTACTATCGAAGACACAAGTGCGCTTAAAAAGATTCGTCTTAAGGTCCCCTTAAATGATTAAGGTTGTTATAACAACCGCTGGATACTCTTTTGCAAGAATTAATATCATCTTACTCGGATTGGAACGAAATAACCGTCTCACAGATTTGATACAAAATAAATGTTCATTTGCCTAGCGGCAAAACCATGAAACTGTTAGCATTACGGTATTTAGTAACGAATTCGAAGGCAGTTTTTGCAAAAATAAATATTTGATGTACATATATCATTGAAGAAGCCCACAAATACAAAATTTCTAGCAGCGCCAACAATATGTGATTACTTTTAAAAAGATTGCGAGTTAAAAATAATTTTCCAAATCGTAAAATTAATTCCTGAACTAGACGGAGGACATTTTTGTAAAATTTGAAGCCATTGTGTATTTTCTCAGTGTTTTGTACGCACCTTTAAGACGATTTGCAGGGTGAAATCGGCCTGCAAGTTATATGCAAGGCAACACAAATTTTATTAAATTATTAATAATTATTATATCTACCATCGTTATGACTTATAAATAATTATATTGGCTGGTACCACAAGCTCTGTTTTTGGCTATACTAGCAGTGTTATTTTAAGAAGCGTTTTAAGGCAATATAAATATTTCAAGCTATTTTAAAGGAGAATATTTAAACAAATTTTGTAGACATATGTGTTTTCCGTAATTTGTATCTGAAGATTATTTTCTAAATTATTTGGGAAAATTCTAATTGCGTTAAAACACATCTTGACACATCGCTCTTAATAGCGCCAAAAACAGAGCTCGTGGTACCAGCCATTGTATTTATAATAATAATTTCATTCATCGGAAAAAATTTAGTGAAATTTCTTATGCCCATTTTACACGATCATATTTTAACATGTATTTCTTATCATATTTAACAATTTATATCAGCACTTTACATGATCAAATATTCTCAGAATCCAGAATATTTGATAGCATGACAGTGACAGCTGATAATTTGTGGTGGCAATACTTTGGAGCAATGAAAAATTTAATTTGTATTTTTGTTTTGTGTAAATTTATTATACTTGATAAAGATTTGATTTTTGTCTATACATCATTATCGATTTCGATGTATTTTCTTGATTTCACATCTTTTATAATAGTTTTTCACAAAAACAAGACAGATATTAACATCGACATATAGCACATTGACAGTTGCTTGAACCATAATAAGAATGACGTTAAGTGCTGAACGTGATTCACAGAAGGCAGCAACTACGAACTCTAAAGTCCCTAGATATAACCAAAATTTGATGAAAATGGTCTTGAAAAATTTGAACATGCTCTATTCCAACTATATTTACAACTTCGTATTGAACAATGCCATTCCGTAAATTTCTGTCGCTTTACACGATCAAATATCATTGAACAAGAAGATTTTGTAAAATAACATGTATATTTATAACCGTGTAAGGTAGGCATTACACCTAATTTTTCAAGTTTTGGCTAGTTTCCAAAATCTTGTTAGAGAAAGTATAGTCTACAACATGTTTGGAATGGCGTATTTCACACTGGCGAACCGTAATCCTCGCCTTAAACTTTTCGCTCGTTTGGAATAAGAGCTATTCCAATACTTATTGTAGCATATACTATTCTAGTGACTACGGAATATTAAAAAATAATTGCTTTCCAAAGTATTATCTCTTAGACCTAGTTGTACAATATAAGCTTATATATAGTTTAGTTAAACGAGGTTTATTTTCTATGGTAACAATTATTTCAGCAATTGTAACCATGTAAATAAGCTCGTTTCAATTAAACTGTAGGTAAGCTTAGATTGTACAACTGGGCTTCAGTGATAGTAACACAATTGGCTTAAATTAAATCATGATTTTTCTAAAACAATAATTGATTTCAATAATTTCTTGATTCTTCTGCAGAACAGAATTTAATTCTTTAATAAATATTTTTAAGTTTGCCAGTAAAACACAACTAATGAATTGTAAACACATTATTTTGTATTTGTGTTATAATTTATGCGCAATAATAATCCAAATCCAAACTACTTATCTTTTAAAGGTATTTTTCAATTATACATAATCGATTACTAAATACTAATTACTTTTATTCCATTTTGTGATACAATTTCTTAAAATCTAAAAAATCTGACGTGAATATCACGTGACTTACTTGTACATCATTGGATATGTATATAATACGATGTGATTTTGTGTTTGATCATATATATTATTGGATATATACATAATCAAACACAAAATCTCATCGTTCCACAGTTAATCATTTTAGATTTACTTAAGAGATTCTAAAAATCTGTCAAGTAAAATGCGCTTTCAGCCAAGTCGGTTGCTATGGAAACAGTAGGCCATTATTCTTATACTTCAACATTCCTAAATACTGATTTCCAAAATTCTACGACAACCAACAGATCTGAATTTATGCCCAAAATTGGAAAATAAATTGCTACTGAAGTGCACTTCCGGTTCAGTCTATTGTTATGAAAATAGTAGGCAATCATTCAGAAGCTACAGCAGACTGAAATACCAAATTTCAATATTCTACACCTGATCGTTTCGAATTAATGCGAAAAATTCCAAAAGACTGTCAAGTAAAGTGCACTTCCGGCTCGGTGGATCTTAATAAAAATAGGATATGAGCATCTAGACGGTATAATCGTCCTAAATACTGAATTCTAACAATCTTCGTTCAATCGTTTTAGATTCATGCGAAAAATTCAAAAACTGTTTCGAATAAAGTGCTCTTCCGGCTTAGTCGATAGCAATCATAATGCAAGGTGTACAACTAGATATTATAAAAGTGCCTAATACAAAATTTAAATATTCTATGACTGATTGTTTAGAATTTATGCGGAAAATTCAAAAAGTCTGTCATATAGAGTGCACTTCCGGCTCAGCCGATTGTTACAAAAATAGAAGATGACCATTTAGATGCTACAGCAATTTCAAATGCTAAATTCCAGTATCCTATGGCTGATCATTCTGAATTTGTGCGGAAAATTAATAAAAAGTTTCAAGTAAAGTGCACTTCCGGTTTAGCCGATCGCAATCATAATGCAAGATGTACAATAAGATGTTATAGAAGTTTTTTATACTAAATTTCAATATGCTATGGCGGATCATTCTATATTTATGCAAAAAATTCAAAAAAAGTTTGAAGTAAAGTGCACTTCTGGTACAGACGATTGGAACCATAATGCGAGGTGCACAACTAGACCCTATACCAGTCTTAAATACAAAATTTCAACATTATATATTTAACGGGTTTTGAGATTTGCGTACATACATATACGTACCGACATCAAGCCGAAAATAGTCAATATGGATTCAGGGATGCTCAAAACAGATATTTCCATCAAAATCTCGATAGGTGAATTTTATCGGTTTCACAATACTTCCTTGTACTTTGTACAAGTAAAAAAGTGTTTCCATAGCCCCTTTTGCGGCCGTGAAGTTTCACTTTTTGGTACACATTTGTCAAATTCCACTTTTTGGGGCTGATCTATCAGATATTACATTTTTGGGACTGATCTGTCAAAAACTACTCCATAAACACTCTATATCTACCTTTATGGGCAGCTTGATGAACACTTTAAGAAACAGTTTCCGCCGAAATACATTTATATTCTTCCGTTAATCTATTTCTATCTAATTTATTACAAATGTCAAATTAGTAGAAGACAATAAAAAAAAAACAATTTCAATAGCAAGTACGATTTACAATTGCAATGTTTTAAAAACAAATTCATAAAATTATGTGATTTTGAATTCTTCTAAAAAAGGTGTGCACCTCGACTGACGCTTCGGCCGCAAACAACAGATTCGACCAAAAAAGATTATCTTTACGGTCTTGATACACAAATAGCTATTATAAAATTTCAAAAAACTCAATGACAAATCAAATATTATTTAATGAAGGAAAAAACTTTTCAGAACTCATTTTTAAATAAATATGTTTTATTGGGTATAAGTTCTGTAATTTATTAGAAACACAACGTTTCAACAGCAAAGTGCTGCCTTTTTCAAAAAAAAAAAAGCAGCGCTTTGCTGTTGAAACGTTGTGTTTCTAATAAATTACAGAACTTATACCCAATAAAACATATTTATTTAAATATTATTTAGTTTTGAGAAGAAATTGTTATATAAAATTTGGGACAATTTTGAGGCTGGTTTATAATGGATTTACATTTAAAAATTCAGATTTAGAAATATAAAGTACATATTAATCTATGTGCTAGTTCATGATGGACTTAATTTGAAATATCTATTTCTAAATCTAAATCTCAAATACAATCCATCACAAATAAATATTGATTGTCACCGTGAAATTGTCAAACTGTCATCTGTCAGTTATAATGAATGGATCACCAAACTTTGTAGAATATAATGAATCTATACTGACACTAAGATAAAATTCACATATCTTACTTTCTTTCTTAGTTTGAAGTATATAATATGTCAAATATTTCACATGTGAATTATATGTGATTGGCTACATTTAAAAAATTCAAATTCATCATAAACCAGAAGAAGATTTACGAATTCTAAATCTAAATTTCTAGATGTAAATCCCTAAATTTAATCCATCATAAACCAACCTTTATAATTTCATGCATTTGTATAAAATTCATGAAATTTTATATAATTTTATGAAATTTCATTTTATTCCAGGAAAAATCTATTCTCTAAAATTTAAATTTAAATTTACACCATGAAAATGAATTAATAATTGATTTGAATATTTTAAATATTTAAATGATTCAATATTTATTATTATTTATTAAAATGACCCAAACAAGTAATTTGTTCGCACCAAGTATTTTACCGAATATCATTTTAGTTCCGCTCTCAGTAAAGTGGCGCTGGTGATTGCTCTAAAAGCGTCAATGTCAGACTTTACAGCTATTCATAGAGATCAGTTTTTTGTCAACACCAGGAAGTCGATTCCCGTACAATATATTATGTTCATTAAGATTTCAAAAACAAAATCGCCGTTTATGGTTTACGTACTTTGCTCTTAATCTCCCTGAGATGAGTGGAACTACCGGAGGGTTGCACGAACTATGTTCAAACAATTCATCTCATATATTAAAATGCGCAAAATTTTCGCCCCTCCCGTTTGGAGTCGACAAAAATCGTTTAAGGTGCTTTTATTTGTAGTTAATAGTGTATAAAAAATATTTCTAGTGGTTCGAAGGTTTGGGGCTTTCTTCAGCCAATAATTATACTGGCTTTGAAATAAGTTACAAAATTAATACCTCTGGTGATTGTAGGTATTGTCTGGAGGAAATTACAAATCGCATTCGTCCATGTTACCAAAACTGAACCCTATATCTCCTGGGGATAGGGATAACTCTGCTGAAGATATGCGCGTTTCTTCACCTCATCTGCCTCTTATTAAACAAGAACCCACTTCTGACAACCAATCTCACCTCGACTCTTACCACTCAATGTCTGATGGTCTACAAACCGTAAGTTCAAAATATTTATTCAAATAGTTTGATTAGTGCTTGAAGTAGATCATAATAATCAATTAGTTAATAATTACTTTACCTAAAAATTAAGTTACAAATTTTAGAAACAGTTCTAAACGAAAACTCTTGTTCATGTTGGTTTAATTTAATTAACTCGTGAAAAGTTTTAAACAAAGTGAAGGAAAACATCTGATGGTTCGGCGGTACGTCGCTTGAAACAATATAATCCTGTAGTATGGCGCTTTACTTGCTTATAACAAAATTAAGCATTGGTCTGTGGAAACTAGAACTCTCCCCCAGGCGGGAAGGAAGGGATGCTACAGTAAACAATTGTAAAACGCAAAAACTCTTGGAAGAGTGAGCAACAAATGCTTTTCGCTAGAGTACGAGGTATGACAATTAAATTTCCGGAATACGCATATTACTACAACTTTATAACGAATAATAATAAATTATTGCGACTATTTCGGGAATTAGTTGTCATTCTTAAAATTCGCAATAGTCAATACATCCTTTCCTTCTCTGTTAACAGACCAATTGGGGGAGAGATGATCGGGATGAGCCCTCAAACGGGAAACACATCAATTTAGACTTAGACTCAGTCAGTCATACCGTCCTCCGTCAGTACCTCACAATCCAGCAAGATTCGCAACCAGTCCAGTTGACTCCAAGTAAAAAAATTCAAGCTGCCGTCGCCGGTCCGTCAAAAATAAACCAATCACAAGAAATATCTGTTATTCAAACACCTACCTCTCGATTGAGAGCCACTCATACTCGAAAAGGGGGTAAATTTCGACCTGGATGGCTTGAGGCTTACATGTGGTTACAATATGACGAACAGCATAACACTATGTTTTGTAAATATTGCCGGAAATGGAGTGGAAATATGCCAGATATTAGGACTTCTTTTGCTGAAGGGAATTGTAATTTTCGACTGGAAATTGTTAATCATCATGACAAATGCAAAGCGCATAGATTGTGCATGGCGAAAGAAATTAATATTAACACGCAAAATGAAAACATGGGGCAACAAATTGTTAAAATGTGATTTATTGAGTGAGATTTACAATTATTATAATTTTTTGATTTCGAAAATAGGGATCCTCAAGTGAAAGAAGTCGCCATTAGTCATTACAAATCTAATTTTATGGGCTAACTTTATAATTTAAAAATTCAATTTAATGTGAATGTTACTTGATTCGACTGTAACATCTAAACCCAAACAGGAAGTACCCCATTAATTGCAGACACCTCGATGTCTTCTCGACAGATATTTACGTTAAGATAATACACGGCTCTTATAGGGCTACGATTTGAGCCAAACACACATTAAATGCAGGATTTAAAACGAGCTTTCTGAATACAAATTCAATGAATAAAAGCAATATATTCACATCACTTGAATAGATACAAATTTAAATCTTTAAGTTGCACTGATTTATTTGTGATAATTAATAAACGACTGACAGTTGATACAACCATTGCTTAAAGTGGAAATAAAATGCGGCCAATGTCCTAAAGTAATTATTTTATTTTATTTGGTTCCAAAGTTATTCAAAAAAATTAAACTCACATAAAGGTGGGAGATCTGTGAGTAAACTTACAAAATAGAACTGATTTATTTGCTTCGTTTTTAAATATTTCTTCTTAAATGGCTTCCAAATATACTATTACGGGCCATCTTTAATATAAAACCGAGTAATCAGCCATTTCCTTCGAAAATAGGTTTTAATGAATATAAATGCTGATTCTCTTTTATTTTTGCCTTTCATTTAATAAATAATGTAGTATTTAACGTAATGAAAATAAGAAATCCATCTGGCAATTGTATTTCATTGAAAATAATTGAAATATAATCTTATTTCAGCATATGAAGCACGCAAAGCTAGGCCCGCTCTCGCTATCTCTCTCACACCTGCCGCATTACATTTTAGGCTTTATGTTTTTCAACTGAGTGTCCGCTCCTCTATTATTCTCCTTCGTGGGTAAAACGTAGTGAACGGATGACACTGAAGTTGGCTACGAATCTGACAGATGAGTACTCAAACATGAGCATGATATAAAAATAATAAGTGGGGGGTAAACAAAAAAAAAAACCTACCGGGAACGTAACCTAAATTGAGCTTTTTACAGGCTACCATTTATAGGGAAGATACTTACAAATGTGGACTCAAATAATGAAATAGCTTTTTTGAACAATATTTTACAGTCTGCCATTTTTTCTAACGTAAGACAAGTTGGCAAAATCGACTAGAAGCTTACAGAAAAAAGTTGATCCAAGTTTATCTGAAAATGCTTCGCTCTTGGACTAATGTTGACCGTCTGCCTATAAACTTTCAATCGATTTTATTAACTTGTCTAACGTTCGAAAAAATAGCAGACTGTGAAAAATTGATGAGAGAAGCTATTTTTTGTTGTTTCATGATGAGAATGATTTAATGTAGGAAAAAACTTTTCAGAACGCATTTTTAATAAATATGTTTTATTTGGAATAAAACATATTTAGAATGATTTAACCCTAGTGTGATGTAAATAATATTGAATATTCAAGGAAAAATTGAAGAATAATCTTGATGATGAAAGCGCATTTTTGACAGCTCATGAATGCTTGTTACTTCAGAGATTTCGCAAATGACCAGCTCCCACAATCACTGAGCTTAAAATCAAGCATTTTGCGAAAATCTACGAAACAGCAGTTTTCATTTAGTATCTGTTTCAAATCTGTAAGTGCTGTAGTTGTTGAGATCTCAGCGTCACGCCAGCCAGCCAAACAGCCAATGTGAGCATAATAGCGTAATTTTCTTGTAAAAGTGCGCTAAAAATATCAAGTCTTGTATCACACTGTTCAAAATTTATTTTGTTTACTGAGTAGTCATCTCCAGAACCGGGAGAACTATAAAACTACAGGATTAAATAAAAGGTTTTTAACGTGGATAAAAGGTTCAATGAATTTCTAGTAATAATATTAATAGAATAAAATAGAAATAAATTTGTAGAAAATGGAAATGTATAACTCAATAACTCGAAAAAATTCTTGAAGTAATCAAAAAAGTGTCAATGAAAAACAAAATGGCATTTTTTTGAGTTAGTTCCATTTTCTACAAATTTATTTTTATTTTATTCTATTATTTTTATTATGCTTGAAATTCATTGAACCATTCATCTATGTTTAAAACCTTATTTTTAATCCTGTAGTATTATAGTTCTTCCGATTCTGAAGATGGCTACTCAGTAGCCGAAACCGGTAAACAAAATAAATTTTGAACAATGTGATACATACTTATATACAATAAATATTTAATATTTTTCCTCAAATACTCAATATTTTGTTGTTTCAATATACATTAACACCTAGCGGGTATTTTTAAATACAAATATCTTAAACTTACAGCTATAAGTATGTTCAGTATAAATGGCAGCATGCAATTTATTTTTTTTTGTACGTGAGCGCCCGATTTATCTTTAATTAATCTGTTTGATAGCGTATATCTAGTTTATTTTAGAATGGATGGATAAAACTGACGTAAGTTTGGTTTGCATTTCGATCTATTAGAAGTCTTGAATTGTAGCGCTATATGAGCCGTTCTAAGCGTAATGTTCCTTACAAAAAATAATTTGATGTTACATATTGAAATGCGCGTGCTTTTATTGCAGAAAATCTTTCCGTCGGCCTCTATTTTTTTGAGTAAACAATTGAAAATTTATTGCATTTAAAAAACTTGACATATTTTCCACTTTCCATTCATAAAACTTCGTGTAATTAATTTGCGAATTAAAATATAGTTATTTGCAAGCACCTCAGACGAAACATAACATAGATGATGCGTGGTGGCAATTGTTATGAAGCAAAAACTTAAATGGTTCCGTACCCACCGTTATATTATACATTGCGTACAAGCTTTGAAATGGCAAAAACCACAAGCTATAATTTAAAAATTGAAGAAAATAATTATGAAAAACACGTAAAAAGTGACAAGTTATCGTCAGATTTTTTCTTATACACTAATTCTGTATTATAATTTATTTTATTCAACTTAATAATATCATCTCCCAAATATTTGTTAAAATCATCAAAAAATCTGTATTTCCTAATATTTTGGCTTCGTATTAAACAAAAATTGGTAATACGACTAGCATCTCTTAATTCTGTTACCAAAAAAAAACAAAATGATTTTCCAAAACGTTCTGGACAAATTTTCTAAGCTTCCGACTGGGCAACAGGAATTCTACAGTAATTTTAAAGCACCCAATAAAAGTATATTTAAAACAAAACTTACCTATGGAAGCCTATTTTTGATTTATAAAATAATAGCAAACAATGTAAACTTGAATCATTGTTCTAAGATTGAAAATAAATTCAAAACGTTCAAAACAGATTTTCAATACAAAATAAATATTCACAGATACGAAAAATGTCCAATACTACAATACAAACTAAAAATTATATCAACTGTATATTTTTTTCAAACAAAATACACTAAAACAACTTAAACTATGCAATAAGTTGTACTTTGGTCCTGTCTTTTCTGATTTCAGCAAGTTCTGGCTTCTAAATAAAACATTGCGTATTTTTCGTCTGAGGCACGAAATAAAATATTAGTAGACACTTATTTAAAAAAATGTTCACTTGAATGTAATATGTGGTGCGAGAGAGATAACTAGAGTAGATCCAGTTACTGGCGCTACAAATACAAATACAAAACTAAGACCATTTTGAATTTGATTTAACAAAACACAATAATGGGGTCATTCAAAAAAAAAAAATATTTAGTTTTTTCGCTAAATTACGAAAAAATATTGAATTTCAAACATATCTGTAATTATAAGTTCCCTAAATATAAAACATTTCATTCATAATTTTGATAAAAACCTTTCGCGGGCTGAATAATGACGTCACAAGTCTCCAAATCTATAGTATGACCAAAGAAAATAGATGTAACATTTTTATCACAGAAAATTCAATATTTGTGCTCAAAATAATATCCGGCACCTATCTACATATACACCGTAATAATATATATTATGTACGAATTTTATTTCTGAAGAGAAATATATTAAATGCATTTTCATATTTTTTTGTTCGAGTCATGTTTTCCAAACGGGCTATACATTAAGGCTCAAGGTTGGATCGATGAACCAGAGCACGTGTTTTCGCTTACAGCCAATACGCACTCTCCATCTCAGCCAATAGGAACAAGAGACTTGTGACGTCATAAGATTATTTGAAAATAGATGAAAATTTAAAATAATTATATTTTTAAAACTAAACATGTTACGACAGCTGTATAAACGTGAATATCAATATTTTAGTTTATTCTTTCGAAAAAAAAATTTAAAAAAAAATGTGAAAAGACCCCATTGCGTTAAATGAAATATTTGTATCGGTATTTTCACTATTGAATTAAACAAAAATTTAAATAAATACAGAGCACTATAGTGGAGAAAATTAAATGATTTGTTGGGCTCCGGGGAAAGGTGAGAATACGAGCCACAGTTATTTATTACAAGAAAGGTGAAAATAAGAAAAACATTTCAATTCATCAAACCTGCAATAAAAACAAACACTTATTTAGTAGTAGAAAAGCAAAAATAACAAAAACCTATGTTTTTATTTATTAAACATGAAATATAATATAACAAAAAATTACATCTTTGAATTCAAAATTTTGTTCACGAACAAAATCTGTTTTTTGAAGCTTTTTATCTTTACTTAACCACTGTTAAAGTTATTTAGAAAACAAATAAAGCAAAACACATGCATAAATTGCTTCTATACCATAAACAGGCCTATTCTAGCTGTCTCTCTATTACTCTCTCTCTCTTTCTCTAAAGCTTGAATTACATTATACTTTTTCCGTCTAGATTTCTATTTCTAGTTTTATTCGATTTTATAATTTAATTCCAAAACCATTCGTGGACAGTAAGCCAGATACGATTTTTTTAATAATGTAAAATTGGTTCATATTTTGACCAATCAGCAGGCTTAAATCGCAGTCTCATAAGAGCCCTTGGACAGTTCTTAGCTGAAATGAACTATAACTGATTAATGTAAATGAGTCAACGTATTTTCTTACACAAAACCAATCTTTCTTTAATATATTCCTTGAAAAATATTTTACTGTGATTGTTTTTGAGTACACTTCATGAAATAAAATGGGATGATCCCATTAGCGCCGTTTATTTCGGCGGCAAGATGTGGTCTTATCGCTCACTTGAGATCCTTGTTAGAAATTTTTTTCTTTCCCTAAATAATTAATCCAAACATTTTTAAACAATATTTAGCTATAATTTGTCATTATTTTCATTCCGAATGCCTCCAATTAAAATGTTGAGGACTTTACACAAAATTGACCTGAATTTTTGGTCGTTTCTTTGATAGGTTTAAAATTTTACTACTTATTTGGTTTACAGGAGTGCACATTACGCGACAACATGAGTGTATATAAAAATTGCGTCGCGTTTTTGGGCCCCAAATAATCTAGAAATTGGTTGTGATAAGAATTTGGGCTGTTTCAATAGTACCTTGTTGAAATTGAAGTTATTAGATTCCTAAAATTAAAATATATAATCTTAACGGGGTATAGATTGCAATATATGTAGTTTGTAAGGGGTAAACATTAATTGCTACTTCGCCACAAATTATTCAATAAATCATGAATATTTGAACCATTTAATTAAATATAGGAATTTTGTTTGTTATAATGATTTATAAAACGAAACGGTCGCATACCCCGTTGTATTTTTTGTGTCATAAAAAGGCTAGTGCTTTTTAAAATAACGAACAAATATTGTAATTTATTAGTTTAAAAAATCATTAGAATCGATTTGTTTCTGTAAACTTTGGAACATAATTGTGATTCGATATTATCAACATAATCAAAAGTGAAATGACTTTAGAGCATTTGATCATAAATAATATATTTTCTGTCAATATTTATGTTTTTTACATTACCAATAAGTAACAAATAGGTGCTTCTCGTCACTGATATCGTGATATTGGTTTAGTCATTAACAAATCTAGTAATTAGATATTATTTGAGCATTTAGTAAGTATGAAATGACATGCCTTGATAGATATTTCGTAGTGTTGCTTCTTTATTCAGGAATTGAATTGATAACGTACCTTATATCTGTACCAAATTATATAATTTGTATATTTATTGTTGAATTTTGGTACAGAATTTATTGTAAAAAACGTTGACAGATGGATATTTTAAAAATTGGTTTGTTGTTTGATAATTTAAAAATTGTATACTTTGTAATATACAGCAGTAATAATAGTAATGAGAAAATAAATATTTTAGTAACTGAACTGATCACATTTATCTACAAATATTTATAAATATTTACAGGACTGGACAGCTGTAATGATATAGCAAATACAATCATATATAGATCGAAAAATGGAGATATGACTTGGCACGTGGGGATATTTAAAAATTAAATAAAAAATGAGTAAACTTTGAAGGGCAATTATGTATTGAATATTAATCTTACCTTTTACACGATTTCTACAGTAACCAACCATCAATTCATTAGTACTTTCAGGTTTTTTTGGTGATGAACACCTCCAATATTTTAGCCAAAAATTATATTCACTTTGACTGTCTGGCTGGCGTGACGCTGAGCTCTCAGCAACTACAGCACTTACAGACTTGAAACTGATACTAAATGAAAGCTGTTGTTTCGTGGGTTTGCACAAACTGCTTGATTTTTTCATTAATACACCCAGTTTTGGATAAAAATTCAAATATAAATTCAAAAAGTAATTACTGCAGAACTATGCATACTTGAAATCTGAAAATTGCTGCCCAGAATGAACAACTTGTCAATAATTGAATTTCATACCTTGAGTACTCATTTTAGGCTAGAAAATATTTATCTTAATATCTCTTGAGTTACACAAGATATTGATATCCGATTTCCGATGTTAGTATCACAATGAATTAAATTTCTGTTTTTATTATCAATTTAAACCAGTACATGACCATCCGTTACTCATTTTCTTAAGTCTGTAGTTTTGGAGGTAATTGTACCAGATTTTCAGGTATTTTGTGTTTTATATAGCTTTGATAAAGATCAGATTATTATTTTAGGGTACAGCATATGACCTTCCATCAGTCAATAACCAAACAATAAAGACTAAAAGGTCCTTTTGAGTTTGTACGTTCACAAGTTATGTATAAAATAGTGACAACTTCAAACTGGTGCTAAATAAAAGCTGCTTTTTCGTAATGAACTGCCAATACTGCTCATCAAAATGATTCTTTAATTCTTCTTCATATCTGAAAAAACTTAAATTTCTGTCAATCTACGAGATATAATTTTTTTAAAGTTCTAATATATTTAGATTTTTTAGTTTGAACATAACTTCGTGTAATGATTTTGTACGATTATAAAAAAGGGTTAACGTTCGATAGAGACATCGAAATTTGGTGCCAGCTTTCTTTCAAAATACAGAATTGGCAGGTGTCACCTGGCAGTAATACAACCATTTGTGCTACCAAAGAGATGTATTATTGCTCCGCAAATTCAACTGAAAGGAAATGCAAAATTTATTGAGTGACGAATCTTTGATGTACAATTACACCGTAACCAAACAATTATCAGTCTGGGTCTTGAAAATGAAAAGTAGAGCGCGGTAAAATCTGAAACATGAAAATGATTGCTGCTTTCTTCAGAAAATGTGCTACAGTTGCTGCTATTCCTTTTGAGAATAGAACCGTGATTGTAAATTAATATACTGAAGTATGTCTCCCCAAACCTTCAATAAATTGCGTGAAGAACGACCGAAGACTGGTTTGCGAGGTACTTTTTTTACATGAGTCAAAGGTGCAACTAATCGCCCATCCGTCCTATAGCGGAGATCTTGCCCCAAATTATTTTTTTGTCCCCCAATCTTATAAAAAAAACTCTAAAGAATAGAGATTTCACGATGCAAATTCAACCATTTTGGAAATGATTTAAAAAATAGATAAGTGTATTCATGCTAAAGGGATCAAATGTATTTTTCCCTAAAAAAAATAAGAGATCTGTCATTACTAACAGAAGTAAAGTTGTTCTGATGGATTTTGAATTAAAAGCATTTTTCTGTTTGAATTTACATGTATGTCAAATTCAACTGTCTAAAAAGAAAGAAATTTAGACTGCACAGAATTTCACGTATAGGCTGCGTGCATGAAGTCGACTAGCGCCTCTAGCGGGCAATGGAGAACGATTTAACTCCCATTTTATCATTATTTCATACCTATAATTTTTTAAATGTACTAATATTATTCAATTCAGCTGTGTGCGTATTACTTGCATAGCATAAAAAGGTACGTTGAAATTATTTATTTTGAGTACTTTTTTCTTCAATTATCACGTACCTATTAGAGAAAACGTCTTAATTCGTCCAAATTGACAGGATAACCTCAAATTATGACGCCGATGATCTTGCAGATCGGGTTTGTATATATCAAAAACTGTATCCCTTTTACCGAGGAAGCATTGAAGAAAAGCGTGAAATTAGTTTTGCCATATTAAACATGTTGAAAGATATGTTGCTAACAATATTAACAACAAAATTATTGCGAAGTGCATCCGACAAACTTCTATCACTGAAACACCTTACAAATTAGAGATAGAGGTAAATTCATGAATCCCAAATCGATGATGAATTTTTGTAATTTCACAATTGAATTATAAACATCTTTTTTATATAGATTATTAATGAAAGACAGATAAAACTTTATTTACCGCTTTGATCCACTTCACTTGTTTTTTTATGTTATAACTGGGTACATGAAATCTATGAAACTATATTTCACTAGAATCATCCTTAACACAACAGCCTGAAACAAGCGTTTTCCTATGTTTTATATGCAATTATTTTCACTTTTAAACTACAATGCTCACTGACAACTCAATGACGTATTCTGAGAAATGTAGTTCGATGCTGACAATGGTGCTCACCATGAGCGCTCGCATCGATATTTGTTAAAATTCCGCCCCCTTGCAAGCTTTATGTACAAAACATCGCAAAGAATTGAATAGAACATTTAATTTGTGATTTCAATAATGTAGCGCCAGCTCCAAATTGGATGAAGTTTTGGTAAAAGCTTCTATTAGAAAAATAATTACAATGTTTTTCGAAAGCGCGAGCGTAGCGAGCTAACCTATAACCATTTAGTAAGACTTTTGTTGAAGAAAACCTTTGAGCAATTTTAGTGAACTGTAGTTAGAAGAGAAAGACTTTGGCTATGGCAAAAGAATAATTTATTACTTTGTTGATCCCAAGGCCAGTACCATTTATTCCGACGGCTTTCTAGGTCCAAGGATCGAGATAAAGAAATTTTCCAAAAAATTAATTCCGACTTGATTTAGTTTAAAAGTTATTCCCTTTCACATGTGAAAAGTAATTGAACAACACTGGAAAATAAGTGCTGCTTGTTGAGCTCTCGAATATGAACCAATTATATTCCATTCAAGGAATATCTCGACTGAACAGCACTTCCAAAAAGTGCTGTCACTGTTTGTTTATCAAATAACCTCGGTTATGTGCAAACTCTTAACACCCTTTTCTGTTTAACAAGCACTGAATGACAGAACACTTATTTATAGACTGGATTTTGGTCTAACATAAAGAGTTCAGTAGTTTGTCACGGGCTCAAATTCTGTCCTAAAATTTCATCCATTTTGGAACTAGTGCCCGTAATTTCAAAAAAATACTCCAAATTTCGATCTATAACCAACAGAACGATTCAAATGGCTGTCAGTAATTTCTCTTTTTACCGCATCATATCTTTTTATCAAAATTCAAATTGAATGCCAGTGATGTAACGAAAATTTCAATTTGAATATGTATTTTTACTTCCCCGATCTATATATTGTTACAAATTTTATTATAAATAATTAATAATCACAGGTTGCAGTACTAATATTCACTTTATACACTTGTATGATCACTATTTCGCTCATTACTGAATCACTGAATGAATTCCTCTCCTAGCTCACGCTCTTATATACCTAAGCCGACAATGGGCCAATATTCAATTGTCTAACAATTGATGCCGGGCATCCAACGAACATCTAGTAACCATAGGCTGTCAATCACGTCTGACAATTGAACATCGACTTGGTCAATACTAACTAGGATAACAGTTATAATAGCGAATTCAAATAAATAATTATGTGGACTAATCACTTAAAATATTCCACATTTGTGACAATATAATAGAAATTGTAATCGTGATTCCTTGACAGTTCGAGATTTTAATGAATTTTCACGATTTAGACCCTACTAAACCCAAGAAATAATTTTAAAAAAAGTCGGTCTGTCTGTCTGGTGGCACAAATTTTCAACCGAAATATTATATTCAAGTTTTTTTTATTGAAAATCCAGGTTTAAGTTCGTAAAAGAATTTTTAGGTTTATTTTATAAACTGTAGTATTTGTCATAAAATATAAAATAACTGAAATTGATTCTCAAATAATTTGACACAATATTTACCTGAAACATTTCACAAAATTATTAGCGGTTCATTTGTTATTATTGAAATTTGTATTATTATAAGTTATCTGATCCTATCGTGTTTGGTATCAAATTAAGGCTTCTGCGAGAATAATTCCAATAGAAGTATTAGAAAGAATATTTAAACGATTGTCAATTTTTTTACAAGTTATTCAAGTGATGTCTAGTTTGGTATCAATTTAAAACTCTCGGAAAGATAAAAAATAAACAATCAGTGGGACCCATGTTACCATCTTCAAGTTATACTTCCAGCGATTAAATGTCAAAATTATATGTTCCAATAAATTAAAGACCCCGAAAATCTAGAAAAGGATTCTTCATTTTCAAAAATATTTATTTTATGTAAGGACAATGACAGCTGTCACTTTGAAATGTGCAATTAATTGATGCGACACTCTAAATTTATGAAACAGCGATGAATGAATAAGTTTTTTATTTTATAACCAATTTATTGTAGTTAAAATTTAATTGCAATATTTTATTTCCATTGTTTTCAATATTTGTGAATGTTTTTAGGGAGGCAGCATGAGTGTGCACTCGGATGACCTTCTCGCAGCTCATGGACTGACTGAAGCGGCCGATACAGAGTCAAAACTTACTACCCCAATTCAAGATACGACGGAAATTATAGACGGTAAGTTATACCACCTTTCAAACATCTAAAAGAGGACTTCAGCTGTTTTAACTGTCAAAATCATCAATAGGATGATAAGAATAATTTACTAGAATCTCGATCAAAGGATTTTAAGAAACAATAAATGATGTTGGGGCCTGTAGCATAAAATTCTGTCTATAAGTTGATTTTTGCTTTTGTAACTATTGATGAATTTGGCAAAACAGTTTGATTTGATAGATTGATAAGTTTCATCGACGGTGTGACACTCCATCCCTCCTTCTAAAATATTTTAATATTCCAACACACCAAATAATGAAACCTATGAATTTAACACTTAATGTAGTAGCCTGGTTTGCACGTATTTAATTTTTTTGGGGTATTCTACTGTTATTAGCACAATTCCTACAATATTAGAATAGTTTGCTGCATGACGCATGTTAAATATATAAAAAAAAAAAATACTAACTATATAATTCAGTATTTATTTAACAATTCGGATTGATGAACATCTGCTAGAGTAGAATATTTTCATGTGTTCGAAAGTAAATTAAATAAAGTGGTTCCGCGATTAATTATACGAAAAGTGATTATTTACAATTTTATTAACAGGTTTAGAGTATGTAATGTCGTAGGTGGTGGTGTTAAAAAAATGAATAGTGACAATTGACAATTGAAAGTGTAGAGTAGCAGTTGTCTTCGTATCAATTGGACTCGTATTGGGACAATTGTGAGTATATTTTTGTATTACTTGGTTTTAATGGTAATCATTTCGTAATAAGTAATAATCAATGGCGGTTACTTACAAGATTTGGGCAATTTACCAAAAATCAATTTATTTTGGATGTTATTAACCTTTTTTCATCATGAGGGATGTTATTTTAGTTTTGCATAAAATTCACATGATATCAGAAATATGAAATTGACTGCAGAAAACTTTCGAGCAATAATTTTTTACAATTTTGGAAGGAAATTAACTAAACAAGAATGCCTCCCCGAGTTGGTTTCTGTCTTCGGTAATGAATGACATCAGTTGACAGTTTCTCGGTGGTACGGAGATTTCAAACGTGGACGAATGTCTTACCGGCAAACCAAAAACGGCTTCAGAAAAACATGTTTAAAGAAGCAGTCGACGCATTCATAAATGCAATTTTGTCAGTACCAGCAAACGAGTGGAATAACTGCTTTCAAACTTGGTTCGAGCGAATGCAAAAATGCATTGACATTCATGGAGAATATTTTGAAAAACAATAAAGTCATTAGAATTCACTGTTTTCTTCCATTTATATATGCATAACTAGGAAAACAGCCCTCGTAATGATATTGAATCAATATTTTTTTTAGTTTGACAGTCAATTTGACCTTGGCTTCGATCACTTCGGCCGCCTAATCGATTTCAATTGAATATTTAATTTTGAAATCGCCCAAATTTTGTAATAGCTCTTATAATTACCTAAAAATATAAAATACCTTTTTTTAAATGAATGCTTTTTATTCAAATTTGGTTTCCAGGATCTGATGATGATAAAACTTTGCCTGAAGCGAAACGAGGACGTAAAAAAAAATATTTAATGGCCAACGGAATGTATAAATGCGATATTTGTCATAAATTTGTAGTGAATATAGCCAAACATCTGAAATCCCACGAGCAGCAGTTGTTTCCGTGCTCAATTTGTGGAGCAGTATTAACCAGAAAGGACAATTTAAAAAGACATATTCGGATGCAACATTCTTTGCTTGCAATCAAGAAATGGCAGATGAATCTCACTGTTTGAAAAGGACTGATTTTACAACTCATAAGACTGATTTTTGGAGTCAAATTGTTGATTTTATTATTGACTTAATGTAATACAAGGGAGTTATATTCTATTTCAGTTATTTATTGTATTTGTATTAACAATAATAAATATTTGGTAATTTTTATTTGTATCTGTTTTTGTATGTTTGAAAAATGGTTGATATTTTACAGTAACCTAAACCACAAATTTGTGATTTAGGCTATAATTTTATCGTTTATCAAACCGGGGCATTATTCATTTCTTTGCATTGTCAAATTTTTTTCTATTATTTTGTCAGTTTCCAATAGTTACCTTTTATATCATAAAAGCATTAAATTCTGATGAACCTACTGTGTGACTGAGGGAGTGTTAATTGATAACAAGAGACAATAGGATAGGAATTTGGAGAAAAAGTTATTATTAAGTCTGTGTTTGGCTTGAAATGGGCGCGATCTGTTGGTGATGGTGTCCTGTCTCTGTTCCAGCATTGTGGCGGGAACAGAGGCCGGCACCGGAGCCCCCGGCGGTGCTCCCAGCCCGCCGTATTGGGGGTGGAAGTGAGCGCTCCCCACCCGACTACCACGGCATGTTTACGCGCCTCTCCGCTCATCCTTTTCTGTACTCTTGCAACATTTGTGGCAAAAGTGTCAGCAACCGCTGGCATCATTCATTCATTCATCAGCCCCAGATGAACTGCTGCCCCATGTGCAAACAGACTTTTACTCGACGAGATAATATGAAAGTGCATATTAAAGTTAAACACGGTAGCCTCATTGACGTTCAGTGAATCATGAAATTATTATTTTTGAGTTCTGTATCACTAAAATAATTTCAGAGATACCCATAGACGTAAAAACCAATATACAACCCGCGGTCAATTTATATGTCTTAAGTAAATATTTGGTTACCTAAATTAAAAGAAAGATATTATGAACGCAGAGGTATAAATAAATTAGGGCAGGGATTAATAGAAAGAGAGAGAAGCTAGAAGACCTCTTTCTATGTCTCCTTACTAGGAGACCAGCAAAACGCTGATTTACTTATGCACGTGAAAGAGAGATAGAAAGACAGTATCTATCTTCTTTCTCTTTCTTGACTGCCTATTCTACTCATAATATCTTTGATTTATCAATCGTTAAAATAGATAATTACGGTCATCAGTAAAATATTAAATATTTTTTCTAGCTAGTCAGTGTAACTACAAACACTAACCAAACAGTGTATAGTTCTAGTTATTTGTTTTAATTGTGATACAGAATGAAATTATTTCATCTACAGTTTAGTGAAAATTATGCCAAATATTATTTTAAGTAATAGAAATCTTGAATTTTGTAATTGGCCATAGACCAAAATAGGTAGTTTCTAGTCAAAATATACAAAAATTATTATCTTTTCTACCATTTTGAATGAAAAATGAGAATGTTTTCCGTTTAATATTCAATTATGTAGTACAAAATATTTTTAAACCATTTTTGGTTGTGTCAATGTGCCATAATTGCTTTTAAAGCAAAAAAGATCATAATTAATATTATGTATCTAAAAACCTCAGTATTAACTTTTATTTCAAGTTATTTGAATTGCTAGTCAAAGTTTAAACCTTTCTTATTTATTTTAAATATTTTTGTAACATGTGCACCGAAAGTACTCCATTACTGAACTGATTTCTGCTTCAAAAGCTTCCAATTCCAAACATAAATAACAAACCAAGCAAACAATTATCATCAATTTCCTGTTGACAGGAAATTCATGATTAAAACCCTGCTGAGAGGGAGAAAATCATAATTATGAATCTTGGATGCCGCTGGTAATTTTTCATTTTATAATTATCTGTCAAGCTGACATTTGAAAAAGAATTGTGCGTGTCAGCTTCTACGCGCGACTGGCCGTTTGACACACAGCATTAAATACTGTATTTTGACTCTCCATTTGGATATAAACAAAAATGAGGTATACATATTGTGCAGTACATTGTGATTTCATATATGATACGGTCCATTTTTCTTTTTTTCAAAATAGAGAATCAAAATGCAGCATTCAATTCACCGTATCAAACGGCCCTTATATTTCCACAGCTACTTTAGAACAATCTTATAAACAACTTTATAGTTGGAATTTTTCTTGGACGTATTGGAGCAATCAGAAATACAAGAATGCATTTTAATATGCTTTTTTTTCATTACAAAATTAACTTTTCTTGTGTTTTGACACTTGACAAATAAGAGTAAAAGTTTCGGATACAAGCCACTAGATGACAGAGCTGTCGCCACGCACGTTCCCTATATACTTTCATTCATATTCATTTATTTTGATTTGGTAATAGTCTATTTTACAAGTATTGGAATAGCGCTTCTCTAAATGCCTGTATTACACGATTCAATTTCTTCATCAATAAATTCACGAAGTTTTATTTTGAATTTATTGGATCGTGTAATACGAGACATTTCGTGGATTTTTTCTTCGTGAAGAAATTCATGAATTGACGAGTTAGAACGTGTTCTATTTTTCGACAACTTTCTAGGCAATTCTAGGGTTTTTTCTCCACATTTTGTCGTTGCCAACCTTTGAGTTTGAGATACTGTGAAAATTCTAATTTCATTGTACTTCTAATTCTACAGAAACTTGCAAGAAACACAATACAAAAATTAACGACAGTAAAATGACAACTGATATTTAGGTTGGTACTATTAAATTCTTCACAATAAATTGATGGAATTCTTCATGTGTGTAAAAACGAACCAACATTTTTCTAATTTTTCTGCTCGACAATAAATTCACGAAGAAATTCAAGGACAAATTCATGAATAAATTGAATCGTGTAATACAGGCATTAACTTACTAAGAATTCAGAAGATACTTTTAAAATTTCGAAACGTTGCTACAAATTAATACCTGAATTGTTTAGCTGTATTCATGGTATCCAAAAAAACAGATTGGCTGGTACCACATACAAGCTCTGTTTTTGGCGCTACTAAGAGCGTTGTGTCAAGATGTGTTTTAACGCAATTAGAATTTTCTCAATTACTTTAGAAAATAATCTTCAGATACAAATTACGGAAAACACATATGTTTACAAAATTTATTTGAATATTTTCCTTTAAAATAGCTTGAAATATTTATATTGCCTTAAAACGCTTCTTAAAATAACACTGCTAGTATAGCCAAAAACAGAGCTTGTGGTACCAGCCATTATTATTATTATACATTTTACACTTGAAAAAGGCTGCATTTTGCAGTTGATTTGTTGTGTTTCCAATTAATTTTTATACAGAATTTTTACCCTATAAAACATATTTATTAAAAAAATTAGTTATAAAAAGATTTTCCTTCATTGAAACAGCTTATGATTAGTTGAAAATAATAGAATGATTCTAAATAGTATGCGGCATTCATGCTGAAATCGCACATATTTAAACATTATTTTTGGATATTTTCAGGTTCACTTGAATCAGATTTCAATTTATTTTATTCTAAATTCTAAGTTTCTCCTCTTTAGACTTGGTTCTTTATGATTGTTGAATAGATTTCTTCTATACTCTCAGAAATTGACATTTGATATATTCAATACACGCGTTCAATGTAAAAAGCACGAATTTGTTGCGTGGACGGGCTACATAACGACTTCACATTTTGTAAAACACTTGATTTCGTTCCCGATCTAATAGAGCAAGATCCCAGGCCCACCAGACGTTACTTATTTTCTGAGAAACAAAATGTGTGGAATAGAATAGTGCTAGTATGTACTTAGATCATACGCATACTTGCTAGTATGCGGTACGTTAAGACATTACTCACTTTTCTCAAGGTCTTGAGTGCTGATTTTGATGTATGTTTCAGAGAATATTGTTAAAAATTGATAATCAACACTGCTAGACACTTTCCATCGTGGTAATTTCTGCTAGACTCTTTGAAGCTCACAAAGAATAACGTGATCTTTCTTATAGTTTAAGTGCCAATTTTTATATAAGATACTCAGAGTACAATTTCAATACGTTTTGCTAACAGCCAGATCAATCGTAGGGCTAGACATCCCTCGGACACAATTAAAATATCGCTGTGAGTAAAAGTGCGAGGTTACTATTTGTAGGCTTGATAGTAAGCGAAGTATCTACGGGCATCCAAGTCTTCCTTGGTCTGGCTGTTTATGAAAAGTATTGAAAATGCTCCCCGAGTACCATATATAAAAATTAGGACTCAGACTATAAGAAAGATAACGCTATTTTTTTCGAGCTTTAAAGCATTTAGCAAGAATTACTGCCGATTGGAAATTTCTGGCAGTGTTGATTATCAATTTTCAACAATATTCTCTAGAACATACATAAAAATTAGCACTCAGACTTTAAGAAAAGTAAGTAATTTCTCAACGTACCTATAGCACTTCGTATCTATAAATTGGCCGTCGGCACAAACTAGCAAATATGCGTATGATCAAAGTATCTACTAACACTACTTTAATCCACAAATTTTGTTTCTTAGAAAATAAGTAAGGTCTGGCGGGTCTGGTATCTTGGAATATAATTTGCGTACGGCGAGATATATGTAAAAATCGATTTTTAAGCAGTAAACTTCAAAAATTATCCGATACGACTCGCGTGTCAACAAAAACTGTAGGTTTGTTCCTGCAGAGAATCCCTGACTAGGTACTGACAGTTCCGTACTAATTTTTTGCACGCATGCGCGAGGTATGACTGATTGTAAACTAATCAGTGATTATTTGTTGGAACACATGTTCAACAGTCAGAAGAATCACAACAGATCCTATTACATTTTGACTCATTCTAAAGTATTCAATGAACTCCACATCATTATAATCTTCAATTAAGTTCAAGTAATTTTTAGGTCCTATTCTTTCTTGTAGAAGTTCTCCTAAATTATCATCGTCATATTCACTTAATAAAGACGATGTAATTTCGTAAACACTACTAAACTCACTATCACTCATATTTAATAGGTTTGCGAAAATATCAAAACTTCACTTTGCAAAGTTGATAATTTTTGACAACCTCACAATGCGCATGCGCGGATTTAGAATTTGTGGACAGTCAGGAAACTTTTCTGACTATCAGCAAACTGGTTCATAGACTGTTGGAAGACTTAAAATTAAACTGCGCAGACTGCGGACAGTTTTGTACTGCTGTAAGAACAAACCTTATAAAAAGTTTAAACTCAATCGAATGAACGATCCTCGAACGAACAAATACGGTTCGTGTGCCACTTGATGTACGCTGTCAAAACTTTTATACAAGTACCAACAACAAAGATAAAAGGTTTTAAGTCAATCGGATGAAGGATGCGCGAACGAACAAATACGACTCGTGCATCACTTAGGGCCTTGTCCCATGAAAGCTACGCGACAGCGATTCAACAACGACCCGATGTCGCCAGCGTGTATCTTTCGTGTTTAACCCATGGCTTATATACATCACATACCCACCAAATCTGCAACAAAGAAACATCCAAGATGCATGTCGGCTTCTTGTTGCCAAGCGACTCGACAGGTCAGTTGTAAGGCAACATTCAAGCTGTGTGTGCGGTGATATTTTGCGATTAATGATGAAAACAGAAATTAATACAATGACACAATAGAAAAATTACCAGGAATTTATCAAAAAATTTACATCCGGTGAAATAATTCAAACTCCACTTCCTTAGCAGTAACAAACACTTTGTTTATATGGTTTTTGCAATAAAACGATGCATCCACCATTCCCTTTAGACTTTTTAGAATCTTTTTTATTTCGTAAGTATCAGTACATTGCGATCTCATCGTCATCTTTATTTGATGACGTTGCTCATTGAACTGAATATAGAAAACACGTTGCTTTGGTGGGACGACTCCATGTCGTCTGATTGTGTCATGTCGAAATCGTATCGCCGTCTTGTCGCTGGTGGAACAAGGCCCTTACTGTAAGTCGATTAGGAACCTTTATGCAAGTGTCAAAAACATCTATAAAAAGTTTCAAATGAATCAGATGAACGGTGCCTGTGCGACACCTAGTGTACGTTGATGGTATTATGTCAAAAACTTTCATGCAAGTGCCAAAAATAAGTACAGAAATTTTTATCTCAATAGGATGAACGATACGCAAACGGATAAATACGACTCGTGCTCTACTTAATGTACGTTGGTGGTCTATACTAAAAATCTTTATAAAACTGCCAGCAATCAGTGTTAAAATTTTCAATTGAATTGGTGGAACGATGTCGGAGCTTTGAGATTTTGTCAACACTCGATTTTGTTCCCCATCCTATACAGGGTGGTGACTCGAAGGACGCACCATAGCGTTTCCAATGCTATTTTTTAAAATGTTCAATTATTGGCTTCCCTAATTATTTCACATCAAAAAAGTTGAATAGTTTATTGTGAAGGAAAAATTTCTGTATTTTTTGACTTTAATAGTTTTGATTTTACTCTACCTAGAACCAGTAAAATTACGGAAATGTTTATTGATAATTTTCTTAAAATCAACAATGCTATGAAATAACAAAATAAAATTATAGAAAACTTATATTTGTCGAGCACTATTATCACATATCTAGTTTTTCTTCTAAATTATACATTTCAATTCAAGACACTTGATAATAAGCAAGAATGGATACACTTCTTTTTTATTTCATGGTATTTTGATTTTAAGAAAATTATCATTGAACATTTTCGTAATTTTACTGGTTCCTAGTGGAGTAAAATTTAAAATATTAGTGTCAGAAAATGCAGAAATTCTTTCTCTACAATAAACTATTTAACTTTTTTGATGTAAAATAATTAGGGAAGCCAATAATTGAACATTTCAAAAATAGCATTGAAAACGCTATGGTGCGTCTTTTGAGTCATCACCCTGTATATAAAATCTATTCTCAAGGAGTAACTCCAAAAATGTGTTATGGGATAATATAAGTTATGTTTCGTAATATTAGTTTGCTGTAAATGTGATCCCAATTGCAAAAATTTGTTTCTAAAATCGATAATATAATTTTAATACATTCAAATTTATTTTTTTAGTATCCGAAACTGTAACGTTTGTTACAATTGTTTCTACCCAACGAGTAACTTGATTTTTACTAATACAATGTTGTAATGTTTAGTTACAGTGCGTAAAAAATTTGGAAAACATTAGCTTTTTACAAACATCCAACTAATTAAATGAATATAAAATGTAAGAAAATGCTACTTTACAGATTATTCGAAGTGATAAATATAGAAAATAATAGTTTTTTATGTATCAAGTACCGAAAGTGCATATTTTCAGTACAAGCATGGATAATTGCAGTCCGAGGCAACGCCGAGGTCTGCAATCATACGAGTGCTGAAAACGCACTTTCTGTACAAGATGCATACAATATAATATATTTTTTCTACGATCACTATAGAAAACAGCATATTTCTCATACAAAACACAACTAGAAAACTTACAATTTCACACAACCGTGCGAAAAGTCGTGAGAAATCATTTCTCACACCAGTTTGACCAACTTATTTATCAATAATTCATTCTGTATATTCTTTAGGTGATATATATGATATATTTAGCAAGATTGTTGATAAATATCACGGACTTGATATAAATCTCTGTTTGCTCTTTTATAAGCCTCATTTAAATAACAAAATTGCACTAAGTTCTGTTGGAATTATTTTCTTATTCTTGTAATATATATTCCGAAGGTTGGCAACGCTACGAATCACAGCTGTCAAATTGAAGCAGACAATACACGTTCCATCACATTCTGTTGAAATCGAGAAATTATGTATGTAATTATTATATTATAGCCAAAATTAGATATCCACAAATATCATTACTGCAGTTGGAAAATTGTTAGTGACGAAGATTTAGAAAACACGCTACCCCAGATCACAGAAAACTCTAACTAATGAACCAATCAGAAGGTTGCCTGGTGAGTGTGAGCCAATCAGATACAATCTTTCCGTAGTTTGCAACAATTAGATTACACAACAATGTAATGTCAATCAACTGATAGAAAATATATTAATATTGTTCCAAATCATAACTAAAATTAATATCACAATAAATAAGCAGAGCAAACAATTAAAATGCCTAAATTATTTTATATTTGTGAAAATAGATTTAAAATCTCAGTTATACGAATGATTCACCTACATATTTCATTGAAAACTGTGATCGTAGAAAAAGTATAGTGTACAACACGTATAGAATCACCTATTTCACACTTGTGTGATTCCAGCACTCGACTCCGTCTCGTGCTGAAAATTACACACCTCGTGTGAAATAGGTAATTTTCTATACTTGTTGTACAATATACTATTTTTTAAATTATGTTACTTAAGAAAATTAACATATTATGCAGTTTTTGAATGACATAATTAAAATAAAATCAATCTATTGTTTCTAAAGAGACGTTAATTCAAAATGTTTATTGACAACGAAAAAAATAATACTTTTGACAGATGATTTATATAATAGTGTGAAAATTATTATTCAACCAAGAAAATTATTGATAAAATTATGGACGAAAACAGTGATGAGAGTTATTTTGGAGATTCGGGTCCTCCACCTGAAATTTCATAGGCTTCTAACGCAGAAACTTTAAATCTACTGCCTTCCACATCGCGAAAGAATATGAATATGAAAAATTCCAAGATTGGTGCATACAAGGAGAAATGAAGAAAAAATTATATATCCTTTAATTGGGTTACTTCCTAGTACTAGTACCGAAAAGTAACAATTTTGCAGTACTAGTACCAAAAAGTAACTATTTTTTAGTACTAGTACCGAAAAGATTGATTTTCTGTTGATATCTTGGTTACCATAATGTCAACATTATGTTTCAATTTTGAAAAAAGAATATTTATTATTTTCGTTATTACTTAGACAGCTGTCACTGTGAAAGTATTGCCAACGTCAAGTGACTTCTTGATCTTAAAACCAACTTATTCTATTGAGGAATGTTCTTCATTGGAATATAAAAATTTTATACAAATCTCGTACGATAAATATTTTACAGCACTCTAGCTAATAAGAAACTCCCGCTTCGCGGCTTCGCGGTCGTTTCTCAAACAAAGCTATAGCGCTGTAAAATATTACTTTGAAGCACTCGATAACTATCAAAAGTTCAGTAGTGATGTACTTCAGTGCGCCTATTACAAAAGTATCATATGCAATACGGACACTAAACGACCGTTTGACACGGGTGAAGCTGGCTAAACGAAACTACATTGGGTTTCGATTTCGTCTCGTGTTTCACCCCTGTTCTTTTTTACTGCAGCTAACTACACCCTGAACAATAATGACGGTCGTCCGATCCTTGTAAAATAATATACTATTAGGCTGCTCTCTGACGAAAAAAAAATCAAATAAATTATTACAAATAGGGCCTGATTTATGTTCGAACCGCCCCTAAACTTTTGGATATAGCGCGTACAAGACGCGTCAATTTCAAAATATCCGGTTGTCCAACCATTCTCATTGCGCCTACTTTAGCCTATTTATAAATCAGGCCCTGTACAAATCAGTAATATTTTATTTTTCTTTCAAATTCAAGAAAAAAAATTAAATGTAAATAAAATGAGCATTATATGTACGTACAATTTGTTGATAAGCAAGCAGTTAAAAATTCATTTTAATTTGATTAATGTGTCCCACCAACTTGAGTTCATCCTAAAAAAATATAATAAATATTTTTGTGCGCTCATTGTTAACTGTTGTAACAAAATGTAAGAGATGTTTTTATAAATGTGTGATCCGAATTACCATATTTTATGTTTATTAATTACTGAATATATTTTAATGTGAAAAACTAAACTTGTCTATTATTTCCTAATAACGCTTGGTGATTTTTAAATCTTCTAATTATCCTAAGGTTCTTGTCACTAATAATTCTGGTGATTTGTGCGCTAACGTTTTTTGTCTTCATGCATGTTAACATCTATTAACCAAAAGTACTTCCGATGCGGAAAAATGCACTTTCAGTCACTGCTAATAGCTCCTCTCAACACAGTTCACACTATGCTGTCGCTATTCTGCTGTCACCTGTCAACCAATCAGATCGGTGGTTGATGATGTAGAGAACGGAAGTTTTGCGCTACAGTTGGTTTGTTTTTTATAGGTCAGTACCAAATGTAGCAAGCTATCAAATGCTTCTGTTCCTATTGAGTTGCTCGCCACCGATTATTTGCATTTTTTTCAGCTGCACATTCGAACCAATAAGCTTCTAAATTTACTTAATTTAAAATAAAAAATGTTCGAATGTGGGGCTGAAGGGTGGTATAAGTGCAAAAATAATTAAATAATTGATAATTGTTAAAGTATTGTTTTGGTTTTGCAGGTTCAAAAGCCTGGCACATGCGGCTAACGTTTGACAAGTTGCCAGGTGGCTGCAACCTGCACCGATGTAAACTGTGCGGCAAAATAGTGACGCACATACGCAATCACTATCATGTTCACTTCCCGGGCCGATTCCAGTGTCCATTATGCCGCGCCACGTACACCCGCAGCGATAATCTGCGCACCCATTGTAAATTCAAACACCCTGCCTACAATCCGGACATCAGAAAGTTCGACGCCCCCATGGTTCTGACCGCTAGTTCGCAGTCGGATACTTCGCTCGATTGATTTTGGCTTTACTATTACTACTACTACAGCTGCCGATCTGCTATGTTTACTTCGTAGTGCAGCTGGTAGTAAGTAGTTCTGCAACTCTTCAAATTTACGCAGAATTTCACTGAAACTGTCTCAAGATAGATTCTCTTCTGCCTCTGTCTGCCGCCTGAGTGAAGTGTTACTACTTGATATTGATTAATGATGAATACATTCGGTCTGTGATCACTCGTGTGCCCCTTATACTCTTGGATAAGGCTGACGGGCCTGGCAACTCTAAGTTGCACGAGGGCAAATTTCGTACTTGCTATTTTACACAACACAAACTGATACTGATATACACTTCGTGCTATTTTTGTATCTTTAAAACGGAACGCATACAACTAGTGCTTCTAAACGCACTGTTGTCGATTTTACGTTACCTTTATGAGTGCAATAACGTTTTATATACCCCACAACCCTTGTTTATCCTCTTTCAAACCAACGTACGTCTATCTCACAAACGTTAAACATTTTTATATCGTTGTATGAATTTGATTTGCGAGGTAAACGTATCAATTTTGATTAATTTCGTGCGTTGGCTGTTGTTTGTTTTCTTGCCAGCGTTGCTCAGAATCTCGGCGCGCAATGCGTAGGGCATTGTGCGCAGCCGACCTTCATTTGACTTTCTCCTACCTATTCCATATTATCCCCTCCACAATTCAGTACACCGATAACTGAATAGATAGGGTAATAACATCAATAACAAACAAATACATTTTACAATTAAATTTCAGTCGTATTAAGCACAAATAACGTATGAAAAAAATTACGTTTAAAAGTTATTTGAAATCTATAAATTAGTATTTGATACATCAAATTATGGATGTTCTTGACGCTTTGTTGAGGTTTCAAGTCGATTTCAACAAGACGCAAGTTATTACTGTCACACCCTATCCATTTGTAGTTATCTATGTTATCCCCTCCACAATTCAGTGTAGCGATAAACGATATCACTAACTGATTAGACAGGATAAGATATGATGTCAATAAGCTGCGCGTTTTTCTGAAAAAAAAAACATAAATATATTTTACAATTTAATTGCAGCTGTATTAAGCACAGATAAGGTATAAAATTTGCCTGTCAAGTTTTTTTAAATCTATAAATCAGTGTTACACATTAAATTATCATTTGACAGATGTCCTAACCTCACTTTTTGATAGATTTAAAATGGACGTCCCTTATTTACAAATAATATCGCTGCAATTAAATTGAATTACAGTTTTGTTTGGGTTTAACAATTCGCAACAAATTGACATCATATTTACCATGTCCTGTAGTTATCCATGTTATCCTCTCCACAATTCGGTGTAGTGATAAGCGTCATCACTAACTGAATAACCAACAAAACGCAATATTGAGTGATACGTTCGTTTCGAATGTTTAGGTACCTTATTGTTAGTGTACATAATATAAAATATGTAATCTGTTGGATTCGTTCGGTGTGGTTTATTTTAAATATATATTTATAACTAAGTTTCTATAGAAAAATATTTTACATAATATATTAATTAATAATGAAATAAGTATTTCAAAAGTTATATTGATAAATTTACTAGAAGTGCATTAATATTGGATAGACAGGTACTATCATTTAACTATTATTGTTGTTAATTTTTATACACTGTTGCTAAATCGAAAACTAACTCGGAACTTGTAAACTTGGATCGTGTGAATTTAAAATGTTTGTGATACTATTGGAATGGTGCTATTGCGACCTAGACGTTGATAAATAAATGTGCAATATTATTATATTACTATATTAATAATAATAACTATTATATACATATATATGGATGATTATATACATATATGAATTTACTTATTAATTGATAACTATTCAATTTCTAGTGTATTAAACTAAAAACGTGGCAATGCGCAACTTTGTGCTAAAACTATCCTTCTTTTTATTATTTATGGTACATTCGCAACCACTTTGAACTTGTAACTAACAATTGTAACTAAAATTACGAGTACGTTGCTATAACGTAGCAGAAAAATAATTCAAAATAAACAAAAAGCCAAGTAAACCGTTCAATCACAAATTAATTAGGTATTAATTAGGTATAAAAAAATATCTTCATTTGGGACTCAAATAATCATATATTGGATTTATTCGTTACTATTTAAATATTGAAATATTTAATTAGATTCATGGGCAATGCGCATGCGAATTTACTCCCAAAGTTAGCACCTTATTCAAATCTGGTTGTGAATATACCTTTTCATTTCATCTAAAAAAGACAGATGTAATTTTACTCACTTACCATTTATAAACGATCAATATATTTTTAATTGGCCTACATTTGATACTTTTTTATCTAAGGTGAGTAAAATTAACTGCCTTTTGTTCTTTAGCCAAAATAAATTTAAAAATGAGTGCGCATTGGCTAGCAAAATACTAAAATAATATCGTACCAACCTTGTGAACTGATTAAACTAATAGATGTGTACTACTAATATTTACCAACTTTGTGATTTAGCATTTTATATCCAAAATAATGCTCTATTTTATATTGCTCTATATCTCTAAAATTTCTTATTTGAATTATAAATTAATTGGTTGCGGTTTTATCATAGTTAATATATAAATTGTCTAGTATTTTATATAAAAATTTAAACAATTCGCCTAATGCGTATCAGATACGCAAAACCTCTCAAAGATATTAATTTTTTTATTAATAGGGAGTCTTTTATTTCCATAATGAAATTTTTTATTGTGTAATACGTACTTAGAAATTATTAGGGTGCTACATTAGACAAAACTATCTTTGTTTTAAGGCTCCCAGTATTAAAATCTATATTTATAGTTTTGTTAAACAAATTGCAACGAAATTTTTTATCACCAATAATATTATAACTCACATGCTCAAAATATATATTAGATTGAAGATTCAAGATGCTATAATAGCACAACACCCAAGGTGTAACTTTATTTTATTTTATACTCAGAATTATTATTATTATTATTATTATTATTTCAGAGCATCTTGTTACTTCAATAGGATTGAATATTTTATTTAACATTATTATTTTTATCTATTAAAACGAACAATGGATTATACGTCTATATAAATGTTAAGAATTATTAATATGTAACTATTTATACTGATTTATTGACATGCATTTATTTGTAATTCTTATTACTTTATGAAATAATGGTGTGTTAAATTTATTTATCATTTATTAAAAATAAAATGTTTTATCCATAACTTTACAAATCTTTCATTTCTTTATTATGAAAATTTTAATTAGTTTCGATTTTTGACGCAGAACTACGTCTGATACAACGAAAATCTGTCTTACTTTTAAAACTTATAACTCCTAAAATAATAATCGTAGTTTCAACTCTTAATTTTTCAACATTATCGGTATAGGGGGCTAAAGGTGCAATTGAATTGGTCACACTTTGGAAGCTCACCTAAAATACAAAAATTACCAAACTGTGTTCGAGAGCTTATGTAGTGCAATTTATTATAAGATCTATTATACCCTACATCGTTCAATCCTGGAATACGGTACTATTAAAAGAAAAAAATCTGGATGGCCTAAAATAATTATTTATCGTAAAATAATTAACCAAACGCTACTGTTTGTAGAAGATTTATACACTACCGTTAATTATGACACTAATTTCAACTTTTGTTCTATCAACTGTGCCGGGTAGGGGGTTAAATTAATTCTTGGAAGAGGAGAAGGCCTTAAGAGATCCAATTTTATTTATTTTTGTACTTAAATGATTTTTTTACTTTAGAACATTTCGGGATTCTACAGTTCCCATCTTCACTATAACAAATACATGCCTTATAACTATAAGTAATACAATTTTTTTATAATATCTAAAATAGTATATTGTACAACAAGTATAGAAAATTACCTATTTTACACTTGTGTGATTCCAGCACTCGACTCCGTCTCGTTATCATTTATTTCAATCATGTATGAATTTTTCTCCACACTGTTTTGGAATTTGTATATTCCATAACCAAAAATTATGTTGGAACGAATGACATTCCAAGAAATCGTTTAGAATGATTCCGCATGCCGTTTAGAATGATTCTGTATGACATTAGAATCATTTCGACGAATCGGAGCCTGTAAGTTTGGCTAGTACCATGGTTATTTCCTAACAATTCAAGTATTCATATCTGGATTTACGTTTGACATTTAATAATTTTTTAAGCTTCCTCTGAAATATTGGTGAGATTCCAAAACCTTGTTAGAGAAAGTGTAGTCTACAATATGTTTGGAATGGCGTATTCTACACCCGCGAACCGTAATTCTCGCCTTCGGCTCGAATTACAAACTTTTCGCTCGTTCAGAATATAGGCCATTCCAATACTTATTGTAGAATATACTATCCTATAACGCTGAGGCCACCCTGCGTCTAACGCCATTAATTAAGGCGTTATTTAACAATAAACATATTGTCGATAACAATTTGTTGGCTATCATCTAAGGCCTTAAATAACGGCATTAGACGTTAGTGTGGCCCATCAAAAAATTACAGCGCAAATTCTACGTTATCTAGATAGCGTGGAATTTCCACCTACTATTTTGACAACACAAACAAATAAAACTTGTTTTTTATTAAAAAAGAAAATGATACAAATTTTTCGTAATACTATTTATTATATAAATATTTTCAACCCCCAATCTTTCTACCGTGTCGATATAAAAAATCAAATTTATCAAGAAAAAATTGACATACTTTAAAAGCTTATTTTTCTAAAACAATAATTGTAGGATAACCAATCAAAACTTTATAGGAATCTTATATAATGAAATTTGTTATTATTAACCCTTGATTTTTCAACTCTACTAGTATGACGAGTCAAATTGGTGCAACAAGAATCTGTCACACTTTGAAATATTATATGTGCTGAGATAGTGATCATACAATAATAAACAAAACGCTGATAGAAAGCTTATATCATAAACCTAGTTTCAATCCTTCATCTTTTAACCATACCGGTCAATTGTTGCAACAAAAGTTTGAAAGCCCATTTATTCTAAAATAATATTCATACAACAATGAACTAAATTCTATTAGAAAGCTTATGTATTGCCATTTATTATCAAATTAGTTTCAACCGGTATAAGGGGCTGAATAATGTGATAAAAATTTGAAAGCCCATATCTTCTAAAATAATATTAATATAATAATGAACTGAATTTATTAAAAAGTTAACGTAATGGCATTTACTATGAAATTATTTTCAACCCTTCATCTTGCAACCTTGTCGGTATAGGAAGCTAAATAATGTATTATTGAAAGTCCATATCTTCTAAATTAATAATCATAAATAATGAACTAAATCCATTTAGAAAGCTTAGGTAGAGCCATTTATTATAATACTAATTTTCAACCTTACCGATTTAGAGTGTTGAAAGGAGATTTTAAAATCTGTCACATTTTGAAAACTTTGGGCCAGATCCACCAAATTCCGTCAAATTTATCTAGAAGCTATTTTGAGTCAGTAACTATGGCAACAATTGTATCAAAAATGGTTTTCGGATAAAATAACTTGAGAATAAAAATTGATGTTGGTGAAACCGACTCTTAGGGCTTGTTTCACCAACATCAGTTAAATTTATCTGTAGTTTTTTTAGCAGACAAATGATACAACAAAAATGTATCACAATTTGAATTTTTTAATTTTTTTAAATAAATGACCGCACAAAAACAAAATAAACGCAAATAGAAAGCTTAAGTAGTATCTATTTATTATAAAATTAGATCAGCTATAAAAATCTGTTACAATTTGAAAACTTACATCTCCTGAATATTGATCATAAATAATTAACCAAACCCTAAAAGAGAGCTTATGTAGTACTATTTATTATAGAACCAGTTTCAATCCTGCATCCTTAAATCTTGGTAGCATAGAGGGTTAAAAAATGCCACGAAAATCTATCACATTTTCAAAGCTAATATCTCCTAAATTTCAATCCTTCAGCTTTCAACCCTGCCGCTATAAGGGGTTAAATTTGTAACACATTAAAATTAATTATCGTAGAGTAATGAACAAAGTGCTAGTAGAAAGCTTATTTAGTGTAATTTACTATAAAATTAGTTTCAACTCCTGATCTTCCAACCCTGCCAGTATAGAGGGTTAAATATTGCAATAAAAAATCTGCCACACTTTGAAATATATCTTCTGGAATAAGTAATCAAAAGTTTTGTTTTAAATTTATTATTAAACTAGTTTCAATCCTTCACGTAGTTCTACGTCTTCGTTGGAGCATCCCTTGTCTTTTCCTTATAATTTTCTTCCAATATGATTTCAACATCAATATAATTTTATTTTGGAATGCATTCTTGTAGCAGTTTGTTTTATTTTTTGTTAATTTTCAGAATTATTTTTTATTTGCGTGAAAACTGCCTAAGCTGGACAGTAGATCATCGCTCTACATTAGAAAAGCGTCCGCATGCAACGTACTAGTTTGTGATTCGTCAAGAATTTTATTTTTAATTGGTAATAACTTTAAATGTCTGAAAACGCAGAGCTGTTGTTGATTTTTATGTTTATTGTTACAGATGGCAAATGTTGGAGGGTCTCGCAATTGTTTGAGAGAGTAGGAGCCTTGGATGAAAGAAGAAGATGTGTTCTTTGCGGGAAAATTGTCAGCAATACGAGGAATCACTATTATGTTCATTTTCCTGGACGCTATTCTTGTAATCAGTGTTCTGCAGTGTACACTAGAAGTGATACTTTACTGCTGCATGTTCGGACGAAGCATCCAACTGCAGTATAGCCGGAAAATTATTATTTTTAATTATTTAATACATACAGGGTGAATTTTTACAATGGGTAAACCGAATTACACCAAATATTTTTTTGATATTTTATTAATTTATATTTTAAATTTATTATTGAAGTATAATGTGCCATATTAAAAAGAGTACAGTATTAGACAGTATTTATACGTGTGCGAAAATTGTGAACCTATATTTGATGTAATTTAAATATTTACTCTAGGATAAAATTAGATAATGTTGTGCTGGTTAAAAATTTGGATGTTTATTTAATTTTTTGCACTGTTTTAGTTCCTGCCAGTGTGATTTTTATTGGTTCAGCACTAAAAGTGTTAGAAATTGTACCAGTAATTATATTTTCAGAAGCAAATGGCCCTCCATTACCATATCACGTGATGTTTGAACCAGCTAGTGAAAATTCTATTATGTGGCGTTGCAAAAGCTGCAGCAAAGAAGTTACCAACCGATGGCATCATTATCATTCGCATACTCCCCAGCGGTCTTATTGTCCTTATTGTCCAGCTACTTATAGTCGAATTGACACACTTCGTAGCCATTTACGAACCAAGCACGCTAGTTTATATCCTAAACATTCGATGTAAAGAGAGAAAAGACTGATGACGCAGTTCCTGCGTTCTTGAGAAGAGTCTAAATTCATTCATGGAGCACATCACTAGAAAATTGATCAATTTGATTGCTTATAGCAATAATGGGGTCAAAACATAAAAAAAATGTTACATTTTTTCGTAAAATGGAAAATTGATGACAATCATTTATTTATGACTTAATAAATTCAAATATCACATAATACGCGCTCTTAAAATCGTTTTGTGCGCATGAGCGACACATGCGCAATTACCTACACAAGGACGCACTAAATTTTGAATTTGCATGCCCAAAACCAGTTTTTATTTACGAAAAAACAATGATGGTTTCAAAAACTGATTCTTAGATTTGAATTTTTATGGAACGCAAGTCTGAATTTTATTTTTTTAAAAGATTTGAATGTTTAATGTCACAAAAATAAGTGTGGAATGGCCCTATTTGTAAAAGCAACAATTTGTGATAACGTTCTAATTGCGAAAATTCATCAGCAGCACTAGTTTATCACGTGTACACTTTGAATCTTAATTTTAATCACGAGTGTTTAGATAAATGAGTATCTAAATGGTTTATAACATGAATTATGCAAATTGGCAAAGTAATGTAACAAAATTCTGATAAATGCTCTTTTAATCAATGAATTTGACTCTTCTTCAGTTTCAGTGCGTTCATAATTTTTGAATTACTTAAATTTTCTATTAAATGATTTTTTTAAATGTATTATGGACGTACTGAAATTACTGTAATTTTACTAGCTAATATCGATTGAGAGATAAAGTAAAAATCTAATTAAATACGTAAAGATCCAATATTTTGATTTTTTGGTAAATTATTCTAGTTTTTGGGTCTCGGTGACTTTTGAATTTTGCTGCTCCCTTCAGCTAATTTCTATCTCTAAATTAATCACACATAAGAATAATAATTTAGTCAAGAATCACGAAATAGAAAGTCTGGCAGCTTGACGCCTTTATTTTAGCATTGACTCAACAAAATACGCCACATCAACTTAGTTTTTGGTATTTTTCGTAAATATCAGAGCACATTATCTTGCAATATATTAATGCCAGACAAAAAAAGGATTGATAAATCACTACCAGGTCGATAATTACACGAAATGACTTTTTAAAGTGTTGATAAATGAAAAAATATCCTTGAATTGAAAACAATGCTTGTCAATGTTTTTCGTACATTATTGATTTAAAAGAAATAAATATTGTAACGTTACTTATTTTAATTTAGGGAGCAAAAGTTACTGAACATTAATATTTATTTTTATGATTTATAAAAATGATAAATTAGATAACTAACACTATTTCTAATAAATAATTCTAATTTAAACTAAATATTATTACACTGCACTATGACTTAACTTCAATTATTTATGTCAATATTGATTTATTTTAAATAACACAATTTTTATCAACCACTAGCAGTCCATATTATAAGGTTTCTGAGCCAAAATCAATAATACTCCTCGTTGAGTCAGCCACTGATATATACCGTGGGTCTCGCCTCACTACGTTTTTCACGCAATCATCCAAGCTTTTCTAGAAAGCGCTAGAAGGTACCAGCAATTTTCTAGAAAACAAATATATTCGCTATATTTCTTGATGTAAAATATTTCCACAATAATTCTAAGCACCAGTAAAGCTGAAATGACTAATTTATAGACTTAAATTCGTTACAATATACTTGAATGTGCTGACTCAGATAGCACCGCTTCGACGGCTTCCTTATAAAAAGTATGTTTAAAAACAGTACAGTAATTTTTGAGCGTAATTAAATATTCCTGTTAATTCTTAAGTCAATGGGAGCTTTCGGAATTTCAGCGGCTCTTCAAATTATATTTTTCTGATATATAAAATTATAATTATATTATGGATAATCATTAAACGGTTTACTGAAATATTAGTTCATTTTAGGTTACTTATTGATCCGGCTAAAAAACTCCAAAATTAACGACATCCATGTTTAGCTTTACAAGTTGCAGCCCTTTTTCATACATTTTAAATAATTTGGTGAATAATTTATCGATTACGGAGAAATAAAATAAAATATTGGATCTAACAGTGACCCAATAATCATTTATATTTTGTAATATATCTGAACTTGTAAATACAGTTTTAAAAATATATATAAACGTGCAAATTAGTGTGTATTCAATCTGAAAAACTAGTATTTTATAAACTGTATATATTTAAAAAGTCGAACAACCAAAATATGATGTACTTAAAACATAAATGTGAAAGTAATTTAAGATTTATGTGTGAGAAAATTGTATGTGATTTGTATTAATGGATATATTAAATATTTCTCATATAAATGTGCCCTTTTCGAAAATAAGGAGTACGCCCATGCCTCTGCTGTCAATGTGACATGAGTTTGCTGTTTTAAAAATTAGAAATAACAGAGGTAAATGATTAAAAACGTAAAAAGGTAAGAGGTGAATAATTAATAAAAAGTTTTCAGGACAAGTTATTAATAATGGCGGATTATTTTGATGAAATGGGATGGCAACCACTAGCTGCTGGAGAGACTCCAAATAATTTGTTACACATGGCAAGATTACTTCGCGACTTTAATATGTTTGCAGAGCTTGGTCAGACAGAAAGGTTACCTCCTCCTGCTTCAAAATCTGTTGTAGATAATTTAAAACAACACGAAATAACTGATAATGGTAAATTACACCTATCATTCAATTAAAAAGTCTGAATTTTAGTTTTTTAAGATCAACAATGCCCAGTTTGCTTAAAAAATCACGTAGCTGGCGATACAGTCACTGAAATGCCTTGTAACCACAGATTTCATTCGACATGTATTTTGCCTTGGTTAGCGCAGGTAATAAATAGTTAATTTTGAATGGATCAAATAATTTGTTGATTATTTTTAGACAAATACTTGTCCATTATGTAGACACGAATTACCCACTGATGATGAAAATTACGAAGCTTATCGTAAAGAAAAAATACGAGCTAAGCAAAGAGATGCTGACATAGAAAATTTACATAACTCCATGTTTTCATAAAACAGTTTATTATTTTTTGTTTATATAATTTCCTGTAAGGTGCGGATTATGTATCAATTTTATTTAATAATATATTGTGGAAAACGGCAAATACATAGTTTTAGTCACCTTCACTAGATGGCAGGACCTGTCAATAAATATGACAGTTGATGTGTATGCCATCTGTTTATTTATTGTAGAATCTATCTGACAGTTTGTAACAAAGTCAATGTCTGAGTTTTTCAATTTATATTATTTCTAACCAGCCGAAAAAGTCTTAATACTTTAAGCTGGTGTGCATATTTTCATCTTTTGCTGTTGTAGGACTCGTTGAAAAGTGTAATTCAAGACTAAAATCAAGTGTTTCAAAAAGGTTATACCAAGTGGTATTTGATGAATTTGAGTGATAATAATAAACTTTAAAATGAATAGTTTATGTTTTATTTTGTGTTTCATTAGTGTTTTTGTACTAAAAATTCACACAGCACCATTAGTACCTGCTATAAATGTGTATGACGTAGTAACAACAAATTTCTCGAAAACTTGTCCCTTTCTCAGCAACAATACTTTGATAGATAGTTCAACGAAATATTTATCAGTATGCAAAGATATAACAGTTAATAATATTCCGGATAAAATTTCTTTGTTTAATACCAATCCATTTTACTGTATTGGAATTCTAGCGGCTGATTTTCACTACTGCAATGTGTTGTCAAATAGTTCTTATAAATATTTACCGAAAAGCATCGTTGAATTAGACGCTCACATCGCGAGTATTCAAAAAGTACCTCCCGGACAACTTTGTGGAATGCTAAATTATTTTAATCTGTTCAATGTCACAAATATAAACCCTTTTTTGACAAAACCCTTATCGGAATTAAAAAAGGGACTTAGGGGTCCACAATGCCCAAAATTATGTTCAGATCTAATAGAAGGCGTTTCAAATGAAGTATGTGCAATGATTTATTTTATCTACAGTCAAATTAATAATGTATCTAAATCTATTGAACTGCAAAATTCAGTTGTTCGTAAAGCGTATAATCTTCCTTTACCGATTAAACTCATGGAAACTACAACAAAAAATATAGCCCATACGGAAAAAAAGACCCCAGCTGCAAAACAAGAAAAACTAGCAAAAATAGTTGAAACAACGACAAATTTAGAAACAGCTCCTAAAAAGGAAATTACAGTAGCTGGTCAATCTAATTTAAATCTCGGTGGGACAAATCTTGTGAAAAATCCCAAACCTACCGAAGCACCCGATATACAAACCACAGTTTTACAACCTGTGGTTATTGAAGCTGTTGTTAAAGATCCCTCCGCTACTGCCGATAAAGGTACCCCTTCTGTTGGTGATAAAGGTGCCCCTTCTGTTGGTGATAAAGTTGCCTCCTCGGTTGATGATAATGTTGCCCCCTCTGTTGGTGAGAAAGGAGCCACATCAGCAGATAGGCCAATTATTGAAACACCAAAAGAAGCTTCTCAAGATCAGGGTGAGAATGAAGCTAAAACTAAAGTTGTTGATGTTACTAACGAAAATCCAAAAGATACTAAAGCAAAACTTGATAAAATTGAACATACGGCAGACGAAAAAGAAACTACAACTCCTAATTCGGAAATTAATTACATGAAACAAAATCCTGAAAATATTGATGATTATAATGACGAAAATGAGGATGATGATGATGATAGTTTGAAAATAAATGATGGTAATTAATGTAATCCTTAAAATGCATCTCTTGAAATATTTTAAATTGGATGAACTTTTAATTTTATTTTAATCTATATTACATCCTCTTTCCTTCTTTTGCTGTATGAATATTAAGCTTAAAAATTATTATTTATCCAATTTTCATGTTCTTTTGCTCTTAATTTCTAATGCTTATTGAGTTGAGGATTTTTTTATCGTCTTACAACAAAAATATTATTGTATCATCAAATTTTAGAAGCAAATTCTGTGGTCCAAAAAGTTCCAGAGCAGTATACAAATAGCAGAGTAGATACAATTCCGAGTATGAAAGAAGCTGTCGAAGAAGAAGAATCAAATTTCTTCTCTTATTTCATGTTCATCTCTGTTATGTTCATCGCCGGATATGTCATATATCACAACAAACAAAAGGTCAGTATGTTTTTGTTATATATTTCATATTCCATTTCCTATTTCGTCTAGCGCTGCAAACTGTGTAATTTATAAAATACAAATACGAGGGTTGTTCGGAAAATTATTAGAACTTTGTGACGTCAAAAATTCAAATCTTGTTTTTAGGAACACGCAGTTTTTCACTATACAGTACCCGGCCAAATTATTAGGGACAGTCCATAAATTCTTGTACTTTCCATTTCCATGGAATATTATTTCCAATTAATTATTGGTTTTAGGTCTTAATGATATTTTTTATATCTAAGAGTGTCCAGTTAGGATGCTTAAACATTGGATTACGAAAAAAAAAATGGAGAAGCCAAAATAGAGAAATAGATTCAACAATCAAAATTCGGGCAAAAGATCAAAATATTAGCAGTAAACTTGAATTTAGTCTTACTTGGATGTTTCGGCACCGGAACTACCCTCCATAATCAGCCTATGTGGAAGTTGAAATATTATTACTTTGTTGGTTGAATTTGAAGTTATTTTAAAGAAAATACATCAAAACTTAGACGTTGAAGATAGGAAAAAAAATCAAACAATATGAGGTCTTGGCATCACTAATATTGATTTTTATTGAGTTGTAACATTGGTGGTTCATGTCATTTATCAAAAAATGGAAGAATCATCTAGATGATGGAAGCGCATTTTTGACAGCTCATGAATGCTTGTTACTTCAGAGATTTCGAAAATTACCATCTCTTACAATTACTGAGCTTGAAATCAAGCAGTTTGGGCAAACTTACGAAACAGCAGCTTCCTTTTAGTACTAGTTTCAAGTTGACTATTCAATAGGTACATAATTTATACATGTACAAACTCAAAAATACCTTTTAATCTTCATTGTTTAGTTATTGACTGACAGGAGGTCAAGTGCTGTAGCTTAAAATGATAATTTGATCTTTATCAAAGCTATATAAAAAAAAAAATACACTAAAAGTGAACAAATCTTCATCCAATAATAATAATTCATTCTAATAAGCTTCAAATTCGCGTCAAACAAGTCATTGAATGAATCCCGGACAGATTTGACATCTGTACATAATAATAGTGACATCCGCGGCGAAAGTTGTAACTAAATTTTTATCTACTTTAATAAATTTTAGTTGCCATATCCCTAATGTCATAGATATCTATGGACATTGTTTCACTTGAAACACGTAATTGAATAGTTCAATTTTCCACAATCACTGAGCTTGAATTAAAGCAATTTGTGCAAGCCTACGAAACAGCAGCTTTTATTTAGTACCAGTTTCAAGTCTGTAAATAGTATAGTTGCTGAGATCTCAGCGTCACGCCAGCCAGCCAGCCAAAGTGAATATAATAGCGCTTTTTTCGGAAAAATGCGCTAAAAATACAATGACCTCATATTGCTTAGCTTTTTTTTTCATGGTTTCAATGTCTAAATTTTTATGTTTTCTTTACAAAATAACTTCAAATTTAACCAACAATGCGATAAAAAAATATTAAGGACCATTTCGGCGCCAAAACGTTCAAATAAAACTAAATTTAAGTTTACTGTAGATATTTTGATTCTTTGCCAGGATTTCTGATTGTAGAATCTATTTCCCTATTTTGGATTCTCTATTTTTTTTTAAATTAGAGAATTAATCTCATTTTCTTATAATTCATTGTTTTAGTATCTTAATTGAACACTCGTATACATAAAATAAATCAACAAGACATAAAATCGATAATTTGTTGAATACAATTGTCGGAAAAACTAGAAAATACAAAAATTCATGGACTGTCCCTAATAATTTGGCCAGGTACTGTAGATTAAAATAAAAATTTGCTCATTAAATAATTGATGTAATTTGTGTTGCATTGTTTTTTTACCTATTTTTCGAGATTTTGATGGAAATATTCGTTTTGAGCATCCTTAAATCTATTTTAACTATTTTCAGCTTGATGTTGGTACGTATTTATGTACGTAACTGGCAAGTCTCAAAACCATCGAACGTATATTATTATTAAATTTTGTATTTAAGACTGGTCTAGGTCTAGTTGTGCACCTCGCATTATGGTTGCACAAGTGCACTTAACTTGAACTTTTTCCGATTTTTTTGCATAAATCCAAAACGGTTAGCCGTAGGATGTTGAAATTCAGTAATTGAAATTGCTGTAGCATCTTAATGATTATCTTCTATTTTTGTACCAATCGGCTGAGACGGAAGTGCACTTTATATAACAGTCTTTTCGAATTTTTCGCATAAATTCAAAATAATCAGCCGTAGAATATTGAAATTTCGTATTAAGAACTTCTATAACATCTAGTTATACACCTCGCATTATGATTGCTATCGGCTGAACCGGATTTTTCGCATAAATCCATAACGGCCGGCTGTAGAATATTGCAATCTTGTATTTACGACTATTGTAGCTATTTAACTAAAGAAGAAAAATTAAGTTGTTTTCATGAGTTCAGTAGTTTCCAATTTCGTGAGTTTGTTCTGTACTGGAGGCTTCCTTATTGAGACGTATTTTTTCGAAACGTATAAAAAAATTAATTTTCTGTCACTGACAGGAGAATCTGGCGTTTATAGATTGAACTGTGGTACGTGCGAATCTAGCTATACTAAAAAGACTGGACGGAAATTTGCAACGAGATTCAAAGAACAGTGAAAAATATATGGGTTTTTACTTACTTGTACAAAGTAACAAGTAAGTATTGTGAAACCGACAAAATTCACCTATCGAGATTTTGATGGAAATATCCGTTTTGAGCATGCCTGAATCCATTTTGACTATTTTTGGCTTGATGTCGGTACGTATGTTCGTGCGTGCGTTCGTAACTCGCAAATCTCAAAACTGATTGAACGTATAATGTTGAAATTTTGTATTTAAGACTGGTATAGGGTCTAGTTGTGCACCTCGCATCATGGTTCCAATCGTCTGTACCGGAAGTGCACTTTAATTTAAACTTTTTTCGAATTTTTCTAATAAATCCAGAATGCTCAACCGTAGGATGTTCAATTCAAATTCAGTATTTGAACTTGATGTTGTATCAGAATGGTTTTCTGCTATTTTTGTATGAATCGGCCAAGCCAGAAGTGTACTTCACTTGAAACTTTTTTAAATTTTTTTGCATAAATCCAGAATGGTCAGCAATAGTGTATTCAAATTTCGTATAAAGAACTTCTATAACATTTAATTGTACATCTTGTATTATGATTGCGATCGGCTAAACCGGAAGTGTACTTTTCTTGAACTTTTTTCAATTTTCCGCATAAATTCAGAATGATCAGCCATAGGATACTGGAATTTAGCATTTGAAATTGCTGTAGCATCTCAATGGTCATCTTCAATCTTTCAAATATAAATGACAAGATAGCTTTTCTCAATGACAATATAACTGCTTCATTTAACAAACATGCTCCGATTAAAAAAATTCAAATAACTAAGAAATATTGTCCTTGGATAACACCGGTTATCAAAATAATGCAGAATAAAAGAAATAAAGCATTAATGGATTATAAAAAACTTAAATCTCCAGCAAAATTTGAGTTCTACAAACAGTTGAGAAATTTAACAACCGCAACTATTCGCCGAGAAAAGGAGGCTTATTTTGAATTCAATATTAACAATAATGTAAATAATTCCACTCAACTCTGGAGCAACTTGAAACGTCTAGGAATTAAGGAAAATAACCTTTCTGGGATTTTTGATTCTTTATTACAAGCGGATGATTATGGAAAAGTTTTGCTTGATAAAGTTGGTACAAAATGCATTAATAAGGACACACTCAATTATTTCAACAACAATGTTTTCAACAATGGTGCATCTGAAAAGTTTAATTTTAAGTGTGAAGATAGTAAAAATATTGAAAAATTCGTAAGATATATAAAGTCTAATGCAGTTGGAGTGGATGGAATATCACTAAAAATGATTCGTATGATATTACCTATAATAATAAATCATGTTACGCATATTATAAATACGAGTATTTTGGAAAACGTAGTACCGAACATCTGGAAAGCATCAATAGTAAAGCCTATACCTAAGCACAATAATGTGTCGTCTTTTGACGATCTGCGACCAATTAGTATCTTACCTACCCTATCTAAAGTGCTAGAAAAAGTGTGCTATGGACAAATGATGTCTTTTATTGATAAAAAACAATATTTTACCATCAACACAATCTGGATTCAGACGTGGTTATAGCACAAATACTTGTCTTTTGAATTTAACTGGTGAAATCACTAGAAACTTTCATAACTCGAATGCAACTTTTTTAATTCAACTTGATTTTTCCAAAGCATTTGATATGGTGGATCATTCTTTACTAGTGACTAAACTTCGTTATTATAACTTTAAAGAAAATGCAATTCAATGGTGTGATAACTACTTCTGTAACAGATATTTTAATGTAATAATGTCATCTGAATCTAGCCTTTCTCAGTCTCAGCCATTTTTGTTAGAACGGGGAGTTCCTCAGGGTTCTATTTTTTTTATTGTATGTGGCATACATGTCATCCAACTTTGATTTTTGCAGTCCTCATTCGTATGCTGATGATACACAGCTATTAGCTACAGTGGATAAAAATGAAATTGTAGAATCTGCAAATGTAATAAATGAAGAGCTTGCCAACTTAGCATCATGGGTTCTAAATAATGGGCTCAAAATAAATCCAGATAAATCTTCACTTATGGTGTTCGGAAGTAGTGAGACTCCAAATATAAATATAGAAAATAAAAAGCTAAATCGCAGTCCAACAATCAGAACTTTGGGCGTAGTAATTGGTGAAGATTTTAAGTTTCGCGAACATTTAGCTAAAAAACAAAAAGCTGCAAGATTGAGGCTAAGACATTTATATCAGTATCGGGACGTTCTGTCTACGAATGTTAAACTAAGGCTAGTAAACTCTCTCATATTTCCAATATTAGAATACTGTGCGTGTGTATATGTCCCACACTTGACCCAAGGTGATAAGCACAAAATTACTCTTCTGCAAAATAGTTGCCTGAGATTTGCTTATGGTATCCGTAAATATGATCATATTTCTGAATTTAAAACTCTTTCTAATTTATATTTTATAGAAGAACGAGTGAATTATTTGTATCTTTGTCTTACGCACAAAATAAAATTAACCAGTTGTCCTTCATATTTAAATGATAAACTCATTTTGAAAAAACAATGTTACAATTTGCGCGATAAAAATATGTATGTTGTACCATCATTTAAAAAGGTGAAATTCAAAAATACTTTTTCATATTTGGCACCCAAACTGTACAACGGTATCCCAGAAGAGTTAAAATCTTTATCCTTGATTCCTTTCAAAACTCTAATAAGAAAATTTGTATTAGATAGTAGCTGCGATTAAGCATTTCTTTAAATATACTTTCGTTTTTGTTCTATTATTTTTGTAATGTATACTTGTTATCTTTGATGCTGACAACATTTTGTATATGTTGATTTGAAATTATTTATAACGGTTAGGTGGAAGAACAGCCTAGGCTGAACCTCGCCATTGACTCAGTCAATAAAGTTTATTATTATTATTATTTTTGTAACAATCGGCTGAGCCGGAAGTGCACTTTATATGAGACTTTTTGAATTTTCCGCATAAATTCTAAACAATCAGTCGTAGAATATTTAAATTTTGTATTAGGCACTTTAATAATATCTAGTTGTACACCCTGCATTATGATTGCTATCGACTAAGCCGGAAGAGCACTTTATTCGGAACATTTTTTGAATTTTCAGCATAAATCCAAAATGATTGAACGTAGATTGTTAGAATTCAGTATTTAGAACGATTATACCGTCTAGATGCTCATATCATATTTTTACTGAGATCCATCGAGCCGGAAGTGCACTTTACTTGACAGTCTTTTGGAATTTTTCGCATAAATTCGAAACGATCAGGTGTAGAATATTGAAATTTGGTATTTCAATCTGCTGTAGCATCTGAATGATTGCCTACTATTTTCATAACAATAGACTGAACCGGAAATGCACTTCAGTAGGAATTTATTTTTTAATTTTGCGCATAAATTCAGATCTGTTGGTTGTCGTAGAATTTTGGAAATCAGTATTTAGGAATGTTGTAGTATAAGAATAATGGCCTACTGTTTCCATAGCAACCGACTTGGCTGAAAGCGCATTTTACTTGACAGATTCTTAGAATCTCTTGGGTAAATCCAAAACGATTAACTGTGGAAGCAGGACTTTTGTGTTTGATTATACATATCCAATGATATATACGATCAAACACAAAATCACATCGTATTATATGTATATCCAATGATGTACAAGTAAGTCACGTGATGTTCACATCAGATTTTTAATTGCAGATAATGGCGTTAGTCGTGGAAGGCCGCAGAGATCGTAATTCCCGCCGCCGGCCAAGCACTTCAAGCTACAGAAAACTAAATAGCAATCTGGAAGAAGCTGTTACTTCTAAATGCAGCGGCTCTGCTTCTCATGTTATCTACTAACATACGTCATACTTGTGTACATTTATTTGATGTGCCGTCCACTTGATCCATCACTTTTCCACACACATGCACAAATTCATGTTTCTTCTTTTCCATCGAAAAGTAGGTAATGCATTTCCTCTAGATAGATTATTTATTCAAAATTTCAATTTATTTGTGATTGATTTATAGTTTTATAATTCGCTTAGGCTGTGAAAGTGGTAAAAACCGTACTTTCATTGTCTTCAAGACAATAAGAAGTTTTTTTTTGATATTTAATTGTTAAATCCATTTTTAAAATGTGCGAAATTAAAGAAAGGAAACTCCTAAAAAAATTTAATTTTGTGGGATTTTCAGGCTATATTAATTTTTGATACAGAATTTCGGGTAGCTTAGATTTAGTTTTTTTTTTAAAAAGAAATTGTAGTAAAGCAAAAATTAATTTACTTATTAGTAAACTGTTATATATTTAGTATTCATTGAATACTCGTTCAGTTTGCAATGTGATTTCGATTGTACTACACTTGTAAATAAAACTAACGCTGACTTTGTGGAAGTAAATAATTTTTTTATTTATTAACAATCAATTTTTTGTTGATAGTATGCTGTGCAACAAGTGCGGCAAGTTGTCGATTGCCCACGAGAGCTCAAGTGGGCAATTGACAACACCGCACGACTTGCAGATACTATTTTTATTACGAATGCGGGATAAGTACTATTTTGTATAAATAATTTGGCGCACGCAAAAGACAAAGAGCCATTTACCGCCCGGAAAAAAGTGCGCAAAATAGTACTTATTCTGCATGAGAGATAGAAACTAATTTATTCTATTGGAGTAACATTATAATTTTTTTTTTTTTTTTCAATTATAAATAAGTTTGATTATTTATTTTTTCTTCCCTGGACAATATTCTGCATCAGCTGTAACTTCATAAATCCAATCCAAATATTCAGTAACTCTGGTGTATATACCGGGAGTATCTGATCCACAGCCGATTCCCCAAGATACGACACCTAAAATCATTTATAATATTTTTACGGGATGTTCTTTTAAGAACGGGTTTTAGGAGTTTACCAATTTGTTCCATTTTGCCTGGTTCTCTTTCATATATCAAAGGACCACCACTATCGCCCTAAAAATAATCATAGTAAAATTAAATGATAATGGTATTTTATGCGCTAAAATTGAAGGAATATCGCCAGTTTACAGAGAATTTATTGGAATTAGCACATTTTTCTATTTACTTGGAGAACGTCTATTAATTTTTCGTATATAATATCACAAGGGACTGTAATTTTATCAATAAATTTTTCTTGAAAACATTGATTACCTAGCAACATCGTGAGAGTCATCTGTCCGATTAAATCACGAGAGCGTAGCTCGAGGGATTTCATCTGAGCAGATGATTCGAAGGTTATTGCTTAAAGGTAATCAATGTTTGAAAGAAAAATTTATGATAAAATTAAAGTCGCGAGTGGTATTTGTGGAGAATATTTCTCGAATGATATAAGTACCTATCAAATAATGTTAATTGCAACTACTAACCTTTTTTATTGAAAAATGCACTAAATTGTCTCCATAGACTCTTGTATTTTTAGACTTTTTGTTTTCAATTTCATTACTTTCGGTGAAAAATGCATTTCCAAAACGATTAAATTTTGACATTTCCGAGAACTGATTGTTTGTTTATATTAGAAATGTGTATTGTAATGACAAAGACAATTTATCGCGATAGCTCGCTTGCCAACGGGAATTTACCGAAGTAAATTCCCGTTGGCAAGAAATTTATTATTATAATTGTCATTGTAACTATTCAAAATATGTCAGTATAATTGACATGAGTGAAATAATCGCATAAATTGGGCTGTATTTTAAGTAACAGAACGAGAAAAGATTTAATCATCTATAGCGTATTCCGAAATTGAACCTCGGTAACCGCGGTTACTTTTTCGACAAACGGTTACGTTCACGGAACGCGGTTGTCGAAATGTTTGGTTATTTTCTTGTAACGAAGCTAACCGCGTTAGTTTGGCGGTTACGACGGTTATTACTGACGGTCAGGGCGGTCATTTTGAAATATGCGGTACCTCCGAGTATCTAACAGTTCGTTTTAGGTTAAACTTTTTTTTTTATGTAAGTAATAATGTTTATTGTCTAGAATTTTTAAATGTATATCTATTTCAATGAAAGACAAATCTTTTCAGAATTCATTTTTAATAGATATGTAAAGGTTAATAATAGATTTATTTTTCTTCGCTCTAGTTTATTGCCAAAGCAATTTTTCAATAAGCTGTCAATGCTTTGTCAATAAACTAGAGTGAAGAAAAAGATGTCTACTATTTTAACTTTTAGATCAATCTTCTTCACGAAGAGCTATCAACTTTTAACATTCAAAATATATTTTATTGGAAATAAGTTCTGTACAAAAATAGAAACAACATTTTAACAGAATAGTGCTGTCTTTTTCAGGTGAAGAAAATGTATATATATATTTCTATTCATCTGAATTGCTATCAATGAAAACAAATCCATTAAAAAAGTACTAGACTTTAAAAAAATTTTGACAGATAAACATAAAAGTCAACAAATGTCACTTTGAATCATTCCGTATTTAAACCGCGACTGGTTAAACCATAACTGTGGTTGAACCGTAACCATAATCTTGGTTTGTTTTCGGAATATACTACTAGTATAGCCAAAATACAGAAAATAAACAAAAGTTAATTAGGAAATTACTTGTGCGTTACATCGTCTTTTCGATTATTAACCGCCGTGATATGTTCCAACATAATGTCAACTGACGCTTAGAAATCATGTGGAGTAAAATTCCTGCAAATTTTTCACGAACAGTAGGTAGACTTCGATCACGTCTTACCGGTTAAACGGGTGGCGGGCGCAAGTTGTATAACTAACGCAACTGATTGATATGCGACAAGGACGTGGTGACGTCTAGTGGTGATTCACTAGAAATTTCTGGTATCATCGAGAAGCGATGGACAAGTATATAAACCGGGAACTGAGTCAAATGGGGGCACTGATCTCTAATATAACACTGGATTGGATTTAGGCCGCTGGAATGCGGCCCCAATTGAGCGTCGCCATCTTGGCAAAAACTGAGGTTTTGTGTCAGATCAATACCGCGTTGTGCCGCGATATTTAAAATTTAGCTGTTTGGTTTGCCGGTATTTTATTTATCAAACATGATGATCGAGTTCTGCGGAAAGAAACCCGATTCATCGAGAAATTTGACACTGCACAAGTAAGTACAACAAATGAACCTGAATTAACTGTTGTTATGACAAATAAGAAACATTACTTATTTTTATTGCTATGCTATGATGTGAATATTTTCAAGATTTCCATCCGATGAACAATCGTTCTAAAAATGGCTCGAACAAATGGGTTTGTCAAACTTAGAAATAGCCAAAACATGAGGTTATATTCTCAAAATCTTGTTGCGTCCGCGAAAAGATACACGACTCTGGAAAATGATGTTGCTCCGACTATTTTCAACGAACTATACAAAAACTATAGCGTTAACTGCAAAACCAAAAAAAAATGTTCAAATAGTCACACAATTCTCAATACGATTTATTTATTGTTTAGATTTAAAACAAAAATCGTAAAACTATTCAATGAATTTGATAATTCAGTGCTAAAATGTTTAAAAAATAGTTAAAATACTGATACTAAAAAGTTAACAAATATTTTGAGCTATTAATGAAGATTTTTAAATATTTTAACTATTATAACAATTTTTAAATACTTTTAACTATTATTGATTATTAATGTGTGCATAATGACGTATATTGAGAATAATTTCATCATCTAACTTGCATTATACTTTGAATCGAGTGTCTTCTATAAGTGTTTTGAGTTTGCCGCCGAATAGTGACACAAAACCTCAGTTTTACTGTCAAGGCCGCCGTTCAACCGGGGCCGCTTTCAGATGCCAGAATACGGTCTAAACCCAATCCAGTGTTATATAGAGATCAGTGAATGGGGGACAGTAAATAAGCAAGAGGAGAAATTGGAGAATAGTCGGAGCGCGTAATCGTAATATTGGTTGGTTGGGTAGATATGGAAGTGCGCAAAAGTGATCTTACCGAAGTGACTAAGTGTAAATAAATGAGAAGTGGGATGAATGAATAGAGAAACAGTTGGAGATAAATAAGAAGCGGTTGAAATAAATAAAATGACAGTGCTCGGTGCAAATAATCAATAAATGTAGTATTAGTGACTAATTTAAGTGTCGATAATAAGTAGAAATATTAAATAGTGGCTAAATGGAGTTATATAAGAGTAGCTTAAGGTAAACATAAATTATTAACTCACGAACGGGAGTTTAAAATTTTGTTATAATATGTTACTGAAAACATAGATCCATAATCTCACCTCACTTCCCGAAAAATCATGCACTTTCTCTTACCATCTCATGTTTTATCATATAGCGCTATCTTCTTTTATTAAAATTTTTGGTGAAGCAGCGAACTTTTAAGAGGTGGGAATACGGACCCTAGCCTCGGTGCAAAGAAAATGGGGCATTATCTACACTGGTTACTGTTAGACCTTTATCAAGTCTTGGTCCTATAATGGACTCTCCCTTCACACGCTTGCTTCACAGTTACATGTTGTTGTTGGAGTAGCTCTCAAGCAATTTAGATTTCGGCCCGACAAATATTTTTCACCCTTCTCAATTGTCTCGGGCTCAAATTTGGCTTCATAGGCGCACGCAGCGGTTCAGGGTTTTTTGCAAGTGAAAGTGAAGCGAGCTAGCCTATAATTAATTGATCAAAAAATGACTACTGTCTTAGTACCCCTGACAAAGCTTCATTTCACTAGAGAATCGTTGGTATCGCCGTCTCAAAAATTATTCAAACTACTAGGAGCGTCTATTCGAGGACCCTGCCGCTGACGTTAGTAAAGAAAAAATGTAATGCTACTGCTATTAAATTATTGAAAAACATCGTTGGGAAGTCATCTGCAAATATTTTGAAATGCAGGATTGTTCATTTCATGTTCATTTCCTTTTCTCTATTTAATCAATACATTAAGAAAATTTATACGCAAATACTACACAATTAAAAATGCGCTGTTCAAAAACTAAGTTCTAGATTATTAAAGATATTTATAATAATTTGAAACTGTAGGCCTAGGAGAAGTTCCTCTCTTTCCCTACCGGTTGAAAGTTACGTTCGTTTGCTTAAAGCCGTATTTAAACCTGTTATATTTATGTTCTGAAGGTGAAAGAGATTTGCTGGTCAAAAGCTGAGGGGGTCCTTGAGTACAGCACCGCCTAGTCTTTCGATAATTACGCCACTGAGCTCAATATACAAAAAGTCAATAAACGTGTCAATTCCAATAAATTTTCCGAAAACTAGTTGAATTCTTTCTAAAAAACATTTTCATTGGCTGGGACGGAGCTCGTACTTTAAATTTCGATATTATCAACAGTGCAGGAGCAAATTCAAAGAATTAAAGAATCATCTTGATGATTAAAGCGCATTTTTTGTAGCTCATGAATGTTTGTTACTTCAGAGATTTAACAAATAACTATACCCCACAATTACTGAGCTTAAAATCAAGCAGTTTGGGCAAACTTGCGAAACAGCAGCATCCATTTAGTACCAGTTTCAAATTGTGACTGTTCTATACATAACATGTGCACGTACAAACTCAAAAGGACCTTTTATCATAGTTATTTTTAAATGGGTGCAATTACCTTCAAAACTATAGATTTGAGAAAATGAGTAACGAATGGTCATATACTGACCTTATTTGATCATAGAAACAAAAGTTCAATTCATTCTGATAATAACACCGAAAACCGCATGTCAATATCTTGTGTCCTTTCCGAGATATTGAGATAAATAGTTTCTAGCCTAAAATGGGTACTTACTCATATAAGTTTGAAATTTAGGGCATAAAATTTGATTACTAACATGTCGCTCATTCTGTGCAGCAATTTTCAGATTTTAATTATGCATAGTTTAGCAGTAAATATCTTTTGAGTTTTTATTTAATTTTTTACCTAAAACTGGGTTTATGAATACAAAAATCAAGCAGTTTATGCAAACCTACAAAACAGCGGTTTAAAATTGTAAGTGCTGTAGTTGTTGAGAACTCAGCGTCACGCCAGACAGCCAAAGTGCATATAATAGCGTATTTTTTTGCAAAAATGCACTAAAAATCTTGTAATAACTATTTACTTGGCAAGAATCAGCTTTTTCCATAAAAGCACACATCACAGTAGGTGACAAAACAGATTTCATTTTAGTCTTGGCACAATCAGCATTCGATAGAATCTTTACAATAGTTTCTTGTAATTTTATGGCTATCTGTCTATCTTCTTTCGTATTGCCCCATCCAGCTACAGTAGCATACTGGTTATCAAAATTACTATCTAAAATATGAAAAAATTTATAACAGAAATATTGCAGACACTTCTTATGTTTTACCTTCTTCCGGTAAACATACCGGTAGAACATTATCTGAGAATTTAATTTTTTTGTCTACTTTTATTAATGCAATATCATTTTCATCATACATTTGATAACTGTAAAACTTTGGATGAAGAAATACTTTTTTTGCGCTGTACATATTTTTTGGTATTTTTGCTCTACGATCATGAACTCCAATTTGTAAAGTGATATCTTCTTGTTTCGTCCTACATAAATTTATTTAAAATTCTTCAATATTTATTAGGAATAATTATTCACCATTTCACGCAGTGTCCAGCTGTTAAAATATATTGGTCGTTAATAATAGCCCCCCCACAATATAAATTACCCTTATTGTAAATAGGAACTATCCATGGATACTCGTGAGGGAGGGCAGTCCAGCCACCAACAATTCTATCTGTATTTCCAGTGAGTCCACATTCTAGAATGATCAATTAATGTCACAAATATCGTAGAAAGCGGTTAATGTTATTTATTATACTTCATAACGATGATTGTTTATCATCTAAATGTCGATTGGCTTTTAAAGTAAAACGAAATCATATATTTTTAAATTTTTCATGATACCAATTTCAAAATAGAAAATTGCTTATATAATAGTGTCAACTGACTTTTAAGTCTAATCATAAATAATTTCATTACAAGTACATTTCTTTCAACAAAAGATGAAATTGAGAGCGGGCGCCACTCTCAATAATTACATCTTTTGTTTCGCGTATATATATTTTTTGTTAATTTAACAAATGTATGAAATATTTACCACATTGCAGAGGGCGTACACACTGTACCTGAAAATTAAAAATCTTTTAGCATATTACCAATAAAAGATATTCATTTCAAATTATGATTAAAAAAAGATAATTATACATTTATCGCAAATTTTTTTGTCGAATTGCACAGTTTCAAATGAATCACCACTAATCCACAATATGCAATTTTTAAATTATAATAATACTTACTAGAGAGAAAACATGAATTGTAAAAATTAGAAAAATAGTAGCTGTGTATGTAAGCATGATTTCGTTATTACTAATTTGATCTTGAATTGAAAAATGAAATCTTTTATTTCAAACTATTGCAAATCATGGAAATAATTGCAAGATAAAGCAATCGGAACGACCCAATGTATAATTGAATCTCAAATTGCATGACGCATAGAAGTTATCAAAAATTTTATCATTTTGGCCATTGTTAAAGCTTTTTATGAAGTTTTATCTTGGTAAAACTAATTTTTCAATTATATAGTTTCAAGATTTTATTCATCTTGCTTAGAATCTGTGGAAATATACTTTACAACAATTTTTAATAACAATTCATTTGAAGTAGTTTCGTTTTTAAAGGTGGAAATAATTCAATTTATTTGGTCTTTGTTTCATTGTTTTTGCATTCATTTATCCAATCCATATAATGGGAGACATCTGTATATACTCCAAGAGCACCTGGCGCCGCACAACCAAAACCAAAAGTTGTTATTCCTAAAAAAAAAATCAGATTTATATGACTGGAAATAAATTGATGGTTTGGTGGTTGCTATTTGTGACGTTATAAATTGTATATGTAGTTATATGTACGCACTAAAAAAACATGAATTGCACATGCGCACCAGTAACTTTAATTTTATCTCAGTTAAAAACGGTCCAAGCCTTCTGATCGGCCGAAATGTAAACACGATTCCCTCACATTAAATGCAGGACTCAAAACAAGATTGCTAGAAATGAATTCAGGAAACAAAAGCAACAAATATATTCACATATTACCTGAATAGAGACAAATTTAAATGTTCGAACTGCCAAAATCTATTTATGATAAATAATGAACGACTGACAAATAATGCAACTGACAGGTAGTCTGGTTGCCATTTTGGCCAATCAGAAGTCTTGAATTATAGTCCTATAAGAGCCCTTGAACTGTTCTAAACTGAAATTAATTATAGGTACAGATATTGTAGAATAATTAATGTAAATGAGTCATTTTACACCAATTTCCAAGCTTAAAAAAATATATATTGAACAATAAGTTTATACTTCCGCTAAGACGAGTTTTGAATGTTTGTTGCGAGTGAGAATAAGCTGGCAGTCTCATTTTATAAAATGATGTGATTTTTTAGTATGTTTACCTAATATCATATATTTATACTCTTCAATTATAACAAGAAGAGGTCCTCCGCTATCTCCTTGGCATGTATCAATTCCCCCGTTGAGATATCCTGCGCAAAAAGCATCATGCAATTGAGACGAATCCATCTCTTGATTTGTCAACATTTGGCGACAAGTTTTATCCGACTGTATTTTAACTACAGCTTCTCTCAAAAAACACGGAAGTTGGGAAGTATCTGACATCTCTTTACCAAGACCTATGATAGTTCCATTTCCAATTTTTGTACGACTATTGTCATCATATTCTGAAAAAACCAATAAATAGTTATCACAAGGGCTTAAATCTTTGTTCTAGACTGACTCACTAGTCTGTGGGAGGCACGCAGGCATAAAAGTTGTTTCTTTATCCATTTCAAGCAGAGCCAAATCGAAATATAATGTGCCTCCATAATATTGTTCAGGAATATGCACTTTTTTGACAGAATGAAACTGGACTCTTTCCTCTTCAATACAATTATTATCTACACCTATTTTAAGTAAATATATATCTTCCAGCTTGTATAATCCTTGCCTAAAAAAAAATGTTAACTGAAGTAATACCAAGTGTAGATCTAAAAATAATAAATCATCAAACATGAAATAATACTTTTTGAGAAAATACAAAGAATTTAACTTGAAAAGCAATTAAATTTATATTTAATAGTTTATATGAAATTATTGCTACTAACTTCACACTTCCAAAGAAAGGTCCGAAGCAATGAGCAGCTGTTAACACATGTTTCTTGCCGATTAAGGTTCCTCCACATTCCAGTTGTAGGGTATCATTTGCTAAAACTAATGCTACATACCAAGGATATTTGAAATAGCCAATTTTTTCACCTCCCACTATACGATCGTATGCCCTTTCTAAAGTTATACCACACGCTGAAAAAATGTTCACTATAGATATTTGTACACAATAATACAAATAAAATATATGATTGAAAAAAATAAGAAAGACCGTTTTCTACCTTTCAGTGTAAGTAAACCAGACGGAGTAAAATATCTTTATTCAAATTCGATCTTACCATCTTCTCCTTTACTGCAAACAAAAAACAGAAAAAATAAGCACAACTTTAAACGAAGAAGAAACATTTTGACTGAAATTGAACCAAATAGCAGTTCAAAATCAGTCTATTACTTCAGAACTACTTCAACGGTACGTATTTATAATCAACTAAGTATTGCTATATTCGTTAAATATTATAAATTAGGCTATTATACGAAGTAGTCTGTGTGTAGTGAACATATTAAAAAAGTTTCTGATTATTTAAAACTTCGATATATTAATGTCCGACTAATCTATTATATATTTCATGATATTGACTGTAAGCAAGATACGTCAAAAGAGAAATAATTGCAAAAATAAAAGATAAACATAAATTCTAAATAATCTTTACGAATATTAAGCACAATATTTCATGTAATGCTAAAATGACAGCAGATATTACTAAATTAATCTGTAAAATTTAAATTACAGTTCTCAAATTGGCCAAATAATTCATCCTGCAATAAATCGGCAAATTTTTTAAATGGTTTCAAAAGTTCCATCTTTTTGTCGGCCTTCCTCTTGCTTTGTTTAACCAAGGTTTCCATGCAGTTGGTTTTTTTTCCATTCTATCATTATCCATTCTCATAGCATGCCCAAGCCACATTGTGCTTTGATATGTCTAACTATATCAGCACGCTCTATCAATTCATTCAATTCATGATTCTTCCTCAATCTGTTTACGCCATCGTGCGTGGGACCGTATATTTCCCGCAAGACCTTTCTTTCCGTTACAGATCTAATTAATGTCATAAATTTTTATTTTGGACGAATGGCTGATTGAGTGTTAAAAAAAGGTGAAAAAAATTTAAGGTGCATACATTTGGATGTGCTGATTCACAATCAAAAAGAATTATTTCAAAATTCGCAAAATTAAGGAGGGTGTTTCAACAAGAGTACATTTCTAGTGCCTTTGGTCGATACTAATAAATGAGTATTTTAACCACGTAATTAAGTTGAATAACAAATTAATTAATTTCATTCTGTCCTTTTGTAATAATACCTACACTGTCACTGATCATAAAATTGAGTAGTTGAACATTGATGTGGTTTCTTTATAAAAGTAATAAAACATGCCTTCTTATGTATGGTCGTGCTAATGGAAACGCACTTCAAGCGCGGCGTCTTTATGAAGAAGCCTATTCAAATCGCGCATTACCTTCATCCAGAAATCTTTCAAAAAGATCTCAACGATTGAGGGATACTGGTTCACTACATAAACGTTCTGCCGATAGTGGAGGACAGTACTTACACCCGAAGTTGAAGAAAGAATGTTAGATATTATTGAAGAAAATCCCGAAACAAGTGTTTGAAGGATATCCGCTGAAGTGGGTATCAGTGGTCCCCTTGTTTGGAGAACTCTACATTCTCAGCTTCTAGATCCGTACCACTTTCAACGGGAACAAGCCCTCAATCTTCCTGTTTATCAAACCAGAATGAAATTTTGTCTGTGGATTTTACACTAGAATGCCGATAATCCAGATTTCGTGTTGAATATTATTTTTACAGATGAGGCCGGTTTTACTAAAGATGGAATATTCAATTTTCATAATAATCATTCCCGTTGTCGAATCACACCATCAAGAGTGATTTAGCCTTAATATCTGGTTCGGCATTTTAGGAGACACTTTAATAGGACCAGTTTTTTTGCCCCATACGTTAAATGCTGCATATCACGATTTTCTACAAAATAAGTTACTAATGCTCTTAAAAAATTTATTAATTAATCAAAGGATGAATATGTGGATTATGCAAGATGGAGCTCCGCCTCATTTTACGCTTCGTGTTAGAGAGCACTTGAGCCACAGGTTCCCTGGAAGATGGATAGGAAGAGAAGGTTTTGTTCAATGGCTTCCTAGATCTACGGATTTAACACCACTTGATTTTTACTTACTTGTACTAAGTATAAGAGAGTATTGTGAAACCGACAAAATTCACCTATCGAGATTTTGATGGAAATATCCGTTTTGAGTATCCCTGAATCCATTTTGACTGTTTTTGGTTTGATGTCGATATGTATGTTCGTGCGTTCGTGCGTGCGTAACTCGCAAATCTCAAAACTGGTTGAACGTATAATGTTGAAATTTTGTATTTAAGACTGGTATAGGGTCTAGTTGTGCACCTCGAATTATCGTTCCAATCGTCTGTACCGGAAGTGCACTTTACTTGAAACTTTTTTCGAATTTCTCTAATAAATCCAGAATGATCAATCGTAGGATGTTGAAATTCAGTATTTAAACTTGATGTATCAGAATGGTTATCTGCTATTTTTGAAAGAATTGGCCAGGCCAGAAGTGCACTTTACTTGAAACTTTTTTGAATTTTTTGCATAAATATAGAATGATCCGCCATAGCATATTGAAATTTCGTATAAAGAATTTCTATAAAATCTTATTGTACATCCTGTATTATGATTGTAATCGGCTAAACCGGAAGTGCACTTTACTTGAAACTTTTTTTTAACTTTCCGCGTAAATTCAGAATGATCAGCCATAGGATACTGGAATTTAGCATTTGAAATTGCTGTAGCATCTAAATGATTCTATTTTTATTACAATCGGCTGAGTTGGAAGTGCACTTTATATGACAGACTTTTTGAATTTTCCGTATAAATTCTAAACAATCAGTCGTAAAATATTCAAATTTGGTATTAGGCACTTTTATAATATCTAGTTATACACCTTGCATTACGATTGCTATCGACTAAGCCGGAAGAGCACTTTATTCGAAACATTTTTTGAATTTTTCACCTAAATCCTAAACGACTGAACGTAGATAGTTAGAATTTAGTATTTAGGACGACTATACCGTCTAGATACTCATATCCTATTTTTATTGAGATCCACCGAGCCGGAAGTGCACTTTACTTGACAACCGTTTGGAATTTTTCGCATAAATTCGAAACGATCAGGTGTAGAATATTGAAATTTGGTATTTCAGTTTGCTGTAGCATCTGAATGATTGCCTACTATTTTTATAGCAATAGACTGAATCGGAAGTGCACTTCAGTAGGAATTTATTTTTTAATTTTGCGCATAAATTCAGATCTGTTGGCAGTCGTAGAATTTTGGAAATCAGTATTTAGGAATGTTGTACTATAAGAATAATGGCCTACTGTTTCCATAACAACAGACTTGGCTGAAAGCGCATTTCACTTGACAGATTCTTAGAATCTCTCTCACTAGAAATGTACTCTTCTTGAAGCACCCTCATAATTTTGCGAATTTAGAAAGACATATTTTTGATTGTGAATCAGCATATCGAAATGTATATGCCATAGAATTTTAGCACCCTGTACTCGTATTGCCAGCACTTATTCTGCTATTTAATTCTTCCTCCATCAGGTTATCTTCATTTATTAGTGAACCAAGATACTGATATGAGCTTACTGTCCCTATATCGCAATCATCCAAGTTGATGATTTCTCTATTATACCTTTTCGTTTTTGAATGTATAATTTATTTATTTTTGTCCGCATTTATAAACAAACCAAAATTTTTGGCTTTGCCTTTCAACATACTTAAAGTTTCCTTCAAATTTGTTATATTCTTTGCCATAATAACAACGTCATCCACTAGCAGCTTTTTTAAATATCAATGCAGACAGGGCATCACCTTGTTTCAACCCAATGTTTGTTTCAATAGTTTCGGTATATTTGTTTTGTATGACTATTGGCGAGTCTTGCTAAGCGATACTCTATCTGGTGGCACGGAAGTGTGATAAATTGTACATATAAGCATAGATGGGATTTGTGTTGTTTTCTTTAAATTTAAACAAATTTAAGCATTAAATTTTATACTGCACTATTTGTCGGCATGAGTAATGTTCATTGTTCCGTATACGGATGTAAATTCGTACAAAAAAGACAGAAATTCAAGTTTTCACTCAAACAGAAAAAATAGATAAGTTAAAAGCTTGGAACATGAAATCAAAGAATGGAAAACCAATCAGTAGGTTTATGAAAGTGTGTTCCTCTCATTTTGATGAGAATGACTACCTTTATAGAGGTTAGTTATTCCAGCATAATATAGGAATAGTAAGAGATAATACTTATATTTAAGAGTATAATCTGAGATAAATTTCTTATAAACCTCATTAAAATAAGTTTTGGGTGAATAAATAAAATCACTCAAACGGGTTCTAATTATAATAAGGTCAAGAAATTTATTTCAACATATACTCCAATTTTTTGTAGTCATCCTGTAGGCTCTTGCTTTCGTTTATAATCAAGTGACAAATTAAGCACTTGATACAAAACAAAAGAATAGCCGATTATTCCTGCATGCAGCTAAATATGACTAATAAAGCACCTGGTGAATAATAAAAGTACAGCCAAAATATTTCGGTAGTGTCGATGTCTGACGGCAAAGTGCGTAAATATTAATTTCATCTGTTATATTTTCATTCAAAACACCGCATAATAATATATGTCCGGCATCTAAAACTTCTCTTTCGCATACACATCTAGAATTGTGATCTGCATTTAAATATATGATATATTATTTTCAATTTCAGCTTTATTAGGATATCCATTCTGTAGAAAACAGAATATATTTAAAAGGCCATCATTTACTAATCTAATAATTCAAAAAACAACCAAAATACTTACTTTTGAACTTCGAAGATTATATAAATAAAGTTTAAAATTCCCGATATTTAAACTATATCATATAAAATTAAATCAACTTATAAAATTTCTATGCTTTATAATATATATACAACAAAAAAATTATAGAAATAAAAGTAGTATGTAAAAGTTATTGGTAATTATATTAATATTATACCTTACTGCTAAACACACTGAATCACAGCTCCGTTAGTTCCTGATATTCTCACTTGGCGCTGCGAGCTTAATCAGACTCGTCAATAGCCGCTTTAAATTTTTCCCATGTTATTTTAACTATCCCTATTAATTTTGACGGTATTAAAGGCTCTTGTTAAAGGAAACCAATTTGAGTGGACAGTATTTATTGTGATTTTAAATTCAAAACTAAAATACCAAAATGAGGCGAATCTCCTTTCGATATTTAGGATACAAGAGAAAGACTTTGGCTATAGCAAAATAATAATTCATTACCTTGTTAATCCTAGGTCAGTACCATATTCCGAAGACGATTTAGAAGGGTTCAAAACAAAAAAATTCTTCTATGTAAACAGCTTCACCATAAATTTTGCCAAGTTGATACCAAATAGTCTCTTGATTGTAATATCTCTACATTTTACGATAGAGCTTTCGACTAACTGAATCCAACTTGATTCAGTTGAATGCTATTTCTTTTCACATGTGAAATACAAATTGAGGTGCTGTCTGTAGAGCTCTCAATTATAAACTCAACTAATTATATTTCATTCAAGGAATATGTCGATTGAAACTTTTCAAATAACACTTCCAATAAGTGTGTCTGAGCTTTGAGCTACCAAATGCAACTGACTGTTTACATTCCCTTGTTTACCAAATAATCTCGGTTAGTTACGAAAAGCATTATTTATTTAACTTTTTTCCCGATAAAGCGGATCAAAAATGTTCAAACCCTCAGTATATCCTTATCTAATTAGTAAAAGCAATAACTTTGCTTTTCACCGACCTCAACAGACGGAATAACTAAAATTAATCTAAAATAAATAAGTTTTTTGATTGTCAATTGTTTTTTTTTACAACTTGACCAGATTATATCAAGTTTGGGATCAACTAAAGCAATTGGACATAAAAATGGCTATTGTAAAATAAAATAGTAATTTCATATAAACATTATCTTTCACTTTTAAATATGCAATTAATTGATACGACACTCTAAATTTATGAGAAAGCAATGAAATTGACCTTAAAATTCATGGTTGGGGAAATATTGTGCTAGCCACAGCAGATTTTTCAGTTAGTTTTAAGACCATAATTTAACTGAATTTAAACTTCATTTATCTTGTAATCTTAATTTTCATATATAATGAGTTATTGTAAATGTTGAAATACTAATGTTTAATTTATTTTTTAATATGATATTGAGATAAATTTAATCCGAAAGTCATTTTCAACTTAAACTGTATTTTACATGAACTTTCGATAACAATTCTATTAATTTAGTGTTTTGTTAAAAAATTCTCCTTGAAGCTGGAAAAATTCTAAAATCATTTTATTCATCTTCATTCTTGCTTTTATTTATCCAATCCAAATAATGGGAGACGTCTGTATATACTCCAAGAACATTTCGTTTTGCACAGCCAAAACCAAAAGATGTTACCCCTGAAATAAAAATAGACTCATATAACTAGAGATGAATAAATAATTTGGTGTATATAGAAAGTGATGAATGTGGCTGAAAAAGCAGAAATGAGTCAGTTGCGATTAAATGAAAAGCTTTTGATAAAAATACATGTAGAAAGAAACCAACAAATGAATATTTTATATATAATAATATTTTTATCCGTCTGATTGAAGATGTACGGTCCCTAAAATGGGATATTAATGTTTCTTGCGAATTTAAAATGGAAAGAACTGATACTCTCATTAGAGCAAATATTGTTTTCTTCCAAAATACCTAATAATGTATATTTATTCTTTCCAGTTGTAACAAGTAGAGGTCCTCCGCTATCTCCTTGGCATGTATCAATTTTCCCTTCAAGATACCCTGCACAAAAAACATCATGCATCTTAGACGGATCCTCATTTTGAGATTTCAACATTTTGCGACAAGTTTCATCTGTTTGAATTTTAACTGTAGCTTCTCTTAAAGTACACGGAAGTCTAAAAGCACTTGAGCTTTCTTTGCCAAGTCCCATGATGGTTCCATTTCCAAACTTTGTACGACTATTGTCATCATATTCTGAAAATTTAGGAATTTTGCATACAAAACCAATAAATAGTTTTTACAAGGGCTTGAATGTTTGTCTTAGATCTTGTATAATTGACTCACTAGTCTGTGGGAGGCACGCAGGCATAAAAGTTGTTTCCTCATCCATTTCAAGAAGAGCCAAATCGAAATATAATTTGTCATTATAATATTCTTTAGGAATATGCACTTTTATGACAGAATAAATCTGAACTCTTTCCTCTTGGATACAATTATTATCAACACCCATTTTAACTAAAAATATATCTTCTAATTCGACTTCTCCTTCTCTGAAAAAAAAAATCAAGTAATACCAAGTGTAAATCGATAAATAACAAATAAACAAACATGAAATGATAAAGGAAAAAATTATTATTACTAACTTTACTTTTTCGAAGAAGGGCTTGAAGCAATGAGCAGCTGTTAACACATACTTCTTGTCGATTAGGGTACCTCCACACACCAGTTGTTTAGGATTATTTGCTAAAACTAATGCTACATACCACGGATATTTGAAATAGCCAACTGCTTTACCCCCGACTATACGATCGTCTGGCTTTTCTAAAGCTATACCGCACTCTGAAAAATATTTTTTTTGTTTTCATAAGTTGTACAATAATTTATATTAGTTTATAGAGTAATCCAAAATTAAGCTTCTATATATCACTGAAAATAAACCAAAAAAGATGATGTTTCAATTAATCTTTAACCGTTCTCCATTTTTCAGTACAAGGAAGCTAGATAGTGTGAAATATATTTATTTAAATCCGATTTTACCATCTTCTCCTTGACTGCAAGCAAAGGTGAGAAAAATTAAACACAACTTGAAATAAGAAAAAAACATTTTAATTTATCTAGAGCCCAATAGCTGTTCAAAGTCAATCTACTATTTTAAACTGGTTTCAATTATTGTACGTATTTATAGTCAACTGAATATTGCTATATTCGTGAAATATTCTTATTTATGCTTTTTGGAACATATTTTTTTTTTTGTATCTAAACGGATATGAAAATTGTTTGATAATATGAAATCGTAAATACATTAATGTCGAACTAATCCATAATTTTAAAGTATATGTTGCTAACCAATTAAAGGGGAAATTATTACCAAGGGTTATATAAGTTTATATAGCACACAGAAAATAAACATATATTTTAAATAATCTTAATGAATATGAATACATATTTTTTCTGATGATGGTAAAATGACGGAAGTAGATATTACTAATAGTCATCGATTACCGCTCACTTGAAACTTCGTGAGTGACTTCATTGTGATGAGTCCGACAGCTTTCACATTTGACGAAATTCTTGATTTAGGGGCGTTTTTCAGCGAGGGCTAATTGAACATGTCAATTTCATGAAGCCTTAAAAATGTATTACCGTCATATTGATGTTTACACTAATCGAAAGATTTTTTGATTATAAAATTAAAAATAATATTGTCCGACATGAATATTGGGGGCCAGCGGTGAATCCGACAAGCCGCACTTGTCACAAGTGCGTTGCAGCGTTGGTATGAAAACGGATTACCGCTAGTCTGAGATTTTGAGGACGTGTTCAATTTTTTTTCTAAAATTTGGTAATTTTGTTCGACAAATTTTCGGGGGCGTTTTCTCAGTCCGACACTGAAAACGTGTCAGGATTATAACAATTCCTTCATCAATGACCGCTTTTCTGACCAAAACAGTCATAATTTGAAAATATATTATCTGTCCAAAAAACATATTGTTCGACAGAAATATTGGTTCTTATCGTCAGTCCGACAAGAAAACGCTCGCCTATATATAACTCAGTTTTTGACGTATTCAATATTAATAGATAAATAATGGACGTTGTTTATAAGCTAGTAATGAATAATTCATTAACAAAATAATTGAAAAAAAGTAAAGTATAAAATTGAAAAATAAATATATCATTATATCGCTAAATTAGAACGTTACTCACTTTAATCTTCCATCCCCGGGGGTTCCAAGTAGAATGAAATTAGTATTCGATACTCCATCCGAATCTAAAATTAGGATTAGTGGTTCCCATTCAAGATTTTGAAGTGACTTTCTCCCCCGACTATAGGAAGGGAAGAGAGATCTTTGAAATTTTTGTTTAGTCATTTTCTCATTCGGTGCATATTTCTCCAGATATACTTCAAATATGCCATATCTCACATTCTCCACACAGATTTCAACTAAGCCAAGTTTCACCTCATGTGCGCGGTACAAAGTTTTCTCTTCACGTCGTAAAATTAAAATGGGACACCTGTATATACTTTCAGCTTTCTGCACTCGATCATATAAACTTCAAGTATGCCAAATATCAAATTTTTTCGTGCGTGCAATATGCTTGAAAAGGGATACAAAGCTTCCTCTTCACGTATTAATATATAGATTAAAATGGGACACCTCTGTATATAATTTTCGCTTTCTGCACATCTCCATATAAGTATTGAGTATGCCAAATCTCACACTGCTCCCTGCATGCAATATGCTTAAAAAAAATTTTGCTCCTGACGTAAGTATTAATATATAGATATCACAGTTGAAGATAAATTTGAATGATATTTGAGGTGATTATCACAGTATACTGACTTTATATCACACATTTGATTCTAAAATAATATTAATATATTGGTGCACAAGACTTTTTTATTATTTATAATCAATAATCATACTGACTTGATATGCATCACAGTTGAAGGTAATAGAGCAAGATCCCAGGCCCGCCAGATCTTACTTATTTTCTGAGAAACAAAATGTGTCGAATAGAGTAGTGTTTGTATGTACTTTGATCATACCCATACTAGCTAGTTTGTGGCGACGGCCAATTTACAGATACGAGATGCTAGCGGTACTTTAAGACATTATTCACTTTTCTTAAGGTCTTGAGTGCTGATTTTGAGGTATGTTCCAGGAAATATTGTTTAAAATTAATAATCAACACTGCTAGACACTTTCCATCGGTGGTAATTTCTGCAAGACTCTTTAAAGCTCACAAAGAATATCTGATCTTGCTTATAGTTTGAGTGCTAATTTTTATATATGACACTCAGGGTACAATTTCAATACTTTTTGTCAACAGCTAGATTAATCGTAGGGCTAAACATTTCCCAGACAAATCTCAAATATCGCTGTGAGTAAAAGCGCGAGGTCACTACTTGTATGCTTGATAGTAAGTAAAGTATCTATGGGCATCTAACTTTTCCTTGGTCTGGCTATTTATAAAAAGTCTTGAAATTGCTCACTGAGTATTATATATGAAAATTAGGACTCAGACTATGAGTAAGATAACGATATTTTTTTGCGAGCTTTAACGCGTTTAGCAGGAGTTACTGCCGATGAGAAGTGTCTGGCAGTATTGATTATCAATTATCAACAATATTCTCTGGAACATACATAAAAATCAGCACTCAAACTTCAAGAAAAGTGAGTATTGTCTTGATGTACCTATAACACCTCGTATCTATAAATTGGCCGTCGGCACAAACCAGTAAATATGTGTATGATCAAAGTACCGACTAACACTATTCTAATTTACAAATTTTGTTTCTCAGAAAATAAATAAGGTCTGGCAGGTCTGGGATCTTGGACTATAAATTTGAATGATATTTGTGGTGATTACTGTTTATCACAGTATACTGACTTTATATCATACATTTGATTCCAAAATAATATCAATATATTGGTGCACAAGCCTTTTTTTATTATTTATAATCAATAATCATACTGACTTGATATGCATTTCATATATGTATATGCCTATGAACACAGCTGCATTTATACCACATATTTTCGCTTTTTCTGAGGTATTGTCCCACTCAAATTGTCGGGCATGTATATAGTAATGTTCTAGACACTATTTGAATGGAAAATAAAAAACATAGGGATGAGCGGTCATTGCTGAAGGAACTGTTATAATCCTGACATGTTTTCAGTATCGGACTGAGAAAACGCCCCCAAAAATTTGTCGGACAAAATCACCAAATTTTAGAAAAAGAATAATTGAACACGTCCTCAAAGTCTCAGACTAACGGTAATCCGTTTTCATACTAACGCACTTGTGACAAGTGCGGCTTGTCGGATTCACCGCTGGCCCCCAATATTCATGTCGGACAATATTATCTTTTATTTTATAATCAAAAAATCTTTCGATTAGTGTAAACATCAATATGACGGTTATACATTTTTAAGGCTTCATGAAATTGAATTGTTCAATTAGCCCTCGCTGAAAAACGCCTCCAAATCAAGAATTTCGTCAAATGTGAAAGCTGTCGGACTCATCACAATGAAGTCACTCACGAAGTTTCAAGTGAGCGGTAATCAACGAAAAATTTATGCCCTGTCTCACGGACTATAAACTGATCTGTAAAATAAAAATTACAGCTGTCAAACATGTTATAATGAAGCCGAATTTTTTTTATAATAATAACTTCAAAAGCTGCCTCAAGTCACGCTGATCTACTCAGTTGATAAATTTATTTATGTTCGACTGCTTCATAATCATGTAGTTTATGGTTGCATTTGGTGCCCATAATGTGCCACTTAATTGGACTAGGACTTTTACTTTATATAATTGGACGGAACTGTCACTGTCAAAAAAAAAATTTTTTTTATTGACATGAAATAAATTCAAACAATTAAATCAACATATCATTTATTATTGTAATGAATACTTATAACAAAATTGGTATTGTCGCGAATATTCAGACCCGAAGATAAATTCTTCTTGTTACAAAAACAATTTACTCTCAATATTTGTGATTCTTTGGCACTTGCAGCCAACAGTTCTGAAGTATCCATTTATTCTTTTCTATCATATTTATTCTTTTCTACTCTTTCTGAAGTATCCATTTAATCTTTTCTATCGTATTCAATCTCTTCTACACTTTCTGAAGTATTAATTTCATCTATTAAATTGTATTTAATATTTTTGACATCTGCAAACAAACAATAAAAACAATTGTAACAATAGCAACACTAGCAAAGCACACCAAGTTATACTTACTGAATTTTTGAATAGGGAAATCAAGAAATATTTTCAGAAGATATCCTGCGTCTTTAGAGCAGTCGAACATAAAGCTTTGTATGTAATTCGTACATAAACAAACTTTATAGACTCGCCTTCCTTATTAGACTCGCTCGCGCTGCTCGCTCGTCCATAACCAGCGGCTCGTCCAATAAAGTTCTATATTATATACTAATTACATAAATAGCTATTATAATGTCATAATTTTCAATTTTATTGGCGAGTCTGATTAAGCTCGCAGCGCCAAGTGATAATATCAGGAACTACCGGAGCTGTGAGTGCCAATTCACAATGTACGTAAACATAAGGAGTACGTAAAAACATAAACGTAAGGAATTATGTATGTTCACAATGATCGTAACGTAAAATATCAAAATAAAGTGTTTTTTTCATTTTACGTTGGTACAAATTAGGGTTACTGATGTATTGTGTTGGTTTCTCTGACTGTCATTTTCAAATATTCTGTTGATTTCGATTCTGTTTCATGTTTACTGTTTTTCTTTGGTTTCACTTATGTTTCACTTTTAACAATTTGGAGTTTAGTTTGTTTTGTTTTATTGTATGATGTTTGATAAAGATCTTGCGATTGTTTCACTATTATTGAAACCAGATTGAAACTGCGTTATAAAAGTCGCCAACGAGAGAAATATTAAAACGAGGAAGAAATTGTTGGTTTTTTTATTAATAATTCTATGTCAATCATATTTAAAGCATGTTTCGATCCAGGATGTTGTCAACAGTCAGATGAAAACATGTGTTTAAAGTTGACGCATGCGCTATTAGTTGTTTCGTACGTAAACATAACATAAAGTTGAATTTATCTCAACTTTACGTTTTCATTACGTAGCTCTTATGTCAATACGTAAAGGTAAGAAATACGTAAGCGCATTGTGAACACGGGCATTGAAATACAGTAGTTCAACTTTATGTTTATGTTTACGGTTACGTACTCCTTACGTTTACGTACATTGTGAATTGCCACTGATTCAGTGTGTTTGGCCGTAAGGTATAATATTAATATAATTACCAATAATTTTTCAATACTACTTTTATTTCTATAATTTTTTTGTTGTATATATATTATAAAGCATAGAAATTTTATGAGTTGATTTAATTTTATATGATATAGTTTAAATATCGGGAATTTTAAACTTTATTTGTATAATCTTCGAAGTTCAAAAGTAAGTATTTGGGTTGTTTTTTGAATTATTAAATTAGTAAATGATAGCCTTTTGAATATATTCTGTTTTCTACAGAATGAATCCCAGTAAATAGTTCATTAAGCAGCCCACATAGGTAAGTATAAAATGTTTATGAAGTAATTTTTGACAAATCAGTCCCCAAAAAGTAGTGTTTGACAGATCAGTCCCAAAAAGTATGATCGCCTAAAAAATTATTTTTAAGTATTGCTTTTTTTAATAAATTGCTTCTCCAGAAAATAATCATTGTTTTCTGAAGAAGATCCGTGGTCTAGGGATCGAAACGTCAAAATATCCAATAAAATATAGAAAAATAATCAAAAGCAATTTATCATTAATTTAAATTCTGAAAAAATGTATAGATTATTGTTTTGGTTCTAGTTCGATATAATAGTATTACATTAACTGGATTATAATATCATAATGTTGACTGTAAATCAAGATACGTTCAAGGAGAAATTATTACTTACGACGTTATTTTTAAACAAAATGGCCAAAGCATTATAAAGCAATGTATACAAATGATTAAAATGATAAAAAAGAGAACTGTGTATGTAATCATGATTCCAATATATCTGATTTGATTTTTGATAATAACTCTTTTTATTTCAAACTATTGCAAAACATGATACGAATTGCAAGATTAAGAAATCTGAGCGACCAAGTGTAACTGAACTTCAGCAAATATTTAAATTAAAGAGCTTTTTTATAAATAAAATAGATAAACTGCTCAAAATAATTAAAGGCTCAAGTTTTCTAGCAATGGGATATATTTCAGATGAGTTTTGAACTATATTAAGAGTTTGAATATTAAAATACAGCATCTTCATTCGTTAACACTCTACATAATTGACAGTCATAATAATAATCAACCAGATGCTCAAGATTGTAGTGCAGTAAGTTCAAATCTAGCAGACGGAAAAAAACTTGACCCTCTAATTATTTTGAGTAGTTTCTATAACGAATAAAATTATGTTTGCTTTTATAATACAGTGCAAATAAAATATATCTCTCGAAAAAATTGAAAGACGATCCCTTAAAATCCTACTCTTTTACTTTTCAGTGTAAAGGTGCCGGACGGTATAAGATATCTTTATTGAATTCAATCTTACCACCTTCTCCTCTACTACCAGCAAAAAAGATGAGAAATAAGCACAGCTTGAAATAAGGAAGAAACATTTCGACATATAGCCAAATAACTGTTCAAAGTCAGCCTATTTGTATTTAATTTTAATTGCACGTATTTTACGTATCTTCCTTATAATACGAGTAATAGTATCATTATCAGCTAAGTATTGCTGATCCAGATGATCTAAAGTTGTGAACAAAATTTGATAGCGTGAAATTGTTTATTTCAATTAATGCATTTTTTATTGATTAATATCCTAAAATTCTACTTACAATAGATTTTTTCCTATTGAGATGATGTTATATTAAATATTTTAAAGATTACATGTGATCCTAATACTAAATTAGACAAAAGTGGAGTTTTCCTGAATTAACATCCGTATTTATTGAGCAGTTTTTGTCAATTTTTGCAGTCAAATGTGACAAACATTGCTGTCATTATTCCGATTCGATATTTTTTGTTTAAGTGAAGCTTAAAATTTAAGCTAGAGCGGTGCAACTGGCCATTAATGATTCTACTCATATCGACACTTAAATAATCACTGACACTGCACTTATTGATTTATTTGCTCCGAGCACTGTCTTCAATTTTGTTCAATCGCTTCTTATTTATTTTCAACAAGTTCACTTTTGCGCGCTCCGTTTCCAACCAACCAACCAATATTACTTCTACGCGCTCTGACTATTCCAACTACTAACTCTATTTATTCACTTACTGTTTGTCTCATTCGACTCAGTCTCCTGGTTTATTCACCTGCGGCTACGTTTTCTCGAATCTTTCCAACTATGCACGGTTATATCAAATGCAGTTTTAAGTTGACTGCTTGCGAGAAGCACATTATGCACACGCTGTTCTTATCGCAAGTTTAATTTGTACAAGCTACAATACTACTCACTTAAAATGATTTTATCTTCATTTTATCATATAGAGGAATAATTACTTTGGACATCCTACTACAGCATCAAAATGTGTATTAAAATTAATCTAAACACCAAAATAATAATATAATATTTATAATAGATAATTATAAAAAAAAAAGAAATTCAAGTTTTCACTCAAACAGAAAAAATAGATAAGTTAAAAGCTTGGAGCATGAAATCAAAGAATGGAAAACCAATCAGTAGGTTTATGAAAGTGTGTTCCTCTCATTTTGATGAGAATGACTACCTTTATAGAGGTTAGTTATTCCAGCATAATATAAGAATAGTAAGAGATAATACTTATATTTAAGACTATAATCTGAGATAAATTTCTTATAAACCTCATTAAAATAAGTTTTTGGTGAATAAATAAAATCACTCAAACGGATTCTAATTATAATAAGTTCAAGTAATTTATTTCAACATGTACTCCAATTTTTTGTAGTCACCTGTAGGCTCTTGCTTTCGTTTATAATCAAGTGACAAATTAAGCACTTGATACAAAACAAAAGAATAGCCGATTATTCCTGCATGCAGCTAAATATGACTAATAAAGCACCTGGTGAATAATAAAAGTACAGCCAAAATATTTCGCTAGTGTCGATGTCTGACGGCAAAGTGCGTAAATATTAATTTCATCTGTTATATTTTTATTCAAAACACCGCATAATAATATATGTCCGGCATCTAAAACTTCTCTTTCGCATACACATCTCGAACTGTGATCTGCATTTAAATATATGATATATTATTTTCAATTTTAGCTTTACTGGGATATCCATTCTGTAGAAAACAGGATATATTTAAAAGGCTATCATTTACTAATTTAATAATTCAAAAAACAACCAAAATACTTAGTTTTGAACTTCGAAGATTATATAAATAAAGTTTAAAATTCCCGATATTTAAACTATATCATATAAAATTAAATCAACTCATAAAATTTCTATGCTTTATAATATATATATACAACAAAAAAAAAATAGAAATAAAATTAGTATGTAAAAGTTATTGGTAATTATATAAATATTATACCTTACGGCTAAACACACTGAATCACAGCTCCGTTAGTTCCTGATATTCTCACTTGGCGCTGCGAGCTTAATCAGATTCGCCAATACCCAATAGCCGCTTCAATTTTTTTCATGTTATTTCAACTATCCCTATTAAATTTGACGGTATTAAAGGCTCTTGTTAAAGTAAACCAATTTGAGTGGACAGTATTTATTGTGATTTTAAATTCAAAACTAAAATACCTAAATGAGGCGAATCCCTTGTCGATATTTAGGATACAAGAGAAAGAAGCTATGGCAAAAGAGAATAATTTATTACCTTGTTAATCCTAGGGTCAGTACTTTATTCCGAAGACGATTAAGTAGGGTTCAAAAGAAAAGAAATTCTTCTATGTAATTAGCTTTACCATCAACTTGATTCAGTTGAATGCTATCCCCTTTCACATGTGAAAAGGAATACAAAATAGAACAGCACTTCCAATGAGGTGCTGTCTGTAGAGCTCTCAAGTATGAACCAGTATGAACTCAAATAATTATACTCCATTCAAGGAATATGTCGATTGAAACAACGCTTGCAATTAGTGTGTCAGTGCTTTGAGTTACCAAATGCAACTGACTGCTTACATTCTCTTGTTTACCAAATAACCTCGGTTAGTTACGAAAAGCATTATTTATTTTATGTTTCTCCCGATAAAGCGTATCAAAAATATTTAAACCCCCAGCATCCTTATCTAATTAGCAAAAGCAATAAATTTGCCTTTCACCGACCTCAAGCTCAATAGAAATCTAAAATGAATATTTTTTTGATTGTTAATTTTTTTTTTACAACTTGACCAGATTATATCAAGTTTGGGATCAACTAAAGCAATTGAACATAAAATTTATGGCTATTGTAAAATAAAATAGTGATTTTACTTTTAAATATGCAATTAATTGATACGACACTCTAAATTTATGAAAAAGTAATTAAATTGGCCACAAAATTCATGGTTGGGGAAGTACTGTACTGGTCGCAGCAGATTTTCCAATTAAATTTAAGACCATACTTTAATTGAATTTGAAATTCTTTATCTTGTTTAATCTTAATTTTTGTACAGAATAAGTAATTGTAACTGTTGAAATATTAGTTTTTTACTTATTTTTTATATTACTTTTGGCATAAATTCATTCCTAAAGTCATTTTCAACTTGAACTGTATTTTACATGAATTTTCAATAACGATTCTATTAATTTAATGTTTTGTTAAAAAATTCTCCTTGAAGCTGGAAAAATTCTAAAATCATTTTATTTATCTTCATTCTTGCTTTTATTTATCCAATCCAAATAATGGGAGACGTCTGTATATACTCCAAGAACATTTCTTGCCGCACAAGCAAAACCAAAAGATGTTACTCCTAAAATAAAAATAGACTCATATAACTAGAGATGAATAAATAATTTGGTGTATGTAGAAAGTGATGAATGTGGCTGAAAAAGCAGAAATGAGTCAGTTGCGATTAAATGAAAAGCTTTTGATAAAAATTGTATGTAGAAAGTAACCAACAAATGAATATTTCATAAACAATAATATTTTTATTTTATTATATATATAATGATGTACAAGTAAGTCACGTGATGTTCACGTCAGATTTTTTTGTATGGGGTTGTTCTAAAAGTTTGATCCATGTAACACCAGTACGCAATTTAGAAGAATTGCAAGAACGAATTGTGCAAAGCTGTGAAACAATTCAAAGAAAGTCGGGCATTTTTGAAAGAGTAAGGGCTATATACTTAAGAAGATGCAGAGCTTGCGTGGAGATGGAAGGAGGGTATTTTGAACATTTACTATAAAACATTTTTAATAATTAATAAAAACAAATAAATTTTGATGAATACCTGTACTTATTTGTTTATCGCTGTTCTGAAGAACAAAACGTTAAAATAAAATTAATTAATTTGTTATTCAACATTAATTACATGGTTAAAATATTCATTTATTAGCTTCATTAAGAATGTCGACCAGTGGCACTAGAAATGTAGTCTTCTTGAAGCACCCTCATAATTTTGGGACTTTTGAAAAAATTCTTTTTGATTGTGAATCAGCACATCGAAATGTATATGTCATAGAATTTTTTTACCCTTTTTTTAGCACCCTGTATAGTCGTATTGCCAGCACTTATTCTGCTATTCAATTCTTCCTCCATCAGGTTATCTTCATTTATTACTGATATGAGCTTACTGTCCCTATATCGCAATCATCCAAGTTGATGATTTCTCTGTTATACCTTTTCGTTCTTGAATGTATAATTAATTTATTTTTGTTCGCATTTATAAACAAACCAAAATTTTTGGCTCTACCTTTCAATATATTTGAAGCTTCCTTTAAATTTGTTATATTCTTTGCCATAACAACGTCATCCACTAACAGCTTTTGTACTTACTGGGTATGATGCGTTTCACAACTTCAATTGCCAAATTAAATATCGATGCAGACAGGGCATCACCTTGTCTTTTGTTTCAAAAGTTTCGGTATATTTGTTTTACATGACTATAACCGCTTTGGAATTTTTCAATGTAATTTCAAGTAACCTTATTAATTTTGACGATATGAGGGCTCTTGTTAAAGAAAGCCAATTTTAGTGGACTGTATTTATTATGATCTCAAATTCAAAACTAAAATACCAAAATGAGGCGAATCTCCTTTCGATATTTAGGATACAAGAGAAAGACTTTGGCTATGGCAAAATAATAATTCATTACCTTGTTAATCCTAAAATCAGTACCATATTCCGAAGACGATTTAGAAGGGTTCAAAACAAAAGAAATTCTTCTATGTAATCAGCTGTACCATAAATTTTGCCAAGTTGATACCAAATAGTCTCTTGATTGTAATATCTCTACATTTTACGAAAGAGCTTTCGACTAACTGAATCCAACTTGATTCAGTTGAATGCTATTCCTTTTCACATGTGAAAAGGAATACAAAATGAGGTGCTGCCTGTAGAGCTCTCAATTATAAACTCAACTAATTATATTTCATTCAAGGAATATGTCGGTTGAAACTTTTCAAATAATACTTCCAATAAGTGTGTCTGAGCTTTGAGCTACCAAATGCAACTGACTGTTTACATTCCTTTGTTTACCAAATAATCTCGGTTAGTTACGAAAAGCATTATTTATTAAATTTTTTTCCCGATAAAGCGGATCAAAAATGTTCAAACCCTCAGTATATCCTTATCTAATAATTAGTAAAAGCAATAACTTTGCTTTTCACCGACCTCAACAGACGGAATAACTAAAATTAATCTAAAATAAATAACTTTTTTGATTATCAATTGTTTTTTTTTTACAACTTGACCAGATAATATCAAGTTTGGGATCAACTAAAGCAATTGGACATAAAAATGGCTATTGTAAAATAGAATAGTAATTTCATATAAACATTATCTTTCACTTTTAAATATGCAATTAATTGATACGACACTCTAAATTTATGAGAAAGCAATGAAATTGACCTTAAAATTCATGGTTGGAGAAATATTGTGCTAGCCACAGCAGATTTTTCAATTAGTTTTAAGACCATAATTTAACTGAATTTAAACTTCATTTATCTTGTTTAATCTTAATTTTCATACATAATAAGTTATTGTGAATGTTGAAATACTAATGTTTCATTTATTTTTTTATATTACAATGAGATAAATTTAATCCGAAATTCATTTTCAATTTGAACTGTATTTTACATGAATTCTCGATAACAATTCTATTAATTTAGTGTTTTGTTGAAAAATTCTCCTTGAAGCTGGAAAAATTCTAAAATAATTTTATTCATCTTCATTCTTGCTTTTATTTATCCAATCCAAATAATGGGAGACGTCTGTATATACTCCAAGAACATTTTGTTTTGCACAGCCAAAACCAAAGGATGTTATCCCTGAAATAAAAATAGACTCATATAACTAGAGATGAATAAATAATTTGGTGTATGTAGAAAGTGATGAATGTGGCTGAAAAAGCAGAAATGAGTCAGTTGCGATTAAATGAAAAGCTTTTGATAAAAATATATGTAGAAAGAAACCAAAAAATGAATATTTTATAAACAATAATATTTTTATCCGTTTGATTGAAGATGTACGGTCCCTAAAATGGGATATTAATGTTTCTTGCGAATTTCCAAATGGAAAGAACTGATACTTTCATTAGAGCAAATATTGTTTTTTCCAAAATACCTAATAATGTGAATTTATTCTTTCCAGTTGTAACAAGTAGAGGTCCTCCGTCATCTCCTTGGCATGTATCAATTTTTCCTTCAAGATACCCTGCACAAAAAACATCATGCATCTTAGACGGATCCTCATTTTGAGATTTCAACATTTTGCGACAAGTTTCATCTGTTTGAATTTTAACTGTAGCTTCTCTTAAAGAACACGGAAGTTTAAAAGCACTTGAGCTTTCTTTGCCAAGTCCTATGATGGTTCCGTTTCCAAACTTTGTACGACTATTGTCATCATATTCTGAAAATTTAGGAATTTTGCATACAAAACCAATAAATAGTTTTTACAAGGGCTTGAATGTTTGTCTTAGACCTTGTATAACTGACTCACTAGTCTGTGGGAGGCACGCAGGCATAAAAGTTGTTTCCTCATCCATTTCAAGAAGAGCCAAATCGAAATATAATTTGTCATTATAATATTCTTTAGGAATATGCACTTTTATGACAGAATAAATCTGAACTCTTTCCTCTTGGATACAATTATTATCAACACCCATTTTAACTAAAAATATATCTTCTAACTCGACTTCTCCTTCTCTGAAAAAAAAAATCAAGTAATACCAAGTGTAAATCGATAAATAACAAATAAACAAACATGAAATGATAAAGGAAAAAATTATTATTACTAACTTTACTTTTTCGAAGAAGGGCTTGAAGCAATGAGCAGCTGTTAACACATACTTCTTGTCGATTAGGGTACCTCCACACACCAGTTGTTTAGGGTTATTTGCTAAAACTAATGCTACATACCACGGATATTTGAAATAGCCAACTGCTTTACCCCCGACTATACGATCGGCTGGCTTTTCTAAAGCTATACCGCACTCTGAAAAATATTTTTTTTGTTTTCATAAATTGTACAATAAATTTATATTAGTTTATAGAGTAATCCAAAATTAAGCTTCTATATATCATTGAAAATAAACTAAAAAAGATGATATGTTTCAACTAATCTTTAACCGTTCTCCATTTTTCAGTGCAAGGAAGCTAGACAGTGTGAAATATATTTATTTAAATCCGATTTTACCATCTTCTCCTTGACTGCAAGCAAAGGTGAGAAAAATTAAACACAACTTGAAATAAGAAAAAAACATTTTAATTTATCTAGAGCCCAATAGCTGTTCAAAGTCAATCTACTATTTTAAACTGGTTTCAATTATTGTACGTATTTATAATCAACTGAATATTGCTATATTCGTGCAATATTCTTATTTATGCTTTTGGAACATATTTTTTTTTTGTATCTAAACGGATATGAAAATTGCCTGATAATATGAAGTCGTAAATACATTAATGTCGAACTAATCCATAATTTTAAAGTATATGTTGCTAACCAATTAAAGGGGAAATAATTACCAAGGGTTATATAAGTTTGTACCGCACACAGAAAATAAACATAAATTTTAAATAATCTTAATGAATATGAATACATATTATTTCTGATGATGGTTGTTTCCTAAAATGACGGGAGTAGATATTACTAATAGTCATCGATTACCGCTCACTTGAAACTTCGTGAGTGACTTCATTGTGATGAGTCCGACAGCTTTCACATTTGACGAAATTCTTGATTTGGAGACGTTTTTCAGCAAGGGCTAATTGAACATGTCAATTTCATGAAGCCTTGAAAATGTATTACCGTCATATTGATGTTTACACTAATCGAAAGATTCTTTGATTATAAAATGAAAAATAATATTGCTTCTCTTTCCGACACTGAAAATGTGTCAGGATTATAATAATTCCTCCATCAATGACCGCTTTTCTGACCAAAACAGTCATAATTTGAAAATATATTATCTGTCCAAAAAACATATTGTCCGACAGAAATATTGGTTCTTATCGTCAGTCCGACAAGAAAACGCTCGCCCATATATAACTCAGTTTTTGACGTATTCAGTATCAATAGATAAGTAATGGACGTTGTTTATAAGCTAGTAATGAATAATTCATTAACAAAATAATTGAAAAAAAGTAAAGTATAAAATTGAAAAAGAAATATATCATTATGTCGCTAAGTTAGAACTATCTAAAATTAGGATTAGTGGTTCCCATTAAAGATTTTGAAGTGACTTTCTCCCCCGACTATAGGAAGGGATGAGAGATCTTTGAAATTTTTGTTTAGCCATTTTCTCATTCGGTGCATATTTCTCCAGATATACTTCAAATATGCCATATCTCACATTCTCCACACAGACTTCAACTAAGCCAAGTTTCACCTCATGTGCGCGGTACAAAGTTTTCTCTTCACGTCGTAAAATTAAAATGGGACACCTGTATATACTTTCAGCTTTCTGCACTCGATCATATAAACTTCAAGTATGCCAAATATCAAATTTTTTCGTGCGTGCAATATGCTTGAAAAGGGATACAAAGCTTCCTCTTCACGTATTAATATATAGATTAAAATGGGACACCTCTGTATATAATTTTCGCTTTCTGCACATCTTCATATAAGTATTGAGTATGCCAAATCTCACACTGCTCCCTGCATGCAATATGCTTAAAAAAAATTTTGCTCCTGACGTAAGTATTAATATATAGATATCACAGTTGAAGATAAATTTGAATGATATTTGAGGTGATTATCACAGTATACTGACTTTATATCACACATTTGATTCTAAAATAATATTAATATATTGGTGCACAAGACTTTTTTATTATTTATAATCAATAATCATACTGACTTGATATGCATTTCATATATGTATATGCCTATGAACACAGCTGCATTTATACCACATATTTTCGCTTTTTCTGAGGTATTGCTCCACTTAAATTGTCGGACATGTATACAGTAATGTTCTAGACACTTTTTGAAGGAACTGTTATAATCCTGACACGTTTTCAGTGTCAGACTGAGAAAACGCCCCCAAAAATTTGTCGGACAAAATCACCAAATTTTAGAAAAAGAATAATTGAACACGTCCTCAAAGTCTCAGACTAACGGTAATCCGTTTTCATACTAACGCACTTGTGACAAGTGCGGCTTGTCGGATTCACCGCTGGCCCCCAATATTCATGTCGGACAATATTATCTTTTATTTTATAATCAAAAAATCTTTCGATTAGTGTAAACATCAATATGACGGTTATACATTTTTAAGGCTTCATGAAATTGAATTGTTCAATTAGCCCTCGCTGAAAAACGCCCCCAAATCAAGAATTTCGTCAAATGTGAAAGCTGTCGGACTCATCACAATGAAGTCACTCACGAAGTTTCAAGTGAGCGGTAATCAACGAAAAATTTATGCCCTGTCTCCCGGACTATAAACTGATCTGTAAAATAAAAATTACAGCTGTCAAACATGTTATAATGAAGCCGAATTTTTTTTATAATAATAACTTCAAAAGCTGCCTCAAGTCACGCTGATCTACTCAGTTGATAAATTTATTTATAATGTCATAATTTTCAATTTTGCGCTCATTATCATTTCCACCGTATAGTTGAAAAATTAGAGAGAGAAACACACACTTTTTTCGACTTAAAAGCACATATCTCGCCAACTATTGAATTTAATAAAAAAGAAGCTATCTCTTAACTTCTTTCTGATTTTTCAAGACCTATCTAACGAAATCCCACACGATTATATGCATTTTTTTTTCATCCCTTAGTTAATTGCACTGTGTGCCATCCCTAATTGTTTCCTTTCGTAATTTCACCACATCATTGTACAACGGTTCATGGAAAACACATTTTTTCCAAATTTCATCTATATAGTGCTAATAATATCCAAGATAATAAGATGTGACATACGGACAGGTGGACATGATGAAATTATCGAAATTATAAGGGTCCCGTTTTTGTCATTCGACTACGGAACCCTAAAATTGGAATTCTTCACACATATTTTTCATGTTTAGAATATCCCATTAACTATAATTCCAAATCTAAATATAATCGAAAATTTATTTTTTAATTACTACATTAGAGCCAACAAAATTATTTTTAAGTATTGCTTTTTTTAATAAATTGCTTCTTCAGAAAATAATCATTGTTTTCTGAAGAAGATCCGTGGTCTAGGGATCGAAACGCCAAAATATCCAATAAAATATGGAAAAATAATCAAAAGCAATTTATCATTAATTTAAATTCTGAAAAAATGTATAGATTATTGTTTTTGTTCTAGTTCGATATAATAGTATTACATGAACTGGATTATAATATCATATAATGTTGACTGTAAATCAAGATACGTTCAAGGAGAAATAATTACTTACGACGTTATTTTTAAACAAAATGGCCAAGGCATTATAAAGCAATGTATACAAATGATTTAAATGATAAAAAAGAGAGCATGATTCCAATATATCTGATTTGATTTCTAATATAACTCTTTTTATTTCAAACTATTGCAAAACATGATACGAATTGCAAGATAAAGAAATCTGAGCGACCAAGTGTAACTGAACTTCAGCAAATATTCAAATTAAAGAGCTTTTTTATAAATAAAATAGATATATAATATATAAAATTATGTTTGCTTTTATAATACAGTGCAAATAAAATATATCTCTGGAAAAAATTGAAAGTCGATCCCTTAAAATCCTACTCTTTTAATTTTCAGTGTAATAGTGTAAAGGTGCCGGACGATATAAGATATCTTTATTTAAATTCAATCTTACCATCTTCTCCTCTACTACCAGCAAAAAAGATGAGAAATAAGCACAGCTTAAAATAAGGAAGAAACATTTCGACATATAGCTAAATAACTGTTCAAAGTCAGCCTATTTGTATTTAATTTTAATTGCACGTATTTTACGTGTCTTCCTTATAATACGAGTAATAGTATCATTATCAGCTAAGTATTGCGATAATCGTTAAATATTATAATTTATGCAATAAGCGATAAGCTTTTTTTTTTTGTATCCAAACAAGTTACAAAATTTCCAGATGATCTGAAATTGTGAACAAAATTTGATAGCGTGAAATTGTTTATTTCATTCAATGCATTTTTTATTGATTAATATCCTCAAATTTTACTTACAATAGACTTTTTCCTATTGAGATGATATTATTATATTAATTATTTTGAAGATTACATGTGATCCTAATACTAAATTAGACAAAAGTGGAGTTTTCCTAAATTAACTTCCGTATTTATTGAGCAGATTTTGTCAATTTTCTCGAAAACTAGAGGTAATTCTAATAAATGCCAAGTGACAAATTTTAATAAAAGAATTTTTCTGCTTCTAATTATGTATTATTAGTGCTTTTCCATAATATTTTTGATTGGAAAAATAAAGTTTCTAATAAACTTCTGAAATAGAAATCTGACGTGAAAAACACGTAATTTACTTGTACATCATTGAATATATATATATATATATATATATATATATATATATATATATATATATATATATATATATATATATATATATATATATATATATTATATATATATTATATACATATATATTATATATGTAATACGATGTGATTTTGTGTTTGATCATATATATCATTGAATATATATAATCAAAAACAAAATCTCATCGTTCCACAGTTAATCGTTTTGAATTTACCCAAGAGATTCTAAAAATCTGTCAAGTAAAATGCGCTTTCAGCCAAGTCGGTTGCTATGAAAACAGTAGGCCATTATTCTTATAGTACAACATTCCTAAATACTGATTTCCAAAATTCTACGACTATCAACAGATCTGAATTTATGCGCAAAATTAAAAAATAAATTCCTACTAAAGTGCACTTCCGGTTCAGTCTATTGTTATGAAAATAGTAGACAATCATTCAGATGCTACAGCAGACTGAAATACCAAATTTCAATATTCTACACCTGATCGTTTCAAATTTATGCGAAAAACTCCAAAAGACTGTCAAGTAAAGTGCACTTCCGGCTCGGTGGATCTCAATAAAAATAGGATATGAGCATCTAGGCGGTATAATTGTCCTAAATACTGAATTCTAAAAATCTAAGTTCAATCGTTTTGGATTTATGCGGAAAATTCAAAAAATGTTCCGAATAAATAGCTCTTCCGGCTTAATCGATAGCAATCATAATGCAAGGTGTACAACTAGATATTATAAAAGTGCCTAGTACACAATTTAAATATTCTACGACTGATTGTTTAGAATTTATGCGGAAAATTCAAAAAGTCTGCCATATGAAGTGCACTTCCAGCTCAGCCGATTGGTCCAAAAATAGAAGATGACTATTCAGATGCTACAGCAATTTAAATGCTGAATTCCAGTATCCTATGGCTGATCATTCTGAATTTATGCGCAAAGTTAAAAAGAAGCTTCAAATAAAGTGCACTTCCGATTTAGCCAATCGTAATCATGATGCAAGATGTACAATAAGATGTTATAGAAGTTCTTTATACGAAATTTCAATATGCTATGGCGGATCATTCTATATTTATGCAAAAAATTCAAAAAAAGTTTCAAGTAAAGTGCATTTTTGGCCTGGCCAATTCTTACAAAAATAGCAGATAACCATTCTGATACAACATCAAGTTCAAATACTGAATTTCAACATCCTACGATTGATCATTCTGGATTTATTAGAGAATTTCGAAAGAAGTTTCAAGTAAAGTGCACTTCCGGTACAGACGATTGGAACCGCAATGCGAGGTGCACAACTAGACCCTATACCAGTCTTAAATACAAAATTTCAACATTATACGTTCAACTTGTTTTGAGATTTGCGAGCTACGATTGCACAAACGCACGAACATACGTACCAACATCAAGCCGATAATAGTCAAAACGGATTCAGAGATGCTCAAAACGGATATTTCCATCAGAATCTCGATAGGTGAGTTTTGACGGTTTCACAATACTTTCTTGTACTTAGTACAAGTGCAATCGAAGACGTATAACACGTTAAGGATTGCAACATTAAGGGTTGCATTGGTTTTATAATAAATTGTAATAAATAACCTCCCTAATAACGTTTGTTTCATCATTATACGATTATTAGTTCAAAAGATATCAGCTTTTAGTGTTATTGCTTCATTCAATTCCCTATATTGGCAAGGGTTGGGATATTAAGGACATGATACATGACATTCAAATCAACGTTTATTACACATTATTCTACGATTTTTATTTCCGGAGATACAAGCTTTCAAAGTTTTTGCAAACATCCAACCCCCTATAATACCAGGGTTGCAACTGATTTCAAAATAAATTTCAACGTTTGGTCCATCGTCCTACGGTTAATATTTCAGGAGATAGAAGCTTTCAAAGTTGTTACATCATTCAATCCCTTATAATACTAGGGTTGAATTATCAAGAATAAAACTGGTTTCATGGTAAATAGCACTTCATTGGCTCTTTTTAATTTTGTTGTTCAATATTATACGATTATTGTTTCAGAAGATATTAGTTGTCAATCCCCTATACTATCAGGGTTGAAAGATCAAGGATTAAAGTAAACTTCCCATCAATCTTTGGTTCATTACTATACGGTTACTATTTTAAGAGATATCAGCTTTCAAAGTTATTGCTTTATTAAAGCCTCTATATTGTCAGGGGGTTATGGGCGCCGGGAGCTGGATGCAAGGGGGTGCACTTGCACCCCCTGTCAGGAAAGAAAATACATAGAAAAAAATATGAAATATAAGATAAAATAAAAATGTTATGTTGTATTGAAGTTTTACTTCGTACGTGTGTTTACTAGAACACGCACATTTTTTTTCTACATAATATACACGTAATTATTTCTATATTTCATATTAGTTAATAATGTAATGTGTAGATGCAGATGCACCCCCCCTGAAAGTAGTCCTGGCGGCGTCCATGCAGGGAGTTGAAAATTAAGAGCAGCAATTAATTTTGTCATAAATGCTATTACATTTATTTCACTATTTTTATTTCAAAGGATATAAGCTCTCAAAGTTGTTGCAAACATTTAACCCCCTATACTACCAGGGTTTGTTAATGAAGTACTGCAACTGATTTAAAAATAAATAGTCCTATCTGAGCTTTCTTTTAACGTTTAGTATATTGTTCCATGATTTTTATTTTAGGAGATACATGTTTTCAAAAAGGTTCCCGAAATGACGCATTCTACTTGACAGATTTTTTGATGAATTTAAAACGATTAGCCGTGAAAAGATAAGATTTTGTATTTGATTATCATAATTATAACTGGTGTTGACTTGCCAATCAAATATATTTATATATACATTTGATTGGCAAGTCAACACCAGTTATCCTATTGCATACCTCTGTAGCGGGAGTTCAGTTAGACCCGGCGATCGACGCGTAACTTGCCTGCATTGTATTTATCTAAATAACTCTTGAATCACTATTTGAATAATTAATATATACCAATTATTCTTATCAGAATTCAATGAAGAGTATATTATCGATCAAAAATCATTTATAAATTATTAAATAAGCTGGAAAATTCCTTTTTATTTATGTCAATACCAATATATCTGAATACACATTAGTTTCCATTGCTTGTCAGAGATGGCAGCACCTAGCACGTTTTAGTAAGGCACTAAATACATGAGTATTATCATCCGCCATTCTGTGCCCTTAGAAAGCGCTACAGCATATGTGAACAGGTGCAGGAAACGCGATGTTTGAGTCGAAATAGTTTAATCATTAGGTAAAATCACTGATCTCTATATAACACTGGATTGGGTTTAGACCGTATTCTGGCATATGAAAGCGGCCCCGGTTGAACGGCGGCCTTGATAGTAAAATTGAGGCTTTGTGTTCCTATTCGGCGGCAAATTCAAAACACTTATAGAAGACACTCGATGAAATTCAAAGTATAATGCAAGTAAGATGAAGAAATTATTCTCAATATATATTAAAATACATACATTAATAATCAACAAAAGTTAAAAATTGTTATAATAGTTGAAATATTTATTAATAGTTAAAAATATTTGTGAACTTTTTAGTGTCAGTGTTTTAACTATTTTTTAAACATTGTAGTTTAGTATTATTTAATCCGTTCAATAGTTTTATAAATTTTTGTTACCTAAAATTTAAAACTATGAATTTACCTATATGAATAAATGAAGTGCATTTCTGCGATAATATTGCCTATTCAAAACTAATAATTTTGAATATCTACTACACATGATAGGAGAATAATAATACATTTAATAATCAAGATATTATTGTTCGTAAGTAAGCACAATTTTGCAGTCCAGCGATTAATTTTGTGAGCAAGATATTTTATATTAAATTTGATATATTACTCAAATTTGTTATCATAACTTACTTGTGCAACGTCAAATTTCTTAATGAATCGGCTTTATTTCCGCAGAACATGCATTTGAACACCATGATTTAAAAATTGCGTCTCAACACCATACTGAAATGTCACCAACATATGTCACCAATTGAACACAGAACCTCATTTTTGCCAAGATGGCGACATTCAATTGGGGCCGCATTCCAGCGACCTAAACCCAATCCAGTGTTATATTCAGATCAGTGGGTAAAATACGTGATAAAATATTATCGGAGTCCATCAAACTATTTATTTTTGGCATGATGTACTATTTGTTATCAAATTACAATCTTCAATTTAGAATTTTCAGTTCTTAAATGTTGAATCAAATTATTCGGTTTTCAGTCATATATAATTAGAGTAATATTAAATACTCAGAATATCATTATGGAATTTTAATTTATATTCTGTAATACAATTTTTGAAAACAATCTGACAAATTATTGCATTTCGAGATCTCCAAATATGTAAAACTCGATTGTTTATCTTCAAACTTTGTAATCTTTAACTTTTCTAGAAAAACTTTTATGCATATTTATTGGAAGATTCATTATTTTACTGCTCTCATCCAAGGAATAAAAAACATGAAAGTCTACTATTTGCAATTTTTTATATCGCATGTGTTTATAAAAAATTGTGAGTTCGTAATATTTTACTTATCAAAGAGATAATTGATTATATATTATCTATACTTATGATATATTTATATATTTAAATATATAATATATATTTTAGATAATAGGTACCTGTGTATGATAAATAAATATATTGATCAATTATTGCTTGAAATTGAGGTTAGGTTCTATGATCGTGTCTAAAAATTTAGATAAAAATATATATTAAAATGAACTGGGATAACTTCAATCAAAATTTTAATCTGATCATAACTTTAAATGGAAATTTTGACTGAATATACGTACTTTTATATGAAATATTTATAATTCGTCTGTGAATCTCACAGCCACAATTGCCGCTAATAATGATGATAAATAATAATAAGTCACTCTGATACCATTTTCTTTAGTTCTTCAAGTTATTATAACATTTTATTCTCGTCAAACAACGCATTTCCTGTAATGTTTACATTGGTTTACATATGCTTTCTTTTATTGATAGGACACGAAATGGCGGATGATAATACCTATGTTTTTAGTGCTCTAGTTTTAGAATTGAATTTTTCAAATGGCAGAAAATAGCGACTATTTGACATATTTATTTATACCAGAGTATTTCGAGTATCTTATTCCAATTAAAATTGATATTTTTGAGCGATTGCAATAGCAAAAATAAATCTATTCAAAAATAAATTTTTGGTAGTACTTATTGACAGATGCTGCCTCTTGCGGGCAATTTTTGAACCTTACTCCTGACGCAATGAAAAAATGAAAATATAAACTTGATTTTAATAATATATTTACATTTTAACAATACAAATTGAATTTCCAATTGTATTTACATCAAGAATAAAAAATTCAAGTTATTATTGAATTTAATTTATTTTGCAAACTATTTAACAATACATTTATTTTCCTAACTACTCCTGAAAACAATAAAAATAGGTTTTTAAAATAAATTAGACTGTAACTTTTGTGGAAATGATTTTATTTTGGGAATAAGGGAAGGATACAAAGGTTCGAAGATTAATTGTTGAATACTCGATGCTGCTGTGTTGTTGAAAGTCTTGTTCGCGATGCTGTTGCGTTGTTGTAAGCCTTGTTCGCCCCCAGGCAATGACTAAGGGGAAAGAGACGAACTCTTCTCCGGGAATTCTCCCTTTGGGCCTAGGGAAACCCCAGCAAAACCTAGACCAGAGAAGTGGCTTCTTCGCTCGTTGCAACTGAAACAAAATAATTATTACAAGTTGAAAAATTTAAAAATAAATTGAACTCACTTGAACTTTGCAAGCGACGGGCTGAATTAATCAGTTGACTTCTCTAAAGTTGAGTTGAATCTGGGGTCTGGAACAATTGCTACTGATGTGTTGATCTGCTGCAGTTACTGGAGGACTTCTTAGACGGCTGCTGGGCTCTGGTTCTGCTACTGCTGAAGGACTTCTTGGAAGATCATTGGGCTCTGGTTCTGCTGCTGTTGGAAGATTTCTTCGACGGCTGTTGGTATTTGGTTCTGCTGCTGCTGGAAGACTTCTTGGATGGCTGCTGGGCTTTGGTTCTGCTGCTGGGCTCTGATTCTATTGCTGGACTCTGATTTTGCTGCTGGGTTCTGATTCTGCTGCTGGGCTCTAATTTTGCTGCTGGGCTTTAGTTCTGCTGCTGGGCTTTAGTTCTGCTGCTGGGCTCTGATCTTACTGCTGGACTCTTATTCTGCTTCTGAAGTCTGATTCTGCTGCTGGGCTCTGGTTCCGCTGCTGGACGACCTAAAAACATAAAAAATACAAATAAATTAATAAATTGAAAATCATTATTTACGTGTTTACAGTAGTTAAAAACAGTTACATAATGAGTAATATTATATTACCTAGCTGATGATGCGGCGATGTTATGAAGATCCACGGCCGGCGACCTGAAACAGAAACTTAAAACAAATGTTGGTGAATCATATTCAACAAAAAAAATATTGAGAGTTGACTTTGGCAGCTGGGCTCATTCTCAGCTCCTCCCACGATGTCCAATTCCCTCGATGTACATTCCCTCGTTGTCCATCTCATCAGCTGGGCTCATCCTCAGCAAACGATCTGAAAAAATACAAATTGATTAGAAATCTGTGTAAAAACAATACATAATAGCTGAAAGAAAAATAATTAGAGCCTGAAAAGCAAGTTTATTAGTCAACTTACGTCCTGGTTTTAATTTGTTGGAGGTGGTGTTGAAAGAAGAAGCTGAAAGGGAATTTTTTATTAATTACATTCATTCAACATTCGTTCAACATTCAAACGTGTTTTGTGTGTGTTTCGCGCCGTTTCAACGGATTCATTTATTCGGAGAGCTAGCTTACGCGATTGATTGTTGCTTTTTAATTTCGCGAGATAATTTAAAAGTGTTCGGTTATATTATGCTACTGATATTGACTCTACTTTACTACCCCAATGAGTGCCTGAGCGCTCAGACACCCTAGCACCGGTGTGCTCGTCGTTTGCAAAAAAAAAATACGTTGTTTTAATACGTGGCCAATGCATATTCCGAGGCCCGCGATACCGCCTAATTACGCGATATGGTAACCTTAAGTATCGGTCTCAGCTAATGTTGTTTCTTGAACTTAATCAAGGACCCCCGCCAGCTACCATATTTTCCGACTTCCGATAGGTACATATCGAGAGTATGCCGTTACTCCCCAGTTAGTTCGCTCGTTCGCCCTAGAACTCATTGCAAACCCACGCGGTGGTGTTCACCAGGGGGGTGCCTCTCGTAGCGGTACCTACGTGTGCACCGATTCCCACGTTGGACCTTTCATTACAGGCCTTTGCAAAAAAAACAAGACATTTTATTCATTTATTACATAATAAAAGCAAAGACTAACATCGCAAATACATGCACCTAACGTACACGCAATGCGGAACAAAAATCCCAATTTACATATTTAAATATACAAAATTTTGATCTCTACGTTAATAAGCAATATTCAAAACCCCAAATATAACACTTGAACACTTTTAAAGTACTTTAAATCAACGATTTGTTCACGAGTCACGCGGCGTACATCCGAACAGTACGAATTTTAAAGCAACAATGCCATACAAAGCACTGTATGCTGGCCTGAGCACCTGCAGCCAAGCAAGTTGAAACTTCGCTACTTAATAAAACTAAATGAGACAAGAATGTTTTAATCAATAAATTTGTATACAGTACAGATGTACTTTTAAAACAAAAAGAGCCAATACATGACCTCCCGTTCTTAATATTTAGCAATATCATTAATATTTTAATTTTATCGTTTCCTAATATAAAATAAAGGGTGTCAAATCAATTTGAAAATAATTTTTAAGAAGTAAAATATCTTTTATGATTTTGTAATGATTCATTCCCCAGAAATAATAAAAATTTTATTTTCATATTATTATTTTACGGACGAAAATACATTTTTCATGGGGTGAATCATCCCTTCAGATGTAATTCATGAAAGTCTTGCAAAAATTAAGAAATATACTTCAAGAATTTTGGAAAGTGTCTTTTTTGATTTATTTCTGAACTATAACCCTTAAAAAAATTAAATTAAAAGGGCTATCAAAAACACAAATAAAATTTTCTTCCAACTTTTAAATTAAGAGTAATAGAATATCGTTTCTCAAAAACTATGAGTCCTAAATGTTTTTAATCTTGTAGGAAATTAGAAGTTATATAAGTTTTATTCAAAATATTTGTCCCTAATCTTTTAGTTTTCGAGTTTTCGAGCAATAGCTAATTAATATATTTGCAATTTTCTTCCAGCCTTCAAAGTAAGGAAAGTACATATTATTTCCCAAAAACTATGAGTTTTACAGTTTATGTCATTTAAGAACAGTCCAAAGGCTCTTATGGAACTACGTTTATTTTTTCAATGTTGTTCAGAGAGTAAAACCATTAATGTATTTTATTCATGTATTAATTTTAGGTTCACTGGAAACATTTACTCTATTTTTATGTTTTAGAACCACTGACATTGAGTAGTAGAAATTTTCAATTTGTCTATGCCAGTGTAAGATATATTTCTTAGGACAATAACAGTTTTATCCTTTGTTGTATTTAACCCTCATCCCATTCTTTTAATGTTTAACACATGTGCTAGCCTATTTTACTTTACCCTACATAAATTTTGCTTTGGAAATGTCCCATTAACTAATATTCCCTTCTGTGAACTTGACCACCCAAAGATCAAGGCCACCCTCATATTCTCTTCTGTGAACTTGACCACCCAAAAAATGAAAACCACTCCCATTTCACTTAGAATCCTCCAATAATATTCAGTTTTCCCTTTCCCATATTTTTGATTTGTTAAGTATGTAAAGTTAAGTTTAGATTTAAGTTATTAAAAAGAGTCGTTGTTCAACCAGCTCACCGAGCACTTCACTTAAACCGTTTTTGTTCATCAATCAGCTCTACGAGCAATTTACCTTCAAATCGTTATAATTAAGCTCTTCAAGCAAACTCATTTAATTGTATTGTTAATTGTTAAAATAAATATTGATAAAACTTTAATTAGGTGTATCAAATTCACAAGTTATTGAAGTGACCTATCCCTTCATAAGTTTTCGCTTTCCAATAACGCGTGATTAAACAAATGTCTTGAGAAGCTTACAGGGAACAATGATTATTTGACAGAATTTCGGAACTAAATTAATGAAGAATTAGAAGCGTTCATTTTAAAAATAGGTGTCACATCTTTTAATCATGAGAAAATTGATACAATAATATATCAGATTACAGTATTATCCATTATTACAGTATAATATAATACAGTTTGTAAATAAATGAAATTAAGTAGAAAGATACAGCTACAAAATCGTAATGTTATTTATCAGGTTTTAGTATAAATGTATATAAATATTTCAATAATAATTTATTATTAGAATAGAATGAATTGTGCAGAATATGATATTTTTCACAAAATTTAATTATCTCAATTTGTTTAGGAGTTACAGAGGCAAACACTGTGTGCATCTGATTCGGTTATTCTCTCCTCCGTTCGTTCTTCCGGTTATACTCCGTGCGATTATAGCGTCCTTAAGTGCTACCACAAAATTCGTTATAAAATTAAAAGTATGATGTTTATAGCAATAAAAATTATCAGAATCAATTTTTATTGATATATTTTAAAATAAAATATACAAATTTCAGGATATTTAGGTCTTGCATTTTAGAAATCTAGCAATATGTGTGATTTTAAATCGAATTTTTGTTGACAAGTAATAGTTTTTCCACTGTATTTTTCGTTTTCTAATTGGAAATATATGATTTCATAATATTTGGATCAAATTGGTGGGAAATAAATTATGAACGAACAATTCCAAATAAGCTTGACTATTTCATTCGTAGTATTTATAACAAGATTAACAATGCTAAATCGCCATAGAAACGGTGCATATCAGTGGGTATTTGGACGTGTAGAAATACCATCCGGTATTACACTATAGTCCAGTCAAAATAGACATTCACCCTTGCATAAATTCCTAAGAAGCTGAAAATTGACATGAATGCTAGGGATACCATTATAATGAAGTTGTGAAAAGTCCCCAACGATCCCGTGTGTGCAAAAAATTCTATGCGAGGTCAAAGAACGCAAAAATGGGTTTTTTGAATTTTTTAGCGGAACGAACAGTTTTATGATATAAACAGCTCAGATACAAATTGTAGATCTTTCAATTCTCTACAAAAAATAGTCTCTACCTCTTTATTCCTAAAATCCACTATTTCTGAGAAAAAGCCATCCCAAAGTTATATTCTCCATTTATGCACGCGTTGCCACGCCAGCTATGAGGTAGTGTACTTGGCGCGTATTTTTCAATGTGGTTTGCCCGGTAGGCTTACTCTATGGTCTTCTTATTGAAGTTCAATATAATATTAGGTCTTCTTATTCAACTTCTTCTTCATCTTCATCTTCCTGAGTTGACAGAAATTGCTCGAATAGCGATACAACAGTTGTTTTCTCGTTGATATAAGGATTATCTTCAGTTGGAGATTTAGTATTTGAACACGACTAACTTTGACAGCTGGTGCAGTGGTGCATGCTTGTGAACAAAGTCATCTTACTTTCTTGCAGCCGCATTTCGAATTACATTCTTTTCTGTAGCTATAAAAAAAAGTATTAAGGAGCTTTTTTAGTGCAGGTGGAAGTAGAGTGTGGATTGATTCCAATATATTATTAATTAGCTTCCAACCCCACTCTTCTGGGTCCAGTTGAACCTGTTAATATACTTGATAAAAATGTTGATGAGCAGAATCCAAGATTGAAAGAAGACAAGCTAATTGAACACGTTTTTCATTAGGTGTATGTTTTGCAAAAGATACGAAACGTAACTTATCTATGCAAGTAATTTGAAGTAAGTGAAAGACGGACACTGCTACGTTGACAATTAAACAGCAGACAGATTCTGCTTAAGGCTGCATGGTCACATAAAATGAGGGACTGGGTTTCTTTCCATTTCATTTTCTTAAAATTATCATTCAATATTAATGTACGAGTACTAGTTACGCAGTCTAATAGTTGTACCTCCATAATGTACATAGACAGCGTAGTCATGCATATTATTAAGAAAATAATTCTAGAATGGCTTTTCCTCAGAAATGGTGAGTCTTAGGAAAAAAGACGTAGGAACCATTTTTGTAGAGAATTAAAAGATCTACAATTTTTATCTGAACTATTTTTATCATTTAATCAACCGTTCCGCTTAAAAACCCCGAAAACCCATTTTTGCGAGCTTTGACCTCGTATAAAATTTTTTGCACACATGGGATAGATAGGGACTTTCAACAACTTCATTATAATGGTATCCCTAACGTTCATGTCAATTTTCAGCTTCTTGGGAATTTATGCAAGGGTACCCCTATTTTTAAGGCTAACTTGACTGGACTATTAGTGGTCCAAGTGAGTATTTTACTCAAAGATGTGGATACCTCCAATTTGTGCTTTCTTCGTATTTAATGCAATATTTTTCTGAATATCTTCATCAATTTTATCTTCTGATCTATCACCAAACCTTTCTGAACTAGTTTCAATATCAAGACGCAATATATTTCTCTATTATTCGTCAAAGAAAATGCAAGAAATTATAATTTGTCAGTTTGACAGAAGTTTGTTTACTTGTTCCTATGAAAATTACGTGAGTTGTTACTAGATTCATAGAAAACTTATTTGAAAAAATGTTTTGACTCCTGGAATAGCCCTCCATATACCATTTGTAGTTGAAGTATTATAGACTATTTTTGTGGTGCAATCACTCATGTTTATTGTGCTTGTGAATACCACTCCTGCTGCACACTCGTGATAATCAAACGCAAGCACAATAAACATTCGTGATAGCACCACAAAAATAATCGATAATACTTCAACTACTTATGGTATAATAAATGACTATACCATTCGTAGTATTTATAACAAGGTTAATAATGCTAAATCGCCATAGAAACGGTGCATATCAGTGAGTATTTGGACGCGTAGAAATACTTACCATCGGGTATTACACTAGTGGTCAAAGTGAGTATAATTCTCAAAAATGTGGATGCCTCCAATTTGTAATCTTGTGCTTTCTTCGTATTTAATTGAATATTTTTCTGAATATCTTCATCAATTTCATCTTCTGATTTATCACCAAACCTTTTTGGACTAGTTTCTATATAAGAAATAAATTTATTTCTCTATTATTCGTCAAAGAAAGTGCATAAAATTCTAATTTTTCAATTTGACAGAAGTTTGTTTACTTGTTCCTATGAAAATTACGTGACTTTTTTCTTAATTCATAGGAAACTAATTTGAAAAAATCTGACGTAAACATCACGTGACTTACTTGTACATCATTGGATATACAGTATATAATACGATGTGATTTTGTGTTTGATCATATATATCATTGGATATGTATAATCAAACGCAAAATCTCATCGTTCCACAGTTAATCGTTTTGGATTTACTCAAGAGATTCTAAAAATCTGTCAAGTAAAATGCGCTTTCAGCCAAGTCGGTTGCTATGGAAACAGTAGGCCATTATTTTTATACTACAACATTCCTAAATACTGATTTCCAAAATTCTACGACTACCAACAGATCTGAATTTATGCGCAAAATTAAAAAATAAATTCCTACTGAAGTGCACTTCCGGTTCAGTCCATTGCTATGAAAATAGTAGGCAATCATTCAAATGCTATAGCAGACTGAAATACCAAATTTCAATATTATACTCCTGATCGTTTTGAATTTATGCGAAAAATTCCAAAAGACTGTCAAGTAAAGTGCACTTCTGGCTCGGTGGATCTCAATAAAAATAAGATACGAGCATCTAGGCGGTATAATCGTCCTAAATACTGAATTCTAAAAATCTACGTTCAATCGTTTTGGATTTATGCGGAAAATTCAAAAAATGCTCCGAATAAAGTACTCTTCCGGCTTAGTCGATAGCAATCATAATGCAAGGTGAACAACTAGATATTATAAAAGTGCCTAATACACAATTTAAATATTCTACGAATGATTGTTTATAATTTATGCGGAAAATTCAAAAAGTCTGTCATGTAAAGTGCACTTACGGCCCAGCCGAATGTTACAAAAATAGAAGATGACCATTTAGATGCTACAGCAATTTCAAATGCTAAATTCCAGTGTCCTATGATTAATCATTCTGAACTTATGCGGAAAATTTTAAAAAAAATTCGAGTAAAGTGCGATTCCGGTTTAGCCGATCGCAATCATAATGCAAGATGTACAATAAGATCTTATAGAAGTTCTTTATACAAAATTTCAATATGCTATGGAGTATCATTCTATATTTATGCAAAAAATTCAAAAAAGTTTAAAGTAAAGTGCATTTCTGGCCTGGCCGATTCTTACAAAAATAGCAGATAACCATTCTGATATAACATCAAGTTCAACTACTGAATTTCAACATCCTACGGTTGATCATTCTGGATTTATTAGAAAAATTCGAAAAGAGTTCCAAGTAAAGTGCATTTCCGGTACAGACGATTGAAACCATAATGCGAGGTGCACAACTAGACCCTATACCAGTCTTAAATACAGAATTTCAACATTATACGTTTAACCAGTTTTGAGATTTGCGAGTTACGCACGCACGAACGCACGAACACACGTACCGACATCAAGCCAAAAATATTCAAAATGGATTCAGGGATGCTCGGTTCCACAATACTTTCTTGTACTTAGTACAAGTGAGTAAAAATGAATACAATTTAGAAAAAAATAATTTTAGAATTTCAAAACAAAACATCATAATTAATAAATAAACCATATAGGAGAGAATAATTTTTATTAAATTTCATGTTGGTTGCCTAATACAAATTCCAAATTTCAAATTAAAAGTGAAAACTACTTCCAAAGCTAAGTTTGTAAGTATAGAATTTAATATTCCAATTGAAAAATATATACTTTATTCCTTATATAGTGTCACGAAATTTAAAGTCTCTTGTGGGTTTAATAATTTTTTTCTATCTTTGGCTACACTTATAACTAAAATATCCACTACTTACGGCCAGTTACACCGCTGTCCCTTAAATTCAAGATGTCGCTTAACTGAACAATGTATCAAAATTTAGCAGTCAAATGTGACAAAAATTGCTGTAATTATTCCGATTCAATATTTTTTGTTTAAGTGAAGCTAAAAATTTAAGCTAGAGCGGTGCAACTGGCCATAAATGATTCTACTCATCTCGACACTTAAATATAGTCATTTACACTACACTTATTATTTGCTACGAGCACTGTCTTCAATTCATTTCAATCGCTTCTTATTTATTTTTAACTAGTTCACTGTTGCGCACTCTGATTCCAGCCAACCAACCAATGTTACTTCTACGCGCTCCGACTATTCTAACTACTAACCCTGCTTATTCACTCACTGTCTTACTGTCTGTCTCATTCGACTCAGTCTCCCGGTTTATATACCTGGGGCTACGTATTCTCTAATCTTTTCAGCAATTAGGTCTGACATCATCCGTCCTTGACACAAACTGATCAATTGCACCGGTTCAGCCAACAACTCTATTGCGTATATTTATCTTCCATTTTGATATATGTTACAAAACTGATTATCACTATGTTTTGTAAAAATTCTGTGATAACTATCATAATAATGTTAAACAATAGTTTTTAATAATTAACATTAATTCAAACTTAAAAAAAATGTACAGTAAATTGAGTACATCGATTTTAATCTTAAGCTTATCTTCCAAATTTATTCCAGATACCTAACTCTTAACTGATGTTACTTTTAATGAAAATTCTCGCACAAAATTATCCTAATGAAAACTTAAATAAAGTCGAAAGTTTGACGAAGTTTTAAAAGAGAAATCTTTTATTTTTGGCTGTCAAATATAAAAAGGCTGTCAAATATAAAAAGGCTGTCAAACCTACAAAACACTTCTGCCTCCAGAATTACAATACAAAAATAGTTATTTTTGTATTAAGTGTGCGAAGTGATTGTTTTTTTTGTTGCGCGTGAGAATTTCAATTTTAACCGAGACCGTAAGGTCGAGGTAACAAATTTATTCGAGAGCGCAAGAAAATACAATCACTTCGCACACGAAATATAAACAATATTTTTTCGCCAAATGTCAAAAAATAATAGATCTACACTAATAATTGTTTTATTCAGTAAAATGTGGGAAAACAGTACAAACTATAATTAATTTGCAGTCACCTGGGTATTGTAACCACAAGGATGCGCGATTGTTGTTTGATTAAAAAAAAAACTGTCTACAATTAATTTTTATATTCAAAAATGAGTAGTTTTGTATACAAATTGATATTTCTTTTTTGTTAAATACCTGTTTGTTCCTATCCTTGTAGCATTACTAAACTGATTTATATTAGATTAGGTGTGCAAAAATTAAATTTATTTTTTCAGTAGTTAGTCTTGGTCTTTCGTAACGGTCAGTTGTTGCCAAGCACAGTTTTTTAAATATTTTAAATATTTTATTTTAAAATTTGTGACCGAAAACATGGTTGTTTTCCTTATTTTTATTACTTCGACTTCTATTTAACTTATTATTCCACACAAATGTCAACACATACACACTTTAATTTTATTCACTCCTGAAGATGGTCCAGGTGGGATCGAAACTGTAGAGTAAATTAAAATAAAACTCTTGACTGAACTCCCACATTTCGTTTTCTTCATAAAAAAATATGTTCATTTTTTCACTAGTGAAAAAATCACGAACTTTGCGTATCAATAACAATACAAAAATATCATGTTTTTTCAACAGTTGGCGAAAAAAGATATTTAGCATGGTTATGTCAAATGTAATCTTTAGTTGACAGCTTGCGATAAGCACATTACGCATGCGCTGTCCTTATCGCATGTATAATTTGTTCAAGCTACAATACATCCATTTCATCAGATAGAATGGAATAATTATTTTGGACATCCTACTACAGTACCTAAATGTGTTTGAAAATAAATTTAAGCACCAATCTAATAATAAAATAATATTATATAATAGATATTTAAGATGCAGGTGTAGAAAGCGGTTTAGTTAAAAATACAAGCGAAGCGAAGAGACTTTTGACTCGTGTGCCTTACAATGTTTTATCTTCGATCGTTCTAATTTTTATAAAACAGTCATTTATATATGAAGATTTTTTTCGTTCGTAAATGTCACTTTAACCACTACTAAGGAAACGATATTATAAATTGAACTGTTTTAGTTGAGGTTGACATGAATGTTCTTGAAAATGCTCACTGAAATCGTGTATTAAAAGTGCGCAATTAAACTTTCAATGCACATTTTTGATATAAAAAAGAACTGTCACTTTTTATACAATTGTAGATATAACAATTTTATGATTTCGGCCATTGTGAAAGCTTTCCATAAATTGATAAAACTAATAACATTACTAACTTTTCAATTAGATATTGAAATTATAATTCATTTGGTTTTAATATTCATCATATTTAATCGTAATTTCCATACAGAATAAATATTTGATTCGGGTCAGGATGAATATAATTCTAAAGCAATCTGCGATGTGCTTTTTACTTTTCAATTACAATTCTACCAATCTAATATTTTGCTTAGAATCATTTCCATTCTTGAAACTGAAGAAGGTCTAAATTCAATTTCTTTGGTATTTGCTTGATTTTTTCTGTTTTCATTTATCCAATCCAAATGATGGGAAACGTCTGTATATACTCCAAGAACATTTGGATTTGCACAGCCAAAACCAAAAGATGTTATCCCTAAAATGAAATTAGATACATGTAGATTTATAATTTGGTGTGCGATAAAAATTATATTGGAAAGAATGTGATTAATAAATTTTTTGTCAGTGGTCACTGATGAAAAATAGAGGATTCGCTATTTTTATGTGATGAGTGCGCTCTGTCGTTCTATCAGTTAACTCACTGACGGCCACTCTTCGGTATGAGATAGGATAATAATTTCTAATATTTATAGTCCATTCCAATAAAAAAACGGTACAAAAACGATTTAAGCCTTCTAATTGGCCGGAATGCGAACCAGTTGCACAATATGTCAAGTGCATCAATCATCAAAAATATATGCAGATCGAAAATTTGAATTTGTATTTACATAAGTAATATGTAAATATATTTGTTGCTTTTATTTCTTGAATTCATTCTCACAAAGTTTGCTTCACACCTGTATTCACTGTGTTTGCATTTTTACCAATCAGAAGGCTTAGATAGTAGTCCTATAGGAGATTTGGACCGTTCTCAACTGAAATTTACGCGCCAAACTTTAAATTATGTGTTGCTTTTGTATACTTCCTTTCAATTTTCAAGCTCAAAACCAGCTTGTGTGATGTGTGTTACTATATTGAACATGGCTTTTCTTTTATCCGAAACAAAATTTGAATATTTATTGTGAAAAGATTGTGGTTGTAATTTTTAGATATACCTAATATCATAAGCTTATTTTCTTTAATTGTAACAAGTAGAGGTCCTCCGCTATCTCCTTGGCATGTATCAATTCCTCCGTCAAGATATCCTGCACAAAAAGCATCATGCATTTTAGACGAATCTTCGCTTTCAGAATCCAGCATATGGCGACAAGCTTCATCTTTTTGAATTTTAACTGTAGCTTCTTTTAAATAACATGGAAGTTTCCAAGCATTTGAGCTTTCTTTTCCAAGTCCTAAGATGGTGCCATTTCCAAACTTTGTACGACTATTATCATCATATTCTGGAAATCAACAAAAAGTGATTACAAAAGTTTGAATCTTTGTCCTGCATAACTAGCTTACTGATTTGTGGAAGGCACGCAGGCATAAAATCTGTTTCTTCATTCAATTCAATAAGAGCTAAATCGGAATATAATAAGTCCTGATAATATTTTTCAGGGATAGATACTTTTTTGACAGAATGAGTCTGGACTCTTTCCTCTTTTATACAAATATTATCTACACCTATTTTAAGTAAATATAAATCTTCTAATTTGAAATCTCCGTTTCTGAAAATGAAATATAGTAACTTAATAAGATTGTTATTGAAGTTATTCGATTTTTTACGTGAATATACGCCTTGAGTACTGAGACAAAAATAATAGCAAGAATTTACATCGAGAAATCAGATAAGAATCAGATTTATTCAAACTTAAAATAATATTTTTCAAGAAAATACTTAAATCCAAGTTCAAAAGCAAATAAATTCCTATTCAATATTTCAAATAAAAGAAGAGGATTTATTGTTACCAACCTTACATCTCTGAAGAAGGGTTTGAAACAATGACCAGCTGTTAACACATGTTTCTTGCCGATTAAAGTTCCTCCACATACCAGTTGTTTGGGATTTCGTGCTAAAACTAATGCTACATACCATGGATATTTGAAGTAGCTAATTTGTGTACCTCCCACTATACGCTCAGTTTTTCGTGCTAAAGCTACACCACACTCTGAAAAGATATATGGGAAATTAAATTATATTTGCTTTCAAATTTAATATAAAATATGGCACAAATAAAATATATCACTGGAAAAAATTAAAAGACGATGCCTTAAACTCCTACTCTTCTAGTTTTCAGTGTAAAGGTGCCGGACGATGTAAGATATCTTTATTTAAATTCGATCTTACCATCTTCTCCTCTACTACAAGCAAAAACGATGAAAAATAAAGACAATTTAAAATAAGGAAGAATCATTTCGACTGACGCAGCCAAATAACTGTTCAAAGTCAGCCTATCACTTCGTATTTAGTTTTAATTGTACGTATTTAACGTATCTTCCTTATAATACGAATAATAATATTATTATCAGCTAAGTATTGCGATAACCACTAAATATTATAATTTGTGCAATTAATGATGAGAAAATTTCCTGAAACTGTTCGTTTCATTGAGAGCATTTTCTATTAATTAATATCCTGAAACCTTACCCATAATTCAATGAGATAATGTTATTACATGAATTATTATTTCTTATAACACTTCCACCAAGAGCACCCTATTACTGAATTTAATTCCGCTTCAAAAGCTCTCAATTCTCAACCACTGAAACAATTATCATTAATTTCCAGTCAATTCCATGCTAAGAGGAAAAAAAGATAATTGTGGATCATGGATGCTGTTAGTATTTTTTCATTTCAATACGTCAAATTGTATTTTTTCAATAAAATCGCTAAGATAGCTTTAATGAATCTAAATTTATTTAAAAAGCTCAGTAATTACCATTCGTCCCGATACGTCGGGACATGTCACCATTATCAACAAGGGTGTCTCAATTAGCTATTAAATATCCCGAAAATAATCAAAAATATTTATTTAAAACCCGTTGGCGAAATAGAGCTGCGAAAAGGAGTCGTGATTTGTGAATACAAATATTTCCCTCCACTAAAATGTCCCGACCAGCTCTTAGGAAAATATGGTAACCCTAGTAATGGAGTACTTTGGTGCACTTGTTACAAGAATATCATATGTAACACAGACCCTGAACGACCGTTATCTCGGATGAAGCTGGCTGCACGAAGCTATGCCATCTTCGTCGAGTAAAGCCAACTTCATCCTAAACAATACGCCTGTTGCATATCTAATTTTCGACGAAAGCGGCGTATAGAATTTAAAAAACAACTTCGAAGAGTTACGTCACTTGTCAATATTTTGAAATTATTTGTCAGTGTATTCGACTGAAATTTGCATCAAATCTGAAATTTTTAGGCTTCAATTATTCCAAATATTTTATTTCATATTACATCCAAAATCCCGCTTTTCAATATTATAAAAAGTTATGCAAGTTTGTGCGAGGCATTCCGTAACGCGTCAGATCAGAGCTGTGTGTGTTTGGCTGCTTTAAATGAATTTTTATGTGAAAATGTATTTTTAAATGTGTAAAACAATTATAAATGAGTGAAATATGTGTTTGAGGACCAGAACTATGAATGGTATAGGTAAATCCAACCGACTACAAAACAAGTGAGTAAAATTTATACTTAAAACAATAGTCCAAATGGCTACTTGTTATTAAATTAAAATCGGAGGCTCAATCCAAATAAACTCAAGTCCGCTACACTAACGAAATACTTTTTTAAATCCACTGGGGACAAAAGGAAGGTATTCCTGCCTTTGGTGGGGCCCTAACACTCAAAAACAGACCACAATTTTCAGCTATGAACTTTAAGGTTGATGTATTTGCTTCAGCTGTTCAGTAAGGCCCACAATATATTTGATTAATTACCTATAAATCAATAGCGCAGTCCCAAAGATGCAAATGTAATTCAGTTAGCACACCCATGGGTATATAACCAGGTATAGGGTAGTCCAAAACGTCAAAAGAAGTCCACCATATGAGGAAACCAACTATTGGGCTCTAGGCGCACTCTGTGACGCAATGTTACTTTTTTTATTCCTACAGCTACCCTAATTGTCTGAAAATATATTTTTTATACAAACACTATTAAAAGTACGATTTTTAATGGTTGCTTAGCGTATTAAAAATAACAATTTATGACATTTTTATCACTTTTAACACGTTAACATTGGCGACGTGTTAAAAGTAATTCACTTTTAACACGTTACCATTGGCGACGTGTTAAAAGTGATTCACTTTGAACATTAATATATAATGTTTGCTTAATCTTGATTGTTCTTTATTTTCAACATAGTCTTTACATACAGAGTAATTCGACCAAAACGTTGACGATTTCCACAACTTGAATTCCTCTTCAAAGTACGCCAAAAAAGCAGTCTTACAATATTTACTAGAAACATTTTTATCTTCGCACCATTTCAAAAAACGTCCGCATGCGATCTCGTACTGTTGCATCGACTTTGAAGGTAATAAGATAATGAACAGTTCTAGTAGCTGCTCCATCAATTTCAGCTGGAGTTAATCTATTCTGTTGACTATCCATTTCATTTAAAATATCTGTCAAACTGTGTAAATAACAACAAAACATTGGTTGCTATCAAGGAATACGTGGTTGCTATATAAATGACAGTTCATCTAATATGTCATAATTTGTAGAAATTTTTATCAATTCTTCATTATTATCACTAATAATAGTGTTTGTATAAAAAATAGTGTATGACATACGTGTTGAAAGTGATTTTATTTTGTTCCAAAGGTTACGCCACTCCGCTGCGCGTCGTGTCCTAAACTTCCTTTGTCACAAAATAAAATGACACTTTTAACACTTATATCATAAATAACTATTATTCAATTTTGACGTTTTAAAGCTACATTATTAAATCCATAGCAACAGTCATAAGTAAATCTTTATTCACTAGTGATTTAAAATGAACTATGAGTGATTTAAAAAAATTTTAATTCACTGTTGGAATTTCTTTTAATAAAAATATTTCGATTTTTGAAGAATAATTTTCCCAACTGCAGCGGCTGCTTCGTTCAAAATGGTATCAGGGACGAGAACATTGTTTTAATCACTTTCTTCCATCATTTCAGACAATACTTTTCACAATTCTACCGCTTCAATTCAAAATTCACAAAACTGACAGTTTACTGACAGTCATACTTCCGAATGTTTGAAAAACAAACACTCGTCGCGATATCAACGAAGCTTGCTTGCAACTGCAATTTAATTTTTCTGAATTTTGTTCCTCAGTTTCATGTTCCATAAATTTACGCAAAATTGAATAAAATTATGTATACAAACACGTGAATTAAACCTTTTTATTTGCTCAAAGAATTAAACCACTCGCGCTGATCGCCCTCGTGATTTTGAACTTTCTTCTCGCAAATAAACAGTGGTTTAATTCACTTGTTGTATAAATAACTAATAATATTTATTATAAATTAAACGTAAAGCAATTTAATTAGCAGCACCGTGCGAGCGAAATCAATAAGTTGAAGTTATATAAAGTGTGTAAAAAATAATGTTATCTTCACGTGATGGGTTTCATGATTAGCTTGAATCCTAATAGCCATTGACAACATATCTTTATCCTCAGCCCTAGAAGCTGCATCTAAAAGAGCCCCAGATTCAGATTTATAAATTGTAGGGTTCACATGACGCGGCAAAGCCGGCCACATCTCTCTAAAGAGGTGAGCTTTGACTTGGAGTGGCTATTAAATCTAAAAATATTTATTAATAAAAAATGTTTAAATTTTGAGAATAACTTTTGTACCACAATGGTGTAGGGTTGCCCATGAATTGACTGATGGTGAATAGGGAAGCATCTCTTTTATTAGAAATAACAATTCGCCGTGCTGCACTGGAATTACGTTGGTAGGAGCGTCCTAAAAATTATTAATTTATTGCACCTTTCTCGAAATTTTGTCTATTTCAGGGCCTTAAAATTGAAAATCGAATTAAACCACTTCAGCCCAAACTCAATTTACTGCAGTCATCTGTTACTAAAAATTTCAAACGAGTTTCATAAAGTACCCATTAGAAAGTAGTTTTTTTTTTAATGTTGACTGTCTTGTATAAAAATTTAATGAAATTTTACCTTGATATTCATCAATCAAAACAATTATTACTTACTTGTACAAAGTAACAAGTATTGTGGAACCGACCAAATTCACCTATCGAGATTTTGATGGAAATATCCGTTTTGAGCATCTCTGAATCCATTTTGATTATTTTTGGCTTGATGTCGGTACGTATGTTCGTGCGTGCGTGCGTAACTCGCAAATCTCAAAGCTGGTTGTATTTATAATGTTGAAATTTTGTATTTAAGACTGGTATGGGGTCTAGTTGTGCACCTTGCATTATGGTTCCAATCGTCTGTACCGGAAGTGCACTTTACTTTTTTCGAATTTTTCTAATAAATCCAGAATGATCAACCATAGAATATTGAAATTCAGTATTTGAACTTGATGTTGTATTATTGGTCATCTGCTATTTTTATATGAATCGGCCAAGCCAGAAGTGCACTTTACTTGAAACTTTTTTTGAATTTTTTGCATAAATCTAGAATGATTAGCCATAGCATATTGAAATTTCGTATTAAACACTTCTATAACATCTTATTGTACATCTTGCATTATGATTGCGATCGGCTAAGCCGGAAGTGCACTTCACTTGGACCTTTTTTTTAATTTACCACATAAATTCAGAATGATCAGCCATAGGATACTGAAATTTAGCATTTGAAATTGCTGTAGCATTTAAATGGTCATCTTCTATTTTTGTAACAATCGGCTGAGCCGGAAGTGCACTTTATATGACAGATTTTTTGAATTTTCTGCATAAATTCTAAACAATCAGGCCCTTCTTGCCCAATGGGCACTCTGGGCACGTGCCCAGGGCCCCGCGATCTATAGGGGCTCCCTAGCTCCTACCAGATCACCAAAAGATAACCGATATTCTTTGCTCGCAAGATTTCTATAGCGACGTAAAACTGAACGTAAAGGTTGGTTTATGATGGATTTAATTTTAGATTTTCATTCTCGTTCATTTTTTGAAATTTAACCCAATATCAACTTTTTGAGTAGTCATTTTATATCGCCAGGATTGTTTTATTTGCACAAATAATTGAGTTTCGGTTTGATTTATTACTTTTATCACATAGATATCATGAATATGGTGTAAATATCTTTTCTATGACAGTTGTCAATTTGGCATTTCTGACATGTCAACCGTTGTCTACGATTGGCTGGATTTATAATTGAGCAAATCTAAATTTGTAAATTAAATCCATTATAAACCCGCCTTAAGGCTGATTTATGATGGATTTAATTCAGGAATTTACATTTAGAAATTTAGATTCATAGTCTTAGATCCTCATTCTCGTTTATTTTTTGGAATATAACCTAAAATTAACTTTTTGAGTAGCCATTTTACATCGCCAAAATTATTTTATTTGCACAAATGATTAAGTTTTGGTTTGATTATTTACTTTTATCATATTATTAAAGATACTGTCTCACCATATTCATGATTTGAATACTATCTGTGACAGCTGTCAATTTTTGATTTCTGACATGTCAACCAATGTCTATGATTAGTTGTATTCATAACTGAGAGAATTTAAATTTGTAAATTAAATCCATTATAAATCAGCCTTTAACCGATTGAAGAATAACCGCATAGTGGAGCGGCGATACGAGCGACGATAAGTAGGAAGAGAAGAGCGACGAATATAAACTCACGCATTTTAATAGAACATTGCATAGTGAAGAACGCGGCAATGAGCGCTGCTACAAGCAATAAGAGCGAAGGAATTAAATATACTTGTTTTCGTCACTATTCTCGCTACTGGTTCGGGGCAAAATGGATGTTGAACTGCTCATAAGTGGAGTGTTTGTGAGAAAGCCTATCAGGGCTGATGGGATTGTGATTGGAATTCGTCCAATTTTTCAGTAGTCTATGCTCAATTTAGGGTATGATATAGTCAAATGTGTTTAATTCAACAAAATAGTTGAAGGTCATAGGGGCCACATTATCCTAATGTGCCCAGGGCCTCCAATAGGTTAAAGACGGCCCTGTAAACAATCAGTCGTAGAATATTTAAATTTTGTATTAGGCACTTTTATAATACGTAGTTATATACCTTGCATTATGATTGCTATCGACTAAGCCGGAAGAGCACTTTATTCGAAAATGTTTTTGAATTTTCCGCATAAATCCAAAACGATTGAACGTAGATTGTTAGAATTCAGTTTTTAGGACGATTATACCGTCTAGATGCTCATATTCTATTTTTATTGAGATTCGACGAACCGGAAGTGCACTTTAATTGACAGTCTTTTGGAATTTTTCGCATAAATTCGAAACGATCAGGTGTAGAATATTGAAATTTGGTATTTCAGTCTGCTGTAGCATCTGAATGATTGCCTACTATTTTCTTAACAATAGACTGAACCGGAAGTGCACTTCAGCAGGGATTTATTTTTAAATTTTGCGCATAAATTCAGATCTGTTGGTAGTCGTAGAATTTTGGAAATCAGTATTTAGGAATGTTGTAGTATAAGAATAATGGCCTATTGTTTCCATAGCAACCGACTTGGTTGAAAGCGCATTTTACTTGACAGATTTTTAGAATATCTTGGGTAAATCCAAAACGATTAACTGTGAAACGATGAGATTTTGTGTTTGATTATACATATCCAATGATATATACGATCAAACACAAAATCACAACGTATTATATATTCATCCAATGATGTACAAGTAAGTCACGTGGTGTTCACGTCGGATTTTTATCTTTACATTATAAAAATTATAAGGAAGAAATTGCACATTATAACATTTAAATATACCTCAACATTTTCATTTTAACGTTGCAAAAGGCTTTATTAACGTATGGTTGCTATAAGAATTACTATTGCTTTTTTTTGTCATTGATAGAGAGAATTACACTGAACCTAAAGCCGTTTGTCTCTTGTCGATTGGGTATTTAATAGTTGAGATATTAATAAAATAAATTTTAATGATCTATACATACTTTCAGAATTATATCATAATGAATAGACTTTTTTGGTTTTAATTCTGTATATTTAATTTTATATTTGACGTTTCGACTCTCTAACCGAAAGTCTTTATCAGAAAAAATGATACAAAAATAAACAAGGCAAGAAGGTATCGAGATAATTAATTATCTAGATACCTTCTTGCCTTGTTTGTTTTTGTATCATTTTTTCTGATGAAGACTTTCGGTTAGAGAGTCGAAACGTCAAAAATAAAATTAAATATACAGAATTAAAACCAAAAATGTCTATTCATTAAAATAAATTTTGGTGTTGAAATCCACTTATGCGAAAATATTGTTTCCGTCAGAAAAAAGTTTAACATCTTGAAAATTAGAAATGAGAATTTGAGAAAATTTTACATGAATGTAGAAAAAAATTCCACTCAATAAACTGATTGTCACAAAAAAATTCCAGCCTTCATGGGGATTGAGTTATAAGATAAATTATATCTGATGATTCAATTATTATTCTCCTTGAAAATAAAAAAAGTAAAGTAATACTTATTATAACGACATTTTTTTAATTAAAGTGAATTAATATTTCACGCAAATATATTTATCTTTATTTTTATTAGTGTTACCAATCTCGAAATATGAAATTACTGTGCGGAGCAAGTGAGAGATGAGACTGTGAAACTTCCGATAATACGTGTTTAACGAGCGTCATTTCGCATAACGAGTGGCGCGAAAGGGGAAATCCTCTCCACGTCACTCACTTGTGCGCCGGCTTTCCACGCCCAGTCTATGTTTAGCACTCGTTACGCGAACATGTTGTTGTCAACAACAACTCTTGCAAAAATGTCTTCAAAGAAAAAGCCACTAGAAGACAGGTATAAGAGATTAAAAATAACTTTAGAAATGAAATGTGAAATTATTAAAAAGCGAGAACGAGGTATGAGCGTGGCTGACCTAGCTCGCACCTACAATCGGTCTACATCAACGATTTGCACTATTCTCAAGAACAAAAGCAAGATTAAGGAGATAGATGCTTCAAAGGGAGTATCAAGAATGTCTACGAAACGGTTAGATATTCTCAACGATGTTGAAAGATTGCTTCTTATATGGATTAACGAAAAACAATTGCAAGGCGACACTGTTACCAAAAGTATCATTTGTGAGAAGGCGAAAGCTATTTTCGCTGACCTAGTTAAGAAAACGCCAGGATCATCAACTGCTGAAAAAGAAGTACAATTTAAGGGAAGTCATGGATGGTTCGAAAAGTTTAAGAGAAGAACAGGCTTCCACAATGTTGCGAGGCATGTTGAAGCAGCAACCTCTGACACAAATGCAACAGAGAATTTTATTGGTGACTTCAAGAAGCTTGTAGATTCTGAGGGCTATCTGCCGCAACAGGTTTTTAATTGTGACGAGACGGGACTCTTCTGGAAAAAGATGCCGAAGCGAACCTACATATCAGTAGAGGAGAAGGCATTGCCCGGTCATAAGCCAATGAAAGATCGCCTCACGCTGTTATTTTGTGCCAATGCAAGCGGCGATTTGAAAATTAAACCGCTGCTTGTTTACCATTCAGAAACTCCACGAGCGTTCAAGAAATATAATGTCCAAAAGAGTAGACTAAATGTAATGTGGAGATCCGACAAGAAGGCTTGGGTGACACGTGACATTTTTACTGATTGGATTAATGAAGTTTTTGGTCCTTCGGTGAAAAAATATTTGCTTGACATGAATCTGCCACTCCAAGTCTTGCTTGTTATGGACAATGCACCTGCTCATCCTTCAGATCTACAAGATTACCTCCTTGAAGAATTTAATTTCATCAAAATCCAGTTTTTACTTCTCAGCGTCACTCCGTTACTCCAGCCTATGGACCAGCAGGTCATTTCTAACTTTAAGATACTCTACACCAAAACACTTTTTGAGCGTTGTTTTGAGGTGACTGAGGGAACCAATCTCACTCTCAGAGAGTTTTGGAAAGATCACTTCCACATCGTTGCTTGCCTCAAGATGATTGACAAGGCGTGGGAAGCGGTTACTAAGAGGACCCTCACTTCTGCTTGGAAAAAGCTTTGGCCAGAGGGCGTTGTTGAATGTGATTTTGAAGAATTTGAGACAATACCTTTAGATTCTGTAGTCAACGAAATTGTTTCTTTGGCTAATATCATGGGACTGGATGTGGATAACAATGATATCGATGAGCTTGTGGAAGAGCATAGACAAGAGCTGACAGCGGAAGAGCTAACGGAGTTACATCGTGTTTCACAGCAAGAAATTATGGAGGATAATTTGTCAGTGAAGGAGGAAGAGATAGCGGAGCAACAATCTTCTAGCGCAATCAGAGAAATGCTGAAAGCATGGGAAACTGTTGCATCGTACATTGAAAAGCATCATCCTAATAAAGCGGTGGCTATGCGCGCTACAAATTTATTCAATGATAATGCTGTATCGCATTTTCACCAAATTTTGAAGCGACGGCAAAAACAAATGTCTCCAGAAAGTTTTTTAGTGAAAACAGAATTTGTTGCGTGTGACTGACTTACACTCTTGAACAATTTACAAGAAAAAAAAAAAATCGGCATGCAACGCAATATCGTATATTATATTGATTTGTTCCGCTTAACGAGTGATTCTGGAACAAATTATGCTCGTTATGAGAGGTTCCACATTAAATAATTATTTCAACGTTTAAAAAGTGTACAAATTATTCTTTTAATAAAAATGATTGCTTAAATTAATCGGTTCAAATACAGAACTCAATAATTACGAAAACTGTTTTATTATCATAACATTAAAGTTTGTAAAATAGTAATACGTTCTTGGGACAAAAATTGAATGATTAATTTATCAATTGGTTCCATACTTCTAGCTACTTGACGCTTCATTGCTTGTTTGAAGTCTTCTTTTGATCCTTTGTCAGCTCCTCGGGTTCCTATACGTCTTTGACTGTAAAATAAACATAACAATCATTTTGAATATACAATAATTTTTTTTAATTTACCCCATTTGAGACTGAGGTGTTGTGAAGATATCTAATGTAACTCGGCCCCCATGCTCTGTTTTTAAATACATTATTTCTTCTAATATATCAATATTGATCACGTAAGTCTGCAAAAAATAAGATTTGTCACAATTCTGTGAAAATCCATAAGTCTTACAGATTTATAAATCCATAAGAACGCATCGCCTTTTATTGGTTAATGTCAATAAACTCAAAAGACATTCAGTGAAACTAAAAAATGTCGGTTAAGTACAAAGATCTCATATCTTGATTGTTTTCCTACATAAGAAGAACTTTTCGTAGTTTGGCCGATAAGATCCTGATAAAAGATAGGCTTAAGTACATAGCATTATGCCCAAACATCGATTTGAAAAAACTCATATATTTGTGCGGGATGGACCGAAATGAATGAAACTTCGCATTCCTACTCAGTTTCACACGGGCTACACAATGGTGAAATCAAAGATTTTTTTTTTAATTGCAAAGGCTTCATTTTTTAACCTCAAAATGTGCATTTGTTCACAAAGAGACAATAGGGATTTCCAGCTAAGTGCTACGCAGTCGGGTGGCAAATTTTAGAAGCTCAATAAGAGATATTCGTAAAACGTCAGTTACATTCTTTTATCTCTTTCAACTGAATTTATTAAGAATTTAAGCTTTATTACTTGAATATTTGATTTAAATAATTATGTCAACTACATATTGTTGTGTACCTGGCTGTAGTTCTTGAAAAAAGCGGGATTCGAGCTTAAGTTTTTTCCTATTTCCTAAACAGGAGAGTAAAGTTAAACTGAAGAATAAATTTAATGATTTTGAATTTATAAGTAACAAAAAGTATGAATTGATTCTTTCAAAATCGGAAAAAAGTGAGTCCTTTTATGAAAGTATTTCTTCATTTTTGTGTGGCGGTGACTGCAGCGCAGAAGCTTGCAAACATAAACCATACAATTTTATATTTAGATCCTGAATTATTACGTGAAGTGTCACAAATAATTTTATCAAAGAGAATCTCTGATCTTTCGTCATTCCGCTTTTATTCATTGAATTATCTATCAGAAAAATAAATGTATTATGAAAATGAGGATTCAAATTCAGAACAATAATAATCTGTAACATTATAATTTCTATTGATACTTATTACTATTAAATGCACCATGCAATAACCTCGCGCAATGTCTCTTTTCGAGCTTCGAATTTTACTCACAGTGGCGCTGATAGCATAATTTTAAATCTTTATAGCATCCGGCAGTTTTTTTTTTCTGGGTTTGTACTTTGGTACGGACACTGCCGTGTCTTTTAATTTGTTCATAAGCATGACAAGTTCATTGTGATTTTGTTCATAATTAATGGGTTTATGAGTTTATAAGATTTTGAGATTTACGCAGAATTGCAACAATTATAAATTTATTGGTATAATGTTGCAACGAATTTCTTTAATTAATGTTTGGAATATTTGAAATAGCTCCAGCAGACTCTCGAAATGTTGAAGAGCACTTTCAGACCAACGACAGATAAACAAAGGAGACTCCTCTCGGCTTAAATAAGGAATTACATTGTTAAGTCGAGAGATTCAGAGTATATTGAACAATCGGAGAGTAAACAAGTCAGATCAAAATAAATTTCGTGCGACGATAAAAAATATAACATAACTATAATTGATCCTAAAAGAATTATTATAAAATTCGGCAAAAAAATGAAGAGAATCATAAGGTGGAATAAAAATTATGATTACTCACATTTGGACATCACATGCAAACGTTCGTCGATTGTTTTTCAAAACAGATAATTTGGTTCTATAGTGTATGATATCAAATTAAAACTCCTGCGGAAATAATTCTAGTAAAAGTGTAAAAAATTATATTAAACGATTGTCAATTTTTTTTTTACAAGTTATTCAAATGTGAAGAATTGACTAGAAAATATGAAAATAAACTAGAGGAATATTCCAGATGTTAATGAAAGAAATTCGTTACAATATGATTTACACGTACCTGAAAAAGTGGATATTGGAACGATCCTCTTTGCCTGATTTGCTCCATGATTGGAGGAAGTATATCTTCTTGCTGGGGCCAATCCAGTTGAATTAGAGTCAATAAAATACCTAAAGCTAATTCGTTGTAATTTCCTGCTTGTTTACTCAAATTTTCCTGTAAAAATACGTACAAAATATTAGGCTTTACAGTAGTTATTTGCGTATTTAGTGAGGGAAAACGATATCAATCGTAGAAAAAAAATCTTACTTTTATCACTGAAATAAGTATTCGTACACAGTACTGCAAAATAGCCAACTGGGTGAGAGGCATATAATGCAGATGCTTCATACTACCACCAACTGCTAAATGGGTACTAATTTGTCCCGGATTATTATTTGGAACTGTCGATATAATCAACAATAAATGCTCAAAGCAAGCCTAAAAATAATAAAAATATATAACAGAGTACTTCGCGGAATAGTTGTATTACCGTATAATTTTTCTTGCAGAAATAAATACACATTAATCTTATATTTCGCACTAGAGCTTGCGACGGTTCCGGAATTGGTTGTAGTGTTATTAATGCCTCGTCATAAGAACATTTATATATTGAATAGTCAATTTTAAAGTCAGATAAAAGATTATCCAGCTTTAAATGATTATTAAGCTTATTAAATTCTAAAAGAAACTGACATTCTTAGTATCAATACAATTTAAATGTACTATATTATATATTTTACCTCTATAAAGTGTTTCGGTAGATTGCAAAAGGTCCCAACAATTACAAGCCATGATAAAATTCATAATAATTTGATTATTCCCCGGCTTATCAATACTTATATGAGGAGAATTTTGATCTATTTCTCCTTTACGGCGTTTTGATTTTGGTTCGGCGAAAGGCAGAGGTAAATTTGGATCTACATAAATAAATCTGATCAAATAAGATTTTGAGAGTTCCAAACAATATTCATAGTCAGTTCTCTTCTTGAAAACTTCAAATTGCCAATTTTGGCGGGATCAATAACAAACTAATATTAATTTTATAATTTTCACTTGTTTTATATATCAGAAAAATAACCATTTTTGAAAGAAATCGCCAAAATCGCAATTAATTTTATCAGTTGTTGCATCCTTTGTAATAAGAAAAAGAACTAAATATGAATATTTTTTCAACTTACCAACAAAAGCCTCAACTAAAAGCAAATTAGTCCGAATTTGTCCTGGAGACGAATCTGGACATAAACTCTGTCTGTATTCATGTAAACAATTTAAAAATAAAATTGTTAAACAATATAATAATTGTTTAGTGAAAACTTGTTCGTCTACGTTGGTACTTTTGTGAGTTTGACAAAAAGATAAGATTTTTTGCCAATAACTGTCTCTGTTCCTAGATAGAAAAACAAAAAAATTAAATAATTAAAATAGTTGAAGACATCATAATTTGCCAAATAATGAAGTAATTATACATTATCATATAGTTTTATAATAATTGAAAAAAGGTCGAAGACCCCTTTGTTAAACGTACCAGTCACCTCCAACGTTGGTAAGATAAGGATCCCACCTTAAATGCCGTCCTGTTAAATCCAAAATTTGGAATAACTTCGTCCAGGTCTCATTAGATTTAGAATTTGGCTCATCACTGGAATTTATTGATATTAAAGAATAAAGATAAAATTCTATAGCTTTATGTAAAAGCCGAAAAAGTAATTTAGGGGTGAGTTCAATATTTGTATCGCCAAGTAAAGGCAATAATTCGCAGACTAGTAGTTTTCTGTATGGGTTTAGGGGTTGATTACTGGCATGACTGTGTTTTTCGGCGCTCAGTAAGGTATCGACAAGGCGAGACTAAAACGTATTACTAATTAGTAATTATGTAAATAAAAACTGTGAAATTAATCATACCCCGTGTGTTATAATAGACTGTGGAAACTTATTTAATAATAACAAGAGTAATCTGCAATGTTCCATCGTATCTTCACAGTGATCAGCTGTCATAAGCAACAACTGATGCTGCACATCTAAAAAACTGAATAACAGTACAACAAATCGTAAAATTATAATAGCTCACCCAAAGGGATATGTTTAAACATTTCGCTTAAAAAATGCATTTCCGGTTCTGAACTATCAGCTTCGGTTCGTAAAGAAAACGTAACTCTTTGAATCTCCTTCCATAATTCCTTTTGTTGCTGGAATTTCATTAATCTAAAAGTTATCTATCCTTAATTCCATCAGATTTTAAATAATATAATTATTTTTACAAATCACTAAAACATTTTGCTGCTTCCTTCACATGACCTGCCTCTTTTTCGATATGATACGCTTCAAACTATAACAAAAATACGATATACATTGCAGTTAGACGAAATATAACTATTCATATTACCTGAACTTCAAAATTATTTGGATATAAAGTCTTAGCTGTAATCATCCATGCTTTAGCTGTTACTGGGTCTGTTTTAAGGGCACTTTTTGCTTTCAAAACAAGATATTCTTGGTCAGAAATATTCGGCACAGTGTCTATTTCCATTATGACATTTGAGGGTTAAGTCATCTGTCAACTCATAAATACCAATGTAGCCAACCAGATAAATCTAGCATTTTGTAGAACTCGCTCAAAAACATTGGTGATGTCCTCGAAAAGACATTCCTAGTGATTTGAACAAAATATTTGCAATTTATCAATCATCGCATGAAATTTGATATATTTTTTAATATTTTGAAATGCTTAGTATCAATTGTTTGAGATCTACTGCTCGCAATAACAATGTAGAATTGACGACTAAATGCAAAAGCGCATGCGTGCACTGAAAGTGAAAATCATTCAAAAATTGAATGCTCAAATTAGTTATCACTCCTACATTGCTTTTGTCCCGTATATTTCACGTATTCAAAGTGAAATATAGAAAATCCGTCGATTTATTACTGAATTGAAGTTTAAAGTACGTGAGTTGATAAATCCATAGGGTTGGCAACATTGTTAACTTGTCAAATGATTCAAATGTCACTTTCTTGATTATTGATAAAAATAGGTTATTTATATTAAGAATTAGTTTATTTTTAAATTATAAATTAAAAAATGAAGGTAAATCCCAAGTTTTATTTTTGATAAACTGTACATAAGGTTCATTTCAGGAGAAGCCTTCTACAGATCTTCCACCAATATTACCAGACATTCAAAATTTATTAACAGAATATTTAATATGTCCTGAACGCTTACCAATCCATGAATATGAGAGAAATCAGGAATTCTGGCCTCGGAAACCTGATGTCACTGAATTATTCCATATCGATAGCCAGCCTTGTGGAACAACCTTAAAAGTATTTTTATTTAATAATTACAATTGATTTGAGTTATAATCTGATTGTGATAGGTGCAAAGAGACCCTAATACGGGTAAAATAGTAGAATTTCGTGAAGTACCGATACTAGAAGTTGGTTTAAATCCGAAAAATTCTATGTCGCTTAATCGAGCACCGGCTCCTTATTCGGAAGGTGTTAGAGGCGATCCTACACATTTTCCTTTTTGGCCTGGTGGTTTTCCTGATGTAATAAAAATCCCTGAGCATGATTCTTTTGATTCTGAATTGTTGACAGTTCCTCCAGGGTTCGAAAAAGGGCTTATTTTTGAAGATGACGGATTTACTGTAAGCACTGACGGCGATGAATGTGTTTCACAACTGAAAAAGGCTAATATTTTGAATGAGGATGATGGTACGGTTAATTTGATGAATTTAATCCAACAGGAACAAGGCTTTTTAGGTATTTTATAATTATTAATTGTATAAATTTGTAAATAACATTAATACTTTAAGGTTTATGGAAAGAAAATGATACTGAAATTGATTCTACGTCAGAAAAACCAAATTTAGATGTGGATGTATCAGAAATAATACCGTTTGAATCAGAAATACCAGTTTTAAAAATCAGTGAAGTAAATACCGCCAAAAAATCTAAAAACACAGAATGGGCAGTCGAAATTGATATCCAGCAACCAGTTTCTGATTTTCATGAAAGAATTCCAGAGTTGGCCCATAATTATCCTTTCGAATTAGATACTTTCCAGAAACAAGCCATTTTGAAGTTGGAAGAAAATTGCGACGTCTTTGTAGCTGCTCACACTTCAGCAGGAAAGACAGTCGTCGCTGAATATGCAATTGCTTTATCACAAAAGCATAAAACTAGAACCATATACACGTCACCAATTAAAGCACTATCTAATCAAAAATATCGAGACTTCAAAAAGACTTTTGAAGATGTTGGTTTGATTACAGGAGATTTTCAAATAAATCAAACCGGAGTTTGTCTTATTATGACAACTGAAATATTAAAATCTATGTTGTATTGCGGAAGCGAAGTCATTAGAGACTTAGAATATGTTATTTTTGATGAAGTTCATTATATAAATGACATTGATGTAAAAATAACAATTTAATTTGGTTTATTATCCAAAAAAGTACAATTTTATCATTTTTAGCGCGGTCATGTTTGGGAGGAAGTATTAATATTATTACCAGCACATGTTCGCATTGTATTACTTAGCGCAACCGTACCAAATTATATAGAATTCGCTAATTGGCTGGGAATGACCAAAAAGAGGAAAATTTATGTTATAAGTACTCTAAAAAGGCCAGTACCTCTCGAACATTATCTTTATATTGGACGTGACGCAGGAAAAGACTCCTTACATTTAATTGTCGATAAAAATGGTAAATTTAAGGGTGAAGGGTAATAAATTTAACTAAATTTGTTGAATTTGTTACTAAATAATACTTTACAGATATGCAGCTGCAGTGGAAATAACTGAATCTCGTAAAAAGAAGCTTTTAGAGTCAACGGATCCTCGTAAGAAACGCCCCATCGCTCCAAAATTCATCCCACAAAAAGACAAAACAAGACAAGAAGCCACTGTTTTAAAAACTCTCATAAATATTTTAAGCACCAAACAATGGCTTCCTGTTATTATGTTTACTTTTTCTCGTGCCTTATGTGATCGAATGGCTAATAACTTAGAATCAATTGACCTTACATCAGCTGAAGAAAAACATAAAATACATGTTTTTGTTCAAAAATGCATCAGTCGCCTCAAAGAACCGGACAGAAATCTGCCGCAGATAATCACAATGAAGAAGAATCTAAAAAACGGAATTGGAGTTCATCATAGCGGGATTCTTCCAATTATAAAAGAAATTGTTGAGATGCTCTTCCAAAGTGGATGCGTTAAGGTTTACTTTATTTTTATGTCATTTTCTTAGCCTCTCACACCCACACCCACCGCGGTTGCGTCAGCTGACGCTTGGTTCACTTAATGCAACGGTACCTCACGGAATAAATTGTAAACTTGTTTCTAAATAAAATATAAATACGTGTTTAACGGTTTTATCTTGAATAGAAGCTAATTTTGGCAAGGAAAATTGAAATAAAACGTAATTTAAAGTTTGGAATGCCCCTACACTGATAAATTTGCGATGTTCATGAAACAAATATGATTACGTCAGTAATAGAAGTCCCGAAAGTGTACAACAGAATGACATTTGATTATTTGTAGGTCTTATTTGCGACTGAAACTTTTGCAATGGGGGTGAATATGCCTGCAAGAACTGTCGTTTTTAATGCTATTCAAAAATGGGACGGAACCGGAACACGAAATTTAGAACCAGCTGAATATATACAAATGGCGGGCAGAGCTGGTCGAAGAGGCTTAGACACAACCGGAAATGTTATTATTAGATGTGCAGAGAAAATTCCTGAAATGGGAATATTCCAAAAAATGATATTAGGTTACAATAAATATTTAATAATGAAATTTTTTACTTTTATTATTTTTTTGTAGGGATTCCACAAAAATTGGAGTCAAAATTCCGTTTGACTTACAGCATGCTTTTAAGTTTATTAAGAGCTGAAAGTTTTAATGTGGAATCTGTGATGTCTCACAGTTTTTTGGAGGTTGATCATCAAGTTAAAGCGAATTCTACTAAAGCTAAATTAAAGCAAAAAATGGCAGAACTAAAAACAGAAAATGAAAATGAAATAGGCGAACATTCGCAGCATTTATTCACGTTTTACAAAGCTGCTTCTGATTATATTAGGGAGCTAAAAATTGTTCAAGTGAGTTTATTATTTTAAAAAGCGTAAAAAATGTGTAGTAATTAATTTATTGCAGCCAAAATTAATACGACAATCTCAAGTAGTTAAAGAGTTAGTTCCTGGCCGAGTTTTATTAATAAGTCATGGCAAACATTTCAGAAAACTCGCAATTATTTTAAGCATCAAAAAGGATTATCAAATTTTCAAAGTTTTAGTCCTATGTAATCAAAATGAAGATAGAACCAGCAAAGATAATCATTCTGAAAATTGGTACAGAATGCTGAGTTTCACTCACGATCAAATTTTTCAACCTGAAGGTACAGGCGGTCACGAAGTCATCGATATTTCAGCTACCGATATAATCGAAATTTCAACAACTACAATCAAAGTAAAGTGTGAATTAATCATTCAAGATTGGGAAAACCGTCAGATAGAGCGTTTTAAAAATGATCCTCCGGGGCAAACTTGCCAACAAGCTCTTCAGGAGCTTGCAAAATTGAATAATGCATTGTCTGGATCTGTAATCGAATTTTTAGATTTTTACAAAGATTTTAGTATTACTGACTTGGATTTGCGGTCTGAAATGGATGCGTTGATCATGAAAAGAGACGAATTAACGGCACAAATTAATTTTACTAAAGTTGCCAACTTTGAAGAGCAATTTTCGCGTGTTTTCAAAAGAAAATCGTTGGAGGAAGAGATAGAAAATCTTAACTTTGCACTTTCTTTTAAAAGTTTGAATTTAAGTGCAGAATACGAGTCTCGAATTGAAGTACTGAAGAATTTAGGTTATATTGACAAAGAAAATAAAGGTTCTATTATTTTTTATTGTAAGATAAGCGTTTTATTATGAATTTATTAAATTTTAGTCCAATTAAAAGGAAGGGTCGCTTGTGAGATGGGTTTGAATGAATTACTAATCACCGAATTAATTTTTCGGAACACTTTGAGGGATTTACAACCCGCTGAAGTAGCAGCTCTACTTTCAGCTTTAGTGTTTCAGGTGAAAGCTAGAGAAGCACAAAATTACGAGCATTTACCGCCAGTACTCCGACAGGTAAAAATATATGAAAATATTTTTTTTTTTGATACAAATATTAGAATATTTTCAGGGTATTAAAGATATTAATGATATTGTTTTAAGCATACAATCACTTGAAAGCCAATATCAAGTTTTAGATCCTCAAGAAGAACTTAATTTTGGTTTAGTTGAAGTTGTTTACGAATGGGCCAGAGAAAAGGTAAAATTTCTCGCTTTTTCATCATATTAGGCATGGATAATTTTGTATTTCTGGAAACTCAGACACTCAACAGATATGTTCTACCCTCTAACCCTCTACGACTTCCCTAAAATTTAAGATCGAATAAGGGATGGAAGCCCACCTTTTCAACACAATTATTTTATTTAATGAAATTAAATCATTTTTAAAAGAAATCTGTAGTTGCTACGCATTTTAATTGTTCTCCATTGGGCCGTAATTAATTTTTGAATTTGGTGTGACGTCATCGTAAACAGTGAGACTAGCGCAAATTATTTAGTTTTTTGACAAATTCGGATTGTCACAAATTTTTGGCACCCTCTGTTTGTCTAATCTACGACTTTTACTAAATATTTACGATTAAATGGGGGCTGAAAGCTCGTCTTTTTAATATAATATTTATGTTAACTGCATGCTCTAATTCAGGGGTCGGCAACCTTTTTCGGAAGGCGGGCCATTTTCACAATAAATTTTTTTATGCGAGCCGCACATTGAAATGTAAAATGTATCTTGAATAGTGCTTTTATATCATATACGAGTATAAATATTATTAAAAATAAATATTGGTGCTTTGGCGGGCCGCACAAAAAGTTGCAAAGGGCCGCAGGTTGCCGACCCCTGCTCTAATTGATCTCTGTTGAGCTGTTTTTAATTTTTAAAGCTAGTTTGACGTCATCGTAACCAAACAGATGATTTTACATTTTTAAACAGTAGGACTAGCACAAAATTATCTACTTTTTTGACGAATTCTGATTCCACCAAATATTTTCAACTCTGCGAATCTTTTCTAATATTTGAAATTTAATTTTGACTACGATTAGAAAATCCAGATTAAATTATGAGACTGAGAATCTCCAGGAATGCATAAAACATTTTGGTATTGCTGTATACTCTAGAAAATATTTTTTTCAGCCTTTTGCGGAAATAATGCTATTAACGGAAGTACAAGAAGGAATAATTGTCAGATGTATTCAGCAATTGAACGAAATTTTAAAGGATGTAAAAAATGCGACTCTTATTATTGGAGAACCGGTCTTGAAAGCCAAAATGGAAGATGCTTCTAATGCAATTAAAAGAGATATTGTATTTGCTGCCAGTTTGTACACTCAATAATAAATAAATAATTTTAAATAAATGTTTTCTATAGTTTTTATAAAGCAAAGTTGCCATTTTCCACGGGTCTACTTCAGCTGTCACGCATATCTCCAACATCCTGAGAAAATATTTGGAGTCAAAATGGCCGCCAGTTCGCGGTACTTTATGTAATGAAGCTAGTGATTAGATACTCCATTCAAAAGTTCTCTTTTACAATTATGGATTGAAAAGAATATGTGGGGATATTTATAAAGTAAAATTAGAGGCAGAACACATTTATTTATGATTAAATATAACAACAATCAGTTACACAGTTGCTACGAAAATTTATTGTATGTATTTATTAACCGTAACACTTTTCTAATTCGTAAATTTCAAAATGATGATGCATTTTTGATATGTTCTAAATGAAATTTAATATTCTTTGGTCGTTAATTTTTGATAATTCAAGAAATATTTTCTCTCAATCTAGTACAATATATTATCAAACTTTCGTAGCTATATTTATTATGATACTCGAACGATCAAATAATTTTTCTTAATAAACGATAACAAAGCTTATATATTATTGAATAAACGATCAACACATGAGCAATGAACTTTAATATAAACTCTGCTCAAGTTTTACAAAATCAGGTCGTTAGAAATTGGTCTTTCCGAATATGAAGTTTCCGGCGTCAGACGGATTCTCAGAAGTGAAGAATTCTTTCCACAGCGACACGAAATTGTCGTAGGATACCTCCTTATTGCCCTAGAACACAAAACAGACATAAATAATTAATTTTTGATAATAATTTTGGATACCTTGGACATGTGTTGAAAAGCTTGACGACACTCAGTAGATTGGAGTCCATAGCAGCTACAAACGCTGGTAAACTCATCTACGTCGATGGCACCATCTCCACTGGCATCTTCTAGATGGAACATGAACACCATGTATTGTGTCTGCCATTCTAAAGCGCGCTCGGGATTCTTTGAGTATTCATCCCACATCTGGCACCATTCATCGACGCTTACCTGCCAATACACAAAAATAACGAATAAAAAGTATTTTTACAAGAGGTAAATCATTAAACATTATTCCATTATTATTTTTTTTACCAATACAATAATTTTGGCGAAAACTGTTCAATAGCAAGCCAACATTAATTATTATAGAGTTATTTATTATTTTTGCTCGTTAAAATAGTCCCACGCCGTTATAATAATAATAATTTGTCAGTTATTGCCCCCATTAGAAAATCTTACTTGACCGTCCTTATTAGAATCAGCTCTTTGTCTCAATCCATCCCAAATACGAATCATACTTTCATAAGTTTTCTTATATTGAGCATCCGCTGGTTTCCATCCACGTAAATTGCAGATTTTCTGAAAATAAATAATTTTATCAACATAAAAAATATATGTACATATATAAGAAGTTCGATCTCTGTTAATTATGGCTGGCGCGCAAATATAAGAAAGTAGAGGGGTACAATTTAAAACAGATATTTAATTTATTTGGACAATAAGCAAAATACCGCTTTTATGTAGTGAAATTTGTATTTTCCAAAACAATCGCATTTGATTTAAACGAAACGATAAAATACGAATGAAATCGTGCTGAATATTATGCTCACAATACCGCTTTGACAAGTCCACTAAAGATCCGCCATTTTGTGCTGCCCACAACGGTAATTTTAGTTATCAATGATAAATATCTCGCGTCCACCTGTTGGGAGCTATTGACTTACAAGCTATTTTAAGAAATGTCAAAATGAATTTTTTCTTAAGATTTTTAGCTTACATTCTTTTCTAACCGTAAAATTAAATTAATTTTTGGATAATTCTATTGAGGAAGACACTTTTTTGTTTATAAATTAATAGTTGACATAAGAAAACTAGATTAAGGAGCTTGGCGGGATTTTTAAATCCCAATATAGTATTTTAATAAATATCATTTTATAAATGGAATCAGTTCAAGCCACGAAGGAGAATAATAGAGGAGCGGACACTCAGCTGGAAAACATGAAGCCTAAAATGTAATGCGGCAGACGCGAGAGAGATAGCGAGAGCGGGCCCAGCTTTGCATGCTTCATATACAGAAATGAGATTATATTTGAATTTTTTTCAATAAAAAACAATTGCCAGATAAATTCAATATTTTCATTACTTTGAATACTTTATTATTTATTAAATGAAGGGCAAAAGTAAAAGAAAATTAACATTTCTTTTTATTAAAATCTGCAATGAAAAAGTGCATTATTATGAAACATGTTTTATATACGTTTCTTTGGAGAAGAGTTTTCTAATTATGAATAACAGATACATAAACAATTTTATGAATATTTTTTATTAAATGGGCGTAATAAAATTGAGAAAATACACACAAACAATTTCTTATAGACCAGAAGAAAATATTAACAAAAAACTTAGCAAAAATCTCCTAAATTCTCATTGATGAAAATCTGTTTTTCTTCGATGGATATAATTTTCAAATCGAAAAAATTATTACAAGTCCTCTGAATTTGCTTTGGATTTAAATTTATTTCTAGCGTTTATGCGTCTTCTCCTGAAAATTATATTCTCTTTTTTGCACAGCTTAGGCTTTTTCAAAGATCCATCCTGTTCTATAAGAAATTTTTCTTGTTTTTTTAGAGATGCTTAAATAATTCGGGCAATTTGGAAAAATACTCGGACATGCATTTTCTTTTAGTCGGAAATATTTGAACGGTATCTGTAATAATATATTCGTCACATAATTGAACAATTCCATACTATACTGTACGGTGAATTTGTAAACAATTATCACATCTCTATTGATTTCAAAACATAAATAGAAATATTTATATTCCTTATTTTCTTTAAAAATTCAACTTCAAGAAAACCTTGAAGTTAAGTTTTTCACTAAAAGTTTAGATTAGATACGTTCAATAATTTGAAACATTGATATAACCTTTAATTTTAAAATAATTTCTTTCCACTTTTACACCTCCAGACGAGCATTCTTTTATGATATACTCGCTACTTATTTAATAAAATATCATCTTTGGGTGCAGAAAAAAGAGAAAATTTTTCTTCACATGTCCTGTACCCAGTATCACAATTTGTCACAAAACATTTTCTTCCCATTTTACAATATATTTTTACATGAAAATACTAAATAAACCGAACCTAGCCATTTAACTCTATACAAATATAGGCCCGCCTCAACCTATCTCTCAGTTACTTTCTCTCTCTAACAATATTACATTTTTGGCTTCACTTTTGCAACACAGTTGAGATAGGGAATTGCATAGGCGTGGTTCAAGCTAAATTAGTTTTTGACTATAAAATCCGTTTTATTTTCCACGTGAGGCTATTTGAATAGTTCCGAACCAAATTCCTTGTACAAGGGTATACAGGCTTACCCTTAACAGTATCACTTGTTAGATACATCCTATTTAATCTTATACACCCAAACCTAGACTAAATTTACACATTAAACACTCATTTGAATACAATCAGAGCTTGGGGCAGTGATATATCTTCAGTATTTAGTAAGGGATGCAAATTAGAGCCGTATTCTAATGTTTTTTTTCATTTTATTCTACTAATTCAGGGCAGTTGACAATAACTTACATTGTTAGATAGTATGAATGATTTATTAAATATAATGGAAGTTTGAGTGAAACCGTATCTAAGCTAGATTAATTATTTTGTCGTAAATTGAACGTAATTTATGTTTACACTTTATCGAACCGGCTTTTGAAATATCGTACAGCTTAATTTTATCTCGTATTGGAGTACGAATGAATGGGCTGGATTTGTGTTCAGAGATTTATTCACTTAAATTGTACTACCATAAAATCAATTCAATATAGACAGGAGAACATTTGTTTGGAATAAATTACGATATTTACCTCAATGGCAAGTTCAAAATCCTTTCTGTCGATTGTACCACTTTGATTTACGTCTGTAACAGAATAAAATAAGTTAAAAATAACCTAATTTGATTCAACAAAAAAAAAAAAAACAAATAAAGTACAAATTCAAATTCTGACATTTTGCATCATTTATTTTGTTTCTTATTACACTCTAACAAACCAAGTTGTTTTTATGCCTCCTAATGCATTCTTTTCAAGATCTTCCAAAGCGTATTCTTTTTCACTTAAAATTCACCCCCCACCTACTTTTTTCTTATTATTCTCGCGAAGTATTTTCTTAAATTGGAGTGAATATCTTGAAGGAACCATATTAAATAAAGCACTTAGGTGTAGCATCGTGTTTAAATAGAAGCCAATTAAGCCTTTCTTACGATGTTTGCATACAAAATCAGTTTAATGATGTATTGTACGAAACTTAATTGCTTGTTAGTGAGCTTATCAGATCAAAACCTTCTTTGTTGATATCATTCGAATCTTATTCATTTGAAGCTTTGATTCAGTCATTGTTACAATAATTGCATTACAATTATACTTTTCGATGTTTCTATAAATATACATAATTAATTATTGACAAAATAAGATATACATTTTATGCTATGAATTGACTGAAGCAAAGAAAGTAAATGAATTATTATAATTTTTGCAACCTCATCAACTTTCAAAACATTCCAAATGGAAGTAGCTCTTTTCAAACATGTGATCCTAATACCCAAAAAAATCAAAATTGACGTTTTCGTGAGACCGCCATCCGAATTAATTCAAAGATTTTCTCAATTATCTTCAAAATGATGCATTATTTCGAAAAATATATCATATAACAAGATTTAATCCAAATCCAAATTTTATCGAAATCTCTAGGATGTCGATTTTTGTAGCAATCATTAAAATATTTTCAAGTACTTCTTTTTATAGGGACTAGCGGTCGCCCAATGGTCGAAATTCGACCGTTATTGCTAAGTTTGAACGTTATTGAATTCAACCTTCCATAACCGGGGGTTCCAGGTAAAATTAACTTGATATTCGACGCTCCATCCGAACTTAAAATTTAGAATAGTGATTTCCATTCAAGATTTTAAAGCGATTTTCTCCTCCCAACCTTTGGAAAAGGAAATAAATCATTAAGTTTTTTCAACAACCATTTCCCCATTCGATGCATATTTTTCGATATATTGCAGCAAAACATAATATCGTTTTCAGCGGTAAATTAGAATTAAAGACCCTGTATATAATTGAAGCTTTCTGCACTTCTTCTCCACATAAACTTCAAGTATGTCAAATCTCACATTCCTTCATGCGCACGGTATTCCACGTAAAATTGAAATAGGACATCTTGTATTTTTGAGCTCCCAGCACTTCTTCTCCACATAAAGTTCAAGTATACCAAATCTCATATTCCTTCGTGCGCGTCACAAAGTTTTTTTACACATAAAATCAAAATGGGACAGGCTGTATATAATTTCAGCATTCTGCACTTCTTCTCCAGATGAACTTCAAGTATGGCATATCTCACATTCCTTCGTGCGCGCGATACAAAGTTTTCTTTTCACGTAGAATTAAAATAGGACATTGTATATACTTTTAGTTTTCTACACTTCTTCTCTATATAAACTTCAAGTATGCCAAATCTCACGTTCCTTTATGCGTGCAGTGCACAGTTTTTTTTTTCACGTAAAATTAAAATAGGACACTCTGTATATACTTTCAGCTTTCTGCATTTCTTCTCCATATAAACTTTAAGTATGCCAAATCTCACATTCTTTCATGCGCACGGTACAAAATTTTCTCTCCACGTAAAACTAAAATGGTACAATCTGTATACAATTTCAGCTTTCTGCTCCCCTTCTCCATATAAACTTCATAAAATTGAAATAGGACATCGGTATATAATATTGGTTTTCTGCACTTCCGTCTCCATACAGGCTTGAAGTATGCCAAAAAAAATTATCTAGTGTGTGCGGTACAAAGTTTTATCTTCAAGTGAAATTAAAAGAGGACAGCCTTTATATAATTTCGGTTTTCTGCATTTCCTTCTCCACATAGATTTTAATAATGTTAAGTCTCACAATACCTTGTGTGCGCGGTACCAAGTTTTCTCTTTACGTCGTATAATTAAAATGCAGCTTTCTGCACTCCTTCATATTAACTTCAAGTAAGCCAAATCTCACATTCTTTCGTGCGCGAAATATGCTTAAAAAGGGGTACAAAGCTTTCTCTTTACGTATTAATATATGGATTAAAATGGGATACCCTGTATATAATTTTCGCTTTCTGCACATCTTCTTCATATAAACTTTAAGTATGTCAAATCTCACATTCCTCCGTGCATGCAATATACTTAAAAAATGGGTCGAAAGTTTTCTCTTGACGTATTAATAAAGATATTGTCACAAATGTGAAATATTTTAAGTCATTAGTCATCTGTATTATTTTTGTGAATTCGCTATTTAGCCAATAATTTATTGTAACGATAATCCTAGTTAGCATTGACCAAGTCGATGTTCAATTGTCGAACGTGATTGACAGCCTATGGTTACTAGATGTTTGGTGGTTGTCAGGCATTTGAATGCTGGTTCATTGTTGTTCAACTGCCAAACATTTGAATGTTGGCCCATCGTTGGATTAGAGTATATGAAGAGCGTGAGCTAGGAGAGAGTCAGTCATTCAGTAAGAGTAACCGTGAGCGATATTGTGATCATACGAGTTTATAAAATAAATATTAGCACTGTAACCTGTTATAATAAATTAATCATAATAAAATTTGTGACAATATCAACACGAATAACAAACTTTCAGAGCCTGATTTTTAAGTTCTAAATATTGAATATTATAATATTAAAAATTATTCACAAAGAATATTTTTTCATATGGTGTCAAACTGGTTGCCTACATCAAGAGGATAGTCACTGAATACTGAATTATGTATTCAGTGGAATAGTGTATTAAAAAAATCAAAACTGCCCCTAAATATACGTTTAAAATGACGAAACTCGATATTTGAGCTGAAAAAATTCATGAAAACTTATATTTTAATTCTGCATTATTTGTTTTGATCATTGAAATTTTTCAAGCTATACAGGTGATTCAAAAATGGCTCAATTCCTCTTGGTGGATTATTAGAGTCTATCAGAGTAGTATGTGAAAATTATCTTCTTTATATGAGCTTGGAATTGAGAAAAAGAAAATCGTAAATTTTGCATTGCCACATCCATTCACAAGCTAACGCATTTGCAAAACTATTGATTTTAAAATCGAAAAGTGATAAAAATTTCGCAAATTCCATGTTTTTCTTGAATTGGAAATTTAATTACGAGAGTAATCTTTAGTTTAAATTATGCATGTTTACTGAAAAGTGGTAAATAAGTGACCTTAAAACGGATCTTTAGATGTTAATATTGAGGGAGAATAATTGGAAATATTTTTTTTAATTTTTCCTGTCTACTCTAATAGTCCTCAATAACCCACAAAGAGAAATAGCGTCATTTTTTAATTACCTGTATTACAGAGTTAGGATATTAAAAAAAAATATAACTACCCCTAAATATACGTTCAATATCATGAAACTTGATATTTGGCCTCGACAAAATATGTTTTTCTAACACAAAAATATTACATGTTTCGTATTACATGGAAACATACTTTACTTTATAACTTTTTGTTTGGAATATTGAAATTTTTCAAGTAAAATACTTCTTTTTATTAGAATATCAGCACGAATATATTATATTTTTCTAGAGACAATAATTTCTAGTCACAATTTATGATATAAAAGTTCCATATAGGAGCAAATATTTTTTTTGATTGCCTATATTGTAGGGCTAGTGCATTATTAAAAATATTCCTTCATATGAGTTTTTAGTTATGAAACTTGATATTTCAACTGAGAAAAATATGTTTTTAATTTAAAAATATGATTTATGTAGCATTGAACAAAAATGTACTTTACTTGATAATATCTCAAAAAAATCAATTTATATTTAAATAAGTATTTTCTAATTAAATTCTGGAAACTGTATTTTGATATTTTTTCTAGTTTTTAATATAAGTTTATTCTAAGGACTCTTTAGTCTTTATATAAGGGGGGAGAACGAATTATAATACGAACAAAATTAGTATTAATACTTATTATATTTATTTTATTTGTAGGAATAGCACTACTAAACAAGCTTGGAATAGATTTTCAATACATTTGAATGAAAACTAGCAACTTTTATGATTTTCTGACTTCCCTCTCTAAATTGACGCTGGGGTTAAATTATTGAATGGTTATATAATAACCACTCTGTATGCAGGGTAAAAGCATAGAGCTTTAGTAACACATTGGTGCTACAATCGTGTTGGTAATTTTGTCAAGCAGTAAAAGTAACTAGTCTGGAAAATTACCCATTTTCCATCGTTTATAGCTACGTCGAGCCAACATGATTTTCCAGACAATACCTTAGGGGCTGTTTTATTTGTATTAGTTTAATTGTTTTGCAAATAAACGGTTAGATCAAAATATACCTACAATTTGATATTGAAACTTACCAAAAAATACATTGAAGACGTAGAGAAGTTTTTTCTTCCTGAATTCAGAAATTGACATCTTGTATTGCTCTGTAACAATTAAAAAGCATTATTTTGTGCCTTTAATCTCCTCTTATCCTAATTTAGGACCGTTGGTCCTTTCAAGACAGATAAAATCTTGCCTAGAGGTCCTTTAAAATTTATATCAAGGGTAAAGTAACAACGAGGAACTTAATGCCCAAATCTGAACTCTGGCCAACTGGCAACACTGCCAGGAAGTCATTTTCTGATAATATCAAAAAGTGCAGAATTGCAATTATTATTAATGTATTATAGATAACATACAAAACGTAAACTGGTTAAATTTTGAAGATACATTAATTATTTTATGCTGGGACTTAATTAATAATAATCTTCCGGAAGTCAGGAACCAAACATTAGAGGATGAAATGATTATGAATGATGTGAAATGAACAGTTGACATCTTGACAACGAGAAACATTTATCTAGTAGTTAATAATGCTGAAATAAATTTGTCAAGCGATAAAATGCTTCCATTAGAGTTTATTTTGGCAACAGCTTTAGGCAACTAAAACAAATGATAACATCAGCATTTCTTAATGCAAAAACTGTTTGAAATTGGGACCACGTGAAGTTAGCTCGCAGTAGGTCGAGGAGCAAAGAGAATACTCGCGTAGAGTTGTCAGCAGACCGGAATTCGGAAATCCGGGAGACCGGAAGTGAATTACTAGCGCCTGGAGAATTTGCCGAGTGTCACGTCGTAAGCACAAGGCACTTACAAAAAGATGCTGCAGTGTATAAGAAAATTATAGAGTACAAAAAAGTGCAGTTAATTTTATCCACAAGAAAGTCAACATAATTACTTGAATATTCTGCAGGAAATTATAAGGAATTAGTTCCTTTATTTTTATACTATATTGAGCTTTATTATTGCTCAGCTTTTGATGATATTCAGCAAATGGCATTGTTACGACTTTACGAATCTGTTCTTAGAGCTTCCACCGTTCAATTTATTATTCTCAGGTTATTATTTTAGGAGATATGAGCTTTCAAAATGCGATGGATATTCGTTGCATTATTTAACCCTATATGCCTGTAGTGTTAGAAGATAAAGGACTGAAAATAGTTGGTTAATTTATGGTAGTACATTAACTTTATATGGACGTTTGGTTTATTACTCTACGATTATTATTTTAGCAGATATAAGCTCTTAAACTTCAAACCTTCACAAGAGCTAAAAGATGACGGGTTGAATATTTATAATAAATAAACTTTTAATCAACGTTTGGTCCATTATACAATCATATCTGGCGTAATTATTTTTTTTTGATTTTTTGTCTGAAATACGGCACACCTTCAAAACGCTGTATTTAGGGAACGAATTTGAACTTTTATAATGTTAAAACATCATTTTATAAAGGTAGGTTTGGGCTATTATTAAGATAGATAGATAAAGAACACAAACGGAGAAAGATTAATAGAATTCTGAATAGAAAATGAACTGATAATAGGAAATACACACTTCGCGCGCAAGAAAATACATAAGATAACAAAAGAAGTGACAAGTAGAAAGGAAAAATCAATAACCGACTATTTTCTAGTGAATAAAGAAAGCTGGGCGAATATAAAAGACCTAAGAGTGAGAAGAGGAGCAAATACAGGAAGTGACCATTTCTTATTCTCACTGACCTTTAAAGACAAGAAATATAGAGAACCAGAACAAAAGAAAAGAAAGGCAACAATAAAATAAGATGTTACAGACTGAAAGATACAGGCGTAAAGCTATAATACCAAGAAAAGTTAAACCAGAATCTAAGAGGAACATGCATACATGAAGAAATAGAAGAAATGTAGAAAACTTTTAAACAAAACATTGGTGGAATGAAATAGTAAAAGAAGCAGTTAAGAAGAAGAAAAAAAATTGAAATGGAAAAGCTATATAAATACGAGAAATGAAAAATATTATGGAAGCTATAAAGAGGAAAGAAAAAAGGCAAAGAGTACGGTAATAGAGGCAAAAAAAAACTCATGGACAGAATTTGAAAAATTAATGAAAACAGCATATAAGGACAATCGAAAACTATTCTTCGGGGTGATAAAGAAAGCCAGAAAGGGAAAGACACAAATGTTGCATAATATTAAAAATAAGTTTGGAGAACTGAGGACAAAAGAGGAAGAGATAATGGGAACGGGAAGGCAATATTTCTAAGAGCTATTAGAAGAAGAGATAAGGGAAAAAGGAGATATTGAAGAAAAGAGAAAATTCATATCACAGAAGAAATGGCTTAAGCAAGAGGAGGAAATAACATTAGATGAGATAAAATAAGCACTAAAGGAAACCAAAGTAAGTAAAGCCCCAGGACATGATAAGATTACGGAAGAAATGCTTAAAACAGCAACAGATACAGCTCTAGAAAGGTTGAAGGAAATATAAAATAAAGTAGTAATCACAGGAATTGTACCGGAAGACTGGCAAATAGGTATAATATGCCCTATAAATAAACAGAACGGTGACATAAAGGATTGCCAAAATTACCGTGGAATAATACTCCTAAGTACACCTGTGCTTTATAAACTTAGAAAAGGTTTTCGACAGAATAGATAGGAAAGATATATGGAAGACGCTAGGAGGAAGAGAAGTAGATACTAGCATAATAAGAGGTACACAAAGCTTATACAAAAAAAAAACTGCATAAGAACAAAGAATGAAATATCAGACATGTTCGAAACCACAAAAGGCGAAAGGCAAGGCTGCATATTAAGCCCGTTACTCTTCACACTAGTGATCGACAAATTCAATAAAAGAAGCAAAAAAGGAAGCGAAAGAGTACGTAATAGGAAAGTGGAAAATGGAAAAGAGAAAACGTAAAAGTAACAGAAATATGTTATGCAGTCGACATGATAGTAATAGGAAAAGACGAAGACACACTAAACAAGAATGTAGAAGTATTTAGAAGACACCTAGAAAAAATAAGCATGAAGATAAACCGCAATAAAACCAAGTCGATGGTCATAAGCAAAAACGAGGAAAATTACACAATCAAGATAGAAGAAGAAGCTCTAAAACAAGTTGAAAAGTTCAAGTATCTAAAAACAATACTGATCTATGACGGAAAACTGGATGAAGAAATAAGGGAACAAGAGCCACAAGTAGACTATTTAATTCGTTGAAGAGCACCATACTAACAATTAAAGAAATTCTTAAGGAAATCAAAACACAAGTACACAAAAAAGTAGCTTTGTCTAACCTAACATACGGATCAGAAACCTGGATAACAACAAAAGGACAACGCAGTAAATTAAACAGCACAGAAATGAGATTTCTGAAAAAATAGAAGGGAAAATAGTCTTGGACCCGATAAGAAACAAGGAATATAGAGAAACACTGAATGTAATACCGATAGAAAACATAATAGTGGAGGGACAATTAAGATGGTGGGGATATATACAAAGAATCGGAGAAGAAAGAACAACAAGAAAAGCGTACGAAGCAAGAACAGCAAAAATAAAGCAGAGAGGAAAACCCAGGAAAATATGGAAAGAAGAAGTGAAGAAAGCACTGGAAAAGAGGGAATGTAAATGGGCAAAAAAACAGAAGCAGGTCACTTAAGCAAAATGAGATACATTTTTGAGATTATACGATTCATATTTCAGGTGATGTAGGCTTTCAAAAATCAAAATGAAATACATTATGTTATATTATTAAATCTCCATATCCAGTTTTTTTTCATCAAATGCAAGATTCAAGTTCGTACATAAGTTTTTCAAGTTGTGGTACCAAAACTTTATTGACGGAACCTTTTAGTTTTTTGCGTTTACTTTATAAACGGTTGTATTTATCATAAAATATGAAATAACTATAGTTGATCCTCAAATAATTTCGCACAACATTCGCCTGAAACATTTTCCAAAATTATCAGCGGTTCATTTGTTAATTTTCTGAAACAAAGAAATAATGAGAATTAAAATGTGAAATTAGAATTATTATCACTCATATTTGGACATCACATGCAAACGTTCGTCATTTGTCAATTAAAATATAACCGTCACTTTGACAATGATAGTTGTCATGTTTGAAATGAGTTTCTAAGATAAAAATTGAGGATGAACAAAAAATGTTGCTGAAGCACTCGAATTTCTCAATTCACAGTGTGTAATTTAGAAACCGTGCAAAGTTATAATCCAATAGACTAACATTTTTTTCAATAAAAAACTTATTACCGATAATATATCACTTTGTTTATGTATATGGGTCGCAATTAATAAAAAATGCTGCGTGAATATAATCAGAAAGCACTTTGTGTTACAATGTAAACTTTGTACAAAGCATTGGCTTGATGTATTTTTGATTAACGATGTAAATCCTGAACATCTAATAAATATACAGCTTATCATGATTGTCAAAGTTATTAAGTTGATTTTACGATAGCCACAAATTATTGCCAGTCATAAAAATGCAATTGTTACTTTTTATATTTTCTTAATACGCAATTCAAACAGTTTTAGATGAATTATTTTACTCGAAATAATGAATGAAGTATATCCGTTGAAATTGTGAAGCTACTATGATAAATGAGCGAAATGATGGATGGTGCAGACTATACTGGGATTATATTCTCATTTTATCAGCAAGATATACGAAACAATTATTCAAATATACCCACAGATCCATTTTTAATATAATGTCATTCTAAGAAAATTGAATCAAAAACAATATGCTTTCTACCAAAATCTACAGCATTTTTCATTTCTAATTTTGTCTAGTTTTGTTATCCCCTCTATAGGTCATTTCTACCGTTGTGATTTTACTTTGTTGTTTTTTATTTAGTACTCAGGTTTCTGAACTGTACAGCAGCATTGGTAGTATTATTGTTTTGTAGATGGTCAGTTTCGTTCTTTTGCTCACTGTTTTGTGCTTTAATAGTGCCTTGCTAATTGAATGGTAAGTTCCTACTGTTGCCTGTATTCTGCTATTTATTTCATCTTCGTACCCTCCTTTATTTTCGATTATACTTCCTAGATATCTGAAGCTTAGGACTTGTTGTATATTTTAATATCTATTTGTATTTTCAATTGTTTTCCTTCTTTGGCTATTACCATTACCTTTGTTTTGTTGGATATTTTTTTTCATAGAAGTAGTGGATATGCTGACTGTTAGATGATATGAAAAAAATGAAATTTGGGAGTTCAGTCAAGAGTTTTATTTTAATCTACTCTACAGTTTCGGTCCCACCTGGACCATCTTCAGGAGTGCTATATTGTACAAAAGTGTGAACGTGAGGGACAAAATGACGAAGTGAAATTAACAGTGTACTTACAATAAAATTAAAGTGTGTATGTGTAATAATAAGTTAGTTAAAAAATCGGAGCAATGAAAATTAGGAAAACAAACATGTTTTCGGTCACAATTTTAAAATAAAATAATTTAAAATATTTAAAATAAATTTTAAAAACTGTGCTTGGCAACAAATGTAGAGTAGATTAAAATAAAACTCTTGACTGAACTCCCAAATTTCATTTTCTTCATATTTATTTTCATATTTGCTCTGAGTAGTTCTTCGTTCCATATCTTCAAGTTTTCTTGCAGACTTTTCTCTGTATTCCCAAAGATTACCATGTCGTCTGCAAAAGTGTATTCTGCTATTTTTATTTGTTGTAAATTTGAATATCCTATGGCAGTTTTTATTGTTCTTTTGTTTGCTTTAATATCAATTCCATCCATGTATAGTATGAACAATGAAGGACTTAAAGTTACTCCTTGTCTTAATCTTGCACCTGATTTGAATTCTTCTGATAATAAGTTAGCCGTTCGTACATAGTTTATGTTATCTTTATATACATATTTTGGATTCCTTCTAGTAGTTTCTGTCCTATATTTCTCCTTTTTAATATCTCCCACAATAGTTCTCTGATAACTCTATCGAAAGCTTTTTCAAGGTCTATAAAGTATACTAAGATTTTTTTATTGAGTCTTAGTGTTTTTTCTGTTATCTGCCGAATTGTAAATACATGGTCTTGGGTATTGTGGTCTTTTCGAAATCCGCTCACTTTGAGTATCCCCAATCTTGTCTTCTAATAACTTTTTTAGTTCACTTACAAGTATTGTTTTGTACACTTTTATTGGTGTGCGTAGGAGTGAGATCCTTCGATAATTACAACAGTTGTGACTGTCTCCTTTTTTGTATATTGGCAGTATGATGGTTTTTCTCCAGTCTGTAGGTGTCTGATCTCCATCCCAAATTTTATTTACTAATGTTTGCAGTATGTTTGTTCCTTCCTCTCCCATGTGTTTTAGCTGCTCTGGTTTTATCTCATCATATTCAGCTGCTTTGCCGCTTTAACTTTTTAATAGCAATTGTAACTTTTTCGATGCTGATTTTTGTATTTGTAATTTCTGGATTTTGCTCTGGTACAGGGTCGTTATTGTACGCGTTGCTTATGGTTAGTTCTTGCGGTTCTAGTAATTCTTCAAAATGTTCTCTCTGTCTTTTTAGTTTGTCTGTATCCTTTCTCAGTATTGTACCGTTTTTGTCTTTTAATTGTTTAATAGGTTATTTTTTTTCTTTTCTTGAATTCTTTGCTACTTTATGGAAGAGTTTCTTGTTTTCTTTGTAGTTATTATTTATACATATTCCGAAATCCTCATATTCTTGTTGTTTAGCATTTTGTATTAATTCTTTTGTTCTTTGTATTTTTCATAATTTTCTTGCGTTTTATTACAGACGTAGAATTTCCATTTTTGTTTCTTCCATTTGATTTCTTATATTATTTCTTGGCTCCACCACTTTGTTTCTTTTCTGTTTTGGCTGTTTTTGTAGGCTCAATATGATCAAAGCTGAAGCTAAATCATAATCACATCAATTTTAATTACTATGTATTCTGACAGAAAAGATATATTTATCCGGCACTGCATTTAAGTATGGCTGGTTGCAGTTACTACTTTTTTTGATAATAATAATTGAAAATAAGGGTTGTACCTCACGAAAAATACTTTGTTAGTAATATTATCAATAGCTTATTATAAAATATTATTTAAATTTCAATAATTCATTTAATTTTTGAGTTGCAGCTCGCAGAAATACAAAGGATCTTATACTAAACATCTCTGAAGAAAATACAATGTTTGACTGTTAGCCATTATTGAAGACATACCAAAAATATTTTGAAATTATAAAAATATTAGTTTTGTTCTTATATCTTACTTACTTTTTGAATAATAGGTCGTAGAAGGTCAACTGGAATATGAAATAACTTTTGGAGATGATAAAATTTGATTGTCAACCACCGTTAAAATAAAATATCAAGCCAATTAAAAAATATTTAGTTAGTTAGTTTACAATGTATAGATCATAAAAATGTAACTTTTGTTTCTGTATCTTATTTACTTTTTGAGTTATAGCTCGTAAAAAAGAGCCAAAATTGAAAACAATTTTAGAAACTATAAATTTTGATTATTAATTATCACCAAAATACAATTTGGAGGCCAATAAAAATTATTTTGATAGTAAGCTTGATAAAAGGCAATTTTGGAATAATAATTTAGTTGCCAGTATCTCAATTAATTTTCGAGTTCTAGCGCATTGAAGTAGAAACGATACAACACTTATAATTATTTTTGGTACATTTATTACATCTGTACCGATCGAGGTACTATTATTTCAAGATGATATTTTGATTATAATAATCATTATAGGACCTTCTGCGTACAAGTATTGCGGGTTGCGTTTAGTTTTAATGCTAATAACACTAAAAATATTAGTCATAATCATAACAATAAATTATTAATTTTATCGGAAATACTTTTAATTAGCAATACAGTTAATTTCCGATCCAATTTCACAATAATTACATTCATAAAATATCCGCTCGTAATGCCAGTTCTCAGTTCATTTTAATTTGAAAAATCAAATCCGTTTGTGTGTTTCAGACATGTGCATGTACATACGTATGAACTTTAAAATAGTGGTTAGATAACTTTACGTGTACAATTTCCTAGATAATACGTGATTGTACCATAAAACCTGAAATAGTGTGCTGTGCAATGAATCACAAGACTTCACATCGTGAAATTGGATGCCAAGTCATATTAAACTACTGACAAATTTGCGAAATTGCTGAAGTGAACTCTGCATGCAAAAGCGATACATATTTTTACATTTTAAATCAAGAAATGCTATGAATTATTGAACAAATGACCCGGAGTCTTTTAGAAATTGCTGCATTCATAAAAAAATCTAATTTTGTATTTTTATTTGATAACAAATCAAAATTATTCAAAGCTGTCATAAAAAAATTTGCAAAATTTTGCATAAATTTACAACAGCATTGAATGCAATTTAAATTTCGAGAAGTAAATACATAAAGAACATTTATACATTGTACTCTTCATCCAAACACATTAAACAAACAAAATAAAAGATTTAATCTCAGCTAGATGTGCAAAAACATCTCTGCAATCTTATATTAAATTTTATGTTCTGTAAATCCGTATTTGCGTTTGAAAATTTACTTTAGAAGATCAAAGAGGGCTAAAACAAATATTGATTGGAATCTGAAACTTGGAATATCGTTTGAAGCAAAAATTGGGTGGCATTTGGACTGAAAATATTTTGAATTTACTTAAAATATAAACATTTTAGGCAATTAAGAAAATTTTACAACGTCTCAGCTATATTTGCGCAATATTATGATTCTGTTAGAATTTTGGAGGATTCAAATGTTTTTCTTGTGAAATAATTTCAATTTCAGAGTTAAGACAAACATATCAGCAGTGTAAGCTCAAACATCTCATAATCTACAGTTAAGATGTTTAATTGTGTTTACTAAGTACTAAACTACGGTTAGAACGTCTGATTCATCACAATTATATTTAGGGTACAATTAACAACAGTTTAATTTAATTAACAGCGGATTTGGAAGCTGTAAACTACCCTAACTCAAGCACGTATATGATAAACACTTCTGACAGACTTGGAAGACAAAAACGGCATCAATTTGATAACTCAATTTACAAAAAGTATTACATGATCTGAATTGAAGCTTCATTATTGATTTAAACTGAAGTAATACGGAATTAGATGAAAATATAATCTCTTTTGTAGATATTAGAATTATTAAAATGCATGCTAAATCCTTAAAAACGCCATAACTCAAAAACCAAGAAAAATTTTGAAAATCAAATTATTGTACTGATTTCAGTAATAATTGAATATATTTTCAAAATATTTTTCATAAGTCTTAGAATATTATTTCAGGAGTATTGAGCAACTGAATATTCGACTTCTGTAAACTTCAGAACAAAATTACTTCTCCTTCAACGAGCTATAACTGAAAAACCGCAGCTGATATCAAAAAATAAATTACAAATTCAAATTGTACATATATTGGAATAACTTACAAAATATTTTTCATTAATTTTAATGTATTAGTCTACTGGCAGTTACTAAACAAATTTTACAGGTACTAAAATTTTACTGTACACTTATTTATTTTTCTACGAGTTACTATTCAAAAACTTTTGATGACATTTACTGCAATGAATTATATGTTATTGAAGCTGACTCCAAAAATACTTTTAATTGGTTTTTATATTGCAGTTTACCAGTGGTTAGTAATAACATATGTACAAGTACAACTTTTTGAAAGTCAATTAATTTTCTTATTTGCGTTTAAGGTTTTGTGAGTTCAGTAATCAACAAATTCTTCCCAAATTAATTAAAATTTTCAATTAACTCCCAAATTACTTTTTGACCCTTAAGGGGAGATATCCACCCTCAACTAAATGTTTGATGAATTATTAGCTACATAAATTATATTTCTTGGAGTGAATTCATACCCTGCCGTTATTTATTGAATAAATAAATTATGTTACAATTGTATTCTTAAAACAACTGTGTAGATGTAGACTGTGTTCCCAAATTTTTCCTGCTGCTTAAAAAAAAATGGCGTTGATCTGAAAATTATAAGTATTGAGATCGCAGGTATAACCTACTGACCGATGTGCCGATACAGGGGTTAATTACTGTTCATTAGGCAACTTTTCATCCGGAAACTGTTGAACCGGAAGTCTCCTCCCCTTCTAGAAAGAAAACTTTGCAGTAGCGAGCGAAACGTGAAAATCTGGTGACCATTAAAAACGCGTGAATTTTCCGCTAATTGGTTCCAGTTTCTACTGCGTTGAACAGACGGAAAATTAATAAAAGGGAGGATATTTCAATACCAAGGGTTTGAACAATACAAATATGAACTCAGGATCAAATTAGTCTGAAAAAGAAGTCAACTTAATCAAGTAATTATAAAAGTTGATGATAATAAGGATCAAATTGGATGCAGAATAAAGAATCAAGAAGGACTTAATAATACTTTTTTATTTGTTTGATAGAAAGTTTAATGTTTTGAGCATACTTTTTTTGCGAGACTTCTCATTCATCACTTCAAAAAAACAGATTTTAATCTCTATTCAATCACTAAAACCTGATCAACCAAAGCTGTGTAAACAAAAAGCACGAGAAACAAATTAAACTTTTTAATTGGGTCTAAACACAGCCACAGTTTTTCGAAAAAGTTTGAAAAATCGAAGTAGTGGGATAAATCGATAATTTTAAACATTTTTCTTAAAGATATCATATAATTTGGATTGATTTCATTAGTTTCTAATATAAATATTGGATTTTGAATTATTCTTTTCGAATTTTGTTGTAGAACTACGTCATTTTCGTTGGTATGAGGACGGAAATCGTGCAACGAAAATCTGTTCTAATTTAAAAGCTTCTATCTCCTAATTATAATAATTGTAAAATAATGAACCATAATTTAATAAAAAGTTTAAATGATACTATTTGTTTTAAAACTATTTTTAACTCTTTATTCTCTAACCTTCTCTGCATAAGAGGCTAAATAATGCGACAAACATTCATTATACCACGTTTTTACCTTGCTGCCATGTGTGTTGCCAGTCATCCGGTGCAGACCCATGTTACAATAATTAGCCAGTGCCAGATAGCTTCATTGAGCCAAGTTAATTTTATTCCCAACTTGGAAAGGTGACGAGAGTGAATACCGATCCAGAAAAGTCGTGAAGCACTCTGCCACTGTGCTATCTCGCCGCTTCACCAAATGATTAAAGAGAACTTATATAGGTAATATTCATTATGAAATAAGTTTCAACCCTTCATTTTTGAACCCATCCGATATAGGAATGATGTAACTAAAAACTGTCATAATTTTCTGAAGCAACGATCATAGAAAAATTTACAAAAACTTATATAGTGTCAATTTGTTATAGAATCAGTTTTAACCCTCATTATTTTTAGCTGCAATGCTACAGAGGGTTAAAAGATGCAACAAAATTACAAAAATCTGTCATAACTACAAAGCCTATATCTCCTCAAATAATAATCGTAAAATAATGGACAAGATGATCGAAAAGATTTATGTAGTACCATTTATAATGGATCCAATTTCAACTCCCCAAATACAGTAACATAAAACTGAAATGAATATTCATATCTCCTAGAATTATTATCGTACAATAATGAGACAAATGCTGATAAAAAGTTTATATTGTACTTGTACCATTCATTATAAATCATTTTTCAACCCTTAAATACAAAAGCATATCAATCAAAAATAAGAAAAAGATCCACACCATGAAAGCTAATACGACCTGGAGTAATCTATCGCAAAATAATGAACCACATATCACATTTGAAAGTTAACATCTCCTAGAATAATAATCATAGAATAATGAACCAAAAGCTTAAATAAAATTTATATGGTCCAATTCATTATAAAACTAGTTTCAATCTTTCATCTTTTAATCTTGATGATGAAGAGGATTAAATCTATCATAATTTGAAAACTTATATCTCTTAAAATAATAGTCGTACAATATTAAATCAAACGTTTATAAAATTTTCATGAAGTACCATTTACTATGGAACCAGTTTCAACTATTTATCTTTCAACAACTATAAAACAAGAAAAATTGGTGAAATTCCTCATTTTGAAAATTGTATTTACGAAAATAATAATTATGGGCTAATGAACTAAATGCTGATATGAATTTATTTATTATAAAACTTTTCATCTATCAACCCTTGAATACGATAATAATAAAAATAATATTAATTATATATTTGCTTTTAGGATTTTTTCAATGAAAACTTTAGATATATTTTTTATGTGATTATAATTTTATTCACAATTTTGTATATTTTTAATGTGTGGAAATTGAATCCACAGCTTTAGCAATCAAAAGACTTACAAAATCGTTTGAAATCTGCGAGCGTATTGCTTCTGAATCATACAATAGGTCGATTCCATTTCTCATAAATATTAAACCAAATACGTTACAAAGAATACTAAATTCGAATTTAAATTCGAACTTTGTCGCTATTTTCTATTCTCTATTGAAATAGGAAGGTCTGTATTGAACGCAACCCGCGTCACGCCTGCGCGTTGAATGTGCATCTGGTAACGTAGCCCAGTTTTAGTTTGACCGCTGCATAAAATGTATGTGGCGAACACCAGCTGTCAAACTGTAACATTTTTGATAGTTTTCTAAGTATTTAAAAACGAAAGGTAGGTGAATGATGTTATTGTCAGATATTTTGAGTACTTATGCGCTGAAGGTATATTTTTTAGTGCTGTTATATTGGCAGAAAATTTTGCATGTTGACATAACCTAAATTTTTGCGTTAGCTTGTCAAACCGGATTATATATTTGTAATATATTGAATTATCTCAATAAATTAAGGGATAATATGTCATATTGTGTGTTATTCTTGTTGTAGATTGTGAAAAAAAGTGTTTGTCATGGATGATGAACCAGTTAAAGCAACCAACGATGATGCTAGCGAATGTAAGCGCTGTGCAGTTCAACTTGGTTACTGGCAAGACAAATACATCACTCATTTTATTCGACCAACAGAAAGACGGACTCCAGAAATAAATCGAGGTTATTTTGCACGCGTGAAAGGAGTCGAATCTTTCATCTATCAATTTCTAAAAAAATCTGCGGATAACGCCCAAATTGTCAACTTGGGCTGCGGGTTTGACACTTTATACTGGAAATTAAAAGACAGTGGTGCCAAAATTAATAATTTCGTAGAGTTAGATTTCCCTAGCGTAACCGCACGAAAATGTTACACAATAAAACGAAATAAGCAACTTTTAGAAAGAATTCACGAACAAGACGGAGAAATAAAATTAAGTCCGACGGATTTACACGCCGGAAATTATCATTTAATGGGGGTAGATTTAAGAAACATTCTAGAAGTTGAAAATAAGCTCCATCAAGCTGATATCGATATGTCAAAGCCAACTTTATTCATAGCTGAATGCGTTTTAGTTTACGTCGAATCCGATTGTGTAAATCGACTCTTATCATGGATTACTTCCAAATTTATGCTCACAATGTTTATTAATTACGAAATGGTGAATATGAACGACACTTTTGGTAATATAATGCTGTCAAATCTTCGATCTAGAGGCTGTAATTTAGCAGGAATTGCTGCGTGTAAAAATCTAGACACGCAAAAAGAGCGATTTTTGAGTAGTGGGTGGCAGGGATCAAAAGCTTGGGATATGGTACAAATTTATTACGCTCTTCCGGCTCCTGAAAGGCACAGGATTGAAAGTATCGAGTTTCTGGATGAGCAGGAACTACTGATGCAGTTATTTCAGCATTATTGTATTTGTATCGCATGGCAAGGGACGGATTTTGCCGATGTTGATATTAATTATTGAATGTATTTTATTTATAAGAAAAATCTGTATTTTAATTGGTACTAAATCCTTATAAGTGTGATATGTCATATGTATATTTGAAGTGTTTTAAAACTATTAATAAATATTGTTTATTTTTGCGTGAATTATTCTTTGAATTAAATTTTTCTTTCGATTCAAAATATTCCATGAAAAATTTAAATGAGTATAGTAAGTATATTCAACATTTGGTATTGGGGATGATATAATACCGCGAACATGTCACAATTTGAAAAATTATATTCCTAAAATAATAATCGTAGAATAATAAACTAAACTCTAATAGAAAGATTATATAGTACATTTTATTTTCTGCTCTTGATTTTTCCACCCTGCTCTATAGAGAGTAAAATAATGCATCGAAAATTTGTCACATTTTAAAAGCTTATATCTTTTAAAATAATATCCGTGGAGAAATGAATCAAACGTTTATAGAGAGCTGATGTAGTGCTATTAATCATAAAACTAGTCTCAACTTTGAAATCTTCAATACGGTAGGATAAAAAAATTAAAAATAGGGCGAAATACTAAACAGGAGTGTATTTGCTTATCCTAAAATAATCGTACAATAAAGAACTAAAGACATGTAGTATCATTTATTATCGAACTTTAACCTGGCCGGATTAAAGAGTTGAATAATGCAACCATAATTTATCACTCTTTGGAAATATATCTTCCAAAATAGTGAGCCTGATGTTGATAAAAAAATATTTAGAACCATTTTCAAGAATTCATAATCTAAGCCTTCCGATATTGAGGGTTGAATATTGCAACAAAAATCTGTGATATTTTGAGGACCTATAACGCTTAAAATGATAAATATAGAATGATGAATCAATGATATAGACTAATTTATTATGAACTAGTTTTAATCGTTAATCTTCCAACCTTGCTGGTATGGTTGAATCGTAGAATGATAAAGCAAAAGCTTATAAAGTCATTGATTTTAAATCAAGTTTCAACCCTTTATCTTTTACCCTTAAATACTATTAAACAAAAATTTGGCAAATGTATTATGAATCCAGTTTTGACCCTCTATCTTCCAACCCTATTTCTCAAAATAATACTTTTAGAATGATAAATGAAGTACAGAAAGGAAATCATTGTTGTGCCATTTATAATAAAATCAATTTCGACCCTTAAGTACAGTAGACTGGAAAACAATAATTAGGGGCTGTATATCTTAGAACAATAATTGTACAATGATAGATAAATTAGGTAATATTTCAGCCCTTAATCTTCCAAACCTGTCGCTATAGAGGGTTGAACAAAGCAATGAAAACCTGTCACAGTTTCTAGACATACATTTTTTAAAATAATTTTCGTACATGAATTATGAAGCGTCATTTATTGTACAATCATACTCAGCCATTTATTTGTCAACCCTGTTGTTATAAGGGGTAAAAAAATACGACGAATATCTGTCATGAATGTCACAATTTACAAACTTTTATCTCTGAATTAAAAATCGTAGAATGATGAACCAAACGGTAATAGAAAGTTTATATAAACAAATTTATTATAAAAATAGTTCAATCTTATAACCCTGTTCATGTAGTGGACTAAATGGTGCAACAAAAATGTCTAATGTCTAAACAAACGTTCATAGAAAGACTAAAGCCATATTTTAAAACATTTATATTTGAACTGTTGAAGTTTGAAGATGGCGTTAGACTCGAATAATAATAAATTATTCTGATTTTGTCAAAATTTCTTAAAACGAAAACCGCACATTAGAAAACTAAACGCTAATAGTACAATTTGTTGTAAAATCAGTTTAATCCCTTGGTATACAATAATATAAATTGAAATTAAATTTTAAACGATAATAGAAAGCTTATATTACCATTTACTCCAAAACCAGTTTCAACCTTTGATTTTTTAACCCTCTTGGTATATAAGGGTTAATAATGCAATAAGATTAATCAAAGATAACTTAAATAAAGCATAGGCAGTTTGGTCTATCATAGAATCAGTCTTAACCTGTCATCTCCAGCCCTTAAATATTGTAGCATAAAATTCAAAAATAGACGAAATTCTGTAGGATTCTGTATAGGTTTCCTGAAATGAAAATTAAATAATGCAACAAAAATCTGTTACATTTTGGCAGTTTATATTTCCTGGAATGTTCATGGTAGAAAAATAATCCGAATGCTTATAGAAATCTTATTCAATACCTTTTATTATAAATTCAATTTCAACCCTAAATCATTCAACCTAAAAAGGTTAAAACTCCGTTTCTGAAATAAGAATCATGAAATTAAAAATTAACGCTCTCATGTACCACCATTTATTCGAAATCAAGTTTTAACTCTTTCTCTTTCAATCCTGGTAGTATAAGGGGTTTAATAATGCATTGAAAAAGTCATAATTTGGAAGCTTATATCTCTTGAACCAAATTCTATAAGGAAGTTTATGTAATCTGATTTATTGTAGAACCATTTTCGCTCCCTCAAATTACAATCCTTAAATACAATAGCATTGTATAAAAAATATGACGAAATAATGATCGCACATTAAGAAATCAAATGGCGATAAAAAGATTACTTAGTGCCATTTATTATAAAACTAGTTTCAACCATTGATTTTTCAATCCTGCCGATAAAAGTAAAAAAATCTGACGTGAACATCACGTGACTTACTTGTACATAATTGGATATATATATAATACGATGTGATTTTGTGTTTGATCATATATATTATTGGATATATATAATCAAACACAAAATCTCATCGTTCCACTGTTAATCGTTTTGGATTTACCCAAGAGATTCTAAAACTCTGTCAAGTAAAATGCGCATTCAGCCAAGTCGGTTGCTATGGAAACAGTAGGCCATTATTCTTATACTACAACATTCCTTAATACTGATTTCCAAAATTCTACGATTACCAACAGATCTGAATTTATGCGCAAAATTAAAAAATAAATTCCTACTGAAGGGCACTTCCGGTTCAGTCTATTGTTATGAAAATAGTAGGCAATCATTCAGATGCTACAGCAGACTGAAATACCAAATTTTAATATTCTACACCGGATCGTTTCGAATTTATGCGAAAAATTCCAAAAGACTGTCAAGTAAAGTGTACTTCCGGCTCGGCGGATCCCAATAAAAATAGGATATGAGCATTTATACGGTATAATCGTCCAGAATACTTAATTTTAACAATCTTCGTCCAATCGTTTTGGATTTATGCGGAAAATTCAAAAAATGTTTCGAATAAAGTGCTCTTCCGGCTTAGTCGATAGCAATCATAATGCAAGGTGTACTACTAGATATTATAAAAGTGCCTAATACAAAATTTAAATATTCTACGACTGATTGTTTAGAATTTAAGCGGAAAATTCAAAAAGTCTGTCATATAAAGTGCACTTTCGGCTCAGCCGATTGTTACAAAAATAGAAGATGACCATTTAGATTTTAGATGCTACAGCAATTTCAAATGCTAAATTCCAGTATCCTACGGCTGATCATTCTGGATTTATGCAGAAAATTTAAAAAAAGTCTTAAGTAAAGTGCACTTCCGGTTTAGCCGATCACAATCATAATGCAAAATGTACAATAAGATGTTATAGAAGTTCTTTATACGAAATTTCAATATGCTATGGCGGATCATTTTATATTTATGCAAAAAATTCAAAAAAAGTTTCACGTAAAGAGCACTTCTGGCCTGGCCGATTCTTACAAAAATAGCAGATAACCATTCTGATACAACATCAAGTTCAAATACTGAATTTCAACATTCTACGGTTGATCATTCTGGATTTATTAGAAAAATTGGAAAAAAGTGTCAAGTAAAGTACATTTTCGGTACAGACGATTGGAACCATAATGCGAGGTGCGCAACTAGACTCTATACCACTCTTAAAATACAAAATTTCAACATTATACGTTCAACCAGTTTTGAGATTTGCGAGTTACGCACGCACGCACGCACGTACGAACGCACGCACGAACACACGTACCGACATCAAGCCAAAAATAGTCAAAATGGATTCAGGGATGCTCAAAACGGATATTTCCATCAAAATCTCGATAGGTGAATTTTGTCGGTTCCACAATACTTACTTGTTACTTTGTACAAGTAAGTAAAAATAATGGAAGAAAAATTCTTCAAAATTTTAAGCTTATATCCCCTAGAATAGTAGCCGTTTGATAATAAAAAAATACTTGTGGAAAACTTGAGTAGTACTGTATATCATGAGATCAGTACAACCCTAAATCTTTTAGCCCTGTTTGAATAGGGGATTGAATAATACAACTGAGGATTGACCCTTTTTCAAAGCTTGTATCTTCTAGAATTTTAATTGTAGAATAATTAAACAAACATTCAAAAGCCAATCAGTTCAATCCTTCATCTTCCATCGCTTACACGGTAGCAAAAAAAAAAAAATAGACAAAGTTCTATAATTGTAGAATGAAAACCACACACTGATCTTTCAACCAAGCAAATTAAGAGAGTTTAATAATGCGATGAAAATCTGTGACACCGAGAAAACTCATATCTCCTGCACTAACAATCATAAAATAATGAACCAAATACTGGTAGAAAGTATAGATAGTACCATTTATTATAAAATCAGTTTCAACTTTTATTTTGCAACCCTTGATGCAACGAACATCTGTCGCAATCTGGTAGCTCATATCTCCTGCAATAATAATCATAAAATAATGATCTAAATGCTGATAGGAAGATGCATAAGCAGTACTATTTATTTTAAAATCAATTTCAATCCTTGATCTTTCACCCTGCTAATATAGGGGCAAAATATTGCAACAAAAATATGCCACAATTTGAAGTCTTATATGTGCTGAACTAATAATCGTGAAATAATAAACGCAACCCTGATAAGAGCCATAAGCAGTACTATTTATTATAAAACTAGTTTCAACCCTTGATCTTTCTGGCCTGCCAATGGAGAGGCAAAATAATGCAACGACAATCTGTCACATTTTTGAAGTTCATACCTGCTGAACTAATAACCGTAAAATAATAAACCAGACGTCAACAGGAAGCAAAGGCAGTACTATTAATTAAAAAACTAGTTTCAACCCTCCATCTATGGACCCTGCTGATACATGGGCAAAATAATGCAACAAAAATCTGTCATATGTCGAACTATTGCTGATTAAAAGCTTATGTCTTGCTTTTTATTACTAAACTAGTTTGAATTCTATATCTCTCAACATTTGACGTAGTTATACGTCTCCATTGTGACTGCGCTTTCAGCCTATTTTAATTAAAATTTCTATTATACCTACAGTAGAATAAACCAATTATAATGATGAAATTTGATATTGAAATGAAAAATCAGATCTCCGGTTATTATATTTACATTAATGTCATGAAAATATTAACAATGTCATAGCTTTATGATTGATATATTATGGTATACGATCCCAGGAAAATCTAATTTTCTGGAGTGTACACTTAATTTGATTTGCGGCTACTCGGAACTACATTTTCAAATATTAGATATTGCCGTTGTATATCAATATCTTTAGTAATATATTGCTTTTACTTCGTTAAAGGAACATTAAATGAGTCTCAAATACATTACTTTTGAAGATACAATTTTTTCATTAAAATAAAAATAACTTCAGTCATTAATTTTATATTTAATACATCAATAAACCGTATATTAGCTATTAAACTATCTGCGAAGAAATAAACGACCTTAATGAAGAAAATTCTCAGAAAAATACTCGGTGTCTGAAGTGCAAGATGAAGCACAGTTTACATCACTTTAACTCGTGGTTAAGTGCAATAAGTGAAGTGACATTTTGTCCATAAATAAAGCGAAGCAGGTAGATGTAAAATCTACTTGCAAATGACAGCCGTCATTTGTCACCTCTTGGACATAATATGTTCTTTGTCTGCGCAAAGTGGCGAAGGTAAGCTCCTGAAACATCAGGACTGTAATTGAAAATCAGTTAAATAAATCAGTAGAAATGTTTTGATAAATAAATTTGAAGTGTTAAGAGTTGAGGCAATAAATTTCAGGTCTTTCCTACACTAATTTAATTTAGCAAAGATCCTCAACCCGCTCGACTCATCTTCAAGTTTATTTAACATGTTAGTAAACTAAAAACAACTAAGTCCGGACCTAGCTGTGAGGAAAGTTGTGGTACACATAAATTACAAGACATAACATCGTTTCATACCTTCTCTAGCATCATCGTATCCACTAACATTTCCCTGAAGAACTAACAGTGACGTCAGCGAGCTTTCAAGTAACACAGTATTTGTTTTGTAGCTGAGACACTTATTTTCAAATTACAGGGCTTTGTTTCAAAACTAGATCTACAATTCAGCAAAAAACAATTTTTAAGATTTTATAAATGCAGTAAGTGTATGGATAAATTCCGAGTGGCATAAATAATATTTTTTCGAGCATAAAAGGGTTAAAACTTAATTTGTAGATGTTTTTCTTGAAATATAACTAGAATTAAGTTTTTGATAAACATGCAACTCATAATACATTCAAGCAAATAAATTGCATATATTTATATATAATATATTTGTATATATAGATTAAAGTTTTCATTGAATGATTGTTGCTCCAAGAGACCAAAAATTATTAATAAATACTCAATAAATAATTTGAATGAAAAAGTTGGCTTTTAGTTTTTGCATGTGAGATAGTTTCTGAGTGGGAGGAGCAAACAAGCTTTTATGAACAGAATTATGAATATGGATGAAACACAAAGGATCTGTTTGGTTTTAGAGGTGCCCAAGTGATAAATAAAGGGTACGACATGCCAACATAACTTTCTCGGTTGGTTTATTGCCTGTGAGATAGTTTCTGGGTGAGATGAGTATTTTATTTTGTCTGAAAAGAGCTTGAAATCTATTTTTGGGTGTGTTTTCTTTGAAATATAATAAGTATTACGTATGTAATGAGCTGGCAACCCACAAAACGATCAAGCAAAAAAATTGCGAATCATACATTTATTTTATTTTTAAATATGTACTTGAATTTATTTATTTCATTGATTGATTGTGGCTCTAAAAATAGGAATAATGCTTGTTGTCCTGTGTAAACCTGATCAGACAGCAATAATTTCTTCACTTTACATTAAAGTGTGTTAAGTAGTGCCTGTCATTACTTTTTTACTCAATTTCGTGGAAATTCTCTATTTAAAAGTGAGTTTATAAAACTAAAAGTGACACTAAAGTGTTAAAAGATGAATTTGATTGACTTTAACACGTATAAATAAAAAAAAAAGACTCGTAATTTTACGGTTGCATAATTTCCAGGCGCCTAAGCTCAAGAAAGCAAGATTCCGATGTTGTAGACTCGAGGTAAGGATTTTATGTTATCAATAAATGAAATAGCTTTTATTTAAGCCCTTACAGATAGAATAATTTGTTTAAGTTATTTGTAAATTAAATATTTATTGCAAATTTTTTTCATTTTTATTACTGCAACAGAAAACCTTAAGCTTAAAGAAATAAATTGGTAATGTTTTTTTTACTTCTAATTCAATGAAAATAAATCGAAAAACTATTGAATAATACTTCGTTTATAAAAATTAATGTAGTCTTTTAATAAATAAATAAAGCTACAACGTCGTTTGTAAGTCGAACAAGTTTTCAAGTCCATTATATCAAAAGCTGACTTTATCAAACAGATTTTCAATAAAACAAAAGTTTCTTGTGAATAATAGGAGCCAAGTTATTATTTTACAAAAAATCACATCCCTCTTGTGCATAGCAATTAGGAAGAGATCTCAGCGTTATAGATAGAAAAAACTTGTAATTAGTCCAGTATGTTCAACAAATTAATTTTTCTAATAAACTTCGTATTGGTACTGCAATAAAATTTAATAGATTTCTAAATTTCTCGGTTTCCATTATTGCCACATGTCGTCCAATTTAATATCTAAGGATAGTAATATAACTTTTTTTACTGTCAAAACTTTACTATCTTATATCAAGGAAAATTCAATTCCAAATCACATTAATGGAAAATCAATTAAATTCTGTACATCACAAACAGAAAATTTTCATTTTATTTTAACGATATCTGAACGGATTTTACGAGAAAATAAGAATAATGTCGCCAAAATGAGATATTTCGTCTTTCTTTATTGTAAGAACAATTTATAAAAGAAGGGAATATGTTTTGCTTGGAAGAAAAACTAATAAAGAAACTTTTGTTGTTAGGCAGACCTTTTGCAAACATGTATTGTGGGTTACCAATGCGAATACAACAGATTTCCTGCTATGTTCCAATGAGAAACACGTCCAAAAACAAAGTTTATTCATATATAAAACAAATAAACGAAACTGAATTCACAAAACTAGATTTTGATAAGCATAAAAGCCACGAATATTTGTGATAATTACCGCTATAAATTCCTGCATTTGACACCCTAACAAAACGCATTTTTACACTCCCTGCATCCAAATTAAAGCTTTTTGTTTTGGTTCAACCCAATTAAATCGTAATTTGTGTATTTTAACGAGCATAATATCAAAAATACATCGCCTGTATCGTTGAGATAGATTTGTTTTTAATATTCGACCAATTTGTAGCTTCTGAGCATCGTTCGCATTCACATTTTTTGTAGATCCGACGGGACTGGAACAATAAAGCTCAAACAATCGTAAAAATGTGATGAAGTCGTTGAAATATTTGTAAATTAATTTGAATGAAACAATAAATTGTCAGACAAGTAAAAAAATTAGCTTTTTTGGAATTTGTATTCTATGATAGAAAAGCTCTCTACATTAAAGTATTGAGCTGAAGTTTTTCGGAATTGATAGACCTTGAAATGATGAATGATATTCTCAGATATAAAAACTGGTTTTGTGAAAGCTTTCGTGAAAAGAATTTTAAACAAGAGTAAGTTATATTAAACTTAGCAGCAATATATTTTTACGAAAGGCAAGTATCCAATTGCTCTCTATTTTGCATTTATAATCAATAATTATTTTTGGGATGATATAGATAATAATAAACGTAGAATAATAAACTCATCACTGATACAAAGATCATTTCAAAGTTGCAATAAAATTTCCCACAATCACCTAAAATAATTATTGAAAAATAATAAACCAAACATTGAAATAAAACTTATATTGTCCAATTTATTATGAAATCAGTTTGAATCGTTTACCTTTCAGCCATTAGAATTGGCAATATGGGGCGAAATTTCACAAAAATCTGTCCAAATCGCATTAAATAGTAATCGTATAATCATGAACCAAACGTTGATAGAAGCTTATATGTCATTTATTGTAAAACCAAGCTTAACCCTTTATCTTCCAGCCCTAGTGGTATAGAGGATTAAATGATGCGACGAACACATGTCATGGTTGGCACATTTTGAATGTTTGTATCTCCTTAACTAATAATCATAGAATAATGAACCAAATACTAATACAAAGCCTATTATAGACTCCAAGCCCATCGAGATTTTGAAGGGATAAAGTGACCCAATTTGAATTATGCTTAGAACGATGGTGCCATGAAACAATAACCTTATGCAGTCAATTTTGAGGATTGACAAAATACTTTTCCAGATATTTGGAATCTATTTTGTACGCTAATGTTGTTAAAAAAATATGACGTGGACATCACGTGACTTACTTGTACATCATTCGATATATTTTTTGCATATAATACGATAATCAAACACAAAATTCCATCGTTGCGGCTAATCGTTTTATCCAAAAAGCGTACCGACATCAAGCCGAAAATAGTCAAAATAGATTCAGGGATGCTCAAAACGGATATTTCCATCAAAATTTCGATACGTGAATTTTGTCGGTCTCAAAATATTTACTTTTACTTTGTACAAGTAAAAACCATCGTAGAACTGCTATTTTCAGATGAAAATAAATTTTCATGATACAGCTATATGATCAATAAAAAATGTACGGCATGACAAAAATTGTCATTGTTCCATATTAGTTGAGAGTAAAGGGTTGCATCCGGGGTTTCTGTCTCCTGTATTAACAAATATATACGACATTGCTAAATAATGAGTCAATGTAAGCATTGAAATTGAATTTTGCAAATGCCGTACAATATTAAATTACCTATATTTTAGGGAAAATTCAAGAAAAGACAAAGTTCTCCTGGCTTCTGGTCCCATTATTTTTGTGCGGCAATAGGTTCTAGATCTAGATGATCATTTTTTTATGATCTATCAACGCAAAGAATGCCGTACAAGAATATTCAAATCAAAAATTCAATTTACCTGTACCGCCTAAGGTTATTGTTTCATGTAGCACTATCATTCTGAGCATAATTCATGCTAGGTCACTTGACCTCTTCAAAATCTATACGTAGTGCTTTAATATTCAAATCAATTTCATCCGGTCATCCTTCAACCCTTGTGGTTTTCGGAGCTGCATTTATCAGAGTTTGAAAGCTCATATCTTCTAAAATAATAACCGTCGAATAATAAACCAAAATATGATAGGAACACTATACAGTACTCTTTGATATAAAGTCATTTTCAACATTTTAACTTATAACCCTGATAACATAGTTATAGGAGATTAAATGATCCGATGAATATTTGTCTCAGATGTAACATTTCGAAAATTTACATCTAAATGATTTTAAATGATCTATGTAGTCTCCTTCAATAAGACACCAATTTTAATACTCCAAGCTTCAACTTTTTTGGTGTACGGAATTGATAGTCGGGGAGTCGACCGCACCTTATGTTTCCTGATATGAATCGATCGAGTATTTAGTGGTCAATAGGATGCCAGACTTTATAAATGCAGGGTCCTGTTCTAAGTGTCGAAAAAAGGGCCAGTTCTGGTCAGGATTTTCGACGCAACTTCCCTGTTAGAACTTACGATTGAAACTAGTATTAATCGATAGCGAGGATCAAGTACTTTAAGAAAAAACAAGAGTGCTACCCCCTGTCCTGTTCAGAAGGGCAGCAGCCACCATTAAGTGCAACCCATTTTTGTATTGAACTTTCCTGGTCGAGCTTACGATGATTATTATTTTTTTCAAATTGAAGCTCGAACGTTTCTGACCACGAAGAAACCAAGATACTGCCTTTATACCTGTCCGGGAGGGACTTAAAATTATTCGACTTTCAGGTCCCAATTTCGAGCGTAGTTCATTGAATGTACGATAATTTTTTCCAATTGTAGATTGAGCCTTCTTGAACACGAGAATACCGAAGTGCTGCCTCCCAACCTGTTCGGAAGGGCAACAGCCACTCTAAGGCCTCTTTCACACGGAAAGCCGCACGGCTTTCGCTCGCGAGCGAGAGCTTTTTTCGCTCCTACTTCCTATTCTTTCACACGAGGAGCCTTTCGGCTCGAGCGCTATCGCGCCAGCTAAGTACATGGAAATAGCGATGAATCGTACGCGTGTTGTAGCCATTTATCTTCTTCACCAAAAATGCCATCATTTTAGAACTTTTCTCTAATTTTTAATTATTTCATTGTGGTCCTTGTAGAAGTCTGTTCTTTTGTTCCAAAGGGCGGATCGGTTCCACTCTGCATTTATCAGCGATTCGATATCTAAATCTGTCTTAACTTAATGCTGCGGAGCAAGAAACTAAAGAGTAAGAGCCGTTTTCGCTCTCCGAGTGAATGCTCCCACTACTCCGCTTGCATTTTGACGAAGAAACGCGGTTCCCTTCCAAGCGCGTGTCTCGAGATACAAGAGCTCTGACGGCTCTTGCTCCCCGCTCGGAAGCGAGAGCCGTATGGACAGCGAAAACGGCTTTTACTCTTTATAACTTTTTGCTCCGTACAAGGACCACAATGATGTAGCTAAAAATAGGAGGGAAGTTTTGAAATGATGACGTTTTTGTTGTCGAAAACAGAGTCGACGGTGAAGAAGAAAAATGGGCACAACACACATACGATCTTCTGCGATTTTAACGTACTGAGCGCCTGACGCAAAAGCGTTCGAGCCGAAAGAATCCCCGTGTGAAAGAGGTCTTGAAGTCTATCTATATGAGAGAAATATAGTTGCGATCGAAATTGGGACCCAAAAATCGGATAGACTTTAAGAGTTTCTGCTGCTCTCCCGGACAAGGTGGGAGGCAGCACTTCGGTATTCTCGTGTTCAGGAAGGCTTAAGCTACAATTAGATGACAAAAGTACAGCTGCGTTCGAAATCAAGACCTGAAAATCAACTAATTTTAAGAGTGGTTGCCGCCCTTTCGGCCAGATAGAGAGGCGGTACCTTGATTTTTACGTGTTCAGGAAGTTTTGAGCTTCAATGTGGAAAAAATAACTATCGTAAGCTCGATCATGGAAGTTTAATACGAAAATGGGTTATACTTAGGATTGGCTGCCGCCCTTCTAGGCAGGATAAGAAGTGGCACCCTGGTTTTATCTTAAAGTACTTGATCTTCGCTATCGATTGGTACTAGTTTCAATCGTAAGTTCTATCAGGAAAGTTGCGTTAAAAAACTTGACCAGAATTGGCCTTTTTTCGTCATTTATGACAGGACCTTGCATTTATGAAGTCTGGCATCCTATTCATATAAAATTTGGCCGTAAGTCCGATCAGGGAACGTGAGGGGCGATCGGTTCCTGGACTGTAAAGATTTGAATGCTCATATCCTCTTAAATAACAATCGTGCAATATTTTAAGCACTGACAGAAAAACTATGGTATGCCTTTTATTATGAAATTTGTTCTTTTTTTACGTCTTTCAACCCTGGTGATATGAAGAATTAAGTATTTCAACTTCATTGAAAATCTGCTAAATTTTGTAACGTGCGAAAGTGTCATAATTCGTAAAAATAAATTAGGCCCTGAATTCATCTCTATTGTCTGGGCAGAGCCTGTTATCTCTTTACGTCGCGCCAAGTGACATTCGAGAATAACGTAGAAATTTCTGGATGTTTGGTTTTTGTATATATAAGAGCGAACAACCTGACTGAAAAACAGTAAACAGTTGTTCTAAATAAATATTAGTGGCTCTGTAGTTGAGGTTTAATAATAGTGAGTAGAAATAAATTGTATAGTGTTTGTTTTAGTGTTACAACGAAAATAAAAGTTCTAAATACAGAAAACAATGATTGTTTTCTGAAGAAGATCCTTGGTCAAAGGATCGAAGCGTCAAAGTTTCAAGTAAATATACAGAATTTAAAGTCAAAAGTCGTTTTTATTAAATAAAATTCAGAAAAATGTATAGATTAATAAAAATTCTATTTCAATTTCATTTAATAAATAGTGACTTTTATTTCAACAATAAACAATTTATTTAAAAGCAATAAATATTACAATTTGATACATTTTGAAAGCTTACATCCCTTGAAATAATGGATCAAACGCTGGTAGGAAGCTCATAAAATATAATTTATTATAAAATCAGTTTTACCCTTCATTTTCCAATTCTGGTAGTATGAGGGGTTAAATGGTGCAACAAAAATCTATCACAATTTGAAAGCTAATATTTATTAAAATAATAACGTTGATAGAAAGTGCTTATATAGTAGGTACCATTTATTATAAAACCAGTTTCAACCCTCTTTTTCAATCCTAGTGGTATATAATGTAAAGAAGACTCGTCTCAGTTTTAAAGCTAAAATCTCCTAAAATAATCATTATAGAATAATAAAGTAAAGTGGGAAGCTGATATAATACAATTTATTATAAAATCAGTTTAAATGCTTTATTTTCCAAACTTGGTGCTGTAGGGTATTAAATAATGCAACGGAAATCAGTCATAATTTGAAAGGTCATATTTCATAAAATAATAAATCAAACGCTGGTAGAAAGTTTTTAACCCTTTAACTTTCGGTCTTAAAGTAGCTTTAAATCTTCATTTATGGTGTTTTTGTTGTTGTATGTTTGGAAATTATTTTAAACACTTCAATTTGTTTGCACCAAACTTTTTTATGTATTCAATGATTCATGATTAAGAAAAGTCAGCAAAAATTGTTTAACAACGATTTCTAATACTGTAGCTCCAATTTCTTTAATTATTTTAAGACTAAAACAAAGGAATATCTCCAAGAAACAATATAGGCATTCCTGAAACTCAATTTCCTAATAACAGTTCAGCTGATCGGTTTGTTTAATGAAAAAGTCCTCCGAATGATTTGTTACTTGAAACGTGAAACGCTTTCAAAACTCATTCAAAGAGACATAATTACTGAAAATGGTCAAAGAATTATATCATTTCTTGCAATCGAAGAATCGTTTGAAGTTTTTAATGAATGAGGAAATCGGATTTCTAGTTTTTATGCAATTAAAATCGTCGTTATTCTGAAATATTGAATTTCTTGTCTGAAAATTAATCTGGGATATGTTTCCGCTGAAGAAATGGGAAATTTTAATAGGATTGGATGCAATTTGAGATTACATTATATGACAGCACTATTTTTGGCAAATATAGGGAACGAAATTAAATAAAAATCATTCAACAAGTTGCAACCCCAGTCCTAAACTTAATTAAGAAATAAATTTCGTGTAGGAAGAGTTATTTATGAATTTGCTGCTTTTTTAACTTCGTTATTTATTTATTTTTCTACACGCTAAATTTGTAAAGTTGTTTATCATTGCTGAATGGTTTAGTGTTCACAACCCTTGAAAAAGGGTGAAATATTCTCGTCTGCACAAATTAAGTTCTATTCTTGATAAGTCTACTGGAAAAAGATTTTCATACAATTTTCCAGGCTTTAATTTTAAACAATTTGTGTTGGCGAAATTTTTTGTTGAATTTTTGGTGATCCATATTTGTTAATACATGCAATAATTCATATTCCATTTGTTGGTTGAATGAAAATCACTTTAAATAAGCCAATTATGAAGCTCATTAATGATTTATGTTATAAATCATTGTTTTAATACTAAAACAAATAAAAATTGAGTTCTGAATTTGAATTATCAGTTTTTGTTGAATTTTGAAGCTATTAAAATTGATTTGTTGTGCTCATCATGACTGCCAAATCAGTTTTAAAATGTTTCTGGCAGTATAAATTGAATAGTCGAATAAATTATTATTCAAATATAAATTCCAAACTAAAATCATTTTATCAAAGGACAAAATGGATATCAAGTTTTGAACATACCAAAAATCGTATTAGTGTTTCTGTATCTTATTTAGAAACACAGGTAAACTTTGATTAAAATTTTTAAGATCATGGAATTTGATTGACTGATGGTCGTGTAATAATAATTTAAAATCCCTGAATTATATTTTGTTGATTAGGTCAATATATATAAAATTAAAGATTGTATCTTATTTTTTCAAACTTGTTTCAGTTTTTTAATTATGGCTCCTTGAAGTGGGCTGCAGATTGTAACAACACATTCATGATCCTTATGTTTGATTCTCAGTTATTTCTGAAATATTAAAGTGAAATCGATGAAATATATTTTGTTAGTAGATTTAATAGATTATAATTCCACGAGTATTATTATATTTTTGATATCTCATTTAGTTTTTAAGTTCTACCTCGTAAAAGCAGAAACGAACCAATCTTCAAAATTGCTTTTCGTATCTAATATAATTTTATCATAATCCAACCGTTTTAACAACTAAAATTTAGGATATTAAACTTTTACAAGCTCCAATTTACAAAATGCATTCTGTCCAATCAATTTTAAACATGTACTTTGCAGCTAATCGGACTTAAAAATAAAATTCTTGCACACATATAAAGCAGATCTTTTTAATTCCACTAAAACCATGTTAAAATAAAACCAGGATTAACTCTGTGTGAAAGATCTTACTCTGCAGAGTAAGCAGCGTAAGTAAGGATTATGGATCTTAACGTGCACGGCGCCACTGTCGACTTACACGAATGTTATTAGTTTTCTTGTTGGGAAAGATCTCAAGCGTGCCATGGAAGATATGAAAATTCGATTTTGATATGATGGAATTTATAATGCCAAATTATTATGCTCTCAACTTAATAACATGAGTATTAAGTTTATCTTATTTATTAAAATACAATTTTTACTTCAGCAGAATTTAGGAATATATTTTTCATTCTTCAATTTGCTCTAACGAGTTATAGCTCTAAAATTAGAAAAGATATAAATTGGAAAGTGACATTTTTAATATTTACAATTATCATACTTGCTTATAAAATAATTTTGAATGATTCTTAATGATAATTCCACTAATTATTAATAATTGTATTAAATGCTTCCAATATATTAACAATGCTTGTGATTCAAGTAGGTGTGTCTCAAAAATTTAACAAGATGTCCAAAAATAATTAGCATTGTTATATTAACTACCTATTTAATACACTTACGAAGTAATTTTCATTGATTAAAATAGTGATTAGCAATTGAATATTATAATATTAAAACGACACGATAATAATAGCATACGGGCCGAATCAGGATGCAAAAAAGTAGGAAAAAAACGTGGGTAAAAGCAAGAAAATCGTGTTAATAATGGAGGATTTAAATGGCAGAGTAGAAAAGAAAAACAATGGTATAGAATAGTGTCTATATAAATACGGAGAAGACAAAAAGAACACAAACGAAGAAAGATTAATAGAATTCTGTTTAGAAAATGAACTGATAATAGGAAATACACACTTCGCGCACAAGGAAATACATAAGATAACAAAAGAAGTGGCAAGCAGAAAGGAAAAATCAATAATCCTAGTGAGCAAAGAAAGCTGGATGAATATAAGAGATGTAAGAGTAAAAAGAGGAGCAGAGATAGGAAGTCACCATTTCCTAGTCCCACTGACCTATAAAGACAAGAAATATAGAGAAACAGAGTAAAAGAAAAGAAAGGCAATAAACAATAGAATAAGATTTTACAGACTGAAAGATACAGACGTAAAGAGAAATGAAAAAGATATATAAATACGAGAAATGAAAAAGATTATGAAAGTTATAACGAGGAAAGAAAAGAGGCAAAGAATACGGTAATAGAGGCAAAAAAGAACTCATGGACAGAATTTGGAGAATTAATGAAAACAGCGTATAAGGACAATCAAAAACTATTCTTCGGGATAATAAAGAAAGCCAGAAAGAGAAAGACACAAATTTTACATAACATTAAAAACAAGTTTGGAAAAATAAGGACAAAAGAGGACGAGATAATGGACACATGGTGACAATACTTCAAAGAGCTATTACTATTAGAAGGAGAAGATATAAGGGAAAATAAATATATAGAGGAAAAGAAAAAATTCATATCACAGGAGAAAAGGTTTAAGAAAGATGAGAAAATAATATTAGATGAGATAAAAGAAGCACTAAAGAAAACCAAATTAGGTAAAGCTCCAGGACATGATAAGATTACGACAGAAATACTTAAAACAGCAACAGATACAGCGCTAAAAAGATTGAAGGAGATATACAATAAAGTAGTAAGCACAGGAATTGCACCGGAAGACTGGCAAATAGGTATAATATGTCCCATATATGAACAGAAAGGTGACATAAAGGATTGCCAAAATTACCGGGGAATAACGCTCCTAAGTACAGCAGCCAAAGTGTTTACAAGAATATTAGAGAAGAAATTAAGGATCCAAGTAGAAAAATCGCTAGAAGATAACTAATATAGCTTCAGACCTAGCAGAGGAGTTAACGATGCAATAAGTATAATGAGACAAGTGAGCGAGAAAACAATAAAACAAGGAGACAAGGTAAACCTGTGCTTCATAGACCTAGAAAAGGCCTTCGACACAATAGACAGAAAAGACATATGGGAGACGCTCGGAGAAAGAGAAGTAAATACTAGCATAATAAGAGGTATACAAAGTTTATACAAAAAGACAAAAAATACATAAGAACAAAGAATGAAATATCAGACATATTTGAAACTACAAAAGCCGTAAGACAAGGTTGCATATCAAGCCCGTTACTCTTCACACTAGTGATTGACAAAGCAAAAAAGGAAGCGAAAGAGTACGTAATAGGAAAGTGGAAAATGGAAAACGTAAAAGTAACAGAGATATGATAGTAATAGGAAAAGACGAAGACATACTAAGCAAAAATGTAGAATTATTCAGAAGACATCTAGAAAAAATAAATATGAAGATAAACCGCAATAAAACCAAGTCGATGATCATAAGCAGAAACAGAGAAAATCACACAATCAAGATAGAAGGAGAAGCTCTAGAACAAGTCAAGAAGTTCAAGTATTTAGAAGCAATACTGACCTATGACGGAAAACTAGATAAAGAAATAAGGGAAAGAACAGGAGTCACTTGTAGACTATCTAACCATACTAACAAATAAAGAAATACCTAAGGAAATCAAAACACAAATATACAAAAAAGTAGTTGTGTCTATCCTGACATACCTGGACAACAACAGAAAGACAACGCAGTAAATTAAACAGCACAGAAATAAGATTCCTGAGGAAAATGGAAGGGAAAACAATCTTGGACAGGATAAGAAACAAGGAACATAGAGAGACACTGAATGTAAAACCGATAGAAAACATAATAGAGAAGGAGCAATTAAGGTGGTGTAGACATATACAAAGAATGGGAGAAGAAAGAATAACAAGAAAAGTGTACGAAGCAAGAACAGCAAAAACAAAGCAGAAAGGAAGACCCAGGAAAATATGGAAAGAAGAAGTGAAGAAAGTACTGGAAAAAAGGGGATGTAAATGGGAAGAAGTAGGACACTTAAGTAAAATGAGAGAAAAATGGAAGGAGGTGTGGAAGCGGATACCAAAAGAAGAAGACGCAGAATGAACAAGAAAAGTAGCAGACTTGAGGGTAGATAGGCTTTACGATTAAGTAAATAAGTAAAAATTTACATTAAGACTTATATCAAAATATTTTTCATTGATTTTTAATTTCAGTTTCACTGAAAATTCATGCTTCAATAAATTATTCCCAGTCATATTGTTATTACTTGTACTTTAAGTAGCTGTATTTCAAGAACCAAATAAGATATTTAAAAATAATTAACATTGGTATATTTATTATTCATTCAATCTACTTACAAAATACTTTTGATTGATTTTAGTTTCCTATTATAGGAGTGATCAGTAATTAAGTATCAGAATTTTAAAGGACTTCGCGCGTGGATATTTTTGTTTCAAAAAGCTACAACTGAAAAACAAAAAGTTATATGAATAATTTAATAATAGTTCTGGATTCTACATTTATTGGAACTGCCACCAAAATATGTTTCACTTATTTTTCACCAATAGTTGAAATTAATTAACATGCTTCCAAAATTTTGATACTCCATTCGAGATTTAAGGCTTTGTATCTAAATAATCAAATGGGAAACACAAAAATGATTAATAGTTATATATTAACCTACTATTTGATTTACTTGAAAAATACTTTTTATTTATTCTAGGACCTAATTACAACAGTAATATGTAGTTAAGTATTAGAGTATCGAAAGTCTTTTCATGACCAATTTTGCTTCAAAAAGCGTTACAAAAATTGAATAACAGTTCCAAATTTTCTGTTTATTATATATATTTACCAACAAAATATTTTTCAATAAGTTTGACTCATCATTTTATTGAAAGTTTATTCAAATTATAACATTCTAAAATATCAATATTGGTTTATCAATTCTTCGGCAAAAGTAAAATAGGAATAATTTTGAATTTAGCACAAAATTTAGTTTATTTTAAATTGACAATGTATTTTTTGTTCAATTAATTTCGTTTGGAACTCGAAATTTTGAGATGGGAATATCTTTAAGACTTGTAATTACCGCAATATTATTTGTACAAATGTAATTAACAATTTGGATACGAGTCTTGTAGCATTACCTTCAGTAATAATTGCTTTACTTTTTATCTAATTTTTTTTATCATAAAAACGTTTTATAATGTCGATGATGGAAGAGAAAAATGTATTTTTATTTTATCTTGGGAGTGATTCATTTAAAATTTTAATACCCTTAATATGCTTCGAAAAAAGAATAATGACTGATAATTTGCAGTACTTTAATATTCTCCTTGACGGTAATTTTTTCTAGGGGCAGTTTTTCATATCTGTGTCACTTCCTTTGTTATTATTTTTATTGATTTATAAGTCCGTAACAGGTTTCCATTTGAAAAACTTAGACAAAGGTTATCGATTGTATAAATCACTTATTATTTATTTATTTATGTCATATATATATGATATTCATTTATATAAGGGAGTTTAATTCATAATTCAGTAGAAACTAAGTTTACTTTCGATTTTAGTAACCGTTACTTCAATATTATGCTATTAAATTGTTTTCCCTGTAAATAAAACGCGAATAAACCTATAATTATTTTCGGGTCTTTTTTGTAGCCAGTCGGTTGAATAATTCATAATATACAAAATTTATATCAAATTTCATCATTCTTCTTTCTCACGATTCGCTCGTAAAATTATTTAATCTTAAATTAAATGTTTCCTGAACAAATATATATTCTTGCACGAAATTTAACCCAATCAATGATGAAATATTAACCTCAAACCTGAAATGCCCTGGAATTTCATGTAAATTCTCACTGGAACAACTGTTGGCTACGAAATTTCAGGAATTCATCATTTAAACAGTAGAAACGAACAAATATTTCTTGTAACTGTGGTTCTGTTTATAATAAACAAATTTTTGGATTAAAGATTGTTACTAAATCAAAATAAAAGTATTCCGAATTATCATTAGGGTGTTACTGGCCTAAATTCGGAAGCATTGAATGTATTTAATCTTCCAAGAGTATATTGGTTTTCCGGTAGCTTAGCTACGCAGAATTTGACCGGAATTTCGAGGGTTAAAGTGCTTTAAGGGTTAAGAATCACTCTACGTGCTGAAAAAAGGTTAACGTTTGAAATATTCTCAATAATATTGGCTGAAACTTCCATAACATTCAAGATAGTAAACAATTTATGGCAATAATTTTGCGATGCAAATATTTAACTAAAACTCATTAAGACAGCTGTGGGAGAGAGAGGCGTTTGAAATTAATGTTTGCTACGGATGCCAAACAACCCAATCAGATAAATCTCTACATCAGATTCATTTCGTTGCGCAAACTAATTAAATAAACATTTAATGCGAAACTGGTAGAAATGAGAAGTTGTAATATTTGATAGTCAACTATTGTTAACAAAAAAAATATTTTGTTATTAAATTAGAAAAGTTTGAAACCCAGAGGTGTGATTACGATTTTTGTATCTCTTCTATTTTTTGAATAATATCTCTCCGAAGCACAAACAAAATTTCAGTAATAACAAAGTTTGATTGCATGCTACTGCCTGAATAATAAACTGAAGTCTGTGAAAAATATTTTGTTAGTAACTTATTTATTGCACTTTTCAGAAATATTATTAAATTTTTGATGTTATGTAAGATTTTTGAGTTCTAGCTTTTTGAACTGGAAATGATATAAATTTGGTTTATTTCATTTAAATTTCAATCAAATATAAACTCACAGTTTTGTCTATTGAATTTGCACTACAAGCTAAAATAACGCATTTTTGATATGATTTAATTCGAAATATTCCAAGTTTTATTTTTCTAGGTCGTACTATATTTTTTAAAGTAAACATAATAATATTCTCTTCAGGAGTTACAAATCTCTGAATTTATTGGACAAATTTCAAATTGGGGTAGCAACCCTGAAGTTTACGGAAGTAAAGGCCTAAATTTATGAGCAAGTAAAATGGGGTCATTCTTTGGGAGTACAACGTTTGAATTTTATCACGAGTTTAGCCATTTAAAACAAAATTTTATATATTTAATGTAGCACCGTACTTTTTTCTTTTAAACTAAAATTGGGAATCATGAGTTATCAAAAGATATCTGATTGAAGAAAATTATAAATGTATTTCAATTAGAATTGTTTAAAAATATTACAATTACAAATGGATTAAATTTTGAAGCCTTCAAAAATTATATTACTTTTTTAACTTTAAATTTTAAATATTACGCCCTTAATTTTTGAATACGGGATAATTTCCATTCTAAAGGCGAGTTTTTCGTGAAAATTTGCAATTTTAATATATTCTTCAGCTTAAAAGCTTAAATTTTCATTTAAAGACGTTTCTCTTTTTAATTCTTATTTAATTGTTCATGATACAATAAGAACGATCTTAATCCAGATTCAAAATAATATTTTGTAATGATTATTTGAGATTCTGAGTTCGTCTGCTATTTGTGCAGAGAATTTAATATGCAAATTCAATAATTAGATTCTGATGAAAATTTATATCAAGTTGGCAGACTTCTCAACCAGTTATTCACAGTTCCAAAAAGATTCCAATGATTAAAGAGTATTCAGAAGTAATTTAAAAATATTTCCGTTCTTTCTCAAGCCGAAACATTCGGAAGAATGTCTCTAATGACGAAATTCTTCAGCTCAAACTTTTAAATTACAAAATACTGACTGAAATAAATAAAAAAGATCCATTGCTGTATTAACTATAGAGAGACATTTCAATATACGTTAATTTGTTTAGAATTGTTCCCAAGAAAGCTAACATCAACACAAAATGATTTAAAAGGATTGATTTCTTGTGTTAATGTATTTTTAATGCATTACTTTTGAATAATTAATAACTAACATTATTTGATTTACAATTGTTGATTATTTTGTCCATTCTGAAGTATTCATCAAATGGATTCCTAGTGACTTCCAGGAACTTTTTGCGCATTACACCAGCTAAATTGCTACAATTTTTTGTAATGAATAACTATTTCAAACTGAAATAACAAGTTTTGCTCAAAAAAGAGTTGAAAAAGTGTTACATTGTTAACAAGACGTAATTTGTGAGCTGTCATGTTCATATGTTGGTACTCGTGGGCTCCATTTATTCTAAAAGATATTTAGTTGTTCAAATTAAATATAAGTTGTTTCAAGAGTAATTTCCACAAATATTGATAGAATAGTATATAAATAACTCACATAATAATATTTGACTCTCTTTTATCATTAATATAAACTTTCAAGATTAAGAAAAATTATTTTATTAGTCAACATCGTGTGTACTTGCATCAAAAAAGTAATTTTTAAGTTTTATATCTCTTTTAGTTTATGACTTCTAGTATTCTAGAAACATCCCCGCCGATGCTTGCGTCGCTAAAATTGCAACGCGGGGTTAGAGATCAAGGTAAGCGGTTTTTCGCAAAAATCTCGCTAACGGTAACTTTTATCGGAATAATAGTGCTTATCAAATTTGTAGCCTAAAAAAATTCCTACAAAAAACATATCAGTCTTTTTTTCGTAAGACTGATGTTTTTTGAGAAAATTCGATTTAAATAGTTCTGACGTTTATTTTTCTTATCCCTTAGTGCAATTACAAAAAATAGAGTTGAGTAGACTATCAGGAGTGGATCAAGGAAGAGCTTTAACTGGCTCAAAAATTTTATCTTGCAATGTCCATCTCCAGTCTAGAGAGTCAAGCTCGTTAGTAAATCATATTTGCACTTGATAGTAAACACGATATAAATGTTTCCGAGCAGCACTAGATTTTAGCGGAAGAGAAGATAATTCTACAGGTTTTTAAGCTATGCTCATTTCGCAAACGTCAAATATTTGTGATTATCAATGAACACACAGATACTGTTAAGGAATGCATACTGTACGATACAACTTTTTCAATCAAATTTTCTCAAAAACCGTCAGACTTACGAAAAAAAGTGATATATTTTTTTTTTGTAGGCAATTACCTAAGCTACAAACTTGATTATTGATGTTTTTTCGATAAATTACATTACATTACAGTAACATTTTTAGTGGCGTATGCATCGGCAGGGATATTTGGAATGTTGTTGAGAACCACAAAAGGAAGCTTCATGCAAAAATTCAGCTCTTTCTAGTTTTTCCATTAAGCAATGTCTTTATTCCCCGTATTAAAAAAAGTGTCCTGCTGTAAATCTTTTGGTATAATAATATTTGATTGACATAAAAATCAAAGATCGATAAAAGATACTTTGTTTGTAAACTTTAATAATATTTAGTTTAGAAATATAGTTTTATTTTTGTATCTCGACTACTTGTTGAGTTATAGCTCAACAAAGCACAAGCAAAATTTCAGTATTAATGAAGTTTAATTGTACACTATGATCTGAATAATAAATTGAAGTCCTTTAAAAGTATTTTTTTACTAATTTTATAAAGTATGAATTCTAGAAATATAATTCTGAATGTCATATCTCTTGAAAATTTTGAGTTATAGCGTACCGAAACACAAGCAAAATTTCAGTAATAATGAAGTTTGATTTCAAGTTTATCAATTAGTGCATTAAACATACAAAATCAACGAAAATTATTTTGCTACTTAGCTTCGTGATTGGTAAAGCCAAAAATGTATTTTTTGATCGAAATTCTCATCCAGTTTGTGAATTATAGCTCGTAGAATCGATAAGTATTTTATTCAATATTGTAATATTTGATTGTTAACCACTACTAAAATAACAATCAAAGATCAATATAAAATATTTTGTTAGTGAGATAAAATAGTGTAGAATCCAAAATTATAATCTTTGATTTAATATTTTATCTATTTTATGAATTCTAGCTCGTAGAAATAAAAAGTGTTTTGCACTGAATGATTCAATATTATAATATTTGATTGTTAACCACTGCTAATAAAATAATCAAGAACCAATGTAAAATATTTTGTTAGTGTGATAAATAAGTGTCGAATCCAGAATTATAATTTTTATTTTTGTATCTTTTTTACATATCGAGTTATAGCGTATTGAAGCACAAGGAAAATTCCATTCAAATTACTATATTTTTTCAATGAAAGCTGCAAGAAATAACTGTAAGATTATTTACTGAATTTTAATTAAATTTATTTATTACTACTGTAACGTGCGAGAGTGTCATAATTCGTGAAAATAAAATAGGCCCTGAATCCGTCCCTGTTGTCTGGGCGGAGCCCGTTATCTCTTTACGTCGCGTCAAGCGACATTCGAGATTAATGTAGAAATTTCTGGATTTTTGGTTTCCCTATATATATGGCGAACAATCTGACTGAGTGAATAGTAAAATGGAGTGAATATTCAGAGCGTGATAAACAAATAAGTTGTTGAAAATAAATATTGGTGGCTTTGCAGTTGAGGTTTAATAATAGTGAGTAAGAAATAAATTGTATAGTGTTTGTTTTAGTGTTACAACGGAGAAAAAAACTTTCATTTTCTTTTCATTTATTAAATAGTGACTTTTATTTTAACAATAAATAATTCATTATAAGCAATAAACATTACACCACGATTTTGGAATCACAATATTTTAAATAATCATTCAAGATAAATTAAAATATTTTTTTTAGATAATTTGATGATTAGTTAACTTCAAATAATGATATATAACTGAAAATCTTTTAGTTTTTGTGTTGTTGAAATGAAAAGTGTTTTACTTTAAACTTTTGATATACCTAGTAATATTTGATTTCTAATCACTGTTGACATAATGATCAATGGTCAATGAGATATATTTCGATAGTTTGCTCAAATAGTGCCAAATTTAAAAATTGACCAAGTGTTTTTGTTTATTTTTATTTTTTGAGCTACAGCTTCTCGAAATACGAACAAAATTGTTGGTAATAATAAGGTTTGACTGTATGCCACGGCCTAAATAATTAATCGAATTTCATAAATTATATTTTTTCAGTAAGTTTGTTAAATATTAATCTTAGAAATAGAATTGGATCATTGATATCTTAAACAATTATTGAGTTCTAGCTCGTTGAAGCAAAAATGGTCCAATTGTTATAATATAATTATTTCGATTGAATTTTCTTGCTTTATGAAGATATGAATTTAAGATACAATGAAAAATTGAAGTGAAATAATGATCACACAATTGGCAAAATTTTTCTAAATGGATCTGTTTCTTTAATTTTAATGAGATCTGCAAGAATTTGTAGAATATAACTTTTCTGTTCATATTTTGCAACATTTTCGCAAGATCCTCAAATAATCGTAATGCAGGTAACGATTTTCTTCCAGAACTGCAATGACAAAGAGGTTTACTGAAATTGTTTCCGATTTTGTATTGTTCAAAAGCTCATAAAACTACTATGACGAGAAAACGTTACATTCTAGTTTTTTGTGCCTTAAATTCCGCTGATAGAAAGCACAAAGATGACTCAATATTGTTGCATTTAGGGAAATACGAGCAAAAACATATTTTAATCATGAAATTAGTTCCGTTAATGATTGTAAATTGAGAACTACATCATGTCATATGCCAGCCCTAATTTTTATTAATATAAAATGGCGAAATGGCGTGTTTGCTAATGCACCATAATTTTAAAAATTAAATTACTTGTATTTTACCGAATTGCTTGTTGTAAAATAACCTTTAATGCTTTCGCAAAGTATAGCACAAATTATAATTTTATAACAGATGCATAAAGATTAAAAATTTTATGTATCCAGTTAGAACTTAAAAACTGTTATAGATATTAGAAGTTTAATTATATTTTTGTAATATATGCTTAATATAGTTACAAGCAAAATACTTTTTGCCGACTTCAGTTCATTTATTTGACCACAGCATACAATAAAATTTTATTATTACTGAAGTTTTGCTTGAGCTTTAAAATTAAATGCCTGAAATTTATACTTTTGAACTTATTGACAGTATTTATTTTATTGGCTTTTGTTTAATTTGTCAACAGCGGTTAGCAATCAAATGTTACAATATCAAAAAATTTAGAGGAAAATATTTCTCATTTCTATGAGTTGAAACTCAAATATTAAAGGGGACACAATTTATTGAATAATATTTTTGGCATCAATACTTTATAAACAAACTAACAAAATATTTTTTATTGACTAATTATGATTATAGCATGTACTAAAACTTCACAACTAATGAAATTTAGTTTTTTTGATTCGTTGAGCTATAATGAAAAAATAAAAAAAAAACACAAAATTCAAATCACATTTCTAAATATCTCATAATTCAACTAGAAAGATATTATTCAATGATTAACAGTGGTTAGCAATCAAGTATAAAATATCAAGAGACTTGGTGCAAAATACTTTTACTTTCTATGAGTTGGAACTCAAAAATTAAACAGAATACAAATTGACAAAATATATTTTTGGAGTCTACATTTAACAATCTTACTATAAAAATACTTTTTACAGGATTTAGCTTATGATTCTGGCTGTAGTGTGCAATTAAATTTTACTATCACTGAAATTTTGTTTGTATTTAATGAGCCATAGGTCAAAAAATAAAAATGATACAAAAGTCGAAAATACATTTTTGGACTCTACATTTCTTGAACTTAGTAACAAAATATTTTTTAATGATTTACAATTGTTGATCTTTGCCTTTTATGTTAATAGTTTTTACAATGAAATATTACAATGTGAAAAATTTATAACAAAACACTTCTCATTTCTATGAGCTACAACTCAGAAACTAGAAAAGATATAAAATTAAAAACTACATTTTTGAAGTATGCACCTAATAGACTTACTAACAAAATACTTTTTACAAGCTTCAGCTCATTATTTTGGTTCCAGCGTACAATCAAACTTTACTATCATCAAAATTTTGCTTGTGCTTTGATGAACTATAAGTCAAAAAGTAAAAATAGCACAAAAATTCAAAATACACATCTGGATTCTTCATTTTTTAAACTTACTAACAAAATATTTTTTATTGATCTTCAATTGTTAATCTTTGTTTTTATATTGATAGCTGTGAACAATGTCAAAGATTTAGTGTGAAACACTTCTCAATTCTACATTTTTTAAGTATGCACCTAATAAGTTTACTAACAAAATATTTTTCATAGATTTTAGTTCATTATTTTGGCTGTAGTGTACAATCAAACTTTATTGTTACTGAAATTGTACCTTTGCTTCGACGAGCTATAACTCAAAAATAAAAAAAGATACAAAAATAAAAATAACATTTTTGAATTAAACACTGGTATATATAACTGACAATATATTTTTTATGGATCTTTGATATTTATAAAAATAATAGTTAGCAGTCAAATTTATCAATATCTGAAGATTTAATGTAATACATTTCTCGTTGCTACGAGATAAGACTGAAAAACTAAAAGAGAAAAACATAAAAAAATTACTTTCTTGGCATTACAAGTCATAAAACTTACTAACAAAATTATTTTTGTTGTTTGTTACTGTTTATTTTATTAATAAATGAGGATCAAATATCATAACTCCGAAAACATTGTAACAGCGGTAACCACTCATTTATCAACCCGTAATTCCTCGACCACATACACTATAACACAAATAGGCTTCTCAGTTACTTTTGAAAGTATATTTGCTTTGTTCAGCATTTTTTATCAAGTCAGAAAGGCCTAAATTTATGTAAGAAGCGGGCAGCAAATTTTATGCTGAAATTGAATAATATATCAATGTTTTATCCATTCTGTTGGCAGCCTGTCGGTAAATTTCGACAAACTATATTTATTTGAACTGCGTGCTAGAACGCAAACAAAAAAAGACTCACAGAAGGGCTAAGTATGGCAAAACAAAGCCTGTTTTTCAACCAAAAATATTTATTTAGGACTGATTGTCAGATAAATGTATTTAAAGTATAGATTTTGATGGAAAAAGTAAAGCTTTCACAAAGAAGTATTTTTTCGATGAAAAAATCAGTTCGTTACCCTTAATACAATCAATTATCTAAATTTGTATCTCTTCCATTTCTTAAAGAATAATTTAGACAGTCCTAAAGTGCCTTCCTTTCACAAAAAATAAATTTTTGAGTGGAATTAATTGATTTTTCCCTGAAAAATATAGATGTTTATTTTGATACTTGAGGGCTCAGAAGACAATTTTAATGTATAATTCAAACAATTTATCTTTCAGAGTGACTGATTTTGTCGGTACTCTCTCTTCATGGACTTAGTTAAGATTCTGTCTGTTTAAATTAATTGAGAAAGTCTAATTGATTAATTTTGATTAATGAAATGAAGTTCCTTTGTTTTGACTTTTATGCAAGGGTTACTTTGTGTAAAAGTTGCATTATTCATTCCATTTTTGTTCAAATAAAAAGATATTAATATTATCCCATTTAACTATTTGAGCTATAAATATTACAGACCATGAAAATGTATTGAGTCGATGCTTTTATTATTTACCATTAGCTGAATTGATTCTAATGGATTTTATACATTAAAATAAATGAAAAATTTACTTTGTAATATTATATGTCTGATGCAACCAGTAATACAAGTAAGTAATGCTGGTTAACGATAGAAATTTATTCTCGTATTATAAACGCAACAACTTAATAAAATAGTGTCCAAAGGACCCTCTTTAGTCCTCCATTACTCTCTCTTAGCTCCCCAACTTTTTTATCCATTTTTTATGTTGAATATCTCACAGTTCCAACCCTAAATTATTCCCGAAGGAGGTAAAATATTTTTGCAGGAAGATAACACGTGTTATTTCCCATAAATCATTTGTCCTTAGACAGGACAACAAGCTGTTAGGATAAGAAACTGCGGTATAAAACGCGAAATAAGAAAATAGGCAGAGGGAGTGGAAAATAATTACCTGAATTTGTGTCCTGAAATTAAAAAAATATTGTACTATTCTCCAGGATCTGAGAGTCCTTAGGACCTACATAATTTTTTTTTTCAGTATAATTTGATTGAAAATTGGGCTAAAATAATTACATGTTCATAAAATTGTAAATTTGGAGTACGAGCCGTAGGCGAGGTTCCAATTATCTGACTGAAAATATTTATCAAATACGTAAATCATTAATAACTATTTTATATTTTATTATAACCGGAATTCGTTCCGATTTAACATTTTTAAATGACATGAAAACATGACGAATGGTTGTCATGGTAACTAAAATACGTCAACAAATCTCGTGAAAAATATAGACTATAATCAACAAGAAATTATTGCCAAAATAGACAAGTTACCAAAGATAAATAATAAAAAAAAATTGAGTGGCCCTGAAGAAGAAAACTGGTGATATTATCAATAATGAATGAGCTTTTTTAACTAGTTTATAAACAAAAATATTCAATATAATAATTATTCTAAAATACTACTCAAAATATAGGTGTCAGTATTAATTTTCCGTAAAAATCATAAATCAAAAGTAAGAATGATTCCTTCCGACTCGGCAAATTATAATATCGACGCAATTTTGATCAATCTAATTATTTAAATTGTTAAATTAGTCTATAACCGCGTTTTCTCTTTTCTGTTCTCTCTCACTTACCGGAAGTTACAGTAACGCCACTCGGCAGGACCTCACACTGCACTCACAAGGATAGAGAACTCTCGCGGAAAACCCTGTCAGAGGACTAACAAACCCGATAGGCAACGTGAAACGTTTGAGCTACCGGCATTGCCAAACCGAAGCTTTTATACCGCTGGAAAAAGATGGGAGATATTTTCCTGCAGGAGTCAGAGAGAGAAGGAGTTGACTCTCTCTTGGGCGAGAGGAGAGGGTGCACAAGTGCATATGGGGGAATATGTGATAATTTACAATAAGAGAGAGCAACTTAACAATCTTTGATTAGATGTACTGATTTTGAAACAGCCCTGAAAAAATTCTAGTAGTATACGGACATATAATTGATCTCTTGTTGCACGCCATACTTTATAAGTGACCTAAATAAAAAATATGAGGCAAACAAATATTAAACATTCGGATTTATTATTTGTTGTTTGCTGAAAGGTCAGTAATCGTTGCTTTTAAGGTTTTTGGTACTTTAGGAATATTTCTCCTAGTTCCGACTCTGTCCTCTAAAATCTGTGTTGTAAATTTTCTGATGTCCATCCGGCTTTCAGTTCCGATAAAAACCATCCCCTTCAATCAATCTTTTGTACCTTCAGTACAAAGTTTTTATTACATATTCTGAAACCAAATTTTAATAAAAACAAGAGGAAAAACTCTTGAAATTTCCTTAAATTTTGACAGACTTTGAGATGACGTAAAATAGGTAATAAGTCTCTTATTATAATTTAATCATTTATAATACGGTTGAAATTTGAGATCTTTAATATTTCAAGAGTATTATAAGTTAGTAATGGGTTATATTATTTACTTGAAATTTGGGGGGAATTTAATGACAAGATTAGCTAAATGGATGCTTTTAAATTAGCTTTCAGGAGCTGAAAATGACTACAAAAATTTATTAACATGAATATTGATTCGTTAAATTAATTGTACCAGCCGTCAGCTACATGTATCTATTGATTTTAGTGGAGAATATATTTGTGTCTTTTGATCTCCTCTGGGACTCCTCAGTTATCTATTAATAACAATATTATCTATTTGGGATCTTTTCTGGAGTATCATCCATAAAACCGAACAATAATCTTCCAAACTGTGACGTAAAACTTGCGAATACTTCGAAATGAGGTGGACATTCACCAGGTCAAAAGTTCACGTTTAAAGTGTGGAATATTAATAATATATTAGCACTTTCGATCGCCTGTCAAAGCTGCTTGTGTAATTATTATGATTATTCTCCTACTGCAACACGTTTATAGTCTAATTCGCTCATTTCTGCAATAAAACTTGAAAGGCATGTGATCCCCCCTGAACGAAGATTGATTGAAGATATATTAATTCATAACTAAAAAATTTTGATAAATACCAAAATGCAATTTTCAGTACTTGATTATTAATAATTCAATGCCTATGAATTGATCCCTGAAGGACCAATTATCAGACAATTAAAGGGTAAATATATAACATATTATTCTAACCCCCAGGAGTAAAGTACATTTGAATGCAACAGTAAATTCAAAAAATATAATATTTGGTTGATTGTATTCTTCTGAGCTCCAATGCTGTATTTCATAACATTTAATGTATATTTAAGGGCAGTTTTGATATTTTAAATTTCTGAAATTGTAGCATAAACATTAAAGAATTAATTCCACATGAAAAATTTTTATGTATATCATAATATTACATACATTAATATTTTTTTGTTGAATACCATTAGATGCAAAAAAATGTGGAGATCAAATCTTGTCATTAAAGTTTCTTGAAAAAATATACTATTTTCAAGATAATCAAGGAAAACTGCACCATTTAATTTATTCTGGATGCAGCAGCCACAGCGCACTGCGATTTTGTTCAACTTGGTATTAGGATCACATGTTTAAAAAGAGTGACCTCCATAGAATCATTTAATTTTCATTGTGAAACTATGAGATACAGCAAAATATTGTTTTCACTATAAAATCAATTAGTTATTTTTGTATTAAGTGTGCGAAGTGATTGTTTTTTTTGTTGCGCGTGAGAATGTCAATTTTAATCGAGACCATAAGGTCGAGGTAACAAATTCATTCGAAAGCGCAACAAAATACTATCACTTCGCACACGGAATGCAAACAATATTTTTTCGCCAAATGTCAAAAAATGATAGATCAACAATAATTATTGTTTTATTCATTAAAATGTAGGAAAAACGTACAAACTATAATTAATTTGCAGTCATCTGGTTATTGTTACTAAAAGTATGCGCAATTGTTGTTTGATAAATAAAGAACTGTCAACAATTAATTTTTATATTTGAAAATAAGTAGTTTTGTGTACAAATTCATATTTTTTTTTTGTTAAATACCTGTTTGTTTCTATCCTTGTAGCATTACTAAACTGATTTATATTAGATTAGGTGTGCAAAAATATGTTTCATTTTTTTACTAGTGAAAAAATCACGAACTTTGCGTATCCATAACAACACAAAAATATCAGGTTTTTTTTACAGTTGGCGAAAAAAATAATATTGCGCATCTTGATAAATTTTTACTTACTTGTTTGGAGATGAATTCTGAACAAATGAGGGGACAAATAAATAATTAATTATTATAGCTTCTAGAGTAAAGTAAACTTTCAGTTCGAATGCTTGACAAAATTTTGATGAATTTTTACTTGATATCCAAAGGATTTACAGAAAAAAGTTATTAAGAAAAATTGTTATGCTTGTCAAGTTCTATTATAGGTTGAAATTAATGTACTTATTTCTGTTATTCCCGTATAATAAGGTAAATATTGTGATCATGATTTTTTGACAGTTCGAGATTTTGTTGAATCTTTTAGTTTTAGACCCTACTGAACTCAAAAAATATAATTTTAAAAAAAGGCGGTTGATCTGTCAGTCTGTCGGTCTGTCTGAAAGCACAAGAACTTCTGAACGCGTACAAATGTTTCACTGAAAATTTTATATATCAATTTCTTATTAAAATGCTAGATTTAAGTTCGTAAATGAGCTTTCTTCAACCAGTGGTATCGAAACTTGATTTATTTTATAAACGGTAGTATTTATCACAAAATATAAAATAAGTAAAATTTTTACTTGAATAATTTGGTACAATATTCATCTAAAACATTTTGAAAATTATTAGCGATTCATGTGTTATTAGTAAAATTTGGATTATTATAAAATCCGTTTTCTAAAGCAAAAAAATAATAAGAATAATTCAATAATGCAAACGTTCGTCAATTGTTTTTTTAAAATAAGTAATTTGGTCATATCGTGCTTGGTATAAATTAAAGCTCCTGCGGGAATAATTCTAATAGCAATGTCAAAAAGGATATTCAAACGATCGTCAATTGTTTTTTTACAAGTTATTCAAATGATGCCTAGTTTGGTATCAATATAAAGATCTCGAGGAGATAAACATCTTAGAAATATAAATTAAATAATCAGTAAAATCTACGTTACCAGCTTCAAATTACACTTCCGGCGAATAAATGTCAAAGCTGTATGTTCCAGTGAATACAAGACCCTGAAAATCTAGAAAAGGACTCTTCATTTTCAGAAATACTTCTTTCATGTAAGGACTAAAATTCAACCGCCATCTGTCCTTTTGACAATGACAGCTGTCACTTTGAAATAATTATACAATTAATTGATGCAACACTCTAAATTTATGAAACAGCGATGAAATTGGCTATGAAATTTATGGTCGGGAAAGTACTGTGTTGGCCACAGCAGATTGTTCCGTTTTTCAGCTGGAAAATCCGTTACAAATATTAATTTTAAATTCTGCTTCGCTATGTCAAATACGCATCAATTGAAGAATGTAGTGGTCAAAATTAAGTTTTTAATTATTCAAAAGGGAAGAATGTACAATTTAAAATTTATTTTTGGAACGGTACTGGAATATATTTGATTTGCACGTGTTTTAATTTGAAGCAGTAAAATTACACAGTTTTTGTTTAAAAGATGAATATTAAGTGGACACACATCAAAATATGGTAAAAATTGTTTACTCTAACGATGAAGTTGTTCAATATTTTGCATACTTACATCTTTTTCTACAAGTGTATAAAATTATTGTACAAAACGATGTAGGAAGTATTCATTATTTACTCAGAATTATTTTTATTTCATCCCCAAAATGTAACATTTCATTTTGGAATTACAGTGTCTAATTTTCTTTATTTTTGTGATCAGACCTATCAAATTCAATTCAGCCAAGTGTCCTCAATCGTTATATCACTGTTTTTGAGTCCTTCTGAGCTTTCAACCCCTCATTTGAATTCATGAAGTTTTTGCCATCTGTCAGATTCGTGAATTTTAATCAAATGTCAATTCTGCTCCAAATTTCTCAGTTGTTATTTCGGAGTTGTTGAATGAAAGTATGATTTGATGTTTTTTTAGAGTTTTACGTTTGATTTGAGATAATTTTTCGAAACATACTGATTCTATTTGAAAATTTATCGAGGTTTAAATTTAAATGAATTTGTCAAGACTTTTCGCAGCTTTTTATTAAAATACTCATAAAATATGTATTTATTTTTTATATCAGATAAAAATTTCTAATATTTATTTAGCAATACTTTATTGTTTCAATAACTTCAACGAATTTCAAATTACTTGTTCTATTTTTGAGTTATAATCGGTCAAATGTAGGATAATTTTATAATTCTAGTAAACATGCAAAAATGCTCACAAAATTTATATTTCCCAAAATATCTCAATTAAATACGGTTTTAATACCAAATTTACTTCAACAAATATAGTTCTGGTCTCAAAACTTCAATATCCCCAAAAAAAATTGAGTTACTACACTTAGTATGCCTCAATTAATTTGAACAATATTTGGTAAATATTTACAGCAAAATTATTGAATAATTAGCAAAAAATCAAAGTTATTCCAGTAAGTAAACTAATATTCTTTCATTCAGATTGTACTCACGAAAAAATTGGCCCTGAAGCTCTTTAAAATCTAATCTCAGTATGTTTTGAATAATATTTCGATTTGACCACAGTTTGGTATGTGTAAAATACAATTCTACACTATTTACATACAAATCTATTAAACTTTAGACTATAAAAGCACCTTTATTTGATATATCAACTCACGTAGTTACCTACTAAGCAATTAAACAATAAAACGATTGTTAGAATCGTACAAAATTCACAATGTAATCTTATTGCGTCTTTATGTTCTCAATAAAAGTTAACTCTGCATTTTGGTCTTGCTTCTAGGACTTCCGGTTGTGTTTCAAGATTGTACCGCACTTCCTAGGGGCATTGGGGTAGTTACAGCCCTCTGAGGAACTGTACAACTTCGTATCTGCATGAAAATATTTAGAAAACGTTGAACTACTGCAAGATTCTCAAGAATTATGAATACAAAATTTGACGTTGTATTGAATAGTTTACTGCGTTATTGCAAAACTAAAAAGCCCTATAAAACATGAATATTTGAACTGCATCTAAAGGTTATCCAATATAGGGAATTTTATGTACGATTTTATTTACTTTTCTGAGAGAAATCGTGAAATTGTTTTATCTGAGGTTTACGATTCAAAAACTATAAAAAAATTTAATACACACTAGTTTTCAATATCTCTCATATCAACAGGTATATAAAATACTAAAGAGTAGTAAAGTTTTTAATAGCTGGTTTAGTGTAAATATAAATTCTCGTCCAAAGAAAATTTTTGATGTCAAACGTAGCTACAGCTTTTCATTAGAGATTGGAACGCTCTGAAAAATTCTATTCCATTCCTAATAACTTTATTTCGTGAAAAATATAATAAGTAATCAAAAATTGACCCGAATTCATAATATTCGTGCTGCCAATTATTTGAACGAAGGCAGAAAACTTGCCAGGAATGATAAATTGACTTTCCTAATATTTAAAATATTTATTACAGAGGCAAATTGAAAATCATTTTTTAATAGTCAATTTATATTCTTTATTTAGGGCAATTTTTCACAGGATAATGAGTTTGATAAGAATTATTTCTATAATTTTATTTATTACTTGAATATTCTTCTTATTTTAGATTTATAATAATCTGAAATTTTTTATTGAATTCAATTTTATTTTTATTCAATTATCTCCTTTTTTAGGGTCCAAACTGGTATTAAGTCATCACACAGCATAAAGTAAGTCCTTTTAAATTAAAATTCTCATTATCCTGACGTAAATGCTCCTGAATCACACTTTTAAAGCCTGCTGCAAATGTATATCACTATTGTTAAATTGGTTGCATAACTCAACTATCAAGATAAATAATATATTTCCATTTTAATTATGATCAATTTCCACTTTGTAGAATTAATTTTGTTAATTACGACAATCAAATTTTAATTTCTAATTAACTTAAAATCCATTTGATTTTATCACTAACAGAAAATGTTTTTTTTTATTATTTTCTTCTCATACGTCTCAAAGCACGTCCTATAAAAGCTTTTCAGGCATAAAGAAAAGGTTATTTGTGTACTTAAAAGAAAATGGATTTCTTTATTCAATGAGCTGTCAATTCGAGTTGAGAATCCATTTACTCTTGAGTTATATTTGATCATTCTAGCACTAAGCCAGTTATTCAAAATTAATTTTTTTCAAATATTTACAAAAGCAACAAACTATTTTTTATTTTACATATCAGTGATCCAAAGTTTCTGAAACTTTATGAATTCATCAAAAATGATACAAATTATTATAAATGAATATCAATGACCAATCGATATTAATTCATGAGTTATTGATGCAAACGAATCATACTGAAAAGTTATTACGGGTCGCCACAAATTATTAATTTATTTTAAGACTAGAAAACCAAAATTTCTAAAATTTGTTGTGAATATCAGAAGAAGATGTATTTCATTGTACAATGAATATCGATAACATATCGATATTAGTTCATAAGTTATCAATATGCAAACAGAACATACAAAAAACTATATTTCCCTTCGCAACAAATTTAACTCAAAGTTCTTGAAACATTTGTGGAAAAGTCAAAGATGACTCATACAATAAATTTCAATAACCAATAAACCCTTGTTCATGAGCTGTTAATATGCTGTCAAAACATTAAAAAAAATATTTCAACTGCATGAAATTATTTTTTTTCACAAATCAGTGATCCAAAGTTTCAAAAACTTTGTGAATTCATGTTGTTATTGATGCAAATGAATCATGTGGAAAATTTATTTTGGGTCGCCATAAACTATTAATTTATTATAAGACTAGAGATCCAGAATTTTAAAAATATGGTGTGAATATTAGGAAAGGATAGATGTGACTGTATATAGACTTTGGTTACATATCGATATTAGTTCATGAGTTATTGATATGCAAACAGAACATTTAAAAAATATTCCTAGTCGAAGCTAACTATTAATTTATTTTGAAACTATTTATCTGACTTATCTGAAATTTAGTATGAATATTGAGAGAAGATAGAAATTACTGTATGATGAATATTAATAATCAATGGATACCAGTTAATGAGTTATTGTTTCATTTTAAACATATATTTTAAGCTGCAACAAACTATTAATTTATTTTATTCAATTTTGACGTTTTAAAGCTACATTATTAAGTCCATAGCAACAGTTATAAGTAAATCTTTATTCACTAGTGATTTAAAATGAATTATTAGTGATTTAAATTACTGATGGAATTCCTTTTCATAAAAAGATTTTGATTTCTGAGGAATAATTTTTCCAACTGCTGCGGCAGCTTCGTTCAAAATGATATCGAGGACGAAAACATTGTTTTAATCACTTTCTTCCATCATTTCGGACAATACTTTTCACAATTATAACGCTTTAATTCAAAATTCACAAAACTGACAGTTTACTGACAGTCACACTCCCGAATGTTTGAAAAACAAACACTCGTCGCGATATCAACGAAGCTCCCTTGCAACTGCAATTTAATTTTTTTGAATTTTGTTCCTCAGTTTCATATTGCAGAAATTTACGCAAAATTGAATAAAATTATGTATACAAACACGTGAATTAAATCTCTTTATTTGCTCATAGAATTAAACCACTCGCGCTAAACGCGCTCGTGACTTTGAACTTTCTTTTCGCAAATAAACAGTGGATTAATTCACTTGTTGTATAAATAACTATTAAGACTACTTATCAAAAAATCTCTAAAGTTTAATGTGAATATTTGTGAAAGATGTAAATGCCTGTACAATAAATATCAATAACCTATCAAAATTTGTTAATAAATAATTGATATGTCAACTGAATTCCAAACAAAAATATTTGCAAACGCAACAAACTGCTAATTTATTTTTGAAATAGTTATCCAAAATTTCTAAAACTTTTTGTGAATATTGAGAAATGATGAAGATGATTGTATAAAAGATATCAATAAAAAATCAGTACTAGTTCATGAGTTATTGATATGCCAACAGAAATAAAATATTACGAGTCGCAAAAATTATTTGTGACTAGTGAGTCAAAAGCTTTAAAACTTGAAGTGAACATTAAAAAAATATAGAGATGATTGATATCAATTCAAGTTCATCAGTTATTGTTTTTTAAACATTTAAAACTGAATATTGGTTCTCTTGCAACAAACTATTAGTTCTTTTTGAAACTAGTGTATTAAAACTATTGAAACTTTGTGTAAATAATAAGAATAGATGCAAGTAGTTGTACATTGAATATCAATAATCAATAAAAACTGGTTCATGAGTTATTGACTTGGAAACTTAAAATTTTGCTTAGAAATTATCAAAACACTGTGTGAATATTAGGAATAATTATCAATAATCAGACAATAACAGTTTATGAGTTATTGATACGCAAAATTTTTAAAAAATATTTTAAGTCTGTCGCCAAAAACTTTCAATTTATTTTTATTTCCATTTGAAATGCTCGAATTGTTTATGTGAATATCAAGAAAAAAGAGAAAGGGAAAAAAATCGATTATTAATAAATTATTGTCACTAAAGTTTAAACCTGTGAGAAAGTCTAGCTTTTCTGTCTACGATTTCGCAGACAGTTTAGGATTAGCTCGGCGAATTTATTTGGAATGATTTTCGGAATGTCATTTTCCACTAAAAATTGAACTATTGTGGTTATGCTAATGTATTAAATGTCAAAATATCGTGCATTTATACATTATTATGAGAATACCATGAGATATTTAGAATTTATCGTTTATCTGAGACGTGAAACAACAGATTTGATAAATGAAATACATTAATTATTTATAAATGAAGCACCTGTGTATTAGTTTTTTCTTATATTATTACAAACTTCACACTCAGGTCGTTACAATAAAGTACCTATGCTCCGTGAATTGATCTGTTGAACAAATAAAATATTGTCTTATATATCAGAAAATATTTAAAATCAATTACCAAATTCAGTTTGATACATTTATAAGTTATGTTTTCTGTTCTTCAAGAATTTATGTGGCAATATTTTCAATTGAATTCTTTAATAAATTAATTATTTTAAAATTGCATTTTATTCAATATTCGACCGTTTTCTTTAAATAAATCCTTCAAGGATTTGCTCTTTTTGTTTGAGAACCAATGACAATGAAGTAAGTTGAGAATAACAACTACTTTTCAAGCTGCTTATAGATGGCAGCACAGTCTAGCACAGATTCTGACTGTATTCAGACCACTGATCTCTATATAACACTGGATTGGGTTTAGACCGTATTCTGGCATCTGAAAGCGGCCCCGGTTGAACGGCGGCCTTGACAGTAAAACTGAGGCTTTGTGTCACTATTCGGCGGCAAATTCAAAACACTTATAGAAGACACTCGATGAAATTCAAAGTATAATGCAAGTAAGATGAAGAAATTATTCTCAATATATATTAAAATACATTCATTAACAATCAACAAAAGTTAAAAATTGTTATAATAGTTGAAATATTTATTAATAGTTGAAAATATTTGTGAACTTTTTAGTGTCAGTGTTTTAACTATTTTTTAAACATTGTAGTTTAATATTATTTAATCCTTTCAATAGTTTTATAAATTTTTGTTACCTAAAATTTAAAACTATGAATTTACCTATATGAATAAATGAAGTGCATTTCTGCGATAATATTGCCTATTCAAAACTAATAATTTTAAATATCTACTGATCTACTGGTAGGAGAATAATAATACATTTAATAATCAAGATTTTATTGTTCATAAATAAGCACAAATTTGCAGTCCAGCGATTAATTTTGTGAGCAAGATATTTTATATTAAATTTGATATATTACTCAAATTTGTTATCATAACTTTGTAACATTGCCCAACAATATGATTTTATTATTCATTATATTTTCAATTTAATCTAAAATTGAAAATCAAATCGTTTGATTATTTTAACATATGAATTGATGTATCCTTCTAGGTCTCCATAAAACCTGAAAAAAGTAATACTTCACTGAAAATAGGAATAAGTTATATCTTCAAACTTTTTCAGGTGAGTTTTTCTAATAAAATGAAACAATAACAATATTATGTATTGATATATCTACATTTAAATAAATAAACAAAATTTATTCAGTATAAAATATATAATGATAAATAACATATTAATTACACAGAACATGCATTTGAACACTATGATTTAAAAATTGCGTCCCAACACCATACTGAACTGTCACCAATTGACACAGAACCTCAGTTTTGGCCAAGATGGCGACGCTCAATTGGGGCCGCATTCCAGCGGCCTAAACCCAATCCAGTGTTTATTAGAGATCAGTGATTCAGACTATTCAAATCAGCTGATTCAAGTGCAATAAACTTGTGCAGACAATTTAATGTTTAAGAAATGTTCTATCTGGAAATATACGTGAAATCCCCAAATATAAATTAAATTTTTCAACAATGACATATAAATACGACTAATAGACCAAATTGTTGATTTCAAAGACAAATTTAGTATTTCTTTCAATATATGCAAAAAGAGAATTATCAAGGTGAGCGAATATTAATATATTGCCAAAATACTAATATTCTTTTAGTTTCAAATGAATGATTGACAAGACTACGATGATTCAAAGTTGCAAAATACTCATTTCAGTCGATAGCTGTCATTCTTCCAACAAATGAGAAACATTCAGTTCGAACCATAGGCGCACTATGAAATTTTGGACAAAATTTGGATGAATTTTTACTCGATATCCAGAGGATTTACAGAAAATAGTTATTAGGAAAAATTGTTATGCTTGCGGGTTCTATTACAGGTTAAAATTAATGTACTTATTCCTGTTACACCCTGTATTTGAGCTCAGAGTATTTTGAGTTATAGAATGTTGTATTTCATATGTAGTTAGATCTACAGGGTGTCATAAAAATTGGTGCTAAATGGTTTATCAATATCTTCGTGTACAATCGCACAAAAAGTTCCTATAGCTTATCCAAGTTTTGAAAGGAGGCAATAAATAGTTTGTATTGATTTTATGTGGTGAAAAGCCTTAGGGATTCAAGAATTGCAAGAAATATTACTTAGTTTTATAGCAAGAGGACAGTGCTTTTTGAATAAAATTTTAATATTTGTTAGAGATTTAGGATGAAGATATGACTTTGAAATGAAATATCTCTTTAAGATTCATATTTTTGCCAATTTTCTGCAGTTCAAAAATGCAAGTCTGCAAAAGAATTAATATATTCCCCATCCTTTTGAGCTGTCAGCAAAATGGAATGAAAACGTACAAAAGCTTTATTCCTTTTAATCTATGAGGATTCGAATTTAATCACATTTGTGGAGCAATTAGTAACTACGTGTTAAATATAGGTCGCAAATTTCGAATTCTAAAGGTTAACCAAGCCACAAACATTTAATTCCACTAAAACTGCCCCCGAAGTATGTCACTAACCAATTATTAATTGATTTTAAAATAGCTACCCTTCTGTAAATAATGTTTTTATATGCTATTACCCTTCAAATTAAGGAAAAATCACAAAAGAATCATCCAAGGCCCAGGTATTGATTTCGCTTTACCTAAAAACGAAATGAGGTTCCAAATATAGATTCCCCTGTCCAGTTTTTAATATCTATGATTTCGGAAGCTCTTCCAGTTCTCCCTTCAGTGTAAGTTTCAGCTGAATTTATCTTTGCATGAAAGGAGTGTGTGAATTGAAGCGAACACAAGATATTAGAGAAACGTTTTCGTATGCGATTTGTTTGGTACCTTTACTCAATTCAGCTGTTATTTTCTATTGTTCTTCTTTATTTTTTATGAATTTCCTTCCGAATGCTTTGTTTTTATTGAGGGCTATGAATTTGAAGAGGACAATTGGTTTACGAAGGGTACGAGAGGACAAAACACAAAATATAAAATATTCATCAATATTTTTTTACTAAATTGATACATACAACATACGCCGACTTAAATATTCAAATTTTAAATATGATTTCCGTATTTTGTTCTTTCAGTAAAATGAATTTAATTACAGCACTCAAAAAATAGAAGACAATTTAAATTACTGAAATGAATATTTATGAATCAAAATTTCTAATGGAAATTTAATTACTGCGAAAGAAACATACATAAAAAACAAGAAAAGAAAATAAAAATATGCAGTGTGAAGTTTGCTACGTTTCTTAAAATTTAAATATATTCCGCTAGTTTTTACAATCATTTAGAAGTTCTTCGCTTGAAATTTAATGCAAACTCTATTATGGTCTACACATTTTTTTTTTTTAAGATTAAATAATGAATGAAAGTTTTTTTTGTTTGAGCTCTATATATTATATTTATTTTTGACGTTTCGACTCTCTATCCATGAGTTTTCTTCATCAGAAAAACAATGATACAAAAATAAACAACCAACGTTTTCATATCTAGTTTTCTGTATATTTTTAATTATTTAGATATTTGTCTTGTTTATTTTTCTGTTGAAGACTCTTGCATAGAAAGTAGAAACGTCAAAAATAAATAAAATATACAGAATTTTCCTCAATAGAGTTTAAAATTGTATCAGTGAAATTCTAGGAGCACGCTTTTAAGTGTTCTACGGTGCTCAAGATCAACGAAGGTAGAGAGATATAAGTAAGCGTGAATCCTTCACTGAGTTAGTCCACGCAATCAAGTCACCGGCGAATAACAAGTAGAGGAGCAGTGACGGTGGCGTAGTAAATAAATAAATACGGTGGAAAATAAAGTTGGTAATATTTAAATTAATAACTTTAATTTCGATTTATTTTAAAAAGCGTTACAATATTAGTATTATTATTGAAACAATGCAAGAACGTCAACAAAAAATTGTTCATTTAATCAAAATCTGAAGCATTTCCTCCTCCATCTTCAGTATCTTCGAAAAGGTCAAAAATTGCCTTACCTTTCAATCTACTCTCGTGATGACAACCCTACAATCTTGTAACCCTACACGTTCAACTATCATAGACATAAACTCGAATGGTAACATTCTCCAAAGTATTTGGAGCTCACTTCTGATCGAAAAAATCGATGTAGATTTTATGGCCCGTACTGAACAGTTTTCTTGTTCTCCATGACGTATTACATAACGAAATTGTGAAAATCATACATAAATTCATTTTTGTAACACATGCATCGAAAGTACCCTATTACTGAATTGATTTCTGTTCGAAAGCTCCCAATTTCAAGCCATGGAAATAATTATCATTAATTCCCTGTCAACGGGGATTTCCTGCTGAGAGGAAAAAATGATCATGGATTCTGCTAGTATTTTTTCATTTTATTGTTATATGCCAAATTGATATTTGGGAAAAAATTGTATTATAGTGTAATGTGCGAAAGTGTCATAATTCGTAAAAATAAAATAGGCCCTGAATCCGTCTTTGTTGTCTGGGTGGAGCCTGTTATCTCTTTACGTCGCGCCAAGCGACATTCGAGAATAACTTAGAAATTTCTGGATGTTTGGTTTCCGTATATATAAGGGCGAAAAAGCTGACAGAAAATAGAAAATAATGAATTGGAGTGAATATTCATAGCGCGATAAATAAATAAGTGGTTGAAAATAAATATTTGTGGCTTTGTATTTGAGGTTTAATAATAGTGAGTAAAAAATAAATTGTATAGTGTTTGTTCCGTAATACTTCGAAAAATAAAACTTTTATTTTCTTCTCAATTATTAAATAGTGACTTTTTATTTTAACAATGAACAATTCTTCAAAAACAATACACATTACAATAGGATGTGTTCGTTATAGTGCTTGCATTTTCTGTAAACGTGATAGCACAGAAAATGAGAAAAATATTATGTAATATTATTCAATGACATAAGTCATGTAAGCTTTGCTTCGTGAGTATTAGTTTGCTGTAAATGTAATCGCAATTGCAAAAATTTGTTTATAAAATCAATTAGATAATTTTAATACATCCAAATTTATGCCAAAAGTTCAGTAATGGGATACTTCGTGCACTTGTTACAGAATGTATCGTTTGCAGCACAGACACTGAATGACGTCGTCATTGACATGGATGAAGTAGGCTACACTTGACGAGGGCAAGCCCGAGGGTGAAGGTAAAGGCAAAGCACGAAGCCCAAGGCATAGCTTTGTGCAGCAAACTTCATCCGGATCAATGATGACGGTCGTTCAGTGTCCGTATTGCATACGGATACTTTTTGTTCGTGCAGTCAACTTCATCCTGGACAATAATGACGGTCGTTCGATTCTTGTAGCATAATATACTATTTTTTGTGTAGAGGCGTAAAGTTAGGCACAGATAAAAAAATACGAGCTTTGTTAATTAATTCAGAGGAATTTTATATTGAAGTGGAAGACTGTGGCAATTTATTTTTATTAATAAGTCATTTTTCAAACAAGACTTTTTTTATACTAATGTTAATAAAGTTAAAATATTGAAATGAATAGGCAAAATATCAAACAAATCACATAAATCTATCAAAGCGATCAAAACCGTCTGAATACATTGTTCAATTGCTTCATTGTATCATTACATGTAAGTACAATAAGAGAAATTGCGAAACCATACATCTATTTATGTGTATATATTCCGTTGTACAATGTTGAATGTTCCAAGCTATGAATATAGATGTTAAATTGTTGGGAATGGCTCTGAATTTGAATGTAGAGATGTGGGAAATGCATTTAGATCATATGAAGTGCCGGAATAGGTAATAAAACTTTCAGAACGCACTAAATCATAGTTTAAAATGAAGAAACATTACAGAATATGAAGAAGTTTTCTCACTTTTAAAGATTTATAGTATTTTTGTTGAATAAAGTGAACAATGAACAAAACAAATTATTATTATAATCGGTTTAACAGATATTAACAGTTTATCAGACTAAATACGGAATTGACAAGTAATTTCAGTTTGAAAATTAAAAAAAAGTCTAAATTTGAAGTTACATAATATCCCTAGTATCCTCCGTTAGTTTCTCAATAACATCACAAAACAAAACCTCACTAGCTTTTCCCTGGATTCTTTCTCCCATTACTAGCAAAATCTGTCTGTAATGGCGTCATTATATCGTAATCACTGCTTCGAAATGTTCTATATAAAATCTCCTAACACAGTGTGACAAAGCCCTATGAAAAGATTTAGTGTGAAAATGCCAAGATGTTGGTCAATGTGTTTCCGTTTTCCGATAAGAAAAGTATCTGCTTTCCCTTTTCGGTATTACGAGAGCTTAAGAAGCTCGATTCAAAAGCACAGCTTGTGGTAAAAATCACTGGTCTGAACTCAACCACTGAATACTGAATTCAAAACTGTGTTTGGTACCTGCTTCATTACTTCAAGGACGATATTCAATGCATCTAATAATATTCATCTTTGGCAAAATAAAAGCCAAAGTCATAAATTTCAATATGCGATCGCGTCTGGGTGGTGACTTCAATGAAGTTTCTGCCATTAAAATACCGAAGGAAGTGCGATTAATTTCCTAAAATTAGTTAACGTCAAAACCATTCACATGAAGCTGGCTTCTGTAATGAATCTGCCGCTAATTTCTGTTTGAACAGAAGAATTATTTATGGGTCGAACATTTTTGCACATTTTCAAAATTATCATTAACATCATTACCACAAGAAATGGAGCACTAGTTCAGATATAAATTGTAAATCTCAAATTTCTATACTGATATTTCACGAAGCCAGGACTTTTGAGTAACAAGAATTTAAATACACATACATCTAGATCCCCGCTATAAATTAATAACAACATCGACAGTATTTATCTGTCACAGTCCAATTCGTTCATTTCTGCAATAAAACTTGAAATGATATGACCTTCCCTCTATTGGTACGTATGTATTATAAAATAATTCATTTTACTCAAGTATTATTACAGATAATAACATATTTTGTCCACAGTTCGATCAAAATTAATTATATAGTCATTAAGGGGTGAATTACTGAAAAATAATGGGGGGAATATATAATAAATTATTTTATTATCAAGTAGAGTATCTTTGTACGTATCAGTTAATTTATCAAATTAATATTGTCACTTACTAGTTTACACTAATATTTGTTTGGTTTTGTTTATTTGATTATTTACTGTTATATTCATCTAGCTAGCAATGGGAACATTCTAGAGAATATTTCTATCAGTTATTAGACAGACATTTAAATGATATTTCATTGTCGTAGAATGTAATTATTGCGTAATAAGGTAAGCTTCATCCCATTGGTCCGTTATGACACAGTGCCGCTTCTGATTAGTAGAATATTCTAGAACATCAAACGATACATATATATATATATATATATATATATATATATATATATATATATATATATATATATATATATATATATATATATATATATATATATATATAGATATATATATATATATTTCCGCAGCTTGTATATATATATATATATATATATATATATATATATATATATATATATATATATATATATATATATATATATATATATATATATATATATATATATATAATCTATTTAAATCTCATTTTACCCTTTCGGGTGTCGATATTAGTTTTCCTATCCTTTGTTATTCTATGTTATTTGTGAAATCTTTCCATTCTTTCCTGTTTGATGCTATTCTTTTTGCTTCTTGACAGCTGATATTGTTCTTTTTCAGTATTTCTTGTATATTATTTTCCCATGTCTTCTGTGGTCTTCCTCTACTCTTCTTTTTTTGTCGTCTTAGCCTTCCATACCATTTTTGTTTGGCTATCATCTGGCATTCTTATAAGATGGCCGTACCAAGCAAGTTGTTTTTTCTCCACGGTAGTAAGTATACTCTCTATTTGTAACCTTTTTCGTATATCTTCGTTTCTTATTCTATCTAGTCTTGTTACCCCTTCTACTTTTCTCAAATATCTCATTTCCGCAGCTTGTATTCTACTCTTTGTTCTCTGGTTCGTCGTCCATGTTTCACTCCCATATAACAGTATTGGTCTGTATAATACTTTGAATAGTGTCATTTTGGTTTTTTTCTTAACTTGTTTATTGCTTAGGATTATTTTGTTCATTGCGTAGTAACTTTTGTTTGCTGTCAAAATTCTGTTGTTTATTTCTTGCTCCAAGTTACCTTTGTTGTTCAATGTGTGTCCTAAATATGTGAATGTTTCTACCTGTTCGATTTTTCATTGATTTATTTTTACCTCCGTTGCTATTTCTTCTTTCGCTATTACCATTATTTTTGTTTTGTCTATGTTTATGGTCATATTGTGCTTTTTTAATTCCTTAGTCCACAAGTTAATGTTATGTTGTAAGTCTTTTTCACTTTTTGCAAGTATTGCAAGGTCATCTGCAAAGGCGCACTCCGCTATCATAATCCTTTCTAAGTTATGGTGTCCTACTCCAATTTTTTTAGTGTTGTCTTTTATATTTTTTAAGATGTTGTCTAGGTATATAATGAATAATAGTGGGCTTAATGCTCCCCTTGCCTTAGTCCCTGTGTTGTGATGAATTCCTTTGAAATTTTAGTTCTTGTTCTAACATAGTTGGATGTCTTATTACAGATATTTTTTATTGCTTGCGTTAGCTGTTTGTCAATCTGTCTTATTTTTAAGATTTTCCACATCTTTTCCCTCGGCACCTTGTCAAAAGCTTTTTCCAGGTCCAGAAATGCTATGTACAGTTTACTCTCTTCTCTTATGGTCTTTTCTGTTAGTTTTCTTATGGTAAAAATGTGATCCTGTGTCGAGTATCCTTTTCTAAAACCACTTTGTGCTTTCTCCATCTTTGTCTCTATTAATTTTCTTAATTTATTTTCTAATATTGCCTCATAAATTTTTGCAGCTATACATCAAACGATAATTATATAACTCAACGTCAAGCAGAAAGAGGCGAGTAATGATAAAGAAGAAGCAAGCAAAATTACATAGTGCGACAATCTGTCAAGTAAAAATTGTACTCCAATCAGTGTAATCACAATAGGTTTGTGACAAATTGGTGTCAGGAGCAGGATTCTGAAGAAATAAGTGAAATTCATTTTTTATCCGAACGTTGAAAACTGGAATATGATTGCAGTGCTGTTAGGTGTAAGAAAATTGTGTTGAGACTTTCAAATGTTTACGACAAGAAGTATGGCCAGCAGTGAAGTTCAAGATTAGCTGAAAATGCTGCTGAAAGTTGTGAAAACGTCGGTAGCTGAGCAGAAAGCGATCGTAGCAGAGCATGTGCAATCCATGGAAGTTATGAAAGCGATCGTAGTACAGCAGATAAATAAGAAAATGACTAAATCTACGAAAGGGGTGAGCATTGCAGTAGCTAAAAAGATGCAAGCAGTGAAAGAGTCTACTTATGAAGAATAAAATGACTGAATGTATGCAGTTCACTTCGACTGAATCAGTAAAGAAAGTGACAGAAACCGTGGAAGATAGTGCAACAAAGTTGAAAGAAATAATTTCCAAGCAAAACGAAGCTATGATAAGTGAGTTCCAGAAGAATGAAGTGGAGCGTTAAGTCAAGAAAGTTTAACATAATATGCAAGTAAAGTACAGATTCAACTGTCACCGAAAAACTGCAGGAAATTAATCATTAATCTGAATAGTGATGGTGCAGCTGTCCGAATAGAAAGTGTTCCAATATCTACACCCAAATACGTTTCTACTAATTTTACTTTGAAACCAACACGTAGAATGAATATTTCACTCGATTCTAACAAACTTTAAAGAATGATGTAAGGAAAAAAGAGCAATTGTATTGGTTGGAATGCTCCGGGAGACAGCGTTAACTGTCTGAACAGGAACGCTAAGATTAGGGAAAGCTGACATCTATTTTGAAGCTGCACTTCGGAGAGGAACACATATGAAAGAACTGCTATTGGCAACTGAAATTAACCCGTAGCCACCTAGCGGTTATAAGCCGAACTATATTGTAAAGTGGATTCAACCTTAATTTCCATATGATCATATGTTATGTTAATGGCTTTGTTAGCAATATTCAATGGCTTTTTTGAGGTTGTTTGTATGAAATTTTATACTGCAATAGTTCATATTGGATTTGTTGCAATTAATTCAGTGAAAAATACCTAGCTTTCGACTTTATTGTTAAATTACATAACCTCATTGCTATACTGAAATTAGTCTTTCTCAAGATTTTACTCTTCAAAATATGGAATCTAAACGAAGAAGTGTTAAAAATGGTTGTGTTTATAGATGCCATTCCAAATTTAGTTGAATTGTTGATTTTAATTTCCATAAATTTCCTAAAAGGGGAAAAGGAAAGTGCTGGTAGTAAATAAATTTGGAGACTACGATCCAGTTCATAAACAAGCTATGCGGATTAGAAAAATTCGTACAGAGACAGCTGAAAGCTGAAATGTACAAAACAAAAATGTCATAAATACTCCCTTGTAATATTATTTTCTTTATGCTTTAAATTTCATAACCTCATTCAGTCTTCCAGTTACAACTAAAATTCACATATAAATAAAAAGATTTTAAAAGAAAAAACTATATATTATAAAAGAAGAAAGTCTATACCTCCCCGCACAATTGAAATTGAATTAAATCAACTCTTAGGTTTGAAATTTCTATGGAAATATTCTTTGTTAGAATTATTCATTTTTTGAATGTTCCATAGCACTTCACATTATTTCACAATTTTTTGTGTGAAATTATTATATATGTGATTTCTTCTTTATTTGAATTAAATCATTCCATGGAATATGAATATTTCTTTGCTGAATATCAGTGTATTTACATTGTAAACAGATTACAAACTTGCCGTAAGCCACTTTTAAGCCACCATTTTGTAAGAACAGTGCTGCCGCCAACGGTACTTTCAGTTGCCAATATAACAGCTACACAAAGATTCGACAACGTTCGTGTATGCAGTGTAATCTCGCCAGGAAAGTTTTTGCAAACTGCCCTGGCTCTATACAGGAATATGTGCCAATAAGACAATTTATGGATGGTATCGGTGACGATGAGATAAGTGAGTCGTGATGTTAGCGAATCCAAAGACGGTGAGAGGAGTGCTTACAAAAGCTTAGGAAATTGAGGCAACCACGAAAGTGTTGAGATTGGCGAAGAAAGTTTGATGGTTAGAGGCGACAATGATAAAGAGCTCGGGATGACTTTAACAGGAAGTCAGAAACGAGAGTGGCCCTCTTCTTGATTTGTACCTATGTCATCGAGAAGTAGAAGAATAAGATACTGGTAGGGCGCAATTGTCGTGCCAAGCGCACTGTCCATTGTGGCATGAACATGTCATCGAAAAACTGAAATTAGCCTGTCTTGAAGGGCTGAAGTTGGCTGGATATTCCATCGAGACCCCCAGAGTCATCGATCTCCAGATACAAAGAATATAAACTGGTTCATTCGTGAAGAATATATAATTTAAAATCCTGCCAGTTACCGGAGTGACTGTCACTATTGTGCATCCGAAAGTTATTGAAAAAATAAGACAAACTCCAAGTAAAACAGCGCCCAGAACCAGTCAATTTTACTGAAAACAGTCAATGGAAAAATAATATCAGCACTCTATGGCACGCCGTTTCGCTATTTAATAGCAACAATTTATTCCAGTTAAATTTAAACTATACATTTTTATATCTTGCAAGATAATTCTAATTCATTGAATTTTTATGATTGAATTAAAATTATGTACATGATGGAAATTCAGAATTATTATTATCTGGCAAGATAATTTTAATGCATTGAATTTTTATGATTGAATTAAAATTATGTACATAATGGAAATTAGGAATTCTTATTATCTTGCAGGATAATTTTAATTCATTGAATTTTTTTGATTAAATTAAAATTATGTACATAATGGGAATTCAGAATTATTATTATCTTGCAAGATAGTTTTAATACATTGAATTTTCATGATTGAATTAAAATTATGTATATAATTTCAATTCAATCATAGAAATTCAATTGATTAAAATTATCTTGCAAGGTAATAATAATTCTGATTTTCTATTATGTACATAATTTTAATTCAATCATGAAAATTCAATGAATTGAAATTATACTGCAAGATAATAAGAATTCCGAATTTCAATTATGTACATAATTTTAATTCAATCATAAAAATTCAATGCATTAAAATTATCTTGCATGATAATAATAATTTTGAATTTTTATTATGTACATAATTTTAATACAATCATAAAAATTCAACGGTTCCTTAGAATTCTGCTTGATAGTCCCTATGCTGAATTATCATTATGTACATAATTTTAATTCAATCATAAAAATTCAATGTATTAGAATTATCTTGCAAGATAATAATAATTCTGAATTGCCATTATGTACATAATTTTAATTCAATCAAAAAAATTCAACGAATTAAAATTATCCTGCAAGATGGTAAGAATTCCTAATTTCCAATAAGTACATAATATGATTTCAATCATAAAAATTCAATGCATTAAAATTATCTTGCCAGATAATAATAATTTTGAATTTTTATTATGTACATAATATTAATTCAGTCATAAAAATTCAATGAATTAAAAGTAACCTGCAAGATAATAATAATTCTTACTTTTCATTATGTACATAATTTTAATTCAATCATAAAAATTCAACGCATTAAATTTATCTTGCAAGATAATAATAATTCTGAATTTCCATTATGTACATACCTTTAATTCAATCATAAAAATTCAATGAATTAAATTATCTTGCAGGATAAAAAAAATATATAATTTATATTTAAGTGGAATAAATTTTTGCTATTTAATAGCAAAACGGCGTGCCATAGCACTCGATGTAAAAGAGCTTGAAATAACAATTGGCTGTTCTTCCAAATATGTACTTATTGTTGATTTCTAAATATTTAAAACAAATACAATCCATCAAAGGATTCAAAGCGATCGTAGTAGGGTAGATAAAGAAAAAAATGACTGAATGTACGGAAGGTATGAAGTTGACAATGACTGAATCAATGAAATAAACTGTAGCCGAACAGATGCAAGCCGTGAAGAAGAAAGTGGATAAAAAATTTCGAACATACTTCATTAGAAGCATAAAATTTTTCTGATCAAATCCTTATTGGTCATTTTTTGAAATAATACTTCATTTTTAGAATAATCACGATTAAAAGTCTAATTGCTGTCACGTACTTTTTATCAGGATTATATGTTCTAAAATAGTCACTACAACAATAGTTTTTCATAGAGGATATCAATTGCAAATGTTCACCATAAAATCAAAAATAATTTTTTTGTGGGCTCAATATCAAGAAATAAAGGATTGAATAAATTGTAAAGTTTTCCAACTTAAGAAAGTACACTTGTATGTAATACTAAAATTACTAAATCCATTCAATTCATAATAAATATTTTTCGAAATAAGAATTACATTCTTCTTTGTTCTATACGTACGTATATTTGAGGGTAGCTTTGAACTCTTATACTGATTTGTAAAGCAGGCAACCAAACTGTCATGCAATTTTAAAAAAATCTGACGTGACTTACTTGTACATCATTGGATATATATATATATATATATATATATATATATATATATATATATATATATATATATATATATATATATATATATATATATATATATATATGTATATATATATATATATATATATATATATATATATATATGTATATATATATATATATATATATATATATATATATATATATATATATATATATATATATATATATATATATATATATATATATATATATATATACCCAAGAGATTCTAAGAATCTGTCAAGTAAAATGCGCTTTCAGCCAAGTCGGTTGCTATGGAAACAGTAGGCCATTATTCTTATACTACAACATTCCTAAATACTGATTTCCAAAATTCTACAACTACCAACAGATCTGATTTTATGCCCAAAATTAAAAAATAAATTCCTACTGAAGTGCACTTCCGGTTCAGTCTATTATTATTAAAATAGTAGGCAATCATTTAGATGCTACAGCAGACTGAAATACCAAATTTTAATATTCTACACCTGATCGTTTCGAATTTATGCGAGAAATTCCAAAAGACTGTCAGGTAAAGTGCACTCCCGGATTGGTGGATCTCAATAAAAATAGGATATGAGCATTTATACGGTATAATCGCCCAGAATACTGAATTCTAACAATCTACGTTCAATCGTTTTGGAGGATTTATGCGGAAAATTCAAAAAATGTTTCGAATAAAGAGCTCTTCCGGCTTAGTCGATAGCAATCATAATACAAGGCGTATAACTAGATATTATAAAAGTGCCTAATACAAAATTCAAATATTCTACGACCGATTGTATAGAATTTATGCGGAAAATTCAAAAAGTCTGTCATATAAAGTGCACTTCCGGCTCAACCGATTGTTACAAAAATAGAAGATGACCATTTAGAGGCTACAGCAATTTCAAATGCTTAATTCCAGTATCCTATGGCTCTGAATTTATGCGCAAAATTAAAAAAAGTTTCAAGTAAAGTGCACTTCTGATTTAGCTGATCGCAATCATAATGCAAGATGTACAATAAGATATTATAGAAGTATTTATTACGAAATTTCAATATGCTATGGCAGATCATTCTATATTTATGCAAAAAATTCAAAAAAAGTTTCAAGTAAAGTGCACTTCTGGCTTGGTCGATTCATACAAAAATAACAGATTACCATTCTGATACAAAATTAAGTTCAAATACTGAATTTCAACATCCTACGGTTAATCATTTTGGATTTATTAGAGAAATTCGAAAAAAGTTTCAAGTAAAGTTTACTTCCGGTACAGACGATTGGAACCATAATGCGAGGTGCACAGCTAGACCCTATACCAGTCTTAAATACAAAATTTCAACATTATACATTCAACCGGTTTTGAGATTTGCGAATTACGCACGCACGAACGCACGCACCTACGAACGCACGAACATACGTACCGACATGAAGCCAAAAATAGTCAAAATGGATTCAGGGATGCTCAAAACGGATATTTCCATCCAAATCTCGATAGGTGAATTTTGTCGGTTTCACAATACTTATTTGTTACTTTGTATAAGTAAGTAATTAGGAGCTTTTTTACATATATTTATTATGTCATGAAAGTTTTGTCAAAGCGGGTGAAACCCGCTTGTTACTTGGGTGCGAGGCACCGGCGGTTGAAAACAAAAACCACTGTTTCAGTGTTACTGACAAAATCTCATTTCATCAGGGAGTCGCACACACACATGAGTAATGAATACATTATTAATTAATAACTACAAAAATAAATGAAATTGGATCTCTTAAGGCCTTCTCCTATTCCAAGAATAATTAGTAAATACGATTTTCAAGGTTTACCGAGTCTGACCGCCAATTGTTATAGTTTTTTCTATATTTTTATTGCTAAAATATTGTTTTTCGCCAACTGTCAAAAAAACATGATATTTTTGTATTGTTATGGATATGCAAAGTTCGTGATTTTTTCAGTAGTACAAAAATGAAACATATTTTTGCACACCTAATCTAATATAATTCAGTTTAGAAACAAACAGGTATTTAACAGGTATTTAACAAAAAAGAAATATGAATTTGTACACAAAACTACTTATTTTTGAATATAAAAATTAATTGTTGACAGTTCTTTATTTATCAAACAACAATTGCGCATACTTTTGGTTACAATACCCAGGTGAATGCAAATTAATTATAGTTTGTACTTTTTTCCTACATTTTACTGAATAAAACAATAATTATTGTTGATCTATTATTTTTTTACGTTCGGCGAAAAAATATTGTTTGTATTTCGTGTGCGAAGTGATTGTATTTTGTTGCGCTTTCGAATGAATTTGTTACCTCGACCTTACGGTCTCGGTTAAAATTGACATTCTTACGCGCAACAAAAAAAACAATCACTTCGCACACTTATTACAAAAATAACTATTTTACCAAGTTTCATCGAAGTCGGTGATGAAGTAGTCCACAGTTTGACCAAATTGTGAATTAGTATAAATTTGCGATACTTTCATTTAAATTAAAATAATACTTTACTTGAAACTTTTCTCTAAAGTTTTATTTTTGTAGTACAGCTGGAATGAAAAATACGTGCTTAATCAAAATATTTCTCTGTTGGCACAGATAAACTTAAACGTAATACGCTGGCGTCCAATTCGTTCATTTCTGCAATAAAACTTGATAAACACATGACTCCCTCCCCTACAGCACGTATGTATTTATATATTAAAGCTATAAAAACCCTTTTGTTAACTATTATATAAAATATCAAAGGGTTTTTACTGTCGTATCAAGAATAATTTTATTTATTTAATTAAATATTTTAGGGATGAATTTTTAGAAAATGGTAGGAAAGGCACAATAAATTGTTTCATTTGTCAGATGAGGTACTTTTATGTGATACTAAAATAACTAAAATCATATATATGACCGACAATATTTTATTACCAAAGTACCAAATTTTAGGTACAGCTTTGATTATTTTCTCAAATATTGTGAATTTAATTTTGCTTTGTTTATATTCCATGTTTAGACACAAAAATTATTGGTTTTTGAAATATTTGCGCCGAAAAAATCGCCTTTAAAAAAAATGAGAAAAAAGTCAAAAAATATAATCAGATTCCTAAAATATGCTGCTCAAATTTGCTATTGGATATTTTTTGAAGAAACGCTTGGATTCGGATGCATGTCAAGAAAACATTCATTTCAACCTATTTAATATCCGGATTACATGTTTAAAAAGAGTCATCACGACACTAGTTATTTAATTTTTAATAAAAAACTGTAGAAGATATAAAAATTAAGCTCTCACTATGAGATCAAGCATTTATTTCTGCATTTATAGTTATGGTTTCAGGGTTCATTATGGAATAATAAGGGAGTAATTAAATAATCATTATTCTAATTCAAAACGTAAAGTACATTTGTATGTTAAACTGGAATTACAAAATCCGTATATTAATTACAAAATATTCTTCTTAATTCAAATATGAAGCTTTGTTATTATACATACATATACAAGGGTTGTTTAGAATTTTTTATTGGATTGTAAAATAGGCAACCAAATTGTCATTTGTAATTGAACTAATTATTCTTGTATAAATGACTTTTATGATATGAAACTTGATGTTTAATAGCAAAAAATGTATTATGCATTCAAAATATTCTTCATAAATAATAATTTTTGAATAACAGGCTAAATTTTGGGGCTTTTCATTTCCCACCGCCCAAAACTGTTAATCTCCGATGAAGTACTTTTAATTAAAAATTCAGAAGAGTTCGTGAAATCCGATTGCCTGGCAAAGGGTCGAATAATCCTTTGAAGTTTAAGTTTAATTTACTACAACTGATCAACTCTTTGGCCCTTTCATTCGATAATTACGAACCTTTCACATAGATTTTTCACCTAATACTTTTCCAATTCTCTTATTTTAATTATAGTGAAGTACTTTTATGAAGGTAAATGAGAAAGTCTCGGGCAGTACGAGGTAATATTTTCCATAAAAAATAATATTACAACATATTTTGCGGAGATTAGGGCGATATTTATAGAAAAGGACAGGTGATAGAGTTTATTGAGAGATTTATTCAAAAATGAAATTAGATTTCCTGTATCACAAAAGGAATTCTTCTTCTACGTTAGATTGCAAAGTTCTTTCTTCCTTCATGGGCACACCAAATATTTTTTTGCAAATTTAATACCATATTTTACAAACTTATGATGAAATCATTACTATTCATCTAATTATTGATAAAGTCAATATAAATAAAAAATAATAATCAAAATTTCAAAAAGAATATAAAATTTTGCCATCACTTTATCTATTGCTAAATTATGGAATGAAAGTTTGTGTCTGCGCCTATGGAAGCACAATAGGACATACCCTAGAGGCATGCAAATCGGAGTAGAATATATCGACAGTATAAAAATTGCTCTGGCAAATTCCGGGCACTCCCCCAGAAAGAGAATTCATATCTTGTAAACAAGATTTTGCACCATTTTATAGATTTGCATCAATTTGCAAGAAATATTATTCCAATATGAAAATTGAACTTTAATACAAATATTTCAATTAATTGCAAGTTTTTTAGGAGTAATATGACTCATCTCGTTTTCTTTATGAAATATTAAATTATTTTAATAGATTTTAAACCATATTGAAGATGGCCGTTCCATTTTTGGCCTTAAAGTTTGAATTTAGATGAACTGATTCAACTTACTAAAATATAAAACTTGCTGCGCCATCTCTAGTTGTTATTAGAATTATCCTGCAAAAATCAATGCTTCCTATTCTTCCATCTCCTGCTAACTTTCGAACTAAAAGTTCGGAATCCCCTGAATGCAGCTCTGAAATGTAAATTCTAATCCTGTTACGCCATCTCTAGTTATAGTCCAGGAGTCGACTGCACTTTATCTTCCCTAATCGGACTTACGGCTAAATTGTATATGAATCGATCGGAAATATAGTTCCTTGATAGAACAATCGATAGCGAAGGTCAAGTACTTCAAGACAAAACTAGGGTACCACTTCCTGTCCTGTTCGAGACAGGAAAAGATAACAACAATGGCAAGTTCGATCAGGGAAGTTGACAACGAAAGTGGAATAAATTTAAAAATAAAGTCTTAAAATATTCTTTCCCACTAAAGGGGACTAAACTTACAGCTGAAATTAAAATTTCAAGCATATTACGCCATCTCTAGTTACTATCATGATTCTTCTGCTGAGATTAATATTTTCTGCTAAAATGAACACTGCCATCTCTTGCAAACTTTAAAATCCATTAAACACCGCTTCAGCTGAAAAAGGAGCCAAATATATTCCTGAAATATAAATTTGAAGCCTGCTACGCCATCTGTAGTTATTTTAAGTTCCTTTTGCTGAGATCGATACTCTGCTGAAATAAACACTGCCATCTCTTGTGAATTTAAATCTAAAGTCCTGAAACATTCCCTCAATTATCGCAGTTATTTTTGAATCAGTTTGAAGAGCCGCTTAATCTTTTGCCCTTAAAATTTTAATTTAGTTGAAATCGGACCATTTTGCTGAAATACACTCCTTAAATATAAATTTGAAACCTGCTATGCCATCTATAGCTATCAAAGAGATCCTCCAGCAGAGATCGATACTTCCTGCTGGAATGAACACTGCCATCTCTTGTAAATTTGATGCTGGCAGATCTGAAACAACCCTTCGACTCCAGAAGGGGTCAAATAATTACTTCTAGGTCTTAAAAATATTATCGGTAGATGTCTATATATTGCACCTGATTTTTCGGGAAAAATAAAATTATTTCAGCATATTTTTCATCAACATTAATAACTGTTTCAGTTTAAATAATTGATTATTTGTCATTAATAATTGGTATATGAATAATGTTATATTGAGAACAGAGTACGAAAAATTGATTGCGCTGATTTGGGCATGTGCAACAAATATTGAAAGGATTAATAGAGAATAATATATGTGAATTAATGGATGTAATTATTGCGTGAAAAACTTTCCGATTGCCTTTTATTTTGACATAATAAATTTCTGTTTTAACCTTGTTCTATAAACTTTACCCCTAAATAATTTCAAAGAGTCTACCTTCGTGAAACTAAGAATCGCGAATCCTGAAATAAATCTCTGCAATATTCTTCCTATGATGCAAATAATAAGAAGAACAATAAGTCTTTGTTACAGAATGCTGACGCATAAATCTGGAAGTTTTTTTGGTGTACAACCCCTACTGCGGATTACAACCCTGATATTTCATAATTTACCGCCAATATCGATTTATCTATGTAACCTGCAGTCAGGAAAAAACAGTAGTAAATATTTTTAAGGAAATTTTTTGGAGTGGATATTGTTTTTCTTGAGCTCAGTTTTTATTTGAGGCATAAATGTCACGATTTTTCAACCCTTGTCGATATGAACTTAATAAATGCATGAAATCAATTAAAAAATAACAAATAAAATATCTTCCTGTGACTGTGCTCTTCCGTTAACGATACGCTCCTGCTGATATTGTTCATTAAAGACCCCCGCTCGATGTCTGATAAACTGCCAGGTATATTAAATAATAGTAGGTGTTACCCTCTCCTGATTCTGGAACTTCTTTGTCTATCCGCAACCTCTCTGGACTTAACAGTGTTTTTACGATGTCATGTTAGATTAAAACGCTGTTTGTATCCAATGTGTACAAACCGAATTAATATACAGGAAAACGAAGATGCCAAAATAATTAAAAAAAAGCACGCACAATTTAAGTAAATAATATATAAGTTTAAAACGCTATACAATTTATCCAACAGTATTTACATTGTGTTTTCTTACTGGAACCTAATTCGTTCAAATCTGCAATAAAACTTGTAACGCATATGACTCCCCTGGTATGAGCGTATTGAAAATATAAAAATTATTATCTCATGTACTATACAAGATAGAAAGATGCTGTTTTCACAATTTGATCAAAAATCGTCTTGTGTATCAAAGTGTATAATATAAGGGTGAATTATTAGGTAATCATGGGGTGGATAAACAATAAATTGTTTTGTTTGTCAAGCAAAGTACCTTTTTACGAATTAATAAATTTACTAAACATATATATTTCGTAGATTACATTCTTCTGATCCTAAGTATTATTATTAATTTAGATTTAGGTATAGTTTCGATTCTTTTCATAATATTGCTCCTTGTGTACAGGCAACTAATTTGACATTCATGAAAACTCTTTTGCCATTATATGTACGGTTTCTATTATTTGATAATACGTGTTCAGTAAGAAGAATTATTGTTCTTCTGAATATTTATAGCTTTTACTCATAATTTAAGTAATAAAAACACTACTTGAAAAAAAAATATATATATAATCAAACACAAAATCTCATCGTTCTACAGTTAATCGTTTTGGATTTACCCAAAAGATTCTAAGAATCTGTCAAGTAAAATGCGCTTTCAGCCAAGTCGGTTGCTATGGAAACAGTAGACCATTATTCTTATACTACAACATTCCTAAATACTGATTTCCAAAATTCCACGACTACCAACAGATCTGAATTTAAGCGCAAAATTAAAAAATAAGTTCCTACTGAAGTACACTTCCGGTTCAGTCTATTGTGATGAGAATAGTAGGCAATCATTTAGATGTTACAGCAGACTGAAATACCAAAATTTCAATATTCTACACCTGATCGTTTCGAATTTATGCGAAAAATTCCAAAAGACTGTCAAGTAAAGTGCACTTCTGGCTCGGTGGATCTTAATAAAAATAGGATATGAGCGTCTAGATGGTATAACCGTCCTAAATACTGAATTCTAACAATCTACGTTCAATCGTTTTGGATTTATGCGGAAAATTCAAAAAATGTTTCGAATGAAGTGCTCTTCCGGTTTAGTCGATAGCAATCATAATGCAAGGTGTACAACTATATATTATAAAAGTGCCTAATACAAAATTTAAATATTCTACGACTGATTGTTTAGAATTTATGCGGAAAATTCAAAAAGTCTGTCATATAAAGTGCACTTCCGGCTCAGCCGATTGTTACAAAAATAGAAGATGACCATTTAGATGCTACAGCAAATTCAAATGCTAAATTCCAGTATCCTATAGCTGATCATTCTGAATTTATGCGGAAAATTCAAAACAAAGTTTCAAGTAAAATGCACTTCCGGCTTAGCCGATCGCAATCATAACGCAAGATGTACAATAAAATGTTATAGAAGTTCTTCATATAAAATTTCAATATGCTATGGCGGATCATTCTATATTTATGCGAAAAATTCAAAAAAAGTTTTAAGTGAAGTGCACTTCTGACCTGGCCGATTCTTACAAAAATAGCAATGAACCATGTTGATACAACATCAAATTTGAATACTGGATTTCAACATCCTACGGTTGACCATTCTGGATTTATTAGAGAAATTCGAAAAAAGTTTCAAGTAAAGTGCACTTCCGGTACAGACGATTGCACAACTAGACCCTACAACAGTCTTAAATACAAAATTTCAACATTATACGTTCAACCAGTTTTAGATTTGCGAGTTACGCACGCACGAACATACGTACCGACATCAAGCCAAAAATAGTCAAAATGGATTCAGGGATGCTCAAAACGGATATTTTCATCAGAATCTCGATAGGTGACTTTTGTCGTTTTCACAATACTTGTTACTTTGTACAAGTAAGTAAAAAGCATGTTATTTTGGCTTGAAGAGTATAGTATCTAAATTTGTACCACTAAATTTACCAAATTCTTAAATTAAATAAATAATATTTTCTCAGTTGAATTTTGAAATTTCATTGTTTCAAAGGTATTTGAATTATTTATTAGTTTCTAAAGTAGGCAACCAAATTGATATTTATTCAACAATTAATTGCACCCTTGAGAATTACTTTTGCATTACCAAATTTTCATTTAACATGAAAAATAAATGTCTATATCTACAATTATTTTCTGATGGTACATTATCTAAAAATAAGGGAGGAAATAAGTAATAAATTGTTTTAAATAGTAAAATCCCCAAATTTGTGATACTAAAATTACTTAAATTATAGAATAAATTTATGTATTATATTTTTGTTGACTCAAATTTCGTGATTTATTGTTATTCAGGCTTATTTAAGGGCAGTTTTTTTATCAGTTTGTAAAGTAGGTAACCAATTTTATTTTCAGTGCGTTATTTTCTTATAAATGGAAACGTACAAAGTCCAGCGATGTTATAAAGTCAAGCTAATCCTGAATCATCAAGCTTTCCACTAATTTCATCACTTTGTATGATATTATGATCTTCTAATCTCAATCTGACATTAGGTGTGAAGCTAATGATTACATAGTGGTCGTTTTATAGCACGAATAATGGGCAGATTTTTCACAAAAGATATTAAATTGTTGCGTGGTTTGTATTAATTATTTAGGGGATAAACTCAGCCGGAAATTTTTGGTGGACGCGGCGTTTAATTCAATCGTTTTTAATTATACTATTTTAATTGTCTAAAAATATATTATTCAATAAGTGAATAATGCAAGCTATTTTTAAGTGGAATGAAGTTTAGAGCACGAGCCTTAGGCAAGTATTGTAATAATAATGAAAAATTTTCATTATGAGCGAATTAAATGCTGTAATTTAACTATAACTATTTGATGTTGGAAATTTCATTCCAGTGTTTGGCTGATTCTATAGCAGGATTAATTAGGACTAACATAACTTGCAATATCATTGAAGGGATGTATAACTTGATATATTGACTTTCAATTATGTATTACAAATTTTGATGCAAGAAAACTAATTTTAGGTCGAAACAATAAAAAATACCAGGTGTTATTGGTTATTGAAATTTATTTGAAAAATATTTGCTAATAAAAATTAGCTGTAACTTGTAAATATATTTTTTAATCGGTTTGTAATAAATCATGTATTGTTTTCCATTTGAAGTAACTATCGATAAAAATTAAAATTAATATCTCTCTTGTGGTCAATATTTATGAATAAATCGCGTTATTCCGGTCCTTATAAGGAATATAGTCAACTTAAATTGTAATTTGAGAATTTAATAACATAACAGGAACAAAAATTTAGTGGAAAATTCAGTTTGCAGGACAGTTTATTGATACATAATCATGTATTATTAAAAATAATGATTCTTCTGGAATATAAATATTAATACTAGTATAACAACTATAAATTATTTATTACTGAAACAGTGGTTCCAGATTAATTAAACTTTGTGTGATTATTGAGAAAGGACGGGGTAAACGTACAATAAAATTCAATTATGAACAATCTTTCATTCATAAATAATTGATACATGAACTGAAATTTGAATGAGAGCTGTAATTTGGGGTAAAAATCAGTCTTATTATTAAACCAGTGGACCCAGATCGATTTCAATGATTAAGTAATAAATTCAGCTAAGATACATTACAGAATTTGAGGTGAAGAGCTCTACAGTGTAGATAATAAATACAGAAAATTAATTCTCTAAAAAAATGTCCATTTCCTACCTATAATAAGATTTTAATTAGTTCTTTTCATAATACAAAATTGCAATTGGCAATTTCGTGCCTGCAGCATCTTCGCATCTTTAAGTTCAAATCGAAAGCTCTCTGTAAGCTCCAAGTTATGATGTAAGCTCTACTTGTTAGCGTCGAGTAGACTCGGATATCCCAAGGGTGCAAACGTTGTGTCATTCGCTATGTTAGGTGTTACGTCATTTGATTTTTTCAACAAATAAGCCTCAATACACAAATCCGTGCTGGAACATATTATAAATATTCTAGAAGATATAAATTGCCCCAAAAAAAAAAGTTTCAAAATTGAAGAGTTTTTCCAACTTCTGTTGACTTCGAAACGGTGATGAGATCATTCACAACTTTTAAAATATCGCGGAAATTGTCGCTAGAAAATTCAAATTCAATTATTGATTTGCATGCTACAGATTACAAAATTACCATGAATAAGTACAAAAATAATATTAAATGATATGTTTATTGACAGAAGCAGTGAATATATTTATTTTATAATTCCCTTAAGGGTGTCTCCATATAAGCACATCTAGTAAAATTCATTTTTCCATCAGAGAATTTTACATTCAACGATTTTATGAGTAAGATTTCACAGTTTTACTAAATAAATAAAAAATAAATGACATATTTCACTCAGAAATGTAGTTTTATAAGATATTTGTATATTTTACCGTGAGTGCTACTAACATAAAATAAAATAAAACTAAATAAATCGAATGCGGAACAAAATGATGTATAAAGAGTGTTGTATTAGGAAAAAAAGGTTAAAAAAAGTCAGTAACGTTGTTTTGGGCATACGGAATGAATTTCGAACGAAAAATTAAAAAAAAAACTGTGTGAAACTCCTATACGTATATGGATGGTATGATTATTTTTTTGTTGCGTGAAAAAGCTTCCGAATGAGAATAATTTCGATTAAATAATTTTGCTTCTGTCTTTTAATATACTTCTCAAATTTTTACTCTCTTTTGCAGAAATTTTCTTAATATTAGCAAGTTTTTATTAAACAAACAGACCAGATCAATTTGATTTGTACCCGAACACTTAAGGGTGTTATTGGAAGAAAACCACTGAGTTGACACAGTAATATTATAATCAAAAGGGTACACACTTTTAAATAATTTTTCAATTACAAACAAAAATGAATTTTCCTGCTTTAATTTAATTTTTATCAAGAAAAATGTGTAGTTTTTATTTTGAGATTAGTGGACATTTAGGATACTAATAGGATTGAGTGCTTGATTTTTTTTATTTTGCTATATCATTTTCAATCTATCAACCCTTGATACAGTACTATGAAAAGCAATGGATAAAGCTTATTAGACAATGTCTGAATTACCTGAAATAATAATGGAACAATAGAGTACCAACCGCTGATAGAAATAATGCAATAAAAATCTGTCTCAGTTTGAATGTTCATATATCCCAAATCCAAACGCTGATAGAAAGTACATGTAGTACAATTTATCATAAAAACTAATTTTTTGCCGATTGACTTCAAAAGTACAACTTTATTGACAGTTTACAGTCTGTAAAGTGATACTTTTACTGCCTACGCAGTAAAAGTGTCGTTTCCACAGCAACCGCCCAACAGACGCATAGAAACTTTGCAACATAATTTGATAGCGATGATATTCTTCAAAAATATTGAAATTAATCAAATTTAAACAATCAGCAAAAAAATTAAGTGTTCAACACGGCAAAAAATAAATATTTACTGCCCTGCCTCGTCTATGAAACTCTAGCCGCGTCAGTAAATCTTCCATTTTTTTGCCTAGTTAAACAAATAACTATTTAATCCTGTAGCATTCAGCCCTTTCATACGGTGGCATAAAGAACATAACGCGAAATTCCACAAACATTTCCAAAAAATTATCTTGAAATGATTAAATGGAGGCTGGTATATATTTCTATGTATTATATAAACAGTTTCAACACTTTCAAGCTTACAGAGTTCACATTTACTTAAATAATCAACTAATCGCATAAAGAAAGCTCATATAGTCATATTTTTAATGAAACAGTTGCAACTTTTATCTTTCAACCCTTGAATTCAGTAGCATAAAAAATCTGACGCGGACATCACGTGACTTATACATCATTGGATATATTTTTTGCATATAATAATACGATAATCAAAACAAAACTCTATCGTCCCACGGCTAATCATTTTGGATTTATCCACAAAATTCTAAAAATATGTCAGTCTTTCAGCCCAATCGGTTGCTATGGAAATCGAAAATCATCATTCTTATGCTACAACATTCCTAAATACTGATTTCCAAGATTCTACGACTAACTGTTTTGAATTTACGCGCAAAATTAAAAAAAAATCCTACTGGAGTGCACTCCCGGTTCAGTCTATTGTTATGAGAATAAAAGGCAATCATTCAGATGCTACAGCAGACTGAAATATTGAATATCAATAATTTACAGCCAATCGTTTCGAATTTATGCGAAAAATTCCGAAAGACTGTCAAGTAAAGTACACTTCCGGCTTAATCGATCTCAATGAAAATAGGATATAAGCATCTAGATGGTACTATCGTCTTAAATACTAAAATCTAACATTCTACGTTCAATAGTATTGGATATATGTGGAAAATTCGAAAAAAGTTTCAAGTAAAATGCACTTCCGGTACAGACGATTGCAATCATAATGCGAGGTGCACAGCTAAATGTTACAAAATTGCTTAATACAAAATTTCTATATTCTACAACTGATTGTTTTTGAATTTAAGCAGAAAATTCGAAAAGTCTGTTATATAAAGTGCACTTCCGCCTTAGTCGATTGATACAAAAATATAAGATGACCATTTAGATGCTACAGCAATTTCAAATACTGAATTTCAGTATCCTATGGCCAATTATTCTGGATTTATGCGGAAAATTAGAAAAATGTTTCAAGTAAAGTGCACTTCTGGTACAGACGATTGCAACCATAATGCGAGGTGCACATCAAAACCCTATACCAGTCTTAAATACAAAATTTCAGCATTATGCGTTTGACGGGTTTTGAGATTTGCGAGTTACAAACATACGTACGTACATACATACGAACTGAAAATGGATTCAGGGATCTCGAAATGTGAATTTTGTCGGTTTCATAATAAAACATAATCGTATAAAAATATTCCAAACACTGATACGAAGTTTATACAGAACTATTTATTATAAAGCCATTTTTTATTCCTCTATTCTTTAACTCTGATCGTATAGAGAGAGGGTTAAATGATGTAACAAAACTCACAATTCGAAGGCCTATAATAATAATAATCATAAAATAGTGAATCACAAGATAACAGAACGCTTTTGAAGTATTATTTATTATGGAACCTCTTTCAACCCTTTATGTTTCGACCCTGCCGGTATAGGGGGTCAAATAAAGCAACAAAGATCTGCTACGTTCTAAGAATCTATATATTCTGAGATAATAATCGTAGAATATCAAAGTAAACACTTATAGAAAACTCATATATAAATCAAGTTGCTACCCTTCATCTATACAGGGTGTTAAAAAAAGGGTAAAAAAATTTCATGGCATATACCGATGTGCTGATTCACAAACAAACAAAAAATGTGGGGATGTTTCAAGAAGAGCACATTTATAGTGCCACTGGTCGACACGAAATTTTTAATGAAGTTAATAGATGAGTATTTTAAGCCCGTAATTAATGTTGAAAAACAAATTAATTAATTTCATTAATAAAAACAAATAAAATTTGATGAATACCTGTACTCACTTGTTTTTTAGCATCCTGTATATTATTTCTGAAGGTACATGCAGTTAAAAAATGATTCCACGAAAATTTGTCACATTTTGAAAGCTTGTTCAAAATGAATCAAACACTAATACAAAGATAGCATGGTTCTATTTATTACAAAATCAGTTTCAACCCCTAATCTTTCAGCCCTGTTAGTAGAGAGAGAGTCAAATGGTGCAACGAAAATTTATCACAATTTTAATGCTAATATTTTCTGAACTAATAATCGTAGAATAATGAACCAAACTCTGATAGCGAGCTTATGTAGTACCAGTTATTATAAAACCAGTTTCAGCCCTTTATCTTGCAACCTTGCACTTGAAAAATAATATCTTCTGTAATAATAATCATAAAACAATGAACCAATTTCTTACAGAGAAGTTATACATTAACATTTATTATAAAATCAGTTAAAATTCTTTATCTATCAGCCCTTGAAGCATAGGAGATCAAATAATACAATCAAAATTTGTTACTATTTCAATATATTACGAAATAATGCAACGAGAATCTGTCACATGTTCAAAGCTGACATCTCCTAAAAGAATTATAAGATAGAAAGGTAATGTAGTACTTTTTATTGTAGATCAAGTTTTAACCGTCTTTCTTTCAACCCTGTCGGTGCAGGGAATGAAATAATATTAGAAAAATTTGTCTTATGTCCTCCTAAAATAACAAGCTAAATACTGATGGAAACCTGATGTACTGTCATTTATTACAGCTCTGGTGGTATAGGGGTTGATTAATCCAACAAAAATCTGTCAAAATTTGGAAGCATGTATCCTAAAATAATAATCATAGAATAGTGAACCAAAAGCTGGTGGGAAACGTATGTAATTTTATTTATTATAAATTCTTCATTTTTCGTGTACAGAGGATCAAATGGCGCAACGAAATTCTGTCTCGTAACTCATTAAATAATAAATAATCACAGAATAATGAACCAAACATTGATACAAATTTTATGTTATACCATTTATTATTAAACTACTTTGAGTCCTTTGTCTTTCAACCCTGCTGGTGAAGAGGGTTGAATATTGCAACAAAAATCTGATTGTATTTAACCTTCCATCTTTCAACCCTACTACTATAGGAAAATAGGATCAAATGATGCAACAAATTAATAATTGTTGTATAATAAACCAATGCTTTTAGAAATCTCTTATACTCAATCTTCAACCCTGTTGATATAGGAAATTAAATGTTGCAGCGAAAATCTGTCACAATTTGGAAGTCAATGTCTCCTGAATCAATAATCATTAAATAATGAAACAAACGCTCATGAAAAACTTATATAGCATTATTTATTATGAAATCCGATTAAATAATATATCTTTCAACCATGTTAGTACAAAGGGTCAAATATCGTAACAAGATTCTATCTGATGTCTTCTAAAATAGTGATTGTAGAATTATAGACCAAATGTTGATAAAAAACTCATATAATACTATTTATAATAAAACTATTGTTTCAACCCTTTATCATTCACCCCTAATGGTAAGAAGGGTTAAAAGTTGCGACTAAAATTTGTCACAATTTTAATGCCTATATCTTCTAATAGTGATTGATTATAGAATAATAATGAATTAAGCACTTATAGCAAGCATATGCAGTACAATTTGACATTAAGCTATAGCCCTTAATTTTTCAACCCTGATGATATATAAGAATAAATGTTGCAGTGAAAATCTCACATTTTGAAAGTTTATATCTCCTGAAATAATGATTTGAGAATTAAAAAACAAATGGTGGTAGGAAGCATAATGTTGCATCCTTTATTATAAATATTGTCTTAGCTCTTAATCCTCTAACCCTGTTGGTATAGGGGGTTGAATATGGCAAGAAGATCTGCCACATTTTGAGAACGTAAATCTCCTAGATGAATCATAGAATGATGAATCAAATGTTAGTAGGGAGCGTATTATGAAATCAATTTCAACCCTTTGTCTTCATTCAGCCCTGCCGGTGTAGATAATTAAATAATGCAACGAAAATCTGTCACACTTCTGAAGCCTATAATTTCTAGAAAAAATTACAACACTGTATGTAATTCTACGTTTTCGGTTGGATCAGTATGTTTAAAATACAAAATAATAATAATACCTGAAACAATTGGGGTGCAGTTTCCCCGGCCATTTTTCCCCGGGCCGTTTTTCCCCGATCTTATTTCCCCGAGTATATATTTACCCGAATACATATTCTCCCAAATACATTATTCCCACAAATAAATTTTTGCACAAATCGAGCTCAGTTTAGATTACGTTCCAGGTAGGATTTTTCTAAAGTTTATTTTTTCACTTGTAATTATTTTTTCCATTATTCTTATACTGAATAATGAAGTGAAATAAACTCCAAATAATTCAAACTCCCACATGGGCGGAAATAAATAAAACGAGGAAAAATGGACCCGGGAAAAAAAGGCTGTGGAAAAGTGTCGTCAAACGCCTGAGATTGTTCTAAAATAATTTTATTTCATATAATGTTACACCAAAGTTCAGGGTGAGTAATTAATGCATAATATTATCCTTCCTGTAAATTGTTAAACCTTCTGTTATCCTTAACTAATTATTAAAGTTTAGGTAAAATCTACTTCCAGAAGCATTAAATCTTGATTAGTCAAATTCTAGATCAATAAATTATTTTTTGCTTTAAAAATCATCCTAATTTTTGTTTGTACTCCTTTTCAAACTTGGAGAAGTTAGCGTAATAATATCTCATGAATAATTGCTTATTTCGTTTTGGAAAGGAAATGAATAAGATTTTCATTTCGTGTAATATTTAGCTTTTTTGTCGTGAAAGGATCCGAGTCTGATTTTGTTAATCTTGAAACTGATCCTTGCACTGAAAGCACTGAAAAGGAATAGTTCAGACAACTTTCTACACTCCTTGAGAAATAATCAAAAACTATAATCAAAATTAATAATATATCTTCCAATAATAATTAATATTAGAACAATAAGTCGCTTGAGAACTATTCTTCAGTATTTAATGAAATTAATGCTTGATTATCTTTTGTTTTAGTTTCAGAAAATAAAGAATTGTTTTTACAGTTAGTTTCACAAGAAATTTAATGCTTGAACCTTCGTTCCAGGAGCTAAAAGTATGATGAACCTTTGATGAACTTGATAGGTACTCATCTTGCAAATTGTTGCTTAACTCTAATGATCCAAAAGTTCTAAGTGTTATTATATATTGAAACTTAAGTAAAATACTTGAATTTTAAAGTAGTACCTTCAATTATTATTAAAAAGTTTAAAAGATTACATTAATTATGCAACCAAGAATACAGATATGATAATCTAGTAACTAGTTATTAGCAAAAAAAAAAAAAAATTGTGGATTGCTTATTTATTATAGCTACTTATTAATATTACAATAGCTTTAAATTATTATTAAGTAATTGCTGTACGATTTGAATGATTAAACAGCAACAATACATGATTGAAAACTAATTTATGCATAATATTTATTTAGTTATTCAATTTATATTAATAGCAGCGCGAGTTCAATACTGTAACAAGTATATTTTAAGTGTATATATATACTTCCTGCAATATCTAATTACTAAAACGATTTCTTATTGTATCTTTGTTGCTTGGGGCGAAGCTTGACACCCCAAACGCATCAAAAACAACATTTTTGTGGCAGGATGATGCATCTGGAAGCACCCCCGCCAATTTTAAATTCTTGTACCATTTCTTGTGCGTTGGCGTCGCATTTACCAGACTATATAAACTCACCACGGCGTCCAGTACTCGGAGTATCTCATTGGTGCGTCGCGGCGGTCACAGCACCTTTGTATTTTCGGTGACGGATTTGATCAAAGTGTGCTAAAAGTAAAAATCATGACTGCTACCCCTAATGTGCTAGTCAAAACGACTGTAATCATCGTGGTGTTCTGTCTTGCTGAATGTGCAGCCGGTAAGATGAATTTTTGGAATGATTCAGAGATGAAATATATTTTTAGATGCAATATTAGTAATTTTTTATTGAATATATTTGAATTTTTTTGCGGACTGCATTAGTGAACAGACTTTGAATAAATTTAAAAAGAATGAAATATCTTCATTAGTACAGGATTTGTAGCGGTTAGTGTTTTAGGGGTAGTAAAAGTTTGATTGCTAATCACTGCTGTATTGACCACTCAAAAGCAATCAAAATTATTTTGTTAGTTACTATTAAATATCAAGTATTTACTGTTATAAACAGATTTTCAATACTGTCATTTATTTTTGAGTTCTGCCTCGTTGAAGAATGCAACAGAAACAACATTTTCTACGAAATTAAAAATACCAAAAAATTATTTTCAAAAATATTTTCATCGTGAATTTGGCTCACAAATATATAATTCTCACAAAAAAGAATAAAATGAAGACGGCGTAATAATCAATTTTTGAAATAAGTTGATTAAGAAGATGAAATAGCAATAAATTTTTCGCTTTACCTGCCTAATATTATTTATTCTGTCTTTCATTGTACTTGTTGCTTCGTTAGAGGCGGGAGTTCTTAAGAAATATATCAGTAAAAATTTATTTTGTTTTTTGTTCCAGTAAGGGTAAAAATTTTTCAAAATATTCAGCAAATTTTGAGCGAAAAGTTTTTTTTTGCTATTATACTTCTGAAACCTGTCTGTTTCCTCACAATAAATAATTTAAACAATTTTGAATTATTTAAAATTATTCTAATTTGGCTTCTGATCCTTTTAATGTTTTATAGACATTCAACGAAGTACCATTCAAATGTTCTTAAATTATTTAATACTTTTAGCTGCTTTTAGATCTAAGTTATCCATGAATATTTGAAAAATCAACTCTGAAAGTCATTAACAACAAACATCATTTGCTAAAAACTAAAAAAAAATAATCTGTTGATATAACTGAGGATGAATGTAAAGTTTTGGGTGCACTGGAATGGTTTTATTATGAACAAAGTCCTCAGTTAATTAAGAATTATTATTTTTGTGTTTTTAATGGAATCTTACTTTTTTTATCATGTAAATAAAGTAATTCTCTTAGTACACGGTGTAAAGCAACCTCTATAATCCCTTAGCTTGTCCGGGGTGAGAAAATAATTCATAATTTCCATGTGATGCGATTAAATTTCCAAGAGTATTTTGTGATAATTTTCTTGCTGCAAAAACTGTGCTAATAATGAAAAATTATAACGTTTAGGAATTATTTTTATAATAAATAAAAATAATACATTCGGAAGTATTTTGCTTTGACAAGAAAATATTTTATTTATGATTTCTGTTGGTATTTCACTGGGGATAGGGTGAAAATAATACTACTAACACATTAGTAAATTAAAACACTACTGTATTTAAATTAGTTCACATGTAAAAATATTTTAATTATTACAGCAGGCGTTGGATCTCAGGTTTGATGCCCGGCAATTCGTATTACTATTTTAATTTATTTTTTATATTTGTAAACTGAATTCTCCATCAAATAATATTTAGTTTTAATTTTTATTGTTTACCATAAGTTCAAATGAAAATTGAATCATTTAATGACAGTAAAATATTTTTGAACACTCATTAAAAAAAAAATACTTACAATTATTAAAGAACAGATTTGTAGTATACATACTTATACTATATCAGAGTTAACGACTAGACTACAAACAGATGTATTGTCGTTTATATTTCGCGCCAAATCGCACTACGTGATCGTCATTTCCGTAACGTTCCAGCTATTATTTTTATCAAAACTTAATAAGCTCCTGTGTATCTAGATAAAGTTTGCAAAAATCGCTAGATTTGCGAATTCTTTTAATCATAAGATACGAAATTTAATATATGGATTATTTCTGTCAAAGATAAGCCCGCTATCAATCTTTTAACTTTAATTTTCACCTCCAATACAAAACAAACACTTTTGCAATAATAATAAAATAATAAAGGAGAATTTAATTTGTACCTTGAAATATTTTACTGCGTCGTAAATTTGTCAAATTTGAAATTATAACCGATAATTTAGTTTTATAAACCGGTAGTGAGGTGAAATTGACAAATTGGGACTTTTTTTTTATTGAATATACAATAAAATATGAGTTTTACTTTCTTTTGAATTGTTTGATTGCTTATATTTGCAAAGTAATTATTATTCAGATTTAATGATTTGGGGCATTTCAGTGCTGCCACCATCAATACATTTATCTTTGACAAGTTGCGTAAACTAGCAATTTTTACTGAATATGTAATACTGTGTTATTAATTATTTGAATGGCAAACTTCGAAACTTGATTTTTTTTTCCGTGAATTCTTGTTGGTATCTCTGTTGAAATTCGTCGATATTTTTAGTTAATTCATTAGTTTATTTTAATTTTTATTAATTTTTATTTTTCATTTCCAGGAGCAAGGCCTCCTAAGAGTAAGTATTTTTTTAATTTTTCCTTAGTTCAGTTTATTTAATAATTAAAATAATAGTGTTTTGCGCTTTAGTTGAACTCAGGTTCATAGAGTACGCATGTTCGTAGTAAAACTTCTTCTATTTTACAAGAAACCTGAAATTCTCAGAATTGACTCTCGGGGCTGCATTTCACTTTCAAATTCATTATTTATATTCGAAGGCCCGAATGCTCATCACTAATTAGTATTTATTTTTTATTCTGTAAATTAGTATTCAAATGAATAATGTATCATTTAATGATGAAAACAAATTTTAAATTCTTTCTACGAACAAGCAATTCGGTTTTTGGGAAATATTTGTAATTCTCACATATTTTCACGTGATACTGTGGAGCAGATTTGACAAATTCTGTATATTTGTACTACACACAAATAATTACAATTACCTCTGCTGTGTCAACATAGATCATGACTTGGCTCTCTATTCAAACCAAAAACGCGCCAAGTTTAAAAGAAGCTTGATAAATCATAATGACTTATTCAGCTTCGTTTCGCCAGTTTTTAAGAAGTTCCACTTCAAAAATATGTAGTTTACTCACTAATTTATCAATTATGAGTGCGCTAAATAATGTGTATGATTTTTTATAGGTTCTTGCTTGAAATATGGACACTCTTGTTGGGGAGGTAAGCTATCTTTATAATTTTCTTAAAATTTTACTTGGTTATTGGCATGTATACAGATTTGGAGCAATTTAAATCAATGTTTACTGTCTAAATTTTCTCTGATTTTATACCGCATGCCTTTTTGAGGATTGTAAATTTATCTCTTGACAAGATAAGAAATTTATTGACCGATACACGCTTTCCGGTCATAGTGTCCAATTATATTTTTTTTAATTGGGTTTTTATGTGACATTTTGCATACCTTAGCACGAAATAGTGAAAATGATTTGAAGTTCTGTATCAAAAGACATGCAAGTTGCAGCAGACCAAAAAGCTCGATATGGAGTTGTGAAAAAAAAGTGAAATTCCGTGTTTTCAAATTGCATGCCATGGAAAAGGATGGACGTTTCAGTCATAAAACTCTTGCGAAAAAATTGGCATGAATCCCTTGGTGGCACAAGGATGGCAAATTATATACCCTTGTGTCAACAAGGACTGCATGCCAATTTTTTCACAAAGATTTTATTGCTGAAACTTCCATTATTTTCATTGGCATGCAATTTGAAATCGCGACAGTTACAAGTTACAAGTTCACGCGACCGTTAGAGCCTTTTGGTCTTTTGTGAATTGCATGCCTTTCAGTCATTTTCAACTATTTCACGTTATGAAGGCACGAAAAAATACATTTTCACTTACTTGTAATAAGTACAAGGAAGTATTGTGAAACTGACAAAATTCACTTATCGAGATTTTGATGGAAATATCCGTTTAGAGCATCCCTGAATCCATTTTGACTATTTTTGGCTTGATGTCGGTACGTATGCTCGTACGTGCGTGCGTGCTTAACTCGCAAATCTCAATACTGGTTAAACGTATAATGTTGAAATTTTGTATTTAAGACTGGTATAGTGTCTAGTTGTGCATCTCGCATTATGGTTCCAATCGTCTGTACCGGAAGTGCACTTTACTTGAAACTTTTTTCGAATTTTTCTAATAAATCCAGAATGATCAACCGTAGGATGTTGAAATTTAGTAATTTGAACTTAATGTTGTATAAAAATGGTTATTTGCTATTTTTGTATGAATCGGCCAAGCCGGAAGTGCACTTTACTTGAAACTTTTTTTGAATTTTTTCCATAAATCTAGAATGATCAGCCATAGCATATTGAAATTTAGTGTTTGAACTTGTTGTAGCATCAAAATAGTTATCTACTATTTTAGTATCAATCGGCTGAGCCGGAAGTGCAGTTTATATGTATAACAGACATTGAGAATTTGCTATATAAAACAATCAGTTTAATTGAAATGATAAGCTAGGCAATGATGATCTGTTGTCAATTTCTTGATTTTGTTTGACATTGTACATGCCAAAATATTATTATATTATATTAATTATAATAGATATAAGTGACAGAAAACTTTATTGAATAAATTTTGTGTATATATCAAATGATGTACAACTAAATTACGTGATGTTCAAATCAGATTTTTTTTTTAAATGAATGTTTTTTTTATGTATAATATGAGTCATTATAAATAATAGAAACAATGACAATAAAACAATACATATTGTCAAATATAATGAGATTTGAATTCAACTTCAAATGTTCATTTATGTTAGCAAGATTAATTAATTTGATATTGAGGATGCTAACATTACATTAAATTATATCAATTGGTAAATTTATCTCAGAATTGATCTGAGATACAGCAATCTGTAATTAAGGAATAAATTAGGTAATTTTTATTTGTACTTCAATGAAATTCAATTTTTCCAGTTCTAAATGAAATAAATAAAACAAAAAGCAATCTATTTGTTAAAGAACTATGCCACAGTATTTCTATCAAGTCTCGCTTGTCACTGATGAATTAAAAGTCTTAAAAAATTCTAGGCACCTCAAGATGACGTAAAAAATTTGTTTCAATATTTTCAAAAATAAATCTTATTTTATTTTATTCAAAGCAGGCTTAAAACCTGTCAATATATTATTTTATTTCATTCAGCATCTAATACCATTTATAAAATGATATTTGATGATTTTATTCCAATAATTTATTTTATCATTGATATCTGATGTATTTTGTGTTAAAAACTCTCTCTCAAACCACACAGATTTGAATCTTGATGAGAGATCTGTCCAGCAGAATGAATACGTTTCAATAGATCTAAATTTTGTATTCAATACCAAATTGATAAGTAGTTATTTGCGGTTTAATTCATATTTACATCACAGGGAATCAGAATACATTCAACAAATTTTTAGACGGTACAAAAAATTAAACACAATTTGAAAATTAATTAAAACAAAGTTAAAACCTAATAATAAATGTTTTAATTATAAAAATTGGAAACAATTGAGTACAAAAATCAATTATAAAATATAATTAAATAATATAAACTATATTTGTTTTATAAACAAATTTTCTTCCGTTACTTGAAAACACAAATAATGCTTTTTAGACAAAAATTAGAATTAGTCAAAAAATGATTGTGAAAGGCCTAAAATGTTCAAAACTGAATGGGGCTTGCTCACAACAGTTAATGTCCAAAAAACAATACAATATTAATACATAATTTACAAATAAAATTCCATAGTAATCATAATTAGACAAAAATAATTCAATATTTCGTGTTTACTGAATAATTTTGAACCAAATTTGGGTTTAAATGGACCGTGAGTAATCAATTTTACATAATTTGTCTGCTCGTTTGGCTTGAGGTGGACATGTAAATAAATTTACATAGAAATATATGAATTACTGACCCTTCAGACTTACAATTATACATATAAATTACCAGCCGTCTACTATAGACACCAATAGATGTTAATGGAGAGAACACCACAGTGAAGATAACCGAGAGCGTTATTGCGGTTGCCTTTAGTTTGGCGATCCGATGGGCTCAAAAGTCGCAATAAAATCACGGCTTCTCAACCAAATTGGGCGAATGGCATTCAACAATCAACCAGCAATAAATTCCGCCTTTTTTTCAACATTCATGCTACTTTTTCGTACAATTTATTCATTAAAAGTCTTTCCAAATAATCTAATATTATTCGCAGATAAATTTACTATCAAAAACAATCCTATAAATTCTAAACTGTAAAAAAATCGATGAGTCTGATTCTTGAATCTGTAAATTTTAAATTTCCCCTGAGTACCGTTCTGTTCATAGTACATCTTTTAAGTAAACTAACAAGCTAGTGGACAATGGTGATTCCCATTGCACATGGGCCCTTTCGATGGGAGACTCGCCTGATTGGCTCCAAGTTGGATGCTTCGTATTGTTATATTGTAAAATCGACAGATCTGTAGTTCCCCTTTGAACCAAATATCAACGAGAGAATAGACAAATAGTTATTATAATCCAAGAACAAAGGGACAATCTTGTTACTTGCTTGAAATAAATGACGTAGGAGGTGGAAACTATTTATGAAGTCAGCTACGAAGAAAATGAAACAATTCATTCAATTCGTAAATTTAACAATTTATGGTTCAATTTCCCCCCCTCAAACCACAAAATATGGAATTCTTTTGAAAGAAAATTTTCACTTGTATTGCATGATTATTATATTAAAGTTTTACATTGTTGATGCAATCAGCACAGCATAGCAGATGTGCAAAATTCATTCCTCGCCGAAGTATTCACAAAACTTGGAGCCAACCTGATGGCGCACATATTTAAATACATTGCCAATCAGACCATTATTGTACTCCTACTTCTTAAAAATAGTCATAACAACTATTTTTATTATATCAAAAAAAGTATTTAAAGTTCAGAAAAATTGCAAAATATTTGAAATATTTTTCAGGTCACGGTAAAAGAAATGGCGGGACCTTAAATCAAGGACTTAGAATTCGAGATGAATCTCCTAGTCATGCTGCACATACCAGATGGTATCTATCCAGACTAGTTCAGGTAAAATAATTATTTAAATTTTTTATTATTGTTCATTTTCGTTGTGAACAGTCCAAGGTCTCTTATAGGGCTACAATTTAAGCTTTCTGATTAGTCGAAATGTGAACACGAATCATTCACATTAAATATAGGATCCAAAATAAGCTCAAATAAATTCAAAAAATAAAAGCAATAAATGATGCAACTGACAGATAGCCAAATGTGATTTTTGTACTCATGTGAAATTAGTTCGCAGTTTTGCCAATCAGAAGAGCCCTTGAATCGTTCTTAACTAAAATGAACTATAGAATCTTTGAACATTTGTGTTGTGTTGTTTTTAATTTTGAGAAATATGATTTCAACATCAGTTGTAAATATAATTTGATATTCGGTAATAAATTTCTTGCGTTGAATTATAAACAGCCATGAACATACATTTTAATTCAAAATTGGCGCGCAAAAAGCGCTGCGCTCACAATGTTAAAAAGTAGAAGGAGTAATTTTCAGTATATAACAGCGTTATAATTACAAATTTAATTCCCTTTTTGTATAAAAGTAGTCAGACAATTATGATAGTCTGAATCCACTTGCAGCTAATTTCACTTTGTAACTGTGTAGATCAGCGCGACTTGTGGCAACTCTCGAAACTATTACATTATATTTATTCTTTATTGTTACAAGAAGGACGCATTTTAATTACAATAAACTATTGTTGAAAATCATTTTTACATTTTAGAGTATTTTTTACGGTATTTGAATTATTTGTAGGCTCCAGCAGATCTTCGACTTTGGAGAGACGAAAGAGATCAGCATAATATGGTATCCAGAGATCTGCCAGACCGACATATTCAAAATGACAGCGAGACAGATTCAGATTATTCCAAAAGGTACAATAAAAATACTATTTGAATTTAAAATTCGCGCCCAATTGATAATCATCAAAATGAGAATCTTATGCTTATAATATAATAATATGGAACTATTTTTCCAATTTCAACTATGGCAAAATTAATTTTAAATATTATAAAGAGATTGAAGCAAACATGCAATATCTTTATTTCAATGTTATATTTGCTTAAATTGTGTAATTTTTCCGTTACGGTTCTGACTAAGCAAAGAATACACAACATTATCGGGTTCTATTTCCGCATGTAACCGAAGTTTCTGGTTTTATTTACATGTTTAGAAGTCAATTTTCAAACGTACACACTTCAGTATAACTGCTTCTTAAGATGCGTACGTTAAGTTCAAAATTCGTTTCTCTTCTTCTTCATATACATATTCATCTAAAATGCAACTCGTAAATAACTTCAACTTAATTATCCTAAATTCATACAAATATCGATTTATTCCAATGAATTTTTCACGATATTTCAATAAAAAATGTATATTATTATGAATTGAAGGCCCTCCGTTGAAGATACAGAAGAAATAGTCGCAGATTCTCAGCCTGAAGAAGAGAACGAAGATGTTATTCTCCTTGAAGAACCTCCAGCATCACTTGGACAGAAACTACGATTATATAAACTAATGGTACAAATTGTTTTTGATATTTAAAGTAATAAAACAAGAACTCAAAGTAAATTTAACGATAAAATCGGTTAAAACAGCAATAATATGGAATAAAACGCAACTAATCTAACAGCATTGCTGTGAGAGTTGAATTACCATTAGCAATAAAGCAATTAAAAGTGTTGTCAAATAAAAATTCAAAAATAAGCGAAAGCGAAAGTCAAATTTGGTTGTGATTATGATTTTACTGACTACAAGAATCTATCAATGTTTTTAATAATATAATATTGTGTTTGTTGCAGAAGAAAAATGCGGAGAAAATGGAATAAGCTATCATCCTTTGAAAAAAACTATCCTAAAGTTTCTGTTGATTAATTTTAATTTTATTGATGCATAAGCTCCGTATATATTAACAATAATGGCTGGAAAATTGTTAATATATATTGGTAAATAAGATTATTAGTTTTTATATTATACATTTATTGCGATGTAACTGTCCTATGAAAATTTTGTAACAGAAAATATTCATGTCTTGAAGTATAATCAACTTTTGTATAGTATTGTTAAAACTCTGTAGAAAAATAAATTTTTCGTGCAAAATCTTCCACCATTCTATTATTTCAAAAGAGCTGTCATTATCTGTTGCGTCCATAGAGATATCTATCTTGCAGGCAAGAAATTAGTGCTTGCCATAATAAGCCACAGATGTCACTAGCTCTGATTTTTTGTATACTACTGCTTGAAATAAACAAATTTCATTTTAGATAGTTGAAGCTTGCAAATGAAAAGAAATTTTTCGTATAATCAGACCTTTTATTATAATAATTTCAAACAAAATAAAGCTTCAGAACAGTAACCAATGTTTTAGTACAGGAAAATCTATAGTTGGCAACATTGCACAATAATTATATCTTGAATTGTGGCATCATTGTTTCGACTGAACTGTGATCAGCCCAGCATCAGCCATTTGCCGACGTTTGTAATATGCGAGTAGTTTCAATTCAAGCAATAACAAATGTGATAAAAGGTGTTTAATTATTTTGAGTAGTACGCAAATAGTGTAAATTTGTATGTTTCAAGTCAACATTCAGTGTGCTCATGTGAGTAATGAATTAAATTTCTTTTACAGCAATCTTTCTGTATTGATTTTATGCAGAGGCGTGCCCAAGCCAACTTCAAGAAGAAATGGAAGAGACTTGTCGCTGTGGAAGAGATAATTATGCAATTATATTTGGTTCAAATGATACTACATTTGGAATCACAGCTTCGTCAGCAAGTATCCAAACATCAGAATCAAATAAATACTAAATCGTAGTTGTTATTTGAAATGGAAAATTTATTTGTAGTTTCAATAGAAGTAAGTAAATATCACTTTTATCACACATTGCTCTCGAACAAAACATAAAGTACTCAAATGATAATTTTATTTGGGCATTTACAGATGTTATATCAAACAACCTTCCTTGATCAAGGATTTCAGTTAGCCACCGATGGATCAAATGATGGCTATAGTAGTTATTGCATTCTGTTTTCGAGGAGCCTTCCAGTCTCCAAGCTTGAAAGTATGTATTTAATTATAATTTTAATTATGCTCCGATTTGATCCATTCATATATTTGATGCGTAGTAACTTATGAATAATGTAAGTGAATTAATTATTATAATGTTTCATATATAATATCTTGTGTGCCTAGAGAACTCCACAACTCATCAGGGAGTCTCGAATGTTCAACAGTAGCGGAATATTTAAAAAAAACATTTATACCTGCCGCTGTGCTTCATGAATACAAACCAAACCTAGTTGTAGTGGATCTAAGGAACTCCAATTGTAGTGGCAGCTTCTTCAGCAAGTAACCAGGCATCAGAATTTGATAATGCGAACTGCTTTAGTATATTTAGATCATTATGTAGATCCCAATATTATATTGCGTTTATTAAATCGTTTTTATCTTTTATTGCTTAATAGATGCTGCGAATATATTCTAGTAAAAAGGAAAATGGTTGTGATTTTAATTGGGCCCTAAATCTCGTGTGTCATAGTTTTTTCACTGGGAATAGTTTCTGCTATTGAATATTAAGTTCTTGCAATTTTATGTATTTCGGAGACGACCATATAACTTTGAAGGTACACTATTCCTAAGTGGCGGAACAGACGGAAGCTGACTATATACGTCGCAGATTTATGAGATACGCATTTTTTTATGTTTGACATAATGCATGAAATGCTGTTTTTAGCTTTATACTTCAATTCTCTATTTAGAAGCAAAGAAAAATGTACCGTGTTATGTATGAAATCAGAGAGCACTGCACAAAATTTAGCATTTAATGCAGTGTGTCAAATGGCCTTTTAATATGAACTAATATTTATTCGTGTTTTAAATGTTATTTCTGGAACAAATACCTATTATATTCGAAACTAATGATTGTTTTAGAACATATATACTCATTTATGTTCCAATAATATTTATTTATTTAAAAAATACTATTATCAAATTAATATTTATTCCTGTTTAAAATAATATTTTTTGAACAAATTTATATTTTAGATATAAATAAATATTTTTGAACAAGAATATTCATAAATTTATGCTTGAATAATATTTATCCGCTTAAAAAATGCCTTTGTTGAGCAAATTAATATTTATTCATGTTTCAAGTAATATTTTCCAAAAAATATTATATTTTAAAATATATGAATGTTTTAGAATATGAATATTAATTAATTTATGCTTTGGTAATATTTATTTGTTGAAAAGATGCTATTTTGAAACACTTTATATTAATTTATGTTTCAAATAATACTTTTAAAACAAATATTTCATTTTAAATATGAATTTAAGAAACATGAGAAATAAATAATTTAATGGATAAAATTAGTGTACGTAGTTACTGGAAATAAGGGCATTCAGTCAATTATGTATTTTTTTTTTATTTCTAACTCTACCGCTTCGGCTACATCCTAGCCATCTTCAGGAGCGAAAGGAATTATTCATTTTAAATTTGAATTTATACATGTATTTCAAAAGCTAATTACCACATAATATCGAGAAAAAGTAGTTTTCAATTTTCAAATTATATAATTGACTAAATTCCCTCATTTCTACTACTTATATAAATAATTATTGCTTAAAAAATATTTGAAAAATCAATATTCATGTTTCAAAAAGTATATATGCTGGGAAAATATCAATTGAAACATGAAACAATTTTTTTCATAAATGACTTACATACTTATTACTGGATAAAATAGTTGAAGGTGACTAGATTAGTGAATGTGAGTAATAGAGATGAGGGAATTCAGTCAATTATTTAATAGTTGTAAAATGGCATTTTTCAAGCGAATAACTATTACTGAAGCGTAATTTAATTGGAATTCATGTTCTAAAACATTCATTTGCTTCAAAAAATATATTTGAAACATGAATACAGATGAATCTATTTTTTGAACTGATTTGAACAATTAAGCATTATTAAGGATGAATAAATAATTAATCGGGGTCTCAAAACATTTATTTATATTGGAAATATGATATTTATCAGGAAATTATTATTCAAAATATAAATAAATATCTTAAACATTGATTTATGTTTTGAAAATACTTTTTTCTACAGTCACTATAGCGTGCGGAATAGGGGTCATTCCGCACGCTAAGAGGTTCCTAAGATAGCCGTGTGGCCTTGCGAAAAAACTGTTTCATTACTGTCATAATTTTAACTCTTTTTGATTTTCTTATCATTCCTCTTAAAATGGAGTCAATATGAGTAATCTTATCAACATTTGATGAATTGGAATGAGATCAATGAAGCAAAATCTTTCTCAGAAAACGATATATTTTGGTTATAGATATTCACGCGGACACCTTCGACTGTAGAAAAAATAACATCCGTCACTCGTGCGAATCGATCATACCATGCTCATGTGAATTCTGCCACTCGACTTTGTCTCGTGGCTGAACTATTCGCATTCGCATGGAATGATCTCCATTCCGCACTTGTATCGGAATATACTATTTTCGCTCTTTAAATGAATGTTTAGTTGACGGCATTAAGTTACAATAAAATTTATAATTAGAACGAACTCTTAAGTCAATAAATTCAAATTGCGAACAAATATATAACATTTAAAAATATATTAGTCTCGTTTTTAGAGTAAATTGGTTTAATTATGGTCATTCAGTCCTAAAAACTAATCAAAAAGATTCAAAAATAATTATTCTAATGTTTAATATACTGTCTGCTAAACTTCCATTCAAACAGAAATAAATATAAAAATCAGTTCACAGTAAATAAATATGTTTTTGAGGCTAGAAAAAACGAATTTTACTAGCTTTGAAACTAAAAGTCTCCATATTTAAAAGAGCCTAACTCCGGTAGCACAAGAGGCGTGGAAATTTGGAAGGCAGGATTTTTAATATATTGAAGCAATCAAATGACGCAAAACTAATTAATGGTGGTTCATTTTAACAATAAAACCAAATTTCATTATTCAATCAAGATAAATTACTTTGTCCAATTACATTAGTTCAGAATTCTATCATTGAAAAATGGTGGATTGCTTTGTTCAGTTACAATTATTCTAGTAGATATAAGAATATGGTTGAAATAAAATGGGTATCATTGAACTATCATTCCAATTTTTGTAATATTCAACTTTTTCCTTAAATTACATGAATAAATTAATGAATCAGGAAACATATATTTCCTTGTACTTAAAAACAACATTTAACTAAACAGATGATTACGAACAGAGATGGTTTAGGATAATTTTTATTTTTGATTGTGTTTATCGGCGTTTTTTAATTTTAAATATGTAGTCGTGTATAGTTTTTTAATTATTGGTTTTTTATTTTCACATATTTTTCAGAGCTGTACAGTTAAAAAAGAATTATTAAATAATTGTACTGAATCCCCTCATTTCTATTACTCACATACTTATTAATATTTAAAAGCATTGTGAATATTGGAATCTTCGATGAAAATTCATTATATTCCAGAATTTAATCACTAAAATTAATTGATGTGTTGCACTGCGTTAAAAAAATATTCATTTATTGGATCATTATGTTTGTGATACCACTCAAACTTATCAAGTCCGTTTTAAAATTATTTTAGGAATGTATGAAAATAATTTATATTTAAATATGTATGACAATTTTTTTTAATCAATATTGTAAACGGCTCTAAAATGTAGATAAAACTTCGCATACCTAGTAATATTTAATTGTTGAAAAAATCTATTTTGCAACAATGTATAATTATTTATTCCCAGAATTATGTTTTTAAACATGTTTTCGAACATGTAAAATAAATCATTAATACTTTGAAAATATTTATACTTATCTAAAAAATATAAGCTGGAAATATATCAATTAATAAATGGATAAATATATTGTTTGACGTATAATAAATTATGTAATCATCAATAAAATTTTTTTATATAAAAGATCAAAACACCAAAATTGGTTGTAATGGTGTATTTGAGGTTTTGCGTTGGGAATAATTTATATTATTTGATCATTATGTTTGTGACAATACTTAACAACAAGTATAAGTCTCAAAATTATTTATATTGAAATATTTGAAAAAATATTTTGAAATCTTTGAAACTACTAATTGACTGAATTAATATTGTAAACGACTCCAAAAATCATGCGCAAAACCCAAAAATTAAAAAGCAATACGACGTGATAAAAATCAAAAAATTTCGAAAAACAATCAAAAATAAAAATTGTCTTAAACCATCTCTGTTCGTAATCATCTTTACAATTATGTGTTGTTTTTAAGACACCACTTGTAATAAAATAGATGTTTGTTTTCTGATCTATTCAGTTATTATGTAATAAAAAAAATAGATGAATATTACAAAAATTGGTATAATGATAGTTCAGTGCCACCCATTTTATTCCCATCGTAATCTTATATCTACTAGAATAATTGTAATGAAACCAAATAATTCACTATTATTTAATGATGGAATCCTGTGTTAGTAATTATATACAATAGTTATTTGTGTATCAAGGCCGTAAAGGTTATCTTTTTTGGTCGAATCTGTTGTTTGCGGCCAAAGCGCAGCTGAGGCTGCAATTCAGGTGAGACTAAAAAAAGAACTGTAGGCCGAGGTGCACACAACGTTTTTTAAGCGATCATTACGAAATAATTCAAAATCACATCATTTTATCTATTTATTTCTAAAACATTGCAATTGTAAATCTTAGTTGCCATTGAAATTGTTTTATTTTATTGCCTTCTATCAAGTTGACATTTAAAAAAAATACGTATTTATTTTTTGAATTGCAAGAACTACGGTTGACAGAGGAATATACGTACTATTTAAGCGAAAACTGTTTCTTAAAGAGTTCATCAAGCTGCCCATATAGGTAAATATAAAGTGTTTATGAAATATTTTTTGACAGATCAGCCCCAAAAAAGTAATATCTGACAGATCAGTCCCAAAAAGTAAAATTTGACAGATCAGTCCCAAAAAGTGAAACTTCACGGTCGCAAAAGGGGCCATAAAAACACCTTTTTTGTCATGATCGCCTAAAAAATAATTTATCCTGATTCAATAATAAAATTTGCTTTCAAGTCTCAAAAACAAATAGTATTTTTTATACTGTTGAAAGATATTAATATTTATTTCTGTTTTTATTGAGAAATACCAATGAGATAGTATATTCAGCAAATGTATAATTATTTTTAAATAATTTGAGTCAATTTCCAGGACTGTACAGTCAAAATTAAATTCAATTTACTTGAGAAACAAGATTATTGTGATTTAAATGTTATATATTTGATTGCAATATAAATTAATTATCAAATTTGAATTCAATTGTAACTATTCATTTTTTTATCACAGCCGTTAATTGAATATTCATTTAAGACGCAAAAAAAATATTTTTAAAATATGAATTGATGTTCAAGATATTTTATTTATGTTTCTAATGATACTAGTGGTGAATACCGTGAATCGTTATATTGCTAAGTTTTAACTTTTCCATCCTTGGAGGATCCAGGTAAAATTAATTTGGTACTCTACGCTCCATCCATTTTCTCTTTCTCTCCCCAACCCTCGGAAGGGAAAATAGATCATAACATTTTTTCTTCAGCCATTTTCTCATTCGGTGTATATTTCTTGATATATTCCAGCAGAAAATAATATCATTTTCAGCTTTAAATTAGAATTGAACACTCTGTATATAATTACAGCTTTCTGTTTTCCTTTGTCACATAAATTTCAATGCTAAATATTACATTCCTTTATGCGCACGGTACAAGATTTTCTCTACACGTGAAATTGAAATAGTACACTCTGTATATAATTTAGCTCACAACACTTCTTCCCCACATGTAGATCAAATATGTCATTTCTTCGTGCGCGTTACAAAGCTTTTTCTCACAAAATCAGAATGAACTTCAAGTATGCCATATCTCACATTCCTTCCAGCGCGCGGTGCAACGTTTTCCCTTCACGTAGAATTAAAATAAGACATCCTGTTTATACTTTCAACCTTCTGCACTCTTCCATATAAACTTTGAATATGCCAAATCTCACATTTCTCCGTGCGCGTATACAAAGTTTTCTCCTCAGGAAAAATTGAAATGGAACACTTCTATATAATTTAAGCTTTCTGCACTCTTTCATATAAATTTTAAATATACCAAATCTCACATTCCTCCTTTGTTCATGCAATATACCTAAATATTAGATTTTTTATTTAAATAAATGTCATAATCTGCAAAATTGATAATAATTTATGCTACAAAAACATTAATATTAATCTAAATATAAGAATAATTTTAAACCACCTTGTTCATAGTTATAATTTTAAATTATATATCGTCTCTAAGTACGTATTTGTAAGGAAATAAATGTTTTCTGTTCTATTTATTCATTCCTGTAATTAAACTAAAATAAAATAATTATTACAAATATTACTTTGATTTTATTTTTACCATTTTTTTATATTAGCTAGAATAATTGTATACTAATCTATCATCGCTAGAGTCTTGAATTATTTTGATTGGACAAACACTTCCATTTTATTTTAATGGTAAATTTTGATATTTTTGTCATTAGTTGAAATTATCTGCCCCTAATTAGTTTCGAGTCATATGATTGGTTCAAATTATTTAAGACTCTACCTACTAAACTTCCACGCCTCTTGTGCTACCCGCATCGAACTCTTAAGAATGATGCTGCCCTAGTAGGATTTTTAGTTTAAGCTAGTGAAATCTGTTGCTTCCGATAAACTTTCGCGCCTCTTGTGCTAACTGAATCGAACTCTTTTTAATTCTGCTGCCTTAGTAGGATTTTCAGTTTTTAAGCTAGCGAAATTTGTTGCTTCCAAAGCGACGACAACACTGTGAACGGCATATTTATTTCTGTTTTAATTAAAGGATAGCAACGAGATTAATTATTTTTTAATCCTTTTTATTAATTTTCAGGACCGTATGGCCAAAATTAAACCCAATTAAATTCAGAAACGAGACTATTGTGTATTAAATGTTGTTATTTATTTGAAATTTGAATTAATTATATAGCTCAGAATTAGTTATGACTATTTATGTATTTTACTCATTTACAATCCTTATTTTAAGGGTAGCATTGGTATAGATGCTGCAATACTTACGATTATTGACAAAAGCTGGAATAATTGATTGATGTGGGAATTAAGGATCGCATTAATAAAGAATACAATTATTTGATTATTTAAACGATTTATTAACTGTGTATTCGCTATTTTATTTTTTTACAATTGTTCTTGTTTCAATAAATTAAATTAGGTCTTAATTAACATTTTTTTAGGAACAAAAATTGTATTTTCATGTGTGTTTTAATCTGAAGAATATAAATATATGAATAAACTCCAAAAATCACCAACCATTTTTGGAAAAAATATAATTTCTTATTTGAATGCTTTATTGATAGGTGCTGCCAGCTGGTGGAGAATCTCGAAACTATATTCGTGTAAACTGATTTATTAACACTTTTTGAATTCTCTATTAAATAAAATTACAGTAGCATAATAGGTGAATAAACAATTACTTACTTGCATTCAATAACATATTTTTTATCATTATTTCTCAATAAAAACATTTAGTTTCACACTTGCTCTTTTAATTATTGTAATTACAATAATTACATCCTGATTTAGGTTTCGAAGAAACAGAATCTTTTATCAATATAGATTTAAATCCAAGAAGTATAAATAAGAGAATAAATTCCAACTATTTTTGAAAAAATTGGCAATTTCTTATTTGAATGATATATATTGTTGTTAAATGATTTATTAACAGTTTTGTAATAATTGAAATTATATTTGCATATTGAGCTTCTTTCTTTGAAGATCTCAAAATAATTTAACAGAAATTGGATTTATTATTTAAAGAGGTACTTTATGAAACCCAAACGAGATTGAAAAAAATAACATTTTGAACAATTTTGGCCAACCGTATCCTCAATTATTCTAAGTACAACCTGAAGTTGGCACAGGCTAAGAACGGTCCAAAGGACTACGATTTAAGCCTTCTGATTGACCAAAATGCGAATCAATTTCACATTAGCACAAAAATCGCATTTCATCGTTCATCAATTTATCATAATTAGATTGCTGCAGTTCGAAGATTTCAATTTGTATCTATTCAAGTAATTATGTGAATATATTTGTTGCTTCTATTTTTTGAATTCATTCTGTTCGCACGTCTTCATGGGACTTAGAATCAAGGTTTATAGATATAGAAGGTTGCCTCATTCAACGAATTCAAGATGCGCCTGCGCTACTTCATGACGTAAGCGCTGGACCTACAGCACTAGATAGTCATAGCAGACTCGTCCGCCATCTTGGAGCCCACTGACAAGTCTGTGAAACGTTTAATATCCTTATTTTTATGATTTTGTGTAAATTATGTAGATTTCTAGATGAATAACAAGATTAAAATAGCAGGCAGTTGTGCATTTTGTTCTTTAAGAAATTTATCTGCTTGCATTAATTTTCTGCACAAAATCTGTAAATGTTTAGTATTCAAATTATGGAGTTAAAGTAGGTAGTATGGTGATTTAAACAAATAGGTACCTAGGTAAGTACTTAAATATTTGCTTTGGTCAAAGCAGGTTAAATAATAAATAATAATAAGCAAAAAAAATAAGGTTTTTCTTTATAAGATATCAGTCAAGGTAATGAAAATACAATAAAAATTTAAAAAACATTCAAATCGAATGAAACACTATAACTTGCTTCTTGTATTTGTTTTGTTAGCTCATTTGGAATTGCAGCTGGTGGTTTCATTTTTGTTTGAAATTTCAAAATTCCTAATCCTCAAACCTCTCATAACAGTGTAGTGCTCCAACAAATAATTTGCAATACTGCAAAACTTCGGAAAATTATGACAATCTAGTAGCAAATCATTAAGAATATTACTGAAGTACAAAGATTCTTGCAATAATGCTGACATTTACTCTGAATAATGCACTCAGATTCCGACAATCGAACAGTTAAACTCTAAATTCAAATTGAGGTTAAGTAGCTCGGAATATATTTCTCCACATTCAAATGATGTATTGAGAGATAAAAGTTACTCATCTGTAGAATCAGAACCCGTATCTTGAATGAATAATACAACTGGACCCAGAATAGCCCGTCATTTGAAAATATTTTATTAAATTATATTAAAGTTCACACATCGGTAAACGGCAAACAACTGACAGTGGGCTCCATAATGGCGGACGAGTCTGCTGTGCTTTATCTAGTGCTATAGCTGGACCCTCCACTCTCAGAAGACTATTATCTGGATACGATAAAACACAGTAACATGCTGCTGAATTGAATTTTTGGATAATCTTTTATTTTTGCAAAATCCCTATGTCTGTCATCTTGTGTAGAGAAAGAAGAGTATATTTTGCAGAATGAAGAATGGTTTTATTCTAAGAAATATAAATTGTTCTATTAATAATAATGTACATACAAATAAAATAAATATAATAAAAATAATTGAAACTCACATATTTCACTAAAAATAACTACGAATTCAGAATTTGAGATATTAGTTTGCAATAGAGATATTAAAAATTGAAATATACACGCAAAATTATCTGGATTATTTACATTGTTTAAATTATTATGACTTGAACCAGATAATATGTGTTGATTTCAAAGATTGAGGGCTTTTTTCATCGCTTGCTGATAATTTTATCTGACATTAAAAACCATGGCTACGATTGTTGGAGCACTTGTAATCATAGCTATCAGTCGCCAGACAAATTTATAAGAAAGCGGTGAAACAGATCGCAGGTATCTTGTAAGTAGATATTTATTTTACATTACAAATAATACGAAACGTACTGAAAACAGAAACTATTCGAATGATAGACGAGTAAATTTCATTCTAAGCTGTTGTAATTGTATACAGGTAAAAAGCAGAAATGTTTGAAAAATACATTCATTCAATAGTTCCGTTTTTAAATCGCGGGTGTAATCTTCTTCCGAAAAATGTTCGGAACAAATATGGCATGCATTTGCATTCCATTTCCCATCTCTCTTACATCGTTGCACCCATTGTTTTCTGATGCACTCGTTTGTCGGAAAACTGTGGTATGATATTTGCTGCGATGATTTTTTTGTCTTGGTCAAACTATTATCACACGTTGCAACAGTACATCACGTTCCTGGCATCTTTGATTATAATAACTATTGGAAATTAGAATGAATTCTCAATCTAGAAAAGTTTTATTTACCTTGGATTAAATATGATTAAATGCAGAGGCAGATTTAGCTAGATTTAGGCGCCCCTCTTGCTTTTGATGAGCTCCCTTAGATGAACATTGCATAGCATAGAACATAAAAGTCAAACCAACTGTTAGGTTCTTGGAAGTTATAATGAAATTCTGAGAAGGATATCGGTTACCATAAATATTTCTTCTTAGAACTTGGATTGAAGCCAAAATAAATCATGTCTACTAGAGGGATAATTAAGTTTTTCTCCTAATTCGTGTTAAATCAAAATAGGAAGTGTATATATTTTGCCTTAAGATTAATGTTAATTTTTATTCATTCTTCAAAATTTGGCGCCCTCTAAATTCTGGGAGCCGAAGTCTGAGTCGCATAGGCCTAGACCTAAATCTGCCTCTAAGTAAATGTGGTTATTAATTCAAACAAAAGTGCTAGAAAAAAATATAAATATATCATTCTACTTGTTAGACAGTAGCAGCCTATCTCTCTGGGTCTAGCGCTGACGTCATTTATCTCCACTACTACTCCCACCACCGAATACACAAAGCTTACGGGATTGAGGCAACCTTTGTATGTATAAACCTTGGCTTAGAATGACATTCATAAAACAGCCCATGCTCACAATGAGCTAGAACGAGACAGCAATGCTAAAATGTCTCGTATAGGAGCGACAAACGAAGCCCACACCTGCAAATAAGTTCAAGTTTATTTATAATAATTTCTAAATATACAGTATGATTATTTGGTGCAAATTTTTATTGATGGATTAAACTAGAAAAAAAACGTTCAAACCAACATAAACAACAAAGTATTACCTATTTTTTATAATAAATTAAAACAATACATAATGGTTTTTCATAAGCAATTTTTAATTTCAATCAACTATTGAACGGGGATGAATTTCAAATCAGATACCGCAATATAAACATACTTTTATTTATTAGAAGTAAACATTTTAGTTAAATAATCTATCTATACATATATTATGAACACTCTGTACAATAAAAAAGAAATATTTTTATACAAATAAGAATAATATCACAGACTTGAAATACATTTGATTGTCCATAACGCAAAAGTAATTACATTCTCAATTGTTGATCAGCTTTGAGTACTAATGTAATTAAGACAACAGCAAAGAATTGTGTACATAGATATGGGGATGTATTGGCGATGACCTCCACTAGTTTGCATTGCTGCCGGTTGTTCACCTTGAACACAAAAAAATATAGAAGCTAGTATCATATAAGATCAATTTCAACCCTTTATCTTTTGACCTTGATGATATGAGGGGTTGAATAATGCAACAAACATTTGTGCGACATAATGAACTTATGTAATATCATGTATCATATTTGACAGCTCTTATCTCCTAAAATAATAATCGTAGAGAAATACATCAAACGCTGTCGAATAGCTTAAACAGTCTGATTTTATAAAAATATAATTTCAACCCCACATTGAACAACCCTAGTACATAATAAAATAAAATTATAAATCCGGAATTTCTGTCTGAATTTTATAAAGTAACAATCGTGAATAGGAAGCCTAATGCTGAAAGAGCAATTTATGTAGTGCAGCTTATTCAGAAATCAGTTTCAGTCTTGATCTTTCAACACTGCTGCTGTAAGGGGTTGAATAATGCAGCCGAAAATAAGTAAGACTTTCAAAGCTGGTATATAAAAAAATAATTTTCTTAAAATAGTGAATCAGGCGCCAATAATCAATAATCAAAAATCAGTTTTAACTCCTGATATTTCAATCCTGTTTTTATAGGAGGGTTGAATAATGCAACAAAAATCTATCACATTTTGAAAGTTCGAATTATCGTAAAATAGTAAACCAAACGCCGATAGAAAGATTATGTCGTATTTCTCAAAATAATAATCGTAGAATGATGATCAAATATTGACAAAAAGGAATGTAGCACCATTTATTATTGATCTAATTATAAAGGGGTTGAAAATGCAAATAAAATTGTCATATTTCGATGGCTAATATCTTCTGAACTAATTGTCATAGAATGATGGAAAAAATATGTAACAAAATGTATTATATATGTAGTTAGTTTGAGCCCTCTATCTTACAGATTTGCAACTCTAGAAGATTGAAAATGTGTTAAGGCCGGTGAATGGAAGTTTTATTGCTTCCATTAATCTAGATAAGGTGTTCTGGGCTTTGAATACTTTTGGATCAAAACATCTACAAAAAACTTGAATAAAACCGAGGTTACTTGTAAAACAAAGCAATGTAAACACCTAGTTCGCATGTGGCAACTCCAGCGACAGCATTCATTTTGGAAGTGCTGTTTAATAGAAAGTCGAGATATTCCTTGAATGAAATATAAAAATAAGTTCCATACCACAAGTTCGAGAAGCAGTACCTACATCGACGAGCTGCCCTATATGTGTCTTTCCACTAGTGGAAAGAAATAATAGTCGGTGCAGCAATTCGGATTCACTGCATGGAACGAGATAGAATAAAATTGGAACTCAAAATCAAGAAAGAAATTTGGCATCAGCTTGCAAAATTGGATGGTGGAGAGCTCACTTCCTTCTAGAAGAAAATTAGCCTCGAAATTGGTAGTAATTTGATTTGGATCATTTTTGTTAACCTGGTATCAAGAATAGAGTCGAAATGTACGGATTAAAGAAATAATAAACTATTTTCTTTTGCCATAGCCGATTTCTTTCTCAAGCATCTATCAAAAATAAGAATTCGCCCCATTTTAGATATTCCATCTCGATAGTTAATAATGATAAATATCGTAAAAAAGATTTTGTTCACTAAATTTGCCTTATTTAATAAGAGCCACACTAAAATGTAAAGAAAATTGACATAATTCGATAACTTACAACTTCTGAACTAATAGACGCTGATAGAAAGAATCAGTGGTGTATTGGCAAATGCCATTGTGGGAACGCTGAATATATTTGACAAATTTTCCAGTGTGGGAACGCTAAATATATTTGTCAAATTATAAGTCGTGCTTATATGCTTTACTAGAATGCCTACAATAGCCAAAGAGCATAGAATTAGGATGTATCTGAGCTCGCTGATTAACGCAGTGGCGTAGCGACTATAACTGGCGCCCGGGGCACGACATACTATTGCTGGCGCCCCCTCTCCCCCCATCCCTCAAGAATCTCATAATAGTATTATAATATATAGAATAATTTATAAATTCTCTTGAAGAATCAAATCATAATTTAAAGGTTTTATATTTTGGTTTAAATTCTGTATACTTTATTCATTTTTGACGTTTTGACTTCATCAGAAAAACAGTGATACAAATATAAATTAGGCAAGTATCTGGAAAATTGGAAATATACATAATAGTGGATGTGAAAATGTGGATTCGACATTAAGTGCAGAAAGAACAAAATTTCTTTGGAATTCACCCAAATAAACCACATGGAACAGCCTAATTAATATAACACAATGACGATGACCCGTTTTTGCAGACGCACACTGTTCCAATGCACAAAAACGTCTTAAAATTTTGTCCACCAAAAGAACCAAGTCTTAATGATGTACATGAATGTGACAATAATAAAAATCAAGACAAATGAATATCTTACAAATCATGTTTGTATATTATTCATTATAGAAAGCCAAACATTTTCCAACTCAAAACCATCAGTATGGTTGAAATTATTCGAATCTTCAATTATTTCAATCGCTTCTCTGACTAATCTACTATGAACGATGAGCACCTTGCGATTAATCTTGTTCCTTCGAACTTGATCTCACGCAAAAATTCAATAACATGATCAGCAACTAAAAATTTATTTGGATAATTGAGTCTTATGCACCTCCTATGTTCAGCAATACGTGTGCTAACAGTTCTGTCCGTCTGACTACAGGTACTAGGATCTTGTGAATACCCGAAGATTTTAAGAGAATCACGTCCTTCATAGATCTCATGAAGTGCTTAATTCTCATTATAGGAAAGTGGGCAACTTTGAAATTATATCTGGACAAGATCCTTCCAATCTTCTATTGAACTTTACTCACATAAGGTTAAGAACTATAATTTCTCATGTTATTATCTACAACAATAGCATTGGTAGATTTTGGTCGACGTACTTTTTTAATGCAATGATAACTCAAACCATTTCTCTGAAATATAACTCCTAGATTATTATTCTCTTCATCAAGTTTATCAGGGCGACAAATATTATTAGCTCTTTGGAATCGACATTGTTCTATACTTCTGTGAAGGATAGTAATAAGATTCAGAATGAATATATTGGTTTGTGTATGTTGGCTTCCTATAAACAGTGTGTAGGATTCTGCCATCATTGCTTCGTTCTAGATTGAACATAATTCAAATAATTCAAAAAACTTTCCAAATGGGATAGGGTCCTTGTGTGTTATATTATTCAATTAATTCTTTTTTCACAATGATATTAATCGTCAAGACTCATATTATTGATTCATCTGTTTGAGGTTGTTTCACATAGTTTTTTCCTCAGACCTTGAATGGATGACATAAGAATTTTATTCTTTCTGCATTAAATGTGAAACATACGTTTTCACATCTGGTATTCTGTATATTTTCAATTATCAAGATACTTGCTTTGTTTATTTTTGTATCATTGTTTTTCCGATGGAGACTCTGGGATAGAGAGTCGAAACGTCAAAAATAAATAAAATATACAGAATTTGAACTAAAAAAACCTTCCTAATATATAGAATTCACTCGAAATATGAATATAATAATTATTATTAATTAAGGATATGCTTCCCAGAAATCGATCAAAACAGCAATTGAAATTCGGAAAATCTTGTTCGTCTTGGAGACCATTTGGCGCCCCTTCGTGAGTGGCGCCCGGAGCATAATAGACCCACTTGCACCCCCCTTGCTACGCCACTGGATTAACGCTGAGTTTTGAAGCTGTGAGAAACCAGTGTGGAAACGCCGTTCCCACGCGTTCCCGCTCTACGACACCAATGGAAAGAATATATAGCAAAAATTATTATAAAGCTAGTTTCAGCCCTCTATCTTACAGATTGGTAAGTCTAGAGGGTTGAAAATACAAAAAACGATATACATCTGTAGCATAATTTATTAAGGAACTAGTTTTTGCCCTCTATCTTACAGACTTGCAGATCTACAGAGTTTAAAATATTTCGATAACTTATATCTCATAAACTAATACTTAGTAGTAGAATGATGTACTGAACGCTGATGAAAAAAATATATAGTAAAATTTATTTTAAAGCTAGTTTTAGTCCTCTGTTTTACCGATTTACAAATCTAGAGGGTTGGAAATGCAAAGAAAATTAACATACTTCGATAGCTTATTTCTCCTGAACCAATAATCGTAAAGTGATGGACTGAACGCTGATTATTAATCATTAAGCCACATGCAATGCTTATTCTTTTAATTTAACCCTATCAAAATAGAGGGCTGAAAATGCAACAAAAAACTGTCACATTTGGAAGCTTAGGTCTCTTTAAATAATAATCGTAGATAGATAAAACAAACGCTGATAAAGAGATTGTACGGAAACGTTTATTATGGAACTAGTTTAACCGTGCAAAGGGCTAAATAATGCGACGATAATCTGTCGTATTTGGAGGCTCACATTTCACAGAGAAATAATTGTAGCATAATGAATTCCATGCTAAAAGGAAGCTTATGCAGTGCCATTATAAAGTTTTAACTCTTCATCAATCAACTCTTCCGATATAGGAGGTTAAATAATGCAGAATAGTATATTCTACAATAAGTATTGGAATAGCCTATATTCTGAACGAGCGAAAAGTTTGTAATCCGAGCCGAAGGCGAGGATTACGGTTCGCGATTGTGGAATACGCCATTCCAAACATGTTGTAGACTATACTTTCTCTAACAAGGTTTTGGAAACTCACCAATATTTCAGAGGAAACTTGAAAAATTATTAAATGTCAAACGTCAAATCCAGATATGAATACTTGAATTGTTAGGAAGTAACCATGGTAGTAGCCAAACTAACAGCTTCTGATTCGTCGAAATGATTCTAAAGGCTTACAGAATCATTCTGAACGGCATACGGAATCATTCTAAACGATTTATTAGAATTTCATTCGTTCCAACTTAATTTTTGGTTATGGAATATTCAAGTTCCAAAACAGTGTTGGAGAAAAATCTGACATAATTTGGAAGCTCATATTCCTTGAATCTTCTATTTCAATACGCCAGTTAAACGGGTGACATACGCAATAGAGTTGTTGTCTGGACAACGCAATTGTCCGATATGTGTAAAGATCGTGCTGACTGGAATGGAAATTTGTCTAAGATTCGAGAGCCAATAGCCAGATGTATAAACAGGGAATTGTGTCGAATTGGGACAGTATAAGCAATTGGGAATAATTGAGGATGATAGGTCGGTTACGGAGTTTGCAAAAATGAACTAGACGAAGTGAACCAGTAGAAATAAATGAGAAGAGTTAGAAATGTATAGGCAAACAGTTGGAAATAAATAAGAAGCTGTGGAAATTAATGGAAGACAGTGATGTTGCCTAAATAATAGAATAAGTATAGTGTCAGTTACAAGTAGAAACATTGAATAGTGGACATAATTTTAGTTATATAAATGTATCTGAGGTGAAAATAAATTATTAATCCACGAACGACTTAAAGTTTCGTTACACAATAATTGTAAAATAATGACTCATTTATTCTGAACCACTTCCAACCCTTCATCTTCTAATCCCAAACGTAGTTTTACGTATCCTTTTTTTTTAAGCGTAAAATTTATTCATCATTTTTATTTGAATCTTGAAATAAACCAATATTGTTTAAACTTTATATAATTTGAGTTTTCTTACCATTTAGAACATGTACAAATACAAAAGCTGGTGTGGCATTGGACGGGACGCAAGTATAGTTTCCAGAATCAATCAGGCGAGCTTTTGTGATAAGTAATCGACTAGTTGTTCCCGAATCAGTTTTTTCGGTTTCCAGACTAATTCCGCCTCTTTGTGAATCAAAATCGACTGGAAATATATCATGGAACCATTGCACGCTTGAAGGAGGTACAGAATAAATATTTACAGAACAAGTAAGGGAAATTGTGCTGCCTTTTTTGACATATACATCTGAAGAGCCCCAAATAGTAGCTGCTGCATTTTCTACATTCAGCATTACCGCCATATTGATTTTAGGCTCTGTGTTCACTTGACACTCATAAATACCAGCGTCGTGATTTTGGACGGAGTCTATTTGGAGGTTCCAATCGTCTGTGTGGTCTCCATGGATGACGCTGAATCTAGCATCCCCTGTATAAGTATGTATTCCTGATGTAAGAATGTGGAGGTCCCGTTTTCGCATCCAGGAGACGGTCCGGTGTCCAGGATGTTTCACTCGACATTCCAAGACGACTGATTGGCCTAATATTACACTGACATTGCGAGGGCCTATGTCTACGAAATAGGGCTTCATTCCAACTGGTTCCGGACTTGAAGTCACCGGAAATACTCCTGCTAGACTGCCCAACACTACAAGAAAAAAACTAAATTAATATACATTTTTATTGAGTTCTGCCTCAAACAAAGACGTAGAACTACGTTGACGGTTGGACAATATGAACAATAATCCAAATTACTTATTTTCAATTGAATATTTGTATTCCGAAAGATAAATATTAGGCAGAATATTGAATCCATGAATAACGCTCACTTCCAACACGCATGCGCATTGCTTATTGATGCATTCAGTCGCCAAGTCAAAGTTTCTAATGGGCACACTAGCTCTCAAACAGTAGATATGTGAACGGTACGAGCCATGCAGACCTAATTTTATTAAAATTTGTTTTGTGATTAATGGCGCTGATTAAGCTTTCTAAAAGAGTTTGATTCATAATTCTACAATTATTATTCCAAAAATTTTATAAGCTTTCAAAATGTGATAGATTTTAGCTGCGTCGTTTAACCCCTACACCACTAGGACTTAAAGAGGAGGGGTTGAAACTACTTTAATAACAAATAGCATTTCATAAGCTTTCTGTTATCGTTTGTCTCATGATACTACGATTATTATCGTATAATTTGTGTGGTTTTAGTTATTTATGCTACTATATTTAAGTATTGAATGAAACAGGGTTGGAATTTGTATCATAATTTATAAATAACCACATAGCTTTCTGTCAGTGGTAGATTCATTATTCTACGTTTATTATTTTGAGAAATATAAACTTTGTAAGTTTGGAATATTTTTGTTCTATCATTTAGATCAAGGGTTAAAACTGTCTTGTATTACATAAACTTTTTATCTGCATTTATTCTTCAGTATACGATTATTACTTCAGGATATCATTTAGATTTTGGTCCTAGCTCTGGTTTCTGGCCCTTCCGTGTATAAAAATTAGGAGCAAGGGGTTGAAACTTGCTTTATAAATGGTTCTACATAATCTTTCTGTCAGCATTTAGTTCATCATTATACGATTGTTAGGAGATTCAGACGGAATGATTTAGATTTTAGAATATTGTCTAGGTTTTGGTTTGCAGCCCCTAACCAGGGACGTCTTCAACCTATTGGAGGCCCTGGGTACATTAGGATAATGGGGCCCCTATGAACCTGACACAGCACTATTTTGTTGAAATAGACAAAGAAATGAGATAAGCAAAGTTCTAGATTCATTATTATTTCTCTATAGTCACATTAAATAAATAGATAACACAATATAATCCACAGGTAACTGCTTAAAAATCTATATTGATTGAAGATGTACCACACAATGAATTTCAACAGAAAATTCTTCATTGAAAATATGATTCTTCAATCTAATGAAATAAAAATAGCAAAAGGAGAACTAATGCTCATGCCATCAACCAAACCAGTAATATTAATGGAGAGTTTCATCATTTATATCCGCAACTGCAGTAGCATCCGAAAAAATTTCATTCTTATCTTCGAATATTAACACATTTTTTGACTACATCCTAGCCAAAATTGAAAATAAACTACCGAAAAATTGGACAAATTTCAATCACAATCTTATCAACCCTGATAGGTTTTCCCACAAACACTCCACATATGAGCAGTTCGCATCCATTTTGCCCCAAACCAACAGAGAGAATAGCGACGAGAACAAGTATGTTTTATTGTCGCATTGCTTTCCTCTCCCGTCTCCACTATGCGATGTTTTATATCATTCTCATTCATTTTTTGAAATTTAATCTAAAATTGACTTTTTGAGTAGCTATTTTACATCTCTAAAATAGTTTTATTTGCACAAATGATTAAATTTCAATAAATAGTTTTTTTTTGGTTTTAATTCTGTATATTTATTTTTATTTTGACGTTTCGACTTTCTATCCGAATTTCTTCTTCAGAAAAATTGATACCTTCTTGCCTTGTTTATTTTTGTATCATTTTTTCTGAAGAAGACTTTCGGATAGAAAGTCGAAACGTCAAAATAAAAATAAATATACAGAATTAAAACCAAAAAAATCTATTTATTATAATATAATTCTGAAAGCATGTATAGATGATTTAATTTCAGTTTGGTTTATTACTTTTATCATATAAATATGGGTGCTCTTCCATCATATTCATGATATGAATGTCTTTTTTCTGACAGTTGTCAATTTGGATTTTCTGACATATCAATCAATGTATACGATTGGCTGGATTTATAATGGGGAAGATCTAAATTCGTAAATTAAATCCATCATAAATCAGCCTTTAAAATGCGTGTGCTTGTATTCGTCGCTCTTCTCTTCCCATTTATCTTCGCTTGTATCGCTGCTCTACTATGCGGTTACCCTTCGATCTGTCACGTTCAGTTTTACATTGCTATAGAAATCCTGCGAGTAATGAATATCGGTTATCGTAGGGTAATCTGGTAAGAACCAAGGGGCCCCTATCGATTTCGGGGCCCTGGGCAGATGCCCAGAGTGCCCAGTGAGAAAGAGGGGCTCCTATCAAATTTGACGGTTAGAAGATGAGAAAAATACTGATTTAAGAATAAATGGTATTATTTTAGCTCTCTATTACCATTTGTTTTATAACTCTACGATTATTTTTATAGAAGATATAGGCTTCAGGAATGTGACAGATTTTCGTTGCATTATTCAACATCAACACACTTTACTGGCAGGACTGGAGGAATATAAAGCACTGAAATCGATTTTATAACAAATGGCACTAAATAAGCTTTCTACCAATGTTTGATTTGTATTTTAGGAGAGTTGATACGTGGCATGCAGAGATATAAATCTGCAGCAGTGCCATCTACCATAATGCAGCCGGAATGGCAGATTTGAAGACATACAGGTCACTGTGAAGTGATCTTTAAAAAATGGAAGAATCATCTAGATGATGAAAGCGTATTTTTGACAGCACATGAATGCTTGTTACCTCAGAGATTTCGCAAATTACCATCTCTCACAATTACTGAGCTTGAAATCAAGCAGTTTTGGCAAACTTACGAAACAGCAGCTTCCATTTAGTACTAGTTTTAAGTTGACAGTTTGATAGGTAGGTGATTTATACATGTACAAACTCAAAAATACCTTTTATTCTTCATTGTTTAGTTATTGACTGACAGGAGGTCAAGTGCTGTACCTTAAAATTAAAATTTGCTCTTTATCAAAGCTATATAAAAAAAATACACCAAAATTGAACAAATTTTCAACCAATAATAGTGATTCATTCTAATAATATTCAAATTTGCGTCAAACAAGTCATTGAATGAATCTCGGACAGATTTGACAACTGTACATAATAAAAGTGACACCCCCGGCTAAAGTTGTAACTAAATTTTTACCTACTTTAATAAATTTTAGTTGCCATATCCCTAATGTCATATATATCCATGGGCATTGTTTCACTTGAAATAAGTAATTGAATAATTTAATTTAGGCGCTATTAAATTCACTTTGGCTGTCTGGCTGGCTGGCTGGCTGGCGTGACGCTGAGTTCTCAGCAACTATACTATTTACAGACTTGAAACTAGTACTAAATAGAAGCTGCTATTTCGTAGGTCTGCACAAATTGCTTTAATTCAAGCTCAGTGATTGTGGAAGATTAAATTATTCAATTACTTGTTTCAAGTGAAACAATGCCCATAGATATATATGACATTAGGGATATGGCAACTAAAATTTATTAAAGTAGGTAAAAATTTAGTTACAACTTTAGCCGGGGGTGTCACTATTATTATGTACAGTTGTCAAATCTGTCCGAGATTCATTCAATGACTTGTTTGACGCAAATTTGAAGATTATCAGAATGAATTATTATTATTTGGTCGAAAATTTGTTTACTTTTGGTGTATATTTTTTTTTTATATAGCTTTGATAAAGATCAAACTATCATTTTGAGGTACAGCACTTGACCTCCCGTCAGTCAATAACTAAATAATGAAGATTAAAAGGTATTTTTGAGTTTTTACATGCATAAATTATGTACCTATCAAATAGTCAACTTAAAACTAGTACTAAATGGAAGCTGCTGTTTCGTGAGTTTGCCCAAACTGCTCGATTTCAAGCTCAGTAATTGTAAGAGATGGTAATTTGCGAAATCTCTGAAGTAACAAGCATTCATGAGCTGTCCAAAATGCGCTTTCATCATCTAGATGATTCTTCAATTTTTTTCACGGAGTTAAGACGAATTCATTTGGAATTTTGCCTAATTATTGTTTTTTATGCTACCATATTCGAGGTTTGATAACTCAGGATTGAAATCAGTTTTATGATAGGACATATTAGATTTCTGTTAGCGTCTGGCTCATTGATTTAATAATACGATAAGATTTTGGAACCTTTTTCCGTTTTTAGCGCATTTTTGCCAAAAGCACTTTGGCTGGCGTGACGCTGAGTTCTCAGCAACCACAGCACTTACAGACTTGAAACTGATAATAATGAAAGCTGCTGTTGTGTAGGTTTGCACATACTGCTTGATTTTTTTATTCATACATTCAGTTTTGGGTAAAAAATTAAATAAAAATTCAAAACGTGATTACTGCTCAAAAATCTGAAAATTAATGCATTATAAGCGACATGCCAGTAATCTAATTTTATACCCTAAATTTCGAGGTGATATGAATAAGTACCCATTTTAGGGTAGAAACTATTTATCTCAATATCCAGCGAGTTACGCAAGATATTGACATGCGGTTTTCAGTGATAGCATCGGAATGAATTGAACTTTAGTTTTTATGATCAATATAGGTCAGTACATGACCATCCGTTACTCATTTTCTCAAATCTATAGTTTTGGAGGTGATTGCACTCAATAGTCAATTGTCAGGGATTTTCTATCAAATAACTTTGATAAACGCCAAATTATTTTTTTAGAGTATAGCACATGATCTCTCGTTAGTCAATTACTAAATAATGAAGACTAAAAGATCGTTTTGAGTTCGTATAGAATAGTCACAACTTGAAATTGGAAAACTAAATGAAAGCTGCTCTTTCGCAGGTTTGCTCAAACTGCTTGATTTTAAGCTCAATGATTGTGGGGGATAGTAATTTGTAATATCTCTGAACTAACAAACATTCATGAGCTGCAAAAATGCGCTTTGATCATCAAGATGGTGCTTTAATTTTTAATGCTTTTATTCTTTAGGGTTAAGTGATATAGGGTTGAAATTTATGAATAACATTACATAAGCCTTCTACTAGCATGTCCTACACTAATTTTTTCACGGAGTAAAGACAAAATCATATATATTTTTTCCTAATTATTGTTTTCTATGATGTCATATGTAAAGGTTGAATAATACAGAATTGAAATCAGTTTTTTAGTAAGACACTATTTACCATGTAAGTAAAAAAAACTATATATGCTTTTTATTGGCGTTTAGCTTACTGCTCTACGATTATTAATTCAGAAAATAAAACTTTTTAAATTGGGATAAATTTCAATAATCTCTCTATCAGCGTTTGTTTCTTTATTGTTTGATTATTATTTCAAGAGATTCAGACAAAATCATTTGGAATTTCGTCGTGGTTTTGGTTTTTCGCCTCTAACGTATTTGAAGAATAGAATATAAGGGTTTAAGCCAGTTAAACAGTAAATTGTATTTTTTTAGCTCTTTAACAATGTTAAGTTAATTATACTACGATCATTATTTCAATAGATATAAGCATTCAAAGTGTGACAGAATATCTCACTCCCTTCGCTGGAAGCGTTGAAAGATCAAAGGTTAAAACTAATTTATTAATATATTGGACTAATAAGCTTGTAATCAACGTTTATTTTATCATTTGAAGCTCATTATTTTAGAAGATATATCATTTTAAAATGTGATGAATTTTCGTTGCAATATTTAACTCCTTGTATTGGCGAGTTGAGAGATCAAGAGTTGAAACTGATTTTATTATTAATTTGACTACATAAAGTACCTACGTGAGTTTGGTTTATTATTTTACGATTATTAATTCCGGAGATGCAACGTTTCAAAGAGCAACATGTATGAGACATGAAGCCCCTTCATTGGGCCAGAAAATACGTAGTTCTACGTCAACATATTAATTGAAAACAGTATTGTAATCAATGTGGTCAAAAATAAGAATTACTCACCGTTTGAACAATCCAGAAATTTCATTGTTATAATCAATACAATAATAGAATGATATTTGATAAATTCAGCCATTTTCAGGATTCATTTATTTTATCCTGAAAGAACACATAAAAATATTATTATTTAATAATAACCAGATATTTTAAATTGTTAATATATGATGGATTTGCTTGATTTCAACAGATGGAGCTGGATATAAATCAAGAACGCTTTATTGGATCTAGTTGTCAATCAAATACCTCAAAAAAAAAACTTATTTCATAGGACTTTGAATTTTTAGTAAATTATTCACTAAATGATTTTTTTGATAATGGATTAAATCAAACAAAATTTTAGAATTTTTTTTTGGCACAACTGTTGTTTCTAAAAACTGTTGAAATATTAATTATATCAAATGTAGTTTTTTTAGATGATAATTTAAATATTTACGAGTTAGTTTCAGAACTTGATAAGAGATGACAGTAAGCTACATGTTTGGAATTTGTTATTAAAAAATATTTTTTTGGCTAAATGGTTAACTTGACATGAAGATTGTACTGAAATAAATTGTTCGATTTATTATTTTAGAGTGGGTTTTCCCAAAAATCAACGAATTTTCCATTTTCATTATATTAGTAATTGAATGATTCTTATTTTACTGACAGTTCTCGCTGAAAAATTAATTTTGAATACAATCATTCCTTTTTGTGTGCGGTAAACATACGTTAAATGAATTGAGTGATTACCTTAGATAAAAATCGTTGTATAGATCACTTTTGAATCGCCTTATAACATTCGTATACATTGTACATTTAATATATAATATTTTGAGTTTATCTTGACACAAATTGTAGATAGAAGTAATCCGGGCACTGGACGACTGTGCGCACATTCAAACCCCGGATCGAATCCCCACCAGGAGTTGTTTTGCGACGGCGTAAGAGCGTTCCGACGCCCGGTGACGCCATCAACTACCCTTAAAAATTGTTAAGCGAAAATCAAACACGCTATGACACACAAACAGAAAATTATTCATTTATTACAGAAAAAAATGTAATTGCATGGTTATTCCAGCGTAGTTAGTCGTATCGCTAGTTTTTGTACACTAAAGATAAATGAGCGAGCGGAATACCTTTTATTCTGCTACTTTTTTATGTAATAGAAAATATATAGTAAATAGTTTTTCTATAACAATCGTTTGATGATGAGCTTGTTTCTAGCATCAATTATAGTGCTATAATTCATTATTCTACTTCAAAAATAGATAGAAGAGGTCTCTGAAAATGTCATTTGGGGTATGAGATTTATCGCGTCCAATAATCGAGCCCTAGATTCGAACTCAGCTCACGATCCAAACCGCCCTTCTTTATTGTTATATTCTACGCGTTTATACGCATACTAAACAATTGAAAATCACTGCTTAGTATTGGTCAATTCGAGCTGAATGTTTATTCTACTAGTGTGAAAAAAAAAATCTGCATTAGGATGCTGGTAAATTTAATTAGAAAATTCCTGAGCGCAATTCGACCATTAGTTTTCCAATCGGATTCATTGAAAATACCGAAGAAGGCTTTGGACTTCAGATTTATAACCCACGAATGTCTATTGACGATAATTTATTTTTTAAGGAGTCACGTTACAACTTATTTGTATTCTACTTCTTGTTTTTTTTTTGACATAATAACGCCGCAAATGTATTAAAGAGATTTAATTTAATTTATTATTATAATTTTACATTTGGAGTTGTTTGAGAATAAATGAACAGAATTTGAAGAATCAGTTGCCTGGATTTATGTAGGCGATCAAATTGTTAGGCCAACTGTACTAAACAGCTCAAGTCGTTCTTCAACTGTTCTACTTTAAAGTAGAATTACGTCTTTTCTGGTGGTATAGGGGGTTAAATGATTTGATGAACATCTTTTGCATGCATGTCACACTTTGAAAGTCTATATTTCCTAAATTAGTACTTGTAGAATGGTGTATCAAAAGCTGATAGAAAACTTATGTAATGAAATTTAATATCAATCTAGTTTTGAGTTTCAACTTTCAACCCTAGTAAAACAAAGGGCTAGAGGCTAGATAACGCAATGAAAATCTTCCACACTTTGAAAGCCTATCTCTTGAATTAATAATCGTGAAATAATTAACTAATGCTGATAGAAAGGTCGTACAGTAAACTAATTATGAAACTAGTTTTAACCCTTCATGTTCCAATCCTTGAATACGTGAATAGGAAAATTAAAACTTGGAAAATCATGTTTGATTTTCTTGAAATAATTAACAAACGGTGATATAAAGATTAAGTACTGTCATTTATCATAGAACCAGTATCAACCCTTGATCTTTCAAGAGGGTTAGAGGATGCAACAAAAATCCATCCACTTTGGAAGCGTATATCTTTTGAAATAATAATCGATGGAAAATGAATTGAACGTTAATATAAAGCTTATATAATGCCATTTTTTATAAAACTGATTTCAGCCCATTTATTCCAATTTGGTAATATAGTGGGCTAAAGGGTGCAATGATTATCTGTCATCCTTAAATATTATATCTCCTAACATAATGATCGAAGAACAATGAAAGAAACGCTTGCAGGAAGTCCATGTAGTGGTATTTATTGTAAATCTAGTTTCAATCCTTTGTCTTTCATTTCAACTCTAATGATACAAAAGGCTGTATAGTGCATTAGAACTCCATTACAATTTGAAAGCTCATATATCCAGAAAAAATATCGTAATACAATGACTTAAGAACTTATTGAAAACTTGATCTTTTAACGACGCTTATGAATAAAGTGTAAGTTAAAGCAACAAAAAACTCTCATAATTTGGAATCCTATAACTTTTACAATAATAATTGCGGAATGAGGAACCAAATGCTGATAGGAAGCTTAAGTAGTGTCATTTACTATAATGCTGGGGCCACATCTACGCCTAATGCCATTAATTGGCGTTGTTTAACAATAAACACATTGTCAATCACAATATATCAATTGTCACATAACGCCTCAATTAATGGCATTAGACGTAAGTGTGGCCCCTGCGTAAAATTTCTTTCAAGCCCTCATTTTCTAACCCTGATTTGTAGATGGAGTTCAATAGTCAAAACAAGAATCTGTCGCACTCTCAAAAGTTATATTGCATGAAATAATGATTTTAGGATTATGAAATTAACGCAAAGAGAAAGTTCACACAGTACTATTCATAATGAAACCAGTTTCAATCCTTTATTTCTCAACTCGAAAATATGGTAGCACATTTAATACTGAACGAATTTCCATGAGATTCTTTGTGAATTACCTAAATTGATTATTAATACTACTATATAGTTGAATTTGAGTAATTGAATTGCAATATTATTGTAACACTATGCTGATGATGGGTGCATTGATACCCGAAACGTCTTTTGTCAAATAAATATTATTATAATAAGCTTGGATTTCTGATGGCCTACATTTCATCCCATTTTTAAAATAATGATGGTATAATAACGTACTGAACATTGATAAATATATTTAGAACAAACAACCTTTGAGATGCCAGCCCCTAGTACTCATAAGAGGGTTATATAATAATGCAATGAACATCAGTCACACTTCGAGAGCCTATATCTTATGGAATAATAATCGTGAAAAAAGTAAACGAAATGCTGATAGAAATTTTATGTTTATTTTAAAACTAGTCTCAATCCTTGATCTTTCGAATTTGATGGTATATGGGGTTAAATAATTTGTAATATATTGATAGCTTATATGTTCTGAAATGATAGTCACAGAATAATACGACAAACACTTCATTTTTCAACATTGATAATATATGGGCTTAAATGATGAAACAAAAATCTGTTACTCTTTGAAAATTCATATCACCTAAAATAAGATTCCTAGAATAATGATTGAACCCCGACATAAAGCTCAAATAGTACTATTTATTATTGTAATGAATAGAGCCTTTATAGGCTATATGCCAGATAAACGCAAATGGATCATATGCACTAAAAATGTAGGGGCGTCTGGTGGAGTTTCAGGAAGCCCACTAGAGCTTTCTAGAAGCTTCGAGAAACTCTAGGCGGGGAGCCAAAAAAAATATTGGTAATCCAGATACGGAGCTGAATAGCAAACCAGAGATAAATAAGATGCAGTGAAAATAAAAAGTGTTACTGTGTAGATAATGATAAGTGATAATGTCTAGTTTAACGTCGGTTACAATTAAAAGTATTTATTAATGGATATTTTTAGTTATACTATTGTAGCCTTAAGTGAAAATAAATTCATTAAACCCCTAAACGAGTTGAACTTCGTTACATTATACAGTTTCATTCCTTTATTCTCCAATTCTTGAATACGGTAGCATAAAAACTTGAATGAAGTAATTCTGTTTGAATCTCTTGACATAATAGTCATACAATAAAAAAAAATGCTAATAGGAAGTTTATGTAGTGTATTTTATTATGAAGCGAGCTCAAACCTTAATTTTTCAAGCTTGATGGTACACGGAGTTGAAAAACACAACGAGAATTTGTCACACTTATAATTTTTAAAGTAATAATCGTAGAATAATGAACCAACGCTGGAAGGAAGCTTACATAGTGCAATTTAACTTGGTGGTATAAAGGGTTTGAATGATCAAACGAGAGCCTGTCATAATTTAGAATAGAAATAGAAACACCATGATATACTATTTGTTGGAAAATCAGTTTCAACCTTTTATTTTTCGACTCCATTGGTATTGAGAATTGAATTTTGCAACATTTTGAGTCCTCATACCTTCTAAAATAATAATAGTACAATAATGAGACAAACGCTGATAGAAGGATTATGTAGTGCCATTTATAAAAGAGCCAGTTTTAATCCTAATCTTCCAACCTTGGTGGTATGAGGGATTGAATGACCAAACAAAAACTGGCACAGTTTGAAAGCATATATTTTCTGAATTAATATTCACTATAAAATGAACTAAACACTGATTGGAAGTATTTATTATAAAACAGTTTCAACCTCTGTCAATGGTGCAACGGAAATCCCTCAAAATTTCAAAGCATATATCTGCCGAAATAATAATCGTCAGAATGATGAATCAAACGCTAGTGAAGTTTTTGCTATACTGTTCATCATAAAACCAGTTCTAGTCTTTCATCTTTTTGATTAATACAATAAAAATTTGTCATACTTTGAGAGCTGATATCTAATTTAATAATAATTATAGAATAACAAACCAAAAGCTAGTAGAAAGCTTGAGAGCTTCCATTTATTATCTTCTACCCTGATAGTTGAAGGGTTAAATAATGTAACGAAAATCAGTTACATTGTAGAATAATAATCGCATAGGTAATAATGAATTAAACATTGATAGGAAGTTCTTGGTGTACTTTTTATTGGAAAGTCAGTTTCAACCTTCCATCTTTAAACTCTAGCTGAAGTAATGCAATGAAAATCTGTTCCATTTGGAAACTAATAATCGTGGAATAATCAATCAAATACTGAAAAGGAACTTTATGTAGTATTATTCATTTTAACCACTCGTTCTGGTTCCTTGCTAGCTCGTGTGCTCTTCTGGTTGTTATTTTCTTTTTGGTTATTATTTCTTGTATTACTTCGTCCTATGTTTTTCGTGGCTTGCCGCGGTTTTTCCCTGTTGTTCTTGCTTTCCATATTTCTTTTACTTTTCGAGTCGAATTAGATGTCCATACTACCCCAATTGTTTCTGTTATAGTTTATTCATTACTGACTGTACTTCCAATTTCCAATCTCTCGCTAATCATTTAATTTCTAATTTTGTTTAGTCTTGTTACTCTCTCTATAGCTCTAAGACATTTCATTTCTACCGCTGTGATTTTGCTTTGTTGTCTTTCATTTAGTACCCAGGTTTCTGAGCTATACAGCAGCATTGCTAATATTACTATTTTGTAGATGGTCAGCTTCATTCTTTTGTTCAGTGTTTTGTGTTTTAATAGTGCCTTGCTAATTTGATGGTAAGTTCCTACTGTTGCCTGTATTCTGCTATTTATTTTATCTTCGTACCCTCCTTTATTTTCGATTATACTTCCTAGATATCCAAAGCTTTGGACTGGTTGTATATTTTTATTATCTATTTGTATTTTAAATTATTTTTCTTCTTTGGCTATTATCGTTACCTTTGTTTTGTTGGCATTTATTTTCATATTTGCTCTGAGTCGTTCTTCGATCCATATCTTTAAGTTCTCTTGCAGATTTTTCTCCGTATTCGCAAAGATTACTATGTCGTCTGCAAAAATGCACTCTGCTATTTTTATTTGTTTTAGAATATCCTATGGCAGTTTTTATTGTTCTTTTGTTTCCGTCAATATTAATTTCATCCATGTATAGTATGTACAATCAAGAATTTTAGGTTCCTCCTTGTCTTAATCCTTCACCTGCTTTGAATTCTTCTGATAATAAGTTAGCGGTTTGTACATAGTTTATGTTATATTTATGTATATTTTGGATTACTTCTAGTAGCTTCTGTCCTATATTTCTCCTTTTTAATATTTCCCATAATAGTTCTCTGTTGACTCTACCGAAATCTTTTTCAAGGTCTATAAGGCATGCTAAGATTTGTTTGTTGTGTCTTAGTGTTTTTTCCGTTATCTGCCGAATTGCAAATACATGGTCTTGGGTGCTGTGGCCTTTTCTAAATCCGCTTTGAGTATCCCCAATCTTGTCTTCTACTAGCTTTCTTAGTTTACTTTCAAATATCGTTTCGTATATTTTTACTGCTGTGCATAGGAGTGAGATCTCTCGATAATTGCAGCAGTTGCGGCTGTCTCTTTTTTTTGTATATTGGTAGTATGATTGTTTTTTTCCAGTCTGTAGGTGTCTGCTCTCCATCCCAAATTTTGTTTATTAATGTGTGCAGCATTTTTGTTCCTTCCTCTCCCATGTATTTTAGCTGCTTTGTTTTTATCTCATCACAACTGCTTTTCCTATGTTTAACTTTCCAATAGCAGTTGTAACTTCTTCGATGCTGATTTCTGTATTTTGCTCTGGTACAGGGTCGTTATTGTATGCGTTACTTATGGTTATTTCTTGCGGTTCTATAGTAATTCTTCAAAATGTTCTCATAATCTTTTTAGTTTGTCTATATCCTTTCTCAGTATTGTCTCATTTTTGTTTTTTAAATTGCTTAATAGATTGTTCTTTTTCTTCTCTCAAATTCTTTGCTACTTTATAGAAGAGTGTATTGTTTTCTTTGTAGTTATTATTTATACATTTTCTGAAATCCTCCCATTCTTGTTGTTTAGCATTTTGTATTAATTCTTTTGTTCTATTCTTTTGTTCTTTGTATTTTTCATAAATTTCTTGCGTTTTATTACAGAGGCCTATTTTCCATTTTTGTTTCTTTGATTTGATTTCTTCTTTTATTTCTTGGCTCCACCACTTTGTCTGTTTTATGTTTCGGCTGTTTTTGTAGGTACCACAACTGTTTTTTGCTGCTTCGCTCAATATTTTTTTAAGAATTTTCTATATGGTTTTCACATCCCAGTTTCTATATTCCCCTTGTTTTATTATTTCTTCTTGTTGTAATAGATTCAGAACAATGACCTAAACGTGAATATTATTTATTATAAATATCAGTACCAACTTTTCATCTTTCAACCTTGGTAATATAGGGGATTAAATAAAGTTAAATTTGTAAAGCTTATATCTCTGGAAATAAAAAACGTTTTATGATGAACCAAATGCTAATAGAAATTTTATGTGGTGCCTCTAATTTAAAAATCAGTTTCAACCCTTAATTTCACAATTCTCAACGTAGCTCCATGTCTTTTGTGGTGCAATAGTTCTTTATTTGAAATAATTTTTAACAGCATCTATTGGGAGCTTTTTGTTCAAATAACTCAATTGCATTCTATTTATGAAGAACCCAATATATTACGAATAAAATATATTTGTGGGAGTCCTTCTCTTGTGAATGAAATTCTGTGAAGAGTTAAACTCGAGAGAGGTTATTTCTACGTATTCGGTTGAAATTCAAACGGCTTTTGTGATATATTCAGGTATCTCAGTCCCTGTGGGTTCGTCCTGTCGAGAATTTTACATTTTTATTGCAGGAATATTACGCATAAAACTTGTACCTATGCGAAGCGTTCTCCTCTTTACATATATTCATACATATTTACTTGATGTTAAATTTCAATTCACATATGTAATTAGGGACAAAAAAACGTGAATGATATGTTATTGGTTGGTTCATATATAGTAATAGAACAAATTGTATTTTTTGCTGGATAATAATGCAGGAATGATGAGTAGATATTTATCGTGGAATTCCATCCTACAGTCAGGTAAACCATTATCTAAAATCGATCAGTTTCAAATGGAAATTTTTCGAATTTACATCGGTGACTCGAAAATTATTCACATACGACATTTCCATTTCACAGTTCAATTCCCTCTAAATGTGTGGGAAGATTGCAAGCACAAAAAGTATCTCGCCTTCTTCAAACTCAACGCTACTGTTTTCATCATCAATAACACACCTAGTGTTGAAACTTTAACTTTTCTTTCACTTGAAACCATCAACAATTGTTCGATTACTTTTTACAAACGGCAAACAAAAAAATATTCCGAACAGGGGTCTCAAATTGATAAAACTTTGTGTGAATTGATATTAATCATTGATAAATTTGTTCAAAGTTTATTTCAATATTTGCTGTCGATAACTTTTGACGGAAACAGAAGAACGTTTTAAACGGAGTTAACTTCACAGCGATGTCAACAAAGCCTAATCTACCAGAATTGTTGGCAACAATGGAGCAATCAATTTTTATTTTCGGCTTGTAATGAATACATTATTATTATTATTAAAGAATAGATATTTAAGGTGTACGTTGATCACGAATAGCTATTAGGTAGCGATACTGTCTACCCCACATAATTAATGTTCCACTTCCTACGTCATAAATATATGAAATATGATGAAAGTATAAACCATAAAGCATTTAACTTACGAGAAAGCAGTAATGAACAAACTTTTACAAAATTAGATTTTTTGTAAACCCTCGTGTAAAATATCACGACCATGAATCATCCTTTCATTTTGTCTCATTTTATTCAAATATATTGTATAGACTTGATAAGTATACTAGGTGTTTATTCATGATTAATTATTATGCATTTAAACTAGTTAATATTTTACCAGGAATTGGCTGAATAATTGATGTATTTGTCCATTTATTTGAAAATATATTATTGTTGCCGAATCAAATATCTGACGAAAATAGTCCTAAATTAACAAATTGTGGAATATTTGCTTTATGGAATGATTTTTGTTAATTTAGATAAAATATGTCATTATTATGCGTAATTAAAATTTGTTGGTAACCTAGTAATTTAGATAGGGTGAATTTCAGTGTAATAAGAAGACACCCGATAGCTCGACTCGGAGACCTAAAGTCTAATTAATTGACCACTGGACTAAGCTAGGATCATGTTAATTAAGTCAGCCACCCGTTAGTATTATTCTAAACTTGCAATGAAAATCAAGTGCTTGCTAGTCCTGACTATCCCCTTTGCACCCTTCTGACCAACTAAACCTGAACATATTATTCTTACAAGATACAGCCCTGAAATTATTAACCTATATTAACATAAAAATTGGGTTGCGTAGTCCAGCAAACGTAGTCCAGCAAAGCAGGATGAAACACTAACCTAATATACTAACTGACGATTGACAAACTGTTCAATTGGAAATAAGGATGAATGTTATCATCAGGACTGAGAATAAATTTTGACGATTGTTCTAATCAATTATTAGACCGATGGTTGTAACCAGAAATGAAATTTATATAATCCAGACAACTGTTAGAAACAGAAAATTAGAAATTAATCAGTTTTGACGATTTTTCTGATAAAGAGTAAGAACTTGATAAATTCAGACGACTGTTACAGTTTTGCAGAATTCAGACAATTCGGACTACTCTTTCAATCCGAAATATGATTGTTGCGATGAAAAGCAGGACCAAGTGATGAAATCATAAATAAAATTTAATTAATACAAATGATTGTCGCAATCAGGAATACATTTTTACATTCAGGAATCAAAAACTGAATCAATTCGGTCGATTATTATAATCAGAAATCAGAATTTGATCAACTGAGAAGATTGCTTCAGTCAGAAATGGAAATTCAATCGATTAGAACAATTGTTACAATTAAAATTCAATAAATTTTGACGATTGTTGCTATCTGGAATGAATAACTGACTAATTTTGTCAATTAAAGTGATCATAAATACCAATTTGATCAATTCGGACGCTTTTTGCAATTCAGAATGATGATTGTGATAAGATGTTAAGCCGATTGTCCGATAAAGCAAAGAAAAAATTGATTAATTCCAAAAAATTATAATCAGGCATGATAATTCAATAAATAATTACTATTCCAAGAATGAATCAGAATTTAATCGATCTGAGGCATGGGAATTCATTTCAAACGATTGTTGCAATCAGTAATAAGAATAATGAAAACTCAATTGATTTGGTCAATGAGTCATGAGAATTTGATCAAATCAGACGATTGTCACTATCAGAAACGATAATTCAATCAAATCAGACATTGGTTGTAATTAGGAATGAAAGTTTAATTATTTCAAATTTTTGTCACAATCAGGAATCAGAAATCAATTTTTTCGGATGACTGCAGTTATCAGAAATTGAAGTTTGATAAATTCAAGAGGTTTGTTGGAACCGAATTCAATAAATTTGGACGATTGTTGCTATTAAAAATGAGAATTTAGGCTATTTGGATGATTTTTTTAATCAGAAATCAGAATTTAGTCAATTTGCACGATTGTTGCAATCAGAGATTAGAATGTTATGAATTCGGACAACTATTACAATCAGAAATGACATCAATGATTTCAGATTATTATTGCAATCAGAAATGAGTACTCAACCAATCCTGATTATTATTGTAATCAGAAATGACAGTTTCATAAATTATGATGATTGTTGGAAATTTGAAAAAAATGCTGGCTCGATTATTGTGATCAGAAATGATATTTAATTAATTCAGAAAATAGATGTAGTTAGGAATAATAATAACTTCTTGAATCAGGAATGATAATGGAATCGATTTAGAGGTAGATACAATCAGGAATCTTAGTTTTGTCAGTCAAGACAATTTTTCCAATTAGGAGTCTGGAATTTTTTGATCCGAACGATTCTTGCAGCTGAAAATACACATTAATTAATTTGAACGATTGTTCCAATGAGGTAGTAGGTCGATTGTAGCAATCAGACATAGAATAGAACTAAATCAGATGCTAGTTGCAATCAGAAATTAGTTTTTCATCAATTCTGAAAATCATCTCAATCAGGCATCAAAATATATTTAATTCAGATATTTGTAATAAGCAGAAATGAAAATTTAATTTATCTGGACCATTGTTGAAATGAAATATTATTGTTTACAGACAATACATTCAATTATTTTGAACAATTGTTACAGTCAGGAAAGAGGAAGAGAATCGATTCGGACATTGTTTCATCAAGATTCGAATCGATTCGGACAATTGTCGCAATCAGGAATAAGATTTTATATGATTTGTTGCAATCAGGTGTTAGAATATATTCATTTCAGACAATCAGGAATGAAAATTTATAATACGATTGTTGCAATCAGGAATAACAATTTAATCATTTCGGACGATTATAACAATGTGATATTGTACCGATTTCTGTACTTAGAAATGAAATTGGATTAATTCAGATGATTTTTTGCAAACAGGAATCAGACTGCTATTAATTCTGATGATTGTCTGAATCAGGGATATGATTTTAATCAGTTGCAACATTCAGGAATGAGCATTTGATTGTACGATGATTATTGAATCAGGAATGACGGAATGACAGTTTATTGTTGCAATCGGGTATGAAAATTGAATTGGACAATTGTTATGATTAGAAATTACAATTTTATTTATTTGGACGATTGTTGCAATAAGTTATTGTGCCAATTGTAGTAATCAGAAATAAAGTAGGATTGTTACAATCAAAAATGGAAATGAAATCAATTTTAACAATTGTTACAATCAGGAAAAAAAGCATTATTATATTCGAACGATTGTTTATTCAGGAATCATAATAAATCGATTCGAACAATTGTTACAATCGTTTTGACTGATTGTTTCAATCAGGAATCAGTATATGGTCAATACAGATAATCACCTTGATCAAGAATGAGAATTTGATTGATGAAAACGATTGTTTCAATCAGGAATAACTGTTTAATCAATTCAGATTATAATAATGAGATATTGCACCGATTGCTGTAATCAGAAATGTAATTGGATCGATTCAGACGAATGATGCTATCAGGAATCAGAATCCAATAATTTTTGTTGATTGTCTGAATCAGGGATCTAAATTTAATCAATTTTCGCAATCAAGAATGAAAATTTGATCTCTTCGGACGATTATTTCAATCAGGATTGACGGAATGACTGTTGAATTTTGCGAGAATGAAAATTAAGTCAATTTGAACAATAATAATAATATCAATTCGGACGATTGCTGCAATAAGATATTGTGCCAATTGTTGTAATCAAGAATAAAGTTGGACTATTACAATCAAAAAATAGAAGAATCATCTAGATGATGGAGCGCATTTTTGACAGTTCATGAATGGTTGTTACGTCAGAGATTTCGCAAATTACCATCTCTCACAATTACTGAGCTTGAAATCAAGCAGTTTGGGCAAACTTACGAAACAGCAGCTTCCATTTAGTACTAGTTTCAAGTTGACTATTTGATATTTATGCATGTACAAACTGAAAAATACCTTTTAATCTGCATTGTTTAGTTATTGACTGACGAGAGGTCAAGTGCTGTACCTTAAAAGGATAATTTGATCTTTATCAAAGCTATATAAAAAAAATACACCAAAAGTAAACAAATTTTCATCCAATAATAATAATTCATTCTAATAAGCTTCAAATTCGCGTCAAACAAATCATTGAATGAATCCCGGACAGATTTGATAACTGTAGATAATAATAGTGACACCCGCGGCGAAAGTTGTAACTAAATTTTTATCTACTTTAATGAATTTTAGTTGCCATATCCCTAATGTCATATATATCTATGGGCATTGTTTCAATTCAAACAGCTAATTGAATAATTTAATCTTCCACAATCACTGAGCTTGAATTAAAGCAATTTGTGCAAACCTACGAAACAGCAGCTTTTATTTAGTACCAGTTTCAAGTCTGTAAATAGTATAGTTGCTGAGAACTCAGCGTCACGCCAGCCAGCCAGCCAACCAGCCAGACAGCCAAAGTTAATATAATAGCGCTTTTTTCCAAAAAATGCGCTAAAAAGGAAAAAAGGATTATTTCGATCAAGAATCAGAATAAGTTCAATTCGGACGGATGTAACAATTAGTAATGAGAATTCAATCAATTTTTTGGTTGAAGATTGTCATTAAAATTCGTTCAATAATGGAATTCAATACAAAAATTCTCTTGTGTGATTTGATTGTCCGAAATGTAAGTTATCAATAAGATGTTTTGTCGCCGGATTTGGCTGAATGATGTTTTGTAAGTGTGTATTTTCGTTTCCAGGATTTTCTGCGCTTCTTTTATCCTGTAGGCGAAGACGAGTGATGGTTACGGGCGACGGAGGAGTTCCCTAGGGACAACGCGTGCAGCAAACGCTTTTGCTACTCGTGCTCGTCTTCTATTATACCAGGATTCCCAAGAAACGGCGCAGAATGAATCAAAGTCAATTTTGTTAGTTATAAAACCAATTTTAAGAAGAGCAAAACATATTTTTTATTTAAAACACGGTTATTTGATTTTAAAAAGTATGTGAAGTAGAATTCGTGAAAATTTTGTCGGAAATAAACAGAGTGCAAATGAAAAACGTGTGGAGGAAAACTTTTTGACAAGTATCATTACTAACAGTCGACTGAGCCCAAAGGACATTATCCAGCCGCCACATTAAAATCCCTCTAAACTTTGCAATTTTTTTATTTTTCATTCTCGATTCAAATCTAAAATATATACGCTGATATAAGTGAAATTTTCCAACTAATAAATTAGAAATAAGATAAATGACAAATGTTTGAAAAATCCACATTTTGAGCGTGTGGTTTTGATGCAACTTCGTCGCGGCGCTCGCGTCGGCTGCTGGGGTTCGGGCACATCCCGGCGCCGCGACGCGATCAGTGCCTCGTAGACCTTAAAAGGGTGAATTGGAGAACCTGCGCTAAGGGTGGACTTTTAATACACGTGAGTGGAGCTTTGTGAGAAGTGATCTGTGCTGGATTTTTGGGAACGAGTGAAATATGGAGGTGTTTTTTCACAGAATTTATTGCGATAAAGGACTTTAAGTGGAATTCGAATTGGTTTTAACTCTTAAAAGGTAAGCACCCACATACCAAAATTTAATAGCATAATTAAAGATATTTATATTTATATTAATATACATACATATATATATATATATATATATATATATATATATATATATATATATATATATATATATATATATATATATATATATATATATATATATATATATATATATATAACTAAAGATGAATTCTTTTGAAAATTGAGGTGAAGAAATAAATTGAAACTTGAAATTCACAGCTGTAATGCTATGTAAATGAATTCTCATTGCAATGTGGTTATTATCATAATTTATGCATCCATATTTCACCTAAATTCCATTTTTGTCACAAACTGTAATAGATAGATATAATATTTCAAATTTGTAATAAATTATTAATTGAAACTAACTTTTTCTATGTAAGAAAGTTTCCTCGAATCAGAAATAAAAGTATTATTGTTGGTTTAATATATAATTTCATGTATATGATATTCAAGTAGACTTTAAGATGATATTTCTGAATCGTATATCAAAAACGGCTAGTGAAAGAAAAAAAAATACTAAAATGACCGTTTTTATTGTTTGAACCAAACTCATTCCAAAATATGCATTAAATCATATATTTCAATAACTTATTAATAAGAAAAGTTATTTAGAATGTAAGACAACATTATCAAAAGTTGGAGGGGACCCAAATGGAAGATGGAGCCAAAATGGCTGTCACTATATCTTGTAACCTAACTAACTCAAAATATTGAATAAAACACTTAGTTTCATTGTGAAATACATGAAATTATTTTATTATGTTCAAAGGAGGTCCAGTTTCAGGTACAAAAAATATCAAAAGTGAAGAACAAATGAAAATTATTTCTAAGAAGCATTCAATTTCATTTGTTTCAACAATCGAACAATAGTTTTTGTATGCAAGAGTGTTGTTCCAAAAAGAACTATATAAAGTAGCATGGTTCTAATAAAATGGACCTTTACAAAATATAAAGTGACTGAAAGGAATGATAAATTGTCTTGACTCATAATGACGGAAAGTTTCTTTCGCATGAATTGATCGTTAATATTTTATGCTTTTTTATGTTCTTAAGTTGGTTTTATTTGCAAGCTGTAACTCAAAATTACGATTCAACTTAATCAAAATATTACAGTATAGAGTTCTATCTATATTCAATTTCATTTGGTTGCTTTTTGCTGTAACAAAACTGTATATTTCAGTTCGCGAAATAGTCAACGAGGAAAGTTTCTATTTGGATTTCAAAGTTCATTTTCGGTTGGCTGAATTAAATGTAATGGAAACGTTTGGATCATTGTTATAATCAAATTGTTGGATCTTTGTAGTGGTGGAATATTTTAACGATTGTTGTAATCAGGAATGAAAATTTAATTAAGTCGACCTATTGTTGAGATTGAATCGATTGTTGTGATCAGAAGAAAAATTGGATCGATTCAGATGAGAGCTGCATGTCGAAATCAGAGATTCAGACGATATTGCATTCAGAAATAAGAATCAACTCACACGATTGCTCCAATCAATTCGGACAATTGCTTAAAACAGGAATGGAAATGTAATTGATTTGGACAATTATTCACAGAGATTTCGAGCCTTTTGTTGCAACCAAAAAAGAAATTGAGTGAGCTAGGAAGGATCTTGCAATCATGGATAAGAATTTATCGTATTCAGATGATTGCTGCAATCAGGAATTGCAGTATAATCGGATGATTGTTGCAATGAGATATTGAGCCGATTGTTGCAATCGGAAATAAAATTCAATTCAATTCAGAAATGAGAGTTTCAACGATTTAGAGGATTGTTGCTGCTAGAAATAAGAAATTAATTAATTCAGATGACTGTTGATACCAAGAATAGAATTTCAATCAATTCATACGATTGCTGTGAAAAAAATTTAGGTTCATTTTTCATTGTTAAAATCATAAATCATGATTGAAAATTCAATTTCAGACGTATGTTGAATCAGGGCATTCAATTAACTTAAATGACTGTTGTAGTCAGAAATGTGAGTTCAATCAACTCGGATAAGATATTGCTCCGTTTTTTGTAGTCAGAAATAAGAATGTAAATCATTTGGACAACTGTAATCAGGATTAACAATTATTTATATCGAAAATAAGAGTTCAATCGATTCAGATGGCTGTGCAATAAGATATTAGACCAATTATTGTGATCAGGAATGGATTGGAATGAATTCAGACTATAAATCGGATGACTCTTGTGATTAGAACTAGGTATTTGATCAATTCAGACGACTGTCAGAAATAAGTATTGATAGGAATTTGATCATTCAAACAATCAAAAATAAGATTTATAAATTCAGACGATTATTGCAATCTGAAATGTGAATTCTATCAATTGAGATGACTTGCAATAAGATATTGGACCAATTATTATGCTCAGAAATGGATTGGAATGAATTTAGACGATTATATCTATTAGAAATAAGATTTTCAACAAATCGGATGAATTTTATAATCAGAACTAAGAATTTGATCAATTCGGACAAGAAACTCAATCAAACCAGACGATTTTTGCAATCTGGAACAAGAATCAGCTTAGACAATTGCTGCAGTCGGATATAAGAATTTAATCAATTCAGACGTTTGCTGCAATCAAGATTGAGAGCTTGATCAATTCCGACGTTTGCTGCAGTTGGGAATAAGAATTTGATCAATTCAGACGTCTGCTGCAGTTGGAAATAAGAGTTTTATCAATTCAGATGTCTGCTGCAGTTGGAAATAAGAGTTTTATCAATTTAGAGGTTTGTTGCAATCAGAAAAGAGAATTCAATCAATTCAGATGACTGTTGAAATCAGAAATGATAGTTTAATCAAATTAAATGATGGTTGTAACAAAATATTGATCTGATTTTTCTAATCACAAATTGAATTTAAATAATTGAGGCGACTGCTGCAATCAGAAATGCGAATTTAAATAATTTGGATAACATTTTGTACAGAAATGAAAATTTAATCAATTTTGATTATTGTTATAATCACGGACAGGAATTAAATCAATTCGGACGATAGTTTTAATTGAATACAAGGCCTATTGTCAAATTCAGAAACGAAATTGGATCAATTCAGATAATAGCAGGAACCAGGAATAAGTTTGTAATTAATTCAGATGACAGCTGTAACCAAGAAAGATAATTTAATCAGTTTAGACGATTGTTGCAATTAAATTTTAAGTCTGTTGTTAATCAGGAATAAAACTGAATAGAATTAGACGATTATTGCAATCAGGAAAAATATTGTTGTCAATTTGGACGATTGTTGCAATCGGAAATAATTCAGACGTTTGTTGCAACCAAGAATAAGAACATGAGCAATTCAGACTTTTGCTGCAAATATTTGCAATCAGAAATGATAATGTATTCAATTTGGATGACTGTTGCAACAAAATATTGAGCCGATTGTTGTTATCAGAGATTATTTTAATTAAGACGACCGTTGCGATCAGGAATAAGAATTTGAAAAATTTGTACGATTGTTCCAAACGGGAATGAAAATTTAATCAATTTGGATTATTGTTATAATCACGGGCTGGAATTTAACTAATTCGGACAGTTGTTGCAATGAAATTCAAGACCTATTGTCAAATTGAAATGAAATTAGATCAATTCAGATAAAAGAAGGAACAAGGAATAAGTTTGTGATCAATTCAGACGACAGCTGTAACCAAGAAAGATAATTCGATCAGTTCAGACGATTATTGCGATTAAATATTGAGTAAGTTTTGTTATCAGGAATAAAACTGAATAGAATCAGACGATTATTGCAATCAGGAAAAAGTCTCCTTTGTTAGTTTAGACGATTGTTGCAATCAGAAATACGAATTTTAATAATTCACACGTTTGTTGCAACCAAGCATAAGAACATGATCAATTCAGACGTTTGCTGTGATCAGAAATGAAATTTGATCAATTCAAATGATATTTGCAATCAAAAATGATAATTTATTCATTTCGTATGGCTGTTGCAACAAAATATTGAGCCGATTGTTGTTATCAGAGATTATTTTAATTAGGACGACCGTTGCAATCAGGAATAAGAATTTAAAAAATTTGGACGATCGTTCCAAACGGGAATGGAAATTTAATTATTGTTATAATCACAAATTCGGACGATTGTTGCAATGAAGTACAAGACCTATTGTCAAATTCAGAAATGAAATTGAATCAATTCAGATAATAGCAGTAACCAGGAATAGGTTTGTTATTAATTCAGACGACATCTGTAACCAAGAAAGATAGTTTAATCAGTTCAGACGATTGTTGCGGTTAAATATTGAGTCTGTTGTTGAAATCAGGAATAAGAATTTATTAAATTCGGACTACTATTGTAATCAGGAAGAGAATTTGATCAATTTAAATGATATTGGGTCTGTTGTGATCAGAAATGAATTGAATAAATTCAGACGAATTTTGAAGTCAGGAATGCAAGTTCAGTCGCTGCGAACGATTGTTACGATGATATATTGGGCCTATAATGGAAATCAGGAATAGAATTTAATGAGTTCAGATAATTATTGTAATCAAGAATGTGAATTTGATCTGTTCAGACGATTATTTCAATCAGGAGTTGAAATTTGTAAGATTCGGTTGATTATGGTGATAAAATAGTTGTAATCATAGATTAAATTAAATGAAGTCTGATGATGTTTGATGAAGAAAGAGAATTCAATGATTTTGTAAGACTGTTACTATCAGGAATTTCGGGCGATTATTGCAATAATATTTAACTTAAAATGATTGTTGTAATTTGATAAGAATTGTATTTGTCTTTTTACAGTTGAAATTCATCTCGAAATTCTTTGATATTTGTCGGAAATGTAACCAACTTATATCAAAGACTACATGTCTGGCTTTTGGCTTTGTGTGTGCGCGATCTAAAGGATCTAGAAAATGCTTTGTTGAGTATTCACTTAATCCAAAGCTCAAATTTTCAGATTTTGACATCAAACTATTCCAATTATTTGATTCAAGTTAGTCTGAATGGTAGAATATTCATTTTGAACTAAACTATCTGCAATTGGAATAATGAACTGCATGTTTCTAATTACAGTTGAATGTTTGATTTCGTAATTGTAAAATGTAATTTATTTAGAATTCCAGGTGCGAGAGCTCAGCATGAGACTGGCGTCCCCGCGCGCCGTCGCGATGCCCTTTGTCGTCGTGGTGCTTTCCTGCTTTTGCATCTTCAGCAGGACCGCCTACGCACTGCTGAGCGGTCAGTATATAACTTATTCACTGAATTTCATATTATGTACTCTGCATTTTCAAATCTCGTCTAGAAGCTCCTTCCAAGCGTTAGAGAACATGCCATTATCAATCATTCTGGTGCCTAAACAATGAAACTACATTTGAATTTATGATTCAAAAGAGTACTTGAGATCACTGTATGTGAATTGTTCAATAAAACCGAGCTCGGAAAATTCATGTTTGGCTATTTGTCACCGGGGTACTATTTATTGTCGACAATTCAATATTGGAATATTTGCTAGAATAATTAGTCCACAATTTCTGGTGAAAACGGTCCATATGAAACAATAATAATTACCACCCATTCCTTTAATAAACGCTGTTTTGATTTCAAACGAATAGCAGAGAAAATATGGAACAAACACGAAAACAACTCGAATACAAAAGAACTGAAGTCCTTTGAGAACTGAATTACCAAGAATGGTTTAAAAATGTATGTTATTTGTTGATGAATACATGAGGGGCACTTATTTCACAATTATCAAGCAATTTTTGTGTTTAGGTTAAAATCTTTGACCCAATTTCAACATAGGCACTTATTTTATTGATTACAGCGATTAAAATCTCCTAATACAATATCCTCAGTTGATTAAATTAATTTTAACAGTGACTTCCGAATATTAATCTTGTGTATCGTTGATTACCACTGAGACATTTGCTTCCGTATAAATTTTGACACTTTGACAACCAGAGGTAATATATAAAGTTAATTACTAAACGACATCGAAAACAAATTCTCTAAACATCTGTTATAATGAAATAAATTTAACTAAATAATATTTATTAGCTTTTAGACTAGTGACGCAAGGTGGGACACTAGTCTAATATCACCAGAACAATTGAAAACTACTGTTTCATTTAGTAAATCTATTGGATATGACCAAAGCTATAGTTTGAGACTATAGAGAGTTTCGTAGCTTGACCGAGTCAAAAGTTATGCTGTATGAAAGTTTTCAGATACGACGAAACGGTAACAAAAAGACAGCGCCTAAATCCTCCCCCCACCTAGCTGAAGTCTAAAAGTGAACAGCATGCTCTATCAACGTTTGGTCCATCATTCTACGATTATTATTTTAGAAGTTTCTCGTTGTATTTTTCAACCCCCTTGTAGACTGTGAAGTTGAAGGTTGAGGGGTTGAAACTGGTTTTATAATAAACGGCTCAAATAGGCTTCTTTTTCGCGTTTGGTTCATTATTCTATTTTGATCTTTGAAGGTGAGACAGATTCTCGTTACACTTTTCAATCCCTTAACGCCAGGGTTGTAGAATGGAATGGTAAAATTGGTTTTGAAATTAATTAAACTATTTGTGTTTTAAATTAACATTTGGTCCATCATTTTACGGATATTAGCTTAGCAGATATTGACTTTTAAAGTGAGACGTTTATGATAGATGTTTGTCGCAACATTCAACCCCCTACATCGGCAAGATTGAAAGACAAAGGGTTGATATAAGATTTATAATTAATTGCACTACATGAGCTTCTAATATATTATTCAACAAGATAATGAGCTTCGAAAGTATTAAGCATCTAGCTTCACATCACTAGGGTCAAAAGTTGAGGAGTTGGAACTAATTTTATAATAAATATGACGGAATAAGCTTTTCTCTGGCGTTTGATTCATTATTTTAATTATTTTAGGGGATATGAATTTAATTCTTGTTGCATTTGACACCTTCTAATGAGCAGGGTTGCAAGACAGAGGGTTGAAATTAGAATAATAATAAATTGTATTAGATAAGCTTTACATTAATTTTTAGTTTATTGTTTTGCGATAATTATTCTAGGTGCTATGAACTTCGAAAGTGGGACATCATCACCAGGGCTGAAAGATAAAGAATTAAAACTATTTTCATAAACATGGTACTATATACTCTTCCTATGAGCGTTTGTTTCATTATTCTACAATTATTATTTCAGGAAATATGAGCTTTGAAAGAGAAAAATATTTTAGTTTCATTTTTTGAACCCCTTATGGGTAGAGTTGGAAAATAAAAGATTTAAACTGCTTTATAATGAATAAAATTTCATCAGTTTTTCATCAATGTCTAGTGAATGACTTTACGATCATTTATTAGGTTATTCAAACTCTAAAACTTGATAACCAGCTCTTATTAAGTATATCTCAGTACTTACTGCTCACACTTCAACCCCTGTGGGAGCTATAGGATGATATTATACCACCCATTTCCCAAAATTGATTCCGGAAGTTTAGGGGCAGTTAAAGACACAGAAACAAAATAAAGTTGTTATCTTCCATGTTAATAGCAACATTAATTGATACCGACAATAAATTCCCTGTTTTTATGGCTTTAATATTTGATATCTTGTAGCACAATATCAATGCTGGAGGTAGAAGCATAACGATATTCCTTTCTTGACCTCAAAAGATAACATTTAACACTTAGGGGGTAGCTTTCTTTGTGTAAATATTATGTACAGCTATTTCCACAGCACCCTATAACAATATCCGAATCCCTTTTTGAATTTATGTAGGTACATAAAGCGAGTCTCATTCAACATTATTTTACCCGTTGCAATTTTCACGCTTCGCTGTTTTCCCTTGCGAATCGAAAGAGTTGGCGTAGTATATATTTTTTCCCTTCTATTATTGCCATTTCTATTGTGCGTTACATTAGCGACGGATCTATTTGCACTTTTATAAAATGTGCCAACGTATAATTGATTTTGTCTGGCTATCAATGCGCTAGTACCAATATTGCGGAGGTGAAATATTGTGGGAATATCTATTGTGAGTTTCTCTCATCCAAATTTACCAAAAAAAAAAAACATTTATGGAATCATATTCTAGATAAATAATTGTACTCAACTAAATAAATTTATAGTTGTAATCAATACATTTATTACAATCAACAAAATGATTGTTGTTGATTATTGTAATCAACGAAATAATCAATGTTTTTTACTAGTTCGTTCAAATTCCATTCGTTATTGAATTTATTAAAATAAATAAGATTTTTTTTCGAAAATTCACGTATTGGACGATAAAATTATATTTTATTCAAATATCTGAAAGGATTTCAGAAATATTCCGGCATTTTTGAGCTTTGAGCCATCAAATAAAAACTAGAAGAACTTTTCCTTAGTCCTGACCATATGAAATTGACGATTCTTCGAAAATCAAGATTTGGATATCATCAAAATTGAATTTTTTTATGATCTGCTTGTCAAATTTCAAGAAATTACATGAATAACTCAGAATTTCAGAAAGAGTTTTTGAAATGAAATTAGATAATACTTCTATGAGATTGAACAATTCTTGTCGAATCAATTTTTTTGCCCCAAAATACTTTTATATCAAATGGAATTCATGAAGTTTGGTGCGCTTATGTATTTGCTTAAACTTAATCGGATAGTTCATAATCAATATTATATATTCAGCGTTTTTCGATTTATTCGGATATATATCCATAAATTTGATCAATTTATAAGTCCAATAACTCCGAAAAGAAACGGGCTCTGAACTTTAAAATCGTTTTACCTCAAATATATCACATGAATAATTAGAGGACAAAATATATTTGGCCTTCAACAATGGTTCTCAAAATTAAAAAAATAAAACTAATAATTATAAACTAAGGAATCGGTTTAGACCATCTTCCTGAGTAGGACGGCAACTGTAGACACGTGTTCCGTCCTTATTGGAACTCTTCTCTACAGTCTAGCAAGCTTCAAATATGTGAACCGCGAGACAATGAAAATGCAGTTGATAGATGATATGTAGAGGTATAAATCTGCAGCAGTGCCATCTATCATAATGCAGCCGAAGAGATAGCTTTGGAAAAATATGGGGCACTGTAAAGTGACCTTTGAAAAAGTTCGTGGAACAGAATTTGACTGAAGAGTCCTAATAAGGTTGAACACGAATCTACAATTGGCACTCTCTTCGGGATAATGGTATAAAAACCAATTTCTGAAAGTGTAATTCTGTTCAACAATCAGGTTTTGATTTATTTTAAATAAATCAAATTCTGTTTCACGGACTTTTTCAAAGTTCACTTTACAGTCCTCTGAATTTCTTTATAAAAATGTATTTTTACATCAAATATAGTATATAATATATAGTTTGCTGAGGAAACAGTAAAAGTTTTTAACGAAAATCCCAGAAAATTGAGTTCACACTGTTCACGAAATTTTCATTTGGTTACCTGTTTCGATCACTGCGTGGCCATCATCAGACCTCAGTGAGATTTCAAAGAAAGAGAGGAAATCAAAAACAAGTGAATGTATCACAAGTGGACAAAAATCAAAAAATAAACAAAAATTTTCACAATAAAATTACAGGATCTCCGTAAAAGAGAACAGTGTCGAATAGCTCGCTAGTGCCATAATTGTTATAAAAATTTGTATACTTGATAATAAATAAGATGATAAAAAAATATTTCACAAATTATTGTTCAACGACAATGTTCAAACCAAAACAGATAAAAAGCGAAAAATTTTAACAAGGAAACTAGTAGGTCGGTACTGGTTATGTAAAACGCGAATTATGATAAGAGATCAAAAAATGGAATGTGTCTTTGATTTGTTTGATCATTCAGGGATGGGACAGTATTCTTAAATGATCAATTAAATCTGACACACCCCACTTTTGGGTTTCTGGTTGTGTTACATTTACTTTTTTATGACTTCCTCCTATTCTTTGTGGTCTCATTGAGGTTTGATGATGATCACGCAGTGATCGAAACCGATAACTAAAATAAAATTTTGAGAACAGTGTGATTGAGATTTTTTTAATTACCTTACTATATCCTATATGCTGTCACACTTAGGTTGATCAACTCTCCTTATCATATATCTTCATAAGTAGTGGTCCAAATAAATTGATATAGAAACGATGAAAGTGGCAAAGGGACCAAAATAACTTCGTAAACAGAATTACGTTTATTCAAAGACGCTTCGGCGCCGGAACGGCCAGCCATCATCAGCTAAAAATGACAACTCAAGCATATGGAATACAATTATTTACATCAGTCCTAATCAGTATAAACACATACCTCAAAAATGGCCAAATGCTTGAGTGTATATCATTTTTAGCTGATGATGGCTGGCCGTTGCGGCGCCGAAACGTCCTGTGTCTTTGAATAAACGTAATTCTGTTTACGAAGCTCTTTTGGTCCCTTTGCCAATGCCATCGCCTCTATATCTCCATATCATAGTTTACTAATTTCAAATTTTGAAAATCTTGTTTGATACATCAAACAGAAAATAGTAAAATTTTCACTTATTCCTGGCCATACAAAATTGACGATTGTCTGAAAATCAAAGATTGAATTTCTTCAATATGTATTTCCTTGTGATCTGTGTGTCAAATTCTAAGAAATACTATGAGTAATTCCAAATCCCAAGAGAGCTTTTGTTTTTTAAATCACATGGTTATTTCTATTAACTTAAACAATTTTGGTCACGTTCAGTTTTTTCGTTCTAAAATTCTTATATCAACTAAAATGCGTGAAACTTTGTGTAACCACTATATACCCGATTGCTCCGTACAAAATCAATTTCGTATATCCGGAATTTCTTGAATTATTCGGATGAATATCCGGAAATTGACCAATTTTGAAGCCCAATAACTCTAGCACGAAGAAAGAATATCCGAACACGGCTTTGAATTTTGAAATCCTCCTACCTTAAAAATTAATTACAGGACAAAATTCATTTGGCCGCTAACAGAGGACCTCAAAATTTGTTGTTTGAAATAATCGTCTATAAAATTCATTATTACTTTTTCGACTTATAAAATAGGCGGAGTATTGTAGTCATAATTCTTCAATAATTCCAAATTTTGATGAATTTTCACGTTTCACTCTACTGAGCCCAAAAAACAGCCTTAAAAAGAATAGGTCGATTTGTAGGTTTGTCTGAAAGCACGATAAAAATTTGAGAACCGTACGAATTTTAGACTGAAATTTTATATTCAAGTTTTGTTTATCAAAAAGCTTGGTTTTAATTTGTGAATAAGCTTTTTACAACCTGTGGTACCAAGACTTTATTGATAGGACTTTTTAGATTTTTGCGTTTATTTTATAAACGGTAGTACTTATCATCAATAACTGAAATTGATCCCGGTATGATTTGGAACAATATTTATCTAGAACATCTCTAAAATTATTAGCGGTTCATTTGTTATTATTAAAATTTGGATTATTATAAAGTTAGGCATATTTACCTGAAACATGCGAAGGCAAGGAATAATGAAAATCATAATGTGAAATTAGAGTTATTTTCTTGAATCTAGGGTGGATAGCAGATATTCAATAAAAAAATTTATTTAAAAATTTATTGAACTGTTAAGGCTGGTTTATGATGGATTTAATTTACAAATTTAGATTTTCTCAATCATAAATCCATTCAATCGTAAGCATTGGTTGACATGTCAGAAACTCCAAATTGACTTCTGTCATAGAAAATATATTCAAATCATGAATATAGTGAGAAGAGCATTCACATGAATATAATAAAAGTAATGAATAAAACCGAAATTCAATCATTTGTACAAACAAAATAATTTTAGCGGTGTAGAATGGCTACTCAAAAAGTCAATTTTAGATTACATTTCAAAAAATGAACGAGAATGAGAATCTAAAACTATGAATCTAGATTTCTAAATGTAAATTCCTAAATTAAATCCATCATGAACCAGCCTGAACAGTGAAGGCTGGTTTATGATAAATTCAATTTACGAATTTAGATTTTCTCAATTATAAATTCAACCAATCGTAGACATTGGTTGACATGTCAGAAATTCTAAATTAACAACTATCATAGAAAAGACATTGAAATCATGAATATGGTGGAAGAGCACCCACATTTATATGATAAAAGTAATAAATTAAACCTATATTTAATCATTTGTGCAAATAAAACAATTTTAGCAATGTAGAATGGCTACTCAAAAAGTTAATTTTAGGTTATATTTCAAGAAATGAACGAGAATGAGGATTTAAGACCATGCTTTTGAATTTCTGAATTAAATCCATCATAAACCAGCCTTTAAGGTTGATTCATGATGGATTTAATTTACAAATTTAGATTCTCTCCATTATAAATCCAGCCAATCGTAAACATTGGCTGACATGTCAAAAATTTTAATTTATAAACTGTCAAAATTTCAGAAAAGGAAAGAGATCGGGGATCTAAAACTATGAATTTGAATTTCTAAATGTAAATTCCTAAATTAAATTCATCATAAACAAGCCTTAAAGACTGCTTATATTACAAAAAAATTACGAGAATGAGGATCTAAAAATATGAATCAAAATTTCTAAATGTAAGTTCCTAAATTAAATCCATCATAAACCAGCCTTTAGTATAACGTAGGCAGTGATAAAAAATGTAGCATCTGATTATCAAATGCGGATTTATTTTATTATAAATACTATGGATTTGCGTTGCACTTTGCGGCAATTCTATTAAATATTTTATATAAGATAAGCGCGCATCATCCGTGTGAGTTGTGCGTTGTGATAGTGCATTATTTGAATTGTGAATTACTAGTGGACTAAACTGAAATATATAATACAAAGTTCATCAACACGAAGTATTGGCATAATTGAATAGTTCGTGCTAAATTCGAGTGTTATATTTGTGCTATTTGTATCATTTTTTGTTCCAAATCATTAGTGCAGAGTTCAATAGGGATCATTTCTGTGAATCTTTTTTCACCTGTTGCGGCGTCATCTTGTCTCAGCCGATTTATTCCAATCGACCAGATCAACTGTGAAGAAGCTGAGTCTATTTTTTCAATTTTTATTTTTCATATTTTGCTGGAAATAATATTGGCCAAAATGAGTCTCTGTAAAAAATGTAAATCTAAAATAGGTAGAACTAGTCCTGGTGTATCATGCATGGGTGATTGTAGGGAAAGCTATCACTTAGATTGCATTGATTTATCTACTTCAGAGAAAGATACATTACTTAAGTCATTGAATATCATCTGGATATGCGATAGATGCAAATTAAAGAAAAATAAAATAAATAATTCCTTATCTCCATTCAGCAATACCGGTGAGAATTCAAATCCATCGCTCGCTGATGTCATGATTATGTTACAACAAATCAAAGAGTCTGTTGACTTTTGCAGTAATAAAATCGATGATTTCGAGACAAAATTAAATTCATTTTCCAAAAAAATTAAATTAATTGAGCCAATGCAGGAAGAGGTTAAATTACTAAAGATGAAAATAATAGATTTGGAACAACGGTCAAGATATAATAATGCGGAAATTTCAGGCGTACCAGAGATAGCCAATGAGAACCTCAACAAAGTGTTAGAATCAATTGGCAAAACTATCAATTACCCTATTAATCAGGTAGATATTGACGTTGTTCACCGTGTTGCAGCCTTTAATGATGATGGAAAGAAGTCCAAAAATATAATTGTCCGGTTTACATCGAGACAAAAACGTGATAATTTTGTTGCAAGTGCGCGAAAATATAAAAAATTAACTGCTAATAATGTAAATCCAAACTTTAATTCATCCAATACAATTTATATTAATGATCATCTTAGTCCTCACAATAAAATGTTGCTTAAACGTGTGAAAAAAATTGCTTCTGATAATAATTACAAGTACACTTGGGTGAAAAATTTCAAAATATTCGTGCGCAAAAGTGATACTTCACCAATTATCGTAATTAATAAAGAGGAAGATGTCTGTAAAGTTAAATAAATCATGCTGAACCAATGTATTAGTATTATTCTATTGTTTTTAGAAAGCAATGGAACTGAACATATACTATCAAAATGTCCGAGGTATGAGATCTAAACTGATTGACTTTTATAATCAAATTAGTTTGAATGATTATGATGTAGTGTTACTCACTGAAACGTGGTTAAACGACTCAATACTTGACCCGGAATTATGTAACCTTAATAAATATGTACTATATCGCCGTGATCGTCCAAATAATGGTGGTGGAGTGTTAATTCTTATTTCTAGAAGAATCATCTCGAATTTGCAAGTCGCATGGAACACAGCCGCTGAGGATTTGTGGGTATCAATTTCAACAACTACTGGTCCCAAATTGCATATTTGCTGTGTCTACATACCCCCTGTCTCAGACATTAATACATATGCTGATCACTTCCACCAAATAACTAATTTAACTACCCAATTTCCAGAAGATACTTTTTTGATATGTGGTGATTACAACTTGCCTGATATCAACTGGATTAAGAAAGTGAATGACTGTTTCTTCGAACCAGACTTACTAAAAAGGTCTAACTTAAATTTAGAATTAGTTAACACAATAAATTACTCCAATCTTAATCAATATAATGGTATTATTAATAATAATGATAGAATTCTTGATCTAGTCTTATGTAGTACAAAATGTGCGGTAAATAATTGTGATTCACCGCTGCTAAAATTATATTCATCACCCAGCATTAGAAGTAACTTTATTAAACACTTTTCAAAATTTTTTAGTCAATTCACCTCTTTTGAGATATAACTTTAGCAAATGCAACTATGAAGATTTGATATATAAGCTTTCAAATGTAAATTGGAGTAATAGATTAAGTGATCCAGATGTTAACAAAAATGTTGAGACTTTTTATAGTATATTATATTATTTAATTCAAATATATGTGCCTAAGAAAAAAGAAACTGATAATAGTACCAAATATCCAGCCTGGTTTAGCAAATCCTTAATTAATATAATAAGAGAGAAAAATAAATATCATAAACGCTGGAAGCAATATGGTAATATATCAGACTATAATTCATTTTCTGTTATTAGGCGTAGAGTAAAAATTTTGGCACATAACCATTATATGAATCACATTCGGCAAATTGAGACCAATATCACACAGAATATTAAAAATTTCTGGAATTATAGTAAATCACTAAAAAAAAGTAACAATCTACCGAGTGTTTTGTATAATGGAAATGTGAAAGCTGAGAATGGTGACGATGTATGTAACTTATTTGCTGGGCATTTTGAATCGGTTTATACGACCTCTAACATTAAATTTCAAGAATCTAAAAATATTTCTAATCATATTAATTTTGGAACGATAAATATACCTTTTGAAGATATACTTTCACATCTAGAGAATCTAGATGTAACTAAAGGAATTGGTCCGGACAATATCCATCCTAAATTTATAAAAACTTGTGCACATTATTTAGTTGAGCCATTACATATAATTTATAACAGATCACTTGATAACGGAGTTTTTCCTGATATGTGGAAATTGTCCTACCTCACACCAATATTTAAGTCAGGTGATATAAATAATGTTGCTAACTACAGACCGATCTCTAAACGATTTATCGCTTAACATTAAGAAATGCTTTGTAGTACAATATACACGAAATCGTAATAAAATTCACTTTGATTATCATATAAACAATGAGCAACTAACGCACACAAATTTGGTTAGAGACTTAGGAGTAATGTTTGATGCAAAATTAACTTTTCAATACCATGTGGATGCAATAACTAAAAAAGCATACAAACTACTAGGATTCATTCTGAGAGTGGGAAAGCATTTTAGAGAGACAAAATCATATATAATTCTATATAATTCCATTGTTAGATCTATCCTAGAATATGCATCTCCAATATGGAATCCTACTTACAACTATGCAATTAATCGTATTGAGAGTATTCAGAAAAAATTTCTTTATATAATATGCAAAAAATTGAATATTAATTATAGTAGCTATGACTCTGCTCTAACAAAATTCATGTTGCACTCTTTGATAGACCGACGAACCTTATTTGATATGCTAACTTTACACAAAATTGTAAACAACAATCTGAACTCTATTTCCACGTTGTATTCAGTCAATTTCAATGTACCAATCAGGAATATAAGAACTAACTCAAAATTCAAATCACATAAATACCACAGCAATATATTCAAAAATTCTCCAAGTAATAGATTGATGTCAACATTTAATAATAAATTTTCAGATTTTGATATTCATTTCTCGAATCTACTTCAGTTTAAGAATTACATTATAAGTTTATTCACACCTTTATAATAGTAGTTACAGTTTTTATATTTTAATGTTATTAATTATGAATTAGCTCTTATGTGAACTTAACTTATATGCATGTTTTATTATTCAAATATTGTACAAATTTGTTAAATCTGTGTTAACCTATTATTGGCTTTGGCTGTTGGTTGACTATCTTAAATAAATAAATAAATATGTCAATCACGCTTTAAATACAGAATTTGTAATACTCATGCTTAGGTAAGAAGAATATTTACATATTATTGTACATTCATATTGTAAAAATCTTTTATGTACGGCTTTTAGTTGATGATGAGAGCAGTAGGACTCTCGAAACGTCCTAAGTTATTTTCAAAACAATAATATATTAAATAATTGGATCGCTCAAGGCCTTATTCCAAATTCAACCTATTACTACACCGGATCATCCAACAACTTTACAAATTTATTATAAATAAAACATTGTATGTCAAAATATAAATTTCTATGAGTGTTTATTGTATTTGTGATCAATTTGCTCTGTCTGTTATGAATTATAATTTGAAACGACACAAAACATTAGTTATTAGAAGGTATGTTGAAGATTTATTCTTAAATTTCATTGCTAATTGAAATCAAATATATATATATTCATACTAGCATCCATGATACCGTCGATACCATATCCAAATTACACTGCCAACGATCAAGTGTCAAAACTGTAATGTTTAATGGATTAAAGACTCCGAAAACCTAGAAAAGGACTCTTAATTTTCGAGAATACTCATTTTATATAAGGACTGAAATATAACCGCCATCTGTAACTTTGACGATGACAGCTGTCACTTTGAAATATGCAATTAATTTATATTTATGACATCAAAAGTACTGTGTGACCACAGCAGATTTTTTGACTTGAGTAATATTTGAGTAAATTTTATGAAACTTCTTGTAGTTTTGAATTTTGAGCCATCAAACAAAAACCTTTTTCCCGAAAATACAAAATTGATGATTTGTCGAAATCAAGGCTTTGATATCAATTAAAATGTATATCTCCGTAATTTACGTGTCAGATATCAGGGAAAACCATGTATAATACCAAATCCCAGAAAGGATTAAAAAAAATTAGAGAGTGCTTTTTATGCGTTTGCTGAACTTCAGTCACGTTTAGATTTTTTGTTTCAAAATTCCAACGAAAATTCATGAAATTTGATACAGTTATGTAGCATTCTATAACTAATCCTACGATATAAAAAAAAAAAAATTAGTAGCGCATGTCTATTTTTTGTCAGGTTATTATGAATGACTATCCGAAAACTGGATGCATCTTCCAAGCCCAATGACTTTGACTCGTATGTTCAATATATTATATGATTAATTTGAGGTTCAAATTATTTTTCCTCCAACAGTGGGTCTCAAAATGTTCATTCGATATATTGTGGTAATCAACATTTTCTTCCATGGTTGCAATTAGTTTTTGTCTAGAATATGTAATAAATTAGTTTAAATCAACAAAAGCAGCAATGTGGCTATTAAGTTGGCAATATTAGCAGTTAAGTATTCGTGCAGATAAATTTCGTATTGTAAATTCCGTAACGGAACGGTATTACCGTCTGCATTCTCGATGCAATGGGAATATTTTCTTATGTTTGTAATAAATATTAAGGTTAATACGTAAGTCTGCGATAAATCCAATTGCAGAGTAAAGAAAGGCAAGCGGTGGTCGTAAATTTCTCGTGCAGCTTGAAAACAAGAAACAGGAGCCGAGAACAGGCAATGTCGTTAGAAATCGAAGTGTATTTGGTATGGGCCACAGCAAGACGGATGGGGCGGAAAATCACTACACCGGTCTTGCTCTTATCTCACGCTGGAAGACCATAAAACACATGTGCGGCTCAAACCCCGAATCTATAGCCTTCCAAGTGATTAAATACTCCACCACCAATACGAGGGATATTATACAAGCACGCTGTTTTGCTTAGCTAAACTTTAAATTGATACCCATACCCTAAACTTTCACTTCCTATTTGCACGAAAAAGAGCAACAATCTGCCAATCATTGGGGACCTGTTCAACATCACGCTTGATTTTCAGTAGTAGCTTTCCAATGGAAGTACGAATTATGTGTTTGCATAAAACTACAGCTTTAACCCCTTCATAGAAAACAGATCAACCTGAACCTCCCTTTTAAATACCCTGAAATTAATCACAAACTTTTTCTCAAAAATCAACAAACAAGAATAGCAACCATTGCAAAATTTAACTAGTTACTCGTAGTTAAATTATGGATTATAGTTTTAAAGTTGGTACCTTTTGATATTAAATCATCCACGGCATGAAAAGCCCAACTCCAGCACAGATTCCTCAGTAGATAAATATGAAATATTTATTTTTAATATATGCAGACTTGATTTATATTTTGGATAGTAACTTCTTTGATTAATTCAAGTCATAAAATTTTTTCGCAAAGGGTGCAATTTCCTATAAAATTAACAGACCCAAATGACTTTCATTGTAAAGTGAGTGACAAAGATGTGAATTAATTTGAATGATATTTAAATTTTCCTTTTGGAACGACCTTCCATTCGACCCGGCTAAGAGACCGCACTTCTATTGTTGAATAGAATTAATTGTATACTATTGTCAAAAATTGAAAGGATGTATTGTTGCACCCGAAGGGTGAACTTCCAGAACGTTTAGCGAAGGGTCGACATGCAAATTGTGCTCCAGAGAGGCGGAACATCATACCAGGGTGACAAATTTGACATTGTAAGATGTTCACTTGCAATTTGCTAGCTATTAAATATGGACAATCAGGCATATTTCATTGTGAAGAACAGGAGGTAAGTGATTATATGTGGTCGAACCGAACCTAAATGTCTCGCAACTATCGAGCCTTTTAGACGATTCTAGATATATTCTGAACAGCAGTTATTTCTGATAAGAATAAAATGCAGGTCAAAATTGGAATCTACGTAGCAAAATTCACGGAAAGACAAAAGAAAGCAGCAAAAAGTAAGAGTGTTTTTCCCAATTTGCTTGTGTAAACTTAGGGAAAGCATTGAACTAACAAATGGTTCGTACGATCTAAAACACATAAATCCAGTGAAGGAACGAGAAGACAAACCACTCGATTAACGTAATCGCTGCTCGAGTATTTGATCTTACATTGTGGTAAATATATCAAGCACATTTCTTTACCTTTACCGCGCAAACAAAGAGATATAATCAAGAATCCAAAAATCGTATTATCTTAATGGAATGTACACAAACGGTTACTCGTTTTATATGCTTTTCAAGCCGGAATACCTAATATTTGTTATTTGGAACAGTTATTCGTTTTTCTGCTTTTGTTCTCTAACGCTGATTGTTTGTTATGGCAACGCTGACAACAGATATCAATATTTAAAATTATTGTAATTTACGGCATTGTTGTTATCAATAGAAATTGTAACTAATAATTTCTGTTGATCTAAATGATGTTTATTGATATCAACAATAATTGATTATAACAAGAAAATCAACAGTCTCTGTTGTGATGAATGTTGTAATCGGTATAGATCAATTGATATTATTGTAATCAACAAAAATTGTTATAACCCCACAAAGTTAAATTGGAAATACATTATTGTAATCAACAGCTACATTATTGTGATTAGCAAGTTATATAGAAATTGATATCCGTTGCACATATTATTATTAACAATTGTTATTGTTGTAATCAAATTGAATACGATATGATCAACAAACGTTGTTGTATTCAGCGTACATTGTTGTTAAGATCACTACAATCTCATTGTAATCAGTAGATCAAAAGACATTATTGTAATCAATAAAATTTGTTGATATCAACGAATATTGTCATATCGAGTCAACAGTATTGTAATTAACCCATTAATGACCAAGCATTAAAATAAGAGTATTTTTCAAAATTTTTCTATCGCACATCGCTAAAAATATATCAATCAAGACAATTTTCAAATTTTTTTCCAAAAAACAATTGTAGTTTTTGAGCAGAAAAAGGTTGCGCTCGCGCACCTTTGGCTAATACCCTATTAAAAAAAATGGATGGAAAAATTATATAAGTAATACAATTTCTTGTTATTTACTGTGAACTTCAATATGTTGGATCGACCACTTCAAGAAAACAATTACAGTTTTGTATGAAAGGACACAAAAAATTCAGGATGTAGATGAATTTCACATGTTCTGCATAAGTAGATTGTGTTGTTTTCACAGGATCTACATTTTTTCTTTGCATTTGCATCGTCTCTCTCTATCAAATGTCCTATATTGTCATATCTCATAATGTCTGGCAGGCTTCTTTTGGATGGACGCCGATAATTTGAATTTCTTGTACCTATTACAATATCCAGCGCTACAGCATCTTCCTGATATTTCATTTGAATTTTGATGTTTTCTGATGAAATATGATTGCTACTTATGAAAGTATTAGAGAAGATAGGTGTGTCATTTACTCCCTATTTTGGTACATTATTTATTTTATTCTCAATAGTTTTCTTGCTTTTTTTATTTTTATTTTCAGTAAATTCTATCAGTGGGATGTTATCAACTTCACTATCATTAGCTGTGACTGTGTTGATCTCGAACGTTTCAGCAATTTCGTCATTTATATTTTCCTCTTCTATAAGACCGATATCAATATCTTCTTCGTCAGTCAGTTCGTCGGCCACTGGTGGAATATATACAACATCTACTTCATTGAATCTACGTCTGAATCTTCTTCAAGTATTCCCATCAACTCCTGTGTAGTTGAGGGTCGATTGTGAGAGTCATTTCATAGATGTCCACTGAACTGACAAATATCGCCAGTCAAGGAACAAACGCAAAGTAAAAATAAATGAACAAGTTAAGATTTGTCAGCTACGGCACACATGCTGATGGTATAATGTCACTGCTTAGGGTATTAGCCAAAGGTGCGTATACGCACCTTAGATTTTGGAAGATGCCTACAAGTGTATTACAGGGAAAAAATCTGAATTCACCATACTAGTCAATTAGTAGCGATACTGAAGTATAGTTCTGTTAGAAAAAAAAGTTTCAATTTGATCAATTACTGTCTGAAAAATGCAACCATTTATGGAGGAATATCATCATTGAAAATTGTCAATGTTCAAGAATATGCAACAAAAAAATGACTTCTTATGACGCTTGAATTTAAATATTATTGAATCTATTCAACCTTTGCAATGATTCCCAGATGAAAACATTATAAGAAAAAACTATTATTTGACATGAAAAAAAATTAATCTTAAAAGGTTGCGTATACGCACCTTTAGTTATTAATGGGTTAATAGATATTACTGTTATCATCATACATTATTGTAATCATCGAGTTTTGTTTTCATCAGTTACTAATGCAATGAAAAAATTGGCAGTCATTGAAGACTGCCGACAGAAGTGAAAACTTTAAACCATGAGATAACAGTGCCCTTTTTTTGGATATTCTAAATAATTGCAGTATCAAAAATTAAAATTTTGTAATTTGTAAATTAAAATCATTAATATTAGTCTGGTTTTCACATTAATCGGAGCTTTGAGCAACAATTACTTATATTTTTATGTGATTCATTTATTAATCAAAACAGATTATGGTCTGCGTAAGCTCAGTACAAATTATAAGTACAACTTATTTGACATAATCATTATTATATTCAAATGAGTTTCAATGAACTCAATTTTCAACATTATTTCCATTGTTTGCATCATTATTATCATTTACTTCAATAATACTTGAATTATCCCTACCATCAATAATTTCATTGTATTCTAAAAAGGATATAATAGAACTATGGTAACTGAAGTAAGAAACAAAAATATGTAAATATGTAAATATTTTACAAAAATCATATCGATCGTTGTCTTACATTTTATAGTGTTCAGTTTTTGATCATTGGAGATGGTGAAACATAATTCTTTATTCAAAAATTAAATTAATAGTAAATTTTCATCATCTGCAAAGTTAATATTAGGGTACATCAAAAATTTATAATTCTATGCAATACTTTTTAACTGATTGAAATGCATCACAAATCCTTTGCTCCTAAATGTAATGCACTAAACAGTTATTAAAACTCATGTACGTTAAACATATTTCATAAAATCAACAAGAATATTTTCGATCTCGAGACTAAACCGTCAAAACATCGACATACATAGAAAGTATCCTCCGAAAGATAAGAATAAAAGATACGGCCTCGCTGATCAACGCATGCGCCAATAGCATGTCGGTAACGTGATCTCATAAGATTTTACCTATCCAAAAATTACCTAAGTTTTCACTTAAAACATATGCGTGGGCCAAAAACTAACGAGAAGGTAAACTTTTCATGGAGTGCATCTGCACCTGCATCTGATAGCAATAGAAGAAAAAAAGTACTGAGTTTGCAATAATTCTCAACAAGCTGAATTTTTGTACAGGTCTTGAATACGGCATTGCAAATGCTATGTCAAAGATCTCTATCGATCAAAGATCAAAGTTCACAAGTTTTTGCTTTTTGCGTATATCTCTGAAAAGGCAGGAGCTACCGGAAAAATGAATGAGCAAAAATTTATAGAACATAAAATTCTCTACAAAAAAAGTCTCAATTTTTTTCCCTACGAAGCACCGTTTTCGAGCTATCGCGATTTCAAACCTAGAAAATACGAATATGCATTCATATGTGGCCAGTATGCATCATTGAACTATTGGCTTGTGTGATTCATGCACTCAAATACTATAAGCACGTATAAAATAAACGATTGTGTGAGACAACGGCCGTCCCTAATTCCATTAGTCGGTTGGCCTTGAGTAACATCAATAGTCCAGTCAGTTTAAAACGATTTTTTTAGTAAATAGACGTGTTTGTAGGTGGTATTCTCATTTTAAACTGTGCCATTACAAAATTTTATAAAAATGTCAGAAGTTTGCTTCATTTGTAGTGAATCTTTGACTGAAAGTGAAATAAAAGAGTCCAGTTATCTTGTCTTCCTTCAACATCTTCTTCTGCTTATTTGTTTCGTGTGTTCTACCAAGTGCATGTGTGATTGGACAATAAACTGAATCCCGATGGGACTGTAAATTGATGAATAATAGTCTGGAGCCAATCCAGACTCTATTTCCACCAGCTCCAGCTGAATACAATTTTTTGTAATTTCAATAAAAGCTGCTCGAACAATTGTATTGAGCAGAAAAAATGGAATGTTTTGTTCACCAGTCTGTGCCACTCTTGCACTAATGCTGGATCAAATACAACCGATGAAGATACTTTCGAAATCGATGAGGATCCAACTGATATATCTCTCTTCCTAGAGCAGTTAACACAACTTGAGCACGAAGAAGAAGAAGAGAGCGAAGAGGAAGAAACGAATGATCATGTAGAATTTGATGATGAATAATGTAATTTTTGTAACACGTACACCGAAAGTACCCTATTACTGAGCTGACTTCTGCTTCAAAAGTTCTCAATTCCAAACCATGGTAACAATTTTCGTTAATTCTCTGTTGACTGGGGATTAATGGATATTTTTGTCCGCTGGGTAAATATGAAATTGTAGATCATGGATCATGGATGCCGTTGGATTTTTTTATTTCATTGATATATGTCAAATTAATATTCAAAAGAAATTTGTATTATAGAATGTGTTCGTTATAGTATGTGCATTTATTGTGAACGGGATAGCACAGAAAATGTGTAAAATATCAATCAATAAAATAATCATGTAAGTTATGTTTCATTGTATTAGTTTACTGTAATGTGATTGCATTTGCAAAAATCTGTTTGTCAAATCGATGAGATAGTTTCGATACATCCAAATTAATTTAAAAAGCTTAGTAATGGGAGTACTTCGGTGCACTTGTTACAAAAAATTTCGTATGCAACACGGACACTGAACGATTGTCATTATTGTCACGGACAAATTTGGCTGTATGGAGTTACGCCTTGGGCTTGGCCCTCGTCTTCGCCTCGTGCTTCGCCCTCGTCTCCACCGAATGCAGACAAATTTATCCTGGACAAAAATAACAGTGGTTCGATCCATGTAGCATAATATACTATTTTTTGCTGCTAGAATTTCAATTATATTGATGAAATATTATCCCATTAAATTTCCTGGTTCGAAATATATTGTGGAGTATTCCAACTGAGGAATCCACGTTAAGAAAAAGCGCCAAGTTCATTTCTTCAGAGGTGGTGCGGAAATGTGTGGATACCTACGGCCTGAAATCGCGATGACTCGAGAACGGTGCTTCGTAGAGAAAACAGTATTCACACCTTTTTTGTAGAGAATTTTACGATCTACAAACTGATTGTCGTTCATTTTTCCAGTAGCTCTCATCGTTTTAGAGATATACGCAAAAATGAAGATTTGTGACCTTTCGACATCGGATAAAAATCAATGCACAAGCGGAATCGATGAAGACTTTTGACATAGCATTTGTAATGCCATATTCAAGACCTATATAAAAATCCAGCTTGTTGGGAGTTAATGAAAGCTTCAATGTCTGGACTATGAGTGATATCACAAATCATTTCTGTCATAGCTTTAGGTAAATTTTTCTTTATCCCAAAGTATTTCTTTTTGTTTTCTTGTAGACAGATTTTGCACTCCATAAAAAGTTTCATCTCTAACTCCGTTAGTTTTTGACTGACACATTTTTTTCACTAAAAGTGAAAGAGATTTATTTGCAGCTCCAATATATGTGACTGCTACAAAATTTTTATACCCTACGATATTTTTGTCATAAACACCCACACAGACTTTCCAAATGTATCTTTAACGCGATTTCTGAAGATTAGTCTTTGTTGATATTGTGACGTGCGGGAGTGAGAGGGGAGCTCGTGAATACGACGCAGTATGGGGAGGGGCTTCTTGTCGCCTCTTACGCCGCGCCACGTCGCAGCGCATCACCCCTCCCAATGGAAGCCTCTAGCAATTCCTGGAAATGGAAAGAGTCGCGAAATGGAAAATTCGAGAAGGACAGTGTTTCTCTATATAAGGCCGAGCCAAAGATGCGTAGTACAGTACAGTAATAATAGTAGCAGTGGAAATAAATAATAAACAGTGACAGTGAAGTGAGAGTATATATAAATAGTGAAATATAAATATCTGTGACCTTGATTAAATTAGAATTAAGTGATTAATATATAAATATAGTGTTATTAGTGACATAAGAAGAATTAAAAATTTTATTTCATTTAGATTCTTAAGTAGTGACTTTTATTTATTTACAGAGTGATTCATCAAGCAATAAACATTACAATATGCAAATGCCATTAGAGTGAGATATTTGTTTCGAAATTCATTACTACAATGTCCAATATTTCTATATTATATTAATCTATGAGTAATTCTTTCAAATGTTTGAATATTCAATTGTTCGAAATAACTTTTCACCGATTGAAAATTGAAATACATTACAAAATACCTACTCATGAATAAAACACATCAAACTGTTGTTAAAATTCACGTAGATGTAACACATTTATGCCCGGTTTTAAATAGGGCAGAGTAATTTACTTCCAGAATAAATAAAATTTACTGTTTTAGATGATAGTCGATTATTTAACAGCAATGATTCTGTTGTCATAAGGCAAGTCAAACTAATTAGAATTTGTTAAATATAATAAATTTTCTTGATCTTTTATAAAACCGGCCATTAATGAAATTAATCAGAATGTTTGCGATACCAAACTATCAATAGCAAATACATTTGTTTAGACTTCAGAGATTAATTACTATAGTTCATTTCAGCTAAAAACGGTCAAAGGGCTCTTATTGGACTACGATTTGTCTACTGATTAACCGAGTGCGAACACGATTCATGCACATTAAATACAGGATTCAAAACAAACTTGCTGGAAATGAATTCAAGTAATATAAGCAACAAATATATTCATATACTACCTGAATAAAGATGAATTTTAATTTTTGAACTGCACAAATCCATTTATCATGAATAATCAACGTCTGACAAATGATGCAATTAACAGATAGCTAAGGGAGATTTTTGTGCTAATGTGAAATTGGCTCGCATTTTGGCCAATCAGATGGCTTAAATCATAGTCCTGTAAGAGCCTGAACTATAAGATATTCAACCTTTCCATGATACCTATAAAAATCTATGGATAATTTTCTCGAATCTCATAAAAAAAAACTTCAAATTATTGTTCCTACAATTGGAATGCATCACAAATTAGAAAAAAGATTATCACCAATAAGAAATATACTATTTGTGTCTCTCTATTTTCGAGCAAACGGTCATTAGAAAGAGCTCTACAAGTTTACTCTCAATCTCAAAGCATGTAGTTCGTATTCCCACCTTTTGTTGGAGCGCTACTTCAACAAAAATTGAAATAAATAAAAATAATGCTACAGTGTCAACAATGAAATTAAGAAGCCGATGCATTGATTTCAAGGTGAGAATAAAAAGTTTTACTTCAATAAAAATATAGACAGTTGAGTTTGAGCGTTAGTAAATATTCGTTAACTTCACTGGAAAAGATGATAAATGGAATTCTCAATAATTGTGTTTATAATACGTCTATTTCAAATTTGTACCTCACTGCATTATTCTGCTACTGCAAAAGACATCCAAAAAGGATCGTTTTTTGTAGTGTAACAGAACTTGTCGAGTTTTACTGAATAATTACTTAGTAACTTTGTAAACTACAGTTGTTAGTTGTTGATACCTTGAAGAAACTTCTTTTTTGAATGAGAAACAGTTGAAAATTTTGCAATAAAGGTGTTAGATTTTCTATAAAATGAAGGATACTGAATCACATCATCTCTCATACATTTGAAAGAATTGACTATTTGAAGAAATATTGAAGCGGGTAGGAGAGGTTGACTGGTGAATAAACTGCGTGTCTGTTCGGTTACACCCTTACAACCGTTGACATGCACTGTATTAATTACCAGGGGATTCAATTCTAATTCGTAGAGACAGCTTCTTCACACCATTTAAGAGACTCTCGACACATCTACTACCTAGCGAACAATTGAAGAAGTAATTCAATACCATTTTTGTTGAAGACAGTCTCCCAAAAGTAAGAGATAGAGTGAAATCAGTTCTTGATATTTATATGTCATCAAATAATAACAATAAAAGAAAATTTAGCTGCTCTGATTAATAATGAATTGGAAAAATCAATAATCATGAATTGAATTTGATATCAAGCATCGTCCTTATTTGCTACCAACATTTTGCAGCTCATATTATTCGGACCAACATACAATATTCAAGTCCCTATAAATATAGCTGTTATGATGTCACTAACTGCAACTTGTTTCCAACCTATCTCTACGAATTAGACTAGGACTCCTGTATGCACACTGAATGCATTTGCTGCCTTCTAAAAATGGAGATTTCAAATAGTGCCGCATTCGTCATATAATGCTCATGAAATTATTAATGTAGATAAATCGGGAAATTGAGTCGAATATAAGACCGTGAGTGAGTAAACAAGCAGGAGGAGAAATTGGAGAATAGTCGGAGCGCGTAGAGGTAATATTGGCTGGTTGGCTAGTTACGAAGCGCGCAAATGTAAACTAGATATTTAAGGGCCGATATAAATAGGAACATGGAATGATAATGAATAATTTTAGTTATATAAGTGTAACCTAAGATAAAAATCAACTAACCCACGAATGAATTTAAATTTCGTTAAAGTTTATTATCCTGTTCCACCAAATTAGAATAGTTTTCATCAGTGCTTTCAGATGATGTTTATTTTAATTTATTGAGTAAATACTGTTGGGGGTCTGTCGAATAGGTGTAGCTTAGATATAGATGGAGAGCAGAAGCCAGTATCTGTACGTAGTTATAATCTGAATTATAATATTTAATTACAAATCTGCGTGTAATTTGAGATAGAGCACGTACAAATTCCAGCCAACGAAACTTTATAGACGCTGAAAGAATAATGAGGGCTGGACATATTATGAAATATGAGAATTTAGTGTATATATATGCAAAAGTGCGCATGCGTTCCTGAATCTAGACAAAACTCAAATAGAAAAATAGAGCCAGACGTATTTCCAGAAATTTCTATTCGGTCAGACGTCATCACATCCTTGACGCATATCAATCAGTTGCGTTGACCATACAGCTCTATTGCGTATGCCACCCAATTAACCGGCGTGTTCTATGGAAGTCTACTCTGTAGAGGCACTGTTCTTTACAATATATTGTTATATTCGGCTAAAATTGTTGTGATTACTACTCATAATCCAATCAAAATACACTGTTGTCCTCGAGGGTTATTGTTGTTATTGTAATGTTTATTGCTTGAGGAATCAGTTTGTAATTAAATAAAAGTCACTATTTAATAATCTAAATGAAATAAAAGCTTTAATTTCCTCTTATGTCACTAATAACACTATAATTATATATTAATCACTTAATTCTAATTTAATCAAGGTCACAGATATTTATATTTCACTATTTATATACACTGTTTACTTTACTTGTCACTTCATTATTTATTTCACACTACTACTCTTATTACTGTACTCTCCTACACGTCTTTGGCTTGGCTTTATATAGAGAAATATTGTGCTCTCGAATTTTCGATTTCTGGACTCTTTCCATTTCTAGGAATCATTAGAGGCTTCCATTGGGAGGGGTGATGTGCTGCAACGTGGCGCGGCGTAAGAGACGACAAGAAGCTCCTCCCCATACTACGTCCTCTTTACGAGCTCCCTCCCTCACTCTCGCACGTCACATTATCAATAGATAAATGTAATCAGTGTATTTTGTTGTAGTCAGCAAACATTCTTGTTTATAGTAAACATTGTTATATCAACAAAGCTCCGATCCTTCGAGCATTACCAGAGGAATTCGCTACAGAAAATAATTTAATTTATACGGAGGAATTTGTTGCATTTCATGAATCTCTTTATTTATTAGATATTCTAAAGAGGTGCAATATTTTTCGTTGCGCGACCTAATAACTCGAACTATTTGTCGATGCGTTATTTCTCATCATATACTCTGTTGACGCACATCTTGATAGTATGACAGATTTGCAATTGGTATTATTTTTCGTATCAGCAGAACTATTTTTCGTTGCGTAACTGTATAGATCTGCTCTATTTACTGTATTTGTTCGTATTGAGCACTATTTTCCGTTATATATTATCTAAATATCTAACTCTTACTAAAATAGGTCCTATTTAGTAACATTGGCTGACACCACGAGCTTTTTTTAAAAGTTTTAGAAGCATTGTTCTAAGGAGAGTTTTAAAATAATAAAAATGTTCCAAATTAGTTGAATAGAAATATTTTAGACGAATATTTTAATAACTTATGCCGGAAGTTATTTTTTATTGTCTGAAAATACTTCTTAAAACAGCGTTCTAGAACAGATGGAAAGAGAACTCGTGGTGTGGTCCATTTTTGATTAGCATACATTGTTCCACTGTTGTTAAAAAATTCAGCATATAGATGTATGGCGTTTTCCAGTTTTTGTTTGATTTCAACGATGTTTACTTGATTACAACAATTAATATGATTACTCAATGCCTTTGCCGACCTACTTGATCAAAAAATATGTGATTAAAGTGATCAGTTCGCATAAAGAGATCGATTTCCGATGCGGTCGTTCATTCATTATCTGTCCTAGTGATGCTTCCGGCGATTTGCGGTCAGACACAATTAAGTTAGAAGGGCTATGATCAGCACAAGTTGTTAACCAGATTGCTTAACAGCATTCAGACTAGAGAAATTCTTAATGTATTTAGTAACAGACTCCATCTATCCCATTATCTCCCACAATATACTTACTGCCTTTTATTTTTTAGTAATGTTGTAAAAGATGAAAATAAACAATCTTTTTTAGTATACATGGACTGAAATTAAAATGGATTGATTCGGTAACTTAGTTTCAATATTATATTCCTTAAAGATAATTTCTTTATTGAAGAAAACAACTAACTTCTAAAACGCGCAAAATTTCATTTGTATCGATTCAAGTAGGATACGCCTTTTAATTCTATTCAAACGAAATTAAGTCTTTATTTTACTTTAAGCAATTATCTCCTTATTGGAACAAAAAGACATTTGGGAATATTCTAATAGGGATAAATATGCCATAGAATTTAATCTTTATGAAAAAACTGTGTTGAAGCTTATCAGGGAAACTTCGCACGTCACACATGTTTAGTATACATCAAAAATTTAATTAAAGCATTTTTTAGACCTCTGTTGAAATATTCACAATGAAATATGAGGTACGTGCAGGACATTATAATACCTAAATCATATTAAAAAATTATATAGGCTGAAATAACTTTTATTTCCATTGTTGTAATCAACTGAGGATTATTGCAATCAAGCAAAAACAGTGAATTCACTTCTCTTTCGTTGTGTGTTACTGCTAAATCGAAAAAGTATTGAAATTCTTGTTGTATTCACGTGAAAGAGCACGATTTTTTTGTTAAATACGATATGAGGAATGATTTATTAAAATCGTGCAGGAAAAATATAATGGAACTTTGATTCGAGTGTTGGTTCGAGCAACTTTTGATGGAATGGTGCACGAATACAGCTTTGTTCTCCGCGCGAATTGTATCAAACAATAATATAAATCATGAGGAGGTTCGACAACTCGCATATATTGCTGTTCTAAAAAATAAATCTAACTTTCACAACTCAATTTCATCTGTCAACTTCTGTGAATGCATTAAAATATGTTAAAATGGCATTTGTGGTTGGCAGTAAATGTTTCCGGCGGCGGAGGACATCCGGAGACCGGTTCCTCTTGTGTAGAAGAGATTTCAACACTGTTAACTCCCAAAAATCTGATATCAACAAAGCTCGGGTTCTTCTAGCATTCTCGAGGGAGTCCGCTGCAGAAAATAGTTTAATTTATGCGGTTACACTCCATGAATCTTTATATTTACTGCATGGATATTCTAATGAAGTGCACTATTTTTCGTTGCGCTGTACAATAAATCCGCACTATTTGTCGATGCAAGTTTTGATGGACTACTTTTTTATGCTGTCGTTGCTTATCAACGGAACTATTTTTCATAGCGTAATACGAAAGACCTACACTATTTTTTATATCACGTTGTACATTAGGCTGCTTTATTTTTCATTCTTGCTTGTACAATTTTACATTGCGATTTGTTTTAATAAAAGACTTCAACGGATATTGGAAATAAGCAGCTGCACTATTCTTTTATATATTTTTGCAATGTCTCGACTGGAGTTTATCATAGGGATCTGACATAGACGAGATCAGATTATCCTTCTATAAAAGTAAGGTCCGGATCAGGAATGTCGAATGAGGACTTGATAAGGATGTAGCGCCATTAAGTTCTTATTAGGATTATCTCAAACTGAAGTGGTCCAGATCAGGATTATCTTATGTGGCTCTAATCAGGCTTACTCCAATAATTCTCAAAATTTATCAGATAAGCACTAGAAAAACTTAGTTTGCGAGAAAACTGGCTTTCCTCTAATTCTTTTTACAAAAGTAGATTCAGTAGTAAACTTTTTATGTTGACCTAAGACTAACCTTAATTGGAATTGAACAAGGTGATCAAACAAAGAACGAACAACTTTTTTCTAATTCGTCCTAAAAAGGACTACCAGTTGAAAAACAAATACTATTTATGAGGTTATGCTGAGAAAAACTTCAGTTGTTATTGATAAGATGACCAGATAAAAAATGAATAGATTTTTCAGAAGAATATCCTGAGAAGAGCGTCAATTAGGCCTGATCAGGATGAGCAGACAATAAAAAATAACTTTTCCGAAAAGATATCTTGAAAAGAGCTGCATTTGGTCCTGAACAGTTTCTTTTTACCGCAATTTTTTTTTATCACCAACGTTTTCTTCTTACCACCATTTTTTCACCACTATTTCAAAAAGTGAAAATTAAAATAACCAACTTCAGAGTCAATAGTGCAGTTGTCAAATCATGATTTTTATCGTTTTGTCTATCAAAATGGCAAGCTATCAAACTGTTGAGCTATTAAAAGGTGTGAAAAATCTGTTACTACATATTGATGGGTATTTGTATCATAAAACAGAAGAAAAAACTTTAATTTGACGGTGCAAGATGTATCCGGAAAATAAAGCTAGAGCGAACGCATGAACGGGTAAAATTATTAAAAAAATAATCATCTTATTCTTAAGAAATGAAATATATTGATGTTAAAAGTTGTGGAGGATATCAGAGATCCTGTCCGATCGCCGCACGAAAGTCACGGCCCAAATGTAGAAACTGTCGCCCAATTAACAGGCGGGCTTTGCCTGCTCTGATCAAGTTCGAGGAGCCTTGGGGTTGCCAGATGGTATCTAAAAGGAATATATGTCCTCTTTTTCCATATTTCGCTCTCCAGTCCTCCCTAATCTACTATATGTCCTCCTTTTGATATACGTTTAATGCCAGCAGCGTCAAAAGGATATTTCCTAAGTCAAAAAACTACGCAATAAAGATATATCTCGAAAGCACGACTCCAGAAGTATACTTAGATTGAAAAAACAACAATTTCTTACCACTAAGCGTCAGCTGCTTAGTGGCAATGTTTGCAAGATTATTTGATGGAATGGATTGAGCCTATGGAAGGTTTTGAATATTATGAGTGGATGATGCAGTTGTAAGAGTCAGCAAATTCACAGTTTGCTGAACTCTGACGAAATCGAGGAATGTGCTTTTCTTGCAAGCAAGCAATAGAGATATATGAACTATTTGTGAATACGATTGACGTCAATAACGAATATTGTTATATTGGCATTTTGGATTTTATATATAGAAGTCAATAGTGAGTCAAGTTACGATAGTTAGTGAAGAAAAGATGTAGATAGTTAGTCAAGGAAGATGTAGAGAGTTAGTGAGTAGAAGAAGTAGTTGGGTAGTTAGTTAGTGATAAGTTAGTTAGTGCGTGTGTTGAGAAGTTAGAAGTTTGTAAGATATTCATAAATGTAGTTTGGAAACGGTGACCAATCGGAGTTTGGTAACTTGATCTTTATACTCTTTATTATTATTTAATACATTTTATTATTTGTTAAACGTGCGAATTATTCCAAGTTCCTGTGAAAGTCTTTCTTCCCTTTCAGAAGTATTCCATCAGAGCAGATAAGTACAAAATATAATATCCTCACAGTTCAGCAAAGAACCCAATCTACCAAATATAAATTTATTGTAAGTGGGAAACCCTTACACAGTCGAAAGAGAACAATAGTCTGAAGTATAAATATTTAATTGCCTGCATTGAAATCATGAGAGCGAGAGGTGTGGATATTGACGATGTTATATGATTAGCTTTGTAAACTTATTTCATTTCTTAAAACGAAATCAGATGGTGATCCTACTAACGAATATAATGATTTGAAGTTGCACGAGCAGTGGACGATTCACTTCAAAAATGCTGAAAATTTTGATTGTTTCCCGGTACTGCTCAAAATCTGCGAGCTCAATTTTTTTAGGAGTTCACATAACGCGAATGTGGAAAGAGTATTCTCACTGATTAATAATAATCAGTGGAGTAAGGCAAGAGACAGTCTCAGTGTCAAGTAATATGCAATACGATTAAAATGAAGTAAATTTTATTTTAAAAAATCTCGTTTAGTTGTAAATGTCCTCCTTTTTTGAAGAGAGTCCTCCTTTTAGACTGTTTATAGTCCTCCTTTATCACATTATCATCTGGAAACTTTGCTCAATGTTTATCAAACTGTTAGTATAGTCATAAACAGTGATTTTTGTTTTTAACTGGCGGTACCTCGCACCAAACTACGAGTGGGCTTTGCCCGTTCTGATCAAGCTAGACATGCTAAGCCGCGTTAACTTTCCAATCCGATTCCAAACCTATCTTTAATCTATTCACGAGATCAGAAAAGATGAAGGGGAAATTGTTGAGTACTCAAGAGCTATAGGACATAACATCCAATTTTCAATTAAACTTTATCGTATTGTAATTGTGAAAATGTATTTTATCGATGGAAACATAAATAGTGGTAAAATATATCAGTGGTAAAATATAATAGCGGTAAGAATATGGTGGTAAAAATGCAACAGTAAGAGTTAAGGGTAAAAGTAGACCCCTACGTAAATTGAAATCACTTGTATTTTTCCTATAAGTTTATCTTGATAGAAACCTCAGCTGATACTGAGCGGCCGGATCAGATGAAAACATGTGACTTCTTCAAATGATTATTCCGAGAAGAACCTTATTTGGTCCTGATTAAGATCACTATTGCAAATTACCTTTCCATTGCATAAGGTTAATTTGTTTCAAGACGAAATGGAAATCATGTGGCGCACCTCCCTCAGGAAAGCCTTATAATAATCTGATAAGGTCGTAATGGTATTCCAATTCCAAACATATCTGAACAAAATTCTAGTTCTAATGTAACGAACCGAGCCCCTACAATAAATACTACTATTGCAACACGCTGGTTAAATGGGTGGAAAAAGCAACTGTCTGATATGCGCCAAGGATGTGGTGACGTATGGTGAAAATTTCTACAAACCCACTAAAAATTTCTGGAAGCTTCGAGAAACTATAGGCGGGGACTAGATCGAGCATGGGATTAATAATAGTTGTTAGTTCGCATACGGAGCGCGTAAGAGTGAAAATAAATTAATGAACTATTGCTGAAATGGATAATAAGCAGTGAAAACATATAGCAGAAAATGTTATTGTGTAAATAATAGACAAGTGTAGTGTTAGTGTCTAGCTTTAGTAATATTACTGTAGCATTAAATAAAAAAATTATTAAACATACGAGCGAGTTGAGTTTTGTTGGGTTGTACTATTTTGAGTATAAGTCACATTGAGAGAAATTTATGAAATTATGACAACTCCGCGCGGAATTGACAAACTCGGAGTCGAGTCTATAGAATCATGGTTCACGCGAGTCTATCGGAATCAGTGTAACCGTTCAGCATCCTTAAAACCAACTGCGTGAAGGAATTGTAATTAAATATCTCGTGAAGTTGAGCGGATTTAATTTAAGTTGGATAAACGAATCTATTTATTGATGCAACAAAATATATAGTAAAATGAATAACCCTTCAATGATTGACATGAAAATCTCTATATTTGAATTGATTTTTTTTTTAAATTCATTGTAAGCTTGAAAAATTCTTGGAATATTTTTTCAAGTAATCTCTTGATTCAGAGTAACAATTAAGATGAAAAAAATATATATTATGAGTTTCAATAAGTGTAATTGATATAATTTCTCTAGTATAATTTATTTATCCATGTTATAATTTATGAAAATGGTGAATAATAATAAAATAATGAATCTGTTTATAACAGATTTCTTAAAAATGCTTGTTGACGTAATATCAATTAGATTTAAAGAACTGATCCAAATTTTTTCCGATACATGAATACATAAGCCAATTTATTTAAAGAAAAATTTGGTCTCTTAGCATTCCTTGTTCATTTAAAATCTATTTATTTCAGATTAAAATAAAAATTGCATCTATTTAAGATTATTAGGTTGATTTATCCAAAGTTTGTGAGAGAATCTGATGTGTTCACTTTAATGAATCAATTAACTTTAGCCATTTAGCATTTTTTGTTTTCTTTGAGTGGACTAAGCCTTGTTGAACAAAATATTAAATTTGTCTGTACTTTAGGTTTTATTACTTGAAATTCTTGGCGCACATCTGTTTGTCCCTTTCACAGCCTGTGTTATAAACCAGGGGCTTCCAACACCAGCCCGCGAGAACACTAATCTGGCCCCCGATAGCGGTTCAGACTTGTCCGGTAATCGACCCGTTATTGTTTATTTTGATTACATTGAAAGATTCAGAATGTGGGTAAATTATATAAAATTATAATCAAATATGTTTATATTCAACGATCAATTCATATTTTGGATCTTAAGATTTGGTGGAGCGTGGAGGAGTTTGAGGACCTCTGTTCCAAACAATCACAAAACAAAAATTTGTCCACCCTACCCTTAAGTTTTCTAGAAGAATATTTACCGTTTTACTTTATTTTTGGAGAGTTCATTTAGTTGTGAGCTGTTATCGAAAACGCATTGAGCCAGTGCTTGATACTGTTTTACAAAATAGTGGAATAACAGATGAAGAAATGCGAGAGATTTTGATGGAATAGAATATTGGAGCTCATAACTACTTTTAAAGGTAATTTATCGTACTGTATTCAATCATTTGAATTTATATGAAATTATTGAATAACTGAATCAGTGATTGCATTTCAGGATCAAAAATCATCAACAATAGACTGAAGCTCCTAGATAATTCGTCTATTAAACAATTGATTCCGATTATTGATGACTGGCTGGAATTTACTTCTAAATAGAAAAATGTATTTCAGAAAGATGCAGCTAACGAGGATTGTCCTACACAGTCAATTTCTTTCGGAAACCCAGCCAATAATAATGGAAATTTAAGTGACACTGTTTTATTATTCCTGTAATAATATAGTAACAATATTTATATAATATATAACAATTCTAGATGTCTGATGCAAATAGCAACAATAAGGATAATGAGAATTGTGTATTATGAAAAAGGGATAGCGAAGACACACTAAAATACAAGGCGGATTTGGAAATGAATTTTCTATCCAATCACAACGATACAGGGTCCATCAGCGGGTACTCAACCAATCGAACGTCTCAAGAAAAGTCCAAATAGACCTTTCAGGCAAGTATTATTCTGTCAGATCGTGTATTTCAGATGGAAAATGCGAATAAATCTATCTGCTTATATTATCTATTCTTTATTCGTTACAGATGAAATAAAAGATTCTTTGCCAGGCTGGAATACAACAATACTTTTCCAGAAATCATGAAGTATCGGAAAAAACCGCCCAGGCACGCTACCATCAATTAATTTCATCTGATGCTTTTCATATTACTATAAAGAATATTTTGCTCTTGCTAATATTAATGAATATAAAACTAGTATACACCATATATCCGTATAGAAAAAATTAATCATCAATAATTAGATGACATTTATGTATAAATGTATAGATTCATGTTCCGTATTTTATAATAAAAAAGTTTATCTGAACATTAATGAATAATAATATCAATAACCCAATCCTATAAATTAATAATGAGAAATACTTTTTGGAATTTAGTATGAAATTCAGAAAACGGTTATTGTGATTCTTTCGATGAAATGATTCTATTTTCTTGAATATATTCGATTTTACTTCAAATGCTTCCGCATCTAATTTAAAGCTAACAACAGTTGAAATAATTAGTTACATGTTTCTCTCAACACTCTTATATTCTCTCTCAACACTTTTTAATATTTAATCGATCGAACACGAATTGAAGGAAATTGGAGAAAATATTAAATGAACAATTCTTTTTATTGCCAGAAAAGTAAATCATTTTACCCGAAAATATTTTTTTATTTGTATCAGATATTTTTTTAATGTATTGAATTATAATAGCAATCAAATGAAATTAGTAAGTATTAGAATGAACTCCCAATGACATATCCCAATTCCTTACGGAATTGCTGTTATGAACCTTTCAAATGCGCTGAGGAATTGAGTTAGCACCCTTGCGCATTTCGCCGTATCCAAGTACGCCGCGCAGTTGAGAAAACAGAAAATGATTTGACTCAAAACAACATTTTTCTCAGTGCAGCAATATATTTTGTTGTCTTAAAATTAGAGACCTATTTTATTATTCATGACTAGATAAACATATTAAAAATAGTATAAGCTCCAACTATTTGGCGTTGCAAAATCTGACAGCCCAGTTGACCTATTTTTCGTTGCACAATCTGATAATTCTGTACTATTGGTTGTAATATGGTTGCTTTACATCTCAGAGCCTTGATATTAGATTATTTCACCTTCAATGCGAAATACTTCTGTTCAAAAGGAATCAATGATTGACAATGAACGTTTTCAGTGGAGAATATCCAGTGTCCGTTTCCTCTTGTGTGGAAGAGATTCAAACACGGTTAAACTTCCAAGAGCGCCAGCTCAAATCTGATATCAGCATTCTCGGTGGAATACGCTACAAAAAATAGTTCAATTCATGCAGCGAAATTTGTTACACTACATGAATCTTTATATTTATTGGATATTCCAATGAAGTGTATTATTTTTCGTTGAGCAGACTTATAAACACGCACTATTCATCCATGCGTATTTTGAAGGACTACTTTTTGTATCGGCATCACTATTTTATGTTGCGTAATGTAACGGCGTGTTTTATCTTCATTATTTTCCAGTCCTCATTTCAACAAATTTGGTATTTTAAAAAGTTTATAAACCTTTTGTGTGCTTTAATTAATTAATTTCTGGTCGAAGTTTCAATGTAATATACAAACTATATAATTATTTTATGTCGTATATTCTGACAACTATCTGCCGTTGCGCATTTCAATATATTTGGTACTACTTTTCTTTAGGTATTTTGCCTGAGTTGCACTAGTTTTTGTATAAGGTTTACCTGTTATTCACAGCAGAAAGCTGTGAGCTGCGAAATGATGAATTCGGGTGAACGCCATTCGTACGAAATTGTGCGTATGCCCATCGTCCATTACTACATCTTTTACTTGGTATAGATGATAGGGCACTGGCATTCGGAAAAGATTTATGTATTGATTCTGATAAAAAATTCATACCACTGGAATTATTAGCTTTGATACTTCGACGTATCCTAAAAAAAAGACACATTTTGCTACATCCTTGAGAAAACAAATTCTGAGGTTGAAAAATTCAGCAAATTTTGATGAACAGTTCCACCAAATGAATTACTATAAATGTGATTAAAAAATCACTATCTGATAATTTTTTAGTACTATGCACTCATTCGCATTCATTCGCGAGTCAAATCCCAACAATATGGGATCAGTCCGCACTTCTCAGCAATATGCACGAGCACTGACAAACGATACTGGTTTAGTGGACACGACTCTCATCGAGACCACACATTTGGATCATTCGTGCGAATTCGGACGACTTCCAATGAATGGGAAGCCTAAGCTAGTACTATTTGACGTTGCGCAGTCTAACAGGCCTAAATTATATGCTGTTGTTCACTTCGATAGATTCGCACTATTTTTTTTGTATAAGTTAGCACTATTTTTCGTTTTGCAGACCTGCACTATTTCTTTATACGAGATATATAAGTTTTAATATTACTTCTAGTTTAGTATTTGGACATAGTTCTTGTATAAACTGGTACTATTTCTCAAAGCGCAGTCTATCGAAACTATATTATTCGCCGCACTATTTTTAAAATTACGTTATGCATTAGGTTGTTGTATTTTTCGTACAAATCTGCAATATTTTTCGTTGGGCATTGTCTAAATATCCAATTCTTGCTAAAAAGAAAGATATTAATGAAAATAAAATCAGATTTTTGTGGGTGAGCTATAAAAGCTCTTAAATAAGAAGATTGGTAATCTATCGTACGGATTTGATGTGGGGTTATCGCTGAGCTCCGAATGGCGCTGCGTGTGGACAGTTTGATAAGTGCTAGTCTCCTTCACCATTCCACGCTAGCTAGATCCACACTCATGAGGTTTGACGAACCGAGAAATCGGCTGAGTTACGACGTAATATGAGGCAGCCACTAGAACGGATGATTCGTCATCAACCACGTGACTGCGGCCTTTTTATTATCCTGCTTTACGAATTGTAAATGTTACACTTTCCAGGGTATTTACTCCTTGATTCTGGTCACGTACCACAGTGGGATTTCTTACGAAAAAGGCTACCTATGATTGAACCACGGATTCTGAACACTGCTAAAACTAATATTTTATTCTTACTGAACCGCAAAAAACCTACGTTACAGAACAACTAAAGTTGAACAATTACAACTTAACCGCCATGAAAGAATATCGCCCCATAAAAACAGATAGTAAAGTTTATTTGTCCTTAACTTGTTGTGCATGTCTATTCACAATGGCGACTGTTTTACAATAATAATATACATTAAAACAAATATTTCAACATTTTTACTTACTTGTACAAAGTACAAGTATTGTGAAGCCGACAAGATTTACATTTCAAGATTTTGATGGAAATATCCGTTGTGAGCATCCCTGAATCCATTTTGACTAATTTCGGCTTGAAGTCGGTACGTATGTGCGTTCGTAACTTGCAAATCTCAAAACCTGTCGAAGGTATAATAATGAAATTTTGTACTCAAGTCTGATTGTGCATCTCACATTATGGTTGCAATCATCTGTACCGGGAATGCATTTTACTCGGAACATTTTTTGAATTTTCGCATAAATCTGAAACGATTGAACGCAGAATGCTTGAATTCAGTATTTAAGGCGATATTACAGTCTATATTTCGAGAAATTCACATAAGATGCCAACTGTCGCTGATTATTAATAGCATAACTGCCAAAACCAAAATTCCTCTTTCATATGATTTACAAATCAATTTTTAGCTTTCACATCTCACATTAAGTATTATAAAATAATAATACATCATGTTTTGATTCTTTGTTTTTAATAATTCTATTTACATTTCAGTGGATTTATAATCAAGGCTGGTTTATGGTGGATTTAGTTTAGAGATTTACATGTAGAAATTCAGATTTAGAAATATGAAATGCATACACACCTATGTACTTGTTTATGATGGTCTTAATTTACGAATTCACATTTGCAATATTAATTTCTAAATCTGAATCTCAAATCCAGCCAATCGAAAGTGAATATCGCTTGTCACAGATAAATTGGTAAATTGTCACCTGTCACATATGAATCATCAAACGTAATAGAATATAATGAATCCATACTAACAATAAGATGAAATTCACTAAACTTATTGTCATTCTTAATTTGAAGAATATATTATGTCAAATATTTCACGTGTGAATAATAATGTGATTAGCTAAATTTAGAAAATTTAAATTCATCATAAACCAGAACAAAAGTCACGAAATATAAATCCAAATTTCTAGATGTAAATTCCTGAATTAAATCCATCATAAACCAGCTTTTATTAGAAGCTTGCAAGGCGCCTGCGGCGCCCCTTGAAAAGTGATGAGTTGTCAGTCAAATAAAAGATATGTTTAGGACATAATACCTAGCATGAAATACCTTAATGTAAATGATGATGCTTCAGGTAAGTAATATTGATGAAATAGATATATGTATAAAAGAAAAAAAATATTTTAACTGCACCCGAGCGAGATTCTAACTTAGTGCCTGCCGAACCATAGACTAACGCCCTATCTCTGAGCCATAAACTTTGTATATCTTAACCATCGAATGAAAATTGACTCTCTAATTATTTTATAGATGTGGTTTTCTTTCAGAACATTTAGCTATTATTCGAATCTCAAAGAAAATAAACTTTATGACAAAATGGGTAGCAAAGATCAGAACTCAGACCCCGAGAATTTTTGCAAGCACCCATTCAAATACTGGATTAGGAATTCCCATAAATACATTAGTATAACTTGCTTGTAATAGATGGATGACTAATATTTACACTATCCTAGTGGAGAACAAGACAGGGGTGCATTGAACGTATTTTTTATAATTTATTTTGATTCTAACAAAATATGTTGTATATATCTTGTAGAAATGGTTCAAAAGAAGATTCACTCCCATATTGGAATAACCAGAGACCCACGGTTGCCATATTTTGAAAATTTTCATCTAAGTTATCTATCTGCCTGATACTTTGGTAATAAGACAAATGAGTCGTAATACATCCCTGAAACCCTGTTGCTAAGATCATTTTTAATGTCTCCAGTAATCCAGTGGTATTAAGAACAATATGTTGATATATAAGGTTAGTTTTATTTACAATTCGAGTAATAACTAAATTTTTTGAAAGAAAACCACATCTATAAAATAATTTAGCAGTCAACTTTCATTCGATGGTTAAACTATACATATATTCTATTTACAAAATATTATGCACAGTTTTCTGCACTCAAATTGAATGAAATGTAATATTAAAGTATGGTAACATTTTTGAGTCTATTTAAAATAGTAGAGACTTCGAATATTCAATTTTTTTTATTGAATTAGTAATTTTGAAGTTTTCTCAACGTGATGGCTGCATTATTAATGTCCAAAAGTTGAAAATAACCCAAAAAAATGATAACTGAAATATTTATGTTTATAGTTAAGTATATGATGCAAGTGTAATCGAACCGAGGAGAGAACATTTGAATGAATTTTTCTTAATTTAAATACAGTGTTTTCGTAATTTTCAGATAACTACATATTATTATCATTGATTTAGTTCAAATTTGTTGAAATAATACGAAAAATTGGCTGCGTGAAGTAGGTAGGCCAACATTGAACAGAAATGGGTATCGCAGAAATGCACTCCATTTATTCATATAGGTAAATTCATAGTTTTAAATTTCAGGTAACAAAAATTTATAAAACTATTGAACGGATTAAATAATACTAAACTACAATGTTTAAAAAATAGTTAAAACACTGACACTAAAAAGTTCACAGATATTTTTAACTATTAATAAATATTTCAACTATTATAACAATTTTTAACTTTTGTTGATTATTAATGTATGTATTTTAATATATATTGAGAATAATTTCTTCATCTTACTTGCATTATACTTTGAATTTCATCGAGTGTCTTCTATAAGTGTTTTGAATTTGCCGCCGAATAGGAACACAAAGCCTCAATTTTACTGTCAAGGCCGCCGTTCAACCGGGGCCGCTTTCAGATGCCAGAATACGGTCTAAGCCCAATCCAGTGTTATATAGAGATCAGTGTATTGCCTATTCAAAACTAATAATTTTAAATATCTACTACACATGATAGGAGAATAATAATACATTTAATATTCAAGATTTTATTGTTCGTAAGTAAGCACAAATTTGCAGTCCAGCGATTAATGTTGTGAGCAAGATATTTTATATTAAATTTGTTATCATAACTTTGTAACATTGCCCAACAATATGATTTTATTATTCATGATATTTTCAATTTAATCTGAAATTGAAAATCAAATCGTTAGATTACTTTAACATAATGAATTGATGTATCCTTCTAGGTCTCCATAAAACCTGTAAAAAGTATTACTTCATTGAAAATAGGAATAAGTTATATCTTCAAACTTTTTCAGTTGAGTTTTTCTAATAAAATAAAACAATAACAATATTATGTATTAATATATCCACATTTATATGAATAAACAAAATTTATTTAGTATAAAATTGCGTCCCAACACCATACTGAACTGTCACATATTGACACAGAACCTCAGTTTTTGCCAAGATGGCGACGCTCAATTGGGGCCGCATCCCAGCGGGCTAAGCCCAATCCAGTGTTTATTAGAGATCAGTGGTATAATTCATATACGTTAGTGCTTCGTTAGTGCTCTTTACTGCTTCCAAAATTTTTGAAAAAACTTGAGTCGTTGAAAGAATTCACAAATGAAAATTACCTGCTCACTTCACGCCAGCAGGCCATACATAGATTTTTGACAAAAATACAAATATAATTTGTTAGTGCTTTGTTAGTGCTCTTTTCTGCTTCTTATTGTTTTTCAATTCGGGTACTCTACCTGGCATTAAAAAATGTTTTGACTTGGACTGCTAACTTCACGCCAGCAGGTCACAAACGCGCTTTTTAAGAAAAAATTATCATGGTTCGTTAGTGCTTCGTTAGTGCTCTTTGATGTTGTCAATAGCTCTAATATTTAGCTATGCAAGTTAGCAATAAAAGAATATTTTACTTGGCCTGTCAACTTCACGCTACCCGGCCAAGAAAATATTCAAATTTAAAAATATAAATCATATAGTTCGTTGATACTTTGTTAGTGCCGTTTACTGCTGTATATAGCTTTTGAATTCGACTATGCATTTTGCAGAAATAAAATATAAATTACCTCTTATACTGACTTGATACGGATAGCTTCAAGATTGGTTGCTTGACTTACATAAACAATGTGAAATCAATATGAAATATCAATCAAATTCTTGAACATTGTTGATACATTTTTTATTAAAAATTCTATATTCAAGTGTAGGTAATTTATAACTCAAAAAATAACGATATACTTATTCTTATTCAAAATAAAATAGAAAAAAATTTCTTATTTGATCAGACGTAGCTTGTCCTTTAGCGGCCTAAGACTTCAAAAACTACAATTCATGCTCGTTGATCTTTGAAGCTCTAATTTTTTTGCTATAGGTACAAGAGTGGCCATTGAAATCTAAGGAGTAGAACCTTTTTCCACGCAGCCCTATAAGATATAAGCACACTCGAATCCATAATATTCAATAATATATCTATGTCTCTCAAAATGCGAAGCCATATTATTAAAATCTAAAAGTTATGTACAGCAGTAAACGGCACTAACGAAGTATTAACGAACTATATGATTTATATTTTTAAATTTGAATATTTTTTTGGCCGGGTAGCGTGAAGTTGGCAGGCCAAATAAAATATTCTTTTATTGCTAACTTGCATAGCTAAATTTGAGAGCTATTAACAGCAGTAAAGAGCACTAACGAAGCATTAACTAACCATGATAATTTTTTCTCAAAAAGCGCGTTTGTGACCTGCTGGCGTGAAGTTAGCAGGCTAAGTCAAAACATTTTTTAATGCCAGTTAGAGTACACGAATTGAAAAACAATAAGAAGCAGAAAAGGGCACTAACAAAGCACTAACAAATTATATTTTCATTTTGGTCGAAAATTTATATATGGCCTGCTGGCGTAAAGTGAGCAGGTAATTTTTATTTGTGAATTTTCTCAAAGACTATTGAGTTTTTTTCAAAAATTTGGAAGCAGTAAAGAGCACTAACGAAGCTCTGACGTATATGAAATTATACCCATTTCTAGTTAATGTTGGCTTGCCTACTTCATGCAGCCCTAAAGTTTCGTTTTAAATTTGTCTGTACGACAACGTATAATATAAGGAAATTTCTCTTGAATTTGATATATTTATTTGATCTTAGAAATGCTTGTTGGTTGACGGTTAGTTTGATCTTAGTTTGGCTATTCAAAATCTGGGTGTGTTACATCCACTAATAGGCAGAAAACATGAATGACTTCAATTATTTTAAATTTGCAATAATGCTACAGAATATGTTACAATTTTAAAGCTCATACCCCCTAAAATTATAATCGTAGAATAATGAACTAAACGCTTATAGGAAGCTTGTACAATCCACTTCATATTGAAGTCATTTTTAACCTTAACCGTTCAACTCTGTCTGTATCAAACAGCAGATAATGCAACATAACAGGATAATTTTGTTACACTTTGAAAGCTTATATCTTCCAAAATAATAATCGTGGAATGATCTGTTAATCCTCCGGCCCGAAGGATTTCCTGAAATTGGAGTTTTGGCCCGCTTTTAAAATTGTTCACCCATCCCTGATCTAGATGCTCATATCTTATTTTCACTGAGATCGACTGAGCCAAAAGTGCACTTTACTTGACAGTCCTTTGATATTTTTCGCATAACTTCAAAATGATTGGTTGTAGAGTTGTGAAATTTTGTATTTCAGCCTGCTGTAGTATCTGAATGATCGTCTATTATTCTAATAACAGTAGACTGAACCGGAAGTGCACTTCAGTTGGATTTTTTCTTATTTTGCGCATAAATTTGGAATCTTGGAAATCTGTATTCAGTAATATTGTAGCATAAAAATGATGACCTGATGTTTCCAAAGCAACCGACTGGGCTGAAAGCGCACTTTAGTTGACAGATTTTTAGAATTTTTTGAATAAGTCCAAAACGATATTAAAAAAAAAAACCAATGATGTACAAGTAATCCACGTGATGTTCAGATCAGATTTTTTTATTACTGGAATCGGCTTTATTAATGGAACAGATGAAGTAAAGCCTCTTAGTATAGTGTGAGCAGTTCATCGAACAACTACATACATCTGTCACAATAGCTGCACAACGCAAGTTATCTTGGTTTATAAATGTGGGTAAGATAATATAATGACGTCACATTGCAATTCATTAAAGTGGAAGGAAATACCGGTGGGATAGTACCTCTAGTATAGCAATGTACCTCCACCACCTGTCCTCTCACCCCCGCGTGACAGTCCAACAGAGCGACATAGAATGAAATAACGAAGTGAACTAAAGCGTAATTATAAATAATTAATATGCAGAGCTTTGTCTCTGCGTGATCCGCAGGAGACCACCACAGCGCCATCTATTCCTGCAGCAAATTGTTTGTTCACTTTCTCTCTCTCGCGCGTTCATTTATTATTTTAATACGTGAAAATATGCACAGACATCGCCGTAAACAATTTGCACTGTTTTTCATTGTTTTTCTTACGCTTGTAAATTATGCGCACTTTTTATTCCATTTTAACACCCTCATGTTAAACAATTGTCAACACCCACAAATCCAAAATAACAAACTTACATTTAAAAAAATATATATCACCACATCATATGCATTTTTTATTGTGTCATATGAGCAATAAAGAAAAATTAGTTGACGATATTATAGGCTCAGTGCTAAATTATGATTTTGAGATGGTAATAGGAAGGATTTTATTACCATATCGAGAATATATCATCCCTCCGGTGACCTAGCGAACTGCGAGCGGCATTAAGTTGTCATATATTCCAAAGTTACAAGAAAAAAGTGTTTCTTTTTGAATTGAGCTAGTTTCCGAACAAACAGTTTGTCATCTACAAAAGTTATGGAGTGCTGATATAGTCGTAAATCGTTCTGAGTTTTGGAAATTCTGAAATACAGTGTTGTAAAAGCCATTCGCTAAAGTTCACTACTCCCTAGGGTTTTCATTTTTAATATTTATGTTTTAACGTGTTAGTTTGCCAATTTTATCCATCGCCTCACTTGCTGATGTCCTTCACGCGCCCTAGATCCGTTATGTCGCTTTTCTTTTATAGTTTCGAGCCATGACGCTCGAAATTTGTTCTTATTACTTACAATGTTGACAATCCAAATAAATAAAAATGTTAGCAACGCTACTAAACTTTGAATTTCGGAAGGATCAGTGCGGAAATTGCGACAAGACCACTATTTATCGTTGCGCACTGCTTTTCATATCAACAGAATTATATTTGATAGACTTACATTGTTTCTTATTTTTTTTCGCACTGTATTACGTTGCACTTTTCTTTCAAACAAGTTCGAATTACTTTTGTTCTGGTTCTTAATAAACAAAATGACAAAAATTCCAACAATCTGACAGCCCTGTACTAGCTTTTATATTTGTTGGAACTATTTTTCGTTGCTCAATCTGATAAGCCTGCACTATTTGTCGAAATATGATTGCTTCGCACTTCAACACGTCAAAGCAGAATATTTTGCTCAAATGAAAATAATTAACAATAAACGTTTCCAGCGGACGACGTTATCCAATGGCCGATTCCTCTTGTATATAAGAAACTCCAAAGCAGTAAACTCTCAAGAACGCTAATTCAAAGTATTATCTAGGGAATTCGCTACAAAAAACACTTCTATTTGTACAGAGGAATTTGTTACATTTCATGAGTCTTCATATAGTGTGGAATGTCCATTATTTTTCATTGTGGGATCTTAAACTCGCACTACATATTTTGATGGACCTTTTTTTCGTACTAAAGAGCAATATTTTACGCTGCGCAATCAAAAGTGTGTTCTTATATTTATCCGGACATTTTAATTAAGTAGTTTTGCATTTAGACTTACCCGTTCATTGGAAACGGAAAGCTAAGATCTGAGAAATGACGATTTCGTACGAATATTCATCGTCCAGTGCTGCAGCACTTTTTCTCGGAACTCGTACATACGATATGGCCTTGACATTCGGAAACGGCTAGCAGTTACATCGAAGTAAAATCTCAACAGAATTGGATCAATTCGCATCGATACAGGCCTCACTAGACGCAACCGTACGTTAGGATCGTTCTTGCGGATTCGGTCGAGCTCAACTTTGTAGCTTTCCCTAGCTTTCCACTTCCTTAACCGCACTATTTTTTGGTATACACTATTTGTTAATGCGCATCTTGATATTCCAATAAATCTGCAATAGATAGATATTTATTATAAACTTGCAATATGTCTTTTCTTCGCTCCGTCAAATGAGTCCACATTGATTTCTGGTTGAGGGGCTCTGTTTCCTGTTCCTTTCTCTTATACAAACGTAACAAAAACTCCAATAACTATAAAACGTTACACAATTCGACAGCCTGCACAATTTTTTGTAATTTTGGACTCTATTTTTTGTTGCGCTGCACTATTTGTCGTTGCGCTTTTCAATATTTTTGGTATTACTTGCCTGCTCTGCACTAGCTTTGGTATAAGTTGATACTATTTGCCATTGCACAGTTTCATGAACCTAAATATTGTCGTTACACATTTCAGTAGATTCGCACTGTTTTTTTGTTTGTAATAGTTAGCACTATTTTTTGCTGCGTATTTGGATTGATTCTCACAATAGTTACTGGATATTCTCCTCCGCTGGAAGTATTCATTTTCAATCACAGATGCCACTTATATCAAGGTTTAAAAGGCCAAGCAATTATATTACAACAAGTAGTGCAAGCTTATCAGATTGCACAACGAAAAATAGTGCCACGAGAGCTGTCAGATTTCAAAACATCAAATAGTTGTTGGAGCTTATGCAACAAAACGGATAGACTTGCACTATTTCTTCTATGTATTCGTACTGTATCCCGAAATTTTTTGTTATATACAAAGAAAAAGTGGTATAAGCTGCAAAAACTATTTGATGTTGTTTTTTCTCATAGCTCTGATGGCACCATTTTTAGTTGCGCACTGATAAGCTTGCACTACTTGTTGTAATACGGTTGTTTCGCTCTTTCAACCTTGATATTAGGTTATTTCATCTTCAATGTTGAATATTTCCGTTTAAATAGCACCAACCATTGACAATGAATGTTTTTAATGGAGGATAGTATCCAGTGTCCGGTTTCTCTTGTCTGGAAGAGATTCCAACGCGGTTAAATCTCAAGAGCGCCAGCTCAAATCTGATATCAATGTTCCTGCTGGAATATGGCACAAAAAATAGTTCAATCCATGCAGCGAAATTTGTTACACTACATGGATCTTTATATTTATTGGATATTCCAATGATGTGTACTATGTTTCGTTGCGCGAACTATTTATATCCATGCGTATTTTAAAGAACTACTTTTTGTATCGCTGGCACTATTTTATGTTGCGTAGTCTAACAGCGTATTTTTATCTTCACTATTTGTCAGAGATTTTCAACGTTACTATTCATTGTGTAATGTGATAGATCTGTATTACATTTTGTATTTGTGGCCACTATATCACGTTGCGCATATTTTTTTTTTGTTGTGCATCAGCTGAGTATTTGATTCTTGCTGAAAATAGGTCTAATTTAGTGACTTATATTAAATCAATGGAGGAGCGGACACCAAATTGAAAAACTTGAAGCCTTGAAAGTAATGCGGCAGGTGTGAGAGAGATAGCAAAATTAGGCCCAGCTAGGAGTGTTCCAAATGCAGAAATAAGTTCATATTTTCATTATATTCAATAAAATACCATTTTCAGGTAGATTCAATATTTTCATTACGTTAAATACTGTATTATTTATTTAGAAAATATTAGCGTTTCGAAAATTAAAGCCTGCAATGAAATAATATATCAGGACGAGTTTTTCAATTATAAATAATTATACACCTAAAAAACAATTTTCTGTATATTTCATATATATATTTATATATATATATATACATATATATATATATATATATATATATATATATATATATATATATATATATATATATATATATATATATATATTATATATATATATATATATATATATATATATATATATATATATATATACATATATATATATATATATATATATATATATATATATATATATATATATATATATATATATATATATATATATATATATATATATATATATATATATCACAATGGGCGCAATAAAATTGAAAAAATATGTACGAACGATTTATTATTTATCAGAAGAAGGGCAAAAATAAGAATGCTGCGATTTGTGAAAGATTTTGTTTAAGGAACATTAATGGAAAGCGTAACAAGAATATAATACACATTTATTCACGATCTCACATAATTTCTGATGTGAAAAAAAGTTACTATAACAAACTGTGCGATTAAAGTTTTATTGCCCGTTTCTATTCTATCAGTGAGAATATTAGTATTTTTATTGATAAGAAGTTTTCTTGAAGTCGAATTTTTTACTGAAAACTTTATTTAGGTACGTTTAATAATTTGAAATATCGGTATGATCTTACAATTTGTAACAGAAATGTCAGTATTCTGCTATTATAATTTCGAAATAATTAAACGTCTCCAGACGACCATTCTTTTATATTAGGGAGTTTTTGCAAGCCTCCGCTATTGATACGATAACGCTAACGTAGAAAACAAATTTTTTGGAAAATGCTCGCTCAATAGTGCTAACTTGAATCATAGTATTCTTAGTGTACTCACAGGAAATTTCAAGGGTTAGTAAACATCAATAACATAACAATGAATTCACTTATCAATTCCAGTAATGGTGCCCAAACAAATATTTTTAATTTTTCCATTATTTTGTCTTGCCGTTATGATCTTGTGTCACTTATTCAACAAAATACCGTCTATGGGTATGAAAAAAAGAGAACATTATTTTTTGCATATTCTGTACCCACTTCTGCAATCAGGCACAAAACATATTTTGCCCATCTCATAAACTTTTTTCAGAAGAAAATAGTTGATGAAGCGAAAATTTTTGGACCTACTATATTGTAACGTTATTTATTTTAATTTAGGGAGCAAAAGTTACTAAACACTACTATTTATTTTTATGATTTATTGAAATAATAAATTAGATAACTAACACTATTTTTTATAACTAATTCTAATTGAAACTAACGATTATCACACTGCACTATAGCTTAACTTTAATTATTTATATCAATATTGATTTATTTTAAATAACACAATTTATTTCAATTACTAGCAATCCACATTATGAGGTCACTGTGCTAAAAAATCAATAATATTCCTCGCTTAGTCAGCGAATATATACCGTCGTCTCTCCCCACTTCATTCTTGCCGCAAACGTCCAGGCTTTTCTAGAAAACGCTAGAAGGTGCCAGCAATTTTCTGGAAAACAAATATATTCGCTTCTATTTCTTGATGTAAAATATTTCCACAATAACTCTAAGCACCAGTAAAGCCGAAATGACTAATTTATAGACCTAAATTCGTTACAATATTATGTTGCGCATTGGGCTCGTCTATCTTGTATCTTTGTCTTTTGTTGACTGAATATTCTTGCCAAAAATAAGCCTAATCTAGCAACTAATATCTCCATATACGAATAAAAAGTTATAGAAGTATATTCAATAAATATACATTGGGCGGAGTTATTTTTCTAATGAGTCCGCACTATTATTTATTTAGATTTTTCGTTGAAGGTATGATTTAATATACAAACTGTGAGTGATGAAAAATTGTTGCCAACTTGTCCTGTAACAGCTCTTGTAGTTTTGGGCACTATTTTTTATTACACTCTCTAATAAGTCTGCACTATTTGTCATTGCGCATTTCAATATTTTTGGTACTACTTTTCGTTGAGTATTTTGCCTGATTTGCGTTAGTTTTTGTATAAGCTGGTACTGTTTGTCGTTGCGCAGTCTACTAAACCTGAATTATTTGCCGTTACGGATATCAATAGACTCGCACTACTTTTTAGAATGAGTCATCACTATTTTTCATCACGTATTCGAGCAGATTTGCACTATATTCTGTATTTGTCCATATTTACGGTATTGGGTTATACAACTTTTTGTATGAAATTGTATTATTTTTTACCAAGCTTATTTACTATGGCTACAATTACTGAAATAGTTGTAACCATAGGGAATGAACATGATTTAACTAAATTGTGGATTGTACAACCAGGTCCAAGAGGCACAATCCAAATTTTAAGGTACTACTTTTCGCTCTACACCTGCAATATTTGTCATTCATTCCATTGGATTTGTGAAATTCTTAGTAATACTATTCGTTCAGTATTTTGACAGAATTCTTGTATTACCATTTCTCATTCCGCAGTCTGAAAGACCTGTATTATTAGCTGAACTATTTTTTCATTTAGTCAGCACTATTTTTTGTTGTGTATTCGGGCAAAACTAGACTATTTCTTGTATTTAATTATACTGTATTAAGTTGCGCATTGAGCTGTACTGATTTTGTACGAATCCGCACTACATTTCATTGCGCATTATTTAAAAATATAATTCTTACTGAAATAGATCCTATTTGATAGCTTATGTTTTCATATACGAACTAAAAGTGAAGAAAACTCCAACAGATATTAAAAATAAGCGAAAACTTTCCTCATTTCGCTAAAGTTGTTATTTTGAATAGTTTTAAAGATCTTATATGTAAGATGCTTATCTTGAACGTGTTGTACACAATGTAGAAAACTTCAGGCTAATGTCATTTCGCAAACAAAAAGTTCTGTCGTTTCAAAATAATGTGTATTCATGTCAAACTTCAATTCAAAATATATGTTAGTTGAATTTAGTTCGCTAACAGTTTTGTTTAGTATTAAAACCAATTAGAGAAAATTTCTTGGTGAATGATAGTTGTGTAATAAAGTATGTCAAGTCACGCTATCTACCGGAAGTGGTAGCTACTTGTACAACGGAAGCATCGCCAGCGTCGGAGAGGATGCCGGAGACAACGCAAGCCCTAAACAATCCTACCAACTTACAAACACCACACAAAGTCACACCATTACTCATATATTACAAAGCACTAGCAGATATACGAAAAATACGCATTGAAATGAGCAGCAAAAAATAGTGCGGGCTGATGAAAATACGCCACAAAAAATAGTACTTTGTTTTGGATGAATCACTAAAGAATAATGGAACAATTCGTAAATATAGGCCCGTTAAAATTATTCAAAAGAATTGAAACTGATGGAATTCTCGCCACGTTCAATCAGAAGTAAGTTCTTTTAATTTCGTTTTCTTGTTTCCGGTTCAGCCAACCGTGTTAACAAAATATTCTTTTGCCGATTATAAAAGTAAATTATACAGAATCTTGAGGATACGCGTTCCGAATAGTTATTTTGATGTAAGTTGGTCTTGCCGCATTCTAATTAAGTTGAAAACGACGGATTGCTGAATACAAGACCAGTCAGCGACCGTAACATGGCACCAACATTAGGGGCGAAGAATACGTGAACTTAATTAAACAAACCACTAACTTGTATAACATTTTATTTTTAAGAGAAGAGCAAGGCTTGTACATAGTTGGGGATGAACATTTTTTGATGACTACCCAAATAGTTGGAATTAAAATAATGTGGTGAATGTCACACTGAAGTGGAGCTAGTGATAATTGAAATGAATATAATTTTGCATGTGTGTAATATGTAATTAGAGTGCGCACGTGTACAAAGTACAGAAGCAGCCTCGTGATTTATCGGTGAAATGGATGTACTGCAAATTAATTATCCAGAACAAGCATTGTGCTCGGCTCTGGCGATGGCAGACCCAGTCACATGTCGCAGATCTGTTGTTCGCGAACTTGCAGACTGTTCATTGCTTTCCTGTGCCCTACCGGGGAGCTATACCCTTCACCGACAGACCCTGCGTTATCCACCTATCCCGTGCTCCAATTAATTAATTATGGACAGTCATTATCATCCTGTGGCGTACCTAACGCTTCAACGTGTTATTATATACAAACATTATGGAGATATTATAGCCCTCAATAAATTCACTTACCCAATTAAAAAAAAAACGCTTTTTCATCCTTCAAAAAAATTACGGTAGTCAACAAAAAAATGATTCGAACTTTTAGAAGGATAGAAATTACATGACCTCATTTTTGACGATAATTTTCGACACACTTCCAAAATGGACAAATTTTACTGCCCTCCATTTCAAATAGCCCTAACAGAAGATTCAGTTCCAGGTTTATAGAAACATTTTACGATTTGTAACTACTTTACTATGTTGTGAACTTTTCTGGGCTTTCTGTATCGAACCGATTCAAAGTTTTTGGCACCAATTCCACTCTTAAGTTGTGACACTCAAAATTGATATTTCCGACAACTGGAATCATTGCCGCTGCAGTCTATTTGTGACTTGGGTCTTCGGTCAGGCCTGTACAAAGAACGATCTAATAGTTCGATGTTTACAGCATTTTTTGATGAAGCATGAGTTGTTATTCTTGGTTGCTTTTCAGGGCAAGGTGGTCACTTCTGGTCAACAAATGGTTAGGAATAAAAAGATTGAACCGTTCTTTGATCTCTTGAAGATATTGGAGCTACATGACTTGATTTTGACCATAATTTATTTACTTATCGGAAAAACCATCCTACAGGACTATTGTTCCAATTTCCGACACACTTTCAGAATGGACAACCTTTGTTGGACTCTCCTCGTTTCAAAACACGATTTAAAACAGATATTTCGCGCCTCGTCGCTACCCTGCTACCAACTTTACTCTTCAATTATGATATTCTGAATTGTTCCTTTCGACAATTGGAATCATTGCCGTTACAGTCTATTCGTAATCCTTGAGAACGTACTACAATTTTCGAATTTTCGATGAGGACTGTATGAGGATAATCCAATCATTCGATGTTTACTGTTTAAAACCTGAATTTCGTGCTAAATGTGAGCTTGCTTTTTGATGAAACATGAGTTGCTTTATAGAGTACGTAAGTCACTTTCGGTCAACAAATGGTTGTTCGACTCGTTCTTCAAACTCTTAGCAGAACTAAAGTTACATGACCTCATTTTTGACCATAATTTTTGCCACACTTCCAGACTGGACAACTTTGTTGAACTCTTTCCATTTCAAAACACCCCAACAGAAGATTGGCCTTTCCAAGTTTATAGAAACAATTTACGATTCGTAACTACTTTACTATATTGTGAACTTTTATGTGCTTTCTTTATCGAACGGATTCAAAGTTTTTGGCTTCAGTTTCACTCTTGAATTGTGACAGTCAAAATGACTTCTTCCGTCGGCTAGAATCATTATCCATGCAATCTATTTTGATCCTTGGGACCGTTGAACAATTTTTGGGACTTGGATCAGGACTGTACAAAGGATGGTCCGATAATTCGATGTTTACTGCTCTAAAAGTTGAGTTTCTTGTTGAATGTAAGCTTGCATTTTTTGGTGAGAGATGAGTCGCCCTTCTCTGTTGCTATTTTATGCACGGCGATCATTTTCGGTAGACTATTTTTCGAACTTTTAAAGAGTTTGAAGTTACATGACCATATTTTGACCAAATTTCCGATATATTTTCAAATTAGACAACTTTTGTTTGGCTCTCCGTCGTTAACGATTTTTGAAACCAGCTAAAAGTTATGAGCACCAATTCAACTGTTCAGTTAAGACAGTTAACATTGCTTCTTCTGGCGACTAGGATACTTGTTTTTGCGATCCATTCTGATCCCTGAGGCTGTTAAACAATCTTTGGGACTTGGGCTAGGACTGTACAAAGAATGATCCAATAATTCGATGTTTGTTACTCTGAGAACTGAATTTCGTGCCGCGTATGAGGTTTCATTTTTGGTTGAGGATGCTTCGTCGTTCTGGGTTAGTTCTCCGAAGAGTGACGGTTGCTTCCAGCTAATAAATAGTTTAATACTAACTGGCATGAGTTGTTCTTTGATTTAAAGTTACATATGATTTTTTGTCAACAACTTGTGTTGGCTCTTGCTCATTTCGAAGCACCCCAATAGTGGATTGGCATATATTTCTAAGTTTATAGGATTTGATCTATAATATTATCACCTCATCATGCTTCTGATATTTTTCATGCTACCTCCATCAAACTGGTTTAAAGTTATTGGCCCCAATCCAACCCTTTAGTTGAAAAAGTTGATATTGCTTCTTCCGGCGCCTGAAATCGTGCGCCTTGCAGTTTATTCTGATCCTAAGGATTGTAAAACATTTTTTGGGACTTGTAATAGGACTGCACTAAGGATAATTCAGTAATTCGATGTTGGCTACTCTAGAACCCTAAAAATTGTGTTTCGAGCTGTTCATCAGCTTGCATTGTTTTCATGAAGGATGGTAGGTTGTTTTGGGTAGATTTCCTGCAGCACAGTGGTCACTTCAAAGTGCATGGACCAGTCTTTGATTTAGTAGAGGAGTTGAGCTACTTGAGTTCAAAGTATAATGTGCAAAAGTGTCATAGTTCGTAAAAATGAATCCGGCCCTGTCTGGGCGGGGACTTCCGTCTCTTTTTATCACACCGCACCGCCCCGCATGGTCGAAAATTCTAGTAACGTGCTCTCGACTGACCTAGAACATTGCCAGAAACGGATATCTGTATATATATGAGCAAACGACTTGACTGAGGAACAGTAAACAGTGAACAGTGAAATAGTAAATATCCAGTGGGTGATCAGTGTAATAAATAAATGAGTTGTTGAAAATAGATATGTGTGGTTTTGTTGTTGAGGTTTAATAGTAGTAAGTGAGAAATAAATTGTATAGTGTTTGCTTGGTAACACTTTGAAGAATAAAACTTCAATTTTCTTTCCATTTATTGAATAGTGACTTTTATTTAAACAATACACAATTCCTTTTGAAGCAATAAACGTTACAATATCAACGACATTTTTGGCATACTTCAACAAGAGACAACTATTGTTGGGCTTTGCTCACTTTGAAACACTCCAATAGCGGATTGGCATTTATTTTTAAAATCATAGAATTCATTACATAGTTCATCATCACCTCATTATACTCTTTGAAATTTTTGAGTTTTCTTCATTAGATTGGCTCACAGATTTTTTCGCCAGTTCGACTCTTTAGTTGAGACAGTAAAATTGCTTTTTTCAGGGTATTTGTGATCTTTGGGTACGTAACACAATACTTGAGGCTTGTGTCAAGACTCTACTAAGGTTGATCTAATAATTTGATGTTTGTTGCCCTAAAGCCTTTAAAACCGATTTTCGAGCTGTTTGTAAGCTTGCATTGTTTTGATGGGAAATGATTCGTCGTTCTGGGTAGGTTTTCTGCCGCATGGTGGTAACTCTAGGTTGTGTACTAAGGAGCATAAACTGGTCTTTGATTAAGTAGTGAATTTAAAGCTACTTAAATTTATTTTAACCATATTTTGGACACACTTTAATTAGGGACAACTTGGGTTGGGCTTTGTTCATTCTCAGACACTTCAATGATGATTGGTATTCTTAACGGGGTTTATAAAATATAATCTACTATTCATGACCATCTTTCTATGCTGTGAAGTTTTTCTGTGTTTCTTTATCGAAATGGTTCAAAATTTTTGGTGCCAACTCAACTCCTTATAGTCCTTTAGGTGAATGAAATTGTCGTTCTTGCAGTCCATCTGTAATTCTTTAGAATCAATACTTAGGACATGGATCACAACAATATGAAGGATGATTCAGCAATTCCATGTTTTGTGTTCTAAAAATCAAATTTCGTGCTGCGTGCGAGATTGTTTTTTTTTTTGGCGATTCGTTGGAAGTTGGTTTTGGAAGCACGGTGATAATTCTACGTCTACAAATGGTTATATACCATGAGCATGAGCTCTTATTGAATCTTGTAAGGGAATTAGAGATACATGACCTTATTTTGAACGTCTTCTCGATACAATTTCAGAACGGACAACTTTTGTTGAATTCTTCTCAATTCGGAACATTGAAGTAGCGAATTGGCATTGAATTGTGTTTACAGTCCATTTGTGATCTTCAGGAACGTAAGATAATTTTTAGAATTTGGACCAAAACTGTTCGATAAATGATCCAATCATCTGATGTTTGCTGCTTTGGGATTTAATTGAGCTGGATGTGAGTTTGTACTTTTTTAAGAAGGATGATTCGATGTTCTGGGTTGTTTTTAAGGAGCCGACGGTCACTTCTAGCCATCAAAAGGTTGTGTACCGAAGGCATAAACCGTTATTTAATCTTGTGAGGGAAGTGAAGCTGCATGACCTCATTTCAACCGTCTTTTCGAAATATTTTTAGAACTGATAACTTCTGTTTGATTTCCCTCATTGTCTAGCATTCATTTCCGACTTTATAGGAGGTAATTTATGATTCGTCTCTACCTCACGATCCTGTAAACATATTTTGTGTTTTCTTTATCGGAGCGACTGGAAGTTATTGGCACCAATTCAACTCTTTAGTTGAGACAGTTAGAATTGCTTCTTCCGGCAACAGGAGTCATTGTACGCGCAATTCATTTCAATACTTGGGACCGTCAAACAATCTTTGAGAATTGAGCCAGGACTGAACGAAAAGTTGTCCAATAATTAGAAGTTTGTTGCTCTAAAATCTATATTTTGGGCTGTGCGGGAGCTTGCATACTTGGTTTCCTAGACCACTGTACTCATTTCACGTTAACAAATGGTTGTATACTGATTGGCATGAACTGTTTTTCGATCTTATAGAGAAATTAGAGCTGCATGATATCATTTTCAACACACTTTGGAACACACACACAAAGGAAAACTTTGGTTGAATTTATCAAATTTGAAAATTTGCTGCGACTGAACCACTTTCCGCATTTCAATGAAAGTTTTGATCCAGATCAATTGAATATTGAATATCATTTTTAAAAGACCAGCCCCGTCATTTAATTTTTAGTACAAGCAAATTAAATTTCCAATAGAAAACAAATGTTGGCGGATCGATTAAATGAATCGGAAAGTCGCAAAACAGAAGCGTTCATAAGAGTCCAATAAATAACAAATCCTGTCAGACAAAGGCATTTACAATTCCGAAAAGAAATATGAATTTTTCAGATTTATTGTTTGCGAGTTATTGATGAACATCTGCCCTTAATATCCTGAAGCTTTCTTCAATGATAAACAGTTTTGTATTTTTTATAAACATAATGAAGATCTTCAGAAAGCAATTTACTAAAAGTGATATTTTTTTCAGTAAGCGGTAACGGAGGCAGCCTAGCTGGGGTGACGTCAAACTTACCAAAAGTAAAATTTATGGACACACTTACTCCGACAGTTGGCAAACCTTACTTCGAAGACGTCGGGCCCAGGAACGTCACCGCGGTGGTGGGGCAATCAGTTACCCTCCGTTGTAGAGTACGCCACCCGGGGGATCGAACTGTAAGTGCCCATTTACATCCACAATCATTCACACATTTATTTAACGAGCGAAATTTTTGAGGAAAATGGTTTTATAATAACGATTCTGGTTTTCGGGCTCAACTTATTAAACTGATATGTCTTCTAGAAAGTACTCTATAAGTTTGAAGTATAGTGATAAGCGTTTTCTCCTCAACAAAGACATTTCCTCTGCGGACATAGTTAGTTAAAAATTATCAACAACGTCTTTTGTGAATGTGCGATGGAGTATGCTAAATAAGTCTCCTGCAACTCATAAAACTCTGTACAGTTTTACTCTTAATTAGGATTCATTCCACTAAACAAGTAGAACCCTTCCGCAGACTTAATTTGCATTTTCTCGCTTGGAGAAAACAAAATTAGGCCGTTTAGCTAAGATTCGCGATCACTAAGAGGAGAGTGCACTATCCTTTTCACTGCCAAAAACACTTAAATCCAAAAATGGACCAAATACAATCAATTGCTAACAAACTAATGAGCCCTTAATCCATTTTCTTATATAAATATAATTTTCAAATATAAACAGAATGGTAAATGGTGCGCCAAGACTTATAAAAGCATTATTATTGACCTAGAGGTAAAATGTGCTATTAAAAAATCTTTATTATTTTTTACCTCAAGTAAAAACTTGCGTATTGGTATTTAAGTAATTTTACACGTGTAGTGATACGCAAGCATTAGTGACGTAGTAATACACACGTAAAAACGTAGTAATACATAAGTAGTAGTATATTTGTCAGAATCTAGTGTTGACAAACGCGTAGTAATATACAAAGAAATACCACGATAATGGCAGCGTAATGATATACGCGTGGTAATACCTAGGTGGTATCAGCGCAGTGATACAAGCATAGTTATTAGTTCTATTAAATTAAGTAATAGAAATTGTACGATACTAAAATATAGAATTTTGAGTAGAATAACAAAATAATGTTTTATCATTTTGTTAAATTATCAAATTCAAAGACTTTTATTAATGTGTTTGAGATAAATAATATGAGACACTAGTCAAATAATATATTTCCTTGGTGTCCAACATATTCTGCACATTTATCTGCATTACGTTGTACATTTTTTGATTAGACAGTAGCAACGTTTTTAATAATAACTTGGGTATACAGGGTGTAAGCGAAACAAGGCAACGCGATTTTTCTCGGAAGTTATTAGATATACAGAAAAATCTTACAAACAATGTTGCTAGTGTTTCTAATAAGCTACTTGAATAAATGTGAATCAGAGAAAGAAATAGTATATTATATAACGAGGGACTTAAGTGCTTGATTTAATCCTGAGGGTGGAGTTTATTACACGAGACGCAGTCGAGGGCAATACTCACCTGAGGGATTAAAGGAACTTAAGTCATGTGTTATCTACGCTATTTTTCGCACTACCGTATTATATTGAATCACAATAGTCTAAAGTAGATTAATTAATCTTACAATTTTGACAACTACAAACTTGATACAAAAATGTTGAGTAAATTCACCATAGAAACAAGACTGGCTACAGCAGTTGTTCAATAAATAAGCTTGCTGTCAAAAAGATGAGTGAGAAAATTGATATTGATAAGGCTGCGGAAGAGGTAACTGTAAAATGATTTTGCCAAAAGTCTAGAAAATTTACGAACAACAATACGATGCATTTGTGAAATTGTGTGAATTGCAATAATGCTGATACAAATTAAGAATGAAGGTATGAATTCTAATGACAAAATTCAATTTGACATTTAGGTAAGTACTTTGATTATTTAGTTGTCATAGAAAAATTTGTTTATTTTACTTTAGTCCCTTGGGATTCTTGATTATTTTAGATCCCGGAGGGACTAAACTCAAACTTAAGTCCCTGAAATGAGGGATTAAATTCGTTGTTTACTCCCGGGAGTGCGAAAAATTAATTTTTGGAGATTTACCTATTTTTGACATTTTTTTCAATGGTACGACCTGTATATTTTTATGCTATTTGGTAGGATATAATTTTTGTCAAAAGTTCAATAAGTTATACCTTCTAAACTAAACAGAAGTCGAGATGTTGAAGTAAATATTAAAATAGTTTCACTCAAAATTAAAGCTGGCTATGAAAACAAAATTATTGAGTTCTAAACATTTATTACAGACGATTGCACCAGTGAAACTTGAATTTTGAGAGTGCCCTTAGATATACAAATGTACATAAATTAATATAATACTAGTAAGAGTAACAGTATAAAAATTGTTGAAAATTTGCATCGTTTTGTCGTATTTAAAAATTGACCTTTCTTAACAAACGTTGATACACAATATTATTAATTTTGTTATTTACCTCGTTCACGGCTTGTCTTATTCTATGTTTCAATTTTTCAAGTGTATAGCCACGAGCGTGACATAAATTTTGTTTTTAATGGCACCCCACAGATTGAAATCTAAGGGCGATAGATCGGGAGACCTTGCAGGCCACATTATAGGTTCTCTTGTTCCAATCCAGGCATTTGGAAATTGTTGATTTGAATAATTTCTTACGTCTATGGAACTGTGCGCAGGTGCACCATCTTGTTGATTTATCCTTCCACAGTGATCTGCTAGTGGTATATCATCGAAAAAAATTCTTAGTTCATTTTGTAAAAAAAAAACAAATATCTTTGCGAAGTTCTAGAGTGCCTTCATAAAAATATGGACCCAGAATAATATTGTTAAAAATTCCGCACCACACATTAGTTGAAAAACGTACTTGAAAATTAGTTCTACATGTTTCTCGTGAATTTAGGTTGGTAGTTTGCCAATAATGCATGTTATGCCTATTAAATATATCGTTATTGGAAAAGTGGCTCTCATCTGTCCACAAATTTTATTTAGAAGATGTGGATTTGTGCGACATTCCTGAATCAAATAATTGCAAAAGTAAAGTCTTCTTACAGAATCACCAGGATAAAGATTATGGATTTTGTGTATTTTATAGGCTTTGAATTTATGCTTTTTCAAAATCTTGTGTACCTGTGTATGTGATACGTTTAATTCTAGTGGAGCTTTTCTAGTTGAATTTCTTGGATGCAAATTAAAATATGCTAAAACATCAGTTTCCAAATTTTCATTTATTTCATAAACTTTGTGATTTGCCATAGTGAGGGAACTAGTTCTACGTAGCTTTTCTTCTAATTTGAAAAAGTATGTTTGGTTTGGATGAAAGCATCAGGATATTGTTGCTGGTATAACCGCAGGGCTTGTCTTGAATTATTGTTTGATAAATGAAAACATTTCAACATATATCTCCCTTCCCGTCAATTGACTATTCATCTATTCTTAAAACAAATAATGATCTAACATCAATCCAATAATTCTTTTTATCAAAGGTATAACAATAGAATGAACTAATACAAATGTCAAATTTTGTTTTTATAGCCAGCTTTAATTTCGAGTGAAACTATTCTAATATTTTCTTCAATATCTCGACTTCTGTTGAATTTAGAAAAAATAATTTACTAGACTTTTTGGAAGCAAAAATTATATCCTACCAAATAATATGAAAATATACAGGGCGTACCAGTAAAAAAAAAAATAGGTATATCTCCGAAAATTGAATACTTTTTTCTCTGTTTCATATTAATTTAGGTAGCTCACTAGAAACACTAGCAAATTTATTTGAAAGATTTTTTTGTATATAATGTGAGTGATGTATTCTTGGGATTTCAGTCAATTTAATTTAATTTATTTATTTATTTTAAAGCAGAAAAGAAATAAAATTAAATTGACTGAAATCCCAAGAATACATCATTCACATTATTTACAAATCCAGTCAGCGTCAACCATTTTATCATTTTTTTTTGTATATCTGATAAATTCTGAGAAAAATCGCGTTGCCAGCTCCGTTTACACCCTGTATACAGGGTGTAACAGAAATAAGTACATTAATTTTAACCTGTGATGCAATTTGTCAAGCATAATAATTTTTCCTAATAACTTTTTCCCGTAAATCCTCTGGATACAGAGTAAAAATTCATCAAAGTTTTGTCAAAAATTTCATAGTGCGCCTATGGTTCAAACTGAATGTTTCTCATTTATTGAAAGAATGACAGCTGTCGATTGTAACTTTGAGTCATCGTAGTCTTGTCAATCATTCATTTGAAATTGGAAAATTATTAGTATTTTGGCAATACATTGATATTCGCTCACCTCGATTATTCTATTTTTGTATATGTTGGAAGAAAGACTGATTCTGTCTCCGTAATCAACAATTTGATCTTTTAGTCGTATTTTTATGTCATTTTTAAGAAGTTTGATTTTTATTTAGGGATTTCACGTATATTTTCGGATAGTACATTTCTTAAACATAAGATTGTCTGCACAAGTTCATTGCATTTGAATCAGCTGATTTGAATTGTCTGAAACTATGTCACTGTGTCAGGAGAGTCAAACTGTGCTGCCATCTACAAGCAGTTAGAAAACTAGTTGCTGTTCCTAACCTACTTCATCAGAAACATAAAGAAAAAATCATTCAACGATTTATTCAAAGAAAACGGTAGAATATTGAATGGAATGTAATTCTAAATTAATTAATTCACTGAATAATTCAATAGATATATTGCTACATGAAATTTTGAAGATTCTATTCATGAAGAACAGTAAATATAACCTATAAATGTACGAAACTGAATTTGGTAATTGATTTTAAATATTTTCTGAAATGTATGATACAATATTTTGATTATTCAGCAGATCAATTCTCGGGGCATACTTTATTGAAACGACCTGAGTGTGAAGTGTGAAGTTTGTAATAATATGAGAAAAACTAATACACAGGTGCTTCATTTATAAATTGATGTATTTCATTCATCTCATCTGCTGTTTTACGTTCCAGATAAACGTTAGGTTCTAAATATCCCATGGTATTCTCATCGTAATGTATAAGTGCATAATATTTTGACATTAAATACATTACCATAACCACAATAATTCAATTTTTAGTGAAAAATGACAATTCGGAGATCGTTCCAAATAAATTTGCTATGCTAATCCTAAACTGTCCATGAAATCGTACACAGAATTAATAAATTATAATCTGTTTTATTCCAGAATTTATTTGCAGGAATTGATAACTCCTATATGTCAAAATCAATTATTGTTCTATTGCAACTGCTACTGGATCCGATAACTATGCACCTGAACGACTCGTTAAATTATAGGGGATAAAAATGCTAAAAAAAGATGAGAATTCGAAAAAAAGTTACTAAGAAAAACTGTTAGGCTTGACGAGAACTATAACTGGTTAAAATTGATGTACTTATTTCTGTTACACCCTGTATATGCGTAGTACTACACAAGTAGAAGTCATACACAAGCCAGTATACAAGTAGAAGTGAATGCGTAAGGATACACATGTAGTACCGGAAAGACAAAGTAGTAGCAGCGAAGATACACATGGATAAAGTCAACCTTGGGATACACTCGTAGTAATACCTAAGTAATATTAGCGCAGTGAGCAGTTGCGACAAATATACAAGTAGAATTAACGTAGTAGTAGTCTAGTAGTAGTAAATGCGTGAGGATACATAAATAGTAGTAGCTACTTTCGCCGATTCTGGGATGGTAATTTCAGCTGGAAACCAATTCTGTGTAACTTTTCCTTGTAAGAGATGTATGCACGTACTTACAGCCAACATCTTTTAGCTTTTTCTCGATCAAGTTGAATGTCTGTTGAGCAGTACGACGGCTATGTGAGTAGTTCCCAAAAATTTAGATTTGTTCATTAATCCTGCTGGGAAATTATAATTTATTAATCAAATTGAACAGTTCTATGAATGCGATACTTGCTTTGCTTACTAAATTATTAATACATACTCTCACAAGACAAATTAACTGCTTAAGGTGTTTGCTATACAAAAAGTAACATGAGTCAAATGCTTGTAGCAAGAAAAAAAAAAAAGAAATGCAGATCAATACTGTTAATAAGCTATGCAGAATGTTGAGACTAGAGAGCGGGGCTTTATACTTATTTCTCGTCGTCAACTGAATTTAGTATTAAAGTAAAGTTTTATCGATCCGAAACTTCTCTTAAAATTTTGATCAAATGATTGTGAATTTTCAATTCATAATCAGTATTTTTTTCTGAAATAAGTATCTTTCAATTTCTATCGCAGCTATAACCAAAACAGCTGCAGATGTATTATGCCCTCTTATAATACCCCAAGTATAAAAAGGAAAAAAAAAAGTAACAATTTAGGATTCAAATATCTTCCAGACTAATCCAGAGGAGGTTCCAATTTTTACTTGTAAAACCGACAAAGTACAACTTTCAAGATTTTGATGAAAGTATCCGTTTTGAGCATCCCTAAATCCATTTTCACTATTTTCGTGTTGATGTCGGTACGTATATATGTGTGTATGTGCATTCGTAGCTCGCAAATCTCGAAGCCCGTCGAATGTATGATGTTGAAATATTGTATTTAAGACATGTCTAGAGTCTGATTGTGCATCTCGCATTTTGGCTGCAATCCTCTGTACCGGAAGTGTACTTTATTTGACACTTTGAATTCTCCGCATAAATCCATAACGATTGAACATAGAATGTTAGAATTCAGTATTTAAGACGATAGTACCGTCTAGATGCTTATATATATATATATATATATATATATATATATATATATATATATATATATATATATATATATATATATATATATATATATATATATATATATATATATATATATATATATATATATATATATATATATATATATATATATATATACTCCAATTCCCTTTGACCGTTAAGTGTAGGTATTTTAGTCTTTACTCTTTATTCGTGCACAAACTTTGCCCACTGTTTCCTGTTTTTTGCAGTCTGCTTGGCTTCGCGTAGTAAGATTTCTTTTTTCTCCAGGAGTTTCTCTACGATATTATCCCAGTTCTCTCTTGGTCTTCCTCGGCTTCTCTTCGGTATATTTCTTGATGCCCAAGTCTTTTTTACAGGTCTGTTTTCCTCCAACCAGGTGTCTTCACCAGCTCAGTTGTCTTTGCTCAATAAATTCCACTATAGGATTCACTGAAAGTTCTGATCTTATATCTTGATTTCTTATTCTGTCCATTCTCGTTACTCCTTTGACCCTTCTCAGATATTTCATTTCTAATGTCTGAATTTTACTCTTGGTTCTTCTCGGTATAACCCACGACTCACAACCATATGTTAGAACTGATCTAAATATTGTATTGTGAACTGTTAATTTTGTCTTCCCGCTAATTTCTTTCTTACCTATGAAGCTTTTATTTATGCTGTGAAATAATTTCACTGTTTTATCTACTCTTTTGTTAATGTCTTCGTCCTGTTTTCCATCTTTTGTTATTGTTACTCCTAAATATTCGAATTTCTCTACTTGTTCTATGTTTTCATTATTTAGCTTAATAGATTTTTCTTCATTACCTATTATCATTACTTTTGTTTTCTTCACATTTATTGACATTCCGTGCATATTCAGTTAATTATTCCATATATTCAAATTTCTTTGCAGTTGTGTTTCGTTTCTTGCGAATATTACAACATCGTCCGCAAACGCGCATTCTCCAATTTCGATACGTTGCATATTTCTGTGACCTACTAATTGCTTCGTTGTTTCTTTCTTGCATTCTTTTATAATATCATCCATGAATACTGTAAACAGAACCGGACTCATAGCTCCTCCTTGGCGAAGGCCATTTTTCGTTTCAAATATTTCTGATTTTCGGTTTCTTTTAACAATATAGTTCAAATTTTTCTTATATAAACTTTTGATCGCATTCACTAATTTGCCATTCACACCTCCCATTGTTAAACTGTTCCAGATTTTTTGTCTTTGCACTCTGTCAAATGCTTTTTCCAGATCTATGAAGGCCATGCATGCTTTACTTTTAGTCAATAAGGTTTTCTGGACTATTTGCTTTATGGTAAAAATATGATCTTGTACACTTCTTCCTTTCCTGAATCCGCTTTGAGCTTCTTCTAGGGATGGTTCTATTATCACTCTCAGGCCTGGTTGCATGAACGTGCATCAACAAAAGAGCTCTTCAAAAATGAACAATATCAAATCGAATATATTCGTCAAATCAGTTGCTTAGCATTGCTGTCAAAAATTCGATTTGATATTGTTCATTTTTGAAAAACTGTTTAGTAAATGAACGTTCATGCAACCGGGCATCAGTCTTTTTTCCAGAACTCTCTCATATAATTTTAGTGCTGTACTTAATAGTGAAATTCCTCTATAATTGTTACATTCACGAATATCTCCTTTTTTATATATCGGTAAGATAACTGCTATTTCCCAGTCTTTTGGTATTGTATCTTCCTTCCACACTTGATTAAATATTTTTAATAGCAGCATATCACCGTCATCACCCATGTATTTAAGCATTTCTGTAGTTATTCTGTCATGACCAGGCGATTTTCCACATTTTTGCATTTGAATGGCTTCTTTTACTTCTTTAATACTTATTTCTTCTGTAGTTGTTGCAGTCAATTCACCTCTTGTTTGCAGTTCTATGCTTCTCTCTTCGACTGTTGTATCTAATAATTCTGCGCAGTATTCTTTCCATCGTTCCATTACTTGATCTCCTTCTGTTATCAGGGATCTCGTCTTGTCTTTTACTGGAAAATTGTCTGTTGTTTTTCCCTTTCTTAACGTTTTCATTGTTTTGTAAAATAGTTTTTGATTTGCTTTGCTATTTTCTTCCATTTGGTCTCCTTCTCTATTTTTATTAGTTTTTCACCTTTTTTGCGCTGCTCTTTGTAAATGTTGTAGTTTTCTTGAGTTCTGTTGCTAAGGTATTTCATCCAGGTTCTCTTTTTGCATTTTATTTCTTCCTTAATTTCTTGGTTCCACCATGGTGTTTGTTTCTTATGACTCTTTACTTTAAAAGTTCCGCAAACTTCTCTTGCCACGTTTGTTAGAATTGTTTTAAGCGTTAACCAATTTTGTTCAATATCAGTTTCACTATCCATTGTGAGTTCTTTTATTTGTTTTGTGACCTCTTTTTCGTACCTTGTTGCTGTTTCCTGCGATTTTAGTTTGTAGGTTCTTATTGTTTCATACGACGTTTCTCTCTCACATACATTTTCTTTTACATTTCCTTGCTCGTTGTATTCTTTCTTTATTTTCGCTACTACCAAAAAATGATCACTATATATTTCTGGCCCTCTTCTAGCTCTGACATCTTTTATCAATTTTCTGTTTCCTCTTTCTGCTAGTATGTAGTCTATCAACGATCCGTCCTCTGGTCCGTGTCTCGTGTATGTGTGAATTAATTTGTGTTGAAAAAATGTATTGCTGGATTCAAGTTCACACATACATTCTTCAAGGAGAAAATTTGCGCAGAACCAATTTCCAGCCAATAGTGCTGAATCCAAATCGATGATAATAAATACTAGTAGCTGCGTAGCTATACACGAATAGTAGTAGCATTGTGATACATACGTAGTAATATCTAAGTAGTATCGGCGTAGTGATACAAGCGTAGTAATACGCAAGTAGTATCAGTATAGTGATACAGGCGCAGTCATACTTACATATTATAAATAACCTTTTTATAAACGTTTTATAGTAAAGTGAATGAATGGAAAATGTTTTAAGTAATGATGATGATCGTTTTTGTTTATTGTCTCCGATGAATTCATACTTTTTTGACGCTTGTATTCAAGGTTATGGTATGTAGAAATGGATGAAAAGAATAGAATAATTATTATAATTTTAAATCATCTTTTACAAAATGATGCTTTAAGTGGAGAAGGTAGGTATAATGATGAAAATACTAAAAAGAAGAGAGAAAGTAAGAAAACATAGAGTATGTATGATGAATTATACTTCTGTTGCAGCTATGTATGAATTAAATTGTGTAATCATTTGTTTCATTATGCTACAAATGCCATACAATAAACAAATTATGGTTTCAGATATGTATGTAGTATTTGATCTGTGTTGCACTCTGATACTCCCTGGCACTCTATAGAACAGACTCATAGTTTTGAAATTCACGCGTTACAGATCACAGAGAATCTTCTCTGCGAGCAGGGTTAAAAAATGGAAGAATCATCTGGATGATGAAAGCGCATTTTTGACAGCTCGTGAATGCTTGTTACTTCAGAGATTTCACAAATTACCATTTCTCACAATTACTGAGCTTGAAATCAAACAGTTTGGGAAAACTTACAAAACAGCAGCTTCCATTTAGTACTAGTTTCATGTTGATTATTTGATAGGTACATAATTTATGCTTACAAACTCAAAAATACCTTTTAATCTTCATTGTTCACTTATTGACTGACGGGAGGTCAAGTGCTGTACCTTAGAATAATAATTTGATCTTCATCAAAGCTATATAGAAAAATACACCAAAAGTAAACAAATTTTCATCCAATAATAATAATTCATTCTAATAAGCTTCAAATTCGCGTCAAACAAGTCATTGAATGAATAACGGACAGATTTGACAACTGTACATAATAATAGTGATACCCGTGGCTGTAGTTGTAACTAAATTTTTATCTACTTTAATAAATTTTAGTTGCCGCATCCCTAATGTCATATATATCTATGCGTATTGTTTCACTTGAAACAAGTAATTGAATAATTTAATCTTCCACAATCACTGAGCTTGAATTAAAGCAATTTGTGCAAACCTACGAAACAGCAGCTTTAATTTAGTACCAGTTTCAAGTCTGTAAATAGTATAGTTGCTGAGAACTCCGCGTCACGCCAGCCAGCCAGCCAGCCAGCCAACCAGCCAACCAGACAGCCAAAGTGAATATAATAGCGCTTTTTTCCAAAAAATGCGCTAAAAACTTTGATCGGAACGGTTGGTAAAAATGATCGGAGTTAGTTTACGTACAGATCGGACACATTTGACTTGATTATCGAACGTTCACGACAACATCAAATTAATTCAATATTTTTAGTTGCAGTGTCCAACATGAGCAGCATATCTTTTTAAAATTAATGCGTCGTTTATTTAATAGGCTCACAAGTGGTACTACACATGAAGTAATACACAAATAGCAGCGGCGTAGTGATACACGCGTAGTAATACAAAGTAGTAGTGACGTAGCTATACACAGATAGTAACAGTGTTGTGATGAATGGAACACGATAAAATCTGACAACATCATTAGACATTTCGGGACGACATCTGGAGATGCAATACTACTATACGCGATGAAATGGTTCGTTGTTGGTTTTTTCTTAACGAAGGACCAACTGAAGTCAACTGGTCTTCTTATCTTTTGAACAGTTGATAAAACTGTGATTTTAACTAGATTTGTTGTACAATTATTTCTTAAAATCCAACTAATATCTTTCTTGAATACACAATAAGAAAAAAAATCAATGGCGTGTCACTTTATTACCTTAATAGGAGAACTCTCCGGCAACCTGCTACACATCACTTAATATCCCCGTCATAAGAAATGTCAGTTACCAAAGACACGTCGATTGATTCTCCGAGAAAAAATCCAACAACGAGCCGTCATCGTGTAGAATCGTACTGCGCTATCAGACGTTGTTTCGAAGAGTACCAACCGAAACAGATGAGAGTTTCAGACTGATGATGTGATTATATTCTATTGCGTTCTCTTTAAAAGGACACTAGGCAGAGGACACTATTCACATGAGAAGTCTGATCAGGGTGCTCATATAACTATTGAAATGATATGCAAGTAGTATACAACGAGTAGTGAATGCGTAGGGATACATAAGTAGTAGTAGCGCAGTAGTACAAAGTAGTGCAGTGTTGTGACACAAGCGTAGTAGTATCAGCGTAGTTATACACACATATCAATCAACTTATAATAAAAACACGTTTCAAATCAAATTGAGTTTCAAAATATTGAATAAAGAGATTATTATTCATGTGTGCGACAATTTTGGAATAAATTTAATCTAACACTGAAATGGTCCATCAGACAAAGACTAAAGTAAGTTTATGAATACAAATAAGAATTGTTTGGGCAGCGATTATTACTTCAATCCATTTTTCACTGCAGAAACTCAAAGCCTATTTTATATTCAAGATACGGATAGAAAAGTTTTTGTTTTTATCGATCTTGGTAACCTGTCTGAATAATGGAAGAAAACAGAATCACGTTAACTGAAGCTATAACAATTCGGTTTGTATTATTGAAACAATAATCTTAATATCATTACTTGAATACAACTTGAGTGGAATAATAGAATGGGTGTATAGCTACGCCACTACTACTTGTGTATCACTACGCATGTATTAATATTACGCGTCCATAAATAGTTCTAGTTTTAAATGAAGATTGAAGTTTATATTGTTCCAAAGATTAAAATGTAAAGTTGGAAGACTAAGAATGAGAAATGAAATATGGGTGTTGAAAATATCGAGAAGAAGGGTACAAGAGAAAGGAATAGGTAATTGCTCGGCTGTCGTTCGCATTGGAAACGACGGCAGTCGCCATTGTGTCGTTTATTGGAACACTCTGTCTGTGATGTGTTCTGTGGCTTCTCGGCGCACCCTTCCATCACCGGTTATTTCCATACCGATGGATTTTAATATACACGTTAGCGCTGACATTTTTCTACCAGGGAGACTCGTCACAATGAATCCAAAATTATACTCAACGAGAAAAAATTGCACATTTCAAATCATCCAACGAGAAACTTTTCCCTGAATGACTTTTTTCTTTCTTTTCTTTTTGTATGAAAGACATTGCTTTGTGCAGCGCAACTATATCAAATAATATTCCATTTAAATGAAGCTCTGTTGTATATTTCGCAAAGTCAACACATTTTATATAAAAATCTAGGGCACCGGGGATCTTTAACTTAAAAAATAAATGGACGTATATCGGTCGCTTGGCAGTGATCTCATAAAAACGTGATCTGCATTCTCTCCCTGGGGCTTCATTGCTTCAAACTTTATTTTTTTATGAGCGACCTTTCATAAAAAATAATAAAACTATGTTGTATATTTCCTGAGAGACACAGCAAAAGAACTCACCACCTTTTCCATGCGTATGAGAGGGAAATATATACAGAGTGCTTGCGAAATGATTCGTTGCCGCAGACGAGTGTTAAATGTTCTTTTTCTTACTTGGTGTATACCCTGTATGTGGTAAATCAATGTATGTGCGGAAAACTTGACAACTCGGAAAAACTATAAGCGGTTTTAAACTTGGAAGACTTGCGGCATTTTCTTCAAAACTAGAAACACAAATAACAGATATAAAGTTTGTTTTAGCACGGTAAATCATTTTATACGGTTTTAAATAGTGGATGGTGTTGGCGTTAAGGTTGATTGCTTCCAAGTAAAGTCGTGGAACATTAGCTGGGGACTTTTATCCCAAGAATGTATTAAGGAGGAAGCCCGTTCATCCCTGGAGTGATGTTAGAAACGGTTCCGCTTCGATTCCTCCCATTCGCGCAATTAACGTTAAACGTGCTATCGATTCGGGTCTAATAATCGATGTTAGTGCCATCTAGCCACTAGCCGGACGTGAAGTTCTTCATTTCTCACGTTCGCATTCCTATCCGCTGGAAAAAGTAGTCCAATCAAGAGATACTTCTCTATGTTTCAATTATATTCAATATGGAAATGGATTCTGTTGAAATATCTTTCGTTTCAACGAGAACATTGAACAGACAGCAAAACGAAGAAGCGTTCGCTTGAATATAAATATCATAAATTAATTTTATTGCGAAGGAGAATCATTTTGAGCTGTTGAAACCGTTAAAATTGGGACCAGAATATTAATAATCCAGTATTTGCATTCATCTGATTGATTCATATGTAATTAACTTCGGAAATAATATACTGGCAGAATTATATATGCGTATTAATACAGGCGTAATGATACACGTATAGTAATATCAGCCTAGCAATACTAGTGCAGCATTACAAGCTTAATAATACACTCGTAATAGCACTTGCGTAGTGGAGTAATTTGACAGATAGTGCGTATAATATAAGCGTAGGAATACACGCGTAGTAATATAAGCCTAGCAATACTAGCGCAGCAGTACAAGCGTAGCAATATACTCGTAGAAGTGAAGTGCAGGTCTAGTAATTTGACTAATAAACACTTGGTAGTACAAAAATAGTACAATCGCAATGACATACTATTAATAAAGGATGGAATGCGATGTATCTTTATAAAAATAGAATATGTATAATACAATATTCAATAAAATGTCGCAATAGCTTGGGAAAATATAGTGATATCCTTCTGACGGGTGTACAGAAGCATTTCAAACAACAATGCTACTTTTTCCAACAAATAAAACCATTTCACCTTCTTGGAGATGTGAATTCGATAGGTAGTGAAGTAAGTTAAATTTGAGATGATAAAAATAAAACAGAACAATTTCAGGTTAGCGGTAAAAGTCGTGAGAATAACGATCGAAGTCGTTCAATTACTTTGCGCTCGACAGCTCTGGTCTTAAGAATTAATTTTGAGACTTTACTTCAAGATTAATATACTGGCGGAGTTATACATGTGTAGTAGTACAGACGTGACAATTCAGACTTTGTAGTACAAGCGTAGTAACTCGAAAAATAGTGCTGATTCAGCTATAGGCAACAGTACAGGCATATTAATACATGCGTAGCGATACAGATAAAGGACAAAGTGAAATTCATCTATATATAAATTGAATATTTTCACGAAAATATTCAATGAAAACGCTGAAATATCTCGGAAAAAAATGTAATGATATCCTCTTGACAGATATATATGGATGCATTTCAGACAACAATGCTATTTTTTTTCACAAATAAAACCGTTTCATCTTTCTTCAGATGTGAGTTCGATAGGTATTGAAGTAAGTTAAATTTGAAATGATAAAAATAGAAAAACAACTTCAGGTTGGCGGTAGAAGTCGTGAGAATAACGATCGAAGTCGTTCAATTACTTTACGGACGACAGCTCTGATCTAAAGAATTAATTTTGAAGCTTCACTTCAAGATTAATATACTGGTGGAGACAGACGTGACATTGCAATCGCAGTAATAATAGCGTAGCAATACAAGCGTAGTAGTACTGGTGGTGAAGTGCAAGCGCAGTAATATAACAAATAGTGCAGGCTTAGCAGTAAGCAATAGTACAGGCGTAGTAATACATGCGCAGCAATACAAAAATAGTATAGGCGTAGTAATACACACGTTGTAAAACAGAAATAGAATAGGTGCATTGTTATAATGATAATGCAATATTTCTATACATAAATATAATATTTTTGTACAATATATTCATTAAATGCTTTAGTATCTCAGTAAAAAGTGGTGATATCCTTCTGATGGGTATATACAGGCTGTAACAAAGAGCAACAATATTTCTAAATAACTTATTTCCGGACTCCCAGTTTTTTTTTGTAGCATTTTTACTCCTACCCCATAAATTGATGAGTCGTTCGGATGCATGAATATTGGATCCAGTAGCAATAACAATAGAACAAATGATTTTGACAAATGTGAGCTGTCAGCTGCGTCATATAAATTCTGAAAAAAAAATCGTTTGATAATTATCATAAAGTTTGAACCTGTAAAAGCACCTACCCTCGCTAATAGCAATTCAACAGGCATTAAGCAGCCAATGATGAATTGAATAATTGTGGTTATGTTTACGTATCTCATGTTAAAATTTTGTCTACTCGTGCATAATGACGTAAATTTAGGTATTTAGAGCTAATTATTTCTCTGAAACGCGAAACAGCAGATCGAGAGCCTAAAATGCTAAGAATTTGAGATAACAAATAAATCAATTTTTAAATGCAGCACCTGATAAGATGAATGTGTAAAATAAATTAACTTGTTTCTTCTAATACTTATAACAAATTTTGTGCCTCCGTAATAACCCAGTCATATTAGGGTTACACCTCAGAATGAGAGATAATAAGCTAGAAACTTGTATAAACTGTTATAAACGTTGAAAACCGTAGGTCTAAAAAGCAGGGCCGTCTTTTACCTTGATACAACACTATTTTATTGAAATAGACACATTTGACTAAATCCTATCCAAAATTGAACATAGACTACTGAAAAATTAGACGAATTTCAATCACAATCCCATAAATCTTGATAGGCTTTCTCTCAAACACTCCACTTATGAGCAGAGCATCAATTTTGCCCCAAACCACCAGCGAAAATAGCGACGAAAACAAGTATGTTTGATTCCTTCGCTCTTATCGCTTGTAGCAGCGCTCATTGCCGCATTGCTCTCCTCTCAGTCTACACTATGCGATGTTCTATTTATGCGTGTGTTTGTATTCGTCGCTCTTTTCTTCCCACTTATTGTCGCTTGTATCACTGCTCCACTATGCTGTTACCCTTCGATCGGTCATGTTCAGTCTTACGTTGCTATAGAAATTCTATGAGTAATGAATATCGGTTATTGTTTGGTGATCTGATAGGAAATAGGAGGCCCCCTATCGATCGCGGGGCCCTGAGCACGTGTCCAGGGTGCTCAATGGGAAAGAGGGGCCTGAGAAAAAGTATTACTCTAAAGTTTCTCACCCAATATGTTCTATTGACTCTCAGTCCTTTTGAATCTGGTAGTTAGCTGGAAGCCCTGAAAGTGTTAAAATACCTTAGCACATGCACAAGGCTCAGTGAGGAATTTTCGGTGTCAACAGTTCCAACATACATCAAACACCTATACACACTTTTTCCTCGTAACCTGGTCATGATTACTGCAGACTCACTACTTGATCCCAACCGTTGGTAACCTGGCAAGGGTCACTTCAGCCCAAAGCTGCTCGCTGCTCTGTTGGCAGCCAGCCACGGCACACTACAGCCCGAGGCTGCTCGCTGATCCGTCAGCAACCAACCATAGTCGCATCACACATGCCCGGCTCTATGCCGCATCATAGACACACCATTCTCGAACACTCAGCGCCAAACCGTACCATAAGCATTCCACGCTTACGCACACACACACACACTCAGTAACTCAACTCTAACATCTAGTAACTCAACTCACACACCTAGTAACTCAACTCACACATCTAGAAACTCAATCACCTAGCACTAGTACTATCACTTCATCAACTCTGCAAAGCCCACATCTTATTGGCTATCTGGACGATAAAACTAAACTGACGGAATAACTTGAAACTCATCATCCAGTTATGAGCGATCACATAACTAATTGAATTAATAGAATGATAGACTTAAATTATGGAATTAAGTGAAGATAATCCTACCTATTATAACAAAACTTTTATTTTGGCATTCTAAAATTTGTGTCGAAAGTCCCATAAAATATTGTATCTGTGTCTTAGATTTTTCAAGTTCAAAGATCGCATAATCGTTTTTTTTTTTTTGAAATATCTCGGTTTCTATGGCTCCAATAATGTTATTATTTATTACAAAAATTGTAGAGCATAAAATTTGCAACAAATTTCATTCAAAACATTTTTTTATGTGCTCGACTGTTTTGAAATAGAGTATGGAAAATGTGCAGTACAGATATTCACTCTTTTTCACAGCTGTTATTTGTAGGAGTGCAATGAACTTTGTTAACAATCGACGAATTTACTACTTATAAGTTGTTGCGTTTCATCTAACAGTAGCTGATGATGGTGACGATGAAATATATGTTTAAAAAACTTAATTACATTATTATATGCGAATGCCAAATGCGGCGAATATTCGTAGAACAATAATATTCGACTGCCATTTTCTTTCATTCCGGATCTCCCCTCCCACTTGCTTTCTCTTGTATTCGTCCAGCTGCACTCTGGCTTCGTACAGTTGGCCAGACGTATATTGCAGCAATCAACCTCTTCATTGTTGTAATCAACCATCAACAATAATTTATTGATTTCTGTGATCAACAACAGCTCATGAATATTATTGTAATTAACTCAATTATTATATGGCGCATCCCAATAACGTGAAATCCTCGTATGCAAATCAATTTACTTGACAGTGTGACATGAATATGACTGACAGATCACATGGTTGATCTCAGAAACGTCGTTAAGAAAATAACAAGGTAAACCAATATTTCAATGTATTGCAAAAATACTGATTTTATTCTTCAGCTGTCATTCTTCCAACAAATGTCAAACATTGAGATCGAACCATAGGTGTACAATAAGTTTTTTGACAAAACTTTGATAAACTTTAACTGGACATCCGGAGGGACTACAGCGAAAAATTATACTGGACGAGTTCTATTACTAGTCTGTAACAATTATTTCAGACAATAATAAAATTTCTATAAAGATGTGAATTCGATAGACAGTGAAGTAAGTTGAATTTGAAATAGTAAAATTAAAACAAAACAACTTGAGGTTGGCAGTTAAAGTCATGAGAATAACGATCGAAGCCGCTCAATTACTTTTCGGTCGACAGCACTAGGCTAGAGGATTAATTTTTAGACTTCCCTTCAAGATTAATACACTGGCGGAGTTTTACATACGTAATAATGCAGACGTAGTGAAACAGCCGTTGTAGTACAAGCGTAGCAATGCCGGCGTAGTAATACAAGCGATGTAGCACACAAGCGTAGTAATCTGAAAAATAGTGCTGGCTTAGTAATAGTTAATATACGCGCATTGATACAGAAATAGTACAGGCGCAGTGATATACCTACGGTAAAAGATGAAATGTTTATATATAAATCTAATATTTGTACGAACAAAATTAGTTTATTCAACAAAAAGATATGTTTTACCTTTTTCGAGATGTGAATTCGATAGATAGAGATGTTAACTGAATTTAAAATGATAAGAATAAAACAGAACTACTCCACGTTGGCGGTAAAAGTCATGAGAATAACGATCGAACTCGTTCAAGTACTTTGCATCCGACAACTCTTATCTAAAGAACTAATTTTATAAACTTACTTCAAGCATTATAAATTGGTGAAGTTATACATGCGTAATAATACTGGCGTAGCAATACAGGTGTAATACTACCAGCGTAGTAACACCAGCGTAGCAATACAGTCGTAGTAATATCAGCGTAGCAATACAAAAAGTAATAGCATTTATAAACTGATGGGTTAGCAAGAGTGATAGTAATACATGTAGTAATAGCGACAAACTGAGTTGATAAAAGGTTATTATTCTCGTACAAAATTGTTTGAACTCATAAAAACGGGAGTGAAAGTACAAAACTCTTTCATCACCACTTAAAAAATAATTCCAGCTTATTAAAACTGAATGATTGCTCGTAAATTTTTCATCACTACTGTGCAAGCTTAATAAGTCCATGTTTCGGTTATTTTTGAATAATAAATAAAGTTTTCAACCTTATCCTGGCTTTTCATTTGAAGTATGCTAGTTAGCATAAAGTTTTTACGTCAATCAAACATTGAGCTTATCCCTGCTCTGCGTAGTCCTTCGGACCACGCTCACAGCGCTTCTTGTTTACTTCGTCGGCTAATCAGGTTTACTAGGAAGCAAGTATTGAGCTTTTGGACAGAAAACAGCTTTTATAAATACTCTACATGACCTGGAGATTTTTCCTGAAGCTTTTACAATGTAAATGGATGAAACATAGTTAGTTCTTTTAGGTTTTTGTAATTTTTTCTCTCATTTCATACATATTTTGCTATACCCATGGCCCTGCGTTCAATTTGGCGGAAGAATTGTGAGAAAGTAGTCCGATAGCTGGTGCGTGAATTTTATTATATCTCACGCATATCTTTCCATAATAATTCTTACACAGCATCTTGGTGCTCGTTCCCGCAAAAAATATTAGTCAAAAAGTAGTCCTACATCCTGTGAGTATTTTTTTTTGTCGGGTCGTCTATTATAGCAATACATTTTTATTACTTTTAAACCTTAACATCATTATTTATTGTTTTACAGCAACTTTAATTTAAAAATGTCTAAGAGTAATTTTTCAAATTGTGTTTCTCATACAGGGCATATTTAATATTATTTCCGCCAAAAATTGTTGTAGAAAGGAATCCAACATCATTTGTATGATATTTCGTCAAGTTTTCCGTCAGAACAGTTGTTTTGTGCTATATTTTGTATGTGTTTATCTCTGTACAATATTTACGCGCTTATTTCCGCCCAGAATAATAGCGGAAAAGTAGTCCGATAGCATGAGAACAATGTTTTGCTCATGTATTAATATGCGTGTATCTGTGCTTGTTGTAATGAAGAAATGTTGTTAGAGGATGTGTAAATGATTTTCTGTGTAAATTCTGTATGAATAGAGCTTATTTCTGCTGGATTTCTTACATATTTAACTTTATTGAGTAGTTTTCTGTTGATTCTCCACAAGAACTGTTGTTGAAAAGTTGTCCAATAACATGTGCATTATATTCTTTCAAATTTTGAATTGGAACACCTGATTTTTTGCTATATTTTGTACATCTATATCTGTGCGTGCTTTAATTATGCAAATGATTTTCTATTTGAATGCTGTGTCAGCACAGTAATTTTCTATGTGTCTGATATACTTCACATTATTGAGTATATTGATCCTTATTTTCGTCAAGATCTCTATTGGAGCAGTTGATTTTGTATACAGTATTTTTTGACTATTTCCACCAAGAATTGCAGCGAAAAATAGTCCAGCGTCCTAAAAATAATGTTTTGTTCAGATTATGTCCCTTAACGCATATATTTGTGCTTGCTTTGATCAAGAATTATTGTTGGAGTGTCCGTAGATTTTTTTTTTTTGTAGTTCTGTTCCAGTGCGGTTATTTTTGCTATTTTTTTACATATTTGATTCTATTAGGTATTTCTTGGTTATTTCGACCGAAAAAACTGTCGGAAAATAGTCCCATATTCTGTCCGTCCTAAATTCTCAAATTATCCATCGAAAAGTGAATTTTTTTGGACATATTTTTTTTGGTACTGTATTTTTGTGGGAAATTCCGCCTAGAATAGCAGCGAAAAAGTAGTTCGAGCCTTTTTAAATGATGTTTTGTTCAGATTATATATTTCGCGTTCAGCTATGCTTATTTTTTAAATCAAGAATGGTTTTGTTTTCTGTTCAAATTCTACGGTAGTGCAGCTTTTTTTTTTGTTATTTTTCTTACATGTTCATGTTTATTGAGTATTAATGTGGTTATTCCTGCCAAAAATAATTGTGAAAAAGTAGTCCAATATTCTGTCAAGTTCTTTATTAGAACATTTAATTTATGCACTATATTTTTTTGACTTTTTGCGCCAGGAATTGCATTGAAAAAATAGTCCGGCGTCCTAAGAAAGATATTTTGCTCAGATTATATGCCTCTACGCCTATATTTGTGCTTGTTTTGATCAAGAATTATTATTGGAAGGCCCGTAGACAGCTTTTTTTCAATTATGTTCTAGTATAGGTTATTTTTGCTATTTTTTTGTACATATCTAATTTTATTAAAGCAGAACTACTTCACGTTGGCGGTAAAAGTCATGAGAATAACGATCGAACTCGTTCAAGTACTTTGCATCCGGCAGCTCTTACCTAAAGAACTAATTTTATAACCTTAATTCAAGCCTAATATACTGGTGGAGTTTTATATGCGTAATAATACTGGCGTAGCAATACATGTGTAACAATACCAGCGTAGCAATACGGGCGTAGCAATACCACCGTAGAAATACAGGCGTAGTAATACCAGCGTAGCAATACAAAAGTAATAGCATGACATGTTTTTGTTTGTACTGCATTTTTGTGGGAATTTCTGCCCAAAATAGCAGCGAAAAAGTAGTTCGAGTCTTTTTAAATGATGTTTCGTCCAGATTATGTATTTCGCATTTATCTGCGCTTGTTTAAATTAAGAATAATTTTGTTTTTTGCTTAAATTCTATGCTATTGCAGCTTTTCTTTTGTTGAAGTTCTTACGTATTTATGTTAATTAAGTATTTTTGAGGTCATCCATCGTCGTTGTCAAAAAGTAGTCCAACATTTTGTACGTCATATGTTGTCAAGCTCTTTATTATGAATCTTATGCAGAATAGTTTTTGACTATTACCGTCAAGACTTGCAGCGATAAAATAGTCCGGCGTCCTAAAAAGATGTTCTGTTCATATTTGTGCTTGTGATCAAGAATTGTTTGCGGGTCTAGAGGTAATTTTTTGATTGAATTCTGTCCAAGTCTAGGTTATTTTGGCTATATTTCGTACATATTTATCTTTATTAGATATCTCTTGATTACTTCCACCAATAAAATGTCGAAAAGTAGTTCAACAAATTCTTCATTGAAAAGGTGATACTTTGTACATATTTATGTTTGTACAGTATTTTTGTAGCAATTTCCGCCCAGAATAGCAGCAAAAAAGTAGTTTGAGTCATAAAAATGATGTTTCAATCAAGAATTGTTAATTCTGTTTGAATTCTATAGTAGAGCAGCTTTTTTTTGTTACATTTCTCACATATTTATGTTCATTTGATATTTTTGTGGTTATTCGCGCTGAAAATTGTTGTCGAAAAGTATTCCAATATTCAGTGCATTTTATTTTGTTATGTTCTTCATAGGTACAGTTGATTTTTGTTATATTTTGTACATATTTGCGGATATTCATCTCTGTATGGTATTTTTGTGGTTATTTCCGCCGCGGAAAATTGCAGCGGAAAAGTAGTCCGACATCCTGTGAGTGACATTTCTTTTAGGTTGTCTATTAGAGTTTGCGGCATGATTGTTTATAACATTTGAAGTAAAGAGAAAATATGAGCACGAGTAAAACTCGGTGAAAAAGTTTATTTTCAAGCTGGCAAGATTATAACATAAAACAACCGTCGTGAAACAAAACGACTTAAAGAAAATGTACTTCATTTCCTTGTTTGGCAATGTTTCACGCGCTTCACTATATCCACTGTCGTCGTTTGGTGCCTCCTGTTCTTCTATATTATTATATACCAACACACTCAACAGCGCTGAGCTGTTTTTTATGGTGAAAAACTTATCTCGCCTCGATTCCGTCAAATCCACCGAAGACTGAAACATCTCACCGCAGATATTTCACTTTGCAACAGACAGTAATATTTCTCAATCTTTGGTGATTATTTTTACAGCTTGAATTAAAGAGCGTAGTGATACACGTGTAGGAATGCACGCGTAGTAGTACACAACTAGTACCAAATGTCAAGTTTAGTTCACTTATATTTAATTAATGACCAAAAAAACAATCATTTCGACTACTTTAATTGATACAATAATAACTGCAGCCTCTGATTACTTTATTCCGTGATTTAATCATGTTTCTGAACCAAGTTTCGTTTATTGAGTCGTTGTAGAGGTCTGTGCGCTGTGAAAAAATAGTCCCTTTTTTGTTCATCCTCTGAGATTTCTTCTGTTGGTGAATTTGGGTTTCAGATGGTTGTCACGCTGTCCTGTTGCCTTGTAGCAGTAATTGATTCGTGTTTGCTAGAGTTCAGCTGCGTAAATTAATCCTGAGTCCTGACCTCGACCACAATCGGGTTTCGATAATGGCGGAGCACTGCACAGGTGCTGATTGACTGATGATTTAACAAGCGAGCTGTTGACGATCCGTACATATGCTTCTTAATTGATACACCTACTATACGAGGTGAAATTATTCAGAACAACGATCAATCAATCACACTGTTGCCAAATTTAACAGCATGTTTTTATATATAACACATTTTAGCAGCATATTTAATACTCAGAAGATATTGTGGAGATTTGAGCGTAAGAAAAGTAGTACCCAACATTTTTGCTTTATTATTACAACATGTTTCAGTATTCCTGGATTTTAAGGAAAGATATTATGTGTTAGTTAAATAGAATTGTATTTGTACTTGCTCTCACCACAACCGAAACTTGGAAATCCTTTTAGATCTAACACCACACCTTAACCTCATTTGAAGATTGTAGCAAATTCTCAGTGATAATTCGGAGGTAAAAGCAAACATTTTACCTAAATAGTTCTAGGATTCACACGTAAGTTTGCTAAAATTGTTCGGAAACTTTCTCATTTTATAAAAAAAAAAACATTCGGAGTAACTTTTGCTCCAATCTAACAAATTTGTGGATTATCTACTTACCCGTGATTTATATCAAACGGAGAACTGATTCGTTATCTACTTAAATAGTACAGCCACCAACTTACAAATTGTAAGTTAAATTGATCCAATTTAACAAATGGAGTAGGTACACCAAATTCGCAGTCCTTTTTTAACTAACTCATTTAAAATATCCTCGTATATTTCTCCTTGCTCGCCCAGCAATGCTTATTTCAAATCGATACGATCGCGACGTAGAATCACAATTTACATGTGGGAGTTTTTGCGAAGGAAGAACTCGGTAACTTTTACAAATTGGGAGTTACTCCTACGAAGAATATAAATCCTTTTCTAGTTTGGATCTTCACTTTGTTAATTAAATTTGAAAGTCTGAATGATGCAAGAATTACTAATTTGAGAATCTACAATTCTGTTTGAAGGTCAATCTTTGAGTGAGAAATTAAATCATGTAGAACAATAGTTGAATGTAGGTGGGAAGAGCTGGAAGATCATGGAGCAGAACAAGCTAATCGAGGCAAGCACAAAATAGAGGTATGGTGAAGATGCGCAGCTTGGACGAGACGCTGGTCAAATTGTACTAAAAATGGCAATAAAGGCAGTTTTGATAGGCACGCATAACAGATTTGTACGAAAATGCATATTAAGTCAGTTTCGAACAACGAAGCTGAATGAAACGCTAGTCTGATCATACTTAAAGGAGGACAGACGAGTGCTTTAACAAAAAAATTAAATACTAAAAAAATTAAATAACTTTGGCAATCACAAATTGGATTGTATTGAAGGGTGTAACATTATAAAATCAAATGAACGGAGCTGGACAAAACGCTAGTCAAATTATATTTAAAGTTGGATTAACAAACCTAAAATGGTTCTAAAGTAGAAGCCAATTTTCATTCCACGAATTACAGATCTGTTCGAATGTTGTTTCAGAATAAAATGAATTAGTAGATTTTCTGGAATTGTTTATTTTATAATTATATTGTAACGAGCAGAAACTACTACACAGTAGACTTCTATTACCACACGCCGGTTAAGCAAGTAACATACGCAATAAACTGTTGTCTAACCAGCGCAATTGACTGATTTGGGTCAAGGATGTGGTAACGTCTTACCGAATGGAAATTTCTCGATATATTCGAGAGACAATGAGCCGCTGGTATATAAACCGGGGACAAAGTCGAGTGAGAGAGGAGTTAGGAGCTAGTAGTTCGAATACGGAGCACGCAAGATTGAAAAATAAATAGTGAGACAGTGGTTATAAATAAGTGGACGAAGTGGACTAGTTGGCAATAAATGAAAAACAGTGCTGTTTTTTAAATATTAAATATTCAATATTTTTGTAAAATAGATGAATACGTACTTAGCTCTAGATTACCTTTTCAAAATCACATTCAGATTTATTTTAAATGTTTGAAACGTAGCGTAACCTTCAAATTATGATCTGTCAGCTCCATTGTTTACATTATTCTAATTGACAGACGCAGTCCTGTTTAGTGGTAGCACTTGTAATACAACTTGTTCTGAATAAAATTTAGTATTAGATCTTGTTCCATAGTATTTTACCTCGTTTTGCTAATTTATTCTTGGGTCTGATTATTCATGGTATTCTGCGGGATTGGTTGTCATGTTAGGTCAGAGAGTTCTCGTTGTTTCGCCTGTTCTGATCGCTGCCCAGTGTAAATATGACTTATTTGAGATTTAAATAATTGAGGAAGCTGAATCTTCTTACAGGATAGCTCATTGAGTGAGATTTTGTTGTAATAGGGGGTCATCTTGTATGTGTTACATTTTTTACTGAAGTAATTTATCGTTTAACTCTGGAATAAATGGTTTGTCGTTGGAGGAATTTGATTGGAGGCTTCCTAAAGAAATATTTTAGTTTCTCACAAATTTCTCGAGGCATATTCATGACATATTTTTTAAACCTCTAAAACCCGCCCAACTTCTGGGGTAATGAACTTCTTAATTTTTTAGTTCAAGAGAATTCGCTGTCATTTCATTATATTGTTACACTCGTATCCATTATTTTTTTAATGTTTACCCTGCAATGTCCCATTGACTTTACGGCGTAATATATCTTATAGTGAAGCAGTTCGTAAAGTTTCATTTGATGTGGCCGAAGACCCCATGCCATTCGTTCCGATCAGTCTGTAAGTCGACTTCATGCGACTTACTGGCACCCAAAAATTTTCCCAGTAACCGTCTCTGGCAAGAGACATCTTCGAACAGGCGATTGCCTATTGCACCAGACCAGGCATAAATTTCTTATCACATTGGACATCTGCACCAACGCTTAAAACCAGGTAAAAATGCAAATGACCAACTGCACCAGAAGATTAATTCCCATTAAACGCAGAATATGTACCGTAAGGGCTTTTTCTTTATCTGAACTTTTTCTCCTTGTACCAATATGATGCTTAGTGTGACCTGTAGCAAAAATTCCTTTGATGCATAGATGTGTTACAATTTGTTCTTTTATTAAACATGCTGTAAATAAAGTTAAGTATTATTGAAATTTAATATAGCCTTTCCGAAAACCTTACGTATTAGCTATAGAAATGCAAGAGCATTGGTTTGGCGCAAATGTTCATATTTTTTTGTAACACGTACACCGAAAGTACCCTATTACTGAGCTGACTTCTGCTTCGAAAGCTCTCAATTTCAAATCATGATAACAATTTTTATTAATTCTCTGTTGACTGGGAATTAATGGATATTTTTGTCCGCTGGGTGAAAATGAAATTGTAGATCAGGGATCATGGATACCGTAGGATTCTTTTATTTCATTGATATATGTCAAATTGATATTTGAAAGAAATTTGTATTATAGAATGTGTTCGTTATAGTATGTGCATTTATTGTGAACGGGATAGCACAGAAAATGTGAAAAATATCAATCAATAAAATAAGTCATGAAAGTTATATTTCATTGTATTAGTTTACTGTAATGTGATTGCATTTGCATAAATCTATTTGTCAAATCGATAAGATAGTATCGATGCATCCAAATTTATTTAAAAAGCTTAGTAATGGGGATACTTCTTAGAACTTGTTACAAAAAGTATCGTATGCAACACGGACACTAAACGACTGTCATTATTGTCACGGATAAATTTGGCTGCACGGAGCTACGCCTTGAGCTTTGCCCTCGTCTTCACCGAATGCATCCAAATTTATCCTGGACAAAAAATGACAGTCGTTCGGTCCTTGTAGCATAATATACTATTTAGTAGAATCAAATTTATGATTGAACTAAGAGCTTTTCTGGCACGTATGGCATACGAGCCTTCGAACCACCCTGTCTTTACTAAAATAGTCGCGATAAGCCGATCCTTGCTTGAGATCCGTCAAAATGGTCGTAGCAAAGTGCGTGAGCCCCAAATAATAGAGTTGGGTGAAAAAGTATTAGCTACTGAAAAGATGCAGAAGATAATTTTCACAAGCACAGATTTATATTGTAAGCTTTAATGAGCAGAGAAGGACGTAACCTACTCAAATTGTACTAAAAGTGGGAATGACAAACATTAGATTGTCATAAATGATATTTAATGAAATTTTATAATCAGAAGTGGGAGGCAATTTTTACGAGCATGATTGTAAAAAAGAGAAGTTATCTTCTGCGTACATCTACTTTTCATCTCAAAAATCGATTTACAGCTTCAATTTTCACCACTTGAACTTTACCACTCAAACTTCTAACCATTTCAGCAGTCACTCTCTTGAACATAGTTTTCTCTATTTTTTTATCTACCCGCATTCTAATCAACTCGCAAGCTAAAGCTGCTCTTCTTCGTCGATTATTTTCGGCAACATCCATATTTGTAATAAACAAGTCCACGTTCTAGAGTCACTATAAGTGTTGCGAAAACTAGTGTCACACCAAGCGCAGCTCAAAGCGGCCCAGAGCACAAGAAGATTTGCTTCAAATCGAGTGAACAAAATTGCTAAGTAAATTTCCTCGTGTGCGGCGGGCTAAGACACCATTATATTCTTGCCGGAAACTTGTTTTTAAGATGAGCTCTAGAATATTTTCTTGTAATTTCAGCTCTACAGAAAGAATGTTATGAATGGCGATCACCATGACAACTTCATTATGGTCTGCCACGTACTTAGACTCAACAAATTGGTCTGCCAATTTATATACGCATTTAAATATATAGAGATTAAATCAGTGAAATTTCAACTTTACAGAAGTATTTTTCTCCACTTCTTCTCTTGACATTTTCAATTTTTTTCTTAATAATTGTACAGACTTGCGGAGCGCCTGGCAGGTCGGTACTTCTGGAATTTATCACGTTGTGGACTACACATGACTAAAGATTGTCGATACTGAAGTTGAAAAAATATTGTCTGAATCTAACAAACATTATATATTGAATATTTATATATCAATTCAATGACAATCGGTTATTTCGATTGCTAAAATTTTGTAATCGATTTTTTTCGCATATTTTTTTGTTTTATAGTATTATCACAAGAGTAATACTCATATACTTACTATACATACGGGAAAGAATCAAGTAAATAAATGAGAGTATTGAGATTTCCTATTCCGGACTATAAAATTGAAATTTGACCAATTTGGGTATTTTTTTCTCAGTAATTGTAAAATTAGTAGTATTGACTTTTATCAGAAAAACAACTAGATCCTTATGTGTACCTTGAAAAGGACACGTCCAGTTCGGTTGAAACACCTAGAAGGAGATAGCTCCATAAAAAATTAGACGAGTAAGCGACTTACATACATACACCAATATAAGTGGAGGCCATTTTCGTCATCTATGAGCTTCGTCCGAAATTTATGTGCAGAAAATTTTGAAGTTAGATAATGTTACAGATACATGACCAAACACTTAAGCTTGTCTTCGATGAGTTGAAAAGTGAGATTCCATTGAAGCAACATCATTTACTGCCTAAAATCTTTCCTAATGTATATTATCAACTGTATTTTTTCATGAAGTGAATTAAAGTCAAAATGAGACAATAAGCAATTATTAAAAGAACGTAAACTAGCGCTCCGGCCGCTGCGATGGTCTAAGCTTGCTATTCCAAACGACTTTGGTACAAATAGATAATATGAAAATTAGTTGTGTTTATGTTATCGAACATCACACTTCATTCTGTCCGTAAAGTGTCAGTAAAGTTACGAGGGTGAGATGAAAGTTTCTGGTCTAGCCTAGGAGTCAAATTTTCGTGAGTTATTATCATGTGTCTCAAATTGTCTCTTATTTGCTTCACTCCGAAATTCTCACGATTAAATTAGGAAAAAAAAAATGCTGCAAGGTGGTTTGTACCGAAGTTTACGTCGGATATCTCACTATCTGTATCACACAGTTAGTTATCTAACTAAATGCAAAACTGTGTTTGTCTCTAGTTAAGTTTCCAGATAATGTAACTTGTTAAATTACTGTGCACTGTTGTCAAACCATAGTTTATAACTTAACTTTACAGCATTGCTTCTTTATGACACCCGAATGAACTATTTTACATATTAACAATAATCATTAGTGTTGGACTACACCTTATCGGTCTGTGAGTACTCATCTATTGGATAGGGTAACATTAGGCCCACTAGTACATAAAATGTCTGACTATAGTGCTTTTTTCACTACTTATTTAATGCCAATTCTCATTTTGTAAGCCCAACTTCAGGTACAAATAGACTAACGTTTCGACTGTCCCACTCTGCTACATTCTTTTGAAAGGGTTTTAATGACTGAATGCTTAAATTAATTTCTCTTACTTATACCAACTTGTTCTCCATGATTATTCATATCTCATCGATTAAAATATTAGTAGCCCTAAAGGTAAAGAGGACTTTGCAATTTTGTTTCAAAATAATTACCCCTAATTGACTTTATCAGCTAATGATTTGTGATGTAGATAAATCCTTAATAAAGGGTGCCATTAATTCCGCTAATTCTTAAAATTCACAAATAAGAATTAATGACGAAAATTGGATACTTCTCTCCTCGTCCTTGTTGCTTACTGGCTGTGACACTTTGTAGAAATTAGGTACTTGTAAGTCAGCTTGTTTCCTTTGCGCGGATAAAGTCATGTGTTGAAGTTTAGTCCTAAAGCTCTAGAGATGTCCCACAAAATAATGTCCTTCAACTATCCAACACAACTTACAAAACTACCGTTCCTTGGCTTGCACACAGAATTACAGTGGAGAAGGAGAATTCTTTACATACTTCAACTTATCTGAATTCAGCTACTTTTACTTCAAAAGATACTTATCTACTTATATTTTGCTGTACTCCTTTCAACTTGAGATAAATAGCGCAGTGCGCTGAAAAACTTAAAAATGAATTAAAACAATTTTCTTTAACTGAATGAATTCTTGGTAGAATGTTTTTGAAAACATATTCTACCTTTTTACATTCAGAATTAGTTTGAGTCGAAAGACTGCTTTCAGAATTCTCTTAATTGAACTTCCTCTTTGAGTTGAAATAAATCAAAATTTGCTCTAAATCATCGTTATTCTGACTGCTCAATCGTTTAGCGGATGCTGGACACACTATGGGGAAAACCGAGCACCGGTGAAAATAAATACAATGATTTGGTGCAAAGAAATACAGTTAATTTTAATTCATTCAGAAAAGTAGTTTTTGTTTGAGTTTGGGCTCGATAAATTGTACAATACTGTAGGAAAATTATTCTTGAAGCTTGTTCTTATTTTTCAATTTTTGTTCCAGGTTTCGTGGATGCGAAAACGGGATTTGCACATTCTGACATCGAGTATTCACACCTACACAGGAGATGGACGTTTCAGCGTTATACATCCTGCTGATAGCGACGATTGGGACCTGCGCGTGGAGTACGTGCAGCGTCGGGACGCTGGCGTCTACGAATGTCAGGTCAACACCGAGCCCAAGATCAACATGGCTGTTATGCTCAACGTTGAAGGTAGGAGAATTCCACAATTGAGAATTCCAGTCCTCTCAATTCTTTCTCATTCTAGAATCCTCTTCCATAACGGGACAGTTATCCAAAGAACCTATATTCCAACCAGGTACTTATAAAAGTTTTACTACCGCTTGAAGTAAAATGTTTGGTAATCACAGTGGCTTTGAAATGCACAAACTGCGATGAATTTCTAGCAGATGTAAATTTTCTTAACTTACTGTAATTGTAATCATTATAAGGGAATAGGTAAAAGAGAATAAGGGCTGAGGTTTCGTCAAATAAAGCAATTAAATATTCACCCTTCGCTTGAAGGGACTATACGTTGTAATTTAGGGCTTCATTAGAGTTTTCAGAAGGGAACTGTTTTAAGCAGCTTTCGAGATTACTTATGAAATTGAGTCAACGAGGAAAAGGTAAAAAAATTATTTTTATATTGTTAGATAGAGGAATGATTAGTGTATCAAAGTACGTCCGAATAAATGTTGTGGGCTGTGTTGGAAATATTACTCATACCAAAAACCTATATTCAAAGAGCAGGAGAGACTTATAGGCGCTAGTATACGACCGAAGGTCAGTTTGCTAACCGTAACTGCAGTCGAAGCCGATATTCGGCGCACTCGTACTTCGTAATAATTTGTCGGAATAAGAGACCGGTATCGTCTTTTTGCACGAGCCTCCAATCCGATATGAAGTGTTCATCTTGATGTAAAATTACTTGGAAAGGGATATTTTTGTTCGTAATTTACATGTCAAAACGAAATAAACAAATTTTTCATTTGATTTAGTAAAAAGCAGTATTTGTTTAAACTGTCGTAATGCCGTCGGGAATTTAAAGTGATGTATGAAACAGAAATAATAATACTAACAACACATTTATCGTGTTGAAATGTTGCTAAACAAAAAAAAATAAACACAATTACTGCCTACCAAAAAATAATCGCTTTTATGTACATTACGACTCTGGAGAATTCACGGTATTTTTTCTAGTGTAAATGGCGGCAAAATTGCCAGATTTAATTTAGTTTGTGAATCCGTACATAATTGAATATTTAGGAGCTAGCCGTTTATAATTGTAAAGGAATTTTTACTGCATGTACGCAAAGAATGCAAATCAAGAATTTGCATAGCGCATTTACATGCTTTGTTAGAAAAATTAACTCACTGCACGGTATTTTAAATACTAATATGTATTTAAATAAATTCAGTGATTGGTGTGATTGAGAATTGTGATGAATGTTTCGAATAATTGGTCACCCTTACAAATTCAATAAATTTTAGTTATGCGCGAGTAATTTGATTGATATTATTTCATTTCAACATAAAATACAATTTTAATACTAGTTCAAAATTCGAAAAGCTGTTCTGTATATATTTAATCGGTTTATAATAATTAATTCAATTGGAAAAGACGTGAATTTCAACATAGAAATACTATTCTATATATACTAAAGACTGATAAATGATCTAGGAACAAGAATGCTTCGTCGAGTGAGTTTCAGTTTTCGGTAATGAAGTACCACATCAGTAGACAGTTTCTTGGTGGTATGGATAATTCAAACGTGGAAGAATAAGTTCTAGCGATGAGCCCTAAAAACGGCAGTCACTCAGGAAAACGTCAATGTCGTGCGCAAGCTCGTCAACGAGGATCGGCATGTGACATATTGTGAGATTGAGACATCATCAGGGATTCCACATTCCAAAGACCTTAATTCAAAAAAATTTGCATGAAGAATTAATTAATTTCTCGTAGTATGCCTTATATGTTGACCGAGGAAAAGAAAGAAGCTAGAGTCAATTGGTGACAAAAAGCTTTAGGCCGCCGATTCAACGCAGGCAGCTCTAGAAACGAGTACGGCATCGTCAGTGGTGATGAATAGTGGATTTACTCATATGAACCCGAAAATAAACGCCAGTCGTCTGTTTCTATGTTCCAAGGTGAAGAAAATCTGATAAAAGTCATCCGTTCTCGAAGTGTGTCCAAAAAGATGGTCGCGACATTTGTCTGGAAAGCAGGTCATATAGTAACAATTTCTCTGTAAGATCGAAGAACTGTTACTGTCGATTGGTATATACAATCATTTGTTTGCAAGAAGTACCCTGAACGACGAATCATCTTTCACCAAGATTTGTAAGTTCGCACACAGCTCGCAAGAATATTGAATTTTTTGAGAAGCAAAACGTCGAATTGTTAGATCATCCTCCTCACAGTCTCAACCTAAGACTCAACGATTTTTTTACTTTTCCAAGAATCAAAAACGGAATGCGTAGTCAAAGGTTTAATTCACCGGACGAAGCAGTTGACGCCTTCATAAATGCAATTTTGTCAGTACCAACAAACAAATGAAATAACTGCTTTCAAAGTTGGTTCCAGTAAATGCAAAAATGCATTAATGTCCGACTTGTTAATTATTGACATAATAATAATACTGATTTCAGGGTTATTACGTAACAAATAATACTCGAGGGTATTATTGCTCAAAATAATGCTCAAGTAACTAGAGCTATTTTTCCGACAGAAATCAAAATGACAAAATTTTTTATTAAAATAGTACATTAATCGGACATTAAACATTGAAGGCACCACGGGAGTTGAACGGACGATAGTGCCCACGGTCAACGTACACATCTCGGGCCGGATCATTGTTTTTTTAGCATCCTTGATACCTTAATTATTATAACGATCATGGAGAATACTTCGAAAAACAATATTGTCATTAAAATCTATTTAATATTTTCTTCCATTTCTATATGCAAAACTAAAAAGATAGTCCATTTAATCTTGACACAAGTCAATACTAATATTATTTGCAGACTGAATGCTTGGTGAGATGACTGAAAGATGTTATTGACCGATATTCAATTCTGACGTCAGATTAGTAATAATTCCCTTTCTAACCTTACAATTGCTTGAAATATTATAACGAATTTAAGTCTATAAATTAGTCATTTCGGCTTTACTGGTGCTTAGAATTATTGTGGAAATATTTACATCAAGAAACAGAAGCGAATATATTTGTTTTCTAGAAAATTGCTGGTACCTTCTAGCGCTTTCTAGAAAAACCTGGACGTTTGCGGGAAAAACGTAGTGGGGAGAGACCCACAATATATATATATATATATATATATATATATATATATATATATATATATATGTATATATATATATATATATACATATATATATATATATATATATATATATATATATATATATATATATATATATATATATATATATATATATATATATATATATATATATATATCAGTGGCTGACTCAACGAGGATGATTATTGATTTTGGCTTAGGGACATTATAATATGGAATCAATATTGACATGAATAATTAAAGTTAAGTTATAGTGTAGTGTAATATTCTTCAGTTTAAATTAGAATTATTCATTAGGAACTGTGTTAGTTATCTAATTTATTATTTTAATAAATCATAAGAATAAATAGTAGGGCTTACTAACTTTTGCTCCCTAAATTAAAATAAATAACGTTACAATATCATTATTGATTGATGTCTTGATGTTAGGTTGATAGTGATTGATTTCTTAGCTTTATAATCACTGAAAAGATCATATTTGGTTGGTGTCATGATGCTAGGCTTATAATAATTATTTTTTCAGCTTCACAATGGCTAGAAAATTATTGTTGACTAATGTATTGACGCAGGATTGACAATAATTGCCTTTTTAGCCTTAAAATGGCTAAAAATACCAATATTAACTGACGTATCACCAAAAAATCGATAATTATTATCGTCTCGACCTTTCAATGGCTGAATATTTAATTGAGTGTGGTTTGTGAGGTTTTGGCGCTACGTAGATATTGATGCTCTCATGAGCCTACTAATTCCTGAAAAGTTTATTATTAGCTGATGAATTGTTGCAGAGTGCATAATGATCACCTTCTCAGCCTTACATTGGTTCAAAACATTATTACTGACTGACGCTCTAATATCAGGTTAATAATGATTCTTGAGCATTATGAAGGCTATAAGCAACAATATTGATAAACGTACTGTGTTTTCTATTTGAACCTTGACGCTAAGTTGATAATGATCACTTTTCAAGTCCTACAATGGCTGGAAATATCGTAGTCAATTGCCGACTTGACGTTAGGATAATGATTGTGTTTAGTGCTAAAATCATGAATCTAGGTTGATAATGATAGTATTTCAAGGTTTACAATGGCTGGAAGGGTCAATAATAGATAACATCTTGACTATAGGTTAATAACGATTGTTTATCAGCTCGAAAGGTCATTATTCATCAGCGCCAAATTACACACTGGCTGAAAATGTTACGTATTGTGCTTTGTGATTGTTTTTTGAATATTATTGAATGAAAATATTATTATTGATTGACGCATTGTGTTTTGTGCTACAAACACTACGCTAGGTTAAATAATGATTGTCTGCTCAGCCTTCCAATGGCTGGAAGGGTCGTTACTGACTGACGTTTTGACGCTAGGTTAATGATGATTAATGTGTCAACCTTACAATGGCTGGAAAGGTACTAACGGACGTCTTTACTCTAAGTTGATAATAATTATCTTGTCAGCCTTAAAATGACTGGAGACAATTGTTGACGACGTCCTTAGCCTTGAATGACCAAAAATATCGTTATAGACGTATATATAAGACATTTTATACTGTAATCCTGACGCTTGGTTGGTAATGATGGTTTTCATAACCTAATATAATAATGGCTGAGAAAATAGTTTTTGATTAACTTTAGGTGTTTGACGTTCGGTTGAAAATGATCGCTTTCCAAGTCCCACAATGGCTGATGTCAATAGTAGTAATTCTTGACCCAAGTATCGTGTTAATCATTATTGACAAAATGTTGAAAATTATTGAATTTGCAGCCTTATAATAACCGAAAACATCTTTATTGACTGATTTTTTGCCGCTCGATTACTAATAATCAATTTGTGAGCCTTATAAATACTAAAACATCATTGACGTATTGCTTGGTTAATAATGATGATTTTCGCAGCCTTGCAATGGCTGAATAGATCATTATTGACTAACCGATCGACGCAAAGTGTATAAGTATTGGCTATCAAGCCTTACAATGGTTGGGAAGATCATTATTGACTGGCGTCTTATTGTTAAATTAATAATAAATGTTTTCTCAGCCTCACAATGGATGAGAAGATTATATTTGACTAACGCTTTGACGCAAGGTCAATAATGTTTGTCTTCTTAGCTTTACAACAGCTGAAAATATCATTATTGACTGCAGTCTTTGTTAATAGTTAATAATGACTAATTTCTGAGCCTTATAATGCAGATAAGCATCATTAATGACGGAAGTATTGCTGGATTAATAATGATGATTTTCGCAGCCTTGTAACTAACCTATTGACGTAAGGTGTATAATGATTGTCCACTAGGCTTGACAATAAGTGGAAAGGCCATTATTTACTGGCGTCTTGTTATTAAGTTGAAAATAATTGTTTTCTTAGCATTACAATGATGTAAAGATTATATTTGAATAATGCTTTGACGCTAGGTCAATAATGTTTGTCCTTTCAGCCTTACAATACCTGAAAACACCATTATTTACCGATGTCTTGGGTCTTGGTTGTTGATAACTGATTTCTGGGCCTCATAATGGCTATAATCATCATTGATGAATGACGTATTGCGTTTTGTGCTACAATCCTGATGCTAGGTAAATAATTATGATTTTTGCATCCTTGTTGGAAATATCGTTGTCCAACTTCTTGACGCAAGGTGTAAAATAATTATCTAGCCTCACAATGGCTGAAAAAGTTGTCGCTTAGTTAATAATGATTGTTTTCTCAGCCTAAAAATGACGCTGAATCAATAATGTTTGTATTTTTAGCCTTACAGTAGCTGGAAAGATGATTATACATTAACATATTGTGTTGTGTGCTACAATCTTGATACTGGAATATTAATTATTGTTTTTTCAGCCTTGGCACGTTATATACTATTGAATCAATATTGCATTTGATTACTTTTGGAGAATGTTCTGAATTACAGAAGCGTTTAAGGATTAGATATTTGGCTCAGAGTTTATCAATAATTTTGTATGTTATGAAACTTGCAATCCACGCTCCGCGTATCATTTATATTTGATGGTTGTTGTTGTCTAAACTTATAACCATGTGGTGCGTGTCTGTGACTCTTGCCTTTTGGTTTCAGATGCCCAGGCAAGCATCTGGGGCTCTGCGGACGTGTATGTGAAGAAAGGCAGCACAATTTCTCTGACGTGCTCCGTCAACATCCATTCCATTCCTCCTTCCAATGTTCAATGGTTCCACGGAGCGTCTCCAGTCGATTTTGACTCGCAACGGGGAGGTATCAGTCTGGAAACTGAGAAAACGGAGCTCGGAGTTACCAGCAAGCTGCTAATAACAAACGCAGCGCTTTCTGATTCCGGGAATTATACTTGTGTGCCGTCCAATTCCGGACCGGCGTCTGTTTTCGTGCACGTACTTATTGGTAATGTTGTCTTAACATTTTATTTTTTATTTGGTCCTTAGGATGCGACACTACAATCACGTACAAGAATAAATACATTTGGGTGAAGTTTGTTTTTGAAAATTGGGGCGTGGGTCATTTAGGCCACAATTTGTTTTTGTCCATCTTCCAGCCGGGTTAGGAGATTAAGTGAAGTAACCCATGAGATCGGTTTAATCCTTGTCACCAATAAGTAATGTAGGGGTTTTCACTAATTGCATTGCACTTTAATCCACCAGAGGCGTGTGACGAGAAATTCTCACGGGGGAGCTTCATAATATAACAGTTTGACCCACTAACTTTAATATATAATTGCTCGCAAGGGTAAACTATTCATAATAACACTCCTAGCGCGAATAGAACGTGAAGATTATTGAATTAAATAACATTTTGTTTGCATACTTGTTGAAAATTCTTCGCTATTTTCTGAATATTCTCGTGTTTCGGATGGTGTTAGGTAAATGGGTTGTGATCCAGGGTAAAAACTGAGGCCGATAAGGTAAAATGAATGTAGAGATTCCAGGTAGTCGCCAGCGAACATGTTCGTGGTGAATCAATAAATGTCCTTCACCCGCTTATCGGCCTGCGTGGAGCTTCTCCTAAGATAAACTGTGTGAAGGAGCAGACTTCCTTTTGCTTCTATGTCACAAAAAATACTTTTTACGTGCTTTAACACCAAAAAATGTTATTTATAGTGTCGAACTTTCGGGCTTTGAAACGTTCAATGTACCACTTTATTGATGTTTCTAAAAGAATTAATTTTCTGTCAACAAGAATATTTAAATAATAGATGAGCTTTTTTACGTAGAATTACGTCTGTTTCGGTGGTATTGAAGAGGAACATCTGACATGCATGTCACACTTCGGAAGCCCAAATCTCGTGAAATAATAATTGTACAATAGAAAACTAAACGCTGATAGGAAGCTTATAACCCTTCATTTTTCAATCCTGCCATTTGATATTAAAAAAATTAAAAATTAGACAAATTATATGTAATACTGTCCGAATCTCATTATGTGATGACAATATACTAGAAATTTGTAACAGGAGGTTTCACGTCATCAAATATGTCATAGATTCATGACATCACGTGCTGCTACGTTTACATGATGAATCTAAATTATTCTAGAAAGCAAAATGAAAGCAGTAATGAAACGTGTCAACTCGTACATTATCATACATAACGCCGCAACTGTAGCCAACCTGGGATTAAGAGATTTTACTGCATTTTTTACAATGAATGAAAATATCATTATAAATATAATATTATTAGAGGCGTAGGCGTAGAACGATGGTTGATATAGTTTTGTTTGTTTTTTTTTGTGTAATATCTTCTTTATATTAATTATAGTCCGATCAAAATAAACATTCACACTTGCATAAATTCTCAAGGAGCTAAAAATTGACATGAACGTTAGGGATACCATAATGAAGAACTGTGGAAACTCCCCATCGATCCCGTGTGTATAAAAAAACTTAGGCGAGGTCAAAGTTTGTAAAACTGGGGTTTTAGTAGGTTTTATGATTAAATAGTTAAAAAAAATTGTTGATTTTTCAATACTCTACAAAAATGGTCCTTATCCTTTTTTCCCTAAGATTCATATTTTCGAGAAAAAGCTATTCTAAAATTATATTCTCCATAATATACACGCACACGTTACCACGCCATCTCTATCAAGTATTTTTCAACGTGTTTTCTCCGGTAGGCCTACTCCATGGTCTTTTTATTGAAGTTTAATTTAATATTGAGTCTTCTCATCCAAATTCTTCTTCTTCTTCTCCTCTTCCTCAATCTTCTTCTTCTTCTTAATCTTCATCTTCCTGAGTTGACGTGAATTGTTCAATCAGTTGTTTCGTCGTTGATGTAATATTGTAAGGATCATCTTCTGCTGAAGATTAATTGTTTGAACAGGAATGGCTGGTGCATGCTGGTAAACAAAGTAAGCCTATTTTTTTGCAGCCGCATTTCGAATTACATCCCTTTTTGCAGTTGCCAAAAATAGTATCAAGGAGCTTTTCTGGTGCAGATGGAAGTAGAGTGCAAATTGGTTCGACTTCTGCTCATCAAAATTTTTAAAGATATTTCCAGGTTCAAGTGTGGCTTGGTAATCAACTGGACCTAGAAGAATGAGGTTGGAAGATAATTAATAATGTATTGAAACCAATCCACACTCTATACCACTTGCACCAGAAAAGCTCCTTAATACTATTTTTTGCAACTATAATTCGAAATGCGGTTGCAAAAAAGCAGACTTACCTTGTTGACCAGCATGCACCAAGGTCAGTCGTGTTCAAATACTGAATCTCTAATAGAAGATAATCCTTACATCAACGACGAAACAACAATTCACGTCAACTCAGAAATATTATTATTATTATTATCATTATTTAATACAAACCCAATAGGCTAAAGCCCAATTACCGGTAGGGAGAGAACACTAAAAAATATAAAAATCAAGACTGATATATGCAGTGCTTCAAATTGCTGATGGTGCAAGAGAAAATATTGACTTGGTCTTGTATTTTGTGATATGATTTGATCATAAAATGAACCGGAGATTTGGCTAGTGTGTTAGATTTTGAAATTGTCAAGTAGCAGATATTCTTGGAAATTATTATGTTCAAGAAGTGATGTACAATCAATGGTATTATTAATTATTTTGTATAAAAATATTATCGCTTGACAATTTCTTCTTTGATGTAAAAATGTTAGATTAAAAGGTTCAAGCAATATATTTTAAGGAGTACCTCTCGTGGGGTAGGAACCATCTAAGATGAACATAGCTGCCTTAATAAATTTCCTCTGAACGCTTTCAATGAGATCAGTCATATTCTTTGTGTAGGGATTCCAGACAATTGAGCAATACTCTAAGTGTGGTCTCACGAGCGAAATGAAGAGCAGTCTCAAGATATTTAATTCTTTGAACATTGTTGCGTTGCGTATTATGAAACCCAAACACCTAAATGCTGTGGAAACTTTTGTTTCAATATGATTGTTGAATAATAGTTTTGGATCAAAAGTAACACCTAGATCGCAAAACGAATTGATGAAGATGTAGATAAGGAAGAAGTTAAGTAAGAAGACTTTAATAAAAAAGACTGTGGAGTAGGCCTACCGGGGAAATCACGTTTTAAAAGTACAGTACTTAATAGATGGTGTTGAAACGTGTGCATATCACGGAGAATATAACTTTAGAATGGTTTTTTCTTGAAATTGGAGAATTTTAGGGAAAAAAGTGTAAGAAGCATTATTGTAGAAAATTGAAAGATCTTGAATTTTTTTTGAGCTATTTTCATCGTGAAACTGACTGTTTCGCTGAAAAGATTCATTTTTGCGGACTTTGACCTAGCATAAAATTTTTTGCACATATAGGATCGATGAGGACTTTTTTCAGCTTCATATTATTGGTATCCCTAACGTTCATGTCAATTTCGAGCTTCTTGGGAATTTTTGCACGGATGAATGTTTTATTAAATACTATTCAATCAAATTTGTGATTCCTTGCATATAACTCTTTGAATTCGCAGCTCAAATATCTCATTAGGCTTTTTCCTCAATTTATGACATGATTTATAATATTCATTGAAAAACTGAACATGCATGGAAAGATTATTAAGTGTCATATATTATTAAATGAATATGGTCTCAGCCCTTCATCTTTAAATGTAGCTGGTGGAGGAGGTTGAATAATGTATCTGTAACACTTTTGATGCTTATTCTTCTTATTTAAAGAATAAAAAGCCAAACGTTGATAAAAAATATGCTAATATTATCAATGAAGGCTGCCAGCTCCAAACTGGATGAAGTTTTGGAAAAAGCTTCTGCTAGATATGGGAATAATGGGTAAAATAATGTTAAGTGAAGGGATCAAGCTCTTTTGACTTTGAGGTCATTATTGTTGACCAAAATCCTGTCTTCAAAGGCTCGCGTTTTCAAAAAACATCCCTAAATATCACTAAATTGTCCTGCACGTACAGAACTTGAGCCCGATACAGTCGACAAGGGTGTACTGAGCTCCCGGCTGTCTCGGGCTCAAGTCCTGACCTACAGGCACGCGCAGCGCAATTTGGTAATATTTAAGGATGTTTATCGAAAACGCGAGCGTAGTGAGCTATCCTACATTCATTCATTCCTTACAGACTGGACTTCAACGCGACATGAACGATTTTAAGATCATACTTATCATTATTTATCCTATTAGTCTCATATCTAGTAGAAGCTTTTCCCAAAATTTTATCCATTTTGGAGCTGGTACCCCCTCATTGACAATATTTCCATAAAACCTATGTAATATAATTTATTATGGAACTCAGCCAATGGAGAGAGTTGAATGATGTGACAAAAATATGTCATATTTTAGAAACCTATATCTTCCAAAATTATGATCATATATACTATATAGGTATAAAAGTCTCAACAATCTTATCATTAATTAATAAACCAATTTTAACCCTGCATTTTTCAATTCTACCTATATAGGGTGCAAACAATACAAAAAAAAGTCTATCACAGTTTGGAAGCTTATATCATTTGGAATAATAATCGTGAAATAGTAAATCAATTGTTAATAGACGATTCAAGAATAGTATTATTTATTAATAAAGCAATTTGAATCCTTTGATATAGAGGGTTTAATGATGCAATGTCGAAATTTAAAAGCTCATATTTCCTGGCATAATAGTCGTGGAACAATAAATTGTGAGTTTAAAGGCAACTCATGAATAGCACTATTTATTATTTGAACTTATTTCAATCCTTAATCTCTCGACCTTACGTGTGTGGAGACTTGAATAAGGCAACAAAAATCCATCACAATTTGGAGACACATATGTCCTGAAATAATAATCGTAGAATAGTGAACCAAATATGTTGATAGAAAGCTAAAAAATAGTACCATTTATCAACTAGCTAATTTTATCCCTGGAATAATGGGTTTTTGATATAAAACCAGTTTCAACCCCTGATCTTCAAATCTTGTCGGTAAAAATAGTTGAATGATATAACGAAAATCTGTCGAACTTTTAGAGTTTGTATATCGTTATTGGAATACTAATGGAAATTTTATGCAATTATAATCATTATAATATAAGTCCAGCCCCTCATCATTCAACTCTCGTTAGATCAACTGTTGCAAAAAAAGCCTGATGCAATATCTCCTAAAATAATAATGAAGCATACGATAACGGAAAGAACCGTTCATCCTTATACCAGTTCCACCCGCTAGGGGTATGGCAGACACTTATAGTGCACTCGGTAGATTGATTGATATTTCATAAGCCGTAATAGCTAAACAGAACTGCGATTTATTATCAAATTAGTTTCTACCTTTGATGCTGATAGAAATCTTAAGAGTAGTAACATTTATTATTGGAATAGTTTGATTCTGTCATTATTGAGGGTTGAATTTTGCAACAAAAATCTTCCACCCTTTTAAAGTGTAAAATAGCAATCTTAGAACAATGAAATAAACGCTGGAATAAAACACATTCATAATTCTCTCGAAGAAATGATATTCTCAATTGAAAACTTTGTCACACGTAATAGAGGATCCTAGGCCTGCCAGACATTTCTTATTTTCTGAGAAACAAAATGTGTGGAGTAGAGTAGTGATAGTATGTACTTTCATCGCATGCATACTTGCTAGCTCAGGCCGACGGCCAATTTAGGGATACCAGATGCTAGAGGTACGTTAAAACATTACTTGTTTCTCCTAAAGTCTGAGTGCTGTTTTTTATGTATGTTTTAGAGAATATTGTTAAAAATTGATAATCAACACTGTCAAACACTTCCCATCGGCGGTAATTCTTGCTAGACGCTTTAAAGCTTGCAAAAAATCTCACTTATAGTCTGAATCCTAGTTTTTATGTATGATACTCAAGGAATGATTTAAATCTTTTTTGTAAACAGTCAGACCAATCGTGGGGATCAAACATCCGCTAGACATATTTTGTTTCTCAGAAAATAAGTCACGTTCGGCAGGCCTGGGGGGTCGGACTATAATGGATCTCCAATTATATCCGAACAGTTATATTCTGGGTGTCTACGTGATCTTTAGTTCCCAATTTTCTATTCAAAAGTCCTACTTAAAAGATATAGGTACAGACACAATGTAATTTTTTTAATATCTGTGAGACATCATTTACGCTCTTGCAACTACGTAGGCATAAATGCAGGCACAAGTACTTCATGCTTATCAAATTCAGAACCTTATAACCAGGATAATATCTTGACAATTCTGTTTCAATCTGCTTTGTACAACTCCTGATTCAGTGAATCGAGAATGCTGCGAAAATCTTTACTGTACCTGTGAAAGGAAACACGAGAAATATATAATCCTGTAGTTTATTATGTAAACCAGGGCACTCTAGACGGTCAGTAAATGCAAATTCGAATGAGAAAGTAAATAAATATAAAATGTAGTTACCGGTTTTCCATGTTCAAATATGGAAATTATAGACATTAAAATTTTAATTTGCAGACTAGCGCTCTGCTTCACTTATTTTTATTTACTTCATAAAACTGTTTAGATAATCCAAATGAATACGGAAATAAATCCAAACGCTAAATGCAATTCATTTGAATATAATCATTTTCTTTTTATTTTAGTACTATTGAAACAAGGAGAGTGAATGAATTATCAGTTTTTGAATCCTCCTCGTGAAATACAGCTTGCATTATAAGTTCATCAGCAGATTCTTCTTGAAGTTATTAAAGAAGAATGTCTGAAACTGTTTTAACTTCAAGTTTTAAGTCTAAAGTTTCATGATTTGATCTCTTTGGTCCGTATATCTCTGTGTACTGTTGCTAGGCAGAATCTGAGTCTCCTGCTTGTCCTGCGTTTCCTGCGCAGTGTCCGATATCACGCTACAGTCACTTGTTCATCGTAAGCTTGGTATCACAGCCAACTACGTTCCGCTGGTAGAACATATCTTGTGATTTCTCAAACTACGAGCTATTGCCAATCGAAGCTTACTGAGAGCTTTCCACTTTTACTCTCGCCACGCTAGAAAATAACAGCTTTTGTTTTATTGCCATTGTTTCTGGATCAAATATAAACAAGTCTTTCAAGATATTAAAAGGATTTATATCTTGCAATAGTAATATCAAAACTGGATTGCAGAATGTGACTCATTTCAACACCAACAAGAGAAAACACTTTTCAATGGGGGTCTGCTTTTGATTTTCCAATTGAATTAATGCTGCAAACTCTAAACTTATTAAACCAGTTAAAATTTCCGCAAAACACAATAATTCTTTTTTATTCGTACCTTCGTTTTTAATTTGATTTTGCTGTTTTTGAGTGGAGACAAATATCATTATTATTCAAATGAACCAACCAGTTTTAGGATAAGTTAAAAACCATTTAAAATGCGTATTTTTTTGTTGGAGAATTCGGTTTATAAAGGAAACAATAGCACGATAAAAGTTTCATGGAAGCTATATATATTTAAATTATTTTAAAATTCATATTGGAAGTTAAAAATGTACCTGCGAGCAAAATATTTTGGAGTCCCCAAATGTCATCGCAAATCTTGGTGCATTTCTCAATTTTCTGGACACTTCCCAAATTTTTCTGGAGCGAAAAATGTTCTCAAGGACTATTATTATTGTGTTACAATAGAGCCAAGATTTATTTGTGAGAACAAGGAGAAATAGGAGCAAGAAAACTATTCGTATATATTCAGGATGATCGTTCTACCGTTTAGGATGAAAAGCACAAAAAATTCGTAATATTTCTGATCCACATGCAATAAGAGTAATTTATTGAATGTAATTGAGTGATGTAACAAGAAGGTAAGCAAACAGTACTTGGAAAGCTTCCAGCAATAAGTGTTTATATAGTTTTTCTTACTGTTACTTTGTGATACTAACAAGTATATGGAAAATCCATTTGTACGTTCCATAGTACGAAGCCCTAAGTGAGTGTACACAAATAAGCTCTTCAACTATATCGAATTTTAAGTTGCATAACTTCAGTTGCCCTCTTCAAAATGATTATAGAAAAGGGAACAATCAGGCAGTGGAATATATGTTGAGTGCTGAACCCTTGAGTGGATAATAAGCTGTATAACTATTACAAATTTTAAATGATAACTACAGTAGTTGTGTTTGGAATTTAACTGCGCTACTGGCTTCTGCCATCCGTAGAACAAAGCCCTAAGTGTTAGCCGGCGAACAATCTTTTATAATTATATCATACTCATCCAATAAGTTCAGAAAGGATTTGTTTTACGTTCGTTACAGAATTCTAAGCAATTCTCAAGATCCAAAATCCTAATGCTAATGAATGAACATAATAATAATCATTCCAAATTTCAATTGCTTGCCCAGTCAACAAGTTGAAATACGTGTAATTCTTGATACTGCGAATTAAAACACGTGCGATAGCTCATTGAATTTATTATAATGTCAAAAATTTCAATCTTGCACATAAACAATTGCAAAGTTTATAAATAATTGAAGATTCCAAAGAAAAAGAGTCAACTTTTTTGGAAATTACTCAAAAACTATTGGTGCTGGAGAAATTTCACAAACAAATTTTCAAAGAGGAAGAGATTTCCAAGAAAAAATGTCGATTCCCGGAGCTTGATCTTCATTATTAATACTTTTTATTTGATGTTGAAAATAGGGTACCGCGTGGTGAGCGCAGTGTCGTCACGCTGCCTTGAAACCGGCCGCTAATTGCAAAAACTATTTTTACTTGTATTAAATATTAGTTTCTTATATTTCTGAACTTGAAATGGCTATTCCATTTGTTCATCTATTAATGGCTATATTCTTCACAGATACTATTTTGATTTATTGGAGTTATTGGTTGCGTCTAAAATTATAATGATTGATATTTTATTTCTTAATAGAATCGTCTTTCAGTTCTTTTACCATATTATCAATGGTTCATGAGTTGTAAGTTGTGAAAGACTGATAAAAACTGGAAAGGCTGTCAATTTTTTAAAACAAATACATATAATTTATGAACAACAATAGTTACAAACTTGTTGGGCTCATTTGAAAGATAAATTTATAGTCTATAACAGTGTTTTTCAATCTTTTTCAATATGCGACCATTTTACAAGTAAAAAAAACTGGCGACCTCCTAGGATCTTGATAAAACAATGTATGTGATTTCAAAGATGATGTATTTGTTGTGAACTCTAAAGGTGAAGCTTTGAGAACTAGACTATTTAAAATCATTTATGGAGACATGGATACGTACCATCAAAATTTTTCTTCTCTCTTATTACAAAGAGGTCAGGTAGCTTTTCAAACAAGAGATTTATATGAGATCTGCTGAATCTGAACACACAAACTATTTTCGCGATCCTGTTTGGCTATTGAAATTAGCATTACTCGCTGATATTTTGAATCACCAAGATATTTTAACCAAGACTCTTCAAGGGCGACAAGAGAACATCTCTCACAAAATTTTTCCACAAATTATATATGAATATTCCCCTTGCTCTCATAAGGTCGTCAATGAAAATGCAATGTACAATGGGCCAATCGTTGGTAGTATGCTCTCAAATTCCTTGCATGATACAGAGCTTGCATCATTTGGAAGAGAAACTATTGAGTTACTTTCCAAAACTGACAATGGATACTAAATCCTTCTTTGACTACGTCGGTACAACTGGCTGATTTGACCACGAAGATGAGAGTGAATCTTATAGATTTTGCTATGGCAGAATAGTATTCAATTTTCAGAAAATTGGTGTCTTCTAGATGAAAAAATTAAAGAAGGATATCCCGAGCTGGCTAGGGAAGCTTCGAAAGAATCAGTGCCATTTGCTACTTCCTGTCTATGTGAACTAATATTCTTTTGAACGGTGAACATAAAAAATAAGGACAGAAAAAAAGGCTTCAGTTAGAAAATGACTTGGTTGTTCACGTCTCAAAAATAGAGCCACGATTTCGCAAATTATTAAAAAATGAGCTGACACAGTCCTCTTACTGAAATTGTTGTATTCTTGTTATAGTGTAAGACCTACAGCCCTTGCTTTTTACTTTTATTCGGAATGCGGCCGCGACCCCCCTGGAGGTCGCGACTCACAGGTTGAAAGACACTGGTCTATAAAAATGGTCTGAATGTCCATGACCGTATATATTGTTTAAACAGTATAAAAATGAGAAACTAGTTCTTGAAGAATTGATAATTTTCGAACAGCTGAATCAGAATCTTAAATTAATATTTAATACATGTAAAAATAGTTTTTGTAATTAGCGGCCGATTTCAAGGCAGCGTAACGGCACTGCGATAACTGCGCGGAGGCTTATATTCAACATCAAATAAAAAGTATTAACAATAGAGATCAAGTTCCGGGAGTCAACATTTTTTCTTGGAAATTTCTTCCTCTTCCAAAATTTATTAGCGATATTTCTCTAGCACCAATAGTTTTTGAGTAATTTCCAAAAAAGGAAACCTCTTTTCTTTGGAATCTTCAATTATTTATAACTTTTGCAATTGATTATGTGTGGATTTGAAATTTTTGCACTTTTTTCTAGACATCATAACGAGCTCAACGAGCTGTTGCACGTATTTTAATTCGTAGTAGCTAGATTTAACACATTTTTTAATTTGTTGACCAGACTATTAAGTGAGTTACTGCTTTGTCTAAAGTACGAGGCCTTAAGTATACTCGAACGAACAAATTTTTGTTATTATACTATATGCACACAAAACCCTAAATCACTTTTGAGGTACGGAACCCTAAAGTAAGTGAATAACAAGTTTCACAACTATTCCAATTTCAAAAAGACAATTTAAGTAGCTCTCTGAAAAATTGTTGTTACTGGCTGTACTTGTTCGTTCAAAATACGAAGCTCCAAGTAAATCGAAACTATATCCATACCATATTCGTCAAAAAATGCTATTTGGTGGAAAAGGGGACAGACAACCAGAAACACCGATCTATATGGTACGAAACCCTATAAGGTACGAAGTCCTAATTTAAGTAAATAAGCTCTACAGTAATCCCAAATTTCAAACCTACCATTTCAGAATGTAATGAAACTCAGCTCGTTCGTGAGCTTAATAAATTTATTTTCACTTTGAGGCTACAATATTATATGTAGCTTCAAATTTATTAATAAATACTTGTACTTATAATTGATGCTGAAGTAAACACTATCACTACACTTATTTATTATTTATTGCTATTTTTTTCCACTACTTCTTATTTATCACAACTAGCTCGCTATTTATTTTCAATCTTACTCGCTCCGTACTGCTTATAATAATTCTCTGGCTCGACCGAGTACGGGCTTTCATGCCCCCGTCTAGAATTTCTCGAAGCTTCTAGAAAGTTCTAGTAGTTCCGAAAAAGTCCACCAGACTTCTGTACGTCCTTGGCGTATATGATCCAATTGCGATTGTCACTCGTAGTCTGAAGAAATAGTTGTTAAAGGCGGTTTGTCTAAAGTACGAATCCTCAAGTATTCGAGGACAAACAAGATCACAATTTATCCCTTACCTCTGCTATTCTGCATAAAAAAGAGCAGATGAACAGAGCTACCGGTCTTCATTACGAAGTCCTAAATAACTTTCAAGGTACGGTAAATATAAATTTCAAACCGTCCATTCAGTCGTTTTGGGAAAACGGTTGTACAGATAAACAAATTAATCGAGTTACCGATTTATCCTTGGATGAACAAGCTTTCGTAACATTTATCCAATAACTTTTGCTGCCCTGTATAAAAAGATTTTATTTATAGAGCACTAATATATAGAGTACGAAACTCTAAGTAAATTTCAAGGTACGGACCTGTAATGCTTTCAAAAACATGCTCTACAATTATTCTAAATTTCAAACTGTTAATTTAATAAATTTAGCAGCGTGAGACGTAGATGTTGATTACGGGTGATTTCTTTATGCAGAATTATAATTACTAGTAATGCGCAATACTCGATTACAGAATTATCAATTGTTGGCTTTCTAGCTTAAACACTTTGGTCTACAGTACCAAATTAACATTTGGTGTCCCTCTCACTATTGAATTGTATTGTAATACTAAATTTCGTAGTTCTTGTCCAAGTCCAAGATACAGATCCCTAATGCCTAACAATTATATCATGTTCAGTCAATAATTTCTGGTCTTCTGTAAAAAAACAGGACGGATGAATACAATGACCGGTTTATAAGAGATTGTAATGTTTATTGCTCAGAAGGAAATAGTTCGTAATCAAATAAAAATCACTATTTAATAGTTGAAAATAAAGTAAAAGTTTTATTCTTTCGGATATCACTAACAAACACTATTTTATATATTTATCACCTACTACTATCTCAAACAAAGCCACAGATATTTATTTTTAACTATTTATATACACTGATCACTTCACTGTTTGATATTCACTGCTTTAGATTCACCATTACACTATCCCTCCAAGTCGTTTGCTTGCGTTTACATGAAAAACAGGTTTTCTCGAAAGTTCCAGATTTAGTCTAGCACATGTTGCTAGATTTTTCCATCGTGCGGGGCGGTGTGGTGCGGTGCGGTGCGCTACGATACAACGAAGACGAAAGGCCCCGCCCAGACAAGGTCAGGTCCAAACCTATCCCACTTCCACGAATTTCTATATACTTTCGCACGTTACAAGATATTACAGGATTCTGGATCGAAACGATTGCTATAAATAAACGAATTGAACTGGCAACTGATTTGTCTAAGATACGGAGCCCTAAATGTATGGAATTGAATAGTTATATATTTTTTGCACGATTGGGCGCTCTTATGTGTTTACCGGCCCTCTATTTGAGGTGGTACGTTGATTTTACCAGCAAACTGTGGTTACTATGGTTATGCTGTCTTACCGCCCATGGGCAAAGGCGGTAAGTAAGAAATTGTGAATATTCAGAAGAAAAAATCATTTGTTTGTCTTTATTTGTAATTGAATATTCAGAATAAAATGTCAAACTTGACAGCTGACAACGAATAAACAATAATCAGTAGTAATTTAATTGAAAAAAGAAAATTAAATTGAAAAAATCGCCAAGGCTCGGTTTCCAAACTATTATATTCAATCGGTAAACTGTACTTACTGACCTTAATACTTAAATAACTATTTGCTGTTCTGTCTAAAAAAGAGACGTATAAACACAATTATCGGTTTATATGGGATTGTGACCCTATTGGAACCTTAGGGTACCAATAAATTACAAAATAGACGCAATTGTGAAACAGAAAAACGAACAGACAGTTTATTCTTGATATAAAGGATTTCGTTTAAATTTTATGACGAATTGGGAGTTCAAAGAAGTTGTACAAACATTTTCTATCATTATTTGAAGTTTCAATTGGATGACTTCAATCGCACGGGATAGAAATTGTGACCGATTTTTGGATGAACTCAGGTTTTATTTGCGACATAAAGGGCTCTGTTCAAATTTTATGGCGTAATAGGGATTCAAAGAGGATGTACAAGCCTTTTCTATTATTATTTGCAATTTCAATTGAGTGACTCCAATTGCACGGGGTGAAAATTGTGACAAATTAGGAAGGATTTCGTCCAAATTTGATGATTTAATGGGTGCTTAAAGATGATGAAGAAATATTTTCGATTATTATTTTGAATTTCAATTATATTAATCGGTACGCACGGAATGGAAATTGTGTGTGACCGGTTTTTGAATGAACAGACGTCTTATTTGCGATATAAAGGGTTCCGTTCAAATTTCATGATGTAATGAGATATCAAAGTGGGTGTACAAACATTTTCTATTATTGTGTGAAATTTCAATTGATAACACCAGCCGCACGGTGTGGAAATTGTTGTGATCTGTTTTTGGATTAACAGACATTCTATTCACGACATAAAGGGCTCTGTTCAAATTTTATGACCTAATCGGGGTTCAAAATGGGTGTACAAACATTCGTTATTGTTATTCGTAATTTTGATTGAATGACTGTAACCGCACGGGTTGAAAATTGTTATGACCAATTTTTGAATTAACAGACGATTCATTCACGATATGAAGAGCTCTGTAGAAACTTCAATGGTGACTCAAAAATATTATTCAAACATTTTGTATGATTATTTTGAATTTTATTTGAATTTTTCTAGCTGCACGCTTTATTCGCGATGTAAAGTGTTCTGTTCAAATTTTATGACGTAATAGGGGTTCACAAGGGGTGCACAAATATTTTCAATAAAAATTTGGAATTCCAATTGAATGATTCCAGCCACACGGGGTGCGAAAATTGTTGTGGCAAATTTTTTGACGAACAGACGTTTTATTTGTAATATAAAGTTTTTTTCATAATTACAATTTCAGAGGGTGTGTAGGAGTAGTATTTATATTCATTCTGAATTGATGTGCAAATTTAAATACGAATCTGATTCAAATTTCAAGTTGATAGCTCAATTAGTCTCCGAGAAAATTGTCCATAACTGTTGTCGGGTTGTAACAGCTCCTAATAGACTGAATTCCTCCGTAAAATTCTTGTTCCTGACATTATCGGTAATGAAATAATTTAGTCACATGTGCACACAAAATTTTGCAAGGAGAAAAGTTTCTGTCAGCAGTTAGGTTTCGAAAGTTTCCTAGTTTACATCATTAAGCGTTGACTACACCTAAGCTACTAAAAGTTAAATGCTCCACAAGAGAAGTTCTTGTGTCGTTTTCTATACTTCGTTAAAGCAGAAACATGCATTACATTATAAACGGAAAATACGTATAATTGCGTGGAAATGGAACGAGAGTTGAAACAATAACAGGCTGAAATTAAACGCTGTGATATACGAAATCATTAAAAGCATTATATTCCTACCACATTATTAATACAATCCTTTATTTGTTTTATTAACCCTTTGAAATTATTCGAAAACAGCGACTACCAACATTCATCATTAGGAAATATTATGTTTGGGCATCAAATATAAATAACAGTTGGAAAAACAATTGTTATCGTTACCAGAACAACTGATTATCGTGTATTATAACATCTGTTTTTCCAGACAACTTATTCCGACAAACAGGGAAAAAACAATTAAACATGGATTTTCATCAGTTACTACAGCAACCATAAAATCACAGCACACAACAAAATGTCAATATTTGTTCGAAATATATAACAGAATATAATTATAAACTATATTATATTATGGAAATATTTCTAAAATACGGAATTTAAATCATGAAATTAGTCTCGCAATTTTATAATCTCATCGAGCGCTTCAACTTTGCTCCAATAGCTGAACTATTTTGCAATTTACACAATGACAAAGGCTTTCATACTCCTTACAAATGTTAAATTGGTCAAATTTCACTTTGTATGTGAATAATGAACTGTGAAACCATCTAGTGGACACTAAAAGACCTATGCCCTCAAGCAGCCCTCTTTCAAAGATATAAGGTTACTAATTTGAGGTTATATGGACTCGAAATAACCCGAATGGTGGAAAATATAATGTTACGTGTTGGATATGGAATAATAATATAATATTGGACATGAAACATAAACTGGAAGTTTGGAGAAGAATTGGAAAGTGTTGAATTGGTTGAGTAGGTCGAAATGTTAACCCAATATATTAAAACAAGATTCGCAAACAAAAAAATGTGTTAAAAAATGAATACAATTGTTTCCTTGCCTTCATAACTCATTACAGTGTCATTTTTCATTATCAAAATCGTTTAATAATATTTCAATACCAAACATGGAAGTGATTTTAGTATATTTTGGCAGCCACTGGAACCAACAAAATCCGTGGAAGACTAAGATTTGTTGATTATGACAAAGTTTCGTTAATAACAACAAATATTCATTGATAATAACAGTAAATTTTGTTGATTGTAATAATGATTATAATAATGGTTGATTGATTACTACAATAGATTTATTGATTCTCACAATAAGTATGTACTGCACATAAAAGTAATTCCAATATTGTTTGAGTGGCACTGGAACATCATCGGTTCTCAAATTTACGTATTCTTCAAAAGCCTGCGTTAATCTGAAACTTTTGTCAGGTCAGACTAATGTAAAACAGTACGTGACTGCGTAAAATCGCTCTTGTTTGTAGTAATATCTGTCCAAATTTTGTTGGTGATTAATGTGGGACATGAAATTGATTAAAATGTTGTTTGTGAGCTACCAAAATACCTTTGGATTTCGATTTAAAGTATTTTTTCAAAGTCTGCTTCAATCTGTAGTATTATGAAACATGAAATTCATTGACGGAATAGGCTGTGGTAGCTCAAAGTACGGAGCCCTCCACGATGCAGCAACTCACTATGTTGTCAACTGTTCATAAAAAATAAGCTTCAGCCGGTGTACTACTACTTTATTTTTATTGTTTTTTTGCCACTTTCGTAGCCTCTCACAACCACACCCACCGTTACTGGAGCAGCTGACGGTCGGTCTGATGATTAGTTGTTCGAGATCAACTATCCATTTTATTTATTTCATTTGCAACATTATAAAATAGATGGACGAACACACAGTTTAATTTCGATATGAAGGTTTGCCAAATTTGTTTGGCAGTCACTGAGACACCTTTGGATCATCAATTAACATATTCTTTAAGAACCTGCTTCATTCTGTAACATTTAACAAAGTGAAGCAATACGTGACTTCTTTGCTATAATATCCATCTAAATATTGTTGGTGATTAATATGCAACATAAAATTGATTTAAAAATCGTTTGAGAGCTACTGTAACATTAACGGTTTTCAAATTAACGTATTCTTCAAAGCCTGGTAATCTTTAGCAATGTAAAACAGTACGTGACCGCGTAAAATTACTTTTGTTTGTTGTAATACCAGTTCAAATATTGTTGGTGATTAAAATAATAAATTTTAAGAATTTTTCTTCATATTTTCTAGGAGAAAATCCGGCTGCAATGCAAAGTAACGCTAAGAAATCATCCCTCTTCACGACTATCCTAGCAATTCATCTTTCAGTATTAATGTTCGTCTATAGATGATACTAAAATTACGTTTAAGTATTAAATTTTGTATATATTAGTAAAATAAAGTATATTGAAGCCTAGGAATAAGTTGTCGTCATAGTGAAATTTAAAACAATCATGGATGTTTTTGTACATATTTGAAAACCCCAGAAATGGCAATATAGGAAATTAAAATTTATATTGGCCGGTAATAATCAATATTACAATATGTACAATGAGTTTTGACCCTTCTGAACCATTTGTATTGTATTTCAAAAATATGAACACATATTGAATTTCTGGATTGTTTCGCGTTATTCTGGAAAATGGGAAATTATTTTTCGAGGAAAAAAATAGTTGATTATTATTATTTTGCAGGATAAATTCTATTTTATATAAAATACCAAATAATTTTTCATTGAAGGTCGAAAAAATAAAGGAAAAAATGAATGTCTAGGATATTTATATCAAATTGTTAATTATTTGAAAATATTTGCTCATTCTGTTACATCAAAAATAAATTTATAATTGTTAGTGGCAGGGCCATACTTAAAAACAATGTGTAGTCGCAATATTTAAGCTCTAGATAAAAAAAAAACAAATTTGTAAAATAGATTATTGTCAAAAATTGACTTGCTCTTGGAATAATGGATTTCAGACTAATCAAAATGCGATATAGAAAAAATATAAGTAGATGTGTTACATTTGTGGATGTAAATTCTGTACTGATTCGTTGCTACCCAGTTCACGTATTTGTGCCGTCATTAGCGTTAGTGTCTATCGATCGATGCTTCAAAAGCCGATTATGAATTGTAATATTAAACGTATTGCTACAAACGAAATAGCCTAAATGTGTAAGCCGTATTTTTCCGGTGGATGAATTAACGAATGAACTCATTTGCCAGAGGGATTATAAACTTCTTATTAAGATCACACTAAATCAACTTGAATTAATCAAAATCTGATTGAAATAGTTGAAGGATACAGTAATTGGATTGTAACAAAAAATTTGTTGATTGCAATACGAATTCATTGATTGCAAGAAATTCATTGATTGCATTAATCAAAACAATTATTTTATTGATTACAGCAATGAATTTGTTGATTACAATAATTGATTGGTGATCATTAGGATGAATTTGTCAACCATATTATTATTTTCCAAATGCAACGATATCAAGAACAATTGATTAATTGATTACAACAATATCGGTTGAGTAATAAGTAGACATTTGTTGATTATAGCAATGAATTCACCAATTTTCATTCGCAATTTTTAACAGCAATCTTCTCATTTCAACAATATTGTTTTGAATTTTTTGTTACACTCATTTCTTGGTCTAATACAGTTTAAACATAATGTAGTTGATAACAACAATAAACTTGTTGATAGAAGCAACACATTCGTTGATCATAGCAATAATTTGTTGAATTGCGACCATTCATTAGGTACGGTAGATTCGTTGATTATAATAATGAATTCGTTGATTACGACAAAGAATTTATTGATTGAGATAATGATTTTATGAGTGCAGCTATATCAAGAATAATATTTTGATGATCACAATGCTCATGAAATGTGAATTTCTTGCCTATGAAAATGATGTTTTCACTGCAACGATTTCAGCAATATCATTTAAAGACAATAATGATTATTTGATTACAACAATGACTCATTCAAAACAAAATTTGTCTATTCAAAATATGAGTTTTCTGATTTCCTTATTTCTTTGTTTTTCGTAATTGACAACAGAGATTTGTTGAGTGCAACAATAATTGTGACAATGCAATACTATTTCAATCAGAATAAAATTTGGCAGAACACAATAATTAATTTGACAATAGTAGCACAAATAAATTTATTTATAACTGCAACACTTGATTAATTGCATTGATTACAAGAATAAATTTATTGATATCAACAATGGATATATCGATTATAACAATAATTGTTGATTTCACAATAATTTATATTTTGCAATGATATCGAAAATAGTTTTATAATGATACAATGATCACCTGAAAACAACAGTACTTTGCTGATTACAAGCCCAAAATTTAATTGATTGCAACAATAAATTTAAGTGACTGAATACTGATTTGTAAGTTACAATAGCATTTCGTCGATTGTAACAATGAAATTAAGGATTCTTAATTTAGTCAAACCTAAATTAAAATTCCATGACAAAAACAATGGATCAACTGATTATAGCAATCATTTGTGGATTATTACGACGATTAATCGGTTATAACAATAAAATAAACTAGTGATTCAATTGATTTTAGCAATATTTAGTTGATTGTTAGGACGATTTATTGGTGCAATAGATAAATCTGTTGATGACAACAATGACTTTGTTGATAACAGCAATGAATTTGTTGATGAGAACAATGCATTTTTTATAACAAAAATTCTTGATTACAACCATGATTTATTGTAACAAAAAAAATTTCTTTATCATAGCAACGAACTCACTTAACATAACTATGAATTGGTTGACTACAGTAATAATTTTCCAATAATAATTTGTGAATCATAATAATTCTTTTTGATCGCAGTCTTACGCTTAGTAAAAAGATTTGTTGATCAACACGCAATAAAGTCAAGCATAACAAATAATTTGCTGACGTAAAGAATGATCCTTTAAAATTTGTTGATCACAATAACGGGTTTACTGATTATAGTAACAATAAATTGATTGCAATCATGATTAATTCTCTTATCTAACAAAATTTGTTGATTATAACAATGAACAATTGCTTTGTTAATTGCAACAGCGAATCTGAAATCAATCATTAGCAACTATAATAAGTTGATCATAACAGTCACTTTTTGAATCAAACAGTGATTTCTTAATTTGCAATTCATTGATATCAACAAAAAATCAGTTATCATAACAATGAAAATTATGGAATTATTGGTAATAACAATAAATTATTGATTATATCCCCGATTCATTAATAACAATGAAGGCTAATTTATTATAACAATAAATTTATCTATTATCCAATTGATTTTAATGTGATCAAAATTATTTTTTGATAACTATAATAAACATTTGATGATAGTAATGGCTTGTTCGCTTGTTGGTAAATATCACAAAATTTGTTGATTACAGAAATGAATTTGCTGATTTTGGAACCAATTCTGGTAAGGAGAGCAACAAATTTTTGATGATAGCAATAATGATTTTTTGTTGAAATATTGTTGGGCTGCTGAAAATTACGGTTGATTACAACCATGAAATTTTTGGACTATAATAATAATAGCTGTAATTTATTACCGCAAACTCTATTTTTCTGATTATATCAATGAGTTTATTGTTACTACTGTTGTCTTGTTGATTACAATCATGAAATTTGATGATTCAATAATAAAGTTGTAACTAGTTGATCAAAATTCAATTCAGATGAGAATAACAGTTGTTTTCCTAATTATAATCATGAAGATTGTTGATTACTATTACAACAACTGTAATAAGTTAATAATTGCAATAACTGGTTTGAATCAAACAGAGTTTTTTGATTACAACAATCATTTTTTTTTATCACAAAATGAGTTTCAAATAATTTATTTTTGATAAGAATTGAGTTCAATACCAACAATACCAATAATCAAAAATATAAATTTTGCCAATTTTTAAGCAAATTTCGATCGATAATAATAAAAATAAATGAATAATAAAAAAAAAAGCATAATCCTTTCAGCGTTATCATAATCACCATTGGTCGTAATATGTTCAAGGGTTAGTTTGAAATCTTTTATCTCAAGCCTAGGGCTGTGAATTGAATAATTTTTTATAAAAAGTCAATTAAGTATTAAATGTGTAATTATATACACAATCATAGAGAATAATTTGTAAAAAAGATATATACTTATAAGTAAATAGAGAAATGTATGTCCGGATATAAATATAATAAAAATAGATGATATGAAGAACTGATTTTTGATGTTATTTTTTGTTGGTTTCGATATCTTTTACAGGTTTTGATTAAGGTAAGAATTAATGAATTATATTTCTATTGAATTTAAATTACTTCTATGGTAATTATGTAAGTGTTATGAATATTAAGTTTCTTCAGGGATAAAAGAGTTTACGTGAAAGCAGTGCGACCTAGCTTGCTGTGTACTGGAAGACAATCAATACAACCGTGTTTGTAATTAAGGTTGGTACTGCGCCCTGAAAAACCTCTAAACTATAAGATCTTCCCCTTTGTTCTAATTCTCTTGTGACTGAATACAAATTAAAGCGATAAAACTTCATTTAAACACAGTTAAATAATAATACGATTTTTTGCTATCCACTTTTGCGAATCGTGAATGTGACTCATTTAATTGCATTTTTTGATGTTTATTTGACATTAATGTAAATATTTATTTAATATCACGAGTTAGCTCATATTATTTGATCGGCATTATACATTAATTATAACTTGAGTTCACCTTCTTTGAGTGGTGGTTCTGTCCTTTAGTTTTCCAATTAGGAAGGGCCATTTCCATTTCAAAGTGTTGATGTTTCTCCTTTCAGCTCTACAGTGTCCGAACTCAATTCAAGCTATTCAAAAACTTTCAGGGGATGTTTTCCGTGTTTTTTTTCTTCGTGTACTATTTCCATATTTACAGCTTTTCAAGCTGTCAAGAATTGACAAATGAATCTTGATTTTATCGCACTTAAGTAGTAGAATTAACAATAGGAATTTTTGTTTACGGTTTGTGAATGAGGGGTGGTGTATTAAAAGGTAATTTGGGTGAGGTTGGCACGAGATGAGAGTGTTGTTGTAAATAAATAAACTCGTCCTGTACTCATTATTTAACATCTTAAAACGTACATGTTTAGAGAAATATGGATGCTCGCAGGTAGGTGATAATTATAATATAAAATAAGGACAATGAAATTGAAAAACTCACAAATTAAACAGCAAATATTTGTTGATCCAGCTTGGTTTGAAGAAACACTATAAACTACACAAAAAAGTTGCTTTAATACTGTTGATAAAATGTCGACAACATAGAATTCACACAAGTGTGCTTGCGACTGTACAACACTTCAAACTCAAACGGATTGTAACTGACGATCTCACGTGCCTTAACGTGCACACATAATTAAAAACTTATTCAAAGATGATTGATTAGTTTACAATTGAGGATAGATATATTTAAATCTTTACATATTTTTAGATGAAATTATATGAGAGACATTGAAAATGATTAATATGTAAATATCCTGTTTGTTGTTAATCAGATATGATTGTTGAAATATTGTGAGTGAGAGAGTTTCAGAGTAAGAAACTATTACCACAATGAATCGCTGATACTAAACCATAATTTGTTGAATACAAAATGATTATATCAATAACAATAATGATTTATTGATTAGATTCATGATTTGTTGATCACGTTAACAATGTGTTTATTACAATAATAATTCTGAAAGTGGAAAATTGTTTAGTTGATAGCTGAATTGTGCCGAGATTGAATAATTACAACAATTATTTTGAGAATTTGAGTAATGCTTCGTTTTTGACAAAAAAAATTTTGTTGATCACAATATGTGGACTATGACAAAGATTGATTGATAACAATACCATTCATTCAATAATTCATTGATAACAACAATGATTTGTCGATAAAAATAAAGATTTGGCTATTGGCTATCGAATTTATTGATTACAACAGACATTTGTTGATAAGAATGATGATTTTGATCATAAAATCAAATGTTGATGATAACATTAATGCTTTGTCAGCAACAATAGTGATTTGTTGCAAACAACGATGATTTTTTGATTAGAATAAGTATTTGTTGATTATATTTATAATTTCTCTTCAAACAATGATTCATTGATGAAACAATGATTTCCTGCGAACGATAATTATTTGTTGATAAAAACAATGATTTCATGGTAGCAACAAAGATTTATTGAATAAAACAAAGATTTTTTCTATTGAACAATGGTTTGTTACTGAATAAACAGTTTTTTGATTGCAGAAACAAAATAGTTATTTGTTTAACTATTCAAAAAAATAGAAGATGTACGAGGCGTAGCCGCGTCTATGAATCTAGGCAAGGCAGTAATCTTCATTTTTTGCCGTGTTGAGCACATAATTTTTTTACCGGTTGTTTGAATTTGATTAATTTCATGAATAATTTCAATATTTTTGAAAAATGTCATCGTTATCAAATTGTGTTTCTGTGCATTTGTTGATCGGTTGACAAGTTGTGATGCGTATGTTAGGCGGTTGCTGCGGAAAATTACAATAATCATTTTTAACGTTTGTAGACGACATCAATTGACTTTTTGTTGATAAAAACAACAGATTTGTTGATAACAGCAATCATTTACAAAACTGAACAGAGTATTTATTGGTTGATATAATGATTTATTGATTGAAACCAGGATTTGTTAATTGCAATAGGATTTTACTGACTACAATATTAGTCCTTATTATTATGATTATAACAATGTTCTGTTTATATTAACATTGACTTGATAAATGCCACAATGATCAATCATATTTTGATTATAACAATCACTCACAGATAAGACGTATCATTTGTTTGAAAAATAATTTGTAGATAACGATAGATTTGTTGGGCATGAAAATTTGTTGTTACAAATTTGAAAACACCAAGAAACATTTGTTAGCACAACAATTAATTCAATGCATGAAACAATGTTTTGTCAACAAAATCAACAAGTTGTTGGTTATGATGATGAATTTGTTGATTCTAATAATCCATAAATTTTTTCAGACTTGCATGAATAATAAATTATTATTATTTGAAACTTTTGACGTTTCAATCCTCTGAACAAGAAAAACAAAGAAGATCGTTACTCAAAGAATCGAAACGTCAAAAGTTTGAAATAAATTTACAGAATTAATTTTTGCAACAATATCAGCTGATTACTCTGTCAGACAGAATTATTTTCCAATATAACAATGACTTTGTCAATTGATAGATTTGTTGACACAATAGCAATTCGTTGATTACAACAATAGCAACAATGACTTGTGAATAAAAACAATTTTCTGGATTATAACCATCATTACGACGAACAATGCAACTTTTTGTTGACAAAAAATATTTTGTTGATAGCAGAAATGTTTTGTTGGTAGCAAAAACCATTTGTTATGACAGCAATGTTAATTGCAGCAAAGATTTAATAAAAACAGTAATAATTTGTTGATACAATAAATAATAATACATTTTCGAGTACAACAATGACTTGCTGATTGAAACAATGAGTGTCTGATCAAAATTATGATTCATTGATTGAGTCAACGACTAGGTGATTGCCGCAACGATTTATTGGTAATAGCAATGAAATTGTCAGTTATAATTATGAACATTTTGACTGCAACAATAACAACAAAGACTTGTTGATAACAACATCAGCTTTCGAATGATATATGGCCAGTTGCACCACCGTCACTTAACTTTAAGTGTAGTGTAATATTTATGGCAACTATTGTATGCACAATTGTTACCACAGTTATTATTCCTTCCTTAAAGTTAAGTGACGGTGGTGCAACTGGCCATCAGTGATTTATTTACGATAAAAGAAATCTGATAAGTTGTTGACACCAACAATTGATTGTTGAGTATAACAATAATTTGTTTATTAGATAGATAGATAGATAGAGAGGGAGAGGGTGAAGAACACGCGCACCGAGGCCACTTTAAGGGCCCATTGTGCTACCTCCGGGTGCACAGCTACATGCTACTGGTCTTGAAGCCAGTCAACGCTAAGGAAGAAGGCTAACAAGTCAGCAGCAGGAGTTGTGCTAAGTGCAGCCATGGAAGGCCATGCTTCCCCCAGTATGGATCTTCTTTTACGAGATAGAGCGGAGTATTCGCAAAGAATATGCTCCACTGTTTCATCGTCGTCCTTGCAGCCTCTACAAAGAGGACTGCTCGAAATTTTTATTTGGTGCATGTTCTTATTAAAGCGACCGTGCCCTGTAAGGACCTCTGTGAGAAGTTTAAGATTCCTCCTTGAAAGTCTTAGGAGATAATTGGCAAGCTCGGTGGATGGCTTGGGGATAAGATTTCTCGTTTGTTTGCAGTAAGTTGAAGTGTTCCAGCTGCTGGAGAATTTCTCAAAAGTAATTCTGTGGATTATGTTGTGAAAAACAGTTTTTGATAGGGGCAACATTGGTTCTGGACCATAGGGTCGATCTGACGAGCCTTGTTTAGCAAGATTATCTGCACAGATGTTGCCTTCATTTCCATTGTGCCCTCTTACCTAAATAAGTTCCACAACGTTGTGTTGAGATATATTTGACAATGCAAGGTAACAGAGTTCGACAAGCCTAGATGTGAATTTGCATCCACTTAGGCTGCGAAGAGCAGCTTTACTGTCTGTATATATCTTTATATTTCTATTTATAAATTTGCGTTCTTTGATCAATGTCGCGGAATGCAAAATTGCAAAGATCTCTGTTTGGAAGACGCTGGGGTACTGTCCTAAGGGTATACTGACATACAAGTTCATTTGGTCTGAAAAAATACCAGAACCAGAACCTTTCCCTTTCTTGGAACCGTCAGTAAATATTTTAATATCAGAGGTTGAGGATATCTGACCATCTAATATGATTTGATAAGATTTATCAAAGTAGAATTTTGGAAGAATGGAGTCGGTACTCATCTCTAGGAGAGGAGCCCCCGATGTTGCCTCCCTTAAGATGGAGCAATGCCTGGTATTAGCTCCAGTTTTAGGATACAAACCTAAGTGTAGGAGGCGAAGAATTCCCTTCGTAGCAACCTCCTCTAGGTGAAGATTAAGAGGGGTAAGACATAGAAGGGCTTCCATCGCTGCTGTTGGAGTTGTGCGCATGGCACCTGTAATTGCTAGACATGATAACCGTTGTATATGTTCTAGTTTTGATCGTGCAGTTGATTGTCTGACTCTAGGCCACCAAACAAATGCACCATAGGATATCATTGGCCTAATAATAGCAGTGTAGAGCCATAAGGTAAGCTTTGGGGTAAGACCCCAAGTTTGACCTAAGGTTCGACGACATTGCCAAAAGGCTATACAGGCTTTTTCAACTTTGAAGTTCAGGTGTAAACTCCAGTTGAGTTTGCTGTCAAGTATGATGCCGAGGTATTTGACGAACTTAGACAAACTTAGTGTTTGGTTGAAGATTTTTGGCATATTCAGTGTGCCAATCTTTCGTTTCCTTGTGAAAAGGACTACTTCCGTCTTGGTTGGGTTGACCAAAAGAGAATGTTCTTTACACCAGTGTTCGGTGAGTTTGAGAGCATCACCTGCTATACAGGCAAGAGTGGTCTCGAATCTACCGTTGAGCAGAATTGCAATATCATCCGCGTATCCGATGGTATGATAACCGTTATTGTTGAGGAGTTCCAGAAGACTGTTAACAACAATCGCCCACAGAAGAGGTGAGAGTACACCTCCTTGAGGGCATCCTCTAGTAACGTAGCCTTTGTTATTTGATTCCCCAGTGGGAAATTGTATAGCTCTATGTTCTAGCATGAAATGAATCCATTTAACAAGAGGTGCTTCGACTCCATGTTCTTCGAGAGCATGGACAATGGAGAAGAATGTTGCTTTGTCAAAAGCTCCTTCTATATCAATGAATATACCCAGGGTGGAATTTTTATATTCCAGAGATTTCTCGATGTTGCTGATCACGGCGTGAAGAGCAGTCTCGGTAGATCTGCCCTGGATAAAGGCATGTTGGTTGGAGTGTAGCGGGTTGGTAGTCAGAGCCGTATCTCTTATGTGTCTATCGCAAAGTCTCTCCAAGGTTTTAAGAAAAACAGAGGTAAGACTTATAGGGCGATAGGATTTTGGTGTAGAGTAGTCTACACGCCCGGGTTTTGGAATATAGACTACTTTTACTTCCCTCCATAGGTGTGGAACATAAGTGAGGGTAATGCAGGCTCTAAAAATCCAAACCAGGTGATGCATTAACAGATTGCATCCCCACCGAAGAAGGGCTGGTACAATCCCATCTGAGCCTGGGGATTTATATGGCTTCAGGTTTTCTATCGCCCAGGCTATGCGATTTTCATCGACGACTACGCAGGAGAACCTGAGCGCCTCCTCTGAGATAGAGTGCTCACGAGCTACCCACGGAGAGCTTTGCGAAATCACACAGCCTGGGAAATGAGTTTTTAGCAGAATCTGATAGTTTTCTGCAATGGAAGTAGCGTGAGAGCCGTCCTCACGTCTGAGGCAGCTAAGTTGTTGATTTGGTTCTTTCGAAAGAACTTTTTTCAGTCGAGCTACAGGAGTGGTTGACTCAAAACTACTTATGTAGTTGCGCCAAGCAGTTCTCTGTTTCTGTCGAATAGCTCTTTTGTATAAAGCTTTTTCTTTTTGATAATTGCGCCAGTCTTCCTCTACCTTTGAGTTTTTGGCTTTGTTAAACAGTTTTCTGACAATTGTTCTCATTTTCTCCAGATCGCCACAGCACCAGGGTGTGTTAGTTGGTTTTATTGTGGTTAAAGGACAGGACCTTTCGTATGAATGAATGAGGATGTTCTGAAGATTTTTGACACAATCTTCTACTGATTCCACATTAATATGTTGAGGGATCTGACAACTTTCCAATCCCGAGGATAAAAGATCTTGGAATTTGGTTATGTCAGTCCTCCTTGGATTTCTAAATAACCGTTGCTCCAGATGTTTGGAGTTGAAAGTAAAGCATATCCATCATTTGTTTATTACAACAATATCAGTTTATTACAACAATAATCAGAAATATATTGGTTATAATAATGAATTTGCTAACTTTAATTCTGATTTGTTGTTATAAGAGCGATTTATTGATTAAAACCAAAAAAGAACCAATAATTGTTGATAGCAGCAATAATTTTTGCATTTAAACAAATATTTGTTATTTATTTATTGATAAAAATAATTTATTTGTTGATGTTAACGATGATTCAGCTGACTATAACAATAATATCATTATTGTGATGACTTCAGCTGCTTGCAACAATTATTTGTTGAGAATAAGCAAGAAATTTGTTGATGGCAATAATAAATTTGCAAATTTCTATACTGGCTTCTTGGTCATAATCACGATTTGTTGATTACAGCATAAATGACAATGATTTTTGTTGGTAGCAACATTTTTTTCGTTGAAGCGATTTTTATCTAATGGTAGCAATTCTCTTTCCGATTGGAGCAATGATTTGCTAATGGAATTAACGATTTATTGATTATAACAATCACAATAACTATATCATTATTTAGTTGATTACAACAATGGTTTGTTGATTGAAATAATAATTTGTTTGATTGAAGGATAATGAATAACATCAACTATTTGATAATTTGATCGTTTCGTGTTGATCACATCAATAATTTATTTATACGATTAATAATCAGCTGATTTCAATTATGAATTCATTCGTTGGAATAATAAAAATAATATATTTATTGACAGCAATACCGAATCAATTGATTACGATAATCAGTTGATTGATTACAATGATTACTTTATTAATAGCAATTTTGTAGTTGATTGATTGCAATAATGAATTCTTATAACAATATTTTAATCCAGGTTACAACAATTTTTGAGTACCAACTGTAAATATCTTTTACTGATGCTGGATAAATATCAATTGAATGTTAAGGTTACTAAATATTGTTTTATGAATAATTGTAGAAGTTTTTTGCATTATTATTAGGAATGGATAATCGCCGATGACAGCGAGGTAGGTGTCAATATATTTAATATTCATACATTATTTGTTTGGTGTCTTAGATAAGAAGATTTTATTGCTGAAATGCTTGATAACTAAATAATATTTTTATTTTGTCTATAATAATACATAAAAAGAACTTACATATGTATATATACATGTCTTTGTATTTTGTCGTGAATAAAACAGTCCTGTCTAGATTTTATAAAAAACTACATCACTTTACCTTAATACGCAATTAAAATAAACAAAGAAAAACGGCAGGCAAGGGTAGTAGAAACAGCTGAAAGTGGCAGAGGCCGAAACTTGGAATCCTTCCTTACCCCTACTACTCAGCATTGCCTCACTGCGTTCTCCTAAAAAAGAAAGTATAAATAATTTTTCTTTTATTTCACTGTGCCCAGATATCTCTAACGTCTCTCTTGCGTAAAATCGTATTCTTCAATTAACAAGAAAAACTTTTGTGCTAATTAATCTTTCTCGGATTTAAGCTTCCGAGTAAATTTTGCGCGGCTTTTAAACAGACAGTTGAGGGAAATAAAAAAACAACCAGCCAATTTTTATTTTAAATATTGCAGAGCTTGATTACACAGAAGATGGAAATTGCATTTCTCTGGTATCATTTTACCCAATCTATTTCACCCTACAAAATTACGGAGGCAAAAATTATCTTTGCAGTTTACAGCGTTATTACTGAAAGGTGGCAGGAATGATCTTTGCAGTTTATTTTTGCCACCGCTTTTACGAAGTTTGTTGTGCAGCTAGTCAAAAAGTTCATGAATACCATTTTACTACGAAGCAGATCGGAACACTGCTCCAATAGACTGAAAACTGAATGGAGAAATGTTACTTTTCTGTTTTAACTCTTGTTATCAGTATTATAGTTGTTTTTACATTGAAATAATCAATAATTTATATTATGAAGCTGAGAAATAGTATTTTATAATTATTTTGAAGTGAGGCTTTTTCCAGTGATGTAGGAGGTCATAATACATACAGAGTGTCAAAAAAAAAGGTATTTTTTTTTTTAAAGCATATACATTTCGATGCGCTCATTCACAATCAGAAAGAATTTTTCCAAAATTCGCAAAATTATGGGCTGTTTCAAAAAGAGCACATTTCTATTGCCACTTGCCGACACGAAATTTTTAATGAAGCTAATAAATGAGTATTTTAATCACGAAATTAATGTTGAATGGTGTTTTGTAATATTACCGACACTGTCACTGATAATAGAATTGAGTAGTTGATCATTTATGTGTTTTCTTTATAAAAGTAATATCACATGCCTTTTTATTCCAATATTGAAATGGCCGATATGATTTTTATGTATGGTCGTGTTGATGGAAACGCACTTCAAGTGCGGCATCTTTATGAAGAAGCGATTCCAAATCGCGGACTGCCTTCATCCAGAAATTTTTCAAAAAGTTTTAATCTACTGAGGGATACTGGTTCACTACATAAACGTTCTGCCGATAGTGGACGGCCGAGAACAGTAGTAACACCCGAAGATGAAGAAAGAGTGTTAGATATTATTGAAGAAAATCCCGAAACAAGTGTTAGAAGGATATCCGCTGAAGTGGATATCAATAGTCCCCTGGAGAGCTCTACATTCTCAGCTTCTACATCCGTACCACTTTCAACGGGTACAAGCCCTTAATCTTCCTGATTATCAAGCCAGAATGGAATTTTGTCTGTGGATTTTACACTAGAATGCCGATAATCCAAATTTCGTTTCGAATATTCTTTTTACAGATGAGGCCGGTTTTATAGTCCGTGAGACAGGGCATAATTGTTTCGTTGATTACCGCTCAATTGAAACTTCGTGAGTGACTTAATTGTTATGAGTCCGACAGCTTTCACATTTGACGAAATTCTTGATTTGGGGGCGTTTTTCAGCGAGAGCTAATTGAAGATGTCAATTTCATGAAGCCTTGGAAATGTATTACCGTCATATTGATGTTTACATTAATCGAAAGATTTTTTGATCATAAAATGAAAAATAATATTGTCCGACATGAATATTGGGTGACAGTGGTGAGTCCGACAAGCCGCACTTGTCAAAAGTACGTTGGTATGAAAACGGATTACCGCTAGTCTAAGACTTTGAGGACGTGTTCAATAATTTTTTTTCCATAATTTGGTCATGTTTCCGACAGATTTTCTGGGGCGTTTTCTCAGTCCGACACTGAGAACGTGTCAGGATTATAACAGTTCCTTCATCAATGACCGCTCATCTCTATGTTTTTTATTTTCCATCCGAATAGTGTCTAGATCATTACTGTATACATGTCCGACAATTTAAGTGGGGCAATACTTCAGAAAATCAAAAATATGTTGTATGAATGCGGCTGCGTTCATAGACATATGCATATATGAAATGCATCTCAAGTCAGTATGATTATTGATCATAAATAATAAAAAAAGGGCTTGTCCACCAATATATTGATATTATTTTGGAATCAAATGTGTGATATAAAGTCAGTATACCGTGATAATCACCTCAAATATCATTCAAATGTACCTTCAACTGTGATATCTATATATTAATACATCAAGAGCAAACTTTCGACCTCTTTTTAAGCATATTGCACGCACGAAAAAATTTGATATTTGGCATACTTGAAGTTTATATGATCGAGTGCAGAAAGCTGAAAATACATACAGGTATCCCATTTTAATTCTACGTCGTGAAGAGAAAACATTGTACCGTGCACACGAGGTGATGTGAAACTTGGTTTAGTTGAAGTCTGTGTGGAGAATGTGAGATATGGCATATTTGAAGTATATCTGGAGAAATATGCACCGAATGGGAGAATGGCTACAGAAAAATTTCAAAGATTTCTCTTCCCTTCCTATAGTCGGAGGAGAAAGTGACTTTGAAATCTTGAATGGGAACCACTAATCCTAATTTTAGATTCGAATGGTGCATCGAATACCAATTTAATTCTACTAGGAATCCCCGGAGATGGAAGATTAAAGTGAGTAACGTTCCAATCTAGCGACATAATAATATATTTCTTTTTCTATTTTCTACTTTACTTTTTTTCAATTATTTTGTTGATTAATTATTCATTACTAGCTTATAAACAACGTCCATTACTTATCTCTTGATATTAAATACGTCAAAACTAAGTTATATATGTGCGAGCGTTTTCTTGTCGGACTGACGATAAGAACTAATAGTTCTCTCGGACAATATGTTTTTTGGATAAATATGTTTTCAAATTATGACTGCTTTGGTCTGACAAGCGGTCATTGATGAAGGAACTGTTATAATCCTAACACATTTTCAGTGTCGGACTGAGAAAATGCCACGAAAGTTTGACGGACAAAATGACCAAATTTTATTAAAAAAATATTGAACACGTTCTCAAAGTCTCAGACTAGCGGTAATCCGTTTTCATACCAACGTACTTGTGACAAGTGCGGCTTGTCGGACTCACCGCTGCTCCCCAATATTATTTTTCATTTTGTAATCAAAAAATCTTTCTATTAGAATAAACATCAATATGACGGTAATAAATTTTCAAAACTTCATGAAATTGACATGATCAATTAGCTCTCGCTGAAAAAGCCCCCAAATCAAGAATTTCGTCAAATGTGAAAGCTGCCGGACTCATCACAATGAAGTCACTCACGAAGTTTCACGTAATCAACGAAAAATCTATGCCCTGTCTCACGGACTATTATTAAAGATGGAATATTTGATTTTCATAATAATCATGTTTGGTCAGATGAAAATCCTCACATCGCACACCATCAAGAGCGATTTAGCCTCAATATCTGGTTCGGCATTTTAGGAAACACCTTAATAAGACCAGTTGTTTTGCCTAATAGGTTAAATGGTGCCGCATATCACGATTTTCTACAAAATGAGTAACCAGTGTCCTTAGAAAATGTATTAATTAATCAAAGGATGAATATGTGGTTCATGCAAGATGGAGCTCCGCCTCATTTTACGCTTCGTGTTAGAGAGCACTTAAACCACAGATTCCCTGGAAGATGGATAGTAAGAGGAGATTTTTTTCAATGGCCTTCTAGATCCCCGGAATTAACACCACTTGATTTTTTTGTATTATCTTAAAAGTTTTGTCTATGCAACATCATTACGCAATTTATAACAACTGCAACAACAAATTGTGCAAAGCTGTGAAACAATTTAAAGAAATCCGAGCATTTTGGGAAGAGTAGAGGCATTATTTTCAAGAAGATGCAGAGCTTGTGTGGAGCTGGAAGGAGGGCATTTTGAACATGTAATATAAGATATTTCCATTCATTAATAAAAATAAATAAATTTTAATGAATACCTGTACTCATTTGTTTATCGCTGTTCTGAAGAACAAAACGTCCCAGATAAAATTGATTTATTTGTTATTCAACATGAATCACGTGGATAAAATACTCATTTATTAGCTTCATTAAGAATTTCGTGTCGACCAGTGGCAGTAGAAATATACTCTTCTGGAAGCAGCGCCATAATTTTGCGAATTTTGAAGAAACTCTTTTTGATTGTGAATGAACACATCGAAATGTATATGCCATAAAATTTGTCCACCCTTTTTTTCAACATCCTGTATTTCAATTGTGTACATTACCCGTCCAACCGGCGTGTTTTATTTTTATGGAAGTCTACTCTGTGGTGGCTCTGTTCGTTACAGAATGATTCAAACACTGATATGAATAGTCCACAGTACACCGCCTCTTTTTACTAATGATCACCATTAAGCTCAAACTTCACGAGTAGCTCAGTTTTGACGAGACGCCCAACTTTTCTCTTCACGAGAATTTTCAATAGTGGGAGATGAAATTTTGAGTTAATAAGGAACATGTCAATACAGTGGTGGTTTAAATTTTATTACTAACAGGCTGTTCCTCAATTCAATCTTGAGATAATTCAACATAAAACAAGAAAAAATGTTTGTCCTACAAATCCTCTTCGAATTTGTTCAAATAGCAACGAAATAAAATTCAATAACAACCGATTGATTTTAATACTATATATTATTGGATATTTGCATGATTTGTCCTACAAATGAAATGGTAGGATTTTCCTGTCCTACGTTAGGATACTGTCTATACTTAACGGTGATACCTTATTCATTACTAACAGGCTAATTTTTGTTTTTCTCCAATAAATAAAATGAGAAACACGATTTTACTATTGTCCTACAAAGAAGGTGGTATATATTGTCACAAATTTATTGTGAATGAATAACTTTAACTCAGATTACAGAGCACTTTTATAATTTACAGACTGTCGCAAAATGTGAAAATCGCTAAATGTTATTGATCTTCAGTAGACTTTTACGAATTTATATATCCCAATTCAATATTCTTGAGAGTTCCATCCAATCAGAACGTCCAAAAAATTCGAACGCACCAATCGCATACATTTTGTCGCAACAACCACATTTCGCAAAAATTAATTAGCTTTCAAATAAGTAGCAACTGATAAGTAAGATAAGACAGAAGAAAGAGTCCTTACGATTCCGTTATACTCAGAGTATGTTCCATTAGGCGATCACAACGATTTGCTCACGACCGCAGTTTTTGCCGCTCCACTAACATATGATTGTTGTGTCTGATGCTTCGAGTGGAACGAAGCGAGTATCGGTTGGTTAAGATCGAAATGTAAATTATTAGTAAGATTGAACTAACCTGCAGCAAAAAAGATATCAATGAAATTAATTCAAAATGCTTGTTAAATAAGTCTCTCAAAAGTGTTGATGAACCAAGCTCATTTACTATAGTTACAATTGCTTAAAAAATTGTTACCTTAGCAGATAAACTTAATTTAACTAAACTGTAGATAAGCTTGAATTGTACAACCAGGCCATAATAATAAAGATTGAGTATAAGAGACCATGAAATTATCTGTTATATTAATAAATAATAAAATTTTGAATCAATCGTTATGATTTTGAGTCGAAAATACAAATTGGAAAAACACTTCTTCAATTAATTCAAATTTCTTGAAGATTTTTGACAGAAATTAACGCAATTATGGTGTCGTCTATGACGCCTTGATCTTGAACGTCAAGACCGCGACCGTCTTATATGTATATTGTTCAGCTCTACAAGCCTTGTAGGCTCATGGCTTGATGCACCACGCCTCTCCACTGTTCTCGATTTGCGGCTTTCTTTTCCCACTGTCTTATACCCATCTGAGCAATGTCCTTTTGAACCGCACTGAACCACTTTTCCTTCGAGTGCCCTTTCCTTTTCTTAGTCACTACACCTCCATTCAAAACTGATTTAGTCACTCTGTCCTCTGGCATACGCACTATATGTCCCAGCTATTTTAACCTCTGCTTCTTTATTACACATGTTATGTTCACTTCACCATACATTTCCATAACTTCTGAATTAATTATTCGGAAGAAGAGACCATTCATGTTTTTCCCACCATATATTATTCGCAAAATTTTCCTCTCCCAAGTTTCCAGTTTCTTTTGATTGAGTTTGCTTAATGTCCACAATGTCTGCTACCTTTGGTTAATCTATTCCTAATTTCTACATCTTCTTCATTGTTGTTAGTAACAGTTGCTCCTAAATAAACAAAGTTATTCACTTCTTCAAAAATGTACTCCTTATCTCCTTTATTAATTCTCAGATTTTTCTTTTCTTGATTGTTGCCTCTTTTAACTTGCATATATTTCGTTTTTTCTTCATTTATTTTCAAGCCAATCTCTTTAGCCCTTTCTTCTAATCTCTCAAAGATTTGTTTCAGCTCTTTTTTTGTCCTTGTTACCATAGCAATGTCGTCTGCATAGGCAAGCAATTGGTGTCTTTGTCTGTAAATTTTTCCTGTTCGATAAAGTTTGCTTCTTCTTATTATGCCTTCCAGTACCAAGTTGAAAAGTATGGGTGAGATAGGATCCCCTTGTCTAAGTCCTCTTTCCACTTTGGAACTATCCGATACTCGACCATCTACTACAACTTTGCAATTTATATTTTCCAGAGTCATTTTCGTTAGCTCAACTAATTTACTTGGAAGTCGTTGCTCTCTTAGAATTTCTATCATTTTCGCTTTATTGATAGTATCATAAGCTTGCTTAAAGTCTATAAATAATATGTTCATTTCGAGGTTATGTTCATGGCTATTAGCTATTAATTGTTTTATTGTAAATATCTGGTCAATGGTGGACCTGTTTGATATTCTCCAATAGTTTCCTCCGCGAAAATTCCTCAAACACATTGCAAAGAATTTGTACGCCACATCTAGCAAAGCTATGCCTCTATAGTTTTCGCACTTCATCTTGTCTCCTTTCTTGAGGATTGGACAAATCACCGCTTCTTTCCATCGTTCTGGCATTTTTTGTTGTTCCCAAATCTCTTCAATCAAGCGAAATATTTGAATCCGTAATTCCTCTTCTCCGTATTTGTATACTTCTGCTGCTAATCCGTTTTCTCCTGGGCTCTTGTTATTTTTCAATGTATCAATAATTTGGTTTATTTCTTCTGAAGTGAGAGTTTCTATTAGATCCTCGTATTTTGCATCCATTGTATACATTATTTCTGTTGCATCACTCGCTAGTTCTTCATTTCCTTCCACATTAAGCAGCTCTTCGAAATGCTCTTTCCATGTATTAATTTTTTCTTCTCCTGTCACCAGTTGTCCTTCTTTGTTCTTGCAATACACCGTTTTGCTAAATGTTTCGTTCTTTTGTTTTCTAACGTCCTGATAGAAATTCCTTATCGCTTTGTTTCTATAGTTTTCTTCTGTTTGATCCAGCATTTTCTCCATTCTTTCCTTTTTTTTTTCGCCTGCAGATTGTTTTAAAACATTTCTTCTTCTCTTCATACTGCTTTGCGTTTTGTTCGTTTTTATTTTGTATATACTGCTGTCTTGCTTTGTTTTTCTCCTTCATTGCGCTTTTACAATCCATGTCAAACCAGTCCTTATTTTGTCTTACTTTGGTTTTCTTAAGAACTTCCGTAGCCATTTTTTTCATTGTGTCCTCTAAATCTTTCCATTTTTCATTTATTGTTTCCGTCATTTTTTGCTCTGAGAGATATCTTCCTATTAAAAGTTCATATGTTTGACTTATATTTTCCTCTTTTAGTTGCTGTACTTCATATCGTTCCATCCTGTAACACTTGTTCTTGGCAACTTTTGGGATTTCTTGCCTCACTATGACTTTGACAAGGAAATGATCAGTTGCGTCCTCTGCTTCTCTTTGCGATCTTACATTTTTTATTTGATTGCTAAATTTCATTACAATAAGAACGTGATCTATCTGGTTGCATGTGTTTCCATCTGGTGGAACCCATGTCCCTTTGGAAACTTGTGCTCATTATTTTCATGTTTCTTTCCATTGCATATTCTATCAATCTTCTCCCATTGTCATTCGACTCTTCGTGCTTACTATATCCTCCAGTTATGTGTTTGTACTCTTCCTCTTCTCCTATTTTAGCATTTAAGTCTCCTATTATAATTTTAACATCATACCTTGGGATGTCATCCACTGTTCTGGATAGTTCCTCATAGAACATGTCTTTTTCTTCCTCCTCTTTATTCTCTGATGGGGCATGTACGTTTGCAATAGTAATTTTTCTATATCTTCCTCTAATTCTTAGTTTGCATATTCTGTCTGTTATTGGTTTAAACTCCATCACTAATGTCCAAGTTCTTTCTTCACCATAAAACCCGTTCCTAAATGGATTGTTCCAAACCCACTATTAAAAATTAAATAATCATTAAATTCTAACGTGTTATTCTCCTGTTGTTTCGTTTCCTGTATTGCAGCAATATTAATGCTGTAATCCTTAAAAACTTGATTTAAATTTTCATATGACCCACTTGATTTCGTACCCCGAACATTCCACGTACATACAGTAATTTCTTTAGTGTTCCTTTTGCATATCCTTGTCCGTAGCCTTGTCTTTTCAGTATACTTTTCTCCTGTGCTTATTCGTTTTTTGGAGCATTTCTACTTACTACATATACCCTTGGACTGTTCCTCCCATTTACCATTCTTTGCATTCCATACCAGGGTCTTACCACCTACTAGTAGTCTATTAGCAAAGATTTTAACGTGTTTACTCTTATCTCTTTCTTCTTTTGCTTTGTTTCTTATCAACACTTGTACCTTTCGCTCATCCTTGGTAGAATCATTATCAATGTATATGTTTTGTCCTTTCCGTCTTGCGGAACGATTATTGACCCGATATGAGCGTTGCGGTCGCCTAGTTGAACGTACTCTCAAAGTTATTTCGGAAGTGATAATTATGGAGTGCTTTTTGTGCAAATATTTTTGTGAAAATTCTACAGAAAAAAGAGAGGAAGTAGAACAGAATTCATCTCAATAATCAAATTGAAAAATACAATGAATATAGAGAAAAGTTGGGCGTCTCGTCAAAACGAAGCTACTCTTGAAGTTTGAGCTTGATAGTAATCATTTAAAAAAAGGGAGAGTGTATTGTGGGCTAGAGGCCTATATAATGTAATTCATTAATAAACCACTTTCAAGTTTCAAGCTTGAGGGAATAGTGGGTTAAATAGTGCAACATTTCGAAACTCCATATCTGGCCAATTATTAAAGATGTCTCATCTTTCAACCTTACAAATATAGGCAATTGAATATTGCAATAATTTTAAATCTAATATTTCCTGATATAATAATTAAAGAATAATTGAAGGTGGGACGCTCAAGTATGGAAAATGACATCAGGATGAGTGGGTTTTCGAGAAAACTTGGAAAAAAGTCCTGCCCACATTATTTCATATTTTTTATTTATAAATAATAGTAAACCGGTTCTGATGATGATTAATCAAACAATCGGAACCAGTAAGCATTTTCATGAATTAATAATATAGAACAGTGTGGACAATACTTTTTACAGTTTTCTTGTAAGCCCACTCATCCTGATAATAATTAAAGGATGATGAAACAAACGCTGATAGGAAGCTTATGAAGTGCCATTCTCTATGTAACCAGCTTCAACCTTTGATTTTCCAGTCCTAGTAATATATGGGATTAAGTTTTGTAACTATTCAACAGACTGTAATCACTTGAAATAATAATCATAGAATAATGAATTAAATGCTGACAGAAAGCTTATATAATGCCATTTATTATGTAATCAGTATCAACCTTTCATCTTCTAACCCTGAAGGTAACAATTTGAAACCTCATATCTCATAGAATAATTCTCATAGAATAATGGAATGTAAGCTGATAGAAAGCTTATTTAGTACTATTTATTATATAACCAGTCTTGAACTTTGATTTCTCAACCCTAGTGGGATAAAGGGTCAAATTTTGTAACAGTTTGAAAGCCCATATCTGCTAAAATAATAAGCATATAATAATGGTTCAAACGCTGATAGAAAGCCTATAAATTGTAATTTGTCAGCTTTTAACCCTGCATATATAGGGGGTTGAACCTTATATTTCCTGAAACACTAATCGTGTAATGATAGAACAATCGCTGATAGGATTTATTGTAAAAGCAGTTTTTACCCTTGATTTTTCAATCCTGCTCGTATAAGGGCGAGGGATTAAATATTGTAACCTTTACCTTCTAATCCTATTGGTGGAATAGGGGGTTGGTAGATGCAACTAAAATCTGCCAGACTTTGAACGCTAATATCTTCGGAGATAAAAATCGTAGAATAATATAGTGAATACTAGTAAAAAGCTCATGTACTGCCTGTTATTATAAATTCAGTTTCAGGCCTTTATATATCTCAATGTAATTTTAAGTGTTCGTTCGGAATTTCCAATTGCAATTGTCTGGAAATGTAGTTTATTCTCCATCATTTAAATATCAAGTAAATTCCCTTTATCTCCGGTTCGGTTCTCAAAGCTTCCGGTTCCCATTTTATTCAAAGTTTAATATTAGATTAGTGTCTATCATCAACAATGTTTTGTACTTGAAACGCAGCTACTTTGGTGCCTAATGTCCTTGATGTCTCAAAGTCAGACTCAGTGTTTTTGTTGGTAAAGTGTTGTTATCGAATATCCCTGTTCTCGTCTCCATAATTAATTAATTTTCTTGCTTAAAAGAATTTTAATAGACAGAAATTAAGTTGGCCGGAATGGAGAGCGGATATCACTTGGAAAATCAATTAAAAATTTGTCTAATGATCCTGGTTTTCCAATTAAAATTTATATTTATGTGAATAAACTTACAGGGTTAAAACATATTGTTTATATTTAGTGGTATCAAACATTGCAATCAGCATACGCTAATGCAACTTGAAATTGTGATAGTTCAAAATCCTTTGTTCTCTTGGCTTTAACAAATGGAATCTCGATTTTAGAATCAAAGTTTCTTCTCGAACATGTTAATTAGCTTGGAAAGATAAATTTGTTCTTTCTCACCGTGAGCCATTAATTATTGTACTTTGAATATTCTCACGAAACACGCCATTTGACTCTAAAAGATCAATAAGTTTCCACAGAGAGCTCGACTGAATTTTCTTACACAAGAGGACTGCAATTCTCCGTTCACTACGCTCTTGTTTGCATATGACTTTACCTTCTCTGAATTTTCACAATTGTGTCGCGTATTTAACCCAGAAGCGATTAATCATTCCCAGCGAAAAATTCACAACAGCTATTTGAGGGATATGTTCAAAGAGCCGGAAAAATGACTTGATTTTTATACTTAATTATTAATCATAAAACAAATTTAGATTCCGTACAGTCATTAATCTTTTACTTGTATATTGAGCGTAGCTTTTACAGTCCTGTTACATATGGAAATTAAAACAGAGCCCATATGATTCAGTTGGTATGGTCGTCCGTCCATCAGAAACATTCATATTGTCACAAATGTGGAATATTTTAACTAATTAGTTCACATAAATATTTATTTGAATTCGCTATAACTGTAATCCTAGTTAGTATTGACCAAGTCGATGTTCAATTGCCTACGGTTACTAGATGTTCGGTGGTTGCCAGGCTTCAACTGTTAGACAATTAAATGTTGGCCCATTGTCTGCTTAGGTATATAAGAGCGTGGGCTAGGAGAGGAAGGGATACAGGGCCCTGATTTTGTAACTAGAAAGCGATACCGAATACATTTTCGTTACCTAGCGCCATCTTAAGTCGGCCATTTTCTGCTATTCTCTGTTGAATAGGCCTATTCAACTGGTCGGGACCAGACGAATACGTATTTGGCAAAATGAATATAGTTGATGTTTAGTAGCGTTAAGTTGATTCAAGTTTTAATTCAAATTTTGTTCCTAGAGAGTTTATAATTATTGTGTTTCAAGAATTTTAAGATGTGAGTATTTGTTTATAATTCTATTAATCTGCATCAAAATTTAAACTGTAAGAATGTAGAATAATAAACCTTCTATTACTTTATCCAGATGGCTTTTATGGCACTATGGTATTACCGGGTGCTCCGCAGGGAAAATATCCAATTGCGTATCGATAGGCCTCGATTAAGAGATGCTATGGATCCTTTTGAACTGCCGGATGACAATTTCTTAGCAACTTTTCGGTAAATTTATTGCATTGCGAATATTTTGTGTCATGTTCCAAATAAATTTATAATACGCAGATTGAATAAAGTTGCTGCAGAGGCGTTCATCGAGGAAATTCGACCTTTTGTTTACAAACGAGTGACCAGCAAGCGCCGGAAAACAGAGGAGAATTAAATGTTTGAAATACCTTAGAATTCGCACTGTTGAATAGAAATACAAGATGGTCGTCATTCAACACATCGCCATTTTTTATTTCTATTCGGTATCGCTTTCTAGTTACAAAATCAGGGTCCAGTAGAGTAACTGAGAGCGAAATAGTGATCTTACAAGTGTATAAAATGAATATTCGTACTGCTACCTGTGATTAATAATTATTTATAATAAAATTTGTGATAATATTATCATATTCTGAATAATAATTATGAAGTATTTTGCTATCAATTTGATTTCTGGTTTGATTAATTAATTAGAGATTCAAGGCACCGTTGCTCAAAAGGTGCGAACAGGACCACCATCTGTCAATCACATCCATACATATGAATAAAATTGAAGTGTCTATTTGTGATTTTAAAATAAATGCAAAGATTTAAATGAGAATTGCTATTTAAACGTTACCCAATTATGAATGACCGTTTTTAGAATTCTGTCTGTCGGAAAGTTTGTTTGAATTAAATTCCGAAACAGCTCAACAGATTTCAATGAAAATTTCAGAGGATTAAAACAGCAGCTTTAACTTGAAATTTTTTGTATGTTTCGTCCTGATATCTGGCAGGACTTGGGAGATATGAATATAAATATTTGTATGCTTCGTTTCTACGCTAGTCACAGATCTGCAGTGTCAGCGTAACTGTGGAGGTGAAGAAAGACGAAATACTACTTCAACTTGAAGTAAGCAAAATCTTTGTATCATTTGCGCGAGAAATCTGATAATGTGCAGTTCTGTTACAGAATCCAGTTGCTCTCTTTAATAATAATAGTTTTCGGAAATAATCATTATAAGCAACGATATCACTATTCATTCATTCTTCACAATTATTTATTTAGATTATGGAGATCCATGCAGACGAAGTCACGGACATTGGCTAGTGTTCAGTAAAATTGGAGTAATCTTTTTGGAATTTTGAATAATAATTATGAAATAATTTTGTCCGCAATAAGGCCAATTTCTGGTGATTCCATTTAGTACTAGTTTCAAGTTGACTATTTGATAGGTACATAATTTATGCATGTACAAACTCAAAAATACATTTCAATCTTCATTGTTTAGTTACTGACTGACGGGAGGTCAAGTGCTGTACCTTAAAATAATAATTGGATCTTTATCAAAGCTATATAAAAAAAATACACCAAAAGTAAACAAATTTTCATCCAATAATAATAATTCATTCTAATAAGCATCAAATTCGCGTCAAACAAGTCATTGAATGAATCCTGGACAGATTTGACAACTGTACATAATAATGGTGACACGCACGGCTGAAGTTGTAAATAAATTTTTATCTACTTGAATAATTTTAGTTGCCATATCCCTAATATCAAATATATCTATGGGCATTGTTTCACTTGAAACAAGTAATTGAATAATTTAATCTTCCACAATCACTAAGCTTGAATCAAAGCAATTTGTGCAAACCTACGAAAAAGCAGCTTTTATTTAGTACCAGTTTCCAGTCTGTAAATAGTATAGTTGCTGAGAGCTCAGCGTCACGCCAGCCAGACAACCAAAGTGAATATAATAGCACTTTTTTCCAAATAACTGCTCTCTACACGAAGCGTAGAATGAGGCGGAGCTCCATCTTGCATAAACCAAATATTCATCCTTTGATCAATTAATACATTTTCTAAGGGCACTGGTCACTCATTTTGTGGAAAATCGTGATATGCGGCACCATTTAACCTATTGGGCAAAACAACTGTTTTATTAAAGTGTTTCCTAAAATGCCGAGCCAGATATTGAGGCTAAATCGCTCTTGATAGTGTGATTCGACAACGGCGGGAGGATTTTCATCTGACCAAACATGATTATTATGAAAATTAAATATTTCATCTTCAGTAAAATTGGCCTCTTCTGTGAAAAGAATATTCGAAACTAAATCTGGATTATCGGCATTCTGGTGCTAAGTCCAGAGACAAAATTCCATTCTGGCTTGATAATCAGGAAGATTAAGGGCTTGTACCCGTTGAAAGTGGTACGGATGTAGAAGCTGAGAATGTAGAGCTCTCTCGGGAACTATTGATACCCACTTCAGCGGATATCCTTCTAACACTTGTTTCGGGATTTTCTTCAATAGTCCAAAACTCTTTCTTCAACTTCGGGTGTTACTACTATCGTTGGCCGTCCACTATCGGCAGAACGTTTGTGTAGTGAACCAGTATCTCTCAATCGTTGGAAACTTTTTGAAAAATTTCTGGATGAAGGCAATGCGCGATTTGGATAGGCTTCTTCATAAAGACATCGCGCTTGAAGTGCGTTCCCATTAGCACGATCATACATAAAAATCATATCGGCCATTTCAATATTAGAATAAAAAAGCATATTTAATTACGTTTATAAAGAAACCAAACCAATGTTTAACTTCTCAATTCTATGATCAGTGACAGTGTAAGTATTATTACAAAACGCCAGAATAAAATTAATTAATTTGTTATTCAACATTAATTACGTGGTTGGAATACTCATTTATTAGCTTCATTGAAAATTACGTGTCGACCAGTGGCACTAGAAATGTACTTTTCTTGAAGCATCCTCATAATTTTGCGAATTTTATGAAAATTCTGTTTGAGTATGAATCAGCACATCAAAATGTATAAGCCCTAAAAATTCCTTATCTTTTTTTTAACACCCTGTTTTCAAGACTGGTCTCAAGGTTAGATGTGCACCTCGCATTATGGTTGCAGACGCCTGTACCGGAAATGCCGTTTAATTGAAACTTTTCTTGAATTTTTCACATAAATCCGAAAGGGTGAGCAGTAGGATGTTGAAATTCAGAATTCAAAATTTCTGAAGTATCTAAATGATTATCTTATATTTTTGTACCAATCGGTTGAACCGGAGGTGTACTTTATATAACAGTTTGTTCGAATTTTTCGCATAAATTCAAAACAATCAGCCGTAGAATATTGATGTTTCGCACTTCAGCTCGCATTATGATTACGATCGGTTGAACCGAAAGTGCAGTAGAAACATGACATTTAGTATTTAAAGTGAATTGTAGCATTCAAATGATAACTATATATTCTCATGGCGATCTACTGAGCCGGAAGTAAACTTTATATGACAATCTTTCTTCTAAATATTTCGCGTAAATTCGAAATTATTGGTCGTACAATGATAAATTCAGTATTTGAGACTGCTATAGCGTTTTAATAAATTGTAACACCATAATGATCACCTCAAATTCTGGTTGAAATCGATTTTGCCCTACGTTGATGTCAGTGTCAACTGTCAATTATTCAATTAAAAGGTGTACAAGTAAGTCATGTGGTGTCCACATCAGATTTTTAAAGTTTCATGTAACAATTAATTAATTATCAGTTTAAATTCCAATGTCTCGTTGTTCAAGCAATTGGAACCCTAATAGTATTACATATACATTCGTCTGTCTGTCATGTTAATTTATATATGGTATCGTTGAATTTATCGATTTTAAACTTAAAATATTAATCAAGGAATATTCCAGTCTCTTTCTGGTTTGATTTTTGGTGTGCCGTCGCTCAAAAGGTGCAAGCAGAACCTTTATAGTGACTCTTGCATTCTTTTATCTGTCACAATCACTTCTAATCAGCACAGTTAAAGACATTTTTTGAAAAAAATTAATTGAAATTAAAGACATTTTTGCTCACTATGGAGCTTTTTTTGTTTGCTTCTAACTGGATTCTAAAAGTGCTGTTCATCAAAAGGTGCAAACGGGGCTTAACAATTTGATTAGTGCACGCGTCTATCAGTCAAATCAATTTACTCCCAGTACAGTTGAAGCAGTCTTTTTGAAAGATCAAATAAAATTCACGGACCATTATTGCTAGCAATCAATTTGATGGAACGATTGTCCAAGTGCAGACTGCAATTGGAGCCCTAATAGTATGACTTATACATCCGCTTGTCAGTCACATTAATTTATATATGATGTGGATGGATTTATCGACTCAAAATTTTAAATAACAACTAGGAAGCACTCTGGTTTAACTCTGGGGATACCTTTGCTCAAAAGGTGCAAACAGAGCCCTTATTATATGACTAATACCTCCTTTTGTGTGTCTCATTCATTTCTATTCACAGTTATTAATTAATTACAAACCATTTTTGTTCCCTATCAATCCAATTTTTGCTCCCTTTGGAACTTTTTTGTTAGCTTCTAACTAGGTTCTGGGGGTGCTATCCGTCGAAAGGTGCAAACAGAACCTTAATAGTATGACTAGTGCATGTGTTTCTGTATCACATCTATTCAATTCCAGTACCGTTGAAGAAATATTCTTGATTATTCCATTCGTAGTATTTATAACAAGGTTGACAATGCTAATCGCCATAGAAACGGTGCATATCAGTGGGTATTTGGACGTGTAGAAATATCATCGTGTATTACACTAGCGGTCCAAGTGAGTATTTTACTCAAAGATGTGGATACCTCCAATTTGTGCTTTCTTCGTATTTAATGGAATATTTTACTGAATATCTTCATCAATTTTATCTTCTGATCTATCACCAAACCTTTCTGAACTAGATTCCATATCAAGAAGCAATATATTTCTCTATTATTCGTCAAAGAAAATGCAAGAAATTCTAACTTTTCAATTTGACAGAAGTTTGTTTACTCGTTCCTATGAAAATTACGTGAATTGTTACTAGATTCATAGAAAACTAATTTGAAAAAATGGTTTGATTCCTGGAATAGTCCTCCATATATCATTTATAGTTAAAGTATTATAGACTACTTTTGCGGTGCAATCACTCATGTTTATTGTGCTTGTGAATACCACTCGTGCTGCACACTCGTGGTATTCAAACGCAAGCACAATAAACATTCGTGATAGCACCACAAAAATAATCGATAATACTTCAACTACTTATGGTATAATAAATGACTATATGATTATTAATTACGAACCAGATTTGTTTCCCATCAATCCAATTTCATGTTTTATTGTCAGAAAGGTGCAGAAAGGTGCAGAATGAGTATTTATAGTATAACTAAGCCATCCAATCGACTGACACATCCATTTTTTCTCATTGAACTTTAAGTTACTTCTTCGAAGTTTTGAATAATAATTATGGAGTAATTTTGTTCCTTATTACATCTATTTCTGGTTTGGTTATGAGAGAATCCTCGCGTGGAAGGTGCAAGTACAATTCTATAATATGAGTTATGCTCACGTTTTATCTATCATATTTATTTTTATTAAAAACAAGTGAAGTTTCTATTTTAATATTGCGAATAACAAGTTTTGAACTTTTTTGTTAGCTACCAGGTAGGTTTTTGATACATCGTTCCTTAAAAGGTGCAAGCTGAGGCTTTTGATGCACCGTCTGTCTGTCACATTCATTTATTTCCAGTAGTTTTGGAATAATATTGTTCAAAATTTGAATAATAATTACGAACCTTTCTTGTTCACTATCAATTCTACTTCCAATTTATTTGATGAAAATATTGCCCAAAAGGTGCAACCTGAATTTTATTCTATGATTAAATGATCCATCTGTCTGTTATATCTATTCTTGTTGAACCTTTTTATTAGTTTTGGATCAGATTTTGGGGGTACCATTGCTCAATTTTGCAAGCAAGGGCCTTATAGTATAACTAGACTGTCTATCACATCTATTTTTATACAATACAGTTGAAGTAATCTCCTTGAAATTTTAAATTACAACTATCGAACATTTTTTCTCTTCTGATTGGTTTTAGAGACACCGTTGCTCAAAAGGTGCGAATAGAGCCCTTATAGTATAATTAGTTCATCTGTCTGTTTGTCACAACCATTTGAACTTAAGACAGTTGATGTTATCTTGGAAATCTAAATAATTATTATGGAACCGTTTTATTTGCTTCTATCATCCAAATATCGGGTTGATATTGAGAGTTCCGTTATTGAGGTCGTCAAAGTGTGGCCGTCCATCTGTCACAGTCAGTTTTATTCAGCACGGATTACGGATTACGCTATCAACTTGTAATTCCTCATATTTAAAATGATTTTTGTTTGTTCCTTTTTTTCTGTAATGCTTAGATTTAATTATACAACAAACAGGATATTGAAGGATTCTAAAACTGTATTAGTTTGAAATATATGCTAAGTACTCCAGAAATATTACCAGGAATGTAACACCTTGTCCGACTCCTCGAGTAAGCGATTTTAAGATCTGTTATTTTTAAATCTGAAGGGATGAGTACGGAACCCTCAGTACTTGACTGGAATTCCACGATAAATTCTTTTTAAAGTTGTTGAATGTCCCCTGATTACTTCTCTCAGTTTCAAGCCACACAGAGAAGTGTGAAGTATACGAGTGGAAAAAAGAAAATTTGTTGACAACAGTTGAAAACTCCTGAAGGATTTAGGGGAACAAAAAACGAATAAATGGTTCACTAGGTTTGTACATTCACAGCAGAAGTAATCGACAAAGCCTGTCAGATTTTTAGGCAGTTTTTTAGGTAATATATTACACCTTGAATAAAAATAAACTTCCTTCATTCATAAATTATTATTTGATCCTGATTAATTTGATTTTTTTGCGAATATTCAGTAAGTATATTCTATATCAGTATGGAAATTGCTTCGCCTTTGAGTTGAAAATGAGGTGTGGAGGATTGTTGCTATAAAAGAATCTAAAACGAAAAATAAGTCTGTTATTGATTTTCCTGGAAGAATTTATGAAAATTCTTTTTAACCAAGATTAAATTTTGATATTCTATGTCAATACAATTTCCTTAGGGGAAATATGTTGTTAGATTAATCATAAGCGTATAATAGAAGTCATTATTCCTAAATTAGATGTGAAAATCTCAATTTCAACATTTTTTTTTACCGTTTCAGACAGTCAAATGATACATCTTGTATCTTCTCGAATAACATAAAGGAACAACAATTTTTAAGTAGAATTTCCGTAATAAAATTTCACAGAAGAGATGCGTAGAAAGAAGAGGCGATAACAAAGAGTATATATACATTATTACGTAAGCAACAGAACTTCCTAATGACCACTTCGTACCTCTCAACCTTTCATGTTTCATTTCTTTTTATTATAACGACGAACTGTTACTGCTGCTAACTTCTGAACTTAGTTGTTGAACTATAACGGATATTATGTCCAATTTGAAATTAAAAGTTTCATAAGATTCTCTTCTACAACAGCTCTCATTATTTACAAACGAAATACAGATTTCTTTTCGAGGTGGAACTAGTTTTTCAGGCGGGGTCCTAATTCTACTATTGATAAGTCAATTTGATAGAATACAGAAGAAGAATATGTGGAGAATCTTAGAAGAGAGAAAAATAAGTAATTAACTTTTACAAGCAATTTGAAGCATTTACAGAAGAACAACAAACTACATTAGGAAAAGGAACAAAGTTACAGACGAATTCACGATCACCCAAGGATTAAGACAAAGTCCGATATTGTTCTTTATATTCATAGACAATATCATGAAAAACTCAAAGAACACAACAAAGACAATTGAAATTGGACATCATCAATTGAAAAAAGATACTTTGACGGATTATTTGTAATGACCTGGCAATTTCCACCAAAAATAGACAAAATATGCAGCACAACTTAGATGAATGAAATAAAGAACATATGTAGATAAAACAAAGACCATGGTAATATCCAAAGAAAATATAGCAACCAGCCTAACACTAGATGGAAAAGAAATAGACGGTGAAGAGAGACTATCGTGCTATGAACAAAGTAATTGTAAATAACAAACAAGTAACCAAACCCATAGAAAAAAGTTGTGTATAAAAAACCATATACTGATCAAATTTAATAAACAGAAGTGGAACCTGGGTTTTGACTCAAAGAATTTTCACTTTTAATACAGGCGACTAAAATCAGATTTCTGAAAACAATAGAGGAAATACTGAAAATAGACAAGATAGGAAACGAAGAAATAAGAAGGGACCTACAGACTGAAAGTATACAAACTACAATTGATAGAAGACAGCTTGCATGGAACGGACACTTAATAAGAATGCCAGAAAATAGACAAACTAAACGAATGTAGTTTGCAAGAGGCACAAAAAAAGAGACAGAAGCATACCAAAAAAGTTCCGTACAACAAATATTGAGGAGAAATATCATCAACACTAACGAAGCAAAGAAAAAACATTGGATAGGAAACAATTCAAAATATAATTCAAAGGAAAAATTCGACACCTAAAAGGATATACCAAAGATTCAAATAAATAAATAATAATGATAATATTACAGTTTCAATCTATTTCATGGGGCGGAGCTATTTTAATACACCCAATCTCATTTTGTGAACGAATGGCAAATAAAATCAATTTATGGAAGGTATTGATCAATTTTTTAGTAGTAATTTGGTTGTCCTGTATTTGAACTACAATTTGGATCTATTATAACTCGGTTTCATAATTTGGCTTTTGCTGCCAGAGAAAGAATTATTTATTACTCTAATAGTATGCCTATTTATTCATGAGATTGTCGAGGGGACACAATATGACTTGATAATCAAGTTTCGTCTTCTGTTGTAATCAAATCTAACAGGAAACCAACTAGGAAATAGAATTATCAAACATTTCAATAGCTTTTTCAATTATTCTTGCAATTTATTTGTTATTTGTGTCTGTTTCAATTTTTCTTTTCGGATTTATTCTAATACAAAATAATTTTCAAGTTTAGCTTCCTGTTGTAATCAAATCGGACAAAAAATGAACTCACAAATAGAATTATTCATTATTTCAATAGTTCTTTCAACTATTCCTGCGGCTCATTTGTTATTGGTGATTGTTTCAATTTGGGTCTATTTTTTAGAATGGATTGGAATTATCCAATATTAATAATTTATTTGATTAATTCGGGAATAATTTGTTTTTGTGTCTGTTTTAATTTTTTCGAGCGGATTTATTCTAATACTCAATAATATCCAAGTTTAGCCTCCTGCTGTGATCAAATCGGACGAAAAAATTATCCACAAATAGGATTACCAATTGTTTGAATGGTTTGTTCAACTATTATAAAGTTCGTTCTTTCTTATAACCCATTCCAGAACCGGATTAAACAAAATCGGTGACATAGAGTCAACCTGTCTTAGTCCTCCTGATACTATTAAACTATTCGACACTGCCCATCAATCAGTACTATACATTTTGTTTCAGCTTGTGTTATTTCAACTAAATTCTTTATTTTTTTATCATTATTATATAGTACCTTTATTCTCTATTTATCGTATCATATGTCTGGTTAAAATCAATGAAAAGTATGTAAAGGGCCAAATTGTGCTCGTAGCTCTTCTCCGTTATTTGCTTTGGAGTAAATACCTGATCTATCGTAGACCTATTTCTCCTGAAATCTGTTTGATAATCACCTACGTGCCTATCTATTACTTCTTTGACCATCACTCTCAAACAACTTGCCAGCACTTTGTATGCTATATTCAACAATGTCATACCTCTATAATTACTACAAAGTGCTTTTTCACCTTTTTTTAGCAAGGGGTAAATTGGGAATCACTTCAGCTCTTAGGCATTTCATCTTATTTCCAAACTAATTTTATTATCTTATGTATAAGTTCTTGAAGTGGTTTAGTTCCTATTTTATATATTTCTGCTGTCAGTCTATTTTCCCTAGGACTTTATCCGTTTTTCAGTTTTTCTACTATTTCTGCAACTTCTTCCGTCGATAAGTTTTTTGTAATTAGCTGATTATCATATTCCCATTACTCCATATTCTCTTCATTCAGTATTTCCGTCCATCTTTTTATTTTCTCTTCTTCTATAATTAGCAGTCTTTCCTTACTTTTGCGGTATATTTGTTTTTAAACGTAACCATTTTGACCTCTCTTAGTTGATACTTTGCTCTATTTCTGACAGTTTTTTCTCTAATGTGTTTTTTTTCTTGCTACAAATTTACTTTGTGTTCTTCCTTTCATTCAAATATATATTTTTGTTTTGTTCGTTTGAATTTTCAAGCCTTATTCCTTTTTATTACAGCCTTTTCACACTCTTTGTCAAACCATTTATTATTTTTGTAGTTTGTTCAATTATTTTTGAGGTTCATCTGCTATTTGTGTCTGTAATAATTTTCTTAAGCGAATTCATTCTAATACGAGGCAATATCCAAGTTTAGCCTCCTGTTGTTATCAAATCAAACAAAAAATAGACTCACAAACAGAATTATCTATCATTTCAATAGTTTATTTCTGCGACTCATTTATTATTAATGCCTGTTTCAATTTGGGTCTATTTTTTCGAGCGGATTAACTTAAATACGACTAAATATCCATTGTAACGTGCGAAAGTTCCATAATTCGTAAAAATAAAATAGGTCCGAATCAGTTCCTATTGTTTAGTTTTCTATTGTGATCGAATCGAACAGAAAAATCAGCACAAAAATAAAATTATCAATTATGTTAATACACTGAGAAAAAAGATCTTATACAACAAATTCATTAAAGTTCATTTTATACATAGTAATGATCTTTCCATAAAGATTATTATAGATTTAATTGTATTAAATTGTTAGTTTTATGAATTTCATAAAAATATGTCCCATAATTCCTCATTTATAACACTTATTCAATACTTCCTTAGTTCTTAATACATGATAAGTTATTGAATAAGTCTTTTTATACAATACATATTATAAAAAAAAAATGCATACAAATTAAATACCGTCGATATTCACCTGTATAAAACAAGCTGATAGAATTCATCTCTAACAATCAATTGTGTAGATTCTAATAGACATTTTATAAAACATGCACCTCTCCCGAGTGCTCCTGCCGCCAACTTCCATTCTCAAAGTGCAAGTTAGTATAGTAGGCTGGGAGTGCGGCTTGTGTTCGAAGCGTATTAGTGTATGTTGGTGCGTAATTCAGAAAAAGTGTTAGTAAAACAAATGTATTTTGTGTAAAAAAAATGTGTAAATAGACGAGAATGAAACTCAGAGTTATATGTGTATAGACATAGAACATTTACATCCTTTTTTAGCCTTGTTGAAATCAGTGGGATCCGATGAATTATCTTATGTTTCATGTATTTAACTTTAAAGATTAGTAATATTATTTGGAGGATACTGTTATATATTATTTATGTTCTCTTCTTTATCTATATGTATTGGTATGATATTTCTATTTATTATTATCTATAGTTATTTTCAAACTGTCAATAGGTTTTTTTTCATCAATATGTAATTATTTAATTTAAATAAAATATTATATAACTCCTAATGACTTTGTTTAATATTTGCCATCACATGAATAATGAGCTTTATAAAATACAACTGTTATGAATCATTAAACATACTAAATACAGATTATGGTTCAGTTTTATAGGTACTATTGCACAGCTTTGTAGAATCTATTCAAGTTTTCAGATAGAGGGATATAAAATTGATCTATTAACTTTCATACAAATATAACTAAAAAACGGACTCATTAAGATTTATAAAACAGGCTTGCTGTCACTTTTGTAAAAGAATATTCCAATAACTAGTATGTGAATTCACATAGTGGTTAGTAGAAATTTTTCTCAGTGTAATTTGTAATATTTGCTATTTATGTCAGTTTTGATTTTCTTAAGCGGATTTATTCTAATACGAAGTAATATCTTAGTTAAGTCTCCTGTTGTAATCAAATCCGACAAAAAATCAACTCATAATTATTATTTGTGACTGTTTCAATTTGGGTCTATTTTTTCGAGCGGATTCACTTTAATACGACTAAATATCCAAGTTTAGTCCTCTATTGTGATCGAATTGAACAAAAAATCAGCTCAAAAATGGAATTATTCATTATGTTAATAGTTTGTTTGAATATTTCTGCGATTTATTTGCTATTCATAGCGGTTTTAAATATCTCAAGCGGATTTATCTTAATACGAAGTAATATCCTAGTTAAACCTCCTGTTGTAATCAAATCGGACAAAAAATGAACTTACAAATAGAATTATCTATTATTCCAATAGTTTGTCAAACTATTTCTGCGACTCATTAGTTATTTGTGACTGTTTCAATTTGGGTCTATTTCTTAGAGCGGATTTACTTCAATACGACTTAATATCCTAGTTTAGTCTTCTATTGTGATCAACTCAGAAACAGAACTGTCCATTATTTCAAAGCTTTTTTTGGTTGATTTCGCTATTAATTTGTTATTTACTCTAATGTGAATTGAATAAAAAATCTGTTATTCTTGCGATTAAATTGTTATTTGTTCATGTTTCAATTTGGCTCTACTTTTTCGGGCGTATTTTTTCTAATCCGCCGTGATCGCATTTTATGTTATGCGAAAGAAAGTGTAACTGAGCGTAGGGAACAGCACGTAAATGTGTGGGAACTACAATTTAACGCACTGAACCACTCTTCCAACATAAATCAAATTACGAGGCGTTATTTCCTAATATCCCAGACAGCAAGGGTGATTCGTTTTTATTAGAGTTAAATTGTGAGTAGACATCATTTCACATTGCGAGGAATCAAATTTTATAGACGATCAAAACAAAGATGACACTGTTATGTTGTTGTTGCAGTTGTTTTGTTTGTAAACATAAACAAAAGCAGAAAATAACGATTTAGTGAAGGAACATTATTATTCCAGAAATTTTCCGTACTTTTCTTGGAAAGTCAATAGTAGATTTTTTTCTGAATTAACGTAAATCATGGAAATGGATTGCCTCAAGCTAAAAATCAAATTAAATTTTGAATACATATTTGGTACTCTTTAAACTAACATTATTGGACGAATTGTTTGTTGGTACACAAATTGTGTTATATGTTTTCGGAATTAATTTATCATGTGTTGGAACATAATTCACAATACCTTACAACAAGGGCAGAAAGCACCAGAGCTTGAGAGCTTATTCATTCATTTTACCAAGTTTGTACAATAAGCTACAGTGAAACCCATTTGAGAGGAATTATTATTAATCGAATCATTACTGTAAACAATTTGTTAACAAAATAACACTTTAGTACTTTGTTGCTATGACTTCAATACGTTATAAGTAAATATGTCAAGTTATTTGATTGGTTTCGATGGTTGAAAGACGTTTGTTAATAGGTCAGAATATAATATAACGTTGCTATGATTTTACTATTACTATTGGCTGTTGTTATTAGACAAAAGGTGATGTTGCAATGGTCGATAGCATCGTTCCAAGTAACGTTGCTGCGGTAAAAACAATACAAAATAATTCCTATTACTCATTGATTCATTTAATAACAAATATGTTTAATATGTTTCAAATATTTGGTTTAACGTCAACAAGGTTGCAATGGATAGAAAAACTTTGCATTATTCAAATGTTTGATGTAGAAGCAACTGTTGTCATTGGGTGGAAGTTGGACGTTGCTTCGGATAACAAAAGAGGAGATAATGGTTGCTATTTGTAACAATGACTGCAGACCAATGAAAACAAATCTTACATTTATCATTGTAAGATTTGAGCTTGGGTTGAATGTTGCTTTTGAAAAGTACTTCATAGACATAAAGGCTGGTACTATAAAACTTATTTTTGATTTTACTATGTTCATTGTGTTAAGGAGAGTTTTAAGGCAATATGAATATGCCAAATTATTCCAATCGAAAATACTCAAATAAATAATGTATGTACCTGAACATTGTTCCCCAAAGTAATTGGGAAAATTTTAATTGCCTTCTTAACACAACACTTCTATAGTACAGCCAAAAACAGTTGTTATAATCGCGTGAAATTTCATAATTAAAATATTTTACAAAAGAATGCCCTATGTCAAAAACAAGTAACCTCAAACACTGAATAAGACATGTAGTGGAAGATAAAAACTGAGGCACAATGATGTAAGGTAATAACCGGAGGTCAAACGCTGAAAACTGAAAACTTGAAGGTAATTCTATGTCGGCGATTGCCACGCTTCCAATTTACAGCGTATAAAAGGCGACGATATACGGCGACAAAGTTTTATTTCTTCGCCTGCACGTAAGGTTTCCACGAGTGTGAAATATCATACTTGAAAAGAAGGAACGGTTCAAGTAAATTACACGGAATTTTCTGCTCTAACTTCCAATAATTTTTAATATAAAATTTTGTGATGGTTCATGAAAGACTGCAAGAATCAAAATGTCGTTTTGGGTGGGGCACATTTAATTGAATCAAGACATTAATTCAATTTTAGTTTAGACTGACACCCGAAGAAAAATTGAAACCGAATTAACACCTTTGCTGCTTATCTCAGTTTGTTTAAAACTCAAATTCAATTTCTCAACTGTATCCACGAAGAATTTATAACACAAAAATTTTATTTTCACACGATAACAACGGATCGGCAATAAATCAAAGTGAATTGTGTGTAGATCCATGTAGAATGTTGATCAGTTGCAATAAAACATAAGTTTGAATCTTCGTGGAGTAAATCTAAGCGACATATAAAATTTTTATGTGTATCTAGACCAGTAGTTTGATTATCTGGCCGAACCACAATTTCTTTCTGCAACTCTCAACGGGATATCGATCCGCAGAAAGCAATTTTATTCCCTTGCACGAAATAGCGAAACGATTAGATGGATATATCACGAAAATCACAGATTTCCAACTTCCTGAAACACAATTCCAAATTAATGTGGAAATTTATAACATAACTACCAATAAAAAAAATGGAAAGCACCCAGAAACATCGGCAAGAAAATTACAATAATTTCAACATTAATTTCAAGAACTAAAATCTCATTTTTTTTTCTCATGTTTTTTATGGTTTGAGTATGAATACTACAAGCAAACTACAATTCTTGAAGAATTTGAAAATACTATCTTGACGGAAAATTCATCGTGCAACAAACCATGCTCTATACATTTTTCGCTTGAATTTGAATATTCAAATGCAGGTATCTGCGTAAGTATGGCATTTGAGTGAGAAATGTGTAGAATACGATTTGTTCTGTGAATTTTCTATTGAAATGATGTCTTTTGGTCCACCAAAAATTCACTTTCACAACAGAAAATTAGTGAAACTTTCATGAACTTTTTTAAGTTCGTTTTAACAATTTTATAGAGCAGTTTGCTGAATTTTTTACGTTCAGAGAAGCGTTTCATGTTCCAAACACATTTGAAATTTTAAAATTTGAATCATTGGAGAGTCTAAGGAAGGATTGAAATTTAAATTTTGTTCATAACACAAATAGATAATTTTCAGCTGTGAGAACTGAGTTCTGGAAAAGCAACATAATACTATTTTGATATGAAATCTCCCAAGGAACAAATCATGTTCCATACATTTCTTGTCTAAATACTATACTAACAAAAACTAATGTCAAAACATAGACTTTTGAAATATCTGTTATGTGATACTCAGATGCGAATATCTCCGTAAGTAAGTCATTAAGGAGAAAAATGTATGAAACACGATTTGCTCCTTGGTAAATTTACTATCGGCGTGATACTTTTTGATTCTACTAAAATTTACTTCTACGCCAAAAAATTTGCGAAAAATCATCATGACTTTTTTTAAAAATTATTCAGCTTGTTTTTTTAGGATTTTATAGCCTTCGGCGGTACGCCAAATTGTTTACGCATGAAGAACGGCAGTACCAAGTTCCTCCTCCCTCACTTTTAATCCTGATCCTCTTAATAATTTCGTAAGGATCAGGTGGTTCCAACCACAAATTGGTGATTAGAACTTAAAAATGATCAGCTGATGAGTGAGAAGAAATGACTGTACTATCGGTTTGATAAAAATTTAGCATGGCACGTCGAGCTTGGTCAGAGCGGGCGAAGTCCGCTCGTTAATTAGGTACGAGGCACCGCCGGTTGAACAGAAACCACAGTTGATAAACATTGAGCAATGCAATATCGTTGTGCAGAATGATAATTATATGATGTGTTATTATTTATGACTTGAACATGCAATTCAAGTTCCCAGAATTGTCCAAATCTTTACGGTCATAGGTTGGGGAGGAATTCGGCTATGAAATTATAGCTGCTGGAGGAACTCAGCTATACCTATGAAGAGAAGTATTTGAAGTTTCAAACCCATCTTAAATTTTGAAAATCGGACCAATCAGGGAGCCTGGAGGAGGTTTAAAAGTGGCCCTGTTATTACAATTTTCTGTCTAATACGAATTTCTCATTTTCGGGCGTGAAAATTGACTTCTGGAAAACCAAAATTTACCATTTCGATACGAAATTTTTCAAGAAACTTTTTTGTCGAAATACTATATCAACAAAAATATTCGCATCTAAATGTCGAAACACAGACTTTCAAAGAACTTGTTATGTAATATTCAGGAGCGAATATATCCGCAAGTATGGCATTTAGATTAAAAATGTATGAAATATGATTTGTTCCTTGTTAAATTTGCTATTTGCGTAATATTTTTTGATTCTTCCAAAATTCATTTTCAAGCTGGAAAATTTGCGAAAAAACATCATTTATTATTTGAAAATAATAGTTGAGCTTGTTTTAAAGAGTTTTGTAGCTTTTGGTGATCTGCTGAATTTTGTGCGTGTAAAAATGCGTTCAAAGTATTAAACTCATCTTAAATTTTTCAAATCGGACCATCAGAGTGTCTGAGAGAGATTTGAAAGTGGAGCTGTTATTACAATTCTGCTCATGATATGAATTTTTTATTTCGGCTATGAAAATTGACTTATGCAAAATCAAAATATATCATTTTGATATGAAATCTCTCAAGAAACAAATCATGCTCCATCCATTTTTTGTCCAAATACCATACTCACAAATCCAAATACCGAAGTACCTGTTATGTGATATTCAGATGCAAATATCTCCGTAAGTATGAATTTAAGTGAAAAATGTATTGCACATGATTTATTCTTTGGTAAATTTGCTATTGGCGTGACATCTTTTAGTTCTACCAAAACTCACTTTCACGTCGGAAAATTTGCGAGACATCTATAAGGATTTTCTTGAAAAAAGTAAATCAGCAATCAGCTCGTTTTTGAGAATTGTGTAGCCTTTGGTGATCTGCTGAATTTTTCACGTATTCGTACATTCATGCAGAAGCGTTTTATGTTCGAAACCCATTTCAAATAATCAAACTTGGATCTTCAGAGAGTCTGGAGGAGGTTTAAAAGTGGCGATATTATTATAATTTTTCTCGTGATACGAATTTTTCATTTTTGGCTATAAGAATAGATTTTTGGAAAATCAAAATATGTCAATTCGATATAGAACAAATTATGTCAAATACATATTTTGCCTAAATACTATACTCACAATAATATTCGCATTTGAATGTCATAAAACATTATCTCTCGAAAGACCTGTTATGTGATATTCAGATAGTAATATCTCCGTAACTATAACATTCTGGTAAAAAATGTGTGGAGCGCGATTTGTTCCTTTGTCATTTTGTTATTGACATGACATCTTTTTATTCCATGAAAATTCACTTTCACGCCAAAAATTTGCTAATAATCATTATGAATATCTTGAAAAATATAATTAAGCCTGTTTTGTGGAATTTTATAACCTTTGGTGGTTTTTACGTATTTAAGTTTCAAACCCATTTTAAATTTCCAAAATTGGACTGTTAATGGGCTTGAGGGAAGCTCAAAAGTGGTACTACTATTACAATTTAGTTCGGGACACGATTTTAATTTCCGGCTATGAAAATTAATTTTTAAAAAAACAATTATACAATTGTGGTGAGAAATCTCCTAAGAAACAAATTATGATGTATCCCTTTTTTGTCCAGATACCATACTCACAAAGATATTCGCCTGTAAATGTCAAAATACAAACTTCCGAAATAACTGTGATGTAATATTCAGATGCGAATATCTTTGTAAATATGGTATTTAGGTGAAAAATGTATAGAACACGATTTGTTTCTTGGTGAATTTGCCATTGGTGTGACATCCTTTGATTCTACTAAAATTCGCCTCCACGCTGGAAAATTTGCGAAAAATGAATATTTTGGACAAAATATTGCAGCACATTCTTAACAATTCTATAGCCATTGATAGTCTACTGAATTTTTACGTGTAAATAAGCTTTCAGAGTCTTAAACCAATCTCAAATTTTCAGAATTGGACTTTCAGAGAGCCTGAAGGAGGTTTAGAAGTGGCGCTCCGATTACAATTTTGTTCGTAGCACGAATTTTTCATTTTGGGCTGTGAAAATTGACTTCTGGAAAATCAAAATATATTATTTCGATATGAAATCTTTCAAGGAACCAATCAAGTTCGGTACATTATTAGTCTAAATAATATACCAACAACAATATTAGCATCTAAAGTCAAAGCACAGACTTCCGAAGTATTTGTTATGTGATATTTAGTTGCGTATACCTTCGTAGGTATAGTGTTTGTTTCTTCGTAAACTTCCTATCGAGTTGAAATCTTTTTATTTTCCCAACGGAAAATTCTGGAAAAATATTCATGAAGTTCTGTTAGACAACTCATCAGAGAGCGTTAAACGTATTTTATCATTTTGTGTGAGTTACAATAAATGCATTGCCACAAACCAGTTTCTAAAGAGTTTATCGGTTTTTAAACAATAAATTTGTAATTTAGCCCATCATTAAAATCGAATAGAGTAACACATGAAGCTTTGTACTATTTTTTTACGTATAAAGCTGTAAAGTTTCCAGCCCATTTAAAATTCTCAAAATCGAGTTTTTAGTAAAGCCTATGAGGATTTTGAAGAGGCATTAATTAAACAACTTTATCTGTGATCGGAATTTACTCCTTTTTGGTATAAAAATGATCTTTTGGAAAATCAAAGTAAAATATTTTGATAGGAAATTTACCGGGGAACAAATCATACTTCATACTTTTTGTGGCTAAATGCTATACTTACAAAGATATAAGCATCCAAATGTCAAAACAGGGACTGCCGAGGTACATGTTATGTGATATTTAGATGCGAATATCTCCGTAAGTACAGTATTTAGCAGAAAAATGTAGGGAACACGATTTGTTCCTTACAAAATTCCTGCCGAAATGGTATATTTTGATTCCTTCGAATGGTTCTTCAAACAAATATATATTGAAACATTCTGATTGGATCGAGTTCATATAACTACTCCATATACTACTCGACCCATATTCTTATTTTTTGTCTATTATAAGACAATATTACCTTCTATAACTTTTATTTAGATGTATTATTCTTTTGATATTCTTTAAGGATAACAGAAATCAGATAAACTTGAAAGATTTGAACTGTGTACCTTAGGGCCCCTTATTCTCTATTCTGTATAGGAGTATGGACAGATTTATTGGAGGTCGGAACGTCAAAGGTTATTTTGCTGAAAATATAGTTGACAGATAATCCCGGGGAACAGGAAAAATAGGATTTTTTTCACGCATCGTCAAAAATGAAATGTGTATGTGGTGTGGTCCACCGACTCAACGAGAGCTTACTCGATATGAAATATCCGATTCATTCGGAGCGAATGTGCGACCGATAACACAGAATTATACAGATAGCTGCATTTATAGAGACGAAGTGGGTGCCGAGAGCCGTCCGCGTGCTTTCATTTATATTATACCTATATTAAAATGTATGAGATTCACGTCCATTGCCGAATGCCAAATGCCCAACCACAGAACGTGTCCCTGTCCTTTATTATCAACCTAGATAACAGCACCCAATTTTTTCCACACTTAGGGTGGACAATTAACGGGGAGATAACACCTAATTATATTCCCTTAAACATAACAATTATCAGATTGTGTATTTCTGTTTTTAATTTACTTTATTAACTCAACAAATTGTGATTGAATCTCCAAAAGTGTTTTATTGCTTTGTCGGATAATCACTAAAATAATTAATTTTATATTTGGAGCAATCAAAAATGCAAAATTAATGAATCCATTTAAATAATTTGTATGAATATGTTTAAATAAATTAATATTAATATGTGGACTGAAACTCAAATGAATGTCAACGAGAGGACCGATCACCCAAATTCAATTAGTCGTAAGTCCCTCGATTTTGGGCTCAAATTTAATTACTTTTTTACGCTTTCGATGTAAATCACTCATTTTGATTTATGCATATGTAGAATAATCCCAAACACAGAACATAAACATGTAGTGGAAATTAAAATTTAGTTTGAAGCTACTACAAGTGGTAAAGTTGATAAAGTGAATCTCGAGGTTATCTCCTTGAAGGTACATCCCATTGAAAGTCACAATCTTGTTCCCACAATCCTTCAACTTTTATTCACAGCAGCTTCGACATATTCTTTAGAATTCCTTAAGGTCTTCAAATCTTCTCTTTTCCAGAATATTTTCTGATCTTGAGCACATCACTCAAATCGTCAAAATTAGATGACTCGCCTTCCCCAGTCTCCTTACTAACCAACTCTGGGTCTCTGGGACTTTTTCCTGTTTCTGAAATTAAAATCAGTGCTGAGAAGATGCCGCTTTCAGACTATCGCTGACACCAAAGCAAATTCGTCACAGACTTTAGAAATAATTTCAAAGAAAGCTATTCTGGACTGCTTCAGGCAATGGAAACACCGCTAGGAAAAGTGTGAAATTAATGATATAGTCCTGAGAATTAGGTCCGTTTTTTTCTGATCAGATCTTGTATATCGATACCAAGAATGGGAAGAACAAGTAATACCTGAATTAAGAAGAGGGACAAACGTCGAATTCAAAAGTTTCAGACCAATTAACCTGACATCTATTCTCCATAAACTACTGGAGAGACTAATTGAAAGGCATGTTTGGGATAAGGTATTGAGCGATTCACCACTTCACAGCCCCCAATATAATCATCAACCATCAAGGATAAAGGAATTGCTCTTGGAACATTTCTGGATATAGAATGAGCGTTTGACAACATTTTCTTCAAGTCCATAGATAAGGCAGCTGTTAAGAGAGGAATACATCCAACAGAATGTAAATGAGTCTCTAACATGCTGAAACAAAGAGAAATCTACGCCTCTTCCACTAATCACACTATGAGTGTACAAGCTTCACGGGGATGTCCACAGGGAGAAGTTCTCTCTCCACTGCTGGGTACCTATTCTATAACTTTTCACCCACTTGGGGTGATACATTAATGACGTTATATCACCTTCCACCGGTGACGCATCTGTGGGTAACTTTCATTTGCTTAAGTTTCTGGTTGAATTTTCGAGTTCATCAGATATTTTACAGCTCTTATCAATGAGAAATAAAACATGTCTGCGTAGTATTCAATACTACAATCATTGAAATTTGACTTGCTGCATTTTTATCGCAAATGAGATTTCAAATTCTCATCTTATGGTAGTTTTATGCAGAAGTATATCGAGCTAACGACAATTATAGAAATAGTAATATAATAGTATATTATGAAATTAGTTTATAATCCATATAAGTACTATGGCATGAATCAAATTGCCGCATGAACGAAGTAAATGTGCTCATTTTATTATTGCCATAATAGTGGATTATTAAGCAGTGATAATAAACCGACTATAGCATTACAATAATATCTAAGAAAAGAAATATTTAGTCTTTTTGATGAAAATTATTATAATTATTCAGATATGTCATTTTTACATTTTAGAGCAAGATTATTTTCTGAGAAACAAAATGTGTGAATTAGAGTAGTAGGTACTTTGATCATACGCATACTTGCGATAGTTTGTACCGACGGCCAATTTACAGATATGAGGTGCTAGAGGTACATTGGAACAACACTCACTTTTCTGAAAGTCTGAGTGCTGATTTTTATGTATAAATCATAGAATATTGATAAAAATTGATAATTAACATTGCCAGACACTTTCCATTGGCAGTAATTCCTGCTAGACGCTTTAAAATTGGCAAAAAAATAACGTAATCTCATAATTTCTATATTTAATACACAGCCGGACCAAGGGAAAGTTGGATGCTCATAGATACTTCGCTTACTATCAAGCCTACAAATAATGATCTCGCGCACATACTCACAGTGATATTTTAATTGTGTCTGGAGAATGAATATAAGTAAGATTACGTTTATTCTTTGTTTTGACGACGACTAATGTGAATGTCGTGGTGCTGTTTATTATAAACAATTATTTCATCTGATATTTTTCACGGAAAATGTCTGAACGCATAACTAAATGCAAGAATTCTGAGAAAAGCTGCATCAGCGGAGCTAACTATAATTCCAAAACAAATCAGAAGTGAGTTAAACGGAAGAATATGACAGATTTTGGGAATGATTGAGAGCAAAAAATACGGCGAGAATTACGGAAATGGTTGTGCTCGTCTATTTTCCAGATCAGATCAATTGTTCTCAAGTTTTAGATTCATTATTTATTTTTAAATCCTTGTATCTTTATCAGTCAAAGATTCACAGCTTTTTATCGCTGTGGTGTATATTCTCCAATTTAAAATGTATACTACGGATCAAAGACAATATTGACATATCGAATTTTTTCAAACTTACTGCCTTCCTCAAGAATTGCATAGGGGTCCACTTTTATTACTCCATTGTTACCATTCAAATTTTGCCACTCAGTTTTTACCACCATACTTTTTTACTATTATACTTTTCTACCATCTTACTTTCTAACTACCAGACTTTTCTACCACTAATCACTATTTTTACAGATACAATTCAATAAAGTTTTATTAAAAATTGGATGTTATGTCCTCTCTTCGTCTTTTCTGGTCTCGTAAATCAATTGAGGTTAGGTTTGAAATCGGCATGACACGTTGAGCTTGTTCAGAGCAAGCGAGGTCCACCCGTTAGGTAGGTGCGAGGCATAGTGGGTTGAAAACCAGAGCCACTGTTTATGACTGTATTAGCGATCTGATAAACATTGAGCATAGCACGTCGAGTTTTTCAGAGCGGGCGAAGCCTGCTCGTTTATCTGAGTGCGAAGCCCCGCTGTCTGAACACACACTGACACACAAAGCAGTTATTGGGGTGATAAAGAGAATACCTTGATAAATATGTTGGTGGTAAAAAGAATTAATAGTAAAAAAGAGGCGAATCCAAGAATTGTTCTGTTGGTTTTTGATAAATTTCTCCGTAAATGCGCCAGATGATAAATAATTACTCTTAAAGATAAACTCTTTAGAATCGGTATTAGAATTTTTTCTCAAAAAATATAATTTCCAGGTTGTTGAAATTTTTGTTTTATTTGGAAATTGTCAGTGTGTTAAGTTCTATAATTTATGTAGGTACCGATGATGTGAAAGTGGAAAGCTCCGTTATAATGATTCATATATTAAAGACACAAAGACACATACCTAGGGACAGAAAAAATTAACGATAGTGACGCGGTGAATTACATTAGTATTGTCACAAATTTTAGTGTGGATAATTTATTATTACAGGTTGCAGTGCAAATATCTATTTTACAAATACTCACAATGACAAAATCTCCCACAGTTACTTTTACTGAATGACTTACTTTCTCGCTAGCTCGCGTGCCTTATATACCCTACTCCAACAATGGACTAACATTCAAATGTCTGACAAAAAATCAGCATTCATATAGTAACCATAGGCTGTCAATTGAACACCGACTAGATTGATGTTCAATGCTAACTAGGATTACAATCACAATAAATTATTGAATAAATAGCGAATTCAGAAAAATAATAATGTGAATTATTGACTCAAAATAATTCACATTTGTGGTAGTATTATTGAAAGTTATATGAATTTAAAGATCAAGGGATGAGAAAATTACGAATTTCTTTTACTCCATGATTCTGAAAAATATACACGTAGTTCAATTAGAGTTGATATATTTGGACGAATTCCTGGACTTATTACCAAGTATCTGGAAATTCTTAACGTTTCCATATATACATCCGCTACAATTTTAGCAGATAGTGGTGCTGATATCACAAATTCAAAAACACAAGGCGATTTGACGAATAATTCAGTTGCTGAAGGTTACATTGCATAAATGCGAGAAAATGAGAAAATTTCCCGAAGATTGGGATCTACCAATGAACTATTTCATATTTGTTCAACAAAGGATTCTGTTATTTCCACAAGTGTTGAAGGAGTCGAGATGATAATAATAATCGATAATAGATACAATAAAATATAAGAAAATATGAAAAAACTTATGTTTGACTGATGAGCTGTTGGCGGCCTTGCCGTCAAGAGTAAAAGGCTGGTCAGTTGTTAAGGCGTAATTATGCCAAATTCTCCCGGAAGTAATATGAGTTTGAGCCACAATGCTATGTGAGATGTCTTCAGAGAGTCACAAACATAAATTCCCCGCTATCGGGGCGTTTCAGGTCTGGTTTAGGTGACTACAACGGATATAAAAGTGTTATACCTGCCTCAGAGGTTGGACAGGATATCTGGTTAGCAGATAGGCCGTTTATTTCACCGAATAGATAGCTAACAGTGGCTATAGTGAGCATCGATGCCTGCGACACACGCGAGTTGGTCAATTTGCCCATTCTGGGAGCAACCCTGTTGCTCGCAATAACACAAGGTACGTGTGGTTAGCATACACATATTCCCGCGCAACACTGACAGAATAATGTAGCACCGATGATACTAGCTCCCAGATAACTAGGTCACTAACACTGTTTATCTCACGTTGGACGACACCTACGGACGGCTATCACTACCGTTATCCATTCTTGGAACAACACCGTTGCCGCAATAGCACAAAGTACATGCGGCTGGTAATAATCACCGCCGTTACACGGTCAAGAGTGTGAGCACCGATGGCATTGGTACCCCAGGTAACTAAGGATATCCAACACTTCAAAGGAAAAGGATTATACCATACGCATACTTAGCGTGGCGTCACTTCATGTGACGCTGAACATACCAAACTTATATAACTCAATAACAGACAGACTGGTGAAATTGATAGAAGTTCTCAGCTACTTCACAACACTGAATTAAATAATATGATGACTAATTAAGCTGAGATAATTAGAGTGAACAATGCACAACACACATAAACTGAACGCTCAAAGTTCGACTTTAAAGTGATGCAAATGTGTACAGTACACATTTTTTGTATGACTTGACCTTGGAAGTGATTTGGGTTGCGTACTCCAAACTAGGTTTTATTTATGGTACGGTTCTTGGGTCATATTGATATTGCAGGATGTGTCCAGAATCTGTTCGCATTTCGAAGACAAATGGATTAGGTCATTTGGTGAGTTTTTAACTAATGAAATATAACTTGTACAATTTATGTCATTATTAATAGATATAAATAATTTTTTTAAATTAATTTTTTTTCGTTATCAAGACGATTTTGTGCCATAATGTCTAACATTATGCACGATTTTCTGTATCGTAATCCCAATATTATTATTAAAGTCGACTAAAAAAACAATAACTTGACTATTTGTGTTGACAATAAAGTACAAATAGTAACTTACTTTTGTTTGAACAGTAACAATCTACAATCTGATTCATGTAATATTCATAAACTTGATACGAAAGAAAATAACAATAGTGGATAACTATAACATTTGACATCTCTTTTTTCAAAACAGTTATTGAAACTCATTTTTTAATTGAAATATCTGATTGTAGAATTGTTTACCTAAATATATACCATTTAAAATTTGAGGTTTTGCATTTTATTTTCAATTAATAATTCTGCAACCATATAATCAGTTTCTTTTGTTTAATCAACCATCATTTATGCAGACGATGTGACAATTACTGGAAACAGGAAAATTTCAGACAAATTCCAGGAAACTGTATCGGAAACGAAGCAGGGGGCCTTTAATTTTGTTGAAAATGGACAAACAGAGATTGCCAATAAACCCTACACGGACCACAGTCGTATCATTCATCAAATGGACTAAAACAGTCATACAAGTATAATAAAAGAATGACGATGAAAGAATAATTCAAATATTTAGGAGCTATTCTGAACACAAGAAGATGAAGAAATACATGACATTGTGAAGCTACCTCTAAAAAATGTCCGTGGAGCAGAATTTGATAAATTGTTGAAAATCAAAACCTGATTGTTTCACAAAATTACAATTCAGGAGTCGGTTTTTACACCATCATCCTGAATAGAGCAGCAACTGTAAGCACATTTTTTTGTTCTTATTAGAACTCTTTAGTACAGGCCTCCGATAATCGGACTTGTTGCCGCGAAACTAATGAAAATTGAATTGATACACGGACATTTTTCAAAGGTCACTTTACAATGCCCTGTATTTCTTTAAGCCTGTCACCTCAGCTGCATTATGGTAGATGGCACTGCTGCAAATTTATAACTCTGCATGCCATGTATCAGCTCAATATTCATTAATTTCGCGGCTACAAGTTTGACTATTTGAAGAGTCCTGATAAGGACGAAAAATGTGTCTACAGTTGCTGCCCTATTCAAGACGATGATGTAAAATCCGACTCCTGGATTTGTAGTACTGTGAAACAATTAGGCTTTGATTTTTAACAATTTACCTGTGTGGGCTCATTTTAATTTTCAATTTTCAATTCAAGATCAGCTTCTCAAGTAGTAAAATTTGTGGCTACTAAAGTAATACATGAATATATTTGTTTTTATTTATTAATTTCATATTCAGAAACTTTGTTTCAAATCTTGCGTTCACTGTGAGTAAATCGTGTTTGCATTTTGGCCAGTCAGGAGGCTTAAATCGTAGTTTCATGAGAGCCACTGAACAATTGTAATAAACTATACAATTACATCAAACATAGACAAATCAAGAATAAAATTACAATATGCTGAAGAAAATCCACTTTTTGGATCCTCTCAATAGGAGATAAACTCGCGAAATCAACCATGAAAGAACGAATCACACTCACTAACCACGTGACATGAATCCAACAAATAGTTCACATAGCTTGATGATTTCACACTCTTCGAATACTCAAAAAGACGATTACGTATTACGATGCAAATAAGGAGTGTGAAACACAGATGAATCTGGGGTACAGCTACATTATCAAACCAAACTCTCTTTTACGAGCCCAGGAAGAAACTAACAACTCTTCAACAAAAAACACAGCTTCCGCCGCATTATTCAATAACATTGAACAAAGAAGGAAGATTTATATCCCTAGTGAATAATTTCAGGCTTAATCTTAATTTTGTAGGGACAACGAAAGATTCTCCTTAACTACGTAAATACTCTAAAGAGAGTTTTAAGTCCAATTTAGACCAACGAAGGTAGTTAAAACGCTATTCTGATGTACTAAAGGTGATAATCGGCGAACTAGCCTATACTAATAAATGAATAGAGAAATATTCGAAATGTTCTCCTACCTTCAAAGACTTGAAGTGTGACAGTTGCAGGAGTCACATCAAAATCTTCGCAGGTGTAGTCCCCAGCATCTTCTTGCGTGACCATGGCAACTGTCAATCTGCTAGTCACAACCTCCTCTCTGTAATCAGTATCCATAGAGATTCCCCCTCGGCTGGACTGCAAACACATCATGAAATTTAACAGATTTAATGATGTTTTCAAAAATGTTTGAGATGTACTTGTAATGTGGAATGATTCAAATTTTCATAACATTATCAAAGTTTAGAACATTTAGGACTAGAATAAAACAAACAAGTTCAAAGAGAACGAAACAATTTACATAATTCTATACTTGAAACTGAGAGAAGGTAATCAAAGAACTTCCGAGAACTGGAGGAGTGAGTTTCATTCACGGTCTTGAGTTTCGAATGCGTGGAACGAACGTGGGTTGATATGTGCGTGATCCTTGAGGATACAGAAGGATAAAAGCTATGTTGGATCCTCAAACCGCGACAGGTTTCTACTTATTGCAATAAGTTAATGACTTTACAGCTAAACTATTATTGATACTCGGTTTTGTTCGAATTTTAAATCTAATTTATCAGTTCTTCTTTGAGGATCTTATTTCCGTTTCCTGTGTGTAATTAGCTTACCTGAAAGGTGACGTCACGCCCGGCGTGTGTCCATTTGAGTAGAAAGCGTGAAGCATTGGGCCTCTCTGTGCGTGATACCACGCACGTGAACGTGATGGTAGAACCAGCGCGCACGTGCTGTTCACGGGGTCCATGGATGGTGGCTGCACCCCCTGTCTGCACCTCAGGCCACCCTCTGCTTCCTTCGTCCATTGGGGAGTCGTGCATGTGGGAATCTAAAATGAAAATTCCTTGTCAAGTTACAAATTGCTGCGACATAGTTTTCAATCTTATATAGTGTTAAAGTGAAGAAAGCAACGAGGCGGGGGTGATCGATATACGAGGTTGTTGCTAACAGACAACTCACAAGCACGATATTAATAGGAATGCAAGTTTTAATACTCTGTTTTTGAGCAAGCTTCAGAGAAATATGAATTCCAACGAATAAATTCCTACGAAATGCATTGGTTCACCACTCAAAACCTATTTGAGATAATAGAAGCGTGAAAACAGTTTTAGATTGCCCGATTAAAGGTTCATGTATCGTAATTGAACTAATCAATTTATCTGTTGAATTTTCCAATTGGCGCTTAATTCTAAGAAATTCTCTGTTGTAATTTTAAGTCCCAATAAAATCAGATCCAATAAAGATGTCATCAATCTATCTTTAGATTATCATTAAACATAGTTTTATCTTTATTTAGCTTTATTTAGTATTAAAATAATATTTTCAAGTTGTAAAAGGTGGGAGATATGAGTACCAAATTGATATTTCTCCTTCAAAAATGTCTATCTCAAGATAGATTTGAAATACTTTGATTTTGACAACAGTTTTGGATTTCATGCTAGAAACGACGTTCTGAACAATTAAAATCAATTAAAATATTCAATGAATCTGGTGGAATTTTTAAATGGCACGATAGGAAGTATTCTTGCTGTAACTTGGGGTCCACTGCTCGTGGAAGAAGCAATTGAGATATTTCAAATCTTTTCGTTATTCCTACAAAACCATGATTTGTTCTATACTCTTCATAAAAACCATACTCCTAGGTTGTAAAATGCGGAAGATATGGGCACCTTGTTGATTTAAAATGCTTTTACTAAGATGATCAAGGACGCTTATCTCAAAAAATACTTGACATAATAAAACTTCAATAATAATTTTAGACTCCATGTTAGAAGATATATCAGAAATAATTAGAACATTCAACAGATCAGGTGAAATTTTGGAATAGCAGCGTAGGAAACACCCCTGCAAATTCCAATGCTCGCGAGGTTGAATTGAGATATTTGAAATCTGTTTCCAGATACGTATCAATCATGATTTGCAGCACATAAAAATCATATATTCCAGATGAGGTTGCGAGAAAATTATCGGGAAAATTACAATTATACAATGGCGCCTAACTCAGAAGCTTTCTAAAATTGAAGAAATATAATAACTTGATTTTCTAATTAAATATGCGTTTAATGCTCGGTTTTATAAAAGAAAAAAATTAATCAGCAATGATTCTGTTATAAAATAGCTCAGAGTGATTAGAATTAGTTAAATAGAATAAATTTACCCTGTAAGATGACTTGATTAGCAGTGACCGTTTTAATATTTATAAAACCCAATTGAGGGATCATATCCTCAATTTAACCAAGTATATCTGAAGAATTGTTGAAGATAATTCAGTTCTAATAATATTTTTGCATTCCATATTAATGAGTGCGTTCAAATTATTCGAAATTTTGATTAAACATTCACACAAATAGGATTGGAACAGCGGCAAACACACCTGCTTTGTATCTTGGTTACCAGTGTTCCTTTAAGAAAATCAATTAGAATATTCTAAATCAGTTTATGAAACTATTATTGAGCATATTTTGTAGTATCTGAAAATCACATACTTCTCTTGGATATACAGGAAAAGTATTAAAAAACAGCGTCTAGCTCAGGAGCTATCCAAGATAGAATTAAAAATGACTGTTTTAGATCATTTGGTTGATTATATATAATGTTCAATACAATTTAAACGGCTAGATTATCAGTTGGAATTTCGAAACAGCACCTTTTTAAGAAATACGGCAATTCCCAACTCGGTACATTTACATGGAGTCTCTGCTAATGACTCCCCAACTCGGCACATACGAGTATCTCAGGTACCTGCAATGATACCCAGCTCGGCACACTTGCAGGTAGTCTGGGCATTCTAATGTTTTCAAATAAAATAAAATCAATTTTATAGTTCCTTTTTTATAATCATACAAAATTTGACATACAATAATACAAAATCAAAAAATAAGTAGGCTGCATCATACAATAAAAATAATAATTTCAGCGTGATCGTGGATTAATCTCTCTGTCGTTATTACTCGATCTCTGGACTCGCTCATAATATGGAAAAATGCTTTGCACTTTCGATTAACACACCGCTACCTCACTTCACCAGATAAAAATTTTCGATTTGATTCACTGAATTTATGTTGTTTTACAATCAATAGTGTTTTTTCATGTTGGCTAGCTATAATTGGCGAATTGATTTCTTTGATGTTGTTGATTGAACTGTTAGATTAATAATAGATAGCTGCTGAATAAAAGATTTTAATTTATATTTTTCTTAGGTGTTAAACCGATAATAGGGATGGGTTTTTCTGAAAACACTTGTTTAAGATGTGCCGAGTTGGTCTTAAGAATTACCACCAACTCTTGACTGATGTCCCATCGGGAGATTAAATGTGACGAAGAAATACAGAATACTGTGAAGTGACCTTCAAAAAATTCGTGGAACAAAATTTGATAAATTGCTAAAAATAAAAAACTAAATGTTTCACAAAATTACAAATTCAGGTGTAGGTTCTTTCACCATCATCCTAAATAGGGCAGCAACTGTAAACACGTGTTTTGTTCTTTTTGGGACTCTTCAGTACACTAATGCAAGCTTTGGATAGTTGAATGAAAATAGAGTTGATACATGACATGCAGAGCTATAAATCTGCAGCGGTATCATCTACCATAAAGCAATCGAAGCCTGCCACTACAGTTGCATTATGGTAGATGGCACTGCTAGAGATTTACATCTCTACATGCCACGTATCAACTCCATTCTCATTGCCTTGCGGTTCACAAGTCCGACTATTTGGGGCTCGCTAGACTGTACTGAAGAGTCCCAATAAGGACGAAATACGTGTCTACTGTTATCGTCCTATTCAGGATGACGGTGTAAAAACCAACTCCTGAATTTGTATTTGTGTGAAACATTCAGGTTTTGATTTTCACAGTTTGGTACCATTTTAATTCCAAACCCAATTGAGATGTCATCCTTGGTATAATAAGAATATTCCAAGGTGTGTGTTTTAATAATTACTAAAGATAATAGGACGTCAATAGCAGTTGCGCAATATTTGTTACTAGATGCGTTTAGAACAATCAAAATTTGGATCAAATTCGTCTGCAATTTGAATTTACACAGCAGGAAGCACTCCTGCTCTGTATACTTGGATTCAAGTGCTCCCGAAAGAAGCACCACTTGAAATATCTGAAATCTGTTTCTGGATAATTATCAAACATTATTTTTAGTACGCAAAAATTAATATTTTTGTTAAAAATAGGGAAGAAAAGTCAGGAGGATTACAGATAGTAATTCACGCTTACAGTTTTCATCCCAATTATATAACAGTGCCTAACTTAGAACTTACTTGAGATTGAAATTACCTAACTAAAGGTGCATATAACATGATAAAAACAACTTAATATTCTGTTGAAATTTGAAAATAACACTGGGTTCTAAAAATGTCCTAATGTAACTTTGAAGACTAATAAAATTAAATCCATGAAAGATTTTATTACTATGCTGTCTTATTTTCAATGAGCATAAATATATCTATATTTCTAATCAAAATTATATGTCCAGATTCTGATACGCAGAAAATATAGGTATGGGACAAATTAATAACTGATTGCTATTTTTGCTTCTTCTGCAATATTTGATGACACCCATCTCAAAAACTACTTAGGAGAATGAAATTCCGGCGATTATTCCACTCATGTCAATTATATTGACAGATTTTGCATAGTTACAATGACAATTATAATAATAAATTCCTTGCCAACGGGAATTTACCTCGGTAAATTCCCGTTGGCAAGCGAGCTACCGCGATAAATTGCCTTTGTCATGGAGAAACAATACACAGTTCTAATATAAACAATCAATCAGCTCTCGGAAATGTCAAAATTTAATCGTTTTGGGAATGCATTTTTCACCGAAAGTAATGAAATTGAAAATAAAAAGTCCAAAAATACAAGAGTATATGGAGACAATTTAGTGCATTTTTCAATAAATAAGGTTAGTAGTTGCAATTAACATTATTTAATAGGTACTTATAGTAACAATTTCATTCGAGAAATATTCTCCACAAATACCACTCGCGACTTTAATTTTATCATAAATTTTTCTTTCAAACATTGATTACCTTTAAGCAATATCCTTCGAGTCATCTGCTCAGATGAAATCCCTCGAGCTACGCTCTCGTGATTTTCTCGGACAGATGACTCTCACGACGTTGCTAGGTAATCAATGTTTTCAAGAAAAATTTATTGATAAAATTACAGTCCCTTGTGATATTATATACGATTATTTCACTCATGTCAATTATACTGACAAATTTTGCATAGTTACAATGACAATTATAATAATAAATTCCTTGCCAACGGGAATTTACCTCTGAAAATTCCCGTTACCTCGGTAAATTCCCGTTGGCAAGCGATTTATTGCGATAAATTGCCTTTGTCATGGAGAAACAATACACAGTTCTAATATAAACAAACAATCAGTTCTCGGAAATGTCAAAATTTAATCGTATTGGAAATGCATTTTTCGCCGAAAATAATGAAATTGAAAACAAAAAGTTGAAAAATACAAGAGTATATGGAGGCAATTTAGTGCATTTTTCAATAAAAAAGGTTAGTAGTTGCAACAAACATTATTTAATAGATACTTATAGTAGCAATTTCATTCGAGAAATATTCTCCACAAATACCACTCGCGACTTTAATTTTATCATAAATTTTTCTTTCAAACATTGATTACCTTTAAGCAACATCCTTCGAGTCATCTGCTCAGATGAAATCCCTCGAGCTACGCTCTCGTGATTTAATCGGACAGATGACTCTCACGATGTTGCTAGGTAATCAATGTTTTCAAGAAAAATTTATTGATAAAATTACAGTCCCTTGTGATATTAAATACGATAATTTTTTACTTACTTGTACAAAGTACAAGAAAGTATTGTGAAACCGACAAAATTCACCTATCAAGATTTTGATGGAAATATCCATTTTGAGCATCTCTGAATCCATTTTGAATATTTTTGGCTTGATGTCGGTACGTTTGATGTGCGTGCGTTCGTTCGTAACTTGCAAATCTCAAAACTGGTTAAATGTATAATGTTGAAATTTAGTATTTAAGATTGGTATAGGGTCTAGTTGTGCATCTCGCCTTATAGATTTAATCGTCTGTACCGGAAGTACACTTTACTTGAAACTTTTTTCGAATTTGTCTAATAAATCCAGAATGATCAACCGTAGGATATTGAAATTCAGTACTTGAACTTGATGTTCAATCAGAATGATTTTCTGTTATATCTGTATGAATCGGACAAACCAGAAGTGCACTTTATTCGAAAAATTTTTTAATTTTTTTGAGTAAATCTAGAATGATCAGCCATAGCATATTGAAGTGTTTGAACTTGTTGTAGCATCAAAATAGTTATGCACTATTTTTGTATCAATCGGCTGAGCCGGAAGTGCAGTTTATATGTATAACAGACTTTCAGAATTTGCCGTATAAAACAATCAGTTTAATTGAAATGATATGGTAGGCAATGATAATCTGTTGTCAATTTTTTGATTTTGTTTGACATTGTACATGTCAAAATATTATTAAAATTATATTAATTATAATCTGAAGTGACAAAAAACTTTATTGAATAGATTTGTGTATGTATCAAATGATGTACAAGTAAGTCATTTGATGTTTACGTCGGATTTTTTTAATCTCTTATTAAAAGATACCGAAGTGCGAAATAATTAGAATGTTTGGTAAATTTGTTGGAATTTGGAAATGGCACGACAGAAAACATTCCTACCCTGTGATTTAAAGAAAGGACATCAGAATGGAAAGAATTGTGATATCTAAAATCAGTTTCCAAATACTTTTAAAATAGTTATTTGTGTATCAAGGCCGTGAAGGTTATCTTTTTTGATCGAATCTGTTGTTTGAATTCAGGTGAGACCAAAAAATAACTGTAGGCCGAGGTGCACACAACGTTTTTTAGGCGATCATTACGAGATAATTCAAAATCACATCATTTTATCTATTTATTTCTTAAACATTGCAATTGTGAATCTTAGTTGCCGTTGAAATTGTTTTATTTTATTGTCTTCTATCAAGTTGACATTTAACAAAAAATGCGTATTTATTTTTTGAATTGCAAGAACTACAGAGGTTGATGGAAGAATATATGTACTATTTAAGCGAAAACTGTTTCTTAAAGAGTTCATCAAGCTGTCCATATAGGTAAATATAAAGTGTTTATGAAATATTTTCTGACAGATCAGTCCCAAAAAGTAATATCTGACAGATCAGTCCCAAAAAGTAAAATTTGACAGATCAGTCCCAAAAAGTGAAAGTTCACAGCCGCAAATGAAGCCATAAATAGTTATTTGTGTATCAAGGTCGTAAAGGTTATCTTTTTTGGTCGAATCTGTTGTTTGCGGCCGAAGCGTAGCTGAGGCTGCAATTCAGGTGAGACCAAAAAAGAACTGTAGGCCGAGGTGCACACAACGTTTTTTAGGTGATCATCACGAAATAATTCAAAATTACAAAATTTTATCAATTTATTTCTAAAACATTGCAATTGTAAATCTTAGTTGCCGCTGAAATTGTTTTATTTTATTGTCTTCTAAACAAAGTGACATTTGTAAAAAATGCGTATCAATTTCTTGAATTGCACGAACTATGAAGGTTGACGGGAGAATATAATATGTATTTCGTCGAAACTGTTTCTTAAAGAGTTCATCAAGCAGCCCATATAGGTAGATATGAAGTGTTTATGAAATAGTCTTTGACAGATCAGTCCCAAAAAGTAATATTTGACAGATCAGTCCCAAAAAGTAAAATTTGACAGATGTGTACCAAAAAGTGAAACTTCACGGCCGCAAAAGGAGCCATAGAAACAACTTTTTTGTTATGATCGCCTAAAAAACACCTTTTTTGTCATGATCGCCTAAAAAATTATTTTTAGTATATAAAACTCAATATCTTAGTTGATAATACAAAAAAAACTAAGAGAACTACATGTATCTAGTAACTCACGTCGCATATCTTTCCTCAAATATATAATGCCACCTAACTCAAAACATATCCAAGATAATACAACCATGCAAACAGTTTTTGTCAGCCCATGTAGAGGTGCTTGTATCATAATGAAAACAACTGAACTAGCTCCTAGAATTTCAAAATGACGGTAGGTTCGAAAAATATCCTAATGTAAGTTTGAAACTTGATGAAATCAAATCCATAGAAGATTTTATTATTTTTTTTTCCTAATTTTCAACAAACATAATTGGATCTATATTTCTTATAAGAATTATATCTCTAGATTTTGGAGAGCAGATAATGTAGGTATAGGAACCGATAAGTACTTGATTGGTATTCTCGCTTTTACCACAAATATTTGAAAACGCTTAACTCAAAAATTGCTTGAGATAATGAGATTTCAACAACAATTTTTGATTTCCCGTTAAAAGATACGTTGGAAGCATTCAAAATGTTTGATAAATTTGTTGGAATTTCGGAATAACACGACAGGAAACACCCCTGCTCTGTGACTTGAAGAGAGAACGTAAAGAAGGAAAGAATTGAGAAATTTGAGATCTGTTTCCGGATACATATTGGGCATGATTTAGAGTATGTGAAAATCTATATCTCAGTTGAAAACAGGAGGGGAATATTAAGAGAACCACAGGTATAAATTCACGCGTAAATATTTCCTCCCTAATTATATAGCAGCGCTTTATTTATAAGCTACTTAGGAAAGAAGAGTCAAGATAACAGAGTTTTAGATTTCTTGAATGGATATGTGCTTAAAACAATTTGAATAAATCAAGTTCATCAGTGAGCATTTTGAAATGACTTCTCTTTAATTCCGATACCGATTGAGATTATCGTTCTTGCATCAATTAGAATGTTCTAAGCTGTGTATCTTAATAATTACTAAAGATAATTTAATTTGGATAGCACCCTATTCTGTAACTTGAATTCCAGTGCTCCTGAAAAAAATACCAATAGAGACATTCAAGCTCTGTTTAAGAATTCATATTTAGCATAGACTGAGGTATGTGCTGTATTAAAATTATTTATTTCTGTTGATGAATACAGAAATAATATTGAAAAAGTTGCTTGTCTACGTACGAAGCATTCACGTCAAATTATATTCCAATTTTTTTTATGGTCCGTTATTCAAGAAATAAGAAAGGTACTGGAATTGAAATAAAAATTCTAGATTTCTTGTTCAGTTTTGTTTAGATATGCATTTAGAAGATTTAAAATTTCGATCTAATTCGTCCGTGGTTCGAATTAGCACAGTTGAAAACATTCCTGTTTTGTAATTTGAATCCTAGTGTTTCTGAAAGGACCAATCTGGATATTCAAGATCTGTTTCAAGATTTATTAGGCATATTTTGTAGTATGTGCTATGTGAAAACCATTTTTATTTTTGTAGATGAATACAGATTCACATCGTTATACTACAAAATTTTTTGTGGTCCGTAACTCAAAAACTAAAAGAGATACTGGAATTACAATAACAGTTTTGGATTTTTTATTCAATTTTGTGTACATAGCAATTAGAATTATCTTGGGAACGGTTAATTATAATAAGTTTTCATCTCAATATTTCTGATGGGACAGTCAAGATGATAACATCATTCTCTGGGCTCTAAACAATGGTGAATAAATAGCATCAGAAACGACGATCAAAATTTGATATAGTAATTAAAAAGCTCCAGAAATAACACTTGAAGAAAATTAATAAAAACCGTGTTTACATTCAGCAGCCAGTGTTCAAAAAATCGACAAAAACTTCCTCCAGAATTATGAAAAAATTAATTATACGATTTAATCTGACTGCGCGTTTCTTAATTAAAAGATGTAACCAACTGAAATAAAATAAACCTTAGAACTTTATTAAATATGTATTACTAAGTAAGACATTTCTATAATTAATAGATTTTGTCTTGGACGCTGCGAATAGCTCAAAATTAAACTGAAATCAATATTTCAGTGTTTTTCTTTCGCGAAGTTTTCCTACAAATCTTTGGTGGGATTTTTATTTTCTAATATTTCCAGAGAGATAGCTTCACTACCAATTTATCATTCTTGAGTCGGTGGAACCACAAATATCTTCTCATGTTGAAAGAATAAATTAACAATAAGTTTGAATCGGATGACGGAATCTGGGCCAAATTCTTCCAACATTTCACCAATTGGAAGTCAATCAAATGTGGCCAATCACCCGTGCTAACGGTCATCAAACTATCGATTGGAGTAGTTTTTTATTTGACACAAGTTTTCGGGCAAATTTAATCATGAATCAATTTTTATTGTTGTTTTTAACGAATCAACTACTGTAATCAGCAAGATAATTATTTCAATTATTGTAATCAACAAACCGATAGTCATAAGCTTTCATTTGTGGTCATCATTTTCGTTGGCAAAAATGTATTTAATACAAAATTTCATCCCTCAAACTCGACCACTTTAAGCCCTCCATTTCATGATGAGTCCACAAAAAAATTAATTCCATTCCCAGCATTAATTGCATTAACAATTTTTGAAAAAATTCAATAGCAGGTTTTGATGATAAAGCAATTCATATTTGGGGTAAAATAAATCAATTTGGGGTTGAAATAACGAGGCTTAGAATTATATGCGGTTTGATGGGTGCCAAGTCCAAATATAATCATGATAATCGTTGGTGTTTATTGCACCCTCCGCTAGCAGAGCTGTCTCTGATGTCACATAGGTTGGAATTTGCCGCATCATTGATTGCAGGAAAGTTTTCCAACTTTCAAAAATAAAACGCACAAGATCACTTTTACTCTGTGGAGAAACTTTGGCAATCTTTTCAAAACTACATTTTATTATTCTCCCAAATTTAATGATACAAATTGCCATCTTTGATCATTCAAGAGTGAAAATAATGACTAACAATTTATTGAAACGTTTTGTTTTGTTCATTTTCATATTGCATCGCTGTCTCCAGCGGAGCCAAATTAATTGATAGAACAAATCAAATTGAAAAAAGTACACTTTTAAATTTACTTACCCGTGACAGTGAGAATAATGGGGAAATTCATTTTTGGGTCGGTATTAACTTGGCACTCATATTTCCCGGAGTCAGATGTCAGTGTATTTTTAATTTTCAGTCCCCAGTAATCAATATCTGGTTTGTGCACAACTTCGAATCGGTTGTCCGATGTAAATGTGAATATTCCTGATGTTAGGATGTGCAGATCGCGGGTGCGAATCCATGACACCTAAAACATATATAATTATTATTAATTTCAATGTTGATTGATTTTATTCAGAGTTCTATAGTAGTAATCGATATTCTTATTGTTATAATCATTTTTATCATTGTAATAATCAGATTTTAATTATTGTTACCAATATTTTTATTGCTTCAATCAACATAATAATATAACCAATGAAATAATTGTCATAATAAATACACAATTTTTTATATGCTGATATTATTGATGATGATAATGAATAATGATTATTACCGTAATCAATAATTCAGTTATTGTTATTCATGTTTATAATGTTATAATATATTTTTTATTATTGGAGCCAATATTTTCATTGTTTAATAAACAGAATAATTGCTGTGACAATAAATCTGTTAATTTTGATTCATAAAGTGATTGTTATAATAGCATATTCAGTTGTTGTGGTTGATTCTAATAAGACTATTATTATCGGAGCCAAAAGTTTATTTTTGTTGACAACATTATTATTATTGCTATTGCCATCATTATTGTAGTCAATATCATTATTGTCATAATCAACATATTATTTGTTGTAATCAACTCATTGATTGTTATTCAATTATTGTGAAAAACTTTTCTGTCGTTACAATATTACTATGATATTTTTTCAATATTTTTTCAGAAATATTATGATTAATAAACTCATCTTTCAATTTAACATCAACTGATTCGATCAAGTAGTTGTTCGTAACAGAAAATTGGATAATAAAAATCAATAAATCATTATGTTAGAGGTGCTCTAGTTAGAGTATCTGACTATTTTAATCAATTTATCATTATCGTCATCAATATTGTAATTAAAATTCTCATATAAAACACATAATCATCTAATCAATGACTACAAGAGCTTAATTATTGTAATCAATATGCAGATTGTTATTTATATTATTTCAATCAATCTTTTAATTATTCCCAACTCTATAATATTATAGAAATTAACAGTTTCTTTTACGATAATCTATACATTTTTTCAACATTCATTTATAAATGGATATTGTAACGAGAAGAACCCCATGAGGATAGATTTCCGGTTAAACGGTGGCATACGCAAGAAGAATCGTACCGCGTCAAGGACCTGGTGACGTCTGACCAATCGAGATTTCTCGAAGATTCGAGAAGCAATAGCCGGGGTATAATAATATTAATAATATGGTTTATTTTGCCTTCCAGGATTATTTCTGATACGAAAGGCCAGGGGTACATAAATCGGAGACAAAGCCGAGCGAAAGAATTGTTAGTAGCTCGGAGACGGAGCGCGCAGCAGTAAAAATAGTGAAACAGTGGTAATAAATAAGTGAAAAGCGGTGGAAATAATCAGAAGACAAAGTTGATATGAGAATAATAAATAGGTGCAGTACAAATTGTTGTAGCATATAGAGAAAATAAATTATTAATCCATGAACGAGTTTGATTTTCGTTACAATATGAATTTGTTTTAACGTTTGGACCTCAGTGAAAACATTGGAATGTCAAAAAATGGATAAATATTGTAATGTTCCCAGAAATAAAACACAAACGCTACTGACTAGAAATTAAAGTTCATCCAAGGATCAAAATAACGATAACTATTTCACACTTTAAAATGATACTGCAACATATTTACTTGAGAATAGTATATTCTACAACAAGTATTGGAATGGCCCTAATCCACACGAGCGAAAGATTTATAATCCGAGCCAAAGGCGAGGATTACGGTTCGCGAGTGTGGAATACGCCATTCCAATACATGTTGTAGACTATACTTTCTTTAACAAGGTTTTGGAAACTTACCAATATTTCAGAAGAAACTTTGGAAATGTTGAAATGTCAAACGTGAAGCCAGATAAAAATAATTGAATTGTGGACACGTAACCATAGTCACCAAAATCAACAGATTCTGATTCGTCGAAATGATTCTACAGGGTAGCAGAATGAATATTCTTACACAAGTGTGGAATGTGCCCTATTCCAACATAATTTTTGGTTATGAAATATACAAATTCCAAAACAGTGTTGAAGAAAAATTTATGTCAAACGATATTTATTTTGACCTCATATGTTCACTCTCCGACCGAGTTACTCTGTGGCCTATCGACTAAGCGACGCAATTCCTTATAAAGGCCGAGGGAGAGGTCTCATTTATTTACTTACCGGTAGTCTTAAAATGTTCTACCGTATTTCGAGAGGCTGCTAGATTTATTTTAAATATTCCAGACGTTAATTAAGGAGATTCGTTATGTAATCGCAACAAGCATGCTAAATGGATGGTGGACACAAGTATGATGACTATCAGAGCAACTAATATGTGTCAAGGATGGATGACGTCATGGAAATTTCTGGTAGTCCACTGAAAGTTTCTGGAATCATCGAAAAAGGGCAGATAAAGTAAGACAGTGACACAGTAATAGTGGAGTAGTGAGACAGTAAGACAGACAGTAAGAAGACGCAGTCGAAATATATAGTGTGTTGAAGTAATATTAGGTTAGTTGGTTACAGAAGCGAGCAAAAGTGATCTAAGCGAAGTGAACAAATGAAAATCAATAAGAAAAGTGATAAATAAAAAGAGAAACATCTGTAAATAGATAAGAAGCGGTTAACAAAAATAAGAAGACAGTGCTCGGTGCAAATCATTAATGAATCTATTTTTATTGATTTATTATTAATGTAAATCATTGTAAATCATTGTTAGAGAATATCAAATAGTGGTTAATCTCAGTTATTTAAATGTAGTCCAATGCAAAAATGAATTATTAATGCACTAATAAGTTCAAATTACGTTATAGTCATATGCAGAATTCAAATCAAAAAACTATTCATTTCTATTTTGATTTTTGTGATCAACATTATTATTATAATTGGTATCTCAAAATATATTTTGTATATTACAATCAATATCTTCATAATTGAAGTCATTATATAAATTATTGATGTGATCAACCAATCGAATGTAATGAGAAATTTGATTATTTTAATCAATAAAATATCCTACAATTTCAAATTATAATATAATTTTTCATCATTTTATTTGTTGTTATTATCACTTGTTAATAATGTCCAAAATTGCGTGATTAATATTTTTCGTCTTTATTGTTGTAGGCAAGTTTTCCATAATTTATATAAACAAAAAAATTAATTTTGTTATCCCTGTTTGTAAATAAATATCAACAAAAGTCATTATGATAGCTCTTTTTATTGTGTTTAATAAAGAAACAGTTTCTATTAATGATTATTATTGTAATCAACGTTCCTATTGTTATAATCAAGTTTTAATGATATATAATAAATGTATAATATGATCACTAATGCAATTATAATCGATATTTTCGTAATTTTTATTATAGGTTAATCAAATACCATCAATTATTATTTTTTATTATTATCATGAAGAAAATACAGTAGGTGGCTGAATTATTAGGGAAAGTACAAAAAAGCAAACCAATTTATTTTCAATGAATTTTTTCATGTGGAATAGTTACTGGTATCACTATTATTGATTTCGATGAGTAACAACATTGGTGGCTCGCGTCATTTTATTGTTCAGTTTTTTTTCTTACTTCAATGTCTAAATTGTACTGTTTTTACTTACTTGTAAAGTACATGTAAGTATTGTGAAACCAACAAAATTCACTTATCGAGATTTTGAGGAAATATCCGTTTTGAGCATCCCCGAATCCATTTTGACTATTTTCGGCTTGATGTCGGTATATGTATATGCGTTCGTTCGCAACTCGCAAATCTCAAAACTGGTTGAACGTATAATGTTGAAATTTTGTATTTAAGACTGGTATAGGGTCTAGCTGTGCACCTCGCATTATGGTTCCAATCGTATGAAACCGGAAGTACTTGAGACTTTTTTCGAATTTTTCTAATAAATCCAGAATGATCAACCGTAGAATGTTGAAACTCAATATTTGAACTTGATGTTGAATCAGTGTGGTCATCTGCTATTTTTTGTATGAATTGGCGGAGCCAGAAGTGCACTTTACTTGATTTTTTTTTTAAATTTTTTGCATAAATCTAGAATGATCAGCCATAGCATATTGAAATTTAGAGTTTGAACTTGTTGTAGCATCAAAATAGTTAATTGAAAATGAATAATTAAAAATTGCTGTTGAAATGTACATAAGTGTTAAAAATAAATAAGTGGAGAAAAGGTAACCTGCATTTTTATTTATCAAAATAGTTATCTACTATTTTTGTATCAATCAGCTGAGCCGAAAGTGCAGTTTATATGTATAACAGACATTACGAATTAGCGGTATAAAACAATCAGTTTAATTGAAATGATAAGGTAGGCAATGATAATCTATTGTCAATTTTTTAATTTTGTTTGACATTTTACATGTCAAAATATTTTTACCTAAATTTCATTTCGTAATCGTGACAAAAGCGACAAAAGTGGATCAGAACATGCTTTTTCATTCAAATTTGAAATTAATTTTCATTATGTTGGTCACACGGTCTAGCTTTAATTTAAGCGTCATTGAACTCCAAATATACATACTTATCAAAATTCTTGAAGGCATGAAAAACAAAATGATGCACTGAAATCTACGACTATCTGACGGTCTAAAAGTACAAGGAAATATTGTGAAACCGACAAAATTCACATATCGAGATTTTGATGGATATATCCGTTTTGAGCATCCCTGAATCCATAGACTATTTTTGGCTTGATGTCGGTACATATGTACGTATGTATGTGTGTATGTGCGTAACTCGCAAATTTCAGAATTCGTTAAACGTATAATGCTGAAATTTTGTAAAAAAGACTGATATAGGATCTAGGATCTTGATGTGCACCTCGCATTAAGGTTGCAATCGTCTGTACTGAAAGTGCACTTTACCTGATACTTTTTTTGAATTCTCCGCATAAATCTAGAATGATTAGCCATAGAATACTGAAATTCAGTATTTGAAATTGCTGCAGCATCCAAATGATCATCTCCTATTTTTGTCCCAATCGACTAAGCCGGAAGTGCACTTCATATTACAAACTTTTCGAATTTTTCTCATACATTTAAAATAATCAGTCGCAGAATATTGAGATTTCGTATTAAGCACTTTTATAGCATCTAGTTGTACACCTTGCATTATGATTGTGATCGGCTGAGCCGGGAGTGCAGTTTACTCGAAACATTTTTCAATTTTCCGCGTAAATCCAAAACGATTGAACGTAGAATATTAGAATACAGTATTCAAGATGATAGTACTGTCTAGATGCTTATATCCTATTTTCATTGAGATCGACTGAGTCGAAAGTGCACTATACTTGACGATCTTGGAATTTTGCGCATAAATTTGAAACTGTTAGCCGTAGAATCCTGGAAATCAGTATTTAGGAATGTTGTGACATAAGAATGATGACATACTGTTTCTATAGCAACAGACTAGTCGTGGAATGATGAGATGTTGTGTTTGATTATATATATCCAATGATGTACAAATAAGTCACGTGATGTCCACGTCAGATTTTTGCTTTATAAATTAATCAGAAATCCAACAAACATTTTTTTAATTAAAAAATTAGTATTTTCTTATGTAATTCATTGTTTTGGTACCTCAATTAGATATTCTTATATCCAAAAAAAAATTAATCTAGGCACAATAATTTATTGAAAAAAAATTCAGTAGAATTAAAAAGTACAAAAACTTATGAACTATAATTTGATCAACTATTGTAATTATTACATAAAACAGATAAATTGTTTCAATCATGATTTCCCCAATTATCATACACAAATCAAATGTGATCAAATTTTCCTGCCATTCTTAATAGAAATTTTCGTTTTAAGAACTGTTTATTATTCCAGAAAATATTATCCTTAATGTCCCATTCAGTTCGTTCTAATTTGTTGATTGATTTCAGTTGCCTTTAGTAGCGGCTACAAAATCGTTGGCTAGAACAGATAATATTCAAAAATAAATGTAGCGTATCGGTTTATTGGTCCTATTAGTGGGCATCGAATATCCCTAGATCGTCATTTGTAATGAAAATTGCAAGGATAGCGAAGCAAATGGGTTGTTAGACAAACTCGTCCAAGTTAAATTGGACATTGCTAGTAAAGGTGTAAGTTGTACCCATTGCAACGACTATAACATACATCGTCCTTGTATAAAGCGAAGGTATAGTCATAACCCCCGCGAGAACACTTCCGGAATATTGACCTTACTCAAACTTTTACCTACTTCTCACATAAATTGCTGTCATCATTTTCTTTCAGCGCCAACTTAACGAAAGATAAAATAAAGATAGAATAGCGAAATTTTTTCGATTCAAACGAAAACTTTTGTGTTTTATTTTGATGGTGGAGGTTAAATAAAAAATGATCGCGCGTTATAAAGTGTCACATTTTATTTATCATTGTCTTTTATTATTTTTGATCGATTGCCAAGAGTTGGAGACTGTACAACATATATTTTTCAACAAATGACCAAATGTCATATTATATGTTCACTATTCGACACTTTCTTGCACTTAAACTCGTTTTGACATTTATCAAAAGATGAAACGTTCATCTGTTAGCATTTTCGTATATGTGCCTTGTGACTAGCGTTTCGTCTAGATGATCAATTTCATAATTTATTGAATATTTGGATTTAGTTCAGTTTATAGAAATAACAATTACTGCTCTTTTGATTTATTAATGAGTATCCCGCATTTTCTATTATCTTCCCAATACTAAATATTGTGTCAATAAATACTGAATTATTTATTAAGTTGACTGAATAATTTATTTACTCTAAACACAATACGGTTTATATTTTCAATGAATAATTATCAATTGAATGAAAATTATTCAAATGAATACAAACGAATCATTGAAATATGCAATTATTTTAAAAACTTTTAATAAAGATGCAACTGTTTCATTGAATAATTTTGTTTGAATATATTATTTTATTGAAGTGCTAGTCAATATATTTGAAGCAGAGGCAGAATCAGTAACGATCACTACAATTAATTCTGTAATTTTTCGTGCTTTATATTTGACAAATCGAATTCAACAACGTCTTCAATCTTCATGTTGATTTGTGATAAAATTTTGAGCAAGATTACTATATTTATCACGACATTTATTTGTTTACATTTCAACACTATTTTGTATGTTTTTTGTTCAGGAATCGGAAGTTACATCCATTCAGTTGTTGAACACATGTACACTCTTTACATAAATTCATGTAAAAATATATAACTGTAGTATTTACGCGTAATTTTCTATTTTGTGTGATCGGAATTTCAAATTATAATTGCCACTACACGTCGCTTTTACAAAATCATGCAAATTCTGTTTGATTTATTATAGCAAAGATTCGAATTGACATCTAACTCATGTTTAAGTCAGGAGGTAACTAGGAAGCTCCAAACGGATGGAAAATGTCGAAAATCAATTGACAACTCGGGTTATTATTTTATACTTGTCAATTTTAATACGAATTCTTCAAATTCAATATTTGTTCCAGGAATTTCTCTTGAAATAGGATGAGGATGCTGGTATCATTATATATTAGTAGTTTATCGCTGTGAATATGACGGTATTAATTAGTATCCGCGACCTACCGCACGACATAGAACAAAACATACCTCCTACAATGCGCTATGAGACCCCGAGCCCTGAAATTATGAATGCAAATGTTTAATAGTTAATCACACGTTGCCACAAACAAGACCGGTAATTATAATTTAATTAGGAATTTATATTTATGCTCCAGCCACACAGTTATCGCTCTTTTGCTCTCCGTGCTTCGTTATGCTAATTACTTTCTACCACTTTCAACGCACATGTCTTCTTCGTCGCAAGATTTAACACCTACCTTCTTTTTCAGCATATTTTTTCTCACATACTTGAAAAAAACTTTAACAATACGATTTTTTTTTAAATGGTAACAGTAACGGATTTGTTGCTTACTATAACGAATTGATTGTACGTTGATTACAACAATAAATCCTTGGAAACAATAAATTTATGGATGGTTTGATGACAACAATTGATTTGTTGATCATAATAACGAATTACTTGATTACAAATATTATTCACTTCATTACAACCAAAAATTTGTTGATTAACGATGATTTCTCTATTGCTCTAGATCTGTTGATTGTAAGAATAGATTTTTTGATAGCTACATACAATTTGTTGCTGTCTCAAATTTGTTGTTTGCTGTGAAGGGCTTGTTGATTATGACAGTTATTATGTTGATTACAATAATCAATTTGTTAATACACTTATTTATACCTCGATTATGATTGATTTGTTGATTATTTTAATGAACTTCATAACAAAAATTAATTTGTTTATCCAAGCAACAGATTCGTTGAATACAGCAACAAATTAAATTACTACAGCAATCATTTCGTTGGTCACACAAATAACTGGTTCAGTATTACAATAAATCAATTATTGACAAATATTATTGTCCAGTACATAATTCAGTTTGTTGACTAACGTTTGGCATCTTGATCATTTTAAATTTGTAGATCGTTACATATTTTGATAATAACAATGCATACTCCTATCACCAAAACGAGCTTGTTGATCGGAATAAAAATCAGTTGACAACATTAAATTGCTTGATTAAAATAGATTTGCTATAATTTCCTATAACAACAATTAATTGGTCAACTACCGTGAAGAATTGGTCAATTTCAAATCATAACTCAATATAACGATCACAAAATAAGATTTAATCATTGTAGAGACCGATTTGTTGATTACAGCAAAAAATTACTTGATTAAAACAATCATTACTTTGATTACAACAACCAATTTGCTGATTAGAACTATGAATCTTTTAAATAAGATTGACTTATTGATTGTTCGCAAATAATCGTTATAATGACGAATACTAATTATAGAAGTGATTTCGTTAATTAAATCAATTAATTTCTTGATTACGATAAGTAAGTTGACTGTTGCGAAGGCTTGTTGCTGTCAATGTCTATTGGAGTGATCAAGTACCAGTTCATAACAATAATTTAATGAATAACAATCATCAATTAGTTGATCACAACGATGGATTTCTTGATTAAACTGAAATTGTTGATAGTTACAATACGTTCTTTGATGACAACAATTGATTGGTCTATAATAATGATAATACTAATGATTTTCAATGATAAGGCTAGTTTCAGCCATACGCTGCTCTTCCACCTAATCTAATATAAACCAATTAGTTGATTAGGACAATCATTGTGTTGATCACACATTGTTCGCATAGATGAATTTGTTGGATTTTATTATAGACCGTCAGATAGTCGTAGATTTGAGTGCCCCATTTTGTTTTCTCTGCCTTTAAGAGTTTTGATGAGTATGTATATTTGGAGTATAATAATGCCAAAATTAAAGCTAGACCGTGTGGCCAACATAATAAAAATTAATCTTAAATTTTTATAAAAAAACATGTTTTCATCCAATTTTCTCGCTTCTGTCATGTTTACGAAATGAAATTTAGGAAAAAAAGAGTCAGCGAAAAACGATAGGCAGAAGTGATCCACTTGGCCAAGGGTTTGGAATGAGGGCTCGATTGTGCAAAAAAATTATATCAATTATTCACGTTCTTCTCGTTTCTGCCGTTTGGCCGTATGAAAGTTGATATCATGAGTATCTCGTAGAAACGAATGGCATAAGTTTTTCGAATGACCAAGTCAAGATATGTACGAAAACATCTTGCGAAAATTTGAATGTTTTCGTGCATATCTTGACTTGGTCATTCTAAAAACTTGTGCCATTTGTTTCTACGAGATACTCATGATATCAACTTTCATGTGGCCAAATGGCAGAAGCGAGAAGAACATGAACAATTGATATAATTTTTTTGCACAATTGAGCCCTCATTCCAAATCCTTGGCCAAGTGGATCACTTCTGCCTGTCGTTTTCCGCTGAATCTTTTTTTCCTAAATTTCAATTCGTAAACATGGCAGAAGCGAGAAAATTGGATGAAAACATGTTTTTTTATAAAAATTTAAAATTAATTTTTATCATGTAGGCCACACGGTCCAGCTTTAATTTTGGCATTTTTATATTCCAAATATACATACTTATCAAAACTCTTAGAGGTTGAGAAAACAAAATGGGGCACTCAAATCTACGACTATCTGACGGTCTATTACATCAATAAGCAATTTATTAATTACAATATTCAGTTCACTGATTATAATAATAGAGCTATTGATCACAACCATTATTGGTTGATTGGAGACACAAATTGGTTGATTGCAACAATCATTGATCTTCAATTTTGACAATCGATTTGCTAATATCACAATCAATTTGTAGATTGAAGCAGAGAATTTTTTATTGTAACAATTAATAGTTGATTAGAACTATACTTCATGATTTTCAATTGTTACAATGGATTATTATGTTCAAATAAAACTATTCCAACTTTGAGAATTGTTTATATGATATTATCAATTAATTGCCATTGATTACAGTAATTTAATATTGTGAAAAATGTATTATTTTAAAGCAATACTTATTCTCTTGATTACAATAATAATTTTTTTCATTGCAATTAATATGTGATATTTAAACATTTACACCGGAGGTGGGATAAAGTTAATTGGAATTATGTAACAGTTTGCCTTACCCACCTACAACAACAATAGGAGAGTTAAACTCGGAAATGCATTTGAGGGATGGGAACGCTATGCTACGCTGGAAACAGCTTACAGTATTCATTGTAGTGATGGTAATTGTATCAACCTTGCAAATAAATTTTCTACAGCGTGATCAAAGATGATTGTCCGTGCCGCCTTGTTCTGACTTTTTCTTTGCCGCCTGCTTGAGATAGTGATCTTCAAGTGACAGATGACAGTTCCTCTGAAAACACTATCCAACTTGAGAATTTGGTAGAATAATAATAAATTTGCAATAATACAGCTATTCACTTGATTCCTTCTTTTTCTGCATCAGATTATGGATGAATTCGTCATAAAATATGTCATTGTGTTCTTGAAATGTCGGTAATGTAGTTATCAAAATAAATAAATTTATATTAACTTTATTCCATCAAGATAGTTTTGATCATAATGCAAACTTTTGCCAGTTACGTGACAGACAATCATTATTGATCACTCTGTATATATTTTATTTTATTTGCTTGCAACAAAAGACTCGTTGATTGTAAGAAGTTAATGTGTTGAATACGATAGTTTTGAAGATTGCTACAATTAGATATTGATTGCAATAATATATTTTCACGATTGCTATTCGAGTAATTGATTTTAAGAATAGATGTTTGATCACACTAAGGAATTTGTTGATGAAGATTGTATTTTCAAATTTGCATTATTCGAAAAATGAATAAATTTGGTGAAAGCACCCACTTAATTTCATTTTCTGGCCAGAAAAAAAAAATTAATAAACTCAAGAAATAATAATTTTTAATTTTCGCTAATCAAGGGGGTGCGAAACAATCGTAAAAGCAAGAATTGAAATTTCAAGTTAGTCTTCTAATTAAGAAAACAACCCAATTAGGGTTTAATTATTTCTCGTATAGGCTTTGCTACGTTCATCCAATTACTTTGTATTGAATAAGTACCACACCCAATTTGTATACGCACCACGGTAGCATGGAACGAAACACGGAGCTGTACTCTCAAGCTTTGGAGCTTTCAGATTGATTCGGACGCCGTCATGTCAAGGGACAGCGAGCAATTGGGATTTACTCCAGCGATTTCTCCTTTTTCAACATTCAAGAGTTTCCATCCGCTTTATTAGATTCAGCGATAAGGGACGATATTCTGTTATTATTATTACATTTGCAAAAGCGCAACGGACGCCCAAAACGAATTTTTAATGCCTTGTTATTTTGTAAGAGATATTTGTCATTTTATCTCGGTTTGAAGCGAACAGATTTATACAATATTACCGGAGATTTACAGAGACAAAGTAAATTCATTTAATGATTTATTTTATGGATCATGATATTAAATTTGAATTAATGATGACGTTCATATACCTAAATACATACTATAAATTATTCGGACTAATTAAAATTGGTCATCCAAATGTCATGCTTCATTTCGAACCTTGTAAAATTCAGTTTATTCATCAAAACTATCAGGTCGAAACAATTTTCATTTAACTGGCTGATTGCAACAATGTATTCATTAATTGTGACATTTTATCGAGAAAAAATAATAGCCTGATATATAATCAGAAATAACAGTTCCTTAAAATTAAATAATTATTGGTTGTAACTGTCAATAATGAATTAGTAAACAAGACACTTGATTACAACAATTACCAGTCGTCAAGCTATGGTTACTCTTAGTTTTTGTCAAGAATACGGAACAGATTATATTTGTTGTTTGAGATATAATTGTTGAATATTATATGTTTTCTTTTTGTCGTTAAGAACAATCAATTTGTTGATTACAGCAATGAATTGGTTGATTACAACATTCAAACTACTGATACCTCAAAAAAATACTTATTTACGACAACCATTAATTGATTATAATACAGTCACAATTGTCACAAATTGTATTGTTAATAATTCATAATCACAGGTTGCAAAACAAATATTCATTTTATGAACTAGTACGTACACTATCGCTCACAGTTACTCGTACTGAATGACTTCCTATCCTAGCTCACGCTCTTATATACCTAATCCAACAATGGGCCAACATTCAATTGTCTAACAGTTGATGCCTGGCAACCACTGAACATCTAGTAACCGTAAGCTGTCAATAACGTCCAACAATTGAACATCGACTTGGTAAATACTAACTAGAATTACAGTTATAGCGAATTCAAACAAATAATTATGTGAACTAATTACTTGAAATATCTCACATTTGTGGATATACTAAATTTTTGATCACATATTTACTGATTACAGCAAAGAATTTTTTGATACCTACAAATGATTTGTTGATTGCAGCAACATATAAGTTGATTATTACATTACTGCTATCGATTAAAAGACTAGACTTCTTAACTGAGATAGGTTTGTTGATTTTTATTATAGATTTTTTGGCAACAGCAATTAATGCATTAATACAAATAAGTTCATTGATAGCCTTGTTGATTGTTATTTTGATGATACTGATAAATTCATTGATGACAGTAACGGAGATAGATTGTAGCAATAGTCACATTGATTACAACAATAATTTCATCAATTACAAGAATTGATCTTTTGATTGTTGGATTTATAGCAATAATTTTATTATTAAAACCAGCGATAAGATACTTGTTTACAACTATTTCAATAATAACAACAATAAATTATTGATTGAATTAAAGTTGTCGATCATCACACTGTGATTATGATTGGTTCATTGATTACAGGGTCAAATTTTCTGATTGCAATAGGTTTATCGGCTGTAACAGCAGATTTTCGTACAAAAATAATAAACCAGTTGATGTCAGTAGTTGAAAAAAGAATTAATCACGCCTTTCACCCAATACGGCTGTGGCAGACACTCTTAGTGCACTCAGTGTATTGATTGATACTTCTTCAGTCTTAGAGTGTGACTTATCAGTCGTCAAGTTACAGGATATACATATTTTAATTCAATGAAAATCTTATTGACTTTTCGTCCGTCGGTGAGATAACAATCATTCCAGTGATTTAAACAATTGTTTTGTTGATTGGAATAGATTTATTTGATAGTTACAATGCTTTTAGATGACAACAATCACATTAATAGATATTAGCAAGGAAATTATTGGAAACAATAAACATTTTTTGATTACAATAATAAATCTGATAACTACGATGTATTCGTTGATTGTTACAATTGATTATTTGATAATTATAATCAATCTGTTGATTATAAAAACAGAAAAGTTGTTTATAAAATTAATTAGGTTGATTACAGCAATTAGATTGTTGATTACAACTCTGGATCATTGTAGATTTGATGATAGTTGCAATAATTCTACTGGCAGCTTCAATCAGTTCATGTATATAAGCAACAAAATACTTGCTTACAGCGATCATTCTGTCGATTACAACAATAAATTTGTTGATTACGATAAGTTTAATAACAACCGGTTTATTGATTTGTCATGTTGCGTTCTACGATAATAATCACTTTGTTGATTACAGTAACAAAATACCGGATTCCAATAGATATAATGCATTGATGATTTGTTGATTACAGCGTTGACTTTTTGACTACGCTAGATTCACTGATTGTAACAACTATTTTCTGTTGACTACAATGAATTATTCGATAATGCCAATCGTTTATTTGATTACAACGATGGATTTATTCCATTTAATTCCATGATTACGATCTATTTCTTGGTTGCTGCAATAAAATTGTTGGTGTAACAATACTTCTTCAACTCCAACAATTATTTTGTAAATAACAACTTTAGAATCGCTAATAGAAACGCGCTAATTATAGATTTTAATAACTTTTTTGATTATAGCAATGAAAATTTATTCGATTACATTATACCAAATGATTATTATCATCAATATGTTGATTACATAATATTAGAAATGATTATGACAATGGAATGACTCATAGAAGTGATGAATTGTTGATCATCACAATAAAATACTTGTCAACAGCAGTTGAATCATTATTTTGGATTATATAATAAAATTATTGGTAGCAATATATAATATAGATCGCAACAATTGTTTGGTCGATGACAACACTCCGTAATGATGGTAATCAAAGTTTCGTATGAAATTTCTCATCATTATCCTGTTTTGTTCATAGTAATCTACTTGAAGTTGATATAATAATGCTTGTTATTGAACTGAACAGTATTTGCAGATACTAATCAACTTGCTGACAATTGTGTTCGAATAATTAACTAATCAATCGACCCTCTCATCTAGAAACTGACTAGAGCACTTCATTTGAGCCCTGTTTACATTTTACACATCCAATTCAGGAATTGTTAACAACAGAACTAAATTCCACGAATGTTATGAGCTTTCTATGCTGCTTTATTCACTTTAATATCATATATACTTTAATTTCATTTTGTTTGTCTATTTAGATAATGGAAAATGTATACACAGACGTCATCCGGAGATAAAATTTATATGTAAATATCACAATACCACGAATGTAGCGTCAGAGAAAACAAAGGTATCAGCGTTAAGTTGATTCCAACTCAAATGTTTCAATGAAAACAAATGATATATCTGCATCTTATACACAATTTTCATAATGCAGTTGTTTCGAGAATGTTACAGAATAAGTATATCAGCAATGTTGTATCATGTACAATTCTATTTTGGCCACTTTCATTGATATTACAATTCTCACTTGAATTAATCTGCTTCTCAGTATATGTGAACCAGCGTTTTGGCTCGTTATTATTTAGGGGGATTTATGGTATAATTGTTATGTTGGTGACAGTGATATGTGATTGGTGATCATTTGAAGTATTGACCCTTGGAAATACAATAATAATTTTATAATACAGCTTACTTTAGTATCAGCTAATGTTGAATTAATACCTAAAATACTGTTCTGAGACAACCTCGAGATTGATTATCAGCAGCTGACAAATAACACACATTAATAAAACAATTCGTGACTAATAGCAATCAATATCTGTTTTTTGATGATTATTGGTGATTTTATTCTGATTGCAGATTTCTAAAATATATTTATGATCAATTTACCGCTTGCCTGAATTTGGTAGCAGGGAAAAGCCGACCTTATATTTATATTCCATCAATAATCTCGTATATCCTTAAGATAAAATGTCAATATTGGTTTGTAGGTTTTCCGTTTTGTTCCGTGGGTAGAATTACAATTTTGTGTCGGAAATTATTACCAATAAAAAGTTTCAGGTCTGTATATATTCAGAAGGAGACATCTCCCTATTGGGAATACGATACGGCTATAAGATATATTCACAACCTTCGGCCCGACACCCTTAAATGTGTGATCCGGATTTTAAGCTACCCTCAACGCAGCAGATTCTGAATTCTTCACTCACTTTTTATATAGAAAAATTTACAATATTCTAATCAATATTTTATTACTGTCTAACATTTTATTGTTGTAATCTATAATTAATTATTGTTTATTTGTATCAATATTTCATTTTTGCTTGCTTGCTGCTTTCAGTAATAAGTTTATTGATACCACGAAAACAGTGCTTGATTGTATCAATCAGTTGGTTGATTACAACAATAAATTTTTTGATTGTCACAATGAATTTTTTAATTGTAACAATCAATTTATTGATGGAAGCAGAGCATTTGTTGATTATAACAATAATTCCGTAGATTACAACAATATATTTAATGTTGTATGTTCAATGATTGTTGTAATATGGAAGTTAAAGGTCGTCGAAGAAATTGTGTATGCAATACGACCGTAAACAAGCATTGTGACATTCGACCAACAATTTTGGTGACTCGGCAAGACTTGTCACCAAATATTTACACTTTTTTTGCAAATATTACTATTCACTAATTGTTACAATGAGAACAATCGATTCGTTCATTAAAAGTAAGAAAACATTTGATCATAGCATTTCATATATTATATCAATCAATTTTTGATTACAATAATTATGTGGATTATTGCATAGAATCTTCTGATATCTGAAACAGTCATTGCTGTAATCAACATTGTACTGCTGTAATTGATGACTGTTAGTTTTTCTGATCAATATTCTCTTGTCATTAATAATTTACAGTTTTATGACCGTTTTAGTCAATTTTTGATTGATTGTTGCTTCAAGTATCTATTATCATTTTATTCATGGTATTTCCAGTTATCAATTTGAAAATACTGTTATTGAAAATTGGTTGCTTAGTTTTTCTGTTGTTGTTATCAATACTTAATGCTTTTTGATTGCTTTAATCAATGAATTGATTGCTACGATCAACCAGGATATATTATTGTAATGAATGTATTTGTTGCTGCGATCAACATTCAATTGCTGTAATTAATAATTAATTGTTTCCAGTTATAATAATCAATATTCTTGCATTGTTCCTTGATTATTGCTATCAAAATTTTTCGTTGTTATAGTCAATAAATTGATTGTTCCAGAGGATGTATCAATTGTTATCAGAGGCGTCAGTTGTGCCCCGAACATAATTCTTCAAAAATAAGACCAATTTCTTCAACAAAATATTTTATTAGAGCTAATCCACAATCAATAATCCACAATCCATAATCCACCATTCTATTTTGGATTGGGAATAAAATTGTGGATTTTGGATCAGGAATTGTGGATTTTTGATTGGGATTAGGCTTTGGATTGGGACTGAGTTTCTGGTTTTGAATTGGGATTGGGATTGTGGGTTTTGGGTTGGGATTGGGTTTCTGGATTTTGGATTTTGGATTGGGATTGGGATTGTGGATTTTTGATTGGGATTAGGATTATAGACTTTCGATTGGGATTGGGGTTGTAGAATTTGGGACTGGGATTGGGTTTCTGGATTTTGGATTCTCGATTGGTATTGGGATTGGGATTGTGATTGTGGATTTTTGATTGGGATTGGGATTGTGCATTTTTGATTGGGATTGGGTTTGTGGATTTTGGATTTTGGATTGGGATTGAAATTGTGGGTTGTGAATTGGGATTGGGATTAAAATTGTGTATTTTGGATTGGGATTGTGATTGTAGATTTTTAATTAAGATTGGGATTAAAATTGTGGATTGTGAGTTGGGATTGAAATTGTGTATTGGGATTCAAATTGTGGATTAGGATTAAAATTGTGAATTGTGGTTTGACATTGAAATTATTGATTGTGGATTGTGGATTGGGATTATGATTTTGGATTGTGAATTGGGATCAAAATTGTGGATTACGAATTTTGGATTGCGGATTAAGATTGATATTGTGGATTCTTATTGAGGATTGTAGATTGTGAATTAGGATTAAATTTGTGGATTGTAGATTAGGATTGAAATTGTGGATTGGGATAAAAATTGTGTATTGAAATTCAAATTGTGGATTGTGGATTGCGATTGGAATTGTGTATTGTGGATTGGGATTGAAATCTATAAAAAAGAGAAGTACGATAAAGAGAGGGAGGTAGGAGGGATTGTTATCATCATATTTTGCTATTGTTGTGAACGTTTAATGACTGTATAATCAATAATTCATTTATTGTGATCAATACTTTGATTGTTTTGTTCAGTAATTTATTGTTGATTGATAGCTGTTATCATATTAAGCTATTGTATTCAATGAAATAAATTGATGTTACAATCAAAAAATAGATTTCTGATTTCAAGATTGTGATCGCCGTATTCTATTAACACGGAATTGCTGCCGTTAGTAATTAATCAACTTCCAAGTTATTGTGATCAATATTTAATTATTATCATCAATTATTTATGGTTTTTCGAATATTGTAATGCATAATTTATTTTTGTTTAATCGTTGTCATCAATACACTCACTTAATCGATTGTTCATTCATGGCCAGTTTTCGCTTTCGCTTAAATTTAAAGCTTCACTTAAACAAAAAATATCTAATCAAAAAAATGACAGCAATGTTACTGTCACATTTGACATTTGAGCTTTGATACAATATTATTCAGTTAGGTGACAACTAAAATTTAACTATTAGAGTTTTAATATTGAAATTATCACTCATAAGCCAAAATTGTTGTTACAAGTTGTGATCAATTTCTCAGATTATTATCAACAATAATTTATGGCTTTTCGATTGTGATAAACAATAAATTATTGTTATCAATATTTTATTGTTATAATCAATGAATCCTCTGTACCAATTGGTAAATCGATTGTTCATTTTAATATAATTATGTTGCTATCAAGTTATTTTATGAAATTTGCTCCTTCTTGGGATTTCTCGTTCGGAAAACGATTATTTTACCTTCAAAGATGAGTCTCCAAGGCTGTGATAACAACGTAACTAACGTAGTATATAGACCTCCTAATTCAATTATTCCGTATGCTCATATCATTGACCTGATTAGCATCAACACTGAACTTCAGCTAAGCAAATACATTATTTCAATTAATATACATCCGACATTTAGCTAATTCATGTAAACGACGTATATCATTGAGAATTCACTTCCAAATCTGTGCAAATATTTGCATTATCCATTAGTACTCAGCTCTGTAATAATTATTACCTGAATAATCAACACTGCTTGTGAGAAAAAACTGGTTTTAATAATAGCAACAATTAATTGGTTGATTATGATAACAAAAATAAAATATATTTGGAGCTTTCAGTATCACAAAAATTCACTTTCATTTTTATTTTCGTCTGTGTTAATGTAACAAAAAGTTAGTACAACAGTTTAGGTTTATCGTTCTCAGCGTATCTTGAAGGTGTTTCTCAGGTAAAGGGAGTGGATGCTCCGTTATCTTAGTAGAGAGGCCCTAATATACCATTATGTACAATTAGTCTAGCTTTTGTTGTATATCCATGTTTGCGGGAAATGTCCCTATGCAGTCATTCCCCACAACCGGCAATTACATCTTCATCTTCACAATCTGCCGCTTTCAACAGGAACGCCAGCACAAACAGAAGCGCAATCTTTACCTCTACACTGAATAGTTGAACCGTTATCTTATAATATCGAATATCTTTCAGTAGTACTATACTGGAAGATTTATTCATTGTTACGTTTCTAATTAATTGAATTTGCTTCTTCAATATAAATTCTTGTTATTAGATGTAGAATGGATTGTTTACAGATAATGATTGGGGAAAAGGAGAATAAGATGAATCTGCGCATAGCGACCTGCTAATTAGTGTAATTACTGATATCAAGATCTGTTATTTGATGCAATTCGAGCCCTGTTTCAAACCAGTTAACTCTACCAACAAAAATATGTTTTTCTGAAAGAATTTAGTCCATTTTCGGGCAAAAATTAACTTTTTTATATTAAATTAGATAACATTCACCTCCGTTTCACAAATTGCGTAATATTTTGATTAACCAAAAAAAAAAAATCTGAGCATTTTCTATTATTGCCAAAAATACATATAATAATCAACAAAAATTGAATCAAAAATTATTCATGTGTTACATCGTTTTTTCGATTATTTACCTCCTTGATTAGTTTCAATATATTGCCAACTGATGTTTAGAAATTACTTAAAGTAAAATTTTGGCTGATTCTTAGATGACGACCACGTAACTCAGAAACATTTCTTATATGCTGCGATCGGAGCATTTTTCTCATATTATATGCTATGAGGTTACAATCGGCAAGGGATCTGAATTTTAGACGTCCATTTTGAAAGTGGATTGTTTCCCAACATCCAACTTTTCACCATTCCAGCTATATGATAAGCGGCATCATCTTGTAGTCCAGTCAATTTGGACAAATAATGACCCAATCTATCGAATAAATGATACTTGTTATTATTTTTTTTTTTTTGCGAAAAACTCATATTGTCAAATCTTGGTGCTCCAGGATATATCAAAGACCAAAGATCAAAAACTTCGTTCTTGACTAGTTTCTCGCAAATATCTCATTTTCTAACGGTTGTAGAGCATTTGGGGTTATAAGTAAGAATTAAGTACACTCTTTTCTCTACAAAAAAGATTAAGAGACTCATTTGCGTATCTATAACCATTAACGAGATATCGCACGTAGAAGTACGACCTAACGTTTTTAATGGAAACTATAGCTAATATAACGACGATATGGAATGATATTTCTAATATTTTACTTTGTTGCAAAGTTGTGATACATTTATACACCTATTTTGAGACGAATATCCATTTTGAGCATCCCTGAATTTATTTTGACTATTTTCGGCTTTATATCAGTACGTATGTATGTATGTAGCTGGCTGATCTCAAAACCCATCCAATGTATAATGTTGAAATTTTGTATTTAAGACTGGTCTAGGGTCAAGTTATGCACCTCACATTATGACTGCAAGCGTCTGCACCGGAAGTGCTCTTTATTTGAGACTATTTTTGTATTTTTCGCATAAAATCAAAATGGTTAGCCGTAGGGTATTAAAATTCAGTATCTGAAATCTATGTAAAATCTTAAAGGCTATCTTTTTTTCTTGTACTAGTCGGCTGAGCCAGAAATTCAAATTCAAAACAATTAGCCGTAGAATATTGAAATTTTGTATTAAGCACTTCTATAACATATAGTTGCATACCTCGTATTATAATTGCGATCGGCTTAACCGGAAGAGCAGTTTACAAAATAGTTTTTCGAATTTTTCGCATAAATCCAGGACGATCATTTGTAGAATCTTGAAATTTAGTATTTAAAGCAATTGTAGCATTCCAACTATAACTTCATATCTTTTTAGCCTTGCATTCTATCCCAATGGTGATGCGAAAAAGAATGCATAATTGCGCGACGGTGCACATTGTACGCGCAGTATCTCATTTACGGTTATAGATACGCAAATAAGTTGTACTAACTTTTTTGTAGAACAAAATTTATATTAAATTTTTGTTAATGACCTCAAATGCTCTACGACCGTTGGAAAATGAGATATTTGCGAAAAACTGGTCAAGAACGGCGTTTTTGATCTCCTGAAGCACTATGATTTGACAATATGATTTTTACACACTCTTTGTACGCATGTATTCAATTTGAGATCTTAAATCCTTTTAAAGGATGTTAATGTATCTATCAAGGATCATGATGTCATCTACGAAGCATAATTTATCATCTCCAGTAGTTAACATGGATTTCCAAATCATCGCAGAAGCCGAAATCAACGTTCTCTTAAAGATAGTCGAAAATTTCCGGCTGGAATATGAAAAAGTAAAGAGCTATGCAATCTTTTTTATACTTCAAAATAACTATCCTCTATTCAAAAAAAAATTATGATGATGCGTTTATAATAATAAGTCGATTCCTTGGAGTCTAAATAATTACTACAGCTTTCAACTCATCGTTGGTGCTAAATCGGTGTCCATGCAACGCTTGTTTCATGTCACAAAATAATAATCCCAGAGAGCAATATCTGGACTGCAGGTTGGATGATCAAGCTGTTTAAGTCAAAGATCTTTTTAATCATCATTCCCACTATCTCCACAGTGTGCACAGACGCACACTTTTACTGAACATCCCTCGTCATTTCTCGCGAGCTTTTTGCTTGAGATAGAAGGATAGTTCGAGAAGCTCTTGTTTGGAGGCATAGATAACGCTAGTATAACTATAATTTTATTATATTAATTTTTTGTTAAACTTTCAAGTGGCGCTGTGCGAGGTTTTAGGCTTGTGTGTTCAGTAAAGTAAACAATTTTTGTCTGTCTTAAGAAATAGATGAAATTGAAGCTAGTGCTGTGATTGAGTACTTTGTTTCGAGAAGTTTAAGACCGACAAAAATAAAAAATGAGCTAGATTCTACATTTCTCCTTTATTTTTGACAGTAAAAATTGGACGGCTGAATTTAAAAGTGGCCGTACGTCAAGCTAGAATGATGAATGTACGGGGCTCCCAAAATTCATCATGATCGTCGCGAAAATTCATAATTCCATATTAGACGATCATCGACTGAAAGTTCAGGGAATAGCTGAAGCTGAAAACATCTTGCTGAACTGCGTCCACCACATTTTACGCGATATTTGGGTATGCGGAAGCTGACTGCTTGCTGGATGTCGCGTCTATTAACAGTCGATCAAAAATGCATTCTTTTGAACATTTCCCAAGAGTATTTAGACTTATTTAAACTCAAACTGTAGATTCATCGCTACACGCTAAAGACAAAGCAGAAATCCAAACAATAGATTGGAACGGAGGAAATTGTGCCTAAAGGAGCCAACACAGTTTCATGTGCCAGCAAAGTCATGGCAAAAGTTTTCTGGGACTCTTATGGTTGCGATCACATGATTGTTTTATTCAGAATTCTTCTGGAAAATTTATTTCAATCAATAAATTCATTGTTATAATCAAGGAACTGTTGTAATAAATAATTTATTTGATCAACAAATCGCTTGTTTTCATCGAGTTCATATTCAGGACGAATGTAATTTTTTCAAGAGTAATCGGGGTATACCAGCTGCTTCCCTCTTTATCGCTCCACCATCGCTACTTTATTACGTTCTGAACTAGGGTAGCGATCCTACCCTTCAAAACTGACGAGCTCATTATCAAAAAACTATAATCAAAATAATCCCAGGGCCGGACTGGGTTGTTGTGAGGTTAGCTTTAAAAAAAGATACAAACTTTACCAAAACAAATCTACTGGACGCTACGTAAGCTAACTCTAAATAAAACAGAAAATAAGGGCGCCACGCAATTGTTAATTTTACGTCCTCAGGCACACAACTGCGAAAGTACCTGTAAAAGAAAAGATGGTAGGATGGACGGGTAGAATATTGGATTGTAGGACAATTAGATCTGTCGGCGTTGATCAAGATGCCGCAGAACATAAAATAAAACAATATCTCAAACAGTGATACTTACACCAGCTGTAAAAAAAAAAACGCTAAATAAAATCACTATCTGAAAATTAAAGTGGTAGGTATTCTTTTTCACAAAATAAATGAATCAAAAACTTACCCAAATAGTGAATATTTAATAAAGTTGATTCAAAAATAGAACAAAGTGAATATCAAAAATAAAATAACAGAAAAGCAAAATGGCGGCGATACGCGTCCCTAACGCAGACTTCAGCAAGACCTAACTGAATTGTTCTGAACCAAACACTTATAAACCTACTCCATAAAAAAAGATACAAAAGAAATGAAAATCAGGCCCAAGATCGATCGACCTGGTTTACAATCGGATGTAGCGTTTATAATGTAACGAAAAAGCATAAAAAAATGAAAGGCGACAACAAATGCCCACCGCAGCAAGAAAAATAAATACAAAAAAAAAATGAACAAAATCGTGGTGAAGCCACGAGGTGCTTAATTAGTCAAATAGCACCTAAAAAAAGTCTGAATATAAAAAAAACTGAACCACTTAGCTGGCGACGTCGCTGGAGATCCTTACTGACTCGTCTGCCTCGCGTCTGGATCTCGGCCTTCAGGTCTAATTTTGCTGGATTCCAGGTAGTCAGGAAATCTAGGGTGGGAGTCAGGTTCTTCCACAGCGTTGTGCCTTGGTCCGGACGACGTTAAATCGCAGGTGGTAGCGATAGAAAAATAGAACGGCCACTAACATTTCTTACTAATCCCTAACACGTGGGCTGCTCCGCCGATTAACCAATGGCCAAACTGCCTCAAAATATTCGGCCGGAGCACAGGTTTTCCCTAAAAGAATCCCCAAACTTGGGATTGCTCACGCAATAAAACTTTGGGAAAACCCACAAAACTGTAGTGGTAAAAAAAACAAAAATAAAAATAAAACGTATGTCCTATACGAGGACTTAAGGCTGACTGTCTTCAAATAAGTCAAATCCGGTCGGTTTGACTTAATTGAAAATTAACCATTTTTCATTAAAAAAAAACCTAGCGGACGCCCCAGTACTAAGATTAAAAAAAAACGTAACGTCACTGCCTGCAGCGCGCGCATTGCAACAGCGACAATTTAAAACAAAAATCATGAACTAAAATTAATTAATGAAAGTAAACAAAAACACGCTTTTAATATAACCAAAAAAACTGAGCTTAAAGAAGAGAAAGAAACAGAACTAAAGATTTGAAATATGAATGAAACTATTAGATTTGAACTGAAAATATCTTAAACCAAAAGTAAGTACATAAAGTAAATGAAATTAAACCCAAATGACCCAAATTATATTTTAGAATCTAGCCCAGCAAAAAAAGTGACCAAAAGCCAAATTGGCACGTACCAGCTGCTTCCCTCTCTATCTCTCCACCGTCGCTACTTTTCCAAGCGCTCGGATAGAAGGAGCAATATGTGGTTGCGTTTTTAGGTTACTTTTTTTATTATTATTAGTATTATCGTTTTACATCCGCTATTACCCTTTCGGGTGTCGGGATGGTTCAGTTTGATTTAGTTCAAATTGCTTATTAAATCCTTCCAAAGTTTTCTATTCTGTGCTACTCGTTTTGCTTCTACAGCTAATGTTATTTTTTGCTAAAATTTCTTCTATTGTGTCTTGCCATATTTTGGCTGGTCTCCCTCTTTTGCGCTTCTTGGTTATTCTTGTGCTCCATACTTTTTTTGTTTGTATTGTATCCGGCATTCTTATCAAATGTCCGTATCATCCTAGTTGTTTCTTTTCGATTGTCCTTTGAATGCTTTCGACATCTAGATTTCTTCTTATCTGTTCATTCCTAACCTTATCTATTCTGCTGATACCCTCTACTCTTCTTAAGAACCTCATTTATGCTGCTTGGATTTTGCTTTTATTTCTCTGGTTTAACGTCCATGATTCGCTCCCATATATCAGCGTTGGTCTATATATTGTTTTATATAGTGTCATTTTGGTTCCCTTTGATATTTGTTTATTGCTCAGAATCGTTTTGTTTACTGAAGAAAATCTTCTATTTGCTGAAAGGATTCTTCTGTTTATTTCTTGCTCCATACCTCCTCTATTTTCTAGTGTCACTCCCAAGTATGTAAATTCCTTAACTTGTTCTATTTCCTTTCCATCAATTGTTATATTAGTTGTCGTATCTTCCTTTGATATTACCATTAACTTGTTTTTTTCTGCATTTATTTTCATTTTGTGCTTTTTCAGTTCGTTGTCCCAGACATTCAAATTATGCTGCATGTTGTTCTCATTATTTGCCATTATTGCCAAGTCATCTGCAAAAATGCACTCTGATACTGATGTGACTGCTAGATTGTAATATCCAATTTCTACTTTTTTTATTTCGTTTTTAACTCTTTTTTGGATGGTATCTAGAAATATAATAAGCAGTAAAGGGCTTAAGGCTCCTCCTTGTCTTAGTCCCTGTGTAGTGGTGAATTCTTCCGAGGTTTCGCTACCGGTTCTTACATAATTTGTTGTATTCTGGTATATACTTTTGATTGCATTAATCAGGTCGTCATCTACCTCTCTATCCCTTAGTATCTCCCACAACTGATTTCTTGGTATCTTATCAAACGCTTTTTCTAAATCGACAAATGTGATGAAAAGTTTACCATCTTGTTGTAATGTTTTTTCCATAAGTGTCTTTTATAGTAAAAATGTGGTCGTGAGTTGAATGTCCCTTCCTGAAGCCACTTTGTGTTGTCTCTAGTTTTGATTCTATTTCTTGTCTAAGTTTATTTTCCAATATTGCTTCATAAATTTTTGCCGTTGCACAAAGAAGGGATATTCCCCTATAATTATTACAATTTCTAGTATCTCCTTTCTTATGTATGGGAAATATAACTGCTTTTTCCCAATCATTCGGAATTTCTTTTGTTTTCCATACTGTATTCAGCATATTTAGTAACATTTGTTCTCCTTCTTCCTCCATGTACTTCAGTTGTTCTGCTTTCATCATGTCGTGTCCCGGTGCTTTACCATTTCTTAGTTTTTTAAGTACTGTTTTCACTTCCTCTATGCTAATATCTTCTGTGCTGCTTGTAACACTATTAGTCCATCTTTGGTGTACTCTATCATTCGTATTCTGATCTTCCTTTAATAGTTCCTTGAAATGTTCTTTCCACCTTTCCATTATTTGTTTTTCTTCTTTTATTATATTTCCCTTTCTGTCCTTTACTTGTTTCAATTGTATTTGTTTCTCTGTTTCACATGTTTTGAGTGTTCTATAAAATAGTTTTTGATTTTCTTACGAGTATTTAAACAAAAAAGTGAAATATACCACTTATTGTTTAAGTTTCGAACTTTAATAATCTGTGTAAAAATTTGACATACATTATCCTATGCAAAAATACTCGTTCCAGTGCTATTGCAATTGTGCAAAAACTACAAGTTCTACAGAATCCCTCTTTCGCTCACTTATTGTGTTTAATAGTCACTACTTTTTTTTGGCAGGTTTTTGCTATAAACGTTAAATTAGCGATTCTATGAACTTTTTTAAAATTACCATTTTTTAGACGTTTTTCTTCTTTTTCTAAGTTCTTATTATCTTTTTTGGGCATCAAGATTACTTTGATAATCTTTTGATTGAACGCAAAAAACAAGTCAAAATTACAATGTTTAAACACTGTTTTAAAAAAATTTACAATTTTTGTTGACTTTTTTAGGATATTTTGAACTCCCAAACATCAACTTGGTGGTATACTCGGATAGCTGTTGAACTCTTTCATAAAAATTTAGTACTTTTGCGTTAAAATTTCTGATTTTAATCACATATTTAAGGGTCAGTTTTACTAACGCCAGTTAAATTTATCCAAAGGTTATTTTATACGGGGACTATTGTTGATACAATTGTAACTAGTTACTAACTCAAAATAACCCCAAGATAAATCTAACTGACTTTGGTGAAACCAGGTCTAAATCTCAAGATTTAATTGCAGTCAAACAATTAATTGTTATAATCAATGATGCCATTATAATATTGAAAAAATTGGTTCTTCCCATCAAATTCACATTTTAGTGATCAATAACTTATTGTAGTTATCGACTCTTTTTTGTTAAATCCAAATTTAATGGTTGTAATTGGAACTTTATTCTTGAAATCAACAGATTGATTGTTTTAATCAACAAATCAATTAATGTTTTCTTCTTCATGTTGCCACAATCAACCCAGTAATTTCTTGACCAATTTCAATATTGTTGTAATCAATGGATGTAATCAAATGCATATTGTTTCAATCAAGCAGTTCATAATATTGGAGTTTCTGGAATTTTCTCATCATTTTGATAATGTAATCTCAATTTAGTCCCTCAAAATGATGTATAGCGCCAAAGAAAATAAATAATACATACAAGTATGTATCCCAGGAAGCGAAGTATATAAATAACAGTCTAAAATGGTGTTGAAAATCAATAAAGATTTACGATTTTTCTTAGGCATAAATCAAAATGTCATTTTTGTTATACTCACCACCTTATCTTGCAACTTCCCTACCACACAGGGTAACAAAGCTGTCTGTCCGGCTAGAACGGTGATCCGGCGTGACGTCACCACCCCAGACAACGTGATCTTTACCGCCTCCACAGCAGGAACTGTTTTTCCTGTGATCTTATACTCGGGAGTAGAAGGATTCGTTTCTCCTGACGCTAGAGTCGTCGCTGGAACCGTTCCTGCTGGATATGCTCCTAACGGAAGCTGCCAACCTGCAGGATTAAATATTAATCATTTGTTTACGGCCCGCTCTGAATTATGGCTATAATAAAGTGGTGTGTATTACGTACATACGGATGCTCTTACAAATTTATAATACTATTATAAGGGTTGTTTTCGGTATGTATGTTTCTGTGTCTCTATGGTAACAAGCCTCTTTGTTTATTTGATTGAATTATTCCAATTAAAACGAGTACACAGCTGCCTGCGTACATTGTTGTCAAGGGACAATCGAATACTTGCATCCCCCTTCAAGTCAAATAAAACTAGTCGTTGTTTCAAGTGGAATAAATAAAAAAAAACCTGGTGAAATTGTGATTTACATCACTTGCCAAAAATGTCGCTCCAACTTTGCGGTGATTCTTATCATATGAAATATTACATTCGTGATATACAGTGCTGAATGTATCTTGGATTATTCCCAGAATACGTATGTGCCACAAGCAAAAACAATGCACATATATTACCAGGCTACTTTGCTAGGCAACACGGAAAAATAGTGTAAATAAACTCACAAAAAAGAGTAAATATTTTGTTTTAATAAGCACGAAGAGTATGGTAGATGTTACAGCAGTTTCTGCAGAGTTTTTAGTGTTAATTTTTATTGTCTGCTGTTACTTTGGTGTTGGCAATAAAAGATGGTGGCATGAACTATCATAAGTAGGTCTTCATTAACTTACTTACTAATGGTTGGGATTTGCACACAAAAGTGTTGACATTATTACTATCTACAAATGAACAGATGCACTATTTTGATCCGAGGTGTTATTTCATGGCAATTTAAACAAATAAACAAGAACATAAAAAAAGGTCGCTGTTACTATCAACAATTTCAATCAGTACCATTAATCCAATCAATAATTTATAATAGTATCATTCTTGTTATCAATAATTTATGCTAGTACCATTCTTGTTATCAATAATAATTACTTATACTTACATCATTGTTACAATCAACCATCTTAGGGTGATTTATTGGAATTGACACATTCTTCTCTTTCCTTAGAGATCGTCTAATAACTATTGACATATTGTTTGTAATATTTCAAGTAAGAAAGAGAGGAACATTGTAATTGTTGTGGACAACAATGATTTTCAATGATTTGATTGCTTTATCTAATGAATTGATTTTAAAATCAACAATTTTATCGCTGTAATAAACAATATACTGTTATAATCAAATATATACATACATATACTCCTCCTTCACTTCATCCACATTCATACAAATTCGTTCCATATTCTTACTCAGAAACTTTTTTTTCTGTCTCTCTCTCGCACAGCAAACTGACAATCAATCCATTCCATTTACCAATATACATGACTTCCATGCAATTTTTCACCTTTAATTTGTCCAAAATATATTTTTTTCGAGAATCTTTCATTTGATATTTGTTTCACATGTTCAAGCCAATACAACATTTTTTGAAGTGTAGAGGTGAAGTGAAATGAGATTATGTAACACTTTAGACTTCACCCCGCTCACCTACTGCAAGAGTAGGTGAAATCAAACTTAGGAGTTTGTTTGAGGGAAGGGGAATGTATGCTACGCTGGCAACAGCTCACATTAATGTTTACTTAAGTTTGTTATTTATTTGATAATTTATTGTAACTATGATCTAAGTTAGCATTTGCGAACAATCTAGAAAATGTTCAACTGTCAGATATTTTAATGCTAGCTCAGTGTAGTTGAATGTCAATTACTCTGGTTGGTTTGAATATTGGATATTGTTGGAAAGAGTATATGAAGGGTATATGAAGTCCCCGTGAGCTGATGAGAAAAAGAATAATAATTCAATAAAAGTGACTGACAGCAATTTTGTTATTGTGCGACGAATTATAAAATAAAAAGTGTACTGGAACCAGTATTATTAGAAAATCACAATAAAATTTGTGACAATATATTTTATTTTCCAATTTTCAGTTCTTCCATTTGCAATCATCGACTAGCAGTGATGTTTACACATCACAGCGTGAGTGCATATGCACTCACTAGATTAGTTTTCTTCATATTCTTCACACCAATTCATTTCGCATTCGATTTATTTTGATATATCTACAGACACTACGTGATGAATCTCATTTCCATAGCAGTCACTCTTCCTTTATGCTTCTGCAGCAACGGCCAGCATTCACTATCATACATCAAATAGGTAGGTACAAATACTCTGTTATATACACTCAGTCTTGCATACAAACGCCCTTTAAGCACCTAAAATCTTACAATCAGCAGATACTGTTCTTCCAATGTCTTCATAATTTTCTCCATCATTTAATATTACAGTACTCAGATATACAAACTCATTTACTTGTCTTAATCTTACGTAATTTATCAAAACATTGCAATCAGTTACCTTATAACTTTATTCATACAGCAAAATTTCACAATCATCACCATGTTTTTTTTAATCAATTATTCTTCTCAATTCTTCTTCACTTTCACCTAGAACAACAACATCATCTGCATACTCTGACGCAGGTCCTACACTTCCACCAATGTGCATATAATTCAAAGCTTTTCGTAAGAGCACATTCATATACAAATTAAACAGCCACAGAGACATACCACAACCCTGTTTCACACCAACATCAATACTCAACCATTAACTCTATCAACCGTGAACCCGTACAGCAGCTGCACTCCCTCTAGAAAAACACGAGTCGTATCCAATAAATTACCATATATACAAGCACTATTTCGAGAAACACTAATTGTAAATCACTTTCATGCTCATCTCAATTGACTTTTCGACAATCATACAAAGAGAAATCAATTGATCATTACATCCTTACAATTTCGCTATCACATTCGGCAAACTCATCGCTCATAAATTGATACAAATATTGTATCAATTGATTATTACTGAATTTGAACATGTTTGCCATATGATGGATGAATTATTTATTGAAATTACCCATTTTATTCTTGATATAAACAGTGATAAAAAATTGTGGTAACAGAAGATTTGGAATAATTTTTTTCAGCCATAGCTCGATAGTTACGAAAGCTGTAATTCTAGTTTTGCATACCGGTTCACAAATGACGCTACCAATTAAATGTCAAAAAGAAGATTATTTTCATATTAACTTAAATAAATTCAAAGTTACAGTACGATACATATGACATTTCAACTATAGTGAGTTTTCGATATTCATAATTTTTTAAAAACTTTCGTGGAAAATTATCTCAACAAGAATGCCTCGCTGAGTTGGTTTCTGTTTTTGGTAATGAAAAACCAAAAAAATAGTCTCCCGGTGACATGGATAGTTCAAACATGGACGAATAAGTCTTAGCGACGAGCCAAGGACAGGTCCCCAAAAATGTCCCCAAAAGTCAATCGTTCTCATAGTATGTCCAAAAAGATGCTCGCGAAATTTGTTTCGAAGGTAGATCAAACAGCAACAATTCCTCTACAAGATCGAGGAACTCTTATTGCCGATTGGTGTACAACCATTTTCTTGCCGAAAGTAATTGCTGAGCTTCGAAAAACCAATCCTGGACGAAGAGTCATTCTCCACCAGGACAATACAAGTTCGCACACAGCTCGCAAGGCTATTGAATTTTTAGAGCAGAAAATCTATGACCCCTTACAGTCTGGACTAAGATCCAACGATTTTTTTTACTTTTTTATAAATCAAAAATCTGCTGCGGCCACACAATACTTCCCCGACCATTAATTTCATGGCCAGTTTCAGGAAATTTAAAGTGTCCCATTAATTAATTGCATATTTCTAAGTGAAAGCTGTCATTGTCAAAGTGACAACTGACATTGTTAAAGTGACAGATAGCGGTTATTTTTTAGTCCTCATATACCTATAGAATAAATACTTTTAAAAATGAAGAGTCTTTTTCTAGATTTTCTGGGTCTTTAATTCATTGAAGCATACAGTTTCGACATTTGATCGTCAAAAGTGTAATTTGAAGATGGTAACGTGGATTTCTCTACCTAATTATTCATTATTAATATCTACCAAGTTTATCTCCCCGAGAGCTTAAAATTGATACCAAACTAGATATCACTTGAATGATTTGTAGAAGAAACAATTGACCATCGTTTGAATATCCTCTCAGACACTTCTACTAGAATTATCTCCACAAGAGTTTTTGTTTGATACCAAATACGATAGAGCCAAATTTCTCATTTCAAAAAACAATTGACGAACGTGTGAATGTAATGTCAAAATATGAATGATGATAATTCTAACTCCACATTATGATTCTCATTATATCTTTGGTTCAGAAAAATATAACGAATTTTATGATAACTTAAATTTTGATAATAACAAATGACCTGCTAATAATTTTGAAAAATTTTGAAGGTAAACGTTATGCCAAATCATTCAAGGATTAGTTCTAGTTATTTCATATTTCATGATAAATACTACCTTTCATAAAATAAACGCAAGAAACTAAAAAGTTCCATCAATGAAGTTTTGGTTCCATTGGTTGAACAAAGCTCATCTACGAACTGAACCTAACTTCTTGCTGAAAAACTCAAATTCAAAATTTCAGTCGAAAAGTCGTATACGATAACGTAAGTTATCGTGCAGACCGACAGACCGACTTTTTTTAAATTCTGTTTTTCGGGTTCAGTAGGGTCTAAACGTGAAGATTCAACAAAATCTCGAACTGTCAAAAAATCACGGTTACACTATTTCCCCTATTATATTACAGATCGAGGAAGTAAAAACGGACTGCCTGATTGAAGCTTTCGTCGCCGGAAGAAGCAGCCGACGCCTTCATAAATGTAATTTTGTCAATACCAGCAAACGAGTGAGTGAATTTATTCCAAAATTGATTCCAACGAATGCAAAAATGCATTAATAGTCTAGTTAAAATAAGATTTAACCTTTAAAAAAATCTGAAAGCTTTGAAACTTTGGAGGTACCCTGGGATGAATACATCAAAAGTCCTCATGAATATAAGACGAGCTCTAGCGGCAATCAGTGAAAACAGAGCACTTCTTTTGGTTTTTCGATAATATCTTGAGAACCGTGTGTCTAAGATGAAAGTTGACTATATACACAATTAAAGCTTATTAAATTTGAAACAAAAATGATATCATACATTTTTCTTGTATTTCTAATGGTTATTGAGTTTAGGGTGCTGAAAGATAGTGTTTTTGTAGCGCGGTACAATATGATACTAGCTAAAAGTAACGAGCTGATTCCCTTTAAACCAACTGTCGTTACACCAGAAGATAAACCAAGAATTTTGTCGCACAAAAAAACAGTCTTCATACCTCAATTGTGTCAACACGTTATGAATGGTAAGAACGCACAAAAAAATAATAAAGAAACGAATAGTCGCACATCACACCAGTGTTGTCAACCTTTAAAAATAACCGCGAATTCTAAGAAACGTCACAAAGAATAAAAGGATTTCGAATTAGATACGAAATAACGAAGTACCAAAACGAAATCAAATTGGCCTGATAAATAAATTGATAAGCCATTGTCAAATATTACATGATTTTTTTTTTTTTGCTTGATGAACTCTTTTAGAAGCAATTTTCGCCTAAATACATATTATATTCTTCCATCAACCTTTATAGTTCGTGCAATTAAAGAAATTGATACGCATTTTTCACAAATGTCACTTTGATAGAAGACAATAAAATAAAACAATTTAATCGGCAACTAAGATCTGCGATTGCAATGTTTTAGAAATAAGTAGTTTGAATTTTGTGATTTTGAATTATTTCGTGATGATCGCCTAAAAACGTTGTGTTTACCTCGGCCTACAGTTTTTTTTGGGTCTCACCTAAATTGCACACAACAGATTCGACCAAAAAAGATAACTTTTACTGCCTTGATACACAAATAACTATTATATGATACCGCGCTAGCGAAGTTTTTCGAAAAACTCCATCTTTCAGCGCCCTAAACTCGATAACTATCAGGAGTTCAGAAAAATTCATATAATAATTTTTATTGCAAATTTGATGAGCTCTTATTATGTGTGTGATCGACTTCTACTTCAGAACAACGGTTCTCAAGATATTAACAAAAAATTAAAAGAAATGCCCTGTTTTCACTAATTGCTGCTAGAACTCGCCTCATATTTATGAGGACTTTTGCTATATTCATCTCTAGGTACCCATAAATCAATGTGCAAGGTTTCAAAACTTTCGGATTTTTCAGGAGGTTGGATCATTTTTTGAAGTTTTCTGACTGGACTGTAAAGTCCGTGGAGAATTCTTCGAAAAATAATAAAGTCATTAAAATCTCTCTACTGTATTCTTCCATCTCTGTATGCAAAACTTAAAAGACATCCCTCGAACAATCAGCAATTATAAATTTTTATGACTTATCTAATTGAAATTATTAATTTGATAATTGTTATTATTACCTGCTGCAATCTACAATTCGATTCTTGTAATTCATACTTTACACGAACACAATCATCAATGATTTAAATCCATTTATTCAATCGTCTCATCAATAGGTAAATATATACTGAATAGATATTCTAGGCAGAGAACACTAGAACAGGTGGCAACTCTTGCATTCTTTCTTGATTTTCACACGTTTTTGCTCGTTCGCTACGTTGAGAGTTCAGTTTATAAGTTTTAGTTCGTGAAATGTGACGCGGATATTGTACATTGTGCACTAAATTAGCAGAAAAATTAACATTAAATGTGTAAATGTTGTCGGGTTTGAGAATTTATGAAGTGATTTGAGTGTCATGGAAAATTCGGACAATTCAGTAACAGTTTTAAAAGTAAAATAAAGTTATTGTTAGGGAGGTTAGAGATGGGACAATATCAACAAATCGAAATAATATTGGGCAATTTGAATGGCTGGTAAGTTCTCAAATTATTCTTATTATATTTAATATTGTGATGTACAAACTAATTATCATGATGAAATCAACGAGTTGGTTGTTCCATCAACTGGAAATTTTATTGGTCCGATCTATGAAAGTTAGTTATGAAATGTAAACAATTCCACTACCAAATGTGTATTTAACAGCATAGTCATGACTTTTTGATGATTCCTCGTCGTATATTGTAGCTAACTCATCTTGAATGTCTTGCAAATTTTCGTCTCATCTACCAAGCATGAACATTGTTAGTCCAAATATTTGTATTGTGAGCACGGAGAAGCTACCTGCAACTTTATTAATAAATTTCACAATTTCAGTATAGAGATGTTGCTATCTGTGTATATTAAATCCACCCAAAGATATTTTGAAGCTTTGTGTGAAATTTATTTTTTAAATTCTTTCAAGGAATCAATTATATTTATTACAGAAATAAAAACGTAATTTAATATCCAAGTTTTTGGAATTCTTTTGATATGAATTTGATGAATTCATCTCACGGTATGAGTTCAGGAAGCTGGAAAGGAAAGGAAATATTTGTAATTTGAAATTAATTTGATAAATAAGCTTGGAAATACTACAAAATATTATGTTTTGCTTCAAATAATGCATCAATTGAAGGTGAAACATTGTTGTATCTAAAAAAAAGTCAGACTGTTGGGTTATGCTATGCAATTAATGTCCTGTCTGATATCAGTGTACTTTATAAATGCGTTTGACGCTTCTGAATTTTTTGTATGTAAGTTCTGTGCGGTCTGCCTGCAGCGCACCCTCTATAATGTATATCACCCTAGCAGAGAAATATATCGCTCTGAATATATATAAGTTCAGCCCGCTGTGACTGAGTTGAAGGATATGAGATAAATGTCGACTTAAACTCGGCCAGAGATCTCAAATATGGATCCCGCAAACTTTAACCATTTAAAATACACTTGAGGTCTGATGTATTCATTCATTTGCATTTATTGATTTATTTATGAGTTTAGGATTTTGTTTTCACACACAACATTTTTTGTGAAAGTAAATAGATCTTCAGGGGTTAATTAAACGTAGCGAATTTAGCATTTAATGTTAACATTCTGTTAATGTCTTTGTAGGACTTATATGGCTATATGGTTGCTAGGTGATGGATATATTGGCATTGTCTGTCCAAACCGTTACACATGTGCTTTTGGCAGTCACCCAACTGAATACGTGCCGTGGATATACGACTACATATGATGATACCATCCCATACAAACGTTCTGACATAACTAAAACTAAAATAAGGACAACTTTATTTCTCTTAAACTTTTAACAGTTATTTGAAAGTGTGCTTTTTACGATGAATTCAGCATCAATTTGTTGGACTCTTTTTGAAATTAGACCCCTTTACGTTTGAATTATCGTACAAATAGATTACTGTCATGAAAGAACGAAATTTAAATGTAGGTACTTTGCTCTAGACGACAAAATGTCTTAGGTATTAATGTTTTTCTGCAGCAGGAAGTGTTTTAGTTGAAAATAAGCTTTTTAATCCGAATAATCCAATACTATTTTTAATTATATTGTTATCGAGTATTTCAGCGAACATCTTTGTTGCAATCAACATTTAGCGTTTGTGAATTTAATTAAAAAAAAATTATATAGGGCTACAATAATATAACAAGAAATTTACTAATAAATACTTCCATTTATAATTGACGCTAAATCAAACACCATCACTATACTTGTTTATTATTTGATCAGTAACACTGTCTGCTATTTATTTTCACTGCTTCTTATTTATCCCGACCAGCTCGCTTATTTATTTCAAATCTTACTCACTCAATATCTGAACTACTATAATAATTTCTCAGCTCGACTTACTTTGGGATTTTATATCCCCGCCTAGAGTTTTAGTCCGTGAGACAGCGCCTAAATTTTTTGTTGATTACCGCTCATTTGAAACTTTGTGAGTGGCTTCATTGTGATGAGTCCGACAACTTTTTCATTTAGCAAAATTCTAGATTTGGGGGCGTTTACCCGCGAGGGCTAATTAATTGAAAGAATATTGCCGTAATACTGATCTTTACACTAATCGAAAGATTTTTTGATAATAAAATGAAGGAAAAATATTGTCCGACATGAATATTGAGGCTACCGGTGAATCCGACAAGCCGCACTTGTCATAAGTATGTTGGTACTAATGATAAGTATGTTGGTACTTATGACAAGTCGGACTCACCGGTAGCCTCAATATTCATGTCGTACAATATTTTTCCTTCATTTTATTATCAAAAAATCTTTCGATTAGTGTAAAGATCAATATTACGGTAATATTCTTTCAATTAATTAGCCCTCGCGGGTAAACGCCCCCAAATCTAGAATTTTGCCAAATGAAAAAGTTGTCGGACTCATCACAATGAAGCCACTCACAAAGTTTCAAGTGAGCGGTAATCAACAAAAAATTTATGCGCTGTCTCACGGACTATTTCTCGAAGCCTCTAGAAATTTCTAGTGAGTTTTCAGAAATTCCATTGGACATCACTATGTCCTTGATGCAAGTGACTCAGTTATGTATGTTTGCCACTCATTTATTCTATTCGTTAAGAAATGGACAACAAATCAACAAATAGGATGTGAACCAACAATCATATTAATTCCATTGTAGTAATCAAATATTGATAATAGTACCTTTCAACAAATGTAATCAGCAATTTTGATAGCAAACAATTGAATCAGTATCATTATTGTAATCAATTAATTTTTTTCGCTGTATTGAATAGATTTAAAGTCAATAGTATATTATGCTACAAGGACCGAACGACTGTCATTTTTGTCCAGGATAAATTTGGCTGCATCCGGTGAAGACGAGGGCGAAGTACGAGGCGAAGGCAAGGGCGAAGCACGAGGCGAAGGCGTAGCTCCATGCAGCCAAATTTGTCCGTGACAATAATAACAGTCGTTCAATGTCCGTGTTGCATACGATACTTTTTGTAACAAGTGCACCGAAGTACCCCCATTACTAAATTTTTTAGATAAATTTGGATGTATTGAAACTATTTTATCGATTTGACAAATAGATTTTTGCAAATGCAATCACATTACAGTAAACTATTACAATGAAACATAACTTACATGATTTATTTTATTGATTGATATTTTTCACATTCTCTGTGCTATCCTATTCACAATAAATGCACATACTATAACGAACACATTCCATAATACAAATTTCTTTCAAATATCAATCTGACATAATCAAAATTAAAAAAAATACAACGGTGTCCATGATCCATGATCTACAATTCCATTTGTATCCAGCTGGAAAAAATACTCATTAATTCCCAGTCAACAGAGACTTAATGAAAATTGTTACCATGGTTTGGAATTGAGAACTTTCGAAGCAGAAGTCAGCTCAGTAATAGGATACTTTCGGCGTACGTGTTACAAAAAATTGGATAAAACCAATGATTTATCATTATAAAATTCTATTGCTCCTATCAGTGAGATTTATCAATATATTACTAAATAATCAACAAATAATCATATTAATTCATAGTTTATTTGTTACAATCAACAATCTATTAGAAAAAGTATTTATCCAGTTCTGATTATCAATTTGAGTGTTGTAATCAAAATATTTGTAATCAAATATTAGTTGATGTAATCAATAGCCCTATTTTCTTCATCATTAATTCAATTACTGTATTCAAAAAATCGTGATTTCAATCAACAATCTGATTGTTACATTCAGCAATTGAATATTTGAATGATTTATTTAGTTGCAATCACCAATTTGATTGTAATAATCAACATATCACATGTCATCAACAATTTGATCGATTTAAATAGCAGATCATTTGTTACTATCATAGTTTTATTTAAATATTTAATTATCGATATAAACCAAGAAATGATTATTTAAGATGATTTTCACAGCTTTAGTCGCCAATTTATGTGATATAATCAACATTTTATTGATTTGAGCAACAAATCAATTTTATCCCATATAATATAATTTGTCTTTAATTTGATTGTTGGAACTATTATATCATAATATTAACCAATAATTCATTAATTGGGACGATTTTCATAGTTGTAAACATCAATTGAATTGCTATAATCAACAAACTATCAATTATGATGATTTGTTTAATTTTTATTGTCATCGATAGTCTGATTCCAGAAGTCAATAATATAATTGTTGTCACAAGAAATTATCAATTGTGATAATTTATTCAATTTTTATTAACAATTTGAAATTTTGAGCAAAATATTTGTTGTCATCAATAGTCTAGTTCCAGCAATCAATAATACAATTGTTGGCACAATATATTATCAATTTTGATAGTTTGTTTGATTTTTATGGACAATATGTTTGCAATATCCAGCAAAATATTTACTGTCATCAATAGTCTGACTCCAAAATTGTTGTCGCAACAAACCATAAATGCCATCAACAATTCTATTACTACAATCAACAATTCATTAGTAAAGATGCTCTATTAAATTTTAAGCAGCAATCTCATTGTCATAATCAACATATCAACTGTAGAAATCAAAAATTCTTCATATCAATCTTTTTGTTACAATTAATAAAGCATTGATGGCTGGTTTCAATCATGAATTCTACTTTTGCGATCAACATAGTCACAACAATAATCAAAAAATTTATTGTGCTATACAAAAATTCCAATTTTTATCAACAAATTGATTGTAATAATCAACAAAATCAAAAATTCGTTATTCACGATAATTCATATAGTTGTAATCGTCATTTTGATTGTTGTAATAAAAAAATAATCATTGTGATGATTTGATTTTTTCAACAATTTGTTTGGAATTATGAGTAGAATATTTATTGTCATCAATAATGATTCCAGCTATCAATAATACAATTGTTATCACAACAAATTATCACAATTGATAATTTGTTTGATTTTTATTAATAATTTGTTAAAAATTTAGAGCAAAATATTCATTATCACCAATAGTCTGATTGAAGCAATCAATAATACAATAATTGTTGTCACAATAAACTACCAACTGTGATAATTTGTTTGATTGTTATTAACAATTAGTTTGAAATTTTGAGCAAAATATTTCTCATCATTAATAGTCTGACTCCAAATTGGTAATAATAAACCATAAATGCCAGGATCAATTCGATTACTACAATCAACAATTTATTGGCAAAGATGCTCTTGTGATTTTTAGCACATTCTTTGGAAAAAAGCGCTATTATATTCACTTTGGCTGTCTGGCTGGCCGGCTGGCTGGCTGGCTGGCTGGCTGGCTGGCTGGCTGGCGTGACGCTGAGTTCTCAGCAACTATACTATTTACAGACTTGAAACTGGTACTAAAGCTGCTGTTTCGTAGGTTTGCACAAATTGCTTTAATTTAAGCTCAGTGATTGTGGAAGATTAAATTATTTAATTACTTATTCCAAATGAAACAATGTCCATAGATATATATGATATTAGGGATATGGCAACAAAAATTTATTAAAGTTGATGAAAATTTAGTTACAACTTTCGCCGCGGGTGTCACTATTATTATGTACAGTTGTCAAATCTGTCCGGGATTCATTCAATGACTTGTTTGACGCGAATTTGAAGCTTATTAGAATGAATTATTATTATTGGATGAGAATTTGTTTATTTCTGGTGTATTTTTTTTATATAGCTTTGATAAAGATCAAATTATTATTTTAAGGTACAGCACTTGACCTCCCGTCAGTCAATAACTAAGCAATGAATATTAAAAGGTATTTTTGAGTTTGTACATGCATAAATTATGTACCTATCAAATAGTCAACTTGAAACTAGTACTAAATGGAAGCTGCTGTTTCGTAAGTTTGCCCAAACTGCTTGATTTCAAGCTCAGTAATTGTGAGAGATGATAATTTGCGAAATCTCTGAAGTAACAAGTATTCATGAGCTGTCAAAAATGCGCTTTCATCATCTAGATGATTCTTCCATTTTTTCACAATAATCTGATTGTAATAATCAATAACGCATTGGTAACTGGTTTTAATCATGAATTTCAATCTTGAGATCAACATATTGACTATTGTGCTATTCAAATATCAATAATATTTTATTCACGATGGTTTATGAAGTTGTACTCATCAATTTGATTGTTGTAACCAACTTGGTTGCTGTTTGATCTATTGTTCAGTTTAATCTTAATTTCCATCGAGCACTCCATTGTTATAAACACTTGTAGTGTTTCATCAAGACTTGATGACAATTTCTTGTCTTGTCTTGATTTTCAAGACAAGAAAATAAAAATTTCTTGTCTTGCCCATTTCTTGACGACGCATTTCTTGTCTTGTTTCAAGAATTCTTGATATTTCTTGATCTTGACTTTTAGGGGGAATCCCCTCTCTTCATTGTTTTATCCAATCTAACACTCAATTTAGAGTTAGTGTCTACCCTTCATCCTCCCTGTCAGTTGTGTTTTGAATTGATTCTTGCAACGTTTTCCAAGATTGCCACCAATAGAAATAAATGAAAAGTCTGTCATTTTCATGTTTCAATCAGTATTTGCAATTATTATTGTCCTATTACATAGCAATGTTGCTAAGAACTAACTGCTCTCTTAGAGTATTGGGGATTCTACCAATAAATTTCTCTTCTACATAAACGATTCAATCACCAAAAACTGACGACATATGCTTTCGATATGTATCAAATATTTGTTTTAAAAATCATAGTCACCGATACTTTTTACTCCCCCGAATAGGTTTAAATTTGTAAATGAGCTTTTTCAACTAGAAAATTTAGAAAAAGACTCTTCATCTTCAAAAATATTTATATTGTAGGCCGCCATCTTTCACCATAACAATAACAAATGTCATTTAGACAATGATAGCCGTCACTTCGACAATGACAGCTGTCACTTTGAAAATGACGCTGTCACTTTGATGACGCTGTCACTTTCACAATGACGTTGTCACTTTGAACTGTCAGTTTGACAATGACAAATGTCACTTTGAAAGTTGGTATGATACTCCTAAATTCATGAATCAGTGATGATACTAGCCATGAAATTTATTGTCGGAAAAAAACTGTGATGACCACAGCAGATTTCAATATTTCAATAATAGAATAATAAATATGCAGATTTCAATAATTAATTGTCAAGATATCAAGATTTCTTGACAAGAAGTCTTGATTCTTGATAGTACATTCTTGTCTTGTCTTGGAAAATAAAAAACACTTCTTGTCTTGGTCTTGTCTTGATTTCAAGACAAGATTAAGACTATTTCTTGATTCATGTGAAACACTAAACACTTGGTATAATTTATTGAGTTTTAATCAATTTCGTTCTCATCGCAACTTTTATATTACTGTTGTTATCAACAAATTTATTTTTATAATCGAAAGATTCTAGTTTTCGTTCATCTTAGATTGTTACAATCAACAATCATTGGATATGATAATGCATCTCGTTGTAGTCATCAATATGCATGCTGTAAGGATTAATATTAATTGTGGTGATCATTTTGATAATTATAACCAACAAAATGTTTCTTGATAACAAACAGCCTTTGTCTAGTCATCATAAGTCAAGTTTTACTACAACAAACAATAATTTTCATCAGGTATTTGATTGTTACAAGAAACAATCCATTAGTTGTTATGATTTATCAAGTTCAATAATAGATTTCACTGCCTTAATTAACTTATTAGCTTTTGTAATCAGATATCTGAATACTGTGACCAACAAATCGCTAAAACAATGAATCATCTGTCATTTGGGATATTCCTCTAGTTTCAATGATTAGTTTTATTGTTGTAATTGATGTATTGATTGTTGTAATCAATAGGTTCATTGATATAATCAACATAATTCTTGTTGCATTCACTTAATTTATCCTTGCAATCAACTATCTAGTTCTAATATTAAATTTTATTGTTGTATTAAACAATTATAATATGCAACAATATCGGTGTTGAAATAAAAAAAATGACCCTTTTTCACTGTTGGTCTAGTACCTACTAAGTTGTACACGCTTCAGCAGATCGATATTAGGAAATAGCTATTTTCGCAAGCTGAAAATGAAAGGAGCGTTTACCAAAACACAATGCAATATTAATGAGAAAGTGGAGTAATATCAGCACTGTATTCCTACGCCCAATGTATTCCTACGCTCAGAAATGACAATAGCAGAGAAAAATATGTTCAATATGGAATAGTTTATACTTGCTTGTTTGGTTAATGAATGTACGTTTTTTACAATGCTGCCAACTTGAGAATTCAATAATGGAATAATAGTATATTTGGGTAGCCTCAGTAATTCAGGTTTCTATAATATAGTAATTTGAAAGCAAAATGGGTCGATTTTTTTGTGAGTTTACGGCCCAATTTGGTGACAAAGTGTAACATACTTCCCTTAAAATGACCGTTAGTTACAAATTACGAACAGCTTGCGTTTATGAGTTAAAAACTTTGTAATTGTCCTGTGCGTTTTTTCGCACCTCATTTGTAATAATCAAAAGCTTGTTCTAAATGAGCAAACATGGTCATGTAGTACCTAATAATGTTTTAAATATTCCATATGATGAAGCTTCAACTCAACAGGATAATTCATTAGTTGCTAATTGAACACTGAAGTTTTGAACTATTGTGGAAGATGAAAGGCATTCTCTATTCCATTTGAAAATTAGCACACATAGCTCTCTTGATAGGCATAATGAGGATTTTAATTAAATGGAAATTTGTTAATCAAAATAATCTCTTTGCTGTATATAATTAACCATGAAACAGTGGATTTTTAGTAATAAATGAGTGACCAAAAATGGGGACGAATTGGGTAACTTAACTATATATAAAATACTTCCAAGAATTTTTTGCTCTTTCGTGAACTACCTAAGGAATTAATATGCGTCTAATCAAGGTTTTCTTCTTGTAGTTTGCATGGGAGAGTATGATTTGTCTGGAATATTTTTTAATAATCTGAAAAGTAATGAATAATCTGGTTTAGTGGGGCATCTAGTGTAAAGAGAAGAAGTGAAGTAATAAATGCATATTACTCTGGTGAATATAAGAGGTTAATATGCATTCGGAGCTCATGAAATTGTGATATGCGAGTATAATTAGATTTTTTGCGGCGCGATCCTCAGAAGGATTATTTTTATTAAACTTTGTGTGCTCATGCAGAAAGTAATAAGTCGAGAAAAACTCCTGAAATTGGTTTGAGTTTCTCTAAAACGGTTTGTCTTTTCAATTGGATTGAGTTCAAGTCTCCAATTATAATAAAACTCGTTTAGCAGAGCATAGCCGTATCATGCGTCACTAAATAAAACGGAGTAAAGAAAAACGCACAACGAACCAAGCACAAAAGATATGATCATAAGAAATTGTACGCTCCTTTGTCCTACGTCTCGCTGTTAATTATGCCATGCAATATTTCCTATTCTCCATAGCGAAATAAAAACAGCGTTTTCTTTGATAACAATGCTAAGGAGAGCTGTTAAATTCAAGGAAAGCCGGGTGATAATATTTTACCGTCCAACGCCGTACTTCTTATTCCCAAGACTAATTGACAATGACTTCTTAAATACAACAAAAAAAAAAACACGGCATTTCAACAGATTGCTGGAATCTGTCACTAAAATCTGCTAAGAATGCTGCAAGAAATGAGCAGAAATCGTAATTTTCAGGTAATAATTAGGTTGAAATTAAAATCTGGTCTTTTGCGAATAACTCAGAGGAGTAAATTGTAAGTTATCCTTAATATTTCTTTCTGAAAAACTACGCTAAATTTCTCGTTGTTTTGTAAAACTTAGCATCTCTCTATAACCTGTGCCAATTTGTATTTTTTGGCAATGCGTGCACGCGCGATTTTTAACACGCATTTACTCAGCATCTTCCTTAGAAGTCAGTTGTGATGGCAATTGATAGATAACAACTTTTTTTCTCGCCATTTTACTATGTTAATACTTTTTAAAACACATGTATAAATTCATATCTATACAAAATAATTCTTTTTCAAGTATTTTCGATATCCACAAGACTCAAATCTGTATTAAATTAAGCAAAATTGTAGTGCTCCTGACGATAGCTAATATGTAGCTGAAACTGTAGACTTAGAGAAGAAACTATTAAATAATTGACTGAATTTTCTCACCTCTATTACTAGCATAAATTTAACGTTTTTAATTTCCCACAAATTGGTGTTGTTACAAGTTGTGAGGAAAATACACGGAGAAGTAATTATTCAAGGCTAAATCATTTTCCTCGAGTCTAATCAAGAAATTGTTGCGAACTTTCTAATAGCATTTTGATCGGTTAATGCGATATTATAATCAATACTGTAAAACTCAATTCTCACTGCAAAATAGCAATATTCTTAAAATTTATAAAACATATAAGAAAAATCTGCACAGTAATTTCTACACCATAAATACTACGACCAGTAATAATTAATCTAATTTTACATTATATTTCTCATTATTTCTTTGCTTCAGAAAATTATAGTGAATTTTATGATAATTCAAATTTTATTAACAACAAATGAATCGCTGATGAATTTGAAAGATGTTTTAGATGAATTTGTGCCAAATTATTCAAGGATCAATTTTAGTTGTTTTTTATTTTCTGATAAATACTACCGTTTATGAAATAAACGCAATAAATCTTGGGTACCACTAGTTGGAAAAGCTCATTTACGAGCCTAAACATAGCTTTTCAATAAAATACTTGAATAATAAAATTTCAGTTAAAAATTTGAAACTATACACATTCTCAAATTAACCGACAGACAACCCGACTTTTTTTAAAATTATGTTTTTTGGGTTCAGTAGAGTCTGAAATGTGAATATTCATCAAAATCCCGTAAAATCACTATCACTTTTTTCACAAATATGAAATATTTCAAGTTATTAGTTTATACTTATGTTTATTCAAGTTTGTTATATATTCAATAAATCATTGTAATTGCGGTCTAAGTTAGCATTCGCGAATAATATAGAAAATGTTCAGTTGTCAGTCATTTAAATGCTAACTCATTGTTGTGAGATGTTCGATTGTCAGACATTTGAATGTTAGCTCATTGTTGCGGAATTATTAGTTGTCAGACAGTTGAATGGTAGCTCAATGTTGGAAAAGAGTATATAAAGCCCGTGTAGTCTAGCAGAGAAGTGAGTATAGTTCTAAGAGTCCAAAAAATATGAGCAATAGCTCATTCTCTTGGAAATAACATTCAGAAAGAGATGTTTACAAAATTTTTCTCGCCGACAAAAATTGCAATTGCTATGAACAAAAAAGGGAAACAAAAAAATGTCGCCTAATTTTCTTGCAATAATTCAGAAACTATGAGGGATAGTGGAAATCGAAAAACAGATTCCTAAAGAGAATAAAATTTTCAATGATGAAGTCTCAGTCCTTAATCTCTATCTGTATTGTTTCTAATTCTAATTTGATATTGAAAATACAGTTCCAAGCAACCGTCATAGCACGAGCACACCGGCTGTTGAGAGAATACAGCACATAAAATATTTTTTTTATAGTACTAAGTAACAATCAAAAAAAATTTTTAAAATCATGATTATAACATGAAAGAATAAAGTTTTGTTAGAATTGAAATTTCAAATTAATTTTTGGGAAAGAGAGACTATTATAAACTAACTAATTTTTGTCGAGCCTGCGTTTCCATTGAGAGCAACAAAAAATATTTAAATAATTCATCTATAAATATTTTGCTTCTTGGAGTCTTTCTTATATGTACACTCAACAAGATTTTATTATTGTATGTCGAATTGCAATGTGAAAAATTATACTGTAGTCTGTGATATTATTTATTCACAATAAAATTTGTGACAATATAATATATGTAGGTCGAGGAAGTAAAAATAACATAATTTATTGTTGAATCCTGAATCTTCAAAACTACGATAGATTTGGACGACTGTAACAAATAGAAAAAATACTATATCACGTTTTCTGTGTATTCTCCTAAATTTCATTTGTACAAAGTTGACAAAATTATCATATTGCAGGAGATTAGCAACCCCGTAACTATTACCTGAATCATTATTTGATACAAGGTACATTTTAAGCGTTATCATTGCGAAACAAGCAGAAAAAAATTGCTTTTTTCTAATTGTTCATTCATGAAAAAGCAATAAGTTAATCATTTCCAGTCGTGAAGACCAAAAAACCGGAGTATTTATACTAGCTTTGAAAAATATTATTTTTTTCAACCTCTTTCAATGATTCGCGAGAACAACAGATTCTTGACACCTCGGTACTTTGTAAAAAAAAATTGTACCATCCAGGAGCACTAAGGACTCTTCAATTTCTTAAACTATATAGCCATAGCAAAATGTGGTACTAATGCAAAAAATTGAAGAATCATCTTGATGATGAAGGCGCATTTTTGACAGCTCATGAATGCTTGTTACCTCAGACTCTCAGAGATTTCGCAAATTACCATTTCCCACAATCACTGAGCTTGAAATCAAGCAGTTTGGGCAAACCTACGGAACAGCAGTTTACATTTAGTATTCGTTTCAAGTTGACTATTTGATAGGAACATAATTTGTGCACGTACAAGCTCAAAAATACCTTTTTTTCTTCATTGTTTAGTTATTGAATGACCGGAGGTCATATGCTGTACTTTAAAATAATAATTTGATCTATATCAAAGCTATATAAAAAAAAATCCCTGAAAATTACCTCCAGAGTTACAGATTCAAGAAAATAAGTAACGGGTGGACATGTACTGGCCTAAATTGATCGTAAAAACAAAATTCGAACTCATCTTGATACTAATAACATCGGAAACCGCATGTCAATATCTTGTGTAACTCGAGAGATATTGAAATAGATAGTTTCTACCTTAAAATGGGTATTAATCCATATCGGCTCTTAGGGTATAAAATTCCATTACTGACATATTGCTCATTCTGTGCAGCAATTTTCAGATTTCAATTATGCATAGTTCAGCAGTAATAACCTTTTCAATTTTTGTTTCAATCTTTACTCAAAACTGAGTGTATGAGTAAGAGAATCTAGCAGTTTGTGCAAACCTACAAAATAGCATCTTTCATTTAGTACCTGTTTCAAGTCTGTAAGTGCTGTAGTTGCTGAGATCTCAGCGTCATGCCAGCCAGCCAGCCAGCCAGCCGGCCAGTCAGACAGCCAAAGTGCATATAATAGCGTTTTTTTTTTTTTTTTTTGTAAAAATGCGCTAAAGTAACTGTGAAGATATTTTTAAAAAATGGAAGAATCATCTAGATGATGAAAGCGCATTTTTGACAGCTCATGAATGCTTGTTACTTCAGAGATTTCGCAAATTACCATCTCTCACAATTACTGAGTTTGAATAAAGCAATTTGGGCAAACTTACGAAACAGCAGCTTCCATTTAGTACTAGTTTCAAGTTGACTATTTGATAGGTACATAATTTATGCATGTACAAACTCAAAAATACCTTTTAATCTTCATTGTTTAGTTATTGACTGACGGGAGGTCAAGTGCTGTACCTTAAAATGATAATTTGATCTTTATCAAAGCTATATAAGAAAAATACTCCAAAAGTAAACAAATTTTCATCCAATAATAATAATTCATTCTAATAAGCTTCAAATTCGCGTCAAACAAGTCATTGAATTAATCCCTGACAGATTTGACAACTGTAAATAATAATAGTGACACTTGCGGCGAAAGTTGTAACTAAATTTGTATCTACTTTAATAAATTTTAGTTGCCATATCCCTAATGTCATTGTTTGGCACTGTTTCACTTGAAACAAGTAATTGAATAATTTAATCTTCCACAATCACTGAGCTTGAATTAAAGCAATTTGTGCAAACCTACGAAATAGCAGCTTTCATTTAGTACCAGTTTCAAATCTGTAAATAGTATAGTTGCTGACAGAGACAAAAAATGCGCTAAAAATGGAAGAATCATCTAGATGATGAAAGCGCATTTTTGACCTGTTTCAAGTCTGTAAGTGCTGTAGTTGCTGAGATCTCAGCGTCACGCCAGCCAGCCAGCCAGCCAGCCAGCCGGCCAGCCAGACAGCCAAAGTGAATATAATAGCGCTTTTTTCTAAAGAATGCGCTAAAAATAAGTGCTTTCAGGGTTGAATTCGAGCATGAAATTTTAAAATTCACGCATTTGCTGTGAGAATGGAAAAATTAGGTACCATACATTTTTAGCGCATTTTTTAGAAAAACGCGCTATTATATTCACTTTGGCTGTCTGGCTGGCTGGCTTTTCAGCAACTATACTATTTACAAACTTGAAACTGGTACTAAATAAAAGCTGCTGTTTCGTAGGTTTGCACAAATACCTTTAATTCAAGCTCAGTGATTGTGGAAGATTAAATTATTCAATTACTTGTTTCAAGTGAAACAATATCCATAGATAGATATATATATATATTTTCCTTTTTAGCGCATTTTTTGGAAAAAAGCGCTATTATATTCACTTTGGCTGTCTGGCTGGTTGGCTGGCTGGCTGGCGTGACGCTGCGTTCTCAGCAACTATACTATTTACAGACTTGAAACTGGTACTTTATAAAAGCTGCTGTTTCGTAGGTTTGCACAAATTGCTTTAATTCAAGCTCAGTGATTGTGGAAGATTAAATTATTCAATTAGCTGTTTGAATTGAAACAATGCTCATAGATATATATGACATTAGGGATATGGCAACTAAAATTCATTAAAGTAGATAAAAATTTAGTTACAACTTTCGCCGCAGCTGTCACTATTATTATGTACAGTTGTCAAATCTGTCCGGGATTCATTCAATGACTTGTTTAACGCGAATTTGAAGCTTATTAGAATAAATTATTATTATTAGATGAAAACTTGTTTACTTTTGGTGTATTTTTTTTATATAGCTTTGATAAAGATCAAATTATCATTTTAAGGTACAGCACTTGACCTCCCGTCAGTCAATAACTAAACAATGAAGATTAAAAGGTATTTTTGAGTTTGTACATGCATAAATTATGTACCTATCAAATAGTCAACTTCAAACTAGTACTAAATGGAAGCTGCTGTTTCGTAAGTTTGTCCAAACTGCTTGATTTGAAGCTCAGGAATTGTGAGAGATGGTAATTAGCGAAATCTCTGAAGTAACAAGCATTCATGAGCTGTCAAAAATGCGCTTTCATCATCTAGATGATTCTTCCATTTTTTTATTCATTTTGAAAAACTCTTTTTCTCTGGATTTTGTTTACTTCGCTTATTTCTTCAATAATTCGGCCAATTCTAGTCGTACGAAGCTCCCAGAAGAATATATTATAGGCTCTACAATTTTTATTCATAACATTTTCCATACAAAGTACTTCCCAAATCAATTCGCGAAAAACTAGCGGCTAAGAGCTGCTCGTTTTAAAGGATTGATGCTCAAATGGGCTGTAATTTGATCAATTTCGGTCGTAGCGAAGTTCTTATAAAAGTGTAGCTTCTATGAGTTAATTGCAAAGAGCTCAATTCTTGATACTTTAATCGCTGTGTGAAATTTGTACCACTCGAAATTGTTTCTCAAACTTCGTACCATATCGAATGTCTTGCTAGAGATTTGTCTTGTATAGGTACTTAATTTATGTATAGTTGAAAATGTAATATGCGAAAAAAGAGATATAAAAATGCTATTTAAACAAAAAAATCAGCTTTGGGCATGAGATTGAAAAATGAAATATAGTGTCACGAAGAGACCCCGGATAAACGGATGGCAAACGCAATCGAGTTATATTTGCAAGGATGCAGTAAACAGTAACGACTGGTGGAATTTCTGGAAACTCACTAGAACTTTGTAGAGGCTTCGAGAAACTCTAGGTGAGGATATAAAAACCTGGAAAAGGTCGAGTCAAATTATTATTATGGTAGTTCAGATACGGCGCGAGTAATATTGAAAATAAATAAGCGAACTAGTCGAGATAGATAAGAAGCAGTGAAAATAAATACAGGTCGTATTACTGTGGAAATAATAAATAATTGTAGTGATAGTGTTTAGCTTAGCGTCGTTTATAAGTGAAGTATTTATCAGTAAATTTTTAGTTTTATTATTGCAGCTTCAAATAGAAATAAAAATAATTAAACTACTAACGGATAATGCTCCGCTACAACATTTTTATAATTGCTATCCAAAATTTATCTAAAAAAGATCTATGCAATTCTTTGATTGATTTTTTGAAATATTTTTTCTTGAGTTTGGACTTTTTTGCATATTTCTTAAATAACTTAGGTAATTCTAGTCCTACTATGTTGCCAAAAGTAACAAATTATAGGGTAATGAAAACCATACAACTTTTATTCAAACAGTTTTTGGTACATGGTATTTTTCAAAAGCTATGCTTGAAAAACAAGAAGCAAAAAGTTGCTTCTTTCAAAGGGCTAACTTTTGTCGTAGAGAGTCTTAAAAATGACTAATAATTTCGTCTTGTTTCAAAAATAACGATTATTTAAGACTTTAATTTTGATTTGTGAATAACCAAAGTAACATTTCAACCTTTTGTAGGATCCAGGAGCGCTACATAAAATTCAGTGCCTCAAACTACATGCCGCGATAGACAATTTTCCTAAATGTTGCCCTTCTTTTAATTCTCATAAAATCGCAGTGATTTTCAAAATATTGTCACAAATTTATTATAATTTAATAACCTCATACAGGTTACAGTGCACTTTTCACCCTACTCATTATTGCACAATGTGAAATCGCACCACTACTTTCTCGTAGTTCTCAAATATACCCAACCAATCAGAGCAACAGAAGACAAGCAACGGATCAATCAAATTTATTCTACCACAACAATGAATTTAAATACATAACATGAATCATAAATGCCAAATTAAATAAAAATGACAATGAGTTTGTAATTCAGATAATTAATGTTTTTGACAATATTATGCTAATAAAAGAGCGCATATATATAAATTAACATTTAACAGAAGCTGGTCCATCATCTTTCTCAATAATTGGAGTTATATTTATTTATTCTCCTCTCCCAAATATATTTTGTCCGTAAATTGCTAATTATTCCAAATTTCACTCAATAATCATAAATTTTCATAAAGGCCTGATGAATATTCAAAGAATGTAAGTTTTGTTCTGTTTCTAATTATTCAATACTTCTTCCAGAAAAAAATTGTAATTAATGTGGCGTGGTAAGCGCCATATGTCCCCCAATTAAAATACAATTTTTTAGGGAAAGAACGCAGACCATATTGAGGTTCTAAAAGCCATGAAAGTACTTAAATTCCACCGAATTGTTTAGATGAGGTGTGACAAACCTCATCAACTACTGACGATTGCGAACAGCTGCACATTCTCACAACATTCGGCAGCAATAATACACCACGAGTTGATGCCTTGTAAACAATAGGTCTAATATTAGATGAGGAATACTTTCTAACCTTTAGGATCGTTTAAGCGGGCCAGAAAATCAGACGAGCTCTGTGTGACTATTAATAGGGCTAGAGTTGTAGTAAATATACAGAAATTATCTCAGGAGAAGCAATAAAAAAGCAGCATTTTTGCACTAGTTTTTCACCAAACCATTTTTCATGGTAACTTGAACCAAAAAATAATCAAACACCAGAGAATATAATTTTATTTCTTGAAAAAAATTAATTCAACTCTTTCGAGCTTTTCGCTGCAAACGCTTTGTGGCATCCGACAGCGCGCCCTTAAGGAATATTTTCCCTTATTTTTGTACAGTCAGAAATATTATTCTACTGTATTATAACTCTGGTTCATTATTTCGTTCTATCATTTCATTTAATCGCAAAATATAATATAACGAACATTTATCTCCATCTCTTAGGTAGAGAAAATGCAATCTAAATAATTCCAACACTAAATTAATGAAGTTTAGTTCTATAGAAACGCTGAAACATCATTTTCAGCATTGTTAACTCCACCCCAATAACACAATTGAAAATTTACTCCCCATTTTCATATTCAGAGCTGAACAGTCCTGAAAATTAAACTAATTGCGAACAATTGCTTCAAACATATCGGAATATATTTTTAATTTGCGATGAAATGACAGCTCTGAATATTTTTTTGCAGATTAATCAAAACGTAGTTTTGATATGCTGATAGAATTGAAAGGTAATCATGCACAAATTGCATTCCAGATTTTTCGAATATCATTCTGTTATTTTGATATGCATTTTCATGACATCTGGATAAATACTGTAAAGAAAATAATTGCGAATGAAATTTTGGAGGCGACATGGCTTTCATCGCGGTATTCTACAAGACAAACGTAAATATAGTGCCGACGATCCGGTCTGAAGCTATGCAAACACTGTTTGAAATCGGGGCTTTTGAAACAGCTCAAAGTTCCGCGTCTAATGGACCGTGTTTGACGTCATAACGGTCACATTCACAAGCGGCTATCATGATCTGTTTGATTACTCAAATATGTCTTCTGAAAGAATACGCCAAAGTTTATCAATAATGTAGCACTAAGGGTAGTTTACCCACACATCTCTATTCATTGATTTTCAGAGTTTGAACGACAAATATAGCAAACACACAAAAAAATGTAGCCTTTAAAGAGTAAAAATAATTCATAGAATTACTGTGATCTTACACAAATTAGAAAGTCATTCGGATGATAATTTTTTTTTAGAAAAGATTGAAGTATGCAAATAACAAACCTAGTATTTTTTCGATACAGTTTGGTTATTTTTGTGCCTCTTAACGACCAAAATTAGTCTTTAAAAAAAAATCTTCAATTCCGCCTGCCTGTCGCCACTATCAAAAAATGTTTCAAATAAAAATTGTTCAACATTTCATTTCTCTCTGCGACTTAAATTGACTGAGTAACAGTCCTTCCTGAACATCTACATTTTGAAAATAACAATATTTTTTGCTAGTTTTTCACTAACAACTTTTGAAAAATATTTATCTTGTATTAAAAAATGATTCGAATGAAAGTTGTAGAGCTTTTAATGACCTAATATCAGGCAACTTAGTGCGACCGAAATTGCTTGATAGCCCAGACAAAATGAATGAAAAAAATGGAGTTTGCATTAATTCCCAACAAGCTGAATTTTCGTACATGTCTTGAAAATTTCATTGCAAATGCTATGTCAAAAGTATTGTACGTTGATTTTTATCCCAAGTCAAAGGTCACAAATTTTCGTTTTTTGTGTATATCTCTGGAATGGTGAAAGCTACAAGAAAAATGGGTGAGCAAAAATTTAAAACACACTCGAGTTATCGCGATTTCAAACCTAGAGAATACGAATACACATTCACATGTAGCCAGTAGTATCCTTCGGTGAAAAAATTATTGGAATATTGGTTTTTGTGATTCATACACTCAAATACTATACGTGGAAAATATACGATTGAGTGAGAAAACGGCTGTCCCTAATTCCATTAGTCGATTGGCCTTGAGTACCATCAATAGTTCAGTCAGTTTTTTTTAGTAAATTGACGTGTTTGTATATGGTTTTTTTATTTCAAACTATGCAGTTACAAAATTTTATGAAAATGTCAGAAATTGGCTTCATTTGCAGTCAATCTTTGACTGAAGGTGAAATAAAAGAGTGCAGTTATCTTGTCTTCCTCCAACATTTACTTCTGCTTATCAACACTTGTTTCGTGTGTTCTACCATGTGCAAGTGTTGTTGGACAATGAACTGAATCCTGAAGACTGGGACTGTAAATTGAGGATAATAGTTTGGAGCCAATTCAGATTTAACTGCCACCTGCTCCAGAGAAACAGCTGAATACAATTTTTTGTAATTGCAATAAAGGCTGCACAAACAATTGTGTTGAGCAGAAAAGTTGAATTGTTTTCTCTAGCACTGTTGCTGACTCAAATGCAACAGATGAAGATTCTTTCAAAATCGATGAGGATTTCACTGATATATCTCCCTTCTTAGAGCAGTCAACACAAATTGAGCACTAAGAAAAAGAAACGTGATCATGTAGAATTGGATGTGGAATTTTATGATGAATAGTGTAATTTTTTTGCTGTTACAGTTTTCATTATATTAATAAAATGTTGTCCTATCAAATTTTTTGGATCGAAATATATTGTGAAGTATTACTGAGAAAACCATGTTAAAGAAAAGCGTCAAATACATAACTTCAGAGGTGGTGCGGAAATGTGTGCATACCTACGGTCTGAAATCGCGATAACTCGAGAACGGTGCTTCGTAGGGAAAAAAGTACTGATACCTTTTTTGTAGAGAATTTCACGGTCTACAAACATTTCCTTGTCTATTTTTCCAGTAGCTCTCATCGTTTCAGGTATATACGGAAAAAAAGAAGATTTGTAACCTTTTGACATCTGATAAAAAACATTGATGGGAACTTTTGACATAGCATTTTTAATGACGTATTCTAGAGCTATACAGAAATCCAGCTTGTTGGAAATTAATGCAAACTGGAATGTCTATTTTATCTGAACTATGATTTCCCTAGAAAATACGTAAAGAATTCCACATTCAGAAAACGTTATTCCCTTCAAATTGTCGAAAAAATTTATTAGAAATTTGAGCATGAAATATTTTTTTCTCAAAAATTTATATAGGTATGTCAGTTTTTTACATCTTTAAAATGAAATTGTAGAAGAATGAGTGAAAATATTTGCTATAGTATATAATTTGAGAACTTGAAGAGTTTTTAGCGCTACCAAATAGCAGATTTTTTTTAGAGAGGGTTGAATTGTTCAAAATCCGTATGATGAAGGTTGAATTCAATTTATGCTACACGAGCTTTAATTATTTAAAGAATGTTTGGTACATTGATCGATTTAAAATTTTCTGCTGTATCGATAGTAGCATGTAACATTAATCACAAAGCTCTTATTCAAAAGATATGAACAATAGAAAGTAACCCTTTTTCTATGAAGTGAAATGCAATTTTTCAGTGACTTTCAAAATGCTGTAATTGTTTTGAATAATGCATTAAAAATTGTAGAGTGGTACTGAAAGAAAATTTTATATTAGCTTGAATTTTATTTTTGCTTTTAGAAATTGTGTACGTACTGCAAATATAACTAGATACAATGAGTCAAAAAATGTAGGATTTAAAATTTTCATAGGCAACCACTAGTTTGGTATAGAAGATAATGAGAATAACACACCACACTCACATGATATAACATTTTTTCTATTTATTGAAATTCTCTAACTTCAACATTGTTAGGAGGAGTTATAATTCAAAAATTACTCGTTAGAAAGCTGTAAATAATGCTTAATATCTACTGAAATATAAAAAAAAAAATATTTTGCAATGAAAATTGAATCTTTGAGGTTATGTTCGAATGGAATAAAAGGAAAAAAATATACCGTCGAATAAATTGCTCAAAATGCTGCAAAAAATCTGAATTCAGTTTTTGTTGAGACCTGAAGGAAACAATTTATTCTTAAAAAATAATTTATCATCTAAATTGACCATTTCGCGTATTACTCTCGTAACTTTGTCAATTTCAGTGATATGAAGCTCTTCTAGATATCAAACTGTGAAGAATTGAATACCCTATCATATTTATCTGAAATATTGTTTGGTACAAAGTACTGTTCAAAAATTATAAGTAGGAAGGAAGCAAAATAAAACTTTTTCTAGGATCCATGCTTATAAGGGCTGTAGCTTGATTAATTTTGGTCCTAGAGATGCGTTGAAACAATCAAACGATGTGAGATGCCATCTATATTCCAGAAAATAGTATATTGTGTGGCTAGGGACGGAACAAGACGATTTCAGTCGAGGGTGAATGTTGCTTGCCCGAGCGAAGCGAGGGCTGGCATCACCCTCGGCTGAAATCGTGTTTTGTCCCGTGCCACACACTGTATACTTCATATTACCTGGATTGAAACTTTCCATATTACAAATTTGTCATAACAATGCAAATATTTTTGATTTCATTTTTCAGGTAACAAGTCGAAAGTAGCTGCTTGTGCTTTATCAATAAGATGTTGTGGTGTACTTGAAATTTCTTGAAACTCATCGTCTTTTGATGTAAGTTACAGTTACGAATACAACAACTGTCTAATTAACTGAGGTTATATGATTATCATTTAAGAGATTGACAATGAACAAATGCGACTCTGCCAGGAATAAAACGATGTAAGAAACAAATTCAGCGGGCAGAAACAAGCTTGTTTCTTCTCTAGGGCAGAAATAGGCGTATTTCTGCCCGGCTGCACTCGCTTCTGTTTGAAATTGTTTTGTTTCGACTGACAAAACAGGTGTTGCAACGCGATGTCTCAATGCAGGTATTATGAAAAAATTATAGCTTCCTTTGATTATTCGTGATAAATAATATTTTTTATACTTAAGCCCTCTCTATTAAGTTGGAACCACCCTAGCTGAAAACGAAATTTTACTGTACTATCACCTCAAATGAGGTTAGCAGGAACCTCATCGAACATTCACGACAAATCAAACCAGCCCAAATATCTCTCACCCTCACACAATCTATAAATAAATGAAATTTTATCTTCTCGCGGAATTTTGAAATTCAAATGACTAATTAAATAACATGTAAATATATTCATGAAAGAAAACTTTGAATATTTGGAGTGACGTTTGAAATAAGCTTAAATTTTTTAATCAAAGAAGCTACTGCTCCCTTTGAGATTCAAGAACAAAGGCATTATAAGCTAGTTATGTCGTACGAATTTCAGGAAGAGAGAACACCCGTCATGGTTGATTTTGTTGTGTGGTCACAGGTGCTACTTCATACCAATATGAAAGAGCAAAAGTACGGTGGGATGTTTAACATTTATATCAGAACCGGCATGAAGGATTTTGCCAACAAAAGTGGATATGAAGTTATAAAGAACCACGTATATTGTTTTGTACTTTAACAATGGCTTTAGACCCTTTGAGAAAAATGAAAATATTCACGAAAATATCTTGATAATCACGAATGAAGCCACAGCGATTTTTTTCCTCCAGAACTCGAGAACTTCCACGAATGACAGTCGCTGTCAATAATAATAGACTTGTTAATCTAGCACGACATTTATTTACCTGAAGATTAGTTGAAAGCTGTCTACATTTAGTGTCAGTGGTGTAAAGGGTCGTAGTTTTTAAGACAAATGATGGCGATAGTAATGAAAGTCGTATATCTAAGTAAACGTTTAAATGTGTTTGTTGAAATGTGCTTAAGACTTAAGGAAATCTCGTAGTGCGAGAATAAACCACAACGTGGAATCTGATGCAAATTAGTTCACTAACAGTAAATCCAAGATAGGAACCCGCTGGAAGGGATTACTTATGAGCTAGTAAGCAAGAACTTGCGATGCGAGCTCCTTCACATAAATCATACATAAAATCAAATTAAATTTTCCATTTTATTCAATATATTAGTTTCTATACACTCACTACATCATAAATCAGAATAGCAGATTAAAGTCTAGTCAGAATAATGCTAGAAGTAAATACATATTTATGATTCGATCGGAAGTATCTACGAGGAAGTGTTTTGAACAGAACCTGCTTTAGGAGGAATGTTGATAACTTTTTGAATGTAGATCACACTCAATAATTAAAAATAATTTCAGAATTCGCTGGACTTTTCTGTGCCTCCAGCTGTGGTAAAAGTAAAAAAGAAACGAATCCGCAATCTAATTTATAAATAAAACATATATTTTGATACGAATCTCTTACTTTATAAAAGAATCTTTTCTGAGGTAAAAATGCAAAGTTTTATCTCATCTTCCTTTATATTTATATAAGGAAATTACGAAACACGTACGGATAAAAATGAAAGATTTTCTTTCGAATGAAAATACAATACACCTGCTCACGTGTCTGAATACAATTTAACAAGATTCGAAGTGATATCAGTGTGGATTTTCTTACGTAGTGGTGAGTTTTCCTTCTATCGCTCAATATCCGAACGAGTTTCACATGAATATTTTCTTGGACATTTACAGGGTTAGTCCAATTGATCTTCAAGGATTCAAAGACATATACAAGAATCAGATATGAGAAATAGTGCTTTTTTAGGCTCATAAAGCTCACCAACGTCGCCCCAATCCCTTGAATCCTTCCAAAGGATATAATAGGCTTTCGTTTGTACAATGACTTTCTGTTCGAACACAGTCTTCTTTTCACTAGTCATTCTTATATTATATTAGGGGACGCATAATTGTCCAAAGGAATAAAATCGATAAAGACTGACAGAATAAGTGCCCTTGTAATCACCTTATCTTTTGTATAAAATATCGAGAAACAATTTTTGACTCAAAGTTGAAAGCAGATATTAGGGGGAAAGGGGAGCAAACTGGACTTTTACTTCACTGCATTTACGACCACAATTTCAGATAAGTAAATTGGTACGTTGGCTTGATTAAAGAAGTGTTAATTGTGGATCTTTTGAAAGAGTTGGCTCTTGAAATAGTCCAATTATTATAAATACTGCTTGAAATAGCACTACTTTCTAATAATTTATGCCCTTTCTCTTACCATCTCATGTTTTATGTCTTCCTTTGCATAAAATCTGCTAGGCTTTTATTCATATCAAGCAACAAATTCAAATTCAAGGTAGTAGGTAACCAGAATTAGTAAGAATATTGAATTTTACCTCACCAAATTTAGGGCTACAATTCCAAAAAAGTAGATTGTTGCGTAAACTTAATTTTTGTAGGCCTACTGAGAAAGATTGCCTCACAGTCTACATAGAATTGGCTAGCCTTTTATTCATATCGGAAAGAGATTTTCACCCTAGAAAAGTTGAGTAAAGATATAAGGGGGCACTTTAACTTTACCAAATTCACAACCACAATTCCAGATAAGACAGTTAAAAAAGAGTTTTGCAGCCTACTGAGGAAGTTGGCTCACAAAATGGTCCAACAATTGTAAATATTATGTATTTGTAAGATTTTCTGTATGGTATTACCTTCTCGTCGGAGAAACGGCGTTCCCCAATCATCCATTCCTTTGCATAAAGTCTGCAAGTTTTTTTTCCATATCAGGAAGCAATTCTCAATTCAGGAAAGTGAATATTGGGAAGGATGTGGAATGAATTGGAGCCTTCATTTTATCAAATTTGAGACCACAATTAAATATAAGTAAGCTGTTGCTTTCTGTTGATTAGAAAAATGATTATTCGGGCCTACTGAAAAAATTTGCCTTACAGTTCGTCTCAAAAACATCTCGTCAAGGAAACCGCTTTGTCTGCCTTTGCATATATATCTGCATTCATATTGGATTGACCGGACGCTCATTACAGAAAAATAGGAACAATTTTGTGCAGACTGGCATTTATAGGGAATATACTTACAGCTGAAAGCTTTAGATATTCGCATCAAAAAGTCCTCGCTACGTGTTAATGCATATTGAAAAAGTAGTTTCAATTGACAACAAGAAATAGCTTCTTAAAACAACTTCTTACAATCTGCTATTCTTTCGAACATAAGGCAAGTTTGTAAGATCGACTAAAAATCTATTGGCAGATGGTCTACATGAGTCCAAGAGTGATGCATATTTAGGTAAACCAGTAAATTTATTGCGTAGCTTGGAGCAATTTTTCACAATAAGCTTTTAATCGATTTTGCAAACTTGCCTTGCGTTCGAAAAAATGACTGTAAGAAGTAGTTCCAAGAAGCTAATTTCAAAATGCAAATATCTATAAATAGCGGTCTGTGAAAATTGTTCCTTTTTTCTGTCACGAGCGCCTAGTTTAAAAGCAATTATCAATTCATAAAAGTTGAATATAGTTACGGGGGAGAATGCGGGACTGATGAAAACCTTTATTTCATCAAATTTACCACCACAATTCTAGATGAGTGAGTTGGTGAGCTGTCTTACTTGAAAAAGTGTAACTTATTGGTCTATTGAAGAAGTTTGCTGCACAGTTGGGTCTGAAACTTGTGCAATGATAATAAATATTGTGTATCTCTGCAATGTTCACATATTTCCATCCAGTAGATGGGGCTTATTTTTAGGAAATTCCAAAAGACAGTCACTATAAAATGCCTTTCTTAGGAATGGGCCGATTTGTTTTAATCATATAGTACGTACCCTTTCAAAAAATATCATCAAACCTACACTGGATTAGAAGCACATCAGTTGTGCCATCCCTTTAGACAAGCTCCATATAAATAATTTTGCATGCCTTTTCTGTCGCTTAATAGTCGAGAAATCCTCTGTGGTTATTATTACTTTAAAAATATGTAGTAAAGTGAGACCCGCAAAACTGGTACAAGTAGTCTCTTTTTGAGCTCATGAAAATCATCTAATCCTGCTTCAATGTTTTCTACCTTTCTGATTGATATAAATGCTTCAAATCTGCGGGATAGGCTCTTGTATCCGTAATAAACTCATTCTCCTGGCTGTTTTCAGCCTAGAGGACAAATAATTGCCCAACTGAACCAAATTTTAGAATTAAGGAGATGTGGACTTCGTCAATATTATCGTCAGTGCAATGTCGTGATGGGAAATACTTTCTTCAACACTGTTTTGGAATTATGTTTGAACAGGTGTAGAATCATTTCGACGAATCAGAAGTTGTTAGTTTTGATAACTATGGTTAAATCGCAAAAATTCAGATATTCTTTTCTGACTTTGCGTTTGAAATTTTATAATTTTCAAAGTTTCTTCTAAAATACTGGTGAGTTATCAAAACTTTGTAGTCCGTGAGACAGGGCATAAATTTTTCGTTGATTATTGCTCACTTTAAACTTTTTGAGTGGCTTCATTGTGATGAGTCCGACGACTTTTTCATTTGGCAAAATTCTAGATTTGGGGGCGTTTTTCAGCGAGGGCTAATTAATTGAAAACACATTACCGTCTTATTGATCATTACAATAATCGAAAGATTTTTTGATTATAGAATGACAAAAAAATATTGTCCGACATGAGTATTGGGGCAAGCGGTGAGTCCAACAAGCCACACTTGTCATAAATACCAACATACTTACCATAAGTACCAACATATTTATGACAAGTGCGGCGGCTTGTCAGACTTACCATGCTAGCCCAATATTCATGTCGGACAATATTTTTTTTTTCATTTTATAATCAAAAAATCTTCCCATTAGTGTAATGATCAATAAGACGATAATATTTTTCAATTGATTAGCCCTCGCTGAAAAATGCCTCCAAATCTAGAATTTCGCCAAATGAAAAAGTTGGCGGACTCATCACAATGAAGCCACTCACAAAATATCAAGTGAGCGGTAATCAACGAAAAATTTATGCGCTGTCTCACGGACGATTGTTAAAGAAGGTTTGGAATGGCGTATTCCACACTCGCGAACCTCAATACTCGCCTTCGGCTCGTATTACAAACTTTTCGCTCGTTTGGAATAAGGGCCATTCCAATACTTATTGTAGAATATTCTATCGCAGCTTAGTACACAAACGGTTCATGAACGATGAACAATATACTTCATCCTATTTCCACCTTAAGCCTAGAAAAAGAAGCAAAGAACGCTGGCTTAGAAATAAATTAAAGAAAAACAAAGGTAATGGTTGTCTCGAAGAAACATAGAGGACTTAATAATCTAGAGATTAACCAGTACAACTTTGAAGAACCTAGGCTCACTGATTACAAACAAGAACTGCGTATTCAACGAAATAAAATATCGAACTCACCAAGCTAATAAAACTTATTTTGGTTTGAGAAACCATCTAAAGCCCACGTATTTATCGCGACAAACTAAGTGCCTAATCTACAAAACATTAATCAGGCCGATACTAACTCATGACTCCGAAACTTGGACACTAGCCAAATCTGACGAAAGGATTCTAAGAGCCTTCAGTAGAAAAAAGCTACATCTAATCTATAAGGAGGTCAATGAAAACAGCCTTTGAAGAAGAAGATATAACTTTGAACTATACGAACTGTGGAAGGACCCAGAGGTAGTTAAATTTATAAAAATCGGCAGATTGAGATGAATAGGCCATGTCGAGCGAATGGAAGACAAAGTAAGGTCAAAGCATAACACGCGACAAAAATTCATAGGACCAAGAAGTGAAGGAAGGCCCAAAATAAGATACATGGACCAAATAGTTGACAACATAACAAGACTGTGCATCTCAAACTAGAAGTCTAAAGCAAAGTCCAAACCAGAATGGAGGAAGATCCTTGAAGAGGCCATTTCTTCCTTTGCTTTGAATCTCTAAGCCTTTATTCGTTAAGAATGTATATTGAAGAAGATCGGATCAAATTGGAATTGACGACCACAACATTAAAAAACCGTGGCCATTTTTCTTGCAGTCTGCTTTACGAACACTCCTACAACTACAAATAATAGATATATGTATTCTGGTGTTAGTTCTTGTGATCAGTTCATCCTTTGTATCAAATCTGTGGTGGAACCACAACGAATTGACATTGATATTGACTTGATATTCATGGTCAGTTTATCGTAGAAGCTGGACATGTCTTCGATTGGAATTTGTCATGAACAGTTAACAGAAGCAAATCAGGTTATTCAAATAAAAATAACTTCCAGTTTAAGATGACAAGGCTTAACTGCTGAAGACGAGATGGGACTATTTAATGTCGATTTGATGTGGTATCATCACTGATATCTTTCTATATCAATTGAGGAACATGCAGGATGCAGGATGCAGGTATTGAAGTCCTTGGGAGTAAAGAGAACTCATTCAAATATAACAAATCAAACATTCCTGAGGATGGTACAGGTAGGAACAAAACTGTAGTCACATTATTTATCACAATGTTGCTTAAAACTCGTTGTCACAATGTTGGTTACAACTCGTTCCATTCTCTCCAACATCATCAGGTGTGGACTGAGGATTGAAGGTTGAAGGATGGCTTTTATACCGATGGAGAGGGTGTTGAAGCATGAATGAGTTTTAACGGTTGAAAAATTATGTCGGTTTGGCTGTTTATTTAAATATTTATGATTTGCTTGTTTATTCTTTCTGAAAGTATCAGTAAGTACCATCAACCATTTTCATGATACAGATATGAATATTAGAATGTAGAACAAATTGTAGTTATTTTCTTGCAGTTTTTATTTAAATTAGGGAGCAAATAAGGATCCAGGAAAGTTAAATATGAATATTAGGACGATTTGGAACAAATAGGAACTTTATATATGTCACATTTGACACTTGAGACCTGAGAGTATTATTTTCCTTATAGTTTCGTTCACAAGATGCTTCAATAATTACAACCAATAGGCATATGTAAGTTAAATCATATGTTTTAGAACAGTCGATGAGGATTCGCTGGATAGGTATTCTGTAGTTTGTTTCTGTGATCACCTCATCCATTACATCAAATTCGCTTTGAATTGGAAAAAAGTTATGGTCCAGGATGGTTGGATATGGATGTGGAACGAATAGGAACCTTCTCTTCGTTAAATCTGCGACCACAACTTCAGATTAATTGTTGTCGCTTTCTTGCAGTTTCTCGTAATCACCTCTTCCATTGTATCGAATCAAGTTTCTTTTTATCCCAATTGGAAACAAGTTATAACCCAGAAAAGTTAAATATGGATATTACCGACGGTGTGGAGCAAATAGGAACTTTTATTTCCTCAAATTTATGACTACAATTTAAGAGAGCCCATTGTGATCGTTTCTCTTGCAGCTAGTTTTGAAAAAATATATATCGGCGGAATATCTACCCTTTCAAGTATAGTAGATATGATTTATTCATTGGGAATCCCAAGAGATAGTCGTCAAAAGCTTCTCGACCAAAGAAACGGTCGCTATCTTCTCTTATCGCAGATTTTTTATTGACAATCTATTGTTTGAGCTGCTTGTTGGTCTTAGACGTAATGTAGTTTATCCACATTCAGTTGACAGTAAGAAAACGGTCTTTAAAAACTAGTAGAACTTCCTTGATTCAAACGAAAACCAAACGAAAACCAAATATGTAGAAACGCAAATTTAAATTCAAAAAGCATCAGTGGTGCCATTCTTCTAAATAAACCATGTATAAATAATTCGTATATATATTTTCTCATGTAATTTATATACGTACGAAACTTTTGTGTCTCTAGCCTGCGATTTCGTTCGGTTATTATTACTTCGAACGTGTGGCAGGTAAATAATAGTTAGAAAATGTTCTGAATGGGGAGAATACATGCAACTTTGTGACTGTAATTATTGGAAATTTTTCAATAGAAGTTTTAATTAAAATGTAGCATGCCATGAGTTGATGATCACAATGTATTTTTATGTTGGATGCTAAAAGTAACTTGGAACAAAATGGAATAAAAATTGAATGAGAATGGGAACGAGAACATTGTTTTTATGAACTTCAAGATATGTATAATTTTTTTCTGACATTATGCTAGAATAAACAGAGGATTTAGGTTATCATTGATACATTTAGGAGAAGTGAGTAGTCATCTAATTTTTTGTACAGTTCTCTTCTAACAATAGTATTATTTCCAACGTTATTTTTTGCATGTTGGCAGGCCTTCTTTGCTCCATTCTTGATTAATAGTGGCTGACTACTCATGCATTTCATGCTAATCTCCAATATTCTGGATAAACAAGTGTCTAACAATATTTGTTTTGTAATAAGTCCGTCTCTGTTGAAGGAAATGACATATCAGTATTGTTAATAGATAAACAGGCGTATAATAAAAGTTGGCTGCGTGAAAATAATAAATTCATTTATTTCTCCTTGGCACAAACAAAACTACTGGTGCAATACTGCAACCGGGATGCAACTGCATTGTATTTCGCGTGTGCACATTCAACTGTTTGTTGAAACGCTGCTATGTAAATAACTTCCTTTTTCAAAATATATACTCTTGTATTCCCAACATACAATACACCAATGCCTGGTGTTAAACAGGTCAAAAGAATAATATTACATTGTGCTTGCATTTGTCAGAATAATTTCCAATTGTTTCTTTTGCATTCATCAAATGATCCTTCAGGGTCTAAAATATTAAATATTGCATGTACTTCATTACCCAAGCTTTTTTCTTCACGCCAGAAAAAAAAATTGTCTATAGAACAATGGTATTGATTGAACCGTCCGCTGTTATTAAAAATAAAAGAGAAACGCCGCCTAGTCATCGAAAACAAGAGATTATAAATTGTCTTCCACTGAATACCAAATACAACATATCGTATGTAAATTCACACAATAGTTCGAAATAAGAATATTGATTCGGATGGAACATCTATCACTGTAGGGCGTCTGGGGTCTCTACCTGCCCAAAGGGCTGTCAAGTTCACCCTACCGAAAACCTAAATCTACCTTCCACAAGAATAAGATGCGATATTCTTGTTAGTTTTATTTACAAGTCACAAAAGAGACAAGGAATGATGGACATTTTTGCAGAAGTTACGAATACAGATGTTTCAAGATGTCTAGCTCCAAAACTGATTGAGATAACAAAATTTTGAAGACAGTTTTAGAGAACCCTACAGAGCAATTAAAATTTCGAATGCTACGCAAGAACATTGTGCTTTATGACTTGAGAATCGATTATTCATAAAAAAAAGACAATCATGATATTCTACATCTGTTTTTGGACTTAATATATTATGTAAAAATTATGTATTTTTCATGGAAAATAAAGGAGGCACATCGAAAAAGCAACACGTATAAGCAGAAACTCTAAGATTTTTCCCCAAATATTCAAATGTGTGTAACCCAAAAACTGTCAAAGATACAAGAAAAAAATACTGTTTTATCAATGAAGATGCATTTAAAACAATCAAGATTATTCAGTTATCATCAGGCAAATATTTACAGCTTCCATATTCGTAGCTTAATAAAATTAGATTTAATAAGGATACAGCAGAATCGTTCTCAGATTCTTGATCAACATAATAAGAATTATATTTGGTATAAAAATCATGTTTCCGGAATGAAAAATCCAAAGATTATACGTTGATGAAAAATGGAGGCGTGTCTGCTATTAACAGTCCTGCTGAAAGCGTGGAGGTTTTTAACTCAAAAAAGTCTGAAATAATTGAACTTTGATGACGGTTTTGTATTGTTATCAGGCAGATTATATTTTAATATTATAATATAAATAATATTGAATGGTATTTTAAGACTTAAAAGTTTAGTATTTGTAAAAGAAGATCGAATTTCGATATTCTTAATCGGTGACTTGATTTACATTCAGAATAATTTGTACTATATATTGTGTAGCAACCAAATATTTACCTTAGAAAATGTAGGAGGTAAATCAACAAAATAACATGTGCAAATGTATAAGTTCTTAGATTTACTTCCAAATATTTAATGGCATGTAGCTCAAAAACTATTCAAGATACGAGAAATGTGATAACATTTTTGGATAGCATTAGAAAAGATACATTCAGAACAATTAAAATTGTGAAGTTATTGATAAGCGTTCAAAAATGGCACAAGATCAAATATTTTCGGAGCTCAAAAAATGGATACCAACCGAGATATTCGAACATTGCTTCAGGACTCCTAATAATCATGATGAAGCTCATACATGGTATTAAAATCATGTTTCTAGGCTTAAAAATGCATAAATTATACTCAAAAACCATCCAGAGTGACGAAATTTTGATGATAGTTTCGTATTGCTGATGAAAAAATTGTATATGGATATGAGACACGGACTAAACAGTCAATATTATTGTCCAAGGTGAAGTTTGCTGCATTCGACGAAGACGAGGGCGAAGGCCAAGACGTATTTTCATGCAGTCAACTTTACCTGTGACAATAATAACGGCCGTTCAGTGTCCGTAATGCATATGATACTTTTTGTAGCAAGTGTACCGAAGTATTCCATTACTAAAGTTTTTGAGTTTATTTGAATGCTTGAATATATATTTCAAGTGTAAAAAGTTATTCTTTAATGCACGATTGGCTTAAAAGCCCCGTGAATGCATTAGAGCCTTTTCACCTGTGCCTTAAAATGTTTTATCTTCGATCGTCCTAATTTTTGTAAAACAATAAATAATATATGAATATTTTGCCTTCTGTGAATGTCAGTATGACAGCTGCTTTTGGTAACCAAGGAAACAATATTTTGTATTAGAGTACGTTCCACTAGATGACCGCAACGCTCACGCTCTCGACCGCGGCTTTTGCTGTTCCACTAACTCTTGGGGTACGTTCCACTAGACGACTGCAACGCTCATGCGGTCGATGCGTTTATTTTTGCAAAAATCGCCAAGAAGTTCAAAATCAATAAGAATATGCCTTTCCAATCTGTACTTTAGATTTCAAATTATGTCAATCGATTCAAGATTTACCATTTGTCAATATGACAGATAACTTTATGGTCTCTCATTATCATTATTTATTATTTAAGAACGATTAATTCTCACAGGCATATTGAATTCATTCCATTCGTATATCCTTTTCTGCTACAAGTTAGTTTAATCTTATCGATGATCCACCATTCGATCCTAACAAAAAAATTGACAGTTTATTTGATATTTAACAGATACTCGCATCGTTCCACATGGAGCACCAGCCACGTCGAACATGATTTAGTAGAACAGCAAAAACCGCGATCGTGAGCGTGAGCGTTGCGGTAGTCTAGTGGAACGTACCCTTGGTCGATGTGGCTGGTACTTCAAATGGAACGATGCGATTGTCTGTCAAATGTCGAATGAACTGACAATTTGTGGTAAGAATCGAAAAGTAAATCATAAATAAGGTTAAATTAACCTGTAGCAAAAAGGATATACGAATAGACTGAGTCCAATATGCTTGTGTAAGTTAAGCGCTCTTCAGTAATAAATAATTATCATGAGAAATCATGAAATTATCTGTTATACTGGATACGTTCCACTAGACGACCACAACGCTCATGTCGCCTCAATAATCGTTCCACAAAACGATCGCGGTCTTGACGTTCATGATAAATACGTCTTAGATGACGTCATTGATCTCGACCATATCAAGCTTCCAACGCCCGCGATTGAAAGGTTGGTTGTTGCGTTCATTTTTGCAGAAATCGCTAAGAAGTTCAAATTAAATGAAAAGATGCCTTCCAATTTGTACTTTAGATCCCAAATTGTCAATTGATTCAAGATTTTCCATTTGTCAATATGATAGATAATTTTATGGTCTCTCATTATCCTTATTTATTATTTAAGAGCGATTAATTTGTACAGGCATATTTGATTCATTCCATTTGTATATCCTTTTTGCTACAGGTTAGTTTAATCTTATCTATCTACGACTGTTCGCTAATAGGTGATTCGCCCACTAATTTCCTTTAAATAAGAAAAATAATAAAAATATAAATTCTATCAAATTTTAAGTTTCTTTTATAATTAATTCACACTCATAAATTTATGTTTCATGAACATTTACGACAAGACTTTTACGATTAGATATGTTTATTTTCTTTATAACTTTGAGCTATCAAACAAAAAAATAGTTGTCATAATAATGAATAAAATGCTACTTGATCAAGCTATGAATCTTACACTAAATTTTTTTTTAATAGAAAAATCTGATTCAGCAGCAATTAAGGCCGTCGTAGATAAAATATTGAATGATACACGTTTGATACAGCTAGTGTAATAAAACACACGTTTCATTACAACGGCTATATCAAACTTGTATCATTAATATCTATAATGATCCACTTTTCGATCCTAACCACGAATTGACAGTTTATTTGACATTTAACAGACACTCACAATGTTCCACTTGGAGCACCAGCCACATCGATCATGAGTTAGTGGAACAGCAAAAACCGCGGTCTTGATCGTGAGTGTTGCGGTACGTACTCTAAGAGTACGTTCCACTAGATGAATACGCTTACGCTCTCGACCGCGGGTTTAGCTGTTCCACTAACTCTTGGTCGATGTGGCTGTTGCTTCAAATGAAACGATGCGAGTGTCTGTCAAATGTCGAATAAACTAACAATTTGTGGTTAGGATCGAAAAATACTCACTGACAATTGGAAAATCTTGAATCAATTGACATAATTTGAAATCGAAAATAAAAATTGGAAAGGCATTTCCTCTTGGCGGTTTCTGCAAAAATGAACTCAACGATCGCTTCGACCCACTTTTTAATCGCGTGCGTTGTGAGCTTGATATGGTCGAGATCAATGACGTCATCTATGACGTATTTATCATGAACGTCAAAATCGCAATCGTCTTGTGGAACGAATGGTTATTGAGACGACATGAGCGTTGCGGTCGTCTAGTGGAACGTTTTAAACTGTTTTCGTTGAAGTTGACATAAATGTTCTTGAAAATTTGAAATAAAACATCAAGTTTAAAATGCCCAAAAGTGATTTTAGAGTTGTGAATGAGTTTCATAATATCTCACAGATGTTGAAAAAACTAATAAACAGAACTGATGGACTCACTCATTGAAATCGTGCATTAAAAGTGTGCATTAGGATTTTTATTACACAGTTTTCCATGAAAGCCTACTATTTTTTACATTAAAAATTATGTAAAAAATCTGTCACTTTTTACATAATTGTATGTGAACTATTTTATTGATTTCACAATCAAATTTTAGCAAATATGATCATATATCCCGCAAACTAATACAACAAAATATAATTTACGTAACTAGTTTTTTTAAATGGGTGATTTTGATAATGACCTTCTTAGATATTATTTTATTTTTGTTAATCTCCAGAAAATGTGTAAATAAAAGAGCAGGTAATTATTGTGTTCAGTAGTAGTAATTAGGGCTGCGCGATATTCAGTTTCAAATATCGATATTCGATACTGAAATATTATCGATAATTTCCGATATATCGATATGTCGATTTATCGATAATTATCGACAAATATCGATAATTATCGATAAATATCGATAAATATCGATAAATATCGATAATTATCGATAATTATCGATAAATATCGATAAATATCGATAAATATCGATAAATATAGATAAATATCGATAAATATCGATAAATATCGATAATAATCGATAATTATCGATAAACATCGATAAATATCGATAAATATCGATAATAATCGATAAATATCGATAATTATCGATAAATATCGATAAATATCAATAATTATCGATGAATATCGATAAATATCAATAATTATCGATGAATATCGATAATTATCAATATCTATTGATGGAAGTCAATAATTATAGATGAATATCAATAATTATGGATGAATATCAATATTTATTGAGTTATATCGATAATTATTGATGAATATTGATAATAATTATTGAAGTATATATCGATTGGAAAAAATCGGAAATTGAGACGCACGAGACAAATTCGAGGGCAATCCTCACCTGAGAGATTGAATGCACCGTATTATATTGAATCACAATAGTCTAAAAACAGATTATTCAATCTTCCAATATTGACAACAAACTTGATAGAAAAATCACCATAGTAACAAGGCTGGCTACAGCAGTTGTTGAATAAATAAGCTTGCTTTCAAAAATATGAGTGCGAAATTTGATGATATTGATAAGACTACAGAAAAGGTAAGAAGAATTTACTACCCTGAAAAACTAGAAAATTCACGAACAACAATATGCATTTGTAAAATTGTATAAATTGCTATAATGCTGATATAAATATTGATATGAATTATTATCATTGATAAAGATTTGAACTCTAATACGAATGATTCAATTCGACACTCAAGTACTTCGATTATTCACTTCCTTATGCCCGGTTTTATAAAGGGCAGAGTATTTCACCTCCAGAGTAAATAAAATTTACTCTGTTAGATGACAGTCGATTATTTGACAGCAATGGTTTTGTTGTCATAAGGAAGCTCAAACTGATTAGAATTTGTTTCATAAAATAAATTTACTTCAGGATACTTGGTCTTTATTAGTTTATTCTACTTTGGTTCCTTGGAAATTTTTATCATCTCAGATGCTTCTGGACTAAACCCAAACTTAAGTCCCTGAAATAAGGGATTCAATTCGTCTTCTACTCCCGGGATTGCGGAAAAACTTTTTTGCAAAAGAGATTTCTCAAATTATTATTATTTATTCGCAAAATTTTCACAATTTTCCATGCAATTGTGTGTTAAGTAAGAGGAGTAGTCATATTTTTTGTGAACTTTATCGAAAAAAATCTTCGTCAAGTATTGTTGAATACCGATGATTACTTTCAATGAATATAAATAATTATCGATAACTATCGCTAAATATCAATATCGATAGCTATCGAAAAATATCGATAAATGTCGATACATATCGATAGTTATCGATAATTATCGATAATTATCGATAAATATCGATAGTTATCGATATATCGATGATTATCGATAATTATCGATACATATCGATAATTATCGATATATATCGATAAATATCGATATATATCGATAAGTATCGATAATTATCGATAATTATCGATAAATATCGATAAGTATCGATAATTATCGATAAATATCGATAAATATCGATAAATGTCGATAATTATCGATAAAAATCGATAATTATCGGAATATCGATATATCGATACGGAAAAAAATAAATATCGAAGTCCGATATTTGGAGAAATATCGATAAATATCGATATATCGATATTTTTCCCAGCCCTAGTAGTAATACGTAAATTATTATAAAGAATAAACTTTTTTTTTGTGATTTATGTTGTCTCACTTAATCACATTATGAGTACGTTCCACTAGATGACAGCAAAGTCTTCGCTCACGACCGCGGCTTTTGCTGTTCCACTTGACTCATGGTCGATATGACGGCTGGTGGTTCAAGTGGAATGATGCGAGAGTCTGTTAAATATCAAATAAACTGGAAATTTGTGGTTAGGATTAAGAAGTGAATCATTAATAAGATTTAAATAACCTGTAGCGTAAAAGATATACAAATGGAATGCATCCAATATGCCTGTGTAAATTAATCGCTTTTACATAATAAATAATGATAATGAGAGACCATGAAATTATCTGTCATATTGACAAATGGAAAATCTTCAATCAATTGACATAACTTGGAATCAAAAGTACAAATTGGAAAGGCATCTTCTCATTGATTTTGAACTTCTTAGGGCGATTTCTGCAAAAATGAACGCAACAACCGCTTCGATCCACTTTTCAATCGCGGGCGTTGTGAGCTTGAAGTGATCGAGATCAATGACGTCATCTATGTCGTATTTATCATGAAAGTGAAGACCGCGATCGTCTTGTGGAACGATCAATGAGGCGACATGAGCGTTGCGGTCGTTTAGTGGAACGTACCCAATGTAAGACAATAAACAATTTTATCGCGTTTCCAAATGAATGCAAAAGAGTTTTCTCAAAAAGTACCCAAGATCTCGGAAGATTAAAATATTTAGTTCCCCGAAATCTCAAGCTTGCGATCTTGGCTTGAGATTGCGTTCCATAAACTCACATGACTTGTTTTATTGACTGATACCACATTTTGTTTTTCACATATTCTGTGTTATCACAATAACAGCAAATGCAAACACTATTACGAACACATCCCAGAATACAATTTTTTTCCGAATATCAACTTGCTAGACAGCAATAAAATTGCAAAAATTCCAACAGTATCCCTAATACAAAATATTTTTTTCCTTATCAGCAGGAAAATGATAGTCATGTATGTCCTGCCAACAAGGAGTTGATAATTATTGTTTCCATGCTTTGGAATTGAGAAATTTTGATGCTGAAAATAGTTCAGTGATGTATTACAAAAAAAAAACATTTCGCTTTAAATCATGTATTTTTGCTAAAAGTACAAGCGTGAGCTTCGAATATTCAATTGCATGCAGCTCAAAAACTATTCGATATACAAAATACACAATACCAATTTCAAATAGCATAATAATTGAGTTTTTATCAAGCATCTCAAAATGACGTCTGATTGATTTACATTTTCCATATTCAAAGCTCAACTGAATAGGATCTAATTGACATATTTGAATACTGACTTTGTATTTTAAATTACTATAGTAAGAATCATACAAGTTATGAAAATCAAGTTCACAGGCTTACATAATAAAATTATTCGTGAAATACAATAACAATACTAATACTATTGATTGGCATTCCGCTTTGTGATTTGAAAGACGACTACGTGTAAAAAAAGAACCAATTAAGACGTTTGAAATCTGCTTCCAGATTCATATTGAATATAATTTGTACTGCAGACATTATAAAAGAATAATATGTTTCTTTTGGAAAATTAAGAAGATACACCGAAAAAATAAAATGTGCAATTATGAACTCAGAGAATTCTTTCCAAGTGTTCATTTGAGTGTGAAACTATTCAAGATAACAAAATTTTGATAACAGTTTTGGATTGCTAATAAAATTATACATATAATATCGTAATAATATCGATAATATTGTTTGGCATTCCAGAATGGCGCTACAAGAAACTATCCTGCTTTAAATATTTTAGTTCAGTTTTCCTGTTGGAAGCCAATCCAAAGTAACATCAATTATTCTATTTTAGATCTCATTTGGAAAGCATAAATATGTGCACAAAAAATAGCTAAATTTACACCCACAATAAGCTCGAAACAAAAATTTATGTCAATTATATCACTAAAAATACATACCTGAATAAGCAGGGCTGACAACCAATAAAACCAACAAGATTTCAATGAGTTTATGAACACAGAATTGTCCGCTAAACCACCTGGAACGCATCCTGGCACTCACAGAAACAACGGCATTCCACTTTTGTTTTTTACGAGGAATGTTGCTATTTTGAACTTTGGATGTTTCACCTACATTTTAAAAGAAGCACAGCCACTTCAAATGGAGAATTCACACTTTTTTATCAAAAATATTTTTTATTTGGTTCTAAAGTAACTGCGCGCCATAATTGACCCTATTTTTTGCGACGTGCAATTGTTTTTATTCACTACTAAACGTGAAACATGAATTAATCGACATTATTCGTTTTGTGAAAATATATTCAAATTGGTTGAGAATATTTCAATATTCACAATGGAAACAAAAAAATCTCGAATTTTACTGATTTTGAACAGGAAAAAAATCCTCTAAAATTTTGTTATTAGAACAATTTTTTTTTTTGAAATAATTTCTAATTAAGAAGTGTTACTTAATGTCAGATTTTTGCACCCTTGAGTTAAAATGCGCCTCAGGAAGCAATCTTATTGCTAGGTCAATAATGCCAGTCGTTTCATCTTTGAAACATAATAAACTATTAGAGAATACAGCTGAAATAATTATTTACTAGATCCTTCGCATCTCGGAATAATAATTTTTTTATTTCTAGTATATAAATTAATCTTTTGCTTTGATCAACAATAATACTCCTCTCAGCTTTAGTGTAAAAGACACCATAATTTTGAGAAATCTATTACTGATTTTTTCAGCCTTTTCCGTATCTCAGGATACAATTCTGTCATTAAAACAATAATAATAGTTTTTTTAACCTCAATACACAATGTACTATCAGACAACAACCAAATAAATCATCATTTCTTTGCTTATTCCAGTTATCAGGTCAATAATAATAGTCTTATCATCGAGATACATGCCTACTAGATATTGCAGCTGAAATATTGCATCCTTCAGTTTTCAGCTTTGGTGTATTGATCATTTTATTGATTTCTTCCGGCTTCTCAAGCTACAATTCTCTTATTTGATCAATAATGAAAGCTTTTTCAGCCTTAATCAACAGATCCAATAAGCAAGGTGATCATTATTAACTAGTTCCTTACTTTTTTCAGTTGTCTCGTGCCTCAGGATGCAATCCTGTTGTTAATTAGGCAATAATAGTTTTTTCAGCCAGAGTATATTGTAATATTATGAACCGCAGCTGATAAAGTCATTTATGACCAGTTTCTTGCAATCAAGGCCGATTTCAGGATCTCGAGTTGAATTAATCCGATTTAAATGGCTTATTTCTTCGATAATAATATGAATTTCGGCATTTTTCATATCGTCACTGCCAAATCAAATTCATTAAATTAATTGAAACTCAATAAACTCCACGACGCTTTAACCCAGCTTAATCTAAGTTCCAGTCATGAAATCCGGCATTAAAGAAGCAATTTCCATGTTGGATTTATAATAATATTCGTCCTTGCTCTGATGTGCAAATAATTATCAGACGTGGTGTTGAGAAGCTCATTACCAATCATTGTCGCATTATTCGATTATTTTGTATCTTACAATTTATTCCTATCAATGAGTCAATAATAATTGCTTTTTCAACAGCAATACCGAGTATTTTAGGGTGCAATAGATTCTTCTCAATCTAAACTCATTAGTGATTATTGACCAGTTATTTGCATCTCTGGGTAGAAAGACTTCAGAAAATAATTGAATTGATGGATTAATAATGATGTATGAGCAACTATCAGAGAAGGTCATTACTGACCATTTTCTTGCTTCTTTCTTTTATTTTGTACCTCAGCATATAATTTTGTTATTAGGTCAATAATATATTAGCTTTTCTAGCCTCAGTTTATGATACATTATCAGACGTAACAGCTAGAATAGTTATTTTTCTACAGACGTCAAAAAATGATTACAGTTGTACATCAATATTAATATTCGAAATGTCGCATTTCAATTGTTTATCATGACAACGGGCACGAAGTATTTCGTGCACTGATTCTATCTTGACAATGTGAACGTTGTCAAGAGAAAGGACTCCACTAGTTCTTGAATTTTAAAATGATGTAATATTTTATTTATAATTTTTTGTCGTCTACGAAATTTCTTTGAGGCTTTGGAATGATTTGTGTCTTACATAAATAACTATTATGTATCTAGTACGCGAAATTATACTTTGGTGCTAAAGACTGAAAGTTTCTTGTCGAGTTGGTAGCCAAGACACAGATTATTCAAAAGCTCCAAAGGAATTTCGTGCACGAATTGCATACAACATTCTTTCTACAGCCGTCAAAAATTATTAAAAAAAAAATAAATCATATTAAAATACAAAAGTTAGTGGAATCGAGATAGAGTTAGTGCACGAAATTCTTTGTGCCCGTTGTCATGATGAACAACTCCAATGCGACATTTCGCATACTAATATTTATGTATAAATGTCATCATTTTTTGATGTCTGTAGAAAATGATTATTATTGACTAGTCTCCTGTTTCTACCTTAGGATGCAGTCTTGTTGCTGAATTAATAATACTAGTCTTATCAGTTCAAGTGTGTACAGTTTTTTATTTGGCATCAAGGTTGAAAAAGTCATTGTTTGCATCCTTGAATTGATTACTAGACACAATAGCTAGGAGGGTCATCATTGACTAATTAATAATAACAAGTCAAGATATGTCTGTACGAAAACATCTTGCGAAAGTCTGAATGTTTTCGTGCATATCTTGACTTGGTCATTCGAAAAACTTATACCATTCGTTTTTACGAGATACTTATGATATCAACTTTCATATGGACAAACGGCAGAAACGAGAAGAACGTGAAAAATTGATATATTTTTTTGCATAATCGAGCCCTCATTCCAAACCCTTGGCCAAGTGGATCACTTCTGCCTATCGTTTTTCGCTGACTCTTTTTTCCTTAAATTTCATTTCGTAAGCATGGCAGAAACGAGAAAATTGGATCAAAACAGGATTTTTTATAAAAATTTAAAATTATCTATTATTATGTTGGCCACACGGTCCAGCTTTAATTTTGGCATTATTATACTCTAAATATATATACTTATCAAAACTCTTGAAGGCAGAGAAAACAAAATGGGGCACTCAAATCTACGACTATCTGACGGTCTAATAGGGTACGTTCCACTAGACGACTGCAACGCTCATGTTGCTTCGATAATTGTTCCACAAGTCGATCGCGGTTTTTGCGTTCAGGATTCAGCTTCATACTCACAAAGTCTGCAATTGAAAGGTGGATCGAAGCGGTCGCTGCGTCAATTTTCGCGGAAATCACCAAGTAATTTCAATCAATCAGATTATGTCAATTGATTCAAGATTTTTTATTTGTCAATATGACAGACAACTGCATAATGATTCATTATCATTTAGTTTGGTAGTACCTAGAGATAAATATATCAAAAGTCCTCTTGAATATGAGGCGAGCTCTAGCGGCAATAATCGAAAACAGAGCATTTTTTTGGTTTTTCGTTAATATCTCGAGAACCGTTTATCTAAGATGAAAGTTGACTGTATACACAATTGAAGCTTAATAAATTTGGAACAAAAATGATTCAATATATTTTTCTTGTATTCCTAATGGTTACCGAGCTTAGCGCGCTAAAATTAGTGTTTTTTGAAAAACTACGCTACCGCGATACAATATGATACTAGCTAAAAGTAACGAACTGATTCCTTTCAAACCGAATGTCGTAGCACCAGAAGGTAAACCAACAAACAAAACATCAGGCACTGACCGAAAGAAAATGGTAAGAACGCATAAAAAAATAATAAAGAAACGAATGATCGCACATCACACCAGTGTAGCCAATCATTAAAAATTCCCACGAATGCTAAGAAACGTTACAACCAAAAAATAAAATGTTTCCGAACAACGCCTATTAGGTACGAAATAACGGAGTAAAAAACGAAAATGAAGTGATTGCCCGAATTGGCCTTATGAATAAATTGGTAAACAATGGTCAAATATTATTATGAATCTTATATTATACCGCGCTGGCGTACTTTTTCAAAAAACGCTATCTTCTAGCGCCCTTAACTCGGTAACCATCAGGAATTCAAGGAAAACTATTATGATAATTCTTATTAATTCTTTTATTGCAAATTTGATGAGCTTAAATTATGTAAATGATCAATTTTTATCTCAGACCAACGGTTCTCCAGTTATTGACAAAAAACAAAAAGAAGTACCCTGATTTTGCTAATTGCCGCTAAAGCTCGCCTCACATTTATGATGCAAGATGCAAGGTGCAAGATTTCAAAACTTCCTGATTTTTCAAGAGGTTGGGTCATTTTTTAATTTTTTTGACTGGACTAAATATTTATTATTCATGAGAGATTTGTTCACGCAGGCTTATTAGATTCATTACATTCATTGATTCTTCTTGCTACAGGTAATTCAATTTTAATAATAATTTTATTTTAATACTAACCACAAATTGTCAGTTCAATTGACACTTGCCAAACACTCGCATCGCATTGATGCACTATGTTAGTGGAACGGCAAAAACTGGCGGACTTGGGCAAATCGTTGCGGTCGCCTAGAGGAACGTACTCATAATATTGAGATCAAAAGCTAAAAGAATAATCTTCAAGTTAATTTGCACTTTTTCGATCAAAAATGATGGCCGTCTGGCTCTGAGTGGATATTATTGCAGCTAAAATAATCAATATCGACTAGTCACTTATATTTCATATTCTAGAATTTAATCCTATTGTTGAGACAATAATGATAACTTTTTCAACAATCATTCACATAAGAAGATCATTATTGACTAGCCTTACGGTTTCTTCAACTGCCTTGTGCTTTAGGTCAGTAATAACAAACTTCTTCACTCAAATATATTACAATCTACCCGATACTACATTTGGAATAGTTATCATTAATCTATCTTATTGTTAGATTAGTAATGAGAGTCTTCCCAACGTCTGTGCATAATGTAACTACTGTTAAACACTATAACCAAGTAGATCAATATTGCTCTGTACTTCAGGATGCAATCTTCCCCATAAATTGATAATTAAATTTTCCTCAGCTTTAGTGGATAACTATTAGACACTACAGCAGCGATGTCCATTATTAGTAATTCTCTGGAATTTTTTATTCTTTATTTCAATACCACAAGTTATAATACAGTTATTGGGTCAATAATATATGCTTTTTAAGCCTTTAGGATTGAATCCTTGTTTTTCACTTGTCTTGTATACCATTATACACCACAGCTGAGAAGATTATTATTGGCTAATACCTAAATGAAATAAAAATAGCCATCTCAATCTTGACGCAATTCAGTTGAATAATTTTCTAAGCATTGAAGTATAATCTACCTTTTTCAGTTGATAATTAGTTATTCCCTGATATCATTTTAATTCAAACTTGAAATTATATAGAAGTTCCAAATTATAAACTGCTGTCGGTAACAGTTATTTCATTTCAAGTTGAAATGGAATACAAGTTGAAACCACATAATATATTTATTTATTCTATTTAGGGGCGTCACTATTAAAACCACATGAAATTAGCTTTTATAATATTAAAGTTCACAAGTCTTCAAATCACAATAAATTATCAAACAAAACTGTTAACTTTCACAATGCCCGTTTGGTGTCACCACCATCACAATGCGTGATTTTTCGCTAATGTGCATTGTGTTTTAATGCGTGTTATGCGAGTCTACAGGCCACGCACTAGCGTGTAGCTTTGTCTGGTTTTAAACACTAACTGACAGTTAGTTATCTTGTGTAAAGCGCGGTCAACGCGGATGAGAATAGAATAGAACAGTTACTGCCATTATTTTCGAAAACAAAAATGTGTACACGCACCGCGGGATCGGATCCAGCACTATTCAGCACTAAAAATAGAGCAATTGCTAGATAATTAATCATTTTGAACGCTGGGAAGCTAGCCCACCTTCAAAAGATGATTTAAAGCCTCGTTTACAAAGTTTTTCATTGTTGTTATCTGTTTTTTCATTGTTGCAATCAAACTAGATTTATTTATTGTTGTAATCAAGTTTTTGCCGTTCCTGCTGCACTGTTCAAAGATGTTTAACTCAATATTATTAGAGGTAAAAAAATTCCGATTACAGTTTTGAATTATACACAGAAAAGTATCTATAAAAAAATTAGAAATTAATAATATTCCGCAGAATTCTAAAAAAGATCGGCAGGAATAGCTGTTGCATTTCAATACTCATAAAACGAAAGCTCAACAAGATTTTCAGAATACGTAAGCAAATTTGTATTCAAAATAGTTTTTAGTATATATCGTGTCAATATTATCAATTTTTGTTCGAAAATACTGCAGATATATTGGGAAAAGCTTTACAATTTTCTCCCAAATATTCAATAGCACTGTATCCGAATGTTTTCAAAACTTGAAAAATAGCAAAAACATTTTCATGCACCTTGATTTAAGGTGCTTTTAATACAATTAAAATAATTCATTTACCGTTGAGTGTCTCGAAATGGCACCTTATTGAAAATTCAGACTTGTATGTTTGAGGCCCAATAAAATTTGATTGGAGCACAATATCTTAAATCTGATTTATGAATTGCTTATAATATGATTAATAATAAATGTGAGATACATCGATACACGGTCCTGTTCATCAAATTGCAGGAATTATACGCAAATAAAAATTGAGTAAGGAGCTGATCTTTCTCTTCCTGCTGAAGCATTTAAAGACATTCAAATCAAAAATTATATGAGATAACGTAATTTTGATAGCTATTTCGAATCTTTTGTTGGAAAATACCCATAATACCATAAAAATAATTTCAATATTTGCCTGCATTTCAAAATGGCGCAGAATTAAATTTAAACTGAATTATTTGTTCCAATAGTGTTTAGCTCCAAAACTTTTCAGAGCAAGATGTTTCCAACACAATAATAATAATATGATTATCAATTGCCGTTTTAAAATGGCGCCCTATTGAAAATTAGAATGAAATACAATAGATAAAATGACTGGATGAGTGAATTTGAGTGAGTAAAAAGTCTTGGGAATTCAGTCAATATTTCTGTTTTAATCTCTTTCCTACTTTACAGTTTCGGCTGTACCTCAGCCTACTTCAGAAGCGCTACAATTTAATTATTTTTTATCACTAATTATTTATGCTAATTTTATCGGAAATACTTACAAAATAACTTATATTGTGAAAAATTAAAAATGTACATTGAAATATGATGTCGAGTTTAATAAAATAGCGGAAAAAAAATTTTTTTTTTCCATTTGTCAAATGCCACAGCCTGCATCTGTGGAAGACGTTGACCAAGTGCGAGTAAAAAATCGTGCCTGCACGTATTGTCAAAAAATTACAAATTATCACAAGTAGAATTAAGTTAGTTATAGTGTCAAACAATTAAAAATAGATGCAAGCTTGTGCATCACGCAAGGTGTCAAAAATATAAACAAAAATTAGGAAAAGTACCATAGATATTAAAGAATATTGTTGTATATAGTGCTAAGTGCAATAGTATCTGTTTTTTCATTAATATTTTGTTTGTCTTGTTTTATATACAACATTTCTAATGTAAGTCTTTTGTTCAAGTTGATTTCGTTATGGATAATACCAGGTTTCATCAAAATTTTATTAAACTCGACATCACATTTCAATGTACATTTTTAATTTTTCACAATATAAGTTCTTTTGTAAATATTTCCGATAAATTATTATTATAAACTTTTTAAATCTCTTAATACCCTTTCGGTGTCGAGATTGTTCTTTTTTTAATTATTTGCGTTGATTACTATTCTATCTTGTTGATTATCTCTTTCCATTTCTTTCTGTCCCTTGCTAACTTCTTTGCTTCTTGGCCGCTAATGTTGTTTTTTGTTAATATCTCTTCTATATTATTTTCCCATATCTGTTTTGGTCTTTCCCTTTTCTTCTTGTTTTGTATTCTTGCATTCCACACTGCTTTTGTTTGTTTATCTTCGGGCATTCTTAATAGGTGACCATACCACGCCAACTGTTTCTTTTCTATGACATTATGAATGCTCTCTATTTGTACTCTTCTTCTTATATCTTCATTCTTTATTTTATCCATTATCGTGACTCCTTCCACTCTTCTTAAATATTTCATTTCCGCCGCCTGTATTTTGCTTCTTATTCTCTTTTTCATCAACCATGATTCACTATCATATATTAATATAGGTCTATGCACTATTTTGAATAGAGTCATTTTTGTCCTTTTCGTTATATGTTTATTTTTCAATATTATTTTGTTGATTGCATGAAAATTCTTATTTGCTTGCTGGATTCTCGTATTTATTTCCTGCTCTAAGCTTCCTTTATTATTTATTGCTGCCCCTAAGTATTTAAATGTTCCTACTTGCTCTTTTTCTTTCTCATTCAGTATTATGTTTATCCTTAAATTCTCCTTTGATATGACCATTACTTTCGTTTTTTCTACATTTATCTTCATATTATGTTTCCTTAGTTCTTCGTTCCATATTTCTAAATTACATTTCATATCTTCTTCACTCTTTGCCATCACTGCTAAGTCATCTGCAAACGCGCATTCTGATAATGAGATCCTTTTCAACTTATAATGTCCAACCTCTACCTTTTTCATTTTATACTTAATATTCTTCATTATTTGGTCTTGAAATATGATAAATAGCAATGGGCTTAAAGCTCCTCCTTGTCTTAATCCTTGGGATGTTTTAAACTCTTCTGATGTTGCGTTGCCAGTTCTTATGTAGTTGGATGTTGTTTCGTATATGCTTTTTATTGCTGTTAATAACTGTTCTCCTATTTTTCTTCCTCTCAATATATTCCACAACTTAGTCCTCGGTACTCGGTCGAACGCTTTTTCCAGGTCTATAAATGTGATATACAGTTTTTTGTCCGTTTTCATTGTATTTTCTATCAAGTTCCTTATAGTGAATATGTGGTCTTGTGTCGAATGACCCCTCCTAAACCCACTTTGCGATTTTTCCATTGTTGTTTCTATCGCAGCTCTAAGCTTGTTTTCGAGTATTGCTTCGTAAATTTTCGCTGTTGTGCATAAAAGTGATATGCCTCTATAATTCTCACAATTTTTACTGTCTCCTTTTTTATGTATGGGAAATATTACTGCTTTCTGCCAGTCTGAAGGTATTTTCCCTGTTTTCCAGATTATGTTTAATATATGCAGCAATAATCTTTCTCCTTCTTCGCCCATATACTTCAATTGCTCGACATTCATACAGTCATGTCCCGGTGCTTTGCCATTCTTCAGTTTTTCAAGTACTCCAATTAACTCTGCTTCAGTTATCATCTCTGTGCTTTCATTTATACTTTCTGTTTGTGGGGTCTCCTCACTCTCTGTTTCATTAGTACTTTCGTCACTTACTAGTAGGTCTTTAAAATGTTCTCTCCATCTTGTCATTATTTCACTATCCTCTGTCAATATATTTCCTTGTTTATCTTTCAGGCTTTTAATTGTTACTTTTTCTCTTTTACTTCTCTTAAAGGTTCTATAAAATAGTTTTTGGTTTTCGTTGAAATTTTGTTCTAGTGTCTTTCCAAATGTTTCTCATGCTCTTACTTTAGCTTTTTTAACACTTTCTTTAACTAATCTCCTTTGTTTCTTGTACTCTTCGTAGTCACTATCGTTCCCTGTTTTTAAATATTTCTTCCATATCAGTTTCTTCTTCTTAATGTTGTCTTTAATTTCTTCATTCCACCAATGTGTTCATTTCCTGTTGCTTTCGTCGCTGATTGTACCACAGGCTATTTTGGTTGCTTTTTTTATTATATTTTTGAAATAGTTCCATATTTCATCTACATTGTTTGTTTCTTGTTGTGGTGTATTGCTTATTAATTCCTTTATGATATCTTGATAATTCTTTCTTGTCTATTCGTCTTTCAGTTTGTCTACTTTTAGCTTTAATATTTTATTTTTATTTTTTGATGCTTCCTGTTTTTGCTGTACCTCTTTCTTTCCTACTTTTACTTTTGCTACCGTCAAGAAGTGATCACTTTCGATTTCACAACCTCTTAGCACTCTTACGTCATTTATTCTTTTCCTTTGGTTCTTGTTTTTTAAAATATAATCGATCAAGGATCTCTCGTTCCTACTCTTTACTTCTCTTGTGAATTTATGTTCCGATAAAATTAGCATAAATAATTAGTGATAAGAAATAATTAAATTGTAGCGCTTCTGAAGATGGCTGAGGTACAGCCGAAACTGTAAAGTAGGAAAGAAATTAAAACAGAAATATTGACTGAATTCCCAAGACTTTTTACTCACTCAAATGAAATACAATATCTCAAATCTGATTCAAGATTCTTATTATTTTTAATGTGACCTATGAACATTGTGAAAATCGTAGCTCTATTTTTGAAAATGTAGGTATTATGACCAAATCAGGTAAGAAATTGGTTTTTCTCTTCATGCTGAAAGGTTTAAGAACGTTTAATTCAGAAAATATTTGGAATAACGATATTTTCACGACTGTTCCAAATTCTTCATTCAAAAATGAATACAAAACCATGAAAATATTATTAATAATCTTTCGCATTTCAAAATGGCACGGCGTGAGATTCAAACAAAAAACTGTATTGCTGTGATTAGACAATTTGCATTATTTAAAATTGGGAAAATGTTTCCTGCGCTTTTTTTATGTTTCTCCTCTACTCTGAGATTCACAAAAGGTTTTACAATAATGTAGGTGTCAGCACAGTCGACATAAACTCCACCGCAGCTCATAAAATGCTAAGTTAGATTATACACATACAATGCGTTTACTACGTTCTTATTATTTCAAAAAACATCGCTGCTTCGCCCTACAGAAGGGTGAATTTTCTCGTGCTGTTTTCTCTACCACAGAGTAGCTACTTGGGGACGGAATAGAGATCAGAACGAGTCATGGTACGCCACAAAGTGGCTCTGTACAAGCAAAGAAGAAAGGGTTGCGTAGGTCTCTGGATAGACTTCAGGAAGAGAAAGATTTTTACTAAAATTATTTTCTGAAAGTTTTTGATTAAAATTCAATTTTAAAAGAATCAATTTGATTACAATAATCAAACACTAGGTATGGAATATTACAACGTAAAATTTGAAAGCTTGTAACTCCTGAACTAATGATCGTAGAATAATGAAACAACAAACAAACACTAGAGAAAGTTAGTACCATTTATTATAAAACCAGTCGATCTCCCAACCCTTCGGTATCGGTGGTTAAATAATACAATAGAAATCTGTCACTTTTCCAAAACTTGAAATAATAATCGCAGAATAATTAATAATAATAAAAAAGAAGCATTTACTACTGAAGTAGATTCAACACTAATGATACAGAAAGTTAAATGTTCTGTTACACTTTAAGAGCTCATATTCCCTAAGATATTGATCGTAGAATAATAAACCAGACATCCATAGAAAGCTCATGTGCTGAAATTGTTCAAGTTTCTGTCTGAATATCCTATAATATCAATCATAGAATGATGAGCTCAATACAAAAATGGAACTTATGTAGTATCATCCACTATAAAACCTTTGATCTTTGAGCCCTGGTGGTATATGGGGCTAAAAGGAGCAACGAAATTTAAATGCTCATATCTTTTGGAAAAATAATTTTAGAATGATGAACACAATACTGTTGAAAAGCTTATGTAGTGATATTTATTATAAACTAAGTTTTAGTCCTTCATGATGAGCTCAATACAAAGCATAAATAGTAAATCCATTAGATTATGTCTGAATATCTTAAAGTGGTAATAATACAATAAAAAATCAAATGCTCGTAGAGAGCGTATGAAGTATAATTTATCATAAAACTAGTTCATATTTCAACCCTAATGATATTTGGGGTTGGATAATGCAACGAGAATCCGTGATATTTTGAAGACCCATAACTCTTGGGATAATAATAGTAGAATAATAGACAAATAGCTGATAGAAATCTTGTGTAGTTCTATTTGTCAAGAAATAAGCTTTATTTCTTAATCATTCCAACACTAAGTTCATTCATTTTCATTTATCTGAACTGGTTCACTATTTATTTTCAATCTTACTCGCTTTCGTATCTGGGCTTCCAATAATTGGTTCGACCTAGTCCACGTTTTTATATCTTTGCCTAGAGTTTTTCAAAGCCTCTAGAAAGTTTTAGAGATTTCTAGAAACTCCACCAGACGACACTGCGTCCTTGGTGCCATATGACTCAATTGCGTTTGCCACGAGTTTATCCGGCGTGTTACCATGGGAGTCTGTCTTGTAGGGGCTCTGTTTATTACAGTATTAATCCTTCATATGTATGAAAAATACTTTTAACAGGTAATTGAACACGTTTTGAATTATTATTGCGCATTCAAAGTAGTACAAATCTAAAATAAACGTGCTCGAAATAAGGGATTCCACTGTCGTGCTAACTAAATACCTTCAAAATGTGTTCTGATGAATTTAATTTCCATTCAAATATACGTATTAGATAACCATTTGATTCGAACTGTGTTTTTGTGCTGCAGTAGAAACATAAATGGACTAATAAAAAATACAAGAATAATATGAATATAACTTGTATCAGTTATTTTTTTTAAATCAGTCTGATTCAAAAAAACCAGCCTAGCTGGTTAATGTTATTAAATGAATCAATTGTTTATGTGCGTTCAGATTATTATAATTTTGTTTCTTTAAATTTTTGTGTTTCCCAAATTTTTTCCTTGAAAAATAACACAGTGTGCCCACGGTTTGCCCGAGTACTGCAGTAAATATATATTTAAATCCATGCTTCCAAAAATTGTATCTGTGTGCCGATGAAGTTGCAGGTAACTGCTAGTTCTAGCTACAATCCTTCAACTTCAAATCCTGGTGGCTTACAATCTATTAAAAATTAAAAATAAATCATACTGAATAACATATTGATATGTAGTCCGCTGATTTTAGACGAAAAATAGACGAAGTTCGCATAGATTCGCAAAAGTTTACAGCTTCTAAATAATGTGTTAGCTGCGAGGTGCTCGAAACGTCTGGAAAATTTTCGGCTGTTTTCGGATTTTTGCCAAAAACTTCTATAACAAAGCTTCCTACAGACAAATTTAAGAATATCTTTTCAGAAGTTGTGAATATTTCCTGCAATTTGAACCCAGCCCTTATTTTTCAGACTCAATAGATCTTAAAAATTGGACATTTCCTCCAAAAAGTTGAAAGTTGCAGTTTTGGCCCTTTTCAGAACATAATATCGATTTTACGAGGAAATTCATGCGGAATGAAGTTGTAGCGTTCTTAGTTACCTAATTTGAGCTCAGAACGAAGCATGTAGGCCCAATATTTACAGGATTATCTTGGGAAAACAACCCATATTAAAAATTTGATTTTTTGAGAAATGGAGCTTGACGATAAGATTTGCGGTCCTGCATTTCAAGATCTATTGGACCTAAAAAATTGTGGTTGGGTTCAAATTGCAGAAAATGTTCATAGTTTCAAAAAAGGTATTCAAAACTTATTTCGTAGGAAGCTTTCTTGTAGCAGTTTTTGACCAAAAACCGAAAACAGAAGAAAAATTTTCCGAGCACTACGCAGCTAGAAGAGGTGTGAACATTTCCTGCAATTTGAGCTCAACCTCAATTTTTCAAGTTCAATAGATCCTGAGATCCCAAAAATTGGACTCTTCTTCCAGAAAGTTAAAAGTTGCAGTTTTGGCCCTTCTCAGAGATTATATTTGCGGTCATGCATTTCGAAATCTATTGGACCTGGGAGATTGTGGTTAGGTTCAAATTATAGGAAATATTTACAGTTTTCAAAAAGATGTCTACGACTTTCTCCATAGGAAGCTTCCTTATAGCAGTTTTTGGCCAGAAACCGAAAACAGCCGAAAAATTTCGAGGTTTTTTGAGCACCACGTAACTAGCAGAGTTCTTTCAAAGCTGCAAACTTGGGTTTACATAGCCTAAAAACATAAGAGAAATAGAAGAAAGTGTATGTGTGTCTTCAGTCAGCGGACTAATGAGAAGAATACATGATGATAATTGAATCGATCTAAAAAAAAGATTGTTTAAAATTGCTTTGTGGACTGGAATTTAGACAAAAGGAAAGCCCTCATGATATATATTCTGAGTTTATTGGAAATTAATCCTTTGGTGCAATTGATAATTTTTATTTATACCTGCTTTTGAGCTTTGGTGCAGATGTCTAATATGATATTAAATCTATACCTGATATAATGCAGTTGTCAATGGCCCGGATACGGTAGCATTAGGAAAAACTCCAAAAAAAATTGTAGGACACTCCTAAAAAAATTATCGTACAAAAAAAAATTGAATGCTGGTAGTACTATTGATTGTAAAATTATTTTCAACCCTTGATCTCCCAGCTCGGCTGGTACAGAGGGTTGAATATTTCAACGAAAGTTTGTCTTACTATCAAATGGAAATAATAATTATATAATTATAGTAAACCAAATGCTGATTTGAAAGCTCGTATAGTGCCATTTATTATAAAATAAATTTCAATATTCTGTCCTTCAATCCTGGTAGTATAAAGGGCTGAATCATTACTTAATCCTAAAGCCTATCTACTTTTCAAGGTGTAAGGCTGGTGGTTGTTGCTTTTTTTATTCATTCTGCTTCTTCTTCTTTTGGTATCGGCTTCCATACCTCCTTCCATTTTTCTCTCATTTTGCTTAAGTGGTCTGCTTCTTCCCATTTACTTTTTGCCATATTTTTCTGGGCCTTCCTTTCGGCTTTTCTTTGCTGTTTTTGCTTCGTACACTTTGCTTGTGGTACTTTCTTCCATTCTTTTTATATGTCTCCACTATTTAATTGTCTCTCTCTACTATGTTTTTCATCGGTTATATATTCAGTGTCTCTCTAAATTCCTTCTATTTTCGTCAGGAATCTCATTTCTGTGTTGTTTAATTTACTGCGTTGTCTTTCTGTTGTTGTCCAGGTTTCTGATTTGCATGTCAGTATAGGCACAGTTATTTTTTTGTATACATGTGTTTTGAACTCCTTTGGTATTTCTTTATTTGTTAGTATGGTGCTCTTCAAGGAATTAAATAGTTTACCTGTAGCTCCTGTTCTTATCCATATTTCTTCATCTAGTTTTTCGTCATAGGTCAGTATTGTTCCTAGATACTTGAACTTTTTGACTTGCTCCATAGCTTCTCCTTCTATTTTGATTGTGTGATTCTTCTCGTTTGTTTTCATCGACTTGATTTTATTGCGGTTTATCTTCATGTTTATTTTTTCTAGGTGTCTTCTAAATAATTCTACAATCTTGTTTAGTGTGCCTTAATTTTTTCCTGTTAATATCATGTCGTCTGCATGATTTATCTGTTACTTTTACGTTTTCCATTTTCCACTTTCCTATTACGTACTCTTTCGCTTCCTTTTTTGCTTCTTTCATTGCTTTGTCGATCACTAGTGTGAAGAGTAACGAGCTTAATATGCAACCTTGCCTTTTGTAGTTTTGAACATGTCTGATATGTCATTCTTTGTTATTATGTAGTTTTTATTCTTTTTGTTAAGCTTTGCATACCTCTTATTATGCTAGTATCTACTTCTCTTTCTCCTAGCGTCTTTCATATATCTTTCCCATCTATACTGTCGAGGGTCTTTTCTAGATCTATGAAGCACAGGTGTACCTTGTCTTCTTGTTTTATTGGGTTGATTAAGAGAACAAAAAACTGTCACACTCCAGAAACATATTTTTTAAAATAATAATCATAGAAAAATGACTCGAACGCTGATAAAATAGTCATGTTGTTTTATTTATTATAGACTTATTGAATTCCTCCTGATTCAACTCCTAAATATGGTAGCATCAGACGATGTTCCAAGAGATTATGTTCGAAGCTCCTAAAATAATAATTGCACAATAAAGAACCCAACTCTGAAAGAAAGCTTATGTAGTGCCATTCGTTATGAATTCGGTTTTAACCCTTGATCTTTCAAATAATAAAACAAGAATCTGTCACAATTTCGGTGCTCATATCTCTTGCAATAATAACTTTGGAATTATGAACTAAACGTTTATAGAAATCTCATAGAATGCCCTATTACAAAGCTAATTACCCCGACTCTAGCGGTATGGGGAATCTGAAAATTAGCAAATTATAATTGTAGAGTAATGAATCAAATGCTGATAGAAAGCTTATGTTATAAAATCTATTCTAATCCGAGATCTTCCAGTCCTGACGGTAAAGGAAATCTGTCAAATTGTCAAAGCTAATATCTCTCAAGCTATTAGTCGTAGAATAATAGAATAAGCTCTTGTAGAAAGCTCATAACGTAACCTTTCGTGCCTTTTTAATTTATTTTAAGAATCTCGTCTCATGTGTCCTGTACTCGAAGAAATCCCTAGAATTCTTCTGAATTTTGCGTAAAATACTATATTTCGGAGTCCTCCAAGCTCCAACCCTCGTGTTGGTGAATTTAGCCGCAGGTGGATCTCAACGCTAGTAAAAATATAAAATAAGCGAAATGCGGCGTCCCTAGCTCGTGCCGAATCTCATTGCCAGGAGCTTTTCACCCGGGGATCGGTATGTTAGAGAATCTCAGACTATCATTCTTATTTACTTGTACAGTTTTCCCCGGGCAAAATCCTCTTGCTTTTATTTAAATCCTTATAAACTAATTACAGAAGATAATGGATCTAATTTCGCACCCCACAAAGAGAAAAAATCCAGTTAATTAAAAGCCATTTAAACCTGTTCCAGGAAAATGAATTTAAAAACTTCCAATAGTTCAGGATCTTGAGGGTTGATTCTAGATTTTAAAGATAATTATTTCAAGGAAATAAGACAGCAATAAATATAGCTTCGATTCGGTGAAGAGGTTATTTAGATTATCTGCAAATACTTCCAAAGAGTTTCTTTCAAAATATTATGATTTCTTTGAGTAAAATTGATCGCTTTTAAATAAGACTGAATCTATTTGATTGTCGTATCTGCTTTTGAATAGAATCTTCGCGAATCTGTAAGATTTCAACATAAAGACTTCGTTTTAGATGTCTGGCATACAAGCAGCGTATTAAAATCGATTGGCAGACGAATAATGCAGAAAGAGATCTTTTTCAACACACGTCTTCGCTTCATCTTTCAGTTTGCACGCTGTAGGTTTTGTTGGGCTTTCGCCAGTTTTACACGTTATCTTTTTGAAGCTTTCGCTCGGTATTGGTTCAATGTTTGTGTATATATTTCAGGTGAATCAAAATTGCTACAAGGAAATACGAGAAATGAGTTTTAAAGCTTGAATTATTATTCAAAAAGATTAGCGGAGTATTTAGAAGCTCTAAGAGTGTGAAGTTCCACCTAAATTATTTTTAAACTCCTGCTTATGATCCAAATAGATCACAAATCAGCAACAATATTTTGACTACTATATTTTTGCATATTTTTCTGCATATAACTGATATCATATTGTGATAAATAGGATATTTGCTTTATGTGCTTCATATTTTTTGATAATACGTAAATATTGACTATAGTATCATTCATATTGACAGCCCGTAGTTTTGATGATTCCAAACAAACAAAAAATATTTCCGGGTTACTAAATATGGGAAAATAAACTCGTGGAGATACAATTTTAATAGTAAAAATATTGACCAAATTGATCACGAATTTGGAAATTCAGTGGATTTCTTTCTCAAACTGTTTTAATCTGAGAAAAAATAGACAATTGTCTTTTTCAGAGACACTATTTCAGGAAATCAGATATTGTACCTTTGTTAGTTCTTTTCCTTCCACTTGATTACAACAAAATGACAATCGTTATTTGCTATCACCGAATTTTAGTAATATTTGCTCAAAATTTGATTGGAGATCAAAGAATATAATTATGGGCATTTAGTACTGAAAATAACAAGTGACAATCGTCGTTTTTTGCTAAAAGTTGGTATGAATTACGACTGTCAAAATACGAAATTCGGCTCGATTCAAGATTGCAGTGGTTTTTTGGGAGCCAAAAACTGGCCGCCCGTTAGTTCATTACCAGAAATTAAAGTGATAAATATTCGTTTATATGTTTTGTCTTGAAAATAACAAATGATAATCAAGAGCTCTACCAGAAAGTTACTGTGAGCATACAACTGTCTGAACATTAAATTTGATTCAAATAAAGAAAGAACCGCAATTTTGAGAACAAATAAGCTGTCAGCCGGTTGAGTTCTCGAATTATAACAACTAGCAGGCCTGCTCCGACTTTGCATGGAGAGACAAATTTAAATTGAATATATACAACCACATATGTCTTAAGCTAAAATTCATCATTCTTGATTTTGATATTTTTTGTGGATTGAAAAGAACTATCCTTGGGCAGTTTTTATTTTTATTTTATGAATATGCGAGTAGCATTCCGACATACTTCGCAGATCTATAAACTTCGCAGCATAGTGACCTATCAAGCATGTTCCCTTTTTTTCCTCGGTCTTTAATGCAATAAATTGTTGAAAATCAAAACTTAAGAGTTTCATAAAACTACAAATTCAGGAGTCGGCTCTTATACCATCATCTTGAATAGGACTACAATAGGCTCTTTGGTACAGTCTAGCAGGCCTCAGATAGTCGGGCAAGGCAATAGAAATGGCGTTGATACATGACATGCAGAGATATAAATCTACGTCAGTCTCATCTACCATAATGCAGCCGAATATCAGGTTTGAAGAAATACAGGATACTGTAAAATGACATCTGGAAAAATTCGTAAAAAAGAATTTGATAAAGCTTGAGTGTTTCACAAAACTACAAATTAAGGATTCGGTTTTTACACTATCATCCTGAATAGGACGACAACTGTAGACACATGCTTTTTCCTTATTATGACTCTTCAGTACAGTCTATTAAGTCTAAGATATTCGGACTTGTGAGCTACAAGGCAATGAAAATAAATATTGTCTTTTCAATAATCGAATGAAGTTCTTGGTGGATTACCGCAAATATGGAAAATTTTTAGGAATGCTTTCATCAATACTTGATTTTATTTAATTTTTATGAACTAAACAATACGGTACCTCTTTCACTTCGGTATGTTACAGGCAACTGACTCATACAGCGCTATGCGCTGACTTGTCTGTATTGTTTTCTCTTTCTAGTCCAGTCGACATGTACTTTGAGGTCGGAAAAATGCGAACTTAATGAAACTTTGGTATGTTGTTTCTGATCACCCAATAGTGTTATTTCCATGTTTTCCGACCTAAACTTTGCGAAGCAATTTTCAGAGAGAGAGAGAAAAACCACGAAATTTTGGCCCTTTTTTCAGTTTTTGCCCTGTAACTTTTTCCCCTCCATTCCTACGCCTTAAATTATCAAGTTTAGCTTTGTAGAACATCAAATTTCCGATGAATTTGATACGTAAAACTTGTTTGTAGACCCACTAAGCTCCAAGATACAGCACGTCAAAAAAGTGAAAACTCCTGAAAATCTGAAAAAACTTAAAAAATGGCGGTTTTCGCTGAATATCTTTGATTTTTCAACATTATTTATGGTATCATGGTACCTAGTTTCATTTTGACGTAGAGATCAGTCAAAAACCCACTCCTTACCTGGCTACCTATGCCACCATATCTGGAGGCACGGTAGTGCCCTCGCCAAGACAAGCCATGCAAAGCGCAACAGCACTACCCACCTTTCTCGAAGAGCTTCGTCGTTTTTTTGAACCCTCATAACTTGGGTTTGAATTATACCAGATAAACAAAATTCTCGGGATATGATGTCAATAGTGGACTTATTGAACATATTGGCTGGTACCACAGGCTCTGTTTTAGGCTATACTAGCTATGTATATTCAAATAAATTTTGTAGAAATATGTGTTCTCCGTAATTTGTATCTGAAGATTATTTTCTAAAGTATTTAGGAAAATTTTAATTGCGTCAAAACACATCTTGACACAATGCTCCTAGTATCGCCAAAAATAGAGCTCGTGGTACCAGTCATAAAGTTTCAATTGCATAGTTCTTATACTTTAAATTTTATTGATATCTAAAAAACCCCAATTTCGTCACTGACTCGCTCACTGATTATCATCAGAATTCTTAGGTTACTTCCTGAAGTCCTAGAATGCTGAAACTTGGTATGTAAGCTAGTATTGGTACACAAACAACAAAAAAATTCTGAAAATTGGAACTTTCACCCCCTAATCCCTTAAACTAGAGGAAGGAAATTTTCACTTTTTTGAAGTGCTGTATCTCCGAACTTAGTGAGTCTACAAACAAGTTTTATAGATCAAACTTATCAAAAATTTAATGCTCTACGAAATTGAACTCAATAAACTAAGGCGTAGGAATGAAGGGGAAAAAGTTACAGGACGAAAACTGAAAAAAGTGCCAAAATTTCGTGGTTTTTTCCTCCCCCTGGAAATTGCTTCGCGAAATTTTGGTCGGAAAATATACATATAATACTATTAGGTGATTAAAAACAATATATCAAAGTTTCATCAAGTTCGCATTTTTTCCTAATTTGCCCCTATTTTTCGACATGTCGACTGGACTATTCTGTTGCATGATGCAAATATGTATGTAAGTAACAATAAACAATCAAAAGTTTCCACGACAAAATTGTTGTTATTTAGTTCTGGAAACAATATTGATTTGTCATCTATTTATATGTTAAGTTTGATCTGAGTCAAATTAGTACTGTATTTTTGGCAGCCAATAAACTGTTCATTCGCCCGTGAAATTCATTATTCGAGGCGATAAAGATGAATATTTATCATCTGTTTGGTCTTGAATTCATAAGAACAAATTGCTGTTACATTGAGCCATTTGAGTACCACTGAGTTAAATCAAGAAGGAAATGCAATTCTGGAAACATTTACTGTTAAACCGTTAGATTCTGCAATTTGTATGTTTCTACTTCTGCAAACAAGTGATAATCGCAATTTTTCGCTTTAACATTCAGCTATCTGTTTATAAAATTTACAGTACTGCAGTTTTGTGAATAAACTGTGTGCTCGTTGGGTTCATTGCTCGAGATAATAAAGTTGAATATTTATCATCTGTTTAGTTCTGAAAACAACAAGTGCCAATCTAGAATTTCTACCTACAATTTAAATCTGGAATCGTGTTCTGAGTATCGGAAAAAGACTACTTCCGGTCAATATTCTTGGAGTCAACTTCCTTGGTAGAATTTATTTTTGAAACTAGTACGAATCGATAGCAAAGGTCAAGTACTTCAAGAAAAAACCATAGTTCCACCCCTTGTACTGTCCGAGAAGGCGACAACTACCCCTAAGTCTAACCTATTTTCGTATTCAGCTTCCCTGATCGAACTTACGTTTGTTCTTGAGGTACTTGACCTTCGCTATCGATTGATACTAGTTTTAAGTTGATCCCCAAAAAATTGATCAGAAATTGACATTTTTTGACACTTAGGATAAGATTCTAGAATTATAAAGTCTGACATCCTATTGATCACTATATTTTCGATCGATTCATATACAATTTGGCCGTAGGTACGATCCGATCAGGGAAGATAAGGTGCGGTCGGCTCCTGGAGTGTACTAATTGTCCCCTTCAAAGTAGTTCTCTCTGACAGTTATACATCGGCGGAGTCGTTGTTCCTAGTCTTGGTAGCAGCGCTTGAAGTGTTCAACTAGTAGGGCTTTTAACATGTTGATTGAATTCTTTCGGTTGTTCTTCAGAGACCCAAAATGACGTCCTTTCAAGACATTTTTCAATTTCGGGGGAAAAAAAAAGTCACAAAGACTCAGATTAGGTGGATAGAGGAGCTGGGAAACAACAGAAATGTGTTCAAGTTCAACTGGTCACCCATCATTCTTATTGTTTAACGACAGCTGAATAGGAGGGCTGGGGAACAACAAAAATGCCTTTTGAGGTCAAAAATTTCACAATGGACTGTACTCATAAGAGCACTCAGACGTTCAACGTTTTAATCGGTTTTTAAAGTCAAAGGTTCCTTAGTATGGCTTCTGCAAAACCTAATTATTTAGTAAGTCACTTTCACCCTTGTATATTTAAAAAACGTCCCTAACAGGTGCATCCGGCACTCAAAATGTGTATTTTGGATTCCAATTTCTCTGTAAATTTATTTTCAAGACCCAATTTCTTTGTCAATCTTTTTAATTCAAAAAATATCCCTAACAACTGTCCAGTGTGAATCCTGCAAGGTCCAATTTTATTGTAAATCACTGTTATCACTGTTAGCTTAAAAAACATCTCTAAAAGGTTTCTGCGGCTCTCAGCATGAGTCCTGGAAGACCCAACTTCTTATAAGATCAATGTCATCCTTCTAAATTTGAAAAACATTCTTAATAGGTGCCCATGGCGCTCAAAATGGGCACATTGGGTCCCAATTTCTGTGTTACTTTGTAAAACAATAATAACAGATGCAGTAGGGAACCCAATTTCATTGTAAACTACTGTGGTGCTCAACAGAAGTCTTACGAGCTCCAATTTTTAGTGAGACCAAATTTCTCAATAAATCACTCTCGGTGCTGTGGTTTTGAAGAAAATTCCTCCTTAGATGAACACTTTTGATTTCAATTACTTTGTCAATCATTGTTATTTTGGAAAACATTCCAATAATATTTTTACTTCGAGAAACATACTTCGAAAAATATTCTTAACAGGTGACTTTGTTATTCGGACTCAACCCTGCAAGCCCAATTTCTTTGCGAATCTTTGTTAATTTAAAAAACAATGATCTTGAGGTGCAAATCATGAATCCTGCGACACGAAATTTCTTTGTAAATCACTGTTATTTTGTTTGTTTGTTAATTTCTTTGTAATTCTTTGTTTGTTCCTGAAACATTCTTACATTCAAACATACATATATTATGTGGACCTAATTTCTTTGTGAATCACTATCATTAAGTCCCTAACAGATGACGCGGTGCCTATTGTACGAGGTGTATGAGAAAAGTAATGAGACTGATTTTTTATCCACCAAAATTTGATTTTTTCAAACAATAATAGTCCGTGAGACAGTGCATACATTTTTTGTTGATTACCGCTCACTTGAAACTTTGTGAGTGGCTTCATTGTGAACTTTTTCATTTGGCTAAATTCTAGATTTGGGGGCGTTTTTCAGCGAGGGCTAATTAATTGAAAGAATATTACCGTCTTACCGCACTTACACACTTACCATAAGTACCAACATAATTATGACAAGTGCGGCTTGTCGGATTCACCGCTAGCCCCAATATTCATGTCTTTTTTTCATTTTATAATCAAAAAATCTTCCGATTAGTGTAAAGCTCATTAAGACGGTATAATTTTTTCAATTGATTAGCCCTCGCTAAGAAACGCCCCCAAATAGGGAATTTTGTCAAATGAAAAAGTTGTCGGACTCATCACAATGAAGCCACTCACAAAGTTTCAAGTGAGCGGTAATCAACAAAAAAATTATGCGCTGTCTCACGGACTATAATATTGTCTCCTTCAAAATAATTCCTTTCGGCAGCTATAGACCACCGAAGTCGTTGTTTTTTTTCATGGTAGCAGTTCTGAAAGACTTCAACTGGTAGGGCCTTCTACATGTCGGAAGATTTTTGTGGATGTTCTCCAGAGTCAAAAAAATGACGTCCTTTCAAGACATTTGAAACTTGGATAAGGGCAAAAGAGGGGCTAGGGAGCAACAGGAGTGTCTTCTGAAATCAAAAACTCCGTGATGGAAGGGGCCGTGAGATATGAGGTCAAAATTTGATGTACGGTGAAAGTGTTCAACTTTAACTGGTCACCTATCATCCTGTTCGTTAAACGACGGTCTGATCTCACAAGAACCCTCACACGTTTGACGTTTTCGTAGGTTTTTGAAATTGGAGGTCTCCCTTAGCGAAATTCATTTTCAACGTTTTTTTGACCTTCCAAAGATGATTTGTATCTGCAAAAAACTTGTACTCTTGATAAGGAATGTTCTCCATAGACCTGTTTCAAAGGTGAAACTTGCGAATTTCCCAACTTTAACACAAAACTTGATGGTATAACGTTGCTCTAAATAAAAACGTGATAGGTAAAGCTCAAAATGAACAGCTGGAAGAGATGAACACACCTATCTAGATGAGTAGAACAATACAGCGTTTTCTGATCGCTCGCACAAAAACTGAGAGTACCCGTAGCTTAACAATCAATTTACCGAGTGCACTATAGGTGCCTGCTACACCCGCATCGAGTAAAAGATGTGACTGATATTTATTTAATTTTTTTTTTTAAATAGTAAATGAGAATCAAAATTTTCTACCACAAAATTTCTGTTACATTCAACTGTCTAAAAATCAAATCAGTGGTGGACCTACAACGACTTGACATTGACATTGACTTGATTTTTACTGTCAATTTGCCATGCAAGTTTGACATGTTTTCAGTTAATATTTATCATAGGGACATGAAAGGGACTAGATCAGGTTACCAGCCGTTGAATCAAGAGAGCATCACAGTTTTGGGCACAAATAAACTGTAGACTCTTTATAAAATTCTACTTCATGTAGACTCTTTAGTTCCTAAAATTTCAATATTACTACTTATGGAAATAAGAAGTGACAATTGCAATTTTCCGTAACAAACTTTCACTAGTTCGAATTTCAAGTTTGGTTTGAATTAGAGAAATTGTACACTTTTAGGAATTAATTAGCTATCGGCTATTGAATTTTGAAATTGATTACAATACAGAATAGAATTTGCGCAAGCAATTTTGTGATTATAAAGACTCAGCTCTAAATGTAAAGTTATATCGATGGGATTTATGTATAAAGTAGTAGGATTTTTGCTACTAGGATGCATAAGATCATCCATATTTCTTGTGAAACACAATGCTATTGTGCTACAATATTACCATTTTATCCATCCATACCTATTTCAAATATAAGCTACATGTGTTGGAATCTCAAAAGATTTATAATTTTTTTCAAGTATCCAATATTCGCAGCACTTTGTTTCCCTCAGATAGTCTTTATAAAAATTTGTGTATCTCCGATAAAAATCGTGTTGGGTCTTAGCCAAGCAGTTTCCACATCTCTAACGTTGCAGAGATAAATTTTCTTTGAGTGCATATTTGTACACATTTTATGTATACAAATCGAATTCAAAAGGGAAGGCAATACACCATAAGAATAGCGAGATAGAATATACAGGAAACTCTCAATTCCGTTCATTTGAGAGCTTCCTTCAAAGCCTTGAATAAAAATAATTACAATGATTTCCTTCCCATTTTTTTGATGTCTTGAACTTCATTTTGCAATTGACCTTAGATCGATAGCAATAATCTTTCTTTGGCTTATAATGTATTCGATTATAACTATCTTCTTGTAGAATCAATTTTCCTTAATACAGAATTTGCTAAGAGAATCTTTAGTGAGTGGAATGTGATTCATTATGTAATTTCGTTGGTAAGTCTGTCAGTGCATATCAAATTAATTAGAGTCTGTATAATTAGAAATAGGTAATATAAGGTATGAATATCGCAACATAAGTGGAGATGATGCTTACCGGAAGTAGAAAGAGGGAGGCACCGTCGTTTAATCTTCATTCATGTCTTCTAAGATTAATTGTTATCATTCCAGCGCCCGAGCGCTCTTTGCGATACAAAAATTAAAATAAAATTTCATTTTCTTCCGAGAAAATTGCTACCATTTTCTTAATACCTCTAATAACCTAAATTTATTTAAATCAAATACAAATGGTAATTAGCGTAAGCTACTTAGAAGCCCAAGAACACAGATTAGATGGAATTATTTGATATTAATATTTTCTATTATATATCTTCCATAAAATTTACGAAACCTTTCAGAGAAAATTCGGGGTCTCTGAGAGGCATAAATTCATGAATAAATTTAACAGGAAGTTTCTGGATGGATACTAACACATTTGAACCCTTCACGGAATAAGAACAATAGTTTTTAGTATTTGATGATTTGATTTGAATCGCCGATCTTCCAGAATGTGGAAACTACAATCTAAAATAAAGCTGTGAATAATTTATTCTAGGCCTTGAGTTTTACAGCGGATCCTAATCCTTTTACGACGGTCTCACATAGTTGTTCTCATTTTTATAACACCAATATAATCTCACCAAATTGCATCACTCCGCCCCTTACCGCACCCTCTGAAATCCTTAAATCCTAATAAAATTTTATTCTTTATTATGTATCAAATTTTATGGATACACCCGCGACGAAAATTTAATAAAGTAAATAAAGTTGAGATCATAAACGTAACATTATGTACTTGTTTGAAATATTAAATTTAGGACTTATGTTTTGAGGTGATGAAGCATTGTTAGGTTGAGAAGTTTGATAGAAATTCGAGATAATTTGTGCTAATTTGACACTAATTATCAACTTGCTACAGTTATCGCATTGTCATGACGCAGGCTTATAATTGAGAAACCCTGTCTCAAAGCAAGAAATTCGGTTAGGTCTTTGACCTTACATATCAATGAATTCTATGAATACCGTTTTTAATTTAAATCTTGTATAACTCCAATATTAACCTATCGATATGAATTATATATACATACAATAGAGTTCCAAGGGAGCTACCAAGTAATACGAAAATTAGCGTTGTAGCTTGATGGAATTGGGAGATATACAGCGTGAACTATGCTCAGTTGCTCATACGGCGCGCTTTCTTCGTCGAGCGCCGCATATTACCTCAACAAACTTCCTGAATTCTTCAATCTTTTATTTACCGAGTACCGTAGTCAGCTTTCGGCCCGATACAATTTTTTTAAGAATATAGTGCTTAACTTTCTGGATCAAATATAATCGGATTATCTGCGTTCAAAATGATGCAAAAAATATTTTTTTATTTGATATTTCAATATTTTAAGTCTCTTTCAATGAAATATTGCGAGTGCCACTTATTATATCCAGGTCTAAATAAATTATATTCAAATTTCAGAAGCCATCGGGCTGACAGTTATTTATTAATTCCCAAAAATACGGTGCTTTTTCCATTCAAACCAAATTTGAACAGTTTGTGACGTGCGAGAGTGAGGGGGGAGCTCGTGAAGACGACGTAGTTTGGGGAGGGGCTTCTTGTCGTCTCTTACGCCGCGCCACGTCGCAGCACATCACCCCTCCCAATGGAAGCCTCTAGTGATTCCTAGAAATGGAAAGAGTCGAGAAATGGAAAACTCGAGAAAAGAATATTTCTTTATATAAGGCCAAGCCAAAGACGTGTAGAACAGTACAGTAATAATAGTAGCAGTGTGAAATAAATAATGAACAGTGACAAGTAAAGTGAACTGTGTATATAAATAGTGAAATATAAATATCTGTGACCTTGTTTAAATTAGAATTAAGTGATTAATACATAAATATAGTGTTATTAGTGACATAAGGAGAATAAATCTTTATTTCATTTAGATTATTAAATAGTGACTATTATTTAATTACAAACTGATTCGTCAAGCAATAAACATTACAAGTTGAATGCTGCAGCAAGTTAATGGCGGATACTCTCGATTGTCATTTGTTATTTTCAATACTAAACAGATGATAAATATTCATCTTTGATATTGTGATGAACCCAACGGGCGAACAGTTTATTGGTTCCCGAAAATGCAATACTGCTTTGATGCAAACCATTTTGTGAATTTGGATAGTTGAAAGTTATGGCAACTTGTTAAAAATTTGGGATTTTTCTTTGTTATTTCCAGGAATATTCATTGGTTCATTTGAATTTCAGGAACCAACAGCCTGATATTTAATTTGTTCACAAAACTGAGTTGCTTTCTTGATTCAAACCAAATTTGGTATTTATACAATTGAATGTTACAGCAGCTTCACAGTAGAAACTCTTGATTTTCATTTGTTATTTTCCAGATTTATGCCCGGTTGCATAAACGATCATACGCTAAACAGTTCTTCAAAAATGAACAATATCAAATCGAGTTTTTGACAGCAATGCTAAGCAACTGATTTGACGAATATATTCGATTTGATATTATTCATTTTTGAAGAACTCTTTAGTTAGGAGGTGAGCTAAAAGTGTGAAGGGAGTAGAAAATACCCATTTTCTCGTTTTTTGCTTATATCTCGAAAACGGTGCACTGTAGAAGAAAATATTTCAATTCAAAATAGAAGCCAATTGGCATTTCTTTAGAATTGTGTCTTTATGTATTCGTCGAATCCTCAACGGTTTTTGAGACAGACCTTATTGAAAATCGATAATTTCGGATCGTCTTTCAGAAAAATTGTCGACAACAACGTTGTAGAGCATTAGATTATCTTCAATTTGATATTGCTTTTCCATACTTTACCTTAATGCAATCAAAAGTTATAGAATTTAAAAGATCTTTGCTTATTTCCGATGTTCCTGCAAAACAACACTTCAACAATAAAAATAAGGTAATTGCAATTGGAGCACAACATTTTTTGTAATTATAGTTACTATTAAATTAAAATGAATCATATAATGAAACTTATAACATAAACTGATGGTATTTCAGAAATTCTAAAAGTCTGACGTGAACATCACGTGACTTACATGTACATAATTTGATATATACACTTTATTCAATAAAGTTTTCTGTCACTTCAAATTATAATTAATATAATTTTGATAATATTTTGACATATACTCCCAATGTCAAACAAGATCAAGAAATGGAAGAATCATCTAGATGATGAAAGCGCATTTTTGACAGCTCATGAATGCTTGTTACTTCAGAGATTTCGCAAATTACCATCTCTCACAATTACTGAGCTTGAAATCAAGCAGTTTGGGCAAACTTACGAAACAGCAGCTTCCATTTAGTACTAGTTTCAAGTTGACTATTTGATAGGTACATAATTTATGCATGTACAAACTCAAAAATACCTTTTAATCTTCATTGTTTAGTTATTGACTGACGGGAGATCAAGTGCTGTACCTTAAAATGATAATTTGATCTCTATCAAAGCTATATATAAAAAAAAAAAAATATACCAAAGGTAAATAAATTTTCATCCAATAATAATAATTCATTCTAATAAGCTTCAAATTTGCGTCAAACAAGTCATTGAATGAATCCCGGACAGATTTGACAACTGTACATAATAATAGACACCCGCGGCGAAAGTTGTAACTAAATTTTTATCTACTTTAATAAATTTTAGTTGCCATATCCCTAATGTCATTTATATCTATGAGCATTGTTTCACTTGAAACAAGTAATTGAATAATTTAATCTTCCACAATCACTGAGCTTGAATTGAAGCAATTTGTGCAAACCTACGAAACAGCAGCTTTTATTTAGTACCAGTTTCAAGTCTGTAAATAGTATAGTTGCTGAGAACTCAGCGTCACGCCAGCCAGCCAGCCAGACAGCCAAAGTGAAAATAATAGCGCTTTTTTCCAAAAAATGCGCTTAAAATTGACAACAGATTATCATTGCCTACCTTATCAAAAAGTTTCAAGTAAAGTGCACTTCCGGTACGGACGATTCGAACCATAATGCGAGGTGCACAACTAGACCCTATACCAGCCTTAAATACATAATTTCAACATTAGACGTTCAACCAATTTTTTGAGATTTGCGAATTACGAACGCACGCACCAACGAACATACGTACCGAAAATAGTCAAAATGGATTTAAGGAAGCTCAAAACAGATATTTCCATAAAAATCTCGATAGGTGAATTTTGTCGGTTTCACAATACTTTCTTGTACTTAATACAAGTAAGTAATAATGTACTTCCAAGAAAACATTTTGATACATATAAAATTGAAGTTTGACAAAAAAAGTGAGGTAAAAATAAATTTTTCGAAAATTATCGGTTTTCAATAAAGTCTATCTCGAAAACCGTTGAGAAATCGATAAATACGTTTAGTAACAACTTTATAGAAATTTTAATTGGCTGCTATTTCGATTCAAAACATTTTTTTTACAGTGCACCGTTTCCGGGATATGAGCAAAAATGAAAAAATGGCGTTTTTCTACCCTCCTCACACCATTAGCTCACCTCCTACGGGCGGAGACTTTTAGTATGTTCATCTACCAACTATTCCTAAAAAGAACCTGAAGTCAAAAATTCTCGCAAATTCAATGGACTCTACACACCTCTTTTGAGCACTTATTGACTGGACTATTGGTATTTAGGCAGTTGAATGCTACGATAGATCGAGGATATGAATTTTTAGGTTGCTATTCATTACTTTTTGAATTTTCCACCTCTATTGTCTCGAGTATGTCATGATTTCAGCCAAATTCTATATTTTATCGGTTAAATATTATAGTAACTCTATAATGAGAAATTGTGATTGTCACTTATTATTCTCAGGATTAGATTCTAGTAGTAACCTTTGAATTCCAGAAATTAAACGGCAGCTAGTTTATTTGTTCCTAAAATTGAATTGCTCTCTCAATTTAAACCAGGTATTTAGAGAATTTAATGTTACAGCAAGTTGATTGAAATTCTTGATCGTCATTTGTTATTTCCAAGACTATACAGATGATATTTATATTTATATCTATCTAGCGGGTGAACCATTCATTGGTTCCCAAAAATGGGTCTAGAACGTTTCAGCGCCCGTTTCGTCACCGAGGCAGTCCAACATTGGTTGGTTGTAAACAGCCAGTTCAGCGCCGTATATGAATAGAGCATTTATTAATACTTGAACTATGAATTCAAGCTCGACGTGTGGAATCTTGCGTAACTTGAAACAGTAGTTTTGTTTTCAACATACGGTGCCTCGCACCAAAACAAGCAGGCGGGCTTCGCCCGGTCTGGCCGAGCTCGACGTATGAAATCTTGCGTAGCTTGTTTTCAACCGACGTTAAACCGGTCGGCATTCAACCGGGCGGCAACGAAACGGACGCGCCGAACTGGCGACGACGAATCGGTAGCGCTCAGTAATCCCATTCCTCCCAAAAAAGCAATACTGTCTTGATTCAAATCATATTTGATATTTGGATAGCTGAATATTACAGCAACTTTATTTTGAGAAATTTGAGATTGTCACTTTCTATTTTCAGGACTAAATATCCAACAGTATGATCTATTTCCCGAAACAAACGGATCGGTAGTTTATTTGTTCCAAGCAATTTTGGTATTGGCATTGATTTAATAGCATCCTCATTATAATATTATTTTAAAATCAACGGTATTCGGAAGGTTAAATGTTAGGTACAGCCGACAGCAACCTGAAATGCTTTATTGTTATTTGTTGTTTCCATACCTGAATAGTCAACACACCAGTGGTAGTACCACATTGAAGCTATATCTCGTTTTGAGCCCCTACTCCGTGACATTTTGATCTGGATTTCATTTTTATAGGAGAATACCTTGATTTGGTCTCCATCAAGTCCCCATGGTGAACTTGAATCAGACAGATGTTCAGCTTCCACGATGAATTTACTACAACCACAGCGAACTGACATTGACATTGACTATATAATCAAAATCAATTTACTATGCAAGTTGGATATATTTAGGATTAGTATTTACAATAGGAACATGACAAGGACTAGATCAGACTATCCTTCTATTAAAATGAAATATAGTTGATGATGGTAAGGATAGGGAGTCCAAGACGAGATGAGAATATGTCAATGTTGACTCGATGTGGTACTAGGGAAGTCAATTTTCGTTAATGTTGACGTTGTCTCTTTTAAGTTACATCCCAGCAATGCTGTTACTTCAAGTCATTCTGTTTGCATTCACTTGTGGTAATTGATGACAGTTTATTCGTCTGGCTACTCAAAGTTCCTTTCTTTTGAAGTTTTTTTTTTATTTAGGGCTTAACTCAAAATCACAAGGTGCCGTATGACAGCTGACGTTAGAAGATTCTGTATTTTAGCAGAAATTACCAGAAAAAAATGTCTTGAGAAAGCATCTAACAAATCAGGATAACATTCTTTGTTCACTGTTTGTTCTTAATGTTGTTTTGTCTCTGGGGCACTTCCTCGATTTACTTAGAGGGTCTGAGCTTTTGTCTCAGGGTCATAGATTCATTGTCATACACTTTTTGACTCATTGCAGTTTCAATCTTATAATAGACAACCAAATACCAACTTTTATCATCTTGATAATCACAATGTAATCATGAACAAAAATCACTGTGATTTGTACTAAACCCAAACATCAGGCTACTAAAATGAGGCAATTCTTGTCTGAATCAAAAAGATATAATATGATAAAGATAGTGGTCAAACTGTAGTCGTCTGCAGTAAAATAGTTATGGGGTAGATATGAATAAATTCATGTAGAATAATCCTGAAATATTCTGGGGATATTTGGCGCATTTTATGCGGTGTGCTGACAGCTTGTGAGGGCGCAGTCTCGAGCTATCTCGTCTCCTCTGTTCGTGAATCAAAAGTGAGTTAGGTGCCGTAGACTTATGAGACTTTATGCACAAGATAGGGGAAGAAACCCAGAAAATGGAATGTCGAGTGCTCTAATGATATAATATCGCAATGCTCCCGGTCCAACTTGCTTAATCTATTTTTGAACACGCTGTATCTCTGCGGATATCTCATATCTTTTTTGTCTTTATGCTCCGTCGGAATTAATGTGGTAGAATGATTTAGATAGAGTATTACTTGTTATGAACTCTAGTTATAAAAGACGAAGACAGGGATAATCTTATCGCTTAATCCATTTTATGAGACAGATAATATCTCCCTGAAGGGCCCGATGGGCCAATTTATTATGTATATTAACAACTTTAAATATTATACAACTTTTTAGTACAAAATACCTAAAGTAAACCCGTTACACAAAAAGAAACTTTTGTGTAATCTAAACAGTCATGAAAATAACAACTGACAATCGTAGTTAATTTTTATTATATTGTTATGATATTTGTCTTCTTATTAACAATTTTGCTTGAAATAAAACAAGTTTCATAGTCTTCAGAATGGATAAACACTTGATCCGTTGGACTCCAAGGCTGTAGGCTATTAAGTCAACGAGATAATAATTGACAATCGCAATTTCACAATATTGCATTACAGTGACATTTATCCGTGTGAACGTCATATTTTGTCTGAATAAGACAAGTATAACAGTTTTGAGAATCAATGAACTCTTGAGCTATTAGTTTTCAAGAATCTGTGCAATAGAAAAATTTTTCGTTACCTATAAGTCAACAAAATAACAATTGACAATCGTAGTTTTCAACTATTTTATTACTGTGACATTCATCTGTCCGACTGCATGATTGAGTCTAAATTAAATGAATATAACAGATTTGGGAATCAATAAACTCTTGAGCCGTTAAATCACGATATTCGAGTCTGTAGTTCTTGAAATACAAAAGAATTTTTCGTGACCTATTAATAACAACTGGCAGTTCTAGCTTTTGATTATTGTATTACTATGACATTCATTTATTTGATTGCCGAATTTGGTCTGAATTGCATAAATGTAACAGATTTGGAAATCAATAAACTCTTTAGCCGTTGAATTTCCATATTCTAATCCGTATTACTAGAGATACAACAGTAGAATATTGTCACTGATCTCTAATATAACACTGGATTGGATTTAGGCCGCTGGAATGCGGCCCCAATTGAGCGTCGCCATCTTGGCAAAAACTTTTCAAATAGTCACACAATTCTCAATACGATTTATTTATTGTTTAGATTTATAACAAAAATCGTAAAACTATTCAATGAATTTGATAATTCAGAGCTAAAATGTTTAAAAAATAGTTAAAATACTGATACTAAAAAGTTAACAGATATTTTGAGCTATTAATGCATATTTTCAAATATTTTAACTATTATAACAATTTTTAAATACTTTTAACTATTATTGGTTATTAATGTGTGCATATTGACGTATATTGAGAATAATTTCATCATCTAACTTGCATTATACTTTGAATTTCATCGAGTGTCTTCTATAAGTGTTTTGAATTTGCCGCCGAATAGTGACACAAAGCCTTAGTTTTACTGTCAAGGCCGCCGTTCAACCGGGGCCGCTTTCAGATGTCAGAATACGGTCTAAACCAAATCCAGTGTTATATTAGAGATCAGTGAATATTGTGTAGTCCATTAAGTCAACAAATTGACAATAGACAGTCGCAATCTTCTATTATTACATCACTGTTATATTCAGCTATTTGATTATCTAATTTGGCATGATTTGAACAAGTATTATAGTTTTGGGCAGCGATGAACTCGTGATCCGTTAAAATCCAAGAATTAAATCGGAACGACTTGAGGATAAAACAGAAGCATTTTGTGTAACCTATAAGTCAACAAACTAACAACTGACAATCGCAGTTTTCAAATATTGCATTAGTATGATATTCATTTGTTTGACTGCAAGTTTAAGTTTGAATTGGATAAGTATTACAATTGGGGAACCAATAAACTCTTGAGCCGTTGGATTTGGAAATTCAAGATACAATAGAATCAATTTTGTGCCCAAATAAGTATGCAAAATAGCAACTAACAATCGCAATTTTCAACTATTGCATTATTGCGACATTCTTCTATGCGATTACCAAGTTTAGTCTAAATTGATTGGGTATTGCAGTTTTGACAGCCAATAAAGTATTGGTTCGTTGTATCTCGAGATTAGGTTAGTACTTGAGGTACAATAGGATATTTTGTGTAAGTAGTAAGACTAACAAAATAACAAATGACAATTGCAGTCATCAAAAAATGTAATACTGTGACATTCATCTGTTTGTTTGTCAAGTTTAGTCTGAATGAAACAAGTGTCACAGCTTTGAAAATCAATAAACTCTCGATCCGTTGGATTCCGAGATTCTGTTAGTACTCGAGGAACAATAGAGAATTTTATGTAGCCTATTAAGTCTACAAAATAACAATTGACAATTGCAGTTTCCTACTTCACATTAAAGTTGGTTTAATTGATCAGTTTGGTCTGAATTGAGCAAGTAATTACAGTTTTGAGAATCAATAAACTCTTGATCCGTTGGACTCCGAAATTCGAATCTTTTATTTTCTGCTACAAGTCAATAAAATAACAAGTGACGATAACAGATTTTGACCACAATATTTATCTATACTTCTTACTAGTTATGGCTTACATTTCCTAACAGAAATTGCTTCAATTGATCGATCCGTGTTTACTTGAGGAAAACATATTTTCATCCCCTTGTCGTCATTTCCCTATGCTCCAGTTTGTTCGTCGTAATAAACCACTTTCCTTCGTCATAAATTCTTATGTTCTCTAGGTGATTAGTAACTTTTGGCAAGGTGCAAAACTTGCCGACTTCCTTGCAAGTCTTACGCGTATTACGTAAGTTGTGTCACGTATTCAAGTCGCCGCCTTGGATCCCCATTAACCCAATATGTTCTTCCGGGTTGCCTCGATATCCTCAATAAGCCTTTATGTTTCATTCTCGCCTCGAAATTATCCTTCTACATACGGAAACAAGAAGAGAGAGTAGAGCCTATATGAAACAAGGATAATCGGGATATATCTGTAGGGATTATCAGCTGAAGTGTTATTATCGTATGTAACTAGAATATGATTGCTGATTAATAGCTGAGATATAGTTATTACATTGAAAATATTCTTAGGAGGTATATTCTGTATTGTTATTCGATGAAATTTAAGCCTATTTTGAAGAATAATAGATTATTATTGTAATCAGTGAGATTTTTGTTAGAATCAAAGTAAATTTTGTTGCAATCAACGAAATGATTGTTATAATCAATCCATACATTGTTGTAATCAACAAAGTTATTGTTGTAATCAACAAAATGATTGTTATTATCTGTTAATTTTTCAGATTATATTGTGAATAAAATATTTTCGTTTCAAATTAGTATTGAAGGAATTTATCCTGTACAAAGCATGTTCAGTTCCATTTACTGACATTTCTGTCATATCTTGCCTCTAATTTAGTTTCTCTGAATATAATCTAATTTAATGCATTATATAACATGAAATTGTTAGTATTTGGAGTAGTAAAGCAGATTTCGACATACTCTGATGTCTATGTTCTCTGTTCTGTTCTACACAGATCACATTAAATTTACAAAACGTGGAGCTGAAGAGGGATTGTACGTATTCAGGTAATCATCGTGAACGAATGTTTAACATACATATCAAATTTGTCTTCAAACACAGATTGTTCTAGAGTTTCCTAAGTAATTCTGGCAGCCATAAAAATGATAAAATTCGGGTAAACAAACTACACAAACAAAACACTGATTGGTTACACGTGAATAGCCAACTAATTGCAGCCGGAAAATTCAATTACAGCTGATTTTCTGGCCATTCGCAACCATTTGAAAGATATGTTTCGTATTGATGAATTTTTAGCGGTGAGTTTATCTGTCTACCGTGTTTGTTTTCTATATAGATATTGGAAAATGAATTTCTTGTGGCAGATGTGTTCGATGTTTTGCTTTGTATTGTTATTGGTGGAGAAGGGTCTGCGTATTTCATTTAAATTTTCATGGATATGTTTGGCTTTTCGGGACATGAATTTTTTTTGCCTGATTCAAGGTTTTCTTCCACTACATGAGACAGTAGACGTTGAATCACACTTGGCTTCTCTCAATTGTTGTGGCTTTTATGAAACAGTAGCGCAGTTTTTTTGAACTGTTATTGTTCATAGCATCAAATATTGAAATTATTGAGTTAAAGAATTGAGATTATAGTTCGCCGATTCACTCACCAAAATCTGCCTTCTGTATTAAAACCATAAAATTCCATCAATATTAATATATGTATACAATTTATATTGACATAGTTAAATATTCGAAGAATTTTAGTACGACATTACGGCTTCTAATATTGAATCTCTGGTTCAATATTGACTATATACATAGACAAAGAGATTGGGCAAACATTGAACAAGAGTCGGCTTACAATATTTATAGATTGTCCTCTTGGACTAATTGTAAAATATCGAACAAATTCAATCGGAGTTAGATAAAAAAAAATATTATTCCAAAAATGGATAAGGATTTCGTTTGTATCCATCAATAACAATCAATTAATACTCGATTAAATATGCATGGAATGATACAAAAATAATTATTACAGTGTCAACAAAAATGACTGTGACAGACGGACTGATTCATCTGTTATAACTGTGGAGGACTTTGTATGTATCTATATATGGGAGAAACTCAGAAAGGGGTCACTAAATCAGACAAATGCTTAATTAGAGAATTATGAAGTAATACAAAAATTATAATATTGGAAGTGCGAGCGTAGATGACTGGAAGACAGACATAACGAATGAATTTTTGTACTTTTTAGTAATATTTAGGGTTACCAGTTGTCTAGCATTCACCAAATTGAAGGAGCCGCCGGATAATGGAGCGTCCAGAATTTTCTTACAACATTACAGAAACAAATCAAACCTTTCGATTATACTTTATACTCCTCTCGATTCACAAGTCCATATGTGTTTCTGTCACTGATCTCTAATATAACACTGGATTGGGTTTAGACCGTATTCTGGCATCTGAAAGCGGCCCTGGTTGAACGGCGGCCTTGACAGTAAAACTGAGGTTTTGTGTCACTATTCGGCGGCAAATTCAGAACACTTATAGAAGACACTCGATGAAATTCAAAGTATAATGCAAGTTAGATGATGAACTTATTCTCAATATACGTCAATATGCACGCATTAATAATCAATAATAGTTAAAAGTATTTAAAAATTGTTTTAATAGTTAAAATATTTAAAAATATTCATTAATAGCTCAAAATATTTGTAAACTTTTTAGTATCAGTATTTTAACTATTTTTTAAACATTTTAGCTCTGAATTATCAAATTCATTGAATAGTTTTATGATTTTTGTCATAAATCTAAACAATAAATAAATCGTATTGAGAATTGTGTGACTATTTGAACATTTTTTTTTGGTTTTGCAGTTAACGCTATAGTTTTTGTATAGTTCGTTGAAAATAGTCGGAACAACATCATTTTCCAGAGTCGTGTATCTTTTCGCGGACGCAACAAAATTTTGAGAGCATAACCTCATGTTTTCGGCTATTTCTAAGTTTGGAAAACCCATTTGTTTGAGCCATTTTTAGAACGATTGTTCATCGGATGGAAATCTTGAAAATATTCACATCATAGCATAGCAATAAAAATAAGTAATGTTTACTTATTTTAGTCATAACGACAGTTACTTCAGGTTCATTTGTTTTATTTACTTGTGCAGTGTCAAATTTCTCAATGAATCGAGTTTCTTACCGTAAAACATGCACTCGATCATCATGTTTGATAAATAAAATACCGGCAAACCAAACTGCCAAATTTTAAATATCGCGGCACAACACAAAACCTCAATTTTTGCCAAGATGGTGACGCTCAATTGGGGCCGCATTCCAGCGACCTAAATCCAATCCAGTGTTATATTAGAGATCAGTGGTTTCTGTGGACCCCCTGCTTCCTGTTCTACCGGCGTAGTTCAAGGTAGTTGTCGTGCTATAGCTATAGCATCAAAATATTCCAAATTTTTATATACTTATCAACAATATTATTATACAATTAACCTTGAAATTTGAAGTCGATTGACCATCCCAAACTTGAGATAAACGCAGTTGAAATTAAAAATTTTAACATGGAGAGCAATGGAGAGTATACATTTTAGGCCATAATTATATCAGTTTCAATTTTTAATGAAGAAACTAACAATCAGATTTTTCTAAAAAACTAGCTATGACTTGGTGAATATGTTCTGCGTATTTGGAAATAAAGAAAAAATTATTGACCATCTCAATGTTTAAATATGAGAACGCAAAGTTGAACATTTTATATATAAAATACGTGTCGACACGTTGAACAGAAACGCTTGGCAATGCTGTACGTCACTCTATACATCACGACAAATTCAAATGGAAAGAGATGGAAATAAATAGTTAATAATGGTTTCAGTAGAACAATATTATTTATGATGGGTGAAATATATAATATATTTGGTAACACAAAAAATTATATTAATATAATCTTAATATATTAAATATTAAATTAACGAAGCACATAAAAGTAAAGAAAAAGTATTATCAACTCAAATATATAAATATTAATAATAACATATAGAAATAATATGATATGAGCTTGCATATAAAATTGCACTCAATCACATTAATTTGGTAGCTTGAAAAAATAAACAATTCGCGTGATAATATTTTTGTGGCTTGCCATTTTTTAATTCTGTTAAAATTTGGACAAGTCTTTCCTCTCCTTCCTCATCGTAATCTAAAACTTTTTGTTTTATAAATTTACCTTTATATCGCAATAATTTCCTATAATTTTCTATATTGAGATGACAGCGAAGCACAATGTTGCCAAGTTATTTTTCCGGCAAGTACCCGTGAATGTTTACTATAATGTACGAGTACGAGATACACTCCCTGACAAAAAATTCAGTGATCCACTAAATTTATTGTAAATTTCTTAGTTTTTACTCATCAATATTATCATAAAAAGTTATATACTGAACTATCTGTGTTATGAACAAATTCTGACAAGAATTACAAGCATCTATATATCAGTTTGCAACGCGCTTTTTGTAGATATGCTAGACTTTATTTTTTGACGATGATGTACCACGACAACAGCCTTAAGTACGCGCAGCTCGTATTTTGGTTCAGTGTGCATCAGAAGCGCGAAAAAGTAATAATTCGTCCAAGTACCTTGTAGGTTGGCATTTGACGAATTTAGTTGTTTATTTCGATTGATTCGACAATCAAAATAAATTGATTGTTCCGTAAAATATTTGTCAAGCCGTACAGCTACTTTGCTCTCCTCCTAAGTCACACGACTGCAAGTTTAGGCATATAGTGCACACGGCTCGAGATGATTATAAATCATTCAAATATTCATTTATTATACCATAAGTAGTTGAAGTTGGTGTTTCACAAGAATCAAGAAATAATCTTGATCTTGTCTTGATCTTGTCTTGAAATCAAGACAAGACCAAGACAAGAAGTATTCTATATTTCCCAAGACAAGACAAGAAAGTACCATCAAGAATCAAGACTTCTTGTCAAGAAATCTTGATATCTTGATAGTTAATTTTTCAAATCTGCATATTTATTAATCTATTATTGAAATATTAATATCTGCTGTGGCCATTACTGTTTTTTCCCGGCAATAAATTTCATGGCCAGTTTCATTACTGTTTAATGAATTTAGGTATGTCATACCAACTTTCAAAGTCGTTGTCAAACTGGCAGTTTAAAGTGACAGCGTCATTGTTGAAGTAACAGCGTCATTGTCAAAGTGTCAGCGTCATTGTCAAAGTGACAGCGCCATTTTCGAAGTGACAGCTGTCATAATCAAAATGACAGCTGTCATTGTTATAGTGACAGATGGCGGCTATATGTTAGTCCTTACAATATAAGTATTTTTGGAAATGGCTAGTCTTCCTCTAGACTCTCTGGTTGAAAAAGCTTATTTATAAATTTAAACCTAGCTTTTTCATTCAGAAATTCAAATATGAAATTTAAGTTAAAAATTCGTTCGGGTTCTCTAATTAATATAATTCTAGATAGATGGACCGACCGATTTCATTCGAACTTACATATGTTTTTTGGGTTCAGTAGGGTCTAAAATGTGAAAATTCATCAGAGTCTTGAACTATCAAAAAATCACAATTCTAATACTTCCCCTATTATATATAAGTCGGGAAAGAAAAAATCATCTGTGACTATGATTAGAACAAATATTTGATACATATCGAAAGCATAAGTCGTCAGTTTCTATTGGTTAAATCGTTCATGTTCATGTAGAAAAGAAATGTATAGGTAGATTCCCCAATACTCTAAGAAAGTTGCTATCTCTTAGCAAACTGACCATATTATATAACAAATAATGATTGCAAATACTGATTAAAACATGGAAATGACAGACTTTTCATCCATTTCTATTGGTGGATATCTTGGAAAACGTTGCTAGAATCGATTCATAACATAACTGACAAGGAGTGGGATTCTATAACAATATCTGTTATAACTCAAGTACGTTATATAACGGATGAAAATAACACACATGGATACATCGAGCGATTCTGTAACTTTTGGTTGCTACGTACGTTATCATTGTATGTTATGTAACAGATCATAATAAGTACCATTTGCACTAGCAAACTTATTACTTATATTGGCCAATCATATCGCATCTTACAAATGCGCGCAAACTTAACACCTGTGAGTTTGACATGTGCGCTGGTCCATTTTCAGACAGGTTTTCGACTTAAGAAAGATATTTGACGGAAACCTTCTCATATTATCGTTGAATCACCAAATATTATAAATGCTACAGAATATGTCAGTAATAATACTTAATACAAGATGATAAAGTTATATGAATATCTTCATAATGGGTTATTGTCCTCAAAAAATTTTGGTTTTACTTTTTTTAAGGTTAAGTTCAGTGGTAATTCTTGAATAATTATGATTGAACAAAGGATGATACTTCTGCTAGAAAGAACAACATCAACCGAAAGTATAGTTATCAAATTAATTTATTGTATTTATTCTATTGATTTATTTATAAATTTTAGATGGATAATTTTTGTTCGATTGACGGTGGAGAACATAGAGTTTGCATAGACCAGTTACGTGACAGCCTCAATTCTTTTGAGTTATCTAATAGTTGTGTATTAGAGCGTATTGAAATTATTTCTCCAGATTTTTTAAATATCTCCTAGAAGCCGAGCTTGATAAGAAGCTTCAATGAATAGTCCTAATTTATCAATTTATAAGATGAAAACATATTATATTCTGAATCATTGTACATAATTGTTGACTGTTTTCGTTTTATTAAAATATCTGTTACATTTTCCAGAATATTTTCATGATTTTATATTTATTTACAGCAAAATTACTTTGAATGTGTAGGTAGAGCTGAAAACATTGAATATTGGTACAAAATTTTCATGCAAGAAATTTATTTGCTTATTAGAACAATTTTGTTTTTTATTGCAGTGCAGTTTTGGAGTTATTGTACAAGGGATAGAGGAATTTGCTAGCCTATCATGATCTTCACAGCCTCAATTCTTGTAGCCAATTCGTTACAATAATGGTCATGCAAGACACAACATTCTTTGATAAGTACTTGACCGATGTTCTTCAATATTCTAGAACAACTCCAGTAAATCTTTATTCACTTTATGTACGTTGTGAAATATCCAGCTTGATATTGTAATATGCTGGAATAAAAGTGAGGTTAGAATAAGGACAAGATTATTATTATATTAATACAATATGGAATATCTGGTCAAAACATATATCCGTGTATTATAAATTACTGCCTATCGTTGTAGTGCCTAGATTTGCATTCAAAAAAGCCGTAAAATTTCCTAGAGCATCTTTGAAATTCTGGTGCGTATTTATTTCGCAGTCTGTCTTGCATGCATGCAAAAGTAACATGAATTACCGAATAAGAATAGGTTTCTTGAACATTGATTATTTCTTTTGGTCTTTTCGAGGCACTAAAATATACATTTTTCAAATATGCCGTAATATTTTTTATAATGCAATTTATTATTGAGAAATATATTATCACAATATAATACCATATATATTCACCTAAAAATATAAGTTTATCAATTATTATCGCACTTATTTTCTTGTATTTGCAGTTTGAAGTTGTGATGTGTCAAACGATATCTATAACTGATGCTACTTTTCATCTGTTATGATAACGTACCTAAATAACGCAAGTAACTGTTATTTATATACATTATGTAGTTACAGAATCGCAGTCTCAATTTAAGAACGTTATGTAACATACTTATCGGTTATAATGTACGCTATGTAGTTACAGAATCCCACCCAAGGGGTGGGATTCTGTAACTACATAACGTACATTATAACCGATAAATATGTTACATAACGTTCTTAAATTGAGATTCTGATTCTGTAACTACATAACGTATATAAATAACAGTTACTTGCGTTATTTAAGTACGTTATCATAACAGATGAAAAGTAGCATCAGTTATAGAATTCGTTTGACACATCACAAATTCAAACTGCAAATACAAGCAAATAAGTGCGATAATAATTGATAAACTTATATTTTTAGGTGAATATATATGGTATTATATCGTGATAATATATTTCCTAATAATAATTTGTATTACAAAAAATATTACGGCATATTTATAAAATGTTTATTTTAGTGCCTCGATAACACCAAAAGAAATAATCAATGTTCAAGAAACCTATTCTTATTCGGTAATTCATGGTACTTTTGCATGCATGCAAGACAGACTGCGGAATAAATACGCGCCAGAATTTCAAAGATTCTCTAGGAAATTTGACGGCTTTTTTGAATGCCAATCTAGGCACTACAACGGTAGGCAGTAATTTATAATACACGGATATATGTTTTGACCAAATATTCCATATTGTATTAATATAATAATAATCTTGTCCTTATTCTAACCTCACTTTTATTCCAGCATATAAACTATACAGTGTATTACAATATCAAGCTGGATATTACAGAAAGTACATAAAGTGAATAAAGATTTATTGGAGTTGTACTAGAATATTGAAGAACATCGGTCAAGTACTTATTAAAGAATGTTGTGTCTTGCATGACCATTATTGTAACGAATTGGCTACAAGAATTAAGACTGTGAAGATCATGATAGGCTAGCAAATTCCTCTTTCCATTTTACAACAACTCCAAAACTGCACTGCAATAAAAAAAAAAATTCTAATAAGCGAATGAATTTCTAGCATGAAAATTCTGTACCAATATTTAATGTTTTCAGCTCTACCTACACATTCAAAGAAATTTTCCTGTAAATGAATATAAAATCATGAAAATATTCTGGGAAATGTAACAGATGTTTTAATAAAACGAAAACAGTCAAAAGTTATGTACAATGATTCAGAAAATAATATGTTTTCATCTCATAAATTTATAAATTAAGACTTCTTATCAAGCTCGGCTTCTAGGAGATATTTAACAAATCTGGAGAGATACTTTTCAATACGCTCTAATACACAACTATTAGATAACTCAAAAGAATTGTGGCTACACGTAATTGGTTTCTGCAAATTCTCTGTTCTCCACCGTCAATTGAACAAAAATTATCCATCTAAAATTTATAATTAAATCAATAGAATAAATACAATAAATTAATTTGATAACTATACTTTCGGTTGATGTTGCTCTTTCTAGCAGAAGTATCATCCTTTATTCAATTATAATTATTCAAGAATTACCACTGAACCTAACCTTAAAAAAAGAAAAACCAAAATTTTTTGAGCACTATAACCCATTATGAAGATATCCGTATGAGTTTATCATCTTGTATTAAGTATTATTACTGACATTTTTTGTAGCATATAGTATATTTGGTGATTCAACGATAATATCAGAAGGTTTCCGTCAAATATCTTTCTTAAGTCGAAAACCTGTCTGAAAATGGACCTGCGCACATGTCAAACTCACAGGTGTTAAGTTTGCGCGCATTTGTAAGATGCGCTATGATTGGCCAATATAAGTAATAAGTTTGCTAGTGCAAATGGTACTTATTATTATCTGTTACATAACATACAATGATAACGTACGTAGCAACCAAAAGTTACAGAATCGCTCGATGTATCCATGTGTGTTATTTTCATCCGTTATATAACGTACTTGAGTTATAACAGACATAGTTATAGAATCCCACCCAAGGAGGATAAAGAGTAGACACTAACGCTAAATTGAGTGTTCGGATTGGATAAAGCAATAGAGAAAGGGGAATCCCCCAATATGTCAGGATCAAGAAATATCAAGAATTCATAAAACAAGACAAGAAATGCGTCGTCAAGAAATGGGCAAGACAAGAAGTTTTTATTTTCTTGTCTTGAAAATCAAGACAAGACAAGAAATCTTGTCTTGATGAAACACTAGTTGAAGTATTATCGATTATTTTTGTGGTGCTATCACGAATGTTTATTGTGCTTGCGTTTGAATACCACGAGTGGTATTCACAAACACAATAAACATGAGTGATTGCACCACAAAAATAGTCTATAATACTTCAACTACAAATGGTATATGGAGGACTAATCCAGGAGTCAAACCATTTTTTCACATCAGTTTTCTATGAATCTAGTAACAACTCACATGATTTTCATAGGAACAAGTAAACTAACTTCTGTCAAACTGAAAAATTAGAATTTCTTGCATTTTCTTTGATGATTAATAGAGAAATATATCGCGTCTTGATATGGAATCTAGTTCAGAAAGGTTTGGTGATAGATCAGAAGATAAAATGGATGAAGATATGCAGAAAAATATTCCATTGAATACGAAGAAAGCACAAATTGTAGGTATCCACATCTTTGAGTAAAATACTCACTCTGACCACTAGTGTAATACCCGATGGTATTTCTACACGTCCAAATACCCACTGATATGCACCGTTTCTATGGCGATTTAGCATTGTTAACCTTGTTATAAATATTACGAATGGAATAGTCATTAGTATTTGACGAATTACGTGTTTATTTCGAGTGATTCGTCAAAAAAACTGAATAAATTGATTTTTTAATTGAAATTTTGATTTTGTCGCTTATTGTTTATAATATTGTTTCATTCCTCGTACCTTCCTATCAGTTCTGTCAATGTCCCATCCGGTAACGTGCTGGTTCTATCAAAAGTCTAAATCGTGTTAGCTGGAAGCATCTACTTGTGACCCCTATTAATGAGTGCGGACTTATCCCAATTGCCTGGTCTGGACTTTTTTGAAGATTAACTTTTCTTGAAAGTTCAACAGAGTGTCATTTCAGGTCTAGAAATTCACTAGAGTTAAGTATGATTTTGTAACTCATGTTAAATTATTAAAAATAATAAAAACCCGATTGTTTCACACAATTACAAATTCAAGAGTCGGTTTTGATATCATCCTGTATAGGGCAGCAACTGTAGACACTGGGACTCTTTAGTCTCAGATAACCGGACTTCTGAACTGCACAGCAATAAAATTAAGTTGATACATGGCATGCAGAAATTTGAATCTGCAGCAGTGCCATCTACCATAATGCAGCCGAAGTGGTAGGTTTGAAGAGATACAGGACACTGTAAAATGATCTTTGAAAATATCCGTGGAACAGAATTTGATCAATGATTGGAAAAATCTAAACTTGGTTGAAAGACATTTTCGAAGGTCACTTCATAGTATCATGTATTCAATTAATTAATCATACGAACATAGTCAACCCAAGTGAAGATTATATATGATAAGAAAATGATGTTGAGAAATAAAAAAATTCTAGGAGTAGTCCTCTCTTCACGTTTTATTTGACATTAAAAAGTCGATCAGTTTTGGCCCTATAGAGAACCATCTTCAGGATCGGAGTAAAAGCAAAATCTAGGTCTAACTAATACATAGTTTGCAGATACTTTAAAATTGTTAGTTAATTCTATATTTTTCTCTGGTTCTGAAGAGCCGAAACCGATCAACTTTTAAATGTCAAATAAAACGTGAAGAAGAGAACTTCTCCTGGAGCTTATTATCACTCAACACTACTATATCATCACTATCTAATTTATGTTTGATGAGCTCGCACTCATTAATAAGGACCGCTGGTAGCAATTTTCAGCTAAGGCTAACACGTATACGTTTTTTTTTTTCTGGCACATCTGGTAACCCAAGTACTACTGCAATAAGGTGAACAGAATCATAATTAAAGCATAGATTACTATGACAGACTGACGAAAGCATCATCCATATCACAAAGGTCTCCGTTCTTATCTAGCAACAATGTAACCTCAAAATGATCCACTAAATCCGACAAATCTCCAAGTAATTAAGCATACCTATAATGATACAAAAATAATCATAATCAGAATGTGACAGACTATGATAGACTGACGGATGGCTCAGTCAGATCACGAAGCGTTCAGTTTTTATCTATCAATAACAGAATATTTGAAAAGGTCCACTGAAGCCCGCCGCACACGATGTAGTTTTTCAAGCAATTTTGTTCACTTGGAGCTGCGCTGGCGCCAAGCTTGCTCCGATGCTAGAAACTTAGTCCGCAACTATACAAGATAGATCTGGCGCTATTTTTCGCACTTGATGCGCCACTGGGCACTGTCCGTAGTCAATCAGAACGGGCGACGATATCACGTGACTACATCACTGAGTTGTATGTCGCATCAGCACGCTGCGCTGCATTGTGTTTTGTGGTGTTATGAGGTACAAATCAGTAGAAATCATGGCTTATGGAAAAAAAAGTGACATTAGAAAGAGCAGTAGTGGAAGCTCTCATTGAGGCATACAAGAATGAGCCGTGACCTTGATTTCTCCTCGAAAGCCACTCTCTTGACCAAAGTTTTTTTTTTTTACTCTGACTCATAATTCTAATTAATTCTCAAGATATAACTGCAGCAAATGCTCCTGCTCCCCTCCGACGATTATTTATGGCAACATCCATATTTGTAATAAGCAAATCTACCAAGTCTACGTTCTAGAGTCAGAATGAGTGACCCAGCTTCATCTTGTGCTACGAAGATAAGTCTCACACCAAGCGCAGCTCAAAGTGACCCAGAGTGCAACGAAACTTGCTGCAAATTAGGTGAATAAAATTGTTTGGAAAATTGCTTCGTGTGCGGTGAGCTTTTCAAGTGAATGAGTAGTAAGAGTGACACATTATCCAGACGTCCCCTGTTGAATGATTTGAATGGTTCATGGTGACAGTTCAGCAGAGATAAGTACCTAAAGACATCTAGGACATAATCAGACTTTAATCGTCCTTTCTCAACTCAGAAGATGAGCATTTCAAGCTTAGAGATATTATAGATAAAGTAGGGGGAGGCATAAGATGCCAGTGAGACATTGACAAGTATCGATCTTCTAGCCAATCAGCTAGAATAGAAAGAAGTCTTCTATTTTCTCTAGGTGTTACTCTCATTTGGCTGTCTCTATTTTATCTATATTCTATAATATTGTAACGAACATGGCCCCTACAGTGTAGACTTCCATCACAATAAGTGAAGTGAAAATGAGAAAAATGATAAATGAATAGAGAAACAGTTGGATATGAATAAGCAGACAATGTTCGGTGCGAATAATCAATTATTGTAGTGTTAGTGACTAATTTAAGTGTCGATAATAAATAGGAATATTAAATAGAGGTGAATTTTAGTGTAAGATAAAAATAAATTACTAACCCATGAACGAGAATTTAAATTTCGTTACAATATTTATATGATTGAAATACGGCGGCAGATCGACAGCGTAGTACGAGGACTTAGAATTAAGACCTCCCGTTCAATGAAAGTAGAAAGCTGCAAGCTGCCAGATGACGATTTCAGACGAGCATCATTCGTACGAAACCGTGCGAATGTTTGTCGTCCATTACTGCGGTATTTATCCAGAATTCATACAAATAGCATTGACACTCGGAAATGATTTATGTGTGAAGATTCTGTTGGAGAATTTATAGCACTGGAATCATCACCTTTGATGATACGCAAATCGACATTGAACACCAAATATTTAGGAATGATATCCTTAGAAGAACGATTAATTGTAAAAAAAAATATAAATATCGATCACCACTTCTACCCGATGCGGGTGTAGCAGACACTTATAGTGAACTCTAATTCGTAAGTAAAATTCCAACATGATAGGATCGGTTCGCACTTCGCAACGTGCGGGCCCAATGAACGCGGTTCCTCTCTAAACCATGCACGTTTGGAGCATTCGTGCGAATTCAGGCGAACTTAATTTCGCAACTTCTCTTAACTTTCCGCTCTCAATGAATGGGGTATCTATATAAAAAAAAAACGAGTTTGCAAGCTGACGAGTAATTTTTAAAGATGTTGTAATTATTTGTTGCAGAAGATTTCTTCAAACATAATTCAAATGTCTGGTAATGTGCAATGCTGGATTGCATAATTAATAATTATGCTGTATTGATTTACTACTGTGCAACAATAATTGGGTTGATTACAACAATATTTCAGAATTGAATGATGAGTTTCATACGTTTTATCGAATAACGAAATCATGCTACAAAAAAAAGCTTATTTCAAAATATTGCGACCAATATCAGCAAGTTTATATCATCCCTCATAATCTTATATGAGCCCTGACAGTTATTTGTAATAATTCGATATAAATAAATTGACTAACGTATCGCGATCTCAAGTTGTTTTCGGCCGTGTTGGAAACTTTCAAAAAATCAATTTACATTTATTATACCTGTCCCGTCTTTTTTCTCACTTGAGATGAATATACAACACCGTTCACACTATAAAACCGGGTTAGGCCCTTTGTAAACCCACCGATAGAATTTGTTTTCAATCTTGTTCCTTACGGAACATGAAACTGAAATTTATGGTAAAATGGGATTATTGAAATTCTGGAATAAAACAGCCGCGGTTACGATCGCGAGTTGTCTTAAATTCAGCCTTTGAATACATTAATATGAGGGAGAGGGCTGATATACATCCACCAAAATTGAGCCTGACTTTTACAGAGTTGTTTTAATATTATTTCTGTTTCATTCTACTGCAAACACGCGGGAAAAGCAAATGAATCCTTTTGAAATCTGCTAGAAGTCATCTCACAGATCGTTAAAACCTCACTTATTAAAATGCTAAGTAGATAGTGCATATTATGAAAATTCTTTCTAGCTAAATGTGTTAAGCATTTATTTGAACGTTCCGCCGCTACGAGGCGCATAACAATCATCTGGTTATACTCTGAGGTTGAAAGAAATATTTCAACAATTCGGGTGTTAACAGTCCATTGTCTACGCTGTATAATTTTGTAATAAATATCACGCCGGGGCAATGATGTTTAAGTTATTTTTTTGAGGCAATATATTTTACGATGCTCAGCATCGAATTTACATGAGTAAATTAAAAATATAATGTTACATATGACATTCGTGAAATTTGGTAATAGAAAATTTAAACCGCTCACAAAAAATTGTTATTCAATTTTATAATGAAAAATGACAGCCCTGAACTGCGAGATTACAGCCTGTCCTGAGCTGAGGGTTCGAATCCCTTTTAAGGTATGTATTCTTACAGTAATTGCCTTTTTATTTCAAATAAAGCTAGCTGCAAATATCTTTCTACTGTTTATTTTTAAATAGAGCTTGACCATATCTCCCAAATGACGTCAAAACGAATTTTCAACATCATCGCATTTTAAGATATACTTATTTAAAAATCGAAATTACGCTACTCACACGATCGTGCATCATGCCTAAGCGTGGCGTAATTAGTCTGACTGACCTTGATCTATAGCTCATTTGTTTTCGTACGATGTTCAGTGGCTACAGCACAACTGGATGTTCTCTATTCGCATTTTTTATGGAAGAAAAGAGACTTCAAGATAAATTCTTCGTAACAGAAATTGATGTACCCTTAAGGAAATATTTCGCGTGATATAAAAGTATATAATAAGCCTCATGTGCGAGAATATCCTGTCGACATATCTTTTAATACACAGGAGAAGAATTCTCCACTTTCCTTTTGTGTTCGATCTATTCTTGTATCTTTATACTTGAATAATCGATCGTGTTGAGGCGTGGCATTCGACCCCAGGGCCTACGGCTTCAATTCCACCAAATTTCAACAATTTTTTCACAAAGGAAATACGTTTTGTTGAGAATTGAACATGCCATTCAAAAAATTCTAATATCGCGGTTAAATTCACTTGCACAATCTTAACTTCAATATTCATGGGAGCCAAACAAATAGCCAGACTATTTATGAATTTTCCTTCGTTTTAGCTACAAATTACGTATTATGACGCTTAAAACAAGAAGAGCACACATTCAGGGCATTCTGCAATAGCAGTATACAAACCGCTGTAACAACACCACAGTTCTAGAGAACATAATTTCTGTAAAATGGATATATGATATCGTGAATGCGATTCAACGAATTATGAACGTGGTAATAGAGTACAAAGTACTTGAACATCCAGGTCGAAAGATAAATTGTGTTTTGTTACAATAAATTACTGGACAAACCAGTTTTATACACAAAATCGATAGATTTTGTTGATAGCTATCAAATTTAGACCATAATTAAAAGTTATACAGCGTGGAAGCTTCCAAGAGGCTGAAAAATCTGCGGCGCACTCCACTGTAGTGTAGTTGTTTTTTTTTACTTTTATTCATTAGTTACTGCAGAGTTTAATTCATTTCAGATTATTAATGGAAATCAAAGTATAATATTTGTGATTAACAAATAGAAGTTTATTGAGCCCAAAGCAATAACCATATTGCTAATCCAGCTCTCTGTTATAGAATATTCATTATGAATTATATGTTCATTAAATATGAATTACTGCTATACATGTTTTCATGCATCAGTTGTTAAAATTTTGATATATCCATGAGTGAAAATGCTACCGGATGAATTATTGAAATTTGCACAATTTAGGGACACATTATGTGGAGCTCAGGAAACAAGATAGATTTATTAGATCAAGTTGTCTGAATAAGTGAATATGAGAAATAATTAATTAATTAATTATAGGGTCACGGGGTCGAATCCCACGACGCAACGAACAAAAGAATTCTACTGAATTAATATATATTTCAAGGCGTATTACCCATGAAAAATAAGAGTACATGTAGTATGACGACTGGTAACTACGCTCTACGGCTGATTATCTTGGTAAAAATATTCACGTTGTTGATTAAAACAATCAATTTTGATGGAAGTGGAAAATTTTGTAAATGTAATAATCTCCTTGATTTCAACATTCAATTTTGATCAGAATAAAAAAAATCGAAATAGAGATTCAGGATAGAAAAGATTGCTGAATACGACAATTTTTGGTAACATTTTTGGGAATCAGACAAATATTCAATTAAATGAGAATAGGATGACCCAAAATCAATTATTATTACTATACCAGACAGACAAAAACATCAATCCGTTTGTCTCTCTTTATAACAGAATCTTGAAACGGAACCACTAAAGCATAAAAAATTTCCAAATATATTATTATAGAATGCTAATATCAATATCATCATGGAGGGTTTCGTTCACATTTATCAATAATGGAATTTTGAAGAGGATCCACTGTAGTTGATAGATTTCCTATAAATGAGCATAGAATAATTAGAGTATGATAAACATGCATAGTGTTTCATCAAGACAAGATTTCTTGTCTTGATGATCATTTCTTGTCTTGTCTTGATTTTCAAGACAAGAAAATAGAAACTTATTGTCTTGCCCATTTCTTGACGACGCATTTCTTGTCTTGTTCCAAGAATTCTTGATATTTCTTGATCTTTCCTTTCTCTATTGCCTTATTCAATCCGAAGACTCAGTTATGTTATGAATCGATTCTAGCAACGTTTTCCAAGATTGCCACCAATAGAAATAAATGAAAAGTCTGTCATTTTCATGTTTTCAGTATTTGCAATTATTATTTGTTATATGATATGGCAATGTTGCTAAGAGATAGCAACTTTCTTAGAGTATTGGGGAATCTACTTATACATTTCTTTTCTACATGAACATGAACGATTTAACCACCGGAAACTGACGACTTATGCTTTCGATATGTATCAAATATTTGTTTTAATCATAGTCACAGATACTTTTTACTTCCCCGACTTATATATAATAGGGAAAGTATTAGAATTGTGATTCTATGATAGTTCAAGACTCTGATGAATTTTCACATTTTAGACCCTACTGAATCCAAATAACATAAGTTTGAATGAAATCGGTCGGTCTGTCTGTCTAAAAGTATAATAATTAGAGGACCCGAAGGATTTTTGACTAAAATTTCATAATATTAGAGTTTTTTGATGAAAAAGCTAGGTTTAAATTTGTAAATGAGCTTTTTCAACCAGAAAATCTAGAGAAAGACTCGCCATTTCCAAAAATACTTATATTGTAAAAACTAACATATAGGCTATGTGCAAGGGGGCGGAGTTTGAACAAATATCGATGCGAGCGCTCATGGTGAGCACAATTGTAAACATCGAACTCCATTTCTCAGAATACGTCATTGAGCTGTCATTCAGCATTGTAGTTTAAAAGAGAAAATAATTGCATACAAAACATGGGAAAACGTTTGCTCTGTTTCAGGCTGTTGTGTTAAGGATGATTCAAGTGAAATATAGTTTCAAAGATTTCATGTACCCAATTATAACATAAAAAAACGAGTGAAGTGAGTCAAAGCGGTAAATAGAGTATTGTCTGTCTTTCATTATTAATCTATATAACAAACATGTTTGTAATTCAATTGCGAAATTAGGAATATTCATCATCGATTTGGGATTCATGAATTTACCTCTATCTCTAATTTGTAAGATGTTTCAGTGATGGAAATTTGTCGGCTGCACTTCGCAATAATTTTGTTGTTAATACTGTCAGCAACATATTCTTCAACATATTTAATATGGCAAAACTAATTTCACGCTTTTCTTCAATGCTTCCTCGGTAAAAGGGATACAGTGTTTGATAAATACAAACCCGATCTGCAAGATCATCAGCGTCATAATTTGAGGTTATCCTGTCAATTTGGACGAATTAAGACGTTTTTTCTAATAGATACGTTATAATTGAAGAAAAAAATACTCAAAGTGAATAATTTCAACGTACCTTTTATGCTATGTAAGTTATATTATACGCACACAGCTGAATTAAATAATATTAGTACATTTAAAAAATTATAGGTATGAAACAATGATAAAATGGAGATCAATCGTTCTCCATTGCCCGCTAGAGGCACTAGTAGACTTCATGCACGTAGCCTATAGCCGCCATCTGTCACCATAACAATGACAGCTGTCATTTTTATAATGACTTTGAACTGTCAGTTTGTCAATGACAAATGTCACTTTGAAAGTTGGTATGACATTCCTAAATTCATTAAACAGTGATGAAACTGGCCATGAAATTTATTGCCGGGAAAAACAGTAATGGCCACAGCAGATTTTGATATTTCAATAAAAAAAATTATTTTCAAGATATCAAGATTTTTTGACAAGAAGTCTTGATTCTTGATAGTACTTTCTTGTCTTGTCTTGGGAAATAAAAAATACTTCTTGTCTTGGTCTTGTCTTGATTTCAAGACAAGATCAAGACAAGATCAAGATTATCTCTTGATTCTTGTGAAACACTTAACAGGCAGGAGTCATTTATTATCTACCAAAAATAGAACTCTACTAAATGATAGCTTTTCAGAGTAAGTGAGTAGTAAGGGTGGCATAATAGCCAGGCGTGCAATGGTAAACGGCTCCAATGGCCCATAGTGTCTCAATCCAACAGATAAGCATTTTGAGAAGTCTGAGACGTGATCAGACTTCAATCGGCCTTTCAATTCACCAGATAAGAATTTCCAGCATAGAGAAATTATAGACAGAGTAGGGATGCCAGAAAGACGATCTCCGCCTCTAGCCCGAAACTCTCAACGCATCCAATTGGTAAAAGAAAGAATTATTGAAATCGTCTTATTTCCTCCCAGATTACTAGTTTCACATTGCAACCAGGCAGCAATAGGCTATGTGCAAGGGGGCGGAGTTTGAACAAATATCGATGCGAGCGCTCATGGTGAGCACCATTGTAACCATTGAACTCCATTTCTCAGAATACATCAATGAGCTGTCATTGAGCATTGTAGTATAAAAGTGAAAATAATTGCATATAAAACATGGGAAAACGTTTGTTCTGTTTCAGGCTGTTGTGTTAAGGATGATTCAAGTGAAATATAGTTTCATAGATTTCATGTACCCAGTTATAACATAAAAAAAAAACGAGTGAAGTGAATCAAAGCGGTAAATAGAGTATTGTCTGTCTTTCATTATTAATCTATATAACAAATTTGTTTGTAATTCAATTGTGAAATTAGAAATATTCATCATCGATTTGGGATTCATGAATTTACCTCTATCTCTAATTTGTAAGATGTTTCAGTGATAGAAGTTTGTCAGGTGCACATCGCAATAATTTTGTTGTTAATATCGTTAGCAACATATTCTTCAACATGTTTAATATGGCAGAACTAATTTCACGCTTTTCTTCAATGCTTTCTCGGTAGAGAGGATACAGTGTTTGATAAATACAAGCCCGATCTGCAAGACCATCGACGTCATAATTTGAGGTTATCCTGTCAATTTGGTCGAATTAAGACGTTTTCTCTATAATAGGTACGTTATAATTCAAGAAAAAATTACTCAAAATAAATAATTTCAACGTACCTTTTATGCTATGCAAGTTATATTGTACGCACACAGCTGAATTGAATAATATGAGTACATTTAAAAAATTATAGGTATGAAACAATGATAAAATGGAGTTCAATCGTTCTCCATTGTCCGCTAGAGGCGCTAGTAGACTTCATGCACGTAGCCTATTGGACGTAAAAACTGTTTGCAAATTGAATCACACCACCGTAACAGTAATTGCTAGGTTACAAGGTTTCATGACAAACAGAAATTCATCCGTTCTTATTTCATTTCATATCGAATAATCATGCCATCGAATACTCACGGCGGCAAATTTACCCCCTCCCCCCTCTATTACCCCTTCTTATGTCATGGGGGTACATTGGACCCCAGTGCATCTTCAAGACGCTGTCATTTAGCGCAGGCGCAAGGTTGAGTCCAAGCGCTTAAGGTATTCTCTAATCAGTATGTACGAAACTGGCTTAGGAAAAAGTTTTGATGTGTTGACCTCAAATTCAGCGTGTACTGTGCATTTTTGCTTGACCTGGGGTACAAAAGACCCCTGTGACAGTTCGTGTAACAGTTTCGTTGTTAATATTTTGTGATGACCTTTTTTTATTATAGTCCAACGGGGGAGGAGTTCGATGCGCTTTTTGGATCCTCGCTTTCAGGATTTGGGAAGAAGGGATTTTGAACGCAATTGAAAGCGATTCCAGTGGAGATGAAAAGGAAATAAGCGTTCACGACACCGAATCGGAAATGTCTGATCTAGAGGATTTGGCTCCATTCAGCAACTCAGAAAGGACCAGCAAGCTTCTTTTTTTAAAGAAACAATGCGGAAAATGTCCTAGGAAATATGACACTAAAACTTGCAATCAATGTCAAAAATGCAACTTGCCACTGTGTATTCCATGTGCCGTAATGCTTTGTCACGATTGCTCCACTTGACGCCTTGTGCTTCCTACTTTCTTATCATTTTCTATGTCCTTCCTGTTGAAAACATTTGGAACATGAACTGTTCTTCAGTTTTGGTCTGGAAAAATTTATCGAAATGCATAATATCTCATTTCAGGTTATTTTTTCTGAGCGACTACATCAATTTTGTACTTTTCACGAGTCCGAATAATCAACAATGTTATTCGGTCTAAGATGAGCATGGTTGTGTTCGTATTCTTTTCAATCATACTGACAAAGTTTCAATAAATGGAATAATCAAAAAAAAAATATGAAATTTTTTTCAGGGAAAAAAGATATGAATAACCTACCCCATCTGACAGAACTAAGGAGAATACTCGCCTGACAGTCGAAGGGTTACTTTGTGTGTCAGTAACACTAAACAATAGTTTTTGCTTTCAACCGGCGGTGCTTCACATTCAACCAATAGCGGGCTCGGCCCGCTCTGAGCATGCTCGACGTGTCATGCTCAGTGTTTATCAAAGCGCTAGTACAGTCATTTCTTCTCGACAGACACTAACACAAAGCATTATTAGGGGTAAATTCGTCGCAGTGGCAGTACTCGACGGTGTGGATTCTCGCCGCAGCGGGCATTCGTCGAAATGAGTATTCGACGGTGCGGGCTACTCTACAGTTACTGACCAGACAGGATACATGCGTAAAAGGGAGATAGAAAGTTACTCTCTCTTTCTACAAGCTTCACTCATTTTTGGCTGTCTTCCTTGCTCCGGGTATCTATGGTTTTGAGACAAAAATACAAAATTTGGTGTAAATGAAATGGTTTTTATCAATCAGATATTGTTACATTGATTATAAGAATAAGTTTTGTAGGAAATAAAGATATTCATGGCAAGAATCATCTGATTGTTATTCAGGTGCGTTAATCAATAATCACATTGTTGATATTCTTAGGTGGGGTAATCACATTGCTGATCAATTTATCACCATGAAACTTCAAAAACTTATAATTATAATCATACTGTTTACAATAATTAATGTTGATGGAATTCATGCCGTCAATAATCAAAGTGTTGATTACAACAATCAATTTTGGTGAAAATAAAGATATTTATCATTGCAATAATCCAATTGTTGATAACAATAATTTTCTTATAGACTACATAAATTTGGATGAAAATTGATAGAATCTTTAAAATAAACATGTTTGTAATAACAATGAGTTTATCAATTACTATAGGTACTGTGTTTTGGGAAAAATGGAGACATTATTATTACGATTATCGAATCGTTTGTTCCAACAACAAATTTTTATAAAAATAAATGATTTATTGGTACTATTAATCATTATTTTGATTACAATAATGAATTTTTTTGAGAATGATGGTGTATGGTAAATTTTAATATCTATGAAAATATGTACTTCTTGACTGGAAATTTGATGAAAAGGAGAAAAAACTTCTGGAATGCAGTCAATGGAATTTATTTTTATTTTTCGATTTCGACTAGTTTTGACACCACTTGTGTCATCCTCAGGAACTATAAATTATGATATAAGCGATTAATAAGTTAAAAATAATTACAATCTGTTCAACTGTGAGCTACTTACATGAAAAATTTTGTTTCTAATAAAATTCAGTGAAAACATTAATAATTGATGATAAAATAAATGAAAGGTATATGTAGATTATATTCCACATGGACATCATAACTCCATGTGGAATATAATCTACATACACCTTTCATTTATTTTATCATCAATTAATGTTTTCACTGAATTTTATTAGAAACAAAATTTTTCATGTAAGTAGCTCACAGTTGAACAGATTGTAATTATTTTTAGCTTATTAATCGCTTATATCATAATTTATAGTTCCTGAGGATGACACAAGTGGTGTCGAAACTAGTCGAAATCGAAAAATAAAAATAAATTCCATTGATTGCATTCCAGAAGTTTTTTTCTCCTTTTCATTTAATATCTATGTTCACAATACTCAGATAGTTGATTACAAAAATCAGTCTTGATGAAATCCAAAAAAACTATTGGATGTAACAGTCACCTTGTTGATTACAACAAGCAAATCAGATAAAAATATATAAATTATTGAGAACGACAATCAATTTTGACAAAGGTAGATATATTTATGATCACAATATTCAGATAGTTGATTACAACAAACAGTTTCCATGGAATTATGATAGTAACTTTATGGATTACAACAATCTATTCAGGTAAAAATAACTGAATTTTCATCAACAACAATCAGTTTTGATGGTAGTTCATATATTTATGTTCACAATACTCAGATAATTGATTACAATGATTAGTTTTGATTAAATCTAAAAAAATTATTGGATATAATAGTCATACTGTTGATTGCAACGATTAACTTTGTCGAAAATAAGAAAATTTATGATGACTAAGATCAGATTGTTGATTGAAATAATTGTTTTTGATGAAATTGAGGCGGTTGATCTTCACAATGATCAGATAATATTTCAAAATAAATAGTTTTGATAATATAGAAAGTTAAAGCAATAAGTTCTTATGAGAATAGATGATTTTATGACCACAATATTCAGATCGTGGATGAGAATAATCACATCGTTGATCAGGATGACCAATTCCGATGTTAATGTGAGAATTTATGATTATAATATTGACGAAGTGAATCAAAACAATCAATTTTAGTAAAGATCAAGAGAATTATGATTTTAATGATCAGGCCGTTGATTACAATGATCAGTTTTGTATGATGCAGGGGCCACACTTACGTCTAAAGTCATCAATTAAGGCGTTTTGATATACTTTCACTGACAATGTGTTTATTGTTGAAAAACGTCTCAATTTATGATATTAGGCGTAGATGTGGCCCCCAGCGTGAGATAATTGAATATGGTCAGTGTTGATTGCAACAATCAATTTTATTTCATATGAAGAGACTTTTAATAACAATAATCAGATCATTGATTACAACAATTAATTTTGATGGAAATGAAGAGACTCAAGGTCACAATGATCAAGTAGTTGATTACAAAATTTATTTCTGATGGGAATGAATTAATTCATTCCGAAAATAATGGGATTGTTGATTATAAGAAAGAATTTTGATGAAAAAAAACGATTTATGATTACATTGATTGGCTCATTGACAACAATAAAATTTTTGATGGTATTATATCTTGTTGTTCCTTATAGTCATCTTGTTGATTACAATATTCAATTTTGATGAAATTTAGGGGATATATGACAGTTTTAATCAGATTGTTAATCGCAACAATCAATTTTGAAGAGAATGATTGATTATTATAATCTGTCTGTTCATTGCCAGTAACAATTTTGATGAAAATGAAGACATTCGTGGTAACAATCATCAAGAACAATAAGTCTTGGAGAAAATAACAATAATCAGGTTGTTCATTAATAAATATAGTCAGAATGTTGATAACAAAAATTTATTTTGATGAAAATGGAACTTAGATTCCAGCTGGTTGAAACAATAATTCTTGATCAAAATCACAATATTCAAATTGTTGATTACAGCAATTAATTTAAATGAAATTGAAGAAAATTTAGTTGAAAACATGAATAAAATACAGAAATGGAGCAATGTTGTTTCCTGTTCTCTATTTTATCGCCTTACGTGCGATCTCAGTTTCTAAATCCTATAACCTAATGCGTTTTGTACAAATCAAATCGTAAATAGGTGTTAAATCAGTGTTAAGATCTAACACCTTGTCTTGAATTCAAATCGAATAGATTGCATGTATAGAATTTGTGTTCTAGCTCAGAATTCAGCAAGAAAGAATTGTAAAATATATACTTACCCTGCCAATTTCTCCAAAGGAGTATATATTAAGCAGATTATGAAAGAAAAATGGGTTTAATGTTAATTCCAGACATTAAATTTATGTTAAAAAGTTCCCGCTACTATTAAACTTATTAATGTCAAAAGTTTTTGAATTGCATTTCTGCTTTCGCCAGACAGACATTAACTTCCAATTTTAAAATAGAATGTTACAGGATAGATGTATTTTATCATGGTGATTTGAACGAAACTTGATGGTGGAGAGCATTTTGCAGATGCAATTAGTATATTAAAACGTTGAGTTTAGTGGGCAATTTGTTCCTAAATTTAAATACGAATTGGGTAGCGTACAACAATTGCGTTTTTACCTGAGATTTTTCAAAAGAATACTGCCTGAAAACTATATAAACTACGCAAATAATTCATACATCAAAGAATAGTAAACAGATGTAGCTTTTAATAAATATATAATTAATTTTATAACAAACGCACAAAGGAGGATGACAAGGAAAAATGTGCAAGGGAAGTTTTTCTCCAAGTCCAGACATAATTGCAAATGCTTCGAAAACTATTAACGCTACATAAAAAAATTGTACATCACTGGCAACAAGACATATTTTGCTTTTTGATTATAATTCGTTTAGATTAGATTAGTGAGGAGTAGGGGAGTGTTTTGAAAATGAACGCAGTTTTCGCGATATGTGCGAATGTTCAAACGCTCACTACAAAAAAAAAAACTGTCAAAGCTGCATAATTAATTTACATATTATTGAATAGGGGACGAATTTTGTTTATGATAATATTTCAATTAGTTTCATTTATTGCCCAACAGGCGAGATGAAGCGCCGTGAATATTGTCATGTTCTTTTTTTAGTATCTGCGTAAAATCGCTGATTTTATCTGAGTGACTTGAGATATTTAATTAAATTATATCCTATTCTGTAGCCCAAATATACCACTATTAACTTATATTAAAGTTATTTATATGTAACATAAATTACGAGCGTTACAAGACCAAGAATAAAAGGAATGAAGGCACAATTTTCTTGAGGTCTATTCATAGTCACGAATTTGAAATGCTTATTACAAGTAAACTATCAAAGCTACGTAAACAATTTGTGCATCGTTGAATGAACAAATAATATTGCCTTTCAACAATATATAAGTCAGTCTAATTATAATACTAAGGAGGCGATTTAGAGCGTCGTGAATGTTGTCATCTACTTCAGTAACCTCCGAATTAAATCATTGATTACGTCAAAGTGATTGCAGATATATCAATTTTTTTTTTTATAGCTCAAGGACGTCACTATTATTTTATATGAAAGCTATTTATTTGTTACTCAAAGTACGAAAGTTACAAGACCAGCAAACTATAAAAGTAAAAAAAGTAGTTCTTTGAGGTTTGCTCGCAGTTACGGATTTCAAATGCTCATTTTCCTAAAAAATATTCAAGATATATCATTTTTTCATATAGTGTTCAATAGTTCAAAAGTATTGCCTCTGAAAAATATATAAATTTGTTTAATTCGACGCATAGAAGGTAAAATGAAGCGTCATAAATATTGTTAGCTATTGGAGCAACCTTTGCACAAAATTTTTCATTGCATCAAATTGGTCCAAGATATTTCAGGAAATCATATCTTGTTTTGTAGCTCAAAGATATTGCTATTGGATTACATTATGGTTATTCATGTGTTATTTGAATGATAAGAGGTACAAGATAAGAAAACACGAAAACTAAAGACGCAGTTTTTTTGAGATATGTTCGTAATTGCGAAATTAGAATACTCATAATATAAAAACTGCTTTCCATTCATATCAGGGTTATTTATCAGTAATTTGAATGATGAGAGGTAGAAGACCAGAAAGCAAGAAGAATAAAGGTGTTGTTTTTGCTTACTTGTACAAAGTAACAAGTAAGTATTGTGAAACCGACAAAATTCACCTATCGAGATTCTGATGGAAATATCCTTTTTGAGCATCCCTGAATCCATTTTGACTATTTTTGGCTTGATGTCGGTACGTATGTTCGTGCGTGCGTGCGTAACTCGCAAATCTCAAAACTGGTTGAACGTATAATGTTGAAATTTTGTATTAAAAACTGGTATAGGGTCTAGTTGTGCACTTCGCATTATAGTTCCAATCGTCTGTACCGGAAGTGCACTTTATTTGAAACTTTTTTCGAATTTTTCTAATAAATCCAGAATGATCAATCGTAGGATGTTGAAATTCAGTATTTGAACTTGATGTTGTATCAAAATAATTATCTGCTATTTTTGTAAGAATTGGCCAGCCCAGAAGTGCACTTTACTTGAAACTTTTTTTGAATATTTTGCATAATCATAGAATGATCTCTTCGTTCAACTTTTGGGATCCAAATCTTTACCATATACCGCCACTTCAGGCATACCCCAAGGGTCAAATCTAGGTCCTCTTCTATTTTTCCTTTTCATAAATGATATTACCGAAGTATTATCATGTAATCATCTTTTATTTGCTGATGCCCTTAAAATTTTTCATCCAATTTATCATTCTTCTGATTGTAGTGATCTTCAACGTGATCTGCATAGCTTATCAAAATGGTGCTTAGCGAATAATCTTGCATTAAACTTGAGTAAATGTAGCGTAATGTCCTTCACAAGAAAATCAATACCTCTTATTTCCAATTATTCACTTGTTTATACCACCCTTTATCGTTGTTACACCATGCTTGATCTTGGTGTTACTTTTGATCCCAAATTAACTTTTATAAACCACTTTGATAACATATACAACGCTTCCATCCGTATGCTTGGTTTTGTTATACGTAATACGCGTCAATTTCATGATATCTCAGCCATCTTTACTCTTTATTATTCCTTCATTCGCTCCAAACTTGATTATTGTTCCCTTATTTGGAGTCCACTTCATGGAACTCACCAGACTCACATCGAAGCAGTTCAGAAGAAGTTTCTCAAGTATGTCTTCTTCAAAAATTATCATCACTATCCTGACCTCACAGTTAGTTATGAACAATTACTTGAAATGTTCAACTTAACAAGTCTCTCTGAAAGACGTGATCCCAACTCTGTCAACTATCTTTGTAAGTTGAGATATTGATGATCCTAAGTGCCTAGCTTCTTTAGCTTTCCATGCTCCTTCTATATACACTCGCAGCTCCATAACCTTTTACTTACCTATCCCTAGAACTAATGTATTTTCTATATCACCTATATATCGTATGTGCTCATTATATAATTCTAGATTTTGCTCGGTTGATATCTTTCTATTAAGGCCTAAGTAATTCTATAATACCATCATCAACTGTAAGCTCGCATAATTAGTTCTACTATTTATAATTTGATTGTTTCATTAATCTATTTTTATTATTAATTTTTTTATATTGTATGCTTTTGTTTTATATTTTCTTTGTGATTTTGTTCGTTTTTTTTTCCTGTCCTTTTATCAGGCTTTTGTCTGTCGGACAGTGTATTCTAAATAAAATAAATAAAAATAAAATAAAATAATCATAGAATGATCAGCCATAGTTTATTGAAATTCCGTATAAAGAACTTCTACAACATTTTATTGTACATTTTGCATTATGATTGCGATCGACTAAACCGGAAGTGCACTTTACTTGAAGCTTTTTTTCTATTTTCCGCATAAATTCAGAATGATCAGCCATAGGATACTAGAATTTAACATTTGAAATTGCTGTAGCATCTAAATGGTCATCTTCTATTTTTGTAACTATCGACTGAGCCGGAAGTGCATTTATATGACAGACTTTTTGAATTTCCTGCATAAATTCTGGAAAATCAGTCATAGAATATTTAAATTTTGTATCAGACACTTTTATAATATCTAGTTGTACACCTAGCATTATGATTGCTATCGACTAAGCCGGAAGAGCACTTTATTCGCAACATTTTTTGAATTTTCCGCATAAATCCAAAACGATTGAACGTAGATTGTTGGAATTCAGTATTTAGGACGATTATACTGCCTAGATGCTCATATACTATTTTTATTGAGATCCACCAAGCCGGAAGTGCACTTCACTTGACAGTCTTTTGGGATTTTTCGCATAAATTCGAAACAATCAAGTGTAGAATATTGAAATTTGGTATTTCAGTCTGCTGTAGCATCTAAATAATTGCCTACTATTTTTATAACAACTGACTAAACCGGAAATGCACTTCAGTAGGAATTTATTTTTTAATTTTGCGCATAAAATCAGATTTGTTGGTACTCGTAGAATTTTGGAAATCAGTATTTAGGAATGTTGTAGTATAAGAATAATGGCCTACTATTTCCATAGCAACAGACTTGGCTGAAAGCGTATTTTACTTGACACATTCTTAGAATCTCTTGGGTAAATCCAAAACGATTAACTGTGGAACGATGAGATTTTGCGTTTGATTATATATATCCAATGATTTATATGATCAAACACAAAATCACATTGTATTATATATTTATTCAATGATGTACAAGTAAGTCACGTGATGTTCACGTCAGATTTTTTTGAGGTATCTCCGTAATTACGAATTTGAAATGCTTATAACATAAAATCTGGTTACGCCAAATCAATAATTCATATATCGTTTGATAGTTAGAAGGTATTGCTCTCCAAAAATATATAAATTTGTTCAATTTGATGCGCAGAAAGTGAGATGAAGCATCGTGAATATTGTCAGCTATTTGAACATCCTCCGCACAAAATCATTGATTGCGTCAAATTGGTCCAAAATATTATATAAAATCATATCTTGTCTTGTAGGTCAAAAATGGTGCTTTCAGATTATATCAAGATCATTCATGTATAATATGAATGATGAGAGGTGCAAGACCAGAAAGCAAGAAAAATAAAAATGTAGTTTTTTTCAGAATCTTCGTAATTATGAATTTGAAATGCTCATAACATAAAAACTGGTGACGCTATATCAATAATTTGTATATTGTTCAATAGTTGGAAGATATTGCTTCCCGAAAATATATAAATTGGTTCAATTTGATGCGGAGAAAGTAAGCTGAAGCGTCATGAATATTGTCAGCTATTTCAGCAGCCTCCGCACAAAATCGTTGATTGCGTCGAATATATCAAAGATATTTAATAAAAAGATATTCTATTTTGTAGCTCAAAAATAATGATACGAGTTTCCATTGATGTAATTCAGATGTGATTTGAATTACAAGAGTTATAAGACCAGAAAGCAAGAAAAATAAAGGCGTAGTTTTTTTGAAGTTTGTTCGTAGTCACGAAATTAAAATGCTCACTGCAGAGAAACTATCAAAGCTAGATCAATATTTTATATATAGTGGAGTATTCAAGAATATTACTTTTCAAAAATATGTGAATCAGTTCAAATTGATGTGTGGAAGACGAGATGAAACGTTGTGAGTGTTGTCGTCTGTCTAGTAACCTCCGAATAAATCCGTTAATTGCATCAGAGGGACTTCAGATATTTGATGAAAAAATATTTTATTCAGTCGCTAAAGGATACTGCTATTAGCTTATATTAATTAATTTATGAGTAACGTTGATTACAGGAGTTACAAGACGAAGAATAAACGCTCAGTTTTCTTATTGTTCGAAAAACTGCGGTATTTGAAATATCCATTACTGAAAAACGTCAATAATTCGTATATAATTCAATGAGTACTTGAAACTGATTCCTATCAATATGTGAAATGTTTGGATTGAATGCATAGGAGACGAGTATGAGCGCTATGTATTTGGTTATCCTCAATAACCAGACGCCTCAGCACATAATCGTTAGATGCCTTTATTGATGGATATTAGAATTTTGAATCTGGGATCAGTGGAACAAGAGTTACAAGATGAAGTATGCAAGATTAACAAGTTTAAGAAATAGGAAAACAATTTACGCTCAGAAAAGTGTAGCGAAAGGGAAGACAAGCATTAATTTATCAAAAAGACGTCAGGCAATATGAATTATAGATTTAAAGGCCGTGCCCAGCCTTGTCAACAATACTACACAGCCCTAAAATTAGGTTTAAAAGCTTTTCTTGTTCTGTTCCAATTTACAATCAAATAGTTATTAATTTTTGCTAGGAAAATTTTGGGCGAGGCTGTAGCTAAAGTTTGTCTCTAATTTAAATATTCTTACTATAAGTCTCATTTAAGGAAGGGTAGTAATGCAAGAATACATATTTTAAGTTACAAAACAGACAAAAGTAATTCAATTAGTCTCCTGGTAACTACAATAAGTGCATCCGTGTCTTCTACATATGAATTTAATATTATTTTAATGTAGTTTCAGCTGCAGCAATGTTCAGGACAGCTCCCAACGATGCAGAAATTACTCCTGCAAAAAATTAATATGCACGGTACACAGTTATGAACAGAACAGGATAAAAATCTTGAAAGAGTCTTCTCAAATATTTGACTTTCACAATTTAAGCCTTTACGGTCTCGATACAGGATTAAGTAATGTTGGAAGATTACAAAGTCGACAAACAAAACAACAAATTTGGTTTGTTTTATTGTAGTTTCGGTGCTTGTATTGTTTAAGCCTCAGGAGAAGTTTCGCCGGTCTTAAAACTAGAAATTTACGATAACAATGCAACCAAACAAACCTTAATTGAGGACTGATGGAATAGGAACACAACCTTTGTGGTTTGTCATTGATAGAAGACGATATAATTATGTACACTCAATTTCCTTTGGAGTTATTACTGCACGGGAGCTTTACTCTGTTACTAGGATTATTTTTGATGGTTTGAATTATTATTTCTACATTTATTTGGGAGCTATATTATTGAGCATCCAAAACACAAAAATTTATTGATGTATGTACTAATGTAATCCGTTCAGAATTTGTAAGGGCTTGAGTGTTTAAAAATCGTGACTGACCTCGGCTGGTAGAAGCAGACAAGTGTCAAATATTTTCAATCAACTCACTTGTTCTTGTGCGATGTTTAATGGCTACAGTACAACGAGCTGAAGTCTCACACATTTTCGTCGCGCAAAAATTTTGTCGAGGCTTTACAGTTTTTATTTATTCATCTCTTCTAGGGTGATATTTTCTTCTTCGTGTGACAAATTTATCCTGTGCATCGCTGGCAAACACATGGCGTTTGAGGATTTAGTGCTGGGTGTGCCGCAGGGATAATTTGCAACGGAGAAAATGGTTTTCCAATATTAGGAAACTGTTAGTTTTGTACCCGGATCCGCACCGCCTAACGTCGACTCCTTAATCGCTCGACTATTCAATCCTCTATTATTATGTTATTATATCATTTGAATTAATAACGTACCGAACTCATAGCTGGGTTGGATCAAATTTGCATATCGAAATCCACGGGGAAAATTTGAATTTTATCATTTATAGATGTTGAACTCGATAAATTTTCAATAAATAAATAATAATGTGCATTAAATAATCAAATAATAATTGAAATACATATGTTTTCCTAATTTGTATACTAAAATCAATCAACTTGATTTGAAACTGCTGTATTTTAATTATTGTATAATCAATGAACTGATTTTTGTTATCAAAAATTGAGTATTTGAGCGAATATGAATTTGGAAAATATTTTTTGTTTGTCTGGGCTAGTTTTGAACATTCTTGTTAATTTTAATAAGTTTAAGATTAAATCAATTAATATTTCGTCTTGAATATACAGGTAGTTCCAATCAGCTATTGAAATGTTTCAATTTGCATGTCAATAACTCCTGAACAAAAGATAATTTTGAATTGATTTGTTGTCTACGCATCCCCTGAAGCTTCCTGTCAATACACAACATGATTCAATTTTTTTCAGGAGCTAGTTTAAAAATTGAACAACATTATGTCTTGAAGGAGTCACCTATTGAATATTTCAATTTTCATATCAATAATGCCAGGACAAAAATAACTTTTGGACTGATGTCTGCGCGTAACTTCAGATAGATCTCCAATATGTTTAAATTTTTTCGGGCTGCTGGTACTTATAGGAATTTATTAATATTTTGACTTGGAGGAACACGGATGGACAAATGCAATCAGCTACAGAATTTTTCAATTTACATTGTATTCCTGTTAAGGAATTGTTAATAACAGGGACCCTACTTCCATTGCAACACGCCAGTTAAACGGGTAGCATACGCAGCAATAGTCGTATCGCGCCAAGGACCTGGTGACGTCTTACCGAATGTTTCCCGAAGATTCGAGAAGCAATAGCCGTGGATAAATAAACCGGGAACTAAGTCGAGTGAGGATCACTAAATAAGAAATTGTTAGTAGTTCAAATATGGAGCTCGCAAAAGTAAAAAATGAAAGAATCATCTAGATGATGAAAGCGCATTTTTGACAGCTCATGAATGCTTGTTACTTCAGAGATTTCGCTAATTACCATCTCTCACAATTACTGAGCTTGAAATCAAGCAGTTTGGGCAAACTTACGGAACAGCAGCTTCCATTTAGTACTAGTTTCAAGTTGACTATTTGATAGGTACATAATTTATGCATGTACAAACTCAAAAATACCTTTTAATCTTCATTGTTTAGTTATTGACTGACGGGAGGTCAAGTGCTGTACCTTAAAATGATAATTTGATCTTTATCAAAGCTATATAAAAAAAATACATCAAAAGTAAACAAATTTTCATCCAATAATAATAATTAATTCTAATAAGCTCCAAATTCGCGTCAAACAAGTCATTGAATGAATCCCGGACAGATTTGACAACTGTATATAATAATAGTGACACCGGCGGCGAAAGTTGTAACTAAATTTTTATCTACTTTAATAAATTTTAGTAGCCATATCCCTAATGTCATATATATCTACGGAAATTGTTTCACTTGAAACAAGTAATTGAATAATTCAATCTTCCACAGTTACTGAGCTTGAATTAAACCAATTTGTGCAAACCTACGAAGCAGCAGCTTTTATTTAGTATCAGTTTCAAGTCTGTAAATAGTATAATTGCTGAGAACTCAGCGTCGCGCCAGCCAGCCAGCCAGCCAGCCAGCCAAACAGCCAAACAGCCAAAGTGAATATAATAGCGCTTTTTTCCAAAAAATGCGCTAAAAATTAATAAGTTTACTAGCTGGAAATAAATAAAAAGCGATGAAAATAAATAGGAGTGGATATTTTCAGTTAAATTATTGTAGCTTAAGTTGAAAATAAATTAGTTAACTCACGAACGATTCATATTTTGTTATAGAATTATGGACTTCATGATTCCAGAACAGAGATAAACAGCGTTTTTTTTTTTTTTAAGAAAATCACACATTTCAATTATTTTTCTGTTTTTGGCTTAGAGCAAAAATAATTTCAATCCAAATCATATGCCAATAACTCCTAAGCAAAATTGAATTTATAATGATTTTCAATATATGCATTTTTTTGAGATTTTAAAAATCCATATTGAGTTTAAAATTTTTTGAGCCGCTAATTAAGAAAAAGATCAATATTTAGTCATAAGGGAACACAAATAATTGAATTCTGCTAGTCAATATATCAATTTCATAGAAGTCTACTTTTAACACTCCGCTTTTACCATTCAACTTTCACCACTCCATTTTTACCACCAAATTTTTTTGCCACCATACTTTTTCCACTATCTTATTTTACCACTAATATATTCTACCACTATTTTTACAGTTACGATAAAGTTCTATTTAAAATTGGATGTTTATGTCCTATAGCTCTTAATTACTCAACAATTTCCGCTTCGTATTTTCTGTTATCGTGAAAAAATTTAGGTTAGTTTTGAAATCTGTTAGCGCGGCCGTTTGATTGGTTACGAAGCACTGCCCGTTGAACACACACTGACACACAAAGCAGTAGTGGTGTGGTAAAAAAATTGGTAGTCAAAAAATGGGGGTGAAAAAAATACGTTGGTAAATATATTGGTGCTATGAAGAATAAGTGGTAGAAAATAGTGTTTCAAAAGACAAGAATTCTTGTCTTGCTCAGCAGTTTCTTGCTCTTGTCTTGCAATGCAAGACAAGAAATGTACTGAGATCTTGTCTTGCACAATTCATGTACGGTGATTTCTTGTCTTGCCTTGCAAGCCTCTTGCACATTTCTCGTCTTGCATATTTCACTTAGTATATTATATTCTAAATAGATGGCGTTACTAGATTTTTTGCTTTTTGTGCAAGATTCTTGCACAGCTCTTGCTTTTGCGGGGATTTACCAAATTAACTCGTAGGTTCATATTTGTATTGAGTACTAATATTCTTTTGGATGAATTAGAGAGATGCGCATTTGAACTAGATACACAAAACATAACATCAATTGACGAAAAAGTTCTATTATATTAGTCATAAATGCAGTAAGAAACAAGATAATAAAACTCTATAACAGAACGAATTGGATCTATTGCGTCTCCCTTATTTTGGATCCACGGCACATAAAAGAAGAATTCCAGCTCACAGAATCAGACAAAAATTTGGAGGAAACTTCAATCAAGAAATGCGAAGACTCTTTCAAAAATCGATATTTTGTCTTGACTTGTAGTAACTTCTTTTGACGACTATGATAATGACTTCACACAGATATTCATCCAAAATCAACTTGACACATCTTCTTCGACGTCGTTGCAAGGCATAGACAAAAAAATGAGGAGTAGAACTAAATCAATATTTTTCTCCCAAAACAATAAGCGAAGACACCGATATTTTGGCTTGGTGACAAGCTTATACTTCTATATTTCTTAATCTAGCTAAAATAACTGGATATTTTTTGAGTATTACCGCTACATCTGTGCCATCAGAACGACTCTTTTCCAATGCGGCCTTAGTGATAAGGAAGCACAGAAACCGTTTGAATCTCGATTCTGTTAGAAGTTTTCTGTGCCTGAACTTCGGGTCGAAGTTTTACAGAGAATAATGCACGTTTTAATTTTTTCATTTCAATTTATAGAAGCTTTGTTTTTATCTAAGGAAATGTTTTTATGACGATTATTTCACTTATGTCAATTATCCTGACAAATTCTGCATAGTTACAATGACAATTATAATAATAAATTCCTTGCCCATGGGAATTTACCTCGGTAAATTCCCGTTACCTCGGTAAATTCCCGTTGGCAAGCGATCTTTCGCGATAAATTGCCTTTGTCATGGAGAAACAATACACAGGTCTAATATAAGCAAACAATCAGTTCTCGGAAATGTCAAAATTTAATCTTTTTGGAAATGCATTTTTCGCCGAAAGTAATGAAATTGAAAACAAAAAGTCTAAAAATACAAGAGTAAATGAAGACAATTTAGTGCATTTTTCAATAAAAAAGGTTAGTAGTTGCAACTAACATTATTCAATAGGTACTTATAGTAGCAATTTCATTCGAGAAATATTCTCCACAAATACCACTCGCGACTTTAATTTTATCATAAATTTTTCTTTCAAACATTGATTACCTTTAAGCAACATCCTTCGAGTCATCTGCTCAGATGAAATCCCTCGAGCTACGCTCTCGTGATTTAATCGGACAGATGACTCTCACGATGTTGCTAGGTAATCAATGTTTTCAAGAAAAATTTATTGATAAAATCACAGTCCCTTGTGATATTATATACGAAAATTTTCATTTTATATCTTACATTCCTACTCATGTATTTCTATAGAAATAAATATTCCATTTGTTGTTTTTGATAAGTACTACTTTTCGACTTATTCTAGTTGATCAACCTATTCATACGATACTCATTTCTCTCTCAAAACTTTAAAATCGGACTTATTCATACGCCGTTCTGGCAAGAATGCAAGAGAGGCAAGAAAATCTTGCAATTCTTGCCAAGTCTTGTATCTTCTTGCAAAATCTAATTCTTGTTCTTGTCAATTGAGACAATTCTTGTCTTGCATTTCTTGCGCAAGACAAGACAAGAGCAAGAAAAATGCAAGACTCTTGTGAAACACTAGTAGAAAAAGACGGTGGTAAATATTGATTAGGGAGCGAATCATCACTTTGCATATCAATAAATCCTGAAGGTGGATAAATTATAAATGAATTTTGTGTCTACGCATCTCTTAAGGCTTTTTGTGAATCAGCAATACATTTTTTTGGGCCTCTGGTTCAAAAATTAATCAATATTTTGTCTTGGTAGGACAATTTGATTCAACTATTAATAATAATACAAATTGCATGTCAATAATTCCTGAATTGAGATGAATTTTCGAAATAATCTTCTGTCGACACATTTTTCGAACCTTTTTTTAGATTCACACCAAGCTTAAAATTTTATGGTCATCTGGATTATAAATTAATAAATATTTTGTCTGGAGATAGCACAGATAATTCCAATCTACTATTTAAGTGTATTCTAATTCCTGAACAAGAAATAATTTTCTGCTCATGTATCCCCAAGTCTTTCTGCGAATGGGTAGTTTTTTTTTTTTTTTGCTTGATTGGGCGTTTTCATGTTTTACCGAGTTGGTATGTTGATTTTACCAGCAAACTGTGGTTACTATGGACACTATGGTTATGCTGACTTACCGCCCGGGGGCTGACAACGAATAAACCAGGGAGTACCGGGAGAGAGCACTTAATGTTAAAAATTATGCGCATGAAAATAGTTGCGCCCCTTGCTACCTGAGGTCTCTGATAGCTATGTTACCATGGTTTTCATCCTAAATTATTATTTTGAGGCTAGGACTATGAATAGAAATGAGTGAGAAATTTTTTCCAACAAAAGTACATGTATTATAAATATTTGTACATGTAAATCAATTTCATCGACAGAATATGTGTACAAATATCAGGTATTGAGATAAATTATAAAGTTACTTTATACATGAAGTATGTTCCAATTGCAGGCAATAAATCTGCAGTTGTAGAGTATATTCAAAATTTGTATTAGTAACGTTAAGAATCAATGACTTTGAATAATCTATTTCTGAAGAATTCCGTTAACTGTGGATCATACCTTAGAATAAAGTTACTTTTTACAGTATTGCAATACATTGAATATCTTACAAACTCAAAATTGAATGAAGTCATTTCATGCATTAATTTTGATTCAACTTTGTAGTTATTGAATAAATTAGTGATTTGAGCTGTAACGTTTAAAGTGTCTATTCTCAAGAAATGTTATTCCAATTGTTGATCATACTTTCTGTTGAAATTACTTTTCTCAGTATTCCAAGTCCATTGTGAACAAGACTAGAGAAATATTGAATACAAATGTTCAAAACAATTTAAAATTATTCTATTAAAGCATGAAATTTTATAGTCATATTCTCAAAAGAGTTCATACTAACCCACAATTTTGGATTAATAGATTCTTTTCTAATTTAGGTCTTTCAAATACAATCTTAAATCACTTATGGTGATAAATATGCAGTAGGTATGAACTAAAGTGAGTTTTATTAACAAAACTGAAAAAATTAGGACGAAAATCACTAATCCAAGATTTAGACTAGTTCAAATTATTTTGGGATGTGTAATTATTTGACAAGATAAATAAAAAAGATAATAATCAATTCGAAGTATTTCCATAAGATAATTACTCCATAATTATTGATTTTTTTTCAATTTACTTTGGGCTCAAGGGACGTTCTGCATTGTTTTCACCTCATCTGAACATAAATGCATCTTAATGTCTAAAATGAGTCAATTTTACTGAATTTGAGATTCTTTCTCCACAAATATTACTTTTCTTCTTGATTCCACTTCTTTTACATTGACTAGAAAGTCTTTTAACACTTTTGGGAAGCCTGAACTTGTTGTGAGTATAAATTTATCGAAGTTTCTTCGGCTGCCTGAATTACAAAGTAATATCAAGACTGAAGAGTATTACATTTTCTTGATTATTATTTTAAGCAACACGGTCAATAAGTAGAGACATTTCGTATAATATTTGGAAAACTCGCCAAGGATCGGCCTCCAAAGTATTATTCTCAATCGGTAAAATGTACTTACTGACCTCAATACTTGAATAACTATTGAGTTACCGGTGTAACGCCCTCTGCCTATATAAAATACCGCGTCGTTTACTTGAGAGGTCACAGAATAAACCAAACGGTGAGAGTAGATTTAATAATAATGTAACGATCAGAGCCCCTACAAGATAGAGTTTTATTCACCACGCCGGATAAACTGGCGGCAAACACAATTGAGTCATATGGTGCCAAGAACGTGGTGACATCTAGTGGAATTTCTACAAGCCACTAGAGCTTTCTGGAAGTTTCGAAAAACTCTAGCCACGGATATACAATTAATCTGGGATTAGATCGAGCGGGGGATATAATGGTTGGTAGTTCGTATACAAAGCGCGTAAGATTGAAAATAAATAGAAGACAGTATCATTGTATAAATAATAAATAAGTAAGTGTGGTACCAGTATCTTGTTCAGTCTTTTATAAGTAGAAATATTTATTAATGGATATTTCAGTTATAGTATTGTACCTTTAAGAAAAAATAAACTTATAAATCCACAAACGAATCAAGTTTCGTTACAATATTTTCGCATCTTGAACTCTTCTTAGAAGCATGAACGCTCTAAGAACATCACACCGTTTTAATAATTAATTAATGTCTGCCGAGCGGTAGGCTGTTTTCGATACTACAATTGTGGGCTCGTTTGAGACTTTAGTAGATCTCTGGAATTGTAGTAGCCCGGATTTATTAAAAACCTAACTTAGTACATTTATTTATAATAGGTAAGTCGAGTACTCAAGTGAAGCGTGTGATTGAATAGATGGTTAGGTAACGACTGACTTCTAGTTCTGTCCGAAGAGCAAAGCTGCAGTTGGAACTGCTAACTTAACAAATTTAAGTACAAAAAAAAGGTAACTTCTGACTCTGAACGTTCTAGAAGGAACTCAATTTAAGCAACTTAAACTCTAATATATGAATAATAGACATGCGCGAAGCGAAATTAAATATCTTTTTATTCATACGTAACTGAATATAAAATAATGAAAATAATAAATATTGTAATGTTTATTGCTTGAAGAATCAGTTTGTAATTAAATAAAAGTCACTATTTGATCATTTAAAATTGAAATAAAAGTTTTATTCTTCTTATGTCACTGATAACACTATATTTATATATTAATCACTTAATTCTAATTTAATCAAGGTCACAGATATTTATATTTCACTATTTATATACACTGTTCACTTTACTTGTCACTGTTCATTATTTATTTCACTACTACTATTCTTACTGTCCTGTCTCACGTCTTTGGCTTGGCCTATTATAGAGAAATATTGTTTTCTCGAATTTTCGATTTCTCGACTCTTTTCATTTCTAGGAATCACTAGAGGCTTCCATTGGAAGGGGTGATGTGCTGCGACGCGGTGCGGCGTAAGGGACGACAAGAAGCTCCTCCCCATACTACGTCGTCTTTACGAGCTCCCCCCTCACTCTCGCACGTCACAATATTTATCATAATAAAACTAAGAATATGCATTACAACACATATAGTTTCAATCAGCTATCGGATTTTTCGATTTGCATATCGATATTTCCTGAACGGGGATGGATTTAGAATTAATTTTTGTCCACGCTTCCCTTTCAAATTTCAAATAGCATTCAAAAATCATAATTTCAATTGTTACGACAATTTTTAAATACAAATATTTTTCTTCTTTTCAAAGAAATATTCATTAGTTGAAAATTTAGCATAATGGATTTGTTAGTTAGACACCCTGCTATACCAATATGATCCAAAAACCGTAGTATACATGAAACCTAGTTTCAAGTAAACAACCCTAATCACTTTCAAGGTCAAGCCATACAGAAAGCGTGTTCTGCACACATTTGCATCACTTTATAGTCGAACTTTGATCGTTCAGTTTATCAGTGTTGTGCATTGTTTACTTTAATTAACTGAGCGCGAGCTAAATTAACCATCTATTATTCAATTCAGTGTTGTGAAATAGCTGAGAGCTTCTATCATTTGGTGAGTTTGTCTGTCATTGAGTTTTATGAGTTTGGCATGTCTTGCATCACATGTACCTAGTGCGTGAAGTATGATCCTTTTCCTTTGAAGTGTTGGTATCCTTAACTACTTGAGGTACCAATGCCATCGGTGCTGACACTTTGACCGTGTAACGGCAGGGATTGTTGCCAGCCGCATGTCTTCTGTATTATTGCGGCAATTGTGTTGTTCCAAGAGTGGATAAATCAACCAGCCAGCGTGTGTCGCAGGCATCGGTATGGCATTACGGTTCATATTATGTTCTTATATTTTATTATATCTTTGATTTTATCCATCTATTATCAAATATTATCATTCATTACCCCGGCTTGCTCTCTTAACACAATCAGCAAATTGATTATTGTCATCAAATACTCTGGTTCTATTTATTGTGAACAACAAAGACAATTAGAATGAATTTAAATAGGTTATAATATTTATTCTTGTTTTCTAGGATCCACAGGGCTTCAAGTTGATGGTACCAGGGGTTAAAGTAAGTACCTTGTTGCTAATTATATTATTTGAAATGCTTCATGCTGTCTAATCCACAAATTCATCATTATATGCCCGCCTGTCTAGCACGCCACAATGCTCATTTTTTTCCATGAATCCTCATAGCCTTCTACAATAACAATAATATCCTAAACATTTGAGAATCGCGCTCAGCCTGCTCTATTGTGTATTGTCTTAGTTAACGGCCTGGTCCATTCAGTAGCTCAACGTATTGTTCGGATTCCTTTTTATCCTTAATCCTAGACGGTAAAGACTCTATCATCTCTGTCGAAAAGCGGAAAGGATGCCAGAGCGCCTAAATCTGAAGTAATTTCAGCTTGATTTTAAGCAATTACGGAAAACTACTCGATTCGCAGTTTCAGTCGAAATCTGTGTTGGGAAGCACATCAGGTTGCACGGTATGAATGTAAATAAAACTGTTAAAGGGTTGTTTTCTTAGAATGTCCTCGTAAACTTATATGATGCATTTTAAGAGGAATAAATTTTTTTATTGGGCTGTATTCACATGAGTCTTAAATTCAAATTGAAACGATAAAAGGCACATTATTTTATACATTTCTCTAAGCTTTTATCATTTATCTCATTGCATAATAGTGACTATTATTTTAACAATGTTGTTGAAGGTTCTGCTCAAGAAAAGCACTTTGAGAAGAACAGATCTGCATATATTATTGCACACAATATTGAATGATCGTAATAGTCATGTGCTGGTCGGGATATTCAGCGTGCGCCAAGTGCGCTCCCAGAACCAAACTTTTGAAACGCATATCTTTTTTTCTATTCAATACTTGGAGCTGACACCTTGCCGAAAGCAAATTCGGAGTTTTGTTTGTCAAATAAACTTCAGTACTGCTTTTGAGTGCGCTTAATTCTCGTTGATCATCTCGTGGATGACTTGCGCGTCTTTATATGCTCGTTGGAGTGTTTAATGTGCGCCGAGCGAGAACAATCATTATGCGCCTCTATATAGCTGTCAGAATACTTAGTGCGCGCCATGTGCGCGCTCCCAGAAGCATTACTCAAATTCCATGTCCCATATCTTTTTTTCTATCCAATACACAAAGCTAAAACTCTGCTAAAAGCTTTTCCACATATTATATTTCAATTCCCACTTGGTAATTATTAAAATTTTTGAGCTGTGCTGGTCAAGATTTGCGATTGTATATGATAACACTTAAAGCAATGCTAATCAGCTAAAAAAATGCTCTAAAAAAATTCTGACGTATTTATTTTGTTAATAATACTTCGAAAAATTAATGGCTCCAATTTCAAAAAAATATATCAATAATTGCCGGTAATACAGCAAGTTGAACATAGTATCAGAATACATTTATTTATATTTATGCAATGTTCCCTTATTTTTGGGTAAAAATAACTCGAAATTTATATTCAGCGATTCCGAAAAGATATTTGTACCACTTTGGTGACATATTTTGAGGATGTCCTGCTCGTCTATATTATTGTATCGGTATTTGTCTTATAGTAAGTAAACATCCCTGTCTATTGCGTAAACAAGATGGTTAACCATGGAAACGGTGTAAACATACCTACCCAATAATAACAATCGACATTCAAGCGAACAGGAGAATGTCGGATATGTTTTTATTGGACAGGAAACTTGACAGCATTGTTTTATAGCAAACATGCATCAGAAAGTTTATTCTTCTAACATATGAGAGTGCTAACTCTTGTAGCTAAATTAAAGGGCATAATTTTACTACAATCAATACCAGCGCACGCTATACCAACATAAAAGGAGCAAATAACACTAATTGTGAAATAATACCCCTAAGTGTTGAACTACAAAACCAACTGAGAAATTGCGGAGTTATTGTTATTTTTACAGTAGTTTCCAAGGAATTACGCTGGAGAGGTCATGCTGGAAAGGATGGTCAATGGGTTACAGACTGGTTACAACATGTACAAAGTGCAGAATCTGTGTTAAATACTCCCAGCTTCAGTGAAAAGTGACTGAGGTCGTATGAGATATTTGCGCTACCTTCTCGAGAGCTTGTAGGATTGTTGAGGGATTTTGAAGTGAATTAATGCCAATCAACTGAAATTAAACTCTTTGGGGATATTATAGTTCGATTTCAAACATTTTAATATCCCCAAAAACATTTAATACATCCTCATTTGTAACATGTCCTACTTAAGGGTGTTTTAATTGAGATATCACGGGGTAGCTTATCAAATTATTGTGTCAAGGGGTTAAATGACATTAGTTGAAGATACTCGCATGTCTTGTCAAGATAATTCCATGGGTCATGGCCTACTAACCCGCGTTTCTATCATAAACTACTTATTAAATTTATGGAACTATCCCCTGGATTATTGCAAACAAATTGCTTATCAGAAACGCGGTGTTTTCGCGAAATCTATAATTAAACGATTTGTATTTTCATGTTGTCAAACAGAGTTAGAGAATAACACGTATAACAGTATTGATTTGTTTGCGAGCTTACACGGTTGGTCCACTGAATCGGAAATAAATCAAAATTGGACCCAATACATGGACTATTTTTGTTATCGCTAGCTATTATTATTTATAATGCTCGTCTACACTTCAGTATATGAGTCCTAAAAAGCTGAAATGTTTGTATTTTACGCTCAATGCTTCCTAACATTCTAAAATGCTCCCAAAAAAGTTTTACGCGCTTTGAAGCGTGAATTTAAATGATATTTCCAAAAAATTTTATACCTGTTACTAGATTGAGTTGTTTTTCAACTAGATTTCATGATGTACGATTTGATGACCGCAGTAATGACCCACACGCCCCTATATGCCTGTAGAGGTACTCAGCGTGCGCCACTGTCCATCCAGAACTAAAACAGAACGCATATCTTTTTAGCGCCTTTTTTATAAAAAAGCGCTATTATATTCACTTTGGCTGTCTGGCTGGCTGGCTGGCTGGCTGGCGTGACGCTGAGTTCTCAACAACTATACTATGCACAGACTTGAAACTGGTACTAAATAAAAGCTGCCGTTTCGTAGGTTTGCACAAATTGCTTTAATTCAAGCTCAGTGATTGTGGAAGATTAAATTATTCAATTACTTGTTTCAAGTGAAACAATGCTCATAGATATATATGACATTAGGGATATGGCAACTAAAGTTTATTCAAGTAGATAAAAATTTAGTTACAACTTTAGCCGTCAGTGTCACTATTATTATGTACAGTTGTCAAATATGTCCGGGATTCATTCAATTGTTTGACGCGAGTTTGAAGCTTATTAGAATGAATTATTATTATTGGAAGAGAATTTGTTTACTTCTGGTGTATTTTTTTGATATAGCTTCGATAAATATCAAATTATTATTTTAAGGTACAGCACTTGACCTCCCTTCAGTCAACAACTGAACAATGATGATTAAAAGGTATTTTTGAGTTTGTACGTGCATAAATTATGTACCTATCAAATAGTCCACTTGAAACTAATACTAAATGGAAGCTGCTGTTTCGTAAGTTGGCCCAAACTGCTTGATTTCAAGCTCAGTAATTGTGAGAGATGGTAATTAGCGAAATCTCTGAAGTAACAAGCATTCATGAGCTGTCAAAAATGCGCTTTCATCATCTAGATGATTCTTCAATTTTTTTCCCCAACATGCAGTCTCGAAATTTTCCAAGTATTAAATTTTAATATACATCAAATGCTTAACTGAAAATTGGAATTTTGCGATTGAATGTAAGGATTTTTAACACAATTATCGATACAATAATGTAACGAACAGTGCCCTTACATAGTAGACTTTCATCTCGACGCGCCGGTTGGGCAGGTGATATACGCAATAGAGTTGTCCAAAGCTCGCCGCACACGATGCAATTTTTCAAGCAATTTTGTTCACTTGGCGCCGCATTGGGTGCCACGCTTGCTCCGATGCAAGAAATTTGGTGCGATGCGGGGTACTAGACTTACCACGAGACTTGTTTTTCAAGATAGGTTCGGTGCTATTTTTCGCACTTGCTGCGCCACTGACTGCTGTCCACAGCCAATCACAGCAGACGACGAAATCACGTGATTACATCACTGAGTTGTATGTCGCATCAGAATGCTGTGCCTCATTAGTACATTGTGTTTTGTGGTGTTTTAAGATACAAATAAGTAAAAATTATGGCTAGTGGAAATTAGGTAATGCTTACGTACCCTAGCTCAGGGTGTATACCAAAAAAATTAATGAAAATTCCCTGACTTTTAGGTTTTCCAGGTTATTCTCAATAAAATTCCAGAAAGTAAAAAACAAAAGTTTGATGCAAGCTTACATATAATCACAGATTAATGTTGCAATTCTGTGTGAACCCTATAAGTCTGTGAATTGAAAACAAAATCGCAACGAACTTGATATCATGAACGAATTTACATTAATCGACAAAAGTAAATGTACTTTAATAATTTTTTTTTTCATGAATTTATAGATCTGGAAGACTTATAGATTTGCACAGATGGCCCTAGTATATTAAAGAGTAAAAATATACTTTTATGAATAATAATGCATAAATATCCTATGATGTATTTTTTCCAGACAAATATCAGAAATTCCCTGACGATTCCATGACATTTCCAGTTTTCTAAATTCCCTGTCATTTCCAGGTTTTTCACGTTTGGTATACACCCTACTAGCTCGTCAAACAAAATGTTGAAAACTCTGCAGCCTTGATTCCTTCTCAAAAATCACTCTCTTGACCAAAGTTTTTTCTTCTTTTTTTTCTGTCTCGTAATTCGCAAGCTATAACTGCAGCAAATGCTCCTGCTCTCCTCCGACGATTAGTTTCGGCAACATCCATACTTGTAATGTGAAAATCTACCAAGTCTACGTTCTAACGCTAGAATGAGTGGCGCAGCTTGCATCGTGTGATGTGAGAATAAGTGTCACACTAAGTGAACCTCAAAGTGGCCCAGTGCGCAAGAAAACTTGCTGCAAATTAAGTGAACATAATTGCATGGAAAATTGCCTCGTGTGCGGCGGGCTTAAGCAAGCAACTCACCAATATGTGTGAAGAACGGATAACGTCAGAACTAATAGAAATTTCTAGAACGATTCGAGAAAACCTAGGTTCATAAATCAGGAAACTGAGTCGAACAGGGGATAGTAAGACAGTGAGTGAGTAAGCAAGCAGGAGGAGAAATTGGGGAAAATAGTCTGAGCTTGTATAAGTATTTGTAGTTTGTAGGAGGTTGGTTACGCAGCGCGCAAAAGTGAACTAGAAGAAGTGAGTCAGTGAAAATAATTGAGAGGAATGATAAATAAATAGCGTAGCAGCTGGAAATATATAAGAAGCGATTGAAATTAATTTGAAAACAGTGTTGTTCAATAAATATTAAACTAGAAACATCAAATAGTGGATAATTTTAGTTACATAAGTGTAGTCTGAAGTAAAAATAAATTATCAACCCACGAACGAGAGTTTGAGTTCCGTTACAATACCTAATATAAACGGGCAAAAAATTCTTTCGAAAGTTGCTTAGAAATAGTTAAATGAATCTAGAATAATGCTAATGTCCAGATTCAGGTTACTGTACACTAATCAGGACTTATTTTTCCCTAGAAAGAAAGGAAAATATCACACAAAACGGCAAGTAAGGTGTAAAATGAAGAGATGCGAAATGGCAAGGCCGTACGACTTATTACATTCGATCTGAGATTCGAACAGATACTTTTAGACTGGGAGCTAGTGACAGGTGGGGTTCTCCGATTTTATACCGCTTGCCTTTTTGAGGGTTGATAATTTACCTCTAAATAAGAAAGATAAAAATGTTATTAAGCGATGCACGCTTTCCGGTCATAGTTCAAATTCCAATTAAAGGTCTGAAAAAAAAGTGGTTTTTTCCGTGATATCATATTGCATGCCTTTGTTATGTAGAATAATTGAAATCAATCTGAAGCCAAATACTGAAAGGCAAGCGATTCGCAACAGCCCAAGTGGCTCAAAGGGTTGCATGAACTTGTGAAAAAAAATATGAAAAATCCCGTGTTCCCAAATTGCATGCCAATGAAAAGAATTGAAGTTTTGGTCATAAAACTCTTGTAAAAAAATTGGCAAGCATTCCTCGTTGGCGCAAGGGTTTGAAATTTGGGGGTAATCTTGCATAAATTTTGCATCAATTTGCCGTGATTTCAAACTACCTCAAATGGAGCAAAATCTTTATTTTGAAGTGAAATAATTATAAATTTAGAATGGCATGCATGTTGCTTAAGCCCTTCATATTTTAAATAATAATGAAAGTTGCATAAGAAACATGCAAAATTTCTCCGACTTTATTCTGCCTGCCATTCTATATAACATCAATAAATGCTGTTTTAAATACATATGGGCAATGGTAAGCATGTTGCTTAAGCCCTTCATATTTTAAATAATAATAAAAGTTGCATAAAAAATTGGCAAAATTTCTCTGACTTTATTCTGCCTGCCATTTTGTATTACATCAATAAATGCTGTTTCAAATTCATTTGGGAAATGGCAAGCATGTTTCTCAAGCCCTTCATATTTTAAATAATAATGGAAGTTGCATAAAAAACACGCAAAATTTCTCCGATTTCATTCTGCCTGCCATTCTATATTACATTAATAAATGCTGTTTTGAATTCATTCGGAAAATGGCATGCATGTAACTCTGTCCGATCATTGAAAAACTTTGGAAAAAGTGGCGAAACAAAGTAAAAATATTTCCGTGATTTTATTTTGTATTTCAATAAACAAATACTTATGCTTCAAGTTCAAATAAAAAAATTCAATGCATATGACATAGGACAAATATTTACAAATAAAAATAAATCAAGAAAATATGTCTTAGAATCAACTGAGTTTGTAATTATAGACATGGCAGGTAAGTGTTTCATAATAATGCAGATTGTTGGAAGTAATACAATTAGGCTTAAAAACAATACTCTAATACCATTAGGGCTTATGTTTGACATGAATAAGTGAAGAATAATATGAAAATACCATGCACTGTTAGATTTTAATATGGTTTATTCTCACTTTGAATTATACATAACAAGAAATGTTTTTCTGTTACATCTAACTGATTAGGTAGTTGATCTGATTGTGTTAGCTATTTATCATGCAATAATTTTATTATTGCTGATTCAATATGTTTTTTTTTTGTGTTTACATCATGCGCAAGCACTTTGATTTGTTACAGATTGGATATGCTTTGCCTGTATATTGTGATAAATAGATTAATAAATAGATAAAATCGTAGATAGTTGGCTATAGATGGCTATTGGAGAATGATGCTTACACCTTCAAGTGGTTTGAAGGTGATGATGTTCCACAAAATATTCAGGAAATTATTGATGGTACTTATATTTTTGATACATATTTCAATTTACAAGCGTTTGAGGGAATAATTTCTCTAGCTGTTCCAGTATTGTATTGGAAATTTTTCTGTAATTATGCTTCAAGAGTAGATACTAATAATAATAATTCATTAAACAAAATTTTTGCAATAATTTTCACAGATCCACAAGAGAATAGAGTTGAAGAGGATGATATTGTGAGAAGTGCCGACAACGAGGACGATAAGGATGAATCGGACGATGATGACAGCGACACTTATTCTCAAATAGATGGTGAAACTACTGAAGAAGAACCTGAAATTGACAATAATTATGATGAGGAAATGGAAATTTGAGCAATTATTGCCAATTTCAGATTCCTTTCCATTCCTATTTATTTATATTATGGAACATCCTATTAGCTATTTAAGTATGATTATTCTATGATAATAAATTATTTTTTTCTGATAATTAGATTCTTTATTTTTTCATAATGATAATAATATGTTCGCATAATAATGAAGATATACCTACTACTAAGTTCCAGATGAAGGCAATTGACCTTTCAAAAATACATTTTGCTACAATATTTCATCCACATAACTTATTCACATTCCGGGCGAAAAGTAAGAGCATAATTATTATGTTTTTCGTTGTTAATATGTGTGATTATTATTTTATTAATAGCAAGATTGAAAACTTTAATGTTTCACAAATTCAGAAGTTGGGATGTCAACTGTACATACGTGTTTCTTTCTTATCAGGACTCTTTGATATAGTATTATTCTAGTGCCTCATTGGTTGCAATTTAATGTTATACCCAGTTAGAGCTAATACCGATATTAATAGGGAAATTTGAGCTTTCCAGTGATTTCAATTGAATATTTTTGGAATTGTTGCTACGAAAATATTATGGATAAATTAAATTGTAGCTCTCTGCAGTATTTTGGAAGAGACTCACCTAGGCCATTATTGTTTAAAATAAGTCAAAAAATTTAAATAAATAAATTCGCCGAATAATCCCTGTTAATTTTACTGAATTAATTTACGAGCACTTTTTCCCAATCCTTTTTCCAAAATTTATCAATGATGAGCCTGAGCAAAATGCTTGCCATTCTTTGTGTCGTCTAAAAAAAATAATTTTGAACGAAATACACAATGGCATGCAGAATAAAATGACGGAAATTTTACCTCTTTTTTTTGCAACTTCCTCAATGCATGCCTCCATTTTGGGACATCCTGGGGTGCATGCCAATTTTCTCAATAACAATTCATCGAGCAAATTACCTATAGTTGAAATGGCATGCAATTTGAAATCACGGCAAATTGGTGCAAAATTTATGCAAGATTACCCCCAAATTTCAAACCCTTGCGCCAACGAGAAATGCTTGCCAATTTTTTTACAAGGGTTTTATGACTGAAACTTCAATTTTTCTCATTGGCATGCAATTTGGAAACACGGCATTTCTCATATTTTTCTCACAAGTTCACGCAACCCTTTGAGCCACTTGGGCTGTTGCGAATCGCTTGCCTTTCAATACTTGACTTTAGATTAATTCCAATTATTCAACATTACAAAGGCATGCAATTTGATATCACGGAAAAAACCACTTTTTTTTCAGACCTTAAATTGGAATTTGAACTATGACCGGAAAGCGTGCATCGCTTAGTAACATTTTTATCTTTCTTATTTAGAGGTAAATTATCAACCCTCAAAAAGGCAAGCGGTATAAAATCGGAGAACCCCACCTGTCACCAGCTCCCAGTCTATTTCTGAAAACTGCATAATTATCTGAGAGACATATAAATATGAAGAAGCTTCATGCAAAGTTTCAACTTTGTGCGTTGGATAAAAACAAAGATATACGACTTGAATGTGTTGTGGACGCGTGTACGACGCTGACGCACGCTGAGCATCCTGACACATAGAAAAATACAGTCTGACAAGGGAAGTTTCATCGGGTAAGTTCGGTAATCGTATGATTCAAGATCGGCTAAGATAGGAATCTAGCGCCAACAGTGGTGGCGGTATCTATTCTTAAAACTTTTAAATTCATTAAAGAGTACTTTATCCATTAAATATGCATACGGAATGTATTAGTGTCTTAAATTAAACGCGTGAAGAAAATGAAGTGATAAATACAGTTATATTCACTCTTCACGTGGCTCAAACCTTATTATTGATTAACTACACAAAATTTACTAAGTGCGCTCATGAAAGGGAACATATTAAATTGTTACACGCAGAAATACGTTTTTACAAGTACAAGGCGAAAGGTAGGGTTTAAATAAGATACCAGCAATAAAGTATGACGAAATTTGGGTAGACACACACCATGTAACAAATATACTTTCTATACCATTACACCATTAGTAAGAAGCAGATAGATACTATATTAGGTTAAGCTATTTCTACTTTCTGAACAAAAATTCTCAAGGGACAGGTTACGCTTGTTCGAATGTAAATGGCACTCGGCGCAAGTTAATTACTCCGACAGGCATATAAAGGCGCGTCATTCATCTATTCGGCACATGATCTACTCCTTAACAGACACAGAAGACACGTGAATGACTGTTATTCTTTATACGCTCATCAGGTCATTCAGCGTGCGCTGAGCACGCATCAAGAAGTGACAATAAACTTTCCATCGCATATCTATTTTTAAACAACATAGACAACAGCTGAAACTTCTCAGAAAACTTCCTGATATATAATACTTCAATATTCATCCGGTAAACGTTTGTTAGTCAACTTTTGCAATTGTATGTGAGTATCATACCTTGAAAAACTTATTGTTCAAATTTCAAAAAGATATATTGATAATTGCTGGATATATGACAAGTTGAATAGAGTATGACTCTATCATTTTCCTTTAGCAGAATTTTATTCGAATTATTCACGGGTATGTATCTGAAAGCGCCTTCGGCGCACGCTGAATACTCTGGAAGGCGTACAGAGGCGCGTGAATGGTTATAATAGACATTCACACGCACCTTCACGCCTACTAGAATGTTCAGTGTACGCCGAGCGCACGTCGAAAACCAACACTGGATTTTCAAGTAGCATATTTTGATTTCTATTTATTATACAGAGCTGAAACTCCATAGAAAACTTTCTTTTATAATTATCATACTTTAATATTCATTTAATACTAGCTGTCATCTGGGGCTTCCCTCGCATATATACCTACATTTTAAGGTTAATTATTGCAATTGACTTGCTATTAAAAATAGAGCCCGCGGTATTTTTTAAAATCCAATGGAAAATTGTAAAGAATCTTTTGCAGCACCCGAGCAAACCGTGGACTCAACTTGCGGTAACTTCTTCAGATCAATGAAAAAGAAAATAATTGACTGCGGCACCGAATGTAGACCTAGATATTTTTTGTCGTTTTATTATAAGGTTAACCGATGCAATCAACTTTCTCATAAAAATATAATTATAATCGCAGAGAACACGATTTTCTACATAAACGTATTCATATCAATATTTCAGGTCCTTCAGCGGTTTTGTATATGATGTGCGTTGTCGGTCATATAATAAGTATTTGGATGAACGAATTGAGAGCTGCATAGAGACAAAAAATTAACTATGTACGTATTTATCAAACCACTTATTAAGATAATACCTAATTAAGCGAAATATACACACTGTAACGCGAATCGTACTTATAACAACAACTATTCCAGGTTTCAACTCAATCGGATGAACGATGCGCGAAAGAACAGTTATTTAATAGGACTTGTGCGTAAAGCCCGTATGACACGCTCAATTTTTTCGTACATTTTTCAGTTCAATGTTTTGTTTGTGAAAAAATTGACTGTTGCAAACAGGTTAAAATGTTCAATGATTTACTCAATTTTTCGTTCAATGAAATAATAGAACTCGTCCTATTTTGTTCAATGTTTTCGTTAATTAATTGCGCAGATAAAATGCGCACTATATCGCATTGCGCTGTCAATGGTAGCCAGAGATAAAAAATACATTCGTATCATTTAGAACAATATGAAAAAAAATCAGAGCAAAAAAAAAGAAATAAAGGGAGCAGAAACTGGCTACAACGTAGAGCAACTAACGATGGTATTTTAACAATGTTGGAAGGACAATTATTGATATAAATTCGTTCAGAAATTATCTAAGATTGCTGGATGAATGTTTCCAGAATGTTTCGTAAATTTTTCATATTTAAATTGATAACTGCAACTGCGAGAACTAGAACCAGGAGTTCAATTTCCTCCACATAACCCATTTTTGACATCAAATTTTTGACAGCTACAGCTTGTCAATATTATTCTTAGAAAATAAAAATACAGTACGCATGCGCATGCAACAAAAAAATTGAGATACGTAGCATTCAGGATTTCTTGCTTTCAATGATTCAGTTCATGAAAGAATACAGAAAAATTGATTACAAAACATTGACATAGAAATTTTACGGAAAAATTGAGTGTGTCATACGGGCTTAAGTACCAAAATAACCATACAAAGTTTCAACTTAATCGGATGAACGATACGCGAACGAACAAATACGACTCGTGCGGGACTTTAAAAGATATTTTTGCAAGTGTCAACAAAAACTGTAGAAATTTTCAATTCAATCATTCTAGGCGTTTCGGAGATTAACTTGGACGAACAAAGAGACAATCAGACAAACAGACGAAAATCCAAAAAACACATGTTTGGTTCATGACATCTTGTGAACAGCCATATTAGATTACGAAAATGTCTTTATTGAGAAATCACAGACAGACACTATTTGTATTAATTGGTCAAGAGAAATATTATATGAACTGGTGCGCGAGTCGTACTTTGATGGTTCACAATCAGAAACTTTCAGGCAATGTTCAAACTCAATTGGATGAACGATACGCGGGCGAACAAATACGATTCTTGCATCACTTTTTGTACGTTGATAATACTAAGCGTGACTTAAGCGCTACCAAGAAATACTGGGTGTAACAGCAAAACGAGTTACCTCGAATAGCTTCTATGTTATTGAAGATACAATAAAATACTATCAGACAATCTTATGCAGGATTATGAAGAAAATTCAATTATGGAAAAAAAAAATATTTTTTTACACCAGCGATTTTCAAGCTACAACACAAAGCTATATTTCTTCAAATGAAGTGCTACATATTTTTTAGTCCCTTTTGATAGAATATTTTTTCTTAAATACAACCATTTATTCGTTTTATACCCTTTCACGATGAAAATATTGAGAAATATGCGATTTAAATTTGAATACATTCTATTTTCATATATAATATCATAAGTGGTTAAATTTTATCGGAAAAATTTTTAGATTGTTACGAGAGCTTGTTGCTTAGCAATTTATTTAGTGATTTTTGATCAATATCACGAAATAAATTGTTAGCAAGCTCTCGTAACAATCTAAAAATTCTGCCAGGTTAAATTTAATCACGGAAGATTATTTTTCCCATCCAAATTCATCAATATATTCCAGAGACTCGACTCTGAATCTGCTCATTTTCACATTCAATCTGTCTGACAGTTTGACAGATGCTGAATCAACGCGGCTGAATATTCTTTGTTTTGTATATATAACCAACAGACAAAATTTCCAAAAAATTTCCACTTGAAAACCGTGTAGATTGTACCACGTGACGTCGAATGGTGCAATTCTATTGGTCGAAATTTGGATGGTAAAAATAATCATAATTATTTTTCATTTGAAAAAATGTAACTTTGTGTTGTAGTTTGAGAGCTACTAGTTCAAAAAAATATTTTCTTCCATAATTGGGTGTCCCTCTTGGTTCTGCATAAGATTGTCCCATAGTATTTTATTGTATATCCAATAGCGTAGAAGTTATTTAAGGTAGCTTGTTTCACTGTTGCACCCGTATATGAAGTTCAACTAAATCAGATGAACGATGCGCGGACGAGCAAATACGACTTGTGCGCCACTTACTGTACCTTGATGGTGTTATGTTATAAAATTTTACGCAAGCATCAACGATAACTATAGAAAGTTTCAGCTCAATCGATTGAGTTGTTTCGGATATATACCCGGGTAAATAAATAAACAGACAGACAGACAGACAGACAGACAGACAGACAGACAGACAGACAAAAATTTGAAAAATGCTTCTTTAGGCTTTGATATCCTGCCAACAACCATACAAATATTTATATCTATTACAAATATTTATATTCATATCTTCTGAGTCCTGCAAGCTATTGTAATGAAACATTCACGAAAATTTAAGTTAAGTCCTGCTTTAAATGTTGAGAGTTTCATTAAAATCTGTTGAGCTGCTTCGGAGCCTATTCGAGACAAACTTTCAGACAAACAGACAAAAACTCCAAAAACGGTAATATCGTTTAAATAGCAGCTCCCATTTGAATTTTTGCATTTATTTTGAAATCGCAAACAGACACTTCAGTTTTATTATTTGTATCTGATCAAAAAAAAGTCTTACGAACTTCAGATAGGTTTTGTTTCCTTGATAATATTTCGAAAAGTTAATGATATACAAATTTCTAAAATGTATACTGAAAATTACAGGAGATAAAGGGAGTCGAACATGGTAAGAATATTTCCTCATTTTTTACATTACCGTCATCTTAGGAATGTCTCCCTTAATTTTAAGTCGAAAATATTTGCATTCAGCGTTCTATAAAACAGGCATTGGTCATTTATGGATCATTTTAGGGGTGAGTCCAACAACAGTTTACGAGTTTTATATGTTGGATGAAAAAAGTTATATGCACTCGACGCACTCTAAAAGATGTACGGAGGTACATAAATGAGTCGCCTCCTGAAGCTTAGTGTGATCTGAGCGCACGTCCAGGACCAACACTGGATTTTGAAGTAATATATATTTTTTTCTATCCAACATACAGAGCTGAAACTTTGTAGGAAACTTTCCTATATATTATATTTTAATACCCATTTGATGGTTATTCCAAATTTAAGGCTTTTTTGGTCAGCTCTGCAATTGTGAGTAATGACTCGTAAAGCCTTGCATTCAGCCAAAAAACTTTGAATGCATTTTATTTTGTTGACAATGCCTTGAAAAATATATGGTCCAAACCTCAAAAAGATATATTGGGAATTACAGGAAAGAGAATACCGGATTTTAATGTTTTGTAATGTTTTAAAACTTAATCAGTTGGAAATTAACTGTTTTCTTGAAGATATTATCAAGAATACTGTTCCTAAAATGAAGTCACTGTGGTTAATAGTGTCTATTCGAGTTGATTGTTCTTAATGTATCGAGAATTGGGTCTTAAAATGAAGTTTAAATTGAAAAAAAGTTCAAAGTGTTGAAGAACGTAAAAATACAACTTTCAGTTGACTTCTGGTCGATTAGATAATATATAAAAACGAAGCACAACTTAGCAAGAGCGAGGCGTCCCCATTTAATCAACTGCGACGGAAAATTCCGAAGTAAAATGAAGCAAGTGAATTTTTAATCTGGTGGAAACGGACATTAGTGCCGGAGGACTTTTATCAACGGACGTATTAGGAGCAGCAACGATCTTTATCCCTATCATCCCTCGAGTGATGTTAGGGTTGATGCCTTTCCCTTCGTTCAAGTTCAATTTCTCCCATTCGCGCACTTAACGTTAAACGTGATATCGATTCTTCCCTAATAACTAAGCTGGATGCGACCCCCGGACAGTTAGCCTCTAAGTGATGGTTCACGTGACCTAACACCGGCTATCACCTTCACACCTTGAGCTCATGTCACATACTTGTCATCAAACACATTTATTATCTTCAAATACTATTTTACTGACGTCTACGAGGATATAATAGCCATTTATTTATTACTTTGTGGACATGACTACATCAAGTCCATCAGGGGGTGAATTAATATAGTTTTGTATCCATCGACCTTCTAAAAGTAACTACAGAAAACTTGTGACCGAGCAACCAAACACTGTTCATTATTTAGAGAGTAGAGATTTCAAAAAAAAATATGAGATTTTAAGTTTACAAGCTGAAAAGATCAAAAAGCAATTCCGAAAATGGGATTAAAATTTTTTCCTTTAATTTCACGCAGTAAAAACCAAATAAAACCACAATCAGTAATTTACGAGCGGGAGCGAATCGAAGTCGTAGCAATAACTGAACATGAAGTGGAAATGGCACAGGAAATTTGAAATGACTCAGCGCTAGCAAAAGCGAGAAATATACGAGGACTCAATTTCACAGATCATTTTGGAATCAATGACATTGAATAAAAAATATCCCACACCTGAACCGCTCGACTGATTTTATTCAAAATTCTTGTCTAAGAGCTTGGAGGTATTATCCAAGGATAACTGTCTCTAGTCTCCCAAAAATCGCAGATTTAAGACTGGTTTTTTTAAATTATACAAATTTGAATAATAGGGACAAGTTTATATTGATACTCCTTTATCAGGGAGCAAATTTCAACTTCCTGTACGTCTGTTAGTCACTAGGAAAGCGACAAAGCTAGTATAGCATGATGTAGCTACTATTCACTATTTACAAGTCAAAAATCTCTAAGATAAGTTGAAAATAGTAATGTTCATTGACATACGCCTCAACCTCAGAACAAATTTTGCTCAAAATTCATAACTGAGAGCTTAAAGACTTTTTGTAGACGTATCTTAATACGTTTATCCACCACTTGTAGTCCAAAATGCCTTAAGATAAAATAAAAATAGGAATATGGGAGCATGTGTCTGTCCATTGAGCCCACGCCTCAACTGCGAAATCGATTTTGCACAAAATTTTCAACTAAGAGTTGATAGATCTTTCCCAGAGATTTTTTATTCCATTCTCTTGAGATTCACAAAATCGAGGCCGAATTTTCCAGTTGATGAAAATTTTCAATGAATACTTTCTTAATCAGGCTTAAAAATGAAGCCCGCCGCATACGAGGCAATTTTTCAAGCAATTTTGTCCACTTGGTGCCGCGCTGGCTGCCACGCTGACTCTGATGCTAGAAATTTGGTTCATTGCTTGGTGCTGCGCTTGCCACGCGACTTATTTTACAAGATAGATCCGGTGCTATTTTTCGCACTTGCTTCGCTGCTGGCTGCTATTCATGGCCAATCAGAACGGATATCGAAATAACGTGACTACATCAACATCAGCTTTATGTCGCATTCACCACGCCACACTGAGAGAGATTTTGAGATATAGTTACTTGAAGACTTGCATATTCGGTTATTTATAATTAATCATTTGTTCTTGACGATTTTTTACAATCAACTAGACGACGCAGTGAGTTCAATCAAACAATAAAACAATTTATTATAAATAATTAGCTGAAAACATGTCTCGGAGATACCATTTAGATCAACTGATGCATTGCAAATATACTTCAAACGTTAATATTCAAGTAAGATAAAAAGGTGAAAATGAGGAAAAGTTTTCCTGCACCCTATACAGAAAACTAAGTGGTAAGGATAATAATTTCAGTTGTACGTAAGCAATTTGAATGATATCCTGAACAACTTGAAGTGGTAAGATCGATGATAATCGGCAAAGTGTAAAATCTGATTACTTAATTAGTAACCGGTACTACTTGCAATTGTAAAACAAAAAGACGTCCAACTTCAAAACTTTGAGGTGGAAAAATATATTTTCATCTTAATTGAACTATATTTGTTTGCGCAAAATAATTCAGACCAAGAAAAGTCATCTTTTGCGTACATAAGATCTACTTTTCATCTCAAAAATATGCCGCGATCGACTTACAACTTCGATTTTCATCACTTGAGCTCTACCACTTATACTTCTAACCACTTGTGTGGCGCAATTCAGTTTTCTCAGTGTAGTTCGTCGAGCATGTTAAGAACATCACGGTCTTAAAACCCTTTCAGCAGTCATTCTCTTGAATATAGTTTTCTCAATTTTTTTGTCTGCCCGCATTCTGATTAATTTACAAGCTATAACTGCTCTTCTCCGACGATTATTTTGGGGAACATTCATATTTGTAATATAAACGTTCTAAAGTCACTTATAAGTGGCGCAGTTTGCTTCGTGTGCTGTGAAAACTAGTATCACATCAAGCGCTGCCCAAAGTGGCCCAGAGCGCAAGAAAATTTGCTGTAAATTGAGTGAACAAAATTGCTCAGAAAATTGCCTCGTGTGCGGCGGGCTTAAGCCTTGTTCAGCTATTTACTAGTAGAGCAGGAAGCTAGTGCATCATCTATTCTTCACTTATATTCCAAAAGAACTTTAGATAAATAAGACTGTATTATTATGTATATCTGTCTATTGTTCCCACGCTTGAACTGCTGGGCTGATTTTGCTAAAAAATCATATCTGGGGGCTGGATGATATTGTTAAGGAGTCCTTTCATCCAATTTTCTGAAATTTAATAAATTGGAAATGGTTTTCTTAATTTATATTATTTTTTGAAATAAGGTTTAGTTTATATTGTATTTTTCCTCTATGAAGGGACGAACGCTGCCCGTTTGTACTTCTACTGTTTACTTAAAAAGCGAGAAGTCTAGTTCATCATATTTTACCGTTTATTCATGGTTGTTAACCTAAAATTATGTGAAAATAAGAATTCGTATGTATATGTATGTGGATCTGTTCATTGATCCTACATCTGAACTGTCATACTGATTTTGTTTCGAATTTATATTTAGGGATTTGGAGACATTCTTCAAAGGTGTCTCCAACCACTTTTCCAATATTAAGAAAATTGAAGCTGATTTTTCTATTTTATTGAATCTGAAAAATAAAGTTATTCTTCATATGATTTCTTTTTATTATAGAACAAATCCCGCTGTATCTTTGCTATTCCTCATGAAAACGTCATAGCTAGTGCATTGTGCTGTATTGCTCATTTTCAACTTGTAGTACTATAATCCTAACCTTTTATTCACCACTTTTAGCTCAGAAAATCACTGGATTAATGTGAAAATGATAATGTGTGAGTGAATATGTGTGTGTGCCTGAATTGCAGAACCGATTTTACTCAAAATTCATAATCAAGAACCTGCAGATCTTTTTTAGAAGTAAATTTTGAAGTTTGATCCTATCCTTATAGCATTATTATTGGAAATTGGTTGGTTTCAAGGATCGAAATAAATCATAGTCATTGTAGACACAGTTCATTTGGACGTTTCGGTTGTCACAGCAACCATCCTCAGCGAATGGATAATATTGTTTTTGATAAATAGATTCCTAAGGAAAACATTGATATCGTTTCCTTTTAATACATTTTAAAAATAGCGAAATGCACAGTTTTCAAACCAAATTGATAGAACAAAAATTTGTAGTCACATGGTCATGAAAAAAGTTAAACAGTAAAACGAACTATCACCTCGAACTATCACTAAGGTCTTGACCAGTCACCCGAGGTGATAGTTCGTTTTACTGTTTAACTTTTCTCATGACTATGTGACTACAAATTTTTGTTTTATCAATTTGGTTTGAAAACTGTGCATTTCGCTATTTTTAAAATGTATTAAAAGGAAACGATGTCAATGTTTTCCTTAGGAATCTATTTATCAAAAAAAAATACTGTCCATTCGCTGAAGATGGTTGCTGTGACAACCGACACGTCCAAATGAACTGTGTCTACAATGACTATGATTTATTCCGATCCTTTGAATCAACCAATTCCCAATAATAATGCTTTTTTAGAAGTATAATATTCCAGTTTTATAAAGAATTAATATAAATTGTTTTGTAGATTTGTTTTATCGAGGGAGAATCGTCCTCTATATTTCTACTAGTCAAGAGTAGAGCGTCAAGGCTAGTGCATCATGCTGTAGTTTTTATTCATCAATTTTAGCCTAAGAAACCCTAACATTGAATAAAAATAAGAATGTATGAAAATGTTTGTCTGTTCACTGATCCCACATCTAAACCGTTGAATCGATTTCGTTCAGAAATCATAGCTAGGAGCTCAAATATTTTCTCCGAAGCTATTTTCTTTCACTTTTCCAAAATTCAGGAGAATCAAACTGATTCTTCCAATTAATCAAAATCCAAAGAATTCAGGCGAACTAACGTAAATATTTGCCTTATTGGAATAAAACTCCGTCTTCTATACCTCTGCTAGTCAACAGGGAAACAATAAGGCTAGTGCGTCATGCTGTATCGTTTATTTACCAATTATAGTCCAAGAAACCCTAAAATTTATTGAAAATGAGAATGGAAATTGATCCCACGCCTAAACTGCTCAGAATTCATAGCTAGATTCAAAGACTTTTCCTGGAAGTAGTATAAAATTCAGGACATTCAAGCTACCAAAATTTGAAGAGCTACGGCAAGTAAGCATGAAGAACACTTATTGGGGAAAAAAATCTGCACTCCTGTACCTTAACTAGTCACCAGAAATGTGACGAAGCTAGTGAATCACGGTGTACTGTTTATTCATTAATTACAGTCTAAGAATTCCTGAAATAGAGGGAAGAAAGAATGTATGAGAATGGGTGTATCTTTTGATGACCCCTCTCCTAAGCTGCTAAATTGATTTTTCTAATAATTCAAAACTTATAGAGTTAGGGCAAGTTAACATGAAAACGTCTTATCAGGAGAAAGGGAAAGAGGAATCTGCCATCATGTTTCTCCGCTAGTCACCAGAAAAGCAACAAAGTTGATGAGCTATACTGTATTTAAATTATAGTCTAAAGGGGCCGATATATTGTCAAACAAATTGCGCAACAGAACAATGCGCAAAGCTGCGTTGCACAATTTTGTCATCCATACACTCGGCTAAATTTTATTCAAACTTTAGTTACAAGTTGGAAATTATAGGACAAGCATGTCCTCAACCAGAAGATGTACCTTGGATGATTAAAATGATCAGCTCCTAGCTACATTTCTCTAAATTTTTCTGCCAATTCTTTGTAAGTGGCATCTTTCAGGCTCCTATTTTCATGGATGTCGCTCTTAATTTTCCATACTTCAGGTAAATCCCTGTATACTCCAATGAATTCTCTCCAAAATTCTCTATTCTGAATAGTCGTCATGGTCGCAAGTCAAGAAAACCCACTGATTACTGAAAAATATTGCACAACGGAGCGCAACATGCACATACACAACACAACGCGTTGCACAAACGTTCCCGTTGCACAACAGATTTCAAACATTTTTGAAACTAGTCAAACATTTGTGTAATGCATCAAACACTGTCATACATTGGCAAATTATTGCGCAACAGCATGTGTTGCGCAATTTGTTTGACAATGTATGGGCCCCTTAAGAAATCCTAAAATAAAATGAAGTTAAGAATTCATGGGAACGTGAGTCTGTTCATCGATCCCACGCCAACACTACTGAATCGATTTCACTCAAAACTCATAGATAAAAGCTTGAACAACTTCCTTAGGCGTACTTACTTCCATTTTTTCGGAATTCAAGATAGTCAAGCTGATTATTCCAATTAATCAAAATTTAAAAAGTTGAAACAAGTTAACAATGAAGGCTTAGTGTATCAGGGGAAAACTCTCGTACCCTGTTTAATTCAGTCAAATTAGAGTTTCACCTCGAAATGGAAGACAATAAGCTGGAACCTTGTACAAATCTTCATTTTGGCATTCTAGAGTTGTCTCAAAAGTCTCATGAAATATCGTGTCTGCGTTTTGAGTTATTTAACATCAAAGGTCGCAGAAATCATTCTTTTTTTTATTACAGAAATTGTAGAGCATAGAATTTGCAACAAGTTTTGTCTTAAAACTTTTTTCATGCACTCAATTGTTTTTTTAATAGAGCGCAGAGAATGCGCAGCGCTCAGTCATACATACTGTAAAACAAGAATTGGGTTAAGTGCTGCAAAATGAATTGGAACCACTGACAAAAAAATTGAACAATCATCTAGATGATGAAAGCACATTTTTGACAGCTCATGAATGCTTGTTACTTTAGAGATTTCGCAAATAACTATCTCTCACCATTACTGAGCTTAAAATCAAGCAGTTTAGGCAGACTTACGAAACAGCAGCTTCCATTTAGTACTAGTTTCAAGTTGATTATTTGATAGGTACATAATTTATGTATGTAAAAACTCAAAAATGCCTTTTAATCTTCATTGTTTAGTTATTGACTGACGGGAGGTCATGTGCTGTACCTAAAAGTAATAGTTTGATCTTTATCAAAGTTATATAAAAAAATACACCAAAAGTAAACTAATTTTCATCCAATAATAATAATTCATTTTAATAAACTTCAAATTCATGTCAAACAAGTCATTGAATGAATTCCGGACAGACTTGACAACTGTACATAATACACGCACGACTAAAGTTGTAACTGAATTTTTATCCACTTGAATAAACTTTAGTTGCCATATCCCTAATGTCATATATATCTATGGGCATTGTTTCACTTGAGACAAGTAATTGGATAATTGAATCTTCCACAATCACTGAGCGTGAATTAAAGCAATTTGTGCAAATCTACGAGACAGCAGCTTTTATTCAGTACCAGTTTCAAGTCTGTAAATAGTATAGTTGCTGAGAACTCAGCGTCACGCCAGCCAGTCAGCCAGCCAGCCAGACAACCAAAGTGAATATAATAGCGCTTTTTTACACGCTACGAAAATCAGGATTGCAATGAATTTTAGCTTGTGGCCAGTGTAATGGATAAGCTTGCCTCAATGCTGTGTAATCCATACGAACTAGTTTAATATTAAATTAAGATATACTATAAGTATTTCACATGATGAGTTTTCAATTACACAAAGTAAGAGTATTATTGAAAAAATATATCATATATAATGTTATTAAATATAATGTTTTGACCAATAAATACAAATTAATAATAATTGAGGATATTTCAGTGATTTACTGACTTTGTGCGAGAGATTATTCACCGAAACTCACGGTTGATTTTGCATTACAGTATGTATATGTGGCTGAGCGCTGCGCGTTCTCCGCACTCTAATTCATAAACGGTTGAGCACATGAAAAAATGTTTAAGACAAAATTTGCTGCAAATTTCATGCTCCATGATTTTTGTTATTGATGTCAACACCGTTGAAGCCATAGAAACCGAGATATTTGCAAAAAAAAAAACGATTTTCACGACCTTTTACCTTGAATAACTTGAAACGCAAAAACAAGATGTTATGAGATTTTTAAGAAAGAAATTCAGGCAAATCAATATAATGACTTTCTTTATCGAATGAGGAATTTGCCTTCTGCTAGCTATCAAACAAGCAAGAAAGGTGGTGTAGCATGATTAGTCATTTGAAAAATTGAGACAACAACATGTATATGGTTTCCAACATCGTTCAGATCAGTTCCGAAAGTAAAAAAAAACTATCCCAAAAAAAAATTAAACTGATTTGATCCAATTTTTGATTGATAAATAAAACAAAGCTTACGCAATTGCAATATTATTCTTGGAAAGAAATTCGGTAAACTAAACCAGTTTATCAAATCTCAAAAAGATCAGGCAAATCAACATGAAGACTTCCTTCATTAGTTGGTAAATTTGCCCTTCTGTATCCCCGTTAGTCATTAAGCATGACGTACAACTTGAAGTGTTGAGACAACAAAAAATATGTGTATGGTTTCGACCATAGGAAACTCATTTGCTCGTTAATTAAATTTTTCGATGATTATAGAACAAAACATATGCAACAATATTCTTGAAAAAATCTGTTGAACTATACCAAGAAAATAAAAAAAACACAAGGAATTCCAAGCTGCGTGGTTATACCAATGATTTTCTTTGTTATTCTATCGATTTTTTCGAAAGTTACATGAAATTCTAATATGAATGATTCAAGTTAGCTTTAATTGTTCTTTCTAGAGACTTTTAGAACTGAAATGAGTGTTACTATGTAAAGAGTGCCACAAATTTATTAGCTTGAACGAGCAAAGTTTCTCGAAGATATCAAACCTCAAACTATACATTTATTGAACTTTTTCGTATCCTGAATTTTTATGAAAAGCTGAGAAATTTATTTCGAATGATTGTTGATAATTTGAATGTATCAATACGGTTTCTTCATGTAACTAATGTGCTCCAATATTTGAAAGTTCACAAGCAAGTTTCTTTCGGCAGGCATCTCAATTTTTTCTCACGATTCCATCAATTACTGATAAAGTAATTATGTTGATCTAGTAAGTACATTTAACTAGCGGGTAGTACGTGTTTCGGAAATAGCCGTGGAGCGTGAGGAGCATTCTCGTCCGTAACTAGATTAGAAGGAGATGTAAACACTGTTTACTGGAACACACAATCTTTCAGAAGCCTCAATCAATCTAGCAAACTTCTCAGCGAGCCCTTTTACTCCGGGAAATAAGCTATGTCAGCATACCGATCAGGTACACGATATTTTCTCATTCATTACTTATTCAACACATGCGGAACAACAAAAGGTAAAAAATGTTGCCAAAGAAAATTAATTTCCTTTCATCAGGAGGAATTTGCTTACGAGGAATATTTTATATTTTTGACAGCACAAATTTTGAAGAAATTATGGATTAACATCAATTGGAAATTAGTTCCTAACTGCTCCGGAAAAGCCTATTCCACTGCTCTGGGAATTGGCGATTCCACAAATTCATTGTCAGTGAAAATGGGAGGTATTTCACTATGACATGATGACAGTCCTCTCAGTGGTTGGTGTATTAGAACTTCCGGTTGATCTGACAGTCGCTATGCGGATCGGTTCTCACATGGACAACTTTCAAAAGATTTCAGCACTTATCAAAATGTTCACACGCTTCATGGACGGTAATGCAGCTATCTGCCGGAATCTGACCCAAGATCACAGTGAAAGCTTCGATCATTTTATAATTGTCACCTATCAAGGATTACTCATGTGGTTTGAGAAAAAAAATCGTTTTCACATCAGTATCTCTACTATTCTTTCTCTGATAAGCCTTCAGAATCCAAATGGAATCGGTTGCTATAAATTATTTTAAATCCAGTCCATCACATGTACACTGTTTTTAAATGCATGTGGAAATCAAACAGCAGTAAATAAACTTCCAGATCGATCAAAAAAGTCAACTACTTTGATCAATCGTTGAATAACAACAGGCTCTGTTGTGGAATCGGTTGCGATGATATATTATTTATTTTGCCTACCAATTAAATGCTGTTCTTTGTACTATATGAGGAGAGGATCAAAAAGCAATAATTACACATTCAGATTGTTGAATAAAAAAATTAAGAGCTTCAGGCAAACTCTATTGATCAACCGTTGAATTACAAGAGGGTCTTAGGCGGAATAAGTTGCGACAATTTAATGTGAAATTAGTCCACTTATAAAATGCTGTTTCGAAAACTACGTATGAATCAATCAGCAGTTAATGTACTTTTAGTGAATCAAACGAAAAATTAAGAGCCTCCTGCAGACTAGTTCAATTAACCGTTGAAGTATAAGAGGCTCTTTAGTAGATAATTTATTGTAAATCCAGTTTACCACTTGAACGCTAATCTAATAAATATTTGAGAATAAAACAGCAATAAATACGATATCAGATTATCAAAAATATATTTCGACAGTTTATTTTGACCAACCGTTAAGGTACACGAGGAACTTTCGCGGAATTGGCTGCGATAATTTATCATAAATAATTAGAGAATTTGACGTGGGTATCACGTGTACATCATTGGATATATTTTTTGCATATAATAATACGATAATCAAACACAAAATTTCATCGTTCTACGGCTAATCGTTCTGGATTCATCCAAAAAATCCTAAATATCTGTCAAGCAAAGTGCTCTTTCGGCCCAATCCGTTGCTATGGAAACAATAGGTCATCATTTTTATCCTACAACATTCCTAAATACTGATATCCAAGATTCTACAGCTAGCAGTTCTAAATTTATGCGCCAAATTTAAAAACAAAATTCAACTGAAGTGCAATTCCTGTTCAGTTGATTGTTATGAGAAATAGTAGGCAATCATTCCGATGCTACAGCATACTGACATACTAAATTTCAATACTCTACAGCCGATCGTTTCGAATTTATGCGAAGAATTCCAAAAGACTATCAAGTAAAATGCACTTCCGGTTCAGTCGATCTTAATGCAAATAGGATATGAGCATCTTGAAAAAAAAAAAAAAACACACAGAGCAGAAAGCTGCAAACTCTGAAATAACAAATTTGGTCGAACGCCTTTCTTATAATACGTGCGAATCTTTGATCATAAATAATATCTAGATGGAAGAAGCTGCGAACGGTTACGACGGAGAGAGATGGAAGATATATTGTAAGAATGCTGGAGAAATAAACTGCGCAAACATGACAATTATCAAATTTCGGTTTTTCAAGCCCGCAAAATGACAAACACATGATGTAATGAGTTCTTATTTCTGTAAAAAATATTTATATTCATTCGCCGTTTTCTAGTTGCAAAGTACATCTTCTTAACATTATTTCTATGAGTAGCAATTAAAATGCGATAGACATGCGCAGTTCGTTTCACTTCATTATTCTTTCTTTATATTTTATTTCTTTGTCCCTCTAACGTAAACCGTATTTTCCTCTCTTTCTGGCATAACCGTTCGCAAAAATGTGTTGTGTGATATAGGACTCCTTCCATCTAGTTATTATTTATGATCTAAGGTGCGAATGCTGATCGTCCATTGCTGCAGTATTTGCTCGGAATTTGTATAGACGATATGGCGTTGGCACTCGGAAACGATTTGTGTGACAATTCTGTTGAAAAATTTATAACATTGCAATTATCATCATTGATATTTCGACGTATATTACATAGGAGATGGTAAATGTGGGTCAATCAAATTTGTGCAAAAATAAAAAAGAGCTTGGTGAATTTCCATTTACGTAGAGCGATTTAAAAATCGACAATAACAACAATTATTTCTATTATCGAATGACAAAAGTCACATTCTGCTACATCCTTGAGAAACAAATATCTAATCTTGAGAAATTCAGAGATTTTTGAGAGATTATTTCACTCATGTCAATTATACTGACAAATTTTGCATAGTTACAATGACAATTATAATAATAAATCCCTTGCCAACGGGAATTTACAGCGATAAATTCCCGTTACCTCGGTAAATTCCCGTTGGCAAGCGATTCATCGCGATAAATTGTCTTTGTCATGAAGAAACAATACACAGTTCTGATATAAACAAACAATCAGTTCTTGGAAATGTCAGAATTTAATCGTTTTGGAAATGCATTTTTCGCCGAAAGTAATGAAATTGAAAACAAAAAGTCTAAAAATACAAGAGTATATGGAGACAATTTAGTGCATTTTTCAATAAAAAAAGGTTAGTAGTTGCAACTAACATTATTTAATAGATACTTATAGTAGCAATTTCATTCGAGAAATATTCTCCACAAATACCACTCGCGACTTCAATTTTATCATAAATTTTTCTTTCAAACATTGATTACCTTTAAGCAACATCCATGGGCAAATTTATTGATAAAATTACAGTCCCTTGTGATATTATATACGATAATCTCACCAGAAGAACGGCATGAAGTTGAATATGATGGATAAATCACTCTGTGATTTGCATTAATTCGCAAGTAAAGTTCTAACAGAATGGGATCGTTTCACACTTCGCAGATATACGCACGAACACTGACGAATTATACGATCTCAGTGAATGTGGTTTCCCTCTGAACTACACGATTGGATCATTCGTGTAAATTTGGATGAGCTTGGCTTTGCAGCTTTCCGTAGCATTTTCAAACTATGTAGGATTCAAACAACACTCGATGCACTTCCAAATTGTTCAACATAAAATAGAACTTCCAGCAGACTTCTTTGAGCTACCGTTGAAGTACGAGGGGCTCTTTGGCGGTCTCGGTTGCGATAATTTATCATAAATCTAACTCACGTTATTCATAGAACTACATAAGGATCAGATAGCTATAGATACGCTTTCAGATTATCAAAAAAAATATTGATTAACATTAATTTTGTTCGATCAATCGTTGAATTATAAGAGGTTCTCTTAAGGAATCCTTTGGCATGATAAAAAAATAAATGATTAAATCCAGTCTATCAATTAGAATTATGAGGAAATTGAACAGCAATAAGTTCACTACTAGATTATCGAACAATTATTTGAAGAACTTCCTGTAGACTTCTTTGAACTTCCGTTGAAGTACAAGAGGCTCTTCTGCAAAATAGGTTGTGATATAATTTATTTTGAATTCAGTCCATTATTTGGATTTGGACAATGTCCTCAGAGCAAAGTGAGTATCAAAAATGAATAAATAAATTCCTAGATTAATGAAACAAAAATCATTGGATAGACTTCTTCGACCTTCCGTTGAAGTATAAGAGGATCTTTTGAGGAATCGATTGCGATAATTTATTGTACAGTCAGTCCATCACTTAGGCAATATTTTGGAGCTATGTGTAGAATAACAGCAATGAATACACTTACAGATTATGAAACAAAAAATTGAAGAGTTACCGGCTAACTTCCATGAACCACCATTAAAGTACAAGAAGTCCTTATACGGAATTGGTTATTGCGATAATTTATATTTAATTCAACCCATAATTCAGATGCAGTTTTCAAGGATACGTTGAAAGTGGACAGTAATAAATACGCTTCCAGATTATGATAAGAGAAACAAAAATTAGGAACTTACGACAGACTTCTTCGACCAGGCGTTGGAGTACAAGAGAGTATATTGCCGAAGAAGTTGCGATAATTTATTGCAAATCAAGTCAGCTATTTGGGCAATGTCTTAAAAACTATGCGAAGAATAAAGATTGATAAATACACTTCTAGAATATTGAGCAAACAATAATTACAGAACTTCCAAGCAGACTTCTTCAATCAACCGCTGAAATACAAGAAGTTCTTCTGCATAATCGATTGCGATATTTTATTATAAATGCAGCTCACTACTTTGAGACTTTAGTTAGGACTGAGTAAAAGTTAAACACCAATAAATACAGCTCCAAATTATCAAACAAAAAATTGTAGAACTTCCGGCACACTTCTCTGATCAACTGTCAGAATGTAAGAGGTCCTTTTGCAGAATCAGCTGCAATAATTCAATTTAATTCAGACGCTGTTTTCAAGACTACGTAGGAATCAAACAGTAATAAATATGCTCTCAGATTATGAAAAATGAATTGAAGAGCATCTGTTAGACTTCTTTGACCAGTCATTGAAGTACAAGAGGATCTATTGCCGAAGTGGTTGCGACAATTTATTGCAAATCAAGTCAGCTATTTGGGCAACGTCTTAAGAATTATGTAAAGAATGAAGATCAATGGATACACTTCTAGAATATTGAACAAACAATTATAGAACTTTAATTAGATTTCTTCAATCAACCGCTGAAATACAAGAAGTTCTTCTGCAGAATCGTTTGTAATAATTTATTATAGATCCAACCCACTACACTGAATCTCTTGTCAAAGTTATGTGAAATCTGAACAGCAATAAATACACTTCCAAATTTTCAAACAAAAAATTCTCTGATCAACACAAGAGGTACTTTCGCAGAATCGATTGCGATAATTCATTGTAAGCCTAGTTCACCATTTGTACGCTGCTTTTTGAGCTATATGCGTATTGAAAAGCAATTAATGCAATCAAATATGAATTTGAGGAGCTCCTGACAAAATTTTTTGAATAACAAGGTACAAGAGAATCTTTTGCTGAATGGCCTACGATAATTTATTGTCAATACATTCTAGCACTTGAAAGCAATAAACATACTTTTAGATCATCGAATAATTAATTAAAGAGCTTTCGATCGACTTTTTTGATCAACTGTCAAGTAAAAGAGGTTTTTGACTGCTATTTAGTCATCAATTTATTTGCACAAAAAGTGTACCATCTTATTGATTTTGTATTTAAAACCAAAATGAAGCTGAACAGTAATACATGTACTTTTAAAATCTATAACTAAATATTTAATAGTATTAGCCGTTTTCCTCTAGCATCCCTTGAATTAGAGGAGTTTTTTTTAGTGCAAGCTCTACTATTTTGTTGAATATAATCCTTATTTGCACAACAAGTATGAAACACGACTTGTTTATTTTGTAAATAATAATTTAATAAAACACTGAGCGAACTGCTTTGTATAGAATACATTTTTAACTTTAATGTAATGAGAAAAGTATGGAAACCAGCAGGAGTGCTCTCCGTATGATATACGCAGGCCATTCTTCATTGTTTTACTACTGATAATTTTAAAATTCAAAACTCCTCCTGCGCGATCCATTCCGAAATTCATTTGAAAGATTTATTAGCCTGCCTGAAACGTCAGTATATTAAATCGCAATTAATTTGAATTATTGTTGAAGTAGAGTGTACGTTGATTATAACAAGTAATTAAATCGCTAATTAATAGGCATTGGCGACCACGTGAAATTAAAATAAGTGGCGTACGCAGCTGGATTTCCTCACCTGAACACGATTATTTGGTAGTCATCGTCACGTCAGGTATTGTATCATCTTATCCGTCCCTCTTGCTAGTTCTACTTCTTTTTCAAGTGAATGAACATTCTCCTAACAATATTCTGTTCAATTTTGCACAATATAAATGTATTCCGTACACGATTTTGTGTCAAGTATGCTAGATATTCTCGAGGAAATTTTCAGATACGTATTTTACTTTTCCACGTCATTTAACCTCAAAGGAAGGTTTTTTGAAACCTACTAATTCTCAGTAGCTAGGCGATGTGTATTATAAAAGCTGGTTGAACTATTTCTGGAAGCTTTTACAAGGATCTGCATGGATTTTAGTGTGATTATCAAGTTAATGACACTGTACACATTGTAAGGTCTGTCTGGAAAGTATTCCGCATCATAGCCACTTATCTACGTGTACTATTGTCAACAAAAGGTAATCACGTGTAGGTGAATCTTTGCGAGATCCCTTTTCCAAACGGCATGATATTCGGCCGTGGCACGCTGCTGTGTAAATGATCATTTTAAATTAAGCAAACGTATTGCATTTTGCTGGAAAGCATTTTATGATTCTTAGAAACGACACTAAGTGTATCTGTAGCTTGACGACTGGTAACCGCTTTCTACGACTCATGAAATATGAGTCAATCTACCGAGTGCACTATAAATGTCTGCCACACCTCTAGCGGATAAAAGGCGTGATTGTTATTAAAAGTCAGAGCAACATTAGGGAGATTCTTACCGTTGTTTTTTTTTAACCTAGAGTGTATTTCTTGGGTTTTCTTAAGGATCAGAAAATGATTGGTTAGTGTAACTCAGAAGTTCTGAAGTGGTCTCTTGATACAGTAAGAAGGAAATGGGCTAAATAGTTGCACGCTTCAGCACGACAAGGCACTTGGCTTTTTTTTTGGCGATTTCTGATGAAATAAGGGTACTTTAATCAATTTTTGCTCCCACGCAGCTACTTACGTCTTCAAGTCATCCTGTAAATTAACAAATTTAAAGAGCGAGGACATTTTATTGAGGATGTAGAGGAGATTTGTAAATGAGACGGAGTAGTTGTTAACAATTGCGCTCTCGATGAAATTTGATATTCTCCACTTCTTATTCATAATCTGGTAGTGTATTCATAGCTAGTTAATCCTCACATGGCTTAGAGGAAAACGTCCAAATGGTGGGCTGGATTTACAATAAATTATTACAGCCAATTCCGCAAAATAATCTCTTATATTTCAACGGTCGATCAAAAAAATCTGAAAAAAGCTCTTCAATTATTTGTTTGTTTGTCTGCATGCGAGTTTATTGCTTTTTGATCTCCACATTGTTTGAAAGGAACATCCAAGTGGTGAATTGGATTTACAATAAATTTACGCCGGCGAATCAGCGAAAGAGTTTCATATGTATTTCGACGAGTGCTCAGAAAGGTTTGTCAGGAGTTCTTCAGGTTCATGTTCGATAATCTCGAAGTGCAATATTTTCTGTTCTGGATTGGATTCACAATAAATTATCGGAACTGATGCCACAAAAGCCCGTGTGGGGTTGCTGGTCCTCCATCGGGCGCCTGCTCAGGTGGCGGATAGGGGCACGCCCATCAGATATGATGGGCACCGAGGAAATAAAATACTCGGGGCGGACCAAAACCAGCACTACTGCCTTGCAGTGAGGAGTTAGATCTCCAAAGGCTAAGGAAGTAAACCTAAAACAAATTATCTGGTCCTCCAGGTTGGGGGTTGTGCAAAGGGCCAACAACCCATTCACATAAAAACGCAGAATTACGAAACCGCAAGCTAAGCCTCGGAAAGGACGGTCAAATGGTAACGAAAGAAAGCAAGGAAAAAGGCAAACGAGATGGACTACAGGAACGTGGAATATGAGGAATTCATATAAACCAGGAACCTACTCAGAATTCAAAGAAGAAGTAATTAGGAGTGGAGTAGATGTATTGGCAATACAAGAAACAAGATGTCCAGGCTCAGGGTATCTCGAACAAAGAGATCTCACGCCATTTCATAGCTCTTCAAACAAACAGAATGAATTAGGAACTACATTCCTGATGAAGAAAACAATAAGGGAACATGTAATTAATTTCGAACCAATTAATGAGAGGATCAGCACTATCAGACTGAGAGGAAAATTCCACAACATTTCAATGATAAATGTGCACGGACCAACAGCTTACTGACATTACATCAAAAATGCCCAGACATGATTTAATAATAATGCGGGGGGACTTAAACGCTAAAATAGGAAAGGAAACTATATACCAGCCAACAATAGGTGTACATAGCCTACATGACGAAAAAAATAACAATGGTATAAGAACAATTTAGCTAGCCGCGTCACTGAATATGGCAGTATCTAGCACCCAATTTCCACATAAAAACATCCATAAGGGAACCTGGGTCTCCCCTGACGGGAAAACCACAAACCAAATCGACCATGTTCTGGTGAAAAGAAGATACAGATCAAATATTGAAGATGTAAGGAGCTGTAGAGGACAAAACGTGGATTCGGATCACTACCTTGTAAGAATTAAGATCTGACTTAGAGTATCAAAAGCACATAACAATAACAGAGAAAATAGGAGACAACATGAATGGAACTTAGACAAGCTCGCAAAGGAAGAAGTAATAACTAAATATAAGAATAAAATCACACAAAGGATAGTGACTCAGGGAGCAGACAAGCAAAAGTGTATAGAGAACAAATGGTGCAGTATTAAACAGATAATTAAAGAGTCCGCAACAAGTACGTTGGAGGAAAAGAAAATAACGAAAATAAATAATTGGTTCGATGATGAATGCAGAGAAGCCATTCAGAGAAAGAATAAAAAAAGGAAACGATTGCTACAACGTAAAACAAGAGCAAATGAGAAAGCGTACAAAAAGAGCAGAACAAAATGCAACAGAATAATAAGAGGGAAAAAAAGAGACATGATTAACAGACAGATAAACAAGATGGAAGAACATGGAATCAAAGGGAACATGAGAAACTTCTATCAGTCAATAAAATGCAGCAACTTCAATAGAAAACAAAGTAACAGACTCATAAAAGACAAAGAAGGTAAGATAATAGCCAACAAAGGGAAAACTTTGGAGAGATGGAATGAGCACTTTCAAGAGTTACTAACCAGTAATGGAGATAACGAGAACGAAAACCAGTTGAATGATAGAAGTATCACGGAATCAAGCACACCAGAACCAACACAAGAAGAAGTAAACAATGCAATCAGCAAACTTAAAACGTATAAAGCAGCTGGAGTAGATGAACTACCAGCCGAACTGATTAAACAAATATATGAGCTAATAATTAATATATGGAAAGAAGAGAAGATGCCACATAAGTGGTACATTGGAGTGATAGTACCCATATTTAAGAAGGGGAACATGTTTGATTGTAACAATTACAGAGGCATCAGCCTACTATGTACAACATACAAGATACTGGCTACTATTCTTTATGAAAGAATAAAACCATATGCGGAAAACGCTATAGGCGAGTATCAATGTGGATTTAGAAACAACAGAAGTACGGTAGACCATATATTCACCGTAAAACAAATTTTGGAGAAGAATTGGGAATACAATGTAGTTACTTACAGCCTGTTCATAGATTTCAAAAGAGCATATGACTCAATCAAACGAAGTAAACTCTGGAAAGTGATGGAAAATTTGAAAATACCTGGAAAAATCATAAGATTAACCAAGTCAACAACAGATATCTCCCTAAACAAAATTAAGATAAGACAAGATAGCTCAGAATCATTCGAAACCGCAGATGGTATCAGACAAGGAGATGCGCTGGCTCCATTGCTATTCAATCTTGCTTTGGAAGATGCAATAAGGAAAGCAAAAATAAACAGGAATGGAAATATATTTTTCTACAGTCACTATAGAATGATACCCATTCCACACGCCGTAGCGTGCGGAATAAGGGTAATTCCGCACGCTAAGAAGTTCCTAAGAAAGCCGCGTGGCCTTGGGAAAAAACTGTTTCATTACTGTCATAATTTTAGCACTTTTTGATTTTCTTATCATTCCTCTTCTAAATGGAGTCAATATGAGTAATTTTATCAACGTTTGATGATTTGGAATAAGATCAATAAAGCAAATTCTTTCTCAGAAAACGGTATATTTTGGTTATAGATATTCATGCGGACACGTTTGACTGTAGAAAAAATAACATCCGTCACTCGTGCGAATCGATCATACCATGCTCATGTGAATTCTGCCACTCGACTTCGTCTCGTGGCTGAATTATTCACATTCGCATGGAATGATCTCCATTCCGCACTTGTATCGGAATATACTATTATAAATACGCATCAAGTACTCGCATTTGCGGATGATGTGGCCATCATCACAAGAAGCAGAGAAGAACTTGAAGAAACGTTTAGGAGATTAGAAAAATCAACAAGAGGAATCGGTCTACAGATAAACGAAACAAAAAATAAGCTGCTGATAGCAAGAAAAGGACAACAAGCAGAAAACGAAGACCTGAGAATTGGTGACTACACATTCCAACAAGTTAATAACTTTATCTACCTAGGCTCGATAATAAACAAAGACAACAACACGCCAGAAGAAATACGAAGGAGATTACTACTGGCCAACAAGAGCTTCTATGCAAATATGAAATTAATGAGGTCGAGAGCAGTGTCACGGAATAGCAAAATAAGAATCTACAAAACATTAATCAGACGAAGAAGGAAAATATTAAGGAAAATATACGGGCCAACGAAAGAAGAAGAAGGGTGGAGAACTAAATACAACTATGAGTTAAATGAATTATACAACAGTCCTAATATAGTCGCAACAATAAAAGCCAACTGATTAAGATGGTTTGGACACATTAAAAGAATGGAAGAGCATAGGATGCCACGAAGATTACTATAGAGTAAGCCTAGGCCGCGGAATAGGTGGGAAGATCAGATACTACAAGACGTTAGGAAATTAGGAGTTAAAAATTGGACAAGAGCCGTTCAGAATAGACCCGAATGGAGGAGAGTAGCAGAGGATGCTAAGCTTCGATTAGGAGCGTAATGCAGAGAATGATGATGATGATGCCACAAAAGAAGTCATGTTTCAACGATTGACTGAAGAAGGCTGTCTGAAGTTTCACAATTATTTGTTCGATGATCTAAATGTGTATGTGCTTTTATTGCTGTTTGACCTCCATATGATTTTGAAATCAATTAGCTGGATTCATCATAAAATTAACGCAGGCGACTCAGCAAGAGAGCCTTCTGTATTTCAACAGTTAATCAAGAAAATCCGCCAGGCACCCTTTAAATTCATGTCTGATAATTTGAAAGTGTATTAATTGCTGTTCAATCCCCACATAGCTAAGAAAACTACCTCCAATTGATGACTGTATTGACAATAAATAATCGCAAGCGATTCTACAAAAGAACCTGTTGCACTTCAACAGTAGATCAAAAAAGTCTGCCAAAAGTTTGTTCATGTATCTAGATGTGTATTTATTGCTGTTTGATCTGTACATAGTTTTGATTCTGCGAGAGAATTTTATCTAATTAATGGTTAACCATAAAGGCTGCTGGAGGTCTAATCATTCTTTGGATAATGATCTTCAATAAATTATCATAACTAATGCCACAAAAGAACTTGTATTATAACGGTTGATTTAAGAAAGCTGCTGGAAGCTTTAGGATTTTTTGGGTGATAATCTTGTTGTGTAATTATCGCTGTTTAATTTCCAGTTGTTTCGGAAAAGCAGTGTCCAAGTGGTGAACTGGATTTACAATAAATTATCACAACTGACTCTTTAAAAGAGCCTGTTGAACTTCAACGGTTGATCAAAAAAGTCTTCCAATTATTTGTTTGAAGCCTGGAGAAGTATTTATTGTTATTTGATCTCCACATTGTTTTGAAAAGAACGTCCAAGTAGCTCACTTGATTTATAATAAATTATCGCAGCTGACTCTGCTGAAGAACTTTTTGTAATACAATGGTTGACCAAAAAAGGCAGCCGGAAGTTTAATATATTTTGGATGACAATTTAGATAAATATTTATAGCTGTTTGATTTCCGTATAGTTTCAAAAGCATCATTCATGTGGTCAACTGGAATTATAATAAATTATCGCAGCTGATTCTGCGAAAGATCATTTTGTAAATCAACGGTCAACTTGAAAATGCTACTGGTAAATTTCGGAATTTTTTGAGTAATAATCTGAATGTATATTTATTGCTGTTTGATCTGTTCATAGTTTTGAAGGTAGCACCCAAGTGGTGAACCGAATTAACAACAAATTATCGCAGCTGATTCTGCGAAAGAACTTTAAGTAATTCAATGGTTGACCAAAGAAGATTACAGGAAGTTTAATCATGTTTTGGGTGATATTCTTGATGTGTATTTGTTGCTGTTTGATTTTCCGTAGCTTAGGAAGCAGTTTACTTACAATAAATTATCGCAACTAATTCCGTAAAAGAGCCTGTTGAACTTCAACGGTTGACCAAAAAAGACTGCTGGAAGTTCAATATTTCTTGGATGATAATCTAGATATGTATTTATTGCTGTTTGATTTCCATATAGTTTCAAAATATGCAAGTGGACAACTGGATTCAAAATAAATTATTGCAGCTGATTCAGCGGAAGAACATTTTGTAATTCAACGGTTAACTTAAAAATGCTGCTGGTAATTTTAGAAATTTTTCGAGTAATAATCTGGACGTGTATTTTTGTTGCTGTTTGATCTACTCATAATTTTGAAGGCAGCACCCAAGTGGTGACCAAAAAAGGTTGCAGGAAATTTAATAATGTTTTGAGTGATAATCTTGATGTGTATTTATCGCTGTTTGATTTCCAGTAGCTTCGAAGGTAGTGTCCAAGTGGTGAACTGGATTTATAATAAATTATCACAGCTGATTCCTTAAAAGAGCCTGTTGAACTTCAACGGTAAATCAAAGAAGTCTACGGAAAGTTCTCCAATTATTTGTTTGAAGCCTGGAAGAATATGCATTGTTGTTTGATCTCCGCATTATTTTGAAAGGAACATCCAAGTGGTTCACTTGTTTCATAATAAATTATCGCAGCTGATTCTGCGAAAGAACTTTATGGAAGTTTAATAATATTTTGGGTGATAATCCTGATATGTATTTATCGCTGTTTGATTTCCAGTACCTTCGAAAGCAGTGTTCACGTGGATAACTGAATTTACAATAGATTATCGCAACTAATTCCGTTAAAGAGCCTGTTGAACTTCAACAGTTGATCAAAAAAGTCTACGAAAAGTTCTCCACTTTTTTGTTTGATAGTCTGGAAGAGTATTTATTGTTGTTTGATCCCCACTTTGCTTTGAAAGGAGCGTTTAAGTGGTGTACTTGATTAACAATAAATTATCGCAGCTGATTCTGAGAAAAAGTTTTTTGTAATTCAACGGTTGACCAAAAGATCGGCCGAAGGTTCTTCTATTTTTTGTTTGATAGTCTGGAAAAGTATTTATTGTTGTTTGATCTCCACATTGTTTGAAAGAGACATCCAATATATAATAAATTATCGCAGATGATTCTGCGAAAGAACATTTTGTAATTAAATAGTTGACCAAAACAGGCTGCTGGATGACAATTTAGATATATATTTATTGCTGTTTGATATTCATATAGTTTTAAAAGCAGCATCCAAGTGGTAAACTGGAGTTACAATAAATTATCGCAGCTGATTCTGTGATTCAACAGTTGCTCAAAAAAGTCTACCGGAAGTTTTTTAACTTTTTGTTTGATAGTATGGAAGTATATTGATTGTTTTCTGATCTCCATTCTTTTTTTAAACTGCGTCCGCATAGTGCACTTGATTTTCAATAAATTATCGCAGCTTATTTAGCGAAAGAACTTTTGGTTGATCAAAAAAGGCTGCTGGAACTTTAATATTTTTTTGAGTCATATTCTGGATGTGTATTTATTGCTGTTTGCTTTTCAGTAGTTTCGAGAGCAGCTTTTAAATAGTGAACCGAATCCACAATAAATTATCGCAGCTGATTCTGCGAAAGAACTTTTTGTAATTCTAGGGATGAAAAAAAGGCTGCTCAAAATTTTGAAAAAATTTCATTGATCATCTGGATATGTATTTATTGCTGTTTGTTTCGCACTTAGTTTTGGAAATGGTAAACTGGATATTCAATAAATTAAAGCTGGTGATTTTGCAAAAAATCATTATTCATTCCAACGGATGATCAAAAAGATCTGAACAAGCAATTTCGATATGTGCCCAAAAATCTGCAAGTGTATTGCTGTTCAATCCCAGTGTAGTTGGAAAAACAGCTTTTGAGTGGTGGGCTTAATTTAGAATAAATGATGGTAAAATGCCGCAAGAAAATTGTTTTTTTTTTCAAATGGAGTTCTTCATATTTATGTTTGATAATCTGGCAGTGTATTAATTATTGTTCGAATCCCACATCCTTCTAAAAATAGTAATCACGTGGTGGACTGGGTTTGCAACAAATCATCGCAATCGATTCTGCAAAAGAACATCTTGTACTTCAACGGTTGGTTGAAAGTCTGTTGGTATTTCTTTGAACTATTTTTTGATGATTTGGGGGTGTTATGAATTGCTGTTCAAGCCTCGTATAATTCCAGAAACAGCATCCAAATGGTGGACAGAATAAACAATAAATTGGCCTAGTCGATTCTGCAGCAGATCGAAAAATTCTGCCGAAAGTTCTTCAAATTTTTGTTCGATAATCTGTACGTGTTTTTATTGCTGTTTGGTTTCCCATAGTTATAAAAACAGCTCCTGAGTGATCGACTGAATTTATAATAAGTTAACGAAGCCGATTTTGTATAAACAAACAGTAAACACAGAGTATTCGACCAATATGGCTAAAATTTGGTACTATTACCGAAAACTACTTTGATGAGCACTAATGAAGTCATTCCTTTAACTTTGAACGTATTTTTTAACCTCTCAGTAGTTTAATATATTCCAATTTATATTTTTTGACTTCTTGTTGATGAATTGAATCAAATTACCATTTGCAGAAATTAGCTATTAAATATGGACAATCTAATTTTGTTACATTGTATATCGATATTAATTTGAATGTCCTGGATAGATGGCACTATTCGTCCGTAGAATAATTAATTACGTCTAGTTAATAATAACTGAACATTTGCACTATTGGTTTCGAATAAATCATAAATAAAATACTAATAAATATTTATGTGATTTGAAAAATGATCAGGGAGCTTTCAACATTATTTTAATTCAAATTGCAATATAAACATTTGTTTATTAAAACGAACTCTTTGATGTTATCAATTCCAATGAACAATGATGAATTTATTATATTTGAATATCTTTGCGATATTAATAAAGGATTAGTGCTTCGGTTTTATTCCTGGAAGACATTATTGAGCTGAAGTACAAATTTCATGTGATTTTAATTAAATCTGATGAAAAATTAGAGCGTGGGAAGAGGACAAGGAGGATGTTTTCTGTCCTGGTCAGTCTACAAAGCTTACTTCGCATAAAAATTCTAGTGAAAGATTTGTTTCTGGTACTTTAACATATCAAAAGTCCGTTAAACCGCATCAAACATGTCGACTGTAATAAAGAAATTTGGGGCTTTGTGACAAGGTGCCCAATATTTTTGTTTTGAAAATTGTTATTCAAAATTGATCTTAGGCTCATTACTGTGATCCAGAGGATAAGCAAGGGTTGTTGCAAGGTAATATCAAAGATACAAACAACCTGGAAGAGTTTAAGGTCGCTTCTTCTGCTGGAAAGTTTTAAAGTTACTGTTTTTGATCGATTATAATGAAAAGATGGGCAATAATACCAGAAAACTCCAAGCCTTTTTTATATGTCGCCGAAGAGGAGGTATTAAAGTGGAGAGACGTGGAAAGTTAACCAAAAGTACCGGCTCACGCATTTCGAATTACGAAGGCTGTCATACGTGACTTTGGGTTTTAGGGTGCACACAAAATACAATAAAATGGAAAACCAGTTCGATATGAAGTTACAAGAATTTGAAAGATATTTCATTTGATGTATTTATGTGAGGTACTTAAAGCATTTATTTTCGCAAAATACCGATCAAATGTTCTTTCGTGCATTAATTAATACTAGTGGTCGCCCAGTGATCGAAATGCGACCGTGAAACATTATATTGCTAGATTTGAACATTATTAAATTTAACCTTCCATCCCTGGGGTTCCAAATAAAATTAACTTTCGACACTCCATCCGAATCAAACCTTAAGAAAGTGGTTTCCATTCAAGATTTTGAAGTCGTTCTTCCCCCATGAATTTAATCTTCGGAAGGGGGAAGAAATCATTAGGTTCTTTCTACAGACATTTTTCCATTCAGTGCATATTTCTCGATATATTCCAGCAAAAAATAATATCGTTTTCAGTAGTAAATTACAGTTGAAAGCCCTGTATATAATTGAAGCTTTCTGCTTGCCTTCTCCACATAAACTTCAAGTATGTCGAGTCTCACATATCTTCATGCGCACGGTGCAAAGTTTTCTCTCCACGTAAAATTGAAATAGGACAGCCTGTATATAATTTTAACTTCTTCTCAACGTGAACTTCAAGTATGCCAAATCTTACATAAGATCAAAATGGGACATCTGTATATAATATCAGCATTCTGCATTACTTTTCCAGATGAAATTCATGTATGCATCTCACGTTCCTTCTTGCGCGCGAAACAAAGTTTTCCCTCCACGTAGAATTAAAATAGGACATCTGTGTATATTTTTAGCTTTCTGCACTCCTCTTCCATATAAATTTCAGATATGCCAAATCTCACATTCATTTACGCGTGCAATACAAAGTTCTCTTTGCACGTAAAATTGAAATGGTACACCGCCTATATATAATTTTGATTTTCTGCACTGCCTTCTCCACACAGACTGTGAGTCTTACATTGCTTCGTGTTTGTGCGCGCGATACAAAATTTTCTCTTCACGTAAAATCAAAATGAGACACCTGTGTATATTTTCAGCTTTTTGTACTCCTTCTCCATATCAGCTTCAAGTATGCCAAAGCTCACATTCTTTCGTGCGCGCAATATGCTTGAAAAGAGGTCGAAAGTTTTCTCTAGACGTATTAATATATAGATTTTTGGCAGAAATTATCGCTACTCTATTAGAATTTCAGTACATTTTTTTTTTTTTTTTACTGAGGGGAAAAAGTTCTCAGAACTCATTTTCTAAATAAATATATTTTATTGGGATATAAGTTCTGTACATTTTTTAGAAACACAACGTTTCGACAGCAAAGTGCTGCCTTTTTCAAGTGTAAAGAAATATAAATACAATAAACAAAATTGTCAAGACAACAAAAATAAAAGTACAAATACTAACTAGATAAGTTTAAAATATATTAACACCTAGGATCGTAGAGCTCTGCCTGTGATTGATGATTCAATATCCACAGGTCTTCAGGAGATAATAATGAAGGTCTAAATAGGAAAATTGTCAACTTCTTATGGTTCTAGGTCAATCTGGCTCTACTCTTTTTGGTTTGGCGCATAACTGAACCATCCACAGATCTTTAGGAGGTGGTGATGAAGTAACTCTTGCAAGTAGATTCGTAGATACAAATAACTTGAAATTATGAACAAATGATTGGTAGCCATGATCGATTAAGTTCATAACCAGTATTCAAATTCAAATTATTCGGTGAGTTTTTTATTTCAATTGCTTCTCTTATAAGCCTCTTGAACCAATTGTTCTCTTTGGCCAGAAGCTTCGTATTCTTGAAGTCAATGCCATGTAATTCTTGAATAGCCTGCTCAGCCACAGCAGATTTTTCTGGATGGTTCAATCTTATATGACGAGAATGCTGTTTCAATCTTGTTTCTACAGTTCTCTTGGTTTGTCCAATATATACTTTGCCACATTGACAAGGAATCTTGTATATACCTAAAATATATATAAAATCAGCGATTGAAGGAGAAATAGGGGAGCCCGTGGCGACATTATCAATTTGCTTGTAGAAATTACCATTAAAGATGAAGAAACAAGAAGTCAAACAATGTTTTAAAAGCTTGACAATAACATCTGATACTTCGCTAATTTTTACATGGAGAATTTTGAACAAAAAGCTTTAAACACTGCTATGAAGAAACCTACTGTCTAGCTTCGTTACGTTGATGATGTCTTTGCTGTTTGACCTCGGCCTCATGGTAGAGATGAATTAAATGTTTTTTTGAATCATCTTAACATGCAACATAGGAACATTGAATTCAGTATTGAGGTTGAAGAAAATAACTGTTCACCTTTTCTAGATGTTTACCTGGAGAAACAAGATAATGGTAAACTTATCCATTCTGTATATAGGAAGCCGACCCATACAAATCAATATTTACATCAGTCATCAAACCACCATATCCTGCTCAGAAATTTTGTACTATTAGAACTTTCTATCAGAGAGTCTCTTCATAATGTCATCCAAGTAAACTATCTGATGAAATCAAATTTTTGATGATGTTTTCTTGAAGAATGAATATAATAGAACACAGATTAAGAAAGCACTCAGACAGAAGAATTCTACGCCACCTGTTCAAGATCCAAATAATAAGAAAATATTTGTTACGTTACCTTACGTAGCCAATATAACAGATAAAATTGGAAGGCTTTTGCATAAATATGACACTAAAACTTCATACACTTCCAGTTTAAAAATTCGAAATCTTATTGGTAATGTTAAAGACAGATTTCCTCTACAGTATCCAGGTATGTACAAGATTCCTTGTCAATGTGGCAAAGTATATATTGGACAAACCAAGAGGACTGTAGAAACAAGATTGAAAGAGCATTTTCGTCATATGTGATTGAACCATCCAGAAAAATCTGCTGTGGCCGAGCATGCTATTCAAGAATTACATGGCATGGACTTCAAGAATACGAAGCTTCTGGCTAAGGAGAACAATTGGTTCAAGAGGCTCATAAGAGAAGCAATTGAAATTAAAAAAATCACCGAATAATTTGAATTTGAATACCGGTTTTGAACTTAATCGATCATGGCTACCAATCATTTGTTCATAATTTAAAGTTATTTGTATCTACGAATCTACTTGCAAGAATTACTTCATCACCACCTCCTGAAGATCTGTGGATGGTTCAGTTATGCGCCGAACCAAAAAGAGTAGAGGCAGATTGACCTAGAACCACAAGAAGTTGACAATTTCCCTATTTAGATCTTCATTATTATCTCCTGAAGACCTGTGGATCCTAGGAGTTAAAATATTTTAAACTTACCTAGTTACTATTTGTACTTTTATTTTTGTTGTCTTGACAATTTTGTTTATTATATTTATATTTCTTTACACTTGAGAAAGGCAGAACTTTGATGTCGAAACGTTGTATTTCCAATTAATGTACAGAACTTATATACCAATAAAACATATTTATTTTTTATTTTTTAATTGAACTAGTTGATTTTGTAAACATAATGGGAAGAAACATGTAATGTATTAGGATTCTATAGGACTTGTTCTATGATTTGATGAAAAATTGTAGATGGACTCGACCAACTAAACCCTCATTGTGTGCTTGCAAAGAAAGGGTACCTATTCATTCATAAATGAATAGCACTAGGACTGTTGTATTGAATGAAAGAAATTATTAGATCGAAGTATATATGATCAATATTATTTCAACATTTCGAAGAAAATTTCTTTTCACTTCAATCAACAGAAGTCAAGATGAAGTATTTTTTACGAAAAAAAATTTCTGTGGTTTTTTTATGAACATTAAGAAATCGTTCAAGCGACATTATGTAGTGAAAGCTCCACGTTTTCTGTAAGTATTCTAATTATTCCAGAAAAATTATTATAAAGGGTATAAAACCGTTGTAATATACGCCGTCTCGTCACTATCCGTGCGAGTTACGCACATTTTGGCAATAGTTTTATGATTTTCAGGACAGTCTGCTGCAGAAATTGAAATACAGGCAACAAACATGAACTTTTTACTTTAAAATGCCGTTCAAACGATTTCTTAATGTTCATACATGAAGTCACAGCGATTTTCTAAAGCTTTATCTTGGCTCATTCATTGGATTGGAATGAATTATTTATTCAAATGTGTGGAATAATGTTGGCTTTTTATGTTTCGGTACTGAAAAGTTCTTTGACTAATGCGAGAGTCCTAGCGGTGTTTGTTCTTGAAAAATACATACCCTCCTTTTCCAAGCACAAATGAAGAAATTAATTTATTAAACTCGTATATATTTATTTTCAAAGAATTCAAATGCAATTTTCTACCTTGCCAACTAAACCAACAAAAACATTTCGCATGTGCAACAATTCAATAATAAAGTCCATCTTTTTAGGTATTGAATATCTCCACAATTTCTCTTATAGTCGAATCCAACTTTTCAGCAGTCAACCCCCGGCTACTTGATTCTTTAATTTTAAGTTTGAAATTTACTCCTCCAGGATGTGGCTGGAATGAAGGCGCCGGCATCTAAAATATCGTCCAATTTAAAATCCAACGATAATGTCTTTTTTATGTACTTTGGAATTGAAAATCAATAATTCTTAAAAATGTTTAATTTCTCCGGAGATATATGGATTAATTATGTTAATTGTCGGTTGATAGCCAATTGCCATGAATGCAAATTCAGGAATAGATCACCGTGGACTTATAGGCTTCGCCTGGCGTGGAATTAGAGAACGTGTGTTATCTGAAAACGCTTGAGATCGATTCCGGTCCGGGTAGGTCATCCATTAAATGTCCGCGGTAATGCCCTCCAGCTATTTTCGTTCCGGAGGACCCTTTCCAACCCTTACACATACATTCGAACCTAAATGCGCTAATTCACACTAAAAAATCAAATCACTGACTACCTACCGGCTCGCCAATCTTGCAGAACTTCCAGAGGGCTTCACAGAGATTTAAAAGACAAAATAGAAACGTATACCCCCTTGTTACTTTTAAATTAACATCCTAAAAATTGTTTGGATTCTATTCGTCTTTTTTGTGCGTTTAAAAACCGTATTGAATATCATGAACTCTAATACACAACAATTTTATCCTACACGATTCTCGCAGAGCAAAACCAATAAATTTATATGCAGGGTTTGTGAGTAAAAAAGTGAAATGAATAGCAAAGAGTATTAGGGCTTAGCTCTGGTCGAAAGGGTCGTGGGTTTTATCGTCGTACAAGTCTGCAAAACGAAAACCATTTTAAATGTTAAAAATTTTATCCCACTATATCCTACAAGCATCCTTGATTTGTTGGGGGTCCACCCCTAACTGAAAATTATTCTAGTGGAGATTTTTATGGGGCTTTTCACATTTAAACGTCCCCAATGCTCGGATTCCTGAAAAGAGCAAATAAGTAATAACTTGTTTTCAAAAATTCACATGTAGAATTAAAGAATCAACAAAGTAAAAGTTCGATCGTTGTCTGACGCTGTATAAAGCTACAATATGAATAATTTATATCGTCTTCATCACACCTATCTTTCCAGTGACATTCGTTGAATTCTTCCCACAAATCTGTCATTCTTGCTCCAGTAAATGACGCTGATAAATATATATTTAGCAAAAGTTACTCTCAAGAAAAAGCAATATCTGAACAGATGAAATTGCCTTCATTCCAGTAAAAGTACGGTTTTTACTTCACACCAGGGAATAACAAAAATAATAATTAAAAGATGTAACAGATAAAATGAAAGTTTTCTCTGGCATTGTTATTTTAATAGTTATTGTGGAATGTTTAATCAACAGAAACAAATTAGCAATGTATACAACATTCGAACACAAATATACCTAATGTGAGTTGCTATAGCTACAGCAAATAGCAATTACTACCATATATACATATGAAACACACCATGCAATTCTTCAAATCAGGTAACAGAATCCCAATCAAATTTTTACTCAATAATCTGACATAGCTTAGTCATGCACTCATTTTCTGGATCTGAGAAAATAATTATACACCCTAATGCTAGGGAATACTGTTCTACAGTTGTCTAAACATTTCTGATGGCTAACATAAAAATAAAGTTTAATAAAAATCATCCTGAATTGTGAAAACAGTCCTGCAACTAAAAATACAACTACAAAGATCAAACAATCTTCAGGACTGCATATATGACATTAATTCTGAGGCTAGGGGTCTCTTTAAGATATTTTGGAACGATTCTGATTCAAGTATGAATCAAAAAACTGATTTCAGGTCAAAATTAATTGATCTGGAACTGAAATATCAATTCTAGAACTGAAGGAATGAACAGGAGCTAAAATGACAACCTTAGGGTTGACTAAACGATCTAAAGATTTAAAATACCATCTTGACGTTGATCTACATGCTAGAGCTATTAAAACAATTCTGAGGTGCAAAATCAGTTAAGGATGCGATCTTCGATCGAAATTGATTATACTAGAGCTGAAAGAACAATTATCTTACTAATGGAACGGAAAGAATTACTAAACCGTTCTTGAAGTACAGAATCGGTTTAGATCTGTAACTAATAATCTCATTGAAAATCTGTCAAGAAAACGTTTTAAGATCAAAACAAATGGAACTGAAAGAATTTAATAATAGTACAAAAATCATATCAGGGTTAATTAAACGATCTATAGATTGAATATCTGAACTTGACAATGATTCTGAAGCTCAGAATTCTTTTTCAGAACTATTAGAACCATCCCAAGTTGAAATATCAGTTGCAGGGAGAAATGTAGCTCAAAATTATTTATCCTAGATTTTAAGAGCAGTTCTGTAACTGGAAGGATATTCTTGAACCAGATACGATCTTGAGATTGACTCAATTAAAAGTCTGGAATATTTGAAATAACTTTAGATGCTTCTTAAAAGGCTGTAAAACTGCTCCTGGTCACCGCAGGTATACAAATGAGCCCCTTCCTCGGCCTAAATAAAACGCGTCGTTTAGTCCAGAAGGCCAGAGTAAATTGAACAGTCAGAGAGTAAAAAAAACTAATCAGTCCAATATTTTTGGGGATATAAATAATTCTGGTTGCAATATTATTTCTAATTTTACAGTGCTTCATTTGTTAAACTCTAATTTCTTTTCATTCTTATGAATATCTGTGTTTATGTTTCCATTTCGAACCCTTGATGTCGTCGCTAGAAAACTCTTTCATAGAGCTTCAGGAAACATCCTGAGGTAAAAGTATGCTCAGAAAACGATTTAATGTCATGATAATTTGTCCTGGAACTGGAAGAACAGTTCTTCAATTTGAAGAACAAACTTGAACTACGGAATCAATTTTAGAATTGATTAGACCATTCAAGGATTGGAAATATGATTTTGGGGTTGATCCTGGAGCTAGAAAATTATCTTCTAGAGTTGTAAGTAATAGTTTCAGCAAAAATCAACATAGGAAACGATTCATGGTGAAAATTAATTGTTATGGAATTCGAATAGCAATTAAATAATCAGAGGAGCAAATGAGGACTACAGAGACAATATAAGGATTGACTAAACAATCCAAAAGTTGAGGATATGATATTGACGTTGATCCTTCTATATTTGCAGGTAATAATCTTTGCAAAAACAGGCTACAAAAAGGTTTAAAGTCTAAATTGATTGTCTTGAGATTTGAAGAGCACTTCTTTAACTTAAAGAATAACCTCGAACTACACCGGGGCGATCTTAGGTTCTACAAAACGATTGAGAGGTTGATTCTATGATGCTGGAGTTGATATTAAAGCTTGAAAATCCGTTTAGAGCTGGAAGAACAATTCTGAGTTTAAAAGAAAATATGATCCTGAAAGATTTATTTAGAGCTGTAGGAGCAATTCTAATCTGAAAAATCTGCTGAGAGAATGATTTCAGGTCGAAATGGATTATTTTTGAATTGGAAGAGAAATTCCATAGCTCAAAAAACCGACTTGAACGGGTGATTGCCAACTGCACCAGATCAGGTATAGATTGAATACCATATTTGACATCTGCACCAAAGCTTTAAACCAGGTAAAATAAAAATAACCAACTGGATCAAAGGATTAATTCTCAGTAAACTCAGAATATGTTTCGTTCGTCTAAATTCTATCTAGTCCACAAAGCAATTTTTACTACATTTTTTTAGATCGGTTCAATTATCATCATGCATTCTCCTTATTAGTCCGCTGACTTCTGACACTTCGTATCGCACACTTACTTTTTTTTAATGTTTTTAGGCTATGTTCTAGTAGAGTGAACCCAAGTTGGCAGCTTTGAAAGACCCCTGCTAGCTCGAAGTTTCTTGGCTGTCTCCGGTTTTTGGCCAAAAACTGCTACAAGGAAGCTTCCTACGGAAAAATATTTTTTGAAACTGTGGACACCTTATACAACTTGAACTCAACCACAATTTTCTAGGTCCAATAGATCTCGAAATGCATGCTTCGTTCCAAGCTGAAATTAGGTAACTAAAAGTGCTATAACTTCATTCCTCATGAATTTTCTCGTAGAATGAGTATTAGAACCGATATTTGTTCAAAGAAGGGCTAAAACTGCAACTTTCAACTTTTTGGAAGAAATGTCTTATTTTTGAGGACCTGTATCTCTAAATCTATTGTACGTGGAAAATTATAGCTGGGCTCAAATTGCAAGAAATGTTCACTGCCTCAAAAAAGATATTGTTGAATTTTTATGTAGGAAGCTTTGTTATAGAAGTTTCTGGCCAAAAACCGAAAAACTTTGAGGTTTTTCGAGCACCTTGTAGCTAGCACAGGTCCTTAGAAGCTGTAAGCTTGTACGAATTTATGCGAATTTCGTCTTTTTTTCGTCTAAAATCAGCGGACTATCTATCAATATGCTATTCAGTATGATTTATTTTCTATTATTATTAAGCTGTAAATGTGAATCTTGATGTTTTATTCTAGTTTTGTTTTTTGTTGAGCTATATTTTTCCCTTTGTGGAGTACCTCATATTTTGTCTTCACATTTTTGTACTACAATGTTTTCTACTTTGATCAAATGAGAGTGAAATCTAAGTATCATTTGAATTGAATACAGCCTTTCCTAGAACACGTCGTATTAGCCACAGAAGTGCAGGGGCCTTCGTTTGGTGCAAATGTCCATATTTTTGGATAGGTTTAAATTTATGACCGGATTAAGAGTTTTTCACTGGCGCAGTTGGCATACGACCACTTGAACTACAGTGACAATCTCAGGGTTGATTAAGCGATCTAAGGATTGAAGATGTGATCTTGGTGTTGATCCTGAAGCTAGAAAATTCTTCTCTAGAGCCATAGAAACAACCCTGGACTTAAAATTCTTCTAGCAAAACTATATTAGGATAGAATCAGTTATTGTGAGATTGTAAGAACAATAATTCTATAACCGTAGAAACAACATAGAACTGGAAAACGAGGTTAGGGTTGACTAAATGGTATGAGGATTTAAGATTGTCTCGAAATTGATCCTTAAGCTGTTTTTACAGCTTTAGGAACAATTCTGAGGTAAAAAGACAACTGGAAAAAAATTACAACAAATTCTTCAGCTGAAAGAGCAGTTTTATAACTGAAAGAACAATCTTCAACTACAGATATGATCTTAGAGTAGACAAAACAATCTAAGAATTGAATATATGATCTTCAATTTGATTCTAAATTTGAAGACTCTGCTAGACTTGTAGAGACAATCCTGAGGTAAAATATTAATTGAGGAAAGGTCTAAAGTAAATATCCTACAGTTTTATAATTGAAGAGGCAGCATTTAATTGCTAGAACAATCTTAGAATCTGTTGAACGATCTAAGGACTTCAAATATGTAGTGGAACCAAAACGATTTGACACCGACATTGACTTGATAATTAAAGTTAATTTACCAAAAAGCTGGACAGGTTTTCGATTAGAATTTATCATAGATACTTGATAAGGATCTAATCGGGCTATCCTTCTATGAAAATAAGATCTGGATCAAGATGTCAATGATTGGGGGCTCAAAACAGGATGGGATTATGTCAATGTTGATTCACTGGTCTGACATCGATCCTGAATGTAGGAAGGTTTTTTTAGAACTGTCGGAACAATTCTGAGTTGAAATTGAAAAAAACCACATCCTCAACTGAAGGAGCAGCATGGAATGACAGGAAAATATAATAATTGACTGGACTAGACGATCTGAGAATTGGTTTAGGATTTTAGAGCTGATCTTGAAGCTGAGAAATTTTCTTTTAGAGCTGCAGGTACATATCAAGGATTAGAATCTCAAAAATAATCTACTAAAACGACAATATCAATATGAGGTTGAAATTAATTATCCAGGGGCTAAAAGAGCAACAACTAAAATGACATAGACAATCTTAGGATTGATTGAACGATCTGAGGACTAGAAATATAATATTGACATTAATCCTGAAGCTGAAAAATTGTCATATGGAGCTGCAGAAATAATCCTGAGCTAAAATATCATTTAACAAAATTATTCTAGATAAATATCAATTACCCTGGAACTGTTGGACTAATTTTACAACTGTAAGAACAACAATAAACTAGAAACAAAAGTTAAAGTTGACAAAATGATCTAAGGATTGAAGATATGATCTTGAAGTTGTTTCTGAAGCTGAGGACATTTTTAAAGTAGTAGGAACAATTCTGAAGCTGAAAGACAGCTGGGAAAACGAGATTAATTATCCTGCAGTTCAATAACTGAAGGGACACTTGAACTACAGATACGATCTTGCGGTTGATTGAAAGATCTGATGATTGAAAATATAATCTTGATCCTCAAAATGGTGAATTTACCATATCATTATTTGTCCTAGAATCGAAAGAGCAACTGTGTCAATAATGAAAAAATCTGGAACTATACAGACAATCTAATCGGTCTGAGGATTGGAAATATTATCTTCGCGTTAAATCTGAAACTAGGGAATAATTTCTAAAGCTGTAAAAAAAACATCATTGTAAATTTCAGGAACAGTTCTTGAACTGAAGGAACAACTTTAATCTTAAACTTGTTATCGAAATCATGTGTTACTTTCAGTTAAAATAATATATTTCAGCTGAAATTCTATCATTAGCATGTATTTTGTACAAAAAAGAGCCACATGCATATAATGTTCCGTTGAAAACTCTACTCTAATTGAATTTTGGATCAAATATGAAATAATTTTGTTATTCCCATCAATGCGGTCGAAAACGGAAGTTTTTCTGTGTGATTGAATGCCAAATATTCGATTGGAATACAAAAATGATATTTAACATTTTTGTTAGCATTCCACTAGCAGAATCCTCCAAAAATATCTCTAAAAAAAGAGTAATACTGATGTTCAAGGAGCTGTAGGCTGAAACAATTATTTGAGGTCTCTGCAAAAGTGGAAAAGCGATAAAACTTTCGAGTTTCTCACTGACTCGCGCACTATCGAATTTTTATGTCCGTGACAGTAACAGAACATCCCCTAAATAAATCTGGAGCGAATCTAATTAGAATGAGTTCGAAGCGGCCATGCTTGAAGACGATTTATTTATTTCGTTTGGACAATGATGCCTGACCGATCTTCTAACGTATTATTCGTTTAATTCTTTATATTTCTAACAAGAACTGTACAGGAAGGTATTCAAGGATCATTAGGACGATCCAGAAATAAAAAAAAAACAGTCTAAATAAGGAGAAAAAGTTCTTGCTTTTATTTTTTGGGATAGATCACTTACACCATCAAATTATTCCCATAGCATAACAGAGAAAGCTACCCAAATCTCCAATCTTTTATATTGTCTGCGGTACTAATGTGTCCGAATCCATAAATAACTTTTATTTTACATGGATGGGTCTTTGCAAAGCCACCGACTCGAGGATTCCGTTCAGGATGAGTTACCAGTGTAATTAAGTTCATAAATATTTTCGCAGGATTCATTAAAACACACAGACATTATCCTGAATCCTGAACCCTTCATCGGGGTATATGAGCTAAGATATACGTAGTACCTACTGCCATTACGCCCAAGTTATTACACCAAAAATTATGGATGTTGCAGAATCAAATACAAAATAACAGCTACATATTTCAAAACCTAATTTTCCAACACAGTTGATATATTTCATAGATAGTCAATAGTTCATTTGTATCAAACGCAATGTTTTTTTTTTTGATGAATCACTTTGTTCAGTCCAATTCTGTCATTTCTGCAATAAATTATTTTGTCTTCACGAGTGAAGCATATTTTTTTGTTGCACCAATCCAACCAAAATATATTTTCTGTAATACATTTGTTAAGTCTCACCCCCTACTTTTACCCCCATTACTTGGGTACTGGTATTTAAGGGTAAGTTTGGAGATGGACGAGGAGAAAGTGTGTGTGTATTGTAAATAAAGTGTAAATAGGCAGAAGAAGCCTTGTTCTTATTTCAAATATCCTGCACTACAACTGAGCTACGAACAACATTTTTTTGAATCCCAGTGTCAAGTTTCATAGTCATATGCTTAAAAAGCGCAGTTTTGATTTTTTCAAATTATTTTTACTCCATGATTTAGGTAAATATCTCAAAAGGGAAATTATTGTCACATGATTAATTTTTATATCGCAATATTACATATTTCGTGTCCAAAAATTATTGTTACTCTATATTTATTTGAAAAAGTACTTTATTGAAAAAAAAAGAAAGAAATGTATAAAAAATAATTTAGACACACTAATAAATGTAGAGAAATGTTATAATTCAATCTTGATTTAACCGTCTGTTTCAAAGAATCAAGGAAAACCTTTTTTTATTCCAAACGCTAATTCATTCACGAAACTCAATGATTTTGCTCAACGTGATATTAGGATAACATGTTTAAAAAGAATCACCCCGAGAAGTATTCTTCAATTCTCAACGCAAAGCAATGAGATAACAAAGAATAAATTAAATTTAAAAAAAAAGTTTAGTACTTATTTCAGTTTTTTGTGGTTGGAGCTCGAATATATAAGGGGATAAAAAAATTATAAACCATTTCATCTTCACAAGTGACATACGACTGTGATACTAAAATTATATAATACATAGATAGATTATATTTTTCTCAATAAAAGTACTGTCAGTTGTTGGGCATTCGAATGAAGTTCATCTCGCAGAATGTAACTGTTACGCAGTAGGAAAAAATTATGTCCGATTGCTCCGCTGCCTGCTTGACAATGCTCTGATTGGTTAGAATGTTCTTGAATAGGGAGTGAGCGACGAAAGAGTTGGCCTCTGGCGGCAGGAATTTGAACTAGAAAAACCGAGATAGATTTGAATTAAATTGGAGATCGTATGGAGTTTTGTCTTGAAAGACCGTTTCGTTTTTTTGATATTTATAGAGTTAAGAAATATATTACAATAGAAAAACTACTATGAAGTCCAGACGATAATATTCTGTATCACAGTGCTATAGTTATAAGAGTTAACAAATAAGTATATATCGATTTCCAACATAATCTATCTTCCAAATGCAGTGGCAAAAAGTTGGGAACAAAAAATCGAATATTATATCATTTTAGTGTTTTTTACTCCTCAAAAACTAGATTCTTTGAAATCAAGAAAAAATAAATAAAAAGGATCTAATCCATCCAATGAATTAGCAATTACAAGCATAGAAAAAAATGGTTCAGATAACGGAGAATCAGAAATTTTTCAGAATAATAATTAGATTACATGAATATGAATTTTCATGCATTTGAACAAATTCTATTCATTTTTGATGAAGCATTTCTTAAGTCCTAAAGAGACTTCACTCTTAATAGAAATATTTCAGAATTCAGGAAACTCTGTGCAAATTTATCAAAAATCAAATTGTATTGCTCAAAATAAGATAAATTACAGAAGTACAATATTAGTGTCCAGTGTAATTTAGGCAACTATGGAAAAACGAAAAACTTATCAAATCAATTCTTAAAAATTACACTAAAATGAACATTAAACTTTTTAATGTTCATTACTTGCTTCCAGAATGAATTGGATAATGAATAGCTTTTACAAATAAACGATGTGCCATGAAAATCTTGTTGAGTTCTATAAAATCTTTCATTCTTTCTATGTGTCTGGAATGATTTTACCATTACAAAAACTAATTCAAAAAAATATCAGATAACTTGATATAGGACATATTTTATTTGATATTATATTTATAAAATTTTTCACACGAAAATTAAAGATTTCAGTACAGATAAACATATATGATTCGAATATTTTCGCAGCGCATTGTTAATCTAATATATAAAGTGAATGCATATCACGGTTCTGTCGCCATTTTACATATAACTGGCGAGACCTCTGGTGGCTGCGCTCACTCCCTATATCGAATGATGCTATAAAAATCCACGCTGTGAAATAGACCAAATGTAGTAATGGCGCGAAAAATTGAAGCGAGCGATTATGGTGCTAAATTACATTGTGCGACAATCTATCAAGTGAAAATTGTACTGCAAAATATGAGTAATGAATTTTCTCCAATATTATTCAGCTCCGATAGTAAGTTTCATGACTACAATTTTATATTCAAGAATTTTCGATTTTTTGAAAAATTTTGACTTTGAAATCAGACAACCACTTTGACAAATTCTTGAAAATAAGTTTCTGCGGTAGTGGTGATTCTAATGCTATGATAATATTACATTTTCAGCGCATATTTTGAGAAAAATACGCTATTATATTAACTTTGGCTGTTGGACTGACTGTTTGGCTGGCTGGCGTGACGCGGAATTCTCAACAACTACAGCACTTAAAGATTTGAAACTGGTACTAAACGAAAGCTGCTACTTCGTAGGGTTACCCAAACTTGATTTAGAGCTTAGTGATTATGGAAAATAGTATTGCGAAATAAATTTCAATATGAAGAACATGAACAACCGAAGGAATGAAATCTTCACCCAGGGAATCGTACTTTTTGAATTTATTTTTTAAATTTATTTGTGATAGTTCAAACTAGGATTTTTGAGAAAAAATATAATCAATAAGAGAAGTGAATCAAAGAATAATAACGAGGTATGTGAGAATAGAAATAAGATTGACAACAGTGCCAGATATTTAGCTATGTTATTATACTTGTTTAAACAGGTATGTTCATCTCTGTCAGATACTCAGTCCGAGTTCCAGCTCCGAATAGTCTTCACGTGATTTTTAAGAGCGTTATTAGTTTAGTTGTGTATTTTGAACATAGAACAGCGGAATTTAGAGCAACGTTATGTTGTCAAGTTTTGTGTAACAGACGAACCCGCGAGAGTGACCTTGTTGAAATTGAAACAGGCCCATGGGGCACATATCTTAGCTTTTCGCTGGCACAAATAATTTTTGACAAACCAAGAAAACGTTGGAGACCTTCAAAAAACCGACGGAAACGTCGAACGTGTGAGTGTTCTTGTGAAATTTGACAATGAGGATGATGAGTGACCAGTTAAACTTGAGCACAAAATTTTGACTGAAGATTTGTACATGCGAAAGATTTGCGCCAAAATGATGTCGGAAAACCTCACAACTGAGCAAAGTTTTAGACCTCAAAAGGCATTCTCGTTGTTTTCCAGTCCTCCTATTCACTTGATCTGAATCCTTGTATTTTTTTTCTCCCAAAATTGGAGAATGTCTCAAAAAATCAAATTCATTACTTTTCTTACGCACCTCGTATGCAATACTGAAAAATATGAAGAATAAATTTCGTCATAGATATTTGAACTTCTTCATTCCAAAGAAATGAATGGAACTAAGCCACAGTAACTTCACACAATTTAGTATTAGGATCATATGTCTGATGATAGTCTCATCAAAAGTACCACCAATTTTTTGAACCAAAAGCTATAGTCCAAGATCCCAGACCCGCCAGACGTTACTTATTTTCTGAGAAGCAAAATTTGTGAATTAGAGTAGTGTTAGTCGATACTTTGATCATACGCATATTCGCTAGTTTGTGCCGACGGCCAATTTGTAGATACGAGGTGCTACAGGTACGTTAAGACATTACTCACTTTTCTTAAAGTCTGAGTGCTGATTTTATATATTTTCTTGAAAATATTGTCGAAGATTGATAACCAATACTGCCAGATACTTTCCATCGGCAGTAATTTCTGCTAAACGCTTTGAAGCTCGCAAAAAATAATTAATCTCACTTATAAGCTAAGCCCTATTTTCTATATATGATACTTAGAGGGAGCAATTTCAATACTTTTTGTAAACAGCCAGACCAAGGAAGATTTGGATGCCGATAGATATTTCTTTTACTATCAAGCGTACAAATAGTGACCTCGCGCTTTTACTCACAGCGATATTTTAATTGTGTCTGGGGGATGTTTAGCCCTGCGATTAATCTGGCTGTTAATAAAAAATATTGAAATTGTGTCCTGAGTATCTTATATAAAAATAAGCACTCAGACTATAAGCAAAATAAAGTTATTCTTCGCGAGCTTTAAAGAGTCTAGCAGAAATTACCACCGATGGAAAGTGTCTAGCAGTGTTGATCATAAATTTTTAACAATATTTCCTAGAACATACCTGAAAATCAGCATTCAAGACTTTTAAAAAAGTGAGTAATGTCTCAACGTACCTATAGCATCTCGTATCTATAAATTGACCGTCGGCACAAACTAGTAAATATGCGTATGATTAAAGTACCGATTAGAACCACTCTAATCCACAAATTTTGTTTCTCAGAAAATAAGTAATGTCTGGCAGGTCCGGGATCTTGCTATACTATGAAAGATACTGCAGAGCAGTGTACACTTCAACATTAAGAATAAATATGAGTACCTTGGGAAAACTTTTATCAAGGTAATTTCATATAAATGAGGAGGAGAATGAATAATATATCGTTTTAGCTCCACAAGTAATGTTCATTAATATTTACCGCAAAATCCATAAAACTCATACACTTAATAGATTAAATTCTTCTTCTCATAATACCAAATTTTATTATTAAATACTTATATATTTAGGGTTAGTTCTGAATTTTTGATTAGTTTGTGAAGAAGGCAACCAGGCTATCATTCATAAAAGAATTCAATACAGTTTAACTTTATATGAAGCGTGGTTGTTTTTAATAACATTGATGAATTCCTACTGAAACTTATTTAGGGGTAGGATTTTATCTAAAACATTCTTACCTAAAATCCACTTAAACATAAATTCCAGATGTAGTAATGAATCTGTTGGAATACAAATTGATAGTATATCGCTATATACATAACTCTAATTCGTTCATTTCTGCAATAAAACTTGAGTGCATGTTGAGGTCCTTTTATAGATTTATTAAATATAAATTAATTAGCTCCAATGGATAAAAAAATGCAGCTTTCGATATTCGATTATAGACCACTTTTTGCATTCTAAAAAAATTCTGAAAGCATGATCATCCGGTAGAAGAAAAAAGTTCCACTATTAAACAGCTCTAATCTCTTTCAGTAAATTTGCCAAGTAGCCCATATTTTTGTCAACCTAAAATATAGACTTTTATTGTTAAATAATTATATTTAAGAATATTTTTGATTTTTTCTAAATTATTACAACATAGGCAACCAGTTTGTTGCATTATAGAAAAAAAATGGAAGAATCATCTAGATGATGAAAGCGCATTTTTGACAGCTCATGAATGCTTGTTACTTTAGAGATTTCTTAAATTACCATCTCTCACAATTATTGAGTTTGAAATCAAGCAGTTTGGGCAAACTTACGGAACAGCAGCTTCCATTTAGTACTAGTTTCAAGTTGACTATTTGATAGGTACATAATTTATGCATGTACAAACTCAAAAATATCTTTTAATCTTCATTGTTTAGTTATTGACTGACGGGAGTTCGATTGCTGTACCTTAATATGATAATTTGATCTTTATCAAAGCTATATGAAAGAAATACACCAAAAGTAAACAAATTTTCATCCAATAATAATAATTCATTCTAATAAGCTTCAAATTCGCGTCAAACAAGTCATTGGATGAAGCCCGGTCAGATTTGACAACTGTACATAATAATAGTGACACCCGCGGCGAAAGTTGTAACTAAATTCTTATCTACTTTGATAAATTTTAGTTGCCATATCTCTAATGTCATTTATACCTATGGGCATTGTTTCACTTGAAACAAGTAATTGAATAATTTGATCTTCCACAATCACTGAGCTTGGATTAAAGCAATTTGTGCAAACCTACGAAATAGCAGCTTTTATTTAGTACCAGTTTCAAGTCTGTAAATAATATAGTTGCTGAGAACTCAGCGTCACGCCAGCCAGCCAGCCAGACAGCCAAAGTGAATATAATAGCGCTTTTTTCCAAAAAATGGAAGAATCATCTAGATGATAAAAGCGCATTTTTGACAGCTCATGAATGCTTGTTACCTCAGAGATTTCGCAAATTACCATCTCTCACAATTACTGAGCTTGAAATCAAGCAGTTTTGGCAAACTTACGAAACAGCAGCTCCCATTTAGTACTAGTTTCAAGTTGACAGTTTGATAGGTACATAATTTATGCTTGTACAAACTCAAAAATACCTTTTATTCTTCATTGTTCAGTTATTGACTGACAGGAGGTCAAGTGCTGTACCTTAAAATTAAAATTTGCTCTTTATCAAAGCTATATAAAAAAAAATACACCAAAATTAAACAAATTTTCAACCAATAATAGTGATTCATTCTAATAAACTTCAAATTTGCGTCAAACAAGTCATTGAATGAATCTCGGACAGATTTGACAACTGTACATAATAATAGTGACATCCCCGGCTAAAGTTGTAATTAAATTTTTATCTACTTTAATAAATTTTAGTTGCCATATCCCTAATGTCATATATATCCATGGGCATTGTTTCACTTGAAACAAGTAATTGAATAATTTAATCTTCCACAATCACTGAGCTTGAATTAAAGCAATTTGTGCAAACCTACGAAACAGTAGCTTTCATTTAGTACCAGTTTCAAGTCTGTAAATAGTATAGTTGCTGAGAACTCAGCGTCACGCCAGCCAGCCAGCCAGCCAGCCAGACAGCCAAAGTGAATATAATAGCGCTTTTTCCAAAAAATGCGCTAAAAAGTCCTATCATACAAATAATTTCTATAATACAAATTTCACACCCTCCTGAACATTTCTTTCTTCCAAATACCTCTTTTTGGAGAAGAGATGCATCTCAAAAATAGATCGTAATTGAAAAAAAAATTTGTCTAGAGATATTTTCATCACATCAGTCGTAAAAAAATTTGTTGAACCAATTTTATTATTAAACAATTTTTAATTATGGCCTTTGTCTCTAAAATAAGAAAAACTTTTCCATCAAAAGCGTTGATATCCCACGAAACACAGTCATTTTACTCAAATTGGTACTAGGATCACATGACTGAAAAGAGTCCCCTCAAAAAGTATCATTTGATTCCAAATTTGAAACCAATGAATGAATTGAAAAACGTATTGCATACCAAAAAAATAAGTGAATCTGTGCGAATTTTTCAAGGATTGATTTTGGTCAAATAAGCGGGTAAATTATTGATATAATATTTCAAGCTCATAATTGAAGTTTTTTTTTTCTATACAGAACAATAAATTCATTGAATAAGTTTCCTTGTTATAATATTCATATATACAAAGGTAGTTTTTTTATTGATTTGCCACTCATTACAGAAATTCATTGTTCTATCCCAGATATTTTGTATGGAATAAAATTTTTTACGAAATATCTAGAAATATTTGCGAACATTTAGAGCCCTCTTTGTGTCACATACTAAAAATCCAACTGCACTGTATGTACTGTTTTTATATCATGAAATTTAACATTGCACGTCGTGAAATATTTGTTAAATTTCCACAAAATTTTGTTCTGGGGCTCTTCACCTGAAACATTTTTCTCTTTACTTTAGAAGAGCATTTTTCTAATTATTTCATTTCTGCAATAGAACTTGAAAGTGTATAGGAATAACCTCGACAAATATTATTTTATTGTAACGAACGGGTGCCAAACACAATCGAGTCCTATGCGCAAAGGACGTGGTGACGTCTGGTGGAATTTCTAGAAACCACAAAAACTTTCTAGAGGCTTTGAGAAGCTCTAGACGGGGATATTAAAACTCGGACTGGGTGGAGCTAATTATTATTGTTAGTTCAAATACGGAGCAAGTAAGATTGAAAATAAATAGCGAACCAATTAAATAAATGAGTAGTAGTGAGAATATATAGCAGACAGTGTTACCGTGTAAATATTAAATAAGTGTGGTGATAAGTGTCTAGTTTAGCGTCGATAATAAAAGTTGAAGTATTTATTAGTGGATACTTTCAGTAGCCTCAAGTAGAAATAAATTAACCAACCCACAAACGGAAATGAGTTTCTCTACAATTATATTTCTGAACAAAAAATCATTATTTTGCTAAGTATTCATTGATTAGAATCAATTGTTGATAGAAAAAAGGACTTGACTTGTAAAAAAAAAAACACATATTGAAAAAAAGAGTTTGAAAAAGTGCAAAATATAATGTTAATTAATATTTTCAACAACAATCCACTCTCAAGATAATCAAGAAAAACTCAACATTCATTTAAGTGTATGTAGGAAGGACTCGGGCGCATCGACGGAAGTACAGTAATTTTACTCAACTTGGTATTAGGATCACATATCTGAAAAGAGTCGCTTTGAGAAATTATTCTCAATTTTATAACAAAGCGGCTTGTATTACAATTCAAGAATAATTTTGTACATTCATGTGAATTTTTTGAGGGTTGAATTCAACAAATTATTTATTCTGCCTCACAAATGAAGTACATGTGCATTCAAACACTCGATGCCTTAAACTCATGATACTGTTAGGAATTTAAGGCTATAAATTAGTCATTTCTGCTCTACTAGTGCTTAGAATTATTGTGGAAATATTTTACATCAAGAAATAGAAGCGAATATATTTGTTTTCTGGAAAATTGCTGGTACCTTCTAGCGTTTTCTAGAAACGCCTGGACGTTTCCGGGAAGAACGTAATGGGGAGAGACCTACGGTATATATTCGCTGACTCAACAAGGAGAATTATTGATTTTGATCAGAGACTTCATAGTATGGACTGCTAGTGATTGAAATAAATGTTATATGAAATAAATCAACATTGACATAAATAATTAAAGTTAAGTTATAGTGTAGTGTAATAATCTTTAGTTCAAATTAGAATTTTCAAGTAGAAATAGTGTTAGTTATCTAATTTATTATTTTAATAAATCATAAAAATAAATAGTAGTGTTTAGTAATTTTTGCTCCCTAAATTAAAATCACAATACTATACCAACTCATTTAAAGGGAGTTATTATTTTTTCAAGGGTTTATTAGGTAGGCAACCAGTTTGCCACATATCAAAAATTCAATTTCTCTCTTATTCATTATTTTTATATAGTGAAATTTGTTATTGGAGTCGATGAAATATTCATCTTTCGAATAATTTATGAGTTTTTGTTAAATTCTGTTCCGAGGCACAGCTTTACCTGAGGCATTTCTTTTTTACATTGAAAATCAACAGCATTTTTTTATCAGAATCTAATTCGTTCATTTCTGCAATGAAACTTGAAAACATATGGGAATACCTCCTGACAAATATGTATTGAAAATATATTATTTATTTTTTTGAAGGCTGGAATTAATATCGGAATGCAGGTTTTACAATTTGATTATTTATAATTTAGTTCCTTTTTTGCACTGATCTCTAATATAACACTGGATTAGGTTTAGACCGTATTCTGGCATCTGAAAGCGGCCCCGATTGAACGGCGGTCTTGACAGTAAAACTGAGGTTTTGTGTCACTATTCGGCGGCAAATTCAAAACACTTATAGAAGACACTCGATGAAATTCAAAGTATAATGCAAGTTAGATGATAAAATTATTCTCAATATACGTCAATATGCACACATTAATAATCAATAATAGTTAAAAGTATTTAAAAATTGTTGTAATAGTTAAAATATTTAAAAATATTCATTAATAGCTCAAAATATTTGTTAACTTTTTAGTATCAGTATTTTAACAATTTTTTAAACATTTTAGCTCTGAATTATCAAATTCATTGAATAGTTTTACGATTTTTGTTATAAATCTAAACAATAAATAAATCGTATTGACAATTGTGTGACTATTTGAACATTTTTTTTTGGGTTTGCAGTTAACGCTATAGTTTTTGTATAGTTCGTTGAAAATAGTCGGAACAACATCATTTTCCAGAGTCGTGTATCTTTTCCTTTGTTTTAGCGCGAACGCAACAAAATTTTGAGAACATAACCTTATGTTTTTAGCTATTTGTTCGAGCCATTTTTAGAATGATTGTTCATCGGATAGAAATCTTGAGAGTATTCACATCATAGCATAGCAATAAAAATAAGTAATGTTTACTTATTTCAGTCATAACGACAGTTACTTCAGATTATTTCGTTGTACTTACTTGTGCAGTGTCAAATTTCTCGATGAATCGGGTTTCTTTCCGCAAAACATGCACTCGATCATCATGTTTGATAAATAAAATACCGGCAAACCAAACAGCTAAATTTTAAATATCGCGGCACAACGCGGTATTGATCTGGCACAAAACCTCAGTTTTTGCCAAGATGGCGACGCTCAATTGGGGCCGCGTTCCAGCGGCCTAAATCCAATCCAGTGTTATATTAGAGATCAGTGCTTTTTTGGTAACATCATGCTGTTCTTCTGAGATATTTCATGACATCCTTAATTCCTGCTCAAAACATTTCTGAATAAAGGCCAGCAATATAACAAGTAATTTCGACAAATTTGAGATGAAAACTTCAAATTTATTGTGTGGTAATGTAACAAGAAAAAAGTACTGTTTTGGGTACAATTATTCAGGCGTCTATCCATGAAAGATGAGTGCAGATAAATTTTTTGACATTATCATCCTTATATGGGATTTTCCACTTTCAGGTCCTGAAACCATCGGCTCTATCTCGCGAGAATGTGTGATTTCACGGGTCGTACTTCCGCTATTGGTAAGTCCTCTCTACATTTGGTTTATATCCGTTTATTGTGAAATATACCTGTGTAATTTTTTGCTCGGGGAGAATTTATTTCTTCAGTCTGAACTTTGCGAGTTCAAGATTATAGTTCAATCGATATCAGTTGTTGTTAAGTCTATAAATTTTCGCTACATGTTCGCGACGGAAATACACGAAAGTTCTGATAATATTACGGCTTTATTACACGAAAGAAAACCGTTCGGAAAGCTGGAAGTTTCGGTAACTGCTTGCTTATGACTCCGAGATGATATCCCGGATTTTCTTCAGCCGGAGATAATCGAAATTTAATACTTGTCATAAAATTGTTATTTTTATTATTCGCAAAGTTGATACTGGAGCTATAAAAACTATTCACTTTTAGCTGCAGGAATAAAGAATATTACTTTGAAACTATTTTTTTTCATGCAATAGAAAATAATCTTCTACTGCGCCACTGAAACAGTAAATAATCACAATTTATATAATATGAATTTACATCTTTGTGTCACGTCATTCTAATTATTTTATGTATGAGGGACACTCCTTATCCAAACTCAATGAGAATAAGTAATTTAATTGTTACCGATTCTGAAAAAAGTTTTAATGTTTAATTTCACGCATGGCTCTACAAGAACCTTATTTATTCGAAAAAAAAAATCGCTCTTCAAATTGTGTTTAATCGAAAGTTGTTCAGCCTCTTTGTTAAAAAATTCTTTTTGAAGTACAATATTCGACTTTTACTACAGTATCAACGCCCCATTAGCATTTATTTGAAAATTTGGTGTTGAATTCCAGCGTTGCCTCATTTTTCCTCTTGTTACGGGCTTGCTACGAATCCCCATCACATCGTATCGCGTAAACGGTACTTCAGTGAGCCAATCTTTCAGGATTTACGATGCTAGCAATCTTGTGCACTTGAGAAAATTTTGCATATGGAGGAGATGGTCTAAACACTTATATTTCTTCGTATTTAAAACAGGATGAGATGGACTCAGTTTTAAATTGAAAACGTCGATCAATATGAATATGCAACTTCCTTTTGAGCATGTACTCTACATGAATTGCAAGGAAATGAGATTTTTGAAGCATACATTTCCATCTGAGGCACTTGAATTATATAGTTATGTACTAGTATCGAAATATCAAAAATCATAAAATTAATCTCTCTCAAATAAAAAGGGAAATAAAATATGATGTTTGTCAGAGTGATCTTAATTTGATTGACTAATTTTGCGTCATCACTGAAAGTGAATACAAGATGTCAAGATTGATTACCACCAGCTTCTTTCTAAATTTTACATCTAATTTCTCATTTAAGTTCACTCAAATAGCGATGTTACGACATCTAATGAATAGCTAACTATTGGCTACTAGCTTTTCTCTAAATCTTACACTTGATTTCTATTTGAATTATTCCAAATAGAGCAAGAGATTAGTAGTGAAGCTCATCGGTGTAATATCTATTGGATTTGTCAATTTTATGAATGTGGACACAAAACGTGAGTTGTCTTATCATTAGAACAGTTGTATGATCACTGCTAACTTCTCTTTGAACATCACTTCAACAACCTGTCATAATCTATCCCAAAAAGAGACAAGAATTACATGTGAAGTTTATCAGTATAATGACAATTTGATTAGTCAGTTTTGCACGCGTGACCGTTAATACGAGGGTAGTTTGATCAGTTACCGGCTGAGAGCATAGATATCGACAGTACGACCATGATGTTATCATATGTATAAATCGTTAGATTACGGTGTGCAAAGTTTTAGACTTGTCTGCTCAATACATTTGTTGTAGCAGTGACGATAAATAAAAGATTTTTGTCTGTCTTGAGGAATGGTTAAAATTGAAGTTCGTTTTGAAAGGCTTAAAACTGTCAGAGATAAAAGTTGAGTAAGATTCTATATTAAAAGAATCTGCTCCTTCATTTTCGATTGCTAAAAATGGGTGGCAGAGTTTGAAGATGACTGTAGATAGATAGATAGAGAGGGGGAGGGTGAAGAACAAGCGCACCGAGGCCACTTTAAGGGCCCATTGTGCTACCTCCGGGTGCACAGCTACATGCTACTGGTCTTGAAGCCAGTCAACGCTGAGGATGAAGGCTAACAAGTCAGCAGCAGGAGTTGTGCTAAGTGCAGCCATGGAAGGCCATGCTTCCCGCAGTATGGATCTTCTTTTACGAGATAAAGCGGAGCATTCGCAAAGAATATGCCCCACTGTTTCATCGTCGTCCTTGCAGCCTCTACAAAGAGGACTGCTCGAAATTTTATTCGGTGCATGTGCTTATTAAAGCGACCGTGCCCTGTAAGGACCTCTGTGAGAAGTTTAAGATTCCTCCTTGAAAGTCTTAGGAGATAATTGGCCAGCTCAGTGGATGGCTTGGGGATAAGATTTCTCGTTTGTTTGCAGTAAGTTGAAGTGTTCCAGCTGCTGAAGAATTTCTCAAAAGTAATTCTGTGGATTATGTTGTGAAAAACAGTTTTTGATAGGGGCAACATTGGTTCTGGACCATAGGGTCGAACTGACGAGCCTTGTTTAGCAAGGTTATCTGCACAGATGTTGTCTTCATTTCCATTGTGCCCTCTTACCCAAATAAGTTCCACAACGTTGTGTTGAGATATGTTTGACAATGCAAGGTGACAGAGTTCGACAAGCCTACATGTGAATTTGCATCCACTTAGGCTGCGAAGAGCAGCTTTACTGTCTGTATATATCTTTATATTTCTATTCATAAATTTGCGTTCTTTGATCAATGTCGCGGAATGCAAAATTGCAAAGATCTCTGTTTGGAAGACGCTGGGGTACTGTCCTAACATACAAGTTCATTTGGTCTGAAAAAATACCAGAACCAGAACCTTTTCCTTTCTTGGAGCCGTCAGTAAATATTTTAATATCAGAGGCTGAGGATATCTGACCATCTAATTTGATTTGATAAGATTTATCAAAGTAGAATTTTGGAAGAATGGAGTCGGTACTCATCTCTAGGAGAGGAGCTCCCGATGTTGCCTCCCTTAAGATGAAGCAATGCCTGGTATTAGCTCCAATTTTAGGATACAAATCTAAGTGTAGAAGGCGAAGAGTTCCCTTCGTAGCAACCTCCTCTAGGTGAAGATTAAGAGGGGTAAGACGTAGAAGGACTTCCATCGCTGCTGTTGGAGTTGTGCGCATGGCACCTGTAATTGCTAAACATGATAACCGTTGTATATGTTCTAGTTTTGATCGTGCAGTTAATTGTCTGACTCTAGGCCACCAAATAAATGCACCATAGGATATCATTGGCCTAATAATAGCAGTGTAGAGCCATAAGGTAGGCTTTGGGCTAAGACTCCAAGTTTGACCTAAGGTTCGATGACATTGCCAAAAGGCTATACAGGCTTTTTCAACTTTGAAGTTCAGGTGTAAACTCCAGTTGAGTTTGCTGTCAAGTATGATGCCCAGGTACTTGACGAACTTAGACAAACTTAGTGTTTGGTTGAAGATTTTTGGCATAATCAGTGTGCCAATCTTTCGTTTCCTTGTGAAAAGGACTACTTCCGTCTTGGTTGGGTTGACCAAAAGAGAATGTTCTATACACCAGTGTTCAGTGAGTTTGAGAGCATCACCTGCTATACAGGCAAGAGTGACTGTACATCAATCTAGGATGATGAACGCAGGGAATTATCAATTGAAGGTTCGAGAAATTGCTAAGACTGTAAACATCTCGATAGACTTCATCCACTACATTTTATGTGATGTTTTGGGTATGTGAAAGCTGACTGTCTGCTGGATGCCGCATTCTTTTGAACATTTCTCAAGAGTAAAAATAAAAATAAAGTGGCAAGAGACCAAATATCTTGATTTGAGAACATCTCGGCGCTGAAATGTCCATCATCATCAAGTTGAAATTTACATGGAAAGTTACATTTTTACTTACTTGTGCAAAGGCTTGTCAGGATTGCTTCGCTCAAATGTCTTCTATGAGTTTTCTCCACTCGTTCCGGTTGCCTACTAGCCCGTGTGCTCTTCTGGTTGTTATTTTGTTTTTGGTTATTATCTTTTGTATCACATCGTTCCATGTTTTCTGTGGTCTGCCACGGTTTCTTTTTCATGTTGTTCTAGCTTTCAATATTTATTTTACTTTTCTTTTATCCTCGAGTCGAATTAGATGTCCATACCACCTCAATTATTTCTGCTCTATCTTCTTCATTACTGACTGCACTTTTCGCTTCAAATTTTGTCTAGTTTTATTATTCCCTCTATAGCTTGGACATTTCATTTCTACCGCTGTGATTTTACTTGATTGTCTTTTATTTAGTACCCAGGTTTCTGAACTGTACAGCAGCATTGGTAGTATTATTGTCTTGTACATGATCAGCTTCGTTCTTTTGTTCACTGTTTTGTGCTTTAATAGTGCCTTGCAAATCAAATGGTAAGTTCTTCTGTTGCCTGTATCCTGCTATTCATCTCATCTCCGTACCCTCCTCTATTTTCGTTTATATATCCTAGATATCTAAAGCTTTGAACTTGTTTATTTTTATTATCTATTTGTATTTTCAATTGTTTTTTTTCTTTTGCTATTATTATTACCTTTGTTTTGTTAGCATTTATTTTCATATTTGCTTTGAGTAGTTCTTCGTTCCATATCTTAAAGTTCTCTTGCAGATTTTTCTCTGTAATAATAATAATAATAATAATAATAATAATAATAATAGTCGGAGAGCTGGCGACGGTTTTTCTGATGTATCTACGTAAGGCAAAATGTCAGCTTGTTGTATATATATGTATACAATTATTAACAATCTATACGATATATAAAAAAATATAATAATTCGAATAATAAAAACATATATTCGCGAAGATTGGCATGTCGTCGGCAAGAATACACTCAGCAATTTCTATTTGTTTTAAATTTGAATATCCTATGCCAGTTTTTATTGTTCTTTTGTTTGCTTCAATAATAATGTCATCCATGTATAGTATGAACAATAAAGGACTTAGTGTTCCTTCTTGTCTTAATCCTCCACCTGCTTCGAATTATTCTGATAATAAGCTAGCGGTTCGTACTTAATTTATGTTATCTTCATATATATTTTGAATTCCTTCTAGTAGTTTCTGCCGTATATTTCTTCTTTTAACACAACTGATCTCTGTTGACTCTATCGAAAGCTTTTTCAAGGTCTATAGAGCATGCTAAGATTTCTTTGCTGTGTCTTAGTGTTTTTCCGTTATCTGTCGAATTATAAATACATGGTCTTAGGTGCTGTGCTCTCTCCTAACTTCGCTTTGAATATCCTCAATCTTTTCTTCTACTAGCTTGCTTGGTCTACTTTCAAGTATCGTTCCGTACACTTTTACTGCAGTGCATAAGAGTAAGATCCCTCGATAATTGCAACAGTCATGGCTGTCTCGTTTTGTATATTGGCAGTATGATTATTTTTTAGCTCATTTTTTTAGCGCATTTTTAGCGCATTTTTTGGAAAAAAGCGCTATTATATTCACTTTGGCTGTCTGGCTGACTGGCTGGCTGGCGTGACGCTGAGTTCTCAGCAACTATACTATTTACAGACTTGAAACTGGTACTAAATAAAAGCTGCTATTCCGTAGGTTTGCACAAATTGCTTTAATTAAAGCTCAGTGATTATGGAAGATTGAATTATTCAATTACTTGTTTCAAGTGAAACAATGCTCATAGATATATATGACATAAGGGATATGGCAACTAAAATTTATTAAAGTAGATAAAAATTTAGTTACAACTTTCGCCGCAGTTGTCACTATTATTATGTACAGTTGTCAAATCTGTCCGGGATTCATTCAATGACTTGTTTGACGCGAATTTGAAGCTTATTAGAATGAATTATTATTATTGGATGAAAATTTGTTTATCCTTGGTGTATTTTTTTTAATATAGCTTTGATAAAGATCAAATTATCATTTTAAGGTACAGCACTTGACCTTCCGTCAGTCAATAACTAAACAATGAAAATTAAAAGGTATTTTTCAGTTTGTACATGCATAAATTATGTACCTATCAAATAGTCAACTTGAAACTAGTACTAAATGGAGACTGCTGTCTCGTAAGTTTGCCCAAACTGCTTGATTTCAAGCTCAGTAACTGTGAGAGATGGTAATTTGCGAAATCTCTGAAGTAACAAGCATTCATGAGCTGTCAAAAATGCGCTTTCATCATCTAGATGATTCTTCCATTTTTTGTAAAAAAGCGCTATTATATTCACTTTGGCTGTCTGGCTGGCTGGCGTGACGATGAGTTCTCAGCAACTATACTATTTATAGACTTGAAACTAGTACTAAATAAAAGCTGCTGTTTGGTAGGTTTGCACAAATTGCTTTAATTCAAGCTCAGTGATTGTGGAAGATTCAATTATTCAATTACTTGTTTCAAGTAAAACAATGCCCATAGATATATATGACATTAGCGATATGGCAACTAAAATTTATTAGAGTAGATAAAAATTTAGTTACAACTTTAGCTGCGCGTGTCACTATTATCATGTACAGTTGTCAAATCTGTCCGGGATTCATTCAATGACTTTTTTGACGCGAATTTAAAGCTTATTAGAATGAAATATTATTATTGGATGAAAATTTGTCCACTTTTGGAGTTTTTTTCATATAGCTTTGATAAAGATCAAATTATCATTTTAAGGTACAGCACTTGACCTCCCGTCAGTCAATAACTAAACAATGAAGATTAAAAGGTGTCTTTGAGTTTGTACATGCATAAATTATGTACCTATCAAATAGTCAACTTGAAACTAGTACGGAATGGAAGCTGCTGCTTCGTAAGTTTGCCCAAACTGCTTGATTTCAAGCTCAGTCTGTATCCTTTCTTAGTATTGTCCCATTTCTGTCTTATGATTGTTTGATATGTTGTTCTTTTTCTTTTCTCGAATTCTTAGCTACTTTATAGGAGAATTTATTTTCTTCAGTTATTATTCACACATTCTCCGAAATCCTCTCATTGTTGTTGTTTAGCATTTTTAATCATCCTCTTGTTATTTTCCTTTGCTCTTTGTTATTCTCAAAATTTTCGTGCGTTTTATTACAGAGATATGTTCTCCATTTTTTTTTTTTTTTTTTTAATCTGTTGATTTCTTCTTCTATTTCTTGGCTTCACAGACTTGTTTGTTTTTTGTTCCGGCTGTTTTTGTAGGTACCACAACTGTTTTTTGCTGCTCCGCTCAATATATCTTCAAGAGTTTTTCATATGGTTTCTACATCCCAGTTTCTATATTCTCCTTATTTCATTATTTATTCTTGTAGTAGTTCATTGTCTTTTTCCTTAACTATTTCCTGCTTGAGCTTGTCAATTTTTGTTACTTTTTTTTTGGTTTTTATATTACTTTCTATCCTTGTTATCTCTATATTATTTATCTTCTTCATTTTACCTTTCAAGAGAAAGTGGTCGCTGTCTATTTCGTATCTCCTTTTTACTCGTGTATCTTTTATTAAATGCTTGCTTTTAGGTTCCATTAAGTAATCGCTAAAAGATCTCTCGTTTTCACTCGCTACCTCTCTAGTGTATTTGTGTATCTCTCTGTGTTGGAATAGGGTGTTCATGATAGCAATTTTTGGATTAATATGAGTAAATCAACGTTCATCACCAGAAACGATGCTGTATACGTTTTTGAAGTTGCCTGCGTTTATTCGTTCAACAGATTAGCGCAAAATTAATTTTCTTACACACAATTCTTCATGCAAAATTATTTGAATTTAGGTCTTTGTTATCCCCAATCTCGTGATATGTCACATGTCGATCTTCGTTGATGAGCTTGCGCATGGCATTGACGTTCTCCAAATAAAGAGAGAAATTGGATGTGATGTTTGTCAGTGTAATCTCAATTTGATTTGTCAGCTTTGCACCCGTAAGGTGTCACATATCTGGAGGAATAGCTGAGTGATTATTAGTAACTTCTCTTATACTTTACTTCAAATTTCTGTTTAAATCTGTCCCAAAAACAGACAGGAACTAGATGTGAAATTTATCAGTATAACCACAATTCGATGAATTAATAAAGGACATGAGGTGTCATAACTGTTTAATATGAACTTTTCTTTGATTTGAAAACCTATTTTTCTGTTTATTTGTCTCAATTTGATTAGCCAATTTTGCACTGAGTGTGCATAGCTGACTGATTGCTACTAGCTTTTCTCTAAACTACATATATATCTAATTTATACCCTTATCTTCCCTTAATAGTATGATAATTTAGAAGTGCAGTTTATCAATGTAACCTGAAATTGATATGTCAATGACTTAAACAACAGCTGACTGATTATTGCCAACTTCCCTCTGAATTTTGCATCTCGAATAGAGAAGTAAAGTTTATTAAGAAGTGAGTAACTAGTCAGCTATCTCCTAGCTCATATGAGAGCTTGTGGGCTGCTTTAGGAATTTGATTGGACTCTAAGCTTGTCAAGTAGGTTGTGAAGTGAAGAAATAGTTAACAATTACCAACAGAGGCGAGTTTCCGTGAGGAAATTGAATTAGGATAGTTTAATTATTGTTTAGTAATGACTTGAATTTAGTTCTCAAATATTTTTTCGCAACAGAAGTTTGTTTTCTGGAAGAATAGTTTCATGAGAGCTAGAAAACGTAACTCTTATACGGAAATATAAAATTCTATTGTATCTTCTATCGAAAGGAAAACAGAATCATTATAGTCCAACTTTTGACTCAAATACAACTTAAATTGATCGTGATTCTTAAATTTAGGTCAAAATACAGATGTGAAGCACTGGAAATTTCATTACTGAAAGGGTGATGATCCTTTAGAAAATTTTACATCAAATATTCAAGTTATATAGTTCCAGAATGGAACTGCGTATTATGCAGTGTGAATTTAGCATCAAGACAGCGGTTGTCACATTTTTGTGTCATAAAAATGCTCATGTGAATATTTAAGTGAGCTTGCTACATAAATTTATTCAGCACCTCGCAGAATCCTTATGCTGAATAATTATGAATAAACAGATTTGTTCCTAAATAATATTCATAATAATCTTTTGAAACTTAGTAGCAAGAAACTCAAGGAATCCGAATTCAAATCTTATTTAAATATATTGCAGTGCTAGCTTGAGATCTTGGCTTATAAATAGGGTCTGTTTCTTAGAATCTTCTTCCATAATTCACGCCGTGTCTTTCGGCGAAAAAATGCTGAAAACGTTTAAAATACTCAGCCGTTTGTCTCCTCGAAAAACCTACACTGTTTCCAAGTTGATATAAAAAATAGTCACAGAGGAAAAACCTCTGAGTGAGATTCTCTTTGATAATCTGACCAGTTCCGTTCGGAATAGGGATGTTGAGAGTTTATACCTACAGAAGAGGGTTTATTCTGTCATTGGTAGGACAGACGAACGCCTGATTAAGATAGGATAAAATGAATTGAATACAGGATTGACAATTTTGTATTTGCTGGAATACGGAGGTGAATTATTAATTTTTTTTATTTTATTTTCGATTAAATTTATTTACCCTATTTCAAGTCGTTCAGATTTCATGAAGTGTTTAGTTATTAAGTAATTCCTGCTTACAAGTAAATATTGTCCTATTTGATTGCGCTAATGCTTTTTACGTCATGATAATCTTTTAAATTCTTCTGAGTTTCAGTTTGGAACCAACCCAACTGAGAAAAGTACATTACACTTCTCGTGCAATAAAAATCGTTTGCGATGATATGAGCTTGTGTGATTGTAACCCAGTGTAATAAAAACAACGCTGTAAGCTGTCAGCAGCAGGCGCTCGATTGATCGTAGCGCGCGCGCGATTTTCCATTGTTTTACATGTGAATTACATCAAAACGACCCCAGATCAAAAGTGTTTCAGGCCTCCAGATTACTATAAAAAATATCCGCTTCTGTACTCATTTTTCGATAGAAAGGCCGGTTGTAAATCAAACGAATTGATAAAATCGGGAAAAAATATATGGTGTTAACACTATATTCGTTTTTTGATAGTTCAGATTCATGGTTATGTCTTTTGTGGTCGACGAATCTGAAATGAATCACAATATTTATTATGTATCATCCAATTTCTGTAAGAGCATGGAATTCACTAAAACAAGGACAGATAAAATAGTTTTAGTCACTATTTCACCTCGAAATGACAACAGGTACATTTTGCAAGTGTAGACTGATGAATAGTTATTCCACTATACTTTTGAATAACGAAAACATATTTTTGAGTTCTATTAACCAATAATGTACTTTCGTTTGGAAGAACTGTACTTGCTTTATGCATGGGAGAAACAATGTCCTTTCTACACCACTATGAATAATTAGGTTGCGGATTTCAAATGATGAGCAATGCGCTAAGATATCTGCCTCTGTATCGACCTCAAAGAATGTTGATGCTGTACGTGAAATGATTTTGAAAGATCGACGAATTGAGCTGCAATATATAGCAGAGACTCCAGATATTTCATACGTACGTGCTTCACTCATTGTTCCTTCTAATTTAGATGTGAAAAAATGTATGTACAATGACCGAAAACGACTTAGAGTCACCTGAAAGTTTACTTGTAGTAGTCTTGAAGACTTTTTGGACCGAATGTTGGCTGTGGATAGAACTTGGGCTCTTATTTATGATCTAGAAACAAAAAAACGCTTGGAAAAGGAGGTATATACAGACTCATTTGGGCCCAAAATTAATCGCGCCCAGAAATCAGCAGGAGAAGTACTTCCTTCCATTTTTTAGAACAATTATCAAATATACTATGTAAATAAGTAGCAGAAGGGAATTAGAGTGGCTTGAAGCTATTATTCCTCATTATAAACTGAAGTTTGCAAGAATATTTTGAAGGAAATCCGGAGGAAAGTGTCTAGAAATATACTGTTCTTGCAAGTTGATATATAGTCGTCTTGAAAGAAATTCGACCAATTTTTTTGATCAAATGATGATTATAACAATGTTGTCAGGATTAGAATTAAAAAAAGCAAGCTCTGTCATTTGAAAATAACTAGAAATTCAAGTTTACAAAATAAAAGAAAGCATTCGTAACTAAAACTATTTTACACTTAGTAATAATTTGCAGCTCATATTCATTTTCTAGAATATTTATGTAGTACTAAATTTATTTTGACCTCCAACTTGTTTAATCTTCGAACTGACCTGCCCGACTGCACGATGCGGTTCCTTATTCTAGACCTATGTTTATCTGCAGTGGCCTTAAAGTGTTCTACCGCAAATTGAGAGGTTGTTAGAATTTATTTCGAATGTTCCAGATCTTAATTATTGTCGATAATGTACTGTAGTGCACATTTATTTCCCAAAGAAACGCCAAACATGAATATCTGCATGAAAAGCTATCAGTTAAATGAATTCCTGACTGTCTGAAACAAAAACGACTTGGCTACTACATTCAAGTAAATTTGAAATCGTTTTAATAAGCTTTTAAACCTAATGCTGACTAGAGATGAAGCTCAGGTACTTTATTTTGATCCACAAACTAAGAAATAATAGAAAAAGTAGAAAAAAAGGCTTTGCGAGTTCGGATCAAAGCAAAAAAAGTCCTTGCTTTCATTTTATGAGAATAAAGATGTATAACTTCTAATAAATTTCTTATAGTGAGGCAAAACAGTGACTAGAGAATATTAGTGTTAATAATTGACTATAGTTCACATGTATGCTCTGAAGAAACGCCAAGAAAAAATACTTGTACGGAAAATTATTAGTTAAATGGATGCCTGAATGTCCGAACCAGAAACGAATGAGAATTACAACATTCAAGTAGATTTGTGGTCGTCTTGAGGACTTTTCAAACCAAATTGTGACTATGGATGAAACTTGGTTACTTTATTAAGATTTAGAGACTAATTAACAGTTGATAAAGTGAAGATATTGTAATGTTTATTGCTTTTAAAGAATCTTTTATTCACTATTTAATAAATGAAAAAAAAAATTGGAGCTTTATTCTTCGTTATAACACTAAAACAAACACTATACAATTTATTTCTCACTCACTATTAATAAACCTCAACTACAAAGCCACCAATATTTATTTTGACAACTTATTTATTTATCACACTCTGAATATTTCACTATTCACTATTCATTCAGTCAGGTTGTTCGCCCTTATACGTTATTCTTGAATGTCGCTTGGCGCGACATAAAGAGATCACAGACTTCGCCCAGACAACAGGAACGGATTCCGGGCCTATTTTATTTTTACGAATTATGACACCTTCGCACGTTACAATATATTGACTCCCTTCGATCTAGACTTCTACTTTTTGAGGACAGCGATGAAATACTTCTCAAATATTCCTTCAAATGTTCATCATTGACTGTAATTCGCATATTCATTCTGAGAAAATGCCAAGGAAAAACGCCTGTATGAAAAATTATCAACTAAATAGATTCCTGAATGTCTGAACCAAATGCAATTGAGAACTACAACATTCAAGTCAATTTATAGTTGTTTTGGGCTTAATGGTAACTACAAATGAAACTTGCTTACTTTATTATGATTCAAAAATCAGACAATAGTAGAAAAAGTAGATTCATGCTGGCTCTGATCGACCCAAGAAGTTTCGCGTACAGAATATATCAAAAAAAATTCCTGCTCCCAATTTTCGGGAATAATGGTAGAATACTCCTTAAAGACTTCTTACAGCAGGTCAAAACAGTGACTGAAGAATAATGCTGGTCATTGACTGTAGTTCGCATAGGTCCTCTGAGGAAGCGCCAAGAAAAAATACTGGTATGAAAAATCAACAGCCAAGCTGATTTCTGAACGTTTTGGACGGAATGGTCACTATGAATAAAATTTGAATATGCCGATATGATCCAGGAACTCAGTAACATTATAAAAAGTGGGAACATACTGGCTCTGTTCGATCCAAGGACCTTCGCGTACAAAATACATCGGGGAAAATTTCTGCTTCCAATTTTTAGGAGCAACGGTGAAAACTTCTTATTGATTTCTTAGAGCATATCAAAACAGTTCATCATTGACTGTAGTTTGTTTATGAATTCTAAGGAAACGTCAAGGAAAAACGCCAAGGAAAAATATTCAAGTCAATTTTTCAGTTGTTTTGAAGACTTCTTGGACCAAATGGTAGACAGAGAGCTGGCAACATAAAAATGCAAGGTATAAGGATCATTGAACATTTATTGCTTAAGGTGAAACATCACCCGGAAATACTAGCTATCTCTGTCTAGTCTAATCTTGTTTTAGAGTAAGTGAGGCTTATGGAAGGTCAGTGATGACAGCGGGATACACAAGAATTCAAATTTGACATTTCAGAAGAAAAACATTTTATAGAGAAATTTACTGAAATTAATGCTCGCATTCAAAATCATTTTTCAAAGACATAAATTTTAATGAAATTATTCATAATGAAAATATGAAATTATGATATAAAAATGTCCCAAAATTCACGCAAGAACTAATTTCGATAGTAACATGTTTTAAATAAAAAATTATGATTTTTTTATTGAATCATAAAGGATAAGGTAAAGTAAAGGGTTATCTAATTTTGATAGAAAACTGGCTTTAAATTGAAAATTATGAATTTTTTATTGAACCGTAAAGTATACAGTACAAGGATTATGTATGGAATATTATATAGAGCAAATGATCTCCACGACTTTGTTGGCACATACAGACTCCTGATTATTATGTCGCCTTAGCGAGCACCATTAAATGTTTTTGCCTGATGATCAGTTGTTTTTTCAAAGAAGAATTGCTCGATGCTACCTTCAGCTCAAAATGTGCAACTGTAACACCTATTACATTTTCATAGTTGTGTATTGCTACTTGCTCATGACTCTTACCCCATTCCGTAGCGCTAGTAGATAGATTTCGAACATATGGTATGTTTTCTATTAGGGGTCCGACAGGCAGTTTTTGCTTACAAACTAGACCAAAATTTGAAGCTGTTAGTCTATGTTTTCTTTAAAATATTTACCCTTGATGTATTCACTAAAAAGTTAATACTTGTAATTCATTTGAAGGTGAATATCTCGGGCCTTAGAGCATTGCAGATTCGGATCAAGTATTATTATTTGTAGAATGACAGATCCCAATAATAATTGATGGACATAAATAGAATATTCTGTCGCTTTCTTGAGAAATATGATATTGATAACTTGAAATTCTCATCTGAACACTTCCAGCTATAGTAGTATTTAGAAATCTAGAAGAGATAAGTTTTACAAAATTAGATTTGAAGATTGATTTTTAATGTATTTATCCAATGAACTTACTGTAACATTGTAAGTCAGATTTGTCAAATATCCTAGAATCCGAACCATTTTTCTTACTAGTGTGACAAGATCGGTAAAACTACACACACAGCCAGAAGCAGATATTCAAAAAGGTTTTTGTCACTAAAATCAGTCATAGGCTATTTATTCTCTAATGCAGGGGCCACACTAATGTCTAATGCCGTGAAGTAATGCGTTATGTGACCATTGACATATTGTCATTGACAATGTGTTCATTATTGAATAACGCCTTAATTAATGACATTATACGTAAGTGCGGCCCCAGCATAATGAATAAATACATGATAAAATTAATCTTTGACACTTGTCATGTAGTACAAAATTTAGATTCTAGATAGCGCCATAGAACAAATCAACTAGTAAAAAGACATATTTACACTACTAAAATAAATAGAAAAGAAATTGAAGAATATTTTCCTAAATTATTATTTTGAAATATACAGCCACTGAAACTCTAGAAAATATTGTAAAAAATTGCTCATAATTTTTAGATATAATAAATATATTTCTTTTTGTTCATTTGACGTTTCTTCATAACAAAATCTATGATTTGAACAAAAAAAAAATAATATCTCGAAAACTAGGATTCTCACGATTCTCAAAAAAATATATTATCTCCAAGAAATAATTGGCCATGGAATATAATTACTTTTGTCTTAATTAACCTTGCAGGGAATAAAAAAGTGTGAATGGACATCAGAGAAGTACCCAAAATATCGAGAATTTTGAGCCCAAAATCCAGTGACCGATGTCAAAAAAAATTAATTATTCAAATATATATAATTTTTGAATACAAAACTTTGATTTTCCTCCAATTTTCAATACTTTCAGAAGTGCACAGAAAGAGTTATATACGGAATAATAAACAATAAAAATCGATAATTTTTGCACAGCACTCTGAAGAATAATGTCATCTATAAGTCTACCAAATTTTGTCCCAAAAAACTGGATAATCTCTGAGAAATTAATATTTTCAGCACAAATTTTTTTTTTTCTCAAAATTGTCAGGTTCAATATTCGTGAAAATTTTTATATGATAACTGCAAGTATAGCGCCTAGTATATATATTTTTCCCAGATAAGTTGTTATCAAAGTCTCTGAGATATAGGATTTGCATGCTAATTTTATACGTTAGCACTAATTTTATACGGATTTATTACAGACATAATGAAACTTTGACAAATTATCTAATTTTTAATATACACGCCACTAAAAACTTTGTTAATTTATTATAAGAAAGTATTTATCAAACATATTGCTACAAGATTCATCAATTCAAATTTCGCGTTAAAATAGTACTTCCGAGTGATGTTTCACCTTAATAGGTTGTATTACCGCTCTCAAACACTGAATGACGTCTGCCTGCGCGCATAGATAGAGCTTAGAGATAAAAATTATAGGAATGGTTAGTATTTGTTGCTACGAAACGCGGAATATTATTTGTAGAGGATACTGTGGAAGATAAAGGGCTGGCAGACGGCAACAGAGTGGCGGTAACTGTTGTGAAAGAAAAAATGATAGGGCTCATTATTTTAAATTATTGGTAATAATTGCTCAACTGTCAACGAAACCATATGCCAAATTTCACAGGATAAAACGGAAGATAACATAACATCAAGGCAGACCGTGAGGAAGAGCGCGCGGTCTCGATCGCGCTTAACAAATTTGTTCTGTACGATACGTTACTATATAAGATATGTTATTTTATTATATGATGTCAGCGATTGGATAACAATAATGAAATAAATGCAAGCCTGTTATGTCCAAGGAACTTCACGTTTGGCATAAAACAAAAAAAGTTCTTGTTTTATTTTTTTTTGGGAGGCGGTAGAATTATTCTCGTAAATTACTTATACCAGGGTAAGTCAGTAATTAGAGAATATTATTCTCCATTATTATTACAAATTTACAAGAATATTCCATTCGTAGTATTTATAACAAGGTTAACAATGCTAAATCGCCATAGAAACGGTGCATATCAGTATTTGGACGTATAGAAATACCATCGGGTATTACACTAGTGATCAAAGTGAGTATTTTACTCAAAGATGTATACCTCTAATTTGTGCTTTCTCCGTATTTAATGGAATATTTTTCTGAATATCTTCATCAATTTTATCTTCTGATCTATCACCAAACCTTTCTGAACTAGTTTTCATATCAAGACGCAATATATTTCTCTATTATTCGTCAAAGAAAATACAATAAATTCTAATTTTCCAGTTTGACAGAAGTTTGTTTACTCGTTCCTATGAAAATTACGTGAGTTGTAACTAGATTCATAGAAAACTAATTTAAAAAATAATAATGGTTTGACTCCTGGAATAGTCCTCCATATACCATTTGTAGTTAAAGTATTATAGACTATTTTTGTGGTGCAATCACTCATGTTTATTGTGCTTGTGAATACCACTCGTGCTGCACACTCGTGGTATTCAAACGCAAGCCCAATAAACATTCGTGATAGCATCACAAAAATAATCGATAATATTCCAACTACTTATGGTATAATAAATGAATATTCCTAAGAAACGACGGAGGAGTGTCTGATGTTTTGTTATTGTCGCAAAACAACTGATTCGCTTATAACTATTTGTTATCATCAAATGTAGCTGATCTAGATCCTTCGAACTGTCATCTGGAAAGTTACATATTTCGTTCAAATGAAGAGATAACAATCTTTATCAGTTTGTTCTGCAGTCCAGAACAAAGAATAATTTTTGTGTTAAGTCCAGAGTCAGCTTAAACGTTGTATTTGACATTTTTAAGGCATTCTTTGTTAATGGATGAATAGTTCTGTAATTCTATATTATCGACAATAAATAAAATGCGTGAATGTCAAACACTGTCAAAATAGTAAACTAAGCATGAGGAGATTTCAGCATTATCAATGCAGCAATTTGAAATTAATCCATTATAATTGGAATCCAGAGAGCTGTTGGACGTAGTCTAACTTCATAAAGCGAATTCCTAAGTGGTGGATGTCCACATTATATCAGTTAAATAGAACGCTTGCCTAGGACGAGTGAGAGTCATGAACTCTAAGCCCATTTTTGGTAATTTTCACGACGTTTTGAGCCAAATAGTGATTAAAGATGAAACTTGGATCCATCATCATGATGAACGTACTTGTTCTACTTGGTTCAAAAGATTTCGCAAATACCAGTCAGCAAGAAAAATTTTGTCTCTCTATTTTTAGGATAAAGATCAGGTATTTCTTACAGACTGCGTGCAAATGAGCGGAATAGTAACTGGAGAACATTTGTCTTTACTATTAATTGGAGCTAGCAGAAATATTCTAATAGATCGCTCAAAAAGGTGTCAAAAGAGGTGCTGATTTTGTAAGACAATGAGCCTGCTCATAAGTTGTTTCCTACTTATTTTGAAAGGGTTTAGCTGTATTTTTGGATCAAATGATGACTATGGATGAAATTTGTGTTCATGACTCTTGGGATAAAAACAGGCAATTAGCTCCACATCTCTTATAGTTGAGCAAAGCAGAGAATTACCAATATTATTGTCCATTATTGACTGAAGCTCACGGATAATTTTGGAGAAAAATGTTTAAAGGGAGGTTGTTTACGCAAGACAATGTGCCTGCCTATAAATCACTCTCAATTCCACAAGGAATCAACTAATAGGGCTTTGAATTGATTGATTATCTCATTTATCCACATAATTTAGCAAAATCGAACTGATATCTAATCCCGAAGCTGAAAAACATTCGAGAGGACGTAATTTTGTTCAAAAATCGACGAATGGGGATAAAAAATATGCCAAAAACTAAATATTTCACACTAACATGTTAATTACATCGTCCATTCTAATTTAGGGATAAAAAACTATCAGATAAATGTCTGAACACTGGCCACAAATTATTGAAAATCACAACATCCATTTCAAAGACTTTTAAAATCGAATAAAGACTATGGATGAGTCTTGAGTTCATTATTATGATCCAGAGACAATAAATGAATGGAATCGTGCTGATTTTGCGTGACATAAAAGTTTCGCGTGCAGAAATCAACAAATGTAATTTTTTGACACAAAGATGGGATACTATTCATACATTATTTTCAGTAAGACAAAAATGAAACTGGAGTATACTACTACTCATAATCCACTGAAATTCACTAGAATTGTTGGGGAAAATTCCGAAAAAAGTATTTGAAAGTATACTGCTTTTACAAGATAATGCGCTAGCTCACAAGTTGATTTTTTGCTGTTCTTGTAGGGATTAATTTGACTTTTTGGATCAAACGATGACTCTTGTTGAAAATTGAGTTAACCATCCTAATCCAAAGACAAGGAAATGGTCAGAAGAGGTGAAACATGTAGGTTTTCCATGACCCAGAAAGTTTGGTAAAAAGAAATCAGCAGGAAAAGTTTATACCTTCATTTTTTAGGAGAAAGTTGGGTTAATTTTTGCAGATCACTTACGAAAGAGCAGAAAAATGATTGGATAATAATTACTTTTATTATTAATTGAAGTTCTACGCTATAATTTATAAAAACGCTGGGGAAACAGTATTTAAAGGGGTGCTGTTCCAATCTGCACTCAAGTCATCCTAGTTTTGCAAGAAATCTATCAAATGGGCCTTGAACTGACTGATCATCCTTCATATTACACAATCGGACTCCAATTTATTTCATGAACTGGGAAAATACTCAAGAAGACACAAATTTGGTTCTAAAATTTACAAATAGGACTGAAACATATAATAGAGACTCTTATTATAAAAAATCTGTCGTGAACATCACGTGACTTACTTGTACATCATTGGATGAATATATAATACGATGTAATTTTGTGTTTGATCATATATATCATTGGATATATATAATCAAACACAAAATCTCATCGTTCCACAGTTAATCGTTTTGGATTTACCCAAAAGATTCTAAAAATTGGTCAAGTAAAATGCGCTTTCAGCCAAGTCGGTTGCTATGGAAACAGTAGGCCATTATTCTTACATTACAACATTCCTAAATACTGATTTCCAAAATTCTACGACTACCAACAGATCTGAATTTATGCGCAAAATTAAAAAATAAATTCCTACTGAAATGCATTTCCGGTTCAGTCTATTGTTATGAAAATAGTAGGCAATCATTCAGATGCTACAGTAAACTTAAATACTGAATTTCAATATTCTACACGTGATCGTTTCGAATTTATGCGAAAAATTCCAAAAGACTGTCAAGTAAGTAAAGTGAACTTCCGGCTCGGTGGATCTCAATAAAAATAGGGTAAGAGCATCTAGACGGCATATTCGTCCTAAATACTGAATTCTAACAATCTACGTTCAATCGTTTTGGATTTATGCAGAAAATTCGAAAAATGTTTTGAATAAAGTGCTCTTCCGGCTTAGTCGATGTCGATAGCAATCATAATGCAAGGTGTACAACTAGATATTATTAAAGTGCCTAATACAAAATTTAAATATTCTACGACTGATTGTTTAGAATTTATGCGGAAAATTCAAAAAGTCTGTCATATAAAGTGCACTTCCGGCTCAGCCGGTTGTTACAAAAATAGAAGATGACCATTTAGATGCCACAGCAATTTGAAATGCTAAATTCCAGTATTCTACGGCTGATCATTCTGAATTTATGCGGAAATTAAAAAAAAAGTTTTAAGTGTAGTGCACTTCCGGCTTAGCAGATCGCAATCATAATGCAAGATGTACAATAAGATGTTATAGAAGTTCTTTATATGAAATTTAAATATGCTATGGCGGATCATTCTACATTTATGCAAAAAATTCAAAAAAAAGTTTCAAGTAAAGTGCACTTCTGGCCTTACTGATTCTCACAAAAATAGCAGATAACTATTCTAATACAACACGAAGTTCAAATACCGAATTTCAACATCCTACAGTTGATCATTCTGGATTTATTAGAGAAATTCGAAAATAGTTTCAAGTAAAGTGCACTTCCAGTACAGACGATTGGAACCATAATGCGAGATGCACAACTAGATTCTATACCAGTCTTAAATACAAAATTTCAACATTATACGTTCAACCAGTTTTGAGAATTGCGAGCTACGCACGAACGCACGCACGCACGCACGAACATACGTACCGACATCAAGCCAAAAATAGTCAAAATGGATTCAGGGATGCTCAAAACGGATATTTTCATCAAAATCTCGATAGGTGAATTTTGTCGGTTTCACAATACTTATTTGTTACTTTGTACAAGTAAGTAAAAAGGATTTACAACATTTTTTATCCTGATTTAGGTATAAAAACATTATCAAGTTGATTTGAAGACTTTTTGAATCAAATGTCGAATATAGATGGAGCTAGAATTCATCATGATGATCCAGAAACAAGAAACCAGCAGGCAAGCTCTTGTTTTCGTTCTCTGGATCAAATATTAGGTACTACTTATGTATTTATTGCACGTATATCATCTCTAAAAGTCTTTTACTTGACATTTGTTTCAAAATTAGTACAACCCACCCATTTTCACTCCTAACACACTCTCTTCAACATGACATTCTTAAACCCACAAACTCTTAAATAAGCACGTCCAGGACTATCAATATAGGGTAACTATTCCATTTTAACTCTTAATAACTCTGCATGATAAAATGAAAAAAATTGTTGTTTCTAATTCAAAAACCAATCTCAAATTCCGTGTGTCTATCTAGCAATCAGTGCGAACAGAATATGCGAATATGAAACAAAGAACAAGCAGCAAACAAGCCCGCTGCGATGAAATTCGATGCCTTGATGTCCTCGCTGGGCCTTATTCCTGCCGTACTATTCCTGCTACGCGATTCCTGCGCAATGACCGACAACACGACGCGCAGGCAAACAATAAAAATCCTATTACAAAATATAACATTTTCTAACGAAAATTTCCTTCAATTTATTCATGAAAATATAATTTGAAGGATGTTTCATGCGAGAAAGTTCTGAATTGATGTATTTTTGTACACAATGTATCATTGCACAGTTCACTTATTTATTCTACTTCAAGATATCTTTTGTAACTGATGTTTTCTTGGAGTATTGGAGTGACGTATCGCTTTTGACAGTGACATAAATGTGTTTTTGTTCTTTTGTATTGCTGCCTTCAGTTAGATCCAAAAATTTGTACTTTTTTGGTGGTTAAACTTATGTAAGTGGGAGTTCCAAATAAAATTGATTATTCCATTTGCGATTGCTCATGGAAATGAACAGTACCCCCCGGATCTTTAATACAGAAGATTACTCCAGTGTTTCAATCTAAAGATATGTGAAATAGTTCGTTTCGACCTCATCTAAATCGATTTTGGCTATCCTAGTGATGTATAAGTCTGCGAAAACAGAAGATATCTTGGGACGGATCCAAGAGTTCAAACATACTAGTTTGATATTATTTCGTCCTTATGATTGAATTTTACTGATTGGGGTGGGAATTTGCCAAAGATAAATTCATTGTGCTTAAATTCCAGAGGATTAAAATAAATCCAATCCAAACTTTGTGTGTTATAAATAATACCGATAATTAAATTCGAATAAATTTCAGGGGATTGAAAATAGAATGAGAGAATTTTTGATGTATGTTCTGTTTAGAGTGACATATTCTCTCTGAAAATGTCCTGCTGATAATTCCTTTTTAATTTTTCACGCGCGTTTCAATACCAGTTGCAATATTGCAAATCCTCTCTCTGATTACTCAACGCTTGATGTAAAGAAGCAAAAATACATTCGTGTTCCTCCCATTTACAAGCGTGCTTTGCATTTCATTCCAACGAACGTACTTTAGCTGAAAAAACGGCAGTCCGTGTAGTCGGGAGCTGTAATAGGATTTACAAAAATTGTCTCGTTTACAAAATGCTGCAGAATAATTGAAATGTTGACTGCGAAATATTTTTGTTGGAGGAATCACAGCGAATTTGTTTATTCCAAACGCTGGATCTGCTAATTGAATATTTTAATCTGGAAGTATTGAGGTGGGAAGAATTTTTCAGTATTTGATACTACATGCATTTATGGAATCCCTTAAAAAAATGTTTTGCCTTGTAAGTATGTAATATAATAAAAGTACCACACCTTTATATCAGGAAACAGAAACTTTGTTTGTGAGGCTCCTTTGACTGGTGATCCTGCATATTCTCACATTTTCTAGATCATCTATACCTAGTCAATATAAGATCCAGAAAGTAAGGCTTTAAATTTACTGCGAATCAACTTATCACAGTATGGAACTAAGGATTACTCAACCTTTCCCATACCATTTTTTTTTAATCTGAAACTAATCTGAATTAAGGGGCAACGTGGACATTAAAGCTCCCCTAATGCTGGGGCCACACTTACGTATAACGTCATTAATTAAGGCGTTATTCAATAATGAACACATTGTCAATGACAATATGTCAATTGTCACATAACGCCTTACTTAACGGCATTACACATTAGTGTGGCCCCAGCATAAGTCAATATTGAAGGTGGTTTGTAACAATTATACTCAAGTGCTGAAAATAGAGCCTGAAGTGTCTCTTGTCGAACTTTTGGTGTTGTTGAACATTTAGCTTTCTTGGCTTCATTCGCTTTTAGCTACCAAATACACACTGGAATTCACGATGGTTCAAATCCTGCAAAAATATCAGCTGATAAGACCTATTATTTGCTCTGAACAATTGATCACAATATTGTAACGGGCGAAAGTGTTATACTTCGTAGAAATGAAATAGGTCCTGAATACGTCCCTGTTGTCTGGGCGGAGCCTGTTATCTCTTTACGTCGCGTCAAGCGACATTCGAAAATAACGTAGAAATTTCTGAATGTTTGGTTTGCGTATATATAAGGACGAGGAGCAGTGAATAGTGAAATAGAATAAATATTCAGAGCGTGATAAATAAATAAGTTGTTGTAAATAAATATTGGTGAATTTGTAGTTGAGGATTTATAACAGTAAGTAAGACATAAATTGTATAGTGTTTGTTTAGTAATACTTCGGAGAATAAAACTTCTATTTTCCTTCCATTTATTAATTGTGATTTTTATCCAAACAATAAACAATTCTTCAAGAGCAATAAACATTACAATATGGAAGCTCATAAATGAATGTGAGTGTATGAAAACTTTACTACACTTGTTTTACTAAATAAAACATCCATGTTAATTTTCCTGTAGATAGTTTAGGGAGACTGATTAATGCTTGCAAATAGCTCTCAATAATCGGAATTGTCGTTCAGTCCCTTTGGAGGCTAGTATCAACTTCCAGAAACTCATGTTCGAATATAAGTGTGTGAAAAGTCTACTGGTCCCAAAGCTCCTGAACCTTGAGATTTCACACACTTACATGAAATTTACAAGCTTTTGGAAAGAGTCAGACGATAGTTTCGATGATTTTGTTAGCTGTAATTCATAGTTTTCTGAAAGATTTGAGATATCACAAGCTTCAATCAGTTATTCTGAACTGTTTCATTACTTTTTGAATGGTTGATGATAAACTTATTGTACTAAATCCCACAAAAAAAAATATTACTACTGTTACACACACAATACTGATTTTGAATTGGTAGCTGAGAATGAAGTTCCTTAGGTTACATATTCGATTACTATGCTTCATTAAATGCCCCAAAAAGCATGTGTTGCTATTTTTCATTCCTTAATAGTTCATTCTATCATCTGACTCCAGAAATTTGATATTGCAAAAGCAATAATATCCTCGAAAAATTGGAAGCATTCCAGGTGATTCGTTTTTATTGCTCCTGAGTATGAGATATCAGTCTCATCAACTGTAATCCTATTTTTTTTTGCAAGATTTGAGATATCACCAGTCTTATTCGGTCCTTCTAAACTGTTATAATAATTTTTGTATTGTTTAAAAGCTGATTATTAGTGTTTTGGAAGCATTAATTACTTTCTGCAAGAACTACAGTTGTTATTGTTCAATCTTTGACATCAAAAACCGGTCAGCTTGTACCAAATTATAGTAAAAGTCATACTTGATTGTAAAAAATCAGAGAAATCAACTATTGTTGTTCTATTTTACATAATACCAAATACTATTTGGTAATTGAGAGCGAGCCTCCCCGAATTACATATTCGATTACCATACTTCGTTAAATGAAATCAAAAAGCGTGTGTTACTATATTTCACTCCACAATAGTTCATTCCATCATCTGTACCAATTCACAATGTGCGTAAACCTAAGGAGTACATAACCGTAAACATGAACGTAAAATTGAACTACTGTATTTCAATGCCCGTGTTCACAATACTCTTACCTATTTCTTACGTTTATGTATTGACATAAGAGCTACGTAAACGTAATGAAAACGTAAAGTTGAGATAAATTCAACTTTGTTATGTTTACGTTCGAAACAACTAATATCGCATGCATCAACTTTTAACACATGCTTTCATCTGACAGTTGACAACATCCTGGATCAAAACATGCTTTAAATGATTGACAGGAAATTATAATAAAAAAAAAACAAAAAAAATCGAAATCAACAAAGTATTTGAAAATGACAGTCGGAGAAACCAACACAATACATCAATAACCCCAATTTGTACCAACGTAAAATGAAAAAAACACTTTATGTTCGACTGCATCATAATCATGTAGTTTATGGTTGCATTCAGTGCCCATAATGTGGCAATTAATTGGACTAGGACTTTTACTTTATATAATTGGACGGAACTGTCACTGTCAAAAAAATATCACAGAAATATATTTTTTATTGACATGAAATAAATTCAAACAATAAAATCAACATATCATTTATTATTGTAATGAATACTTATAACACAATTAGTATTGTCGCGAATATTCAGACCCGAAGATGAATTCTTCTTGTTACAAAAACATTTTTCTCAATATTTGTGATTCTTTGGCACTTGCTGCATACAGTTCTACGCTTTCTGAAGTATTCATTTATTCTTTTTTACCGTATTTATTCTTCTCTACTCTTTCTGAATTATCCATTTATTCTTTTCTATTGTATTTAATCTCTTCTACACTTTCTAAAGTACTAATTTCTTCTATTAAATTGTATTTAATATTTTTGACATCTGCAAACAAACAGCAAAAACAATTGTAACAATAGCAATACTAGCAAAGCACACCAAGTTATGCTTACCGAATTTTTGAATAGGGAAATCAAGGAATACTTTCAGAAGATATCCTGCGTCTTTAGAGCAGTCGAACATAAAGCTTTGTATGTAATTCGTACATAAACAAACTTTATAGACTCGCCTTCCTTATTAGACTCGCTCGCGCTGCTCGCTCGTCCATAACCAGCGGCTCGTCCAATAAAGTTCTATATTATATACTAATTACATAAATAGCTATTATTTTGATATTTTACGTTACGACCACTGTGAACGTACATAATTTCTTATGTTTATATTTTCACGTACTCCTTATGCTTACGCACATTGTGAATTGGCACTCTAACATCAGAAATTTGATTTTACGTATTTCAAAGTCCTTGAAAAATTAAAAATATTCCATGTAATTCGTTTTTATTTCTCCTGAATATAAGAAATCGGACTCATCAACTGTAACTCCAAATTTTTGCAATATTCAAAACATCAGTAGTTTAATTAAGTCTTTCTTAACTATTCTAATAGTTTTTGAATTGTTGTCAAGCTGATTCTCAGTACTTCGAAAGTATAAATCTGGTTTCTTCTACCATCTGGAAGAACTACAGTTATTTCACAATTTTTACATCAAAAACTGGCCAGCTTGTACCAAATTGTAGCAAACATCATACTCAATCCTGAACAAACAAAAAAATTGATTATTGTTGCCCTATTATATAAATAATGACTCCGATTTGGCAGTTGAAAGCGAACTTCTTTTGGTCTAATATCCGTTTTCTATACATTTTGAAATAGAACCATTGAAAACATTTTGCAAATCTCAATAGTGCATTTTATAATTTGACACTAAAAATTTGATTCTAAATATTATAGAAGTAATATTATCCTCAAAAAAGTGAGAAAATTACAAAATTTTATTGTTGAATGTTTTTATTTTTTATCTTCCATGGGAACTAAAGGGTGTTGAGAAAAAAGGGAGAATTTCGGTTGTAACTATTGTCCTCGGCCGTCCACTATCGGCAGAACGTTTATGTATAGTGAACCAGTATCCTTCACTCGTTGGCAACTTCTTGAAAAATTTCTGGATGAAGGCAATGCTTCTTCATGAAGACGCTGCGCTTGAAGTGCGTTTCCATTAACACGACCATGTATAAAAATCATATCGGCCATTTCAATATTGGAATAAAAAGGCATGTTTTATCACTTTTATAAAGAAACAACACCAATGTTCAAATATTCAATTTTATGATCAGTGACAATGTAGGTATTCTGGCAAAACGCCAGAATAAAATCAATCAATTTGTTATTCTACATTAATTACGTGGTTAAAATACTCATTGATATGCTTCATTGAAGATTTCGTGTCGACCAGTGGCCATAGAAATGTACTCTTCTCAAAGCATCTTCATAATTATGCGAATTCTGGAAAAATTCTTATCGATTTCGAAATGTATATGCTATAAAAACTTTAACCGTCTTTTTTACCATCCTGTATAACTATTGCACATTATTTTCCATCAACGTGCAAAAAATAGTAGTAAAAATAATTCAAATCGTAAACAAACTGAAAAACTTATAATTGTTCTATTTTTGAATAAAAAGTAGCTGTAATAGTCCATTTTGTTAATTTTAAGGTTGTTAAGAAGAGGAGTGGGGTCAAGCTGTGGTGGGAACCCTGCTCTATGCTAAATACATAGGAGAAACATTCATTGCCAACTTCAAATAAACAAAATTTCAATGATCAAAACTAATGGAAATGTTTGTTTTCGGTTGAAAATACATGATTTTGAATAATTTGGTTCCTTATTCTATTCTTTTAAAGAGCTTCCATCCGTTGGAATATTCTTTTTTCATATTTTAACAAAGCTACAATATGATATGTATAGTACGCAACGCTGTAGACATTCAGAAGTATTTTTGACATCTGACGTTTAGTAGTGTTACTGGGTTTCATAACCAAGCAAACTTATTGATGATAAATCTACATCAAAAAAATAATATCGCTGGAAGAATAAATGGGTTACTCAATTGTGTACCGTCAAGCCAGGGAAATGATGAAAAATCTTGTTTATTCTAATCACACACACTCTTCCCATTTCATCTCACGTGGCGACGTTGCCAAGCGTATGATAACTTGCTAAATTTTAGTAGCTTTTGTACAATTTTTTTGAGTAATAATTCAATTTTCTCTGAAACGACAAACAAGACTTTTTTGAAACTTGGTACAGATGTTTATAAGACATTCGTAGACATTTTGACGATTTTTTGTAATGTTTTCATTTCAGGTAGTCGAGATAATGACTTATGAATCAATGTGGAACACGCGACGTGCATTAACGCAATGTAATAACATGTCACCGAACAGCAACTTTGACATTTTTTATCTCTATAACTAGAAACAAGATTGAGTTCAAACTTTGCCAGAATATTCTTTACTAAACAAATAATATACTGTAGAAATTTAAATAAATTCTAATATACTTTGCTTTCCTTTTCAACAACCTTAATAACCTTGCATTCCCAGCCAAAAAACTTAAATATGGAGTACATAGGTAAATCTATTCTTGGGTCCTTCAATCTGCTTCAAAGTTATTGTAATTGTTCTTTCATACATTACACCGATTTTGATTCGGTAGCTGTGAGCAAATCTCTCCGGGTTTCATATTCGATTATTATACTCCGTTTAATGGAATGAAAGGAAGCAGGTGTTGCTATTTTGCATATCTCAATAGTCCATTTCATCATTTGACATCAGAAATTTGATTCTAAATATAAGAGAAGCGATAGTATCCACGGAGAACTGTAAGTGCTTCAGAAGATCCGTTTTTATTGCTCTTGAATGTAAGCTGTAGTTTATTTTTTGCAAGATTTGAAAAATCACAAATTGTATTCAGTCTTTTCGAACTGTTCTAATATTTATTGAATGGTTGAAAAGCTGATTCCCAGTACTCTGATACCTTCCGCGAGGGCTAGAGTTATTGGACATCCTTTGACATCAAAAATCGATTACCAAATTAAAGTGAGAATCACACTAAATCATGGATGAACAAAACTGAACATTTTTTTCTCTGTTTCGCATACATAATGCCGATTGTGATTGGAAGTTGAGAGCGGAGCTCCACGAATTTCATATTCGATTACTGTGCTTTGTTAAATGAAACCATGAAACTTTGTTGCTATTTTTTATATTATAATAGTCTAATGCATCAATTGATACCGAAAATTTAATTCTGGAAGTTCACAGATGCAATAATATTCCCGAAAAACTGGAACCATTCTACGTAATCCGTTTTATTGTTCCTTTGTGTAGCAAATTGGTCTCCCCTAGCTGTATTTTCTTGTTTTTTAGCGCATTTCTTGGAAAAAAGTGCTATTATATTCACTTTGGCTGTCCGGCTGGCTGGCTGACTGGTGTGACGCTGAGTTCTCAGCAACTATACTATTTACAGACTTGAAACTTGTACTAAATAAAAGCTGCTATTTCGTAGGTTTGCACAAATTGCTTCAATTCAAGCTCAGTGATTGTGGAAGATTAAATTATTCAATTACTTGTTTCAAGAGAAACAATGCCCATAGATATATATGACACTAGGGATATGGCAACTAAAATTTATTAAAGTAGATAAAAATTTAGTTACAACTTTCGCCGCGGGTGTCACTATTATTATTTACAGTTGTCAAATCTGTCCGGGATTTATTCAATGACTTGTTTGACGCGAATTTGAAGCTTATTAGAATGAATTATTATTATTGGATGAAAATTTGTTTACTTTTGGTGTATTTTTCTTATATAGCTTTGATAAAGATCAAATTATCATTTTAAGGTACAACACTTGACTTTCCGTCAGTCAATAACCAAACAATGAAGATTAAAAGGTATTTTTGAGTTTGTACATGCATAAATTATGTACCTATCAAATGGTCAATTTGAAACTAGTACTAAATGGAAGCTGCTGCTTCGTAAGTATGCCCAAACTGCTTGATTTCAAGCTTAGTAATTCTGAGAGATGGTAATTTGCGAAATTTCTGAAGTAACAAGCATTCATGAGCTGTCAAAAATGCGCTTACATAACCTAGATGATTCTTCAATTTTTTTTTTTAAGATTTGAGCAATCGTAGGTTCTAGTGAGCTTTTTTGAATTATAATGATAGTTGAAAGGTTAATTTTCAGTACATTGGCAGCATAATTCTAGTTCCGTGTACCTGCCGCGAGAACTATACTGCTATTGCGCACTCTTTGATTGATTAACATACTCGCAATTATAGTAATATCCTACTGAATCATGCATGAATAAAATTTCGCATACATATTGCTGATTCCAACTAGAAGTTGATATCAGAGCTTCCCGGATTCCATATTAAATCAATGTGCTTTGTTAAATGAAACCAAGAGAACCACGTGTTGCTGTTACTTATATTTGAATAGTCTAATGTATCATTTGATATCAGAAATTTAATTATCAAAACTTACAGATGCAATAATAACCTCAGAAAAGTAGAAAAATTTCAGGTGATCCGTTTTTATTGTTCATGAGTGTAATAAATTGTTTTTTGCAATATTTGAGAAATCAGAGATTTTAGTGAGCTTTTTTAAATAATTGATATATTTTGGATGTTTGAAGAACCGATTTTCATTACTCTGGCAGCATAATTCCAATTCCTTGTACCTCCTGGAACAATTACAGCAATTGCACATTTTTAACGTCAAAAACTGGCAAGCGTATATTAAATTTTAGTGACAATCATACTAACCATAAATAAACATAAAAAGCAACTTTTTTTGTTCTATTTCGTATACTTAATGCCGATTTTCATATCTTGCCATCAGACAATTTAATGCTACGAATAACAGAAACTAGTTTATCAATTCATAGTTTGTTGCGATTCTCTGTCGTTCTGTCTGTTCAAGTTTGTCTAGAGCCGCTGTAGCTTTTGAAAAATGTATGCCGTGATCTCTAAGCCAAGTGGAAGACATAACCAACAATACCCCGCACATTTATAAAACCTTTCATGCATCATTTGAAGCACAACAAAAGCAGTGTTACTTCATCAGCATTCATAATGCTTTTCATACTAGTATAAACCTATTCTTTCGACCTGAAACGCTTTTCTACACAACAAGGAAAATTCGCGGAGACGGATCTAGAATATGTGGATTGTTCGTCGGTTTTTCGTCCGCCCTTCGCCGTTAAAAGGTTTTTGTCGACCGCATATTGTCGTGAGGCACAAAATGAAACGATGTGATAAGCGAGATGCCACCCACAATCAGAAATAATCTCAACACGATGCCATTATCGTTGGTCATTACCGACGTTTGCTAATTTCTTTCCATTACGAATAATTGCGATATATTTTACAATTGAGGTAATCATACTTAGCTCGAGATATATAATCGGTAAATATGCAACGGAAGCTACACTACTCTCCTCCTGCCCAAAACCACATCTCTCAACCAAATAATCCACCTATTGTAACGTATTATTAATATAATAATAACATTGCTATGGTGGAAACTTCTTATTGATTAATTAAAAATGTATGACCCGGAAATTACTTCAGCGGAAGTGTAACACAAAATTTGCGTCATACCAAAGGTATCTCCCTTATATATTATATTTTGTTAATCATTCTTCTTCTTTTCGTCCGAACTTATTTCTCGCGAGATTGTGACGTCTTGATAGAAGAAACTAATTATTTTCGTTCGCTTTCGAAGCCTACGTGGAAACCTCCCTTAGCTTCAGCTCGAATATTATTTTGATTCTGGAAAATTACGTTCATAGCATTTGATGTGATTCAGACAAACAAGTCTGATTTCATTCTTCTTTTATCTGAAGAAAGAAACAGAACTTTATTTGATAAGCGGGAGTTCTCTGAGCTTCAAAACGACATATTTTGGAATGAACTTCATTATTAAATAAATTTCGTCATGTATTCTGAACAAATGTCATCAACGTTTCTTTGAATTCACAATGTGAACCGCCAAAGAGGGAAGTTATATTATTTATAGTTGCCCTTGACATCTAGGAAATAATATATGAAAAATAATAATCATCTTTATAACTCATGCCCAAATTTCAAAATTCCATCAAAAATTTGATCATTAATAAATCCGATTGATTTTTCAGGGGATGGAAAACTAATATCAGAAATTATTTGGTTAATTTAATTGCCGCGATATTATTTATTGAGTAAATATAGTAGATAAACTGTTTATGTTTAGTTGTTTAAATTCAATTGCATTTGTTTGTTATATAAATTACTGTACATTTCGAACCAAACCCAATGGAGACAACCAATTTATAAATAATATTTTATGTTGTTTCAATTTAAATGAAAGCGGTTCGGTATGACATAATGATGATCATTTTATTATTTATTCTGAAATTGTTACCTATTGATTCATATTTGGAATAGACCAGGTGACACTTCAAGGGCAGCACAATTCACACACATTGAATGCTAGTTTCAAAACAAGCTTTTTGAAACATTAAATCTCAATATGAGACGAATACTTCATAATAATCAATAAAAATTGACAGTTGATGCAAATTGGACTGCCGGAGGCTGGAACCGTAACTCCGGTCATAAGCGAGTCCGGTCTTTGGTCCCCAAAAATAAAATTAATTAATTTCTTAAACGGAATTACAAGTTCTTATTTCTGTCTACTCGACACCATGTTGTACAGTTTTTTCAATTCTAGATTATATTTAAAAGCTTGTTTACTTAACAAATATCCGGTCTGGAATAAAATCTGGTCAGAATCCAGTCAAACTCTCTAAATCCGTTCATATGCTAATCCTTAATGCAAGCGACGGGATGGGGGACAACTTTTGTTATAATATGTACTTGAAAAACATTTTGACTCAGCCTCCAGTTAAGCTATGGTCTACTCATAACATGAATTAACTGCAGGAATCGTTGAAAGTATATAATGTATACTTATAAAAATAAAATTGATATGTCTGTCTATGATTTCGCATTAAAGACTTCTTGATCTCATATGATTATTTGCAGAAATATAGAATTGAACACGCATTTTTAAAAATTTTATCTGTCTGTCTGTCTGTCTGTCTGTTTGTTTGTCCGGGTTAATCTTTGAAACGGCTGAAACGATTGAGTTGAAACTCCCTATAGTTGTTTTGTATTAGCGTAAAAATTCTTGTCATAGTACCATCAATGAACAATAAATGTTCGTACGGGCATCGTTCATCTGATTGAGTTTAAACTTAGGACAATTGTTAGTGCTTGTGTGAAAGTTTATAACAAAGTACTATCAAAATACGACTCGTGCTGCAGTGTAAATATCCTTTTTGATTAATAGTTTAGTAAGTGGTTTCGGGAATTCATGGTATTTTGAGCGTATTTTTATCGCATTTTCTGTAAAAAAGCGCTATTATATCCACTTTGGCTGTCTGGCTGGCTGGCGTGACGCTGAGTTCTCAGCAACTATACTATTTACAGACTCGAAACTGGTACTAAATAAAAGCTGCTGTTTCGTACGTTTGCACAAATTGCTTTAATTCAAGCTCAGTGATTGTGGAAGATTCAATTATTCAATTACTTGTTTCAGGCGAAACAGTGTCCATAGCATGGCATTAGAGATATGTCAACTAAAGTTTATTCAAGTGGATGAAAATTTAGTTACAACTTTAGCCGTGCGTGTCACTACTATTATGTACAGTTGTCAAGTCTGTCCGGGATTCATTCAATGACTTGTTTGACTCGAATTTAAAGCTTATTAGAATGAATTATTATTATTGGATGAAAATTTGTTCACTTTTGATGTATTTTCTTGTCTGTGAATCGAGCAGTCAGTTTAATAATTCAAAGATCCAGCATAAGCCGTAGTTTGCTGAGCAAGACAAGAATTCTTGTTTTGTGAAACACAAATCAGAAGCACGGGACTATCGCATGTGATGCCTGTTATTTTCTAGGTGCTACAGTCAAATGTGTTTTTTCTTTCTTCCGTTGATTTAGAGAAATACATTTATAGGCGAGTGAAGCCGCGGATGACAGCTTGTTCAATTATAAAACCTATTTCTTAAAGTGATGAGTTTTGTACATGTACCGGATCTAGTCCAGTCAACAAACATTAAATCCGGTTGAGATCGGAGCTATCCGGTCAGATAGAGCCCAAAATGCAACTGATAGAGAGTGTAATATGATTTTTCTCCTTACGGAAGTATGGCTTTTATTTTGACCATTCAGGAATATTAAATTTCAGCCTACGGCTATGCTGTACTCTGTTCCTAACTTGAATGAAATATGAGTATCTCCAATAGCAACAGACACAATTTTTTTAGCTCGATGAAGTTTAGAAGCAGTCCAAACGCAAACTATTAAAATTTGACATTCTGTAATAAAAATTCATCGTAAAACACATTTTCCATTATTGACATCGACTTCCATTTTGACCATTCAGAAAGATTAAATCGTAGCCTACGGCTAAGCTATATATGGTCTGTTCTTATCATGAATCAGATATGGGTATGTCTTATATCAATAAAAACAATTTTTTTGGAACGATGAAGTTCAGAAGCAGGCCAGGCACGAGCTATTCAAATTCGACATTTTGTAATGATATTTTTAATTGTGGAACACATGTTTTATTATTGTCATAGTAATTAAATCAGATGAAATGAACGAATATTTTTTTTTCATAGTGTCAGAAATCTATAAGAAGTTATTCCGAAAAAAGACAAGAGTTAGTACAAGGGAGGGATCCAATTGATTTTGTAATTTTTTGGAATAATTTTTCGCCATTTTGATCAAAATTGATAATCACAAATGTTGGTCATTTCAAAACTACTTATCTAATAGCCCAAATAACGGAAAAAAATCATGTACAAGCCAATTTTGGCACAGATGTTGGGTAAAGTATCGTTAATAACATACTAAAAGTCACAATGAGTGGTGGTGGATAGTGTTTCACAAGAATCAAGAAATAGTCTTGATCTTGTCTTGATCTTGTCTTGAAATCAAGACAAGATCAAGACAAGAAGTGTTTTTTATTTTCCAAGACAAGACAAGAACGTACTATCAAGAATCAAGACTTCTTGTCAAGAAATCTTGATATCTTGACAATCAATTATTCAAATCTGCATATTCAATATTCTATTATTAAAATATTGAAATCTGCTGTGGTCATCACAGTTTTTTCCCGACAATAAATTTCATGGCCAGTTTCATCACTGTTTCATGAATTTAGGAGTATCATACCAACTTTCAAAGTGACATTTGTCATTGTCAAACTGACAGTTCAAAGTGAAAGCGTCATTGTAAAAGTGACAGCGTCATTTTCAAAGTGACGACTGTCATTGTCTAAATGACAGCTGTCATTGTAATAGTGACAAATGGCGGCTTACAATGTAAGATATTTTTAAAAATGAAGAGTCTTTTTCTAGATTTTTTAGTTGAAAAAGCTCATTTACAAATTCAAACTTATTCGGGGGAGTAAAAAGTATCGGTGACTATGATTTTCATAACAAATATTTGATACATATCGAAAGCATAAGTGGTCAACTTCCGGTGATTGAATCGTTTGTGTAGAAAAGAAATGGATTGGTTGAATCCCCAATACTCTAAGAAAGTTGTTAATTCCCAGCAACATTGCTATATCATATAAGAATAATAATTGCAAATACTGATTAAAACATGGAAATGACAGACTTTTTATTTATTTCTATTGGTGTCAATCTTGGAAAAACGTTGCTAGAATTGATTCATAACATAACTGACAGGGAGCATGAAGGATATAGACACTAACGCTAAACTGAGTGTTCAGATTAGATAAAACAATGGAGGAAGGGGATTTCCCCTAAAAGTCAAGATCAAGAAATATCAAGAATTCTTGAAACAAGACAAGAAATGCGTCGTCAAGAAATGGGCAAGACAAGAAATTTTTATTTTCTTGTCTTGAAAATCAAGACAAGACAAGAAATGGCCATCAAGACAAGAAATCTTGTCTTGATGAAACACTAGTGGTGGAGCTAAGGGAGTAGGGATAGTTTGTTAATAACTCGAAAACTACTGCCTCTAGCAAAATAAGGTTGATATACTAAATTAATTTAAATAAAATTATCTACAAAAAACATTCAGCACATTTCTTCACTAGGATCAGTACTAGAAGAGATATGGAAAGAGAAAAATGATAGATTATTTATAATTTTCCATTTGGCCACTCTCCATTTATCCTTAAGTATTGAACCTAACAAAAAAGTGTATCAGACTTTTTTTGTAGAACTCTAAGCAAAAAAGAAACCTGGATCTAGAAGTAAAATCTCCAACCTAACAACACTGACGAGCGTCACTGGAAACAGGATACTGAATAGAGTAAGGAGGAAAGCTCTGACCTCATTTCCATAGACGCACATTATTGTGATCCTCTCAGCACAAAATTTTTGCGGTATATATCACATTGTTACACTTACTTGTTATATAATTATCAATATGTGGTCTAAGCATCATTAAAACCTGATTTTGAACAATGAAAACTATTTTTCTCATAATTTCTCATATTTCTCCTTCCATATCTCCTCTAGTACTGATCCTAGTGGAAAAATGTGCGGAATGGTTTTTTGTAGAGAATTTTATTTCAATTGATTGAGTATATCGATCTTATTCTGCTAGTGACAGTATTTTTCGAGTTATTAACAAAAAACTTGGGAAAAAGACCTCCAAACTGTGCCCACTTCCTTAGATCTATCCCAACTCATTGGGACTTTTAGTATGTTTTAAAGGATACATTACCCTATACCTGTGCCAAAATTAGCTTCTACGTAAGTTTTTCCCGCTATTTTGCCTTCGTTGTCTGGATTGTAACTCTTATTCTAACCCAATTAGTTTGCAATTATTGTTATTGAATCCATAAATAATGATACAAGCACCTGAAAAAGACTATTCATTCTTTGAACTTTAGATCTTCTGCCTTTGAATTATTCTTCTGCAAAACGGCTTCATTGCTTTTACTTAATGTGAATAGTACAATAAAATGTTCAGTATCAGAATACGATATGAAATAGACGCTTTATAAATAGACAGAACACCTCCAAAAGTCGCGTACAAAGTATTATTGTCTAGATCCAGAATTTTTTTTATGTTTTCGATATCTCTGCTCATAAATACAAATTCATTTTTACATTTAAAAATCTGACATGGACATCACGTTACTTACTTGTACATCATTGGATATATATGATCAAACAGGAAATCTCATCATTCCACGGCTAATTGTTTTTGATTTATCCAAAAAGTTCTGAAAATCTGTCATGTAAAATGCGCTTTTAGCCTGGTCGGTCGCAAAATTGGAAAATAAATTCCAACTGAAGTGCACTTCCGGTTATTATTATTGCTATAAAAATAGTAGGCAATCATTCAGATGCTATAGCAGACTGAAATACCTAATTTCAGTATTCTGCACCTGATCGTTTCGAATTTATGCGAAAAATTCCAAAAGACTGTCAAGTGAAGTGAACTTCCGGCTTGGTGGATCTCGATAAAAATAGGATATGAGCATCTAGACGGCATATTCGTCCTAAATACTGAATTCTAACAATCTACGTTCAATCGTTTTGGATTTATGAGAAAAATTCAAAAAATGTTTCGAATAAAGTGCTCTTCCGGCTTAGTCGATAGCAATCATAGTGCAAGATGTACAACTAGATATTATGAAAGTGACAAATACAAAATTTGAATATTTTACGACTGATTGTTCAGAATTTATGCGGAGAATTCGAAAAGTCTGTCATATAAAGTGCACTTCCGGCTCAGTCGATTGTTACAAAAATAGAAGATGACCATTTAGATGCCACAGCAATTTCAAATGCTAAATTCCAGTATCCTACGGCTGATCATTCTGGATTTATGCGGAAAATTAAGAAAAAAGTTTAGCCGATCACAATCATAATGCAAGATGTACAATAAGATATAGAAGTGCTTACTACGAAATTTCAATGTGCTATGGCTAATCATTCTAGATTCAGGCAAAAAATTCAAAAAAAGTGTGAAGTAAAGTGCACTTCTGGCTCAGCCGATTCACACAAAAATAGCAGATTAGCATTCTGATACAATATTAAGTCCCAATACTGAATTTCAACATCCTACGGTTGATCACTCTGGATTTATTGGAAAAATTCGAAAAACGTTTCAAGTAAAGTGCAGAACCATAATGCGAGGTGCACAACTAGACCCTATACCAGTCTTGAATACAAAATTTCAACATTATACGTTCTACCAGTTTTGAGATTTGCGTGTTACGTACAAACGCACGTACGAACATACGTACCGAAATCAAGCCAAAAATAGTCAAAATGGATTCAGGGATGCTCAAAACGGATATTTCCATCAAAATTTCGATAGGTGAATTTTGTCGGTTTCACACTACTAACCTGTTACTTTGTACAAGTAAGTAAAAATGGAGGAATTATACACAGAACTCATCAAGATAGTTTAGGTCATTCTCGCGCCTCTATACGACAGCTAGGATACTCAGCGTGCGCCAAGCGTGCGAACCTGGAACCAACACTAAATATAACTTTCTTAATATTCATCAAATAAAGCTAAAATTCCGCGGAAAGCTTTTTTACATATTATATTTTGATATTCATTATTTAGTTATTCTAAATTTGAACTCCGTTACTCAAATTACTTGATTACCAAAACATATTTTATAGAGATAAATATATAACTTAAATTTCAAGCGAAAACATTTATAATTGTTGAACATGCCTTTTCCCTCGCATTTTTAATTATTCGGCGATTTAAACGAAATATACAAAACCAGAATCTAGACATAAGTATTCTTCTAGGGCTGAATCGTTCAACTTCTTATATTAGCAATCAGTATATTGCAAGCATCTCGTCATTCGATGAGTTCTTCCTACAACACCTGATTCCTCAGCTTTAAAGCTCCAAGAACAAACTAAACTTTATATCTCCTATCATTATTTTTATGGTATAGCTATATATATGCTTAAGTGTTTCAGATTGGGTTGAATCGGACGGTTCACGAATTTGGCAAATTTATTGAGGATAATATTTATATTTTAATCAATACGAGTTTCGCAGCCTGCTTCTAGGGTATTCCCTGAGGAAAATGAAGTTGGGAACTTGATCTGAAGGGCTTTGCATATCAATAAGATTTTTTAATTACTTTATTTATCAAATAATGTTCTGTAGGAGCTTGAGGGAGTTATTTTTGGATTAGAAGGTATTTGGGGTTGTTCATCACTGGTTTAATGTTATAGTCTTTCGATTACTCTTACAGAACAGTTTTCTAGTGCATTTATTCTTTTCCACTCGCACAAAACTTTTCGCTGTTGAATTTTGTTCTATTTAGTATTCTAGGGCTAGACGACCGCTTTTCCTGCCGTCAACCAACCAAAATAAACGATGGAAGCATCATACCTGTTCCTGCTACATGTATACAACGTGCAAAACTTTAGAAGCTTTCCAGGGTCAAGTGAAAAATCGGAGCTTTTTACTGCCGACAACTGTGCCGATCATTCGATTAGTTGCTTTTAAAAAATTCATTCCTCTTTTAAAAACAACGAGAGAGATTTATCGCAGGAAATAGTAAAAATAGGAGCTTACAGAGAGGAGAAAAAAGGATTGTGGATGAATTATATTCTGGAGAGAACAATTCGGATGAATTTTAAATAAGATTTATTTCGAATTTATATCAGGATTAAATTTTGTAGTTCATAATCTTCCATCCTCAATTCCTGCAATATATATTATTTATCCTTTCAGAATGATCGTATAATACAATAGAAAATAATGTCGACAGTAATAGACGTTTGTTGATGGTGTTGAATTCTTCCATTTGTCTTCCCAACTTTCTTTAATACTATGTGAAAGATTTTTTGTTCAGTATCAGAAAACAATTCAATCTTACTGTCTTCAGAAACGCGGTCTGCAAAAAGTTCCTAACGATAGACGCCCGAAGGAGAGGAGTTGCGAAGGACATACAGTTAACATATAAATTCAGAGATCGGATTTGCAATAAAGTTTTTTTATTCCTTGGAGTTCACTGCTCAATATATAGGTTCAATATACAGGGTTGAGATTATTGGATATAAATCCCAATTTATTGTATTTTGCATATTTGCACTTGAAAAAACCGAAAGTTTGTAAGAAAGGGCCGTTTACGGTATTGTAACGAATAGAACCCCTACAGGATGGACAACACGTCGGATAAATACGCTCACAGCCCTTCTTTCAACTCGAGAAACATCTAATTTCATATGAAGAAAACGAAGTCTGGGAATTCAGTCAAGAGTTTCATTTTTATTCTACTCTACAGTTTCGGTCCCACCTGAACCATCTTCAGGAGTGCTACATTGTACAAAGGTGTGAACATGAGGGCCAAATGACAAAGTGAAATGAACAGTGTACTTACAATAAAATTAATGTGTGTATGTGTTAACATCTGTGTGTGGTAATAAGGTAAATAAAAGTCGGTGTAATAAAAATGAGGAAAACAATCATGTTTTCGGTCACAAATTTTAAAATAAAATATTCAAAATATTTAAAAAAACTGTGCTTGGCAACAACTGACCGTTATGAAAGACCAAGACTAAGTGTTTGTTGAATTCATGATTGTTTTCCTCATTCTTATTACACCGACTTTTATTTAACTTATTACCACACATAGATGTCAATACATACACACATCAATTTTATTGTAAGTATGCTGTTCATTTCACTTTGTTATTTTGTCCCTAATGTTCACACCTTTATACAATGTACCACTCCTGAAGATGGTCTAGATGGGACCGAAACTGTAGAGTAGAATATAAATAAAACTCTTGACTGAATTCCCACACCTCGTTTTCATCATACCATCTAACAGTCAGTATTATCCACTACTTCCATTTAATTTCTTAATATTTTTTCTATAACAATCATGAGCGATGACGTAGCTATTAATCTACAAAATTTGATCGAAATGGATTTGGTAGCTTAGCAGGAATATTTTCATAAAAGGAACTCCACTCGCTACGCCTCTTTCGTCTCAAAAATTACGAACAACAGTATCTTCTAATTGAAGTAATTTGAGATGTAGTAGCTATCAGTGTATGAAATTTACTTGAAATCATCACGTTTGCTTCGAAATACAATCAATTTTAATCAAGCTATCAATTCCTAAATATTTAGTTGAGATACAACCAATTTCAATAAAGCTATCTGTTCTCAAATTTTATTTGAATCATTTGCGAAGGGATAGCTACCAGTGTGCAAAATTTAGTTGAAATACAGTAAGTAACTTAACAAGAATACATGCAGAAAATTATCTATAGTCATTATTCATTCCACACTCCAAAACTCACTTCATTTTCTAAAAATCTCTTCAGGATAGTAATTGTCAGTGTGCGGGATTAGGTAATAATGCGTTTGATAGTTTAACAGAAGCATTTGTTCAAAACCAGCTCAGCTTCTTACACTTTGACTCAAAAAGTATTGAACTAAAATATTGTTCTTAAATAAAATCATCCGTGATATGGTAGATTTAAACTTGAGCTGTCAATATGTCCAATAACAGTATTGCAGCAGGAATATTTGTTGCAAAAAAAACCACGCGTACCAGGCCTCTTTCTCTTATTTTGATATTTTTAATTGAAGCTTTTTGTGTCTTAGTTGCCAGAAGCTTGAAAAATATAAACACTTAAATCATAATCAGTGTGATAGTTGTTAGTGTGCATAATTTGGTTTCAATACGATCGATAGTTCAACAGGAGTAGTTGTTGAGAAGAAGCTTCGTTCGCGACGCTATTCTTGCCCTTAAAAACATTCAAATATAAATTTTTTGTGTTTTTCGAATCATGAGGAGTATAAATAGTTGTTAGAGTGCCAAATTTCATTAGAATCCTATGACTTATACAGCAGAAATTCTAGCAGACACTAGTAGATTGTTTGACACGTAGAGAAAAGTGTGAGCTTACTAGCGAGTGTAAATGTTTCAATTTACACGAGCAAAGTGATATCGCTTTCCTTACGAGTTGAACATGCCATTTTTTTGTATACTTGATGGAAAAACTTGAGTGGAAGACGCCAAGAATAGGAATAATTTTCTACAGAAATACTAATTAAGGTTGTGCTCTTGCAAAAAAATATATTAACGGTTTTGACAACTGCCAAGCAAAAGCGTAGTAACAAATAAACAATATTGAAAATCAATTTGTCAGAAACGTCAGAAGCTAAAGATTCTCGCGAAATTCTAGATGCAGCTAGAGAAGCGACTCTACATTTGTTTCAGGCGAAATCAAGAGAATTTTTGTTTTCTTATATATTTCATAGGTCAAAGCTGTCATTTGGGCGCGTGTCATAGTGCATTTTTTGTTTGGTATTTTTTGTTGCTAATCAGAAAAGTGTTGCTAATTGGAAAACTGGCACTTTTCTTCACTGATCTCTACATATAGGCTACGTGCATGATGTCTACCAGCGCCTCTAGCGGGCAATGGAGAACGATTGAACTCCCATTTTATCATTGTTCATACCTATAATTTTTTAAATGTACTAATATTATTTAATTTAGCTGTGTGCGTTTAATATAACTTGGCATAGCATGAAAGGTACGTTGAAATTATTTATTTTTTTCTTCAATTATAACGTACCTATTAGAGAAAACGTCTTAATTCATCCAAATTGACAGGACAACCTCAAATTATAACGCCGATGATCTTGCGGATCGGCTTTGTTTGTATCAACGCTGTATCCCTTTTACCGAGGAAGCATTGAAGAAAAGCGTGAAATTAGTTTTGTCGTATTAAACATGTTGAAGAATATGTTGCTGACAATATTAACAACAAAATTATTGCGAAGTGCATCCGACAAACTTCTATCACTGAAACACCTTACAAATTAGTGATAGTGGTAAATTCATGAGCCCCGAATCGATGACGAATTCTTATAATTTTACAATTGAATTTCAAACATCTTTGTTATATAGATTAATAATGAAAGACTGATAATACTCTATTCACCGCTTTGATACACTTCACTCGTTTTTCTATGTTATGACTGCGTATATGAAATCTATGAAACTATATTTCACTCGAATCATCCTTATCACAACAGCCTGAAACAGAACAAGCGTTTTGCTAAATTTTATATGCAATTATTTTCATTTTTAAACTACAATGCTTGATGACGTATTCTGAGAAATGGGGTTTGATGCTTACAATGGTGCTCACCATGAGCGCTCGCATCGATATTTGTTCAAACTCCGCCCCCTTGCACATAGTCTATAGGCTACGTGCATGATGTGTACTAGCGCCTCTAGCGGGAAATGGAGAACGATTGAACTCCCATTTTATCATTGTTTCATACCTATAATTTTTTAAATGTACTAATATCATTCAATTCAGCTGTGTGCGTATAATATAACTTGCATAGCATAAAAGGTACGTTGAAATTATTTATTTTGAGTATTTTTTTCTCCAGTTATAACGTATCTATTAGAAAAAACGTCTAAATTCGTCCAAATTGACAGGATAACTTCAAATTATGATGCTGATGATCTTGCGGATCGGATTTGTATGTATCAAACACTGTATCCCTTTTACCGAAGAAGCATTGAAGAAAAGCGTAAAACTATTTTTGGCATATTAAACATGAAGAATATGTTGCTGACAATATCAACAACAAAATTATTGCGAAGTGCATTCGCCAACTTCTATCTCCTGTAGCAATCCTCAGCCTATTCGGTGGAGAGCATATCTCTAGAGGAAAACTGCAGCCTGCTGTTGATGTGATTCGCCTTTCTACTGATGATGAGAACTTAGTTCTCGAAATACGTATATAGATTTTACAAATTTTATTTAAGGTTAGGAGTTTATTTTCATTCTGTTTTATAACATTTACCTTAAGACTCATATTATTTAATATAATGAAAGACAGATAATACTCTATTCACCGCTTTGATACACTTCACTCGTTTTTCTATGTTATGACTGCGTATATGAAATCTATGAAACCATATTTCACTCGAATCATCCTTATCACAACAGCCTGAAACAGAACAAGCGTTTTGCTAAATTTTATATGCAATTATTTTCATTTTTAAACTACAATGCTTGATGACGTATTCTGAGAAATGGGGTTTGATGCTTACAATGGTGCTCACCATGAGCGCTCGCATCGATATTTGTTCAAACTCCGCCCCCTTGCACATAGTCTATAGGCTACGTGCATGATGTGTACTAGCGCCTCTAGCGGGAAATGGAGAACGATTGAACTCCCATTTTATCATTGTTTCATACCTATAATTTTTTAAATGTACTAATATCATTCAATTCAGCTATTAAACCTGATGTTTTCCATCAAGTATAAATAAAATAATTTCAATTATTTTATTTCTAACACTGCTAAACAGATTCAATTTTAATTATTTCTGTTACTTAAAAGTATTATCAGTACAGTGATTACCAACCTGCAAAATTTGGTTCAAGTGCAACCAGTAGCTCAGCAGAAATATTTTTAAAAAAACTCCACTATCTATGCTTCTTTTACCCCAATATACAATCAATTACAATATATTTTTCAATCGAAATTATTTGTGGTATGCCATCTGTCAGCTATTGAAAATTATCATCAGAATAGTAGCTGCCAGTGTACAAAATTTGGATCAAATATGATTGGTAGTTCAGCAGGAATACTTGCTGGCAGCAATTTTCGCTTGGTACACATTTTTGCTCCAAAAAAAAAATTGAAAACAAAAATTATCTCCCATTAAGAACTCAAGAGGTATAGCAGCTAACAGTGTACAAAATTTGGGCAAAATATAATTTGAAACCCAGCAGGAATAATAGTTAAAAATTATCCAGTTACGTTACATGATTCGTAGTTCAGCAGGAATATTTGCTGGAATATTAAATTACATAAATACTTTCTTATTATACAACACAGGCTATATAGTAGCTATTAGTGTACATAATTTGATCGAGAAGAACAGCAATGATACTTTAAATTGAATTGTGTTTCTTATCCCGAAGAAACATCCAGTTACATTCTTTTTTAAATCAAAATCTGCGATAGGAATTTTGCAGGAATTTCTGTTCAAAAGGAGCTAGGATTTTGATGAAGATGCTTGCAGTATTTTGAGGGACATGTATAAAAAAATGGGCATGGTCTTGTTGAGCTAGAAAGATGTGAATAAATCAAAACAACTTTTAATTTTTGTAAGAAATGACAGAAATACTGTATGTCCCACCCTGTATATGTAAAGAAATCTTGGTGAAATTTTCATTTGAGAGTTTCAATTTTATTCGTAATAAAAAAAGTATTGAATTCAATAATGCAGCTTATTTTATATGTAAATTATTCTATCTAAAAATTATTTCCATAAATTTCAGGAAGCATGCGCGATTTTTCTTTGTTTGAATATCAATCGATTCTAGCAACGAAATCGCGATTCATGAGCATAAAATTCTCATTTTAATTTAATATTATTCCAATTACATTTGCATTACTCAGCAATAATTCCTGCTGAGTGATTATTAATATTCGAACAGGATTATGATTCATTTAAATATTCAAATTATTATAATATTGTATATTGCTAATAACTTACTGGAAATTATTTGAAAATAATTTTTGTTTGATTTAATATGTGAATTATTGAAAAAAAGTATATTATTGATTGGTTTCTGCTGCTATTGCAGCACCATCTTGATTTCAAAAGCATCAAAGATCTTTTGCAGGCATCTAAAATGAGTTCAAAATGCTGGAAGGTCTCTACTAGAGATCTAATTTCAGTAGCTGTAGTACAGAAAGCTTCCCTGCTACTGAAATACAGTTCTGCCGCAGTATTGATCTGAATCTCAGCAGGATGTAGTCCTGCTGCTATTATACAGATGGCAGGAGTTGAAGGAATGAATATTCTGAGCATGAGTTCGGTATTTTTATTTATAATTTTACAAACTTGAATATTGGAAACTGTGACATTAAATTCAAAATTATTTCATAGCAGTATTTAAGGAATAGTTGCGGTACATTCCTGTTTTGAGACCAGCTGATGAAAATTTTTGACAGGTTGGATAGAAGCTTGTTGGAACGGTATGAACACTTGGAGGAAATCTGCAAAGTATTATATTTTCACAATACATACAAGATATGAGGCTTCTATTCGAACTCGTGTGTCTAACAATTCTTCCTATAACAAAATTAATTCTTGCTTGGATTATAAATGTAAATAAAACTAAAATATCAAGCCACGAATAAAAATGGAAGATTGCCTCATATTTTGATACATTCCCCCCTCGATTCCGGCCCTATGCTTAATTTATGTTATAGCAAACACGCGAAATGATCTAGTAAAAGAAAAACAGACATACCCGCAAAATTTATCGCTCAATTTTAGTTGTATTGCAGCTGATGCCGATGAATAACATATTACTTTTGGAAGGAACTCACCTTCCATAGTCGCTGGACGTTGTTGTATAGCAAGGATGTGCTCCGGGCTTTCGTTGTATGCCATATCCATAAAACCACGCTGGATGGTCGAACCTCTTTGGAAGATTACAAGTCTTGTACAAGTCGGATGTTCGTGGCCGGTCTGGCGACTTCCTTTCTTTATCGGCACACTGGGCTCCTAATTCCGCTTCAGTACAACATGGGGGCTCCACTTCCGGCTGCATGTTTCGACATTACTTCTGGAATGTCTGCTGACAACTGTCAACTACATGGATTTGATTTGTCTTATTGATTAAACGGTTGGGGGTTGTCTTGACGACGGGGGTGATCACGCCAACTCTACACTTGAACAAAAACTGTTCCCTCTAAAATATATTTTTTAGTTAAAAGGATCAAATAATAGTCTGACGTTGCTAAATGAGTGTACTGAGGGAGATTATCAAAGAGTTTGAAGTTTAATCAAATAATCTAATAATTAAGAATGACCTGAAAGCAAATACACTTAAGAATAATTTCCTCGACCTTTTTTAGAATGTTTTCACGAACTATACTTTACAATGGAAACTACAGCGCCTACTCCTTATTTTGCTCTGTTGTAAGCAATTTATATGAAGCACCCAATTTTTTCCCTGAAAATTGATAATTTCTGTACTTCAGGTCAGCGTGTTTTCATTTCTTCTATTTTTTATTTCTGGATCATGAAGATGAATTCAAGTTTCATCCATAGTCATCTTTTGGTACAAAAAAAGACAATTGAATCCTTTTCAAATCGACTACAAATCAACTTGTAAGCAGGCACAAAAGAAAACTTCTTCAAAGACATTCCTTTAGTGTTTTCCCAAAATATCTCAACAAACTCAAGTTTATTATGAAAAATAGTCTTTTTCTATTACTTTCTTGCCCTCTTGCAAGTAGACCGTGAAAAAAACATCACCATTGTACTAAAATAAGGAAGTAGAGTTTGTCTGTTAATATCTATACTCGAAACTTTTTAAGGCTGAGTTAGGTCAGCAAATTTCTGAGTTTTAGACTGTTCCCTAATCTCTAGATCATGATAATGATACCACGTTTCTCAGTGGTCATCGTTCGATCCAAAAAGCTACGAACTTACTTGCTGGAAGGCAAATTATCTTGCAAGAATAGCTTCTATTCACACAATTCTCCTCGACGTTTTTCCAGAATACTCCTGCAAAACTTCGTGAAAAACAATGATCTTCTGTTACTGTACGTTTTTGCAAGCAAACCAACAAAAGAACTTCATTATTATCCCACAAAATAGAAGCGGGATCATTTCTTGTTGATTTCAGTACGCGAAACTTTTTGGGCTGAGGTAAGCCAAATATTACGACCTTTTCGACCGTTTTTCTCACTCTAGATTATAATGATAAGTTCAACTTTTATCTGTAGTCACATTTTGGTAGCAAAAGATGTATTAATCCTTTTCAAAACGACTACAAATTATGAACTTGTGAACAAGTACATTGTCTTGCCAAAATAGTAACCCTTTCGACACTTTTCTTCAATTTTTTTCTTTCAATATGTATGTTTTCATACTGTTTGAACCTATTTTCAACATTCTGTGAAAATTATTGTCAAAAAAAATGGCAGCCTACTTATTTATTTGAAAATTTTTTGGGCTCAGATAGGTCGACATATCTTCAACTTTTTGACTGTTTCATTATCTCTCAGTGATAATGAAGTCTCCAGCTTTAATTTGTAGTCAACATAAAATCGAACAAGTTTGATAAATCCTCTTCAAAGCGACTACAAATCAATTTGTGGCCAGCCACATTGCGTTGCAAAACAATACTTCTTTCGTCACTCTTCATCAAATTTCTACCAGTATATTTGGTTAAAAATAGAAAATGATATTTACTAGTCACTATTTTACCCTGCTGTTAATAATTGACTCGATGATGAAAATAGGAACTTTGTCTGCAGATATTTTTAATCGAACTATACAAAAACTCAGCTCTACTGCAAAAGTCAAAATAAAGCTTTTTTATGCAAGTTCATGGTGGTCTTGCAATCATTAGGTCCTAAGAATTTGGTCAGGCAATATTTGTTATATGTATGGAATCCTCTCAAATTCAATATATGAAAAGGCTCAGCTCAGTACAACTTTTTTTTACGCAACTTCATGGTGGTCTGGCAACCATTACGTCCCGAGAATTTGGTCTTGCAATAATTTTTATGTCTATAGAGTCTTTTCGAATTTAATATATCAAAAATCCAGAACTACTGAAATAAATAAACTTCACCTTTTTTTTCACCCCCTTTGATGCGTGGGAGCCACTATCTCCCCCAGTGTCGAAGTACTAGACCTTCAATTCCCTGTTCAGTATGCCATATCTACCTACTCATTTTCATGATAACTGAAATAACCAAAGTAAATACACAAATACAAGCTCCATCTGTAGTCACTATCTAATCCAAAAAGCTTTTTGAAAGACTACAAATCAATTTGTGGTGAGGCATATTGTTCTGCAACAACAATACCCTCTTAGACAATTTTCCTCAGCGTTTTTCTAAAATATCTCTATAAAAATTCATTTATTTATGATGAATGATAATTTTCTATCACTGTTTCGTTTTTTTGCAAGCAAACCAACAAAATAGTATCATCATTATCCTAAAAGATTTCAATAAGCGAAACATTTTGGGCCAAGGTGAGCCTTCATGATTCAACTTTTTTGACTATTTTTCTTACTCGAGAACATGATATTGACCTTCAGTTTTATCTTTGTCTTAATTTGGCTCAAAAAATGGAATAAATCTTTTTTAAAACGAATATAAATCAAATTGTGAGCTGGCACATTGCCTTGGTAAAATAGCACCCCTGTAGACACTATTCTCAGCGTTTTTCTAAAACTACTTCACACAATAGAAAAGGAAAGTACTATCGAGCTACGGTTTCATATTTCTGCAAATAATTTACAAGAAATAACTTATCATTGTCTAAAAAATGGAAGAATCATCTAGATGATGGAAGCGCATTTTTGACAGCTCATGAATGCTTGCTACTTCAGAGACTTCGCAAATTACCATCTCTTACAATTACTGAGCTTGAAATCTAGCAGTTTGGGCAAACTCACGGAACAGCAGCTTCCATTTAGTACTAGTTTCAAGTTGACTATTTGATAGGTACATAATTTATGCATGTACAAACTCAAAAATACCTTTTGATCTTCATTGTTCAGTTATTGACTGACGGGAGGTCAAGTGCTGTATCTTAAAATGATAATTTGATCTTTATCAAAGCTTTATAAAAAATACACCAAAAGTAAACAAATTTTCATCCAATAATAATAATTCATTCTAATAAGCTTCAAATTCGCGTCAAACTAGTCATTGAATGAATCCCGGACAGATTTAACAACTGTACATAATAATAGTGACAACCGCGGCGAAAGTTGTCACTAAATTTTTATCTACTTCAATAAATTTTAGTTGCCATATCCCTAATGTCATATATATCTATGAGCATTGTTTCACTTGAAACAAGTAATTGATAAATTTAATCTTTCAAAATCACTGAGCTTGAATCAAATCAATTTGTGCAAACCTACGAAACAGCAGCTTTTATTTAGTACCAGTTTCAAGTCTGTAAATAGTATAGTTGCTGAGACTTCAGCGTCACGCCAGCCAACCAGCCAGCCAGCCAACCAGCCAGATAGCCAAAGTGAATATAATAGCGCTTTTTTCCAAAAAATGCGCTAAAAACTAGAGGCAAAATCATTACCTATTGATTTTATAACGAGAAATACTTGGACTAAGATCAGCCAGCATATATCCACTTTTAGACTGTTTCTTTCTCTGTTGGTCATAATGATGACTTCTTAGTCACAATAAGATCCAAAAACTTTGATAAATCCCTTCTTTAAAACGACTAAAAATCTATTTGTGGGCTGCCACATTGTCTTGCTGAAACAGCGGCCTGCAGACAGTTTCCCTTAGCGTTTTTCTGTAACTACCACATTCAATAATGGAGAAAAGTAATATCCAAATACCGTACCACATAATTGTCAAAAAAATAGAATCAAAATAATTGCCAATCAAGATGAGCCAGCATTATTCACTTTACGACTGCTTTCTCCTTTTTGGGCCATGACGATGACCTTATGTTTTATTCATAGTAACAATTTAATCAAAAAAGTTGGATAAATCCTCTTAAAAACGACTAAAAATCAATTTGTGGGCTGTCACATTGTCTTGCTGAACAGCACAGCATTACATATTTTTCCTCAACGTTTTTCTTGGACTACCTCACTCAATAATGAAGAATAATACTATTCGATTACCGTTTCCTATTTCTACAAGTAATTTATCAGAAATACTTCATCATTGTCTCGGAAAACGGAGCCAAAACCATTGCCTGCTGCTTTTATTACGTGAAAACTCTTGGGTCGAGATGATCCAGCATTTTTCACTTTTCAACTGCTTCCTACTCTTTGAATCATGCTGATGATCTCATGTTTCATATATAGTAACAATTCGATCGATAAAGTTGGATAAATCCTATTCAAAACGAATAAAAATTAATTTGTGGGCTGCCAGATTGTCTTGCAGAACGTGCTGTTCTTTTCCTCGGAGTTTTTCTAGAATTACCTGACTAAATAATGAAGAAAAATACTAACCAATCACCGTTGCATATTTCTACAACTAATTTTCTAGAAATATCTCCAAAAAATGGAACCAAAACCATTACCTGCTGATTTTATTACGTGAAATTTTTTCGGATGAGTTGGGCCAGCATATTTTTATTTTCTGACTGCTTTTCACTCTCAATATCATGATGATGATTTTATTTGTCATCCATAGTCACAATTTGACCCAAAAAGTTGAAGAAATCATCTTTAAAAAGACTAAAACTCAATTAGTGTCCTGCCACATTGTCTTGCTGAAACAGCGCCTCTATAGACACTTTCTTCGACATTTTTCTGTAACTAGCCCATCTAATAATAGAAGGAAGTACCGTCCTATGTTTCTGCAAGTGATCTACCAGAAATACCCTATTACTGTCCAGAAAAAATTGAACTAAAATCATTACCTACAGTATTTATTACGGGAAAATCCTTCGGATGAGATGAGCCAGCATATTTCCATTCTACGACTGCTTTTTACTCTCAGGATCATGATGATGATTCTATATGTCATCCATAGTCACAATTTAATCCAAATAGTTGGACAAACCGTTTGTCAAACGATAACAAATCTATTTTTTCATTCAGCAAAAACAACCCCTCTTTAAAAAACTCGCCGTGACTATTTTCCGGAATACTTCCACAAAATCCAAATCCAATTGGAAATGAGTAATTTTGTTATTATTCTGTCATTTCATGAATGAACTATGGAAGGTTGATTTGAGCCAGAATTTCTCCCCTTTTTGGACTGTTTGTTCATCTCTATATCATAATAGTGACCCTCAGTTTGATCTTTAATCACTATTTGGTCCAAAGAATATTTGAAATATCCACATATGATGTAGTGACTCAGTCGTTGATGTTCGGTATTCAGACACTCAGAAATCCATTAACCTGATAATTTTTTCGTACTTGAATCAGATTGGACAATGCAAAAAATCGTCCAAATTTAAATCATCGATTTTTCAGTATTATTATTGTATAGCATCAATTTTATCTAGGGTTGATGTTTATCATTGGGGTCGGTTGAGATTCGCAGCCTAATTTTTCATAATGGTGTATTTTGCGCACAATCGTTCGGAAATATTCAATATATTAACAATTCATGGATCATATTTTGTTCAAAATTATCAAACTCTGTGGAACTATTGGCTGAATATCCTTCTACTCTAAGTTAGTATATACATTTGGTTCTATTAATTGAGAGTGATCTAGGCCTATTTATCATTGAACTTTTATTTTAAAACAACAAAATTATCTTTCGTAATTATTATCTTCGATTAATAGAATCAATATTTTTTTGATTTATGACGCTTATCACTGTTCTATTTTTCAATTCAACACTAAATATTCTCCTGCAGAAAATATCCTTCCACAGAACAAACAAGTCAATGAAAGGAACATCAGAAACTATATATCACTGGTACGCATTCTGTGCTCCGGTTTTCAGATATTATTCATTTTGTATCGTTTATCATTTGGTAGAATTCTGAGCTGATTGTAGTCATCAATCACTGCTAGAATCTTTGCTTTAACCACTGAGCTACATTGCCTAACAAGACCCAAAATCGATTCTCGAGATTTTCCTTTTTTATTTTGATTTAAATTACCATCATTTTGGGTACTTATTTTACCTGTATTCATCCGGATTTTCTGCACAGTAATGCGAAATGAAGTATTCTTACATTTCTGTTGCATACAAATCCTGCAATCTTTCATAAACTTTCCGCTGCTTGAAATGATTGATATAGGATGAAACCAGAGCTTCCCGATTCCTCCACTGCCCAGTCATCTCTTAGGAATCGATAGACATTGTGGAAAATATATATTCCGATGAAAAAACTTTAAGTAGAAAGTTAACTTTTATAGCCACACTTTATATGATATATCTTCATAGAAGATTTATTTGGCCTACGTTCCTAGTTTAATTATTAGTCCTTATAAAGGACCTTCAATATTTGTTCTGCGTTTGTACAGGAATTCCGGACTGAATTCTTGATTTGAGAACGTCGAAAAGGAAGTAGAAATAATATTTGGGTGTTTTTGACTAACCTAAAGAAAACATTCAATGAATATTTTTTTGTAAGTGTTTGACACGGTGCTGGTAAGTCACTCATCTCGATAATATATTCCGTGAATTTTCCGGGCTTTTGGAAACAATGCTCGGTGTCTAGATAGTGATTTCGTTGTTTCACAGTCGCTTAAGTCTTCCAGAAACCGCTAGATATTTGCATTTTGTTCATTTCACACAGAAACTTTTACAATAAAAACAAAAGTACTTGCCATGTTCTTGCATTTTGAATACGTTCAAGTTTGATTGAATTATTCAGGAAGAATTGTTCAAGGAGCTGTAATTAAATAGTTCTGTAGACATAGAAACATTAATGGAAAACGGAAATTCATTCAATTCCATTTATTTTACATTTTTACATCAGGATTACTTGAACGAGTATATGACTCAATTCACCAACTTGTGTTGAAAATATTACAGTATTATCTTGCAATGGTGTGTTAATATAATTTCTGTTCCAATTTTCAATTCAGAACATTTTAGAAGTCCGTAAAGTTGAAACGATCTCCTCAATAGATGTTCGCAATAAACCTGAATTATACAAGGTGAGAATTTGAAACTTCCCCGTGATTTCCCGAAGAATCCCCCATTCTTAGCGGTTTATTCCCGCATCTTCCTCTTTTGAGTCATTAATTTAAGTGGTAGGCTTTACCGCTGCTTCCAAACGACTCTACTATATCTTCCCTTAATAACGAACCAAGTACACATCCTGGAACTGTGAAATGATATTCCTGTGTTATTATTTCCAGAGTATAAGACTGTATTTTCATTTACCTAAGAAACTTAGCTTCGGTCTGACGCGTTCAATCTCTTTTTGGAATCACGTACTTCCATGTATGAGGTTTGTAAATTTGAGGAATTAAATTTTGGTAGAATTGGGGGACTTTGTATTTTATACAAACTTTAATCGGATGATTTGAAGTCTAATATTATATGTTCTAAGATATATAATTGCTAGAATGAACTTTCAGTGGTATTTAGTGGCATTTTCTGCTTTTGTTGATGGGACTTTACTGAATATATTACAAGCAAAGTCTGTAAAGTTGACATCGTTAGAGAATATGTTCCATTTATGGATGAATACATATAAATCACATAATCCACTCACATAGAATTGGATTGTCATTAGGTTCGAGTGAACAAGGATAAATTGATGAATAGTTGACCTAGACCACTTTAAATTGGCAAAGCAGATGCGATAGTGATGGATAGTAGTTTGACATTTGATCAATCGGTTTATAACGTTTGGTTTAATATAAATTTTGAATGTATTGGAGTTAGATATTGATCAAGATTTAGGTATCACTTTTTGAAACACCTGCCCGCAAAATGTATTTGTGATGACAGCCTAATACGTAAAAGAAACAATCGCCCATATTCTCACCTCTTGAAGAAACGTTTCGGTCCAAAATTTGATGCTCTGTTTCTATTTATTCAATTATTTCTACTATAGTGCTACATTTATTTACTCTAATTTTGTTTTAGTAGCGCTTGAACGAAGAAATTTCGAGCCAATGTCTTTTCTGCACCGCTCTAAAAACTGAATTTGTAGTCATTTGTATCAGAATTAATTCAATCTCTTGATAGAATGGATGAGATTTTGGTTCATCATTTTGATATAGAGATAGAAAACCACTCAAAAGAGTGGAAACATGCTGACTTAAATCAGCCCAAAAAATTTCGCGTACCAAAATCAGCAGAAAAAATCAATGCTTTTATTTTTTGGGATGGTTACGATGCACTTCTGATATTTAATTTGATAAAGGCGCTATAATAACTGGAAATGATCACTCTTAGTTGGTTTTCGGGAATATTTGGGACAAATGCTAAAAAAAAAGTGTCCAAAGAGGTATTGTTTTTCAAAGATTGCATCGAATATTGAAAATGAATGAGACTTGAGGTTATCATTATGACCCACAAACAAAGAAACATTGGAAGAAGTGGAAAATACTGCCAAAAATCAGTCCAAGAATATTGGCGAAGTTATTTCTTTCTTTTTTAGGAACCTGATGTGATACGTTTGTTAGATAATTTGCAAAAACGACGACGAAGTAACTGAAGAATATTATTATCATTTTTATTTACTAAAGCTTGCAGAAATATTGGGGAAAAACGTCGAGGAAAGTGACCAAAGGTGTTTTTGGAAGACAATGGCCCATAGTCCGGTTTTAAACACAGGCCTGAGTCTATCTTATATATAACCATGACGACGTTTAAAGCTTGATTAGGTTATAACACTGTTTTGACATGTTGTCATGGTTATGCATAAGCCATACCTAGAACCGAGTTTAAAACTGCGTCCTGACTACGGGACAATGTGTTTGTCCACAAGTTGATTTGTAGTCGTTTTGAAAATTATTTAATAAGTTTTTTGCATTGAATTATGACAACGAAGTGAAATTAGGGTCATAATAATTATGACCCATAGACAGAGAAATATTTGAGGAAGTATAAAAATACTGCCTAAAATCATCCCAAGAACTTTCGTGTACTGAAATCAGCAAACAAAGTTATTTCTTTCATTTTTTAGGACCCTGATGCAATACTTTTGTCAGGTAATTTGCAGAAACGACAACGATGTAACTGGAGAATATTGTTATTTTTTTTATTTACTAAAGTTTGCTGAAATATTTAGGACAAACGTCCAGGGAAGTGTCTAGATAGGTTCTGTTTTGAAAGGCAATGTGTTTGTCCACAAATTGATTTGAAGTTTTCCTGAAGAATATTTATTCAATTTTTTGCATTGAAAAGTGACTACATAGTACAATTGGGTTTATCATAATGACCCACAGACAGATAGACATCGGAAGAAGTAGAAAAATACTGCCTAAAATCAGCTCAAAAACTTTCGTGTACTGAAATAAGGAGGCAAAGATATTTTCCCATTTATTAGGACCCTGATTTGATACTTTTGTTGGATTACTTGAAAAAGCGAGAACAAAGTAACTGGAGAATATTATTATTATTATTTATTGAAGTTTGCAGAAATATTTGGAAGAAACGGCGAGTAAATTGTCCAGCAGAGTACTATTTTCAGAAGACAATGTGTTTTTCTACTAGTTGATTTGTAATCGTTTTGAAAATTATTTAATTAGTATTTTGCATCAAATAGTGACTATAAAAGAAAACTGGGTTTATCATTATGACCAACAGGCAGGGAAACAATATAAGAAGTGGAAAAGTACTGCCTAAAATCAGCCCAAGAATTTTCGTGTACTGAAATCAGCAGGCAAAGTTATTTCTTCCATTTTTTTGGACCCTGATGTAATAATTTTGTCAGGTAACTTGCAAAAACGACGATGAACCAACTAAAAAATATCATTATTTTCATTTACTAAAGTTTGCAGAAATATTTGGCACAAACGTCAAGGAATGTTTCTAAATACTTTCTGTTTTGAAAGACGATGTGTTTGTTCATAAACTGATTTGTAGTTGTTCTGAAAATTATCTATTCGGTTTTTTTTTGCATTAAATAGTGATCATGAGGAGAATTAGGTTCATCATTATGACCCACAGACACAGAAACATTATAAAAAGAGGAAAAATACTGCCTAAAATCAGCCCAAGAACTTTCGTGTACTGAAATCAGCAGGAAAAGTTATTTCCTCCATTTATTAGGACCCTGATGTGATTCTTTTGTTACATAACTTGCAAAAGCGACGACAAAGAAACTGAAGAATATTATTATTATTTTTTACTGAAGTTTGCAGGAATATTTGGAGCCACCGTCAAGGAAAGTGCCCAAAGAAGTATTATTTTTGGAAGACAATGTGCTTGTTTACAAGTTGATTTGTAGTCGTTTTGAAAATTATTTATCCAGTTTTCTGCATCAAATAGTGACCGTGAAAGAAAATTGGACTCATCATTATGACCCACAGACAAAGAAACATTGAAAGAAATGGAAAATACTGCCCAAAATCAGCCTAAGATTCGTGTACTGAAATCAGCAGGCAAAGTTAGGACCCTGATGTAAAATTTTTGTCAGATAACTTACAAAAACGACGCCGAAGTAACTGAAGAATATTATTATTATTTTTATCTACTAAAGTTAGCAGAAATATTTAGGGCAAACTCCGAGGGAAGTGTCTAAAGAGGTTCTGTTTTAGAAAGATAATGCTCTTGATTAGTAGTTGCTCTGAAAACTATTATTTATCTAGTATTTTGCATTAAATAGTGACTATAAAGAAAAATAGGGCTCATCGTTATGACTCACAGACAGAGAAACATTGGAAGAAATGGAAAAATACTGCCTAAAATCAGCTCAAGAATTTTCGTGTACTGAAATCAGCAGACAAAGTTATTTTTTTCATTTTTAGGACCCTGATGTGATACTTTTGTCAGGTAACTTACAAAAACAACGACGAAGTAACTGAAAAATATTATTTACTAAAGATTGCAGAAATATTTGGGATAAATGTCGAGAAAGTGTCCAAAGGAGTACTGTTTTTGGTAGATAATGTGTTTGTACACAAGTTGATTTGTAGTCGTTTTGAAAATTATTTATTCAATTTTTTGCATGAAATAGTGACTATGGAGGAAAATTGGATTCATCATTATGACCCACAGACACAGCAACGTTATAAGAAGTGGGAAAATACTGTCTAGAATCATTCCAAGAACTTTCATGTGCTGAAATCGCTAGACAAAGTTATTTCTTTCATTTGACAATGTGTTTGTTCATAATTTGTTTTGTAGTCGTTTCAAGGTTGTTAAGAAGTGGAGTGGGGTCAAGCTGTGGTGGGAACCTTGCTCCATGCTAAATACATAGGATAAACATTCATAGCCAACTTCAAATAAACAAAATTTCAATGATTAAAAGTAATGGAAATGTTTGTTTTCAGTTGCAAATACATGATTTTGAATAATTTGGTTCCTTATTCTATTCTTTTAAAGAGCTTCCATCCGTTGAAATATTCTTTTTTCATATTTTAACAAAGCTACAATATGATATGTACGGTGCGCAACGCTGTAGACTTTCGGTAGTATTTTTTGACATCTGACGTTTAGTGGTACTGCGTTTCACAACCAAACAAACTTATTGATGATAAATCTACATCAAAAAAATAATATCGATGAAAGAATAAATGGGTTACTCAATTAATGTACCGTCAAGTCAGGGAAATGATAAAAAATCTTGTTTATTCTAATCACACACACTCTTCCCATTTCATCTCATGCGGCGACATTGCCAAGCGTATGATAACTTACTAAGTTTTAGTAGCTTTTCTACAATTTTTTTGAGTAATAATTCAATTTTCTCTGAATTTATAAACAAGACTTTTTTGAAACTTAGTACACATGTTTATAAGATTTTCGTGGATATTTTGACGATTTTTTGTAATGTTGTCATTTCAGGTAGTCGAGATAATGACATATAAATCAATGTGAAACACGTCGCGTGCATTAACGCAATGTAATAACATGTCACCGAACAGCAACTTTGACATTTTTTATCTCGATAACTAGAAACAAGATTGAGTTCAAAATCTGCCAGAATTTTATCCATTAAAGAAATCATATACTGTAAAAATTTAAATAAATTCTCATATACTTTGATTTCCTTCTCAACAACCTTAAAACGATTCATTTAGTTTTTTGGTACAATTGGTGACTACGGAATGAAGTTTGGGTCATTATTGTGATCCAAAGGCAAAAAAATATTCAAAGAAGTGGAAACATGCTAATTCGTCGCAGCCTAAGTAATTTGATGTACCAAAATAACCAGGCAAAACTTTTCATCAATTTTTTGGAAAATGATGGGATAGTTCTGATAGTTCATTCAAAATAGGGTGCAACAGTAACTATTGAATAATATAAATAATTGTAAATGAAGGTTTGCAGGAATATTTGAGACAAACGGACAGAAATCATTTAAGGAAGTCGGAAGATCCTGTCTCGAATCGTTTGGAGAAGTTTCGCGTACTGAAATCAGTAGGCAAATATTTGTTTCCATTTTTTGAGACAATGATTTGTTGCTTCCTATAGATAACTAGCACAAAAAGCAGTATCGTACTCAAAGAGTATTATACCTTATTCATTATCAAGTGAAGTTTGTAGATATTACTGGAAAAATGCTGAGGATTAAAGTGATACTACTTTTGCAAAACATGTGCGTGCTCAAAAGTAGATTTGTAGTCGGTTTGAAGAGAATTCATCAAGTTTCTTGACTCCATTGGTGACTTAAAGTAATCAATATGATCCGAATTTAAAGAAACAGCCAAAAAAGTAGAAATATTTTGATTTATTCCGTCCAAAATGTTTTGCGAACATAAATCAAGTTCTTCCCTTAATTTTTTGAGACAATGATCGGAAACTTCCTATAGATTATTTGTAAATGAGCAGAACTATAGCTGTCAAACATTATTTCTTATAATTCAATAAAAATTTGTTAATGTAAAATGCTGAAAAAAATTATTAAAAAAAGTACTGCTTCTGGTAAGACAATGTACTCGCTTACAAGTTTATTTGTAGTCACTTTGAAGGAGATTTATCATTTTTTTTAATCATATATCAACTATAAATGAAACTTGAGTACATTGCTATGATCCAGATCCAAAAGAACAGTCAAAAAAGTGGAAATAATCTAAGTCCTTTCTTCATTCTGTTGAGACAATAATAGAATACACCCTTGTGAATTATCTGAAAATGAACTGAACAGTAATTGTTAGGCATCCTTACCCATTATTGAATGAGATTTATTGTAAAATTTCTGGTAGAATGCTGAAGAAAAGTGCCTAATTGGGTGCTGCTTTCGTAAGACAATGTGCCTGCTTACAAGTTGATTTGTAGTCACTTTAAAAAAGATATATAATTTTTTTTCATTTAAATATTAAATAAAAATTAATTTTGAGCACATTGTGATGATGCAGATCTAAAGTAACAGTCAAAAAAGTTCGAATATTCTAACATATCCCGCTCTAAAATACTTTCTGTACAAAAATCAGCCGAAAAAGCTCTTCCTTCAATTTTTTAAGACAATGTTCGGATACATTCTATGTTCTATGTGCAAATGAGTGAAACAGTAAGGGTAGACATTAGGTCTCATTATTCAATGGAGTTTGTGGAAAAATGCTGAAGAAAACGGTCTAAAGAGGTGCTGCTTTCGTAAAACAATGTACCTAGTTACAAATTGATTAGTAGTCACTTTGAAGGAGATTTATAATTTTTTTTAGATCGTATATCAACAATAAATAAAACTTAGGCACATTCATTTATTATCTAAATTTGAAGGAACAGTCAAAAGAATAAAAATATTCTGTTTTATTTCGGCTCAAATTATTTTGAGTACATTTTTCTGGCACAAAATGGGATATATCCTGTGGATTACGCGTTGAAGAGTGGAATAATAGCTGAAGAGTATTATCCTTCATTATCAAGTGAAATTTACAGAGACACTTCAGAGAAACACCAAGGAAAAGTATTTGTAAGACTATGCTTCTGCGCACAAGACGTTTTCAGAACTATCCCAAATATTCTTTTGAAACTATTCCCAAAATTGAAGCAATATTAGTAAGGATATAGATACGATATATCAAGTGATATTATCTTCTCGTACTTTTTTATTACTAATACTTATTGGAACCACAATCAACTTTATTCAAGTGTACTCTCCAGTTTGCCACAGAAATTTTATCTATTTTATAATTAAAGTTGGAGACATATTTTCAGTTCTTGACTCTCAGCTTTTGTGAGGCTTAATGAATGACAAGGATGGTAACTAGCAGATCTCTTGCGGCAACGTGGGCCCTTGATGTCCAACTTCAAAGGGCTTTCGACGGTCTGGTTCGCATGTAATGCACTCGTTATTGTTTCACCACTGCGGACGCTCTTGATTAACTTGAAAATAATTCTTTCTGAGTCACGAGACACCGAGGATTCGACCGAAATCATCAATTTTATGCACTTCATGGAACTGTATCATACTAGTTGCTGGATTATTGATTCATCGAATTGTCTCTCAAAATATGAATTCAGTCGTATGTTCCGTTTATTCATTTAATCATGATAAATTGATTATCCTTGAATTATGTCACGTATAAATTGAATTCTTCAGGACTGGAGCATTGAGTTGTCGGCAAGGATAATAGGGCTCGAGAGTTCACAAATATACGAAATTAGGTTAGGCATAAGGGACGCATTGGATGATTATTAACGCAAACAAGACAGACTTTGAGATGAGAAGTACGCAGGTGTGTTCTCTGTATTCAAATTAGAAACGCCCTTGAAGACATATTCAATTTACCTAATTAACTACATCATATACTTGAGTTCTGGTAGTAACATTGAATATAAAACTCTAAACTCAATCCGTACAGAATATTACTTCAATCGTGAGATTTTTTGGCATGTACGTTATAAAGCACACAAAAAAGTCATTTGGAAAGAGTTCCTTTCCACTGTAAGTCGTAAGTCAACCCTTGAAACTTCGAGAAAATGTGTCCCACTAACACCAACCCTACGTCAACCTGATCTGATTGTAAGGTGCACTCAAAACTAAGACTGCTACAAAATGGAAAGAATAATTGAAAAGCATATTTGGGATACCGTATAGAGCTGTTCTACAGATACTAATATGCTTATCAAGCACGAAAATTCACGAAAAGCATTTCTGGATATAGAAGCAGCGTTTGACATCACTTTCTTCAAATCCATAGACAAGCCAATTAGGGAGAAGGAAATACATCCAACAGAATGTAAATGGATCTCTAATATGCTGAAACAACGCCTCTTTCATCAATCAGAATGAAGGAGTACAATCTTTGTGAGGAGAGGATTTCCACAAGAAGGAGTTCTCTATCTATTCCTGCGATGCCTGCTGATAGATGGAATCCTATAACGACTAATCAAATTAGGATACACGACTATTAGGAATGCTGACGAAGTGGTCAAACAAATAACAAAAACATCCCAGGGAACCTATCAAAAATAATGTAAGCCTTGAATTCCGTTGAAAGTGGCCAATGACAAGTAAAAGCCTCATTTTCATGACGGCGTGGCTGGCGTGGTGCGCGTGGCGCTCATGGCGTGTATTTTCAAAATTTTGTTTTCATGCCGGTGTGTGAAGTGTTACTTTCTCGATGTTGACATATCAGTTTTGTTCTCAAATTAAAACAGAAAATGTCTTCGCCAAGTCGGAGGAGACGTATTTTATGTTTATATTTATACTATAAATCATCAAAATACGAAGAAAAGCGTTGGTGGGTACGGCCAATTTTCAAAAGAAGGCAAGAGCAGGGAGATTACTTCAATTTAATAAATGAAATGAGGTTAACCGATACGGAAAGCTTTTTTAATTATATGAGAATGTCTCAAGATGTATTTGACGAGTTATTAAATATATTAGGACCTTTAATAACAAAACAAACCGTCGTAAGAGGTAAAGGGTTATTTTTATAGTCTTTCAATCTTATATTGTAGAGCACTTCTCTTTTCTCAACTTCGTTTATTAATTTTGAATTAAAATCCATTTTTCTTAATTCTTCTGTTCTACGATGCTAACCTCTACACAATCACATAAACACTGAACACTGACGTACAATACGCATGCGCCCCGGCGTACACGGCGTTAAAACTTGAAAAAATTCAACTTTGCACACCGCGCCAGCCACGCTATACCGAAGCGTGGTGTTTGGCGAAAGCTACGCTGCTATTGGTTCATATTTCAACACCACGCCAGCCACGCCGTCATGAAAATGAGGCTTTTTAGGACTCTTCCTGCATGAACTGTTCAAGAAAAAACAGATTATAATCTCTTTATCTATGCAGAATTTCCAACGGGATAATGTGCAATGAGTAAACATCGACATATAATGTGATAGAGTCAGAAACCAATATGCAGAGGTTCTGGAATCACTAAAGTCGTAATATTTCACTGTCAGCAATATATTATCTGTTCTGGTCCTACCCACTGAGTGTCAAGGTTGCTTCGCTCAGATGTCTTCTAAAAGTTTTCTCCACTCGTTCCGGTTCCTTGCTAGCTTGTGTGCTCTTTTGGTTGTTATTTTCTTTTTGGTTATTGTTTCTTGTATTACATCGTCCCATGTTTTCCGTGGCCTGCTGCGATTTTTTTCCCTGTTATTATTGCTTTCCATATTTCTTTTACTCTTCTTCTATTCTCGAATCGAATCAGATGTCCATACCACCCCAATTGTTTCTGCTCTATCTTCTTCATTACTGACTGTACTTCACGTCTCTCTGTAATATTTTCATTACTAATTTTGTCAAGTTTTGTTACCCCTTTCATAGCTCTAAGACATTTTATTTCTACCGCTGTGATTTAACTTTATTGTCTTTTATTAAGTATCCAGGTTTCTGAACTGTGCAGCAGTATTGGTAGTATATTGTTTTGTAGATGGTCAGCTTCGTTCTTTTTTTCACTGATTTGTGCTTTAATAATCCTTGCTAATTGAATGGTTAGTTTTTACTGTTACCTGTATTCTGCTATTCATTTAACCTTCGTATCCTTCTTTATTTTCGATTATGCTTTCAATATATCTAAAGCTTCTGACTTATTATATATTTTTATTATTCATTTGTATTTTTTTCAATTGTTTTTCTTCTTTGCCTTTTATCATAACCTTTGTTTTGTTGACATTTACTTTCATATTTCAGAGTAGTTCTTCGTTCCATATCTTCAAGTTCTCTTGCAGATTTTTCTCTGTATTCGCAAAGATTACCATGTCGTCTGTAAAAATGCACTTTGCTATTTTTATTTGTTCTAAGTTTGAATATCGTATGACAGTTTTTATTGTTGTTCTGTTTGCTTTAATATTAATTTCATCCATTTATAATATGAGCGATAAAGGACTTAGAGTTTAAAGTTAGAGTATCTTCATATATATTTTGGATTCCTTCTAGTAGCTTCTGTCATTTACTTCTCTTTTTAATGTTTCACACAACAATTCTCTGTAAACTCTTTGCTGTGAATTAGTGCTTTCTCTGTTATCTGTCAAATTGTAAATACATGGTTTTGTGTGCTGTGGCCTTTTCTAAATCCGCTTTGAGTATCCTCAATCTTGTGTTCTACTTACTTTCTAAATTCTGTGACGTCCCTTCCGAGCCTTATGCCGGACGGTACGAACATTCTACCTTTTGTTCAGTGTTGCTGGCTGCTTTTGCTCGGGCGCCTTCTGCGGTAAAGTCGGATTTTTATTCGGCGGCGGAACACTAAAAAAATGAGCCTAGGGGTTGCTGCAGTGGAGAAGGGCCAGGAGTTTGAGGGTACACAAATAAATCAATGGCGGTATACTTGTAAACCAAATTATTATTTATTATTAAAAATAGAAAAATTGCAATAGCGAATGAAATCTTTAAGTAACGTAGAAACTGAATACAATAGAAAATGCAACAATGACGTGAACAAACAAAAATATTCCAACAAAAGGTTCATTCATCCGGTGAATTTTTGCGGTGACAATTTGCGGTGACATTCGAATCTGCGGCGGCGGGTATATCGGTAACGGTAATCCTGACTTCCAGGAGGGCCACGGTTGTCAGGCCACCAAAGGATACTCTAGCTGACTGCCAGGAGAACCACGGCAGTCACTAGAGCGGTAGGACAGGATTGGTATGGGGTTGCCAGGAAATCCACGGCTATCAGAAGGGATGTCCTAGACGACTGCCAGGAAAACCACGGCTGACGCTAGCACTAGGAAAAGAACGATTGCCAGGAGAACCACGGCTATCAGGAGGAAAGTTCTCTCAAGCGATATCAGCGGACTTCTCAGGTACCGATCAGGAGGAACACGATCTAGACCAGGGGTCGGCAACCTTTTTTGGTCGGTGGGCCATTTTCAAAATATTTTTTTTATGCGGGCCGCACATTCAAATTTAACTTGAATAGTGCTTTTATCATATGCGAGTATGAATATTATTAAAAATAAATATTGATGCTTCGACGGGCTGCGCAAAAAGTTGCAAAGGGCCGCAGGTTGCCGATCCCTGATCTAGACACTTTGAGCCGCTCACTGACCCTGCCTTCTACAGGCTTACGGCGTTCGTTCTATACCCGTTTCTTAATTGATATTTAATTGAATGAATCTTAACTTGTTAACAGCCGAATGACTGTCAGTATAAAAAATAGAAAAAAGTAAACATTGAATCGGTCGGTATTCAAACTCAGGGTACATGCATTCGTAGTCCATCACGCTACCACTGAGCCAGCGGTGTTCTTACAAAAATTATGTCGCTGTTGTATGACTTCGTCACAATTCACTTTCAAGTATCGTTCCTTACATTTTTACTGCTGTGCATAGGAGTGAGATCCCTCGATAAGTGCAATAATTATGGCTGCCTCTTTTTTTTGTATTTTAGCAGTATGATTGTTTTTCTCCAGTCTTTAGGTGTGTGCTCTCCATCCCAAATTTTGTTTACTAATATGTGCAGCATTTTTGTTTCTTCATCTCCCAAATGTATTTCAGCTGCTCTGGTTTTATCTCATCATATCCAGCTGCTTTCCTTATCTACAACTCTTCAATAGTAATTGTAACTTCTCTGATGTTTATTTTGTATTTTGTAATTTCTGGATTTTGCTCTGGCACAGGGTCGTTATTGTACGTGTTGCTTATGATAAGTTCTTGCGGTTCTAGTGATTCTTCAGAATGTTCTCTTTAACTTTTTAGTTTGTTTGTATCCTTTCTCAGTATTTTCTCATTTTTGCCTTCCAATTATTTAATAGGTTGTTTTTTTTCTTCTCTCAAATTCTTCGATGCTTCATTGAAGAGTGCCTCTAGTTTTCTTTGTGGTTATTATTCATACATTTTCCAAAATCCTCCCATTCTTGTTGCTTAGCATTTTGTATTGATTCTCTTGTTCTCTTCCTTTGCTCTTTGTTTTTCTCATAATTTCCTTGCGTTTCATTACAAAGATATACTTCCCATCTTTGTTTATTCAATTTGATCTCTTCTTTTATTTCTTGGCTCCACTATTTTGTTTGTTTTCTGTTTTGGCTGTTTTTGTAGATACCACAACTGTTCTTTGTTGTTTTGTTCAATATATATTTTGGGGTTTTCTATATGATTCCTACATCCCAGTTTCTATATTCCATTATTATAATTTCTTCACTGCTAGCAAAAGACTTCCAAAAACTGGAATGTAAGGAAAACCCTGAATTTCTCCAATGTAGGGAATGCAAAAGGTACAATAAACTTATTGGTCGTAGTATATTGATATTTAAGAGGACCACCTCCAAGTAAAATAATAGATAAAAAAGCTTTAAGTTAAAGGGTTTCATCCCAAATCAACTAAAAATTGATTGGGACACAAACCTGGATCTTCTTGAGATTTTGACGTCTGCCAACAAATCGCACAATACTAACAGTGCTGTCCTCTATTCTACTAAACCGATTCTTATGAAACTTTGTGAACACATTGAGTTACCCTAACGAACTTCAATTTGGTAACGAGGGTCGGATGATCGAGTCAGCAGGTAGACATTTTTTAACTAAGCTTGCTTCGCCCCTCGGTATTACAGGTAGCTTCTGCACTTGGGCAGGGATTAATAAGTTAATCACTCTTGCCACAGGAATTATATCTAGCTGGCCATCAATATGTTTCCAACGCTTCTTCCTCAGGAATTATCCTGACTTGGGCCCCACTGGCTCTTCAGGTCAATGCTGAAGCTGATTTGTCACGCAGCTCACTCGCAGATATGGCAAAGCATCTCTGAACAGCCTTTGCTTATTGGAACCACTATCCGTACCGGCGAGCAGTACACGTTCTGTAATACTCTTCCACACATCTGTTGCTGTGGCTTTGAGCCCGTTATCCTCAATTCGGGGATTAGGTAGCAAAATCTACAGCTTTAGGAATCTATGGCATGTGGTTCACCATCTACCCACGTTTTCCATATAGGCAGGAACTTATCTCTGCTTTCATCTCCTCGTGCAACCGCTTGACGAGTAGTACAATACTCTTCCACACATTTTATGCTATTGGCTTGCACCCGTTACCCTCAGTTCAAGGATTGGGTGGTGAGTTCTATGGCTTCAGGGATCTGTAGTCTGCTCGGATAATAGGCCAAAGCCTAATACTTCATACGACTGCCTCACCGTCTATCCGTCAATATGGGCAGAGACTTATCTCTGCTTGTATCTCATCCTCGTGTAAACGTTTGACGAGCTGCCGGCGAATATTACAAGTAATAATTTATCAAACATCAGGAGCCACGATTTGCGCCCGTTGCCCTCAAAAAAGAGACTGAGTAGCAAGGTCCGCGGCTTTAACAGGTAAACGTCATGTAGTTCCCACATAACAGTTTCGAAGAAGGTGGTAGATCCTACTCCTTGAGCGATCGCCCTGTCCTCCTACTTCCTCAAGAGGTGGACAGTGGAACTCTTTAACAGTTACTGTCCCTTCAAGACAGACTATGTATTGAAAAGTTTAATTGTGAGAAATTGACAGGTGAGAAACCGTGCAACAAATTGGCAATAAGAGAATTGAAAAGGATAATTCCTGCCAAAAGTCGAACTGAAAACTAGAAAATGAGAATAGTTTTCAGTTTGACTTTTGGCTTAGATCACTACGCAAACTCCTTATCCTTTCAAACTCTCTCAGTGCTTCTTTGTTGTACGGTTTCTTACCTCTCACAATTAAGCTTCTCAATATATAACTCTTATCAAAAGGGTTACTAGTAATCATTGCATAGTTCCACTGTCCACCTCTTGACTCCATCATCAGATCCTCGTCATCAAGTTTATTTTATGGGACATTCGTCAAAGCCAACCAAATGAGCTCAAACTTGCAAGAGCTAGTAATAACCCTTGAAGAGTTCCACTGTCTACTACCCAATGACGTATTAACAGTAGACCCAGCATGCAGCATTTGTTTTGATGCAGGAGTAAACAGTGGAGTGAGGAGGGTAAACATCGTTGTATCGCAAGTTGCGTTTTTCATTTGAAAAAATATCGATTGCGAGATATGGGAAAAATCTAGTTTATTTTTTATTTTGAATCAATTGATATATTATTACATCTATTTTAACAAATATATACATACAGTACAGAATACAGGCGCGCACTACTCAAACATAAATAAAAGCAGGCAAACCGCATAACAAGCATGTTTACTCCCTTCGCTTCTCAGAACTCCTCACCTAGTAAGTGGTAACATCACAACAAACTGTGGACTGCCATAGGACGCGCTGGGTCTACTTTAATAATACGTCATTGCTACTACCTGACTCTCATGAGAATTGGTTTAGCAGAAGTATTTGAAAAAGCTGTCGCCAGATTCTAAACAAAGATAGTAACGAATAAGTGGATAAACCATTAGAAAAGAGAACATTCATTCTTCAATATATTAATCATGTTAAGCGAATTCAGAACTATCGATCATATCTTGTTCAGAAACTAAAAACTGGGACTCAATTCTAATTCGTAGAGACACATATACCACCTAGCGGACAGTTAAAGACAGTTTTTCAGAGTAATAAGAGACGGAATCAAGTCAGTCTCTTGACCTCGATAACAGTTTTTGACATTTATGACCACTACGATTAATGACGAAATAGAAAAATGAATTGAATTGGATTTCAAGCACCGTTCTTTCTTGCTAAATAAATGAATTTGTAAATTCTATTTTTTGCACCAACATACAACTTTCAAGTCCTTATAAATGTAACTATTTATGATATCGTCAACATAGAGACTGGGGCCTGTTTTCAAACTGTCTACGAATTAGAATACCAAACTTTTGTTCCTATCAAGTAAATGTCAAACTATTATCCACAGCTTTCAGATTTGTTTTCGTCAATTGAAAGTAGTGTATACCTTTGTATTCAAATATGAATAAGAGTGCTAACATCAGCGAATCTTATTCCAAAGTAACATCCAATAGATATTAATTGAAAATTCATTTTTATGGCCTGCTGCAGAAGCCCCATCTGTGTTTCGGTACGCACAAATGTGCAAACGGTTTGGTACTCGAGTCACGATTGTAGTTTATGTAGGTACATTGAGATCAAGTTGCCGTATCTCTGCTTTCATCGAGAGCTTGGACTTTCAGAACTGTACAGTTTTGTCACAGAATGTCCCATTTTGTAATAATGCTATTATTGTAGAGTACACCAAGATATTCTTAATGCTTTTACTGACAATAAAAGCTACTAAGATTGTAATAGGTGGATTAAGTCAGTTATATTTTGCGAGATTGAAACTTTTAGGGCTTTTTAGATAGTGGATATGGTTTTGGTACGTTTGGGAGACAAAAGTAGTGGTGCTAGTTTATCAAAATGATCAAATTTTGTGACAAATAATATGAGGAAAGATATTGATATATCTCATGAAATAGCGATCTGTTTATCATTCCAAATACAACACGACACAAAATGGAAGCAAACGAGCTAAGCACGTATGACATGGGGCTGCTTTTTCATCAGAGCCGGCTGATGTAGGTAAATTTCTCCACAAAAAAAGCTATAAAAATAACGTGACTTGTTTCATAAAACAAACATTATTATTTCGGAACTCCAACAGGCAGGAATAAAATGTTATTGTCAGCAAATAAGCAATAAGGGCTGATTGTAGTGTGATAAAAACTGTATTAATAAATTGGAAGTTTAATCTAAGCAACATATCATTGTCTGGAAGTTTTCCAGATACCCGGAATTTAGTAGTTTATATTGGTAGGTACAATTTATGAACAACTAGATCAGCAGTGCTCTCCTGCAGTCTTATTTTATTCTGTGAAATTTATTGGTAATGGTAAACATACTTCTTGTGAAATTTATATACCTCAAGACAGAAAATTTGTTATTTTGGGAATAATAGGACATTAGAAACCTCAAAAATCTATCAGTTAAAATAAATCATGATACATTGAACAAAACAATAATTTAATGGAATATTTAGTTTTTCTGGTACGATGTATCAGCCTATCAATTTAAAAATCTATTTTTCAATCCATAACTGTTTGAATTTTTTTGATATGTTGTACCGTTCGTGATATATAATGACTTTTATAGCGCCAGCAGGAATATTTTGATTGCTAACCACTGGTCAACCGTTTGTCTGAAATTTGTGAGATTTGATTTGCTAGTTACTACAAAAAAGGTACAATTCAACCGTTTTGATTAAATGTACTCACCTTCATTTAGTTATGATTTATAGCTCGTTGAAAGATGCGGCAGGAACAACTTTCCAGTATAAAAATAGTAAAAAATTTTTTTTTCGGATTTAATATAACAAATAAATTACGAAGCATGAATCTCCATGATTTTTTTGATAAATAGATGCCTCAAATCTCCAGAATTATTGATTAGTGTACCCCTTTCGATGTAATTACAATTTCAGAAATGTTTGACATAAAATACTGATTATTCTTCCTCAATATGCTCTTAGAATATTGAACATGCATAGAAGGCTACTCGATAACGATCGTTACGACCTCACAGGCATTTTAATCCTGCAGGTTCCTGCTTTACTCTCTCTACGTCGTCCTTGATGATTTGCGCACACTCTCCTGAGATGTTACAAACAATATTGTCATCAACGACCGTCCCCAGATGGCCATTACCCCCAAAGCAGCGTTTTCAACCTTCTTCAGCAAATTTAGAAAATTTCTCGTTGTTTCATTCCTTTTTAAAAGGGGAATATGGGAATGATAAGTAAAACATTCGCATGAAATTGAAATAAAGATATTGAAGGATAGGAGCTCAATTCAATTATTAGGTAGTAAAGTGTAAAGAGTAGCAGTAAATTTTCAGTAGTTTTTGTTTTTCACGGTTTAGTGCAGCTGCAAATTTGTGAAGGTTTAATAAATGTTTTGTGCTTGATGGAATTTCAATATTGGAGTGTAAATTTTGCTATTACGACTCTGTTAATCGATGGTGGAATATATTGATGAATATATGTGTAAATTAGTTTATAACGTGCCAAATTACAGTTCAGTCCGGCTCATAAATACTAAATAATCACGAAACTAATCAGAATAACTAGCTACACCAACGTTTAGTGGCTAGGGACGCGTTCCATAATCCCGTTCGGTTATAAATTTCATCAGTGGTGTGAATGTGCTAAACAACTATCGATACAAAGATAAAATTATCATGGACATATACATGTTGCCTCCTAGGATCATTATTCAGCTGGAAACATCAAAAGTTAAGAGATCTCTTTTCCATATACATATACAAATTTTTTGTTTGACTGTGAAGTTATTATTTGACAAGATAAGGCTGGAAGAGAAGATATAAATCAGTTACAGAACAAATATCGAAAAGCTTCTGAATAGAAATCATGTGAGAAAAATTGGAGAATCACATTGGACGCTTGGTGAAATTTGTTGGAGGTTTCGAGTGCTTAGAGGCGTTAACTTCAAGAAATGTAAGAATTGGTGCTTATAACAAAGCATCATCAATCTATTCTAGGATTTTTCAACAGAATTGTCTTCTGGGCTCATTTTGCGGCTCTTCGAAGTTAATTTTGGACAGGAATGAGTCAGATACGTTGATGTAGGCATGCGGAATGCATTGAACGATTCTCTAACAGGAATTACTAGTACAAACTTGAATATTCAATAATTTTTACGATAAATATGGACCACTATTCGGTTTTAAATAAGATCGGAACAAAAAAAAACCGTTTTAAGTGGACAACCAAGTTTCAAAACTTGATCTTAGGGCTGCATAGTTCCACATCCATATGTGAGTTTGCGAGAGTTGCAATCTTTCGACGAGTGATCTGTGAGGCCGTGGGAGAAAGATTTAGAACTGAGTTGAAACTCAGCCTCCGCCTGCTCACTCTCAAACCTGTGATTCTGATTTATGCATCCTTGTTGTTCCTTCCTATTGCACTTTTCTTCAATTCCATAGACAAGTTTCAAGTTTTGTTATTCTTTCATAACGGTATCCTTCAGCTATAAAATGAATAATTAAGTTATTTAAGGCCCGAGATATCCACCTCCTAATAAATTTATTTGGTGAATAATATCTATGGCAACAATTGTCTGCACAATTGTTACCGTAGTTATTATTCACCAAATAAATTTATTAGGAGATGGATATCTCGGGCCTAAGTCTAATAAAATTTATGATTCTGTGCAGAGGTGACTGATTCGGAGATGATCAAATATGTAGCTTTTCTGCTCGCTTCCTAGGCATTTTATTAGAATAACTCACATGTTGGTGAGAGAAAATTAAATCATACATAAACTATTGACATAGCCTGAATAGTTTTTGAGTAATAAGCACTTCAAATATTACGGTACTTCAAAGACCCGTGACAAGACCACGTTTAGTCTACTAATTTCTGGTCGTGTAATTACTGTTATCAGAGTTACACAAGAATAACTTCAATATTTTCTGAAGGCAGTATATTTAAGTTATGAAACGAGATATATTTCCATTAAATATTTCAGGTAATTCTGACGAAATCAATGATTTTATGCGGATGCTGCTAAAATATATGACAATATTCATGACGCTTCATCACGCCTTTTAGTCATCAAATTGAGTTGAATTTATATACTTCTGAAAGCAGTATTTTTAAGCTACTTGAAAGTAAGTTTTTGTTGCCGTAACTGCAGTAGTTTTTTTGCAGTGCGCATCTCATATTAGTGACTATGAACTAACCTCAAAAACTGACACATATATTTTTATTGATTCCTGGTCTTGTAAGTCCCGTAATACAAGTCACGTATCAATGACCTCAATATACACTAATAGCTATGTTAATAGGCTACAAAATAAAATATTTTTCATCCAAATACCACTAATTGTTCTGACGCAATCAATGATTTCATGCAGGGGTTGTTAAGGTAGATGACAATATTCGCTGCGCTCTATCCTCTTCCCTACACATTCAATTCGAATAATTTACATACAGTTAAAAACAGCATTGATTATCTGCTGAATCATATATGAACTAAAAAATTGCTCAAGATAGTTTTTAAGTAATAGGCGTTTCAGACTTGTAATTTTTTAAGACTCCCAATTAGAGCTCCTACATTTCTTGGTCTTGTCACTCTTGTAGCTCAAATTACACATAGATGACTTTATTATAACCTAATACGCTTGGCTATTGGAGTCAGTGGCGCCTCGATGCAGCAGATTTTAGAAATTCATAGGCTTTAAACGAATTTTGTCGTATTCGCTGTCACGCTACAAGCAGGCGACAGTTGATGTATTTTATTAAATAATTTAATTTTTGAAGTGTGTTGATAAGCCATATTGAAAAATTAATGATAGGTCGTAGTTGTTGCGTACCTGGTTGTCAAAACATCCAAAATGAGAATCGTGACTTGATTTTTACTTTTTTCCAAATCGAGGATGAAAAAAAAATCACAGAAAGAAATGGGCTATTTCAGTTCGTCGAATAAATTAGGTATTGAAATATTTAATTGTTGATGACATAAATGTATATAATTATTGGTATAATGTATTTTCTTTTATGTTTTTCATATAAATTTTGATTCAATATACTTTTCATAATACCTGCATTGGAACAACGCGTTTCAACGCCTGCTTTGTCAGTCGAAACAAGACAATTTCTGACAAATGCGAGTGTAGCGGGCAGAAACAAGCTTGTTTGTTGAATTAATTTTTACATCGTTTTATCCCTGGCAGAGTCGCATTTGTTCATTGTCAATCTCTAAATGAAAATCATGTGACCTCAGTTAATTTGACAGTTGTTGTATTAGGAACTGTAAATTAACACAACATCTTATTGATAAAGCACAAGCAGCTACTCTCGACTTGTTATCTGCAAAATAAAAAAAAAAAATATTCATTTTGTTATGACAAATTTGTAATGTGGAAAGTTTCAATGCAGATATTATGAAAAATACAGTGTGTGGCACGGGACAAAACACGATTTCAGCCGAGGGTGATGCCGGCCTTCGCTTCGCTCGGGCAAGCAACGCTCACCCTCGGCTGAAATCGTCTTGCTCCGCCCCTAGCCACATAATGTACTATTTTATACCAACATTCAAGTTATATTTGTCATTATAATTTCTTTCTTTTTTCAGAGAAAGTTTGACTCGTTTTGCAAGTAGAAAAAGATCATTAACTTTAAAGCCCTAGCATACCGCATTAACAATTTACTTTTAAGGGGGACGATTCCATATCATTGGTGTATTCGCTTTAGAGCAAGTATTTTCTATGTTTACATAGATACAAATTGCTGCAGCGTGCTTGCAATATCCTTTTTCTGTCTCACAGTTACAATTGGCAATTTTTATTATTCGATCTTCATTAATCTATACGATAAATTATCCAAAAAACAAAAGGAAATTTCAAAAATCGAGTTATACAGTTTAAAACAATACAAAATAAATTTCTGCTACTATTCACAATACTATTGAAAGAAGTATAAACCTTCACAACTGGATTGTACGTTTTCTGGTTTGTTCTTTCCAGTGTAAACGCCTGGAGTTTCGCGTAATACAACTCCAATGATTTTTTTACATGCATCGCTAATTATTTCTTCGAAATTACCAACATGAAAACTATAGACCAGTTTATTTCTTCTATATGAATTTCCTAACAGTAGTATTTGATAATAGGATAATAAGACGAAAGATACCCCAAAAAAAAAAACGTATAATTTGTAATCTTCAGGTAATCGATTTTGGACTCAATTAATTTCCTTTGGGCAAACTTTTTTGGCGGAAACAATCAAATTTAACTCCTTTAAATCTACAGATTAATACCAACATTTTTCTCTTATATATACACTCGATGTTTTCAAATCAATATCTCTTACCCTGTCTCTTACCTAAGAGTTTATTCTCGTCGCCGCTAGATGGCACGCGTGCTCCGAGCTGTCAAGATTAGCCAAGCGTAAATGATTTTTTTTGTCAAATATAATAGTTTTGCACTCAGGCTACTGAAATAGATGGCAATATTCACTGTGTTTTATTGCGTCTCCCACGCACTGAATTGAACTAATTTTAAAATTTTTGTGAAGCCGCATTTTTGATCTATTAAATGGTGCTTGAAATACTAATGTAGCTTTGACAGTTTTTGAGTAATGAGCATTTATATTTCATGACTAGAAATAGATCTTAATAAAAGTGCACTTTTACTCTTCTTGCTTCTTGGTTTTATAAAGTGGCACATACATATAACTTATTCATCGAATAATAGCAGCATATTTGAGCTACAAGATAAATTACTTTTCAATCAAATATCTCGATTCACCCTAGCACAATTAGCGATATCACGCAGAGATCACAGAAAAAATCACAATATTCACTGCGCTTCATCTCGCCTTCTGCTAGCTAAATCAAATTAATTTATTTACTGCAATCAAGCAACGTTTCTTACCTATCCAATCATATACAAATTATTTACGTAGCTTCAATAGTTTTTGTGTAGTTAGCATTTATATTTCGTAACTGTGAATAGACCTTAAGAAAAGTACACTTTTATTCTTCCTAATTCACGGTTTTATAACTCTCTGAATTCAAGTTATATTTGAACGACTTTATTATGATTCAATAGCTTTATCATTCAGATACAAAATAAGATATTTTTCGAAAAAATATCATGAATAACTCCAACATAATCAGCGATATCCTACAATATAATAATACTAAAAAATCTAACGTGAACATCACGTGACTTACTTGTACATCATTTGACATATATATAATACAATGTGATTTTGTGTTTGATCGTATATATCATTGGATATGTATAATCAAACATAAAATCTCATCGTTCCACAGTTAATCATTTTAGATTTACTTAAGAGATTCTAAAAATCTGTCAAGTAAAATGCGCTTTTAACCAAGTCGGTTGCTATGGAAATAGTAGGCCATTATTCTTATACTACAACATTCCTTGATACTGATTTCCAAAATTAAGAAATAAATTCCTACTTGAGGACATTTTCGGTTCAGTCTATTGTTATGAAAATAGTAGACAATCATTCAGATGCTACAGCAGACTGAAATACCAAATTTCAATATTCTACACCTGATCGTTTCAAATTTATGCGAAGAATTCCAGAAGACTGTCAAGAAAGTGCACTTCCGGCTTAGTGGATCTCAATAAAAATAGGATATGAGCATCTAGACGGTATGATTGTCCTAAATACTGAATTCTAACAATCTACGTTCAATCGTTTTGGATTTATGCGGAAAATTCGAAAGATGTTTAGAATAAAGTGCTCTGCCGGCTTAGTTGATATCAAGCATAATAGAAGGTGTAAAACTAGATATTATAGAAGAAAAGTGCCTGATACAGAATTTAAAAATTCTACGACTGATTGTTTAGAATTTATGCGAAAAATTCAAAAAGTCTGTCATATAAAGTGCACTTCCGGCTCAGCCGATTGTTAGAAAAATAGAAGATGACTATCTAGATGCTACAGCAATTTCAAATGCCAAATTCCAGTATCCTATGGCCGATCATTCTGAATTAATGCGGAAAATTAAAAAAAAAGTTTTAAGTAAAGTGCACTTCCGGTTCAGGCGATCGCAATCATAATGCAAGATGTACAATAAGATGTTATAGTAGTTCTTTATACGAAATTTCAATCTGCTATGGCACATCATTCTATATTTATGCAAAAAATTCAGAAAAAGTTTTAAGTAAAGTGCACTTCTGACTTGGCTTATTCATACAAGAATAGCAGATGACCATTCTGATACAACATCAAGTTTAAATACTGAATTTCAACATCCTACGGTTGATCATTCTGGATTTATTGAAAAAAATCGAAAAAAGTTTCAAGTAAAGTGCACTTCCGGTACAGACGATCAAAACCATAATGCGAGGTGGACAACTAGACCTTTTACCAGTCTTAAATACAAAATTTCAATATTATACGTTCGACCAGTTTTGAGATTTGCGAGATACGCACGAACGCACGCACGAACATACGACATCAAGTCAAAAATAGTCAAAATGGATCCAGGGATGCTCAATACGGATATTTCCATCAAAATTTCGATAGGTGAATTTTGTCGGTTTCACAATACTTGTTACTTTGTACAAGTAAGAAATAATTGACTACATTCACGACGCTTGATCTTGTTTCCTACGCATTAAATTCAACCAATTGATATTAACAAGCATTATCATTTGTTTATCTACTGATCATTCTTAGGAAAGATTAAGGAGAAACGAAATATATGCCCAGTAAAGTTTGTTGTGAGGTTTTGGTTGCTCAGGGATATTTTTTACAAGATATGCAAGATTAGGTTTTCAAAACGAAAAACTAGTAAATAGATTTATGTATGAAGATTTGAATATGAGAAAGAATGTGGTAATAAGGGTAAAATGCGTTTGGAAGTGTACAAAAAAAGTTTATGTCTTTAAAAGATTATATTAGGAATAAATATTAGTTGATTTGTTGCTTGTGATAAAGTATACGGGTGGGACGAATTGAGAAGCTTGTATAAATAGAATAATGTATGTGCAAAACAATGTTTAAATTAAATTTAATATGTATATCATCAATACAACAATTTTAATATCAAGCACAAATTTATTCGATCCGGAGCTGAATATTCTTTTGAATAATTCTTTGAACGAGAATTTGAATCTGGTTTTTCTGCCCTTCTGTTCCTTGAACTTCCCTTTAATGACTTTAACTGCTCCGCTCTCGACGCATCGTCCATCCGATTCGTTCCAAATATAGCCCCAATTACACAGACACAAAAAACTACCCTTAGTGTTCAAACAAACTTCGCTAGCATTATTACAGTTATGACTTCCGGTTGCACACTCATTTACATCAATACACAACCCAAATTTAGACGCCCATTCAAATCCTGCGGAGCATTTACAGGATACGTTCCATCGATTCAATACTATTGAAGTGAAGTCTGTATTTTCACCCCTGGTGAGTTCGCAGGAATGTTGCTCATTTGAATTATGCAAGCAGGGATTCAAATTGGACTCAAGACATATTGAAATGTTGGAGATATGCTTTAAAGGGCAGCAAGGATCGGGACAAAAACTGTATAATGCACAGGAAAATGATAACGAATCTCTCGCTCGGATGTCCTGATTGTGGGGGCCGTATTTTGGATCTAGACAGTGGGCGAAATTATCGCACGAATCGTTTATATGTTCTAAGGTTGGTACCTCGTTCATTGAATACCAACAGAGGTAGTAACTGGCTGTGGTACGCCATTTGAATCGTTCTAAAGGTCCTTGAAAAGGATTAGCTAAAACGTAATCTTTATCTTTAAATTTCTGGCATTCTTCATCGACTGTATCGATTTGTTCTTGATTGATTTCAGTCCAATTTTGGTCCACGATTATGACTGAAGTATCGTCCTTCCTACGTAGTCCTGTCAGTTTAATTTTTTTGTTCAAATATTCCAGGCAGTGAACAAACGATGCTTCGCAATGTAATTGAACTTCCCAATGGAGACTACGAAGAGGCGGTTTAGGATATTCTGCAAAATAAGTACCTTCACTTTGGTTTTTTTGATAACGTCTATCAAATTCGTTGAACTTATATTGTCTCAAATAGTATGCCACATCTTTGACAGCTTCCGGTAGCCACTGCAAATCAATATTCTCCGTAATAGCCTCACTAATATTGACAAAATCCTCAGGGTTGTTCGTCATAGTTTCCATTGTAACATTCACTTCATCTTCCAGTGCCCGAACTACCAATCTAGCTGTAATTATTATTATTGGAATGATCTGATGCATATCACTGTTTATTTAATTCTAGTTCTCTCCCATTTGTTTATACAAGGCTAAGATGACGGCGTTCGATCGATTGAAGTCAGAGATGGCAAACGGAGTTCATAAGTCTGGTTTTGGAGACCAGGGAGCGCTATCATTTATTTTACCGCAGTCACAAGGAACGGAGTAATGGTTTGAAAACTTGCAGGGAGAGATTACCTGGGAAATTCGCTGGAAGCGATCGCACTGAAGCTTTTGTAACATACATCAAGAGAAATACCACTTACATGTTTTTTACATACTGTGACTTTATACGGTCACAGCTTCGACATTGGTGATAAATTTAAACCAAATTTTTCAGATAGCACTCATTATTCTGATTTTCATACTGATGTGTCAATTTACTCACTATTAAATGCTCAAATATTGAAACAGATATTTTTGGATATCCTCAGTTGTTGCCAGTTTTTCAACAAATTCCTGCACAATAAAATTTATCAATTTCTCCCGCATACAATGAAATAATCGTATTGTAATGTTTATTGCTTGAAGAATCAGTTTGTAATTAAATAAAAGTCACTATTTAATTATTTAAATTGAAATAAAAGTTTTATTCTTCTTATGTCACTAATAACACTATATTTATATATTAATCACTTAATTCTAATTTAATCAAGGTCACAGATATTTATATTTCACTATTTATATACACTGGCCACTGTTCATTATTTATTTCACACTACTACTCTTACTACTGTACTCCTACACGTCTTTTGCTTGGCCTTATATAGAGAAATATTGTTCTCGAGTTTTCCATTTCTCGACTCTTTCCATTTCTAGAAATCACTAGAGGCTTCCATTGAGAGGGGTGACGGGCTGCGACGCGGCGCGGCGCAAGCGGCCGAAGAAGCTCCGCCCCATACTACGTCGTCTTTACGAGCTCCCCCCTCACTCTCGCACGACACAGTATTGAAGTTATCTGATTTTTAAATGAGAATATTTGGAACTTCATGATATTTCGAAAATTGATATAGATCGTGTTAAAAAATTGATTTCTTGTACAAAATGCAATTAAATTTGACAGACATAAATACAGCTATCAGGACATTGATCAGAATTTGATTAATTTTGACAGTTCTGGTTCTCTGGCCGAATCTCTAAGCAGAATCCATAGCAGAAAACTTTTAGTTTGTGATTTTTATTTGACTCAATTTTTAGATCTTCAAAGTGAAAATTGGACAAAATATAGCCGAAAAGGCAGAAATTTATTATTTACGTTGGTTTAGACGTGAGAAACTAATTTTTAAAAGAATTTTGAGTACAAAACTATGCGAAAAAAATTTGGAGTTTACTTGGACGCCTGGTGAAGCTTCTTGAAGATCTTTGGTGGCATTTTTTCTTATCATATTCTTTTCTTGCATAGTTAATTTTATAACGTAGCTTTGACATATGAAATAGTTATTTATATAATTAGTTATGAAAAGTGCCATATTGTTTGACGAAACGTAATATTTGCCAAAACGAGCGTAGCGAGTTTCGCAAATTACGTGAGTCAAACAATATGGCTTTTCATAACGTATTCTGTACAAAATTTTATCTAATTCCGTCAGAATAATTTTATCTATATTTTTGAATGAGAACATCTCTCATTCAGATGACTATGATTCATGACCATCTATTTTTACTGCAGAAACAAAAGTGCACTGAAATAAACAAATATCCAATTTTCACAAAACGTCAAAATAATCTTTGAAAATGTACTCAAGCAGTGATATCTCGAGTGCTATAGTACCCTTTGATATTAAAGACTCTGCCCATGCTGCATATTGTAAATAATAAATCATTCTTTCAATTGTACGCAGATAATGATTGCCTGTGCCGCCTTTTTCTGATTTTTTCTTTGCCGCCTGCTTGAGATAGTGAGCTTCAAGTGACAGATGACAGTTCCTCTGAAAACATTATTCTAACCTAACAATTTGGTAGAATAATAATAAATTTTCAATAATCATCCAATAATACAGCTATTTACTTCGTCATAAAATATGCAAAATATATGCCACTGTGTTCTTGAAATGTCGGTAACGTAGTTATCAAAATAAATAAATTCATACTAACTCTATTCCATGAAGATAGTTTTGATCATTATGCGAACTTTTGCTGGTCACGTGACAGACAATCTTTATTGATCACTCTATGATAGACATTCCAATCTGCATTAATTCCCAGCAAGCTAGATTTTTGTATAGGTCTTAAATACGTCATTATAAATGCTCCCCATCTTTGAAATTCAGAAAGAGCATATCAAAATTTATAAAATTTCTCATTTCCAGAACTCTCGGTAAACTTTCCAGGTAGCCTTTTTTCTTAAAGCCAATGACTGTACTAAAATAGTAATTAAGGTATCAAGGGTGTTGAAAGGACAATAATACTTGAGGTAAACAGTGTACTTTCTGAGGGTCTCTGGCCCGAGGTGTGTACGTTGACCGTAGGCATTATTGTCTGTTCAACTTCCGTGGTGCCTTCAATGTTTAATGTCCGACTTTTGTTGTATTTCAATCAAAATTTTCAGCAATGTATGTCCTGTCATTGTGACATCTGTCAGAGAAATTACTCTAGTTACTTGCTGTTACTAGGAAACTTGTTTGTTATTTTTCAAAATAATGCCCGAGGGCATTATTTTGAAACATAATGCCCTCGGGTATCATTTGTTACGTAATTACCGTGAAACCAGTGTTATTATGACAACTATAATAAACTAGTCGGACATTGAATTATTTGATAATCTCGAATAAATGAGAAGCTATCCTTGGGAATAAAAATATAAAATAATTGAAATGTATCAAATTATGATTGTTTTACAATGATTCTTCAGAAAACAGTACTGAATACTAAATTTGGACTCCAATATCCCAGAGGTAAAACAAGATGTCAGCAAGATCTCTCTACCAATCTTTCAATAAAGTGTTGTTATTGAAGTGCTCGTGATTTCAAATGTAAGCTTAGAACAAATTTTCTACTGATAATCAATCAATTTCAGCCAAGAAGTCATGTAACTGAAGTTCGGACTCCAATATCTTGAAGATTGAGAAAGTTATCTGCAAATTTTTCTCAACAAAATCATAAATACCTGTTGTAAAGTTTGAGTTTTCAAATTCTGTAGAGATACTGCAAGAATTAATAAAGATATCAAATGTGAACATAAAACAACATCAGAAGGCTGTTTGGACTTAAATATCTCGGAAACGGTGGAAAAAATATGCAAGATACTTACATTTATTGTTGTTCAATTGATTGAAGATTTGTTGAAATAATTGGAATGAAATTGTTCAATGCCAAACAGTATGATAAATCAAAGTAAATATTTGAATGAAAAAAATATTGTGCAAATTATTAAAGATATTAATGACTAGCTTTCTCCCGCGACTTCGTCCGCGTGGAATAGTTATTTTGGGCAGCATTTTCAATATTTTAGGATACTCATTTTGCAAATAATAAACATACACACTGTTTGACGTAGCTCCATACATACTTTCATCCCCTATTCTAACCCCCTCGCAATAAAAAATAGCCTATGTCCTTTTTGAAGCTCTAGTTTATCTCTGTACCGAATTTCATTAAAAACGGTCGAGTGGTTTAGACCTGAAAGCGTAACAGACGGACAGAGTGACTTTCGCATTTTTTTATAATATTAGTAAGGATTAACTTAAATAAGTATTTCTTCCTAAAATTAGTCGAATTAAGTCAAGAAATCAAGCAACTGAAGTTCGATTGCCAATATTCCAGGGATAAAAGAAAATTTTATGTAATATGCTACAGTTTTGGTTCAAACTGGACCATCTTCAAAAGTCAAAAGAATTTGTGAGTTCAAATTGAACAGCACATGTTCCATAAAAATATATTAACATATTCCAAGAAGTTTCGCAATGACCAACCTTAATTTAATACCTACATTTTAAATACCAGTCAGAAACAACTACCATTTTCATAATAAGTTACGATGGTGATACAGAGGACTTACCGAAAACAACTTTTCTGCCGAGAATCTATCGAATTTCGACAAGAAATCAAGTACTGTAAGCTTGAACCTCAATATCTGAAAGATTGAGAAATATATCTGCAAAGTCCTCGCAATAAAATTATGCAAATTCGATGCAACCTGAGTGACAAATTTTTGTTGATTTATTGTGAGTATTGATTCAAGAACTGAACTTTTTTGTTCTAAAATCAATCAAGTAATCAAATCATAGAAGTTAAGACTAACAAATCTGGTTGCATGCTATCTGTATCATTAAAAAGTTCTCATTTCGGTCATTAAATTTAATACTACTTTAAAATATGTCTATTTGCGCCAAACGAAAGTCCCTGCATTTAACCGTCATTCCGGTACTTTTGTGGCTAATAATGGGGCTCTAAAATGGCTGATTTTTTTTATTTCATTCTTATTTTATTATAAAAGGACAAATTTTCGTCAACACTATTATGGGATTTGCATATTCCATAACCAAAAAATATGTTGGAACAGGTGACATTTCACACACCGTGTAAGAATAATATTCTGTAACCGTGTAGAATTATTTCGATGAATCAGAAGCTGTAATTTGGGTAACAAGGGTACGTCTTAACAATTCAGATATTCTTTTCTGGCTTTACGTTCGACGATTCATAAATTTTCAAAGTTTCTTGTAAAAAATTGGTGTTTCCAAAATCTTTTTAAAGAAAGTATAGTTTACTACATGTATTGGAAAGGCGTATTCCACACTTGCGAACCATAATCCTCGCCATTTGCTCGGATTACAAACCTTTCTTTCCTGTGGAATTAGAGCCATTCCAATATTTGTAGAATATACTAATAAGACATTATATACTCACGAGTCAAAGGAATTTTTGATTTATCTTTCAAAAATAAAAGCAAAGTGTGCACAAGATAGAGGTGAAGTCTTTACAATACATGCTCTGCGTTTACTGGGAATTCATCCTTTGGTGCAGTTGGTCACTTTTACTTACTTTTACAAAGTACAAGTATTGTGACACCGACAAAATTCACATCCCGAGAATTTTATGGAAATACTTGTTTTGAGCATTCCTGAATCTATTTTGAGTATTTTCAGCTTGATATCGGTACGTTTGTGCGTTTGTAGCTCGCAAATATAATGTTGAAACCTTGTATTAAATCTAGAATCTAGTTGGGCACCTTGCATTATGGTTGCAATTGTCTGTACCGGAAGTGCACTTTACTTGAAACATTTTTTTTATTTTCCGCATAAATCCAGAATGATTGGCAGTAAGATACTAGCATTCAGTATTTGAGATTGCTGTAGCATTTTAACGGTTATCTTCCAATTTTGTACCAATCGACTGAGCCGGAAGTGCACTTTATATAACAGACTTTTCGAATTTTCCGCATAGATTCAAAGCAAACAGTCGTAGAACATTGAGATTTGATATTAGGCATTGATGTAACATCTAGTTGTGCTCCTTGCATTATGATTGCAATTGTCCGTACCAAAAGTGCACTATACTCCAAAATTGTTTTTGAATTTTCCGTATAAATCCAAAACGATTGAACGCAGAATGTTAGAAATCAGTATTTAAGACGGAAGTACCGTCCAGATGCTCATATCTTATTTCCATTACAATCAAATGAGCCGAAAGTGAATTTTACTCGACAGTTTTTAGAATTTTCTACATAAATTCGAAACGATCGGCTGTTGAGTATTGAAATTTAGTATTTCAGCCTGCTGTAGCATCTGAATAGTTGCCTATTATTCCTATAAAAATTGACTGAACCGGAAATGCACTTGCCTATCATTCCTATAAAAATTGACTGAACTGGAAATGCACTTCAGTTGAATATCTTTTTTCTAATGCGCATAAATTTAGAACTGTTAGCCGTAGAATCTTGGAAATAAATTTTTAGGAATGTTGTAGCATAAGAATGATAACTTACAGTTTCCATAGCAACCGACTGAACCGAAAGCGCATTTTACTTGACAGATTTTTTTTTTGAATAAATCCAAAACTATTGGCTGTAGAAAGAGGCGATTTTATGTTTGGTTATTGTATTGTTATATGCAAAAAATATATCCAATGATGTACAAGTAATGTTCACGTCAGATCTTTATTTTTACCTGATTTAGGTGTTTGCACAAATGTTCAATGTGATAAGTCATTTATACCTGATCTGGTGCAATTGATAATCACCCGCAAATCTCAGAGATGGCAAGATTTTCTCAACAACTTATCATAATTTGATGTACTTTTAATGCCCAAGATCTGTTGAATTGTAGTTTTTTTTTTAATCAAATGATGACGGGAAAAAAATTTGACTTTCATTATTATTTAAAAATTGAAAAAAATGCCGAGAAAATGGCTCAAGAAGTTTCGCATACAGAAAGTAACAAGAACAGTTCTAGCTTTCATTTCATTTAACAATTATATGGTATCTCGTATAGATTACTTGTATAAGGGTGGAATAGTAATTGAAAAATATTTGTTTTTATTATTAAGTGAAGTTCATGGCGATATACTCAAAAAACATCGAGAATATATGTCCAAAGTAGTACTGATTCTGCAGAGTAATGTACTGGCTCACAAATTAATTTGTGCTCACATTAAAATGAATTTGTATCACTTTTCGGAAGAAATTGTGACTATAGATGGAGCTTGAACTCATTAAATTTATTCAACAAAAAATAAAAAGTCGAGAGGGTGGAAATATGTTGTTTACACACGGTCTAAATAGTTTCGAGTACAAAAATCCAAGTTTTTGCAAAAATGAGAGAATATATGCCTTACATCACTCGGAATAAGTCAGAATAGGTATTGAAAATTATTATTCTTCATTAGTAACTGAAGTTATTTCGCTTCCGCAAGACAATTCACTGACTCACAAATTGATTTTTCGTTTTGAAAAGGATTTATCCAACTTTATGTATCAAATTGTGAAACATTTGCTCAACATGATGATCCAGAAACAAAAAAACAGCAGACAAAGTTGCCTGGTCTAGTATAATAAAAAAGATTCTGTTAGTGCGTCGATGATCATAAATATATCGAGAAAAACTAAATCCTGTAATAATTTTGAAAGCTTAGTTAGTAAGATGTCGCATTCCGATAATAGAAACTGGAGTGTGGACGTAGCGAGTGCTGCCTTAATACGGGCTCTGGCGAAGTTAAAGAGAAAAGGACTAATTCTGTTGGAGATAAAACGGTCTGGACGCTGACCGGGTAACATTATCATTAGTAGCACGAACAGAAGAGAAACGGTTTTTCTGTTTACTTGTACGTTGCCGAAAAACGAACCAACGTGGTTTATTACGTATTAGAATTAGTATTACACCCTTGATTCATTAACTTCCTTCAAGAAATAGAATTCAATAACGATTGGTACGTTCCAGAACTGATTTTTACTGATTACACTTAGATGTCATAAAAAAAGGCCTACATCTAGGTTAAGGATACGAATATTAGAAAAAACTGCCGCTCCGGAAGTCCCAAAAATCTTATATGAATATTTAGGTGCCCTTACATCCAGAGCCTGAAGTCTAAGAGCAACGTGCTTGAGAAAATCATGAGATTTCAGCAATAATTGGCAGATAAGCAGGAGGAAATAGGATCAATTATTTTCTTGGGGGAATTATTAGTGCAATTTATTTCGTCAATGTCGCACATGAATTATTGAAAAGGGACGCCGATCAATATTCCAAATCCTGGATCAGGCTATATAATTGATAAACCCCAGTAAAAACGGATCCAGGAATTTGTGTTCGTTCAAAATTAATTCCATCTAGGGTTTGACTGTTCGCAATAATTATTTAATAAGAAATCCGGTCCAATTCCCGCGATAAATTACCCCTGATAGCGGGTGCGACATGTGCGGTCAGTTTTGAACTTTCCCCGTCCTGTCCGGCATTCATTACCACTTTATGATTTATAAAACCGTTAAATCCAGTTCAGAGAACAATAATCGCACAATATTGAACTAAAATCGCGCACAAATGATTTAAAACGAGTGATACTAGTTTGCTATTTCCAATTTGCGCATGGAAATAAATTATCGTGAATTGCGGCTTTACCTGTCGATGTTTAATTCTTAATTCGTTTATTTCTGGTGGCGACATCTAGTGAGGGAAAGATGGGAGAGATTTGCTGATGATGTGACATCCGGCCGCGCCAAAGCCGTGTTCCGGTGGCCTACAACTGGGGTTGCCACACTGCAACAGCCGATCGAGGATGGAGAGCTTGTCCGGCAAAATGCAGACGCATAGGTTATTTCACTGCAGGCCACCGGGCCAATTTCGCTGAAATAACTCGTTTTCGAGGTGATTTCAATTATAGAAAGTCCAAATTATTCCACCATTGATAATTAGATTCTGTCATCAATCAAGTATCAGTTCGAGCAGAATAATTTATTGAAGTTGTATATGTATGACTGTCACTGTTAATAAAACTGGATCTATAGCTCAAAAAATGGTTTAGGATCCTCTCTGATCATCCCAAGTGAGAACCTGAATATTAAAATATTCAATATCCTTATTTTATATTTATTTTGGAACAGAATACGTGATATTTGGTATGTTTCGGTTATCATTACAATTTTCACAATATTACAGCACAATTTCAAGAGATCAAACAACATCAAATCATTATGATTTTAATGTAAAAATCTCCATAAATTTTTTTTTAATCTTCAAGATATTTGAGCCTAGACTTTGGTCACTTGAATTTTCACTAGGACAATTATTTGAGCAGAAACTGATTGTATCCTAGAAATACATTGAGAATCTTACTGAATGTTCTTCATAATTAATAGTAAAAATTGTAATGATGTCTCAATAAATAAGAGCAAGACATTTTTCAGTTAATTTCTGTACGCGAAACTGCTTGGGCCAAATTGAGGCAGCATATTTGCACTCTCCCTATCTTTTCTTTATTTCTAGATCATAATGATGAGTCTGATCTACTTTTACAGTACAATTTGTCCTTAAAAACTTGATGAATCCTTTTTAAAACGGTTATAAATCAATTTGTAAGCTGGCGCACTGTTTTGCACAAGTTTGATCCTTCTAGATTCTTTCCCTCGGCAATTCTTCCAGATTATTCTTTGAATTGAACTTGATAATGAAGGACGATACTGATAGGTCACTGTTTCTTCCTTTTTATTCTCAAAAATAGGGGCAAGAAATTTTCCCACAAATTTCTGTATACGATATTACTTGGGTTGTGATGAGCCAGTATTTAATCACACTTTCTTTTGTTTCTAAATCTTAAAAATGTGTCCAAGATTCATTTATAGTCATTAATCGGTTCATTACCTTGCATAAGTCTCCTTAAATCAACAACAAATCTATCTTTGTCTCAAGAAATGGGCACAAGATTTCTGTACGCGTGAATTTTGGACTTAAGAGAGCCAGTTTGTTTCCACTATTTCGATTAATTCTCTGTTCCTGGATCATTTTGATGGACCTAAATTCAATCTTCAGTTACTATTTAATCCAAAAAGTTGGATGAATCCTTTTAAAATCAACCAAGAGTCAACTAATGAGCAAGCGCATGGTATTGCGAAGCAGCAACTTTTTGGACAATTTTCCTGGCTGTTTCTAGAGTTTTTTCCCACAAACTTCAAATAATAATGGAGAAATATATTGTGTAATCGATGTTTTGCTCTCTTTTGATAGATAAGAAGAAATAAACCCATTTTTGTTCCAAAAAACAGACGCAAGAATTTTTCCAGTTTGTTTCTATATGCACTAAACTTCTTGGGCCAAATGAAGCCAGCATGGGTACACTATTTTGACTATTTCTTTACTCCTGGATCATATTATTGAGCCCAATTGAGTCCCCTCAAAAGGGCCACAAATCAACTTATGAGCAAGCGCGTTTTTTTGCAATAATAGCACACTTCTAGATCAATTTTTTTGCCGTTTTTACAAAATATTGGCGAGTATTTTATCCAAAAATATGAAATAATATTCTGGAGTCATTATTTCTTTTGTTGTGAGCCATCTGCACGAAGTATTCCATCGTTGCTCCAAAAATTTGAGCTAGAGCTTTTCCTGCTAGTTTTGTTGCGCAAGACTTCTTGGGTCGACTTAAACCAGCAGGTTTTCACTAATCCGACTGTTTCTCTGTTTCTGGATCATTATGATTGACCTGAGTTCAATCTTTAGTTAGTATTTAATCCAAAAAGTTGGATGAATCCTTTCAAATTGACTACGAGTCAATTTATGAGCAAGCGCAATATATTGCAAAGCAGCAACTTTTGAGACAATTTTCCTCGATGTTTTAAGAGTTTATCCTTGAAAACTTCAAATAATAATAAAGAAATATATTGTCTAGTCAATGCTTTGCTCTCTTTTGATAGATAAAGAGAAATGAACCTATTTTTGTTCTAAAATACAGACGCAAGAGCATTTCCTGTTTGTTTCTATGTGTTAAACTACTTGGGCTAAATAAAGCCAGCATGAGTACACTATTTTTACTATTTCTTTACTCCTGGATCATATTCATGAGCCCAAATTACATATATAATTATTATTTGATTAAAAAATTGGAATAATTCCCTTAAAAAGGGCCACAAATAAACTTATGGGCAAGCGCGTTTTATTGCAAAAACAGCACACTTTTAGATCAATTTCTTTGGGATTTGTACAAAATATTGTCGAGAATTTTATCTAAAAATAAGAAATTGTACTCTGTAATCATTATTTGTGTTGTATTCAATCGTTGTTCTGAAAAACCTGAACTAGAACTTCTCCTGCTGGTTTTGTTGCGCGAAACTTCTTGGGCTGAACTGAACCAGCAGGTTTTACTGATACGACTGTTTCTTCACTTTTTGATCATAATTATAAACCCTAGTCTGATCACAAATCACTTATTGATTTTAAAAAATGGATAAATCCTCTTCAAAATGGGTACAAATCAACTTATAACATTTTAGAAATCTTTATTCAGTGTTTCTTGGAATGTTCTCCACAAACTACAATTATTAATTAGAAAATATATTATCTAATCAATACGCTAGTAGGAAATGAGGAAAAACTCAGCTTTATCACAAAAAATGGGCGCAAAATCTTTTCTTGCTGATTTCTGTGTGTGGAACTTTTTGGACCTGATTAAGTCAGCATATTCCCAATATTTCGACTATTTTTAGCGCATTTTTCCAAAAAAAGCGCTATTATATTCACTTTGGCTGTCTGTCTGGCTGGCTGGCTGGCTGGCTGGCTGGCTGGCTGGCTGGCTGGCTGGCTGGCTGGCTGGCGTGACGCTGAGATCTCAGCAACTATACTATTTACAGACTTGAAACTGGTACTAAATAAAAGCTGCTGTTTCGTAGGCTTGCACAAATTGCTTTAATTCAAGCTCAGTGATTGTGGAAAATTGAATTATTCAATTACTTGTTTCAAGTGAAACAATGTCCATAGATATCTATGACATTAGGGATATGGCAACTAAAATTTATTAAAGTAGATAAAAATTTAGTTACAACTTTCGCCGCGGGTGTCACTATTATTATGTACAGTTGTCAAATCTGTCCGGGATTCATTCAATGACTTGTTTGACGCGAATTTGAAGCTTATTAGAATGAATTATTATTATTGGATGAAAATTTGTTCACTTTTGGTGTATTTTTTTTCATATAGCTTTGATAAAGATCAAATTATCATTTTAAGCTACAGCACTTGACCTCCTGTCAGTCAATAACCAAACAATGAAGATTAAAAGGTATTTTGAGTTTGTACACGTATAAATTATGTACCTATTAAATAGTCAACTTGAAACTAGTACTAAATGGAAGCTGCTGTTTCGTAAATTTGCCCAAACTGCTTGATTTCAAGCTCAGTAATTGTAAGAGATGGTAATTTGCGAAATCTCTGAAGTAACAAGCATTCATGAGCTGTCAAAAATGCGCTTCCATCATCTAGATGATTCTTCCATTTTTTCATTCCTGGATCATTAAGACGTGCTTCGATTTTATCTATAGTTACTATCAGGTCTAGAAAGCTACATAAATTCTTTGAGAAACGACTACAAATCAACTTATGAGCAAGCGTACAACAGTGCAAAAGCAACACATATTTAGACAACTTTTCTTGGTGTTTTTACCAAATATTTTCGCAAATTTCAAATAATAATAAGAAATAATATCCTTCATTTATATTGTTTCTTGTTATATAAGAAGTATTTCGTCAAAGTTCTAAAAAAATCAAGCTAGAACTTTTCCTGCTGATTTCGGTACGTGAAACTTTTTGGGACGAACTGAGACAGTATGTACCCACTTTTTCAACTGTTTTTTTTTCATTCTGATTATGAAAGGGATCTTAAGTTTGATTAGTACTCATAAATTGTTTCAAAAAATTTGGTTGTTGCGACTGACACTAATTTTTAGTCGGCGTTCAGATATCCAAATGCCATTTTTTTCATATATGAATTTGAAATGAAAAATGTAAAAAAAAAAGGTTTATATTAAATATTTCAGCCAAATTTATTGGTCTTCTGAAGTCATTACAAGTACAGCCTCAGAATTTGAATATACAATCTAATTTTCCATAATGTTGCAAAAAGGACATGTTTCATGAGGTTCTTCTAGAATGTCGCACATTATCAATTCATCCACTTTGTTGAAAGATTCACTAGAATTACTGAATTTTGGGATTCTATTGACTGAATTCAAGTCTTAAAAGCCAAATAAATCAAAATGCAACTCATGTTTGTTATTTGATATAGTTACCGATAAATATAGAAAATATTTCATAGTTACCTGAATAAAAGTCAAAAAACATATGTTTAATGCACTAGTTTCCACTCAACAAGTAAACAAACTGAAATTGAAAAAGTCTATAATACTTTTTGTTATTTAATTATAAAATATAAAATAAATTGAACTGAACTTGTTGATTAATGAAATGATAAAACAAAACTGAGTACAAAGCTCTGTTGTTTCTGGAAATAGGATAATATTATCGGAAATATACAAATATTGAACTAGAATGATGCAATTTCATTTGTAACTGAGATTGCATGAATGTTTGTACTTTTTATCATGATATGTTCATGAGAAAAGTCTGTATGGTATTAATTCCCACTTAGTGTGTTAAACATTGAGAAAATACTCCACAGATGATCAAAAACTCATCTCTGCTTCCAGATATCAAAAACGCGTTATGATAATTTGAATAACACAGTTTGTGTGGGCAAAAAATTTAACACATGCTCAATTCAAGTCCCTAATGTCATATCAAGAAGGTCAATATATCGATTGGTGGGTTGTGTGTCCCATAATTCAAATTAATGTCATGTCCCCTTTACTATCTTTGAAGTAACATCACCGAAATTTGGCAAGATATACTCCACAGCATCTGGGGTATTTATTTTCTTGTAGCTTTATGTTGCTAGTAGATACAGTGTTGTATGTTTTTTGACAAGGTTCCAGTGTGCTCGTAAGTCTTCATTAGTTGAGTACATAGTCGTGCAAGGGGTTGATAGAGGTGCGTAAGCCCACTAGATGTTATTACTTGAGCCAACAGAAATAACAACCCTGGTGATGATAAAGTGAGAGCAATGTACAGTTTTGAAAGAAATCCATCCTGATACACAATTTGTGCTTCCTGCTAACCCCATTTGAGAAGATATACATTCGATCGCATTACGGACTATGCGCGCTGGAACTAATAATTCATTATCTATTGTGAAGAGCCTCATATCTCTTCATGCAACAATGAAAACTTTTAATTACAGTGCATGCAACACCTTCATGTATGATTTAGTGAATTTGCAACGCTAAGATTTTGACGTATGCAAATTCATAATGTATTTGGTTGCGTTGACACGCGATGTTTCATTACAGTCTATCAGGATCAATCTAAATAAAGGTGGGATACTAATTACACTTTTTACGTCTGCCCTACCTACAAAATGGGGTGATGAGCTGTGATAAAATCACACGCACAGTCTATGATAAGTCCGATATGACAAAGAGTAGGATTTTGAACTTTACTTTATTATACCATCATTCCATGGGTTCACGAATCCTGGACAAGATTCTTGAGCTCCGTCGATCATAAGCTCTGCTAGAAGATGTTTCTTATAATATACAGGAGTCTTAATCATAACATCCAAATAAATTCAAATCAGAAAATCGTCCTCCTTTAGATCCATCAGTTGGAAAGACTAAAGGCGTCCCATCAGGTATTCAAGCAGATATTTCTTAGGAGGTCGAGCAGAAAAAATTGCAGAAACTGGAAGTGAATATGGATGTATCATCGAAGAGGCAGCAGATAAACTATTGCATCCTTCTTTTCAAAGCCAGTGAATTCTAAGAGCTCCTGTATTTTATGTAACAGGAGCATAAAAAACATTTCTGGAGAACAGGATCATGAAACAGCTCTAAACATCTGAAAGAAGATACTTTGTATTGGTCTGCAAACCTATTACCTTCTATTCAAACAGAATAAGTTTTATTTCTCTGAAGTTAACAACGACTTGTGTTCAGACACATTGTCTTGCATCAACCGCACTTTTTTAGGACCTATATCCCGACTTTTCTTGCAAATTCAACCAATTATGAAGAATAGTACTCTAAAGTTTTCACTTTGCCTTTTTGTGAGTAATCTTTTGGAAATTTCCAATCTCTGTCTCAAGTGAATAGAGACAAGAACTATTTCTGCTGATTACGGTACGCGGAGTTTCTTGAATCAAGATGAGTCAGCGTGCTTCTTCTTTTCTGACTGTTCTTTATTTCTGGATGATAATAATAAGCTCAATTTTCATCCTACATCATTATTTGATCCAAAAACTTTGACTGGAAGCTAATTTGTAAGCAGACACATTGTCTTGCAAAAGCATTACCCATTTTGGACACTTTCTTTCAACGTTTTCCTACAATATTTTCGCAAGCTTCGAGTGATATCAAGGAATAATATTTAGTAATCATATTATATGTAATTTCTAGGAATTGTTCTATCTTTGTCCCAAAAAGATGGAGCAAGAAGTATTTCTGTTGTTTTCTGTTAAGAAAAATTTCTGGATTGGCTGTTTATGTGCTTTTGGATCAAGGTCTCATCCAAAGTCACTATTTGATCAAAAAAGTCTCCAAAACGACTACAAATTGATTTGCATGTTGTGACTTTCAATAAATTTTCGTTGGCGTTCAGATATAAAAATACATTCAGCTGATGATTTCTCATATCTGAATTATTTTGGTATTTGCTTTGAGTTTCCAAAGTTGAGCCTAATTTTTCAATCCTTCAGGATCAGTTCATGTACAGTATCAACATTTTTTCATAATCTAAGACATGGGGTACCTCAAGGCTTTTCAGCAGGGATTATTCAATTTAAACAGATCCTTTACAGCTGCTATATTCATAGGCTCAAGCTGATCTGTTTTTTAAACTGTTATCAAGCCCGTAACAAGCTTAAAATTTCATTTATATTAGTTATGCGATATTTAGTCAGTTGCTACTCATCTCTCATGTTTTTAGCTAATATTGCTTAATAATTTCAGAATAAAATTGAATTGAGAATCAAATTTGAGGCCCTAGGAGTCACTATTACGATTATACAGAGCTAGGCACCTGAAATATCATCATATATCTTGTAATTGATGATCATTTTGTCGCTAGACAATAATAATTCTGCTATCAGCTAAAACAGCTTGAAGAACTCTGAGATTCAAAGTGTGGATCGTTCCAGGTTGAAACTTTCATTCTATGGACCACTATCAGGACTCTTTTGGAACAGAATACTAGAATTTTATAACTTATTTCATGATTGACCAACATTCAGTTTTTCAACAATCATCATTCGTGCTACTGGCAAATACTATTTTAAAAAGTCGTTTAAGAATAAATTTTCGATTCTTAGGATTACTGTCAGGGCTTTTGAACGCTCAAAACCTAAAATATAATTAAATATTGCCAGATTGATTAGCATTTAATCGCTCAAAAATCCTTATTAATGCTACCAACTATTACAACCCGAAGGACTCGAAGATCTTTAGTCCTAAGAACTACTACCAGGACTGGACAAGGCTTAAAACTTCAAGTGTTATTAGATATTTGTTTGATTATTAGACATTCTTCCGCTCAATGATCATTATTCATTCTACCATAGTTAATAGAGCTTGAAGAACTTGGAAATTCAAAGTGTGGATCTTTCAAGAATAAATTTTCAAAATGAACTTTCTCAAGCTTAAAACTTAGAATATCATTATATATTTCCTGTTTGATGAACATTTATTCGCTCAGCAATTATTAGTCTTCCTACCAACTAAGACAGCATGAAGGACTCAAAGATTTGAAGTGTAGGTCGTTCGAGGATACAGTTTTAGTTTCATGAACTACTTTAAGGAATAAAGAAGGCTTGAACCCTGAAGTGCTCTCATATATTTCTTGATTAATTAACATTTATTACCTCAATAATAATAATTCAACAATAAATATTATCATACACTTCCTGATTGATGTACAATTATTTGTGCTAACAACTAATACAGCTTTTAGGACTCAAAGATTTGATGTTTAGGTCAAACAAGGATAAATTTTCAGTTCTTAGGACTACTGTCAGGACTAGGCAAGGTTTGAAACCTTAAGTATTATCAGATATTCCTTGGTTATTAGACATTCATCCGCTCAATAATCATTATTAATTCCACCAGCTGATACATCTTGAAGAACATGTGAAATAAAAATGTGGGTCTTTCAAGGATGAATTTCCAGTTCAAACGACTACCATCAGGACTTCTTAAAGCTCAAAACCTCTAATATTTGGCCGTATTCCGTAACGCAATCATTAACTTATTATCGATCGATAAGATTTTTGACAAATGGAAACAATTGTAACAAGAGAATATTCAGAATTTTAGTCAATGCTACCTACGTTCATTGGCTGAAATAGATAATGATCGATAAAAATTTATCGATTGAGTTACAGAATAGTCCCGATTATTATTTATTTTCTATTCGATAAGCATTTACTCGCTCAGCAATCATTCATCGTGTTACTAACATGGCATGGAGGACTTAAATATTTGCAGTGTCGGTCGTTCAAGGATAAATTTTCAATCCCAACGACGAAAGTAGGCTTTTAAACTGAATGATGATCATATATTTCTTGATGAATGAAAATAATTCAAGAATACACCTTGAAGAATTCTGTGATTAAAATTGGGGATCGTTGAAGGACAAATTTTTAATTCAAAGGACTACTATCAGGACTCAATAAGGCCTCAAATATAAAATAGTATCATACATTCGAAACACAACAATTTTTATACTTCATTTTTTCCACTAGATTTTTTCTTGTAATTCTTTTTTCAATTTTTTACTTACTTGTACAAATTGCAATCGAGATTTTGATGGATATATCCGTTTTGAGCATCTCTGAATTCATTTTGACTATTTTAGGCTTGATGTCGGCACGTAAGTGCGTATGTGTGTAACTCGCAAATCTCAAAACCCGTCAAACGTATAATGCTGAAATCTTGAACTCAACTTTGGTATAGAGTCTTAATGTGCACCGCGTATTATGGTTGCATTCTCCTGTATCGGAAGTGTATTTTACTTGAAACTTTTTTTGAAATTCAGTATTTGAAATTGCTGTAGCATCTCAATGGTCATTTTCTATTTTTGTACCAATTGGCTAAGCCGGAAGTGGCACTTTATATAACAGACTTTTCGAATTTGCTGCATAAATTCAAACAATCAATCGTAGAATAATGAAATTTCGTATTAAGCACTTCTGTAACATCTAGTTGTGTACTTCGCATTATGATTGCAATCGTCTGTACCGGAAGTACACTTTACTCGAAATATTTTCCACATAAACCCAAAACGGTTGACCATAGAATATTGGAATTCAGTATTCAAGACGATTGTACCATCTAAATGCTCATATCCTATTTCTATTGAGATCGAATGAACCGCAAGTGCACTTCACTTGGCAGTCTTTTAGAATTCCTCGCATAAATTTGAAACGATCGGCTGTAGAGTGTAAAAATTCAGTATTTCAGTCTGCTGTAGCATCTGAATAATTGCCTACTCTCATAACAATCGACTGTAGCGGAAGTGCACTTCAGTTGAATTTTTTTTCAATTTTGCCTATTAATTCAGTACTGTTAAGCGTAGAATCTTGGAAATCAGTATTTAGGAATGTTGTAGGATAAAAATGATGTCCTACTGTCTCCATAGCAACCGACTAGGCCGAAAGCGGACTTTATTGACAAATTTTTAGAATTTTTTGGATAAATCCGAAACTATTAGCCTTGGAAAGATGCGATCTTGTGTTTGATTATTGTATTATTATATTCAAAAATACATCCAATGAGGTACAATTATGTCACGTGATGTCCACATTATAATTCAATTTTGTATACAAAATGGCAATGGATATAATACAGATAGTGACGAATTTTGTATCACTACCGGCAATATGGCATGAATATGATACCGTTATCCATAAACTATTAAGGACCAACAACTTTTCGGAGGGGTAATACAGTAGGATCCACGTTGTCGTTTGCGAAGGTCACCTGAATCTGTACGCGTTTCTGGCTGAACTTTAGAAAGAACAAGAGAACACCGAAATAATGTTACAGGAATTAAATCTAGGCCGAAAAATAAGAAGAGCAGACAATAAAGCAAAGATACAATGCGAAGAGTGGATCGCGACTGAGAATAAGAAGAAGAGAACGTAGTCATGAAATACGTTTGCGATATTGGCCGCTATATTGAATCTTGAATATATTTATGTTTTGAGAACTCAATTTTGGAATTGTTCTAATTTGTCAAGAAAAAAAAATTGAAAAAATTATGGAAAAATATATTAGTAGGAAAAATATGCAACGAAAAATTTATCCAGGCGAAAAATGAAAGTGGAAAAAACTCCTCATCACGATTATTCGTGCTACAAGCTGATACATCTTGGAGAAATCGAAAACCCAAATTTTCAGTTCTCTGGACTACAATTAGGAATCTCCAGGCTCAAAACCTGCAATGCTAATATATATTTTGTGATTGATTAACATTCAGTGGCTCAACAATCATAATCTGATTCACCAGCCAACACAATTTAAAGAACTCGGTAATTTAAAGTATGAATCGTTTAGAAATGAATTTCCAGTTTCACGACCAAAACCAATATTTTCTGACTGATAAAAATTGAATCGCTCAGCAAGCATTATTCGCATTATCATCCAATAAAGCTGGAAGAATTCAAAAAAACTCTAATTCCAATAGACTGAGAGCTAGTGTCTGGTAGGGCTCTTCGATTTCATCCCGCATGCCTTTTTGCTTTAAGGTTTGATAATTCACTCCTTGATAAGAAAGATAAAAAGATTAATGATGCACGCTTCCAGGTCATAGTGCAAATTTCAAATATTTTTATTGAATAAATTGTGATTTTTTGTGACATATTGCATGCCTCTGTAACACAAAAAAAGTGATTGAAAGTCTAGTATTGAATGTCTTGCAAAACGTAATTCGCAACAGTCCAAATGGCCCAAATGGTCGCATAAACTTGTAAAAAGAGTGGAATTTCCAAAAGGACTACTTTCAGGTCTAAAGAAGGATAAAACCCCGAAATATTTTGGAATATTTCTTGAATTATAAATTACAATAATTAATCTTGCTACAAGCTTATACAGCTTGAAGAAATTGTATATTCAAAGTGTGGGTAGCATGAGGTTAATTTTCAAATTTCACTATTAGGACTTTACGAGACTCAGAACCTGAAAAATTGTTCATTATTTTATATTCTTACTAAGTCTGAAAATGATTTCATTATATACAGTACGTTTTCTAATCAGTGCTTGAAAATGTTGCATTTTCAATGAGTTTGTCAATTGATGTTAATTTAAACAAGGAAATTTTGGCCTTCGAATATTAAAAGCGATGTGATGTAGTACCATATTTTATAATCAATTTCCAATGTCAGATTATTTATTATCTTCTCGAACGTCAGTAATAAATAGAGTGACTATTCCTCAAAACATAAATATAAAACTTTGAAGAACCACCATCTAGAGTTAATAAACCTTGAAGATAAATCTCCAATGTAGCGAAACCCACAACATCAGCGAATATTCCTATGCAAAATATAGATCAATACATCGTTTTGTCTCGGTATGAAGTTATAAAATTCCAAACAATAAAAATTTGACGTTCGCTGAAGGAACAGCTTGCTGAGTAGCTGTAAAATGGAGTCGACTCGCAATTTCTATTCTGGCCACGTGGACAAACTTCTTACTTTACACCACCAAGTGACAAAACACATTACGTGTGGAACACGAGGCTCAGTGCAAATAATACATCCGAACCGACAACTTTCTCACAAAGCTACGCTGCGGAACTGACAACAGAGAAAGAATAGCTCGAAAAATCACACCTTCAAAGTACAAGGTTAATCAAGCCTTATTTCAGTTACCTTGATCTCAATCATCAAAATAAAATCAAGGAGTGAATTACGATTATTCATCCTGTTATTGTAACTCAACATGCTGTAAACTCCTAAAATCATTCTCATCCATCAAAATACAAGCAGTGAATACATGTTTGCACCCTCGGCAGACATATCAACCCTCTCTCTTGTCTCTTTATCCCTTGCTTCAAAGGCGAGAACACTTTGTGTTCACTGGAAGCTGAATTGTGAAAAACGCAATATATTTCAGGCAAGTTGCCACATAAAAGACAAACTAAGAAAAAAATATCGGCATTAAGAGATAAATGTTTCGAGTCTCTCCGTCTGACTTAAAAGGCATTTAAATCGCCCCGAAGAAGAAGCGGAATGAATAAATTACCCCGAACGGGAGCAAAAAAGGCTTGTTACAAAAGGGACAAGTCACTTATATTATCAATAAAATGTGAAATATGCAAGGATTAGAACTCGTATCTAAATTAGGGGTGTGAGAATCGAGTCTGCAGGATTTTAATTAGGAGATTTGTCTTCTATAAATACTTTTGATAAAAGAAACAGGCTTTTGGGTATGATTCAGCACCATGAGCTCAAAAATTATTTTGGGCCAAAAACTAACAAGTTTTCAACTTCTCTTTCATATTTAATCTAAGAATCAAAATTAATATGTAATTAAATATTTTTCATCCCCTGAAGGCAGAGAATATTGCGTTTTTCGAGGTTTTTCTTTCATATTGTGAAATAACAAAGCAGAATTAATATAGAATAGTTATTTACAATCGAGTGCGTATGAGCAATATTTTACAGTGCGATAGTTTTTTTCCAGGAACGACCGCGAAGGCTTAAAATTATCATTTAGTATTTCCTTTCAGTTGGCATTGTCATATTTTGACATTTCAAATTGCTTTGGAAAGATTAGGCTAACAAATCTAAATGAATCACTTATTCTTACCTGTATAGCATTCGGTTTCGATTAGGTTTATTTTAAGTGAACATTTCATAGGTCTTTGACGACAGTGTTGGTTATAAATGTATCAGCACATAGTCTCAACTATCATTGTCACAAATGAGCGATTTCGTGAGGTTACGATCTTGGGAGCTCAAGTTCAGATTGAGAATTTGCAAGATGAATATGTGGAAGTTTTCCATGATCAGTATTCATATTGGTGTTTACCTTGTCTTTACTTTCTGTGCTAGGAACTCTGTTTAAAACTTCTCAAAGGTAATAACTACTAAGGTATATTATCAAAATACTTTAAGCGGTTTATTTGGCATCCCAAAGTCCACAACAATCTTTGGCTCAGAAATTATTGGATGAATTGAGAGATTTTTATTATGAAAGAAGTAATGGCTTAAACTAGATGAAAAAATATGTTTTACATACTTTAAAAACTTTATTGGAAGCACTTTTTTGTTAATATGTATTATATCTCATTACAGCTAACAGGAACTGATATTAAATGTAAATATTCAGGAAGTAGGGCTAGTATCTATATTTGAATTTCAGATTAGGGTTAACTGAAGAGGTGGACATGTGTAGCTTGTAATATTTTATATTCAATACTCATTTGGGAGGGGTAGACTGCATCCTTGATGTTTCTCCTGCCTGCTGTCATTTTTTGTTGAAGGATGCTCAAAAGCGTTACCGATTAAAGTATATGAAAATGATTGTTTTTTCTGACTAGTACATTGAATGTAGGTAAAATTCTACTAGAATTCATTCAAAGGTTCCAATATTTCCTTTTGCCCTACAGTTTCGGTCCCACCTGGACCATATTCAGGAGTAAGAAGAATTTGTTAATTCACAATTGAACATAGTGTCACAAATATGAAATATTTCCAGTAATTAGGTCACATAATTATTTATTTTAATTCGCTGTAACTGTAATCCTAGTTAGTATTGACAGGGTCGATGTTCAATTGTCGGACAGGATTGACAGGCTATGGTCACTAGATGTATGGTGGTTGCCAGGCAACAATTGTTAAACAATTGAATGTTGACCCATTGTCGGCTTAGGTATATAAAAGCGTAAGCTAGGACAGGAAGTAATTCATTCAGTGATTCAGTACGAGTAACAGTGAGTGATATTGTGATCATTTGAGTTTATAAAGTGAAGATTGGCACTGTAACCTGTGTAAATAAATTATTCACAATAAAATTTGTGACAATATTGTGCTCAATTGTGAATACAAAAATATTTCCTATTCAGTATTCAATTAGGAGTGATAGTCTACTCTCTTAAAGTTTTTCCTGTCTGAGGGAAACTTTTCTTTCCGATTGCTCCTAATTTTTGTTAATAGCTGTTTAAAAACAATACCCTCTAAGATATATATCTAAAAACTCTCAAAAATATATTTAGGAACTAGTTTAGCACCCAAAATTTCACAATAATCTTTTGCTTGAATACTATTGGATAGTTTGAGATTTTCTTATTAAAACCCGCCGCACACGAGTCAAGTTTTCAAGCAATTTTGTTCGCTTGGTTTGTCGTCTTGCGCTCTGGACCACTTTGAGCCGTGCTTGGCGCGACACTTGTTTTTCCGCACACGAAGCAAGCTGCGTGACTTATTGTGATGCAAGAATGTAGACTTGTTCTCTTGTTTATCGTATATATGGATGCTGCTAATAATAATCATCGGGGAAGAGCATTTATAGCTTGCAAATTAATCATAATATGGACAGAAAAAAACACTACTCAAGTGATTAGAAGTAGTAAAATTTGAATAGTAAAACTCGAGTGGTAAAAATTGAGGTTGTGAGTCGATTGCGACACATTTTTTAGATAAAAATAAGATCTTATGTATACAAACGATGACCACCCCTGGCAAAGACTATCATTTTTTCGCAAATACTGTCATGAACGTCAAACTCGAAATCTCCGCCAAAAATTCACGAAGTATCGACTATAGGATAGATTATCAAGTAAGTATCTACGGTGACTTCGTCTCGACTTGGCCAAGTAATACTCAAGAACGAGATTGAGTTTCGACTTTAAGTACGGGCATTAATGATTTGGCATAACATTCACACTAAACATTTTCCAAAACTATCAGCGGTTCATTTGTTATTATTAAGATTAAAGTTATTATAAAATTCATTATAATAAAAAGAATATCAAAAGGTCTTTAGGATCCAGAACATTCTATTTTTGTAGGTAGCAAAATGGATTTTTTTAATTTTTCGTTGTTTGGACGTTTCGAGGAGCGACTGAATAAATTTTTTTAACTTTTCTCCTTACCTCTAAACTTATGAAAAAACATTTTAAATTATCAAACATACAAATATATAACCCCAACCAACTTAGTTGTTCTGGTACTGTTTTTAATCCTTGTTTTTTCCTGATGTGGTAGCATCTATTTCCTGTTTTTTATTCTCGCCATTACAAAATGTGATCTGTAGTGTATAGAATTTAACTGTTTGAAAAATCTCAAGATTACAAATTTTAGTTTTCAAAGTTTATTCCAAAAATGAGGTTACATATTTGTATGTTTGATAATTTAAAATGTTCTTCATAAGTTTAGAGGTAAGAGGGAAAGCTAAAAATTTGTATTCAATGATTTGTACGATTACTTTGTAATCTTGTCCATGTTTTATTGTAGCTGATACATACATACATAATCCGGTCCTCTTGTACCGTGAGGTGTCGAGGTTAATGCTTTTCTTTGGGTCTACGGTCTTGTATGAAGGCTTTCCATTTTTTTCTGTCCCTGCTTAACTGTTTGGCTGAGTTCTATGTCATTCCAGCCTTTTCCAAAATTTGCCCTGTGCTGTCATCCCACGTTTTTCTTGGTCGGCCCACTCTATTTTTCCCGTACGCTCTGGTTTCCCACACTCTTTTAACTTGTTTTTCTTCAGTCATCCTTATCATATGTCCGAACCACATTAGTTTCCGATTTTCTAGGGCTGTTTCTGCTGAGCTAACCCCTAATTCTTCTCTTATTACTGCATTCCTTATTTTATCCATTCTTGAAACTCCGTGTATTCTTCTTAGAAATTTCATTTCAGCTGCTTGTATTCGGTTCTTTTGCGCTTGTGTTAGTACCCAGTTCTCTCCTCCGTATAGTAGGACTGGTAGATACATTGTCTTATAAACCGTTAGTTTAGCATTTTTTGATATTTCTTTGTGATCTAGAAATTCCCGCTGAAGAGCGTAGTATAGTTTGTTTGCGGCCTGTATTCTTTTATTTAGCTCATCCTCCACATTTCCTTTATTGTTAATTGTACTGCCCAAGTATTTGTACGTATTGACTTGTTCTATAGCCATGTTATTTGCTTTGAGACTTACGTTTTTTTCGCTATTACTTATCACCATAGTTTTAGATTTCTCTGGATTAAGCAGCAGATTTTGTTCTGTAAGTACTTCTACCCACACGTTCAGGTTTTTCTGTAGATTTTCCTCCGAGTTAGCGAACAGTATTACGTCGTCTGCAAACGCGCATGCTTCTGTGGATACTGGCTGGAGATTTCTGTATCCAATGATAAATTTATTCATTCTTTTTTGGCAAATTTTAATAACATTATCCATCACACAAAGAAATAGTAGTGGACTTAGAGCGCTTCCTTGTCGTACCCCTGATGTTGTGGAAAAATTTTCGGACATTCTGTTACACGTTCTGACATTGTTATTTGTTTGTTTGTAAATATTTTGTACAGCCTCTATCAATTTTTCCTCGACTTGCAGCACTCTCAGGCTTTCCTATATTTTATTCCTGTCTACCATGTCAAAAGCTTTCTTCATGTCTATGAAGCAAACATACACATCTTTGTTTTTAATGAGCTTTTTTTCTACTATTTGCTGATGATAAGAACAATTGTGCCTCGAAACGTCTAAACAATGAAAAATTAAAAAAATTATTTGGTTATCCACAAAAAAATTTTTTCCTGGATCCTAAAGGCCTTCTGATATCCTTTTTACTATTAAAATCACTGGATCCTCCACCTATTCTATAAAATTCGTTATATTTTTCTGAATCAAAGAAATAATGAGAATCATAATTTGAAATTAGAATCATTATCACTCATATTTGGACATCAAATGCAAACGTTCGTCAATTGATTTTTGAAATAAATAATTTGGTTCTATCATGTTTGGTATCAAATTGAAGCTCTTGTGGAGATAATTCTAGAAGGAGTGTCATAGAGGATATTTAAACAATTGTCAATTGTTTCTTTCACTGTTCATTTAAATGATGTCTAGTTTGGTATTAATTTCAAGCTCTCAGGGAGATAAGCTTAGTAGATATCAAAAATAAATAATTAAGTATTGGAATCTACGTTACCATCTTCAAATTACACTTCCGACGATCAAAATCCGGAAATCTAAATTTTTAAAAATATTTATTTTATGTAAGGATTAAAAAATAACCACCATCTGTCAATTTAACAATAACAGCAGCTGTCGATTTAACAATGACAGCTGTCACTTTGACAATGACAGTTATGACTTTGTCAATAACAGTTGTCACTTTGACAATAACAGTTGCCACTTTGACAATGACAGCTTTCACTTTGAAATATGCAATTAATTGATGCGATAATCTAAATTTCTGAAACAGCGATAAAACTGGTCATGAAATTTATGGTCGGGAAAATACTGTGGTGGCCACAGTGCGGTATGCACTCGTTCGGAGGGATAGTCAAGATCAAATGATTAATTTTAAATAACCGAACATGCAAGCCTTCAAAGTAACAATTCCCTCAAATTTTACGAAATACAAGTCAGTGTGGCGTGGTAAATGCGACATAAAACTGATGTAGTCACGTGATTTGGATGCACGTTCTGATTGACTACGGCTGGCAATCAGCAACGTAGCAAGTGCGAAAAATAACACTAAATCTATTTTGTAGAACAAGCCGCTCGGCAAGCACAGCACCCAGCAGCAGACCAAGTTCCTAGCACCAGCGCGACATCCAGCACGGTTCTAAGAGATCAAAACTGCTTGAAAAATTGGCTCGTGGGCGGCGGATCTAGTAAACATGCCTTGTTAATGAAACTTACGCAAATTATGTAAAAACTAGAGCTTGTATCAAAAAATAGATTGCATATAGAGAATCTGTAACATCACGTTAACAGCTACCTGAAAGCAGTTTCTATAAGGATACATACTCAAACATTTCAAGAAATAGCATCCCAAATAAACAAATATTTTTTTACTGAAAGGTCATTCGGTATTTTAGAGCTCGTTCCGTTTGAAAAGATTGCACGAATCAAGATTAATATAGGGATATATGTAATAGTTATTTACATAATTAGTTATGAAAAGTACCATATTGTTTGACGAAACGTAATATTTGCTAAAACGAGCGTAGCGAGTTTTGCAAATCACGTGAGTCAAACAATATGGCTTTTCATAACATATTCTGTACAAAATTTTATCTAATTCCGTCAGAATAATTTTAACTATATTTTTCAATGAGAACATCTCTCACATCACATCACCAAATTCAGATGACTGTGACTCATGACCATCTATTGTTACTACAGAAACAAGAGTGCACTGAAATAAACAAATATCGAATTTTCACAAAACGTCAAAATATTTTTTTTAAATGTGCTCAAGCAGTAATATCCTGAGTGATATAGTACTCTTTGATATTAAAGACTCTGCCAATGCTGCATACTGTGAATAATAAATCTTTCTTTTAATTGTACGCAGATCAGTATAATTGATTAGCTCTGAAACATGACCAGTTACGTAAAGTCATTACGTAACTACTTTATGCTACTTTACGCAACTGTTGCATTGCAGTTATGAAAAATGGGACGTTGCATAACGTCAGAAATTGATGTAAAGTTTGACGTTTCAAAACGGAATTAGATAAAGAATAATTATGTATAAATTTTCAATTGCGAATATGTCTTGTTAATCATAAAAACGCAAACTTAGCAAGAACTAGAACCTAAATAAGAAATTGAATTGCAGATTATGCAAATTAGCCAGTGGATATTTTAGAATATTTTTTTTTGTTTTCCTGTCTCCTTACAATAATAATTGCTCTCAAACTTTGTTCAAAGCTTCTTGAAAACAGTATTCCTAACAGAAAATGAAATTTAGAAATTGTGATGTAAACATTGTTGAGTACATTAGAATTGTCAAGCCAACAAGAACATAAAATCGCTTTAGTTTATGATATGTTTCTTGCATGTTGGTGCCCCTGCGACATCACACTTGCCACCATCATTCTCTACAGTGTCACACTAAATTTCCCTATGGTATTAAACAGAGTATCTCCTACTGTGTTATTACAGCATTTATGTTTGAGTTTTTTAGCTCTATTTCTGATAAACGGTTCCAGTTTCCATCATTGTATCAATGTGCATCAGCCTTCATTTTATCGTTTAAGTCATCTTAGCGAGGATCCAGCGTAATCTAGTTGCCAATATGTGCATGAATATTGATACGGTTTAGCTTGTACTCAAGTCCTTACGCCGCCAAACTGTTCGACATAATTACCAAGTAAACGCCAATAATTAATTGGGTTACATTATACCGTTTACTCATCACTTTTAAATGTCAATAGCGAGCTCTCCAGACACATCAGACACAGACTACTTATCCTTCAGTTTGATAACAATTTGAAACTTCACTTAGTTGAGATTCAGAACTATTGTAATAATGATATCATAATTCTTGATGAATCTATTATCGATCGTTTTTGAGTTAGTAGTATGTTGGGGGAGGTACAGTGCAAAGAAATAGAATTGTATATTCAGCGAGAACATTAGCAATGACAAATGAGCGTGCTATTTAATTAAACACTCGATTAAGCAATATTAAAGTCAACAGCATGCGAAACTTAGAAAGTCATGTCGTATGCTTCCTGAATTCGAATTGCGAATTTCAACCACTTTGAATCACACCCTTAACAAACAAAGATTCTTCCACGCTTCAACTTGAAATGTGGGGTTTAATAGATTGCTAAGTTTTCACAAATTGATTATGTTTGAACCGCTTGATAATTATTCCAGGATGGATATCAAATCGAGTAAACTGTGCCCTAGAGGACAAGCAGGGAACAAGGACAAGCAATCAACTCCAAACTCTCCAGCTCGTTGCGCCTCCAGATATTCTCCATCGATATCAGGGACTGTCATATTTCCTCCATAATTTGGCCTATAAATAATCGATTCTTGAAATTGAAGAAGCTCAATTTTTGGTATAATTACGTGAGGATAATATGGAGCAATTGTCCGTAAAGACCATTGGATTCGTGGTGCAACGGATGCATCGCGTTCTCGCATATTGATCGCAGTAGGCATTGCTTTCCGTTTGTACCATACCTGAAAAGAATGATTATTTTTAGTTTCAAGTTACATATGATCATATTCTGATATTGATCCTAGTTTTCCGAGCATATTGGTAATTCTGTGATCTTTATAATTAAATTTCTGGTGTCAAACGATGGAATGGATTACAATAAGCTCGTAGAATGACTAAGAGGAACAACAACTTTTAGACAAAATCCGACTTTATTCATCAACATAGTCTTCTTCAAGGCTAATAAATTTATTTCAACGTTTCTCTAATCTTTGGACAACTCTTCAAAATACGCTTTAGTTTCGGCGATCACCTCCTTATTGGAGCCATATCTCTTCCCGGCGAGCAGTTTTTTGATATTTGTGAACAAGTAATAGTCGCTGGGGGCTGAAACTGGCGAATACGGTGGATGCAGAAGCAATTAGAAATGCAATTCGTGCAATTTCACCATTGTTGCGATCGATTTGTGATACGGTGCATGGTTTTGTTGAAAGGACCATTTTTTTCCTCTCCATTTAAAACAGTTTTTCTGCGAGCTCGTCCTTCAAACCACTAATAATGCTGTGTAATACCCATTATTATTACTTCCATTTATATCATAAGTAACCCAAAATACGGACGTCATAACCTTTTGGTCGCTTTGAACGGTTTTAGCGGTTGCTGTTCACTAAGCTGACTGCCGATTAAACTCTAAAGTGTGGTAATGGATCCATGTTCTATCCATGCAGAAATCTTTTTTATTTTGTCTTAACAACTCCAAACAGTACTCTAAATTACCATTATGTTGTTGTTTTTGGGCAAATCTAAGCACGCGGTATTCATTTCGAACAGAGGTTTTCATGAACAAATTTCCATGCAAAATAGTGAATATACTTCTTTCTGAAATCCTCAAGGTGTCTGCTTCACTTGGTCTTTCTAAACGATTCTGTGCACTATTTAATGTTTTCTGGAAGAACTGCTGAACTTCATTGATGGAACAGAGTTTAAATAACACAAATCAAACCATCACTTCGCTTTAACGGTATTTTTTTTAATGAAAAGTAATGCTTTATCGACATATAAAACTTATATTTTCCCAGTTCTGAGAATTACAAAAGTAGTATCACTAAAACCACTGTAACTAGTAAAATAATAGTTTGAATTTCATGAAATTTTTACAGATATCGTTTGAAAGTTATATTATTCAGACAATAGTTTGTCATCCCGCAAAATTAATAATTGGTACAGTATTTTATTCGTAATGAACAAAATATAGTGGTCAAATATAGAATTATTCAAATATCAAATACGAATTCATCGTAACCTATGGTCTAGTCAACAAATTAAAAAATCTGACGTGGACATCACGTGACTTACTTGTACATCATGGGATATGTGTAGTCAAACACAACATCTCATCATTCCACGGCTAGTCGGTTGCTATTGAAACAGTAGGTCATCATTCTTGTGCTATAACATTCCTAAATAATGATTTTCAGGACTCTACGGCTAACAGTTCTGAATGTATGCGCAAAATTCCGAAATCGTCGAGTATGGTGCACTTTCGACTCATTCGATCTCAATAAAAATAGGATATGAGCATCTAGACCTTACTATCATCTTGAATACAGTATTCTAATATTCTACGTTCAATCGTTTTGGATTTATAATAATAATAATAATAATAATAATATATTTATTGCCCAACAGAATAATCCAGTAACAGGACAATATAAAAAATGTATGAATAAACAAAAACATGGTAATATTCCAAAGGAATAAAGAATTGATTAAAAAAAAAACAATACAAAAGACATTCATCGTGTGGTACAAGAGTATTAACAGAGTTAAATGAAAATATCGTCAAACATTTCTTCAGCAATGGTACACATTGTATGAATAGGTGCTCTTTTTAGTACATCTGTACGCGGTGCAGGTAGATAAAATGTCCGAGAGCTTTTTGAATTCGACCTGGGAACGAGAAAGTATATTCTGGAAAGTAAATAAGGTGCATCTATTTTGTTGTGCAATAGTTGTCGCAGGAATCTGGTACCAATAACTTTTATCCGAGAATCCAACGAAGACATTGAATGGCGTTCAAGAAGACAACTGTGATCAAGACCTCTTTCTGGATAAATATTGTCCAACTTGAAGGATAGAAGTTTCAGAAACCTACGATTCACTCTTTCCAGATTTGAAGCTTGATAAGCGTAAATTGGATACCATACAATGGACGCGTATTCCAGTTTGCTTATCACAAAAGCGAAATATAATGTTTTTAATAGCGATATATCATTAAAAGTTCTAGATAGTCGCATAACAAAACCTAAGGATCTGTTTGCAGAAGCAAAAATATTATTTATGTGCTCAGAGACACTTAGATCAGAGCAGAAAGTCATGCCAAGATCCTTTACCATGTTTTTCTTAGAAATTGGTGTACCATTCACATGATAGAGAAAATCTACAGATGTATAACAACGTGTAGAAGACATCATACTACATTTAGAAACATTAATTTGAATGTTGTTATTTTCACACCAGCTGATCATGAGATCAATGTTATTTTGAAGATTATGTGTGTCACTCGGGGAAGATACATCTGTAAAGAGCTTAATATCATCGGCGTAAGCTAACACAGGACAAGAGAATGATTTTAGTAGATCATTAATATATATGACAAAAAACAGTGGTCCCAAATTGGATCCTTGCGGAAATTAAAAAATGTTTCGAGTAAACTGCACTCCTGACTTAGCCGATCATAGTCATAATGTAAGGTGTACAACTAGATGCTATAAAAGTGCTTAATACTAAATCTCAATATTCTGCTACTGATTATTTTGAATTTATGAGAAAAATTCGAAAAGTCTGTAATATGAAGTGCACCTCCGGCTTAGTCGATTGGGACGAAAATAGGAGAAGACAGCAATTTCAAATACTGAATTCCAGTATTGTCCAGTACTTGGGCATCAGGTAGGGGGTGAACCTCCCACCACTGCAAGAACGGTAATTTCTCGCCCTGGTTGCCGGGGAGTAAAGACAGTCAGTTAAGAAACCACACTCAAGGCATAAAGACCTAATATTCTCAAATGTACCAATTAATCTCATTCAAGGTTAAATTGTAAATTCTGTATATATTTTAGTAAGTGTAATAAAATCAAAATCGAATAACACTGTTTCATTCCGTTTAAATACGGTGGTCCTTCGAACGCTTTTGAGTCCCGCCAGCGACTCAACCACGAACTCACAACAAGTATCTTACGGCTAATCATTCCAGATTTATGCGGAGAATTCAAAAAAAGTATCAGGTAAAGTGCACTTCCAGTACAGACGATTGCAACCATAATGCGAATTGCACATCAAGATTCTAGATCCTATATCAGTCTTTTATACAAAATTTCAGCATTATACGTTTGACGAATTCTGAGATTTGCGATTTACGCACATACACACATACATACGTACCGACATCAAGCCAAAAATAGTTAAAATGGATTCAGGGATGCTCGAAACGGATATATCCATCAAAATCTCAATATGTGAATTTTGTCGGTTTCACAATATTTCCTTGTACTTTTAGACCGTCAGAAAGTCATAGATTTCAGTGCCTCATTTTGTTTTTAATGCCTTCAAGAGGTTTGATATATGTATATTTAGAGTTTAATAATGCTGAAATTAAAGCTGGACCGTATGACAAACATAATGAAAATTAATTTTAAATTTGTATGAAAAAGCATGTTCCAATCCAATTTTGTCGCTTTTGTCATGTTTACGAAATTAAATTTGGGGAAAAATATTTTGATATGTGAAATGTCAAACAAAATTGAAAAATTGACAACAGAGTATCATTGCCTACCTTATCACTTCAATTGAACTGATTGTTTTATACAGCAAATTCTAAACGTCTGTTATACCCATAAACTGCACTTCCGGCTTGGCCGATTGATATAAAAATAGTAGATAACTATTTTGATGCTTCAACAAGCTCAAACACTAAATTTCAATATGCTATGGCTGATCATTCTAGATTTATGCAAAAAGTTTCAAGTAAAGTGCACTTCTAGCTTGGCTGATTCATACAAAAATAGCAGAGAACCATTCTGATACAACATCAAGTTCAAATACTGAATTTCCTACGGTTGATCATTCTGGATTTATTACAAAAATTCGAAAAAAGTTTCAAGTAAAATGCACTTCCGGTTCAGACGATTGGATCCATAATGCGAGATGCACAACTAGACCCTATACCAGTCTTAAATACAAAATTACAACATTATACGTTCAACCAGTTTTGAGATTTGCGAGCTACGAACGAACGAACCGACATCAAGCCGAAAATAGTCAAAATGGATTCAGGGATACTCAAAACGGATATTTTCATCAAAATCTCGATAGGTGAATTTTGTCGGTCTCACAATACTTTCTTGTAGGTACTTAAGTAAGTAAAAACGTTTCAATTCTTGTTATTGCGATTAAAATACGTGCGACAGCTTGCTAAACTCTTTATAACGTCTAGAAAAATGTGCAAAAATCTCAAAGCCTCACATAAACAATTACAAAAGTTATAAACAATTGAAGATTCCAAAGAAAAGGTGTGTACTTTTTCGAAAATTACTGAAAAACTATTAGTGCTACGGAGATTTAACAAACAGAATCTGAAGTAGGAAGAATTTTCCAAGAAAAATTGTCGGCTTACGGAACTTGACTTCCATTGTTAATACTTTTAAATTGATGTTAAAATAGAGTGCCACACGGTGAGCGTGTGCCGTTATGCTATTGTTAAATAATGAATTCTTTTCAACTTTCATTCACATTTTAAGTCTGATAATTGTTGAACAGAGGGTCTTAAAATTATTTTACAAAATAAACTGTTTATTATAAATGTTAATTGTACAATTTTTACAATTGTTTAAATTAATTCCTGATGAAGAGGAGAATTGCGGTGAATTTTTGTTGACTACATTTAATTCTTGATTATTTGCACTGGTCCTGTTTTCTTTTTCACCTAAAATGCCTGTGGCTATCTTTTTTTATTTTCAACCGTACTTTCTATATAGCCCTCAGCCAAAGATTAGAACAGTATTTGATCGCCAACCACCATGGCGCTTTATAGTTAGCAAATCCACGCCTGAATCGGCTAACAATGACGTGGATGAGCGCCGGAAACAATAACCGGTATATTCTTTAGCATGTTCAAGTTTCAGAAATGAAGCTATTTTTTGGGACAAAGAGCCAAACGTATTAATTCCCACAGACTGTTTGAAGCATTTACCCTTTCTGTATTGAATGAAAAATCGATCATGATCAACATTATTTGGACGAAGACCAATATAATCCCGAACAATTGTAACCATATTTATACCATCAATAGCAGTTACAAAAAATTTTCTTGATACTTTGGTTTTAGTATTTGGTAACAAAAAGTGTAAACACTGCCCTTCGTTCTTTACATTACAAAAAAGTAAATTTGTTAATTCTTCTCGTCTACAAGCACCAGCAAGACTTACTATCAACGCTACTTTCGAGAATAAAAATTGTTCATTATCAGCTTCTTGCAAAAAATTAGTAATATCCGTTTTCAATAATACTCTTGATTTCTTTGCACGATATCCATCAGATTTTCTTTTGAGCAGAGCAACTAAATTCGTATATTTGCTTATATCAACATTCTTTTTAATGGAAATCATGATACGTATCATAGAATAATACGCCCAGAGAGATAAAGGCTTCGATTTGTTAGATAAATGAGCAAAGTATGTTATCAGTACCTTCTCATTTGCTAGGCTCTGAATTTTCTTTTCGATACACCATTTTTCATATTTTGTATATATAAGTTCATACTTAGACTTGGACTTCTCAGGTAAAAGGCCAGCAATAATTTTAGATGCTTCTTCTTCAATATCTGAACCAATACTTCTAGAATCACTCATTTTCACAAAATGCGTAAAGAATTTATGAAAAGTAACTACTTACAACAATCAAAAAATTGTTTAAGTTGTTTATGTCAAATTGTGGTCGTCATGGATTAAAACATTTTTACAGCAACTACTTGGATTAATTTTCTTCTTATCAAAAATTCTAATTATTTAAATTTTCTAACTTTGGACGGACGTAGATAAAATTTTGTACGATACACGTGTGATTTAGGCATATTAAGATACTTATGTGATTGCACAACGAGGCAATAGACTTCACATGCGTATCTTAATAATGCTCTTATCTCACTTGTATCGTAAATAACTATTAATTCATATTCAATACATGTAAAAATAGATTTTGTAATTAGCGGTCGGTTTCAAGGCAGCGTAACGGCACCGCGCTTACCAAGTATTAACAATGGAGGTCAAGTTTTAGGAATCGACATTGTTTCTTGGAAATCTCCTTCTCTTTAAGATTCTGTTTGTAGAATTTCTCTAGCTCTAATAGTTTTCGAGAAAGTTTCAAAAAAGCAGACCCCTTTTCTTTGGAGTCTTCAATTGCTTATAACTTTTGCAATTGTCTATGTGCGGGTTTGAAACTTTTGCACATTTTTCTAGACGTTATAACGAGTTCAACGAGCTATTGCACGTATTCTAATTCGTAGTAGCAAGAATTAGCACGCTTTTTAATTTGTTGACTAGACTATATGTGAAATGCAACATCTTATATGTATAAGAATAATTTGAAGCTACTTCAAACTATTCCAGTTAAGAACGGTCCAAGGAAGGGCTCTTATGAGACTACAATGTAAGTTTTCTGATAGGCCAAAATAAAACTGGCTGGAAACGATAAGCTACAGCTGATATGAAGCAAGTAAATAGTCTTGGAAAATGTTATCTGACTACTAATACTTCCGAAAGCTCAAGATTCGCAATTTAGTGTGCAAAAATTCTACTGAGGATCACCAGTTAAAAATTCAAGAGCTTTAAGACCAGCAGCAGATCTGAACTATCTTTTATGACCGAATATCAGACCATAATTTTTTTTTGAGAGCATCGTTTTGGATCTTCGTACGCTCGGTCGACGAAAATTATTATATTCTCTACTTAAGAAAAATTGTTTTTAAAACTTCATTAGGCATATGCTGTCTAATCTAGAACACATAAATTCCTTCCATTCTTGAGGATGGTCGATCTGGAACCGAAACAGTGGAGTAAAAATGGCGTAGAAATATGATGTAACAATTGCACATCTCATGCACATATAATTGACCTGACATTTGAATGATGTCAAAACAAGGGTCTCAGTATAAACTCTACCAAAATATTATCTGATTTACTAGCTCTTCATGTCCCTTTCACAAATGGTACAACTAAAGAATAAGTTGAAGAAGTGAAACATCTGGGAGTAATCTTTGTCATTGAACTCTTATTTGCAGAGGATTTTGAAGCAACACTGGCAATTTTCACATGCCACAGATTTCTGGGAAGGAGTTATGGATCTTAGCCAAATCACGTGACGATCATCAGATCCATGATTACCTATGCCTCACTCATATGGACTCAAAAACCGAACAAATACAGCCAAGACCAAATGCAAAGAGTGTCTTAAATATCATTGGTGTCTTGAGCACAAGTTCCACTGCAGCTATAGACACCATGCTTAATTTGACGCCTCTACACATTCTCGTAAAGAAAAGCAAGGATCTAATGGGTCATCTAAGGATCCCAAGAGACAAAAACCTTTCTCAAAGGTGAAATACAACAACCATGATTGCCCACTGGACTGGACACTGGGATATTTAAATTGGTATACTGATGGATTCAAGCTAGAAAGTGGAGGAGTAAGTCCTGATTGTAGAGACAATGAAACGCTTGCAACTACTTTCATTGTCTTTCAACCTCTATTAACCTTCAGAAAGGACTAAAGAAGTCAACAATCAACATGATGAAAGACCTTTAAGCATTTACATACTAATCAGAATTAGTTTAGGACTGTGTTAACACCCTTGATATATTGGCTACGTACAACCTCATTCCACTTGGTTGTCAGGTCATGAAGGCGTATATTGAAACGAACAGACCAATATTTTTGTAAAAACAAATGAGTCAAATTAACATTCGTATGATCAGAGCCTTAAAGGTCGCTTGAGATTAGAAGTCAATTTTTGGGAAATGAATCTATAACGAGACACTGGAAAAACATCCTAGGATTCACACAAATTAAGAGATTTCTGAGAATAAAGAAGCCGTCTAGTAGGAAAAGAGAACGTACAGGAATTTACACAAGTCATCTTTCTCTGTAATACCAACTGAATAAGATTGAATACCCTGCAATAAGAAACATGAAACATCTGCAGGAAAAGGGCTTTTATAAGTCGTGATGAAGTCATCACATTTACTCCTAAGCTGACTGTTGGTTTCTTTAAAGGCCTAGATTGGACAGAAATAGATCATACATGTCGCAGTGACAATCAGTAGTTGCTTTATAGCCCTGTACTGAATAATAGGTTCAGGCTATATTTACATACACAAGAAAGATGGGCATTCGTTTGCTTCTAAGCCAAGAGTTAAACGTATAGGTGCAGTAATGGTATATACAGAAATATCTTTGTTTGAATAAATGGGAGCTACGGTGGTCTTGAAGTTCTCAAGCCTACAGCTTGTAATCTCCAGTAGTAATCCCGCACTCTTACAAACGACTAATAAGTTCCCGGAAGTTGATATTTGTCCTCGAAGTAGTCAGACGACAGTTCCAGAGACTATTCAGAATTTCATCTTTAGTTCATTGTCTTTTACAAGATTCAAAACAGCACGAGTTTCATTCAATCTCCTTAATCTGTTCCAACACTTTTTCGGAGGTTTTTCAGCTGATTTTAGTTTTCTTGTAACATAACGCTAGCTTCTACTATCTTCCGGAAGAAGCTCATGTATTACACATCCTTTGACATCAAAAATCATTCAGCATATAGAAAATTGTGCTGATAATAATATTGAATTATGAACAAACATCAAATTTCGAATTTATATTTGCTAGCTATATTTTACTGATAGTCCATCTATCATTTGACATCCAAAGTTCAGTTTTGAAGATTGGAGAAACAAAAATGTGCTCAAAAATCTATTCCAAGAAAATTCAATTCGAAGCTCACTTACTTTTGCATCATAGTTTCCATGACTTGGTACGTCAATTTCCACTCATTACCAAATTTGGCAAATCTCTTTTTCCGGGTTAAAATCGGAGGCAAATTTTGTTGTACCTGACTCAGATTTGTTACTTGGGGATACTGGAATTGTATATTCGTCGCAAAACCTAGAGTTTGGTGTTCAGCAGGAATCATGACTGGAATTGAGACACCTAAAACTAACTGCATAATTTTGTATTATTATTTTATTCTAATTTGTCAAGAAGTATGTTCTGAGTGGGACTCGAACCTACTATCTAAGCATTTATCATAAATATTTACCTTATACGATCCTCCATAAGGATAATAAATGTATCTCTTATCCCTATTCGCAGCACAGCTATTAGTTATGAAAGTCAACAAAATGAATGCAGATTTCAATAAAATTGTGAGGCAAAAATATTTGTTCGTAATACGCAACATATTGGAGTACAGTTGCATAGCTACTACATTGTAAACAAAGCTTGTTTTGAAACTAAACTTGTTGAAATCATGCAATGTTTTCCAACGGTATTAATAGGTTAAAATATTTGTTTTAGAAATTAGCAATTGATCTATTGTTTGTTTTTGCTATTAGAATGAAGTAAGGTAAAGAAATATAACATCATTTAGCTGCCAAACATTTAAGTAATCCTCATTTGAACTGTTTAGGTGTATCTGACAAAGAATGATTGCTAGTTAGATTTTAATTGAAGCTCCTGCTAACCCCATTCGAGAAAATTGCTATGTAATCTCCCTTGAGGTCCTATCATGTGTTTTCTATTCGCTTCTGGTCTTACTGGACGTTTTGACTATCAGTACTTCCTGCAGTCGTACTGAACACTTATCGACTATTATATTATTCATTCTACTACTTATACATCTTGTGGTAGTAGATTCAACGATATATCGTCAATTGCTTCAAGATTTCTTTCTAAGAGATAGTGCAACTTCAGACCAACTGTATGATGAAATAGCTGAGTACTGTGACAAAGCAACTCCGCCCAAGTTATCTAAAATATCAATTTACTAGTTGCCATCCATTTAGAGTTTGCAACTTTGTATATTTATATGTCAGCTGCTTTTGTATTACCTTGAAGGGGTTATAAAGTCCATATTGTATTCAGAATATCGTTGTCTCGATAATCCTCATATTCTGTGATATCCTGCTTTCGATTAGATCCAACGATGATTCTACCTAAGTATCAGAATATGTAACTTTGTCACAATTATGATACACCTGATATTTCAGGGAGCTGAAACCATTTATTTCGCACTTGTGAAAACTAAACTGTCTAGGGAAACTATTACCGGTCTCCTGGCCAGATGCGAAAGCTTGGATGCGTGATATATGTTTTGCTCCCTCGTACTCTGGCGTCCACCACAATGTAACATGAAAGCTTTCTTCGCAATTCTAGACTAGACTAGAATTGATGGATGTGAAGCTTATTGCTCTTAGAGAATCTTGGCTGTCTAGTATGATACTGTTGTCCTCTTGCAAACTTTTCTCAGGTCTGCTATGGCACAGAGATTGATTGCATGGAAGATTATACTTGTTTTGAACCATTCGAGCACCAATACAGTATATTTTTTATGTTTACAGTGGGCGTTCTGATATTATCACTGACCGTATGATCCAAGCTTATTCCATTGCAGCCGTAGAGCAAGTATTTTTTGTTTCTGCTTTCCGTTTTGACCTCCAACTACATTCATGATGTAGCTACTAATGGGCAGGCAGGCGCCGAGAGTAATAGGCATAAATCCTCCAGTAGATGTGTGGTAGAGTATTAAAAGATCCACAATACTTTCCGGTGACTCGTCAAACGGTTGCACGAGTAGATCGAGGCAGAGATTTTTTGTCTGTCCTTAACAAAATGCGGGTAGACGGTCAAGCAATCGTTTGAGTTGTCGGGCTCTTGCCCAAAATCTGAGACTAATCCTGTTGCAAGCAACACGCTGTCCACTCCTAAAGTTGTGGAATATGCCACCCAATTTCTAAATCGAGAACAAAGGGCAAGAAAATAGCATTAGGTCATGTGATACTTGCGGGCAACTCGTCAAACAGTTACACGAGTCTGCTTCAGAAATTCGATCGAGGTGTCCGGCTTTCCGAGATTAGTTCTGTAGCGACTATACGTTATCTACCCCTTAAGCTGTAGACCTTGCTATCCCATCTCTCAGCCGAGCACAAACTAACAGTATAAGATACTTATTAATTGGAACAGAATCAGCTCCATAGGTCTGCAGTACATTTTTTAGTATAATGTGTATCTTCCTTTGGCGGAGATGATCTCCTGCAGACGTTCAAATGCTGCCTCCGCTGGATTGATGCATGGGTTCTTGAGTTCATCATCGTATGAACGCATTTCAGTGGCATTGTCTGTCATGCCTTTTTCTGTCTTACAATCCGTCTTGCCTGGTCGCTTCGTCACAATATTCCACAAGTTCTTGATGCGATTCAGGTTGAGTGAATTCCTAATTGAATCAGAAACTTTGGTTTGATTTTTCAAGCTTAGGGGCCCTTACCAGTTTCGAATTGTGACCAGATCGGCATGATATTTCGATGTAAAACACCCGTTGAAGAATATTTTCACGACAAACGGCGCTGGAAACTTAGTTTCTGATCAAAGCATGATAAATTCGACTGAATAAATCGAGATATCATCGCCGTGAGATCGTTTTATTCATGCAAGCCTTCGATGGGACATTTCAGAGCGACTTGGCTCCTTGTCATAGTTTGAAATTGCTAAGGGCCTTCATGCTGGAGAGTAGAATCAGGGTGCTCGATTGGCTTGGATTCACCTGACTAGGAGCCCATTGAAGGCTTTTGGAATATTGTGACAAGGCGTTTGAGTGGTATGTTTGCACGATGTTGAATTCGAGAACATTTGCACTTGTCTGGTGGAGTCAGTGCCAGGGTGTCTGCAGAAAATCATTTCTGATGAGAGAAGGACGTGCGTCATACTGAAAAGTGTAGTGTGGTGATATGAAGCGAACTGAAGCATGGTTTTCTGAATCAAATTGCACACTATAGTATGTGGTAGAGTGTTAAAGGATCTGTTATAATCGCCCACTACTCGTCAAACGACTTACACGAATGTGAAGGTGGTCCACTTGAGTGCAGTTAGACGCTCGTGTAGAAGATCCTATAGGCTTATGTTCCTCTTAGAGCTACATGTTTTATCTGCAAGTAAGCTGCGTGATAATTCATTTGCGACATTGGCATCCGAGTAGGCGAGTACCCTATTAATGGTTTAATCTAGGATAAGTCCTGAGAAGGAGATATTTGGCAGCTTACTAGTAGCCAGTTAGATACCAATTTTTATTTTTATAGTTGCGGTCTGTGCTGCTGCTTGTTGTTAGGCATTCACAAGTCCTTGTCCTCAACAGCTTTTGGAATGACTTCTTATAATGACTCAAGGTCGGTCTTTGTTGTCACTCTGCTGTACCATTATCGGAGCACTGTACTATCACCCATTCAGTATTAAAGGTAGTATTTAGAATCTTGAACTTCACAGGGCCCTTGACTCATTTCAAGATCTTCAGGACTCCATCTCAGTTGTTCCGTACTCAGGTTAGGAAAACCGATCTCAAAAATTTATACATTTTTCAGAATTTTATTTGATAAAAACGATTTCTGACTTTAAATTCTATGTATTCATTTGAAACTTTGATGTTACGGTCCTATGACCAAGGATCTTCTTCAGAAAACAATGATAGAAAATAAAACAAGGCAAGTAGCTAGATACTAAAAATATACAGAATACTAGATGTGATAACGTGGATATTACACCTAAACAAAAGGAATAAAATCCTCTGGCATTCACCTAAGGCTTGAGGAAAACCATGTGAAAATCCCAAACAGAGGAATGTTTTACTTGGTACAGCTCCGCACAGATCCTAAATCACAAAATACACGACATTTCAACAAGACAGCGTAGCGCTACTCTTTGCTATTGGTTTGGCTTACAACTGCAGTGTCAAATAGTCTTCAGCGTACTTTATAATCCAAAATATACACAGAACTTCACCAACTGAAACATAATCATTATATATGTGTGTTATTGATTACAAAAAGCCAAACATTTGATAATTCGAAACCATCAGTATGGTTAAAGTTATTTGGACGTTTAAGTATCTCATTTGCTTCTCTGACCAATCTACCATGAATCGATGAGCATCTTGCGACTATTCTTATTTCTTCATATTTGATGTCATGCAAAAACTCGATGCCATGATCAGCTACAGAATATTTATTTGGATGGTTTTATCTTATAAATCTCCTATGTTCAGCGAGTGTTCATAGTTCGGCCCGTCTGTCCAACGTAGGCTTTCCCACAGGTACAAGGGATCTTATGAATACCGGAAGATTGTAGGAGAATCACGCCCTTTATAGATCTCAGGAACTGCTTGATTTTCATTACCGGAGCGAAGGAAACTTTGAAATTATATTTAGACAAGATCCTTCCGATCTTCTCTGAAACATTGCTCACATAAGGTAGAGAAACATAATTTTTACTGACGCTTGTATCTTCAACAGTAGTATTGGTAGACTTGGGTCGAAGAGCTTTTTTAATGGAGTGATAACTGGAACCATTTTTCTGGAAAATCACTTCTAGGTTATTAATTTCATCATCAAGTTCATCAGGATGACAAATATCATTAGTTCTTCGGAATAAGCATTTAATTGTTCCGTACTTTTTTGAAGGATGGTGATGTGAATCAGCATGAATATATTGATTTGTGTGTGTAAGCTTTCTATAAACAATATGCAAAAGTCTACCATCATTGGTTCGTTTTGAATTCAACTCAAGTAATGGTAAAGAGCCATTATTTTCGATTTCTAAAGGTCGTGTTAGTTTAAATGGTTTTTTTGAACCATTTGAATAACATCCATGAAAATATCAAATTTACATCAGAAATCGAAAATAATAGCTCTTTACCATTTCTGGACGTGAATTTAAAACGAGCCAATGATGGTAGACTTTTGCATACTGTTTTAGAAAGCCTACACACTTGAATCAATATATTCATGCTGATTCACATCACCATCCTTCACATAAGTACGGAACAATTAAATGCTTATTCCGAAGAGCTAATGATATTTGCCATCCTGATGAACTTGATAATGAAATTAATAATCTAGAAGTGATTTTCTACAAAAATGGCTTCAGTTGTCACTCCAATAAATAACCTCTTCGACCCAAGTCTACCAATACTACTGTTGAGGATACTAGCGTGAGTAAAAAATATGTTTCTCTACCTTATGTGAGCAATGTTTCAGAGAAGATCGGAAGGATCTTGTCTAAATATAATTTCAAAGTTTCCTTCGCTCCGGTAATGAAAATCAAGCAGATCATGAGACCTATAAAGGACGTGATTCCCCTACAATCTTCGGGCATTTATAAGATCCCTTGTACCTGTGGAAAAATCTACGTTGGACAGACGGGACGAACTGTGAACACTCGCATTGCTGAACATAGGAGATGTACAAGATCAAACCATCCAAATAAATCTTCTGTAGCTGATCATGGCATCGTGTTTTTGCATGACATCAAGTTTGAAGAAACAAGAATAGTCGCAAGATGCTCATCGATTCATGGTAGATTGGTCAGAGAAGCAATTGAGATACTTAAACATCCAAATAACTTTAACCATACTGATGGTTTTGAGTTATCAAATGTTTGGCTTTCTGTAATCAATAACACACATATATAATGACTATGTTTCAGTTGGTGTAGTGTATATTTTGGATTATAAAGTACGCTGAAGACTATTTGACACTGCAGTTGTGAGCCAAACCAATAGCAAAGAGTAGCGCTACGCTGTCTTGTTGAAATGTCATGTATTTTATGATTTAGGATGTGTGCGGAGCTGTACCAAGTAGGACATAATCCTCTGTTTGGGGATTTCGCGTGGTTTTCCTCAAGCCTCAGGTGAATGCCAGACGATTTCATTCTTTTTGTTTAGGTGTGATATCCACGTTATCACATCTAGTATTCTGTATATTTTTTAGTATCCAGTTACTTGCCTTGTTTTATTTTGTGTCATTGTTTTTTGAAGAAGATCCTTGGTCGAAGGAACGAAACGTTAAAGTTTCAAATGAATATACAGAATTTAAAGTCAAAAATCGTTTTTATTAAACCGATCTTACTTCTGGCAAAAATTCACTTGAGGCTTATTGGCGTCACGGCATCTTCGATGGCTTCATCTGATTAATCTATTTTAGCACTTGGTTCAAGATTCATTCGAAAGAGTGCATTTTACTCTCATTCTTGAAAAGGCTACAAGAGCTTTTTGCGGACTGTGTCGGTTCTTCAAATCTGTTAAAATATATTTTCACGCCTCCTTTCATTTTATCCTCGATTTTCATTCAGTTAGATGTTCTCAATGATCTCCTCAAACCTCTTCTATCAGTTATGCATTTCAGCTAGGGCTGCTCTTAAAGAGGCATCAATTCTCGCAAGAAGTAAAGGAGAAACGGTCCTGCTTGTTCTGTTAAAGGTTAATGGAATTAGAGGTCTTTTAATATCCTAAATTCACTACTAGCGACTGAGTTATTTTTTAGTCATGCAGCTCTAAATTCAGTTATCCCATCTTAATTTAGGTATGCTATCAGATAGCCCAGACTCTTATAACTTCAGTTTATCGCTAAAATGGCGACTAGGCTCCTCGACGAAGGCGTGGAAATTTACTTGGTGGTTCTTGGTACTGGAATACTTTGAGAACTAAAGAGATTCTAGGATTATTGGTATACCGCTTTTCTTGGAGCATTCTATATCCAGGTGTTCTCAATTGATGCCTCTAGTTTTGCTGTAAATGGCACGAGCCCTCAATAACTACCAGCCCCCTTTCCAAATATCTATAATAAACAAATTTATGTAACTGTTGCTTGTTAGAGCTACAAAATATTTTAATAATGCTATTATGAAGTTGATTGAAGGCTCTGTAACAAAATCGATGAATGATCATCGATCAATAAGGCAGCACAGAATTACTGCTCCTGAAATATCGATAGTAAACCGGTGATTGTGTACCATAATATTAGGAATTATTGTCAAGAAATGATTGATATTCCCATTCTCTTACAATGAGAATGTGCTTCAGCCCTATATTTATAAATCAACAGACAAATAACTTCGGAAGTTCCGTGAGACATCTTCAGGCTTTTAAACTAATTAGGACCTAATATTTCATATTATATTGTGAAAGTTGAGGATGAAAACGAAAGGAAAACTTTATATTTAAAAATAATTCGAGTGGAAATCCACTTTATAATGTTATCTCTTGCGTTTCGAGAACTTCATTCTAATTAGTTGATATTTTCATCCTTCTAAATGTCTGAATTCAGCGTAGTATCAATTATTCAAATATATTTCAGTGTCAATAACTTCAGATTACTTGAAAATCTCATTAAATATGCGCAGAAACGGGGAAAATGTATTTTCTGTGGGTTCTCACGTTCCTGCGATATTTATAACACTTGTCACAATTAAAAATAGACAATCACCGTGGTGTGAATGGCACACTACGATCATAACTTAGAAACATCCCCTTGTATTTAATTAAATCACAAAAGAAAGAAGCAAAGCTGAAACTAATTTCATATTCCTGCCCCGTATACTTTTTTATTAAATGCGCTGACATACCACCAGATGGAGCTCTAATTTTTCCTTTATTCTTTTTGTTTTTGAATTACGACTCAAGTATATATGAAATAATTTATTGTAACATCTGTTTGTTGCATAAACTTAGAGAATTCTCTAGTTTATTTTCATCTGTAAGTAGAAAAAAACCAGATAAGTAAGAAGGTTTGATTTAGTAGAAGTCGCGGTGTCCACGTAACCATGATTTATGGTTTGTATAAGCTGCCGCAAGTACAAATCAAACATCCATATTTTGCTGCAGAGCAAATATTTGGATATCTGAATATACGTACATGAACAGAGGGAGTGCACAGATGCTTCGATACCTTGAAGGAATACCAAAAAGAATCGAAGACACAAGGCAAGAATTGCTTGTTGGTAATACGAGGTGCTCTACTAGCCTTATAGGCTTACAATTCCTAAAAATATCAACAATAGTAACAAAAAAAAATATAAGCATCAATACTCCTTCAATCTATTGTCATAATTTCTGATATATCTTCAAATACAAAAAAGGAGAGTATATTATCGAAAATTGCGGGTATACAACGCGTCTCATGTTACTATAAACAATGAATTTACGTACAAGAACGCTGGTTGTATAGTGTATAAACACGGTATGGAGTTTCAGATCTAAAGGAATGCAGAACAGCTAAGCAGAAGGAACAATACTCCAAGTGCTTAGAGCTACACTTTGGACGATTCTTCATCAATCAACATCAATGTCTCTTTTATCTAGCAGCCGAGCGTTCGGACTACAGCCCTTCCATACCCTTCAGTTGAGTTATCATCCGTTTTAGCTGCGTGTCAATGGGAGATACTTCCCTAACTAAGACAATGAGATTGTAATATGATACATATATGTACATCTCAATTATAGTAGGATCAAAAAGCAGACTTTGGGGTACCGTCGGAGCTGAATTCTCAATGAATCAGATGCAAAATACAATAAGGAATAAATTGAACTTGAAGAGCAATTAAGACTTTTTAGAATGCAATGATATCACACCGCCGAAGAAATTGTCAACATTTGGAATATCCAGAAAATTATATGCAGATTGAAATCAGGATTAAAAAATTGCACGATTGAAGAAAGTATGGCTTGAGCCGCATTTTCGGAAAAAATGTATCACAAACTGTAAACTATTAAGAATGTTCAGGAAATTGGATGCCACATCCAATAAGGCCTAACAAATAGCTTTCGAAAAATGCAAGGTTTTTAGGAATGCAATAATGGAATGGAAAAAAGTGGTACAGGCTATAAACTTTAAGAATGATTAAAAACTAGGTACAGGATACAATAAGGCTCAACAAAATGCACTCCAGGAGAAAAAAAGGCTTTTAGGAATTCAATGGTACAACTTGAGACATCGTCAAAATAGAAACGTGTGCAGCTTTCTCGAGAAAATATGCCACAAGCTGAGCAAAAATACAGTGAAGACCAACCCTAACAAATTGCACTAAACAAAAGACCAGAGTCTTTAGAATGTAATTGTATCAGACACCGTCGGAAAAAAAAACCGGAAACTTCAGGAATATTTGAAAAACAGGTAAAAGACACAGTGAGGCCTAATAAATTGAACTCCAAGGTTTTGAGGGATGCAATGGTGGTTAAGACATCGTCGAAATAGAAACGTGAGTCGCATTTTCGGAAGAAAGTATAACAAGTTATGGCACTAGAAAATGTACATAAAACTAGATGCAGAATTTAATGAAGACTCATAAGTTGAAAACAGAAAGAATAAGAGGCTTTTGGGATTACAATGGTGCCACTCAAATCCCCGTAGAAGTAAAACCGTGAGCTGCAATTTCAAATTAAAGTGTCACCAGTTGCAAAACTTTGAAGATATTTAGAAAATCAAATGCAGCATATACAATAAAGTTCATCAAATTGCACTTAAGAAACGCTAGTTCTTTAGGAATGCAGTGGTGTTATTCAAGAAGTAAAAACGTGAGCTGCGATCTCGAATAAAAATATCCCCAGTAATAAACTTCAAGTGTAGAGAATCTATTGTAGCATATAAGTTGCACTTGAAAAAGATGAGGTTTTCAGAGATTTAATGATACTATAATGTTTATTGCTTGAAGAAATAGTTTTTAATTGAAATAAAAAGTAACTATTCAATAATTTAACCCTTCAGCCGTGTGGTGGGGTATGTCATACCCCATAGATGCTACTCATGTTCGTCTCATCATTATTTGGTGGATTACTGTCTCAAAGACGTCAGTAGCTGTCTTCCTTGCGTTACATAATATTTTAGTGGTAGGTTCGTCATTATATCTTCTGCTGTCATCGAGTTATAGCGTTTCAAAGTTGTTCGGGGTATCTCATACCCCACCACACAGTTAGTGTAACAAATTAATGTGGTATAAGTTTAGATCATAGTTGAGCAAATATACCTCTAGGAAGACCGTCTAATCGTTTGAGTACTTCGAAAAGGTGTAACATTTGTACTAGAACGAAAGATCGTAAGACATTTTGGCCCGTAGTCAGGACGCAGTCTTAAAACCGGTTTTACGTCTGGTTTATGCATAACCATGACAACATGTCAAAACAGTGTTACGTCGTCATGGTTATATATAAGATAGACTCAGGCCTGGGTTTGCAACCGCGTTCTGACTACGGGCCTTTATGTTTGCAACAAATGTAATAAGGCTATTTGTTTAAAACATGCCATTTTTTCATGCTCAAATTGATGTAGAATTGAGAGTTCATAACTTTTTTGTGTTACAATATTTTTGTATCAAAATTTCTCTATTCTTCTATCGATAGTTAAGTATTTATTTCATACAGGATGAGTTAGTTTCCATCTTACATTCAAGTTGTAAGATGAGGATGAATGAAATATATTTTTTGAAAACGGTCAATTATGGACATTGACAATTTTCTTTACCATATATTGTTTCTACTCCTCGAGAAGATTATATATATTTTGTTGTGTTCAATATATACCAAGTGAAGAGAATCATCAGAAAAATCAAGTATAAAACTGTAAATTTGTATATTTATCTTGATATTATTGCTGGGGTATGTCATACCCCACCACACAGTTCTTGCAACTTTTTTCCACCACACGGCTGAAGGGTTAAAATGGAATAACAGTTTTATTCTTCTGGATATCACTAACAACATTATATTATTCATTTATCACTTGATACTAACTCAAACAAAGTCGCAGATATTTATATTTAACTATTTATATACACTGCTTACATCACTGTTTGATATTCACTGCTCTAGCTTCACCATTACACTACTCTCAAATCGTTTGATTGCGTTTATATATAGAAATAACCACTTCTCGAATTTTCTACCACATTTCTGGAATATTGCTAGAGGCTTCCATTGGGAGGAATGATGTGAGGACGAAAGGCTCCGCCCTGGAAAGCTCACCTTTACGAGCCACCACACTCTCGCACGTTACATTACCAAATATAATGCGGCGAAATGTTGAACTGAGCAGTGATTTTGCAAAAAAGATTCACAAACTGAGAACCTTAGGTATGTTTAGAAAGTAGATACAGAATGAAATGAGATCCAATCAATTGCATTTTAAAAGGAGACAAAACTTTTAGAAGCGCGGAAGTGTTGTTCAATATACCGTCAAAGTAAATACGTGAGCTGCGATCTGAGGTTAAAGTGTCACCAGTTGTAGGCTTTAAAACTGTTCAGAAAATCAAAAGCAGTATACAATGAGTTCCAACAGAGGCAACCGACGAAATAAAAACGTGAGCAGCGTTCTTGGAAAAAATATTACAAGCTGAATATCTTAGGGATGCTCAAAAACAAGATGCAGAATGAAATGGGGCCTAACCAATAGCACCTTCAGAAGATGACAAAACTTTTAAAAACGCGGGATTATTGTTCAGGACACCGTCGAAGTAAATACGTGAGCTGCGATCTGGAGTTAAAGTATCACCAGTTAGCTTTAAAAATGTTTAGAAAATCAAATGCAGCATACAATGAGTTTCAACAAAGGCATCCAAGAAAAGCAAGGTTTTTGGAAAATCATTGATACTACATAAGACCCGACGAAATAAAAACGTGAGCAGTGATCTTGAGACAAATTTCGCAAGCTTAATCGCTTGTAAACTAGATGCAGGGTAAAATAGGGCCTAGCAAATTGGACTTCAGGCTTACAGAAATGCAATGGTACTCGAGACACCGTCAAAATAGAAACGTGATTAGTCTTGTTGGAACAAAGCGTTATCAGTTTGGAACAGGAAACGAGATGTAAAATATAATGAGAACTATTAAAATGAATGCGAGAGGAATGTCTGGCTTTTGGGAATACAATAGTACCACTTAAATCATCGTTGAGTTAAAAAAGTGAGCAAAATACGATACGGATTACAAAATTGCACGCCAAAAGATGATGAGGCTTCTAGATTTGCAAAGATGACGTCGAATTGGAAACGCGAGCAGCGCTCCTGAAAGAAAAATATTACTAAGTATGAATCTAATGAATGCTTGGAAAATTAGATGCAAAATACAATAAGAATTACCGGAAGAAAAAATGATTTCTAGGAATGCAATAATACCACCTAAATTATCGTTGAAATAGAAACGTGAGCAACTTGTTAGATGGAAGTGTCACAAGCTGTAGACCTTGAGAATAATAGAAAAATGAGGTGCAAAATACAATTAGGACTAACAAATTGCACTCAAGAAGGCAAGACTTTCAGAAATGCGATGATGCCACTTGGGACCCGTCGAATAGATACGTGAGTAGCGTTCTTGAAAAAAAATATAGCAGAAGCTGTAAGCCTCGAAAATTTTCGGAAACCAGATATTGGATGTAATCAGAACTTACAAATTGTATTCAAGAAGAAATTAAATTCTGTATGAATGTAGGGATACGATATTAGACACTGTCGAATTGGAAGTGTGAGCTGCATTATATGACAAAGTGTCACAAAAATTGAAATTTAAAAAGATCTAAAAAATGAGATGTAAAATACAATAAAGACCAACAAGTTGTACGCTATAAGAAAGCAAGGCTTTTAGAAATGCAATGGTACCACTTCAGACACCGTCAAAGTAAAAACGTGAGCTGAGAACTCGGAAGAAAATGTTACAAGCTTTAAATCTTTGAAATACTCAAAAATATAACAGAATACAAAAGAGACCCAACAAATTACATTTAAGAAGAGGACAAGAATCTTAGAAATGCGATAGTAGTAATTAAGACGTCATAAAAAAAAACGTGAATTAAGAATCTGGGAGAAAGTGTAACAAACTGTAAATTTTTGAGATTTTCGGAAGAACTGCAGAATACAAATGAGATCTAATAAATTATACTCAAGGAGAAGGCAAGGATTTTAGAAATGCAATGGTACCAATCAAGGTACCGCCAAAGTAAAAACGTGATTTGTGAACTCAAAAGAAAGTGTAACAAGATGTTAATCTCTAGAATACTAGAAAAAATTAACAGAATACAGATGAAACCTAACAAATCATACTCAAAGAGATGGCAAGGATTTATGGAATGCAATGTCTTAGGTGTACCACCTAACGTGAGGAGCTTTCTCGTAAGAAAATGTACAGGGCTCTGAATTTTAGAAATTTCAAGAGAAAATACTATATAGCAACGAACAGCTTACCTCTATAATTCAAAAATAACGGTTAGAGACCGTAGGAGCTGAAAAGGAAGCAGCTTTCTCATGAGGAAGTCTCTAGTATTGTCAATTTCAGTAATTTTCAGTATAAATCAATTGAAATGTTACAAAGATGAGCAGAATACTCTTGAAATGAAGGTAAGGCTTTCTGTAACTGCAATGACACTGTAAAATCAAAAATGTGACCAGTGATATCAGAAACAAATGCCCAAAGCTGTATATTACAGAAATATTAGATAAATATCGTACTAAATGATACAACACAAACAGGTTACCCTGAAAATGGAGCCATGATTTCTGGAACTACGAAAATAGCAACAAAGACACCTTAAGAGCGAAAACATGAAGAGTATACTCGAAAAAAGCTCTCAAGGCTGTAAATTCTAGGAACGTTGAGGAAAAATCATGCAAAATACTACAGTGATGGAGAGGTTTCTCTCAAAATTGAGACAGGGCTTCTAAAAATTCAAAACCGCAGCTAAGGCACTGTAGAAACAAAAACGTGAGCAATGTTCTCGAAGGAAGGTGCCTAGAGTAGTAAATTCCAAAAATTTTAAGGAGAAATACTACAACGATTGACAGGTTACAATTAAAATGACGATAAGACTTGTACAGAGGTGATGACATCGTCATATTAAAAATGTAAGCAGTTTGCCCATGTGAAATAGGCTCAGAAGGCCATGAACTAAGCTCGGACCTAACCGAGAGTCAAATCACATAACACAGTCAATTTGAACTTCTCACGTGTTTTTTATGAGTACAACTCGAGTACGAATCTAAATGTACGCTTTTTTTCCGAGCAGAACATTTCTGAGACTCAACCTGAAATCGTGCTCAAATTAATGTTTCGCACATAACATATAATGTAATGATGCATCATTGTAATAGTAGCATATTGCATTTGGGTAATAAATTATAGTCAGTCAAAATATGTCTCGGTACCGGCAGAGCAATGCAATAATTTCAAACTCACTGGATAATGACGTCACACACATTATCAATTGTGTTAATTATTGACTAATCGCTTGTCAGAGATGTATGTTTGTTTCCAGAGACATACCGCAAAATCTAACGATCCTTTACCGTCATTGAACACAAAAATAAATCTATAGTTTAACTATCGCTAACAGTCATTTAGCTACAAGAAAAATTTATCTTCATGGCGACAGACTCAATGATACATTTCCCAATAAATCAAACAGTAGAATTGTATACAAAAAACAAGCTGGAACTATTTGTGAGCAATCTGAATGGCTGTGTGTCTCACGCATGTTTTGACAGATGACAATAGGTTTTTTGCACGTAGCAGGACTAATGGATAACGCGGGATTAGGAGGAAATTGGCAGCAGGAGTGTGCAGTAGATCAGAAGGAATTGGTTTCGCGATGTGCACTTAAGAAGTTTGAGAGATGTGACGCTTGCGAACGATTCTATTATGTCTTCTGATTGAGTAAATCAAATTGATGTAAGGGTGACATATCTGAACAAGATAAATTAGGGGGTATTCAACAAAGATCAAAATTACATTCTTGTCATTATTACATCCGTATTTATTGAACAATAAGTTATTTTTTCATGTAAATTTATTGCAGAGAAAGGTTTAAACTGAGTACCGGAAGTTTCGTACTAGACACAAGCGTAATTTTTGATAAATTTATTTCCATTGTTCAAAGATTTATTTGCCATCAAATTTTTCGTCCCTTTATAATTCTTCATGTCTTTTATAATTTCCATCCGATTTTCACTTTAGATTCATCACAATTGACTGCGAATTGACTTAAAGTGGCTCTAGAGGGATGATGTCTTAATTCGATACATTTCAAACCATTTTAAAACGATACAGGGAACTATATTGATGATAATTTTTTGTCTAAGGAGTCGAATATATCCCATTTAAAATTGTACCCAAAAGTATTTAATGTCGATTGAATTTTTGGGAAATGTTATTCCTGCTGCGTCCTTCAAATAGCTATAACTCAAAAATAGATCAATATTTTATTGATAAAGTAACACCTCAAGAATTCTCATTTATTGAACCTACTAACAAAATATTTTCCATTGGTGGTGAATATCTAGTTCACCAGTGGTTAGCAATCAATTATTTCCTGCTGACAGAATTAAAATGATTACAGATTGTGTACCACAAGAGCTAGCGATGTAATTTTCTCAGATTCAGAAATATCACTAAAAAGGTAATAATAGAAAATTAAATTAAGTTGATATACAGGGTGTGCTTTTTGCGTTAAACATATTTTGCTGACCAAACTACTCAACTACAAGGTCAGATCTATAGTTCCTCTGGAATGTATATTGTTAATGAATAACAGACCATTGTAATTACAGAAATTGGTGCGTGCGGTAATTACCGATAGAATTTGAGCTGGAACGTGGCAATATCCTAAGATTCATGGTTGTGACCGCTAGCTCCCAGCCACAGAACTGCTACGTGCTTTCTGCACTTGGAACTAATTGATACTGTACTTGCGGTCATCTACCTTGCAATTTACAATGTATTAAATACAGTAGCGATAGAATAGAGAAGTATCAACAAAAAAGAACTATCAATTCACCTGTAAGGATAGTTTGTAACTGATTCCTCCAAAATAAAACCTCTTTTTTTAATGCTATTGCAGGAGATATTCCGTGCAAGACAAGAAACGTTTTAAAGGACGTGAACATCGCTTTCCATTTAACTAATAGGAGGTGAGTCTGCGGGAATGAATCACCCCCGTCCTGCACCGTTAAAGAAACGGAAACGCGGTCGCGCGACCGGCTTCCGAAGAAATCGCACCCGCAGCGATGACACAGCAGATTCTCATCAGATTTTCTTTACACATTTCATAGGATTTTGCCTTTATTCTTTCATTTTCAAATCCAAGACTCAGAGAATTAATTTGAAGTTCGCTAAACTATTAATTATTGAATTGGGAAGAAGAAATGTATCCGCAGCATCACATCGTGATGCAACAAAAAACTGATTTATGTGTTCCCATAACTTTTATGTTGGTAACAAACTGAGTAGAACAGAGTGAAACTTTTTGGTGTCATTAAGCTCCCAAGCTCAGAATAAACAGCTAAATTGTGAGCAGCACGTAGTTCTGGCTAATTACCCCCAAAATACCGCGTAACAATTGTGTTTCGTATATTACAATGATTCTTCTCCTCTACAATAAACAATAGTGGAGCAGCGATAACAACATGCATTGTAATTCAAATTATCCTCCATTCCAATGAAGATTGCACACTTTCTGCTACGTCTGTTGATTCTGTGATACTGAGGACACCCTGTCAGCAATTGGGATTAGTAGTTGTTACTGCATGTATGATAGTTACAAAATCTCGTTCCTCGGATGATTTTTTTTGCTCAATTATTTGATTTCCTTCAAATGACAAAGCCCGCGAGCCGTAGTTTGGAGCCCCCTGAATGAATGGAGAAATGTTTTCCTTATAACGATTTTTGGTGCAACTTTAATTGGGAAATTCTAATAAAGTACGTACAGTTTCTGGATTAAATGATTCAATTTGGAATCGTGCAAGTTTCAAGATATGTGGGAGTCAATACGTTGTTAAATAAATCAGAAAGATCTTGTAAGCACTTATAAAATGACATCCAAAAGTTTAATCAAATAATCTGTGTCTGCCTACACTTTCCATGTTGACCAGCGAAAAAATTTTTCTTGATCGCTAATGGATCTCGATGTGTTGAATTTTGTACGCAATTTTGTACACAATTTCAATTACAAATTACTGTTCTGGCGATATTAGGTCAATATCTTATCTCATTCTTTATATATGTCAGGGGAAACATCAGACTGATATCACTTATTGGATCTTTTCTTACTTGATCTTCTATAATCGATATTTGTGTGAATATATAATAATAATATAATAATAAATGATTTATTTCTGGAGACCAAAATTTACATGGCATGAGAAAAAGTCAAGTAGTACACACAATCGTGTTATTGGGGCCTATCCTTAAGGAATTCTTCAATATCATAATAACTCTTATTTAAGAGATATAATTTCAATTTTTGTTTGAAACTATTTTTCGTCTTAATATCTTTCAAGTATTGTGGTAAGTTGTTATAACACTTCAAACCAAAGTAGTTGGGATTATTTTTTGATCTATTTAATTTTATATTTGGAACAGTAAGGTTCTCTTTACTGCGAGTATCATAATTATGTACGTCGCTCTGTGTCGTTAAATTGTCTTTGTTATTCCTTATGAACATAGTCACAGAATAAATGTAGAGACAGGGAAGATTCAAAATTTTTTCATGTTTGAATATATCTTTACAAGATGCTCTTGCGCTGAGCAAGAAAATATTACGAATTGCAGTTTTTTGAATTCTAAAAACTCGCTTTGCTGAAGGTGAGTATCCCCAGAAAATAATGCCGTAGCTAAGAATGGGATAAAATTTTGCAAAATAAAAGGTTCTCGCAGTGGGAACGTTGGAAAGTATTCTTAGTCTTTTTATGAGATAGCATAGTGAGGCTAGCGTCTTGCAGATAGCATCAATGTGTGGATCCCATATCAGATTTTCATGTATATTGAGCCCCAAAATTTTACCACATTTAATTTGAGATAAGAGCTGATAATTGCAAGGAAAAGAAGTATTATCCTCTCTCTTTCTGTTAGAAAAACTAATAACAACTGATTTTTCGACATTAAGTGACAAGTTCAGTGATGCGAACCAAGATGACAGACTTGCGGCTACCTTCGATATATCCTCAACATCGGACAATAAAACTGACACATCATCTGCATAAGCAACAAAAGTATTAGATCCTAATATATTTTTTATACCATTAATGTATAAAATGAACAAGATTGGCCCAAGAATTGAGCCTTGCGGCACTCCACAACTGACAGGCTGCGCATCAGATTTTTGGTTTGCGTAAATCACCACTTGTTGCCTTTGTTGCAGATAAGAAAATATCCAATTTGCACACGTACCTCTCAAACCGTATGAGTTTAATATCCCAATTAAAGTAAGATGATTAACGCAATCAAACGCTTTTGAAAGATCAATCATTAGACCAAATATATCCAGACCTTTGTCCATAGCCTTGTAAACAGGATCTAGAAAGTTAGCTAAAGCGGATGTTGTGCCTAATCCTTTCCTAAAACCGTGTTGTTCTCCAATCAGGATCTTATTCTTTTCAAGAAATGGAAGAATTCTCGACAACATTACTTTTTCGAAAAGTTTATGAAACACTGAAATCAACGTGATTGGTCTGTAATTTGAGACTAATTCTTTATTACCCCTCTTGTATAATGCTATAACTTTGACATATTTGAGAAGATCAGGAAAAATACCTTCTGATAACGTCAAATTGATGCAATGAGTTAAAGGTGCAATAAGTGTATCATAACAATTTTTCAATAAGTTGCTCGAAACTTCATCAATTCCTGAAGAAAAGGAATTTTTTAATGATAAGATTAGAGATAGCAGCTCGTTTTCAGTAACTGGGTGTAAGAATATCGAAGAATCATTTCTAGAACTTAAATGAAAATCAGGAGCCAATGGTAGCTCTTTTTGAATATCCTGTGGTAAATTGATGAAATACTCATTAAACATATTAGCAATATCTAAGGGGTTCCTTACAGTGTTGCTGTTGTTCGTTAATTCATCAATTTTTTTAAATGTGTCAGTATTATCCATGTTCAAGTTACTATTGATGAGTCTCCATAATTTGCGCGTGTTGTTATCACAATTTTCCACACGGCTTGAGTTATAATTATGTTTTTCTTTCCTGATTAACTTGCGATATTCACACTTTAGTTTAGTATAATGTTCCTTAGAGATAAACCCCAATTTACATAATTCATACAGTTCCTTAATTTTCATTGACTGATATTTTATTTCGGAAGTAATCCAAGATTTGCTCTTGTTATGTTGACTAGATACCGTAATTTTGGGATGAGTAGTTTCAAAATGATACATAAAAGTTTCCATGAAATTGTTAAAACATTTGTTTACGTCAGATTCATTAAAAACAGAAACCCATTGTTCCTGTGCTAGTTGATATTTAAAATGATCTAGATTACTTTTTGAAAATAATCTTTTTCTAATTTTGATATTTCCTGCAGTTATTTGTGGTTGACTTTTAATACAAATTCCCTGGGCAGAATGATCGGAAATATTATTATGTATTACACTGACTTTGTAATTGCCCTTATATGCATTTGTGAATATATTATCTACACAAGATTGACTGTTTTTTGAGATACGTGTTGGTTCATTTATCGTATGATGCAGATTATAAATATTCATAACATCCAAAAAAGCTTTCTTATCCATATTATCAACTAAAAGATTGATGTTGAAGTCACCTACAACAAATATATTTGAAGTAATATCATTCGTTGTTATTTTTGACAGACACATGTCTATTTGTCTTAAAAAGTCACCTATTTTAGAATTAGGTGACCTATATATAGCTATAATATAATTTACAATATTCAAATGTTTGAATTTTATGGCACAACACTCAAATGTCATCTCAATGTTCAGATCTGCAATAAAATCAATTTTTTGATAGTTCAGTGTGTTTCTACAATAAATAATAACACCACCATGACTATATGTTTGTCTAGAGTACGCATTAGCTATCTGAAAATTTCTAAAAGAGTACGCAGACTGTTCATTTTGCACCAGCCAGTGTTCAGAAAGGCACAATATGTCACAAGGATGAACGGTCAAGAAAATCTCGATTTCTTCAACTTTGTTCCGTAAGCATTGGATGTTCTGATGGACTATGGAAAGAGAAGCAGAGCACGTTTCTGATCTATTTGGAATTGATGTCAAACTGAGGTTTGAATTGTGTTGCGCCGATGAAAAAACCGAGCAACATATGCTCCGCTTGGCCATCTTTCTGGTTTCATGATTTCCTCAAAATTATTATGGTTTATTATAATTTTGAATGATAGAAAATGTTGCGGATATTTTGAAATCATCTCCTCTACTTCTACTTCTGGAAAATCCTGCTTGAGGAAAGAGATAAGATCAGCAGAACTAGTACCTGGATTTATACGTGAAGCGAAAACAAATGCTTTTTTTGGAGCTGTTTTGATAGATGTTAAATTTGTAGCATTGCCTGTAATACCCTTGTTATTACGTCTATTCCTTCCTCGACCACGAACAATATTTGACCAAGAATCAGCCTCCTTCTCAGTTTTATTTGAAATGATTTCAGTTGCAGCATTTTCGGTATTCAATTCTATGTTTACATCTTTTGACAACTCTAGGTCTGACCTTGTAGCGGTCGTATCTGACGACTTTGTACTTTGCATAGGTTTGTCAGATGTCGCCAAAGCAACTTTATTCGTGAATTTATGGTTTGTTTGTCTACCTGCATAAAATAAATTGTCAGGTGGCACTACTGAATCTGAGGAGAATGATTGTCTCTGTTTTTTTAGCAGAAATATTATGGTTTCCTTGTCTTTGATAATATTGCATTTATCTTTAATAATCAAGTCTTTTTCCTCGATCAGCTTCTTCAAATACATGATTTCGGTACGCAAAATTTCAAAATCACTTGTCACAGTTGTTACTGGTTCAAGTACGTCACTAGCATCCACAAAACTGTCATTCAAATTACAGCACTTTATCATATTATCAATTACTACAAGATTTTTTCTCATACAACAATTTTGATGCAGCACACTTTCACATATAGAGCAAGTCACTGTGTTTTTTATAGCACTACGTCTGCATATTTTACAAATTTTCTTGCTATTAACGACAACAACATCATCTTCGGTCGCCATATTGAATATGAGGATGAAAATTGGTAGGAATATACAATCTGAGCTAGAAACTACTGTAGTGAGGGAATTGTATTCCGTTGGGTGTTGCAGGATACATCAGACAAATATTCGTCCTTCGAACTGAGCTTTACTTATGAGGGCTTCTCTGAAAATAATGAATAACGGGCTGTCAAAGCAGAAAACTAGAAAAGCAAAATAATTTATCTAAAGTCTATTCAGTTGATAGTTTATATCTGAATTTTTATATTCATTTATTTAAAAAGGGAAAAGTGATAACTTTTTGAAAATACACAAGTCTAGCATTGATTATTCAGCATCATGACAATTCATGCAATTATTTTGTATGATTATATAAAAGAGGTTTAACGTTCAAGCAGAGTCATTAAAATATGACAGTAGCTTTTGAGAATGATTGTCTTTCAAAATATATGGCTAGCAAGTGGTTTCGTGCATTGAAACGTGAACGGTGTTACCTGAAAAATTAACAGAACAGAGCTAGAAATTACTGTAGAGATTGAATTATATCGATACCTTTCTCTAATTTCATTTGATGCTGCAGGATACATCAGACAAATATTCATCCTTAGAACTGATTTACACCAATGAGGGCTCCTCTGAAAATAATAAATATCAGGCTGTCAAAGCAAAAAACTAAAGAAACAAGATCACATGTCGAAAGTCTTTCCATTCAATAGCTTATATCTAGATTTTCAGATATATTGAATTAAAAGAGGTAGGGTGATAACTTTTTAAAAATATACAAGTCTAGCATTGACTATTCAGCATGAATATACAATTTGAGCTAGAGATTAAATCATATCAATACCTTATTCCAATTTTATTAGGTGCTGCAGGATATATAGACAAATATTCGTCCTGTATTTTGAGCTTTACTTATGAGGGCTTCTCTGAAAATGATAAATAATGGGCTGTCATAGTAAAAATTGAAATATCATCTAGATGATGGAAGCGCATTTTTGACAGCTCATGAATGCTTGTAACTTCAGAGATTTCGCAAATTGCCATCTCCCACAATTACTGAGCTTGAAATCAAGCAGTTTGGGCAAACTTACGAAACAGCAGCTTGCATTTAGTACTAGTTTCAAGTTGGCTATTTGATAGGTACATAATTTATGCATGTACAAACTCAAAAATACCTTTCAATCTTCATTGTTCAGTTATTGACTGACAGAAAGTCATGTGCTTTAGGACAAGTACACTGCAATTGTTTATTTGATGAGGAAAATGACACTATGCTGCGAGCTCATTTGGGAATGAGAAATTGTTATTGAAGTAGTATATGGAACGTTTGAGGTCTTATCATGAATTTGCTATGGACTTGCATGGTAGCCTCATCTGAATAGTATATTCCGATACAAGTGCGGAATGAAGATTATTTCATGCGAATGTGAATAATTCAGCCACGAGACGAAGTCGAATGGCAGAATTCACATGAGCATGGTATTTTTTCTACAGTCAAAGGCGTCCGCGAGAATATCTATAACCAAAATATACCGTTTTCTGAGAAAGAATTTGCTTCATTGATCTTATTCCAATTCATCAAATGTTGATAAAATTTCACATATTGACTCCATTTTGAAGAGGAATGATAAGTTTTTTCGCGACGCCACGCGGCTTTCTCAGGAACCTCTGAGCGTGTGGAATGATCCCTATTCCGCACGCTACAGCGTGTGGAATGGGTATCATTCTATAGTGACTGTAGAAAAAATAATATATGTCCAAGCTGACACAGGCTTTTCTATCCACTCTATCGACTTCCATTTATAACGGTCACAAATAAGTAGTTTAAAATTTCAACGAATTGCTTTTTCAGATGGATAGATCAATAGTTTATTTGTCCCAAGAACACAACATATAGTCCAGTCGACATATCGAAAAAATAGGAGGAGATTAGGAGAAAATTCGAACTTGATGAAACTTTAGTATGTTGTTATTGATCACCCAATAGTGTTATTTCCATGTTTTCCGACCAAAATTTCACGAAGTAACCTTGAAAAACATCAAAAATGGGGGCTTTCGCTAAATATCCTCTATTCTCTAATATTTTTCATGGTATTATGGTACCTAGTTCCATTTTGATGCAGAAATCAGGCAGCAACCTACTTCCCATCCCGCATACCTACGCCACCATATATAAAAGCACGCTAGTGCTCCAGCCGAGACGAGCCGAGCGCAAGAGCACTACCTATCTTTTCTCAAAGAGCTTCGGCGTTTTTTTAGACCCACATAACTTAGATTTGGATCGTACTAGATAAGATATGATGTCAATAGTGGACTTATTGAACATAATATAAAGTTTCAATTGCATAGCTCTTAAATTTAAAATTTTGATATTTAGAAAAACCCGGTTTTGTCACTGACTCGCTCACTGATGATTATCAAAACTCTTAAGTTAATTCCTGAAGTCCTAGAATGCTGAAATTTAGTATGCAAGCTAGTATTAGTACACAAACAACAACAAAATTCATACCCCAACCTCTCAAACTAGGAGAAGGAAATTAGTTTGAGACTTCCGCAAATTCTGATGCTAGAGGTCTGAAAATTGATATAGGGACTGTTTGTTATGAATAATAGTAAAATAAAAACTTACTAAAAGTAGTGGAATCCTACCAAAAATATTTTCATGTAGAATGTTGCCAGGACCATAATGTAGAACCATAAACTTCTAACTCTGCACGCTCTAATTCTACAAGCCCTAGCTTCACAAACTCTACACCTTAGTCAAAATATGTGACTTGACCATTTCGATACATTCACATGGGGGGCGGCTTCGATCTCGGCACGAAACTACCTAAATCTTTAATCCTCTACTCGAACTCGGCACTATACTATGGATGAATGCCTGTGTAAGATTCTCTGGATACATGCGAGTTTAAATCAATAATAAACCAGACTCAAATTGGACAAGGTAGATTTCGGCCCAAAATGAGTTCAGTGCACTCTTCTCGACTGTCTCGAACACAAGTTCTGGCCCATAGGCGCGTGCAGCGCAATTCGGTTATATCAAGGAATGTTTTCTAAAAGCGCGAACGTAGCGAGCTAGTCTATAATCATTGTTAGCCTCTTTGTTAGCCTGCGATCATTGTTATAGACTGTATTTCAGCCCAACATGAGTTATTTCAAAGTTGTACTCACTTATAAAATAGAATCTTGCAGAGTGATCGTGGGCTTATTCAAAATTGACAGTGCCGAGTTCATGTGCACCCCGCTCTAATCGGCTTAGCAATGGTGCCGACTTCATGTATTTGATGCCGAATTCGTGTACGCCTCACATGAGCATAAATTGAAAAATGTATTCACTGTTCATTACTTTTCTGTTATACAATAGTTCATGTACTTCCCTATTAAATGAGTGGTGGACAGACAGGTAAATGGGGAAGAGGGTTTTTTGATGTTTTTTAAGATTTTCGGGAATTTTTCACTTTCTTGAAGTGCTTTATCTTGAAACTCAGTGGGTCAACAAACAGGTTCTATCAGTGAAACTCATCGGTAATTTAATGCTCTACGAAATTGAACGTTACAATCTAAGACGTAGGAATGAAGAGGAAAAAGTTATTGGGTAAAAACTGAAAAAAATGCCAAAATTTCGTGGTTTTTTCCTTCCCCTGAAAATTGCTTCGCGAAATTTTGGTCGGAAAACATGAAAGTAACACTAGTGGGTGATCAAAATTTCAATAAGTTCGCATTTTTCTGACCCCAAAGTACTGGACTAATAAATTCTGTATCACAATCAATAGCTTTGTTCATGAAATATTTTCGAAAATTAGCATGCGTTGACTTCACTATATTGTTTCGGACAGTTTCGTCCAGGGTTTCGTCTCAATAAGCAGCAATGACGGAGCTAAAGACGTTTCCTAGTATAATATTGAATGAATAGATGATTGATGAGGCAACATTGTCGTATGATGAATTAGAGAAACATTCTTGCCTTCGATTGAAACGGTGGCTTAAGTGCCACGGACGGAAAATAGATGGTAACAAAGAAAAATTAGTGAGGAGGTTAGTATTATTTTCTGTATTCGTCATTCTTGTATTATGTATAACCTCAAAGCTTATCTCATTATTAATTTTGTCATCAATTATTACGAATTCAAATATATGACAGTTTCGTGATAATATTTATAGCAAATGTCAAGCGATTGTGTATTCGCAAAGTGTAGAGTATACAATTTTCTTTCTTATAATAGAAAATATCTCAATTTTCAATTCTTTCATCGATATTTAGTTGGGTTCAGCTTATGTGGGTCCAATGTCACCATAAAAATGAAGAGAACAAGTATATGTGTCTTTTGTTACACACTTGGAACAATTTTTTATGTGCATTTCACAAGAAATTTGTGCTTTATTCTGTCGATATGTAAAGTAAATAGTACATACTATCTTCTCCTAGCAATTATGAACGACTGTCACTTTGACATCTGTCAAAACAACACCGTTTTTTAGCTCCTTTTCTGCCTTTCCGATCTCCTATAATAGAGCAAGATCCTAGGTTCGCCAGACGTTACTTATTTTCTGAGAAACAAAATGTGTGGAATAGAGTAGTGTTAGTATGTACTTTGATCATACGCATACTTGCTAGTTTGTGACGACGGCCAATTTACAGATACGAGGTGCTAGCGGTACGTTAAGACATTACTCACTTTTTTTAAGGTCTTGAGTGCTGATTTCGATATATGTTTCAGAAAGTATTGCTAAAAATTTATAATCAACACTGCTAGACACTTTCCATCGGTGGTAATTTCTGCAAGACTCTTTAAAGCTCACAAAGAATAACGTGGTCTTGCTTATAGTCTGAGTGCTAATCATTATATATGACACTCAGAGTACGATTTCAATATTTTTTGTCAATAGCTAGATTAATTGTACGGCTAAACTTACCCCAGGCACAATTAAAATATCGCTGTGAGTAAAAGCGGGAGGTCACTATTTGTAGGCTTGATAGTAAGTGAAGTATCTATGGGCATCCAACTCTTCCTTGGTCTGTTTATAAAAAATATTGAAATTGCTCACTGAGTATCATATATAAAAATTAGGACTAAAACTATAAGTAAGATAACGTTATTTTTCTGCGAGCTTTAAAGCGTTTAGCAGGAATTACTGCTGATGGAAAGTGTCAGGCAGTGTTGACTATCAATTTTCAACTATATTCTCTAGAACATATATAAAAATCAGCCCTCAGACTTTAAGAAAAGTAAGTAATGTCTTAATGTACATATAACACCTCGTATCTGTAAATTGGCCGTCGGCACAAACTAGTAAATATGCGTATGATCAAAGTACTGACTAATACTATTCTAAACCACAAATTTTGTTTCTCAGAAAATAAGTAAGGTCTGCGGGTCTGGGATCTTGGACTATAATTAACTTAGCTCTGCTATAACATTTTATCATATTAATTATCCCTCTATATTAATAAACTACTAGTATTGAACTCTGGAAATACAAATTTACAATATTGCTTCACGTTGATTGTACGAAACTTCTTAGCCTCATTAAAAATGGGTAAGTGTAATTCAATGGGTCACTTATTTGTATTGGTATTTTTTGGTGAGCTAATGCTGGATCTTGGAATTATTGAGCTGACTGCTCGATTTACAGACAAGAAAATACACCAAAAGTGAACAAATTTTCATCCAATAATAATAATTCATTCTAATATGCTTCAAATTCGCGTCAAATAAGTCATTGAATGAATCCCGGACAGGCTTGACAACTGTACATAATAGTAGTGACACTCATGGCTAAAGTTGTAACTAAATTTTTATCTACTTGAATGAACTTTAGCTGCCATATCCCTAATGGCATATATGCCTATGGGCACAGTTTCGCCTAAAACAAGTAATTGAATAATTGAATCTTCCACAATCACTGAGCTTGAATCAAAGCATTTTGTGAAAACTTACGAAATAGCAGCTTTTATTTAGAACCAGTTTCAAATCTGTAAATAGTATTGTTGCTAAAAACTATAAGCGTCATGCCAGCCAGCCAGCCAAAGTGAATATAATGAATATAATAGTGCTTTTTTACAAAAAATTCTTGTTTTCATGGACTATTACATCAATTTACTTTTTTGAAAAAAGAACGAAATTGGATTAATTATTTCTAGGAAAATTAGGGATGATTGTGAATAAAATAGTATTTATACTTCAGTGAGCATTGAAATACTCCCCACCTCAGATGTAATATACTATTTATTTGATGTTGAACATAGGACTCCGCGCGGTGAGCGCGGTGCCGTTACGCTGCCTTGAAACCGACCGCTAATTACAAAAACTATATTTACAAGTATCAAATATTAATTTGAAAATTCGAAGTAGCAAGAATTAACATATTTCTTTACTTTTTGACTTTACTAAACACCCGTCAAAACTCTGTTTGAAAGTATTTATTCAAATTTTCAATAAGATTGAGAGAAGAGGGCAGAGTGAATTTTTTTTTAAAGTACACAAGTCTGGCATTAATTTTTCAACATCATGATATTTCGCGCAATGATTTCGTATAATTATATAGAAGAGTTAGCGTTCAAGCAGAGTCATTAAACTTTTATTGTATTGTATAAATGATTGTCTTTCAAAATTCATGATTAGCAAATGGTTTTGTGAATTTAAAGTTGAATGGTGTCACCTGGAAGATGAACAGTGAGCTGGGAGGATTGTATTAGCTGTTAGTGATGAAAACACTCGTGCTGTAGAAAATTGATCAAGAAAAATCAGAGTGTAACACACAAAGAGATTTAATGGAGTCTAGTCATTAGAGATAATATTTTACATTAGCAGTCTAGTGTATAGAAGCTGGCAAAATGTGCATTGTCGACCTCGGAAACGCAAATCGAGCGAATGGTGCAAATAAATGCTCCGCAAAAACCCAGAGGCATTTACAGAGGTGTATGATAATCTTGCATCTACAAAAATCAGACAAAAGTCAGTAATTTCAGTCACTGAAAATAAAAATATGCCGCGGAAAAAGCTCAGTCAAGAATTACTGCTTGCTTCAGAAAAACTAGTGCCATCACAATTTTCTTTCTGAGGATCTTGAAACCATAACTGCAGATTGGTATACGAAAGTTTGTACTCCCACAGTCGCCAATAAGACTGGTTTGCGTGACATTTTGTTGTACCACGATAATGCGACCCCGCATGGCATAAATCGAGAGTGAAATCAGATACTCATCCACCTTACAGTCCAGATTCTGCTCCAAATGATTTGTCTAGTTCCTCAATCTTAAAAAGAAAACATGCAGCCGTCTTAAGAATAGCCCTTGTAATAATAGTATATTATGCTACAAGGACCGAACGACTGTCATTTTTGTCCAAGATAAATTTGACTGCATTCGGTGAAGACGAGGGCAAAGTCCAAGGCGTAGCTCCGGACAGCCAAATTTGTCCGTTACAATAATGACAGTCGTTCAGTGTCCGTGTTGCATACGATACTTTTTGTAACAAGTGCACCGAAGTACCCCCATTACTAAGCTTCTTATTTAAATAAATTTGGATGTATCAAAACTATCTTATCGATTTGACAAACAGATTTTTGCATATGCAATCACATTACAGTAAACTAATACAATGAAACATAAATTACATGATTTATTTTATTGATTGATATTTTTCACATTTTCTGTGCTATCCCGTTCGAAATAAATGCACATACTATAATGAACACATTCTATGATACAAATTTCTTTCAAATATCAATTTGACATATATCACTGAAATAAAAAAATCCAACTTCATTCATTCATGTTCTACAATTTAATTTTTACCCAGCGGACAAAAATATTCATTATTTCCCTGTCAATTGAGAATTAATGAAAATTGTTACTGTGGTTTGGAATTGAGAACTTTCGAAGCAGAAGTCAGCTCAGTAATAGGGTACTTTCGTTGCACGTGTTACAAAAAATACCTTCTTGAGTCAATACAATAGAATCATCAGAATATAATGAATTCATGAAAAATACTTGGAATGCGAAAGATATATAGACAAACTATTCACAATCACTCGATCGCTCATCAAATTCCCATCTAATTATGGAATAGGTCCCGTTTCATAACTTGTATCATGCAATTCAAGTTTTGTTTACTCATTACAAATTTCCTGGAAGTTATATTATTACTGCGGATGTAACATATATGCTATTCAGGGCACTGTATTGATGTGTGTAGGTGTTAAAGTGTATAAATTTCTCCGGGGGATTTCGTCCGACATGGCGTCTGTCCCTGGGGTTGTATTATGCCCATGTGATATTTACGAAAACAATTCCGTATAAGTTTATACATGATGTTTGGCTGCATCGCCTGTGATGTGAAAACAGACTAAATAATTTATATATTTAATAAATTTTATATTGAAACTTCATTTTCAGCGTGCTACGTTTCAGCAGGAGATTGCCAGATCAATGGGCAGTGTATAACAAAGCCAATATCAATATCTATAGAAAATTCCACTATCTAACTTTTGTTCTTCAGATGGCCAGTTATTCCTGCCGATATCACGAACCATTGACAAGTTACTGCGTCAATATTTGCCCTAAACCAAACAGAGAATGTAATTCGTATAAATTTTTGGCTATATAGACCGTATCAGTTTGAATAACGGTTCAATTCGGAACAGATCTCGTGGAAGAATCCTAGTTTCGAGTTTTATAATATTGAGATGGGAAGAATGATATTATTGACCAATGCCTTGAGTTTCTCACTTGCTTTGCAAACTTCGCAACTCAAATAGAGTCGAAAAAGGTGTATTTTAAACCTAATCAATACATCTGGCCGACATTTAATACATTAATATTGATTTCGAACCTGAATGTAACTCAGGAAACGTTGAAATCCTTTTAAATTGAATTTGTTCTCATCCGCCGTTTCAATTCAAGTTTTTGAATACACAAAGAGGTAAATTCTTCATAGAATTGAACAAAAAACAATTTCAGATAACGAAATTAACTTTTCGTAAAAACCTTCATTCAACTTGTAGTACTGGGATGAGTTTTTGCTTGAAAGGAACTAAACAGTAACATTTCGTTTCTTCAATTTGATCTTCACAAAGATTAGAGATCATATTTTGATGTAGTCTTTGGATGGAATAACATAGCTGAGCTTTTACAATTGTATCTGCCATTTGTCTAAATATTCATCAAAAATGTTGCTTCGTTCAATCTTCAACAAAATATCCCTTGTCCTTTGTCTATAGTTTCCTGATATTTCTACGTGTTTCGATTCCTAACAATCACCTTATCGTCTTACAAAGTATCTTATCGATTGAAAGAAGTAAACACTATAAATAAAAGATAGATACAAGCCGAAAGTTATACTGCAAGAACGTCATGGCGATATGAAAGTGCATCTGTGCTTTTTCTGGAACTAAGAAACTGCATCTGAAGTTGGAGATGTTTTGAGAACTGCCTCATATTCCCTACACCTGTTCTCTAGTTATATAAAATGACCGGGATTCTACGCTTGCTACATATTAAATTTTGAAAATTTACAGTTTCTTTTATTGAAAGTATATTATGATTAGTGAATTTGATTGAAAATGCAGACGGGGAGAACTGTCCTATGAATGAAATTAACAAAAATTCATTTCAAGAGATGTTTTGAAATATGATAATTTATAATTTGACTACTTCAATGTCACATTTAGGTCCCCACTATATAATTTAAATTTATCGAGCTTTTTTTAATAGGAAAACTTCATTTTAACTTTATTGCGACCCATAGAATTAGATTAAGAGATGAAAAATGCTGACACCGAATATTGGTGGAGAAAATTCGCCCCGGTTTACTGCTAATAGATTCTTACAGCGTAAGTTATCGAAGATAAACAAATTTGCAAGCTCATAATTTGCCAGCAAAAATTTCACACTTTATTTTCAGGCGACTCTGTGGCTGCTTTATTAATGAATTATTAGAAAATCATCAGACTTTAAGATTCAGGATGTAAACTATCATAATAAAGTCCAAAATTTTGGATACTGGATGCGTAGTGATGATAAATGTACAAAGGGGCTACAAATTTTCTCAGGTATATTCTTTATTATTCTGGTAATTTTTATTATTTCGATTAACTATTGGAAAATCATCAGAGTATTGAACTATGATAATACAGCTCAAAATTTTTGATATTTAGCGCGTAATGGTAATAAATGGGCAAATGACCTTTCGTTATAAGTTTTCTCGATTATCTCCTTTATTTTATTTTCCGTTGAGATTCTGTAGCTATCATTTAGATGAATTATCAAAAGGTCGTCAAAAAATAGTCTCTAGAGTAAGAACAATCAATCATACTGAACCAAATTTTAGATACTGCGCGAGTATTAGGCCGACAAATTGTCTTATCTATCTTCTTGATTCTATCTGTTGTGAGGATTTTGTGGCTGTTATTTTGACCAATTAATGAAAAATCGCTGAATTATAAGCTTCAGGATATGAACTATTATAATACAGTTCAAAATTTTGAGTACTAACCGCGTAGCAGTAATAAATGTGCAAAAATATGACTGATCAAGTTTTCTCTACCATTTTCCAAATTTTATTTTCCGCAGGGATTCTGGGTGGCTGTTATTCCAAATTACTATCGGAATATCATCAAAATATATGCATAAGGGCGTTAACTGTCATAATACAGTTCAAAATTTTGGATACTGGGCGCCTAGTGGTGATAAATAGACAGGGGGCTTAACAGTTTCTCAATAATCTTCTTATACTTTTGTCCGAATTCTATATTTGTCATTTCGATGAATCAATGGAAATTTATGAAAGTATGAATTACGGAGCTTGAACTATCATAATTCAGCTTTAATTTTTGGGTACCTACTCAGAGCGTAGTGGTGATAAGTGGACAAATAGTATTCCGTTATTAGTTTTCTCAACTATCTCCTCCATTTTATCTTTAGCAGGGATTATGTGGCCGTCATTCCAATGGATTATCAGAAGATCGTCAAAATATAGGCTCCAGGGCGTGAACTTTCAATGAAATAACACTAAATTTCTGATACTGTGGGCGTAGTAGGGATAAATAGAAGGGTTGACAAATTGTCACATCTTCTTGATTTTATCTGTTGTGAAGATTCTGTGGCTGGTATTTCGACCAATCATCGAAGGATCGTTTGATTAAAAGCTTCAGTATTTATGAGCTATTATAACACAGCTCAAAATTTTGGATATTGATCGCGTAGCAGTGATAAATAGGCAATAATATGTTTGACTAAATTTTCTCTACTATCTTCCTAATTTTATTTACCGTAGGGATTCTGAGTAGCTGTTATCTCGGAACATTATTGAAGTATCATCAAAATAAAGGCTTTAGGACTTGGATTATCATAAGAGGGACTCCGAATTGACTCAACTATTTTCTTCATTCCATTTTCGGTAAAGATTTTGAGTAGCTGTTATATCAAATAATTATGGAAATATCATCAAAATTAAGGGTATGAATTGTCAAAATACGTTCAATATTTTGAATACTGGGCGCCTAGTGGTAATAAATAGACAGAGAGGCTTAACAATTTTTTAGTTATCTTCTTATACCTTTTGTGAGGGTCCTATAATTGTCATTTTAATGAATCAATCAAAATCTATCAAAGTATGGATTACGGGGCTTGAGCTATCATAATACAGCTTAAAATCTTGGGTACTCAGCGCGTAGTGGTGATAAATGGACAAATAGTCTTCCGTTATCAGTTGTCTCAACTATCTCCTCCGTTTTATCTTTAACAGGGATTGTGTGGCCGTCATTACCTTGAATTATCGAAAAATCGTCAAAATATAGGCTCCAAAGCGTGAACTTCCAATGATACAATACTTAATTTCTGATACTGTGAGCCAAGTAGTGATAAATGGGTAGAAGGGTTGACAAATTGTCACATCTTCTTGATATAATCTGTTGTAATAATTCTGTAGTTGATATTCTGAAAAGTTATCAAGAAATAAGCTTCAAGATGTGAACTTCCAAAATACAGTTTGAAACTCTGGATACTAACCGCGTAGCAGAAATAAATAGGAAAAAATGTGACTGATCTTTTCTCGCGTTACTAGTTTTCTTCATTTTATCTTCCGTGGGGACTCCAAGTAACTGTTATTCCAAATAATTATCAGATTATCATCAGAATATAGGCTTTAGGGCATGAATTATCATAATACAGCTCAAAATTTTTGGTACTGAGCGCCTGGTAATAATAAATGGACAAATTTTCTCAATTATCTTCTTTATTCAATTTTTTGTGGAAATTTTCACCTATTTTTGGATAAATTAAAAAAAGACGATCAGAGTATAGGCTATATAGCATAAATTATTATAATATAGCTCTAAATTTGTTAAACTGTACGTGCAGTAACAATAAATGGGCAGGGGGTTGACAAATTTCCTCACCTATCCTTCTCATTTTATTTTTTGTGGGGATTCTGTAGCTGATGCTCGGAGTATGATTATAATTAAAAAATCTGACGTGGACATCACGTGACTTACTTGTACATCATTGGATATATATAATCAAACACAACATCTCATAATTTCACGGCTAGTTAGTTGCTATGGAAACAGTATGTCATCATTCTTATGTCACAACATTCCTAAATACTGATTTCCAGGATTCTACGGCTAACAGTTCTGAATTTATGCGCAAAATTCTAAGATCGTCAAGTATAGTGCACTTTCGACTTAGTCGATCTCAATGAAAATAGGATATGAGCATCTAGACAGTACTATCATCTTGAATACTGTATTCTAATATTCTATGTTCAATCGTTTTGGATTTATGCGGCAAATTGAAAAATGTTCCGAATAAACTGCACTCCCGGCGTAGCCGATCACAATCATGATTCAAGGTGTATAACTAGATGCTATAAAAGTGCTTGATACGAAATTTCAATATTCTGCAACTGATTATTTTGAATTTATGAGAAAAAATCGAAAATTCTGTAATATGAAGTGCACTTCCGGCTTAGTCGATTGAGACGAAAATAGGAGATGATCCTTTGGATGCTACAGCAATTTCAAATACTGAATTTCAGTATCCTACGGCTAACCATTCTAGATTTATGCGGAAAATTAAAAAAAAGTATCAGGTAAAGTGCACTTCCAGTACATACGATTGCAACCATAATGCGAGGTGCACATCAAGATCCTAGATCCTATACCAGTCTTTTATACAAAATTTCAGCATTATACGTTTGACCAATTCTGAGATTTGCGAGTTACGCTCATACACACATACATACGTATATACGTACCGACATCAAGCCAAAAATAGTCAAAATGGATTCAGTGATGCTCAAAACGGATATATCCATCAAAATCAGGATATGTGAGTTTTGTCGGTTTCACAATATTTTCTTGTACTTTTAGACCGTCAGATAATCGTAGATTTCAGTGCCTCATTTTGTTTTTCATGCCTTCAAGAGGTTTGATAAGTATGTATATTTGGAGTTCAATAATGCTGAAAATGGAGATGGACCGTGTGACCAACATAATGAAAATTAATTTTAAATTTGTATGAAAAATCATGTTGTGATCCAATTTTGTCGCTTTTGTCATGCTTACAAAATTGAATTCAGGGAAAAATTCTAGACTTAGAGCGTGGCAGTAATAAATTGGCAAATTCATCACGAGTTTTCTCAAATATTTTCTTTATTTTATCTTCCATGGGATTCTAAGTAATTTTTTTAAATTATTATTGAGATATAATCAGAATATGGGCTTCAGGACGTGAAATATCATAATACAGCCCAAAAGTCTCGGTACTAAACACGTAATAGTAATAAATTACAAATTAGCTCAACTATCTTCTTCATTCAATTCTTTGTGGAAATGTACCTATTTTTTGATAATCTATGAGAAGATTGTCAGAATATAGACTACTGGGCATAGAGTATTATGATGTAGGTCTAAATTTTGTTATACTGCGCGCGTGTGGGGATTCTATAGCTGTTATTCCAAATTTATTTATAAATGATTAAAAGACCATCACGGTATAAGCTTCAGAGTGTGAACAAAGCCCAACATTTTGAATATTTTGAGCGTAGTAGTTTGTAATAAATGGACAAAAGATCTTACGTTACAAATTTTCTCAACAATCTTCTTCATTTTATTTTTCGTAGGGAATCTGTAGTTATCACATCGATGAATGATCGCAATATCATTAGAATATTGGCTTTAGAACGCGAACTCTAATGATACAGTGAGCGTGAAGTGATAAATCATCTGCTGTGGTGGCTCTGACAAATTTATCAAAGAATCATCAAAATATGAGCTCCACGGCCTGAATTATTATAATATAGCTCTATTTTTTTATTTTGAGAGCGTAGTAATGATGAACGGGCAACAGAGATATAAATTTTCGTAACTGTCTTTTTAATTTCATCTTTCGTGAGAATTTTCAACTATTATTCCAATGAGTTATCGAAAATAGCCTTCAAGGTGCGAACTATCATAATACGTCTCAAAAATATTTGGTACTGAGTGCCTAGTAGTAATAAATAAGCAAATTATCTCAATCAACTTTTTGATTTCATCTGCTGTGGGAATTTTGTAGCTGTTTTTTGATCAATTATTGGAAGCTCATCAAAATATTGATTTCAGGGCGTGATCTGTCATAATACAACTCAAAATAGGGAAAAGGGTTTTCAGCCTCATCACCATTCCCTTTTATACTTCATAATCGATTGATTTTGATAAATTGAGGAACTGTGGCACATGATATTTTTGTACAGAAATTGTAGTGTGGTTTTGTCCATCATTAACCACCGGATTGATCTTTACTGCAATAGTTCTACCAACGATGATGCAGGTTTAAATATTGATATAATTTGGATCAATAAGATTGTAATTATAGTTTTATCAATAGTAGAGGGAACAAAAATTTATTAGAATTTCTCAAAAAAAGGTTAAATGTGGATTCAGGATATAACAACCTATTGTTGTACAATAAATGAACAATCTATTTTATCACTATCTGCCCCTTTTTAAGTTCCATCAGCTCCTTGCTAAAAATTGTACTCAAAAATTGTAGCAATGATTATTGTTTGAGTGATTCTAACTCATAAACTTGCTAACAATGATTCAGCGGTAGTAATTCAGGAAATAATTGAAATAATTCAAAGCACTTCATAACATCAATTTGACTGTGAATTATGCTTCTAATTCCAGGAAAACTAATAAATTTGGTTAAATATTCATAGTAGTATTACCGTATAGTCTATAACAGTGTTTTGCTGTAAAATACAAGTTGAAAAAGCCGTTTTTATTGTGAAATATTATATTTGCTAACGCGCAAAATAATAATTTAGGATTGTGCGTTGTAAATACAAAGCGTAAGGTTCATTAAAACTTGAAATAGTTGAAATCACATATGCAAAATTATGCAAATTCCATTTTGTTGGCTGATAAATCCACATGTTATGCAGCAGTGCAATAAAAATTATGTTGTCACCGTCAAAAAATATATTCATTCTTATCAGAGGCGTTCTTTCAATAACGTTGTTTTTTGATAAAAAATACATCATCAAACTTGAGATCGGTGTCTACTCGAGGGAGTATAAGATCATCTAACAACATAGCTCTCTATACGATGTCGGCGCATTTGTCAAGTTGATGTAGCTTCCGTTTTCGTGTGTTATAATAGTTTCGGAAGGACAAGGACCGCTCCGGTCTGACCTACCGGAAGGACTGTGATCGATGAAGTCTGAGAACACCACACGGAATTTCCAAGTCCTCACTTTCGTCAATAACAGAGATAAATAACACAAATATCAAATAAATAATAGACTCCACCATTTCAGACGAAATAGTGCTTCCTTAGTGGTCAACTCCGGCAGGAAATACCTGTTAGAGTTTAGTATTTCGTGTATATATTGAATTTGCAATTAGGCATTCCGAAATCGGATCGGTATGGCAATTATGGGGCACGACAGCTGCACATATAAACAGACCAACGCTGACACCTATCGGACTTGAATTACCGGACTCGACCGCCTAAACCCCGGACCCGGAATCAATATATAGGCCGATAACTTCAACAACGATAAGACATGGATGTTGCACGGAAAAATAGGGGAGCTGAGAGCATACGCTCCAGAGGAATCGATAAAGAGAAATGTACAATTTTATTTTTGCTGAAAACGAGATAAGATATTTCGATATTTCAAGTTAATACGGCTTGTGTGGATAAATCTGTCATTCCCTTATAAACCCAAGCACATCATCTCTTGCACATTTCTGTGAACGCCTGTTTACGGAGTTCTACCAGAAATTCAAGTAATTATTTCGGCTAGCAATATTCTGACTGAAATTTAGCTGCCGCAAAGGAAGATCTGCCAGTACACAAACTCATTATTTCTAGATCAATTTGAATTGATATTTAAGCATTTTTGAAATGTGGTGACACCGCGGTACGTGGCTACAGACAGATTTGGTTAATAATCGTGACAAGATCTTCTTGGAGAGTCTGAAAAAAGTATCAGATTCATAAGCTAGATATATTTTGGGTTGAATAGGAGAAGGATATTGTTTCCAGATTTTATTCAAATCATCATAAAGATATAAGAGTGTATCAATTAACTCCCAGAAAGGTCAGTGCACAATTGATGTACAAGGAGATAACAAAGTTTTTTGTCTTCATATGCTGACTATTTTTCGATTGAACTCATTATATTTAAATTTGAATGAGATTTGTGCTCTTTGAAATATATTTTTTTATTCCTAGAATAGATGATATCTCGATAGTGCTGAATCAGAAGAAAAGGAAGCTCAATCAATAAGTTCAAAGCTTAGTTTGTCAGTTTTTGCATACCTTAAAACTTATGAAAAGCGAGAATGTCTTTTGAAACGCTACAACTTTAAATGACTTTCTTTGGTATTTTCTGACAATAATTTCACAAAATTCAGTTTTTGATGAGAAGCAATACTCTCTTTTCCCTTTTTTGTCTGTTGTCAGTAATGTACAAGAAGTTGTCCTGAAAAAATGGAAGCAAAAACTTTTCAGCCCACACAAAATAAACGAAAAAAATCCTAAGTTTGCATTAATTCCCAACAAGTTAAGTTTTTGAATACGTCATTACGAAGTCTCTATCAATCCCGCTTGTGCGTTATTTTTATCTGAGGTCAAAGGTCACAAAGTTTTGCTTTTTGCGTATATCTTTGAAATGGTCAGAGCTGCCTAAAAAATGGATGAGCATAAAACATAAAATTTTGTATAAAAAAAGTGTCTTTTTTTTCCTACAGTACTGATGATTTGAAAGATATATTGAAATATTGGTTCCTGTGATTCATGTTCTCAAATACGATACGTGATAAGTATACGATTGAGTGTGACAACGACCGTCCCTAATTCCATTAGTCGGTTGGTCTTCAGTATCATCAACTGTTTAGACAGTTCTAAACGATTTTTAGTAGCAAATAGACGTGTTTGTAGATAGTATTTTCATTTTAAACTGTGCCATTACAAAATTTTATGAAAATTTCAGAAGTTTGCTTCATCTGCAGTGAATCTTTGACTGATGATGGAATAAAAGAATGCAGTTATCTGCTTCTGCTTATCAACACTTGTTTCGTGTGATGTACAAAGTGCAAATGTGGTTGTACATTGAACTGACTCCTATAAAGACTGGATCTGTAAATTGATGAATAATGGTTTGGAGCCAATCCAAACCTTGCTTCCCCCTGCTCCAGAGAAACTGCTGAATAGTTTTTTTTGTAATTGCAAAAAAGGCTGCATGAACAATTGTGTTGAGCAGCAAAGTAGGATTGTTTTGTTCATCAGTCTTGTACTAATGCTGAATCGAATGCAACGGATGAAGATTCTTTCGAAATCGATGAGGATCTAACTGATATATCTCTCTACTTAGAGCTGTCAACACAAATTGAGCACGAAGAGAAAGAAACAAGTGGTCATGCAGAATTTAATGTAGAATTTGAACATGGATAATGTAATTTTCCGGCTGCTACAATTTTCATTATATTCATAGAATATTGTCCCATTGAATTTCTTGGATCTAAATATATCGTGTAGCACTCCTACACATTTTGAAAAAACATCAAGTACACTACTTCAGAGGGGGTGCGGAAATATGTGCATACTCACGGTTTGAAATCGTGATAACTCGAGAACGGTGCTTCGTAGGGAAAAAGTACTGACACCTTCTTCATGGAGAATTATATGATCTACAAATATTTTTTTTTTATTTTTCCAGTAGCTGTCATCATTTCAGAGATATACGCAAAAAAATAAGTTTTGTGACCTTTGACATCGGATAAGAACAAAGCACAAGTGGGATTGATGGCGATTTTTGACATGTCACTTGTAATGACGTATTCAAGAGCTATACAAAAATCCAGCTTGTTGGAAATTAATGCAAACTGGAATATCTATTTTGTCTGGACTATTTCCTGTTAATTTATATATAAAAATCTTATTATTCGAGATTGAATATTTTGTTTTCATCATGATTATGAGCCTAAGTCCCATCAATAGTCACTATTTGATCCAAAAAGTTCTTCCAAACCACTACAATTAAACTTGTGAATAGGTACATTGTCTTCCAAAAGCAGCACCTTTTCAGACATTTTTTCCGGCGTTTTCCCAAAGTTTTCTCACCAGTGTTATTCTTTGAACACTATTTTGCCTGTTTTGAGTAATGTACTGGGGGTATAACATCGTTGTCTCCAAAACTAAAAGCAAGACCATTTCCTCCTGATTTCTGTAGGTACGCGAATTTTTTGGGCTAATATGAGTTAGCACATATCCCCACTTTCACTTGTCCCTCCGTTTTAGAATCATAATATGATGTGCTTAACTCCCAGTCATGGTTGAAGTACGATCCAAAATGTTTGGCAAATCCTCTTCAAAATGACTTCAAATCAAGTTTTCTTGCGTAAGCAGTACCCTTTTCGACACTTTCCTTGAGTGTTTCTCCTACTTTCTAATATTCCTGCAAACTTCAGTTAATAATGAGAAATAATACTTCCCAATCACTGCTTTGCACAATTATAAATAATTCTTAAGAAGTTTTCCATCGTCGTCCTTACAAAATGGAAGCAAGAACTTTTCATGCTGATTTCTATACTCGAATCTTCTTTCAACTACTGATGAGCCCCAATTTAATTTATGGTCAACGTTTGATCTAAATTTTATCGAAAACCTTTTCAGAACGACTACAAATTAACTTGAGCACAGGCAAATTGACTTGCGAGAGCAGTACTCCTCTAAATATTCTCCATCAGCTTTTTTCTAGTGTGTTCCTACATATAATATTCTCAACCTATTATTTTGTATTTTTGTGAGTACAAAAATCCTGTTTTTGTCTTAAGGATACAGGCAAGAACGTTTTCTTTCAAATTCTGTACGCCAAACTTATTATCTATCCACTCCTTGTTTCTGGGTCTTGATAATCAATTCCAGTTCAATTACAATCATTATTCGTACAAAAAGTTGGATAAATACTTTTTAAAATAGCTACAAATCAATCTATGAGCAAACAAATAGTCTTGCAGAAGCTACACTTCTTTAGACACTTTCCACTTTCATATAAATATCCTCACAAACTTTAGTTTATAATGAAAAATTATGTTATCCGTTCACTATTTTGTGCAACTGTGTATAATCCTTGAAAATAATTTTATTGCTGTATCTGAAAAATGGGAGCCAGAACTTTTCCTGCTTATTTCTGTACATAAATATTCTAAGAAAGAGGTTGATCAGCATATTTCAAGTCTTTTGCATGTTCTTCTGTTTTCTAGTTATACTCAAGGTCAATATTCGATCTGAAAGTTAGAAGAAACCTCTTCAAAACGACTACATATCAACTTATGGATATATACATAGACTTGCAGAAATAGCACATATTTTTTCAATATAATCTCACGAATGATACTCTCCACCTACTATTTTGTCCTCTTATGAGAACAGGTATAGTGCTCCTCAAGATATAAGAAATTCGCCTGCTTTACTAATCGGTAGGAGTAAATTATCCCAGTAGGGGGTACGGTTAAAAATTTGTAGGGGTAGTATTAAGGGAGATTCTCGACCTATTTATTTTTAATATTTTATATTTTTATTTCTATAAACATGCAAGATTATTCTTTAAATGTACTTGGAAATTCATTTTTTATTACTCATGCGGTTGCTAAAATACTAAATAAAATATTTCTGAGTAAGACCCTGTTCTATTTTACCTGTATACCTCAATAAATTTGGGGATAATCCTTTTGCTAAGTACCCGCTGGGAGGCTCGTATTCTTATATCTTGACGGGCACTATACTAGGGTTGCCAACCGTACTATAATATATAATATTGTACTATATTTTGAATCTGCGTATTATATACTGTTGAAGAAATATATAGTACACAAAAATACTAAATTTGTAATTTATGGACGTGCCTTTCCATTACCTTTTGGCTGATTCAATGAGTCCATAGCATGTATTCGAATATCATTCCAATTTTTGATTCACATTGATTTGAAAATTGGATGTAATAAAGCATATGACACTTTTATCTTAGACAAAAAATGTTAATGAATACAAAAAGTGCAAAGAAAAATAGTTTTCATAAAAATAAATAGTTGACAAATATATCTTTGTCCATATTTTGCTTTTTCCATGAGAAATTTTATTTTTTTGGAATGTACCATATTTTTTATAGCTTATTTTGAAAGATGCTACATTTCGCCGAAGAAATGTTGACAACCTTAACAGGTACCTCGTTTTTGTTCTAAGAAATAAAGACAAAAACGTTTCGTTTCGAATTCTGTTTGCAAAGCTTCTTGAACCGAAACGAACCAGTATATATCTACTCTTTGGATTGTTTCTTTGTTTCTGGATTCTACCGACTAGCCCAAGTTCAGTCATGGTCATTATTCATCCAAAAAATTGAATGAATCCTTCTAAAAATGGCTACAAATCATTTTTTGGTCGAACACACTCTCTTACGGAAGCACTAATTGAGACATTTTTCCAGTAGACTCTTGCAAATAATATTCTTCATCTACTCTTTTTGTCCTAAAAAATACAGACAAGAACGTTTCTTTTCGAATTCTGTATGTAAAACTCTTTGGAGTGATGCGAACCAGCATATATCCACTCTTTGGACTTTTCTCGGTTTCCTGGATCTTAATAATATAAGTTTAGTCACAATCATTATTTGTCCACAAAGTTTAACTTTTAAAGATGACTACAAATCAATTTGTGGGCGAATAAATTGTCTTGCGAATGCAAAAGTCCTTCAGACACTTTCCCGCGTCGTAAAAATATCCTCAGGAGCTTCAGTTTATGAAGAAAAATTATATTTTCCAGTCACTATTTCCTGCCACTGCAGATAATTCTATAGTTGTATCTGAAAAATGAAGCAAGAATTTTTTCTGCTGATTCCTGCACGCGGATGAAGTAGATCAGCATATTTCCACTTTTTCACATGCTCATCTGTTTCTCAATGATATTAATGAACCCTTGCTTCATACATGGTCGATATTAAATTTAAAAGTTGTATGAATCTTCTTTAAAACGACTACAAATCAATTGTCTTGTAAAAGTAGCACTGTTTAAAACGCTTTGCCTCATGGAATTTTCAAAATATTCCTGCAAACTGCAGTTTATTATGAGAAATCATAATCTTCGATCCCCGTTTTGCGCTACTACGGATATTCCTCAAGAGGTTTTCCATTGTCGTCAGCAGAAAATAGAAGCAAGGGTTTCACCATCTTGGGCAGGGATGGACCAACATTATAGCTCATTCTTTTATTCCTAAGACATTTAAAGGCACCATTTGATTCAAAAAGTCAATAAAAACAACTACAAATTAATTTATAGACACGCACATTGTCTTGCAAAAACAGCCCTCCTTTTAGACATTTCCCCCCGGTGCTTTTCCGAAATAATTTGACGAACTCTGGATTATAATCAGAAATATTAGTTTCAAGCTACTGTTCTGCCATTTGGGAGCGATCAACGAGAATTACTTCATTTCTCTTCCGAGGAATAGAAGCAAGAACTTTTTTTGTAGTTTTTTGTACGCGAAACTTTTGGGCCGAAATGTGCCAGTATGTATCTGATATTTTGAAAGTTCCTTCATTCTTAAATCATAATGATGAGCCCAAGTCACTATTTGATCCAAAAAGTTGAAGAATGTTCTATAAATGACTACAAATCAACCCGAATGTTTTTACTATCAGTCGTTTTTAGTTGACGTTCAGATATTAAGAAATCCATTTTGCTGATGATTTTTTCACACCTAAAAACATTCACTGAGAATCTGAGGTATAAGGGACATCAATAGTTTTCCAGAAAAACTCGATTTATTATGCTGCATCAATTATGGGTCCAAGTTTATTCAGCTCGAAGGACTGATCAAAGCTTCAAGCTTGCAAAAATGTTCTTTATTTAATAAGTTATTAGGTGCTCAGGCGGTCACTACTTATCTTTCGTAATTCCAACTAATTTAGTTTGAAAAACAAAGATTCCACAATCAAATATTGCAATACTATAATAAAGACTCTCTAGAGCTAGCAATCTCAAAATTCATTTTTTTTTTATCTTGTAGTTCATGAGCTTTTAGCCGCTTTCAGCTGTCATCTGTGAATAGCTTGAAGATACTAGAGATTTGAATAGTAGACTACTTCAGGACTATTTAATTTTCAATCAAAGTGGTCTAGGTCAACTATTCATCAATATACTCTTTGATATATGCGTGAAGTAAGATTTATTGAGTTAGTGGTCGTTTTGTGTTTCTCCAATCTAGTGATAAATGTAGTGACATTTCCTTCTGATATTTATTCTCGAGCTTTCCAGTGTGCTGCCCTGGGCGTATGTCTTTCGATTCGTAGTTTGTTGGTACAATTACAAGACATGTTTTGGTGGGGCGAACTCTTTGAACGTCTCGAAGGTACTTAGTCATTCACAGCACCTCGCTCCCCTGGGCTAAGACTTCACGAGCGCTCGAACGCTTCTCTTACAGCTTTCGTGCTTTTAAAAAGCTGCCAGACTGTGAGCTAAAGTCCCAGGGAACAACCAAACGTAGCCTTGGGAAATTTACACCGAGAGAGAACACTTTGCATGGGACAAATATAGCGAACTAAACACCTCCAGCGAACGCTCAGATGCTGAATACACACACACAAATAACTCTGATAAAAATTGTCAAAAGAAATGTGTTATCTATGGAGTATAGGTTTTTATCCGAAAGAGGAAATAGATGAACATTAGTGAGTGACACACATAACTCCAAACACCAAGCTGATCATTGTTTGGTCATATTTTTGTGTGGTGATGTAAATTTCCAGCTTTTTATTCTCTATGCTGATGAATTCACAAAATGGACGCCCACATCTCTGTTTGTTTAATTAGCAATGTATGATTCTGGTCCAGTTCATTGTTGGCGCTACAATAATACGAAATATAATGCGCAAATAGTGTAGTATTTCGGAGTATTGCACAATGGACATTTGTGGTCGAGCTACGTGCAACTGGGAGTCATTTAGCATTTGTGGTGGACCACCAGATGACTAGATTCGTGAATTCTGCAATTTTGTAGAGATAGTTTTTCATTGAGGTACAATGCCACTCCAGGAATCATTCATTTGATTTGATGTCTTACATTGTAGTAATACTGGATTGGGAGCATTTTATGTAATCGGTTTGTTTCAACGGGTCGAAACTAGGTGTTTATAACGAAATACAAGTGTGAAACAGTGATTTTTAGGTAGAAAATGTTAGGTACTCTGAATTTATGTATATGCATAATGTAATATTGAAGAAAATGTGGTTGAAAATAAATGTCAATTACGTCAGGGACTTAGGCTATTTCTTCCAGTTTATTCGAGCTTCAAAAAAAGATGGGTAGTTCACATTAAGACTTCCTTTATCGGGGAAAGAATTCTGCACTTCCGTTACTAGTCACCAGGAAAGTGATTGATCTAAAAATACAGAAAATTCAGATGTATCTCTGTACGTGCCTTGCTCATTGTTCCCATATCTTAACTGCTGCACCGATTTTACCCAAAAATCATGTCTTGAAGTTTTAACACATTTTCTGGGGTATCCTATATTTACCTTTCCAAATATCGTCAAATAGAATCTGATTCCCCCAGTTCATGAGAATTCAAAAATTAAAGATAGTCAACATGTCTTCGTTCATCAGGAACCAGACTCTGCCCTTCCGTACCTCTGCTAGACACTAGAAAGATCAGAAAAGTATTTCGACCACTGACAAAGTATGTTCATTAATCCCATGTCTTAACTGTTGAATTGATTTGGCTGATAAAATCGTATTTAAGAGCTTGCAGGCATTTTTTAAGTAAAAATTTGTTTGATGTAGCAAAATTTGTAAGATTGAAACTGCTACTCACTACAACGCATTGATTGGGGTATAGTTTTCCAGTTCATTTTTCTCCGGGCCGTTTTGCCTCGCTCATATTTCCCGAGGCATACATTCACTCGAACACATATAGATTATTTTCCCAAATACATTTTTCCAGAAGAGCATAATACACTATTGAATATATATTCATCAAAAATGTAAAAGTTAAAAAGATAAGAGTATTAGCTCCAATGCTTTTCAAAAAGTCGAGAGCTTCGTCCTTGTCCTTATAATTTTGAGACAGCTTGACAGTTTTTATAATACTCTTTCATTTGATGAGATTTTAACACGGATTTTTCAATTGTAAAGCCTAGTAGAAGCTTCTGTTATATGGTTTCTGTATCCGCTTGCTCTTTTTGAAGCTCCGTGAGAAAAACATATAAACTGAATCTCTTTTCTGTAGCGACACGGAAGCGTCTAGGCCAGGCCTCCGATTTTGTAAGACCGATTCGTAAACATTCGATAAGACCGATGAGTATTATTGAGGAAGTACTGTTTTCCTCTTGCACCTCTTTACCCAAACGTGGTTCATCTAACAGAGTATCAAAATTGATTATTAGAATGGGATGATAAAACAATAAAATGTAATGACAAATACTGCACTTCGAAGTAATCTACGACAGATTGAAAGCCTTCTGCAATCCGCACGACGAAGTCGTCGAAAATGTTTGCTGCATCCTCTAGGTCTAGAGGTACGAACGCAAGCGCACACATCATTTGTGTGTTCGTCTTTATAAAATGATCTTCATTGTCGTTTTATCAAGATGTCATACCTTCAGCTTGAATTTTTATACAGGGTGTTAAAAAAAAGGGTAAAAAAATTTATGATACCGTAAACCGGGGCTACTTTGTGACGATTATTAGTATTTTCCTCCCAAATTGTATTTGTTATGATACTAATTACTTTCAATTTCATATGAATATGAAGTGTGAACCTTCCTCTTTCAAATGCCTAGTGACGCGTTGCAATATTATATATACAATAAGAGATATTAATTAAATAAATTGTCACAAAGTGACCCCGCAGTGGGGGGTAACTTTGTGACAGGCATGTTTCACCATTAAAATGCCTCTGAGTAGACTGCTGACACAAAGTAACCTCCTAATAACGCCATCAGAAAAAAATATATGTATGAGTAAAATTATTCGAACCACGCCGTGTAATGAATATTAGGCAAATGAAATCAGGTACCTAGTTTATGATAGAAAATTTATTTTCTGCAAATATGTATTACAAAATAGAAATGGTGAATCAGCATGTCTTCCAGATACAACAAACACAAAAAAAATCTTGGAACAATATTGGTAAGCTAGATGAAATTATCCAAAAAAATTCGTGCATTACTAAGACATCAAATAACTCTCTTTTATTTGCCTTGTTCACGTTGATTCACTCCGTGTTTAACTTGAATGCTCAATAAAACGAGTTCTCGAACGGTTTAAGACTTGCTTTTTCTATCACAAAGTAGCCCCTCAAAGCTTTGATTCTTCATTTAACTGATAACAACATCAAAACTGATAATAGCAAAACTAAACTCCATAGTACAAAATGATCTCCAATAGATATGAAACAAATTGAACCAACTTGATTCTGTGATACCCAATTGATTATAGTCTCATACTAGAAAGTATACAGACACACTTCAAACGCCTGTTTTTCTAAGCACGAAAAACTGCAATCACACATTCATTTGTAATCGTATGTAGATGCCGCATCCTCTTTATAGATTGCGCCAAAGACTCTTCTAGAAGTAGTAACTTCCCAAAACTGGGTTTGGTTGATGGTATTGTATCAAATCACGATTTTGCTTTATGAGGTCTGATGGTGTCATAAAGTTACCCCTCCAGTCACAAAGTAGCCCCGGTTTACGGTATATACATTTCAATGAGCTGATTCACAACCAAAAAGAATTGCAAAAGAAATGCTTGAAGAAGAGTACATTTCTAGTGCAAGGGGTCGACACAAAATTCTCAATGAAACTGATGAATGAGTATTCTAACCACGTAATTAATGTTGAATAATAAATTAATTAATTTTATTCTGGCGTTCTGTAATAATACCTACACTGTCACTGATCATACAATTGAGTAGTTGACCATTGCTGTGATTTCTTCATAAAAGTATCAAAACATACCTTTTTATTCCAATATTGAAATGACCAATATGATTTTTATGTATGATCGTTCTAATGGAAACGTACTTCAAGCGCGGCGCCTTTATGAAGTAGCCTATCCAAATCGCGTATTGCCTTCATCCAGAAATTTTTCAAACAGTTTCCGATGTCTGAGAGATACTGGTTTACTATATTACCGCTCTGCCGATAGTGAACGGCCAAGGACAGTAGTTACACCCAAAGTTGAAGATAGAGTTTTAGATATTATTGAAGAAAATCCCGAAACAAGTGTTAGAAGGATATCCGCTGGAATAGGTTTCAGTGGTCCTCTTGTTTGGAGAACTCTACATTCTCAGCTTCTACATCCGTACCATTTTCAACGGATACAAGACCTTAAAGCTCCTGATTATCAAGCCAGAATGGAATTTTGTCACCAGAATGCCGATAATCCAGATCTCGTTTCAAATATTCTTCTTACAGATGAGGCCGGTTTTACCCAAGATGGAATATTTAATTTTCATAATAATCATGTTTGGTCAGATGGAAATCTTCACGCCGTTGTCGAATCACACCATCAAGAGCGATTTAGCCTCAATATCCGGCTCGGCATTTTAGGAGACACTTTAATAGGATCAGTTGTTTTGCCCAATAGGTTAAATGGTGCCGCATATCAGGATTCTTTACAAAATGAGTAACTAGTGCTCATAGAAAATGTATTAATTGATCAAAGGATGAATATGTGGTTTATTCAAGATTAATCTCCGCCTCATTTTACGCTTCGTGCTAGAGAGCATACAAACCACAGGTTTCCTGGAAGATGGATAGGAAGAAGAGGTTTCGTTCAATGGCTTCTTAGATCCTCGGATTTTGATTGCATTTGATTTTTTTGCATGAGTTTATCTTGAAAGTTTGGTCTATGCAGTACTTAATTTGGAAGGATTGCAACAACAAATTGTGCAAAGCTGTGAAACAATTCAAAGGAAGCCGGGCATTTTTGAAAGAGTAAGGGCATCATTTTTGAGAAGATGTTGAGCTTGTGTGAAGATGGAAGGAGGGCATTCTAAACATTTATCATAAAATACTTTCATTCATTAATAAAAATAAATAAATTTTGATGAATACCCGTACTCATTTGTTTATGCTGTTCTGAAGCACAAAACGTCAGAGCAAAGTTAGTTAATTTGTTATTAAACATTAATTACGTGGCTAAAATACTCATTCAATAACTTCATTAAGAATTTCGTGTCGACCAGTGGCAATAGAAATTTACTCTTCTTCAAGCACCTCCATAGCTTTGTAAATTTTGGAAAAATTCTTTTGTGATTGTGAATCAACCTTTTTCTAATACTCTGTATATATGCATTTTGCCTCAGATGAAAATAACATCCTTTCAGAGTGGTCTGTAGGCTTGCATTGAAGGCATTAATAATAGCCAATTCAGAGTCCAACATAACAAACTGTAGTTGCGAACTTAGACCAAGGGCTTGAGATTCAGACAAAATAACGACCATAACTTTTTTGCAGGTAGCTTCACTTTTGCTTCCTCTCCTGATCCGTTCCATCTGGTACAGATTGGACAAGGGAAGCTAAGGTCACAAAGACTTGGACAAAGATTTAGGGTGCCAAAATGAATTTGTAAAAAGTTCCTACTTAGCGGATAATGGAAAAAATGTTGACAATTGAGGGTGAACAAAAAAAAAAGCAACTAGAAAGTAACCTGAAGCAAGCTTTTTAGGTTGACTAGTATATATTTGAAGGGAAAGTTTTACAAAAATCCATATAAAACTGTGGCGCTACAATAACCGCAGAAGCTCCAAGAATAATAATAGATTGAAGCTCGGTTTAGACACGTTTCCAGTAGGTTTTTTTCAAATTTCCCTTTACACTTGTAATTATTGTTTCTATTATTCTCATGTCAAGGAATGAAATGATCCCAATTCCAAATAATTGAAATTTCGACATAAGATGAAATACTGAAGCGGGCAAAAAAGACGCAGGAAAAAAGGTCAGAAAGAAGTGTCTTTAATTGTGCTGTGTACTGTTTATCAACTTCTTACAGAGTATGTCCATTAATCTCACACCTCAACCGTTGGACTGATTTGGCTCAAAATTCATATCTAGAAGCATCCAAATCTGTCTTAAGATGTGCTCTTGTCCAGTTACTTGAAATTTTTAGAATTGAATCCAAAATTCACTAGAAAAAGCAAGAAAGCTAGTTATGCATGTCGTATTGCTCATTAAACACTCACAGAGTGTGTTAATTGATCCCACTTCTGATCAGTTACACCGATCTGATTCAAAATTCGTATATAAGAGCTTTAAAGCATTTCCTATGCGTTCTTATATTTGGTCTTAAAGAATTTGAAGAAGTAAAGCAGATTCGCCCAGCTTAACAAAATCAAATCAAAATAAGGGATATTATATGTTGACATCCTTTATAAGTAAATGAAGTCTGTCCTTCTGTGCCTTTACTAGTTTCCAAGAAAATGACAACGCTAACACTTCCTAGAGTGTCTACGCATTGATCCTACACCTACACTATCAAGTTGATTTGGCATTAAATTAATATCAAGGAACTTTAAGATATTTGTCAAACTAGGGCTGGTACCACATCAAGTCGAGATTGACATATTCCAATCTTGTCTTAATCTCCCAATCCTTGTCATCATTATCAAGATCTTATTTTTTTAGAAGAATAACGTAATCTCATCCCTGTCGTGTTCCTATAATAAATATTAACTGAAAACATGTCCAACTTGCATGGCAAATTGGCAGTAAAAATCAAGTCAATGTCAATGTCAAGTCGTTGTAGTTCCAGCCCTGCTTCTGTCTAGTTTTACGAAATCGTATAATCGAGGCTGCTAGTCACTGAGGAAAGCAAGAAAGTTTTTTGATCGCCTACAGTGTGTGGTAGTCGATCTCACATTTGAACCGTTGGACCGATTTAACTCAAAACTCATACCAAGATGCCTTGAACCATTAAGTAAGCACGTTTTTACTTACTTGTACAAAGTAACAAGTAAGTATTGTGAAACCGACAAAATTCACCTATCGAGATTTTGATGGAAATATCCGTTTTGAGCATCCCTGAATCCATTTTGACTATTTTTGGCTTGATGTCGGTACGTATGTTCGTGCGTGCGTTCGTACGTGCGTGCGTACGTGCGAAACTCGCAAATTTCAAAACTGGTTGAACGTATAATGTTGAAATTTTGTATTTGAGACTGGTATAGGGTCTAGTTATGCACCTCGCATTATGGTTCCAATCGCTGTACCGAAAGTGAACTTTACTTGAAACTTTTTCCGAATTTTTCTAACAAATCCAGAATGATCAACCGTAGGATGTTGAAATTCAGTATTTGAACTTGATGTACCAGAATGGCCATCTACAATTTTTGTATGAATCGACCAAGCCAAAAGTGCTCTTTACTTGAAACTTTTTTCGAATTTTTTGCATAAATCTAGAATGATTAGCCATAGCATATTGAAATTTCGTATTTAGCACTTCTATAACATCTTATTGTACATCTTGCATTAGGATTGCAATCGGCTAAGCCGAAAGTGCACTTTACTTAAAACTTTTTTTCAATTTTCTGCATGAATCCAGAATGATCAGCCGTAGAATACTGGAATTTAGCATTTGAAATTGCTGTATGGTCATCTTCTATTTTTGTAACAATCGGCTGAGCCGGAAGTGCACTTTATATGACAGACTTTTTGAATTTTCTGCATAAATTTTAAACAATCAGTCGTACAAATTCAAATTTTGTATTAGGCACTTTTATAATATCTAGTTGTTCACCTTACATTATGATTGCTATCGACTAAGCTAGAATTCCAAATATTTTTTGAATTTTCCGCATAAACATAAAAGATTAAACGTAGATTGTTAAAATTCCGTATTTAGGACGATTATACCCTCTAGATGCTCATATCCTATTTTTATTGAGATCCACTGAGCCGGAAGTGCACTTTACTTGACAGTCTTCTGGAATTTTTTGCATAAATTCGAAACGATTAGGTGTAGAATATTGAAATTTTGTATTTCAGTCTGCTGTAGCATCTGAATGACTGCCTACTATTTTCATAACAATAGACTGAATCAGAGGTGCACTTCAGTAGGAATTTATTTTTTAATTTTGCGCATAAAATCAGATCTGTTGGTAGTCGTAGAATTTTGGAAATCAGTATTTAGGAATGTTGTAGCATAAGAATAATGGCCTACTGTTTCCATAGCAACCGACTTGGCTGAAAGCGCATTACTTGACAGATTTTTAGAATCTCTTGAGTAGATCCAAAACGATTGACTGTGGAACGATGAGATTATGTGTATGATTATACATATCCAATGATATATACGATCAAACACAAACTCACATCGTTTTATATATATATCCAATGATGTACAAGTAAGTCACGTGATGTTCACGTCAGATTTTTTCTTTAGTTTCACAAAATTGTAGAATCAAAACTGTTAGTGACTGTGCAATGTGAGAAAGTTAGTGCGGCATATAGTATTCTTTATTGACCACTCACAATTCCTGTTAATCAGTCCTACAACTGAACTGTCAAATCGATTTGGCTCAAAATTTATATCTAGAAGCCTGAAAATACATATTTCCTTAGCAGATTTTTTTTAATTTTACAAAATTTCTGAAATGGAGCAGCCAGTCACAAGATAGAGTAAGCAAATTAGTGCTGCATGTATGATAAATTTGTATCGATCATTATCTATTTCAGCCAATGGACGTAGGTGGCACTGACAAAAATTCTGGATATTCGCTTGTTACAATTGTTTCTATTTGTCAAAAATCTTATCGATCGATAATAAGTTAATGATTGTGTTACAGAATACGGCCAAATGATGACAAGGATTGGGAGATCAAGACAAGATCAGAATATGTCAATGTCGACTCGATGTGGTACCAACTCTGGATTGTTCGACAAATTTTCCAGACAAAATTTTATCAAGCTTTATAAATTTGCTGAAAATTTGTACTGGTTTCATCAGTTTATCAAAATTTGGAAGATTAGGGAAATTTGAGAGAAAATATACTTTATCAGGGGGTGAACTCTACCCTTCTTTATTTCTGCTGATCGTCAGAAGAGTGATAAAGCTGGTGCATAGTGCTGTAATGCTTTTATACTGCTACAGACAAAAAATCTCAAAAGAGTACTCCAAATGTGTACATGAAATATATTTGTCCATTGATCCCAACTAAACTGCTGTGCCAATTACATCCAAAAATACTATATAGGAGCATCAAAATATTCTCTAGGGGATCTTATATTTATTTTCCAGAATTTATCAAATGAAGACTTGTATCGGGTGACAAATTTTGGCCTTCCGTACTTCTATTAGTCACTAACCAAGCGGGAAAGTTCATATGCCACTCATAGGTGTCTGTCACAGTTAAATGGGATTCCTACAAGCATCAATTGATGGGATAACGAGATTTTAATATATATATGAATAATTTAAAAATAATGATATCTTGAACAATATTTTTTGACAAATTATATTCTGGTATGAATCAATGTCATGTCTAGCAGTGTCTTTATTTTAGTTTCACACTTTGTCGGATTTTCCCGGTTTTCTTTGACTTGATATACGAACACACAACCTGACGCACCCTCTTATGTGGACTCGTAAATTCATATTTAATATTTACAACTTCACATACATGCGTAATCCACCCTTATGTCTTGTTGTCCCCCTCAAGAATTATACAAAGAAATTTCTGTTTATGTGCTATAAAATTTGAACAAAAGGGCCGATATGTTTTATTTGTTTTTTTAAAAAAATACAAGTCTCCTAAATCCTTGAACAATCAGCTCTTGAAATAAAGAAACGTGATTTTTCGCAAAAATAAATACAATTCCATGAGATTCTATTTGCTAATGTTGAAATTTGAGGTTCAAAATTTTGTGTAAACTGCTAAAATTCACGTTCCCCGTGATTCTTATCTCTGAAATTATTACCTGGCGAACTAGACAGAATTAGTTAAAGCAAATTCTTAGAAGGGAACTGTTGCCTTCGTACCGTTTTAAGTTATTTGTTTTTGAGCAAAATAAGATAAAAGTTTACGGGCTGATAACAGCTAGACGCATGAGCGTTCTTACTCCTGAGTTTATTCCAACAATAAGCTCCACTTCTGAATTGCTTTTATTTTTATGAGCAAGATGAAATCTCACCACCCACTTTAATTCTTGAGAAATTTTGTTCAGGGGATTTTAACACTTAAATGGAATTAAAGAGGTTTATTTTAGGAAAGAATTCACGAGAACTTAAATTTGCTGCGAACTACGACTCAAAGTTACATTTGACGAAATGGAGCATTTAAAAGTGAATTGATGGACGAAAATTTTATATAAGAAAAAACCAATTAGAGTGGAATCATTTTTCAGGTTGCTAACTGTCTCTAGTTTTAGTAGTAATCCTTAAAACTTATCCTTTGATTCCGGGATGATTCATGAAATATTCACGCTATGATAAAATTTTTAGAGCTTTTAGCTTTGATTAGTTCTAATAGTAACCTTAAATACTGACAACTTTATTTTTGAATGACCTAAATTTGAATCTTTAGGTTCTTCAAGTCGTATTCACGGGTAGAAATCACGATAATTGTTGAGCAACAGAAAACGAATTTTTGAAATATCAAGCTTAAGGACTTTAGGAATGCATATATAACCCTTAATTGTGGAGACCCAATTTTTTCATATTGTAACATGCGAAAGTGTCATAATACGTAAAAATAAAATGGGCCTGAATCCGTCTCTATTGTCTGGGCGGAGCCTGTTATCTCTTTATGTTGCGTCAAGCGACATTTGAGAATAACGTAGTTTCTGGATATTTGGTTTCCGTATATATAGATCCGGCGAACAGTGAATAATGAAATGGAGTGAATATTCAGAGCGTGATAAATAAATAAGTTGTTGGAAATAAATATTGGTGGCTTTGTAGTTGAGGTTTAATAATAGTGAGTAAGAAATAAATTGTATAGTATTTGTTTTAGTGTTACAACGGAAGATAAAACTTTCATTTTCTTTTTATTTATCAAATAGTGCCCTTTATTTGCACTATAAACAATTATTTAAGAGCAATAAACATTACAATATCAAATTAGCTGAAAGTATGAACGATGAGCTGCGATCGACTGAACATCTAATTACGGAGGCCTCAAATTCTTCCAAACTTGAACCAATAATTGTAGTTCAGTTGAACGAGTTACAAATTGTGTCATGACATCCAAATCATTTTGAGGATTTCTTGAACCTAGTTTTTGGGCACAAAATGGGTTTTAAAAACATATTGTCCTCGATTATCACTCAGGATTGACGAGAGTATTCCAGGAAATGTGTTTACAATGCGCTGCTTACAAATAGACTTGAAATAAATTTCAAGAGGATTCATCCAGGCTTTGAGATCAAAAAGTGACTGTAATTGAACTTTATTTTATCGTTATGACCTACGAACAAAGAAACAGTTAAAAAATTTAGAATATGTTGGCTTATCTTGGCCCAAATATTTCGCATACTGAACTCAGCTTCAAAAGTTCTTGCTTCTATTTTTGGTAACAAAGATAGGCTAATTCTTGCAAATTATTCACAAGATGACATCATCATCTATGTTTTGCGAGAATATTTCGGGAAAACGCCAGAGAATATTGTCTAAAAGGGTGCTGTTTTTGAAACACAGTGCACCTCCTAATAAATTAATTTATAATCGTTTGAAAAAGAACAATTCAACTTTTTGTACTAAGCAATGATTATGAATATACTTGGGCTCATTGTTATGATCTAGGACCTAAGAAGCAGTCAAAAAAGTGAAGGCATGCTGTTTCATCGCGATCCAGTAAGCTCCACGTACAAAAATCGGCAGGAATATTTCTGGCTTTATTTTGCAGGCATAAAAATAGAACATTTGTCCAAGGGAACTCACAAAACATTAGAGAACATAATTTTCAATTATTATACAGAGTTAGCCAGAATATTAAATAAAAACGCAGAGAAAAAGTATGCAAAGAGGTACCCCTTTTGTAAGACAATACACTTGCTTACAATTTGATTTTTGATCGTTTTGAGAAGGATGAATCAAACTTTCTGGATCAAATTGTGAAGTACATAGAATTTGGGCTCATTATCATGATCCAAGTATGAATATACAGTAAAAATAATGGAAATATTGTGGTTTACCTCGGACCAAAAGCTCCATGAACAAAAATAGTTCTTGTTCCTATTTAAAAGAACAAAAAAATAATATAATTCTTGTAAAATATTTTTTAAGAGCATAACAGTCTTCAAATAATAGGGTTATTAAACAATGTCTATGAAATATGGTACAAAGTAGTGTTATCTTTGCAAGAAAATGCTCCTACTCACAAGTTGATTTGAAATTGTTTTATGAAGGATTCATCTAATTTTTTGACTCAAGTCGTAACTATGGATGAAATTCAGGACCATTATCGTAATTAAGGAGCAAAAGAACAGTTGAAAAATAGGTTGATTCTCATAGATTACTTACAAAAAACAGTAAAATACTGATTTAAGAATACTTTATTTCAGTATCACCTCGGAATCGCAAAAATATTCAGGAGAAACGCTGAGGAAGAATGTCTGCTTCTGCAAGACAATATGGTTTCTCACAAGTTGATTTCTAATTGTTTTATGAAGAATTCATCAATTTTTTTGACTCAAATTGTAATCATGGATGAAATGCAGGGTCAGTATTGTAATCCAGGAACGAAAAGAACTGTTGGAAAATAGATTATGCTGGTTCACTTTAGCCCAACAAATTACGCGTACAAAAATCAGGAGGATAAATTCTTGTTTCTATTTATATGTAAAAAGATGGATAAGTTTTTGTAAACTACCCACAAAAATAACTTAGACTTTGATTAAAGTATATTATTTTTCAGTATCACTTCGGGATTGCAAAAATATTCAGGAGAAACGCCGAGAGAGATTGTCTGTTTCTGCAAGACAATACGTCTACTCATAAGTTAATTTATAATTGTTTCATAGAGAAATCATCAAATTTTTTGGCTCAAATGGTGATTATGGATGAGATTCAGAGGTCCATCATCATAATCCAAAAACGAAAGAGCAGTTGAGAATTCCGCGTACAAAAATCAGCAGGATAAGTTCTTGCTTCTATTTCTAGTTATAAAGATGAATCAATTTCTGTAAACTACTCACAAAAAAGAGTCAGACCTTCATTGAAAAATATCATTATTCAGTATCACCTCGGGATCGCAAAAATATTCAGGAGAAACGTCGAGGAATAATGTCTGTATCTGCAAGACAATGCGCCTATTCAGAAGTTGATTTGTAATAGTTTTATGGAAAACTCATTCAACTTTTTGGCTCAAATTGTAACTATAGATGAAATTCAGATCTATTATCATAATCCAGGAAAGAAAGAACTGTTGGAAAATTGGTATGCTGGTTCACTTTGGCCCAACAAATTCTGCGTACAAAAATCAGCAGGATTAGTTCTTCCTTCTATTTCTAGGTACAAAGATAGATCAATTTTTGTAAACTACTTACAGAAAAGAGTTAGACCTTGATTAAAGAATATCATTTGTCAGTATCACCTCGGGATCGCAAAAATATTCAAGAGAAACGCCGAGGAATAATGTCTGTTTCAGCAAGACAATGCGCCTGCTCACAAGTTGATTTATAATTATCTTATGAAGAATTCATCCAATTTTTTGGCTCAAATTGAACTCAGGTCCATTATTGTAATCCAGGAACAAAAGAAATGTTGGGGAATAGGTAAGCTGGTTCACTTTGGTCCAAAAAATTGAGCGTACAAAAATCAGCAGGATAAGTTCTTGCTTCTATTTTTAGGTACAAAGATGAGTTGGTTCTTACAGATTACTTACAAAAAAAGTCGAGCAGTTATAAGAGAATATCATTCTTCATCATTACTTTGAGTTTGAAGAAATTTTCTTGAGAAACGTCGTGGAAGAATGTCTAAAGGAGTGCTGTTTCTGCAGGACAATGCGCCTGCTCTCAAATTGATTTGTAGTCGTTCTGAAGAGAATTCTTTCAATTTCTTGAATTTAATTATCACTAAGAATGAATCTTGAACTCGTTTCATGATCTAGAAAAATAAAAACAGACATAAACGTGGGGAAATGCTGGTTTATCTTAACCCAAGTAAATAAAAATTTGCAGAGTTTTATTATTGAGCAAAAGAGGGCAGACTACTTACAAGACGATAAAACAATTCATAAAAAATATTATTTTCTCATTTTTATTTAGGATTTGCTTCAATATTCAAGAAAAACATCGAGAGAAAGTATCCAAAAGAGAGCTGCTTTTGCAAGACAATGCTTCTGCTCATAAGTTAATTTGTAGTCGTTTTGAAAAAGATTTATTCTATTTTTGGATCAAATGGTAGTCAAGGATGATTTTTAGATTCATCGTCAAGATTCACAAAAAAATTTTGCGAGCAGAAATCAGTAGTAAAAGCTCTTGCCTTTATTTTTAGGGACAATGATTATTACGTGAGGCAGCAGACATATTTTGGAAAAATGCTGAGGAAAAAAACCTCGAGAAGAGCCTGCTCATAAGTCTGCTCTGCAAAAATGAACGAATTAAGCTTTGAACTGATTGATCAATCTTTATATCTTCCTGGTTTTGAACCATCGAGTTATTATCTATTCCTAAAACTAAAAAAAGACATTTGTACGCAATCAAATTTTGATTGATCACAGTACCAAAACAGAAAGATGAAATATATAGCATATCATTTTTATAAAGTTGCTCCGTCACTTTTCGGTCGATTATTCTCACAGTTTGTATCTTTAGTTTCTCCATCTGCTCTTCTGTCTAAGAGCGAAGCAAAACCTACTTCCTGTGCGGAAATCAGCAGCTGTAGGCGCTAGAAACACCGCATCAGGATATCAATAAGTTTGTGATGAAGGTCTTGTCTCGCGGTGGAAAGATATATTGTTTGCATCAAGGCTAGATTTGTATGTACGCAGCTCACGCACTCTTGGCTTAGTGGATACTAAGGGTGACTTACTAACCGACCTTTAACTGTCGCATACGGTGAAAAACACTGGAATCTGATCGGAATATTAACATTCTGAAGTTTTTACATTTTAGTTTGGTTAATACTGCAAACTTATATTTATTCCTGACCTGTACAAAACTTCAAGTATATGTATATATGAAAATATGAGTAAGTTGATCGCTGTTAACTTTCTAACAATTTATTTAACCAAATTAATGTCAAAGTTACGGTGCAAACTAATATTTATTTTTGATAATAATTTCGACAAAATCTCAGGGAAGCTACGCTGCTATAATTTAGTGCTTCATGTAGCTTTTTTCTTAATAAACTCACGTATATATCACACTGTCCATTAATTAAATAGCTAAGTATATAGTTCATAATATAGTGGCCCATAGTCTGCAAGAATAAATTAATTCACCGTAGTTAAAAACTCCTGCAATTCCTGCGACGCCCTGCAGGTTGCTCTGCTCTCGCTTTCTGCGCAGCCTCGACGTCGCGATATTTCAGTCACGCCTCGACCGCGACTCGCGATGTTGCAGGAAATCCGTTTTTCCCAGAAAATTTTATCGAGGAGCGATTGAGAACCGCGGGGAAGAATTCAAAATTTTGACCTTGAAGCGGTGTTGTGAATAATTAGTGCATATCAGAATTAATACAATAAACAAATAAATTGTTGAGATAAATTTTTTGTTGTTATTTCAGTGCGGGGTGTAGTTTATGTGCTCAAACTGACTTTGATATATCTTTCAGAAATGTGATGCTGAATTGGAGTTTCTACTCTACCCGGCTAAGATGTCAACCCCCTGTCTGTTGCTGTTCACCCTCTTCGTCTTCTATACCGGTAAGTTTCTTGCCGTCATCCAGAGTTTTTTTCAAATTTTATGGAAGTGTATTTTGGCGCACAAAATCTGTTGTTGTGCATTGTGCAAAATGCAAATTAAACCAAAACTTGTATTACTGGACGCAATTTGGTGCCAACATTTTCTTGCAGATATATTTATGCTAATTTGCAACAGATTTGGATGAAAAGTTATTCAATCAGAAGACTTGAATTCGATTAACTTCAATATTTAACTGAATCATCAAATTTTTCGCACAATTATAATTAATTTCATAATTCTCAATTTGAAATTGGGGTGATTGCGCTTTTTCAGAAGTAAGAAGAGGTCCTATCTCGACGTGAAATTACTTTTCAAGATTTTCAAGGTAGTTGCACGAATGGAGCTTAGCCTAGCTTTTCTTAGCTTCATTCTCTAGCAGTACACTGATATCAGGATAATTTTAATACAGATTTCAGCCTAGATATCGAAAAAAATGTTGAGCTTAGATGTCTACCAAATTTTCATCAGAAATTTGCTCAAAATTACTGAATTCGTTCAAAGAAACATTGATTGAAAGCTACATATTCGGTTTTTGCTTTTCCTGTTACATAATATATAATATATAATAATATTATTCGCCTTGTTCAAAATTAGGTTGGTCTCGAGTCAAGTAGTTTTGCACTATAATCGGTTCGAGCTACAAGTTATAGGTCCTACGTTTTGTACTTTCACAACTGTTCTTGATCAATTTCTATACCAATTACGGTTCAAACTAAAGTAGAGATGTTTATCAATGATTGGTGTAGCAAATTGTAGTCATGAAACTTACTCAAGATTCCCAAATTCATACAAACAATTATGCTCTAGGAGCTGTGCGGACTGCAGCACATTTTCGATCAAAACAAATATTCTGAATCAGGTTTAAAAACAATCTTCAAGAAAATACAAATAATGATGTTGTCGTATTATACCTGTATCAATTTTTTCTTTTAATTCATCTGGAATCGCTGGATTTGATCAAAATAAATCTGTTTGTGAACAACTAAAACAGAACAGCCATAGGCTTTTTATTTTGTGGCTTTACACCTGTTTTAGAATAACTTTGAAAACAATTTCTAACCAAATTTGAAGAAGATTATTCAATCATGATATAAGTATCAGAATTTCTTGAGAAAAATACCTAGAGTTGTCAAATTCGTGCAGCATAAAATTAATTACTCGATGGCTAGGAATCGTCGACTTTGCAAGTATTTAGGATCAAGTTCATCGTCAAATATTGAATGATTATGAGAAAAAATGTTATATAATGACTTTTGTCTTGAATTAAGTGAGGAAGCTATTATTTTACTCAAGAAATTGTTGATTTCGTCTAGCTAGTTTTACGCTGGGATCGATTCGAGCTACAAGCTATAGGTTCTACATGTTCTTCTTTAATTTCTATCTGAAAGCAAATAATGATGTTCATATATGATTCTTGTGTCTAATTTTCAACAAGAAATCATTTAAACTACCTAATTCATGCAGAATATAACGAGCTAGACAATTGCGCTTCAGGAGCGGTGCGGACTGTAGTACATTTTCTATCACAACTAATTTAGAACAGATTTTTGAGCAATTTTCAGAAAGCTGCAAAGAATAACGTTGTTTAAGACTCTAGTATTCAATTTACCAAAAGAAAATGATATATTCGTCCTCAAATTACGTTGATTCTGAGCTAGATAGTTTTTTAGTTTTACAAGTGTTCTAGGACGATATTATCAAAAATTTCAAGCTTGATTCAAATATTGACATCTCACGAAGATTGTTATATACTTTTGGCTGCCGTATTCGTACAAAATATTTTTTTTTTTTGCCCAGCTAGATGATTGCGCTCAAGGGCAATACATTTCTCACAAACACAATTGTTTCTAAATGGATTTGTGAGCAGTTTTTCGGTAAAAACGGAAAATAATGTTATACCATAATATCTGTACCAATAACATTTTGCAAATCGTTTTGAATTCATTTAAATCCGAAAATTTCTTGAACCAACCATGACTTACAATCATAAGCTCCTTATTTTGTATTATCACACCTATTTTAAATCAATTGAGAACTGAATGTTGGACTATGATTTCCAGATGTATTTATGTGAAAATCCACTGAAAATGATAACAAAATATAATGCCTCAGGTTCTGTTCAGGCGTCCGTTAATAGATCCTATATATTTTTAAACAAAATACTCATTTCAGATTAGTTTCGATATCGTTTGCCAATTTGATGTAGAAAATAATGTTATTTAATGATCCTTTTTAGTGATATTTGAATGAATTATTTTTTAAAGCTATAATTGGAGACACTGAACTCGTATATATAAGCTACCAGTGATAAGTTTTACATTTTGTTGCTTCACACTTATTCTAAATCAATTTCACGAAGAATTTTGAGCTTTATGTTGGGAAAAAGCTAAAAATTGATCAAATTGTTCAAAATAAAATCGATTTGAAGTTGGCCTGTCACTGGCTCAGGCTATCGTTACTAGATCCTATATTGTGGATAAAAGCATACAGCCTTATTCATAGTTGAATAAACTGGGTTTAAACGTGGTTTATCTTTAGATCCGTTTCAACTCTTAGTCATGAAAGCGGTTTAAACCAGGTTTAAATATTTAAAGCTTCTCGCACCCTAGTTTAAATATGTTTTAAACCTAATCTATCTGTCAAAAATCAAGAACTGAAGGGACATGTTATTATAAAAGTGTATATTTATTTTTATTAGATCCTGTAAAGATGATTATTGTTGTTACAGATATTCACTGTGTTAAATTATGTCATATTTTCATTAAAATCAGAAGAAACAAAAAAAAATTCTGGAAAATATTTCGTATAAAACATCAAATTCACTCTATTTGAATGCAATATACACAATTGCAGCATATCAAGAAGTAGAAGATCTTTATGTAGCATTTGCATGTTGATCCTGATTCGAAATAATATAATTAAATACTTGACAAGATCAAATATATATCAAATAAGAAAATGATATAGAGATAGATAATAATTCATTCATGAATAATAATAATACTCAAAATAATAATTACTAGAACGATCAATTATTCATCATCTTCTTTACGATGATGATTCGTTTTTTTTTGATTACAACAAAGAATTCAACAAAGATCCCTTCAGTTCCTGCATAAATGAGAAAAGTTATAAGTTTGGTTGATCACGATAATAGAATAATCAATAGATATGATCATATTCCTTCGTTCTCAATCAAATCAGCAAAAATAACTATGAATTGGACTAAATCAAATAAGCAAACAATTCTTTTCACTGATTATAATAATGAAACAATCAATAGTACATTAAAAACCATGAAATTCCGTCATAAGATCTTCTGCTTTTTCACTAAGACAATTATAATAATTATTGTTATCAAGATTAGGATCTATTTTCACAGCTAAAATTATAAGAATGAATGTTCATTATGTATTAGTAAGGGTTTTTATCTAAGATTTCTCCGACTCTATAACCTATGTTTTCCGGACTAATTTGCTCTATCTATAGTCAAGTTCTCGTTCTGTTAAATTATAAACCATATCATATTCCGTTTATTTATCTTCAGGAACTTAAAATTTGCAGCGACTGTGTCTAAAATTATTTCCATGCTCCATCTCCTCTTTCTTTTTTATATTTATCAATACATTTCAAAGCGAGTATTAATTTTTGTTCGTATATCTATTTTGTTGTACTGACCAATCGTTTATTCATTTTGACCTAATCAAATCAGCAAATATGATAATCCTAGTGAATAATAACTGTCAAATGTCAATGCATATCAAAAACAAACCAAAGCCTATGAGTCAGAATTCTTGAATCTGATTTAAACTCAGTTTTGTTAGACCTAGTTTAGAACTGGTTTAAATATCTTCATGAATTGATTAATTTAGACTAGGTTTAAACTAGGTCTAGTAAACCAAGATTAAACCTGGTTTTATGTGTCTTACTATGAATAAGGCTGCTAGTGTTAATTAGTTTAGACTTTATTTTTCAATTATATGTAAAAAATTATGTTGATTGATTATTAAAATATCTATTTTTGTTCAAAATATCCTCTTGACTTTGCCTATTTCATTTAAAACAGTTGATTATAAACTAGCTGGATTTGAGACTCTTTATCTGCCATAGATATACTTTTTGAGACAAATTCATAAATAATTTTTGAATTGATGTAGCAAATAATAGTATGACCCAAAAATTAGCTTAGAATATCTAAATTGGTCTAAAGTGAAGATAAACAATCGTGCTCTGAATTTCCTGACATAGTCCCTTTATTTTCTATCAATACAACAATTTCCAATGAGATTTGGAAGATTTTTCAACAAAATATAAATAATATTATTAATATATGATTCAAATATCAATTTTTGATCAAAATTCGTTAGAAATATTTGACTAAAAACTAGCTGGATTTCAGTCTCTTAATTTGCTATAAATATATTGATTTTCAATCAAATTTATAAACAGTATTTGGATAAATATATCAGATAATACTGTTTATCCCGAATTTATCCCAAAAAATTGCTTAGAGCTGCCGAATTTATTCAAAATTGAGCTGATAGCAAAGAAGCCAGTCGCGCTTGAAACTGTTTCTTTATTTTCAATCAATACAACAATTTCATGTGAGATTTGACAGCATTTCTTGGAGAAATATAATGAATGATGTTGATTATTGATTCAAATAACAGTTTTTGATCAAAACTTTGCTTGAGACTGTCAGATATGTACAAAATATTTTTGCCTAAATATTTCAATTCCAAATCAAATTTTCGAACAATTTTTGGATAAATATAGCAAATAATACTGTATTCGTTCAAAATAAAGCTGATTATAACCTAAGCACTCAAGCTCTGAATTTCCAGATATAAATCCAACATTTTCTATCAATGCAATTCAAGTCAGATTGAGCAGTGTTTTTCAACCACATTTGATGAATAATGTTGATTGATACTTCAAGTATTAATTTTTAGTTGAAAATCCATTTTAATCTGTGTGATTCGTCCAGAATATTTCTTTATGAACTAGCTGGACTTGAGATCCTTAATCTGCTATCGATTAATTTATTTTAAGATAGATTTATAGATAATTTCTGGATAAATGTAGCCAGTTATCTCAATTGACCAGAATTTGCTTACAAAATTATCTTGGAACAACTAAATTTGTTCAAAATCAAGCTGATATTAGCCAGTCTCGCTTGAAATGGTTCGGACTTCCTGACATAGGTTCTTAATTTTTATCAGTGAAAGTCAATTTTGAAACTACTTGTGATGAATAATGTTGTTTGATGGTTTGAGTAACATCTTTTGATTAAAAAGCTACTTAGATCTGTGTGATTCGTCCAAAATATTTCTTTATGAAGTAGCTGGACTCAAGACCTTCAATCTGCTATCAATAAAGTCATTTTGAGACAGATTTATGAATATTTTCTGGCTAAATGTAGCCAGTAATCTTATTTGTCCAGAATTTGTCGCAAAAATCAACTTAGAACAACTGAATTTGTTCAAAATTAAGCTAATTACATACTAGCCCGTCGCGCTTGAAACTGGTTTGGACTTCCTGACATAGGCTTTTTATCAGTAAACTATTGCAAGTCAGTTTTTGCAACTACTTATAAAGAGTAATGATGATTGATGGTTTGAGTAACATTTTTTGATAGAAAAAGCTTCTTAGATCTGTGTGATTCGTCCAAAACAGTTCTCTATGAACTAGCTGGACTTGGGACCCTCAATCTGCTATCCATAAAATCATTTTGAGACGGATTGATGAATAATTCCAAGATAAATGTAGCCAGTTATCCTTTTTGTCCAGAATTTGTCCCAAAATTTACTTGGAACAACTGTATTTGTTCAAAACGAAGCTGATTACACATACTAGACAGTCGTGCTTGAAACTGGCTCGGACTTCCTGTCATAGGCTCTTCATTTTTTATCAGTAAAACTATTGCAAGTCAGTTTTTGCAACTACTTATGATGAGTAATGGTGATTGATGGTTTAAATAACATTTTTTGATTGAAAAAGCTACTTACATCTGTGAGACTCGTCCAAAACAGTTCTGTATGAACTGGCTGGACTTGAGACCCTTAATCTGCTATCCATGAAGTCATTTTGAGACAGATTGATGAATAATTCCTAGACAAATGTAGCCAGTTATCCTTTTTGTCCAGAATTTGTCCCAAAATTAACTTGGAACAACTGTATTTGTTCAAAATGAAGCTAATTACACATACTAGACAGTCGTGCTTGAAACTGGCTCGGAATTCCTGTCATAGGCTCCTCATTTTTTATCAGTAAAACTATTGCAAGTCAGTTTTTGCAACTACTTATGATGAGTAATGATGATTGATGGTTTAAGTAACATTTTTTGATTAAAAAAGCTACTTAGATCTGTGTGATTAGTCCAAAACAGTTCTTTATGAACTAGCTGGACTTGAGATCCTTAATCTGCTATCAATAAAGTCACTTTGAGACAGATTTATAAATAATTTCTGAATAAATGTAGCCAGTAATCTTATTTGTCCAGAATTTGTCCGAAAAATCAACTTGGAACAGTTAAATCTGTCAAAAATGAAGCTGATTACATACTGGCCAGTCGTGCTTGAAACTGGTTCGGACTTCTTGACATAGACTCTTCATTTTTTATCAGTGAAACTATTGCAAGTTAGTTTTTGCAACTATTTATGATGAATTATGTTGATTGATGTTTTGAGTAACATTTTTTGATCAAAAAGCTGTGTGATACGACCAAAATAGTTCTTTATGAAGTAGCTAACTCATTTTTAGACAGTTTCATGAATAATTTTGAGGTAAATGTGGCCAATAATCTTGTATGTCCTGAATCTAGCCCAAATGGTAACTTGGAACGGCTAAATTTGCTCAAAATTAATCTGATTACATGCTAGCCAGTCGCGCTTGGAATTGGTTCGGACTTCCTAAAATAGGCTTCCCATTTTTTATCATTACAACTATTGCAAGTTTGTTTTGACGGTTTTTCTTCATTACATGGGGTGAATTATGATGATTGATGGTTCGACTATTGATTGATCAAAAATACAGTTAAATCTGTGTGATTCGTTGTAAGTATTTCTTTATCAATTGACTTGACTTGATAATCTTAATTTGCTTTCATTAAACTCATCTTGAGACAGATTTATGGATAATTTCTGGATGAATGTAGCCATTAATCTTGTTTGTCCTTAATCTGCCCCAAAACTTAACTAAAAACAGCTAAGTTTGTTTAAAATTGAGCTGATTATCATCTAGCGAGTTGCGCTTGGAATTGGTTCAAGTTTCCTGATATAGGCCCTTTATTTCCTATCAATATAGCAACTTCAAGACAGATTTGACAGCGCTTATCATTCAAATATAAAGAATAATATTGACTTATTGTTCAGGTATATATTCTCAATCGAATATCCGCTTGGATCTGTCTGATTCGTTCAAAATAGCTAACCAAGGTAAAGTTGGGCTTGAGACTCTCAATTTGCTATCAATATACTCATTCTGAGTCATTATGAACAATTTTTCAATAAATGTTTGTCCAAAATGTGTTGTGTGATGACTTCTGTACTATTTTTTCTTCAATCAATTCCATCAACGTTGATTTCACAATACAGAAATAATTCAACGTGAAATCTCTTCACAGTGTAATCACATTGAAATGGTTTTTCCATTCGGGACTGATGCCTTTAATTGGCATCATTCCTGCTACCGTTTCAGGTACACGAATTCCTGCGAAACGTTTTTAGGTCTGCTGATAAATGACACAAAAACTTTGAGTCATTTGTCCAACAGCGTGTTAAAATGTTCTATCCTAGCAAGCGAGGCAGATTCACACCAACCGAAGGCTGAAACCTGAAGGCTTCAGAACAGAAATTCTCACGCACCGTGGAAACACACTCAATTTAAACAAATGAAACGAAAAACCCGCAAAAGTTTGAAGATTATTTTAACAAGATGTCTGTGTTTATTGCGAAATGCCAGAACTTTATTGGACCACTTTTCAGGAGTCTTGTTACCTGAAAGACAGGCTTCAGGAGGAATGTATACAAAGAGGGCTATTTCCTGCAAATAGAGTTGGGAAAATATCCAACTTGAATTGTATTTTTAAACTTGTTTCGCGTTTTATAAGCCTGGAATATTTATTGATAAATTTCTTTTCACTGAGGGATAATTTTAGAGATATGATCAAAGATTTCATACGCTTTTCAACTGCATTAGTCTCCCATAATTGACAATAAAGCATGAATCAAAAGTAGGACGTATTTAAGTGCGTCCACTCCTTATTCCGCCAACTACGTCGTTCATAACCTATTCATTAGCTGCTCCCTGTGAGCACAACTTAGCGAAAGCACTACCCGAGCTTTTACTTTACTTTTCATACGTCATTACTAATGCAACGGCGTACAAGACTACATTATATATCACACCTAGGACTTGTTAATTCATAAATAGTATTTTTCAAGTTTTGCTGCAATTTTTGGAGTGTTTTTTGAGTAGGTATTCTAGATATTAAAGTTTGCTGTTAGAAACGATGTACAAAAGGCGATCACCCAACTGTAGCAAACTTCACAGACCATTACCACGATCTGTAGTTGTTAGGGGCAATCTCCCACCCTGCATAATACTAAATTTCTACAGTTCATATTGTAAATTCCCGAAGGGCTTAGAGATTTTTCCCAACGATCGCTGCAGGAACATGCGTTCACAGGGAGCAAGATCCAATCTTTATTTAGGACAGCTCCACATGAGCCGAGATATCAAACTAGGGCTATTACTGTCCCACAGGGTTACACCCTACGAATATTATGGAAAATATGGTTTTCCACTATTCGGAGAGAAAATATCGCGCGGAGAATGTTTTGCCGAAAAATAATCAGACGATGGGGAAGCGAGAAGGAAAAATATTTTTTATGGAGAAAGGGGTTGATTGAATTAACTGATAATATAGGGTATTGATTTTTAGCTTTCAGAGGGAGGGATCCAGTTTTTAGGATTTTAATTAAATTTATTTCAAATGAGTCTTCTACATTCGAATTTTACACTGAGAAAATCACTCATAAAATTTTATTTCACGTGCTATTCTTACTTTCCCCCACCTAAAGTTGCTTAAAATAAATGTACACCCTCAAAATCGTGCAAGCAATCAGCTAATGATCAAAACTGAATATTTTATTCACTAATCAGCGCACAAAGTTCGATAACAGCTCGTCAAAATCCATCTCATTATTTATTTCGTACACCCTCGTCTCCGTCGCATGCCTCCTGGTGTTTCAAAGTCTAAGTAAAGTTAAAATCACAACGGATGTATGCGAATGACACTCGACCCTTAATGTCACGACCTAAGGGTCACCCAAGACGATAATAAGCAAAATTGGAGTTGTAAAGACTGAAGAGAAATTATCCGGAGATGCCCTTAAAGTTATGTTCTGTTAACCCCAAAATGTTGATGCTTTCACCACAATATTGAAGGAAACCAGGTGAAAAATATTTAAAATTAGGCAAAATATTACATTTACTCACAAATTTGGCTGATGTTTCCAAAATCCAACCAAAAATTGCTATATCTTTTTTCGGAAAATTCTGACAACGTGATTCATTGAATCCTTATGGATTGCACCCTCAAAACAACAATTGTCGATAAATTTCCGGAGTTTCATGAGAAGAATAATCTTTTTGATAAAAAAGTGGTTTGAAATTGAACCGATTGTTCTGTACTCCAAGACAGATACTCGGATGTTTCTAATCTGCTGTAATAGTCTCTGGCAGGTTTTTGGTTCAGAGATAAGTGCTTTCTGATAGCGTGCAGCCCTTTAATTGATTTCTGATTGATAGTTTGTAGTTCACAACAATTTTGAGAGCAAACTACAACTTATTACGACAAAAGATTCAGAAACAAGCTTGGATTAGAAGATAAGAATCGTAGAGAAATCAGATGGTTTTTGTCAATGTTTGTACTGTGTGGGCGTACAAAAGATACTGAATATTATCTTTGAGGGGTTAATTAACAATTTCTGAGCCTCCAGTTGAATATTTTGTATGTCAAGACATCACGAACGAATCAACAGTTGGATAAAAGCAGACACTGCTCCAATTACGAAACAAGAAATGTTAATTATTATATACAAGGGGATATTGATGAGTTTTTGACTTAGCATCGTAAAAATAAGCAGAACACAAAAGAAAAACATCTTTTCACGTAATATTCAAGTACACAGAATACAATGATCCTGAAGACCTTTTAAAAAAAGTAATTTGTCTCAATCAGCGAGCCAATCTTCCATAACACTTATTTATTACCTTTTCATTCGGACGAAATTTGTGTCCATTTACAGTTTTAGGGAGGTTAGTAGTCCGGTGATGCTAAATCAGGACAAAATAGGAGATGATTGATCAGTTTGAGATTTAATACATTAATTTTTTGAGAGGTAACAACAGGACATTGTCTTATGGAAACAGCACCCTACTACCAAAATTTAATATTAGAGAATAATATACTTCAGTCACTATTCCACTCTATTATTCGTAGAATTTGGGTAATGTTCCATTTTTATACTCAAAAAAAGCGAACAAGAATTTTTCTGCTCAATTCAATACCGGAAAATTTTGGGCCAAGGTGATCCAACATGTCGACCTTTTTTGACTGAGTTTTCGCTTCTGAACCATGATGATAGATTAATCTGGCATTTATAATTATTACTTGATCAAAAAATCAGGTGAATTGTCTTAAAAACGATTACAATTTAATTTGTGTTGTCTTACAAAAACAGTACCCTTTAGACACATCTCCTCACCGTTTTTACACAACATTCCTAATAAAATCAAGTGGATAACAAAAACTAATTAATTATTCATCAAATAGTATTTCGTTTTATAACTTTTTCTATTGATTTCTGTACCGGAAGCATTTTATGTCAAGATTAGCCAGTATGTTATTACTTTTTGACTGAATTCCTATTTCTGAATCATAATCATGAGCACAAACCCATTTTATGGTCACTATTTGATCCAAATAGTTACGTGAATCTCCTTTAAGGCGACTAAAAATCATCTTGTAAGCAGACGCATTGTTTTACGAAACAGTACCTCTTTGGACAGTCGCCGTTTCTTCAATATTTCTTGAAAATAGAAGCTTTTTGGGTCGAGATAAGTCAGTGCGTTTCCACTTTTTAGCGCATTTTTTGGAAAAAAAGCGCTATTATATTCACTTTGGCTGTCTGGCTGGCTGGCGTGACGCTGAGTTCTCAGCAACTATACTATTTACAGACTTGAAACTGGTACTAAATAAAAGCTACTGTTTCGTAGGTTTGCACAAATTGCTTTAATTCTAGCTCAGTGATTGTGGAAGATTAAATTATTCAAGTACTTGTCTCAAGTGAAACAATGCCCATAGATATATATGACATTAGGGATATGGCAACTAAAATTTATTAAAGTAGATAAAATATTTAGTTACAACTTTTGCCGCGGGTGTCACTATTATTATGTACAGTTGTCAAATCTGTCCGGGATTCATTCAATGACTTGTTTGATGCGAATTTGAAGTTTATTAGAATGAATTATTATTATTGGATGAAAATTTGTTCACTTTTAGTGTATTTTTTTCTATATAGCTTTGATAAAGATCAAATTATTATTTTAAGGTACAGCATTTGACCTCCCGTCAGTCAATAACTGAACAATGGAGATTAAAAGGTATTTTTGAGTTTGTACATGCATAGATTATGTACCTATCAAATAGTCAACTTGAAACTGGTACTAAATGGAAGCTGCTGTTTCGTAAGTTTGCCCAAACTGCTTGATTTCAAGCTCAGTAATTGTGGGAGATGGTAATTTGCGAAATCTCTGAAGTAACAAGCATTCATGAACTGTCAAAAATGCGCTTTCATCATCTAGATGATTCTTCAATTTTTTGACTGTTTTTCTGTTTCTGTATCATGAAAATAAGCCAAAGTCTTATAGTTACAAAAAGTCACATGAATCCTCATTGTAACGACTTAAAGTCGAGTTGTGAGCAGACGTATTTTCGTGCAAAAACAGTACTCCCTTAGACAATTTCCCTCACTGATTTTTCAGAAGATCCCTTCAAAATTCAGTCAGCAACAAATAATAATATTCTTCAGTCACTGTTTTAGCCTAATGCAAGTAATTTATAAGAAATATCTCATCCTTGAATTGAGAAATGGAAATAAGAACATTTCAGAAAATTTTTGTACCGAAGAATCTTTAGACCGAGGTGAGTCAACAAGCTGGCACTTTTCCAACTGTTTTTTGCTTTTGGATCATAATGAACCTAAGAGTCATCTATAGTAGACGCTATTTGCTTCGAAAAATCAGATGAATTTACTTGAAGACGACTACAAGTCAATTTGTGAGCAGATACATTTTCTTATACTCTTTTAGACCCATTTTTTCCGATTTTTTTCAAGAAAATGCCTTCAAAATTGAGTTGATCACAAGGGCTATTATTATGTTAACATAATCGTGAGCAATCTTCAAAAAATATCTCTTCGTTGTCCCAAAAATAGGAGGAAGAATTTTTACTTTTGATTTGAATTTTTGAGCCTAGATGAGCGTACATGTCGACACTTTTTTTGACTATTTGGATCAGAATAAACCTAAATGTCATCTGTAGACACTATTTATTCTGAAAAATCAGACGAATTCACTTAAAAAGGACTACAAATCAATTTGTGAACTGACACATTGCTTGCACTCCTTTAGATCTTTTTTAAAGCGGTTTTTAAAGAACATTTCTTTAAAATTTAGTTGATTACGAGGAATAATACATTTTTTAGTGCCTATTACACACACTCGTGAGTGATTTTCAAAAATAGCCCCTTTGTTGTCCAAAGGTAACAGTTAATTTGAATTTTTGGGCACTTTTCCCATTGTTTTTTTGATTTTTGGATCATTATATACCAGACTGTCATCTATAGACACAATTTGATCTAAGATATCAGAAGAATTCACTTGAAAACGGCTACAAATTAATTGTGAGCAGACGCATTGTTTTGCACTTCTTCAAACTATAACGAAATTTAAATTTATTTTTTTTCTTTTCAATAATTTTTCTTGGTTCACTTCGTCTAGTTCACTTTTGTACGCTCTGTAATCAACTAATTTTACTTCTACGCGCTCCAAATACTCTCCAATTTTCCCTCTTGTTTCCTTACTCACTCACTGTTTTACTTACTGTTCTCCTTACTGTCCTCAATGTGACATTATTTATTTATTTCTAACCTTGCGTGCTCTGTATTCGAGTTCCTCTTCGCTCGCCTTGTCTCTCAGATTATATACCGGAGGCCGCTATATATCGAATTTTTCGAGAAGATTTCATTTGAGTAAGTTGACGTCATCCGTTCTTGACACATATCGATCAGTTGCGCTTGTATAGATAAACAACTCTATTGCGTATATCACCCGTCCAACATTGCTTCAAAATCCAGTTTACCATAAGAAATGAGTTTTATCAGTTCCTATTGCAATGTTTATTGCCTTTAAAAAATTGTTTATTGTTTAAATAGAAAACATTATTCATTAAATGAAAAGAAAATAAAAGTTTTATTCTTCGAAGTGTAACTGAACAAACACTATATAATTTATTTCTTACTCACTATTATTGAACCTCAACAACAAAGCCACCAATATTTATTTACAACAACTTATTTATTTATCACTCTCCGAATTGTACTGTATTTCAATATTCACTGTTCACTCAGTCAGGTTGTTTGCCATTATATGTACGGAAACCAAACATCTAGAAATTTCTACGTTATTCTCGAATGTCGCTTGACGCGAGGTGAAGAGATAACGGGCTCCGCCCAGACAACAGGGATGTATTCAGGCACGCTACACTAGTTTACACACTTAATAGTAATCTTAGGAAAGTACTGTTTTGTTGTTTCAAAAATGGGAAGAGCTTTTAGTGCTGTTTTTTGTACCGAAAGCATCTTGGGTTAAGATTAGCCAATATATTTCAACTTTTTTGACTGTCTTTATTTGATATAGAAAGTTAGCTCCGACTTTTTTAAAACGATTACAGCATATGTATTATCTTGAAGGAACGATACCGTTTTGGTATGTCAATGTCATTTTTCCGAAATATTGCCGCTAAATGCAATTAAGAATAAAGTTTAATGCTCTTCAATTATTGTTTTGCACTTTTGTGAATTATGTTTGTCCCAAATTATGCGATCTCTGATTTATGTACGTGAAACTTCTTAGGCTGTCGTCAGTCAGTATGTGTGTACTTTTTGGCTGTTATGTATTAGGTTTTTGGGTCATGATAATGAAGGCAAGCTTCATTCAAAACGACAGTCGTGTTTTTTACCGGCATTTTCCCAAAGTGTTTCTTCAAATTTCAGTTAATTGAAGAATGATAAACTCCAGTCATTGTTTCAGGTAATTTATAAAGAATGTCTAGAACAAATTCAACTATTCCAACTGTTTCTTTATTCCTGGATCTTAAGTCAGTATTTGGCCCAAAAAGTTAAGTGAATCCTTTTTAAAACAACTACAAATCATTTTTAAGTTTGTTTTTGATCCTGCATACAGGACGCCACGCTATCATCTATTTATCTTTGAAAACAATATTCTATGTTTCAAATAAAGGTGGGAAGCAATGTTTGAGTGTAAAATAAATTGAGTCTTTCCAGTAATGAGTGCATATTCCTAGAATTGTCATGGTAGGACCACACGCAACTGTTTCACACGAACATGTCCGTATATCCGTTTCCTGGCGGTTAAAAGCGTCCATTTGTAGTAAATGACGAATGACTGTCAATATTTTTTTAATGGTTGAAGATAAACACAGATGTAATTTAGTATGTTCATCACAGATGGCAGTTTGGTTATTATGGCTGGATAAATGAACATGGAGGATTTATCAATAGAATTAAAGGGGTGAATATGCATTTTGTGAGGATTTCAAGTATTAATACATTAAATTTAATGAAAAATGTTTATGTGATGAAGGGTGAACATCCCCCAAGCCTCAAAACAACATTGGTTAGCTCACAAAAGCTAAAAGTGTAAACATTATACATCAAACCTATTTACAAACATCTCTTTACACAACCCGGATGGACAAATTTCTCCATACATTCATCATACAAACAAATTTACCTGCTGCGTGGTTACTCCTCAAATCCTGCTGCTATTCCTTCCACATTTGAACCCTCCAGAAAAACCTCCAAAGCTCTGAAAGGTTTAATTTACAACCGCATATAATTGCTTTACTAATAGGTTTTTGATGTCGGGAAAAATTTGGGAGAGGAAATTTGTATGTTTTGTGTTTATAGAAAGATGTTTAATGGAGAAGTTATATTTAATTGACGGTTTTTTGAGTGTAATTAAATTGGATTTGACATAAAACACAAGTTGCTTTGAGCATTTTGTTTTGTTTTCATAATGAGACCTCACAGAAGAACTCTTTCTACTTGATTTCATGATATAATATTTATTATAACAGTATGACCTTTTATAATGTCCGCACGATTTGATTCTTCCATCTGGATTGATTCTGATGTACTAAAAAGGTTTGAAATAACTTTAGCTGTAGACGAAGCTGGAATAAATGTACTGGAACGATGGGTAAATCGCCTTATATATGTCTCCATATAATCTATTTACTGACTCACCTCCAGAAATCTAAATATCCTCAAATGAACCTGAAATAATTATTCCTATCAGAAATATTGATCGAAAACCTCCCTATTACAATATTCAGATGAGAATAATTACATACTGTGTTCTCGAGGGAAAAATTTGGATAAAAACATCCGAAAAAGGGTTAGCCACCAAGACATATTTATACATGGTATGAAAAATAACTGAGTCGTTAAAATTCTGGCCTATTTTGCATACCATCCCTTAAATGCAAATCTGAAATCAACGTTGTGGAACTCTAATTTGAAATGTGGCAGTTGAACAAATGTAAAATGGAAAAACTGGACGTTGGAGGATATTTATTCCACAAAAAATACTTGTGTCTTTGATGGTTTGCTGAAATATGTACTCAAATAAATTGAATAAGGGCGAGTATCACTTGCACGACGATTGTATATGTTTACTATAAGACCTCAAGTATCGAGAAAGCTTAAACGTTCTCAAATTGATTGAAAAAGTAAGGGTGAAACTAGAAAATTGATATTAAAGGTCCATTTCCAAAATAGGCGTCTTTTTCCACCCACTTTGAAACAAGATTTTGGAACCCCAATAGTTTTTTTGCAAAATACAGATGTACTTCCAGAATCATAATTTTCTCTAAATTTTATCTTCTCTACTTTTAGAAATAAGGGTGCAGATAATGTTTGGAATGCATAGAAAAATATTGAATGAATTTCAGAGTTATTCAGCTGCGCGACCCACGTACCGGCATTATCTTCCGATTTATTTTGAGTAACGGAACCCAAAAGGTTGTAATAGCTCACCATTATCACGCATATTGAATGAAAAAATAATATATTTGAAAAATGTGTGTTCAGTTTCATGAAACTCACTTCCCGAGAATTCCTAGGGTGATTTCTCTTGCAGGTCACATATTCATTGAATCTGAAAATCAAGTTATCCGCTCTGATAATTTTTACGAATAAACGGATCTTATGTTTCATTTCTCCTGATGATATTTCAACTGAAACATCGAGCACCATATGTCATTTTAATAAAGTCATATTTCATTTCTGCCGCTGCTTGGATCAATAAATTAAGTGTAGGGCGTTCTTTATGTGGGAAAAATAATAACAATAAAAATAATAAATGTTCTGATCGGGGAGCTTACAAAATATTTTGGGGAGAGCCGACAATATTTTTTGGTAATAAATAGGGGGTAGTTTATAACTCTGTCCTGACAGAGAATACGTGCAGAGTTCCTAATAAAAAACCTCAACTGAATGGTTAGAAACCTAGTCAAATTCCCATCTTTATGGTCAATTCGAGTCGTTTCCAGAAAATATTCACTTAATTTCAATCCTGAATTACTTTCTTAGAATCATAATAGGAAATCGTAATCGAAATGCGGAAAAAAGTTATAATTTGAACATCCGGAACAGAGATGGCTAATGCCGGAGAGAGATAGGGATAGTTGGTATTCACGGCTGTCTGTAATTTTCGGGATAATGCCAATCTCATTCTCATTTGATGAAGAGAGACAAGTTCTGTACGAAAGATCCCAAACATTTGAATTGTTCTGAAAGAATTCAGAAGTCAATTCATACCGAGAACAGATCTTGAAACCCTTGGAACTACGTCAACAATCTTCCAAGGACGCAATAAACCTCAAGAAAAGTGTAAATTGAAGACAGCAACAATCAAATCATGAATGACTAGCAAGGAGTATTGAAAGCACTTGATTCATCTAATTTTTGGACAAGGATCTTCAAACAGGATTACAAATGGATCTAGATTCTGATTAGTGAAGCAAAAGGTCGTATACAGACCCGAAACCACTACCACAGTTGTTCAAGCTGAGGTGTATGCAGAAAGCTTCTACTTCCGAACTGAGCTTGAAGAAAGTCTAAAGAGAGTAACAATCAAAACTATCCTGGAAATATGTCGATAACTTTTAAAAACTGGCAAAACACAGCCACATTTCTCCCTGGTGAGCTCCAGGCCACGAATCTGCCGACATACTTGGGGATAGGGTCTAACTCTTACTCGTGGCAATCTTGACAAAAAACTTTTTGAGAGTTTCAAGATTAACACAAACTAAAAGGCTCTCAAATCTTTTCAACAAAGAAAGAGGACTTCTGTTGAAGCTCTCTAGATCCTTTATTTAAGGGGGATCAGTCCTCATAGCCTTGTTCTAAATTTTTTTGACATATCTCTTCCTATGGCTACTTTATTCAGATCTGCTTCTACTTCTTGTAGCCATTTAGACCTGAATCTGCTTCTTCTCTTTCCGCCTGGTTCTCATTGTAGAATTGCCCTTATAGTATCTTCTTCTCTTTTTCTCCATATGTGTCCTAACCCATCCTCTGTTGTTTTATTTTCGTTACTAAATCTTCTCCTTGCAGTTCTTGTTCTATTTCATGGTTCATTAGTATTCTATATTCGTTTTCTGTCGCTTTTACTAGTCCTGAAATAGCTCCCACTATTTTTCTTTCTACTATTCGCATTTATTTTTGTTTTCTTTGTGAGGTTTTCATCCTTTGGTAATTCTTTATTTGCGTGGGAGGCTCTATTCACTGCTAATATCTTCTCTTGAATTTCAGTCGTCTTGTCTCCTTCATCGCATGGCATAATGCCTAGATATTTGAATTTATTCACCTCCTCAAACTGTAGGTTACATATTTTTATATTTCTTTTTCCTGTCCTCATTATTTTTGTTTTGTTCTCATTGATTTTTAAGCCCATTTTTTTTCCTTCTACTACTTCCTTCGACCATTTCTTTCAATATTTTCCTATTTTTTGTTGGCAATACTATATCGTCTGCGTATGCTCTTATTTGTCCGCCTTTAGTTCTGAGTGGTCTTTTGTTCAAATTCCTCATCACATATTCTAACTCTATGTTAAACAGAGTTGCCGACAATGTATTTCCTTGTCTTACTATTTCGTTTATTCCGAATTTCTAGGTTTCTCCTTTCCGTGTTCTAATTGTGGTTGTTGTTCCACTTTATGTCATTCGGATCAATCTTCTTAGTTAAGCTTTTATTCCCAATTCTTCTATGGCTGCCATTCATTTTTCTCTTTTGATTGAACCAAACGCTCGTTTAAAATCAATAAATAATAAATCTATGTTCATTTTATATTAATGTGTGCTTTTTCTATCATCTGTTCAACTGTATGTATTACGTCTGTTGTTAATCTTCCTCCTGTTTCTTTCTGGACTCTTTTTTGTGTATTAATGTTGACATTATTTTATATGTCGTGTTCAGTAGTGTGATTTCTCTATAATCTTCGCATGCTTGTTGATCTCCATTTTTGTGAGTTGTGACTATTTGTCCTCTTTCCCATTCCTTTGGCATTTCTTCTGTTCTCAATACTTTCATTATAAGTTTATATATATTCTTGTAGTGAATCTCCTCCATATTTTATTAGTTCTATGTTCATTTCATCTTTGCTTTGAGTCTCCCATTTCGCCTGCTTGTTATCATTTCTTTGACTTCTTTTGTTGATTCTTCTAATACTCCTTCGTCCATAATTTTATCTTGTGTTGTAATATCCACGTTTTGTTGCGATTCTTTCAGCAGATTTTGAAAATATTTTACTCAGGTTTTCCTTTTATTGCCCTTTGCGACTTTTATACAGTAAACTTTTGATTCGTATTTTGTGTTCATTTATTTTTTTATAGAATTGTTTTCTATTCACACTTTCTTTTTCAATGTCTGTTATTTTATCATCTATCCAATCTCTCAATACTACATCTTGACAGTTTTTGTTGCATCATGTTGTTTTACTTTCTCGTTTTTCTTCTCCTATCCATTTTTTGTATCTTGGATTATACAGTTTTGTATCTTATGCCACTTCTTCTCTATTCTCTATTTCTTCCTGGTCTTCTTCCTTGTATCTTCATTGCTTGGTTTTTTTATGTCCTATTTAGTTCTGTTGCTTCTGTCCTTCTGATTTTTTTTCACTTTTTATCTAAGAATTCCGATTTTTTTTTACTTTTTATTTAAGACTTGCTATCACCATCATCGAACATTATCCTCTCTAAAAACTTGATGAAAAGCTGATGGACTATATGAACCTCTCGATCAGGAAAATAAAACATCAGAGTACCATAAAACGACCGAACAACTTTGTAAAGGCTGTTCTAATCCTGATGTTTCAAAACAATTGCCAGGAGCTAAATCTGTACTGTGCTTAGAAACGTACTGTGCAAAAATTGCATTGAGTACAAATTTTTAGCTACCCCTCAACTATAGAGATCGATACTATCGGCAGATATCTAAAAAACCAACACTAAGATCAATCAGTTTTTAAAAACTACAAAATAGACAAGACCACAGTGCTGTTGTGAGCTCCAGGTCACGAAATGACCAACAATCTTTGGGAAAGGAGCAAACTATTGCTCTGACTGGTCCAAAATTAACAAAGATTTTAAACACTTGAATGTTCGAGAAGGAGATAATGTGAATCCTGACAAAAATCTATCCTCCCAAACAACTTGATGAAGACTTTACAATTAGAAATATGAGACCTCAGAGCACCATAAAATAACTGGACAACCAAATAAGGCTTTTTTAAATCCTGATGAAACTAAAAAACCATAAATATCGGTACCATGAGCAGACATCTGAAGCACCAATACTGAGAGTAATCAATGTTTAAGAGCACAAAGTAAAACTTGATAGGACCACAGTGTTGGTGAAAGAATAAACATTTTGGTCTGGGCTCTACAATTTAGAGGATGGAGTTTCGAGTGGAGTTGACCAACGAGAGAAGATAACCTACTTATTGTAACAGAAGTGTTCAGCTTCACTACTTTGGAGAGACAAATAAATGACTGTCGATTCCAGGACTTAATAGTGTCGATTCTTGAATATCAACTATCAGATTAATAAAGTCAGGAATTAAAAACATCTCCTCTAGGTTATCAGACAAAAACAATATTGGTTGAAGGAAAAAATGGACTTCCGATTGAAAAACTTGTTAGTTTCAATTTTGGACCATCAAAAGTGTCGATTCTAGAATATTAAATATTAGATTGATAGGATCAGGAATCAAAAGCATCTATAGTTCCCTATTTAAGGCCATGAAGTAATAAATTTTTAGTTGAAAGATCTTAATAATCGAATGTAGGTCACAAAATAATAGGCAATCGATTCAAGATGTCAATTTGCTGATTCATGAACCCAGAAGTACTGATTTCAAAAGAAAAACTGTAGACCATCCAGTTAGTGATTTAAAAAGGCATTAATTGATTAACTATCAATTAACAAATCCGAGAGTATCGAATTTAGGGCACACAAGGACCTAAAATGGTCGATTCTAGGGCATAAAGTAATAGATTATCAATTCAAGGAGTCAAAACCATCGAATTTCGCTCATTAATCAGTAGATTGTCAGTTCAAGGTTTCAGAAATATCAAATTTGGCCCATTTATTATTGGATTGACAGCTCAAAGAATCACGGGTGTCAATTCCAGGACCAATAATTGGTTCATAGATTCGAGAGTCTTAATTTTAAGCACGAATCAAATACCGATTTCAAGACCTAGAAACAGAGCCGATTCTGGATATGGAACGACAACTTATCGATTCAAGAACACAAAAGTGTTGCAAAACAATAAATCGTTTGTTAAGAACTAAAAATTGGAAATTCTGTGATACAGAACGAAAGAATATCGATCCAAAGTACCAAAATATCCGTGTTCAGGACATAAAACAATCGTCTGTTGATTCTAAAGCCCAGAAGTATAAACTTTGGAACCAAAAACAAGAACTGGTTGACTCAAGGGCCAAATGCTTTTTTTCTGAAACATATAATGAAGGACTGTCGAACAAAAAATTTCAAGCTATTATTGCTGGACGTACAATACTAAACTATCAAATAAATAACTCAAATGTTGATTCTAAGGTACAAAACGAAATTAAATTGATGCAAAAGCTTAAAAACCTTGATACTAGGAAATTAATTAATGGACTGGCAAATTTTGGAACAATAATTGACGATTTTTGAATGTAAAATAATAGATTAACACTTCAAGAACTCAGCAATCACATTTAGGTCATAAAATATAAGAATTTCGATTCAAGAAGTCAATACCGTCGACTCAGGACATAAAACGGCAACCAATCGATTTAAAGTCATGAAATAATGTAAATTCAAGAATTGAAGAGTTCCGTTTCTAATGAATTAAATAACGGGCTATTGATTTGAGGTCCCAGATATTCGATTCTAGGGCATTTAAGATCTTTGAATTGTCGATTGAAATTTCTGTATAACATGGTTCCTAGAAATTTGAAATCCTTGCAACATAGCTCATTTAGAAAGCATATGAAGAAAATTTGTTGTACCTATTCTTTTTTTTTTTTTAATATATAAAAAAAAATGTCTTGCTATTCGTGACCATTGATATCGACTGTGTGGTATCGATCTATGTATTCATGATTGTTCTGTATTTTCTGGGTTTGTATGTCAATTCAATTTTTTGTTGACTAATCTCTTTTTTTTTTTGTATACATGTTTTATGTATTTCTCTGTGACAATATGTATTTTGGTTAGGTAGAAGAACAGCCCTTGGCTTGTGGTCAATAAAGAAATTATTATTATTATCATTATTATTATTATTAATATTAGTCGAAAGAGTCGGAAGCATCGAATTCATATAAAAAAATGATAGATTACCGATTTAAAAAATGCATGTATCGAATCTAGAATAGAGAACAAAAGACCATCGTTTCAAGGACTCAAGAGCGTCAATACCAAGGCACAGAACAAAATAATATCAATTCAAGAACACGAGACACCTATTTTCAAGACATAAATCAATCGACTATCAATTCAAAGACTTGAAAGTGCCAATCCTAAAATAAAGAACGATATACTGTCAATTCAAGGAAATTTCGATGCTTGGACATACCACAAATGATTATCGGTTCAAAGACTCAAAAACTTCATGACCACCAAATTGTTAATTGAAGAATCTGAAAGTTTAGTTTATGAAACAATAAAATTATGATTTAAAAATCTCAAAGTTTCGATTTCAGAGAATAAAATAGTCTTAATTTTTCGGTTTCAAAGGACCAAAAATTGTCGAATCTAGAGTTTTAGAAGCATCGAATCTTGATAAAAAAATATCAGGTTTTTGATTCAAGAAATCAAGAGGGTTGATTCTTGAACATAAACGGCAGTCTTTAGACTCAAGAACTTGAGGGTGTCGATTCTAGGACATAAGACAATACCTTGGATTTAATTTTGTTAATCTTAGGATCGATGGGGCACCATTAGATCTAGAATCGACTTTACTTTATTTGAGAAGTCTATGCCACTTTTGAATCATTATTATTTCAGAACAAGTGTCTTAATGAACCACAAATATCATTTCCAGAATACTCTAAGGTTATTTCTCTTGTTTTGATGACAGAGCAGGATCTACAGCGGTCAATAGCACAATTGGAGGTAAATACCATCAACAAGTGCATGTTTGAATTCTGTCAGAGATTCTTTCCATTCTAATTTATCAAATACTGTTCCTTATCCAGAGAAATTTTTTATTAACCCTTCCATCGCAAGTTTCAGTTGAGAAATCACTGTTTCCACTTAACTCCTGGTAAAAACAGTTCTCGCTGGTGTTGTTTACTCAACAACGGTTCAGAATTCCTGCGTTTGTCAACATCATGACTAATTTCAGTATGAACCTCAGAGAGCTCCATCTATTGACACAATTTCAGAATGCGTGAAGCGATTACCCTGAGTAAAATGTGTTTGCTCATTTTATTTGCTAATTTTGAGTGGAGCAGTATGTTTTAGTGAATTCTTGATATTTGTGATTGATTCGGCGTGCGCTTCATCCTCAGCAGTAGTAGTAAAACCATTTATCCGCGAGGTATAGACCTCCATCGTCTTCAGGTCTGTACGCGTCCCTAGGGTGTCCTCTAGGATTTTAATCTACATCGTCTGCAGGGCGAAATGGTTTTAACCGTAAGTAGACCGTTGTGTATCGTTTCTGCTATAATTCTAGCGATTGTCGACTGTTTCACCATCAAACGGAAATTGTTTACGGTTAAGAATAACAAACGATTATGTTTATGGCGGAACAATGTAAAATTTCTACTTGAAATGTCAAGGAGAATGCTAGGGATTTGTGGTCCGTGAAAAGACAATGAAAGTGCTTGAATTTCACGCCTCAGGAATATTATTAAGCAGAAATTTGCGCACGATTAGCCGGATTCACTAAATTATCGCCAGATTATGCGGTTTTTATTCAACAGACTCTTTTGACAGCTAGTTGAGGATGGAAGTAACATAGAATGATCACAAGGAATGCTTTAGGGGCACGTACGTGTACATCCTACCCCTATTCCTTCAATTTTACCACCAAGTACGTTTAATCATATATATCCTACTTCCCTTTTCAATTCTCAGACACGGTAACTTCAATAACAATGCAACGCGATTGAAACGAACGTTTCGCGATCACGTACAGGGCTCCAACTGCTCTTTAACATGCAAACTGCTCTGTTAAATATCATAATTGTTGTGCTTCATTATTCCCTTCATTACTGATGCACTGGATGTATTATCTTCATGGTAATGTTCAACACATCCTGCATGCATTATTCGCAAAACTAATAAGTTTATTCCAATGCTATATTGTATTATACATTCAGTAATTAGACACTGATTTGTGAGGGAGAATTTGGCCTGGTTTTCAGGCAGAAATAGGCACCCACCTCTTCTGAAAACAATAATTGAGTACCACAGACGCTGAAGCTGAAGAGGAATATAACGCTTGTGCCCTACCTCAATCCGTTGACAATTCACGTCAAATTGATTTTAATTTGGTACCTTGACCTTTGCAATTGTAGAATATTTCATTTATTGCCGACTTGAAGCCGTCAATTTACTTCCTACGCTTCTCGGCTCGTGTCCAAGTTCCCAAACTGAGCTATATTAAGATGTTCCTCAATTATTTCATTCGCTGCGCAAAGCTTGTTGTTCTCGTTATATCTGTCTGAAGTCTGAATTACTTGAAACGAAACAGACTCTGAGCTTGATGTGAACTTCCGCAAGCTTTGCTAAATCTATCAAGAAAACAAAAAAATCTAATTACTGACATAAAAGAAAGAATTTTGTTCGTTATTGACGCCAGAAGTTTGAGAACATTTGTTTAGGTTTCGACTAATAGAATTCATTACAATCCTTAAGCTTAGAAAATGAAAATTCTAGTAAGAAAAGTTTGTATAGGGAGAGAAAATAGGGTCAGATAAAATATCAAACAGATTACTGTTCTAGAGCATGAAACAAAAGACTGTCAATCTATTAAGGACAACGCCGAGCCCCGAACTGTCGGTTAAGGACTCAATAATGTAGCAGATTGTCGATTAACGGACCCAAAAGTGTCAATTTATAGACATGAAATGAAGGGACTGTCGATTCAAGGAACAAAATTATCGATTTTTGGGCGTCGAAGGACTTTAAAATGTCAATTCTTGGACATGAAATAGAAAATGTTGATTTAAGAACTTGAAAGCATAGAATGAGTTTATCGATTCGAGAACTAAATAAATTGGATTCTGAAGCATATTTGTTGATTCAAGGACACGAAAAAATTTTGTCAGTTCAAAGTGTTGATTCTAGAGCATGAAGAAACAAATCGCCAACTTAAGGTTTCAAGAGTATCGATTTTTGGACACAAAACAAAGCTTTTGTTGATTCAAGAAATTGAAAGAATCGAATTTAGAATATAGAACAAAATATTATCGTTTAAAGGATCCGAAGCAAAGAACCATTTGTCCAATGTATCAAGAGTGCCATTTTTAAAGACGTGAAACATCAGAATTTCAATTGAGGGTTCGATTCTAGAATATGAAACATAAAAATGTTGATTTAAGAACTTAGAAGCTTTGATTCTAGGAAATGAATTGAATTTGTCGATTTGAGCTCTGATTCTGGAGTATCAAAAGACCTAGAATTGTGGATTATAGGACAAGAAATAATAATTTGCAAATTCAAGAACTCAATACTATCAAAAGGTCACTGTTGTTTCAAGTAGCCGAAAGAGTCCCTTCTAGGACACAAAACGTCAATCTGTCTATATAAGGATCATAAGTATAAATATAGGACCTAAAATACAAGATTATCAATTAAAGAATTCAAAAGTAACGATTCCAAGACATGAAACTATCCTAAGATTATAAAATGATGATTCAAGGACACAGAAGAAGAGTAAATTGATTTAAGGACCCAGAATTCCTAGGTCATAAAAGTGAAGGAGGTGAAAGTGTTGATTTCAGGAGGCAAAAATATTGGTTTGAGAATTCAGGATCTTCAATCCTTAAGAGTAAAATAAGACCATCAGTTGACAGAGACAAGACTGCATACAAAAATCGACAATTATAATGTCCCAAAATTTGCCACTCTATTAATTCATTCCCTAGTACCGAGACTTTTGGGCTTTTGCATCAATTTTATTTCGTTTTGTACCTTAGAATCGATATTTGAGATATTCAATTGAAAGTCTAGTATTTTACGTCCTGCAAAAGTAGCTTAAAATTTTTGATTCGACAGTCCTTTATTATATGTTTCAGAAAAAAAGCTTTTGGCCCTTGAATCAACCGGCTCTTGTTTTTGGTTCTTCAATCAACAGTTAATTGTTTTATATCCTGAAAACAGAAATTTAGGTTCGTTGGATCGATATTCTTTTGTTATGTGCCTTAGAATTGACAATTTTGAGCTCTCAAACTGACGATTTATTGTTTTACAACACTTTTGTATTCTTGAATCGATAAGTTTCATGTCCAGAATCGACTCTGTTTTTTCGGGATCTTGAAATCGATATTTGTTTTGTACCTTAAATTGACACTCTCAAATCTATGAGCCAATAATTGGTCCTGAAATCGACATTCGACATTTTTGAATCGTCAATCTATTAATTTATGGGCCAAATTTGATGCTTTTGAAGCCTTGCACTGACATCTAATATTTTATGAGTGAAATTCAATGCTTTCAAAGCCTTGAACTAACAATCTATTACTTTAGGCCCTAGAATCGACAATTTCAGGTCATTGTGTACCCCGAACTCCAGACTTTTGAATTTTTTGATCGACAGTCAATTAATCAATGTCAAACTGATGGTCTACTGTTTTTTCTCCTTGAATCAATACTTTTAAGTTATTGAATCTTGAGTCGGCCTACCATTTTGTGACCTACATTTGATAATTAAGATCTTTCAACTAAAAATCTATTACTATGTTCCAGAATTGGCAACTATAGATGCTTTTAATTCCTGATTTTATCAATCTGATATTTAATATTCTAGAATCGGCTCTTGATGATCCAAAATTGGAGCTATCAAGTTTTTAAATCGGAAGTCCAATTTATCATTCTCAAATTGGCCCTCCAGAGTAATGTAGCTGAACACCTCTGTTATAATTCTCTAATTTGAAGAAACCCAAACCAAAATCTTCTCTCTCTCACCAGCACCTAGGTCTTATCCAGTTTTATTGCGCATTTTGTGTTTTGATGTTTTATTTTCCCAATTGTGAAGTCTTTATCAAGTTTTTTGAGAGGATAGATTCTTGTGAAGATTCACATGACCTCATTCTCGATTTTCGTCACTATAAACCTTCAAGAACTTTCAGTCTGTGTTAATCCTGGATGAGTCAGAGGCTACAATGTTGGTCAGTTCGCGACCTGGAGCTCACAGCAGCATTGTTGTCTTATTCAGTTTTACTGTTCATTTTGTGGTCTTCAAAAACTGATTGTTTCTAGTGTTAGTTCTTTAGACCTTTATTGATAGTATCGATCTCTATAGTTAAGGGACAGCTAAAAATTGGTACGCACCGTACGTTTCTGGACGTGGAGCTAAAGTAGCGATTTCTGCTTCGTATAAATTACAGAAACCAAAAATCAAACCTTCCTACTCATAGTGCAGATTCAGCTCCTAGCAATTGTTTTGAAACATTAGGATTTAGAAAAGCTTTTACAAGGTTGTTCATCCATTTTATGATGCTCTGATGTTTTATCTTCCCAATCGCGAGGTCCATGTAGTCCATCAGCTCTTCACCAAGTTCTTGGAGAGGATTAAGTTTCGGTGAAGATTCCTGTTAGTATTCCTACGACCTCTTTCTCTGTTAAAAAGACTTGGGAGCCTTTTTGTTTGTGTTGATCTTGAAACTCTGAAGAAGTTTTTCTTGCAAGATTATCACGAGCAAGAGTTAGCCCCTTTTTTCATGAATGTTGGCAGATTCGTGGCCTGGAGCCCACCAGGAAGAAATATGTTTGTGCTTTGCCAATGTTTGATGTTTCGATGTAAAATCGATTTTTTTGGGTCTTCGAATGATCCTATTTTTGTTTTGTTCTGAAATCGACATTCCTGGGTCTTTTAATCATGTCCTTAAATAACACTTGCCATGACAATCCACTATTCCATCTTCTAGAATCGACCAATACAAGTTCTTGGTTGCCCCAAAATCGATTTTGCTGTAGTAATTTATTTTGAATCCTAGAGCCAACATTCTCAATTACTTAAGCCGACACTCGAGATTCTGTGTCCTCAAATCAACAAGATTCCAGCACATGAACTTGAATTGATCCTTTCAAGTCCTTGAATCGCCAATCTGGTGATTCATGTCCTAGAATGACACCTTTAAGCTCTTAGGTTGCCATTTCATGCCCTAAAATCGACTTTCTTGACTCATATTTTAGTCATTAGAATCAAAACTTTTGAATTATTCAACATTTTTTTTTTTATTTCATGCTCCAGAATCAAAAAAGCTTAGTCGTCGAATCGACAATCTCATTTTATTACTTGAAAACGAAGCTTTCGAGATATTGAATCAAAATTTGTTTATCTCACTCCCTAAAATCGACACTTCTGAGTCCTCAAAATCAGAAATAAATCATTTTCTCCTGAAATCGGAATCTGGACTCCTGAATCTAAATAATTTTGTTCTGTGCCCTGAAATTCTCATTTCAGTATTTGGAAATTGATGGTCGATAACTTTATGTTCTAAAGTCGATACTTTTGAATCCTGCAATCGACAGTCTGGTATTTTGTGTCCTTGAGTGACAGTTTATACAAACAAGTTGCTGTATCAGGTCTTTAAATCGACAAGACAGTGTTTTATGTCCTAGAATTGACTCTCTTGATTCACTGAATCAATAGCAATCTGTTCAATGTCCTAAAATCGACATTACTAAGTCCTCAACTTTAGTAACTTATTTCACATCCTAGATTTCTACTTTTCTCGATTACTTGAATAGTCGGTCTTCAGTTACATGACCTCAATTCGACGCTTCTGATTATTTCAATTGGATGTTCATATTGAAGCGAATTTAAGTCTACAAATTGATCATTTCGGCTTTACTGGTGCTTAGAATTATTGTGGAATTATTTTACATTAAGAAATAGAAGCGAATATATTTGTTTTCTGGAAAATTGCTGGTACCTTCTAGCGTTCTTCTAGAAACGCCTGGACGTTTGCAGGAAAAACGTAGTGGGGAGAGACCCGAGGTATACATGTGTGACTGACAGCTAGAAGGATTTTTTATTTTTTGAGCACAGTGACCTTATAATGTGGGTTGCTAGTGATTGAAATAAATTGTGTTATTTATAATAAATCAATATTGACACAAATAATTAAAGTTAAGTTATAGAGTAGTGTAATAATCGTTAGTTTGAATTAGAATTAGTTATTAAAAATAGCGTTAGTTATCTAATTTATTATTTTAATAAATCATAAAAATTAAAAGTAGTGTTTAGTAACTTTTGCTCCCTAAATTAAAAGAAATAACGTTACAATATATTCAGAAATTTCAAGGCTAAAGGAACTTGCTCTAGACACTTTCGAGCCATGGAATCGATTGTGTTCAAATTCTTGCAAATTAAATGATGAATTGTCGATTCAAAACGTTAAGTGAAGTTCCGATTTTGGGCCAACTAAGAACGCTTAGTTGTCGATTATAGGAGACAAAATGATAGACTGTCATTCCAAGGACTCAGAAATAAAATTTTGGACTATCGATTCAAGGAATCAATTAAAAATTGAAGGAATTTCATAACGTGAAATCTTTCTCTCGTATTTTCTGCTTTTTCTTTCGTATCTCCTCCCAAAGGTCCACACAAATATCCAGAGGAGATCTGGATAAAAACATACGTTTTCCTAGCGTTCCCTTGAAGTTATTCTGGTCGCATGGAAATAAACACAACAGATTTGCCGTAGGTTTGTCGTCCCTAGTCGACACTACAGAATTGCGTGCACCGTTTGCTGACGCGATAAGTGTAAAACTTAGCCCAAGTTGGTCATGATTAGTCCAAGAAGTTTCTTGTTATAGGAGTCGTAATAGTGGAGTTGTACAATGGAAGAGAAAGCTCAGCTATTGAAAGAGGAAAACCTGCTCTAAATATAGATTCAAGATAGAGAAATGATTTTCAATATTTAGGGGTATTTTCCGTTTGAGTATTCCGGATTGTAGCACTGAATCTCCCAGATAATCCACTAAAACATTCAGCTTCATGAAAATAAATACTGTAATGTGATTAGAGGGTGAGAACTCGTTGTGGGTAGTTGAATTAGTGGCAATATTTTCTGAAGAGGCAACGCGGAAAGTTTATTAACTAAAAAGAAAACAAGTGTACGTAAAGTTCGAAATTGTGTGTGGAGTTGACCACACTGGTCGTCGTTCTTCATTTATTTTCTCTCTAAACCCCTAAACGAACTGTCAAAGCCATACAGTTTATGCTCAGTCAGCTATTTGGAATTTGGGACGATGTTCAAGCTGTTTGATGCAAGCAATTAATAATATTTTCGTATTTTCTGCTCATGATGTTTCCATTTGAATGCTATAATAGCCAGCTTTTCAGCATTTCTTTTCAACTTTTATACCCTCCTCAATATATTGATCGAAAAGTAATTCTACTTATCCATTATTAAAATGAGCTCCGCTTGTAGCTATTTCAGAATTGCTAACTAAATTCCAAAGATAAAATTGAGTGTAAACTCACAATTATTACTTGGTAATGTTTGTTCGCCACCATATCCATTACTTTCAATGTAACGATTACAGTAAGTACGGACTGTGTTATAGTTGTTGACGGAACTGTACTTAAAAAGTAGGTTAATGGTTAGTGTTAACTGCCCTTTAGTGTCAAAATAAATTCACCCTGATTTTCTAATCACCCAAGATATTTAAGTTTATCAATAATAAGTTCGAGTTGTTCGTAGATCCAAGTCTATGAATTTAAGATTGTATGGTTATTCAACAAAATAAAACGGAAGACAGCCGATTTAGGGACTCTGAAGTGTACATTCTAAGATATAAAACAGACTATTATCAGTTTGAGGACACAAGAGTGTCATTTTAGGGTGTAAACACCAGATTGTCGGTCAAAGGACTGAAAAGTATTGTTTTTAGACCGTAAAATAAACCCAAGAGTATCATTTTGGATGTTAAACATCTGACTGCCGATTTGTAGATTCGAAAGAATTAGTTGTGGGTCATCAAACAGAAAATATGTAATGATAGATTGTCGATTCAGGACTTAAACATCGATCTTAGGTAATGTCGATTCAAGGAATCATTCTAGGACGTAAAACGATTACATTTTGATATAAAGATCTGCAAGTGTTGATTGCATATAACACGACGACTCAAGAACATAAGAGTGTCGATTATAAAATATAAAATGACGTCTCAAGATCACAAAAGTGTTTATTCCAAGATATAGAACGACGACTTGAAAACACAAGTGTCGATTCTAAAGAATAAAATGAAAGAAAGTCAGAATTCTAGGACATTGAAGAATAGACCGTCTCTTCAAGGTCCTGAAAATATTGATTGTGAAATATAAAATAATCGAAACTACCGATTCTGTTAATAAGAAATTTATTGATTCTGGGACTCGGCAATATTGGTTCTAGGTCATCGAATAGAAGACTATCAATTCCATGGCTAAAAAATGTCGATTCGACGACCAAGGTATTTTGATTTTGGAGCATCAAAGGATCTAGAAGTATCGATTCAGATATGAAATAAAAGAAAATGTTGAAGAATTCGCAAGTTTTGATTCTAACGACTAAAATATGAGGCTTTTGTTTCAGGAAGTCAAGAAAGTCGATTTTAGGGCATGAAACGACAACCTAAGAGCTTGATAGGTGTCATTCTAGGACATAAATCATCAGATTGGCGATTCAAGGATTCGAAAGTATCGATTCAAGATCACGGGCTAGAATCTTGTTGATTCAAGGACATAGAATCTTGAATGATGACCCAAGTAAATGAGAATGTCGATTCTAGGATTTGAAACGAATTATTGCAGTTGAGGACTTAGCAGAATTGATTTTAGGGCAACCAAGAACTTGTAATGGTCGATTCTGGAAGATGAAATAGTGGATTGTCATGCCGAGTGTTATTTTAGGACGTTAAACTATATTTATAATTAAAAGACTCTCAAGTGCCGACTCCAGGACATAAAACTATGTCTTGTCGATTCAAGGACCTAATACAGCAACTTGTATGTATAGAGTGTCACTTAAGGACATAAAATACCAGACTGCCAATTGAAAGATCCAAAAGTATTGACTTTAGGACATAAAGTTATCGACTGTCAATTTTAAGATACTAAAATGAAAATTTCAGGACACAGAACAAAATTATTTAGATTCAGGAGTCCAGATTCCGATTTCAGGAAGAAATTATTCATTTCTGACTTGAGGACTCAAAAGTGTCGATTTTTGGGTGTGAGACAAAAAAATGTTGATTGAATAACTCGAAAGCTTCGTTCTCAGGTAATAAAATGAGACTGTCGATTCGACGACTAAGGTATTTTGATTCTGGAGCATCAAATGATCTAGAATTATTGATTCAGACATGGAATTGAAAAAAAATTGTTGTAGAACTCAAAGGTTATGATTCTCAAGACTAAAATATGAGACTATCAATTCAGGAAATCAAAAAAGTCGATTTTAGGGCATGAAACGGCAACCTAGGAACTTAAAGGTAACACTATAGGACATAAATCACCAGATTGGCGATTCAAGGACTTGAAAGCGTCGATTCAAGATCTTGGGCTAGAATCTTGTTGATTTAAAAACACAGAATCTCGAGTAAGGGCTCAAGTAATTGAGAACATCGATTCTATGATTTAAAACAAATTACTGCAGTTGAGGACTTAGCAAAATCGATTCTAAGACCAACAAGAACTTGTAATGGTCAATTCTAGAAGATGAATAGTTGATTATCATGCCAAGTGTTATCTAGAGACGAGAAACACTATACTTACAATTGGAAGACTTAGGAGTGTCGATCTTAGTACAAAACAAAAATAGGATCATTCGAAGACCCAAAATAATCGATCCTTGATCGATTGGAGAGCCCAAAAGTTTGAATATTATAAAGAAGTTTATCAACTCATGGAATTGGTAATATTAATCCCAAGTCATCAGACAGAAGACAATCGATTCTATGACTCGAGAGTGTCCAGGGCAATTCACTTCAGGCTTGAATTCCTCAAATATAGGCTATAAAATATTGAACATTCAATTGAAAAATTCAAAAGTGTAAAATTGAGGTCATGTAACAAAAGGATGACTATTCAAGTATTTGAGAAAATTAGGAATCTAAGATGTACAACAAGTTACTGCAGTTGAGGACTTAGTAATGTCGATTTTAGAACATTGAACAGATTGCTGTTGATTCAATAACTCAACACTGTCTTATCGATTCAAGGACTCAATTAATATAACATACTTGTACAGAGTGTCACTCAAGGACATAAAATACCAGACTGTCAATTGAAAGACTCAAAAGTATTGACTTTAGGATATAAAGTTATCTACCGTCAATTTCAAGATACTAAAATGATAATTTTAGGACACCGGACAAAATTATTTAGATTCAGGATCCCAGATTCCGATTTCAGAATAAAATTGTTTATTACTGACTTGAGGACTCAAAAGTGTCGATTTTAGGGAATGAGACAAAAAAATGTTGATCCAAGAATTCGAAAGCTTCGTTTTCAAGTAATAAAATGAGACTGTCGATTCGACGACTGAGGTATTTCAATTCTGGAGCATCAAAGAATCTAGAAACATCGATTCGGACATGAAATAAGAAAAAATATATTGAAGAACTCAAAAGTTCTAACGACTAAATTATGAGACTCTCGATTCAGGAAGTTAAGAAAGGACATAAAACGGCAATCTGGAAACCTAAAGATGTCATTCTGGGACATAAATCACCAGATTGGCCATTCAAGGACTTGAAAGGGTCGATTCAAGGTCATGGGCTGAAATCTTGTTGATTCAAGGACACAAAATCTCGAATGACGGCTCAAGTAATTTAGAACGTCGATTCTGAGATTTAAAACCAATTGCTGCAGTTCTGGACTTTGAAGAATCGATTTCAGGGCAACTAAGAACTTATAATGGTCGATTCTAGAAGATGAAATAGTGGATTGTCCTGCCAAATGCTATTTTAGGACGTGAAACACTAAACTTACAATTAAAAGACTCAGGAGTATCGATTTCAGGACAAAATAAAATAGGATCATTCGAAGACCCAAAAAATCGATTCTACATCGATTTCTTATATAAGTATATCAAAAATTGTGTCTTCCAGGATGAGGAATAGTGGATTTTAGGTTGATGAACGCAAAGATATTGATTTAAGGATATAAAATACTAGGCTATTAATTCAAGGAACTTATAGTGCCCATTCTAGGATATAAGACAATAAACTGACAACTTAAGAGCACAAGAATATCAATTTTATGATATAGAAATTATAGACCTCTAGTTTTGGGACTGAAGATTGTCAATTCTAGGGTATTGAACGAAAGACTGTCAATTGAAGAACCTGAAATTATCGATTATGATAATAATAATAGTCCAAAAGCGGAGATTTCAGCTGAGAAAACAAAAGAGTGCCAACTGAAGGATTCAAGAGTACTGATTGGACAGATTATCGATTCAAGGATTTCAAATTATTGATTTAAAAAAAAATATATTAAATATCAATTCCAAGATAGAAAACAAGAGTTGGTCGACTTTACGATCAAGAGTGTCCGTTTTTGAATATAAAGCAGTAAATTCTCTATTTGAGAGTTAAAAAGTATCGATTTCACGATATTAACTGTCAATTCAAAAACTGGCAATATTCATAGTTTGACGACTAGTAGCCACACCCTACGGCTGAGGAAATATCAATAAATCTGTCAAATGCACTATAAGTGTCTGCCACACCCGTATCGAGTAAAAGGCGTGAATGATATTCATTTCATCTATTTATTCAAGAGCATATCAATTGATTGACTTGAAAAAATTTAAATTATTTTGTTTTGTGTCCTAGAATTGACGTCCTGGACTCTTTAAATATATTATAACTTAGAATTGATTGAATTGAGAGTCTTGATTAAATGATGAATAAAAATCGATACGTTCGCTTTTTTAATATACTAGAATCGACACTTTTGAGTCCTTTAATCGGCCGTCTGGTGCTTCACGCCCAACAATGACACCCTTGATCCCTGTCATCAAAATTTTAGAGTTTTTGATAAGAAAACGACCTAGTAATAGAATCCTAACCCAAAAATAAGTACCCTAGTATATAACTCTAAATAACACCCCATAAAAGCGATTCTTATCTTCTTGAGAAGTGATTAACTACCCATCTAAACAATTACTCCCTGCGATAACAGTAGTGATTTCGCAAGTAGCTATTGAACATACTCTACAACCCTTACAGATAATACTAAATAATTAACGGTAAATCTTAGGGTATCTTCCATATCTTTAGGGGGTGTGGCTCGTGTAGTTGAGGCCTCGTGGCAGGATAATTGCGACTGTTGTTAAGAACACTTTATCAAAGGTTTAAAGCTACGCCCATTGGCTGAACTTTAAACATTACAATTTAGAAACACGGTCATGCAGCAGATTAAATCGAGGAAAGCTGCCCTGTCTAACATTTGCCTCGGATATTGCCCAGTAATGAAATCTCAGAGGCATTATTTTTTACATCATACAATTTTTACCAAGATATTACATGAAACAGAGATTACAACTCCATTCGGAACATCATTTCCTTGTGAGATTACAACATTAAATAGAACTTTTGTTAGGGGTAGTTATACAGGGTTGAGGTATGCAAGAAGGGACCCTGTTTACACAATACTAAATAATTCATGAGTTATAAATATCCTCCCATTATAAAGCACTCCCCAAAATTGATAAAACTTTTTGTAGTGAAACACAACCTTCTAGATCATTATAATTGCATTACAGATAATTCCCTTCATAAAAAACTTGTTATTCAAATTAGCGCCATAATCATACATCAAAATTCATTACGCCTTCTTGAAAATTTCATTAGGTAAGGCTGCAAACTTAAAAATAATTTCCGTAGATCAAAGAACAAACATTCAATTTTTAATGTCAAACTGCTTAGCTAGCAGCAGAGGATGAAATATTAGGGGTCATGTGAGGGATTAATCTGCGCATAAATTACCCCAAAAGGGTAAATTGGGCGGAATTTTCGATAGGCGAATATAAGTTATGTACAACTGGACATATTTGTGTAAGGGAAAGGGCTTTGAATGCTCTTATCAAGAAGATTTTGTTAATATGAAAGTGTAATTCTAAAATGGGTTCATGATTTAGGGATGCTAATACAGATAGTAGAGATAACAGTCCAATAATTCCATTGTAGATGAATTAATGTTCCACATTTCAGAACCTACTGTTTTTTATTTCAAAATCAATAATTGGTTTTCTGAATCGGTCTTTGATTGAAGAATGTAGCCTCTGAATCGATAGCTCGTTTTCTTAAATCAATTTCAAAACAAAATCTTTTTCATTGAAGAACTCAATAGTATCGACTCTAAGCCACAAAATAATTCGTAGAATTGAGAATCTTACGTCAAAAAATATTGAGCTCTTAATTAAAGCATCAAAAGCGTTAGTTCTGTTGCATGAAACAATAGGCTGTCAAATTGGGTGTTAGAAGCATCGATTCTTAGTCATAAAACTAGGACTGTCGATTCAGAAGCTAATAGTGTATCGATTCTAAATCATAAAACAAAATATTGTGATCTTGGACTCAAGATATTCAATTCTATTAAAAAAAAAAATGAATGACTATCGATTCAAAAATTCAAAATTATCGATTCTGAGGTACAGATCTAATGATCATCGATTCAAAGATCAAAACTCTTGATTCTAAGTTATAAAACAAAGGCTATCGTTTCGTGAAATTATGCAAAACTGTCGATTCTAGGACATGTCATGAGGAAACGCTGATTCAAGGACTCAGGAATTCCTTCCTATAGAATGTGAAGCACTTGACTGTCAAATTAAGATTAAAGTGCATAAAATAATAAACCTTTCTCTCAAGGACATTAAATAAACGACCTAAATTTAAAGATGCAATATTCTAGAATCTAGAGCATAAAACAATGAATTGGTTATTCATGAACTCAGAAGCGTTTATTATAGATCATAAATGTTAGAATTTCAATTCAAGGATTCGGAAATCTCAATTATAGGACGTAAAACAACAAAGAATGTTGATTTAAAGATTGTTGTTCCAGAGACGCAAGAATCTCGACTGTCAGTCGAAAGCATTTATTTTCAATCATGAAAAGTGTATCGATTTCGAATCAACAAAATAAAAAAGTGCCAATTCAAGAACACAAAAGTGTAGTTTTTAGAGTAATGAAAGATAGATTGATAAATAGATTTTTAAAATTAAATTCTGTATATTCCGTTTTATTTTTCGACGTTCCGACTCTCTATTCGAAAGTCTGATGAAAATCTTCGGGTAGAGAGTCGAAACGTCAAAAAATAAAAAGAAAAATACAGAATTTATTCAAAAATAGTTATTTTTGTATTAAGTGTGCGAAGTGATTGTTTTTTTTGTTGCGCGTGAGAATGTCAATTTTAACCAAGACCGTAAGGTCGAGGTAACAAATTTATTCGAAAGCGCAACAAAATACGATCTCTTCGCACACGAAATACAAACAATATTTTTTCGCCAAATGTCAAAAAATAATAGATCAACAATAATTATTGTTTTATTCAGTAAAATGTAGGAAAAAAGTACAAACTATGATTAATTTGCAGTCACCTGGGTATTGTAACCAAAAATATGCCCAATTGTTGTTTGATAAATAAAGAACTGTCAACAATTAATTGTTATATTCAAAAATAAGTAGTTTTGTGTACAAATTCATATTTCTTTTTTGTTAAATACCTGTTAGTTTCTATCCTTGTAGCATTACTAAACTGAATTATATTAGATTAGGTGCGCAAAAGTAGAATTTATTTTTTCACTAGTGAAAAAATCCCGAACTTTGCGTATCCATAACAATACAAAAATATCATGTTTTTTTGACAGTTGGCAAAAAAATCTATTTATTATGATATAATTCAGAAAAACATGTAGGTATAGATCATTAAAAGATAGTTTATTGATTTTGGAATCGAAAACATCGATTTTAAGCTATGAAATGATAAACTATGAGTTTAAGAATTCAATAAAATCGATTGCAACATATGAAACAGCAAACTCCGGATTCAAGGAGCCAGAAACATCGATTCTAGGGCACAGAATAGAAGACTGTTGATTGAGTGCTTCAAGAGCCCGATTCTAGGACACAGAATAATAAACTATTGATTCGAGGACTCGAAAGTGTCGACATAGAATATCTGAAGACATAATACAAGAAATTTTGAATTCAAGAAACCAAGGGCATCGATTCTTGGGCACTGAATGGAGGACATTCAAAGGACCAGAAATAACTGAAAGCATCAATTTTCGGTCATGGAACCAAAATTCATCGATTCATTGATCCAACAATATTGACTTTTAGTCAACAAACTTTTAATTTGACGGCTTAAAAGTGTACATAGTAGAAAATCAATTGATAGGCGTCAATTCGGTGATTGAAAGCATCGATGTTGTCATGAAATTGTAGACTATTGGTTCACGTAATCAGGAGGGACTAGTCTTGGACATAAAACGACATGCTGTTGATTAAAAAATATTAAATCATAGATTGTCAGTTCAAGAATTGGAACCATCGATTTTACCATGAAATGATAGACTATTGACCCAACAAATCGAAAGACTGTCGATTTAAAAAAGACATTAAATAATAAATTTTTATCAGAAATCTAAGTATCGATTCTTAGGTACAGAATTATCGATTTCAGATAATATAACAAAAGTTTGTTCACTCAAGGATTTAATAGTATCGATTGCAAGTCAACAAACAGACGAATGCCAATTTGAGGATCTAAAATTGTGGATTCTGAGATATAAGATGACAGATTGTCAATTCAAGAGTCAGAAGAATCGATTTTAGGTCATGAATTGATAAAATTTCTGTTCAAGCATTAAGAAGTAACTATATTGAGCCACAAATCGATAACATGTCGATTTTAAAATTTAAAAGTGTTGTCTGATTCAAAATCCAAGAATGTCGATTCTGAGAGACGGAATAAAAGTCGGTCGATTTATAGTGAAAGGTATTAATTTTGGAGTATAATTCAAAGAGCTGTCAGTTCAGGTCATAAAACAGAAGTTTGTCGACCCGAAGATCCAAAAGTATCAATTCCAGAACAATATTCTAAATTGTCAATCCAAGCCTCGAAAGTATCGATTTTAGATAATCGATTTTTTGACAAGAGCCCGGAGAGGCATACAACACGAGAATGTTGTTTCAAAAACTTGAGGACCCAGAATATAATATCGATTCTAGCTTATAAAACAGAAGTTTGCCTGTTGAAGCGTCGACTCTGGGTCATTGATATAAAGTACTAGATTTAAAGACTCACAGGTATCGATTGTAGGACTTGAAGAAAAAAAATATAGTATAGAAACTGTTCTTGGTTGTGTTATTCAACAGGGAAATCACTAGTTCATTTTTTTACAACTGAAACTCAATAGTAAAAATAAACCAAGCTAGAAACTGCACGCGAATGTGTTTAAGAAATGCGTATTCCTTATTTGAATTGACGTGAAAGAAAATTGTTCCTTGTATTTCCTTTTACCGTTGCTTACATGGATTGAATTACACCTCTCCATAGAGAACTCACCTCCCTGCTCCTCCACATCCTTGCACTCCAACAGGAAGCTGCTTTATCATTCCGGTTTCTGTACGAAATTTATGTTTTCGAAGGAAAAAGCATACAGGCAAAGCAGAACTGAACACACAGCAAGGGTACACGATAAGGTTTTCCTAAATCAAATTTAAATTGAGATTATTTGCTATTGAGTTAGTAGAAGGTAGTAAATACACAAAGGAAAAATTTGAGGATGACCCTATCTTTTTTTATTTTTGAAACACTCCATTTAAAATAGTGTTTTTCCAAGAATAATAGTTCCCGCATTGACGGAATTGAGACACAACTATTTCCCCCTTAATTCAGCGTCTCGCTCACCCCAATAACAATCCATCATTGTGACGTAGCGCCTGATGCTTGCGGATATACTATGGAGTCTCACGGAATGTTGTGTGTCCGTTTGATTAAGCCCCGCCATGAGGGATCTGTTTTTGATTCGATGGTGTGTACAAGCCTGCAGCGATGAGCGTTGAGCCCCATCGAGTATTGCGCATTTATGCAACGAACAAAAAATGGTTAAAGAAAAATGAGAATTAAGCCCCAGGCGGATATATCGCTTAGTAAATTACCTTTAATAATTCTTTAAGGCGATTGGAATGCTCGCTCGTCCGTTACATTTTGTGAGAATGAGGTACTTTTTACAAATAGGGTAAAATATAACAACCTTAATTACATTACATAAAAAGTATATAATTTTCATCTGTTATGATGTAACACTCAATCTACTATTTCTAACATAAAATTCATTATTGTAATCATGTAATCTATTGTTGTAATCAAGCAATCAATTGCTGTAATCGATTCATTGAATGTTGTAGTCACGCTTATAATTGTTATAATCAGGCAATCAATTATTTTAACAGAAATCTTGATTATTCTAATTGTTATATTGAATGAATATTTCTGGTGAATGGAAATTGATTAATATATTAAAAAAAACCCAATGATCCATCTTGAAATAAATTGCCAGTTGCTTCAGTTGATTCCAAACTTGGTATAATCTGGTTGAGTTATAAAAAAAATTGACAGTCAGAATGAATATTTATTTTAGATTTCTACTGAGCTTATCTCCCCGAGAGCCTACGATAGATATCAAAGCAGATATCTGAATAACTTGTAGAAAAAACATTTGGCAATCATTTAAATATAATTTTTGACACTTTAACTGAAATTGTTTCCGCAGAAGCTTCAATTTGACATCAAACACGATTGAGAAACTTCTACAAATGATGTCTAAATATGAGTTTTAAATAATTCCTATTTCACATTATGGTTCACATTATTACAAAAATATAACGAATTGCAATAGGTAATTGAAATTATAATTAAATCAGATGAACTACTGATAATTTTGAAAAATGTTTCAAGTAAATACTGTACCAAATTATTCAGGAATCAATTTTAGTTATCTTATATTTTATGATAAATACCACCGTTTATAAAATAAACGCAAAAAACTGAAAACTTTTATCAATAAAGTGTTGGTACCACTGGTTGGCAAAAACTAATTTACAACCTTGAAATACAACATTTCAGTCGAAAATTCATACGCGCTCTCAAATAATCGTGCTTTTAGACAGACCGACCAACAGACAAGAGGTGAAGATTCATCAAAATCTTGAAGTGTCAGAAAATCACGATTATATTACTTAGAAGTAAAAACTATTGTCGTATCAAGAAATTGATTGTTTGAACAAGGCAAAATTGATTGTTGAAATCAAGAAATTGATTATTGTAATCAATGAACCAATTGCTTCTTTCGAAAAAACGATTGTCACATTGAAATTTTGATTGTTAGAAACAAGGAATCATATATGATCAATGAAATAATAGCTTTGATCAAGTACTTGACTATCGCATTCAAATATTTGTTTGACAAACAACGATTCAATAATTCTCATCAAATCGCAAAAACTATTTCGGTAGTCAAGAGACCAATTGTTATAATCAGCGAATTAATTGAGAAATTGAAAAAATGAATGTTATATTGAGGAATAAAATTGTTATTATCAAGACTACGATTGTTCCAACTAGGTAATCGATTGTTTCACTAAATAGATCAAACGTTTTAATCACAACGTAGGTTCTTTTATGAATAATCGATTGATATTATCTATAAATTAATTGTGGTAGTGACATATTGTACATTTTTTCGTGAACAATCGATTGATATAATTTATAAATCTATTGTGGTATTGACATATTTATCAAGTAATGTATTTATTGTAATCAATAAACCAATGGCTCCAATCAGAAAATCTATTCATATATTATGAAATTGATTGTTTTGAACATCGTTCAATCAAGTATGTGATCAGAAATCTAATAGTGACAGTTACAATTGACAATTCATTGTTACAGTCCGAAAATCAATTTTTTCGCCAACTGTCAAAAAAACATGATATTGAGTAAAACATATTCTTTTACTAGTGAAAAATAGAAACATATTTTTTCACAAATGAAAAAATAAATTCTAGTTTTGCACACCTAATCTAATATAATTCAGTTTGATAATGCTACAAGGATAGAAAAAAACAGGTATTTAACAAAAAAGAATATGAATTTGTACACAAAACTATTTATTTTTTAATATAAAAATTAATTGTTGACAGCTCTTTATTTATCAAACATCAATTGCGCATTCTTTTGGTTACAATATCCAGGTGACTACAAATTGAATTAATTTTGTACCTTTTTCCTACATATTACTGAATAAAACAATAATTATTGTTGATCTATTATTTTTTGACAGTTGGCGAAAATCTTTGTATGTATTTCGTGCGCGAAGCGATTGTATTCTTTGTTGCGCTTTCGAATGAATTTGTTACCTTGACCTTACGGTCTCGGTTAAAATTGACATTCTCACGCGCAACAAATAAAACAATTACTTCGCACACTTAATACAAAAATAACTATTCTTCGCAAGAAAATAGTAGTTCAATTATAAAATTGATTATTATAATCGAATAATCGTTTGGTGTACTGAAGTAATTAATTGTTATATCAAGCATTCAACTCACTATAGTGAAAAAATTGATTGTTTTGATAGATAAATCAATTATTTCAATCAATGAAATGATTGTAGTGATTAATAATATGGTTATTTTATAATGAATTTCATTTTTGTATCAAGAAATCAATTGATATAATTAGAAAATCAATCAGTTTGAAAGTTGATTGCTTCAGTCAAGGAATCTATTGTCATATTGGAAAATTCATCCAGTTATTGTCACCAAAAAATGTTTCAATCAGTTAATTGAATGTCGTATTGAAAAATTGATCATCGAAGTCCATCGAGCCCGGCTGTTCTAGTCACGAAATTAATTGTTATAATCAAAGAACAATTGTTCTTCATGAAACGATTATTTTTTTCAAGAAACTGATTATTACAATTCAATTATTGTCATCAAAGTATAAAGTTATTGATTTCGAATTTAGAAATTGATTATCGAAATCAAGAACTCGACTGTTGTAATCTCGTGATTGATTGTTATAATCAAACAGTCAATTTTTATTTTCATCAAGAAACTAGTCATTACAATTCGTTATGATAAGAAAAATATACTATGAGATCATTGTTGTAACTAAGGAATCAATCATTGTAACAAAGAACTCTCAATAATGATCAAAGACTTCATTGTAACAATCAAGAAACACATTGTTGCAATGAGGAATTATCTAATGATTATTGATTGTTATAATAATCAAATTGATTGCTATTATCAAAAATCAATTGTTGTCATCAAAAAAGTATTCATTTTGATCAAGGATTCAGTTACTTTAATCGTAAAATCGATTGAATTGATCAACTGATCAATTATTGTGAGTTTTAATCAAGAAATAGGCCGTCTATCATCTTTATAGCTATAATCAAGAAATAGGCCGTCTATCATCTTTATAGCTATAATCAAGAAATAGGTTGTGTTAATCAATAGATCAATTGTTTCATTTGATGTATCTCATGTATTTATTGTTCTATCGTGGAGTCGATTGTTTAGATTATTGTTGTGATGAAAATAATTGGTAGTTCTATCAGAGTACATGGATAGAAACCTATCTTTTTAATCAATTATTAAGGTGTTTTATTTGAGAAACTGATTGTTTCAATTGGAATATTGATTGTTGTATCAAGGTATTTATCATATAAATCGATGAATCAATTTTTATAAATATGAAATCAATTGTGTTGATTGTGAAATTCATTGTTGAATCAAGAAACCTAATAGATATAATTATTAATTTGATTGTTTTAATCAGTCATTAATATGTTCCAATCAATGAATCAATTATTGTTCTAATGGAAAAACTAAGAGCTGCTGCAAATAATTAATTTTCTTGGTTAATAAATCAATTGTCATATTTTGGAAATCAATTATTTCAATTTAAAAATTGATTTTTGTATCATGAAGTCTAATATAATCAGGAAATCTGTTATTTTAATAATCAATTGTTTATTTCAATCAATAAATGAATGTTTACAACAAAAATTATTTTAATTCGAAGGAATCGATTTTTACTTACTTGTACAAAGAACAAAGAAATATTGTGAAACCGAAGAAATTCACCTATCGAAATTTTGCTGGAGATATCCGTTTTGAGCATCCCTGAATCCATTTTGACTATTTTTGGCTTGATGGCGGTACGTATGTTCGTGCGTGCGTGCGTTCGTGCGTAACTCGCAAATCTCTAAACTGGTTGAACGTATAATGTTGAAATTTTGTATTTGAGACTGGTATAGGGTCTAGTTATGCACCTCGCATTATAGTTCCAATCGTCTGTACCGGAAGTGCACTTTACTTAAACTTTTTCCGAATTTTGCTAATGAATCCAGAATGATCAACCGTAGGATGTTGAAATTCAGTATTTGAACTTAATCTTGTATCAGAATGGTCATCTGCTATTTTTGTATGAATCGGCCAAACCAGAAATGCACTTTAATTGAAACTCTTTTTGAATTTTTTGCATAAATCTAGAATGATCAGCCATAGCATATTGAAATTTCGTATTAAGTACTTCTATAACATCTTATTATACATTTTGCATTATGATCGCAAACGGCTAAGCCGGAAGTTACTTAAGACTTTTTTCAATTTTCCGCATAAATCCAGAATGATCAGCCGTAGGATATTGGAATTTAGCATTTGAAATTGCTGTAGCATCTTTATGGTCATCTTCTATTTTTGTAACAATCGGCTGAGCCGGAAGTGCACTTTATACGATAGATTTATTGAATATTGCGCATAAATTCTGAACAATCAGTCGTAGAATATTGAAATTTAGTATTAGGCACTTTTATAATATCTAGCTATACACCTTGAATTATTATTGCTACCGACAAAGCCGGAAGAGCACTTTATTCGAAACATTTTTTTAATTTTCCGCAAAAAACCAAAACGATTGAACAAAGATTGTTAGAATTCAGTATTTGGGACAATTATACCGTCTAAATGCTCATATCCTATTTCTATTGAGATCCACCTAGCCGGAAGTTCACTCTACTTGACAGTCTTTTGGAATTTTTCGCATAAATTTGTAACGATCAGGTGTAGAATATTGATATTTGGTATTTCAGTCTGCTGTAGCATCTGAATGATTGCCTATCATTTTCATAACAATAGACTGAACCGGAAGTGCACTTCAGTAGGAATTTATTTTTTAATTTTGCGCATAAAATCAGATCTGTTGGTAGTCGTAGAATTTTGGAAATCAGTATTCAGGAATGTTGTAGTATAAGAATAATGGCCTACTGTTTCCATAGCAACCGACTTGGCTGAAAGCGCATTTTACTTGACTTGGATAGATCCAAAACGATTAACTGTGGAACGAGGAGATTTTGTGTTTGATTATATATATATATATATATATATATATATATATATATATATATATATATATATATATATATATATATCCAATGATATATATGATCAAACACAAAATCACAACGTATTATATATATCCAATGATGTACAAGTAAGTCAAGTGATGTTCACGACAGATTTTTCTAATTGAGATATCAATAGTAGTAATCAGGAAACCAATTATTGCTATTATGGGACCAATTGCTTTATCCAAGAGATCTATCATTAAGATCTAAAGTTGAACTTTTATAGTGAAGAAATTATTGTCGCATTGTGTAGAATCAATTGTAAAGCTAAGAAAGTAATTGTCCCAATCAAATTTAATCCATGAATCAATTTGTTATTGTAATAATAATACGATAATTGGAATTAGAGAACAAAGTGCTACAATCAACAAATCAATTGTTGTGATCTAGAAATCAATTAGTATATGGGAAATTTGTTGCTATAATCAAGTAGCTGGCGATTGAGATTGAGAAATCCATCGTTGTAATTATTACACTAATTGCTATAATCAAGAAACCTATCGTTATGTTCAACACTATATTAAAGAAATCAATTATTTTCATCAACCTGTGATCATTTTATTGACTCCAACTAAGATGGAGGAATGAAGGTACGTCATAAATACGAGTATGATTACATACATTGTATAAACAAAATGTAGTGTATGATATGTGCAATTTATCCTACTTTTCTTGCCGTTCATTTATGTTGTGGGGAATAAAATTGTCTTGAGTGTCAGGAAAATGATGTTTAATTCTTTCCTGCTGGAGTGTTCCTCCACAGCTTTCAGCTTTTACGTAGTTACATTCCGCGGTTGTAAAAAGAAACGTAAGTTAACTTTTACGCCATAAAAATATATGTTATTTATAGACCCAGACGGACACTTCTCTCGTAAACTAAAGAAGTACATCTTGCAGTCCTTTCTCAAGCAATTAGTAAATTTTATTTACCTGGACTAATCTGTAGCACGTGCCTCAAGGGAAACATAAAAATTTTCCATCTGTTTTGAGAATTAAAAGTTGAAAGCAAATGTCTTTCGACAAGGCATCAATACTTAAAAAGTTTTGTAGGATTGGCTTATTGATTTAAACTCGACTGGAATTGTGAATTATTAGATGAATTTTTAAATTGGATATACGCAATTTGAAGAGCAAAGTTTTGGAAGTTGTATCAATAGGTCCAGGTCAAATGAAAACAAATTGTTGAAGAAAATTGCCTCTTGGAGAATTCTTTTCTATATCTTCTTGTACTGAACTGAACGTTATATCAAATTGATAAATTCGAAGGCTGCTCTTCACCTGACATCAAAAATTCGTTTTGTCGAAAGTGCTTGAACCTCGTATCACACTGAAGCCCACTTAAGAACTTTTTGCGAATTTTTGTAAAAGGGGATGCGGAAAAGGCAATGCAAAATCCGATAATTCCAATAAATTTTCTTCTAATGAATGACGACAAAGGAAAATAGGAGTTATTGTTATTTGTGTTTTTTTTTAGATGTGAGTCTCATTAAAATTGAGTAGAATTGCTAGTAATCACTTATCTTACACTGTTTTCAACTAATTGTATTAATTAAGATCTAAATCACATTACTTACTTCTCTAAGAACTGAAGTAAAGCAAACACAATATCTACATTGATTATATAATTGTAATAATCGTACAATCAATCGTTGTCATCAATAAATATATTATTGAAATTAATGGATTTATTGTTTCATTCAATTGAGCAATTGTTGCTATTGTAGTAATTAAAGATCTGTGATTGTGTATCATGTATTGTCAAGAAATTCATCAACCCTTTCATAAAAAATACTATTTTAGTGATCAAACAGCTTATGACGATATTAATCGATTTATATCTATTGAAGAATTATTGTAATCAAATAACCAAGATTTTGAATATTGCAAGCATAAATTTATGTTATTCTTAGAAAATCTATTGTTATAATCAATCAAAAAACTACATTCTTATCAAGAAATTGATTGCTGAAAGCAAGAAAACAATTACTGGAGGTTTCAATGAGAAATTCGGCTGTTATACTGAAGAAATTGATTATAATAATCAGGCAAGTCATAGAAGCTTCTGAAAATTCAAACATTGCTATCAAAGAATCGATTGCTGCAGTCACGAAGTTAAGAAATCAATTTCCGTAATAATGAAATCAATTCTCGTATTTGAAAAATTTGTTTTTGTATCAAGAAATTTAATTGCTACAGTCGAGATATCGATAAATAAAAAAAAATGATGAAATGCACCCTGTCCTACATAAAATTCTGTGCATTGAACTCTTTGAATCAAAATGCAGCATTAAAATACAAAGAAGAATGCAGCATTTAATGCATCGTGTCAAACAGCTCTATAAGTGAAAAGATTGTTTTACCAGGAATTGAACGTCTGATTCGATAGTTCAATTGTTCTTATCGAGAATTTAGCTCTTTTAATCAGAAATTGTTGTAGTGAAATCTATATTACCTTTGAGAAATCGAGGCATTTATTTTTATGAACAACAAATCTATTTTGATAATAGATGAAAATTTATTCATATGTGAATATTTATTGTTGGAATCAATAAATCATTATTGTTATAATATTGTATAATGAATCTCATTTTGAAGTATCTTTATAGTCCAGTCAAGTTAGCCTTAAAAATAGGAGTACCCTTGCATAAATTCCCAAGAAGCTGAAAATTGTCATGAACGCTAGGGATACCATTAAAATGGAATTGCCGAAAGTCCCTATCGATTCCATGTGTGCAAAAAATTTTATACAAGGTCAAAGCTCGCAAAAATGGGTTTTCTGGGTTTTTAAGCGGAATGGCTGATTAAATGATAAAAATAGTTCAGACAAAAATTGTAGATCTTTTGATTCTCTACAAAAATGGTTCTCACCCCTTTTTTTCCTTAGACTCACCATTTCTGAGAAAAAGCCATTCTAGAATTATTTTCTCAATAATATGCATGACTACGTTGCCTATGTACATTATGGACGTATAATAAAGGTACAACTATTAGTCTGCGTAATAAGTACTCGTACATTAATATTGAATGATAATTCTAAGAATATGAAATGAAAAGAAATCCAGTCCCTCATTTTATGTGACCATGCGGCCTTGAGCAAAATCTGTTTGCTGTTCAATTATCAACATCGCAGTGTCCGTCTTTCACTTACTTTAAATTACTTGCATAGATAAGTTACGTTCGTATCTTTTGCAAAACATACACATAATAAAAAACGTGTTCAATTAGCTTGTCTTCTTCCAATCTCGGATTCTGCTCATCAACATTTCTATCAACTGGACTCAGAAGAATGGGGTTGGAAGCTAATTAATAATGTATTGGAATCAATCCACAGTCTACTTCCACCTGCACTAGAAAAGCTCCTTAATACTTTTTTTATAACTACAGAAAGAAGTGTAATTCGAAATGAGGCTGCAAGAAAGTAAGATGACTTTGTTCACAAGCATGCACCACTGCACCAGCTGTCAAAGTTAGTCGTGTTCAAATACTGAATCTTCAACAGAAGATAGTCCCTATATCAACGATGAAACAACTGTTGTATCGCTATTTGAGCAATTTACCTCAACTCAGGAAGATGAAGATGAAGAAGAGGTTGAATAAAAAGACCTAATATAATATTGAACTTCAATAAGAAGACCATAGAGTAGGCCTACCGGGCAAACCACATTGAAAAATACGCGCCAAGTACACTACCTCATAGGTGGTGTGGCAACGTGTGCATAAATGAAAAATATAACTTTGGAATGGCCTTTTCTCAGAAATAGTGGATCTTAGGAATAAAGAGGTGGGGACTATTCTTGTAGATAATTGAAAGATCTGCAATTTGTATCTGAGCTATTTATAACATAAAACTGATCGTTTCGCTGAAAAATTCAAAAAACCCATTTTTGCGAACTTTGACCTCGCATAAAATTTTTTGCACACACAGGATCGTTGGAGACTTTTCACAACTTCATTATAATTATATTCCTAACATCCATGTCAATTTTCAGCTTCTTGGGAATTTATGCAAGGGTGAATTTCTATTTTGAGTGGACTATTAGATTATTTTGATACAAGTTTATATTTTATGAAGGAAAAAACTTTTCAGAACTCATTTTATAAATAAATATGTACGTTGTGTTTCTAATAAATTTACAGAACTTATACCCAATAAAACATATTTATTTATATTTTATAATCAAGATTTCTAATGTTGCATTTATTGAATTCATATTATTTTCAAATAAACTTTTTCAATTATCAAAGATCTCGTACAAGAAAATCAAGTGGTTCATTGTTGTTATTTGGTATATTATTTTTACAATCGAAGAATCTCCATAGTAAACAACACATTATTCTCATTATGATTTTGAATTTCATTTTTTATTGGGAAATTTAGAAATTGATTCCTGTGATCAAATATTCTAATATTATTATACAGATATAACTAATGTAATTGACATATTTATTGTTGTGATCAACAAATTAATCTTGACTCCGGATATTTAATAGATAGAATTGAGAATTCCATGTTATAATTGAAAAAGTACTTGTTGTAATTGAAGTTTAATCAAGAAAATTACGTTTCTATCAAGATGCCTATTATTGTAATCAATGGAATCAATATACAAATGTCGATTGAACTATCGTTATGATCAAAAAATTCTGACTGCAATTGCGAATTTTATCATTGTAATCAATAAAAGGGATGTTGATATCTAATAATTAATCGTAACATACAGAAAAATCTCATTGTAATCGTTATATCTATTGTTGTGATCAAAAAATCAATGTTCATTCCGTGATTTTATTGTTGGAAGAAGAAATTATCATCTAATAATTGAATATTGTGATACATATTATTGTTCTAATTGAAGTGCATGATATTAAAATCAAGAGATTGTTGTAGTCAATCCAATTCTTATCAAAATCAATATAATTGATAACTATATCAAAAAATTTTGGATACAATCCTGTAGATAATTGCGATATATAGAGTTATGATCGATGAAAAAATAGAAGAACATTGCAATATTGAATAAATTATTATCGTAAACGCGATATTCAATGTTGTAATCAAGTAATCAATGCTGTCTTTGGAAATTTCATGATTGAAATTGAGGAAGTGAGGCTTGTATGTATTGTTGTGATCATTTCTTATTCTAGTCAAAGTTTATAGTTATAATTATGGATGTTTTCCCCAAAATAGTATTTTCTACGAATAAGAGATTCAAACCATAATTGAAAGATCAATGCTCAGTTGCATCAAGCATTGTTAACTTTCGTCATATTATCAAATATATGATCACATGTTTCTAGCCTTATTCTTTGGCATCGAAATATAAATGATGATATTTTCATGCATAATTTGATGACAAATACAATTTTCAAAAATTGACATTCAAATATTAGAATTGATATAATTACTCTTATGATCAATTCTTTCCGAATAAATGTCATTCTTAAATTGAGTTAACATGTTAACTGATAGCTTGCTGATTATTTTTATGCAACTGGCCCCAATTGATTGCTGTGATCGAACATTCTACTATTATAATACAGACATACCTACTGTAATTGACATATTTATTGTTGTAATCAACGAGTTAATCTTGATTTCAGAGATTTAATAGATCAAATTGAGAATTTCATGTTATAATTGGAAAACTAGTTGTTGTGATTGAAGTTTAATCAATCTCTTTTCTATCAAGGTCCCTATTATTGTAATCAATGGAATCAATATACAAATGTCAATTGGACTATTGTTATGATCAAAAAATTCTGACTGCAATTGCGAGTTTCATCATTGTAATCAATGAAATGGATGTTGATATCTAATAATTAATTGTAACATACAGGAAAATCTCATTGCAATCGTTATATCTATTGTTGTAATCAAAAAATCAATGTTCATGCCGTGATTTTATTGTTGGAAGAAGAAATTATCATCTCATAATTGGAATATTGTGATGCGTATTATTGTTCTAATCAAAGTGCATGATGTTAAAATCAATAAATTGTTGTAATCAATTCAATTTTTATTAAAATCAGTATAATTAATAACTATATCAAAAAACTTTAGGTACAATCATGTAGGTAATTGCGATATATACAATTATGATCAATGAAAAAATAAAAGGACATTGCAATATTGGAGAAATTGATATCGTGAACGTGATATTCAATGTTGAAATCAAGTAATCAATGCTGTCTTTAGAAATTTCATGATTGAAATTTAAAAACTGAGCCGTGTATGTGTTGTTGTAATCATTTCTTATTCTAGTCAAAATATTCATATTTATAACTGGATGTTTTCTACAAAATAATATATTTTACGAATAAGAGACTCAAACCATAATTGAAAGATCAAGGCCCAGTTGCATGAAGTACTGTTAACTTTGATCATACTATCAAATATATGATTTCATGTTTCTAGCCTTATTTTTTGACATCTAAATATACATGATGATATTTGCATGTATAATTTGATGACAACCGTCATACTAAAATTGAATTATTAACATGTTGACTGACAGCATGTTAATTATTTTAATGCAACTGGCCCCAGGTCATCTATAGGTCAAAATTATTCTTGTTACCATGATAAATATTGTTGCAAACACTGAATGAATGCTATCTACAAGAATTTGATTGCTTTAATCAAGAATTCATCATAATCAAGATTCGTTACTTTCTGATTAATTATATCGATCAAGAAATTTAGGAGTATTGTATTTTATGGTTAATGATTAGATTTATTAAATCCCTTTGTGAAGGGTCCTCAGAGAAGATGCATGTAGCTTCAGAGTAGAAGGATGATTGGGGAGAAAACAGGAATGAAATCTCCAAAACCATAAACTCTTCTTTTTGAGAAAAATCGATTCCAATAGAATCTTCTTGCAATTTATAATTGGAGTGTTTTCGCAGTTGAGTGCAAGTATGGACTTCAATACGATTGGATTTTTATTTATTTGATTGGGATTTTTAGCAGGTATTGACAACACGTCTGCTTGTTATAATGATCTATATAACTATAATTATTGTAGTCAAGAATTTCATAATGTAATCAAGAGATCTATTGTTGTAATCAATCCATTGATTGCCTTCAGTATGAAATATTGTTGTAATTGAAGAATTTGTATTGTAATCTAAGTATTTATGGTTGTAATCAAGCCATTCATTATTTCATTCGATTAAATATTGTTATGATCAAAAAAATTTAATAAGAGATATAATAAAAGTAATGTATGATACTCTTCTTTCTCTTATTAAATTAAATAGATTATGTAATAATACCAAATGAGTTGATCCATTGTTGTTATGAAAATCAACTAGTCAACGTTTATTATTGTAATCAATAAATATATTGTGAGAAAATATAACTTAAATTTTATTGTTATTGATTAAATCTGAAGTGTTCCGGAATAAAAATGTGGAATCAATATGATGTGACATCAAACAAATTGTCTCCAATTCAATTGTACATTTAACCCGATTTAAATCGGTTAAAAACTTTTAATACTGGAGAATTCTTGTTGATAAATTGAAGAGCACACAAAAAGTGAAGGAGTTAGCATATTAAAGTAGACAATTCCAGTGAATGATAAATAGACACACATTTTTACGAGGTGATAAGCAATGTTGAAATATAACTCTGTGTAGAAGCTTCACAAATCTGCATATCGATTGTGCTCGCTGTAAAATATGACTGTATAATATTTTATACAAATGTGACAATAGATTTTCTTTTTGTGGCATATATACTGGGTCAAAACGGCACATTTTAATCTGTGGAACAATATGCTACATTTCTACAACGAATATTAGAGAGGATAGAAGCACCAGCGAACTGCAATGCAGAGATGAGAATGTTTACGAGGGGGATGTGCGGATCATAATGCACCAAATGGTTGTTTACCACTCAGGAGCATTCTTACCGCACACAAAAGATCCATCTTCGAATAGAACATTAGTTTTTCATATCTCATCATTCATATTTTAACTCTTAAATAATATTTTGATGGCAGCTAAGTCATCATTGCATTCGCTAAAAATATTACCTCTGAGTTTCTTGATTACAACAATGGATTTGTGGATTGCGTTTTCAGTCGTTTTTTTGGCATTTTGTCATACAAGTCTGATAGGAATCTGTCATTGTACAATTTAAGATTCCTTTTCTTTGCTTGGTAAGGAAAAAGGCGCATCTAGATCGGCCGGGGCGAACTGGCGCGCAATATCAATTCGCTATTGCCATCACAAAAGGGCTTTTAAGATAATCTGCGAAGGTTTCTGTATTCCGTCTTGGTTTTTGGTTGTTCTGTAACGATGCAGAATGATACGGAGTAAACAATGGCAATGTTGAATGTTAGTATCGAGGTGAGTATGGATACACACGTACGTAGTGTCGAACTGTAGTTTTGTAGGAGACGTGACTTCCAATGCAATCTACCTAACGAACGTATGCTTTTCAGGCAAATTTAAACGTAACGTGCAATGCTTTCGATGCTACAAATCCTACAGAGACGAATTTAGGAGTTACCCACTTCCTGAAAAATAAGGAACTTTTAACAACATTCTAATTGAATGGGATCAATTACATAAAATTATATTCAATAATATAGTAATTGTTATAATTAGCGATACTATGGATCTTAGAGAGCAATTTTCGTGGAAAATCTCTACTACATCCCTGTATGGATGACAACTTGCAAAACAGAATATTCCAATGCAGAAACACAACCAGCAAAATATCTCTACTCTTATTATAAATTTAATTATATCAAATGAGAAACATTTACTTCTTCAGTATTATTATATTAATACAAATGTTGGTATTAACGTAAGCTCTAGTTTTATTCTACCGTGAGAAAAGCAAGCTCAGGTGCAGCGCAATTTAAAGATTTTTTTGTACGTAATAAGAAAGTGAAATATGGGACTAGGACAAGGAATGAACGGATTTTAGAAATAAAATACTGATTTTCTTCTTTTTATTGTTATAAATAACGTAGATGTTGCTGAGATAATTGTTATCTCGCTATTTGATGTATGACTGTTTTCAAAATTCATAAAATTATTTTCCATGAAAAACGGTTAAAAACTTTCAAAAAATATCCAACGTATCAGTTATATATTTAGTTTTTCCGGAAATGCTCTCTATTCCATGCCGATAAGTTCGGCGGTGTTTATAAATAGGTATATCATTGTGAATTCTGAATAAATTTTTCATCTACATTACAATTTCCATGTGATTTGGCTATTGATTTATCATTATAGAAGAATATATGAAAGCGAGATACAGCTAAACGAATTTACATCGTTGAATAGCTTTGGATGTGAAGAATATCAACCTTTATTCATACTAACAAAATTTATTACCGAGAGTATACTTTTATTGTGAATCAGTATTTTATTTTCTTGAGAATCGTCATTAAATTTGAACGATTTGACGCAGAACGAAACTATATTAAATTCGAAAGAGAGAAAAATATTTCAAAACACATTGATATACTGAAAATTTTCGACAGACGGTTTCATAGCATCAAACAATTATTCATAAGATATAAAATTATAGAACAATGGTACATGTAATAATCATTGAATACTATTTAATAAAATTTGCGTCTTCTTGCATGAAACTTTTTTAATCCGGCACTTGAATACCTCATTGGCCTTTTTTGGTCTTACTAAGTTTCCCCTCAAATTATGACGTGACACTTATACAGGGTGGTGACTCAAAGGACGCACCATAACGTTTTCAATGCTATTTTTGAAATGTTCAATGATTGGCTTCTCTAATTATTTTACATCAGAAGAGTGAAATAGTTTATTGTAGAGAGAAAAACTGACGTGAACATCACGTGACTTACTTGTACATCATTGAATATATATATATATATATATATATATATATATATATATATATATATATATATATATATATATATATATATATATATATATATATATATATATATATATATATATATATATATAATACGATATGATTTTGTGTTTGATCGTATATATATCATTGAATATGTATAATCAAACACAAAATCTATCGTTCCACAGTTAATCGTTTTGGGTTAGCCCTAAAGATTCTAAAAATCTGTCAATTAAAATGCGCTTTCAGCCAAGTCAGTTGCTATGGAAACAGTAGGCCATTATTTTTATACTACAACATTCCTAAATACCGATTTCCAAAATTCTACAACTACCAACAGATCTGAATTTATGCGCAAAATTAGAAAATAAATTCCTACTGAAGTGCACTTCCGATTCGGACTATTGTTATGAAAATAGTAGACAATCATTTAGAGGCTACAGCAGACTGAAATATCAAATTTCAATATTCTACACCTGGTCGTTTTGAATGTATGCGAAAAAATCCAAAAGGCAGTCAAGTAAAGTGCACTTCCGGCTATGTGGATCTCAATAAAAATGGGATATGAGCATCTAGACGGTGAAATCGTCCTGAATACTAGATTCTAACAATCTACGCATAATCGTTTTGGATTTATGCGGAAAATTCAAAAAATGTTTCGAATAAAGTGCTCTTCCGGCTTTGTCGATAGCAATCATAATGAAAGGTGTACAACTAGATATTATTAAAGTCACTGATCTGAATATAACACTGGATTGGGCTTAGGTCGCTGGAATGCGGCCCCAATTGAATGTCGCCATCTTGGCAAAAATGAGGTTCTGTGTTCAATTTGTGACATATGTTGGTGACAGTTCAGTATGGTGCTGGGACGCAATTTTTGAATCATGGTGTTCAAATGCATGTTCTGCGGAAATAAAGCCGATTCATTAAGAAATTTGACGCTGCACAAGTAAGTTATGATAGCAAATTTGAGTAATATATTAAATTTAATATAAAATATCTTGCTCACAAAATTAATCGCTGGACTGCAAATTTGTGCTTACTTAGGAACAATAAAATCTTGATTATTAAATGTATTATTATTCTCCTATCATGTGTAGTAGATATTTGAAATTATTAGTTTTGAATAGGCAATATTATCGCAGAAATGCACTTCATTTATTCATATAGGTAAATTCATAGTTTTAAATTTTAGGTAACAAAAATTTATAAAACTATTGAACGGATTAAATAATACTAAACTACAATGTTTAAAAAATAGTTGAGACACTGACACTAAAAAGTTCACAAATATTTTTAACTATTAATAAATATTTCAACTATTATAACAATTTTTAACTTTTGTTGATTATTAATGCATGTATTTTAATATATATTGAGAATGACTTCTTCATCTTACTTGCATTATACTTTGAATTTCATCGAGTGTCTTCTATAAGTGTTTTGAATTTGCCGCCGAATAGGAACACAAAGCCTCAATTTTACTGTCAAGGCCGCCGTTCAACCGGGGCCGCTTTCAGATGCCAGAATACGGTCTAAACCCAATCCAGTGTTATATAGAGATCAGTGATTAAAGTGCCCAATACAGAATATAAATATTCTACGACTGATTGTCTAGAGTTTATGCAGAAAATTTAAAAAGTCTGTCATGTAAAATGCACCTCCGGTTCAGCCGATTGGTACAAAAATGAAGATGACCATTGAGATGCTACAGCAATTTCAAATGCTAAATTTCAGTATCCTACGGCTGATCATTCTGGATTCATGCAGAAAATTGAAAAAAGTCTCAAGTGAAGTGCACTTCCGGTTTAGCCAATCGCAATCATAATGCAAGATGTACAATAAGATGTTATAGAAGTGCTTAATACGAGATATCAATATGCTATGGATAATCATTCTAGATTTATGCAAAAAATTCGAAAAAAGTTCCAAGTAAAGTGCACTTTTGGCTTGGCCGATTCATACAAAAATAGCAGATAACCATTCTTATACAACATCAAGTTCAAATACTAAATTTCAACATCCTACGGTTGATCATTCTGGATTTATGCGGAAAATTCAGAAAAAGTTGAGGTAATGTGCACTTCCGGTACAGGCGATTGCAACCATAATGCGAGGTGCAAATCAACACCTTATACCAGTCTTAAATATGAAATTTCTGCATAATACGTTCAATCAGTTTTGAGATTTGCGAGCTACGCACGTACGCACGCACGAACGCACGTACGAACGCACGAACATACGTACCGACATCAAGCCAAAAATAGTCAAAATGGATTCAGAGATTCTCAAAACGGATATTTCCATCAAAATCTCGATAGGTGAATTTTGTCGGTTTCACAATACTTACTTGTTACTTTGTACAAGTATGTAAAAATTTCTGAATTTTTTGACACTAATATTATCAATTTTACTCTACTAGGAACCAGTAAAATTACAGAAATGTTTTTGATAATTTCCTTAAATCAACAGTGCCATGAAATAAAAAACAAATGTACCCATTCCAAGTTATTGCTTATATCTGTTATCTGCTGCAATCAGCGTTTCATATCAAGCGTCTTGAATTAAAATGTATAATTTATAAGAAAAGTTAGATATGGTGAAATGGTTTTATGGTCAAAATAGTGCTCAACAAAATCAGCTTTCCTTAATTTCATTTTGAAATTTCATGGCACTGTTGATTTTAAGCAAATTAATTAATAATTAGGAAAGCCAATAATTGAAAATCTCAAAAATAACATTGAAAACGCTATGGTGCGTCTTTTGAGTCATAATCCTGTATATGTTTGTAGATAGTTGACAAAGCATTATATCTTGCATATAATGTTTTGATTGTACCAGCTTTTTGGATCGGATGTATGTTTGAGGCTACATGTATATATTGATTTGTATACACCGAGTGAATAAGCTTTTCATAATCATATTTTTCCAAAAGAAAATTCAAGAAAGGGAGACAATTATTTTCTTCTACTTCAATAATTTGATTTAAAGTGTTGCATATTCAGGTGATTGTGCAAAAGGTTTTGTTCATCTATTCTATGGGACCAGAATGCAAAATACTCCTCAACATATCGTAACCGTACAGTTTAGAGTAAGCTGATGCTTTTCTTTAAACTTTTTCATACAAAATTTGCAATAGAAGGAGAATTAGAAAGTAGAACCCATCTACTCATTTACGGTAACTTAAATTAAAAATGAAGGTCAAAAAATATTAAAAAAGCATAATAATATCAACAGAAGTCAGTTTAAAATAAATTATGTGTAAATGATTGGAAGTTGGAAAATAAAACTGGAAAATCAAAATTGACAAGAATGTCGACATTTGTTAAAAACATGTCTTCAATCAAATCCACAAAATATCTGAAATCTTTAACAATAAATTTGTTCATTTCAATATTGCTTTTATTGTACTGTGCATCTCATGATATATTTACTGATTGGAGCAATAGTTTAGTTTAGTTCAATGATGATTTTATTGTTTAAAATAACAATGCTGTTGATTTGAATTATGTATTGTTGATCGTCATTACACGCCTGTTTCGTATTCCAAATTTTGGACGAAAGCGTCACACAGTATTTTAAAAGCATAGCTTCGAGGTGTAACCTGTTAATGTTTTGTAATATATGTCAATATATTTCAAAAATCTCAAAACTCATCAAAATATATCTAATGTTTCTCAAATATTCTATTTATATCTGCAAGCTCGATTTCTATTATTTATTATGTATGATGAAATGACCGTAACTATATTATAATCAAATATTTATTGATGAATATCATAATATTCCGTGATTTTTATACGATAGGGCGGAGCCCCCTAGAATATGCAATAGTAGTATAGCAATAATTTCTTCGATTGAGATTATGTATCTGTTGATTGTAATAATAGGGCTATGAGTTTCAATGATGTCCAATTCATATCTATTAGAATTTTGTTGATTACTATAATGATCTGGTCAATTTTAATTATGCATTCGTTGGTTCCAACAATAATTCCGTTGATTCCGAAGATTTCTTGTGAATCTTCATGATGTATTAGTTGACAACAAACTACAATGACAAATTTGTTGACTACAACAATTGCATTAATAATTACAATGATGTGATCGTTGATTATGACAATAGGTCGATAAATTTCAATGGCATATTGTGAATATTCATAATGTATTCGTTGATTGAATCAATGCTGTGGTTAATTTCAACAGAAAAATTCTGATTTTTTCTTACTTGTACTAAATACAATATAAGGAAGTATTGTGAAACCGACAAAATTCACCTATCGAGATTTTGATGAAAATATCCGTTTTGAGCATCCCTGAATCCATTTTGACTATTTTTGGATTGATGTCGATACGTATGTACGTATGTACGTGTGTATGTGCGTAACTCGTAAATCTCAGAATTCGTCAAACGTGTTAATTATATTTGTATAGAAGACTGGTATAGGATCTAGGATCTTGATGTGCACCTCGCATTATGATTGAAATCGTTAGAACTGGAAGTGCACTTTACCTGATACTTTTTTTGAATTTTCCGCATAAATCTAGAATGATTAGCCGTAGGATACTGGAATTCAGTATTTGAAATTACTGTGGCATTCAAATGATCATCTCTTATTTTCGTCCTAATCGACTAAGCCGGAAGTGCACTTTATATTACAGACTTTTCGAATTGTTCCCATAAATTTAAAATAATCAGTCGCAGAATATTGAGATTTCGTATTAAGCGCTTTTATAGCATCTAGTTGTACACCTTGCATTATGATTATGATGGGGAGTGCAGTTTACTCGGAACATTTTTTAATTTTCCGCATGAATCCAAAACGATTGAACGTAGAATATCAGAGTTAAGTATTCAAGATGATAGTAATGTCTAGATGCTCATATCCTATTTTCATTGAGATCGACTATACTTGACGATCTTGGAATTTTGCGTATAAATTCAGAACTGTTAGGCGTAGAATCCTGGAAATCAGTATTTAGGAATGTTGTAGTATAAGAATGATGATATTGCTATTTCAATAGCAACCGTGGAATGATGTTTGATTATATATATCCAATGATGTACAAGTGAGTCACGTGATGTCCACGTCAGATTTTTTTTAATGTATTTATTGACTAAGACATTCATTGATCATTATAATGTGTTTGTTGATAACAACAATTCAATTCTCATAATATATTCGTTGATGATGACAATAATGCCGTGAATTTGAATGATGAAACATAGTTAATTGTTGACTGCATGATGTGTTTATTGATGAGAACAAAATTCTGTCAATTTCGTTGATTACAGCAAATCGCTTTCAATTTTATCGATGTATTGTTGATCTTTGAAAATTATATAAAAATGTCGTTTATAACGATGTATTATTCGTCAGTTTCAATTGTGCATTCGTTGATTACGATGAAAGTTATGTTATGATCAATGATCTTTCCTCGAAATATGATTACGAAAATAGGGCTGCCAATTCGAACAATATTTTCGTTAATTACAACAATACTTTAGCAATTTGAAGGATTTTTTCACTGTAAATATTGATTACAATAATAATACTATTAAATTCCAATAATAAGTCACTAGTCTTGTGATATATAGTGCCGTTTGCATTTTAATTTTCCATTTTGACACAAAAAACTTAACCTTGTAATACACAAAACTTAGATTTTATGTATGACACAGGGCATTTTCTTTTGCATCAAAATTGAGAGTCAAAGTGCAAAGCAAAATGCAGCATTTAATACACCGTGTTAAATGGTTCATGATTTTTATGATTTATCTGTTGACGGAACAGTTGTCATCAATTTTGACATTTTGTTGATATCTATATTTTATTTCTTGATTACATCAATTATTTTGTCAATTTTAAAAACAAATTGTTGATTACAACAATGGTAAAACTATTCTGATGTAAATTGTTAATTCTTATTTATTCATAGGTTAAAATAGTATTGGTATTGATTTCAATGATGTTTGCATCATTTGCGTGCATTTTCTATGAAATGTCACTCCAAATATGAGGTTTGTCTTTTTAGTTTTGCATATAGGCTACGTGCATAAAGTCTACTAGCGTCTCTAGCGGGCAATGGAGAACGATTGAACTCCATTTTATCATTGTTTCATACCTATAATTTTTTAAATGTACTAATATTATTCAATTCAACTGTGTGCGTATAATATAACTTGCATAGCATAAAAGGTACGTTGAAATTATTTATTTTGAGTATTTTTTTCTTTAATTATAACGTACCTATTATAGAGAAAGCGTCTTAATTCGTCGAAATTGACAGGATAACCTGTAATTATGACGCCGATGATCTTGCAGATCAGGTCTGTATTTTTCAAACACTGTATCCCTTTTACCGAGGAAGCATTTAAGAAAAGCGTGAAATTAGTTTTGCCATATTGAACATGTTGAAGAATATGTTACTGACAATATTAACAACAAAATTAATGCGAAGTGCATCCGACAATCTTCTATCACTGAAACATCGTACAAATTAGAGATAGAGGTAAATTCATGAATCCCAAATCGATGATGAATATTTCCAATTTCACAATTGAGTTACAAAAATATTTGTTTTATAGATTAATAATGAAAGACAGACAATACTTTATTTACCGCTTTGATTCACTTCACTCGTTTTTTTATGTTATAACTGGGTATATGAAATCTATGAAACTATATTTCACTTGAATCATCCTTAACACAACAGCCTGAAACAGAACAAACGTTTTTCCATATTTTATATGCAATTATTTTCACTTTTAAACTACAATGCTCAATGACAGCTCAATGACGTATTCTGAGAAATGGAGTTCGATGTTTACAATTGTGCTCACCATGAACGCTAGCATCGATATTTGTTCAAACTTCACCCCCTTGCATATAGCCTATAGAAATGGAAGAAAGTCGAATGATTCTGATGACTTTTTTTAGAAGTATTCTCTACGAATGTTAATGCATTTTTGCATTCGCTCGAACCAACTTTGAATGTTATTTCACTCGTTTGTTGGTACTGACAAAATTGCATTCATGAAGACGTCGATTATTTCTTCCGCCGACTGACGCCTTTGGCCACGCAATTCGTTACTATTTTTTGAAAAAAAAAAATAAAAATAATATTGTTGGGTCTGCGAACTATATATGCGAACTTGCATTGTCGCGATGGACAATGATTTGTTGATTTTTCGGGGCTCAGCAATTATTTTTGGCAAACTAACGGTTGTATTCCAATCGACAATAAAATTCTTTGATCTTGCAGAGGAATTTTTGCTTTATGACCTGCTCTTAATACAAATATCGCGATCATCTTTTTTGACACACTTCGAGAACAGATGACTTTTGTCAAATTTTCTTCAACTTGAATGTCCTTGACAGACGACTGACGTTTATCTTCGAATTTATATAAGTAAATCCACGATTGTCACCACTGACAATGTTGTAGACGTTTTTAGAGTGGCCTGCGTTTAATTCTTTGACACCAATTCTGTTCTTCAGTCAACAGATGAGATATCCAATGGGAGACTAGTTTCTTATAGACACATATGCATAAGGTCTTAAAAATCTACAATGAAGCCTCAATCTCACGATATATCGCATGTCGAACTTTGTTGATGAACTTGCGCACGGCATTGATGTTTTCCTGAGTGACTACTGTTTTTGGGTGACCTGTTCTTGACTCGTCGTTAATTTGTCCACGTTTGAACTATCCATACCATCAAGGAACTATCGACTGATGTGGTACTTCGTTACCGTAAACAGAAACTAATTAAAGGAGGAATATTTATTGAGATAAATTCCTTCAAAATTTGTATAAAATTATTGCGCGCAAAATTCTAATAACGTGGAGGTGGTTTTTTTCTTTATTTGATATTTGATTGGTAGCGCTTTCTGTGTGACAATATTCAAAACTAAAATAACAATCTTAGTAATACCGATGCTAGTGTTGATAGTTCGATCTTAAAAATAACCATAAATTGTTAATTGCCTGCTGATTATTCCTGACGTTACCTGGCGCACGTCTGGTGCTACCGCTTCGTTGAAACATATTGAAATTTGAAACGAATTGTGCTTATAAGTAAATGTGAATATATGCTAAAATAAAATTCTAGTTGAACTGCATTTATTACCGATAAGAGTGTGTCGTGTGTGAGTAAATAAAGACTCCAGCTGTTCATCACCAGTGTAGCTGAAACAACGTAAGGATCAAGCAACATTCAGTCAACAAAATGGTATTGTCTTTTATTCTATTCTATCGTTATTTGCAATATTGTGCTATTAGTTTTGATGATGTAATGTTGATCTTCATGTCGTATTCATTCATTCTTCAAAAGAAACTGAGTTTTCATTGTGTTTTCTCTTTGAAGCCTTAAAGATTTAGATTTCAATTTGTTTCCCCTATTGTTATTATGAAAACTCATCCATTGATAGAATATTCATGGTTCCCTCTTAGGACTAATTAGTTTTACTGCCAGCTCTTAATTCAGCAAATGGAATAAATATATATTGTACAAAATCGTCTCGACTACTAACTAACAGATAATTTGTAGCTCTGCGCTTTAGAACAGAAATAAAGCGGATAAAATTTTAAATCGACAGAAAAAGTAGAAAAAGTCTCATTGTGATAATTCTCTCGGGATACAATTTCACAAAATTTACATTTCCCGGAATTAGATTCCTGATACACAAAAGGAGACGGTTTTCATTTGAAAATGCGTTCATTTGTTAAGCTCCTGAAAAAGTTAGGAATATAGAGCCGTTGCTGACTATTTGCAGGTTTTTGTTTTGTTCTGAATGTCCAACGTGATGCGTAGACTTTAATTGAGTTTTGTATGGGTTAAGACTACGCGATAACTATCCAAAAAATTGCAGCTTACTTCTCACACACACTGATATGCAGCTTTCAAGTACAGTTAAAAGCTACTAATTAATTGAATCTTGCTGTATCTCATCTATTGAGATCCTAAAATTGATTAAAATCATTAAATCATAAATTAGCGCCCACGGCACATCTAATAATCTCATTAGATTAATTCTAGTTTAATCACATCTGAACGTTCTTGAATAGAGGCGCGGTATATAATCATATGATGGAAGTTTAATAATTCAATTAGGTTATAGTACGTGGAATTCCTTTCAACGGGTTATCGTTCCAATAATCAGTATACAAATTACCTGTCAGACTCGTAATTTAGGTGCAGTGGACAGGAAAAGTCAGATACAGACACTGCCCTAAAAATAGGGAGGTTCAACGGTTTTTCAATCTATTAGTTAATTAGTTTTCTTGGCTTGAAAAGCGAATATTAAAACTAGCTTGATGAAAGGATTCACATTAATATTGAGCTTGGAAAAAGATTTCATAATTAAAACCTGAAGTTAATAATTCGATAGCATTTCCCTAAATATGGACTACAATCTGAACCCCAAAAATACGATCAGGAAAGAATTAGTTCAAATAATTATTTCTTCAAGCTTCTGTCCAATAAAACTGGAATTTTTTTATAATGCTCGATTATATTGACTACTAATGATGCAAATGATTTTTTTTGTGGCCTCAAAATTACGTTCAGTTGCCTTTTAAACATTTTGTTCATTTAAACTGGAAATGGCAAAATACAGATATGCTGTTATGATCTATAGATTTTATTTACGTATCGACTGCAATTTGTACTAAAGTTCTTATTAGTGGCCTCAAAATTTTAATAGTATGTATTATTGCATATGTGCATAATTTAATGGCTCGTCGTCCTACAAATAAGATGGCAGGATTAAGACAATCATTGTATTGTTATGTCCCTTATCAGCTCACCATTGCATCACCCACTATCGAAAATTTTCGTAGATGGAAAAGTTGGGCGTCTCGTCAAAACGAAGCTACCCGTGAAGTTCAGATAGTAATCATTCAAAAAAAGAGGCGGTATACTGTGGACTAACATCCCCGGCTATGGTTTCTCAAAGCTTCCAGTCAGTTGCGTTTGTCCGCTTAACCGGCGTATGAAATGGAAGTCTATTCTGTTACAGTATGAATTATTTCTACTGTAGTTTCAAAATTACGTTGAGGACAAATAAATCCTTATAACTACTTCTTCAAACTTTTATTTTATGAAACTGAAGTAATTGATACAATCAAATTGTAATTTCACATATTTGTTTATATATTGAGTCCAGTTTTTCTTTAATTCCCTGGTTGAAGTTCTAAAATCTGGATCAGAAAAAAAGTCATTCAAATCGGATCAGATAGAATTTTAATAGTTATTTCTTTAATTTCTTTGTGTAATAAGACTGGAAGTGAAAATACAATCATGCAGTTATTTTTTGGAAAAAAATTAATATATCGGTTGAAGTTTTTACGTGCTTTTTTAGTTGAGGCTTCAAAATTACGCTCAGGAAAAAATAGATTCATATCGACGTGGAAACAATTTCAGTAATTACTCCTTCAAAGTTTTGGTACAATAAAAATAGAAGTAATGATATGATCAAATCGTTATTTCTTAAAATACTTGTCCATAAATCGAGTTATACATGAGAGAAAAAATTTATTGTGACCTTAAAATTATGTTTACGAAAATATAAGTAAAAGTAATTGCGTCCTCAAAGTTCCTATAAAAAAAAAATTGTGAATAACAATATAATCTATCTGTTGTAGAAATAATCTAATGCAACAGAAATGAATACAACAATAGGACTCATCGAGAGCAACAACATTTCTTCATGATTTCTTCCGAGTTCCCAATAGTTTTTAGGACTTTTATCCCCTCACAATTCAACGAGTCTCATGTACTTCTATAATGGAGTATTTCACTACTATCAAAATTTGAGAAACTTTCATAAACGTAAGAAAATGTGAGATAAATAAACGCTGTTAGCAACGAAAATAATATTGAATATTGCTTTGTTTTAATAAAAAGACGATATAATATTTATATGACGTCATGATGTCGCCCAAAAGCCGGTTTTGTTCCACAGACATGCGCATAGAAAGAAAAGAGCTTTAAGCTACTGGTAACTTTGGTTGAAAGAAGCGTGATTTTGACAAGTACATAAAGTGTACATTCCAAGTTATTGTTTATTGGGATAGATTTCTTGGTTTCTGCAAAAAAATGCAATGAATTAGTTGATAAAAATGATAAGATCCTGGATAAATCAACTCTCGGTAGATTGGTAGAATCTGCTTTCATGAAATACGGTTCCATACCAAAATAATAAAGAATTAACAAAACTGCACACAACAAACATACATCAAAATAAAATATGACTGACACGTGACAATAATCAAATAGTTATTTTTGTATTAAGTGTGCGAAGTGATTGTTTTTTTTGTTGCGCGTGAGAATGTCAATTTTAACCGAGACCGTAAGGTCGAGGCAACAAATTCATTCGAAAGTGCAACAAAATACAATCACTTCGCACACGAAATACAAACAATATTTTTTCGCCAAATGTCAAAAAATAATAGATCAACAATAATTAATGTTTTATTCAGTAAAATGTAGGAGAAAAATACAAACTATAATTAATTTGCAGTCACCTGGGTATTGTTACCAAAAGTATGCGCAATTGTTGTTTGATAAATGAAGAACTGTCAATAATTAATTTTTATATTTAAAAATAAGTAGTTTTGTGTACAAATTCATATTTCTTTTTTGTTAAATACCTGTTTGTTTCTATCCTTGTAGCATTACTAAAATGATTTATATTAGATTGAGTGTGCAAAAATATAATTAATTTTTTTACTTGTGAAAAAATAACGAACTTTGCGTATTCATAACAATACAAAAATATCATGTTTTTTTGACAGTTGGCGAAAAAATATAGATGATTCTAAACAAGCAAGACACTAACGCCATCTATTCTACTTTACGACAATATTCTCAGAATATTTGATGATAGGATAAAAAATTACATTGATTTTGAAAATTAATCTCATTTTCGTTTAAATTTTTATGCGCATAAATAAATATATAATATGAATGAAATTCAGGTATATTATATTTTGTAAAAGAATAAGACCACCGTTTGAGTGACACAATAGGCGTTTGGACGGAATGGAAAATTTTCGATTCTCAGAAAATTATTTCTCGAATATTACGAGGTTTTTTATTTACTTGTACAAAGTAACAACTAAGTACTGTGAGACCCATAAAATTCACCTATCGAGATTTTGATGGAAATATCCGTTTTGAGTATCCCTGAATCCATTTTGACTATTTTTGGCTTGATGTCGGTACGTATGTTCGTGCGTGCGTGCGTGCGTGCGTTCGTACGTGCGTAGCTCGCAAATCTCAAAACTGGTTGAACGTATAATGTTGAAATTTTGTATTCAAGACTGGTATAGGGTCTAGTTGTGCACCTCGCATTATGGTTCCAATCGTCTGTACCGGAAGTGCACTTTACTTGGAACTTTTTCGAATTTCTTTAATAAATCCAGAATGATCAACCGTAGGATGTTGAAATTTAGTATTTGAACTTGATGTTGTATCAATCAGAATGGTTATCTACTATTTTTGTAAGAATCGGCCAGGCCAGAAGTACACTTTACTCGAATTTTTTTTTGAATTTTTTGCATAAATATAGAATGATCCGCCATAGCATATTGAAATTTTGTATGATTAGATTCTATAACATCCTATTGTACATCTTGCATTATGATTGCGATCAGTTTAACCGGAAGTGTACTTTACTTGAGACTTTTTTTTAATTTTCCGCATAAATCCAGAATGATCAGCCGTAGGATACTGGAATTTGGCATTTGAAATTGCTGTAGCATCTAAATGGTCATCTTCTATTTTTGTAACAATTGACTGAGCCGGAAGTGCACTTTATATGAGTTTTTTTTTTTTTTTTGAATAGTGGGATACCCCAAAGTAGAATCCAGTAGCAGTAACAATGGAACATAATAAGTTATCAACTCCTTCAAATAAATTCTGGAAACAACCGATTAATAATTATCTCAAAAGTTCAAGCCTTTGCTAATAGTGATTTTGCAGGCAGTTTGGAATTAGCCCCGATAATTTATTTAGAATGCTTTCCAAATCGTAATTTTTCACTAAAAATAGAATTATTGTGGTTATGTTAATGTATTCCGAGACAAAATCTTGTCTACTCATACATAATGACAAAAATACTATAAGGTATTTAGAACTTATTGTTTATCTGAAATGTGAAACAGTAGCTGAGATGCATGACATAAATTAATTTAAAATTTAAGCACTTGATAGAAAACTATACTCGTTTTCTCTCAAATTATTACAAACCTCATACTTTCATCTAATATTTTAGAGAAAATTTATTTCACTTACCAAATTCAGTTTGAGTATATTTGTAGGTTATGTCAACTGTTCTATAAGAACAGAAGCTGTCAGAATCATAGCAATATTGTCAATTAAATTATTCATAAAAATTATCTCATATATTATTTGGTTATATATTAGCTACAACTTGTACTAAATTCCGTATTCGGAATCTCAAGATTAGGTCCACAGAAAAAACATTTCCAATTGGACATCAAAAAATTCAGTAATTACTTCTTCAAACTTGTTGTCCAATAAAACTTGAAGCATTCAACAATCGACTTGTAATTTTTAATAACATGAATTCATGTGTTCTTCAATTATCACAGAAATAATTGCTTGTAAAAAAATTAATTCAATTCGAACCGAGCAGTAACTCAATTTAGTGTTTCACAAGAATCAAGAAATAATCTTGATCTTGTCTTGATCTTATCTTGGAATCAAGACAAGACCAAGACAAAAAGTATTTTTCATTCCCCAAGACAAGACAAGAAATTACTATCAAGAATCAAGACTTCTTGTCAAGAAATCTTGATATCTTGATGATTGATTTTTCAAATCTGCGTACCTATTAATCTATTATTGAAATATTAAAATCTGCTGTGGCCATTACTGTTTTTACCCGGCAGTAAATTTCATGGCCAGTCTCATCACTGTTTAATGAATTTAGGAATGTCATACCAGCTTTCAAAGTGACATTTGTCATTGTCAAACTGACAGTTCAAAGTGACAGCGTCATTGTCAAAGTGACAGCGTCATTGTCAAAGTGACAGCGTCATTGTCGAAGTGATAGCGTCATTGTCAAAGTGACAGCGCCATTTTCGAAGTGACAGCTGTCATTATCAAAATGACAGCTGTCAGTGCTATGGTGACAGATGGCGACTATATGTTAGTCCTTACAATATAAGTATTTTTTAAAATGGCGAGTCTTTCTCTAGATTTTGTAGTTAAAAAAGCTTTTTGATCAAAAAACTCAAATATTGTGAAATTTTATAGTCAAAGATTCGTTCGGGTTCTCTAATTATTATACTTTTATACAGACAGACCGACCGATTTCATTCAAATTTATGTTTTTTGGGCTCAGTAGGATCTAAAATGTGAAAATTCATCAGAGTCTTGAACTATCAAAAAATTACAATTCTAATACTTTCCCTATTATATATAAGTGGGGGAAGTAAAAAGTATCTGACTATGATTACAACAAATATTTGATACATATCGAAAGCATAAGTCGTCAGTTTCCGGTGGTTTAAATCGTTCATGTTTATGGAGAAAAGAGTTGTATAGGTAGATTCCCCAATACTCTAAGAAAGTTGCTATCTCTTAGCAGCATTGCCATATTATATAACAAATAATAATTGCAAATACTGATCAAAACATGAGAATGACAGATTTTTCATCTATTTCAATTGGTGGCAATCTTGAAAAACGTTGCTAGAATCGATTCATAACATTACTGACATGGAGGATGAAGAGTAGACACTAACGCTAAACTGAGTGTTCGGATTGGATAAAGCAATAGAGAAAGGGGAGTCCCCCTATATGTCAAGATCAAGAAATATCAAGAATTCTTGAAACAAGACAAGAAATGCGTCGTCAAGAAATGGGCAAGACAAGAAGTTTTCATTTTCTTGTCTTGAAAATCAAACACCAAACTCAATTGCCCCTTTAAAATTATTGTCCAATAAAACTGGAAGATATGTAACAATCAAGCTGATATTTTTTACGATATTTATTCATACATCGGCTACAATTTTCACAAAATATCTTTTTAAAGCCTCAAAATTATGTTGAAACTTTTTCTTTCCGATCCCAGTCAGAAATAAATTTGCTGATGCTCAATACATCCCCAAATATTCAGCCCAATCAAACTTGAAATAATGTTACAATTAGGTTGTTATGTCATATACTAATACGTCATTAATAATTCACACAAATTTTCTTGGTCGTAGTTCCCCAAATACGTTCAGAAAAAAAATAAAATACATCTCTATATTTCCAGCACACAAGTACATCAACTGCTTAAAACAATTTATATGTTCCCTGCTCTGTACACAGCACTGCACCCTTGGTTATGTGTTCAATCTTCGCGATGAATAGTAATGATTGATTCAGCGGATGCATGCACAAAGCCCCTAATATCCAAGTAAACTGTGGAAGCCTCAGTGCATCGCTTCCGCCGTGTAAACGCGACTCGGAGCTAGCACCGCTTTTGATCAAGTGTTACAATGTTACGTCTTTCAATCGACAACGTTAATGTAATTTATAGAGTCCCTTTTGAGGAATATCTTGCTACTCCATCTAACAGATAACCGTTTCGGACACTAAAGATCGAGAACAGTAAGCAACTGAAGCGATTTCTTGCTTGATTTATTGGCTTTAATGAAAAAATAAAACCACTGCTGGGGTGATTTTGTGTACTCCATCATGGTATTAATATGACAGAAGTGATTTATGTGTAATGCAGAATGCGAGTTGGGGTGGTCTTATTTTAGTTATATTCATGGTTCTATTCAGGGACGGCCCAGAATAATTTCCAACAGTATTCTCATGGAGGGAATATTTCAGTACAACGAAAGTTCGGTTCTGTCTTACAATTTATATGAAACGTGATCGTTAAAATATGAACTCACATTGATGCTATGATCGCTCATGTTATATAGGAACTTGTTTATTTCCACTAAGTTGATGTATTGTATAAACGTGGAAAGCTACTAGATCAATTTGAATTTTAAATTTTCATTTTCTTTGCAGCAAAGTTTCCAGTGATAAGTTTTATCTGTAAATGTACTTGAAAATTTCTCGCGTTGAACGTTTGTTCAAATTGACCTAGTTTATGAGAAATAAAGTTGTGGAATTATTGCGAATATGTGCGAAGAAAAAAATTGGAAAGTCTCGTGGAGTCTTTTATATGATGTCTCATGCGCAATCCGAGTTATATTATCATAGCTATGGAGTAAAAAATATATTTTAACAATAGTTATTTGCTATCGACAGTAATATATACGTGTAATCGACGAAATAGTTTTTTGATCATTATCTTATTGTTGTAATCAACAATCTTTTGAGGTAATCAATTATCAAAACAATATTGATGTGAGCCCGAAGTTATTCTTATAATCAAGTGATCAATTGTCGAAATCTACAAATTATTGTTGCTAACAAGTAACAACATACCATATGTCACAAATATTTAATTAAATTCTTGAAAAATTTATATACATGACTGAAATATTCTCAAAAATCTAATAGTAGACTATATAAGTAAACTTTCAGGCAGAAAGGAAAGTGGTAAAAGATGGCAGCGAGCAATTAGGCGCGAAATTCGAATATTAAACTCAATGTTGCTATTTCTGTGAACTATGCATGAATTAATTGATCATAATAAATTTGTGACACATAATTGGAATCAAAAAATCATCTATTTATATATTGTATCAATTAATAAAGTCTTGTTGTTCGAAATTATCTATTGTTGTGATTATTTGAAATCACAAATTTTGGCTAACATTAATAAACTCATATGTTTATTAGCAAATTTTTGTTATAATTGATAAATTTACATTGTAATCAACAAAATTATCACTAAAATCAACTCACACATTGTTGGAAATAACAAAATTTTGTCACTCCACAAATATCTTTCTTGATGAACAAATATATGATCATTACAATCAATATATTGTCACAAATATGAAATATCTCAAGTCATTAGTTCACACTTATGTTTATGTGAGTTCGTTATATATTTTATAATTAATTGTAATTACGATCCAAGCTAGCATTTGCGAACAATCTAGAGAATGTTCGATTGTCAGGCATTTGAATGCTTGCTCATTGTAGCAAAATGTCATTGTTACGATTGGTCCGCTGGCTGATTGACGACATTTCGATTGTTGGAAAATGGTATATAAGTCTTCGTCCAGGAAGAATAATCAATCAATAAAGATGACAGTTATACTATTTTCACATTTCAATCAAATTTGTTATAATATCATTATTGTAATCAACTTGTACAATATTTTTATTATGATATTCTTGTTGTTTTCTAGGAATTTGTTGCTATGATAATTTTTATCAACAAATTCAAGTTGAATTCCATAAAGTGTTGTCATGAAATCAAATATCGTCTAGATAAATCGATATATCATTGAGAAAAATGATAGTATTTTTTTATAATCAATCAATATTCAGTCATATTGCAATGAAATGAAATATTATTGTTATCAAATCAAATATGTCTCTGTAATCAATATATTATTATTGAAGTTGATAAATTATTATTATAAACAATCAATTTATATTGCAATCAACAAAAAAAAATGGCTATCATAAGCTTGTATGTCATTCTTACTAACAACCTTTTGTTGTAATCAACTAATATAGTCTTATCATTGGCAAATTATTGTTGTAATCAACCAGTATCTCTATATGATTGATAAATAACTGATATGATCAAAAAATTATTATTATTCTGAACAATTTTTTGGACGGAGTTGGTATTGCGGTTCAATTTAGTAATATGCATTTCAAAACAACAAAATGTTGCCGTCCACTACTGCAATCATCAATTGTTTTTATCAACGGATTTGTTGGAATTTGCTGACATTCTGTAGAAATGTACTTATATTTTGGTTGAACTGTCAATTATTCATTTGAATCAACTAGTGCATTGTTAGCAACAAATTTTTGTTGTAATCAACTATCGTCAGCAAATAATTATTTTCTTCAAGAAACTATTATAATCAACAGCTAATAATGCATTGCAATTTACTAATTTTATGATTATTGTTGCCAAATGTCTCGTTTTTGGCGAAATGTCCCATTTTCAGCCCTTTCAGAACACGTCCCGCCAGCATTCCAAGCAAAACGCCTGAAACTCCGTTTTTAGCGCATTTTTTGGAAAAAAAGCACTATTATATCCACTTTGGCTATCTGGCTGGCTGGCTGGCTGGCTGGCGTGACGCTGAGTTCTCAGCAACTATACTATTTACAAACTTGAAACTGGTACTAAATAAAAGCTGCTGTTTCGTAGGTTTGCACAAATTGCTTTAATTCAAGCTCAGTGATTGTGGAAGATTGAATTATTCAATTACTTGTTTCAAGTGAAACAATGCCCATAGATATATATGACATTAGGGATATGGCAACTGAAATTTATTAAAGTAGATAAAAATTTAGTTACAACTTTCGCCGCGCGTGTCACTATTATTATGTACAGTTGTCTAATCTGTCCGGGATTCATTCAAAGACTTGTTTGACGCGAATTTGAAGCTTATTAGAATGAATTATTATTATTGGATGAAGATTTGTTTACTTTTGGTGTATTTTTTTTATATAGCTTTGATAAAGATCAAATTATCATTTTAAGGTACAGCACTTGACCTCCCGTCAGTCAATAACTGAACAATGAAGGTTAAAAGGTATTTTTGAGTTTGTACATGCATACATTATGTACCTATCAAATAGTCAACTTGAAACTAGTACTAAATGGAAGCTGCTGTTTCGTAAGTTTGCCCAAACTGTTTGATTTCAAGCTCAGTAATTGTGAGAGATGGTAATTTGCGAAGTCTCTGGAGTAACAAGCATTCATGAGCTGTCAAAAATGCGCTTTTATCATCTAAATGATTCTTCCATTTTTTTATAACACTTTCATTAGCTTCACTTGTATCTATTTAATGGAATCTTTGAACGTGAATTTCACCAACTTAGAAACGTCAGATTAAATTAAACCTTTGCATACTTCTCAAGGACTGATGACAATACAATAATCTATTAGGTTTGTCCCATTATCGTCATAAGTATCATCAGGAATGACGATTCGCTTTCGAAGAGGGAGCCTGAGAATATGATACCACATTCTGTAAGCGAGAAAAGCAAGCTCGATCAACAGTAGACCGCCGTGCGAGCGAAACGAGCTCGGTTAATGGTAAGCTGCCGTGCAAGCGAAGCAAGCTCGGTCAATGTTGATCCGTCGTGCGAGCGAAGCGAGTACAGTTAATTCTAATAACAAATAATTTTTTTCATAACAGGTAAAAAAAAAATAGAAAATAAATTATACTTCAAGAAAACTGAAAAACACGCTTTAATTGTAAACCGAACTTAAACGTAAAAAATAATTTTCAATATAAAAATAAAGTAATTGACGAGGAGATTAATGTTATTGTGAAAAAAGCGAGGGGGTCCATTGTAGCATATTTTCATACTAACTCTACTTTCAGGAATAACATTAATTTTCTCATCAATTATTTTATTTTTATATTGAAAATTATTTTTTACTTTTCAGTTTGGATTACAATTAAAGCGTGTTTTTCAGTCTTTTCAAACTATAATTCATTATTATCAAATAGCTAATTCAAAGCAATAGGTACATGATAAAGAAAAATTGGGTAAGCGGCAAAACCAAGCTCAAAATATACGATCTATAAAAAAATATTAATGTTTATATAACTTTAAATAATTTTTGCACGATTGAGCGTTTTCATGTGTTTATCGGCCTTCTATTCGAGATGGTATGTTGACTTTACAAGCAGACTGTGGTTACTATGGTTTTGCTGACTTACCGTCCATGGGCAAAGGAGGTAAGTGGAAAATTGTGGATTTTCACAGATTATTTCACTTATGTCAATTATACTGACAAATTCTGCATAGTTACAATGACATTTATAGTAATAATTTGCTTGCCAATGGGAATTTACCGCGGTAAAATCCCATTCGCAAGCGATTTCTCGCGATAAATTGCCTTTGCTATGGAGAAACAATACACAGTCCCAATATAGACAAACTATCAGTTCTCGGAAATGTCAAAATTTAATCGTTTTGGAAATGCATTTTATTACCAGTGGCACCTGGTTCTAAAGGGCACAAGGCCACGTTCCCACCCAACCTCCCAGGAAAAATGGAAAAATATATATTTCATTCACCATTCAGTGCATTATTTTATTTTTGCCTTACACTGTTGCACGATCCTAATATAAAGATGGTATCAAACATTTCATCCGTTTGCTCAAACAGTCAAACCTTCTTTCCGTGCCGCACCGAGTTGTGGACCTTCACAGGGAACAGTTTGAGATGTACCTACTGCGAGTTGATTCGGTTATCTTCGCAGCACACGATTATATGCTAGACTTGGGGCACCGAACAGCGTGTCTTTCAGTATTTTATTATATTCTATGACAATGTGTTTGTTCATTTGCTTTCATGATTCTCGTCGCATTTTGAATCCTAAGATGTAAAGTAACGTTTATTATTTGTTATTATCAATGATTGTGCCAGTGAAAGTTATTTGATGCTAAATAGTTCAAAATCATTTTCTTGTACTCCACCCTCCTTTAAAGCTCACGAGCCGCATTGTATCACTATAATCTGTGATTTTGAATCTATGGTACTTTTCCTAATTTTTGTTTATGTTTTTGACACCTTGCGTGATGCACAAGCTTGTATCTATTTTTAATTGTTTGACACTATAACTAATTTAATTCTACTTGTGATAATTTGTAATTTTTTGACAATGCGTGCACGCACGATTTTTTATTCGCACTTGGTCAACGTTTTCCATAGATGCAGGTTGTGGCATTTGACAAATGGAAAAAAAAAAATTTTTCCGCTATTTTAATAAACTCGACATCATATTTCAATGTACATTTTCAATTTTTCACAATATAAGTTCTTTTGTAAGTATTTCCGATGAAATTTAGCATAAATAATTAGTGATAAAAAATAATTAAATTGTAACGCTTCTGAAGATGGCTGAGGTACAGCCGAAACTGTAAAGTAGGGAAGAAATTAAAACAGCAATATTGACTGAATTCCTAGGACTTTTTACTCACTCAAATTCACTCATCCAGTCAGCTTCATCTATTTTATCCAAAAAATTGTAGTCATTTTTTCCAAGTCTCAGACCTACTTTTTAGCGCATTTTTTGGAAAAAAGCGCTATTATATTCACTTTGGCTGTCTGGCTGGCTGGCTGGCTGGCTGGCGTGACGCTGAGTTCTCAGCAACTATACTTTTTACAGACTTGAAACTGGTACTAAATAAAAGCTGCTATTTCATGGGTTTGCACAAATTGCTTCAATTCAAGCTCAGTGATTGTGGAAGATTCAATTATTCAATTACTTGTTTCAAGTGAAATAATGCCCATAGATATATATGACATTAGGGATATGGAAACTAAAATTTATTAAAGTAGATAAAAATTTAGTTACAACTTTCGCCGCGGGTGTCACTATTATTATGTACAGTTGTCAAATCTGTCCGGGATTTATTCAATGACTTGTTTGACGCGAATTTGAAGCTTTTTAGATTGAACTATTATTATTTGATGAAAATTTGTTTACTTCTGGTGTATTTTTTTATATAGCTTTGATAAAGATCAAATTATCATTTTGAGGTACAGCACTTGACCTCCCGTCAGTCAATAGCTAAACAATGAAGATTAAAAGGTATTTTTGAGTTTGTACATGCATAAATTATGTACCTATCAAATAGTCAGCTTGAAACTAGTACTAAATGGAAGCTGCTGTTTCGTTAGTTTGCCCAAACTGCTTGATTTCAAGCTCAGTAATTGTGAGAGATTGTGATTTGCGAAATCACTGAAGTAACAAGCATTCATGAGCTGTCAAAAATGCGCTTTCATCATCTAGATGATTCTTCCATTTTTTCCATCAAAGTCACGATATTCCAAAAACCAAATCGGGCAACAATACTTACGACTGTAATTAACAAAATGTTGTTGCCAGTAGATGTATTGTTACTATAATTGTTGTTTATAACATTTATCTAACTGTTATATCCACTGTCAGTGTAGTGATTGACCTAATCCATAATGTGATCAATAATCGCATTATTGTTATCAACAATGTTTTGTTGAAATTAGTGAATCATCACAAAATATAATACGGTCATCAACAAATTATTGTTGTAATCATCTATAATTCATTTCGATCAGGAACAATTCAAGAGCTCTTATGCAACTACGATTTAAGTGTTTTGTCTTGTCCTCAACTTATTCGTAATTGTGAACAATTCATTTATTGTTATTACCAACAAATTATCTGCTCTGCCAATAAAGTATGGTTACATTATTGTATTGTGCTCAACGATGTAATCAACAATTATCTCATTGTAATAAGCAAATAACTGTTGTGATCAATATAAAATGTTTGATCAAAAATTTGAGTGCTTAATCAGCTTATTCCATTTTATAATCAACGTATCATTGTTGTAATCAACGTTTATTGTTGTTAACAATATCATTATAATAAACTAATTTATTGTTTTTGTCAATGAATCATCATTATTATCACTTCCATTTGATACAAAGATACTTCAGAGATTTTGTGCGTGAGGAATGACTCCTGGAATGTGTTCCGGACGCTTTTCAGCAGCGCCTAGACCGAATAAATATTGTTTATTTGATAGGAAGTATATATTTCACTTAGTATCTATATTATGAGATACGATTTGGTAGTTCATTATCCTCAAAGTATTTTAGTATTGCCAAGAGAACTACCGTTTGTCACGCACCTTGTAATGAATTGGAATTTCGTTGGATGATCTGATAAATGTATTTGATATGCTAAATTTTATTTTCCCTGTCTTCAACTGTAGTTTGTTGATTATCGCCCTAATAAATCAATTAATTTATAGCTGAAGGTGCAGTTTTAACAAAGAACCTATTAGAATTATTATAAAACATTGATTTGTGATTGACATTCATGTTAATGGCTTTAAGGTCAAGATATTTTCGGCTCGTCCAATATGTTTAAAACCCTGACAAATTCACAATTTATATCATTCTAAGATGTCGAGATGTGTCACTGAACATTTAAGGACGTCAGAGGAAAAAACCTGCGAAAAAAGGTAATATTGATCCTGGTCCATCTTGACATATGACATGAAAAATCTCTTTTATCATATATCTCCGCCAGAATTCCAGTAATCAAGTCAACTCCTAGCTTTTGGATAACTTTTAGGTATTGGTTTTGACGGTGACTCTCTCTCTGTGAAGTCCGTCTTAATTAAAAACAAATTTGAAATTAATTAAGAGCACTTTACGGCAGTCTCAATAAAGAGAGAGATGAAGACAAGGATGGGATACATGATGGGAATTAATTAATAGAAGCAGATGCAGTTTTGCATCAGTTCGCGTATAATCAACCTAACTTTCAGCCTTTCAGCCAACTATCAACAGAAGTTGCAACCCTGCTTTGAAGGAATGGAGGCGAAGTTTTCGATGTACCGATTGTGTAGTCGACTGTCAAATATTTTTGTGCCTGAGTTATTGACGCGTAACTAATCTCATAATTAATTATTCCAGAAATATAATCACTGAATCAAAAATGACAAAAATGAATAGAGGAAATTTTTGTTTAGGCTTTTTTTCGTTATAAATCAGCTTACGACCAAACCAGTAGTCCTCGATCGACCAAATTGGTACAAATATTAAGAATCAATGAACCTATACACAAAATGAAAAAAAACATGAATTATTGATGGATAAACTAGTTTTATAGTAAGACTTGACAATTGAAATACTTCCTCGTAAACAAATATCCAATTCATCACCAAACCACTGACCGTGAATCAATCTGACATAATGAAAATATGAAAAAAATAATTGTGGAGTAAAATTTGATTATCAGTTTTTGTTCATGAATTATTGGAAATTATTAGTTTGATTATTGGATCAATCAAATTTTTTGTGAATGTCGAGCAAAAATAAGTTAATGGTCAAATGAAATTCAACTGTCAACCAAATTGTGTTCATGAATAATTGACATGTGAGCTATCCGAAACGTAAACAGGCATAAATATTTCAGTCAGAAATAAAAATCTGTCTTCCTTCAGCCGTGTTGCTTGTTGATTAATTTTTCAAAGTTCCCAAACTTTGGATTGACATGTTGACAATTTGTCAATACTTCGCAACTTAATCCAACTTGGCGGGCAGAGTCAGCTGTTGCTCGTGTTTGAATTTTGGTATCGCCTGTGAATTAATAAACGAATATCTCAACAGGAATTTTAATTTCGTATTTCATTTATTTCCTTCATTCACCCTTCAAATTGATTCTGCCGGAAATTAAGTTACTCCATTTCCTGAAGGAGAACTCCGAATTCATTAAATACATCTGACAATGAGAACTGAATGACTCTTCTTGAAATGAATACAAAAGAGGGAAAAATAGAATCACGAGGCATGTAGCGAGCTCGCGAATAATTCGGGTGCATTTTACAAAGCTGATAGACGTGTAAGAATTCCAAGTAATGGAAAAGTTCCTCAATGACGTCTATATCGATCAGAATTCAGAAAATTTTCTTTCCTTTGGAACGCACTGGGCACAAAGACACGGAGGTATATATAACAAAATAACTTATCAAAATTCCATCAGGTTCAAGTCCTTCAAGAATCCAACACTTTGAATATATTGTCGAGGTGGAAAACCTCTCAGCGGAGATATTTGTGGAGAAAAATTCAAAAGTGTTTTCTCTGAAGATGCCAGAACGCTTGACCATATAAACAACCAGATGAAAAAGAGTGAAGCTTCTTAAAATATAATCAATTATTGACCACTCCAAAGCACATGAGCATACTCCACATTTTGTTCTATCCCCCTTTTTAGCTCCCTTCATCACCTAAAAATACATATCTGCCGATTTTGAGCCCTGTGTGATTCAATACAACGTTGGGATTGATTTGTCTCATCTGAATCTTCGCAATAAACTTTATTGCTTCGGAAAAAGAGTAAAACAAGTCTGAGATTCACTTCAATCATGATCCGTTCGCATTCTTGAAAAATGCAACGATTTGGTTTACGATTCAAATATTTTAAATGCGATTCAGTTGAATATCGGATATTTCAGATGGCATACTGACTTGAAAACACGATGAAATTGGAAATGTCTGTATAATCAATGTTTGTATCCATTTCAAATGTTCTATTCTGCAAAATTGAAAGAAATTTAGAAATTTTCATTGTTATCCTTTGGAATTTAAATGTGCATGGATACATTTTCTAATTTGCACTACCTATTCAATATTCAGTGTTCAAACTAATAATCCTTAATTATAGTTTATAATGGGGTGAAAATCTTGCAACGAAGTATAATATTTAATCCCTAATGTATTCCTAAAGGTAAGGGTCTGACCTCTGTAACACAAAATTATCCATGTGGCTTGTCCTAAACAAAGTCCTTAGCACGACAAAGTTTGTATGTTTTATTCCCTTCAAGAACAGTTCTCAAAACTGTACATAAATTGTGCAACTACTCTCAAGTAACTACCCTGTCATTCTGTATCAGAACTGTGCATTTTAAATATTCTGATAGTGTTACTGTCACTAGAATAAAGTTTATTTTAGGATATGTAGAAGACAGCTGAAGTGGATATGGAAAACTTGATGAAAAAGTGCTTGTTAAATATGCGATGTTACTTAACTCGTAATTCAAACCAATACTGGCACTCAAGTGTCATCTGATATTATTTTATATTTGGAACAGACTGATAAAACACATTTTTGATCTGCTACGCCCCATTGCTCATATCTAAAATAACTATAAACTTATGTCATGAAAAATATAATTTTAAAGCAAAATTATAGGGGACATTGAGTTTGCCTAGTTTAGCACTTCTCTAACTTGTTACGCTACACAACTCGTATTCCAATATCAAACCAGTACTTAAATGGGAGCTCATATATCATTTTGCGGCCAAATTCAAGGAACAACTGAGTTTGTTGTGTAAAAATCGATGCAAGAAACTATTCCATCACTGCCTCGAATTGCCACATTGCCATGCGAAACATCAGAAAAACGGGTGGCCAACGCAATTGAGTATATGGCGCCAAGGACATGGTGACGTCTGATGGAATTTCTGGAAATAACTAGAACTAAACTCTAAGCGAGGTTATATAAACTTGGACTAGGTCTAGTTGATTATGATTATTGGTAGTCCAGACACAAAGCGAGTAAGATTAAGAATAAATAGCGAATTATTCGAAATAAATAAGGAGTAGTGAAAATATATAGCAGTTAGTGTTACTGTTTGCTATACGTTTGAATGAACTTTTTTCACCTCTCACCGTTTAAAATATATTTGCTGTCAAGAATCGACTCCAATCAGAAATAAATTTACTGATGTTTGACTTTTCAGTGTTTATATCTCTTGAACGGTTGGTCGTAGCAAAAATTAGCCTTTATACACAGGGTGCAAAATACGTGGTGGGGGTGACTACATCGACTGCAGCGTGAGTAGTGGACAAAATAAGCATTATTATGGGCTGATATTATATGAACAGTATTATAAAAAAATGGACCATCATAGTTTTGGTGTCGTTAATTGCAAAAATACAAGCAGAAACATCAGTGAATGTAAATTTTATCCTTTCCCAACCACGAATTGAAAGTTTGAACGTAGAAAAAAATGGATTCTTGAAATGAAAAGCAAAAATTGAATAATACGTAGCTCAACTTCAAGGGCTGTTTGACAAATTGTATTATATAATATATTTTGCCTTGCATTTTGACTCTCCATTTTGATGCAAAGCAAAATTAATCTTGTGATACACAAAATTTTGTGCAGTGCGCTCTGATTTCATGTTACCTTTCCTTTCGCTTCAAAATAGAGAGTCAAAATGCAAAACTCAATGTAGAATTCGATGAACCGTGTCAAACGGCCTTAATATTTATCAACCATTTATCTACAAAAAAAAATTCAGTTCTCCCAAATACAGAATTTAAAAAATACTTAATGCAATTCAATTTGCGTACAACGATGTTTCATAAGGAACCAGAGTAACTGATGTTTGCCTTAATAACTTGCATGTTATCAAATGACTTATGCCAGAAAAACATTATTCTTTCACATCTCTGACATGTTCTGCTGTTACCAGTAGCTTTCCCTTCTGCATTGTCTGAGGTTGAAGTAAGATAACTATGATCATATTGGCCCGTAGTCAGAACGGGGTCTCAAACCCAGGTCTGAGTCTATCTAATATATAACCATGACGACGTTCAAAAATCGATAAGGTTATAACACCGTTTTGACATGTTGTCATGGTTATTGGTTATGCATAAGCCAGACTTAGAACCGGGTTTAAAACCGTGTCCTGACTACGGGCTATTATGCCTGAAAATTGATAAAACTCTTCCAATAAACTATATCATTATTCAGTATCATATATTACTCACTTTTACAGTTCCAGAAATTTTTAGATCAATTTTGAATATTCTTCTGGTACTCTGTCAATTTTTGACGTATAACCTAATCTATGCAAAATGATATACATTACAGGCTTGAAAACATTTTTGATACCTTCTTCTTCAAAACAATAGTAGTTAATTCATCAGTTCTTCGATTTCGATAGCTTTCAAAATTTACTGACTCCTCAAAGAAAATTTATTCATTTACATTCACAAATATCAATGATGTTACATACTAACAAGCCCGGAAAAATGTGCGTTATAGAGGCATTGTCAGCACGCACCCAGCGTTAACAAAATTAAAGTTATTTGAATTCACTATAAATCTGTATCGATACTTTTTTCTATCTCTTACCGTTGAAGAGATTTTTGCTGTCAAAAATCGACTTCAATATCAGAAAATAGTTTCACTGCCAATTTCCGCCAATTACCAATTTTGTTATGTATGTAATGTCTGAAATATTCAGTATACAATAAAAACCTCATGAATAAAATTTGTAGAGCATTAAATTCCTCATAAAATACAGCTACAATTAATATTTTATCTCAAATAGTTCAGAAGTTTTTTCTAAAAAACTGCCATGATCGCATATGGGATCAAATGTGATATTAAATCGTTAAAAAGTTGTCTCCAATGACTTGAGAAGACCTATAGAAACATAAGGTAGCATTCAGATTTCAAGATTTATTCTCAATAATATTTGTCTCAAATTCATGAATCTATTCTCAAAAATTTAACCCGACTTTTCAGCACTCATATCTCCCAAACGATTGATCCTAGCAAAAATTTAGTTGGATACAAAATTTGAGCAAATTAAATTTACCATAAGTTTGTCCGAATAAATTTTTTCTTTATCAGTTACTGTTCAAGAGATATTTGCTGCTAAAAATCGACTTCAATCAAAATAAAACTTTCTGATATTTGGTGCTTATATCTGTTGAACTGTTGGTCGTAGCGAAAACTTGGCCTCATACAAAATTAATGTTAATCAAATTTGCTGTAAGCTTGTATCAATACATTTTTTTTATCTCTTACCCCTCAAGAGATATCTACTGTCAAAATCGACCACAATTAGGAATAAATGTTTTTTAATGTCTGACATATCTTCTGAACGGTTGGTCTCAGCAAAACCTCGCTCCAATAAAAAATGAAAGCTGATTAAATTCACCATAAGTTGATCCCAAAACATTTTTATTTATCTCTTACTATTTAAAAGATATTTACTATCAAAAATCGACTTCAATCAAAAAAATATTTTTTAATGTACTACATTATTGCTTATATCTCTTGAATGGTAGGTCGTAACAAAAATTTGCCTTCAAACAAAATTAAAGCCAATTGAATTCACTATAAGTTTATTACAATATATTTCTTCTTTACCTCTTATTATTCAGAAGATATTTGCTGTTAAAAGTCAACTTCACTTCAGGAAAACGTTTTACAATAAACTTTGTAAACTTTTGGAATAGTAGGTTGTGTCTACTTTCATCATTCTAAAAGTAAGTTAAAAAAATAATCATTATGAATTCAGAAAAGTTGGCTATTTAATCACTTCTTCAATCCAGTATGCAACGTAAATTGTTTACCAATTTTTAATTCATGCTATAATAATATCCTATTTAATCAAGTTGAGAAAAATTCTGAAGAATTATACAAAATGATGAAAAAGCTTATTCACAGAAATAGTAACTTATTGCGAAAACTATTGATAAAAATTCAATTATATTTGTATGTATCGCATTGACAAATAAAATGAAGATATAACTTGGGACTTTAGTAGTCAGAGACATCTATTGAAATATAAAGCAACTACATTTGTTTCGAAATTGAATCCTACAATGTTTGCACTTTCATTGTATATTGCTTTATGGGTCATAATTTTAGAATGACGAGAAAAATTAATTCTTTGAAATAGCTGAGCAACAATTGGAGTATCACAAATTATTTGCTCGTATGTTTATCATGTAGATCTCGTCTATTCGATGAAATTTATCAGAATATTTCGAAACTGAGATGTCAAAAGTGACATCCAAGAAAATACTTTTGTTTCAAAATTTATTACTCGTCATGGAAACTGATTCTAATGTTTGAAAATAAAAGCTGTGTATGACAACTCAATTTTAAACAGAAATAGTGCAAACGGGAAAATATTCATTATAATACAATGAATAGTGAATAATTTGAGATATATATTAATGATGTTATTAGGTTTTTGGGTAATTGTAAAATATAAATTCGACTTGCTATAGACAGTTTTCATTTTGCAAGTTATAATGTCAAGTCTTCTCAATGCGAATTATTATTTTATGGATCACAATTTTGCAGCATCAAAGCAAATAAAATTTGAATGTATTACAAATTATTTGCTTATGTGTTTATTATATTTGAATATTCACCAAATTCATATAAATTCAGCACATTTGATAAGATTCATTAAAATATCCACGAAATTTTAAAAATTCTCTTTGCAATTTATATATTTCTTGAAATTTTAAAGTAGATATTTCAAGAATATGGCATATCTATACCGAATCTCTCGTGTGAATATTGCACGGTGGATCACTTGCTCGTCCCCATATTCATATCAGTTTACAGTTCCATTTTCTATTCTGTTAAGGTATAAACTCTATAAGTATAGGGTATACTTTGAAACTGAGCCCTGAGCGCGTGAGAACAGCCATCTGGGACTCTCACACAACTCCACACAGTTTTTAAATTCAATGAATAATAATTCAAGTCTTGATAAAACTTCACAATAACTTCGTAATTAATTTGAAAAAGGCCTTTGTTTTGGAACGCGCGGTAGAAGAAAACCGTTATCGGCTACACAAAGTAATTTATTTACTTGTCCGGTGGATTTACACTCTGACCATACCGGAAAAATGCTGGAGCTGGTATCTAGATTAATTGCGTCTGCGGGAGATGCCGCCCATTGGGGTACTTGTCAAAGGTTACATGCGACAGAAATGTCCATCACATTGGAAATCCAACAGTTAATTTATCGTTTTTGAACAAAAAGAAAATGCACGTTAGCCTTTCTTCAATAAAAAAATTGATTCATGCAATTAATATTCCATCAACATTTAATTGATGACAACAATAAAAATACTAAGTACAACAAAAATTTCTACTTAAATTAATATTTCCAGTATATTTGAGTTTTAGACTGTGAAATTTTGGCTGCATTGTTTGGAAGCACACTAACCAATCGTATAATTTGGCCCACAGATGTGATGAGCAACATTGTCGTGTAAACTAATGTAAACTAGCAAATATCATCTCATGGTAGAGGAGCAGACACAATCATTGATTTGAGGCGTTCCTCGGCTCGTGGTATTCAGTTCACTTCGCCGCTTCTCCGCACTATTCATGTGTTCGGTTAGTTTGCATACTCATTCACCTGCTTCTAGGGGAATTTACAGCGAACTGCATGAGCGAACATTGAGTATATGAACATGGGTGTCAACTGTCAACCAACGCACGCTGAGATTCTAACATACTGCTTCAACACTAATATTATGTTTGAGGGAATATGCTTATATACGTATGATCATGCTGAGATATAGCCAACATGAAGATGAAGTTTCATAAGAACATATCTATATTAGATGGAACAGCTTTTCAGGGCATGTCACTCAAATTTTGATGCAATATTCAAAATAGCACGTTTCAATTGCGATAAGACCATTAATAACAACAATAATGCAATCACGAAGAGTGAGTTGATTTTATCAACAGAACTGTTGATTACAACAATAAAATTAAGACTACAGCAGTGAAATAGCTGAGCACAATGACAAAATTGTTTATTATAACATGGAAATTACTGCTTGAATAAATGAAGTTTCAATTGCAAGAATATAACTATTTTATTTCAACAGTAATTTTCCTGATTAAACTGATAAGAACTGAGCGTGCAATGATAAAAATTTATCAGAATAATGGAATTGTTAACTTGATAAGAAAAGTACAATTTATAATTAATAAACAATATTAAACTCATTTACAAATTGTTGATAATCATATAATAGAACTTTTGAATATAAAATGAAATACTAATCAAAAATTCAGCTGCCCCATTAAAACGATTGAATAGTTGACTACAATAAATATATTGACATTCAGAACAATCAAATTGTCAAATACAAAAAAGAAATATTGTCACTAATAAGTGACTGATCATAACAATTTGATAGTTTATTATAACTGTATTGCTGATTGAAATAACTATAACAACGACGGTATCATTATAGCAACAATGAGATTGTTGAGGACAACATAAAATTATCAAACAATTTAATTATTCATAGCTACTTTATTGTTCATCACAACTATATTTTGATTACCATCAGTATATTTTTGATAACAAATAAATTGTTGACTACAACCTGCATATAGTTGATTAGCAGTACATTGTTGATTACAATGACTACAACGTTGAAATTAACAATCATATTGTGAAATATATTTGTTTATCGAACAACAAATATATTAAAAATAGATCTATTCCTGGGTCCTCCAATTTTACGAACAATAAATAGTCGATTACAAGAGATTGGGAAATGATATTGATATTGAAAACAGCAATATTGTTTACTATAGCAGCTTTTATCTGCCTTCATTATATTATTGGATAAAACATAAATTTGTTGTCAACTAAGCAAATAATTGACAGCAATTTTATTCCTCTTAACAACTATATCATCGATTACAAGTATATTGTGAATTACAATTATATTGTAGACTATAAGTTTATTGACAATCACAACTATAATTTTGATTGTAAAAAATTTGCTGAACACAGCTATGTTTATGACCAAAACAATTATTTTGTTAATTATAGCAGATATTCTATTGATTACAACTATATTTTACGTCAAAGAAGTTAGCATCCCCACTTTGCGCAAAATGAAAAAAAAGTAGCCCATAATTTATGACTAATAAGTACCCGAAAAATTAGAATTTGTACCTACGCACTTTGGCCATAAAATCAATTTGAAATGTGGGGGTGCCAACTTGAGCAAAAGTTGGCACCCCCACATCGGCCAATCGAAAAAAAAGTCTGCTCACTAGAAAAAACTAATTTAGGACTAATTAGTACACAATAGGATTTTTTGAAAAAAAAATTAGTTGCATAACCAATTGATTTTTTTGCAATTGCGCTACGTGAAATTCGGAACAAGATTTGAAAAATAATTTCAGGACGAGTAAAAGTTTGGAAATCTCAATCTCAAAGTCAAAACTAATCAATAATTACAAAATTTTTGCTATAAAACAATTATTTATGTTGAAAATCAATTATTTTGAAATTGCGCTGCGCGGAATATGAGCTCTGCATTATAACCAAATAATTTGAGAGTAAGGGAAACTTGAGAAACTTGATTTAGAATTGGGGAGTAATTTGTACGTGGATTTTGTTATAAACAAATTATTTTTGCTGGGAATCAATTATTTTCGAATTGCGCTGCGCAAAGTTGAAAGCAATTTCAGGCAAACTATTTGAGAAGAAAGGAGACTAGAGAAAACTCAAATTTGAATCAAGGACTAATTTGTACCCACAAAGATTATGTTATAAACAAATTATTCATGTTGAAAATCAATTATTTTCGAATTGCGCTGCGCGAAGTTCAGAAGCAATTGTAAATAAACAATTTAAGAGTAGGAGAAACTTGAATAACTTCATTTAGAATTAAGGACTAATTTTTACCCATGTAGATTTTGTTATAAACTAATTATTCTTGTTAAAAATCAAATATTCTAGAATTGCGCGAACCAAAGCTGAAAGCAATTTCAAGCAAACAATTTAAGAATGAAGAAGAGTTGAAAAAACCTGAATTTGAATTGGGGACTAACTTAAATTTGTACCCACGAAGATTTGATCAATCAAATTCTTTATATTGAAAATCAATTATTTCCGAATTGCGCTCCGCAAAGTTCAAAAACAAATATAAGCAAACAATTTAATAGTGGGAGAAACTTGTAAAATCTCATTTATTGATATTGAGAATTTGATTTTCAACATGAATAATTTGTTTATGAGAATATCTTTGTGGGTACAAATTAGTCCTTAATTCAAATTTGAGTTTTCCCAAGTCTCCTTTCTTCTCAAATAGTTTCCCTAAAATTGCTCCCAACTTTGCGCGAAGCAATTCGAGAATAATTTATTTCCAGCAAAAATAATTTGTCCATAATAAAATCTTCGTGGATACAGGTTAGTCCTTGATTCAAATTTGAGTTTTCTCAAGTCTCCTCTCTTCTCAAATAGTTTGCCTAAAATTGCTTGCAACTTTGCGCAGCGCAATTCGGAATTAATTGATTTCCAGCAAAAATAATTTGTTTATAACAAAATCTACGTGAGTACAAATTAATCCTTAATTCCAGATCAAGTTTTTCAAGTTTCCCCTACGCTCAAATTATTTGGTTATATAATGGCTTGGATTCCGCTCAGCGCAATTTCAAAATAATTGATTTTCAACATAAATAAATTTTTTATACCAAAAATTTTGCAATTATTAATTAGTTTTGACTTTGAGATTGAGATTTCCAAACTTTTTCCCGTCCTGAAATTATTTTTCAAATCTTGTTCCGAATTTCACGTAGCGCAATTGCAAAAAAAATCAATTTGTTATACAAATAATTTTTTTTTTCAAAAAATCCTATTGGGTACAAATTAGTCCTAAATTAGTTCTCTCTAGTGAGCTGACATTTTTTTGATTGGCTTATGCTTAAGTTGGCACCCCCACTTTTCAAATTGATTTATGGTCAAAGTGCGTTAGTACAAATTCTAATTATCTGGGTACAAATTAGTCCTTCATTAGTCCTAAATTATAGGCTACTTTTTTTCTATTTTGCGCAAAGTGGGGGGTACTAACTTTTTTGACGTCTATATTTTTGATCAAGAGTACATTGTTGATTACATCAACTATATTGTGGATTATGTTAACTATAATGTTAATAGCAATAAATATATTGTTAAACACAATAATAAATTTGTTTGCCAAATGATCAAATGTTTGATTATGATAATAAATTTTTTGATAACAAAACTATTTTTCGAACACAATAATAAAATAACTAAAAATAGATGAATAATAATAGTTCTCAAATAAAATCTGAGCAATGAAATTGCATTTACAAGCAATAACTGTTGAATTGAACAAACAAAATCCTCACAAACCACAAAGAGAATTGATTATAATAATTATTGATTGATTAAAACCAATGAATCTTTCGAATCATAGAAGAGTTCTTGCAAACAACAATAAATTTGAATCAGTATCAAAATCATCAAGCAAAACTTAACTTTGACAATTTCATCGATAACTACTCTAAGATTAATAGTTACAACAATGAGATCGTTGATTATGGCGATGAAATTTTCATAAATGGCAAACATTCCATTTCAATAATTCAATAGTTGACTACAACTACAATAATTTGATTATAACAGCTATATTGTTGATTACAACAATTATATTGATATTTGAATCATCAAAATCTTCGTTAACAATAATTGTAATATCATTGTTCAACTATAATTTTTTAATTGAGTATAAGTAAAATAGTTCATTGCGATATCAAATTATTGAATGAATGAATATGTTTTATTGGGTATAAGCTATGTATTATTTCAAAAAAAGATGACAATATACATGTCGTTATTATCAATTTCAAAATGAGTTCTGAAAAGCTCCATTTGCAATAATTGAATTGGTTATAGCAAATTGATGGCAGTTTTTCAACAATAAATTTGTTGATTGAAAAAGCAGGATTCTTGATAATCACAATTTGGTTTAATACTGATAGGATCAATAATATGAGAATATCAGCATTGGAGCTTCAAAAAATATGTTGAATTGTTGATATTCATCATAAAATTGTTGACGAAGACAGTATTCTTCATCATAACAAAGAATAGCTAAATAAAACAAATGAGCTGAATTGCAATAATCATCATAACAATATCTATAATTGTATGATTCCAGCTGTATGTCTCTTGATTAGACTAACAGAATCTTTGCATACAACTATAAAAATCATTAAGATGATTGATGATTGACTGGCCAGTGAATTTATTTATTAAAATAACAGAACTTCTAATAACAACAATACAGTTTACTACTGGTACTAATACGACTATCATCAAAATTGGGATGAACCGAATTTGTTTATAATCACAATAAAATAATTGCTTATGACAATGAATCAATTGTTATAACAATGAAATACTAGCCACAGTAGTTAAAACTTATAAATAGCTGATTAAAAAAATTATGCAGTTGATTACAACATTAGAATTGTTATTATAGCATTGAAGTAGTTGATTACAACAATCATTTGGTTGATCACAACAATAAACCTTAAATCGCAACTATCAAATTATTTGTTGTGTCAACAGAAAAAATTAAATTGCAACAATTGTAATTGATTACAATATTGATTGATTTGAACAATAGATTAACCAATAACAATTTTAAAATTTTCGGTAACTATAATACAGTTGATTCAGGAATTTAAATTTCGAGATACCCTATTTTACTTTTACGTTGGAATTGAAGCTTCAGAATCGATAACTTCGCTCTCTACTCATCTTCTATCGTTGGATTCTCATTTTTATGCAGGGTGCATTCTCTTGAAGGCAATTCTACGGTTTGACAACTCTGAGTACAAAGAATTTTTAATTGTGAATTCAAGATGACTCATTTCGGAATCTTATTATCTTTAAATAACCTCCAAATGAGATTTTTCTAATTCATTTTTACGTTTATATTCTTGACGAATCTGAAGAATCTTTGAGGACGGTTAAAAATAGGTCAAGAATGCAATATAAAAAGAAAAAGACTTTTTGAGGGTATTTACCCAATTTTATTCACAAACTGAAAATAATACATTTGTTTCAGCGTCAGATTCTTGTGTTCTGCATATAATTGTTTTGAAATGGGATGTTATGTTCTTGTTTCTGTTTTATTTATTCTATCTGTAATATAAAATTACATTCAATTTTCGCACAATGTCCATCACCCTAAAAACTACATACAATGTGATAGTTCTCCCCTGAGCTTTAACTCTGAAACTTCTTGCTCTGTAGTGTCAACCACTGACAGTATGTGTTTTACTACCAGCATTGTATATTGCCGTGGTGACGTCCAGTGTACTATAAAAGGAGACGAAGATAGACTACGTCCATAAAACCATGTTTCTTACTTATGGAAAAGCTTCCTTTGACCGAGATTTTTTATTCCTGCCTCATAAGATGCTTATTTTAATTAATTTTGTTTCGTGGATAATTAATTAGTGGGAAAATTTGAATTTAGAGAGAATTAGAAAGATTTATCTCGGGACGTATTGCATTTATTAATAAGTTGATTGCTTTAAGAGTATTTACGCAAATTTCGACACCAAATTCAACACTGATCCTTAATAATTTTACAATATTTGAAGCTTCACACGAATCAATATCTTGTTGATTTCAATAATATATTTCCCAACTCTTCTGATCTGAAATGTTCGTTGTGACAATGAATCCGTTGATTGAACGATCAATATATTGAATAATACAATTGTTGTTAATAACAGCAAACTGAAATTTAATTAAATAGATTTTTTGGTTTGAATTCTGTATATTTCTTTTATTTTGACGTTTCGGCTTTCTATCCGAAAGTCTTCTTCAGAAAAACTGATACAAAAATAAACAAGGCAAGTATCAATTGAATATTTGTTGTAGATAAAATTATTGGTGGTTATTATCTCAATAGATTTGGTCATCGAATGGAGTTATTATTGTTTACGATGAAATTATTAATTTGAAGCTTGGTCTTTGAATTGATTTGTTGATTGATATTTTGGATATAGTTCATGAATGACAACAAAATAATTGCTTACATCAGTAGGAATGTTGAAGAGCTCACAACTGCAACAAATAAAAGATTTTTATTTAAATGAATTTATTGATTAAAAACATCAATTGAATTGTTGTTAGTGACAAAGCACAAAATCAGAACATCAATAGATTAATTGATTGATACTTGCAATAATAGAAATGCAAGGCAAATCAATAAATTCGTTGATTACAATGATAAATATAACAAATTGAACAGTTGTTTTTGATAATAGATAAAACTAGGATTTCAATAGAGTTATTGATTAATATCAACAGCATAATGATTGAATTGCTTGTTGTAACAATGAACTTGTTGATTACAACAATCAAGATACTGATTGAGAATAATTGATGTTAACAGTAACAGAAAAAATCATAATTTCAGTTAAGGGACAATCAATATTTTATTGATGACAAAAACACATTCTAATTGATTTATTAATTGAGACAATAAATTTACAAATGATAAAGAAAGTTTCATGAGCAAATCAAAAATTTTATCGTGAAAAATTATTAATTGTATTCAATAATTGAAATGTACTTGTATCAGAAGATGCTTGCTAGTGTGATTATAACAATAGTTTTTCGACGAAAGTTATGAAATTTTTCATTAATAGACTCGGCAAGCTAACTAGTTAATATTTTGACACCTCTTCTGCTTTATCCACGTTTAAAATCCTTTACGTACAAGCTCGTTTATTCTTTTCACTCGAAAAATATATTTTAAAAAAATCTTTTATTATTAGTGTAACGTGCGAGAGTGGGGAGGCTCGTAAAGATGACTTTGCATGGGCGGAACCTTTCGTCCTTATAGCACTAGATAAAGCACAGCAGACTCGTCCGCCATTTTGGAGCCCACTGTCATTTGTTTGCCGTTTACCGATGTGTGAACTTTAATATCATTTAATAAAATAATTTCAAATGACGGGCTGTTCTGGTCCCAGTTGTATTATTCATTCAAGATAGGGGTTCTGATTCTACAGATGAGTAACTTTTATTTCTCAATACATCATTTGAATATGGAGAAATATATTCTGAGCTACTTAACCTCAATTTGAATTTAGAGTTTAATTGTTCGATTGTCGGAATCTGAGTGCATTATTCAGAGTAAATGTCAGCATTATTGCAAGAATCTTTGTCCTTCAGTAATATTCTTAATGATTTGCTACTAAATTGTCATAATTTTCAGAAGTTTTGCAGTATTGCAAATTATTTGTTGGAGCACTACACTGTTGTGAGAGGTTTGAGGATTAGGAATTTTGAAATTTCAAACAGAAATGAAACCACCAGCTACAATTTCAAATGAGCTAACAAAATGAAAACAAGAAGCAAGTTATTGTGTTTCATTCGATTTGAACTGTTTTTTAAATTTTTATTGTTTTTTCTATGATTACCTTGACTGATATCTTATAAAAAACCTAATTTTTTGTGCTTATTATTATTTATTATTCAACCTGCTTTGACCAAAGCAAATATTTAAGTACTTACCTAGGTACCTATTTGTTTAAATCACCATATTACCATCTTTAACTTCATAATTTGAATACTAAACATTTACAGATTTTGTACAGAAAATTAATGCAAGCAGATAAATTTCTTAAAGAACAAAATGCACAACTGCCTGCTATTTTAATCTTGTTATTATTCATCTAGAAATCTACATAATTCACACAAAATCATAAAAATAAGGATATTAAACGTTTCACAGACTTGTCAGTGGGCTCCAAGATGGCGGACGAGTCTGCTATGACTATCTAGTGCTGTATTCGTCCTCGTTACGTCGCGTCGCATCGCATCACATCACCCCTCCCGATAGAAGCCTCTAGCAATATTCCAAAAGTAGAACATTTCAGAAGTAGAACATTCGAGAAATGGATATTACCATGTATAGAGACAAGCCAAAAACTTGGGAGAGAGTAGTGTGTTATGGTGAACTAGAACAGTGAATATCAAACAGTGAAGTGAACAGTGTATATAAATAGTTAGATATAAATATCTGCGACTTTCTTTGAGTTACTATTAGGAGATAAATAAATAAATTAGTGTTGTTAGTGATATCCAGAAGAATAAAGCTTTTATTTTAATTTAAACTTTCAAATAGTGATTTTTATTCAATTACAAACCATTTGATCAAGCAATGAACATTTCATTATAGAAACACTTTTTTCTCATACCGATGCCAAAAATTCGATTTTCGCCCTTGTTTATTAGGAAGAAAATCGTACATTCTCTGCCGGTTAAACAGGGATGAGAATTAAATTTTCGGAATCGGTAAATACAATAATTGTACCTTGTACAGCACAGGAGTAGAATAGGAATTCCCATCCCGTGTATTTGCAATTGTACTATTTTGGTGACAACAATTAAAATTTGCTTTCAACAGATTTGCTGATCGAAACAATGAATATCTTGATTTAACAATATTTTTTCATTGAAACTAGATTATAATCAAAAGTTTACTGACTGAAACAATCAATATTTTAATTTTAACAATAATTTATCGATGAGAACAACCTAAACAGTTGATTACAAATGTTTGTCAACGATTATGATGCAATTATTACTTCTATGGATTCTTCACTTGGAGCAATCAATATTGAAACAGCAATCATTCATTGATCAATATTTTGACTTCAATGATAGATTTGTTGACATAACAATTGATATTCTACTTATGATAATTGTTTCTTCATTATAGTGATCTGAATTTTGGTTATATTATAATTGTGGCCTAAGACAATGAGTTTTTGTATCTAACAACAATCGATATTCTAAGTACAACAATTGTTTGTTTATTACGACACTGCCAGTTTATTGAAACAACAATAAATAGTTTGTTAGATTTATCGCTGACAATAATCAATATCTAACCCTTAGCAACGAATTTATTGATCAGAATAATCGATTTTCCTCTTATAACAATAATTTTTTGATGACAACAATAAAAATTTCGGTTCGTCAAACAATCAATATCGTGATTATAAATTAGTTTACTGACAACAACATCCTAAATATTTAGAAAAAAATATTGACTGTATTAATAGATTATCATGATTACTGTAATAGTTGAAAGCATGATTTCAATAATTCATCAACTGGAACAATCAATATTTCGAACACAATAATTCTTCCAAACGATGAATTTTTGATTACAGAACAGGGGTTCTAAAATAAAACATCAATATTTTGATGTGTTCAATAGTTTATCAATCATAATAATCCAAATTGCACCTACTAGGGTGCAATTATCGAAACAGTTGATGATCAATACTTTGATAACAACAATAAACATAAAATTAAACACAACAACTCATATATCAATTTGACTAATGGATATCATGAATGTAACGATATTTTTTTGATTGACAATAATAGAATATTTTATTTTAAGTTTATGAGAAGTCCAAACGTTAACACTGAAATGAGCAATCTAGAAAAATCTATCTTAACAGTTGTTGAGGCAAAAAGAGCAATAATTTTCTTCTTTGAAAGTACCTCTCTAAAAGCGCTATGTTGGAAGTTTTGTTTCTGACATACTTACAGAAAAAAGCCACATATCCGACGACACACATCCAAATAAAACGAAAGCATTCGTTTCGACTAGAGCTTTGTAAGTAGTTTCGATCAACTTATCCTTGTCAAAGAATTAGGTATCTTTAAAGCTTTATGACATGCACAGAAAGAAAGAGATTTTAGGTAAAGGTATGTCCGAAACACAATTTAAGATAGCGCTATTTCATTCAAAAGAATAGTTTTCAAATAAGCGCAGTGATCTGAAAGCAAAATTTATCTTCTGAAAAACTTTGTATCTTTTTCGCGACCTTGATGATCCAATGGAGCTTACTTATGTTTTACATGATAAGAATTTTATTGTTTTCCGATACTCTATTGTTCAGAAATGGTCACCATTACGATGGATAATGCTATACGTTTTTATTGATAATACATCAAACGAAAATGAGATCAATATATCTATCAGAGTATTCTCAATTAAAATGAAGGATCACATCGCCACAATAATTGATATAATCCTTCCTCCGTTGTCATTTGGGCATGTATACAGAATTCTATTCCCTATGGGAACCTAGAGCTACCACGAACGTGATGTATTAGTTGTGATCTACCACTGGAGATCACTGTCCACTGTCCTCCCTGCTCAACGCGACCGATTTCCGTGTTGTGTTCCCATGTGCTTAGTATTCCTGTCTAGTGGTGTGTGGTCCACCCCCTGCTTTCGTCCCATCTGCAATCCTGTTAGTATGTTGTACATCGGATAACGGATGTCTAGTTTAGCAAGAAACACAAAAAGTTTTGAGCTGACCGAAAACAATATTGTTTGAATTCATTACCCACATTTCGATAGCTAAATGGACAATCCCTTCCTTTCATTGCCCACTTAGTTAGCAAATACTAACCCCTGCTTGCAATTAAATGTCCAAGTGCACTGTAAACCAACATTTCCATTGACTTCCATTACATGAGTAATCGGAGCATTCCCTACCCTTGTGGTTGTTCCAGACGCTCTCCCTGAATTCCTGGATACGCTCTTGAAACCTGAAAAGGGCGTGCGATCTCTTCATCCCCTGATATATGAGAACACAGACGTAATCGTGTAATTCAATAACATTTTTATACGACTCGCCATTTCTTATAACTTTATTGTGAGGTTTTTGTTGATGAGTTAAGAAATTGGGGCTATTTGTAAGATCTTTTTCTGAGAGTTTCCCCACGATACATGATGTTTTTACCCGTAATCACGATAAAACACAACAAATTCCACCGTAAAAGTCATTTAGGATAGTTTTCCAGAGGTATTCCTTGAAGTAATTATTCTATTATTGTGATCAATATGTTTCTCTTATAACAATGATTTGTTCACAATTAATGACATCAATAATTTTATTCTTGTGATCAAATTGATATCATCATGACTAATTGTTTCATTATTGCAATAAATTCACAACAAATATCAATTATTTAATTGTGAGGATCAATCTGCTTCTATTATAATCAGTAGTTTTCTAGGTACTATTGTTATCAACATTATAATCAATGACTCTATTAATCAATCTGAAGTTGTTTCAACCAATAATCTCATTGCTCTTGAGAAATCTGTGATTCCATTGTTGCAATCAATCTACATTAAATATCACCAATAATTTCCTTATTTTCATCAATCTGCTCCTGTTATACCTAATCAATGATTTGTCTGCTGTTTTCTATCAACTATTGATGTTATCAATGATTGTTATGATCAATGTGCTATTGTTATAATCAATCATTACCATGTCGTAATAAACTGAAGATTGATGCAATCAATTATTTCATTGTAATTCATAAGCTATTTTCAAGTCTTTTGCTGTCATAAATTATTTTATTGTTGCAATTGCGACTTTCATTGTTGTAATCAATTCAGAATTTATGCCAATTATTTCATTGTTTCACTAAACTCTTTACTGTTCTGTATAATCGAAGAGTTCATGGTCGTAATCAATCGAAGATTGTTCTAGTCAATTTTTTAATATATATTATTGATGGCGCTGATTGAGATGTTGGATGTAAATTATGAACGAATCTTTATCTACTGTTATTTTATCAAGATCAGTCTGCTTTTAATGATTCATTTATTGCAATCCAGATTATTCCTGAATTCTGTAACACAATCATTAATAACTTATTATCGATTGATATAATTGTGACAAGCGTGTATTCAGAATTTTTGTCAGTGCTGCCTGTGTTCATCGGTTGAAATAGATAATAATCCCTAAGAGCTTATCGATTGAGTTACATAATAGTCCAAATTACTGTTGTAATCAATAATTTTGATATTCTGATCAATCTGCTATCACTGTTAACAATCCATGATTGATAGAATCAATAATTTCATTGTTGTAATCAATCTTTTATCGTTATTGATCCATAACTTATAATATCTATAATTTGATTGTCGTAATCATTCTACTCTTGCTTCTATTTCCATCATTATGAACAATTCATAATTGCTGAATTAGTGATTCCATTTTTGTGATCATTGCCAATTATTTGAGTGTAATCGATCAAAAGAGTATTGTAACGAATTAGGCCCCAAAATCCGTCACTGTGGCACATCCCAGAGCCTTCTGCCACCGTCAAACATTTTTAGTCCATCACAATTTTATTTCACTTCTTGCGCACCCTGTAAACTTTAAATTCAGTAACTCTGCATCAACCTACAACATCACTTACCGTTCATTCATCCGTGTTCAGCTGTTTCCAATACCGTTTACTATCTTTCACATGTGGATGAATAAGGTTATGTTTTAACAACATCTGAAATTAAAAGAAGTTGAGATCGTGTGATCTGTATTTATGTCTTATGTCTCACCGTAATAAAGTCTGAATGTAATCCACTGTTGTCCTGTAAATATGTTGTATATTGTATATTGTATATCTTGTTGTTTTTTGACATTCTGCGCGACCGTTGACCATATACGAACTATATACGAACTAGATCCGACACTTGACAATTTCTATATTATCGACCGATGTGAAAATTATTTAGAATAATTTTAATATTAAGGAAATAAAATCAGAAAAGGATGTAGTCGACAGGAGAGTGATAAGAAATGTATTATTGTAACAAAATTTGTATTTGAAAAATGACTTCTTCTTTTTTCTGTATTTCTTCTTCATATTATTGCTAGCGCTAATATGGATTTAATTTTTAAAACATGTTAAGTAAGGTTTCATTAAAATATGGGTATAAATAAGGCCTTCTGGCCGACTTAAGTCACTTCTTTGTAAGTCAAGTCTTCTGAGCAGCCGTTCCAAGTACGCTACCAGTTCCGATACCGAGCGTCATCTTCAGAGTGTGTACCGTCCAAGTGAAGTTTTTGTGCTAAGTCCGTTAGCACAGCTGTCCGACACAATTTGTGAGTTTGTTTTGTTTTTTTCTAAGTCCGTAAAAGGAACTTAGAATATTTTTGCTGTTTTGAACTTAAAATATTTTTGCTGTTTTTGAACTTGGAATATTCTTTGGATTATTTAGAAGCACCGCTGAAGAAGTCTTCGTGATTTCGAAGTGTTGATTATTTAACGTAGAAGCTCCGCTGAAGAAGTTTTCGTGATTTCGAAGCGTCGATTATTTAACGTAGAAGCTCCGCTGAAGAAGTCTTCGTGATTTCGAAGTGTTGATTATTTAAGGTAGAGGCTCCGCTGAAGAAGTCTTCGTGATTTCGAAGCGTCGATTATTTTTAACGTAGAAGCACTGCTGGAGGATTCACCTGATGACTTCACAGTATCGAACCATATTAACGTAGAATCACTGTGAGGAAGCAAGTTTTGTTCCACCCGCATAGAACGACTTCTCGCCATCTGCGACCGCCTGGGTCCGTACTGCGACCGCTGGTGTCGAGTGTCATGTACAGCCGTCCGTCACCGTCCGCCAAAGTTATCATCGTGTAAGAGTTCTGTAAAATAATGTTCTTTGTTCATCGTCGTCGTTTTGTGTAATAAATCTCATTGTGACACCTACCTCCGGATGATTATTTTCAACAACCCTAACCCTTCCCGTCTGAGCTATCCAGCCGTCCGTCATAGAAAAACTGCGTCACCGACCGTATTGGCGCCCAAGCACACCGTTAGCAGTTTTCAAAAGCGACGTTAAAAGTAACAACCACGCCATCTGCGAGGGTATCGTTATCGAAAATGTTGCTCTTCTGACTTAGAATAAATCCAGAATAGCATCAACAATGATTCCATTGCTGTTGTAAATTCGTTTTTGTTACAATCGATTGTTAAAAATACACAATGAATGTAAATGATTATTTGATTGTTTCATCAATCAGCTATTGTCATAATGAATTATACAATTGATAACATCGCTCAAAAAATTATTTGTCAATTCGAAAGTTACGATCAATCTAATATTCTGATATTCAATAATTTATTTGCTGTATCCAAATCACAATTAATCTAATCAATTATTTCATTATTCCTATATCCCGCTATTGTTGTCATCAATCTACTACTGTCATTGATATATTTCTTGCTATAATCCAGCTCCCATTGTTAAAATTAGTATTTTCATTGTTGTGATGAGTTTACTATCTACTTATGAAAGATTTTATGGTTGTAATCAATCTACCAAGTATTTTATTGATAGGTTCATTCCACAATTGTTGTCATCAGAGTTTAAAATCTATTTGATCAATCTAGTATTTGTATGATCAATCAATATAATCTATGTTTTCATGAGAATAATGTAGAAAATAGATATCAATTACGCCTTCCACTTGATACGGGTGTGGTAGATAATATTCTAGTGCATATTGGTAGATCGATTGGTATTACCTCAGCCATGCAGGACCCTTATCCCATATTATTATATAAAAATGACCAAATGCTTGACAACAACAAAAGTAAATAGCAATAATAAAATTATCGATTATAACAAGACCGGATGGATCACAACAATCATATTATTGAAGTCATCAATTTTGAATTGATCGTGGTAGTCATAACGTCAGGAAACGAGACAAAACATAATTAAGAGATTAATTCTAACAAAAAACAAACCGTAAAATTTGGAGTAGAAAAACTGAAAGATGGACAGATAAAAGCAGAATATCAAAATTGCATAAACGAATTAATAAAAGATACACCCAAGCCAGATTTAAACAATATAGAAGAAATGTGGAATACATTCAAACACATACTAACAGAAGCAACAAAAAGATCATGCGGAATAGTCAAAAATTCACACAAGAGAAGACAAACACACTGGTGGAATGAAAAAATAAAAGAAGAAGTCAAGAAAAAAAAACAAAAATGGAAAAAATATATCAATACCAAAAAAGAGGAGGATGATGAAGATTATAAAAGACAAAGGAAGATAACGAAGACAGAGATAAAAAAATCAAAAGGGAGAACCTGGGAAGAATTTGGAAACAAAATTGAGGAAAACTTTAAGAAGAATCAAAAATTATTCTACAGAACAATTAAGAACTGCAGGAAAGAAAAACACATCACATTGAAACAGCTAGTAAACCAGCAAGGAGTCATAATAAAAAAAGACAAAGAAATCATGGAAAGATGGAAAGAACATTTTGAAGAACTATTGGAAGAAATTCACATTAACAATGTCAGTAGAGAAGAAGAAAGTACAGAACTGAAAAACACAGGAAAAGTAAATCAAGAAAATATTACAGAGGAAGAAATGAAGGCAGTAATAAAAAAATTAAAAAACGGCAAAGCACCAAGTCATGACAAAATAAGAGCGGAACAATTGAAATACATGGGAGAGGAAGGAGAACAAATATTATTAATAATGCTGAATAAAATATGGGAAATAGAGCGAATACCAAAAGACTGGGAAATGGCAGTGATATTCCCAATACACAAGAAAGGAGACAATAGAATATGCAGTAATTACAGAGGAATCTCACTGCTATGTACAGCTGCCAAAATTTATGAGGCAATATTACAAAATAGAAAATAGAACATTAATTGAGACAAAGATGGAGAAAGCACAAAGTGGTTTTAGAAAAGGACACTCGATACAGGATCACATTTTTATCATAAGAAAACTAACAGAAAAGACCATAAGAGAAGACAGTAAATTGTACATAGCATTTCTGGACCTGGAAAAAGCTTCTGACAGGGTTCCGAGGAAAAACATGTGGTAAATCTTAAAACAGCTAACGCAAGCAATAAAAAGTATCTATAATAAGACATCCAACTATGTTAGAACAGGAAATGAAATTTCAAAGGAATTCATCACAACACAGGGACTAAGGCAAGGAGGAGCATTGAGCCCACTATTATTCATTATATACCTAGACAACATCTTAAAAAATATAAAAGACAAAACTAAAAAAATTGAAGTAGGACACCATAACCTAGAAAGGATTATGATAGCAGAGTGCACCTTTGCAGATGACCTTGCAATACTTGCAAAAAGTGAAAAAGACTTACAACATAACATTAACTTGTGGAATGAGGAATTAAAAAGCACAATATGACCATAAACATAGACAAAACAAAAATAATGGTAATAGCGAAAGAAGAAATAGCACCGGAGGTAAAAATAAATCAAAGAGAAATCAAACAGGTAGAAACATTCACATATTTAGGACTCACATTGAACAACAAAGGTAACTTGGAGCAAGAAATAAACAACCAAATTTTGACAGCAAACAAAAGTTACTACGCAATGAACAAAATAATATTAAGCAATGGACAAGTTAAGAAAAAGACCAAAATGACACTATTCAAAGTATTATACAGACCAATACTGTTATATGGGAGTGAAACATGGACGACAAACCAGAGAACAAAGAGTAGAATACAAGCTGCGGAAATGAGATACCTGAGAAAAGTAGAAGGGGTAACAAGACTAGATAGAATAAGAAACGAAGATATACGTAAAAGGTTACAAATAGAGAAAATACATACTACCATGGAGAAAAAACAACTTCCTTGGTACGGCCATCTACTAAGAGTGCCAGATGATAGCCAAACAAAAATGGTATGGAAGGCTAAGACGACAAAAAAGAAGAGTAGAGGAAGACCATAGAAGACATGGGAAAATAATATACAAGAAATACTGAAAAAGAACAATATCAGCTGCCAAGAAGCAAAAAGAATAGCATCAAACAGGAAAGAATGGAAAGATTTCACAAATAACATAGAATAACAAAGGATAGGAAAACTAATCTCGAAACCCGAAAGGGTAAAATGAGATTTAAATAGATTATATATATATATATATATATATATATATATATATATATATATATATATATATATAGATATATATGACTTGGTGCTTTGCCGTTTTTTAATTTTTTTATTACTGCCTTCATTTCTTCCTCTGTAATATTTTCTTGATTTACTTTTCCTGTGTTTTTCAGTTCTGTACTTTCTTCTTCTCTACTGACATTGTTAATGTGAATTTCTTCCAATAGTTCTTCAAAATGTTCTTTCCATCTTTCCATGATTTCTTTGTCTTTTTTTATTATGACTCCTTGCTGGTTTACTAGCTGTTTCAATGTGATGTGTTTTTCTTTCCTGCAGTTCTTAATTGTTCTGTAGAAAAATTTTTGATTCTCCTTAAAGTTTTTCTCAATTTTGTTTCCAAATTATTCCCAGGTTCTCTCTTTTGATTTTTTTATCTCTGTCTTCGTTATCTTCCTTTGTCTTTTATAATCTTCATAATCCTCCTCTTTTTTGTTATTGATATATTTTTTCCATTTTTGTTTTTTTTTCTTGACTTCTTCTTTTATTTTTTCATTCCACCAGTGTGTTTGTCTTCTCTTGTGTGAATTTTTGACTATTCCGCATGATCTTTTTGTTGCTTCTGTTAGTATGTGTTTGAATATATTCCACCATTCTTCTATATTGTTTAAATATCTGGCTTGGGTGTATCTTTTAATAATTCGTTAATGCAATTTTGATATTCTGCTTTTATCTGTCTATCTTTCAGTTTTTCTACTCTAAATTTTACGGTTTGTTTTTTGTTAGAATTAATCTCTTGATTATGTTTTGTCTCGTTTCCTAACGCTATGACTACCACTATCAATTCAAAATTGATTACTTCAATAATATGATTGTTGTGATCCATCCGGTCTTGTTATAATCGATAATTTTATTGTTGCTATTTACTTTTGTTGTTGTCAAGCATTTGGTCATTTTGATATATATTTCCATTTTATTTCGTGCTTTTGTAGAATTGATGGTAGGATAATTTTTTGTCTGAATTGAGAACGCAATAAATATTTTTTAAAGTTCTTTTCGTATTTGGATTAATGTCTGGTCTCTATGTAAACTGAGATTAAGCAAATAAATTCCAACGTATCTGATATAAAGGATTATAAATTGTATAAGAACGATATGATACAGAAAAACTAATATGGAACTTTTCGTTTGAAACTGAACATTATTTGAATGGCCAGCTTCATTCAGCTTTATTCTCTAGTATAATCTCCTTCATTTGGTTTTATTCTAGGGGATTTTAATTCCGATTATTTCAAATAGAATTTTCTAGTGGAATATTCGCGAAATTAGAATATCTAGAGGAATTTTAACGTTCAAATTTAACAAGCTACATCAAATTCAAATTGAATTGTTTGAATTTCTGTTATCTGAATTTTCCTCCCACAATTTCATAAATAGGCTTTTTTTATTATAGTAGATACATTGTTTGTTACACTGATTTATGAAGATTCTTAGAGAAGAGTTTCACATTATTTCAGGAGATTATAAATTTTATTATCTGTGTTTGATGTGCTGACTTTGTTCTATATTTTATTTGAATTATTACAAGTGAACCAAAGGTCGTACGTCAGTGTGATTTAGTGCTAAAGAAAAACAGGGATATAAAATATCGGTACTTGGTTAGAACTTAAATAAATGTCATAAAATCGTTCTGTTTGATTTGGAAAAATACGTGGAACCAACTCACAAATTGAACCATGAATTATTTTAGAGTAAACACATAAAATTGACAAGAGATATCTGATTGAAAATATTTGAAATGAAGCAGTTTTATCTTTTGAAAACAACAAAAACTCATCATTTTGTTAACTCGCAACGCCAAAAATAGCATAGATAGTGAATTAGCTGATCACAACAATAGGAAATTGATTACAACAATTGATTGTTGACTACGACAGTTCAAAATAAGAAATTTGGATTTTGTAACAAGATTTTTTGATTCAGATTGCAGTTTCAAATGGAAGGGATTAATTTTCACATTCAGGAATCCAATCCTGAAATGTGTAGCACTTTTGACTCGAATTTTGAGATTTATCTACTCTGCGTCTGACAGTGTTATATTGAAATGGATTTTCGAACATTCCGCAATACTTTGCAACTTCGAGACATGGATTTAAAAAAAGGTATCCTATATAGTGTCATACAGTATGTATTGAGCATATATCTAGTTTTTATTCAGGATTTATGGCAGCCCTGCTCGCGTTCGCGGCTTTCTTTTGGCAGTGTTGCCATTCACAGCTTCGTAGTTGATAAAATTCGAATGTGTACGTAATAAAAATGCATTAAAGTTTCACACATTTATGAATATATTTATAGAAATAACAGGCGGGTTATGGAAATAAGCAACGAGTGTGGTACCACCATATTGTGTTACAAATGCATACGGTAATGAAATTTGTTGCGGTTTGCTGAACCGTTTTGCACTACAAATCGCTGTGAAATGAGGAAATTTCTTTAAATATTTTAAAACCGCATTTTCAACTCATTTCCACACAATAGAACAATTTATTTTGATATATTGTTTTGATATTTTATTATATACTTATGAACTTTTAGAATCAGTTTATTACTTGGAATCAAGTTTGACAATGCACTCTTCTTATCAATCATTGGAATCCATCAATTTCAGTATTATTTATTGGTTCATTATTGTAATCAATGCTTTTTTATTATGGAAATCGTACTATCTATCTTCATGGTACAAATCAACGAATCTTTGATGTAATCGTTCCAAATGAATTTTTTGATTGTTATAATCAACCAGGAATTCATTGATTTCAACAATATCGTTATTATTTCTATCAACAGATATTTTATTTTGTCTATTTGCTCACAAAGAGTTTTCTTTACATTTCTATGATGTCTAATTATTGATGAACTCCAAGAAGGACTAAACAAAACAGAATTTATGACCATCGGTTAAGCAGGCGATGCGACAATATTAGGAACAGGAAAATTCCAGGAAACTGTATCGGAAACGATGCAGGGAGCTCTTAGTTTTGTTGAAGAATGGTGCGACAAAGACGGATTGTCATTAAACCTTACGAAAACCACAGTCGTACCGTTCACAAGAAAACGGAAATTAATCGGACTTAAGCAGTTATATCTGTATAAGAAAGATGACAGTAATCAAATATCCAGGTGTAATCTTGAATAAAAAGCTTTATAGAAGCCTTAGTTAGATAAAGTTACGAAGAAAGCCATAAGCACCTGAAAACAGATATTTAGAAAAAACTGGGGTCTGTCGTCATAATTGACTTATTGGATTTATTCAGAAATAGTCAAATGAGTCAAAGAAAAGCTAGTCCTAGTATAGCTTGGTGGCAAAGAATTTTGACAGAGCACTGTCAGGATACACTAAAAAGCTTAGCCTGTTCAGGAACCATGGAAGATATGTTGACTAAACTGCAGCAATGAAAACTTCAAAAAGTCTGTCGCCATTACATTTAACTGTAAGAATAAGAATACTTGGCAGCGCATATACAACGAAAGTTTACACGAAAGAAAAAAAAAAATTAGTACCTGGACATCAATATCATTACCGTGATAATCAGTTTGAATAATTTCCTGAATCATGTGATCAACAATTTGAATCAATGGCTCTATTATTGCTATCAACAGTTATTGCAATCACTTCATTCATCATTTCGAACAATCTATGTATAACTATATTAAATTCATCCATAATAATTATTATGATCAATATATAATAATTACTGCAACAATGATTTGATAATCTTTTAATTTTTGAAATCAACAAATAATTGTTCTTATTCCTCCAAATAAAATTAAATTGATATTTTCATCATAGTCACCAACAATCAATTCACTTCTGTGATCAATATTCTCATTGTTAAAAGCAACATACTTCCAAATAATATAGATTTCTCATTGATGGAATCAATAGATTATTTTATTGTTGTACTTAGTTGATTATTCATACTCAACTAGTTTATGGGTTGTTCGATAAGTATTTTTCTAGTTTTCGATAGAAATTACTGAGATATTACTAATTTTTATTAAAATCGATAGTCAAGTAATTGTTTTGAATCAACCAATACTCGTGATCAATATTTCCATTATTGTAATCAACATAATATTGATGAATTTGAATCAATTACTTGATGTTCAAAATCAACTAATAATAATTTTGATTATCACAAATTGTATTTGATTGTTACGCTGAATAATTATTTGATGGAATAATGAGTTTTCAAAACCTGAATGTACACAAAAAACTCAAACTCAGAAATCAGTTTCAACTTTCAGGTTTTGGATTTCTTTTTTATTCTGTTTTATAGATCTTTTTAAAGGTCACTTTATAGTGTCCCGTATTTTTTCATTATTATTTCAATGAATTAACTGTAATAATAATTTTTTTTCAAGTGATCAACGCGATTCTAGTATCCTTACATTGCCTCAATCAATAAATTAATATCGTAATCAATTTTATTGTCTCTTGATTGTTCTTATAAATAGAATAATTATTTGACTCAAGAATATTGCATTGTCAAACCAATTATTGCAAAAATTAATGAGTCTATTTTTTATTTCATCTTCAATCAGGATAATATTTTCATTACGTAATTAATGTATCATTGATGAATTCAAATTCATTTTTATCAAGATAAACAAATTATTTGAGTGATTCTGATTCCGTATATCACATCAAACATATTATTGGTAATTCAAAATTAGGTCAACATCTCTGTTTTTTTAACTGACAATAGTTGTAGTCAATATATTGTTTTGATCAATCAAGCCATAATTATAATCGATTGAGGATCAATATTCCCTCAACGTTTTCTTTCGGTCATTTTTTCTTGGGCTATTTCTACTCAGTTAATGCCCGGTTTTATAAAGGGTAGAGTAATTTTCTTCCAGAGAAAATAAAATTTACTCTGTTAAATGACAGTCGATTTTTTGACAGCAATGATTCTGTTGTCATAGAGAAATTCAGAATGATTTGAATTTGTTAATGACAACAGAATCATTGATGTCAAAAAATCGTCTGTCATTTAACTCAATAAATTTTATTTACTTTGGAAGTAAATTACTCTGCCCTTTATAAAACCGGGAATAAGTAGAATAAATTTATTTTGAGAGTAAATTTACTTGGTCTTTTATAAAACCGGCCATAAAACAATTAATTTCCTCAATAAAAACTCCTAACCTGACCTAACCCAAAATTGATAGGCCGAGAAAAAAGTTACTGGAATAAGACCATCCGTCAATAATGTCACCTTTACATTGTAATCAATATTTTTATTGTTGTAATGAATTTAAACTCAATATTTCAAGCAATAAGCTATTATTATAATTAGTTTAAATTGTTTCTTACACTCATTGTTTATTCATTCAATATTCCCAATCCATTTGTCATCGAAATCAATAATTTCCAATTGTTATCAATTCATCCACAATTAATTTCAGCTATTTAATTATTGTGATTGTTTTAATTCTTGCTGTAGTTAAAATATCATCGATAAAATTCGGAGGTTGGAATTAAAAAAACATAGCTGTAATTAATCTCAACTGAATTCTTGATTATTGTACCTAACTATCAAATCTATTACAATTCAGCGGAAAATTCCATTTTTATTACTAACAATTATTGTGATTTATCTATCAATTATTGAAATTAATCAAATTCTGTACGTGAGCAATCATTTCACACTTACGTCAATCAGTTTATATTATCATCAATATTTTTATGGTTATAATCAACGTATCATTAATGAATTTGATTTCATTAATTGTTGAAATGAACAGATCAATATTGCATTTGAGAAAAATTGCTTTCTTGATTGTTGTAATCAACAAAATTGTTGTTGATTCGAAACATTTTTCGATTTTTTCATCGAAAATTATTCTAAGCATTTCTTCCATCCTCAAAATCAGACAAATAATTGCTTTTATTCATAAATTAACTTGAATTTTTGTTATTCCAATCAGTTTTGATCTATTGTAATGTTTATTGCTTGACGAAATCAGTTTTTAATCAAATAAAAGTCACTATTTAATAATCTAAATGAAATAAAAGCTTCATTCTCCTCATGTCACTAATAACACTATATTTATTTAGTAATCACTTAATTCTAATTTAAACAAGGTCACAGATATTTATTTATTTATAAACACTGTCCTTCTCGAATTTTCGATTTTCGCGACTCTTTCCATTTCTAGGAATCACTAGAGGCTTCCAATGGGAGGGGTGATGTGCTGCGACGTGGCGCGGTGTAAGAGGCGACAAGAAGCTCCTCCCCATACTACGTCATCTTTACGAGCTCCCCCCTCACTCTCGCACGTCACACTATCAACAAATATTTGTTGTAGACAACAAATTTCTAGTTGATAGTATCTGATCAAACAAATACCGTTTCTAAATCATCAGTTTTATCATTGGAATAAAAATCAGTAGTTTGTAAATTCATAAATTGTAAGTGATTTATTCGGTTACAAAATCAAGTATTCCATTATAGAAATAAACATAATTCAAAACTGCTCCCTTCTATATCACCCACAAAAACTGTCAGAATTTATAATTAAAAATTATGTATGTAAATTCGATATGTAAAACAAATTCATGTTTTGGTTGATTATATTCTCCCAAATAATAAAACAAAAATAAACAGAATATTAACGCTCTTGCGACATGAGAAAATCAACATACAAATTAATTTTAGACTTTTCATAAGAGTAAATAATATTAACTTGAATTTGAGTTTTCGATGAATTCAGGTTTCTGTATTCAAGCTAAAACAAATATATCAAAAATTTGAATAATAATGCTCTGAAATTTGTACATATTTAACGCGGTATATTACAAGGGAAGATCCATTAATTTACACCTGAGTATTTCTGTTTGATTTATGAGCTTACACCATGATGATTTGTTAATTACAAAAATCACATTATTATCATGTACATCAGAAGAAGATAAAAATAATCTTACTTGAGGCGATTGCACAAAGAATTCTTCGAAATGGAGCAAGTGTCTTGGCGTGGCGGTGACAGCTATCCAATTTGTAGCAAAATTTTTTGCCCTACATTAAATATATGTAGGTATAAATTCTAGCTTCTTCTACAGACAGGTAAGGCAATCGTCTATTCCCATCTGCAAATACACCATCATTTATCAAACTCTGAAATGTTTATTTCCAACGATAAGTTCCCTTGTTTTGATCTAGATGCTCTATTTTCTTCGGAAGTGAATGATAAATTGAAATGTATAGTATATTTTATAAAATATTTGCATATATCACATGAAACAATAGATCAAAAACAGAAATATGGGGCGCAATTCAAAAAATATTGATTACAACAATAGATTGCAACAGATGAAATATGATTTATACTAGATAAGAATAGTAGCAACAATACATTATTGATTGAAACAGTTAAATTATTGATTATAACAGTCAAAATATTGATGACAACAAACAAATTATTGACGACAACAAGCAACATTTTAATGAGGACAATTAAATTATTGATGATAACAATTGTAATAAAAATTACAACAATCAAAATATTCATCTCAACGATAAAAATTTATTGATTATTTGAGTATGTCAAATTGATGCTATGCATTTATTTTGGATGGAACATTTCGAATTGATCTTCCCGCAAATGTTTAAGCAAGACATTAGGGAAATTAACTTGTTACGAGAAAATCTCGTTGAATATTGGATTTGTTTTTTACTTTTCCCACGAGATATAAAAATCTACTATTTATTTATACCGCCTCGTTTTTCTTGTTGATAAAGCTTGGTGTTTTGTTTGTGAAATTGCCATTTTGTACGATAATAATACAAAAAGAAGCACGAAATAGAAGCTACGTTAAATTCTGCATCTACGCAAATGAATTAGATGATGAAATGCTATTTGAGTTATTAAATTCCTCGAATTTTACCAAGCAGAAAAATGCACTTTTTCAATCAATAATTTTCCAACATGAAATGTGAATTTAGCGCAAGAATTATTCGTTTTGGCTAGATTATTGATCACAACTGGAGTCACAAAAAATGTGCTGATCAATTCATTTATTGTAACGTTTTGATGAGTTGACTGCAATAATAAATATTTGATGACTACTATATGTTGATATCAATCGATTGATTGTTCTAAAGATTTGGCTTGATGATTATAACATCATTGTATTGATTGTAACTATTTATGATCTAAATACAGTGACAAATATTCAATAGCAACAATTGATTTGTTGATAAAAGCAGTCAATTTAATGATTTTAAGAAATTAAGTATTGTAACAAACGCTTTATTTTCCTGTTATATTACATTAATTATAATTTGTATGACTTTTATGAAACAGAGGTAAAAATTAACTCCTTGTTTTTCTTCTTGTCACTCAAAAAGCCCCTGCTTTCCCTGATCTTCGTTTTAGTTCAGTTCTCGGCTGTCTTTAATTTGAGTTTTGCCACATTCTCCCCCCTGGCTCTTGCTGACGCCCTCGTGCAAGATGCCAATCGAATCTTGGTGACTATTCGGTGGCAAACTTTCGTGGACGTCCTCTTCTTCTTCTTGGAGTGACCGGGTTTATTGCTTCTGCAGGATCGCCGATAAATGGACTTATGTCAGAGACGTGAACCGTTGTGAGAACCCTCTCTGGCTCTCTTGGATCTGCAATTTCATAACTCACAGGGGTGAGGTGTCGCTTTATCAGGTACGGTCCATCTTGAGCTGGAATAAATTTATTAGTGCGACCCTGAGCCGCTTGACTCAAGGAATGAGTTTTAATGAGTACGAGAGTACCATCCTCATAATCGGGAGCTTCCCTTCGATGCTGATCAGCATATTTCTTCTGCCGATCTTGTTCTTTCTCATGAATTTCTCGTGCCTCTCTGAGCACGTGAACAAATCGCTTCAGGTAAGGAGTTATTTGCGGAATAAAATTGTCAGCTCCGATAATTCCTTTCATATCATGTTGGACTTCATCCACTGTTCTCATCTCGCGTCCAAAAGTTATATAACTTGAAGAGAAACCAGTACTTTGGCTCACAGCGCTATTCATAGCAAATCTAATCGTCGAGAATTTCCTGTCCCACGTTCTATGGTCATTACCAACTTGTATAGCCAGCTGTGGTTTGAGATCCCGGTTCTTCCGTTCCACAGGATTGGATTGTGGATGGTATGTAGCGGTTAATGACTGTTCGATGTTGAATGCATAGCAAACTTGCTGCATAACTTCACTAATAAATTGCACGCCATTATCGCTGATCACTCGACGAGGAACACCATATCTCAAAAATATTTCTTCGACGAGAATTTGTGAACAGTTCCTTGCAGTGGCTTGATTTAGTGCAAACAATTCTACCCATCCACTCGCTGGATCTTCGACAATGAATATCCATTTATTGCCTAGTTCGGTTTCAGGCAAAGGCCCAAATAAATCTACGGCTATTACCTCAAACCGTCGTCCATATACCGGAGTTTGAATTAATCCCGCGGGTTTCTGGTTCTTTGGCTTGTATTTCTGGCAAGCTGTGCATTTCCTGATGTATTCGCTGATTTGCCTTTTCATACCAGGCCAATAATATTTAGCTGATACACGCAAATATGTTCGTTCCGTTCCAGTATGACCAGCACTTGGGTCATCATGATAACATCTGAGTATTTCGAGTCGTTCTTGTTCTGGTATAACCAACTGGGCTTCATCAGATTCTGTTTCAAGATTATAGCGGTAGAGTACACCATCACTCAAGATGTATCCTCGGTCCATCCATCGTAAACAATCATCGGACTGGGGCAAAGTTTCAAGTGCTTCGATGATCTTTGCCACTTCGGGATCTTCTAACTGTTTACATCGCATAGTGCTGGTACTTATCCTTGGTAAATCGACGGTGACCAGGGAAATTTTGATCTCTTCCACGTTATGTCCCCCTGTTGGTCTCGAGAGAACATCAGCCACGACATTTGCTTTACCTGGAACATACTGCACTTGTAGATCATAGCTTTGCAGCTCCAAAGCCCATCTTGCCAATCTTCCAGATGGTGATTTTAATGCCATCAGCCAACGCAACGGCTGGTGATCAGTAATGATTGTTACAGACGAGCATTCAATGTACCCGCGGAATCGTTTGACCGCCCAAACTACTGCTAAAGCTTCTTTTTCTGTAACAGTATAATTTATTTCAGCTGGAGTTAACAAACGGCTGATAAATTCGACTGGCCGTTCTTCGTTACAATTTCCTTGTAGGAGTACAGCACCTAGTGCATATTGACTTGCATCTGTTCTAATGATATAGTTCAGTCGATCATCGGCTTGACGAAGGACTGGTGCTGTAGTGAGTAATCGTTTCAACTCGCCAAATGAAGTATCCTGGCTCTCCCCCCACTTCCAAATACTCTTTTTCTTCAGAAGGTTGGTCAATGGCCTGGCGACTTCCGCAAACTTCGGTATAAATTTCCGAAACCATGAGCATAGTTGCACGAACGATTTCAGTTCCTTCACATTCGCGGGTGGTTCCATGGCTAAAACGGCACGAACTTTCTCGGGATTCGTTTCAATACCATCTGGGGTTATTACATGCCCCAAATAACGAACACTTTCGCAAGCAAATCGACACTTCTTACGATTCAATTTCAATTTGAAATGTTCAAGTCTTTCAAATACTTCTTTGAGATCAGAAGCATGTTTATCAAATGTTTCCGATACAACAATTATATCATCGATATAAACCAACGCACATACATTATTTAGTCCTGCGCGAAACCGGTCCATAAGGCGTTGAAACGTCGCGGGTGCATTCTTCAATCCAAATGGCATAGTTTTGAATCGGAACATACCGAAAGGTGTAACCATCGCCGTTTTGTCGCGATCTTCCTTTTTTACAGGTACCTGCCAGTAGCCACATTTTAAATCAAGGGTTGACATAAAGCTAGTCTTCTTTGCCGAATGTAAAAGTTCATCCAATTTCGGTAACGGATACTTATCAGCTCTGGTAATCGCGTTAAGCTTCCTGTAATCGACGCACAGACGTAGTTTACCGTCTGCTTTAGGCACTAGCACAACAGGTGCAGCCCAAGGTGACTCACACTCTTCAATTACTCCGCGTTCAAGCATTTCATCTAATTCTTGTCTCAGGAATTCCTTTTTTTTGTTTGACATTACGTACGGCGGTACAGAAATAGGTGTATGATCTCCTGTATCAATATGATGTTCCGCAAATGTTGTGCTCGTGCTTGTTGTCTGAAACACCTCCCTATATTTGCCCAAGAGAACGTTCAAATCTTCCTTCTGTTCTGCTATTAGCAGCGTTCCCTCATCATCACGCAGCTCATGTGTTTTATCAACAACACCGATGTTATTCACCTCAAACGGTGGATAAACTTGTTTTTCAAAAAAATAATGTTTATCATCTTCATCGGTAAACATCCAAGTTCCCTCTCCTGGATTGAGTGCAATTTTTGCTTTCTTGAGGAATCCGATTCCTAAAAGAGTGACATTATTCTCAAGTCTCGGAATTGCAATACAGTTAATTGTGATAAGTTTGTGCATAATCTTTATTTGCAATACGGTTTTCTTAATTGCTTCGGACCTCATAATGCCATCAGCATATGACAACTGAATAATGTCATCGGTGAACTCGTGGCCATCATATCGCAACAACTCATAGAGCCTATGACCGACTATACTAATTTGCGCACCTGAATCTGCTATTGCGATACCTCTCCTGCCATTGACTTCTATTCCCAAAATTGGTTTTAGCTCATTCTCAGCTAGAAGGTGTGAATCAGTCTGTATCATATTGAATTCTACTGATTTTGTGGTTGGCTGTGTAATCTTATTTAATGACCCAGAAAGCTTACTACATTTCGGGCATTTTGATCGGATAACTCCTGGTGCACCGCATCCATAGCACGCAGGAGTTTTTCGGGATAAGACTTCTTCTCGTGAATTATCTTGATTTTGTGCAGCCAATTCCTTCTTTTCATTCTTCTTTCGCACAGCCTTGCAATCAGATATAGAATGTCCGTAGTTCTTGCAATAACTACATCTCATTTTCTTCTGATTTGTTTTCTCTCCTTCTCCGGATTTTCTTTCTGCACGCTGCTCGTCTTCGCATAAAATTTCTTCTATTGCTCGAGCTTTATCCAGAAGCTGAGAGAATGTGTCTATTTCATTTCGTGGTATTCTCTTCCGGATGCGTCGGTTCAATCTTCCATAAACCATATCGAGTTGTACCTTCTCGCTTAATTTGTCTGGAATTCCAGCTAGAATAGCACGAGCTCGACACAAGAAAATATCTGTTGCTAAATCATCACCTTGTTCTAGGGCAAAAAGATCATTATATAACTGATACGCAGGTTTTTTCTTACCAAACGCCTTGCGTAACAAGAGCAAAGCTTCATTCCATGTTTCGACCTCAGCTTTGACTCCCAGCCACCATGTAGCTGCTAAATCAGTCAACAATATCGGAAGCCCCTTCAAAGCATTTTCATCTAATATGTTAGCGCAGTCCTTGTACGTTTCCACGGCACTGATGAAAGCCTCGACATCTGAGTCTCTGGATGCGCTAAAACGGCTAGTACATTTGACAAAGTTACCTGATTGTACGTAGGGAACTAAAGATGGAATTTGTTGTCTTTCATCACTTGCAGTTCTTTGGATTTGTGTCAACAGTTCACAAAATTGTTCATGTGTCAATGTAACCGATGCCATGTCCGCGGTTTGTGTCGTCTTTCGTGTTCTCGATTTTGACGCACTTTTTTGCATAACACACGTTAAAGTCAACCCACTGTTGAAGTGTATTACGAAACAGTTCACTTGTAAGTAACCAAACACAAAATTCAGTGTTCACTACAATAATAATGAGTAGAAAAAGTCACACACTGACAACTCAGAGGTCTTGTAGAAGTAAGAACCATTCAGTTATCCTCCACAACTGAAGAATTTCGCGCGGTATACACAATGAACACAGTTATTATATTTTACTTGTTCACAAAGGCCATACGTTGGGCCGCCAATCTTTTATGTAACAAACGCTTTATTTTCCTGTTATATTACATTAATTATAATTTGTATGACTTTTATGAAACAGAGGTAAAAATTAACTCCTTGTTTTTCTTCTTGTCACTCAAAAAGCCCCTGCTTTCCCTGATCTTCGTTTTAGTTCAGTTCTCGGCTGTCTTTAATTTGAGTTTTGCCACAGTATTGATTAACTGATTACAATAATAGATATGCGATTTAATCAATTGATTTCTTGATTATAACAGTCGAAATGATGTCCTTAATTATGATTTGATAATTATGATAAATATTCAATAACAACAATAGATTTGTCGATAAAAGCAATCAGTTTGTTGATTAAAATGATCTAGTCAATTATTGTGTCATCGAATAACTGATTATTATAATAGATGCCCTAAAAAAAAAAAAAAATTTCATGATTATAACAGTCGATTTGCTGGTAACAACAATAAATGTACTAATTTTAACTATTCATATGTTGTTAACAATAATAATTGTCTGATTACAACAAAAAACTCGCAGATCGATTCACGGATTACAATCAACTATTTGATCATACGACTTAGTAATTTTTATAATTGATGAGCTAATTACAATAACAAATACTAATAACAATTGATATATGGATTTCAACAGTACCTAACTTTGATTATTTCAATCTATTTGTTGATCACAACAGGTAACTTTTGACGTACCATAATTGTACCTATTGTTGAATTAATATAATTTGTCATATTTCATAAAAAGAATATAAAGATAATTATAGCTACCAAAACGTATTAATTATTACTATTGATGACTTTTACAATAAAGAGCGTTTGATGACAGCAATTAATTTGTTGATTTCGACGATAGATTCGTTGAGTATAGCTATAAGCTTATTGATATTATACATCAATTCGTTTATTTTAAGACTCTGCTTCACTCAATCGATTTCATCAATAGATTTATTGATTAAATGATCCACTTTATTGACTACAACGATGAATGAATGAATCACAAACATTCATGATTTGTTAAACATAATCAATGCTAGAATATAACAAACAATTTGTTGGATGTTATAATCAATTTGTTGATTACAATGATAGATTCGTATATTGACGTAATCGGTCTGTTGATCGCAATTGATTGGATGCCTTGAGCATTTGTTTTGTTGGATATAATAATCAGTACATTGATTACAAATATTGACGAGCTGATTACAATAATGACTGTTTGGTTGTGAGAATCGATTGCTGACTATATCAATCAACTCAACTGAAAACAAGAATCAATAAATTCATTATAACCATCGATGTATTGACTACAATAAAAATACTCGAATTCTGAATTTATCTTAACTAAATTGTTACGTACAATCGTTGCAATCAATTCATTAATCATTAAAAACAGCCAGTTTCAAGGCGTATTCAATTTATTCATCAAAATTTTCATCAATTTACTTAACTTTTTAAAAGCTTGTAGCTTTTAAATTTCTAATCAACAAATAATTGTTGTTACTTCAAATGAATTTTTTTAATGTTGCGATTAATAAGTTTATTATTGATTCAATCAATATTCTTTGTTAAGTCATCGATAGCCATTGTTATCATTTGGAATTATTGCTTGTTTTCATCATCATCATCATTTTCTTCTATCAATTAATTATTGTGATCAATATTTCAATTGCTGTAATCAACATACAATCAATAAAAATAGATTTCTTCATTGATGGAATCAATAAATTATTGTTGTACTTAGTTGATTATTTACACGCTACCCGCTACGCTACATATTCATAGGGAATTCGAAAAATATTTTTTAGTTCCAAATAACAATTATTGTAATTTAATCATTTATGTTGAATCAATTCATATTCGTTATCAACAAATATTGATAAACTGATGACAGTAATGAATGTTCAATTGCAACAATTGATTGTTGATTATATCAATCGGTTTGCTGAATACAACAATCAATGTATTTGTTGTAGCTATTGATGTGTTTATTACAATGATTAATATCAGAAAAATAAGTGAGTTGATTACGACAAACAATTTACTGAAGGTAACTATTAACAGTTAAATAAATGATTACAACAATCGTTCAGCTGATTATTTCGGCTAGCTAATTCCAACAAAAATTCTCGATTAAGACAACAATCCAAGGATTTTGATAGATTATTTTCAATCATTGTCAAGAATTGAGTATTCTCTCTATTCAGTCGCAGCTTTTTACGTTTAATATCTCAAAAAACGCTATTCTTGATGTATTTAGAGTTTTCATCATGTCGTCCTTGTGTCTTTTAATATCGCTCCCATATAATCCACACTTGATATATGAGATTTGATATTTGTGTTATGACGTATGAGTGACGTAATTTTTAATTTACTGGCGTGGTACAGAGCTGGCTGTGTCGTAAATCACAGCCGCACTCCAACAGTGGCGCCTGCATCAGGTTAACCTTCTGGTTCGTATCTTCTCTACGATGCCATTACAAGCACAACGAATTATTTCTTTTCTCCTTTATCGCAATGTTCGCTTTTCCAAAAAGAATAAGAGTTTTTGTATTTTATCTAATAATTAATTCTGCCCGTAGCGAAAAAATTCTTGGAGCTTTGTAGCAGGAATTTGCTTCTGTCTTATTTTTTTTAATCCTTCAATCGTGAATTAGGATATGTATAACATAATTTTTATCTCAGCGGATGATTCTAGTTACTATGAATTTCCTAAAAACTTTTACAGTTTTGTACAAAACTCTGTGTTTGTCACCTCAGAACTAGATAATTATCTTCATATCCTTTCCTTTGATCATGCACCTAGAACATTTATGCTTCGCATAATTTCCGCTCTAGCTACGAACGAAAATTGTTAACAGATCCCTTCTGGCACTTTGCAATCACAATGCAAATTGTGATTCTCTTTATGTACCTTCAAAAACATTGTCTTTGGAAAGGGTTTTGGAAGGTTTTCATATATAACTTTACAAATGGAAGTCAGAAGCAAATAGAGAAATTCGCGGTGTGATAGACACACTCGGTAATCACAACAAAGATTTGATAATCAGAAAGATGTCTCTTTGTGTTACATTTTTAAAATGTACTAGAGAATATATCACTCAAAAATTAGGTTGCTGATTTCAAGAGAGGAGGAGTCGACATCAATGAGGAACCCGAATGAATGACAGCTCGCTCCAACCCAAGACGTACTGAACTTGAATCGTCAGAATTATGATCACCTATGTCTCTTTGATTTGGTGGCCAAAAGTGGGCCAGAAAATGAGCCCAACACCTTTGCACATTTATGTGAGAAGAGGGATGATGTATTGAACTCATCTGAGAGCTGTATTGGCCACTTGAAATTTCTAATGGAGGTCCAACTAGCTAAAATAGCCATGTCGGTAATATACTGTTTTAAATATACAAAAAAGGTAATAACTACAGTTTACCTACTATTGACATCAGGACATCAAAATAAAGTGACCTACTTCACGTATGATTCTAAGTCAGAGAGTGGTAAGACTAGAATGATTGTTGAACGAAAGAATCTCTGGACACCAAAAACACAATTTATCAGTCAGATATCTACACAATCAATTTCTGTGTTAAAATAAGTTTGGAGTAAGGTTTGAATGTAATGTCCAACAGGCAATGTTCTTTAAAAGTTATAGATTGGAATTGCATTCCTATAGGGTTGCCATAGCACAAAGATATTTACGGTAATGAAAGCATAGAGCCAATCACTTTATAATCCTCAGCCTTCATGTCGTTTCAAAGTGATGATAATACAAGAGAAAAATATTGAGGCCTCGTACTGAGTGATCAACTGGAGGACAATATTTCAAAAGAGATTTCTGGGTTTGTTCATAGCAGAATAATAATGAGGTTGGGGTAGGTACGAAATACGAAAAACCCTGAGAGCTAGCGCTACAATCTTATAGATAGAGGTCTATGCAATCATTCTTTGTACAAAAATTAACCAGAAGAAATGTCTAAGAAGGGTAATCATCAATATAATGGCTGACAAATGTGCTCCTGCCTGTGAATCAAGAAATGAAGAAATTGATAACAATGAAATTGTGGATGGGCTGACCGGAAAAGGAGCCAAACAATCATTATGTGGTCCTGAACCTTCAAGTCGATTCGAAGTTGTCTTGCACTGGGTAAGCATCGAGAGGACAAAATTTAAGAAAAGCCTTTTGTTATGGTACACAAATGGTGCTGAATGCGAGAATCCCCAAGAATAACTACCACAATCTTCCAAGGAGAGGAACAAGCAATCCATTCTGAGCCAGAATAAACCTAAAGAAAGATCCAGAAGCTCCCTTCGAGACAATGGGAACTCTCACCTGTTGATCAAAGTAAGTTCATGATTCTTTGCAGGGCTGCTGAGGCATGAAGGAATTAACAGCAAAGAAAACTCAGGAAAAGAGGAGTCAAATGGACATTTTATGATCCCTGAACCTTCATGTCATCTTTGGTGATAAAAGAGCCGAGTTTTACTAGGTAAGAATTAGAAGGATCAAATTTGGATCGAAAATCTTTATTCAGATCAACGTGGAGTTCGAAAAGGAACTGTGGTGAGGCTAAAATGGATGGCAGATACAAGAGCCTCTAAAAACTTACACCACAATTCAACAAGTAGAGATCTATGCAATCAATTTCTGTGCCAAAATAAATCTACAGAAAGGTCCGAGCTGCTATCAAAGCAATAAGTGCTCTCGGTTGCAAATCAAAATTAGATTTGGATTGCACAGCAGTCCTGAAGGATTTTAATAATATAGAGAAATCGACGGTTATAAAAGTGCGGATGGGCTGTTCAAAGAAAAAACCAAACAAACATTTCATGGTCCATGATCTCTCACATCATCTTAAGTGATGAAAGTATAGGGAGAAAGAGCCGAGCTCTATAAGATGAGAATTAAATGAACCAAATTTTGATTAAAAATCCTTGTTTAGGTTCACGTGTGGTTCAAAACAGAACTGTGGCAAGGCCAAAGTGTGCCAAAATAAATCTATAGAAAGATTTGAGCTTTCTAAACAGTAAGTACTCCCGGCTGTGAATCAAAATTGAATTGGCATTGTCTATAGGATTCTAATAGTATAGAGAAATGGACGGTAATAAAAGTTTGGATGGGCGGACCAAAGAAGAAACCAAACAAACATTTAATGGTCCTGAACCTGCATGCCTTCTTAAGATGAAAGTACAGTGGAAGAGAGCCAAAGTCTCGTATTCGTGACTAACAGGAAGCGAAGCTAATAGAAACTGAGTTTATACTTGGCATGCAGAGGTATAAATCTGCAGCAGTGCCATCTACCACGGTGCGTCGAAGTGGCAGGTTTGAACAAATGCTGGATATTGTAAAGTGACCTTTGAAAATGAAGGACTCGGTTTTCACTTCATCGTCCTGATTTGGGGGATAGCAACTATAGACATGTGCTTCGTCCTTATCAGGACTCTTCTGTGTAGATATTCGGACTTGCAGCCGCAATGCAATAATCTTCGTGCCAAAATAAACCTGGAAAAAGGTCTAAGAGGGGGATCATCAATATTATGCCTGACAGCTGAGCTGCCTTCGGAACGATAAGTGCTTCCGTCCTTGAATCGAAGTGAGTTCAGAATTTGAAGAATAAAGTATTATTCCGAGATCACACCGCTCGATTCTGCAGGTATCTGTTTATTCAATAAAACTTTATTCAAATGAATGATTTTTTGGTATGTAATGCATTAGTTCAGGGTTGCCTATAAAAAATTAGCCGCAACTATCAGTAATTAAATCTATTGTGATAGAATAATTTATATAGATTGCAGCTATATGTTTTTTAAACAAATTGTTTAAGCAATGTCCTTATTCCCTGTATTGATAGATGACCTTTTCAATAAAATTTAGTCCTTTCCTTATACGAAAAAAATTCTCATCATGCTCAAAAATCCATGCTTCATAGATAAAAATTTGAAAAACAATATTACTAGATCTACACATTATATCGTTCTTCACAGCACGTAACAGTACGTGCAACTTTTCCCTTTCTCATCTGGAGTAAGAATAATTAATTTAAATCATGGCAACCACTGCTTGCGGCCATTTTTTTACTGACCGCCATGGGTTATCGTATATAGCAAATATCAAACATCAATTTCATATAGTATTTCTGTAAAACAAAACAGATGACTGTGAATAATTAACAGTAATGTACTTGTTCACACCTGACAACCCAAAGATTGCGGCTGACTGGAAGCTCGCAACCATGATTTTTTGAATTCTTCACATCATTGTCTTTCAAATGATGTACAATTTGTTCAAAAAACATTTAGCAGCTATTCATATAAATTAATTCATTACAATAAATTTAATTACAGGTAGTTGCGGCTAATTTTCTATATGCAGTCCTAAACTAGTGCATAACATACTAACCAATCACTTATTTGAATCAAGTTTCATTAAAAAAACAGATATTTGCAGAATCGAGCGGTGGGATCTTAGGCTATATGTATGAATTCACGACAATGAAAGCGTGAATAAGTTGCTTAAAGGAGAATCTAAGCAACTGTATTATAGTTTCAAACCTTCATGTTGCCTCAAGGTGATCAAAATATAAGGAACAAGAGCCAAAGCTCCGTACTGGATGCACATCAGGAGGATCAAATTTCAAAAAAGGCTTTCTGTCCTGATTCACTACTGATTCAGTACCAAATAGCGGTAACGAGATACTGTGCTTTGCAACAAAGATCTATGCTATCAATTCTCTGTGTCAGAATCAATCTAAAAACAGAACTGCAAGAGGCAACAATTCACATTAAGACCCACAGCCAAACTGCTCTAAAAGCAATACATGCTCTCACCAGAGAACCAAAGTTGGCTTGGAGTTGCAAAAATTTCCCAACGCAAAACAAATCAGGGTAACTAAGTGGGAGTGCCAGAGCATAAAAAATTTGACGGCAATAAAAATGCCGATGAACTGCGCAAAAAATGAGCCAAACAACCATTTTATGGGCCTAACCTTTATGTTAAGGAAAGAACCAGAGCAAAGGAATAGGCTCTAGCAACCATCGGCTACAAATATAAAAGATCTACTCATTCTAAGGATTACTATAGGCCTGCCAACAGGTTATTGTCTTTTATTATATGTACAATTCACAATAAAATTGTGAAGACTGACTTGGCCCAAATAGGTTAGGGACTAGCAGACTCACAGGCCGATTACAGAGGGATAAATACGTGTGCTCTGACACAAAGGGGATGGATTTGACTATGGGCTCGTACAGATTTAAATTACTATGCGACAGGCTTCTGCATATTGTAAATGGAGAAGAAATTTAATTTGTCTTTTCCAAAAAGCTAATACGGGCATTTTATCAATTTAAGAATATTGATGAACAACCGTAATTTTGTCTAAGTATAAAGGCGTGAAAATATATAGGATTGAGCTTCAAAATTCCATAAGTCGAATTGGACCGTGAAAATTGAGTTTTAAATTCGTGGGCTTTAGAATTTTGACTCGTGCAGATCACTTTATCAACTATAATTGTCCAGCTGTAACTTTTTACAGGAAGAATCACGTTGTAAATGCATTAAAGTAAAATGGGGATCAGTTATTGGTAAACCCCTTAAAGATGCTATGTAAAGCTTTTAATCGTAAAATGCTGAATATTTCATGTTTAAATCAAAGATAAAGCATTCCAACAATACATTCATTTACATAACATTCCATCTTTAGGAATTTACACATTCTAAACGAATTTCCGAAACTGCGGATAACACAGCTTCAGTTGCATATCCGTGTTGTACTTTCTAGTTACATTCGGGTTTTCTCTGTAGATAACCGATCGTTTGCATCCAAAGTTGTGTTTATACAAACCCCCAGGGCTAACACGAGTTTTGGATTTAAAAAGAGATAAAATATGAAGAAAATAAGAATGAGCAGATTTCTTTCACTTGTAGGAAAGTTAGGTTAGTCAGAAACTTGGAAAATCTGTGAATAGGAAATTTTAAATTTGCATCATCAAAAGTTTGAAGGTATTAGAAAGCTTCTTAGGTTGAAAGTATACCGGAAGCTATTTGAATAATAAACTTGAGGCTATAATTATTCATAACGAAAGGATAAAGGACAATTTTTCTTGTTCACAAAATATCACGTATTAGAACTAAACTTTCCTTTTATTGTTCGATCATTTCCCACTCCCTCCTCCAACTTACAAACTTTTTAATGGCGTCCATTTCTTCTATTTGACAAACTGGGCCATAATAATAAAGATATCAATATTCTACAAAGGAAAGTGCGCCATTCCAATCAGGTATTGTGTTAGAATTGATCTAAATCTTGGAAACACAATTGAATGACTAACTGAATGATCGCAATCGGTTTGATTCGGTGTATTTATGTCCTCACGTTCTTTGAAGTGAAAAGGAAGGACTAGATAGTGGACCATTAATACACTCATAAATTATGATTGGTCCTTTAAGGAGGATACTCCATTTACTGCCTTAGGAGATGCATCAAGTTTGAGAGTATATTTTTTGAATGATAAAAATAAAAAAAATAAAAATTTCTATAGTCAGTTCAATTATTTAATAATTTTGTTTTTTTTTCAGGTAAGTTCCAGAGCCTCTTCTCATAACTGCGACCAAAACGTGAGTACAACAATTTGAATATAAACAACCATTCAGAGAATTTATTGCATTTCTTATCTGCGTTTTAAATTTGAATCGCTGAGTGTTATTTACATGTCAACACTTTCAAAATAGTTCCGAACATCGGAATTGCTGATATAAGACATAAATATCATATAAAATAGATTTATAGGCACTTTAAAGCAATAACTACAAAGTTATCGTGAATACTATACGAAAAATCACCTCTGGTATTCAGAATAAAAAAAAAAAAGAAGCAAATTTTCTTGAAACATATAAGATTCTCTTATTGGTACTACATATGAAGTTATTCCTAATGTTATTCTCGATTGAAGTCCTTGATTAGAGCTATGTAAGTGACAACTTCAAGTTCTCACGATTCAATGAAAATAACTAACAAAAACAGAACGTTCTCCTGGATTACATTTTCAATTGCACAGAAAAGGTTCGTTATGACATATTTTGAGAGACAGGTGAGTTTTGAGATCTCCCAGGTGGCTCTAATTTTTGAGAGAGGGTTAAAGTATCAAGAAACGTGCTTTTATCATAAAGGGGCTGAGTGTTAGATGATCGTAGTATTTTTATCTCGAAACTAGTTTAAATTCCTCAACGTATGACTCCCTACGATCAGAATTAATTAACCTACAGTTTCACAAATACCCATTCTTCCACCCTCCAAAAAAAGTACTTTTTCCAATTTATTTTTCATTGGTAACTTTTGGACGGTACTTTTTATCAAAAAATGTTTCAAATAAAGATTTTAGGGCTTCAAATTTTCTATGATTTAATGTATTCATCAAGTACATTTAATTTGAATTGGTTAATTTATGAGAAATACAAGAAAAATTGATTTTTTTCAATCAATAATTTTACTCCAGTCCAATCAAAAAACTTTTCTCATAATACCTCTAGTATTTTGGGCAATAAATACGAAAATATATTTCAGTTTTCAATTTCATGCGAATATATCCTCAAAAACTCTATCTTCTACAAGAAATAACAGCTTTCAGCAGAATTTGAAGTATATGATAGATTTGACTGTTTTAAAATACTTCCAAATTGCAGAATACATGATAATTCACTATCAGATAATTGGAGCATGCAATAACTACCCTTAATTCATCCGTGAACATTTAGCAATTACCCCTAATTGCCATTTCAAATGTCAAACGCGCCCCAACTCTATAATTTCGCTACTCTGTATCTATTTTTAGCTACTGATATTTGATTAGCCCTTTTCGCCTCAGGATCTTCTTTTAAATACCTAATTTCGTTCCATTTCACACCGACAATTCCAACTCAATCCCAGATGAATTCTAACACGATTTCTATTGGACAATTTGGTGAATATTCAACATGAAACTGGGTTTGTCACATTGCAAGCGTCTGCCAAGTTTATTTAGATGAATATTTTGGATGTCACTGGCAGGATAATTTAATTATAAAGCGACAATGTTTATTACAATTCCGGGAAACCCAAAAATGATATTTGTAGCGGAATTTGATGGGGAACACAAGAAGACAGCTGTCAGAGAGATTGCAATCTTATAAATCAAATTTTTGAAACATATCTTATATTGTCATATCATTCTACCTCAAAAATTCAAAATAACATATTTCGACAAACTCATTGATGTTGGAATGTGCTCAATTTTCAGACATTTCGACGTCTTTACACTTAGTGTGAAGCAATCGCGTGCATCTAAGAATTCAACTTGTTGTACAGAAGTCATTCATCATCGAACGGGAACAAATTAGCTATGTCTAAGTAACCAATGCTTTTCTACTTCTATCGACCAAGGTCAGATGAACTAAGAGCGTTATGCATAAGTGTGACGCGCATTCGTGTGAGTAACGTGATTCGTAACTGTAAATCAGTGTCTCTGAAATGTGTTAAGATAAAAAGCTCGTTTAGTTGTCATTTGAAAGATCAATTGAAGCTTGTAACAACATAAACACTGAATTTACAGTTACAAATTATTTAATTACGCTTAATGGAGAATCGACTACAACAGCAAAAATGAACAGTAGATATCATATGTATGTCAAAACGGAAAATGATATTTAATAAAGACAAAACTGAAGTATTACAACATTAAAATTACACTTTTTAGTGACAGGCATTTGACTATTGTTTTCTTTTTTACGCCACCCTCTCGCAGATGATATGGGGTGCCACCGCCTACTGGAAGTTTTAGGATTGGGAACCTACTGGGAGTTTTAGGATTGGGGAACTCAGGAGCGTAACAAGCTCTATTTAAACCTGACAAGAACTAAATAATTTGTAGTCCAAATTAGCTTTCTACTGAATTAATGTACTTTGTGATGTATTCTCCACAAAAACTAAGAATACCCGTAACTTGACGACTTGTAACTACATCCTGCGGCTGAAAGTGCACTATAAGTGTCTGCCACACCCGTAGCGGGTAAAAGGGGTGATTGATATTGAATAATATTTCCAAATCAGTGATATAAATAAGCAAAAAATGAATTTAATGAATTTTGCAAATCAACGTCGAAAATAAATTGCTAATATGTTCGAAACTGGATAAAAAGTAAAGAAAAGCAGAGAATAGTTTGTGGTGATTTTGAAAAGCCACCATTAATTAAAATCGAACGACCGAGTGATTCTAGTAAACGTCGGAAGGGATCTTACCTATTTTTACTTACTTGTACAAAGTAACAAGTAAGTATTGTGAAACCGACAAAATTCATCTATCGAGATTTTGATGGAAATATCCGTTTTGAGCATCCCTGAATCCATTTTGACTATTTTTGACTTGATGTCGGTACATATGTTCGTGCGTTCGTACGTGCGTGCATTCGTGCGTGCGTAAATCGCGAATCTCAAAACTGGTTGAACGTATAATGTTGAAATCTAAGACTGGTATAGGGTCTAGTTATGCACCTCGCATTATGGTTCCAATCGTCTGTTCCGGAAGTGCACTTTGCTTAAAACTTTTTTCGAATTTCTCTAATAAATCCAGAATGATCAATCGTAGGATGTTGAAATTCAGTATTTGAACTTGATGTTGTATCAGAATGGTTATCTGCTATTTTTGTAAGAATCGGTCAGGCCAGAAGTGCACTTTACTTGAAACTTTTTTTGAATTTTTTGCATAGCTATAGAATGATACGCCATAGCATGAGAAATTTCGTATAAAGAACTTCTATAACATCTTGCATTATGATTGCGATCGGCTAAGCCGGAAGTGCACTTTACTTGAGACTTTTTTTTATTATCTACTGAAATTTAGCATTTGAAATTGCTGTAGCATCTCAATGGTCATCTTCTATTTTTGTAACAATCGGCTGAGCCGGAAGTGCACTTTATATGACAGATTTTTTGAATTTTCCGCATAAATTCTAAAGTATCAGTCGTAAAATATTTTAATTTTGTATAAGGAACTTTTATAATACCTAGTTGTACATCCTGCATTATGATTGCTATCGACTAAACCGGAAGAGCACTTTAATCGGAACATTTTTTGAATTTTCCGCATAAATCCGAAACGATTGAACGTGGATTATTAGAATTCAGTATTTAGGATGATTATAGCATCTCAATGCTCATATCCAATTTTCATTGAGATCTACCAAGCCGGAAGTACACTTTACTTGGCAGTCTTTTGGAATTTTTCGCATTTTGGAACGATCTGGGGCCTGTTGCATAATAAAATACAAGTTAATAATATTAGCATTTTCACGTGCATTTTCACTAATAGTATTAACTTGTATTTTATTATGCAATAGGCCCCAGGTGTAGAATATCAAAATTTGGCATTTCAGTCTGCTGTAGCATCTGAATGATTGCCTACTATTTTCATAACAATAGACTGAACCGAAAGTGCACTTCAGTAGGAATTTATTTTTTAATTTTGCGCATAAATTCAGATCTGTTGGTAGTCGTAGAGTTTTGGAAATCAGTATTTAGGAATATTGTAGCATAAGAATAATGGCCTACTGTTTCCATAGCAACCGACTTGGCTGAAAGCGCATTTTACTTGACAACGATGAGATTTTGTGTTTGATTATATATATCCAATGATATATTCATAAATATGTATATATATGTATATATATATATATATATATATATATATATATATATATATATATATATATATATATATATAATGATGTATAAGTAAGTCACGTGATGTTCACGTCAGATTTTTAAAGTGATATTTGCTTGCAATAAATTAAAGGGTAACGATGAAAATTTGGACAATAATTGAGCATCAATTCAATTGTCAGCTTGCTTCAATATATGTCTATTATTGGTGTTGAAATAAACCTCATTTTTTTTCAGTTTTTTTCTATTTATTTAAAAGATAGACGCCAAGAGATCTATTGAGAAATATTGGACGAAAATTGTTGTTATAATGAGGTTTGATCATTTTGCTGCTTTAAATATTCGAAACAAATGTCAAATTGACAGATTTGTAGGTGGTATGCGTGAAAAATAAGTGATTATAGCCGCAGGGGTTCTTTTTTGCTTTCAACGACACTTGTGACGCCCATTTTTAGTCAAAACGATACAAAACTAATGTTTTATACAGTAAATCTGTTGGATTACCGTTTGAACTCATAACGAACTTCATAGCATCACTGAAATAATACTGCCCGAAAGTTCCAAGATGCAGCGAAACGATTACGAAATACCAATGCGTCCCACTCTGTACTATGTGTGATTCAACAACCTTCTTTAGATTAAATAGATCCTTTGATTCTTTGGCTATCACGTGATATATTTTGATTTTTGATATCAATAATGATTTTTGAGATACAACCCGAAATTGTCGAATCGGATTTTCTGTCGTATTCATAGTACAGGAGCAAATTTGATGACGTATTCATATCAAAAAATAGAAATTTGCGTACGAAATGTTTGTCTTTTGATAGATACACAATAAGTGTTCGTAGTGGAGTACTTGTGCCTGCATTGATCGATATAGAGTGTGTTAATTGAAAGAGTAGTGTTGAATCAATTACATCGAGACTTGAGGGTGCTTTTTTAATCCCCATATGTTTATTTACATCTCTAAATGTCATCTAAGCTACTACCCAACTGTCCGAAATAATTCTCCCTTGAGATTTTAGCTTCTAAGGGTTTAATTATCATATATTCACCTAATACCGTCAATTTTCTTTTTTCGTTAAGCGTTAGGCTTAAGTTGGGTACCTGTGAGATCCTAGTCATTCCCGAGGGTTGCTAAGGACGCCAGATCCCAAAATGCGTACATCTGCATACATTACAATAATTGCATACAATTTACAATGCAATTACATTGCTTACAGCCTCTCTAGAACAAGATATTCATGATGGAAGGCACAATAGCAAATAAGTAATGAAATCTTGAGAAGTACTTCGGCATATTAGCGAAATAGAAATCATTTTTTCACAATTATTTGGTGCATCACCGAAAACCGCCAACCTCTTGTTTGAATTGCGCGAAATCGTTATCCTTCCTTTCAATTCTTCCTAGCCGTTGTCCCTCGTCCTGCTGGAATCTTCCTTCCTTCTAGAGGCTTCTTAAGGTTTGAATAGCATTTAGCAATTGAAATGAGGTATTTAGGGCAACGGGCGGGTTGGTTTAGATGCCTTGTTTTCCAGTTATAGAATAAACATGAGCCTTGAATGAAGAATTCATCCTTTCTTGCGCTGTTGTACTGTCCTTGCTAACTCCAATAAATATTATTTGCATGTAGAGGGATGAAGAAGTCTTCAAAAATGTTTCGAAATGGTTTTCAGTTCAATTTGATGAATCCTGAGTTGGAGGACACTCTTTTGTAGCTTATCATTATTTCAGACGCTATTTTGATATTCTGCATCAAAGAATCAAAGTTGACAATGATTCTAAAGATTTTCAATTAGTTATTTCAATCAATAGTGTCACCAGAAGTCGATTCGCATCGTTTAATACATAAAACATGTCCTTCCTTCATTGATTATCTTATTGTCGTCCTGTTGTAGCATTGTACTCTCTCATCCCATTTAAAATTCATTACAGCATGCTCCGTTTTTAGTGTACGCTTCCATTTCTCTCCGTGGCGCTGTTATCGCACTGTAGATTCTTTTATGTTTCCTCAACAAAACACAAATAGCAATTTTTGTGCCTGTTAAAACCGAATTATTATGGGAAGGGTATTAACGAAGATTTTCCGCATGAATATTAAGCTTAATAATCATTTTCATACGTATGCAAGCTCATATTGAGGTCAATTTCAAGTACTTGCCATTTATAATTTGACAGAGCTTCATCTTCTAGACCTGATCTTCCTTCAAATTCACCAAATTCATGTATAGAATCTTTTCGAGGTCTAACCGTGGTCGTTCACCTTGTAGCTTATTATAAAATGTTATGAAACACATTTGATTCGTCTAGGTCACTTTCGGTCAAAAACGACACTTTAAGCTTCTGTATAAAAACATCTGAACCCGAAGATACCATCAATCGAGCCAGAGTGCGCGACGAAAGAATAACAGCAGCAGCCGAACGTCGTCTTCGGCCCACAAACTAACCTTCGGTTGGGCGTCAGCTTGCAATTAATTAAACTTTTTGTAATGAAGTGACGAAATGGAGCTCAAAGTTCCGACTTTTTTATTAAAACGAATGCATTCAAATGAACTGATTTGGCTGAAATATTTAATGTGTGCCACCCATCTTCTAGTACTAGAAAGAATAATTATTTTTCTGTTAAATTATTCTGTTTTGCCTTGCAGCAGTCCTGCGGTAATTTTACAGTGTTTCCTCAGGAGGTTTACCATTTCAAAGTATTAAAGAACCAGCGGAAACTTTGTTTACCCTAACATCGTGTTTAAGTGAAACAAAAAGTAGGTTTTTATCGTACAGCAGGAGTAGAAGCAGCCGGAATAGAATCTACTGTAGCACGAATTCATTAGATTCATTACTCCGGGTAATGGATGCCAGCATAAAGGCGTAACTAATTTCGGAATCCGAATCGGAACAGCAATATTTTTTTTGATTAAAGGCCGGAGTTTAGTGGCCCAGAGAAAGGGAACGCAATAATAAACTAGGCATTAATTATGACCGGGCTTTCTTACATTGCTGAACTCAAAGCTTGAAGGTTATTTTTCGTGAGAAACCTGATATCCTGGATGTGTTTACTCGGCTGCGGTTTGTGGTCAATCATCGAATCGGGTCAAACATTCAGCACAACATGAAATCCATTTGAATTAGAAATGAAGTTAGATAGTTCGCGCGACAAAGTTAACTTCAATTACAGACCAGAACAGCGAAAGGAATCCATGTTGTCCTGCTCTCAATGAAAGCTTTCAGCATCATTTAAATAGGAAACAATAATGGAATTAGAAAGCAGGTGAATGGTGGGACGAAAGAGGGGCTGTAAAATGATGAGTGCACTTTGAGGACTTGAAAATGTTGCGAATTAACTACGAAAGGAGTATGAAGAAGGGACCCTTACAGACTTGGATATGAGGGATGTATTGAATTAAAGCTTCCGCCAGGTGCACTCGAGCTGATGGTTTTATATAAACTTTTTTTGTTTGTGTTTGTTCGTGTTTTAAAACTAATATTAGTTGCAAACTAATTTTTAATGCTTTCAGTTGAATTAAGCACTTATCACAAAAAGACTCCTGTGTCTTGCAGTGTTGTCGTTCAAAAGCAGAAATCCGAGCTTTAAGCTTAAGCTGTCTTCCAACATCTCAAAATGTTGGTGCAATACTTAAAACATCCACTATTTTTCAAGAATTTTGGATGACGTCTAAGCAAAAATCGTATTTGATAGATTCTCTAACTTCCCCAAAGATTACACCACTTTCAGATTACGATTTCTCGAGATCAAATATTCCTGTGAGTCAAAAAGAGCCCGCCTAGTATTTTTCCCTAGAAACATGTTTACTGGACGATAAATCATAAATTAGAGACACAGTTAGTTGAGTTGATGGTCCCATCCATACACTCTCTAGTAATTAAATGATCGAAAAATATGAACAAATATCGGTTGCAACGACTGTGAAAAAGGTGGACCAGTTTTTGGTATGCTCAGTTGTGCAAAGCAGCTGCCATAATATGCTCTGCAGTGTAGTCGTTTGGCAGCTTTCTGGGTTTCAACTTTTTGCTGTATTTTGGCAACCCAAACTGTTGTTGTCTAAATGAAAGCACCTGTGTAGTTGCTACAAATTTTTTTCATCTTTCAGTACAGGATTCCAAATTTTTTCAACCATTTCCAAAATCGTCAAAGCAAGAATCGTCTCTAATCGACTTTCTAGCATGCTTGAAGAGTCTACGCCATTTATAGATCATGATTTCTCAAGGACAAATGTTCCTTTGAGCCCTGAAGATCCCTCCCGGTATTTTTTCTCGAGAGTCATATTGGTTGGTCGATAAATCATCAATTAGGAACACAATTAGGTGCATTTGAATTGACGATCTCATCCGTACACTTTCCAGAAATGAATCAATCGAGAGATATTATAAAATTACAGCCTCGTTGTTATAGCGATCTGATTTTTCATATTTTGCAACTAATATCAGTTACAACGACTGTAAAAAGGGTGGACCAGTATTTGGTACGTTCAGTTGCGTAGAGTAGCTGCCAGTGTAGTCATTCAGACAGCATTCTGTATATCAACGTTTCGCTGTATTTTGGCATCCCAAAATGTTGATGAATCAACTTTCTGGCTTGCTTAAAGAGTTTATGCCACTTGCAGATTATGGTTTCTCGAGGAAAATGTTCCTGTAACTAACAAATATCTCTTCCCACATTTTTTCCGAGGGGCATGTTATGAAAAGGATGGACCAATTGTTGGTATGCTAAGTTGTACAGAGCAGCTGCCATAATGTGCCCTGCAATGTAATAGTCTGAAGACAGCATTCTGAGCTTCAATTTTTTGCATTATTTTGGCACCCCAAAGTGTTAATGGAACACTGGAAGCAATCGTATAGTTACTACAAGCTATTTTTAATATATCTCTGTGAGCCACAAAGATCCCTTTGGCCACTTTTTTTGGGAGACCCGTTTTTTAGACGCTGAATCATAAATTAGGAACACAATTAGGTGCACTTGAATTGACGGTCACATCCGTAAACTTTTCAGCAATGAAATAATCGACAAATGTCCTGGCAATTTTTCTTCCAAGAGGCATGTTTTTGAACGATGAATCATCAATTAGGGACACAATAAGGTGCACTAAAATTGATGATTCCATCTATACATTTTCTAATGAGAAAATTATCGAAAAATATGAGAAAATTACAGCTCCGTTGTTATAGAAAACTGTTTCTTCGTATTTTGCAACTAATATCAGTTGCAACAACTGTGAAAAAGGTGGACCAAGTTTTGGTACACTTAGTTGTGCAGAGCAGCTGCCATTATTTGCCTTGCAGTTTAATAATTTAAAGACGGCATTCTGAGCTTCAACTTCTTGCTGTATTTTAACAATGTCGTCACAGCAAGAATTGGCTCGAATCGACTTTCTGACTTGCTTGAAGAGTCTATGTCACTTGTAGATCATTATTTCTCGAGAACAAATGTTTCTGTGAGCAACAAAGATCCCTCCCGGTATTTTTCTCGAAGAGGCATGTTTGCTGGACGATAAATCACAATAAGGACACAATAAGACACACTTGAATTCATGGCTCCATTCTTACACTTTCTAGTAATAAAATGATTGGAGGATATGAAAATATTGTAGCTCCTTTTTTATAGAGATCTGATTTTTCGTATTTTGCAACTAATATCAATTGCAACAACTGTGAAAAAGGTGAACCAATTTTTGGTACGCTCAGTTGTGCAGAACAGCTGCCATAATGTACCTTGCTGTGTGCAGCATTCTGGGCTTAAACTTTCTGCTGTATTTTGGCATCCCAAAATGTGAATGCATTACTGAAAGCAATCGTATAGTTGCTACGCCACTTGTAGATCATAATTTCTCAAGGACAAATGTTCTTTTGACCATGGAAATTCCTCCTGGTATTTTCTCTCAAGAATTATCTTTGTTGGACGATAAATCATGACTGAAAACAAAATGTTCTACGTTCTCTGTTTTTACTTACTTGTAAAGTACAAGTAAGTATTGTGAAACCGACAAAATTCACCTATCGAGATTTTGATGGAAATGTCCATTTTAAGCATCCCTGAGTTCATTTTGACTATTTTCGGCTTGATGTCAGTACGTATGTGCGTGCGTTCGTTCGTAACTCGCGAATCTCAAATCTGGTTGAACGTATAATGTTGAAATTTTGTATTTAAGACTGGTATAGGGTCTAGTTGTGCACCTCGCATTATAGTTCCAATCATCTGTACCAGAAGTGCACTTTCCGATAAAAAATAATTGGATATAATCGTATACGATCATATACAATTCTTTGGATACAGTTTTATCCGAAAAATGAGACGATAGAATCGTTTAAAACTGTATAAAACTCTATCGAATCATATACATATATATACATTTGGATATAACGATATACGATTGTATATGAATATGCTGTCCTATACGTTTATATAGAATTTTATACAATTCTATAAGACTCTATACAATTATATCAGTTCCAGTTGGACGGTAAAATTGGATAGGGTTGTATATAGTTGGATTGCAATATTTACATTTGGATATGAATGAGAATATTTTTCATTTTATTGAAATTTATGAAAAAATACATTGTTCTCAGTATTTTTGTGGTAAAACAGACTAATTACTTGACTAATTGTTATAACTATTGAATTAAACATTCAATTCCGTACTATCTAACGTTTTCTTTTATAACAGAATGAAATTATAATCCGTACTTAAGTAGCGTTCAATACTCTTAGAATTAATAGTGAGGATTGTACGAAATTCGATGTATAATTCATTAGTTCTGAAGTCCAACAAATTCATTACTCTACTTATTCCAACAACTATTGAATTATGCCTCGAATTTCGTACAATCTCACTTTCAATAAAAATAATGATAAAGTCATATTCTATATTTCTACTTGATCACCGTTTAAATTAGATTAAATTGAATAAAGAACTGGAGATTGTACAAAAATAAATGCATAGTTTATTGGTTATAGAATTTTTTTTTCGCACTGGTTGCCTTTTCCTCAAAAGCGATTCACTATTTGAGGATGTTAGTTGCTTTGATTCTTCTTTTTTGAAATGAACTACCTCACTTCGAAGGTAATCTCGATTATCTGTGATTAAATAGGATTGGTTATTACTCTCAAAGAGGCTATTTTAGCATTGTTGGTCCAGTTAATATCTTTAAAATCATGAAAAATGCTGATAATGCGAGTAAGGGCATGGTTGAGAGCTAATTTGATTCAGAATGGTGTCTGGAAAAATATGCACAGAAATCTTACTCGCACATCAACAATTGCAAAAATTATAGGCAGATAAAGATATGAAGAAAATTTTAGTTTTTCTTGCGATAGCGTAAATTAGAAAGAAGAACTCAAGAGGAGAGAAAATTTACTATGAAAAAGCTGATTCCCGAAACTTATGTCGTTATTATTTATGATTTCAATTGATTCTATGTTATAGATTCGGGAGTGGGGCACATTTTCGTGGAAAATCTCCTTTTCTTCAAAGATTCTTTTGCTAACTCATCCTAGCGCTAATATTTTTCAAGTTATTTTAAAAAGCTAAAACCCTCTTTGGATCTTTATTTTCTTTAGACTTTTGCAGTTTTTAAAGTTCGAGTTAGATTTCTACGCCCATTTTTGTCGGTGCCATTCCAAATTGAATAAATCCTTAACCATTCGTTTATTTGAATAATATATATTTTCCAGGACTTCGAAGATATTAGCTAGATTATAAAAAAATTAAATGGAGAATTTATCTGAAATCAGTTTCATTTCACCGTCCACAAACTATCATTTTTTCCGAAAAACAAATGAGTTTTTATCCTTTTTTCAATTTGTAATGATCCCAAAAATTACACGTAAATTATGTCTGCATACAAGTAAAAACATAAAAAACATGATGAACTCAGCGAAGAATAATTTAAATTAAATTAAATCAAATAATTAGAACTAGAACTAAAACCAAAACACTTATCTGTTCTCATGCGCGTGCGCATATAGGGGACCAAGCAATCACAATCTGTCTTCTTTTTCTCGTCGCTAGCGCTTCCCTTTTCACTTCGCTTCTCTACCGCTTTAATTCTCTCTCGCCGCTTAGCAACAGCTTACTTTCTTTGCCATAGCTTCTTATTTCTACTTCTTTCTTCCTCATTTCTTTATCTTCACCTCATCTTCTGACTCGGCTATCTTCTTATCTGCCTTTACTATCTTTCTTCCAGTTATTTTTCGTTATTTCAACTCCACCGCATCAAATTCAACTGTATTCAATCAACTCCCGTGCTCAACTGCTACTCGCTTGTCTTTCGTAGATCGCTTGCACTTATCTTCCCCCTTTCAGCACTTCACCCCTTCACATGTCACATCACAGGTCACAACTTGAAACTAATATAAATTAACTATCCTAAATAATTTGGACTATTGAAAATTGTTGAGTTGCATCGTGAACTGAATATGTTTCATTATTAATTATATAATATCCTTCATTTTCATGTAAATTGGAAAATAATACCTAACAAACAAATACCCAGTGGAATAGTTAGAGGTATCCACTTTTGTATTATTTATTATACTATTTATATATATCCTATGTGTCATATATGAAACAATATCAGACTATTGCTTTTTCATCTAATTTAAGCTTCAACATGTCTTCCAAGAGAGTAACAATCATCCATCATTGACAAAAAAGTACAAAACTTACACGGGCGACTTTACTATCCTGGTATAATTTGTTATTTCAGTGGATTCCATAAATTTAATTGTCGAACATCAGCTGTACTGATTGTTATCGACAATTTTCATTTTAGACTTCTGAGTATGTTATACCGATAGCAAGGAAATAAGATGATATATGAGTATAGACACGTATATAACTTCATCCTATGATACACGGATATATGTATATGGTTGTTTATAACGATATATAACCTCACAAAACATTATAAATGAGAATAATGTGCTGTATACAACTTTATATAGTATTATATAATTGTGTATAATGATAAAAAATTGTGTAGAATCAAGTAAAGCTTCCCGGACAAATAGGAATATAATTTTATAAACTTGTATGCAATAATATACAAATATATCTGATTGTATATAACTGTATAAAATCTTGAATAGCAAAGTTAAAACTCAAAAAAACATTTTATACAACTCTATATAGTTATATATGATTGTATAGAGCAATATAGGATCTTATGTAGTAGTTGAAATGAAAGAGCTGTACTGTATAAGACTTTATACAGTACTATATAATTGTATATAATGTGATAGAATTGGATAGAGCTTTCTGAATTAATGGAAATATAACTATATGACTATATACAGTAATACGAATATATATGATTGTATAGAGTTCGATAAGACATATTATAAATTTTTGTATATCATAGTATAAAACTGTATACAATTATATATAGCCGTATATGATCGTATATAATTGTATGCAGAGTTTGAAAAAGTTGTACAGTACTCTGGTCTAATTGTATATAGTCATATACAGGTATCTGTTATCGTATGATGTTCTATACAATGTGCTATATTTGTTTGGATACAATCCTATATAATTATATCAAATTATATAGCAGTATATAAGAATTCCATATATAATTGTATATAACCATATATAATTGTATATAATCCGATACAATTCTATCCAATCATTTTTTTATATATACTTGAAACTATTTTCGAATTTTTCTAATAAATCCAGAATGATCAACCGTAGGATGTTGAAATTCAGTATTTGAACTTGATGTTGTATCAGAATGGCTGTCTGCTATTTCTGTATGAATCGTCTAAGCCAGAAGTGCACTTTATTTGAAACTTTTTTTTAATTTTTTACCAAAATCAAGAATGATCAGCCATAGCATATTGAAATTTGGTGTTTGAACTTGCTGTAGCATCGCAATAGTTATCTACTATTTTTGTATCAATCGGTCGAGCCGGAAGTGCAGTTTATATGTATAACAGACATTCAGAATTTGCCGTATAAAACAATCAGGTTAATTGAAATGATAATCTGTTATCAAATTTTGTTTTACACTGCACATGTCAGAATATTATTGAATTATATTAATTATAATCTGAAGTGACAGAAAACTTTATTGAATAAATTTGTGTATACATCAAATGATGTACAAGTGGGTCACATGATGTTCACGTCAGATTTTTCCCAATATTATCAGTAAATATATATAATTTTTTCAAAAAATAAAATCTTCTAGCTCCTGAAGATGATCCAGGTGGGTCGAAACTGTAGAGGAGAAGAAATTAAAAAAATTCTTGACTGAATTCTCATATCTCTATTTTTCATCAATAAATCATGAATTAGGAACACAATTAGGTGCACTTGAATTGACGGCTCCACCCCAATATATTTTCCAGCAATAAAATGATCAAAAGATATGAAAAGTTACAGTCCTGTTATAGAGAGTTGATTTTTCATGTTTTGTGACTGATATCAGTTGCAATGACTGAGGAGAGGGTGGACCAATTTTTCGTCATATTTTGGAATCCAGAAATCTTGATGCTTCACTGGAAGCGTCCGTATAGGTACTACAACTTATTTTCTTGTTTCAGTACAGATTCTCGAAATTTTTTAATTATTTCTGAAGTCGATATAGCAAGGGTCATCTGTAATCGACTTTTTGGCTTGCTTGAAGGATCTACACCACTTGTAGATTGTTCAACGATAATTCGAAGATTAGGGGCACAAGTGCGCCACAAAGATCTGTTTTAGGTTAATTTCCCAATAGATCTGCTAGTTTGACGTGAAATCATAGACTAAGCACACAATTAGGTTTTTTGAGTTGATGGTTCCATCCGTACCCCTTCTAGCAATAAAATAATCAAGAGGTATAATAAAAATCTCCGTTGTAGAAGAGAGCTGTTACTTCACAACAAATATTGGTTGAAATGACCGAAGAACAGGTAGACCAATTCTTGGAACGCACCGTTGTATTTTGCCTCAAAATGACTCCTGCACCTTTTGGGGTAGTCGTTGAAAGGTAGCATTCTATGTTTCAACTCTTATAATACATTTCTGTTGTATAGAAGTGCTGTTTCTTTGTGTTTTGCAACAAATATCAGTTGCAACGATTGTGGAATAGGTGGACCAAGTTTTGGTACGCAGCTGCTGAAAAATGATTCCTATGTCTTTTAATGTGGTCTTATAAATCCTGCAAGCCATTTTTATCCTCCAGTACAGGCTCTCAAAACTTTGAATATTTTCCGATGTTGTCACAGCAAGAGTTGTCTCTAATCGACTCTTTGGCTTACTTGAAGAGTCTACACTACTTGTAGATCATGGTTTTCTTCGGTTAAATATCCCTGTAAGCGACAAGAATCACTACTGGTACTATACCTCAATTAATATGCTTATTGGACGCAAAATCATTTATAAGGGATATAACTAAGCGTATTACCACCCGTTCTGTTATTATAGTAAACGAAAACTGATTATTTTTCGATTACGTGACCTTATTGATCCATGTTCCTACCAATATATCTATCCAAGATAGAAGATTTGTATTATCCTTATTACCAGGCAATTTACTTGATCTCCTGTAAGCAGAAGACACTTCTACCCCGCTCAGTATAAACACCAATTCACTTAATACATTCTAGAAGGGAAGAGAATTCTACGAAGACACGTACAGGATTACCAAGTGAAATGTTTCGTATAGGTAGTGGAATTCCTGCTTGTTTGCCGGCAAACCAACGCCGGAAGTGCTATGTACACGCACATATACGCAACATCCGGAACAGGGGTGTGTACTTCCAGCGAGTTTCATATGAAAACATAAATACGAGTCAGCAATCGCTGCGCGTTTTATTAAAGATAAGATCAGTTTATCTGCGAAATTAAACTCTAGATTCCTGTCATAAATATCACGGATGGAATTGGACTACTTCAAAACAGGATAACCAATTCTGCTGGAAATAAAGTAAACAGAAACTACGAATTAAAGAATATTGTCTGGTTCTTTCAACATTTATTTTACACAAATACATCCTTGTATGCAAATATCTTCGGTAACCCTCAAGTAATAACAAAATATATTGAATTTTTGATTGTAATAGGATATTTCATATAAATTCCTGCATAGATTTTTTTTCCTATTTTCCTGCCACCATGTTATAGCTGAATTTTAATATTACATTTTTGAATATCGCTCTGTCGATATTAATTTGATATGACCTACTTCTGGGTCGGATAGGTGACACCAGGTACATGCAATGGATTCCGGCATACCGTCACGTTATAGGAACCGGAATCATTTTCTAATAATCGTGTACTGGAGCGAATTCCGGTCTGTATTAAACGAGAAGAACATGGCAGGTATGTCAAGGAAATTGCATACGGAAATTCATACTTTATAGGCAAGAGATCCATCAATTATCCGATAATCGTGATCGTTAATGATGGTAAATATGTGCAATTTGTAAAACTAGTTTCATGAATGAGTTCCGCAAAAGAAAAACGCTCTGAGATTCAAATAACAAGCATTAAATTGAGTGAAGAATACTGCATCTAATGATATTTTATGGTTATATTACAAAACGTAAGAAATTCGGTGACACATTTGTAGCCCATTTATCCTTCGAGCTAGTTCTAAAAAGAACAACCATCGAATGTTCCGATAACCTTTGTAGGACCTGCTGAAAGCAAACCGTCTTCGATGAATTTCTAGTAGGCAGTACAGCCCCTAAAACTGACGGTTTTTGAACAAACAGTTTTTAGAGAAAGGTTCTACGGGAGGAACATGATTTGAAGATATTCCTAGCTGATTAGTATATCTGAATTCAATTATTTTTCAGACAATAACATACAAAAACATTCAAATTCAATTTCCCACAAATTGTTACACAATAAAACATTATTTGATTTCCTGAGCCTAAATAATCAATACGTTGCATAAAATTTGTCTAATTGAACTTGAATAATGCATTTATTGAATTTGGTTGCTCAAAAAGTATTAGTACATATTGATATGTGGAATATTTTACAAAAGAACCAGTTCATGGTTGGGAATATCCCTAATTGAAAAAACAGCTATTAAAAACCATAGTCAAAGCTGATCAAGATTTTTGTATTTATGTACTCCTGAAAGCAGAACTGTCGTCGGCATCGCACCAATGAGCTAAACAGTCCTTAAAAATAATAGTTTAGGTATATTTTGTAACGATACCTCGTTGCTAGGGGGGTGGTTGTTGACGGGCGGCTGGGTAACTCAGAAAAAAGGATCAAAGTGTTCAAAAAAATTGTATTTCGGAGGTAAGTGTCACTACGAGATTCAATTGCACACAAAAAAAAATGGAGCTGGTGAGTATACACATATATTGCAGGAATTGGCAAGGGTAAAGATTGGCTGAAGGCTGACGACGACAATGCGGCGACAGCCCAAGACAATTGACATTCGCGGAATCATGAAGCGACTTTCCGAACGGTCGATGAGCTTTAAAACTCATTCTGTGCTTGTGAAACTAAACTGATTTCCATACAGTGACTCTACGTTAAACTGTTTCAATGCTGTGAATCCACCAATGACCTCTCTAGCAGTGATTCTACGTTAAATGTTTCTGACACTATGAAGCCAACAAGCAGTGATTCTAAGTTAAATTAATCTAACTCTGGGAAATCAACAGGGACTTCTTTAGCGGTGACTCTACGTCAAACTTGTTCAACACTGTAATAATAATAATAAATCATTTATTCAGCTGAGAGCTATAAATATTTCATTACATCACATTGTACACAAATATTAATTATAAAAAACTAACAAATTCTATAAATCATATAAATTTTTGCATATCTATACAAAACAAATTACTTAAATTTGAATTAGGTCACTCATTCATCGTATTCAAAATATGTATCTTGATATATATAATAATTTTTTTCGAAGTACATGATTTTAGTTGCCTTGGTAACTTGTTATATACAATAAGGGTTTTTTAGAAAAATAGAATTCTGAGACTTTCTATATTTTTTTATACTCAGTACGAAGTTTTGTGCATTTCTAGTATTGTAATTATGGGTTTGATTGAATTTACTCACAGCACCCACCAAATATTTTGGCATCAGACCTAGTTCTAATTTATGTATAAACACAGCTCTTCATCTATAAGAATTTCGCTACTGGTAGCCAGTTCAATTCCTTCAACATTGTTTTAGTATTTTTGTACCTATCATAACCTAAAATAACTCGCATAGCTCGATTTTACAAAAGCTACAACCTTTTTTACCACTGACATTACTTAGATACAGAATGGTACTACAGAAATGAAAGTGTGGTAATATAATGGTGTTATATACCGTTAATCTGCTCCATTTACTCAAATTAATTCTCATTTTATATAAGAAGCAGCGGTGATTCTACGGTAAAACAATCTTACACTATGAAATCAACAAAAACTTCTGCAGCGGTGATTCTACGTTAAGTTAATTAAACGTTCGCGGAGCGGACGGCAAAAAATGAAGCAGAATGACTCCAAGTTAAACTTTGCGAAAATATTTTAAGTTCAAAACAGCATAATAGTTCTAAATTCAAAATACAGCCAACAATTATAAAAATGAACGAAGTTCCTTTCACGGACCTATAAAAAAAAATCAGATTTACAATTTGTTTGTCTTAAACACTCGCACTGAACGAACTTAGCACAGAACTTCAAACGGATGTCGAACGAAAAACACTGGAATAATTTGGAAGATGGCTCGGAGAGCGCGACGCGACGTTAGGCTAATCCAACACTGCGAAATCAGCAGAGACTCCTTCAGCGGTAGTTCTAAGTTAAAACAACAACAAGAATAATTCTAAATTCAAAACAGCAAAAGCAAACAAATCCAAGTTCTTTTTACGGACTCATAAAAAACAATCATACTTACAGATCGTGTCGTACAATTGTGCTAAACGGTCTTAGCACACAACTCCACTCTTGGACGGTGAACGGTGAAAACATCGAAGATGACACTCGAAATCGGAACTAGAAGCGCACTTTGGAACAGCTACTCAGAAGACTGAACTTTCAAAGAAGTGACTTGAATCGGCTGCAAGACTTTATTTATACTCAAAGTTTAATGAAATGTTACTTAACTTGTGTCTTTCAAGTTAATTTCAATTTAGCGCTGTCATAGTAATATGAAGAAGAGGTATTTTAAAAACGAAGAAATTATATCAAAAGTGTTAATTCCTTTACACAATTTTTCTAAATTATTTTCCAGCTTTGATAATTCTTTACAATGGGTACAGTTAATTTGAAGAAACATTTAAATAATATTACAATAAATTCATTTGTTTACATTGGTAGTTCAGCAACATGTCGGTAGAATCAAAATGTCGAATGTCAAATATTTATTTGTCAAGTCAAAGTCACGGTAAACAAAATCAGGAACAAAATACCAAAGTATTTTACAGAACAACGGTCGAACACATTTACGGTGAGTACATGACATGAACACAGATCATACAGTTACAGAGTTTTATTACAGGAAACTCATATTTACAAAAATATAACCTGAATCCAACCACATGTTGTGAATGAAAAAGAAAAAAATTATTCATACTGATGACTGGTGCTGCTACGGTGAGTGGTTGTATAGTATTTAATCAGAATTACGGTTCTATAAAATTTACAGGGCAGGCAAAATGTGAAAAATAGTTGTAAGTAACCTCGAAATAAAAGACGGTAGCTGAAGGCTCTAGGATGTGTAATTGAGGCGAAGCTTTAAAGAAAACACAAGGATTCGTCGCAATTTCAGTCTTAAATGTAGTAGTCGCAGATATGAGGTATACAAGGTATACAAAAAATCTGACGTGAACATCACGTGACTTACTTGTACATCATTAGATATATATGTATAATACGATGTGATTTTGTGTTTGATCATATATATCATTGGATATATATAATCAAACACAAAATCTCATCGTTCTACAGTTAATCGTTTTGGATCTACACAAAGTTTTCTAAGAATCGGTGAAGTGAAATGCGCTTTCAGCCAAGTCGGTTGCTATAGAAACAGTAGACCATTATTCTTATACTACAATATTCCTAAATACTGATTTCCAAAATTCTACGACTACCAACAGATCTGAATTTATGCGCAAAATTGAAAAATAAATTCCTACTGAAGTGCATTTCCGGTTCAATCTATTGTTATGAAAATAGTAGGCAATCATTCAGATGCTACAGCAGACTAAAATATCAAATTTAAATATACTACACCTGATCGTTTCGAATTTATGCGAAAAATTCCAAAAGACTGTCAAATAAAGTGCACATCCGGCTTGGTGGATCTCAATAAAAATAGGATATGAGCATCTAGACGGTATAATCGTCCTAAATACTGAGTTTTAATAATCTACGTTTAATCGTTTTGGATTCATGCGGAAAATAATATAAAGTGCACTTCCGGCTCAGCCGATTGTTACAAAGATAGAAGATGACCATTAAGATGCTACAGCAATTTCAAATGCTAAATTCCAGTATCCTACGGCTGATCATTCTGGATTTATGCGGAAAATAAAAAAAAGTCTTAAGTAAAGTGCACTTCCAGTTTAGCCGATCGCAGTCATAATGCAAGATGTACAATACGATGTTATAGAAGTGCCTAATACGAAATTTCAATATGCTATGGCGGATCATTCTTTATTTAGGCAAAAAAATCAAAAAAAGGTTCAAGTAAAGTGCACTTCTGGTCTGGCCGATTCTTACAAAAATAGCAGATAACCATTTTGATACAACATCAAGTTCAAATACTGAATTTCAACATCCTGCGGTTGATCATTCTTGATTTATTAGAAAAATTCGAAAAAAGTTTCAAGTAAAGTGCACTTCCGGTACAGACGATTGGAACCATAATGCGAGGTGCACAACTAGACCCTATACCAATTTCAAATACAAAATTTCAACATTATACGTGCGACCAGTTTTGAGATTTGCGGGTTACGCACGCACGCACGCACGCACGGACGAAAGCACGAACATACGTACCGAAATCAAGCCAAAAATAGTCAAAATGGACTCAGGGATGCTCAAAACGGATATTTCCATCCAAATCTCGATAGGTGAGTTGTGTCGATTTCACAATACTTACTTGTTACTTTGTACAAACAAGTAAAAAGAGCCTGCACAAGTTTTAGGCTTTAAATAGATGCTCCAATAATCAGAAAAGTCATTTTAGTAGTGCTTAGTGTATCTTTTTATTAAGCTATAGTGAAACAATCAGGCACCATGACGCCTTAATCATAGCCGATAATAGTCTCCGTAGGGATTCCTAAAAATTAAGATTTTAGTCTCTGTAGGAGTTGCTATGAAAGAAACAACTCTAGGAGCTATCAATTCTAGTAAGCAGAGTTTAAATAAGATCTACAAAAGTGACGGACCAGTTTATCCTTCAATTTTGCCTTAGTCGGACAATCAGCCACTATGATGCCTTAATCAGAGCCGACAATAGTTTCTTTAGGAACTATTTGGACAGAACTACGTTGGACAACGTTCTAATGAGTAGAACAACCTTTAAAACCGACGATTAAGTGATAACTGAGTCTGAATTGAACAGGTCTAGGGGCTAACATCTTGCGGCAAACAGTGAAGAAGAAGATTCATACTTCAATTCAGCCTCGGTGAGACAAATGGCCACTATAATCTTTCCAATTGGAGTCAATCATCTCTGCAGTACCTTCTAAAAGCAGAACTGCGTTGCATAATGCTCCAATAGGCAGAATAGCTCCTAAAATTGACGACAAGAGTAGATTTTAGTGTCAGTTGGAGCTGTTTTGAATACATACCTGAAAAACTAGCACCTTCAAAAAAATTATATAGATTTGAAGAAACTCACATGAATTGAACAGTTATTATTGCTGATTTCCTTATTCGTATGTAATAAAAATCAGTTTGAGCTAAAGAATAGCTACTAAGGCCCTAATCAGATGCGATAATAGCCTCCGCAGGAACTCCCAGACGCAGAGCTCCGTAGGGCAACGCTCCAATAAGAACAATCTCTAAAACTGTCAATTAGGTGATATTTTAAATTCTCATACCTGTGGCTAAAGTATACAGAAATGGACCTACAAAGGAAACAATATTTGAATAGATGTTTACGAGGCTAGTTCAAGAAGCTCTCGGCCTGATAAGGAAGAAACAAGATTACCAGACCATTTTTGTTCTATTTTTCTACATAATCTCATTGCAATTCAATACATTTAGTCCAATGATGTTTTAATTTTTTAATATCCTCAAAATAATAAGATGTGTCCAATTCTGCATTCGTCTCAGCTTCAACCTCTTCATTCGAAGTGAGTCCTTGACTCCCTAGTACTTTCTTCAAATTAGGGAGAAGAAAAAAAGCCGCTAGGAGCCAAATCTGGTGAATACGAGGCATGTAGAAGCACTGTAAATCGTGAACAACGCGAGACCTGTGCATAGGTGCATTATCATGGTGAAATAGCACCTTCTTTTCTGCTGGATGAGGAACTTTAATTGCATAATTCAATTTGTCCAGTGATAGTTCCACCTTTTTTGAAGTAGTTCATGAGCACTACTCCAGAAGACCGTTACCGAAACTTTTCCGGCAGATGGAACTGTTTTGGCTTTTTGCTTCATCTACACAGGGGTCTTCAAACTTTTCAAACTGACTTCTCCACTAGATTCCAAGGGGCCATGACCAATTTAATTAATCGATAAATAAAACTTCTGATTATTTTTTTTTAAGATTTAATTTTATTGTAAATTTAATAATGTGATCATGACGGGTCAGATACCACTGGACGGTCTGATCAAGAATGTTCGCGGACAGGTGTTGGCCCACGAGCCGTAATTTGGTGATTCTTGGTGTATACTGATAAAACGCCGGAGAAACTTAGTGGCACTCTTGAGAAATATTCAAATGGATGCGTTCTTGATCTGATTATAGACGAGGCATCTAGCGAGCAGTCATAAGCCAATGCCGTCGAAATTGAAGACTCTTTTAATGTAGAGTTTAACTTGTTTCTCATTTCTAAAAGTCTTAGGTCTCTGTATGAAATTACAAAAACAGAGCTCCAATAAGCATAACAGCTCCTTAAATTCACGATTAGGATATATTCTAGTCTCTCTAGAGGCTGCTTCAAATCTGTGCAAAAAAAACCTAGAAAGGAAACAGGCTTTGAAGAGATGCTCCTATTGACAGAACAGTGTCTCCAGCTGATTCTCTCATTTGTTAATCCAAGACTACTAGTTTCTGATAAACAGTCACTGTAATGCCTTTAATAGTCTCTATAGGCTACGTGCATGAAGTCTACTAGCGCCTCTAGCGGGCAATGGAGAACGATTGAACTCCATTTTATCATTGTTCCATACCTATAATTTTTTAAATGTACTAATATTATTTAATTCAGGCTGTGTGCGTATAATATAACTTGCTTAGCATAAAAGGTACGTTGAAATTATTTATTTTGAGTATTTTTTTCTTCAATTATAACGTACCTATTATAGAGAAAACGTCTTAATTCGTCCAAATTGACAGGATAACCTCAAATTATGACGCCGATGATGTTGCAGATTGGGTTTGTATTTATCAAACACTGTATCCCTTTTACCAAGGAAGCATTGAAGAAAGCGTGAAATTAGTTTTGCCATATTAAACATGTTGAAGAATATGTTGCTGACAATATTAACTACAAAATTATTGCGAAGTGCATCTGACAAACTTTTATCACTGAAACATCTTACAAATTAGAGATAGAGGTAAATTCATGAATCCCAAATCGATGATGAATATTTCTAATTTCACAATTGTATTACAAATACAAATATTTGTTATATAAATTAATGATGAAAGACAGACAATACTCTATTTACCGCTTTGATTCACTTCACTCGTTTTTTTATGTATAACTGGGTACATGAAATCTATGAAACTATATTTCACTTGAATCATCCTTAACAGAACAGCCTGAAACAGAACAAACGTTTTCCCATGTTTTATATGCAATTACTTTCACTTTTAAACTACAATGCTCAATGACAGCTCATTGACGTATTCTGAGGAATGGAGTTCAATGGTTACAATGGTGCTCACCATGAGCGCTCGCATCGATATTTGTTCAAACTCCGCCCCCTTGCACATAGCCTATAGGAGCTCTAAAAGGCAGAAAATTCTCTAGAGGACAAAACAGCTCCTAAAATTGACGACTATGGTAGACTCAAGTCTTTGTTAGATCTGCTTTAAGGGTGTCGTTTACCTGAATTTTATTTCTGTTTAGTTCGAACAAGGAGTTTTAAGTTTATGCAACCCAAATATCTTGCTCAATCATTTGGTAGTCTATATCTGACTTTATTCATAAGCAGGTAGTTCTCCTAATAGAAAGATTTATGACACAGGTTTTGGGTTCATTTCTTTCCGACTCGAATAGTACCTGAATTTAATCTTCAGTACAGCCTATAAAATGTTATCTGCAGATATTTAAAAAAAAAGTTATTCTACAATATCATTTTCAACTTAGGAACAAGATGTAAAATGAACCAGATATTTTGTGAATAAAACCTTTCATTGAATATCCAATCAACGCTAATATATAATATAAATCATCGACTGAATGTTCTAAGAAAGTGATAATCTTGCAAAGTAATTTTTCCCGATTTTATAGGAGTATAAATAATGTATTATAATGATTTAAGTCAAACATGATTCTATTAGAAAGTTGAATTATTCCTAATTTATAATAATTGCCAAGTCCAGGTCGAAATATGGGTAATAATCTAATTTAATAAGCCATTTTATAAAAAATATGCGAAAAATTATTTGGGACAATTTTTTCTAATTTTTCTCGTTCACGAACTTCGATACTTTCACAGGTGTTTCAAAATTTGCTTCAGATTTTTCTGAATTTGTTGAATAAAGACTTTGAAACTTGCTTCTTTGAATTAAAATTTTTTCAAGATGATATTTCTTCCAGTTAATTTGGAAGGCGGCAATAATTTTCTTATTTTAAATAGAGCATCTTTTTCATTCTATCATTCTATTATGGAAATAATTTTGTAAATGGAATACTTGAATAATAGATTGTTTAACAAGTAGAGAAAAGTTAGAGTTTACTAGCGAGTATAAATGCTCCAATTTTATTTATTTATGAATATATGAACAAAAAACTGAAAAATTGAGCTTCACACGGATATCTGATTTCTGCTTCTATGAGACTACTGTTTTTAAAAACTTTACTCAGTATATTGTAAATCATTATATCTATGAAATCGCTTCGCTCGAGCAAGCAACGCTCACCCCCAACTGAAATCGTCTTGTTTCGTCCCTAGCCACACAATATACTATTGTTTGTTATCATGCTTTTGCTCGGCAATTTAATTTACTCGCTCGTTGCTCTCGCTCATGAATTGAAACATACTCGCTAGTTAACTCTAACTTTTCTCTACTTGTTAAACAATCTATTATTCAAGTATTCCACATGCAAATTTATTTCCATAATAGAATGATAGAATAAAAAAGATGCTCTATTTAAAATAAGAACATTATTGACGCCTTCAAATTTAACTGGAAGAAATATCATCTTGAAAATATTTTAGTTCAACGAAGCAAGTTTCTAGGCTTTTATTCAAACAATTTAGAAAAATCTGAAGCAAATTTTGAAACACCTGTGAAAGTATCGAAGTTCATGAACGAGAAAAATAAGAAAAAATAGCTCCATTTATTTTTTTTGCATATTTTTTATAAAATGGCTTATTAAATTAGATTATTACCCATATTACGACCTGAACTTGGCAATAATTATAAATTAGGAGTAATTCAACTTTGTAATAGAATCATGTTGGACTGAAATCATTATAATATATTATTTATACCCCCATAAATTCGGAAATAATTACTTTACGGGATTATCACTTTCTCAGAAAATTCAATTGATAATTTATATTATATATTAGCGTTGATTGGATATTTAATTAAAAGTTTTATTCACAAAATATCTGGTTCATTTTACATCTTGTTCCTAAGTTGAAAATGATATTGTATAATACATTTTTTTTTAAATATCTGCAGATAGCATTTTATACACTGTGCTAAAGATCAAGTTCAGGTATACTATTCGAGTCGGAAAGAAATGAACTCAAAACCTTTCTATTAGGAGAACTACCTACTTTTGAATAAATTCAGATATAGACTACCAAATGATTGAGCAAGATATTTGAGTTGCATAAACTGAAAACCCCTTGTTCGAGCTGAACAGATAATAAAATTTAGATAAACGACACCCTTAAGTATAACAACACTAGGGGCTAGCATATGAAGCTAACAGTACACAAGAATAAGCTTACAAAGGGAATGAACTTTAATTGAGCTTTCCAGGTGTCTTTCTGATATTAATTCAATCCCTTATTGAACAATAACATATACGAACATTTAAATCAAATTTCTTGAGAATTGTGATAGATAAAAAGCAATATGTGGTACAAAATGTGCTTGATTGCAAGAAGAACGTCCACAATTGGTCCATCACGAAAACAATGAACTAGCTCATTTCCCTGGGGAGTAATCGCACAATTGATGACGTTGGGGTTTCAGTTCATTCCAGATTTGACTCTCTCAAACTATAACCTGTTTCCCAATAAAAAAAAATGAAATGAATATTGTGAATCTGGAACAAACTGGAGAAACGTTGGACGTACTTATATAAGCCTAAAAGAGGACTACATTGCAAAATAAAAATGATTTATACGTACGTCCCATTGTTTCACCCTTGTTATCGCTTTGTTTGATAAGAACATTGAAAACATCCAAACAATCAAAATAATGATGCTCTGTAGTCCAGGGAAGTCTCCACCAGATATTTTGTGAAAGCTAAATATACAAACATATATTCAACAATTCTTTTTACATAGAACTATTTCAAATCAAATTGTGATGATTCGAATTGTCATTTCATTCAATGTCTATCAAAACAGAAAACTCAATAATGTGGAATTCGATTCGAATTACAATAAAGTTTAGCAGCATTTAATTATGATTGTCATACTATTTCAGTGGTTCTGATGCTGAAATTTCTCCTGGAATCCATTTTAGCTCTGCAGTATAATTTAATCTTGTTTTCTTTTAGATTTATGTTAAAACCAAGTAAATAAAAACCATTCTACGTAAAAATACTGGTTCCAATTACAAAGCACCAACTTTCCGAATGAAATGTATACAATTTCTCCGTCGTTCAACAAAAAGAAATCAATGATATTCCTATCTCCCAGATATTTCTGGAGAATCAACCGAAGCACGGGAATGGAAGAATTAAAAATGCAGAAAATCTGCTATGAAAAAGGTTGAAAAAGTTCGAATGAAAGAAAACATGAAAAATCTCTAAACGTCCGTTTGCTGTCCATCTTATAACAGCGCGGTGAGCTCTTCTTTTTGTTATGCTACAAATGTACGGACATCAAAACGTGTTTGGAACTCAGAAGTTCAACACAATTTTACTGGAAAAAATCTAATTTTAACAAAAAGTCGAAGGCAAGATATGAATTTGTAAGAAATCATATTTTATATTTTTTGCACTATCTTCCAAAATTTATTCCTGCAAATTCCTAAATAGGTTAATGTCAGTGTAAATCTTCCTTTACCTGGACAACAATAGGACATCATAGGAATCCAGCTTCACTAATAAAAGGCTAAATTGTACAACAAAAATATCGTATGCAATTTCCATCCCCATTCATTTTCATTTATGTTACTCAGTAGCCATTTATATGCTGTTCTAAAGCATCCATAAATCTTCTCAAATTGTCAACAGCACTTTAAAAATGTGGCTCATGTGGAGATTCTATATGCAGAGTAGCCAAAGAATGATCATTATCGATTCGAAATTGAGCTGAAAATAGCTATTTACAGGAAAAACAACTTCAACCGGCAGAATTTGAAGCTTTGGACATGAATAGCAATATTTGACATGTGTTTCACGTACCGAACAGTTAAAATAAGCCAGTTAAATAGAAAAAATTATTAAGAATTCGCTAAATTCAAACCAATAAAATTAACTACAATTTACAGCCCTCCAATTGTTCCTGTACGTGAAAAAATTCCCTGTAGGATAACTCAGGATAAAAAATAGCCTTTGATCTTATATTTAAGGTACAATCGAAAGAATTCCATGCGCCAGCACTAAATTCATGTTGATTAAAGAGACGAATTGTCGAAAACATTCCTTCGCGTTCTTCAACTCCAACCTCGCTTTATATTTATTGACTTCAGTTGGTTGTACGTGCCTCGCTTTCGACCTATGCCCACCTTCAGATAATATTAATTAACCCCTCTACAAATTATGTTTCTTGAGACAATAAAGCGAATGGTAAGTTCGTGGTTCGTTCGTTATTTATTGAAAATCTTTCGGAGAAATTTATTACCTAAGAAGCAGGAATTTGGTCGAATAGATAACCGATATTCCATTAAACATTAATTCTTCAATGAATTTTGTTCCGAATATTATAATTGATCCTTAAACTGCAAAAAGACATTTTCATAATCAAATCCCAGTTTTGGATATTACGAGCAGGTCCAATGAAGTCAAATCTGGAGATTGAACTACATCAATTTCGCGGCTACAGTCCCAGAGTAGAGGACTGCTATGATAAAGATACATTTTTTTCATAGGCAGTTATTATAATTGAATAAACCTCTGCAAGAACTTTGACCAATCAAGTCGTGGGTTTTAAGGGCTGTCTTGCCTATTGAAGCTATGTACAAGAAGGTTCTGCTTTCAGGTTAACATCTTTTCTAAAGGAGGCTTTTTGTGGCTGTTCTTCTTAGTAATGCTATTTTATTAAAACCAGTTCCTACAGGCAGTGGAATCAAATTATTAGTTTTATGGACTCTTCTACTCATTAGACCTATATTTGAGGTATCTCTGCTCTGGAAAACTATGAAAAAGACTATAGTCGGCTCATTTTGGGGAATAAACTAGTTTCTTTGACAATACGAATGAGAAAATCTGCTGAAAGGACTAGGTTCTTATCATGAAAGTTCCTTTAAAATCTGTTTCCATTATAGGTCCTATTTTAATACTTCTTGTTACAGATTTCAGTCCCAAGGGTAGCTGATTCAGAAACAGCTCCTACAGACACTAAAATCTTTCCTAATCGTCAGTTTTAACAATTGTTTTGCTTATTGGAGCATTGTCGGAGACGGTTTTGATGAGATAATCAGCTGAAAGCTCATTCGGAGTCTACTTCTTCCATAGTATCTTCTTTAAACACTGTTTGCAACAGCTATTGACCCCTAAGTTGTTTAATCTAGCACACTTCCTGTAGGGACTAAAAACTTACCTTATCGTCAGTATTATAGGGACTTTTTCACTAATTAGAGCATTCTTGGCTCAAATTGGGGCTTTTATAGGCTTTTTTCTCACTAAGTTGAGCTGAGAAGTCATAGGTTTTAGGAGCTGTCTTGCTTATCGAAGCTATGTCCGAGAAATATATGTTGTGAGGTAATTCTATGAGTTAATATCAGCTCCAATTGAAACTTTTTGTGGTTGATTTACAGCTCCTACAGGCAGTGAGATTTACTCTAATCATTAGTTTCATAGACTCCTCTATTCATTATAGCTATATTTCAGGTACCTCTACGAAGTTATTATGGAGACTACAGTCGTACACTTTAAGGAAATAACCTAGCCCCTTTGATTGAATACGAATGAGAAAGTCAACTGAAAGAACTCTTCTTATTATGAAACTTTATTTAAAGTCTGATTTCATCGTAGGTTCTATTTTTAACACTTATTGTTCTCTAGGCAGCTCCTACAAAGATTGAAGTCTCAACTAATTGACAGTTTTAAATATTGTTTTGCCAAATAAAACATTATCAAAGACGGTTATATTAAGGAGACTATTATCAGCCTAGATTAGAGCTTTTGGTGGATGCTCTCCTCATCAGGGTTATTTCGAAGCATTTACTGGTCCTTTTGGATAAATCCAGATTAGAATCAAGCAGAAGTATTATTATTTTCATGGAAGCAGTTTTGGAGCCTGCCCTTTTCATAGTCCCTACTTTGAATAATTCTTGCCACAGATGTTAGCCCCTAGGTATATTTTATTCACTTTAGGGACTAGAATCCTACCTAATCAATCGTTGGGTTTTCTAAGAATACTATTCTAACGATATGTCGAAATATAAACTGAGTCTTTTGATTATATAGTGAGAAGATAATCAGCTGGAAGCCGGTTCTTTCCGTAAGCTCTTTTTATTTGCTTTGAATATTAGCTCCTAGGGTTGCTTTATCAAACAGCTTCTACAGGGACTGAAATCTTATCTAATCGTCAGTTTCTGCACATTGGAGTGTTGTCAAAGACGGTTAAGTTTCCAGGATTTTCTACAATGGATATTTTTGGGGTTGATTAAGACTCTTGCTGTAACTAGTATTATTTTGAAGTATATATTATGGATGAGAAAATTTGAAAAGTTTGTTTCCATGTGAGCTCCTTCAGAACTTGTGTCTTTCGTAGTCTTTTTCATGGACTACTAAATATTTAGAACAGACCTATAAATACTAGTCCTCAGTTTCTGAAACTGCTTTGTTTATTTTGAAGCGACGTCGAAGACGGTTCTGCTTTCAGGAGATTCCAAGGAGGTTATCATCGGCTTTGATGAGGATTTTTAGAGGCTATTAAAGTTATTTCGAACCATAAACTGTGAGATGACTAGTTTTTTCATGAAAGTTCTTCGAAGCCTGCATCTTCCATAATCTCTCCTTTGAACATTTTTTTGCCGCGGATATGAGCCTTTAAAGTGGTTTTATTGAATGTTCCTCCTGCAGATATCGAGAAGCTACCTAGTCGTCAGTGTTAGAGGTTTTTCCTTCAATTAGAGCATTATCTGAGACTATGTTCGGCTTTCATTGGGACTCTAGTAGCTTTTATTTCACTAGGAGTATTAAATAATATAAACTAGTTTTTTTGATTGGAATGAGATGAGATAATCAGCTGGCAAGATTAATTTTCTCATGAAGGTTCTTCAAATCCTTTTCTCTCCGTAGGCCCTTTAATAAGTTCTGCTTGCTTCGGATATTGGCTCCTAAGATTATTTTATCCGAAGCAGCTCCTACAGAAATTGCAATCTTACCTAAATATCAGTTTCAGGGTTGATTCTGCATATTGAAGCATCATCTAAGACGGTTATGTTTTCAAGAGCTCCCACAATGATTATTATCGACACTGATTGAAATTTTTGATAAATTTGTTTCCACTTGAGTTATTTTCAAGCAATAAATAGTACTTCAAATTGGTTACAGATAAAATAAAATTGTTCCTTACGTAGGTCCTTTCATAAACTCATTTTGCTCTAGACGTTAAGCCCTAGGGCTGTCATATTCAGAACAACTCTTTTAATGACTAAAACGTACATTGGTTGTAAGATTTAGAGACTGTTTCACTTATTGAAGCAATTTGGAAGACGGTTCTGCTTTCATTAATCCCATAAGAAGTTATCATCGGCTTTGTTAGGGCTTTTTATGGCTGTTCTTGGTTATTCCAAAGTATGAGGTAGTATTCTTTTACAAAAACTATCCAAGTATCAATATGAATAGAAATTTTCCAAGCCACCAAATTTGATTTATCTCAATGTAATTATTATTTAAATGTAATCCGACAAAAATACTGAATATTGCTTATTCAGAGAATCAAATTGATTTTTTTGTGGCTGAAATTTGTGGGAAATCAAATATAAAAATTTGTGTGTCTGGAGGCACAGTAGTGCCCCCGCCATGACAAGCCAAGCGAAGCGCAAGGGCACTACCTTTTTTTGAAGAGCTTCGTCGTTTTTTTGAACTCCCATAACTTGGTTTTGGATTATACCAGATGAATAAAATTCTCGGAATATGATGTCGATAGTGTACTTATTGAACATAGAAAGTTTCAATTGCATAGCTTTCATATTTTAGATTTTATTGATATATAAAAAATCCCAATTAAGTCACTGACTCATTCACTGATGATTATCAAAATTCTTAGGGTACTTCCTGAAGTCCTAGAATGCTGCAATTTGGTCTGTAAGCTAGTATTAGTACACAAACAACAAAAAAATTCTAAAATTTGGAGCCTTTAACCCAAACTTCTTAATCTAGAGGATGGAAGATTGTATGAGGCTTCAACAAATTTTGATGCTAGAGTTCTGAAAATTGGTACATGAAATAAAATTCAAAAAAAGAAAAAAGTGAACAAAGCAAATTAGAAAAAGGAGAGAAGTCCCACCAGAAACATTTTCACCATATGGCTCGCACTGTCAAAAAGTTATCAGATCTCATGTAGAGCCAAGCTTCTAACTCTACACGCCCAAACTCTACAAGTCCCAACTTCATGTGAATACAGCGAAATGACCAGACCCCATATTTTGACTAAGGTGTGGAGTTATAAGCTTGGCTCTACATGAGATCTAATAACTTTTTGACAGTGCAAGCCATATGGTCTCGTCTTGGCTACATTTTACATGAAAATGTTTTTGGTGGGATGTTATTGTCCAGAAAGTATTGAATTTAAATAAATAAGTCAGCTTGGGAGCCTGTTTCTTTTGTAGGTCCTTATTTGAATACTGTTTGCTTCAGTTGTCGTCCCTAAGCTTGTTATATTTACAGCAGCTTCCACAAGGACTTCAATCGTCAGTACTAGAAGCTGTTCTGTTCTGTCTACTAGAACGTTGTCGAAGACGGTTTTGCTTTCAAGAGGTCCTATAAGGGTTATTACCAGTTTTGATAGATATATTTGGTTCTTCTTTTTGATGTTTTCTTGAGGAATGAACTTATTACTGATAAGATAGTGACTGTGAATATGCTCTTATCGAATAAAATATAGCGAAGTCTCTTTTCAGTCAGCCTTTTTTATATTAGGAAACAGATAGTAGTCCAAGCAAGCCAAATCTTGATATTATGGAAAATTCGGGACTAGTTGGTGCCTTGGCTTCATTAATTTCGCGACCACATCACCGAAGATGTGACCGAATTTGGTCAATTATACACCGATGGTGCCTAATAAGCATCCTGTTCTGAAAAGTTGATGATGATTATTGCTTGCGAATCATTTCTGGCTAAAAAAACAGTTGTCGTCTTTCTTGGAGCATTCTCCGCTTAGTTTGCACTGTCTTCTGACCTCAGACATGTAGTGGTTTAACCACACGTCGTTCACATGGACTAAACAACGCCTGAAGTCCTATAGATTCAGCTGAAACGGATGCAGTTAAACAGATTCGTTCTTGCTAAATTGTAAACCATGGAGCAACCTATCTTGGTCTGGGGCCTGTAATGTTGTACTCATGTTCCGCCCAAAGTGACGAAGCGACGCCAGAAGTCCTGCGGATATCGCTGGAAAAGCTGTCAAACGTCCTTGAAACACATCACACGAATTCATGAACAGTCAAAGGACCAATCTTATGCCTAAATGATAGTTCATTAGTGATGCCTGCATTCATTTTAACGATCATCCTGAAACCACTTACAAGCAATTCTAATCCAAGATGAAGATTCACAATAATATTTTTCAGGTTTTTTTTCAGTGCTCAGATAATTAATTTTTCATGTAGTAATGTTTCATCAAAACACGAAACTGTCATGGTTTCAAATTATTGCAAATAAAAAAAAAATATTTATCCTATTAGGAGCTTCTCCAAAGAATGTAACAGTGAAATATACAGAATTCACTTGATAATTAATGTCTTCACATTGTTTGAAAGTTTTTACAATACACGAATACTAACGGAGAGACTTATGAACGTCACGAATCCCCAAGTTTCAAGATAACAAAAAACAAATATATGCTAATAACTTTGATAGTAAGAAGAATGCGAACGAAAAATAATATCGAGAAGTTTTGTGATTATTTTAATTAGCTATAATTCAAACAAACGGAAGAGGAACCATGTTTTATAAATTTATTCTTGGAAGCGAAGTTATTGTTGATATGGATCTGCACGCCATGTTCCAAATAAATATTAAATATAAAATAGTTTCACAAGTAATGCAGTTATTATGACGAATCATGCATTTAAATCACAAACTAGCTTACAGAGTCCAATTATAGATTACACAACGCAAAAAATATCATTTATGCGTCAAAAAATATTCTGCGACTGAACGAGCGAAGCGGAGTGCGTGAATATTGTCAATATATAGCAACGTAAGCTGTGATTACCGATACTTCAATCCATAATTGGAGTGGAACTCGTCAAAAAAGTTCTGCTAAATTTTTTTATTCCATTTATTCCAGAATTAATTTTTCCATCAATATTCCGCGAAGTTCTCAATTCCCGCACGACAAACTCAAAAATCTGATTAAAGAAATTAAGAAAGTTTATCGGAAGTTCTTGAGCATCGATTGAGGTATTATGGAACTCTAGAAATTCGTGTTTTGGAATTCCTATTTGCGCCCTTAAAGCCACGAAACTAATTGAGGATAGTGCACGCAATATATACCCCTCCATTACTATTTTCATGAACTAGTGGCAGTATTTCGTTAAAAATTAGTTATTTTATAATTTGTGGAAGATTTCATCCTCGAAAATCATCCCTAAATGTATTTTGTACCTTCACAAAGACGCATTCGCGTTATTAAACACATTTGTAGAAAATTGTTTCGAGCGGTGAATATTTAGGAAACTTTGTCGACATAATGAGTAATTTCGAGGTAAATTAGAGATCTGAGACCCCTAGGCTAGTTATCAAAGAAGCGTAACTATTACAACAAAGTTTGTTGTGCTGTAGGTATCTTAACAACATAAACAGACGTAAGTTAACGTACTGAAGACGAAGCAGCGAGCTAGCAGAGCAAATATTGTTGAACGGATTCAAATGATACATCCTCAATGATTTGCAAGCGCAGTACCCATGTCAGATCGTTAAAAAACTTATATTAATATTGAAACGACTTTCAAATCTTCCTTGCTTTTTATCCCTTCCCACCCTCATATTTTCTTAATGGTCTTACAAAGTGTTCCTCCACTGTAAAAACTTTTCAGCCCTTCAAACAACCCTTTTTAACTTTTGCGTGCGTAGGATCACGATCACCGTCGTGAAATCACGAATTCAGGGACCGTGAGAAAGAGGCAGACTTTTTTGAGAGTAATAAGTCAGTTGACGGAGCAAATCAGAGATAAATGGGAGATTTTTGAGCTTCTTTTGAATAATAGAAGTATTTGAATCACAATACTGGTCCTGCAATGAAAAATTGAGACAGAGAGGGGCTCAAGCTTCACGTATGACAATGAATTCAACATTGTAAATGATCAAATTTGATTTAACTCAATGCACGCATTATTCAAATGCAATTAAGCAAGTTCTGTGCAACATATTGATTATATAGCAGAATTAAATAATGTTTTTTACCGTTACAATTTGCAGAAAATCTAATTTGAGTGTTTGTGTGAATTGTTATTCTAAAAATGATTGAATACCGGTGAGATAAACTGTTGGGAAAAGTGATTTTGTTCCTGGAAGATTTTCCAAAGTATATTTTCTCCGTATGCCTTTTTAAACAATGTTAGTTACAGGTGTTAGTCCTTAGAGTTGATTCATTCACAGTATGTAGACTAAAATCTTGAGTAAACGTCAGTTTTAGGGGTTGTTCTGCTTCTTGAAGCCTTATCTAAGACAGTTTCACTTTCAAGAGTTCCTAGAGATTATCATTGTCTCTGATTAGGACACTTTTCGATATGGTTATAGGGAATATGGATGAAATTTAAATTTGGTTCAAATATTTTTTTTCCGAATTCTTATTGGCCGGACATTTGTACTTAACCATTATTTTGGTAATTAATATCTTTCCAATTGCTTAGAATTGATAAATAAAAGTGCAAATTTAGCGAGGGAAATTCAAAGTTCTAAAACGCAACACCATTGGTTAAAGCGAAATGTGACATCAAATACTATGCCAACAAGTGCGCACTGCTTACATTTGTATGGCATTGTAAGCTTTTGATTAGAAAACATGGTAATAACGTATGTGTTGTAAATTCATTTATTGTTCAAGTATAATTTTAGCATCCTAGTGAGATTATAAATCATTTAAGACAGTGGTTTTGTAAAAGCACAATCGGATAATCTGTCAAGAATAGATCCATTCATGATGTCATCTTATTTTCTTTCAAATCCAAATTTTACGTCCGCTGAAGTGAAAAGAATCAACACTGCAAAGTAATTATTCAATAATAACACATTATGTACGCTATTTTAATAAATACAATCCGAAATATGATGAGCAGTGAACATTACCCATAATTTTTGTTTATTTTAAAAGCGAGCAAATGTTAAACGAAGCCGCATACATACACTGAATTTTATTGGTAAAACTAATCAGATATGATGTTATTCATAATCTGTCAAGTTTATTATGACACTTCATCTCTCCTGATAACCTTACATCATTTCTTACGTATTTTAAAACCTGCCTGGATTGGAAAAAAGACTTTATCAGGTACATTTCTGATAGTATTTTACATTCGGGCACAATGCAATACTTATAAACTGACTTTTGACCCTTTTTAATGCTGAAATAAGTTGAGAACGAAAACACCTGTTGTAAATAATGGACTGTAATGCCACTGGACATGTTATTTGAAATCATCCATAGAGCGCGCGAAAATAGCGGCGTTTAAACAGCTCAAAATTATTCTCAATTTTAAATATTTTTTCTAGCTTGATTACAGCACTTTTAAACATAATTTATATTTTTTACTATGTTATAACGATGTGAACAGTGAACTAAAAATAAATTCATCAATATACCTTATTCTCGATTAATCAGAGATGACCCTCTGGAAGGATTTTGTTCATGGGAGGTTTTTCAAAGTCTGTTACCTTCGTAAGCATTTTTTTGGACACTCTTGCATTCATTCCAACCCCTAGGGTTAATACTGAAATCAGCTTCTACAGATACTAAAAATTTTACCTAAGAGTTTTATGAGTTGTGGAAAACTTGGAGATTATTATTGACTCCAGTTAGGATTTTTAGTGCCTGTTTTCATCTTCTCAATCACAAAGTTCTTTTTTGATAACCACTTATGGTTGTTTTATTTAAATTAGCTTCTGCAGAAACTGAAATCCCACCTAAACGTCAATTTTTGGGGTCGTTCTGCTTGTCGGTGACAGTTCTACTACAGGACTATTATTGGCTCTAATTAAGTTTTTGGAAGCTGTTTTTCTCGCTATATTCAAAAAGCATAAACTAGTTGTCTTGATGAATGACAGATGATTGAATCATCTGAAAAGATTCTTCTGCTCCTGGGAGCACTTTCAAAATCTATTCCCTTCGTAAGCCTACTTTTCAGCATGCATATTAATCTTCAGGATTATTACAGATACTAAAAATCTTATACCTAATCCTCAGTTTGAAGGCTTATATTGAATATTGCTAGTTGAAGTATCATCGAAAATATGGAAACTATTATTGGTTCCAGTTGGGTTTTTAGTGATTTTTCTCATTTTGTTTATTAATTAATAACAATTTGTTTTCTTTATTTGCGTTGGATAGTAACGTTCTCATGGTCCGCAAGTAAAACGCAAACTCTATTATTCAAGAATATCATGCCTGGTTGCATGAACGTACATTAACTAAAGAGTTCTTCAAAACTGAACAATATCAAATCGAATATATTCGTCAAATCAGTTGCTCAGCATTGCTGTCAAAAATTCGATTTGATATTGTCCATTTTTGAAGAACTGTTCAGCTAATGAACGTTCATGCAACTAGGCATTAGAGATTAAAGTTTATTGTATATAATACACAAATAAATATAAATATTTATATTTTTGTGAAACTTATTTAACTTGAAAGGTCACTTTACAGTGATCTGCATTTCTTCAAACCGGCCACTTCGGCTGTATTATGGTAGATGGCACTGCTGCAGATTCATTCCTAATAAGGACGAAACACGTGTCTACGGTTGCTGCTAATTGGTAGAGTCGATTTATTCGGAAGAGCTCATGCAGAGTGTAAAGTCTATTCTAATTATCAATTTTGAAGGCTGTTCTATTCATTGTAGTTATATCAAAGACAGTTCTGCTTCCAGAAGTTCCTGCGGAGCTTATTATTGACTTCAGTCGAGTCTTTTGTTTGCTGTTCTATTTTCTAGGGCTGTTTTATTTTTGATAACTCCTACAAAAAGTAATATCTACTCTAATGGTCAGTTAGTACATGTAGTGTTTATCGATGTTATAGAATTTGTTTATATTTAAATAAAAATCACTATTTGATGATTGAAAATACAATAAAAGTTCTATTCTTCCGAATATTACTAACAAACATCATATAATTCATTTATCACTTACTACTATTGTATTAAACAAAGCCGCAGAAATTTATTTTTAGCTATTTATTTATTTATTACATTGACCACTCGCTATTTCAAGGGTTCATTGTTCACTGTTCACTGTTCATTGTTTACTGTTCTTCATCAGGTCGCTTGCTGGCCCTTATATACGGAAATCCGTTTATCGAAATATTCTCGATACAGTCGAGCACGTTACTAGACTTTTCGACCGGGCGGGGCGATGCGATACGAAACAAATAATACGAAAGGCCACGCCCAGACAACATGTCTATTATGAAACTTTTGCACGTTACAATAGGAATGCACTGCTTGTTGGAGCTATTTCATAAAAAGCTCTGCTTTCTCGATTCCGATTAGACCAGACCCACATACCACAGAAAGTGAATCTATACTTATTGATAGATATAGGTACTATTTTGCTCATTGGAGTTATATCATAGGCAGCATTGCTTTCAGAAGGTCCTACGGTGAATATTTTTTCTTTCGTTTGGAATTTTTTATGGCTGCTCCTCTCGCTGGGGCTGTTCTATTCAAAGCAGCCAATAATTGGGCAGTTGTAGTCAGTTGTAGCTAATTGAAACTAATTCAAAGATAGTAGTGCCCTCAGAAAGTCATACTGAGATTATTATTGAATCTGATTGTTTTTTATGTCTGTTTCTTCCACTTCAGCCGTTTCAAATTCAAAGTTTCAAGTAACTTCTACAGGGAAAAGAATCTACCCTAACCGTCAATTTTAGAGACTGTTTACTTATTGAACATTTTTGCTTTTAGAAGTTTCCGTAAAGAGTACTATTGACTTCAATTGGGCATTTTGGTTGCATTTCTGCTTCTAGGGTCCTTTGACAGCTCCTACAAGTTGTGTAATCAACTCTTATTGTCAGTTTCTCATTGGAGCTTTATCGAAGATGGGTTTTCTTCGGTTATTTTTACCTAAAGGGCTGTTCAATTCAAAGTAGTTCTAACAGGTAATAGGATCTACCTTAATCGTCGGTTTTAGGGGTTATACTGTACATTAGAGTTTTATCGATAAGATTCTACTTTCAAATGTTCCTCATGATTATTAGCTCAATTAGGTTTTTTGTTTGCTGTTTTTCTTTTCCATTGGAGCTATTCCATTGAAAGCAGCTCGTACAGACAATGAGATGAACTCTAATTGTCAGCTTTAGGGGCTCTTCTGTTCAAGGGAGCTATTTCGAAGACAGTTCTGCTTTATGGAGTTCTTACAGAGATTATTTTTGGTTCCAATTAGAACTATTTGCGGCTGTTCCTTCCGATAGGGTTGTTTTATATTAAACTATCTTAAACGTCGATTGTAGAGACTATACTGTCCTAAGTGATTATTATCGGTTCCAATCTGGTCTTCCGATAGCTGTCTAATCATCAAGGCTTTTTAGTTGGAAGCAGCTCGTATAAAGAATGAGATGTAATCTAATCATCTTCTTTAGGGGCTCTTCTGTTCATGGGAGCTATTTCGAAGAAATTTCTACTTTTAGAAGATCTTTCAAAGACTATTTTTGGATCCAATCAGGGCTTTTTAAGGCTATTTCTTCAAATAGGGCTGCTTGATTCAAAGTAGTTCTTACAGGAAATTGAATTTAACTCTAATAAATATGTTTTATTTGAATAAGTTCTGTACATGAAAATGATTACAAACACAACGTTTCGACCGCACAGTGCTGCCTTTTTCACACTTGAAAAAGGCAGCACTTTGCTGTCGAAACGTTTTGTTTCTAATCATTTTTATGTACAGAACTTATCCAAATAAAACATATTCATTAAAAAATGAGTTCTGAAAAGTTTTTTCCTTCATTGAATTTAACTTTGTTGTCAGTTTTAGATGTTATATTGGTCAGGTTTGGCTTGAACTAGAGCTTTAGATGGCTGTTCATATGGGTTTTTCTACTTGAAACAGATCCTACAGACACTGGGATCTATCCAAGTCGCCATTTTTAAAGGCTGTTCTACTCGTTGGAGCTATATCGAGGATAGTGCTTCCCCTAGGTGGTAAGGTGGATCTATGAGAGTTATTTTCGGTTTCGATTAGCCAGTTCTTGTCTAGATTTTCTGTATATGAATTAATTTCAAAAAACTTTTAATCCTCAAAATAATTATCGCTTGAAACATTGTAGGAATTTTTCCGACGAATTAAACATCAAAACTCTTTCAACAAAGGCATCCAAAAAGGTGTTATTTTTTGTAGGTCGGTTCATTTGACATGTAATTCTTTATTGTGGGTGTGAAGCGTTTTTTTGCGTTTATAAACATCATTAAGAATGACGACGTAATTTGAAACTTCACGCAAAAACGGTGAGAATAAAAGCATATCTGTGTCCGATGTTCACTTTTTATTCTCAAATAAAGAGCCGGTAAGATTCAGGGCCGGCTTAAGTGCGATATATTGATGACTTTCCGTCAGTTTATCAATATCATAAATATTAAATAGCGAACGATAAGAAGTGAGTAGCTCGTAGAGATAATAATGATTTATTGGAGAGATTACGGGCGATGAAAATTTCACTACCTCCTATAAACTCTTAGTTTAGTGCACAAAAGAAAAGATAATAAATATATTTGTTACAATCTTGAAATTACAACAGAATTTTACTTCTAATCCACGTTAAAAAGCAGCTGACTCGCGTGTACACCTCTGGAGCAGGCACCCCACACTTTCCACCCCAAGAGAGCAGCCCTACTAATCTTTCATCATACACCAATGGGCCTCCAGAGTCACCCAAACAAGTGCCCTGTCCCTCTGAAGATTGAGCACATATATTATGATCAAAAATTTGTATATGGGGAAATTTGATCCTACATTTCGATAAATTAATATTTTTCATGCGAATATAACGGAGCTGTTTTGATGTTTCATTGGTCCTGGATGAGCCCCAGCCTGCAAAAGTCACCGTTGAGCCATTCGGAACCTACAAAATTAATATTAGAGTCACAAAGATCTAGTACTTTTTTTTTTTGGATAAATGTTAGTGGCACTTACTTCCCAAGAAGATAACAATAAGGCGGACACTTCACGAGAAAACTCAATATCCTGTTGAGTTTTTAACAGGGCCACATCATTTTTATTGATTTGGTAGTCGAATTCTTCATGAATATGCGTCTCGACAATTTTATAAATCGTTCCACCTTTGTCCAAATAGTTCGTACCAACTAATACACTTAAATGTAGAAAGCTCCTTCTGAAACAACATACAGCTAATTTATTTAGCAAGTAACGTTTGGTCAAACATTCGGCTTCGACCAAAAAGAGCCGAATGAATATAACGATGTTCCAAGCTAAAATAAAAGCTGAACAATAAAATTCAAATTGATACCAAAATAATCGATCATAGACAGCTGCTATTATACATCACAATCATAATGAATTGATTGTATGAATATTTTCATGGTAAATCAAGTAGGTCATTTATAATAATGACCATTAGCCGTTTCTGTTTATTCAACTGTAATAGAAATCGATAAAACTCATCTAATATTCTTTTATAGAAAGTTTTAAATGAGGGCTTCATTAAATCTGATTTGTGTAATATTTTCGATAAACTCACTCAATGTTACCCTGTTTTACGCAATGTGCCACTGTAAGGATCCATCTTTGGTGGATGATGTTCCCGCCACATTGATGTGCGCCTTTATATAGTAAAGAAACCAAATAGGGAAACTGGCCTTTCTCAGCGGTCCTGCTTTTGGGGGTGTATCTCAAAACCTGTAATTCTTGAAACAATTTTAATTCAAAGACAGTACTCATTAGCCTTTTGCTCGCTTAAAACAAATCTCCATCGTGGCTAGTAGAGTACTTGTTTAATAACGAAGTAGCTGAGCCTATGTCGATGTTCAATTGTTCTAAAAGCAGTAATAGGAGCACGAACGAAAAGAAACAACGTCATCCTATGATAATTTCAGAAGAAAACAAATGTGAAACCGATTTATCATTATTCACATACGTAATTTTCTTATTCTTCCAGCTCGAAAGCTTTGTCACACGCAACAAACTAACAATTAATCTCGAATATCTTTTTCAAAAGTCTTCAGTAGTCCAGTAAAAAAATCAGAATGTACAATAAACTCAAAATTTCAGTTTGAGGAATATTTTATTCGGCAGAAAGTGATTAAAGGGTGGACGACATCCCCAATCTTATTTATATTATAAACTATTTCCCCCCAACTGTTTGGGTCTAAGTTTTGGCGCACACCCAGAAAATAACAGCATAGGAAGCTCAAAACTCCTGTCTCTGATTTTTTTATTCAATCTAAGGATGCGTGAGTTGGTCCAATGAATTATTTACGAATTAGAGATCCCAGAAAACAGGTATATCCGTGAAATAACAAATTTTCTTATGTATTTACTTGTAAAAATTATAAAACACTGTAGACAACGCGATACTTGATTTATAATAAAGTAACTGTGCCTGCGTTGATGCTCAGTTGTTTTCGAAGTATGTAGTTATTTGAGTGTAAATAAACAGAGACTGCTGTGGAAATAAAGCTTTCCGTAGAATTGCAGTTACTATGTAAGAGACCGATTGTAAAATGAATTGTTCCGCATGCCAAGTATCCCAAAATAGTGAATCAAAATTCAAAACCAATTAGATAAAGTTGCAGGAAATTGGAATGTCTTTCATATAAAGTAAATATGTCAGGCAATTGATGCATTTATTCCTCAAAAACGATGAAAATCACTCATCACTCAAATTGTCCTATTCTACAATAATTTATATTTAATTCAAAAATTATTGCAACTCAACCAAATAATACTGAGTACAGTCCTTGATGTCTTCAACAAAATAGGGGCTCAAACAGCCCAATTAGTTGCTTTTTTGCTGAATTATCCGAATTTGTTCATCCCAAGAGGGCTTTCTTATTTGAGGTAGTTGTTTTTGTGAATAATTTTGGAATTGGAATTAAATTTAGCTCAGAACAAAAAATTCAATATTGAACCCTGCACCTGTATTCTCTATCTTTGTCTAGTTTCAACATTCTTCATAGCTCCGTCTCACTTATACTTTACTTACAGTATCAATCTGCGTTCTTTTTTAGTTGTTTCAAGCGTTTGACTAACAGATGGCAGTGTCTTCGTAACAAGCACCTTAATACAATTTAATTGTGTTTCAAAGCTTTATAGGCTGTATTTTTGGATTAAGAGGTGTCATTTCCACGTAGAGTTGAAAAAAATATAATAAAATTGGTACACAGAGTGGACTAATTAATATTAAATTATTTATATGAATGCGAAATTTCTTCAAAAGTTAATAAATTGGAATTTGATTTATTATTGCGCATTTGAAGTTATAACACGAATATAAAATAAACGAGTTCACTACTTACAAGTCTGTGCTTTACTGCTTTGAAAAATGTCCTCAAATAATTGAATTTTTCATTAAATGTTTGGAATAATAACTTGACGTTAATCGTTATTTTGCTATACAATAGAAATATAACTGAATTAATATAGAATACAGAAAAAAGTAAATTTTTTTTTGAATCATTGATAATTTAGACAAATCAGACTGATTTAAATCATGATTTGAATTGTGATTCAAATCAAACCAACCCTGTTTCCACGTACAAATTGTGCCACATTAATTAATGAGCGTTGTATAGCCAAAATAATTGGTAGTGTCAACTTCAAGATTAATTATTGGCCGAAATGAGCGCCGAAGCCATTGTTCGGCTGTCACTGCTATATTCGGCTAAAATTGTCATTATGCGCATGTGCAAAGTGCCGAACCCTTACTCCGCCGAAGCCCAACGTGCAGCCGAAAGCGCTCGTTTCATCCAAAGATGACCAAAATAAAACCAAAACTTAGATCACTCACTATTAATTGGGTACTTACCTTTAGGAAGCCTAATCAGAGATATGAAAGGTGAAATAACAAATAGAATGAATATTATTTGAAACATTACGGTGAATAATGATCGTGAAAGAATTGATTAAATGTTTTTCCTCATATTTATATATTATTTAGGAGAATTATAATGTTGTTTTGATGGTAAATTATCTTTTGAAGTCGGAAAAACATATTACTATTAGTCGATTAACAAAAATAATCACAAATAATATATTTAATGGTATTTCTTGTTATACAAGACATCCGTCAACCGGAGAAACCATGTTATTATTTTTTATCGAATAATAATAATTACATACTTATATTACAGTAGCCCGGAATCTTCTTGAAGTAATATCCTAAAGATAATGCACTAAACACCAAAATAATAACAATAATATAATAATTAAGAAAATGATATCGGCAGTCGGAGGCACTTAATTTTACCAAATAAATTGCTCTTGTATCTCAATTCAGTAAATTACAATAATTTGTTGCCTAAATCAAATATTCAAACTTGCCATTTTCTAGATTTACAATCAGAATAAATAATTGAAAAATCAACCTCCTACTACATATTCAAAATTGTAATTTTCTGAATTAATCATGAACAACAATACAAATTAATCAATAGTTGATTACAACCATCGTCATATTATATCCCAACATTTTGCGGTAAATATGACAGTGATAGAACGAGACCCATATACACTGGCATCCATAAACAGAAAATATTCTTTCCTTTTCTATACAGACAAATGCCACTTAATGCATTGTCCATGCTATTATATCGATGATTACTACAATACAGTAATCAAACAAACCTGATATATTTTGGATACTTCCGGGCTCCATGCATTCGAATATTTGATGGAATCTAGTTCAATTAAAAATACATTTAGGACCATTAGGTAACGTATAAATATTTGTGTACCTATAGATAATAGGAGCTAGTTATCAAGAAGATTTTTAAGTACTTTAAGGACGATGATTGATTATAACAATCCACAGAGAAGTTTTTAGAAACGTTATAAAGCACATGAATGAGATTATGTTCTGTGAAGGATAAAACATGAACCTTACAAGAAAAATGAACATATTTGCTAAACTTCGTTTTGAGCTAATTTTTACGGGCCTACACGAATTCAGCACCAAGAACATGAACTCGGCACCGATGCTGAGCCGATTTGCGCGGGGCGCACATGAACTCGGCATTGTCAATTTTAAATTAACCCACTCATGTTGGGATGAAATACAGTCTTAAAACAATAATTTTAGGCTAGCTCGCTACTTTCGCGCTTTTGAAAAACATCCCTGAATATTATCAAATTACGCTGCGCGCGTCTGAGGGACAGAACTTGAGCCCGAGACAGCCGAGAAGGGTGCACTGAACTCATGTTGGGTCGAAATTCAGTTTATAAATGAGTGTTCAAATGTACGGCTAAATTTGAGTCTGGTTTATTATTGATATGAAATCGCATGTGTCCAGAGAATCTCACTCAGGTAGAAAGATTAAGTCATTAGTCCTAATCGAGTAGGGGATTAAAGATCCAAGTAGTTTGGTGCCGAAATCGATGCCGCCCATTTTTACTTTCCCAACCTATATTTTATAATAGAAGCAGTATTGTCTTCAGGATTAAAAAAATTTAAAAGTCAGTCTGACTGAAACTCCGTATTCAAACTTTTTATCAAAATGTCAACTTCAAGTTGTTGAATAATAGTATATTATTATACGAGCATATAATGAAGGCTATTATTCACGAAGGTTAAGTTTATGTCACGAGCGTAGCGAGTGGCATAATTAACCTGAGTGAATCATAGCTTATTATATGTGAGTAGAATACTATACTTTGTCCACGATTACTATTGACTTTAATTCCATAATTTTTTTTTCAAACAAGTTCTTAAATGCTTCTAATTTCTTGCCTTCATTGCAAGATATTTTTCATCACATGCTTGAATAAGAAATTTGTAAATTTTTTTGGAAGGAAATGTATTATCTTTTTCCGGATGAAAGCCCTGAGATCTCCGTTTTAAAAGTGATCACAGTTTTGCATAGTCTTCTATATCGATTCCTTGATTTATATTAAGCGTACTTCTATGGAGCAATGTATCTATAATGTGAATGATTTATATTTTGCAGCTAATTCCTTGAATATACTAGTAAAACTGACCCTGAGAATGAATTAATTTTCTTGATCGCCCTTCAGTCCATAAAGGTGTTGTACACAAGAATGTAAAGATTTCGGGATTTCTCAGGCAAAAAATTCAGGGAGGTGACTTTTGCAGCTTCTGTTATCTCCGGTGGAGTACAAGTACGCAATATATCTTTCTCACTATTAGTTTTCATTTTTTACGTACTCTGGATCGAAATTATGACGTTTTCAAATTGACAACAATTTATGTTTCGCTTGTCATGTCATATCAATGGCTTACTTGATACGGTTTATTTAATGTCAAATTTTTTCTTCAAGAGCATTAAAAAATAGACTAAAGTAATATTTTAACAATATTTTTGTGATTTGTATGAAGTTAGCTAATCAAAGTGCATGGTTATTGCCTAGACGTACTGAAAAATGCTTGCCAGACTCATAATATATACCGCGTGGCCTAGGAATTCTATACCCGTGAATAATGATTATTCACTGCTATTATTCACTCTGTGAAAAATGACTATCGTTTTGCTTCAGAAAACTCATTTATAACGTATATATTATAAGGTAGTCGTGGACAAACTTTTTTTAATCAGTGGTATCAACATTTTATTGATGGAACTTTTTAGATTCATCATGAAATATGTAATAACTGTAATTGATCCTCAAAGAATCTAGAATAATATTCATCTGAAACATTTTTCAAAACTATCAGCGGCTCATTTGTTATTATTGAAATTTGAATCATTATAAAATTCGTTATATTTTTTGGAAACATATAAGGAAATTAGATAATGAAAATAATAAAATATGGAATTAGAATTATTACTCATATTTGGACATCACATAATAACAATTTGGTTCTATTGTGTTATCAAATTGAAGTACCTGCAGAAATAATTTTAGTGGAAGTGTCAAAAAAGATATTTAAATGATGTCTAGTTTGGTATCAATTTAAGGCCTTTGAGGAGACAAGATTAGTGGCAGTCCAAGATAAATAATGTTTCAAATTGTTAATTGTTTCTTTACAACTTAATTAGATTATGCCAAATTTGGGATCAAGTCAACGTACAACTGAACATAAGTCTTATAGCCAATGTAAAATAAAATATATCTGCCATCTGTCACCTTGACAATGCCAGTTGTCACTTTGAAATATGAAATTTATTGATACGATACTAAATTTATAGATCTAGTGATAAAATTTATGTGCTGTGAATACCACAGTAGATTTTTAGCGCATTTTTAGCGCATTTTTTAGAAAAAAGCGCTATTATATTCACTTTGGCTGTCTGGCTGGCGTGACGCTAAGTTCTCAGCAACTAAACTATTTACAGACTTGAAACTGGTACTAAATAAAAGCTGCTGCTTCGTAGGTTTGCACAAATTGCTTTAATTCAAGCTCAGTGATTGTGGAAGATTAAATTATTCAATTACTTGTTTCAAGTGAAACAATGCCCATAGATATATATGACATTAGGGATATGGCAACTGAAATTTATTAAAGTAGATAAAAATTTAGTTACAACTTTAGCCGCCGGTGTCACTATTATTATGTACAGTTGTCAAATCTGTCCGGGATTCATTCAATGACTTGTTTGACGCGAAATTGAAGGTTATTGAAATTAATTATTATTATAGGCCTGTTGCGTATCTTCAAATTTCGACGAAAGCGCCGCATATTATTCAAAAATCACAACTTCGAGGTGTGATGTCACCTGTCAATGTTTTGAAATATGTCAACCTGCTCCAAAATCAAAATGAAATCCATGACGTACCATCTCTATTCCTAATTTATGACAACATTTATAGACAAAAATATTCTAAAAGAAGCTGATCAACCATAGTCATCATTATTTTTCATTGTTTATGTGACTCATCTAAAGGTAATCAATTACAGTTAGATTTATAATTTGTCATATACTATACGTACAGAATTTGAGCGAAATCCTTAGGGGAAACAGATTTTCTCATCTTGTTTATCTTTAAAACAATTCTTGAATTTTGAGAAGAAAAAATATTAAGCAAAAATTTGGTGCTTTCAGTAAAGGATTCTGAGACGAATTCATGTGACTGTTCAGTCAATTAAGAAACTTATCTAAGTGGTATTTATTGAGTTTCTTTACAATTATAATATTTAAATTCTCTTAAAGATGGTTGATACTGAGAATTGAATGATATCTGATACATTTTTATAGATTATTGCATAAAATCACATTCGTTTAACTGCTGTTATCCACATTTTTTTTTTGTTTCGCTTCATAATCTCTTCCCGTAGACCTACAAAAATTAGCTCTTGGCTGTTTGCTTAAGTATTAGTACATCCAACAACACAATAACTTCTAAGTGAATGATTTATGCTCATGATTAACGAATAATATGACATACAAAAATGACGTTTGACAGTTTGACGTTTTTGACGGCACACCTCGTAGATATAAAATTTAACCGATAGAGCGGAGCCACTGAGGATACGCAATAGGCGTATTGGTTGAAAATTTGTTTACTTCTGATGTATTTTTTTTATATAGCTTTGATAAAGATCAAATTATCATTTTAAGGTACAGCACTTGACCTCCCGTCAGTCAATAACTAAACAATGAAGATTACAAGGTATTTTTGAGTTTGTACATGCATAAATTATGTACCTATCAAATAGTCAACTTGAAACTAGTACTAAATGGAAGCTGCTGCTTCGTTAGTTTGCCCAAACTGCTTAATTTCAAGCTCAGTAATTGTGAGAGATGGTAATTTGCGAAATATCTGAAGTAACAAGCATTCATGAGCTGTCAAAAATGCGCTTTCATCATCTAGATGATTCTTCCATTTTTTTAAAGGAAAAGGTGTAGGTGTTCATTCGTCTGCTTTTACTGTTAAATACAACTAACATCCAGACTTTGAAAATTTAATTTTTATTGAAAATATGGTTGATTATATACTTTTTTGAGGTTTTTTTTCTTCTGCAGATCATATTGTAATGTTTATTGCTCTTAAAGAAGTGTTTATTGTTCAAATAAAAATCACTATTTAATAAATGAAAAGAAAATATGAGTTTTATTCTTCGAAGTATTACTAAACAAATAAGCCATACAATTATTTCTCACTTACTACTATTAAACTTCAACAACAAATCCACAGGTATCCATTTCTACAACTTATTTATTTATTACAGTGATCACTCACTGGATATTCACTATTTCACTGTTCCTCAGTCTGGTCGTTTGCCCATATATATACAGATGTCCAATTCTAGAAATGTTCTACGTCATTCGAGAGCACGTTACGAGAATTTTAGATCTTGCGGAGCGGAGCGGCGCGATATAAAGAGACGAAAGGCCTCGCCCAGATAGGGCCGGATTCAGGGCTCATTTTTATTTTACGAATTAGGACACTTTCGCACGTTACAATATTTTTGAAATGTTCTCCTATTTTTCTTTGATTGAAGTATTCAAGCTCAAAGTACTCTTTATGTAGATTCTGGAACATTTTGGAGCAATGTATAACGTTCTGAAGAGTTTTAGAACATTCTCAACAGTCTGTGAGCTTTCCGGAGAATTGGATAACTTTCAGAAGAGTATTCAAGCCTTCTGAAATTTTTTAGAACGTTTTAAAGTGCTCTGGATATTGCAGAACATGAATGGTATAACTAAGTCTTCCGAAGCTCCAGTGCGACAACATACTACGGGCCCCTCCCAAAATTTACAAAAGCAAAAAAAAGTCAAATTAAAAACTTTTCTCAGGGTTTTATAGCCATGTTTAACTCCTATTTTACAATTCCTTATCTTATAATCTATAGTCTATAGCAAAAAAATACACCTCAAGTTGGAGTCTCCAAGTACGAGGAGCCCCAAATTGCACCGGCTGGACTGGCTGGACCAGCAATAGCTACGCAACTTTAGAACGTTCTGAAGCGTTCTGGAATATTTTACAACTTTCTGGAATGATCTAAAACATTCCGGACTTTGTCTTATTTAATTTCGAATTTTTCCAACATCAAAATGCTGTAATTTAACATTTATTATTTTGAAAAATTTTTTTAGATCAGAAGTCAGCCTCCGTCGAACAACTTTGATTTTCGCAATATAAATATCGAAGTATATTGAAATAAATATTTCAAATCAAAAATAATAATGCGGCCCTCGGTCACCTCCAATCTCATTTTGTCTATATGACATTAAAAAGGCTGTCGACCTCTGTTTTATTTGATTAATCTTAAAGGGGTTTTTAGGCATGTTTTACTCTTTTAGGAATGTTAGAATCGTCCAGACATTTCTTATCCCAACGTCTCGACTTTCTTGATAAATATGCCTCATTTTGTCAGATTTTGGGTTAATGACGAACGAAGTGAACACAAAAAGACTTTTATTCTTACGTTCTTAGTTTTTATTGCTACTGGGAAAGACGTTCCTAATTTGTAAATACAAATTGTCACCTTTTTCTGACTAATTTAAATATTGTTACGGGTGGAAAGAGTGAAAACAATGTGAAAGCGATATATGTGGAAGAATAACTCACTTTAACTAGTCCTCCAATCGAATGAGCAAAATAAGATTGTAACTCGCACGGATAGTGATCAGACGGTGAAGTGCAAGTCACGCATATTTACTTCTACTTTAATAATATTGTAATGTTTATTGCCCTTAAAGAATCGTTTATTGTTACTATTCAATAAATTATTGAACCTCAACTACAAAGCCACCAATATTTATTTTCAACAACTTATTTATTCATCACACTTTGAATATTCACTCTATTTCACTATTCATTGTTTTTCAGTCGGAAACCAAACATCCAGAAACTTCTACGTTATTCTCGAATGTCACTTGGCGCGACGCAAAAAGATAACAGGCTCCGCCCAGGCAACAGGGATGGATTCAGGGCCTATTTTATTTTCACGAATCATGACACTTTCACACGTTACAATATTCATACAACAGAGCAGAAATTGGGATATAAATTTTTTAAAAACTACTATTCACTCAACAATGAGGCTCAATTAGTTTCTTAATATTTATAAATAAATTCACAGCTTTTTTTCCCTTAAATATTACAGCGCTATCTGTCAACAGATAAATATATAAAAAAGGATTCAATCCATGAAATTCGTTTATTTTTTTCAAATTAAATAATAGGCTAGTTCCTGGCTAATCCAAATACTTCTCAAGAAATTCTTTAACAATGATTACAAGACCAAATAGCTCAAATAAAAAAGAGCCCTCTTAGTATAAACAAATTACAATAACTCAGCAACAAATTTGTTATCTTACGGATATATCTGTTTTTGGGGTTCCTAACTCGTAAATAATTTATTGGACCAAGTCACGCATCCTTAAACTGAATAAAGAAATCGAAGACAGAAGTTTTAAACTTTGTACGTTGTTATTTTCTGGGCGTGCACTAAAACTCGGACCCAAGCAGTTAGCCTGAAATAATTCATGATACCAGTAAGATTGGGGATATTTTCCATCTTTAAACCCTACTCTTCCGAATAATACATTCTCAAATTGTAATTTTTTGATTTTTTACCCCCAAAAAATGTTCTTTCCGAAGCTATGTTAGTTTAATAGTGAAGCAGCACTTTCTCAAATGGTCTCTGCTCTGTCTTCAGTTTTTTCTTGTTCCACTACAAGTAATATTGATTTTGAACTCAATATTAGGTATACAGTAGTAGGAAAACTTCAACCAATCAGTGGTAAAAAAAACCTGAAGTGTTCTTGAGCAATAAGAGTTGTAATTTCAGCAGAGTGTTCTATCAGGAAACAGCGCTGTTATCGCTGGAAATTGCGGAGTATTTCCACATTATTTTTGGATTGAAACATACTTTAAAATGATTGCAATTTTAGTTGAGGACATGATATTTTCAAGTTAATCTTTTAAAACAGTTCCTTGCCATTAATTGATTCTTCTTGTATAGAAACTTCTCCGTTACAGTTGGAATAGTTCAGCCCTAGTTATTTTAATTTATTTTCCGAGCGAAGTTCCACCGCTAAAAAAATTCGAAAGCATTTTTTGCTGTGGGCCATTTACTACGCGATAATCCTTGAATAAAAACCGACTAGGATATAAATCTCCTGAAATGGAATTTTACAATCAGGAGTGATCTATTTGATTATGGACGATACTTCAATATCTAACTTTGATTAAATTTTAACACGATGCTCTCTGGGGATGATTTTAGGCATAGTTTTTTTATTATTGATGGGTTGGTTGTTATTGGCGAAATATTGAAACGATGCTTTCAATCTGGTGTTAATTTACCACCAATACATCAATTGTTTTTAACAGAAATAGCAGGAAGTATTGCCTGCTGTATTTGAAACATTTTTCAGTAGTTTTTTTCCTAAATAGTGGTTTATATGATGTACATGTTCAGAATTGTTATTGGAATTATTGACGGATGATTATTACACAAATTGATATCTTCCAATCCAATATTTCTACCAAAAATTGATTGGCAACAATTCAAAAGAGCCATTCGAATTTTTGTTGCTAGCATCACTACTTTTCACAATACATGTACTCGAAGAAGGATTACTTTAATCCTACTCAGCAAATATTTGATTATTTTACTGAAAAATTATAGTGAACAAGTTGTCAACAAAATATTCATGCAATTCGAGCTTGAATAATTTTGTCCTAGCATTATTGTACACTATTTTACAATCAATTCGCTGAAAAATCATAGCGGACAAGTGATAAAAAAAATTGGATCAAAAACCTAACAAGTACATCAAAATTTCATCTTATACTAGCAATTCAATGATTGCTATTCGGCAATTCTAGCATTGATTGATTGTAAAATTATAGCGAGTAAGTATGCAGGAAATCTTTGAATAAATTTCTGACATGTTCATTAAAATTTATTCTAAAAAGATTGAAGAATCTAATACTAAGTCGGATAACTCGTACTGGTTTTTGAATAATTGCCATTTCAGTACTTTTTCATATCAAATTATTACTAGTCTCCTAAAAAGTTATAGTAAACAATCATTAAAATTTTGTTTAATCAAATTTCCTATAATTTCATCAGAATTTGTGAAGAAATCAGTAATAACTTAAATATCTTGTACTAGCAATCAAATTACTACTGTTTTGCTGTTCTAATATGTTATAATATTACTGGTTGGTTGTATGAAAACCACTGATCTCTATATAACACTGGATTGGGTTTAGACCGTATTCTGGCATCTGAAAGCGGCCCCGGTTGAACGGCGGCCTTGATAGTAAAACTGAGGCTTTGTGTTCCTATTCGGCGGCAAATTCAAAACACTTATAGAAGACACTCGATGAAATTCAAAGTATAATGCAAGTAAGATGAAGAAATTATTCTCAATATATATTAAAATACATACATTAATAATCAACAAAAGTTAAAAATTGTTATAATAGTTGAAATATTTATTAATAGTTAAAAATATTTGTGAACTTTTTAGTGTCAGTGTTTTAACTATTTTTTAAACATTGTAGTTTAGTATTATTTAATCCGTTCAATAGTTTTATAAATTTTTGTTACCTGAAATTTCAAACTATGAATTTACCTATATGAATAAATGAAGTGCATTTCTGCGATAATATTGCCTATTCAAAACTAATAATTTTAAATATCTACTACACATGATAGGAGAATAATAATATATTTAATAATCAAGATTTTATTATTCGTAAGTAAGCACAAATTTGCAGTCCAGCGATTAATTTTGTGAGCAAGATATTTTATATTAAATTTGATATATTACTCAAATTTGTTATCATAACTTACTTGTGCAGCGTCAAATTTCTTAATGAATCGGCTTTATTTCCGCAGAACATGCATTTGAACACCATGATTTAAAAATTGCGTCCCAACACCATACTGAACTGTCACAAACATATGTCACCAATTGAACACAGAACCTCACTTTTGCCAAGATGACGACGCTCAATTGGGGCCGCATTCCAGCGACCTTAACCCAATCCAGTGTTTATTAGAGATCAGTGATGAAAACAAATAGCAGAAAAGTTTCATCAAAATTTGTTGAAATAAGACAAAGAACCTAAAAGAAAAATTGAAGATTACATACTGACGATCAAATTACTAATGTTCTATCATTTTTGCATATTAAACTATTACCGAGTACCTGAAAAATCATAGTATACAAGGAAGCAGAAATTTTTTTATGCATTTGCTGACAAATTCATCACAAAATTTGTAGAGAAATCAATAATAATTGAGAAATCTCGTACTATTAATCATAAAACTATTATTATTCTTGATTGAAGAATTATAGTGTGAAAGTGAACAGGAAAGTTTCGCCCGAATGTCTGTCCAGCTCATAAAAAAATGTTCTGGAAAACTATATAATGTAATAATAAGTTTGGGAAGTCATACTGCCCATATTGATGAATAAATGACTGCCATTTCATCATTTTCTCACGTAAAGCTTTCATTAATTATCTGAAAAATCATAGTGAATAATTCAAACAATTAATTCCAATCAATTTCCCCAAAATTTATCAAAATAATTCGAAAATCTCGTACTGGCAATCAGATTACTGCTATTTTGTTACTCTAGCACGTAATAATACTACTAGTTGATTGCGAAATTATAGTAAACAAGTTATTAGAAAAGTTTCGGGCAAACTTCTGCCAATTCATCAAAATTTGTTGAAAAAGGGCGGTAGAACATAATATTGAATGGATGATCTCATATTGTCGATTAAATAATTGCTACTGTTTCATTTTGCATATCATACTATTACTGAGTGCCTGAAAAATCATAGTATACAAATAAGTAGAATTTTCAAAATCAAATTGCTGACAAACTCATTGAAAATTTGTAGAAAAATTGATAATAACTGAGATATCTTATACTGTTAATGACTGCTATTATAATACTACTAAATGATTGTAAAATTATAGTGAGAAAGTGAAATTTCAATCAAGTTCATTAAAATTTGTTCTATAAGAACAGTAGAACCTGATAATAAGTTGAAGAGCTTATACTGGTCATCAAATGATTGTCATTCTACCATTTTTCTACATCAAACTATTACTAGTCACCTGAAAAATCATAGTGAATAATCAAAAAGAATAATTATAATCAAATTTCCGATAAGTTCATGAAAATTTTTGTGGAAATCAGTAATAAATGAACATCATGTACTAGCAATAAAATAGCTGCTATTTCATCATTAAAGCACGTTATACTATAACTGGTTGATTATAAAATTATGGTAAGCAAGTGGGCATAAAATTTCCGAACAAATTTCGGCCAATTCATCAAAATTTGTTGAAAAAAGGCGATAGAACCTAACAATAAATTGAAGATTTAATACTAACGATCGACTTATTGCTGATCTCTACATTTTGCATACCATTCTATTAGTGAGTGTCTGAAAAAGTATAGTATACAAATAAGCAGAATTTTTTGAATTAAATTGCCAACAAATTCTTTAAAAATATGTTAGGAAATCAGTAATACACGAGAGATTTCATACCAGTATATGACTGTTATTGTACTACTAACTGATTGTGAAATTATAGTGAGCAAGTGAGTAAAAAATGTTTCGTCAAATTTCTGCCGAATTCTTCAAGATTTGTAGGAGATAGACGGTAAAACAGATAATAACTAGAAAATCTCGGACTAGCACTTCGATAGCTGTTTTACTATTTGCACGCTATACTTTTACACATGATCTGAGAAATCATGGAAAACAAGTGGACAGAGAAGATTAACTCAAATTTAGGTTGAGAATATTGTAATTCATGATATAATACAGTTATATGTGAGAAAAGTTATAATTTTTTCATCATTCTGTCAAAAACTACCTGTAAAAGTATGGTATGTAAGTAGGCTCACAAGTTCCGTCCCAATTTTGGATCAGCTCATCAAAATTTGTGAAAAAATGACTGCTAAGCCTATTAATAACAGAAAAATCTAGTACAAGTATTACAATGTTTGCTCCTTTGTCATTTTTGCACATTATTCTTTTATTCATAGCCCAAAAATAATGTTACACAAGAAGGTCGCAAAGATTTACTCAAATTTATTTTTAATTTATTGCACAGTGCTGAAATATCTGCCGATTCTTATAACAGCTTAAAATTCTCGTACTAGCATTGAAATATTCATAGCTTCGTTATTGTTACACATTATACTATTACCGTTGACTTTGAAAGCAAGTAAGTTAATGAGCTAGTCAGAGTGACTCAAATTTTTGTTTAACTAAATGCTGAATTATCTGTTGATTCTTATAACAGCTCAAAACTCTCATACTAGCATTAAAGTCTTTGCTCTTTCGTTATTGTTATATATTATTCTATAACTGTAAGCCTTAAAATTTTTATTACGGAAGTGAGCTATTAAAATTGATCCAAATTTTAGAATATAGTAAACAAGTATGTGAGAAAAAAATGATCCAAATCTCTGTTGAGCGTATCAAAGCTTTTTAAAAAATTTCAAAAACATTTTAACAAATTTGCATTTCATGTACCGAATCGCTGATCCATATAAGTACTGAAATTTAATATTTTATTGCCTGAAACACTTAAATATTTTTATCTATGTGCAATTCAGTATATGTGTTTCCGTTTTCGAGTTTGTGTATCAAAAGTAATTTAAATAAATAAAAAAAATACATTTGCTCCACCAGGAGCGCTGTGATAACAGCCAGGATTATTTTCCGCCGAAGGATATGACGTGGAGTCAGTAGCGCAGGTGAAAACAAATTTATGGGGACCACACATAGTCATGTAGTTTCCAAAGCCGTTGAGGTTGAATAACTCAATAAATAATTGAGATAATAAATTGCAACTTTGAGTATCATATTTGGAAGGCTTTATTTCATATGAAAATGATGGAAAAAATGCTATTGATATTTACAGTAGTATTCTGTGCGCCTCTGTTTACAGCGCCGTGTATATGTGCCCCAGCGATATGCAATATTATATAAAGATATCTTCGGTTGTAGACACGCTCTGTAGGTGAACAATATTTCGAAAGTTTCACAAACTGTCCTCGGGGACTCACTGCCGAAATTGCATCCGACTCTACAACTTTAAATGAAAAAGATAACTCAGTTTTTTTCCTCGAACATAGATAGAGTGCCAATAGACAGATGCAAAAAGTTTTACCCTGATTTATTTATATGTCTGGGATAACACAATGGTAACAGAATGTTGGAAGATGGTTTACTTGGATTTGGCGTCATTTAAGCACTGAAAAATGGGTACGAGGGTTTGGGTGGTTGTACCTGCATTAAGGTATGAAAGAGGACGCTGGGAGTCGTTGTTGTTAAGAAAATTAAATCTTTGAGGGATAAATAGATGCGTGAAGAACGTACTAATGAAAAGAATATGGTTTAATTTAAGCAAAAGAGGACTGACAAATGGTTGAATTTAGTCAAATGTTGAATGAGCTCTATTTTTTGAATCGATGGATCAGGTTTTGGCAATAAAGAATAATTTGTAATAAAGGGACTGATTGTTGTTTGATTTGAAGCATCGATTCTCAATTTGCCGTGAATAATACCAACATAAATTTTTTTTTCCGTAAAATATGTACAAAAATATCCGATTATCCATCCATCAAATAATCAATATCACACATCTGCGAAATATCTATAGTTTGAAATGCTTTGTTATTCATTCAATATTTTTTTAAGATACTGTTGAGGGTAATGCCCTAATGCCCGCATTGTTCACATGAACATGTCCGTCATTATCCTTGAATATATTTGCAAAACCGTCAGTTTTTTTCATTCAGTGCTGGAATGGAAATTTCAGCAGGGAAACAAAGCACACACAAGAGCAGGGAACAAATTGAAGTTTGGAACATTAATGTACATAACGAATAATAACTGAGCAGGGTCGCAATGTTTTCAATGACCATGGTAATAGCATGTAAACACTTATATACCCAATCCATTAGGATACTTCATACACGAACAGTCAAAAAGAGAGGAAAAAAGGCATATCTCTCTCAAGCAGGGTGGAGATAATTTTTCATACTGTTTTTTTGAGTAAATTTCCATCAGAAACTCGACGATAACTTCGATCTAATTGTTTAATATTTTTTATTACTTTTATCGGCGTGAAAGCTGGCTAACGACCCAACAAATTATCAAAATGAAATTTCTCCTTTGAACTTATTTTAGTCATGCGAGATCTCGATTACTCCTCATGTAATGAATTCCTGTTGACAACAGTTCATTAATATCGCAGATAGATGCTCTGGAAACGCTGAGAAATGCATATGTACTCCATAATTATCCACCTACACATAGGACGTATTCTAAGTACGTTTATACATTTCCCAGCATTGTAACAAGTACTCTAAATCATTAGTTTAATAGATGTATTTTAACGTACGGCCATTGGGAGCTAAAAGATGAGCCTGAATTTGAATAACAAAAGCGTTCCTGGGGATGTATCTCATCAATATTCAGAGAGATTGCATTGTTGAATACTTTGGTGCTTAATTATTGGCGGGGCTGTATTCCTTCTACCAAAATACTCCCAGGTTTGTCTTAATATATTTGACGATCTTGAACAATAAATCGTGGTATTTAATGTAATCCATCCAAAATGTTGGAAAGTCAAGAAGTGGAGATGAATGATTAACACGTTGTTGATTCGAAAAGTGCGTGCAATATCTTACAGAAGGTACTATTACTGCGTTTTAAGATTGAATGAGATACGTACACACACCAAGTTTCAATCATATGGGTCCATTTAAACGTGTTTTATGTTCGCTTGAATCAAAGAAATCAAATGCTTCTAAAAATATAGATTAAGAAAATTAATCTACTTAAATATTATAGGATCAAGACATCTGAAGCTCATTCGAATCGATTAGAACAGTTTACAAATAACTATTTGTGCTTACGATATGCTGAACATCTTGTTAAGGCCACTAATTCAAGAATTATCAATAAAATATATCAATAAATATATGATCTGTTCAGAAACAAAGCTGCAAGTCGTACATTCGTGATTGTCCAGCAAAAAAGTCATTTTCCATCACAACACATCAGCCGAAGTTCCAATTCAATTTCCTAAGGTTGTGATCGAAAATCAATGTATGGAAAACCCTGAGGACTTATTTACTGCAGACAGGACATAGATACACAACTAGGGAGTAGTGTCATCAATAAGTAATAAATGATAAATCTGAACCTAGAGGTAAAGACCGTTTTTCATCCGTGAAAGCAACGACGATTCTCTTTTGAGACTCGTGAGGAATTATATCACTTGACTATACAAAGAAGCTAAAAGCTATTGCTATTTATGAAAATCGGTTTGTTGAAGAACCAGACTGTGATAAAAACGTCTGATACAAGCATTCGCTTTTCATCACGAAAACTCAGTATCATTTTCGCAAAATTGTTAGAACTGAGGTTCCAGTTCTTTTTTCAACTCCTTGATACTTCAGATCAGGTTTTTTTCAGTCGAAGTGAACCTAATTTGAATCAATAGCTAGCAAAAAGGAGATGATCATGCGGAAATGTTTGTTTCTTCTATAGAATACGACAACAATAATATTTGCAAGGGCTAACAAACTGAAGAAAGAAGCAATAACGAAATCATATCCCTCGACCATAAGAAGGTTAAAGCTATTGCTATTTCTGAAAATTGGTTTGTTCAAGAACCAAACTGTTTAATAAACGTTACAAGCATCCATTCTTCATCACGGAACTCAGTAGGTCACCTATTTGATATCGTTTTCGCAAAGTTAGAATTGAGGCTGCATTTCGTTCTACAGCTCTTCCATACATCAGATCAGGCTTTCTTCAGTCGAAGTGGACCTAATTTGGATCCATGGGCAAAACGGAGACGATCATGCAAAGACATTTGCTTCTTCTATAGAATAAAATACTCATATTATTAGGTAGGGCCAACAAACTGAAGCAGTTGGAGCAGCATTTAACGGAGTATATAGACCCAAAGAAGACTATGTTGAACAAAATACGACTTTGGATAATCTATACATCTTCCAGAATTTTATTGATTGAAAAACAACATTTTAAACTCTGTATATTTTATTTGAAACTTTGACGTTTCGATCCTTTGACCAAGGATCTTCTACCTTTAAAATCAAATGTTGTTTTTTAAGACATTGGATCGTTTAGGAACAGAGTAGCCTACAAAATATTCTTTTTCATCTTGACAACGCATAACGGAGCTCTCTAGAATTGTGCTTAATTAGTACTACATTCTCTTTATACCCCAGGTTTAGATTACCTGATCTTCTATTTGTTTCTACTTTGGGATGCTTACAAAGAAAAAAGCTCAGTGTGCAAAATTAGGCAATCATATTATTAAAAAACGACCGACAATCTAAAAAAGCTTGAAACAGAATTGGATGAAGTGTACAGTTCCGAGAAAAGACTATTTGGAAGAAAAAGAAGTCATTATGCTACCTACAAAGTCTTTTTCATCTCGTACCTACAGAAAGTTGGGGTGGAGGCTTCAATTAGCATCACAACCTTCTATATTCCAGATCTGGATTGTACAGTCCTCCATTTGCTCCCTATTTTAGATAAATGACTGACAAAAACCAACAAGAAACTCAATCTGAAAGGATAGCACATTCTGCAGTATCAAGCAATCATATTGTTTGAAAAGGGCTAACAAATTGAAGCAACTTCAAGCAGCGTTGGATGATGTATGAAGATCCAAGAGAGGACTAGGTTGAATAGAGAGAAAAGAAATTGGACTAATCACAAAGTTAATTCCGTAAGAAAAAGGTAAAAGCTATTACCGTTTATAGAAAAAAATATTGATCTCTTAAACATCCAAATTGTGGTAGAAACGTCAGCTATTGACCCTCAAATATATATTTTCAAATCAAAACCTTGAACGAAGTGAACAAGTTCAAGAATAGACTATGTGCAAGAAATAGAAATCATTGTGCTACCTACAAAAAATTTTTAATATCGATACGCGCCCCATCACTCCTATGGAACTGTACCTACAAAATTGTTAGGGTGGAGGTCTGAATTAGCACCACAACCTTCCATATTCCAGATCTAAATTGTCTAGTCTTCTACTTGTTCCTAATTTGGAAAATCATATTCTTTAGAAAGGACCTACAAACTAAAGCAGCTTCAAGCAGTATTGGATAAGGTGTATAAGTCCAACAGAAAACAGAAGACTAAATTGAACAAAAAAGAGTCATTTCAAATACACACTAGCTCACCCTTTAGAATTGTTACCATAAAACTGATAGGATACTCGGATGAGTATGACATCCTATTACGTTAAAAACCGATTTAACGTCTCAAAACAAAATCGCCGTTTATGATAAGTGATTGCTCTTAATCTCAGGGACATCGTAGGTTGAGTGAGGCGTCATGAAACTAGGCTTCGGGCATACTCGGGGCGCCACGATATTGTCTTTTTGTCCGCAGGGCACACAACAACGAAAGTACCTGCAATAAAAGGTATTGGGTCGGACAAGGGGTAACGGAACGGTGTGACCATACGATGGCCTTCAGCACTAACCAAGTGGTCGAGCTAGTAATTCACTCACCAAGTATTGCGCCTTCAAACAGAGCCAAGGGTAACTAAAGCCCGCCGCACACGAGGCAATTTTCCATGCAATTTTGTTCACTTAATTTGCAGCAAGTTTTCTTGCGCACTGGGCCACTTTGAGGTACACTTAGTGTGACACTTATTCTCGCATCACACGATGCAAGCTGCGCCACTCATTCTAACACTAGAACGTAGACTTGGTAGATTTTCACATTACAAGTATGGATGTTGCCGAAACTAATCGTCGGAGGAAAGCAGGAGCATTTGCTGCAGTTATAGCTTGCGAATTACGAGACAGAAAAAAAGAAGAAAAAACTTTGGTCAAGAGAGTGATTTTTGAGAAGGAATCAAGGCCGCAAAGTTTTCAACATTTTTTTTGACGAGCTAGTAGGGTGTATACCAAACGTGAAAAACCTGGAAATGTCAGGGAATTTAGATAAACTGGAAATGTCATGGAATTGTCAGGGAATCTCTGATATTTGTCTGGAAAAAATACATCATAGGATATTTATGCATTATTACTCATAAAAGTATATTTCCACTCTTTAAGATACTAGGGCCATCTGTGCAAATCTATAAGTCTTCCAGATCTCTAAATTCATGAAAAAAAAATTTATTAAAGTACATTTACTTTTGTCGATTAATGTAAATTCGTTCATGATATCAAGTTCGTTGCGATTTTGTTTTTAATTCACAGATTTATAGGGTTCACACAGAACTGCAACATTAATCTGTGATTATATGTAAGCTTGTATCAAACTTTTGTTTTTTACTGTCTGGAATTTTATTGAAAATAACCTGGAAGTCAGGGAATTTTCATTAAATTTTTTGGTATACACCCTGAGCTAGGGTACGTAAACATTACCTAATGTCCACTAGCCTTAATTTTTACTTATTTGTATCTTAAAACACCACAAAACACAATGTACTAATGAGACACAGCATGCGACATACAACTCAGTGATGTAATCACGTGATTTCGTCGTCTGCTATGATTGGCTGTGGACAGTAGTCAGTGGCGCAGCAAGTGCGAAAAATAGCACCGAACCTATCTTGAAAAACAAGTCTCGTGGTAAGTCTAGTACCCCGCATCGCACCAAATTTCTTGCATTGGAGCAAGCGTGGCACCCAGTGCAGCGCCAAGTGAACAAAATTGCTTGAAAAATTGCATCGTGTGCGGCGAGCTTAAATGCTCTGAAAGAGAACAGGTAGGGTTCCTTTTTCCACGAACAAATAAAACAATCTACAATTTAATCTAAACAAATTGAATGACTTTAATAGCAAAAAAAGGAATAATAAAGGTTAAACAAAATATGAGCAATAAACTGAATCTGAATTTACCAACAAGAAAATGAATAACTAATTATTAAGCAAATGAATTTAATATTGAATACAAAAAAACAAGTACTAGCTGAAGGTTAAAATGCAAACAACGCACCTTGGCGGACAGCGCGCAATCCCAAAAAAAAAACAACAACAAAAGAAAATGGTGCCTATACGTCTGCCCTACACTCGCCGAAGCTCACAAGAAACCTAGTAAGGGGCTTAGCACAATCGATTGCGCTTCACAAATTCGACGTATAGCGCACGTACTAGCTACTGCGCCACAACTACTGTGCCCAAGGGGCGTTTGACAGTACAGTGAAAGAATGAAACAAGAAAATATATATTGTGCTCCTAGCTGCCCTAGGAGCACCACAAATGATCTAAATAACAAAAAAAAGGACTGTGCACTTAGCTGTCACCACTGGGCCTCTGGAACAATGGCTTGACATCGACTGGCCTTGGTGAAGGCGTCGTACCAAAGTCGGTCAAGGGATGGCGTCAAGTTTAAGGGTTCTGGGATGGTCTTCAGGATCCAGGAGTCGGTACTCGCGTTGCTGAATGCCTGGCGGGCGACTAAGACCTCACCTTGATGGACTTGGCGGTTTTTGCAACACGAGGTCGCGGCCGTAAGTTTAAGAAAAAATCCTCACAATGGGCTGCTCGATTGCGGACTGGTTCCACGACACTTCACGCGACCGGAGCAAACGCTGATTTAATTTTTTTAATCCCGCAAATGCGACTTTGAATCATTCAAAATATTAAATAAAATCGGCGCAACAAAAACTTTATGGCGCGACCTTCTGTTCTCTAGCACTTTTCTGCCTCGACTTAACTTAATTCATCTTTTCCGCCCAATCAAGAAAAAAAACCGTTTTTACTTAACTTCCAGTAATACTATTGGTTTCAGCTAATTGAGAGAAATGAAGAGAGAAGAGAGAATGGCGAGAAAAAGGATTATTAGGGTTAAGGAATTTTATTGTGAGTGTTATTTTATTCTAATGCTTCTATATTATGTGCTGAGTGTTGTTAAATATGATTTGAATGTAATTTTAACTTTTAAATAAAAATGCGTTTATTCATTTGACAATAGGCTCTTTGCGCAAACGTTGGGAAGCGACACTAGCGCTCGGGGTGTTTGATTTTGAAAGTAGCTGCAGGAAAAAATTTAAATTGTCATTACGTGGAATAAGTAAATAAAAGCTAAAAACTTTATATTGAAGCTTGAAATAAGTTTAAAAACACAAGTGAATGATGGCTAATGGAGCTATGATAGGAACAAGATTTTAATTTATATAACCTGGTTGTATCCGGAGTACAATATTAGAAAAAGGAAAATTAGTCCAAGAGAGTAAGCATGTGTTTAATGTTGAAGAAAGACTGTGTTTGGATAAGAGTTTGATTTCCGCGCATGTTGTAGAGCAAAAGTCGAATAATTTTGGTTCGTATAAAGTTTTTATCGAAGTAAGATATGTTATTTTTAAGTAATTAATAATAGGCTGCTGAATGTCTGTCAAACGAATCAAAACATGTCATATGAAAGTATATTTTTTCACATTGCATTAGGTTGATGAAACGCGAGATATTTTGCATGCATTTTAACTTATCCGATACATAAAAATAATATCTACAAAATTGCTGTAGCTTACAATGGTTTAACCTAACTTTTTACAGAAATTTTTTAGTTTCATCAAGTAATTCCTATATTTAATACATATTCTATAATTATTATTGACTACTCTTCACTTTCTTCCCTCGTTTAATAGTCTAAATCCATTTTTTTCCCATTCCTATTTCATGTTCTCTGGATGAAAACTTGTAGAGATGTTTATGGTTTTTTTGTGTTTCCGTAACTGTTGTATAGTTTGGAACGCAACAATTTGTATAACCAACATGTGATATTTCAATTTCCATGTTAAATTTACTTATAAATTGCTTTATAATTTAAATTTTGTACATATATTCTAAAATCATGTGCGATGATAACGTTTTGTTTTCCTGCTAGTACTGTCAAATTTAACCACTACTGGCGCTGCAGTCTATTCGCAAAGAGCCTATATCTGAATTCGCGCTGTCTGCTAGTGACCCCTACGGCAACTATTTCAACTAAAATTCAAAAACTCTTGGACTTGTCCGAACGACAACTCAATTAAAAATTACTTATCGATCTGTCAAACTCCAATAACAAATGCTTTGTAAGTAAAATCTGATTCTATTTGAAATAACTTGACGTAACGTAATTTGACATAACAATCCTTTTCATATTCCAGATCTAAGTTTCCTGGTCTTCTACTTGCTCTTCACTTTGGATAAATGTCAAACGAAGATGAATTTGATACAAACGGGGATAATCTTGGAACGAAAGCCTATTTTGCAGAATAAGATATTTATATCATTATGGAAAGACCAACAGAATAAAGCAACTAGGAACAGTCCAAAAGAAGTCTATGTTGAATTGAAACGTCGTCATTTTTATATCGACAATATACCGTCCCACTGCTGTATGATTATGCTAGCAAAATTAATAAGGTAAAGATCTCAATTAGAAACACATCCTTTATATATTCCAAACTTGGATTGCCTGATCTTCTATTAATCTAAATAAATTATTGGAAAAGACTATTTTTGATGCAAAAAACAAGATTCTCTCAAAAGGAAAGCCCATTGTGCAAAGTTAGGCAGTCATATTATTAGAAAAGGACCAGCAAACTGTAACAAACAGAATGGAGCAAAATGTATAAATCTAAAAGAAGAACATGTTGAACAAAAATTAGTTATTGGACTATCTACAAAGTCCTTCTCATTTCGACAACGCACATCCTTACTCCTGTGGAGCTGTCTACATTGAATTGATAGGATGTAGGTCTCAACACCATTTATATATTCCAAATTCGGATTGCTCGATCTTATATTACCACCCAATTTTCATAAAAATGAGGGGTGACTTCGAAATGACAGTCCATTTTACAAAGTCATACAATCAAATTATTCAGAGAGGTCTAATAAAATGGAGTAGCATGGAACAGCATTAGACGAAGTGAAAAGACTATTTTAAACAAAAAAAGTTATCTAAACGGTGAAATTGTGTTCACAAAATATTTTTTCATCTTATTGACGCACCACCTTACTTCTGTGGAGTTGTATCCACAAAATTAATAGGATGGAGATCTCGATTAGCATCCTATCCTTGACATATTCCAAATTTGGATTACTTGGTCTTCGTTTTACGCCCTACTAGAACATTATTTCGAATCGTAAATACGTTTTACAGAATTAGACAAACTGGGGCAACGTTGTTTGAATGAAGAACTTCAAAATGAGACTTTGTTGAGACATAAAAAGAGTAGCTTCCTACATACTCAGCTTTTATACATAATTCAATCAAAGAATGACTTCAGTACAACTCAATAAATTTTTTTAATGTAATACTTCCAAGCAGTCTAGCTTCCAAATCACCCTGTGTAGCTCCCCTCCAGTTTTTATTATTTAATTCTCATAAAGTCTAAACTTTTTCTTGCGTTAGCCAGTTAGGTGCCGCGGTACGTGTGCTCACTGCCTTTTGCGCAATAAAAGTAAAATGAAAATACAATTAAAAACCGTATTGCGGCAGCACGGTACAAAATATCGCTTAGAGGACCAGTTGGAAATTAAATGCAGAACAACCGGGCCCGACGTTCATTATAACTTCACACAAGTTCAACGATGTGGTTTCAAACTAAACCGCGAGATTCAAAACAATAAACTACAAGCTACGCGATTATTAAACAGCTATTGTGATTCATGGACACCCCAAGTATCATAAATATACAACTATTTAACCGAAAGTCACTGTATTCCAATTATAAGACCAAAATAATAGCATCACACAAAATCAGGCTTAGATGTGTTCCTTGCATCCTTTAACCACAATATATTATTTTTATAGAGTTTGTACAGCAAATATGGGTTATTAATATCCTGGCATCAGTTCTTGAATATCGGCATTAATTCCTATTTTATAGCGATTTAGAGTTGCAGTCCGAGTATTAGATAGACTGACTTCATTCTTCTACTAATGGTTTTTTATGCTGCATTAACTGACTTACAGAAATTATTTTGATACAATATACGACGCAAATCATGTCGATCCAGACTATGGATACAGATTTGAACAATATTGACCATTTCTTATTTTATTAGGATCAAAGCTACGATCCGAATTCCTTCGACCAGGCGTCATTTCGAATGCTTTTCCATACCGTTATGAATATTCTCGATGAATGTATTACATTATATAAAATCTATCCAGAAATGCGAAAGCTATTTTATCATAAATAGTTTTTGAGCTCTGTCTACTGAATTTTTACACAGTAAATATTGCTCATCATTTTTCATAAGAAATAACAATCAGACTTTGAATGTCTTTATGAGTTTTCTTCTCTGCAAGTATTAAACCCCCAAATCACGAAAAGTTCAAATAGCGGATAAATAGATTCGATCAGGTGTCATTCTGAACGCTCAAACTTACTGCTACTAATTTTTTTAAATGTATTATATCACAAGCTATCCAAAAATGTTGCCAGATTGCTTCTATCTCTAAAAGTTTACAAGCTACAGTCACAAATACTTTATACAGGGTGGAATGCGAAATTGGAAACACCTTTTTTCTCGGAAGTTATTATAGATACTAAAAAATTGTTCGAATAAAATTTTTTGTACTTTTAATAAGCTAACTAAATCTGTGTGAATTTGGTGGAAAAAAAAATTCTCGTAGATATTGCCATATTTGCATTTTCTTCAAATGAAATTCCCTGTATATTATTGCACGTATAAATAGAAAATAATTTTTGCTTTGAAAAAGTTCAAGGGTTTTTACCTGCTAAACTTGATAGTTTTTGAGATATTAACGAAAATATCTAAATGTTGTTTCACAAAATCAAGTGTGCGTTTAGAACTAAATTTTTTGACAGTTGCGTTATTTTGTGTTGTATTTGCGTTAAGAAAAATTGTGTTGTATACACATCATTGATATGTTTGTGTCAATAATATTACTGTTAAGAACACGGGGAATTACACAACGTTTATATATTTTAAATTTAAATATTTTTGCGAACGCATAATTCAATTACTATTAAAAACAATGTACAAAATAAACAATTTTATTATCATAGTAGAACATAAAGAAGTACGGAATAAATGTTATCGAACTACACAAAATGTTCAAAATTTCCACCGTTTTCTCGGACACATAAATAAAGTCTTTTCAATAAATTTTGTTTTATATTAACTGTATTCAATTCAACAACAGCTTGTCTTATTCAGTTTTTCAGTTCATCAAGTGTAGCAACGGACATTACATAAATTTTGTTTTTTATCGCTCCCCACAGAAAAAAATCTAAAGACGATAGATCCGGAGATCTTGCGGGCCACGATGTAGGGCCTCTGTTGCCAATCCAGGAATTTGGAAATTGTTGATTCAAATACGCAGTTACATCCAATGAATTATGCGGAGGTGCACCATCTTGCTGGAATATCATTCTGCGTCTAACTGCCAATGGTATATCATCCAGATAATCTTGAGATTCATTTTGCAGAAAATTTAAGTATCTCTGTGATGTCAAAATGCCCTCATAAAAATATGGACCCAAAATAGTGTTGTTTATCATACCGCACCATACGTTAATTAAAAATTTGAAATAAATGTTTGACGTGGATTCGTTTCTACTGATTGCCAATAATGTGAATTATGTTTATTTAGTATTTCATTGTTAGAGAAATTTGTTTCATCTGACCATGAAATTGTATCTAAGAAATTAGGCTCTGCAATATTTTCCAGTATTAAGTAATTACAAAATTGTAATCTTCTCACATCATCGCCAGGATGAAGATTATAAATTTTGTAGATTTTATAGGCTTTGTAATTATGCTTTTTCAGAATCTTAAGAACCTTTGTATGTGTGGTATTTATTTCCAATGCAGCTTCTCTTATTGAATTTTTAGGGTATACATTGAAATATGCCAATACATCAACTTCTAAATTTTCATCTACTATCTCACGTGTCTTGTATTTTCTTGAAACTGACCCAGTCCTATGCAGCTTCCTCTCTAATTTGAATAAATACGAATGATTTGGATAAAAGCGTTCCGGATACTGTTGTCTATATAATTGCAGAGCTTGTCTCGAATTATTATTTGATAGATAAAAATATTTTATCATATCTAACTTCTCATTGATTGAATAATCTGTCATTATTAACACCAAATAATAATAGTATGTATGCAACATAATTTTTCGTAGCGCAAATACAATACAAAATAACTCAACTGTCAACAAATTTTGATTTTGAGAACAGCATTTAGATATTTTCGTTAATATCTCAAAAACTATCAAGTTTAGCAGGTATGAACCCTGGAACTTTTTTACAGCAAAAAATATTTTCTAATTATTAGTGCAATAATATACAGGCTATTCCATTTGAAGAAAGTAAAAATATGGCACCATATACGAGAATTAATTTTTTTTATTACTAAATTCACACAGATTCAGTAAGCTTATTGAAAGATCTAGAAACTTTATTTGAACAATTTTTCGGTATCTATAATAAATTTCGAGAAAAAAGGTGTTTTTAATTTCACATTCCACCCTGTATATGTTATTTCTGCATTTTTGGATGAAAATACGGGAAAGCAACACATACCAATCGTTTATCTAGATGCTGACTTTCACCACCATCCAGCTCAGCTACAGTCAGAGGTGAAAATAGTTATCACAAGATCACAACGATTAGCGAACAACTAAAATCAACAAAAAGAATTGAAAACCATCAAGACCGCACTAAATCAAGACGCTAACAGCTAGCGAAACACAAAAGTGACTCTGATATCATAAGAAACTGGAGAACAAACAGAAGGAGAAGAAAAAATACTCATTTATTATACCATAAGTAGTTGAAGTATTATCGATTATTTTTGTGGTGCTATCACGAATATTTATTGTGCTTGCGTTTGAATACCACGAGTGTGCCGCACGAGTGGTGTTCACAAGCACAAGAAACATGAGTGATTGCACCACAAAAATAGTCTATAATACTTCAACTACAAATGGTATATGGAGGACTATTCCAGGAGTCAAACCATTTTTTCAAATTAGTTTTCTATGAATCTAGTAACAACTCACGTAATTTACATAGGAACGAGTAAACAAACTTCTGTCAAACTGAAAAATTAGAATTTCTTGCATTTTCTTTGACGAATAATAGAGAAATATATTGTGTCTTGATTTGGAATCTAGTTTAGAAAGGTTTGGTGATGGATCAGAAGATAAAATTGATGAAGATATTCAGAAAAATATTCCATTAAATACGAAGAAAACACAAATTGGAGGTATCCACATCTTTGAGTAAAATACTCACTTAGACCACTAGTGTAATACCCAATGGTATTTCTACACGTCCAAATACCCACTGATATGCACCGTTTCTATGGCGATTTAGCATTGTTAACCTTGTTATAAATACTACGAATGGAATAGTCACCAAAGCTCACCTTCCATACGTAAAATTAGCAGGGTACTAAAGTAAAGCGAGATTTAGACCATCTTCACTATATACAAGAAAATCAATACGATTTAATTACCACGATCAACTTGAGGAGCCAAGGAGTACACGAAATTTCTTGTAAAGACTGCGACAATACCTATATTGGCCAAACTAACAGGAGAATCATCGTCAAAAAGGTGAACATCAAAATTTAATGAAGAAGGACAAAGAACCTCATCCCTGGCTCGAAATTAGGAACATAAGGATAATAGCTAACATCGAACACACAACCAAAACAAGTATCAGAGAAACCATAGAAATCGAAAGATGACCAAACAATCTAAATACGAATAACAATACACGAAGGTTACAACAAAATCAACAATGCAGAAAGACCAAGCAGAACAGCCTGGATGAACAACCCGGGACAACTCTGCGAAGCGTTCAACTGCGACCACTAATGCAGTATTCCCAATGAACATCGATACCACGAAACCAATCCAAGACCTGAAAATGACAAGTGAGACCTTGTCGAAACATCATCTACACAACGGTTCTTCTCAGAACCAAAACTGATCAACGCAACATTGACAATAACGATAGTAATTTGCAGCGACCGACTATTTTGGGAGTCGAAGATCGAGTTATTTTTGACTTGGAAAGCGTACTGTACATACGCTGCTCAATTTGAAATACACTAACTCTTTTCAAACCATGGTCCATTCTAAATTATGCTCCAAATTTTGAATACACCAAGAATGGGATGTTAATTGGAACCTCCAATCCAATAATTTTGTGGACGCAGCTCCACAGGAGTTGAGATGACTTCTGTTGGTTCAATATATGTAGTCTTCTCTTTGATATGCCCACTTCGTCTAGTGCTGTTCCAAGCTACTCCATTTTATTGGACCTCTTAGAATAACATGATCGTCTGACTCTGCAAAATGAGCTCTTGTTCTAAAATCACCCTTCATTTTTATAAGAAAAAATCCAAAGCAGGTGATTAATAGAAGATCAGGCAATCCAAATCTAAAATATAGAAAGGATGTGGTGTTAATTAGGACTTTCACCCTATCAACTTTATGTGCACAACTCAACAAGAGTAAATGCAAAGGACTTTGTAGATAATCCAATGACTTATTTTTGTTTAATTTTGTCTCCTTTTGGATTTGTAAACTTTGCTCACTGCTGTTCCAAGCTAATCAAATTTGTCGTTTTGAAATAATAAGATCGTTCAATTCTGTAAAATGAGCTTTTCTTTTGAGAGTACCCATTGCTTGCATCAAAATTCGCTTTTTCTCATAATTTATTCAAAGTAGGAAGTGAATTCAAATCTGGAATATGTAAAGGATATGTTAATTAAAGTCTTCATTTTATTAATTCTGCTGGCACAGCTACACAATAGTTGCCGAGATGAAAACGGCATTATGAGTAATCCAACGACTTCTTTTTGTTTGTCATAGACTTTTTATGGACATACACTTTGTCCAACTCTGTTTCAAGTTGCTCTAGTCCTTCCACAATAATATGATTGTATTATGCAAAATGGGCTTTCGTTTCGAGATCATCCCCTTATTTGTATCAAAAGTAATTTTCGCTCGACATTCAGCCAAAGTAGAGAGCAAATAGAAGAGAATGGTCCAGGATTGAATTGTGATATTCTCAATACCTGTAGAGAAACAAGCAAACAGATTTGAAATATTCTGATTGATTTGTGCTCTACAAACATTGAATCTTCAAGTCGCCAAGAGGAAATATATCCATTGTGATAATTCTGGTATGCTACCAACTATTATGCACGTAGATGTAAATGATCAAGAAATGGTATGAGAATTGGATTATCTTGATTTTTTATCGAATTGGATACCACCAAATAGCCCAAACGGTAGAGCAGGTGGCAATGATCCGATTTTACTTTTAGCTATATCTTTTGTAGGTATTTGTTAACATAAATCAATTATTTTCATAGACAATATATTTCAAGATAGGCTCAATAAGAATTTGTTACTAGATTGGAAATGTATTGATTGGTTCCTATGTTCACGGGCTTCAATTCTTACGAAAAAATCTGTCGAGGCAGAGTCAACTGCCTTATTTACCAAACAAAAAAAATTGTGCGTCAGTAAACTAATTTAAAAAAGGTGTGCGAATTCTCAATAAAATTTGGGAAAATTTTCTGTTCACACTATTCTATATATTCATTATATAAAAATATTTACCGGTTTCGATTATTCAAATAATCATCATCAGAGCCTGTTTGGATTATAAATAGAAACGAAACGATAGTTCGATCAAGATGCAAATATATTTTCTCACGTAAAAATTTTGACCCTTGACGTCTTATTCGTTTTACAACTATAAGTGGTATCGGTCACCACTTAAGTGGTAAGATTTCACCATTTAAGCTGCAAAACTTTGGCATTTACCATCAAATCGACCATACTACATCAAGTTGTTAGGGATATCATCAAAATTGCCTTATGTACCACTTGAATTGCTATCCTTACCAATTTTTGTTTTAAAACACGGGATGATCATAATGTCTTCTATTCATAATGGCCATCCATTTGAATCTTCGATTTATCTGTCGAATTGAATTTCTGGAAGATAAATAAAGATCTTGGAATAACACAGAAGTGTTTGAAATGTATGTTTGTGCACATTTCTTGCGCAAACAAAGCCGTAAGTAGAATAAAATTATTTCCGATGCATAGTCGATTTTCCCAGATAAAACCCAGTCGATTGAAAGCAGAATTAAACTCTGTTTGTTGAAATGCTAAAGTGATTTTAAGTGAAATACGAGATTCTTCGCTAATCGAACTTCTTGAGGCTTTAATCTAAAATCTAAAGAATGGAGCAAGACAATCTAAATTCCAATAAATCTGAGGGAGCTGACGTGGGTGGAAGTTTCCCTTGCATTGTTGACGTTTGGTGCGAGAAATGATTTTGCCGTGTAAACATACGAGACACTCTTATACTCGACAATCGCAAATAAGGATTTCAACACTTGTTTCGCTACGAGTTCTCAAATGCTCCACTTCGAAGATCCTACGTGCTTTAGAATTGAAATGTTGCCGAGAGAGACAAGCGTAGCTGACAAGATTCTCAGCGAAATTTTTATTTATAAAACATGTATCTTCAACATCATTTTAGCATGAAAATTGATATGATTCCCAATTTATTGCAGGATTTAACTGCAGTGTAATAAATTGCTATTGATGGTGATATCTCATGCATTCTCTGAACGGTGTACTGAACACCATTTCCCTGCACAAGCTCATTAGAACGACATCTGTTTGTGATCCTATTCAGGATGTAGGACATATGCTGTTCCTGTTTTCCTGCAGTGTAGGGACTTTTGATTTTGCGGTACAGTAGCGCAGGGATTCAATTTCAAAAGGAGTGAATTTGTAGCAGGATTTTATACGCTTAATTTGGTCGCGCTTTGAAGAATATGCAAGTGAGTAGGAAACATACTTTTGAGGGATGGAAGTTTTAGAATAATCTGAAATTTCTGACGGAAATATTCAGGTGAAATTTATAGGATTCTGTTCAGTATTCCTTTCTATAAATGCATAATATTTGATGCAGCTGCCATCTTGAACGAATTCCACGATTTCTTTGTGTAAAATATGTTGTACGCCTCTGCAACGAAACGTGTGGCTCCTGCATTGCTGTTTGCGGATCTCACGCAAGCATCACGCTTCTGACGGCTGCGCGTGACGCGTGACGCCTCACAATGCCGTGTTTCACGCTCACCGAACAAAGCTGCTGAAGTACAACAAGTAAATATGCATGAAAAATGCAACATCGACTGATCTTTCCCTATTGGAGGTTATTTTTGTTTTGTGGTGAGACAAGAGAATGTTATGAACATAGATCATCGGGATCCTTTTTTTGTTGAGTGGATTCAATATAGAATGATGTATATATTCATGTATTTTATATAAAATGACGAGCTTGACAGTCATACACTTGTCATATTGTCAGAAGGCTCCATGGCATTACAATAACAGACCTGTATATTGTGGGCTGTTTCTGACAAATGAAAAATGATACATTAGATTTTTCGAAACTCCGGAATACTTCAATGCCACAATAATAAATTGATGTGACCTCTTTTCGCAGGAGCCTTACTACACTTCTACTAATTTAAACGTATGTAAATCACATAATTATGGAGACAAGTACAATTTGTTAATAGGCTAGTATTGCCATAAAAATATGCATGATATGGATTCAAGTATCACAAAACAGCTTGTAGAACTCCGCACACTTTGAAAATCTTTCTCATATCCTTGACATGGACAAATATGACTTTTCGTCTCTGTTTCTTTGTCTCAAAATATATAAGAAACATCATTTCGGACTTTTATTATACTTCTTCACTTTGTTCCTTTCTTGGCTAACTTTACTCTTGATATTGTGATTCAATACGACTGTCCTATATCTGATAACAAAGACGATGTCAAGAAAAAATCACATGTTTGTTTGGGGTGAATTAATAATGAGAACAAGGATAATGATTCCATTAAAGAAAATAGAATTGCAAGAATTATCCGGTTACAATAGCTCAAGGAGTATTAACGGAGCTCCTGTCTTCATAATCTACCATTACTCAACAATAAGTCCTTGTAATATCAAAACAGAGTCATTTCATTTCAAAAGCAAATAGATCGTATAAATCTCTGTCCGCCATTTGCTTCTTCTAACAAAAAACGACGTAAAAATGTTGATGAACGATAAAATAATACGTGTGGATAAAGTTGCCATAGCAACAAAAAAACCACGGGATATATACATCCCGCAATCTGGCATATAACTAAATTTTTTCATGAATGCGGCTGTTATACCCTTATGATCCGCATTTAATACAATACTTTGTTGAAATGAATTTCTACCAAAATTTTGTTACAAAAGAAAATTCATTTCGATCGGAAAATTGTTTTTTCGTCTTTGTTTTGGCTTGAATCTTGAAATAGGTTCTTATTAAATACTCGCTGCTAGAGACTGTACAAACATTTGACCTCTATTCGCTATTACCTTGCTTGTATCCTTAATTATTGATACTACAATTGCTGATGGTCGCTCTCCAAATTGCTTCAATACTTTTTTCCTTCAGGATACTTTTTACATGAAATCATCTTACAAGTGTAACATAAGTTAAGTGGAGAGCACAGGTGCTGAATTTTGCAGGTTTTATATTAAGAAAATGGTTGTCAGACGTCGGCGTATGAAGCTTATTCAGTTTGTTTTACGAGGGTTCTTTCAGGGCAGCCACCTTTGAATTTAGCCTCAATAATTGAAGTATCATACATCGTGAGCATACAAATATTTCTTGATTGCTGCTGCATTCCCGGCCAATTTATATATGAATCAATATAACTTCCTAATTACCTTGTTTGTAATTTATGAATTACCACATCTATCATTTATTGATTCCCATATAAATATTTATTATTATAGGTTGTTTCATTTTGTGATAAACTGAAAGTTTGTCATCAAGGAACCTACAAGATTTTGTATCCATGTATCAATAACTCATGAACAAGTATTGATCAGTTATTTTTCCCTATGATACAATTACTATCATCCTTTATTAAAATTCATACAAAATTTGATCATTTTAGCCTCACCAGTTCCATGATATAGCAGTATTTTGTTGCGAGAAAGCCTTTATGTATTTTAATTTCTATTTATAGAGAGTTGTACGACCTGAAAAGTGCCAAATAGAGTTTAGCTATTCCTGGACCATCAATCCAGTAATACATCAGGTTTTTATTTCAGAGAAGCTCAAATATATTAAAAATTCAATGCGAGTTTCTAGTTACAAATGGATTATTCATTTTTACCCTTTTTCAATATTCATACAAAGTTGGGTATTCCTGGAGCCACCAGTTCTTAAATAAATCAGTACTTATTCTGGAGGAGCCCAAATGTATCATAATCTCTATTGGAGCATTTAGTTGATAATTTGCACATCGTTTTTCAACAGTATTGGTTGTATCATTATTTGTTCCAAAAAAAGCTCCAACTATATAAAAGTTCTTATTGGAACTCCAAGTGTCAGCCCAATGGTTCATCTATATCCCTCAATATTTAAACAAAGTTTAGTAAGGCTAAGACCACAATTTTCGCAATAAATCAGTATTTGCCTCAAGGGAGCACTCTTCTATAATTCACTTGCATCCTTCCTAAATATTTATACAGAGTTTGGTGATTCTAGATTCATCACTTCAGGAATAAATCAGTAGTTTGTTCCGAGGGAGCTGAAATATTACATAATTTCTATTAGATTTTAATTTTTTACCTAACGTTCTATAGTCGCATCTTTCTTTGATTTTAATACAGGATTTGGTTGAATTAGATATTAAAAAAATACAAATTCAGTGATAAATTAATTTCTATTGGAGGTCTCAGTTCCTGCTCAGTAATTTGCTTGCTTAATTCAACTTGCGAACTGATTGACATAAAGATAGCGCTTGAATAAGCTCTACGACGCTTCCATATTCCGCCTAAGGTCGATACGGTGATCGTCAAGACAACCACCGCTCTAGTGGTAATGTTCGCGCCTGTTATATGCTTGCATGTCGGCTCTGCTTAATCCGCCCTAGTAAACCGTGGGTAGTAGAACTTTTGCAATTTTTATAAACTTTAAGGACAGTTATGAAAGTGGGTGAAATTGAAAACCTTATATTTAGCGCTTTGAGCTTGGATAAAGAGCTTAAAATGAAACAAACTGGTTGTCCAGAACCAGAATTACATAGTGCAGAAGCAGCGACAGTGTGAAAATAAAATGCTTTTTTTCGTAAGTTTGACAAGAACATTATACAATAAAATTGTTTGGATTTGTGGTTGCGAGGAGAAAAATTTGTTCTTCTGTTTATTGGACAAGAAATGGGATGAACGATCTAAAACACCTATAAATATGTTTTATTTGAAAAGTTCTGTATATAAAAATAATTAGAAACACAACGTTTCAACTGCAAAGTGCTGCCTTTTTCAAGTGTAAAAGTATAATAAATAAATAAACAAAAAATGTCCAGACAACAAAAATACAAAAGGTGACTAAATAAAATATTAACTCCTAGGATCGTAGGGCTCTGCCCAGGATTAGCATATAATTCAATGTCCACGGGTCTTCAGGAGATAAAAATGAAGGTCTGAATAGGGAAATAGACAACTCCTTGTGGTCCTAGGTCAATCTGGCTCTACTCTTTTTGGTTTGGCACATAACTGAACTATCCACAGATCTTCAGGAGATGGGGTTGAAGTAACTCTTGCAAGTAGATTCATAGATAAAAATAACTTCAAACTATGAACAACTGACGGGTAACCACGATCGATTGAGTTCATAACCAGTATTAAAATTCAAATTATTAGGTGATTTTTTTATTTCTATTGCTTCTCTTATTAGTCTCTTGAACCGATTGTTTTCTTTAGCCAGAAGCTTTGTATTCTTAAAGTCAATGCCATGTAATTCTTGAATGGCATGCTCAGCCACCGCAGACTTTTCTGGGTGGTTCAATCTTATATAACGAGAATGCTCTTTTAGTCTTGTTTCCACAACCCTCTTGGTTTTTCCAATATATCCTTTGCCTCATTGGCAGGGAATCTTGTATATTCCTGGATACTGTAGAGGAAATCTGTCTTTAACATTACTAATAAGATTTCGAATTTTCAAATGTGTAAGATGTTTTTATGACAAATAGAACATATTTATTAAAAAATGAGTTCTGAAAAGTTTTCTCCCTTATTAAAACACATATCTTTAAAAATAAAAAAACATGAAAATTGTGTCAAACAGAAATAATCTTATCAGTTTTCAATTTTTAAGAAGATCTAATATTGTTACATCCCTAAGTGAGGTTTATGCGAATCAAATCCGTAAGTAAAAATTGATAGGTGCTCTTGAAAAGAATAGATATATTACTTGTCATTCAAGGTCACGACGAGAAAAAAATTCTCCAAATAGAGGAATATTTTTGGAGTTCGGTGATTTTTTAGCAAATGCTGATTGTGTCTTCAACAGCCATATTCAAAAAGCGACAGTGCTCAGAGGTGCATCGGAATCTATTCAGAATGAAATTTTGCTATTCAAGAATCCGTCCGAGCCGTCCCTGCACCCTCCCAGGCACATAAATCGAATATAAACATCTAGTTTATTAAAATAAATATTGAACTACTGCACCTACAATTTTTTTAAAATTATCTCTTGGGTCTTTCGACCTTTTTAATATTGTCAATTCCAGTACTATGAATGCATTAAAATTTATTTTGGAGTTCTAAGTTTCCTCTGGATTGATAATTTACATTTTCCCCTTCCTCTTCCTCTGTTTTATACTAGGACCACCAGTTCAGTATTGAAGGGGGTGGGATAAGAATGTTGTGACGGCTTCCAAACAAATTTGAGTAGCAAGGATGAAAATCTTGTCAGAAATGTTAGAAAAATCAGATTTTCATACTAATCATTTTCGACTTGCGGTTTGTGCCAAAACTGTGCTAAAAAAGCATTTTTCTGAAATCATGTCAAGATGAGACTTTTTCCGTTTACTTCAGGTCAGTTTTTTCATCAAGATCTGATTAATCGATATTATGAGACTTTAAACTAGTCCGTAGAATTTTTTTTAGATCTTGTGCGGATCCTAGGACTCCAAGAATCATTTAATTCTGAAAAAACTAACTTTTCTTGGGGTTTTTATTTATTTGCACTGAGTTTTTGGAGTCTTAGGACCCGTAAAAAATCTGAAAAAAATCTACGTGCTAGTTCAAAGGTAATTGATATCAATTAATTAGATCCAGATCAAAAAACTGGCCTGAAATAAACAAAACTCATTGTTTAGCACAGTTTTGGCACAAACCAAAAGTCAAAGTTAATTGGCATGCATACCTAGTTTCTTCAACATTTATAACAAGGTTTTTCCATTCGCAGCTCAATTCTTATCCCACTAGCCCCTTTGTTCTCAAAAGGCCGAAATGCTTCGAAATTTCTATTGGAGCTCTCAGTTCCTGTTTGATTATTTATATGCTTTCAATCTTAATACTTATACAGAGCTTAGTGATTTAGAGACTAACAGATCAGGAATGAATCAGTATTTGTTTCAAAGAGCGAAATATATTATTATTTGTATAGGAGTTTACAGTTTCTGGTGAATAATTTGCTCACAAGCTTCCTCAATATTTGTACAGAGTTTTCCAATGCCAGAACTACCAGTTCAGTAATAAATCGGGAGTTTGTTATGAAGGAAGCAAAATGTATTAAAACTCTCATTGGAGTTCTTAGTTTCCTCTGGATTAATAACCTGCATTTGCATTCTCCCTCAGTTAAGCCATACTGCCATACTAGGACCACCAATTCAGCAATAATGTCTTTTCAAGAACCCCAAATGCTTTCAAATTTCTGTTAGAGCTCTCATATCAGTCCCAATTCGATCATTCAATTGTCTCCAATTTTAATATTTATATAGAGTTTAAGAATTGGAGAACCACCAGATTAGCAATAATTTCTATTTGAGTTACAGTTTCTGGTCGATAATTTGCTTATAGCCTTTCTCAATATTTATTTTGAGTTTGACAATTTTACGACTACCAGTTCAATAATAGATAAGTATTTTGCTACTAATTTAGACATTCTCGGAGTACCAGTTCATCAATAAATTTGTTCTCAGAAAACATATTTCAGATTACTATTCCTGCTTTGTGATTAACCTTCACCCACTCTCAATATTTATCAGAGCTCAGTAATTCAACAATTCAAGGACCACCAGATTATTAATAAATTAGTATTTGTTTCAGAGAGCCCAAATACTTTAAAATTATTGCTGGAGATTCCTTTTCTGCTTCGTAATCTATCTTCATCCACTCTCAATATTTATATAGTAATTTTAGGAATACTAGTTTCTTAATAAATCAGTATCTGTTTCAAAGAAAACTTGAGTGTATTATAATTTCTATTGGATTTTGAGATTTTTGCTTGATAATCCACTTAAACTTTTATCAATATTCATAGTGATCTTGAGATCACCAGTTTACCAATGAATCAGAAATTTACTCTGAAAGATCCCAATTGTATTGCAATTTCTATTGGTATTATCAGTTTCTGCTCGATAATATCATTGTCCAGTCAATTTAGACAAAAAATCTGACGTGAACACCACGTGACTTACTTGTACATCATTGGATATATAAATCAAGCACAACATCTCATCATTCCACGGCTAGTCGGTTGCTATGGAAATAGTAGATCATCATTCTTATGCTACAACATTCCTAAATATTGATTGCCAGGATTCTTCGGCTAACAGTTCTGAATTTATGCCCAAAATTCAAGATACTGTATTCTAATATTCTACGTTCAATCGTTTTGGATTTATGTGGAAAATTATCAAATGATTCGAGTAAACTGCACTTGCGGCTAAGCCGATCACAATCATAATGCAAGGTGAACAACTAGATGCTATAAAAGTGCTTAATACGAAATCTCAATATTCTGCGACTGATTATTTTGAATTTATGAGAAAAATTCGAAAAGTCTGTAATATGAAGTGCACTTCCGGCTTAGTCGATTGGGACGAAAATAGGAGATGATCATTTGGATGCTACAGCAATTTCAAAAATGCGAGGTGCACATCAAGATCCTAGATCCTATACCAGTCCTTCATACAAAATTTCAGCATTATACGTTTGACGAATTCTACGCACATACACACATACATATGTACATACGCACCCATATCAAGCCAAAAATAGTCAAAATGGATTCAGGGATGCTCAAAACGATTATATCCATCAAAATCTCGATATGTGAATTTTGTCGGTCTCACAATATTTTCTTGTACTTTTAGACCGTCAGATAGTCGAAGATTTCAGTGCCCCGTTTCTTTTTCCATGCCTTCAAGAGGTTTGATAAGTATGTATATTCTGAGTTCAACAATGCTGAAATTAAAGCTGGACCGTGTGACCAACATAATGAAAATTAATTTTAAATTTGTATGTAAAAGCAAGTTCTGATCCAATTTTGTCGCTTTTGTCATGCTTATGAAATGAAACTTAGGGAAAAATATTTTGACATGTAAAATGTCAAACAAAATTGAAGAATTTGACAACAAATTATCATTTCAATTAAAGTGATTGTTTTCTACCGCAAATTCTGAATGTCTGTTATACTCATAAACTGCGCTTCCGGCTTGACCGATTGATACAAAAATAGTAGATAACTATTTTGATGCCACAACAAGCTCAAACACTAAATTTGAATATGCTATGGCTGATCATTCTAGATTTATGCAAAAAATTCAAAAAAAGTTTCAAGTAAAGTGCACTTCTGGCTTGGCCGATTCATACAAAAATAGCAGATAAGCATTCTGATACAACATCAAGTTCAAATACTAAGTTTCAACATCCTACAATTGATCATTCTGGATTTATTAGAAATATTCGAAAATAGTTTCAAGTAAAGTGCACTTCCGGTACAGGCGATTGGAATCATAATGCGAGATGCATAACTAGACCCTATACTAGTCTTAAATACAAAATTTCAACATTATACGACCAACCAGTTTTGAGATTTGCGAGCTTCGCACGCACGAACATACGTACCGACATCAAGCCAAAAATAGTCAAAATGGATTTAGAGATGCTGAAAACGGATATTTCCATCAAAATCTCGATAGGTGAATTTTGTCGGTTTCACAATACTTTCTTGTGCTTAGTACAAGTAAGTAAAAATGATCCAATCCGCCAAATAAATGATACTGTTTTTTTTTTTTGCGGCAATATCTTTGTTTTGCATGTACAATGTGTGTACAAAAATCATATTGTCAAATCATAATGCTTCAGGAGATATCGAAAGCCAAAGATAAGAAACTCCGTTTTTAATCTGTTTTTCGCAAATATCTCATTTTCTAACCGTCTTAGAGCATATAAAGTCATAAGTGAAGATTAAGTACACACTTTTCTCTACAGAAAAGATTGTATGACTCATTTGCGTATCTATCACCCTCAACGAGATATCGCGCGTAAAATGTGCGACCTAACGTTTTTAATGGAAAGTATAGCTAATATATCGACGATATGAGATAATATCTCGAATATTTTGCTTGGTTGCAAAGTATATCTGTTTAGAGCATCTCTGAATTCATTTTGACGTTTGTCAGCTTGACGTCTGTACGTATGTATGTACGTAACTCACAAATATCAAAACCTATCGCACGTATAATGTTGAAATTTTGTATTTAAGGCTGGTCTAAGGTCTAGTTGTGCACCTCGCATTATGGTTGCAAATGTTCTTACCGAAAATGCACTTTACTTGAAACATTCCCTGAATTTTTCGCATGAATCCAAAATGGCTAGCCGTAGGAAATTCAATATTTGAAATTGCTGTAGCATCTTGATGGTTATCTTCTAATTTTTTTTTCAGTCGGCTGAACCAGAAGTGCATTTCAGATAACAATCTTTTCGAATTGTTGCTAAATTTCAAAAAAATCAGCTGTAGAATATTGAAATTTTGTACTAAGCACTTCTATAACATTTAGTTGTATACCTCGCATTATGATTGTGATCAGCTTAACCGGAAGTGCAGTGTACGCATGACTTTAAATGCTTTTCGATCGTTAGAAAATGAGATATTTACCATGATCTGACAATATTTTATTACCGTGAAAAAAAAAGCAGTACTATTTTTTCGGTAGATAAAACCTAAATTGACTGGACTATTTAATATTCATGTGTTTTTGTTGCGTAACTCAAACTAATATAGTATAAAAATTAGCTGTGATTTCTCGCGGTATTCTGCAAATGTTTCTAATTAAACCAGAGTGGCATTTTCCGTATTTTTGTGTTGAATGTGTGCAGACACGCCCACATATTGATTCTTCAGAATTTACTACAGTAATCGTGTTGCTTTATTACTGCTGTAGGTATTGCAATTGTTCGCAACGCCCGATATTTATTGGATTATTGATAGCAGCTCTACCAACCAAGAAAAAACTAATATCACCGAACAATTTATTTCGCGTTATTGCTTTTATTTGAGTGAAGGATTTCTCTTCCTGCGTTGTCATATTTTGCCAAAAGTAATCCACAATATACAAAAATATCATATGAGATTTTCCTCTTTCAAATTGCTGACGGAAGAATGTTGTTATGGTTACGACTGAAGTTGACGGATATGTTTTTTGTAGTTAAAGAGGATTACCATGTATAATACTTTCTGTAATATATTGGGAATGAAACTCAACTTGCAGTCTTTTGTAAATTCAGTGCCAACTAAAATGTTGGTCATTTGATAACACCGCCGGATTCTTTAGTAAGATTGCTTCGACCTCAATGTACCTAAGTAATTTTATGGATTCCACAATTAAATTTGATGAGCTTTGTGAAATTCTAATGCTCAATACCACAATTCTGTGTGGTAGGAGATTAGGTAGTGACCGCTGCAAATATTGGGTAAGCCTTGGTAAAACAGAACCGATGCTCTCTCTATGGCAACTGGAAACTTAGATGCCGTTACATCTAATGGCCTGAATCATTTCAAACAAAACTACACTGGAATTGCTATGAATGCGGGAATTAGCGGCTATGGACCATTCACCAATTCCGTATTACTAATTTCTGTTTTTCACAGGAGGGTAATTACTACAAGGAATCAAGAATTTGAAACATTCACTTAATACATCAAGGCATTACATTTTGGACAGATATTATCTGAATTTAGGTCTGATTTATATAAATGTGGAATGTAACGCATAATATCTCCTACTTCACTAATTCCAATGGCAGCATTTTCAAGTGAGAGAGCCAAACAGAACGTAAGGAACAATCTAAATTAAACGGTATCGACGTGCCTCGATTCACAACCATTAAAAAACCATACCAAAAGTCCCTAGTTCCGCTTAACGATAATTACAAACGTAATGGCGTTAAATTCCAACCCGTGTGATTACGAGAGAGCAAATTTCATGCTTTTTTAGTTTTCATGTATGCAAATGTACTGGAATTACTTCAAACACCAACAAAGTTAAGAGAACTACAAGATAAAACTGAATATTTTGTTTTGAGTGAATATTACTCACTTGAATAACTTCATATACCTACAAACTTTGCCTAACAGGATGTGAAATTTTGTTGTAGAACTTTTCAGCCGTTCATCCGAGAACAAATCTTAGAAAATTAATCACCCCCGTATTAATTTGTCACCCTTAATATTCTCAGCCACAAAATAATCTTTAAATGTAGTTCTTTCTGCAGTAATTCTTCTGCAATCAAATTATGCTGATTTATGTGCGGGAGTTGAAAAAGAAGTGTTTATAAAATAATTAGAGCGAGTGGAAACAGTGTAGGGGTGTTGAAAATCTACAGTAGTGAGTTCAGAGGCGAAATGGTGGTTGTACTAAATTGAGACACATTCAAAATTTCATTATAGAGTCCTTCAAATGCAAATTTAATATTTTCAAGATCAGTACATAGACGGAAAATGTAAATATCAAACTAGATCCACGTACAAGTTTCAAACTTATGTAAAAATAAAATAAATAAGGAGTATTACTCCAATTTAAAATTCAAAAAGCTGTCTGGCAGTTACCGAAATAAATTCATTCAATATGGAATAAAATATATATATTTCTATTCGATATGTCATCAATAGATGCTTGTATTTGCCTAAAACCTCTGTGATTTTACAACCATTTCTCAGTGATGATAATTACCAAGAAAATAACTGGTGTTAGGTTATAAATCGCGTGAAAATGACCTCTTCAAGCTAATTTGAATTTCAAAGTGGGACTTAAACGTCCAACCCAATTTTAAATAAATTTTCTTTAACGAAAAATCGAACATGGTAATTACATTTTCACAAAACAATAAGAACATGAGCAGGAATTTATTTTGGACATCAATTGCAAGGGAATTTGGATTTGGATAAGCAGGGAATTTAGAATGAGTTCTTGCAGGATGTTTCGCGGGAAATAAAAATTCAGGCATTAATAACCAATCGTTTAGTTGCTACTGGTTGGAATGGAAGGCCCAATAGAGATTTTATTCTGTACAATTGTGAGAGTATATTGATAAATAGTCGACCTAGGAGATCTAATTAATTGATATTTCATAATAGGAAGAACCAACACCCGTTATAAAAACAGTGCTGCATCCCTGTGACATTAAAAGATTATTATTTAGATTTAGATATGAAAAGTCATCAACTGAATGTCTTCACGTTGATTGAGAGTCATCACATCTCGGTTGATTTGTAGTCTGTTTCAACAGGATTTATCTGACTTTTGGAACAAAATTTGCTAAACAGATGAGACAGCAAAGTAGTCGAAAAAGTCGAAACAAAATGTCCTATCCAGGCCCAAATGTTTCATATACAGAAATCAACATGTGAAGCTTTCAGAGGGTAAAATATTTGATGAAAAATGATTTTTCAAATTATTAACTAAAGTACACAGAGATATTTTGGAGAAACGCCAGAGGAAAGTGTTCAAAGGGGTGCTGTTTTTGCAAAACAGTGCTTCAGTTCACAACTGGATTTGTAGCTATTTTGGAAACAATTTATCTAACTTTTGATCAAATATCGACTATAAATGAAGCTTGAGTCCATCATCATGATTCAGAAACAGAAACACAATCAAAAAAAGTGGAACTATGCTGCTTACAGCGATTTGAAATGTTTCGCGCACAGGAATTAACAGAAGATTTCACATTCATTTTTTGTGACAAATGTAGATAACTAAACGGTAGAATAGTGATTGAATAATATTTTACTTCATCACTGGATTCAAGTTCACTGAAATATTCTAGAAGAAAGCCGAAAAACGTGTCCAAAAATGTGTTGTTTCTGCAAGACAATACGACTACGCACAAGTTAATTTGAAGCCATTTAGAAAATATTAGATCAATTCTTTTGAAAAAATAAGGACAACAGATGAAATTTAAGCTTATCATTAGGATCAAGAGATAATCAAAAAATCAGAGGAATCGAAATATGAAGGCTTACCTAGATGCAAAAAGTTTCGCATACAGAAATCAACAGAAGAAGTTTTGCTTTCATTCTTTTGAATCAAATATTGAATAATCCTGGAGATTAGCTACAAAAGAACAAAATAGTGACTTAAAAATATGATTTTTTATTATCAACTGAAATACACCGTAATATTTTGGAAAAGTACTGACGACGGGTCCAAATGCGTAATGCTCCTTCAAGAAATGCGTCTGTTCGCCACTTGATTTGTAGTCATTTTGAAACTTATTCACCTAACGTTTGGATCAAATGAATGAAACATGGATCCATCGCTATGATCCAGGAATAGAAAATAGTTGAAGTATATAATTTTCCTTTTTTAACTAAAGTACACATTGATATTTTGAAGAGATGGTTAAGGAAAGTGTTCAAAAGGTCCTGATTCAGTAAAACAATGCGTCTGCTCACAGCTTCAATTTTAGCTATTTTAAAAACGATTTATCCAATTTTTTGATTGAATAGTGAGTATGAATTGGAAATGGGTCCATCGTTATCAACTAGGAATAGAAAAATAATTGAAAGAGTGGGACTAAGCTGACTACCGTGGGCTTAAAGCGTTTTGCGCACAAAAATTAACAGAAGGAGTTCCTCCATCCATTTTTCAAGACAAAAATCAAATATTTCCTGGAAAACATTAACAATGAGACGAGATAGTGAATCAAGAATATCACTCATCATTATGAACACTAATATTTTAGAAAAATGTTAACGGAAAGTGTCCAAAAGGATGTTGTTTATACAGTACAATGCATCTGCTCACAAGTTGATTTTTAGCCATAATCAAAAAGGATTCGTTCAATCTATCAGTGAAAATTTGTTTCAATTGGAGAGGCAAATTATTGTTCCGTTTTATAGACAGAACTTTTGGATATCCTAATTCATTCGGATATCCGAATAAGCGATGTACTTCTTTTGTATAGATTATTTCATTCCAGACACTATTTCTTATCAGTATTACTGCAATCTTGGCCAGACATTAAATATGATTTTTGTATTTTATATGTTAGCTTTTGGACGAATATTGTACTGACATTTACCGCATAAAGCTTCGCCATAAAACATCTGATATATATGTAGATATGATTTGAATTACAAATCATGATGTGAGCTATCAAAAAATCTACTACAACAAGCGTCTCACCCCAATGAAGTGTCCAGATAAATTTTATATGAAATGTTAGCTCGCCCCCCTCCACCGCACACCACATAAAACGCCCAAAAACCAACGTCACAAATTTTCTGAGGCTCTATTTTTGAAATTTCCACATGCGAAACTGCGCAAGATTGTATATAATTCTAGCTTTCTGCACTCCTTCTCCATTAAATCATCAAGAGTATCAAATCTCGTATTTCTTTGTGCAGACGATACAAAGTTTTCTCTTCACGTAAAGTTGAAATAGAACACTTTGTATATAATTCTTGCTTTTCATACTCCTTCCCCATTAGAACTTCAAGTATGTCAAATCTCAGATTCCTTCGTCCACACGATACAAAGATTTCTCTTCACGTAAAATTAAAATGGGACACCTGTATATAATTTGAGCTTTCTGCACTTCTGTTCCATATAAACTTCAAGTATGCCAAATCTCACATTCCTTTGGGCGCTATTAGTAGAAAAGATGAAATTTGAGGTCGTTATTTTAACCCAAAGACAGTAAAACAATAAAAAGAGTCGAAACAAGGTATCCTACCTAAGCCCAAAAAAGCTTCACGTACTACAGAAGTCTACGGGAAAAGCCTTTGCTTCCAAGTTTTGGAACAAATTCGGGGTATTTGTTCTATAATATTGACAATAGGGCAAAATAGTGATTTGAAAATATTTTTCTTTATCATTATTTGAAGTACACAGCAATATTCGAGAGAAGCGTCAAATAATAGTGTCTAAAAGTTGATTTATAACCTTCTTAAAAAGGATTTATTGAATTTCTTGGCAGTATTAATGAAAAAGGATGAAGTTTGAGCCTGTTATTACGATCCAAAGACAGTGAAACAATAAAAAGAGTCGGAAATTGGTGTCCCACCTAGCCCAAAAAAGTTTCACGTACAGAGATTCACGAGAAACATTTTGCTTCCTTTTTTGAAAACGAATATAAGATACATTTAGTAGATTACCCATTAAAAACAAAATAGGGACTGAAAAATAGTATTTTTTCATCATGAACTGAAGTACACAGTAATATTTTGGGGAAAGGCCGGAGGAAAGTGTACAAAAAGAATGTTGTTCCTGCAAAACAATGCGTCCGCCCGAAACTTGTTTTGTGACCATTTTAAAAAGAATTCATACAATTTCTAGAACAAAGATTAATTATGAATGGAATATGAGTCCTCAATTTCAATCCAGGAACAGAAAAACAGTTGGAAGAGTGTAAACATGCTGATTTACTTCGATCCGAAAAGCTTCGCCATTTGCTATAATTTTTTTGAAGAATAAGAAAAACTTCTACTGGAATATTAACAATAGAGCAAAATAGTGAGTGGAGAATGTTTTTCTTTATAATTGCTCAAGAAAGGTCAGACAAAAGTGTCTATAAGTTGCGTCTGCTCACAAGTTACTTCATAGCCTTTTCAAAAAGGATTTATCTATAGCTTTTTGGATCAAATAATGTAATAGAATAAGACTTGAGTTGATTATTATGATCCAAAGACAGTAAAACAGTTGAAAAAATGCTAATATGCGTGCTTACTTCGGGCTGAAGAATTTCGCGGAGAAAAATTAGTGGAAAAGTTTCTACTTCCATTTTTTTGATTACTCATAACATGGCAAAAAAGTGACTGGAAAATATTATCCTTTATCAGAAATAGGTGTTCTTATTACGAAAAAATGCGCCTAAAATCGTTATTATATCTGAAAAAAATTAACGAATTTGACTTTGATTCAAAGAAGTGTTCTCGTAGACTGCTTCACAGACCAAGTTTTTTTTCTCAACCGCTGTTATAAGTGATTCAAAATGAAATTACGTAGGAAGAGCAATGTTTATCTCCGAAATCTACTTGTTCTTTTTATGCTAGATTGAAAGCTCATTTGTGAGTCTACATCGATTGGTTTATGTTATATAACAAAAATTTAAGGGTGAAAAAGATGCATTCATTCTAATCCTCTTATTTATCCTTATTTTATTAATTCTGTAGTTATTTCTATACAATTGTTCATTCCAGAACCATCAATTTCAATTTTAACTGATAATTCCGATCAAACTCCACTGCTACATCCTTTAATACCCACAACTTGTCGAATGGAAGTCCCTTCAAAACTTCAATCATTAAAACAATAGTATAATACAGTCCGCATTAACCCTCTCGCACATTTATGAAAATTTAATTGTATTAAACGCTACCCCATCGACAGTTGTACAAAATGACAACAATTATCATTTAGTATTTGGATGTTTGCATGTTTGTTGTTATGAACGGTTAGCTGCTAATCCTCTGCTAATCGCTAGCTGAACTGACCCTGTATTCAACGGTAAAATCAAAAGATATTATCAGATAATCGTGTGCAGTTCTATAATCAATATATGGTTTTATTGTTACATTGTACTGATCACAATTTAATAATATCATTTATAATAGGATTAGGGAGCAACTGAAACAGGAATTAATACTCTTTCCATCCTTTGACGTCCCAAATAAACACAACCAACAAATTCCAGTGAAAATGTTCCAGACACGTTTAAAAACCACCCCCAGCTATTAAAATTCTTCCTAGTTGGAATTTTACATTAAAGTAAAGAAAAATAATCGCTGCTTTTCAGATGATGTTGCTATAAATCCTTTGCGAGGGTTTTGGGGCAAAAAAGTGTGACTTCCTCGGTGATAAACACAGACAGGTGTGTTATATATCTTGAGGTAAACGAGCCGGGAGGCGATTTGTGACACCTGATCAAATCAAGCACGAAATTAGCTCACGGTGATATGGATAAGGGAGTGACAGACCGAAACTACCCTTCCCAAAAGAGAAGCAGATAAAAATAGCCAAATATATTCTAAATATGTTCGCTCCTAGAATATTGGATCAGAAAGGCACAGCGGTGTTTTATCAGCAGAAAAAAGGGGGTAGAAATCTTGCGACTGTAGTTGCTTGCCGATCTTTTTGATTCAACTATGATTGATACCCGTTTGGATGCTCCCCATTCAACAATTTCAATTCTCAAAAATCCTATTTAATTATCCTGATTACCGTATCTCCAGGATCCTGCGCTCCATTCAATGTATGATTTATCGCTCTCCGTTTTACAATTTTTGATGAATCTGGGGACATTTAGCGCATTCAGATTACGAACGTTAGTAGAACGTTTTCAAATTTGATTAATGTAGTCGGGACTCATGCATTGTGACGGGATTTGATACGGAGCTACAGCGCACAAGCGTACAGGATGTTTATTTGAGGATATGACTAGCCCCACTTCCGCTAGGACGACGTACGATTCAAAGAAGATTTCGGACGACGCAAGTAAAACACATTTATTGATTCATCCATTCAAATTCTGAAATGAGAAGGTTTGAATTGTAAACAATAGTGACAATTGTAATTCAATTCCGAAATCTCAAATTGAGTTGGAAAACTTCTCTTCACAACTTCATTTCTCATTTGTTGCCAAGTAAATGTATCCTACAATAAATTATTTAAGACAAAATGCTTATTTAAGTATAATATATACTTTAAGAGGGTCCTCTGTTCTATATTGTCACTCTGTGTACCTCTCAAGATTTATTTTCACCTCTTTGTAAGTCTCAAGTTTAATAGAGTGTGTTGCGAGAGCCGGCATCTCCATTTGTACAACTGTTCCTCTAAAGCTATTTTAAATTAAATTGTAGAAGAGTTCCATGAGCTTGCAAGATTTCAAGGCTTCTTAAGGGTTGTTTATGTAAATTGACAATGGAAATATGTGGAAATAATTAGAGAAATTAAACACTGAAAGCTGGAGAAAATGGAGTTGTTTTGAAACTGAATTGTGAAGAGAGACGACGAGAATTTAAAACGAGATTTGTTTTTTAGGTATTTGTTTTTAATCTATATACAGTTATAAGCTCAAGCTCACATATTTGTCAATTTATGCCGCTCGAAAACTCTCTCAATGAAGCAAATAATCATTCAGTATAGTTGTGCAGTAGAATTAATTAGAAACATAATTGCAGCTCTACAAAAATTAGAGAAGCGACGAAACACATAATATTGTCACAAATTTTCAATTTCATGTAAATAATTTATTTCCACAGGTTATAGTGTGAATCTTCACTTCACAAACTCGTATGTCTACAATATCGCTCACAGTTAGTCGTACTGAATCACTGACTGAATGAACTTTTCTTCTTGTAGCTTGCACTCTTATATACCTAAGCCGACAATGGACTAACATTTAATTGTTGCCTAGCAACCATCGAACATCTAGTGACCATAGTCTGTCAATCATGTCCGACAATTGAACATCGACCTTGTCAATACTAACTAGGATTACAGTTACAGCGAATTCAAATGAATAATTATGTGACCTAATAGGGAATATGCATGAAATTTAAATTAGGCTCAAATATTTTTTTCCCGAATTTATATTGACCGGACTTTTGTACTAAACCATCATTTTGGTATTTTATATATTTCTAATCACTCAAAATCAATAAATAAAAATGCAAATTGAGCGCGGGAAATTCAAAGTTCCAAAACGCAGCACCATTGATTAAAACGAAATGTGACGTCAGATACTACTAATACTGCTTACATTTGTATGACATTGCAGGCTGTCGATTAGAAAACATAGTATTAACGTGTGTGTTGTAAATTCATTCATTGTTTAAGTGTAATTTTAGCATCCTAGTGAGATTAAATCATTAAGACAGTGGTTTTATAAAAACACAATCGGATAATCTGTCAAGAATAGATCTATTCATGATGTCGTCTTATTATCTTTAATTCCAAATTTTAGTCCGCTGAAGTAAAAAGAGTGAACACTGCAAAGTAATTATTCAATAATAACACATTATGTATTCTATTTTAATAAATACAATCCGAAATATGATGAGCAGTAAACGAAGCCGCATACATACACTAAATTTTAACGATGCAAGTGTCAGTTAAATGTCAAATGAACTGACATTTTTTGGTTATAATCGAAATGTAAATCATAAATAAGATTAAACTAACCTGTAGCAAAAAGGATATACGAATGGAATAAATCCAATATGCCTGTGTAAATTAATCGCTCTTGAATAATAAATAATGATCATGAAATTATCTGTTATATGACAAATATAAAATCTTGAATCAATTGACATAGCTTGGAATCGAAAGTATAAATTGGAGAGGCATCTTCTTATTTAATTTGAACTTCTTGGCGATTTATTCAAAAATGAACGCAACGACCGCTTCGACCCACCTTTAAATCGTGGGCGTATGAAGCTTGAAGTAGTCGAGATCAATGACATCATCTATGACGTATTTATCATGAACGCCAAGACCGCGATCGTCTTGTGAAACGATTATTGAGGGGACATGAGCGTTGCGGCAGTCTAGTAGAACGTACCCATATGTTATTCATGATCTGTCAAGTTTATTATGACACTTCATCTCTTCTGATAACCTTACATCATTTCTTACGTATCTTAAAACCTGTCTAGATTGGAAAAAGACTTTATCAGGTACATTTCTGATAGTATTTTGCATTCAGGCACAATGCAATACTTATAAACTGACTTTTGATCTTTTTTAATGCTGAAATAAGTTGAGAATGAAAACACCTGTAGTAAACAATGGATTGTAATGTCACTGGACATGTTATTTGACGTCATCCATAGAGCGCGCGAAAATGGCGGCGTTTAAACGGCTCAAAATTATTATCAATTTAAAAAAAAATTTTAAACTTGATTACAGCATTTTTTAACATAATTTATATTCTTCACTATGTTATAACGATGTAATCAGTGAATTAAAAATATTAAAAAAATTCATGAATATATCCTATTACTACAAATATTTCATATTTGTGACAATATATAGTTCAAGAAAATAGGGGAATTTTAGTGCACCCAGATGGTAAACTGTTACAGAGGATTGAAATGTCAAAAACTAAAAAATGCTTTCAGTCAACACAAAATTGATTCAAATTCATTTATATAACAATATATAAATAAATCAATTAATGAGCATATCGAAAATAGTTATTTATGATATAAGTGTTGAAAGTGTCATTTTATTTTGTGACAAAGGAAGTTTGGGACACGATGCGCAGCGGAGTGGCGTAACCTTTGGAACAAAATAAAATCACTTTTAACACGTATGTCATACACTATTTTTTATACTAACACTATTGATAGTGATAATAATGCGAAATTGGTAAAAATTTATACAAATTATAACATATTAGATGAGCTATCATTTATATAGCAACCAATGTTTTGTTGTTATTTACACAGTTTGACATATATTTTGAATGAAATGGATAGTCAAGAAAATAAATTCATTCCAGCTGAAATTGAGGGAGCAGTTACTAGAACTATTCAATATCTATTACCTTGGAAGTCGAGGCAACAGTACGAGATCGCCTACGGACGTTTTCTAAAAGGGGGGGAAAATAAAAATGTTTCCAGTAAATATTATGAGACTGTTTTTTGGCGTACTTTGAGGAGAGATCCAAGTTGTGGAAATCGTCAACATTATGGTCGAATTACTCTGTATGTAAAAAACTATGTTGAAAATAAGGAACAATCAAGATTAAGCAAACATTATATATTAGTGTTAAAAGTGAATCACTTTTAATACGTCGCTAATGGTAACGTGTTAAAAGTGATAACAATGTCATAAATTGTAATTTTTAATACGCTAAGCAACCATTAAAAGTCGTACTTTTAATAGTGTTTGTTTAAAAAATATTTTTTGATCTATCGATTGCAGTAAATCCCATTTATTTCAAGAATTTCACTCAATTGATATGAACGATTGAAAATACTTCATGCCGTTTCTCAGTATCTTTCAAAAAGGTTGTAACTTTTGTCTGGAATAATGTATCGAAAACTTATTGGTCCTTATTATCACCTCTTAAAATAGCGCTACTTCCTAAAAAATTAGGCACTTTCTCTTACCATCTCATCTTGCATCATATAGCGCTATTTCCTTTTATTAAATCTTTTGCTGAAGTAGTGCGATTTTAAGAGGTGGGAATACAGACCATTGACTTCCATATGGTTCTCATAATTCTTCTATATCTATAAAAGTTTCTGAGTTACTTCCTAAAAACTAAGGAGCAACAACTTCTGTTCTATTTAATGTAATCATCTGAATTTGACATAATTTGGAAGGGTTGGGAAGTAATGTTTAATGTACAAAATGATATTGAAAGAATATTGTCCCTCAGAGAAAACTGAGATTTTGAGTTTATATCAGCGAAAATTTTTGAAATTAAATATTTTCTTCCAAATTAGAGCCTTGACATCTACCAGATTTCTCTTCCACTCGTTCTTCTCAAATGTAGCTATCTTCCAGGTATTCACCTCGTCTTTTTTGCATCTTCTGTGATACTGTCCTATTTTTTTCTGGGTGGTGAGAATCCTCTGCCTAATAAGAACGGCAGAAGTGCGCTGACCATCTAAATGATCGCAATAATCTTCTATACTCCGTTTGGGATTGACTGACAGTAATAAAACAAGATTTTCGAGAGTAATATTTGATTTTTTTTCAAGTATGTGGCAAATGAATCTACTATAAAAATAAAATATATCTTAATAAGCTGTACCAAGTAGGACATAGTCCTCTGTTTGGGGTTTTCACGTGGTTTTTCTCGAGCCTTGGGTGAATGTCAGAGGATTTTATTATTTTTGTTTAGGTGTGATATCCACGTTATCACATCTAGTATTCTGTATATTTTTAGTATCTAGTTACTTGCCTTGTTTTATTTTGTATCTATTTATTTATTTATTTATTTATTTATTTAGAATACACTGTCCGACAGACAAAAGCCTAATAAAAGGACAGGAAAAAAAATGAACAAAATCACAAAGAAAATATAAAACAAAAGCATACAATATAAAAAAATTAATAATAGAAATAGATTAATGAAACAATCAAATTATGAATAGTAGAACTAATTATGCGAGCTTACAGTTGATGATGGTATTATAGAATTGCTTAGGCCTTAATAGAAAGATATCAACCGAGCAAAATCTAGAATTATATAATGAGCACATACGATATATAGGTGATATAGAAAATACATTAGTTCCAAAGATAGGTAAGTAAAAGGTTACGGAGCTGCGAGGGTTTATAGAAGGAGCATGGAAAGCTAGAAAAGCTAGGCACTTAGGATCATCAATATCTCCATGAATCAACTTACAAAGATAGTTGACAGAGTTGAGATCACGTCTTTCAGAGAGACTTGTTAAGTTGAACATTTCAAGTAATTGTTCATAACTAACTGTGAGGTCCGTGTCAGTGATGATAATTTTTGAAGAAGACATACATGAGAAATTTCTTCTGAACTGCTTCGATGTGAGTCTGGTGAGTTCCATGAAGAGGACTCCAAATAAAGAAACAATAATCAAGTTTGGAGTAAATGAAGGAATAATAAAGAGTAAAGATGGCTGAGATATCATGAAATTGACGCGTATTACGTATTGTGACGTGCGGGAGTGAGGGGAGAGGCTTCTTGTCGCCTCTTACGCCGCGCCACGTCGCAGCACATCACCCCTCCCAATGGAAGCCTCTAGTGATTCCAAGAAATGGAAAGAGTCGCGAAATCGAAAATTCGAGAAGGACAGTGTTTCTCTATATAAGGCCGAGCCAAAGACGCGTAGTACAGTACAGTAATAAGAGTATTAGTGTGAAATAAATAATGAAGTAACAAGTACAGTGAACAGTGCATATAAATAGTGAAATATAAATATATGTGACCTTGATTAAATTAGAATTAAGTGATTAATATATAAATATAGTGTTATTAGTGATATAAGAAGAATTAAAGATTTTATTTCATTTAGATTCTTGAGTAGTGACTTTTATTTATTTACAGAGTGATTCATCAAGCAATAAACATTACAGTATAACAAAACCAAGCATACGGATGGAAGCGTTGTATATGTTATCAAAGTGGTTTATAAAAGTTAATTTGGGATCAAAAGTAACACCAAGATCAAGCATGGTGTAACAACGATAAAGGGTGGTATGAACAAGTGAATAATTGGAAATAAGAGGTATTGATTTTCTTGTGAAGGACATTACGCTACATTTACTCAAGTTTAATGCAAGATTATTCGCTATGCACCATTTTGATAAACTATGCAGATCACTTTGAAGAACACTACAACCAGAAGAATGATAAATTGGATGAAAAATTTTAAGGTCATCAGCAAATAAAAGATGATCACATGATAATACTTCGGTAATATCATTTATGAAAAGGAGAAATAGAAGAGGACCTAGATTTGACCCTTGAGGTATGCCTGAAGTGGCGGTATATGGTAAAGATTTGGATCCCAAAAGTTGAACGAAGAGATAACGATTAGAAAGATAGGAAGATAAGAGAGAAATAAGAGACGAAGAGATGGAAAACGTATGGAGTTTATTGAGAAGAATTCTATGGTCTATGCGATCAAAGGCCTTACAAAAATCGGTATAGACGCAGTCAACTTGGCCCTTGGTTTCAAGAACCGAAGAGACTACATGTGTAAAGTAGGTTAAGTTACTGACTGTGGATCTTCTCTCCATAAAACCATGCTGAGATATTGATATTGAATTTTTTACTTTGGAGAATATACTTGAATAGATTATTCTCTCGAAGATTTTACTAAAATTCGGAAGAACAGCGATAGGACGATAGTTATCAATATTTGTTACGTCGCCAGATTTATGTATAGGTGTGATACGAGTCCTTTTCCAAATATCCGGGAAAGTGTCAGTAGAAATAGCAAGGTTGAATATATAAGATAAGGCCTTAGAAAAGGGAAATGAGCAATCACGTATTATGAGAGCAGGGATGAGATCTGGATCACATGAAAGATTACTCTTTGATTTACTTATTGATAGGCTGATGTCTTCTTGAGTAACATGGCTCAAAGAGATAAGATACAAGTTGGATACTGAAGAATAGGAAGAGGAATTGGAGGAGGATGTAGAAGCAGAATAAACTGATTGGAAATAAGAAGCAAATGCATTAGCTATATCATCCGGAGAAGAGAAACTGGAACTGTATCATTGTTTTCTGAAGAAGATACTTGGTCAAAGGATCGAAACGTCAAAATTTCAAATAAATATACAGAATTTAAAATCAAAAGTCATTTTTATTAAATATATCTTTACTACGATATTCAAAGAAAGCCACACACTATATGTACTTGGAACAGAACTCATTTCTTGAACAATGGAAACACCTCTATAAACTTACCGATAATCCCTTTTTGATCCCAACATAGAAGTAGATAGGATTCCTCAGAATAACCGGTTTATGTATTTATTTTATTTAAAAATAGAAGTTCTTCATCAAAATTCATATTCTTTTCAACTTATAATGTGCAGTCGATATAAAAATCAAATCTCTATCAATATATTCATATTTACATTATACGCACCAAATTCTAGATTCAATTTAGGTGGCTTAACCCAACCTCAAAAAATAACTGAGAACTAAAACAATAGATCTATATCGAAATTCAGTCTTTTCGATTATCCCTGTACAAACAATGATTGGCACGCCACTGGAATCTCTTTGACATACTGATTTATTACTGTCAGTCAATCCCAACTGCGCTGCACACACCCCGGAGTAGATATATTGATTGGATTTGAATAAGAAAAACAAAGATTCAAAATTTTCCCTTATTTTTGGTTTCTCTCAAATCAGTAGGATATCAGGGAAGATATGCTCAGGGATTTATCCAACCTTTTGGATCCATATAGGATTAATCCAAGTAAATCAGCGCACTTTTGCTCCGTCTTTTCTTACAGGCTTTTCCTTCTTCTATTTTTTTCCATTCGCATGACATGTCCAGCCCAGCGCAGCCTTTGTATCTTTACAAACTCGAGGTTCGAGTTTCTTCATATTCTCTTTAGAGTTTGTAATTGTATCTTATCCTCCAGCCGGTATTTTCATTCATTGGTCCTAGTATGCATCTCTGGATTTTTCTCTTAAATGTGCTAATTTCTATTCTTCTTATCATAACCCATGTCTCGTCGCCGTAGCACAGAATAGGTCTGATTATGGTTTTGTATACTTTCATTCTTGTTTTCCTGTATATATTTCTAGATCTGATGGATGGCAGCCGGGTAAAATATATTTTATTGGCTAAGGTGATTCTTCATTGTATTTCTGTATCTTCTGACCCGTTCTTTGAAATTTTGGCTCGCAAATATATACAATCTTCGGGTGCGTTACAGTTGGGCCAAATTAATCCTACCCGGTAGCGGCTGGGCCAACGGGCGGCCTCGATCTCGGCACCAAACTACCTGAATCTTTAATCCTCTACCCGAACTCGACACTATACTCTGGACGCATGCGATTTTATATTAATAATAAATCAGACTCATATTTAGCCGTACATTTGAACACTCATTCATAAACTGAATTTCGATCCCACATGAGTTCAGTGCACCCCCCTCTCGGTTGTCTCGGGCTCAAGTTCTGTCCCTCAGGCGCGTGTAGCGTAATTCGGTAATATTCAGGAATGTTTTTCAAAAGCGCGAACGTAGAGATGGCCTACAATCATTTTTATAGACTGTATTTCAGCCCAACATGAGTAATTCTAAAGTTGTACTCGCTTATAAAACTAAATCTTCCAGGATGATCATGGGTTTATTTAAAATTGACAGTGGCGAGTTCAAGTGCGCTCCGCGCTAATCGACTTAGTATCGGTGCCGAGTTCATGTTCATGGTGCCGAATTCGTGTACGCCCGGATAGCCAACATCATGCAGTCGAGGGATTAAAGTTGTCTCAGTAGCGGGTGCATCAGTGACACGAAAACAGTGGCTTTTGCTTTCAACTGGCGGTGTTTCGCACCAAACTAACTGACTCCGACCAAGCTCTACATGGAACCTTGAGTATCTAATGGCGTATTCTACATACATATTATGTAATGCAATATGTGTGCTCTGTCAGTGGCACTAAAATTTTTTTTTCAAGGCGGTGCTTCGCACTAAACTAACGAGCGAGCTCTTAGTTTCGCTCGCTCTGACCAAGCTCGACGCGGAGCATTATAAATGTAATCAAACCTTGTAAATAAATCAGTGGACTATACTGTGCGATTAGTTGACCCTTGAGATTAAAAAATATTTAGCAGGTAAGCTGGCCCAACTATACTTCTTCAACAATTTTCTACTTCTTCTATTGCCTCATCATCTATTATTCTATGTTTACTGATAGCCCACTTCCTTCGCTTCATGTTTTGATTCCGTAAAGATTGCTGTTGCATTGTTGAGTTGTTTTGCCATTATGTTGATGTTATCGGTATATGCTGCTATTTGTGATGCTTTGTTGGATGAAAGATTCTAGTGATAAATTGAACAGTACTGGAGCCCAGTCCATCGCCTTGTTTTAGTCCTTGTGTGATCTCTATGGAATTTATTAATTGATTTTATATACATACTTGTGCATTTGTATATTTCATCGTAATTTGAATGAATTTCACCAGCTTTTCTGGCATACCAAATTCACATAGTATTGTCTGGCGATGCAGTCATTAACTTACCAGAAATTTGATACTTATTTATATCATCCTCCTATCCCTTACTTAGCGTTTATTTCTCGTATCTATCACTTGGAGTGCTACAAAAAATATGGATACAGTTATGTGGTTAAACCCAGTTTCAATTGTGCGAAGTAGGAAGTAGGAATTGTAAGAAATTCATAGCTGCACAATTTTTAGATTAAATATTTCTTGGTAACAGGTACAGTCCAAAAGTTATTAGTGAAAAATCTGCTAAGATATGTTGTTCAAAGTTGAAAAGTAAAGGAGCTTAGAAGGGCTATAATACGATCAGATTTGATCATGAAAGGGTGTTGAAATAATCTATTGATGGATAATTCATTCTAGTTTTGGAAAAAAATACTAGAGTGGTCTTGAATGTAGGGCTTTTGCGTTATTGGCGGAAAACAAGACTTGATATTTCAACCCTCTATAAAAAAAATTCACCACCCGGGAACGCTCAAAATATATGCCACAACAAAAATTTTTTTGGAGTTTAATTCTATTGAGTTCATTACAAGTAGCGTAGCGACTTGTCTAATCGATCAGTGCTTGAACAGACTGCAATAATTTCATTCGTGTAGACAATCAGATAGCCTGTTAATGGTTTAATAATCCAAATTATGAATTCAATGCATTTAAAACAGCCCCTATTACCATAAGTCACCTAAAATCCTTCAAACATATACAGCATTAAAAATCCTGCTAGAATTACAGCGTCAAAACGCAGGAAATCATTTGTTCTAAAAGTTTTTGTTGCGTGTAATAATTATCAAGGTTGAATCGGACGTCAACATATTATCACCATATCAAATTAATTATTATGTTGACTAATTAGCTCAGCAATTTAAGAAATGGTCTGACGTTATCTAAAATTTGGAATTTTAAGAACAAAATTAGCATTTAAATACTACAAATATTAGAATTTCATTTGGATGGCTGCATATTAAATTTTGTGGTGACTGCTTTAGAACTTACTCTCATATTACTAGTTATCCTTGCTGAAATGATCGCGCGGAAGCCATACAATTGTTATACCCAAGATAAAAGAAGAAACAGTGCAAATCTCCGCGTTAATTTTAATGCAAATCTCTCAGCACGACAATCACAAAGACAATTTGAGAAAACATCGTTTATAAGAAACAAAAACAGTCTTCCTTTTGCGCGACTGGACCAACTTCCTGTTGCTAATTACTTGCATTAGCGATTCATTCCTTTGTTGTTTCAGTAATGAGAAAATTTACGATTTATTCTTAACTTTAATATCAAAACAAGGAAAATATTCTACAATTCACATCTAAAACTTATCCAAAGGACAAATTTTTGTACTCGGTCTTCTGGAGATGGCTTTGCAGTGGTGGCTTATCTCCTGTTTAAAACATACAGCTTTTGTTATGTCCTAAGGATAGTGGATTCGCGCAACAGTATCTCTAGGGACTGTTATCTGTCCGAAATGGCTCACTCATTAGACGAGATACTCCGAGGATCACATTATACGTAATAGTAAACTCTAAAGTGGTTAAATAACCATTTTGGTCGAAATGTTAAACAGGAAAGACAGTTAACACGCTGGGAAACTATTTTTTAATGCTTTGGTAGCAAGAAAAGTTGCGTGGACGTCCCGAATGTAAATTTCTTATAGGGAAGAACAAACAAACTAATATGAAATAATTATGAGTGCAAATTGAACACTGGAATTTTCTGTTTTGAATTAGTAACTGATTTGATATTAAATAGGGCTCGTGCTGTACTTATTTTTATGTCAATTTATTATCTCAGACATACACAACAATTTTATATTCATTTTGATTCTGAATAATATTCCAGATAATTTTCCCAATTATTTAGTCATTAATTTAGTAACCGAACAGCGGATTGAGTGCTCTTGAATTATTGATGGACCGAATAATGTGGATTTCCATATAGCGTAATTGAAATAGGTACTTGGAAAAGTATAAATAATGGGGTTTATTGGTGAATTTTGTAGTTTTTTCGATAAATTCTGCTTTCAAGTCTGATGAGGTGCATCCACAATCCATTGAAATAGAATTTTAATATTAATTGTTCAATTGTGTTTGTTTTGAATGCAAATTGATTCTTATGACACATTTCACATGATTTATTGTACGAGAGGATGTTTATAGACATCTGATTTGACTGAAAGAACAAGCAGAACCCAAAAACTTGTTCATTCAAATATTCTTCAGAAATATATCTTTTGTAAAAGTCTCTTTTAGCTTGCAAAATAGTCTTGAATCTAAACGATGTTTGGATATTTTCAAATGTATTTTAGTTCTAAAACAGGGGGACTGAGGGAGGAATTCTTGAGCAGGTAGATTGTCTTGCAAAAGCAGTACCCCTTTAGACAATTCTGTTTGACATTACCTTCAGATATTCTTGAGAACTCTGTTTTAAAATGAAAAATAACAAACTTCAATCATTATTTTGCCCTGTTGCAAGTGATCTATGAGAAGTGCCTCTTATTTGTCCCAAAAAGCAACCAAGAACCTTTTTAGCTGATTTTTGTACGCAAAATCGTTTGACTAAGGTAACCCAACAGGTTGACACTCTTTATGTGTGAAATATGAAATACTGGGGCCCTTAGGCACGTGCCTAGAATGCCTCTAGCTGGCCAGGTCAGATTGTAGTTGCTTCAAGACGACAAACTGATTCACACTGCAATTAAAGGGTCTTCTAGTTCAATACCTGCTCAAAATATGGATATAAAATTTCCGAATCAGTTCCTTATAAACACCTCAACCCTTCCACGAATGCATTACAGTTTAGACCTTCAAAATCAGTGAAAACAGATATTTTTTGCCTATTTATTACATCAGGCACAACTGATATTTTCCCTACCTCTCCTGACATTTCTATACTCCTATATCTTAATAACTATTAGAGATAATCAAATTTTAAGTACTTTTTCAAATTCTCTAATACAATACGCAGATTTGAAATTTCAATTAGTCAAGATATAAGCAGGAATAATAAAATGGCGTCTATTGCAAATATTTGTAGCTTTGAAGGCCGATAAAATGGTATTTGATCATTATATAAAAAATTTGTTTGAAAATTACATTTAGCATAGCTAATCTAACAAATTATGATAGTCATTTGTTTTTTTTGTAGCACGGTGCAGAAATTACAAGCAAAAAAGCAATCCCATATAATTGATTTCATTACTGCTTGGATGTTAAAGGACATTTATCTTAAATATTTTTGAAAATAATTGGACGACTCTACATTTTCAGATTTTTTACAGATTTTTAAGGCTACATACATGAAATGCTCAAAATACCTACGATATATACTAGAAAAATGGTGTGCTCCTGAAAATTCCTGCTTTGTATGTCATCATTATCATAGCGTTCCTATTCAAAGAATTATTGCAAGACGCTTAAACATCAAATCCATTTTTGAGATGAATTAATTCTCTTTTACTTTATAAATTTTCATGTTTCTTGCGTTGGTTGTGATTTCCTTCCATAGCTTTCGGTTTTCACATTTGGTTCTCCATTCCTTAATATCCATTGCTTTTATGTCTTCTGTTATTTGTTCCAGCCATCTCTTCCAGGGTCTTTCTCTGTTTTTTAGTCCTTTAGTCTGCGGGCGTTCTTCTCGTTATGTGGCCGTATCATTCCAGTCTTATCGCTTTTATATATTAAGCTATATTCTCACCTTTCAGAGGTACTTCTATTTTTGTGTTTGTTTTCAATCTTCTTTCTCCATCTATTGTTATGTTGGGTCCAAGTATGGTTCTCATTACTTTTCTTTCAAATTTTTTTCAGATCTTCTTCCTTTTCATTTATTATTATTGTTTCCATAGCGTACTTGACTATTGGTTTTATTAGTGTCTTGTAAATATGTATCTTCGTTTTCTCGCTCATTTTTGTACTTTTCAATAGGGTTCTGTTTCTTCCGTAGACTTTATTTCCTTTTTGAATACGTTCTGCTATTCATTCGTTGTTGTTCTTCTCTATTGATGCTCTTAGGTAATTGAATGCAGATACGGATTCAAATTTATATGTATTCATTATTAAGTGTTTACTTGTGTTTACTTCTTTTGTTAAAGCCAGATACTTCGTTTTTCTCTCATTTATTTCGAGTCCTGTTTTCTTTGCTGCGTTATCTATTTCCTCTATAAATTTAATTAATAGTTTTTCTATGTTTGCTGTTATCATTACATCATTTGCGTACGCTATTAGTTGCACTTGGATTGTCATAATGTTCTTGTTTCTGAGTTTTGCATGACGTACTATCCATTGTAGAACTAAATTGAATAGTGTAGGTGATAATGAGTCTTCTTGCTTTACTTCTCTTTTTATTTAAAATTTCCTGGTTGCAATTTTTTGGAATCTTACTTTTGCTTATGTAGTTTCAAGGCTTATATCTAGTAATTCTCTCGGTTTTTTGGATACTTCTAGTTCTTCTAATATTTTTGACATTTTGGTACTGCTTATTGAATCAGAAACGCCTTTAAAGTCAATAAAAACAATGTACAGGTCCTCAGTGAACTCCCGGAATTTTTGACATAGTTGTTCGGCTATATGTAACTCCCTAATTGTCAATCTTACTGGTCTGAATTCATTCTGATAGTCGCCTATTATTTTTTCGACCTGGTCTTTAAGTTTAGCGTTTACTAGGTTAGCAAAAATTTTATAAGTGATGTTCAATAAAGTTATAGGTCTATAATTCCTGCACTCTTCCTTGTCCCCTTTTTGTAGATAGGAATAATAATTGCTGTGTTCCACTTCTCGGAAAATACTTACTGAATCCGAATATCTGTTACTAGAGAATGAATTTGACGGTGTAGTTCATTTTCTCCATGTTTTATTAACTCTGCTACAATTTTGTTCTCTCCAGCTACCTTTCCGTTTTTAAGTCTTTTTGTTCCTATTTTCACGTCCTTTTCAGATGAAGGTTCGAAATTATCTGTATCGTTTGGTTTTCTTTTTGTTTGTGAATATTCTCTGGGGTATTCCTTGTTTTCGTCATCTATCGGATGGTTGCTCGTGTCAATTTGGTCTGTTTTCAATATTTCCCCAATTTGTTCAGGATCGTATTTCGTTTTGCCACCAGCATTTTAAATTCATCTCAAAATAACTCTTGATTCATTAGTTCTTGCTTTAATCTGACTGTAAAACTGTTTTAGATTTTTATTTTGTTTATTTTTCTCTATTTTTTCTAGTTCTTAATTGATCCATTCATTTTTTGTATTTTTGTAGATTGCGTTTGCTTTGTACTGAGTATTCATTTTTTGATTGTTCTGTTTTTGTGTTTAGCCATCTTAATCTCGCCACATTCTTGTTTTCCCTTGCTAAATCGCAGTTCTGGTTAAATCATTTCTTGTTAGGTACTTTAGATTACTGTTTCCCTAAGATTTCGTTACTTGTTTGTGTTATATGTTTTTTATTTTCTTCCATTTCCCTTTGATACTGTTTGGTTCGGTAATTTGTTCTTGTATTTTTTCTGTTAGTCGTTCCTCGAATATCTTTTGTATTACTGAGTCTTCTAGTAGGCCTGTATTCCAATTCTCCTATTTTTCTTGAGCTACGTAATATTTTTTGTAGTGGTGTGTTCTATTCTTGCTATCACTAGGTAATCGTCTGTGTTCGTATTTGCTCCTCTGAATGATCTTGTATCAATTGTTTTTTTGCTTATTTTTCTTCTGACATTATATGATCTATTTGGTTTTCTGTTGTTCCTACTGGATGTTTTTGTGTTTTCTTTGGTGTTAGAATTTTGTTGTGAGGCATACCAAGCCTAGTATTTCAGCTAGCTTGCATAATCTGCGTCCATTATTGTTAGTTTTATCGTGTATTGTTCTTTTGCCATTCCCTATAATTCCTTTAAGGTATTGTTTCTTGCCAAGCTGTGCATTCGCTTCTCCGAGTAATATTAAGGAGTCTCCTGTTTTGTTTATATATGTTCAAAATACCTACGATTAATCCTAGAAAAACGGCGTGCTTCTAAAAATCCTTCGTTGTATATAGTAGACCCTATAAATCAATCATCAATTGAGATATTTGTAATCAGTTCTCAGAATAACAATTATTATTCATTACTACAGTACTAATGTTGTACGAACAATTTTTTTTTTATCACCAATTCAAAAAAATATACACAAAAGAACAGTTACATATGATATTTACTTCTTGTTGTTTAGCTGTTTAAATACGTGTATCTCTAATATTATTCACGAAAATTTATTCAAAATTATATTTTCTGATTAAGCATGAATTGTCGAAGCAAATCAAGCATTAATATTGAAATATTTGTGGACAAATTGGGTTTGCGCCGGCGCCAGTTTAAATATTCTTGTCGACAAATATTTTAAATAAGTGATAATTGGGTTATTAAAAATAAGTTTTCTGAATGAAATTGAACAAAAAATTGTGTATAAATGCTGTAAAATTCAGGCACTCTTGTTGCCAAGTGGAAAAAAAAATTCTGAAAGAACAAACAATAGAAAATATGATTGATATCGCAGGAGTTCTGGGATCAGTCAAAGGCAATCCATCTTCACGCCGAAATCATCCCCTATTCAAATATCAAACATTATTTTGTAATATATGATTTTATTCACCTATTTAAATATGATCTGCTTGATTGACTATATTTTATTTCGTCCAAAATGACATAAAATCAACAAAGGAAGTATTAGAGATATTCGTAGCTGCATAAAATAAGATATGAAAAAAATAATTTCAGGTAAAATATTGAATATTAATACCTTCAATATATATTTTTTTCAATCAATTCCAAATTGCCACAGATATAAAAGTCATCTTACTGAAACAAGCCTTCCATTATTTCCTGGAGAGATATGGAAGCAAGTCGCTCGTATATTCTGATGATACACGGAGCTTTTGTACCCTCATGATTCAAGAACTTGAAGCTATATCACTCATTTTTATTCATTGTAATTTTGAAAGACTGGGTATTCCAGAATAGTACATAATCATTTGGAAACTCGTTCATTGTTCAAAACATGTGATAACAAATCAAATTTATATTTAATACTTGAACAAACTCACAACATTCATATTATAGAAATTCGGATGCGTCTGTGGTGGCATGTATTTCTTATTGATATTCTGATACATCTCCCGGTTTTTTTCACTTGTCGTTCGCACGTTTCGTTCCATTTTGGTGCCTGAGAATAAACTTTCTTTAGAGACACGACTTTTGATGGTATATCCATCATTCCACCGGCGTTTGACACATTTAAACCAACATATGTATGGATTTTCAAAGGTTACTTTGAAGTAAAACAAACATTTCTGGAGTCTTGTTGCTTGTGAGATGTTTTGAAGATGTTTGAATGGATGATTAGATCTAACTTGAGGCTTCCAGAGATCTGCTGCATCTGGAGATATGTTGCTAGCAGCGTATTAATTTATCAGTTATCGGCTTCCAATGTAAAAACATTTTCAACAAGCGCCATTTTGATATACTCAAAGATATTTTAATTATTGTATATGTCAAACTTGTTCAAATTATTTGGGAATTTAAAAAAGTACTCAAAATCTGATTACCTTTAGTAATTCTTGAGTTATGCATCTTCAAACATGCCAGGAAATCCGGAAGAAAGTCAGGCTTAGCTAAAACTGATTTGTCAAGAGGTCTAACTGATCTCACAGTACTGATCCAGATTTTTTTAATTGGAATGTACCTGTTATCACTAGAGATACACTTATTTGATTACCAAGCCATAATGTGAGAAATAGCAGTTATATGAAACTGTTCTTCAATATATAACTTCCTGAATTGACACCAAAAAAATCTGATTCTTACAATTCTAATATTTCAATTTATGCTTATTGGTCACCCTGAAATTTATTTTGAATATCTTGAATGATAGTCGGTTTATTAGGCCTAATATACACCACGCAAGAATTTTCAACGCCATTTTCATTTTCACTTCAATTATTTCATGTGTGTAGTTTAAATATTTCGTGAAAAATCTGAATATGCCAGTTTCATTCAAATATCTTTGATAATATTGAAGATAAACAACTTCAAACATGCCACCAGTAATGTGAGTCAAGTAAATGGAAATGTTTTTTTCTACAGTCACTATAGAATGGTACCCATTCCACACGCTGTAGCGTGCGGAATAGGGGTCATTCCGCACGCTCAGGGGTTCTTAAGAAATCCGCGTGGCATCGCGAAAAAACTGTTTCATTACTGTCATAATTTCAATTCTTCTTGATTTTCTTTCAATTCCTCTGTAAAATGGAGTCAATATGAGTAATTTTATCAACATTTGATGAATTGGAATGAGATCAATGAAGCAAATTCTTCCTCAGAAAACGGTATATTTTAATTATAGATATTCACGCGAACACCTTTGACTGTAGAAAAAATAACATCCGTCACTCGTGCGAATCGATCATACCATGCTTATGTGAATTCTGCCACTCGACTTCGTCTCGTGGCTGAATTATTCACATTCGCATGGAATGATCTCCATTCCGCACTTGTATCGGAATATACTATTTCGTTAATAATTACTGCACTGCACAACAAAAAAATATTTGACTATCAGTGTTTGCAGTACAAACTATTTACAATTTAATATATACAACAATTTTTCCATATAATAACTAGTTCCTATTTTATCGACTTGCAAATTGATAAACATTTCAAATACGTGCCATCAAAATATGCTCACAAAGCATCTTGATTATTTTATAATTAATCTTGCACAAATAATCTAGAAGCTTAAAAAAGATACTTTAATTCAAATATCTAGAATAGTTCCTGAGATATGCGTCTTCAAACATGTCAGGTAATCCGGAATGAAGTGAATTACTCTTGAGATATTAAATAGATTGTAAAAACCCATTTTTTGACTCATTTAATGGGCTGAATTGAGATCTATTTGTCAAGAGGTTAAATTTTGAAATAAGATTACGTTCATTTTTCCCAAAGATGAACATATCTGAACAATTATAGCAAAGAATAGCAGTCACATGGGACTGTTCTTTTAAGTATATTTTGTTAAATTAAGATTGAAAAATACTGACTTCCACTATACTGGTACCTAAGTTCATGTTAAATATTATTCTTTAATCTGTTCCTCTTCTACCTACTGGGTGTCGAGGTTGCTTAACTCAGATGTCTTCTATAAATTTTCTCCACTCGTTCCGATTCCTTGCTAGCTCGAGTGCTCTTCTGGTTGTTTTTTTTTTTAATTATTATCTCTTGTATAACATCGTCCCATGTTTTCCGTGGCCTGACGCGGTTTCTTTTCCCTGTTGTTCTTGCTTTCCATATTTCATTTACTTTTCTTTTATGCTCAAGTCGAATTAGAAGTTCATACCAGCCCCATTGTTTCTGCTCTATCTCTTTCATTACTGACTGTACTTCCATCTCTCTTCAATCTTTTATTTCCAATTTTGTCTAGTTTTGTTACTCCCTTTATAGATCTAAAACATTTCCTAAGTTCTTCCTACTGTTGCCTGTATTCCGCTATTTATTTCATCTTCGTACCTCCTTTATTTTTGATTATCCTTCCTAGATATCTGAGGCTTTGGACCTATTGTATATTTCCATTATCTATTTGTATTTTCAGTTGTTTTTCTTCTTCAGCTATTATCATTGCCTTTGTTTTGTTGGCATTTATTTTCATATTTGCTCTGAATAGTTCTTCGTTTCATATCTTCAAGTTCTCCCTCAGATTTTTCTCTGTATTCACAAAGATTACCATGTCGTCTGCAAGAATGCACTCTTCTTTTTTATTTGTTCTAAATTTGAATATCCAGTAGCAGTTTCTATTGTTCTTTTGTTTGCTTCAATGCTAATTTCATCCATGTATAGAATAAACAATAAAGGACTCACAGTTCCTCCTTGTCTTAATCCTCCACCTGCTTTGAATTCTTCTGATAATATGTTAGCGGTTCATACATAGTCTATGTTATCTTTATATATATTTTGGATTCCTTCTAGTAGCTCCTGTCCTATATTTTTCCTTTTTAATATTTCTCACAACAGTTATCTTCAACTCTATTGAAAGCTTTTTCAAGGTCCATAAAGCATGCTAAGATTTCTTTGCTGTGTCTTAGTGTTTTTTCCGTTATCTGCTGAATTGTAAATACATGGTCTTGAGTGCTGTGACCTTCTCTAAATCTACTTTGAACATTCCCAATCTTGTCTTTTACTAACTTTCTTAGTTTACTTTCAAGTATCCTTTCGTACATTTCTACTATTGTGCATAGGAGTGAGATCCTTCGATAATTGCAAAAGCTACAGCTGTCTTCTTTTTTGAATACTGGCAAGATGATTGTCTCTCTTCAGTCTGTAGGTGTCTGTTCTCCATTCTTAATTTTGTCTACTAATATGTGCAATGCTTAGAATAAGAGGAATGTATAGAAAAATAACTATAGTAAATGTCCATGCACCAACAAATGAGAAAGACGAAGAAGAAAAAAGTATGTTCTACGAAAACCTAGCAACAACCTGGAGGCAAATCCCAAAATATGACAGCAAAATACTATTAGGAGATTTAAACGCAAAAATTGGTAGAGAAGAAATATACAAACAAATAACGGGGGGAAACAGTAAGCATCTAATGTCAAATGAAAACGGAATTAAACTATTAGAATTTGCTGAAGAACATGAACTGAAGATTATGAGTACTAGCTTTCAAAGAAAAGAAATATATAAAGGCACCTGGTTATCACCGGACGGTAAAACTTGTAATCAAATTGTTCATGTGCTAACAGAGAAAAAATATGCGAACATAATTAAAAATGTAATAACGCGAAGAGGCGCAGAGGCAGACACCGACCATCTGATGGTTGCAATAGAAATGGAACAGAAACTTCCAAATAACAACCTCAATAAACTGAAGACCAGGAAATGTTATGATATGCAACAATTACAGAACGAAAAAACACAAAAAGAGTTCCAAGAACAAATAGACACGTATTCAAAGCACTCGGATCACAAAACACAATAGAGATCGAATGGACAAGTTTTGAAAAGAATATATGTAAAGCTTCGGAAAAAACGCTGAGCAGAAAGCGAAAGAAAAAAGAAAAAGAGTGGTTCGACGAAGATTGCAAAGATGCAATGGTCAAAAAAGCAAGAGCTAGAGTCAGAGAACGACAAAATCCAGACATAGAAAATAAAAGGTTATATGACCTAGAGAAAAAACGCTTTAAAAGGAAGTGTAGGCAGAAAAAAAGAGCAAGAATGGAAAAAAGGCTAGAACACATTGAAAACAATTATAGAAACAAATGTATTAGAAATTTCTACCAAGAGGTGAAAAGGGAAAAAGAGGTGTATAAGCCCAAAACAATATTCTGCAAGAATAAAAAGGAAGAACTAGTTACGGGAGAGGATGGGTTAAACAGGTGGGCTGAATATTTCTCGGAACTCCTAACGATGAATCGGAGGAGCAACAGATAGAAATGCCAGATGACACAAGAGACCAAGTTGAAAACAATAGTTCAATAGAGCTGCCAAAGATGGAAGAGATGACAAAAATCATAAACGATCTTAAAAATAATAAAAGCGCAGGAGAGAATGGTATTGGGGCAGAGATTCATAAATATAGGGGAGAGGAAATTCAAATACAACTGTATGATATAATAGCAACAGTATGGGAGGCAGAAATATTATCGAGCAGATGGAAAGAAGCCCTGATAAAGCCAATATACAAAAAAGGTGAAAAAGAAAACTGTAACAATTATAGAGGTATTGCGTTGCTGGACGTTGCATATAAAATCTTAGCCATCATAATTAGAAATAGATTACAAGACAAAGCAAATGTGATTTTAGGAGAATACCAAGCTGGCTTTCGAAACAACAGGTCAACTATAGATCAGATTTTTACGATAAAACAAATAATTTCAAACAGCTATGAACACAGGTTGCCTCTTCATATCTTATTTGTAAATTTTAAACAAGCATACGACTCAATCAGCCATAGAAAACTGTATGAGATTCTAACAATATTTAAAATACCAGAAAAGATAATCAGATTGATCAAAATGACATTGGAGGATATTCACTGTAAAATAAGTATCAGCAACAAGATTTCCAAAAGTTTCACAGTTAGAAAAGACCTAAGACAAGGTGATCCTATGTCCCCAGTTCTCTTCAACTTAGTTCTAGAATGGGTTATTAGACAAAGTGGAATGAATACTAAAGGCATCATAAATCGACAAAAACATCAGATTTTATTGCAATAATAACCAGAGCAAAAGACGAGCTTGAAAACATGCTCAAAAATTTAGTACTCACAGCAGCGTCGGCAGGACTCAGAATAAACGGAGATAAGACAAAATATATGCACGTAAGAGGTCATCAAAAGGATGATATTAAAACTTTTAAAGTGAGAGACGACGAAGGAAAAATACTGGAATTTGAGAAAGTTAACAAATTTAATTATTTGGGAGTGTTAATAACAGACAACAATGATGAGGATATTGAAATTCAAGCAAGAATCATGAAGGAAAGCAGGTGTGTAGGATCACTAACAAAAATTTGGCAGTCAAAAACAGTAACAAGAAGTGCAAAAATAAAAATATATAAAACTATAATAAGACCAACAGTGCTCTACGGGTGCGAGGTGTGGGTGTTAAATAAAACAAATCAAAAAAAAACTAGAAATTTGGGAGAGAAAAATGCTAAGAAGAATTTTTGGTGGTAAGAAAGTGGACAATATAATAGTGCGCAGAACAAACTCAGAAGTTGCGGAACTGTTCGGGGAACCTAATATTACAGGTATTATAAAGACACAAAGACTAAGGTGGTTAGGACATTTAGTAAGACAACCGGAAGATAGACCGGTACAACTAGTGTATAAGAGTGAAGTAGGGACCAAGAAAAGAAGGGGATGACCAAAAGGAAGGTGGAGGGACGCTGTACAAAAAGATATACAGTATCTAAATATAAAGAATTGGGAACACGAGGCGCTAAAGCGTATCCAATGGAAGAGTATTACTCATCAAGTCATGGGCCTGCTAAGCCTAGAGAGCTGAAATATTATTATTTAATATGTGCAGCATTTTAGTTCCTTCTTCTTCCATGTATTTAAGCTGCTCTGGTTTTATCTTCTCATATCCAGTTGCTTTCCCTAACTTTCCAATAGCAATTGTAACTTCTTCGATGCTGATTTCTGTATTTGTAATTTCTGGATTTTACTCTGGTACATGATCGTTTTTGTACGCGTTGCTTATGGCTTGTGGTTCTAGTATTTCTTCAAAATATTCTCTCCATCTTTTTAGTCTATCTGTATCATTTCTCAGTATTGTCCTTGCTTTGTCTTTTAATTATTTAATAGGTTGTTCTTTTTCTTTCCTCAAATTATTCGCTACTTTATAGAATAGTTTTTTGTTTCCTTTGTAGTTATTATCTATACATTTTTCGGAATTCTCCTATTCTTGTTGTTAAGCATTTTATATTAATTCTTTTGTTCTTTTCCTTTGTTTTTTGTATTTCTCATAATTTTCTTGCGTTTTACTACAGAGATATATTTTCTATTTTTGTTTCTCCAATTTGATTTCTTCTCGTATTTCTTGGCTTCACTATTTTGTTTGTTTTCTGTTTGGCTGTTTTTGTAGGTACCACAACTGTTTTTTGCTTTTCTGCTCAATATATTTTTGCATGAGAGTTTTCCATATGGTATCTACATCCCAGTTTCTTTATTTTCCTTGTTTTATTATTTCTTCTTGTACTAGTTCATTATTTTCCTTGACTGTTTTCTCCTCGAGCTTACAGATTTTTGTTACTTCTTTTTTGGTTTTTGTATCACTTTCTGCCTGGTGTTATTTCTATTTCATTTATCTTATTTATATTAATCTTCATTGATTCTACATAATACAACGCAGGAATTTTGAATCCCACACCGTTTTAATTAAATATATCACAGATACTCAAGGTATTCCATATTGTATAATTCAAATAATTCATGAAGAATCGGAAAATGCTAGTTTTATCCAAATATCTTCGATAATATTCAAGATAAACGTCTTTAAACATGCAAGCAATAATAAAAATTGAATGGGACTGTTCTTTTGCTGCAAAAAAACAAAAACATGAGACTGGCTGAGTTTGTAGCGCTAACTTTGCTGAATATAATATCTGAAACAGATTTTCATACAATAATTTGCTCCTGTTCAATTGAAAAAAGTTACAAATAATTCCAACAATTAAAATGTGTACTATTTTTTATGCCAAACTTGCAAAAATTATTGAGGAATACAAAAAAGTACTCCAAGTTTCCTTATCTTCAATAACTCCTAAGATATTCAACTTCAAATATGTAAGAAAAGACAGAAAAATCCTCCCTGAAGTAATAAATAAATAACAGAGATCTATAATTTATCTATCACGGGGTTAAGCTACTCTTGAAATACTGATTCGGCAATTTGGTGTCCATATTTTGAGCAGGAATAGATCATAAAGATCCTGCACCCGCAGTGTGAGTCCATCTGCCATCTTAAGAAACTAAAACTGATCAAATTAGGAGAAATGGATATCCAGTTCACGAAAAACGAGCCACGAATTTAAAAACTGGTTGAATGAACAATTTGTACACAATTTATTAAATTGATTACTCAGTCATTCCAAGACGCTCTCTAATTTTAATTCCATCTCAAGTTTATCAGAAATTAGAATATATTAATCAAAGGCAAAAGGGCACATCTTTTTGTATGCGTGACCTCGTTGCTTGTATCACCGCATTCGTATATCTACATTATGGTAACGAAGTGTACTAGGTTTCTTGTTTACTGCAGGGTGAAATGGTGTGTGCTCCGTCTCTGAGGCTTGTAGTATTAAATTGGTCGTCTACCTACCCCTAGTTCGCTGATCTCAGCCCCATGCTGCTTTACATAAGAGACCTCTTTCATCTGAGCCAGCCAATATCTGAAATATTTATTATTTTGAAAATGAAATTGCAGAATATTTCTGGAAGATATGCCACAGCACGAGGCATTATTAACAGCAAAGAATTCACATCCCTTTTTTGGCACTAACACAACGAACTCTGCTAACTTCATGGATGCTAGACTGAGCATTATTCTTGAATGGTTTTTGCTTTCAAATATTTACCAACAACACAAATTAATTCCGATTAGAATCACTTAAATCCCCAAAAGCATATTCGGGAGAATATACAACTCCCAAATTAATTTTTTCATTCAAATTAACTAATGACATCAAATTACTGCGGATATACGGTTATTATTCACTTCCCATTTCATCTTTTATCATTAATTATCATAAATACATTGTTTTAAAGAGAAAACATGCCCGGAACAGGAAAGGGTGAATCAAGATGATTAGTTGAGCCCTAAATTAATGAATGGAATAAATATGATGAAGAAAAACCAGAATTATGGTTTTCTTAGAGATTTTTTACAGTAACTACGTGAATAATTACAATATTTATATCATTATCCTTTTAAAAGATCTTTGGTTCAAACTCAAATAAGGACATGGATGTTCCTAGTTTCCTGATATTCATTATTTCCACCCACTCGCAGAACTGTGTGTAAATCTTGAAAGCTTTTCATTATTTCTTTCTAAAATCACAAATATTGCTCAATTTCTAAAATATGAGACCTAAATATATTGAGATTTGTATATTTCAAGATAAAATATATCAAGAAGAATCGATTCTGATAATTTTTGTTGTTATAAATTTCACAGAAGTGCTACGATCGCACGCTGTATTACTTGAGTAACGGACGGAAGAGAGAATAGTTGAATCAGAAGCACACATTGTTTGACTCCGTATCTCCTTAACCAATTGAGATAATTGAAGTCTGTAAAAAATAACGTATTCTGCACGATTTATTTTAATGTAACAAGAATTATTATTGGAATATCTAAAAAAATACAAATACGAATACCTGATAAATAACATTTGAGTTTGTAGCTGTACTTTTCGACTCAATTGAGATAATTAAAATGTGTGGAAAGCATTGTAATCTACATACTTAGATATAACGCGATGGATAGTTCTATCAGAATATCTTAAGAAATACAAATATGATCGATTGAAACTCAATTCTTAATAAGATTTCTAAAATCGACTATTGTAATAGCACAATGTTTGTAGCTGTATCTTCAGAACGAAACAAGATAATTAAAATTTGTTTTGAACTTGCTGTCTAACACATTTAATAATATCAATAAAATTTCTTGAAAGCTGAACTAACGAGATATTTCTGTTTTAAAAATGAAAATAAAAGACTACCAGCAATAACAAAATTCGATAGACAATGTTAATTTTTGGATTTTCATTCAAGTTATTTTCTTTTGTGTATTGAAGCTGTTCTTTCATATCTTTGATGAAGTCTGATACATTTAGGATCATTGTTTGTAATTCTTCATACAATTTGTAGGGTTGAAGTCACTACTTCCACCCACTCGCAGGAATGTTTTTTCTATTATTTGCTCCTTTGGTATATTTTTGAGCTCTTTTGAATCATATAGGACACCAAAATTTTCAAAATAATCATTCAAAGACATAAATCTCCAATCCATATTGCTTATTATAGAATCAATCATTATGTTAAAAATATCTTATTCATATGGGCTTGAGACTTAAGGCGCGAGGCCGTAGGCGTTGGCCCTAAGCCCATGCCTAACTCCGCTTCTGATCACAAACAATTTTTTTTTTTAAAGATCTAATTTGTTCCTTTCTGCAATGAAACTTGAAGTCATGTTAGCCCTCTCCCTCCTCCAGTAAGTCCATATTATAAATATATTGTTGATTTTCTTAAAGAATAATCAGAATGGAGCTTTTCTGTTCTATTACTAAAAATGTTGCAGTCTCGAATGTTGTTCTGAAAATATGATCATTCTGTAATATTAAAAACACCAATTTCACATATTTGGTAAATATTTTTTTTTACGTTGAATAACAGATTTCATGTCTATATATTTATATTCAAGGGCAGTTTAGTAATAATATAAGCAACTAGTGTGACATATTTGAAAAAATCAATTCTCCGTATTTGAACAACTTTTATATCACGATATAACGTATTATGCGTCCTATAGTTATTATCTTCTTGAATATTTATTATTCATGATTTGATATTGATTTATATTTATTTGGAAAAATATATACTTAAATTAGCTCGATAGGCCTTGAAGGCCCTGGGCTTGGTAAACTACTTTCTTCCACTCTTCTCTGTCATTTGCTTTGGCTTTCCAATTCTTCTGTCCCATTGTGATAAGATCCTTCTCTACTTCTTTTATCCACCTTCTCTTTGGTCTGCCTCTTTTTTTTCCCGTCTTGCATCCTTCCTATGATCCGTTTTGGATTTCTTTCTTCTGGCATTCTTTCCACATGTCCCAACCATCTTATTCTCTGCATCCTGATTATTGTTGTAATATTTGGTTCCATGTACACTTCTTCTACTTCTTTGTTTGTTCTTCTCCTCCAGAGACCTTCATCCTCCTTAATTCCTCCATAAATTTTCCTCAGCACCTTACGTTCCCATATTTATAATTTTTGCTCATCTAGTTTAGTCAAAGTCCAAGTTTCGCTACTGTATAGCACTGTTGGTCTTATAACCGTTTTATATATATGTACCTTGGCTTTTTGAGATACATCTTTGTTCATTAGTAATTTGTTCATCATTCCTACCGCTCTACTTCCTTTCATCAGTCTTTCTTTTAATTCCTCTTCAGTTTTTCTTTTAGATGTGATTTTCACTCCTAGGTATGTGAAGCTATTCATCTTCTCAAATCCATATTCATCCCCTCTTTCTGTGTTCACTTTTAATTCTTTTTCAGGGTTATTTTCACTGTTGCTCATCACCATGTACTTGGTTTTTTCGGTGCTCACCTTCAATCCCATTTTTTCTGCTTCTTGTATTAAACGTTTCACTGTGTACTGCAACTCCTTTTTAGATTTTGTAATTATTGTGATATCATCAGCGAATGCGAGGCATTGGTGTTTCTTGTCATATATTAAGTCTTTTGTGTTCAATCCGCTTCTACGCATTATCACTTCGAGGATAAGATTGAATAGTGTTGAAGATAAAGGGTCCCCTTGTCTTAGACCTACTTCGACTTCAAACGTGCTTGACTTCTTATTGTTCACTCTATTTTTGGTATCCTTCAGTGTGGCTCTGATAACATTTATCAACTTCTTTGGGATCTTCAGCTCTCTTGACGCTTTAAATAGCTCATTCCTATCTACCAGATCGTAGGCTTGTTTAAAGTCTATGAATAGCACATGCAAATCTAGACCCTTCTCATAATGTGTAGCTTGTATCTCTTTTAAAACGAAAATTTGATCTATGGTAGATCTATTCCTCCGAAATCCTGCCTGGTATTCCCCTACTATGTTTTCCATTTTTTCTTCCAGTTTGCCATTCATCCATGTCGCTAGTATTTTATATACCACATCCAACAGGGCGATTCCTCGGTAATTCTCGCATTTGCTGCTATCTCCTTTTTTAAGTATAGGGCAGAGGATCGCTTCTCTCCATGCTTCTGGTAACTGCTCCTTTTCTCAGCATGCTGCTACTAATTCGAATATTTCTTTCTTCATATTTTCTCCTCCATGCTTAATCAACTCTGCCGGGATATCGTTATCGCCAGGGCTTTTATTGTTCTTCAGATTATCTATTATTTTCTTTATCTCATTCTCATCTGGGCCCGGTATATCTTTTTGTTCTGTTTCTTCCTCTTCATAATGTTCTATCCTCTGTACTTCCCCCTTATTATTGAGTAAGTCTTTGAAATAGTTTGCCCATATTTCCATTTTGGTTTTTTCATCTCCTACCATATTTCCTTCCTTATCTTGGCAGAAAAGTGCTTTCTGGGTGAAACCTCTTTTTTCACTTTTAATCTTTTGGTAGAAATTTCTTAATTCTTTCTTGTTATAACTTTCTTCTATAGATGCTATTTTTCCTCTAAGGTGATGTCTTTTTTTGGTTCGGCACATCTTTGTAAATATTCTTCTTTGGTTTTGGTATGCTATTTTATCTAATTCGGTGCCCGTCTTCAGATACTTTATCCTTGCCTCTCTTCCTTCATTGATAGCTCGCTGACATTCCTCATCAAACCAGCTATTTCTAGCATTATTTGCTTCCTTCAACCCTATCACTTCTTCGGCTGTTTTCTTTATTTTGACTTATATTGCTGTCCACCTTTCTTCTATCGTATTTTGTATTTTATTCTCTTCTTCTTGTTCCTCTAATCTTTTTATGTATTGTTGCTCTATTTTCTCTTCTTTCAATTTTTCTACTTTGTATCTTTGTTGGGTTCCTTTAATGTTACTTACTGTTGGCCTCTCTTCTTTTATGATCATCTTTAATAAGTAGTGGTCTGTATTAGCTTCAGGACTTCGGTAGCTTCTGATATTTTTAACTAGGTGCTGGTGGCGCTTATCTAGCAGTATATGGTCTATCTGATTGCTTGTCTTTCCGTCCGGCGATATCCATGTTACCTTGTGTATGTCTTTATGTGTGAAATATGTACTCATGATAATCATTCCATCATTCTATCAGCTTTTCTCCATTCTCATTTGTATTTTAATGCTTACTTTCTTTCCCGATTATCGGTAAATAATGTTCTTCCTTGCCAATCTTAGCATTCGCGTCTCCCATTACTATTTTAATATCGTGTTTTTTCCACCATTTCGTAGTATTCAGTTTTTTGTTCTAGATCTTCATCCTCGGTAGGTGCATGTATATTAATAATGCTCAACTTTCTGTATCTCGTCCTTAATCTAATGTAGCACATTCTATCTGAGATGGCTTTAAACTCCATTACCGCCCCTTTCAGCCACTTGCCAACAAGGAAACCCGTCCCAAATTTTCTGTCTTTTCCTCCGCTATTGAAGAATATATAGTCACTTAATTCTGTGATTTCTGTGTCTTTTTGTTTCGTTTCTTGGATGGCCGCTATTCCAATCTGATACCTTTTTAGCTCTAATTCCAACTGTTTCATTGCTCCTTCGACATTCCATGAGGCTATGTTTATTATTTTACTCTTCTTTTTAGTTTTAGTTTTGTTCGATTCATTTTCCTTGTTTTTTGGCGTGTTGTCATCAGTCTGTCGTAGGACTCCCTTCATTAGTTTTTTGAGTTCGCTAACCTGTGTTTAGAGAAATATACCAATTGAAAAAAGAATTTTCAGAACAATATGACAAATACATCAATGGATGTGAAAAAATGTGCTGAACATAACTTGCCATTACAACTTTTTTTTCATTCAACTTCTCTTTTCGAGAAATTAGAAAAAAAGTTATCATTCCAAATTGGAATTCTTCCTGTTGCAAATTGCAGCGATTTCACTCAACTTGATATTAGGATCACATGTCTGGAGAAATTGCTTGGAGAAGCCTTATTTGTTTCTCAATTTAAAACTATAAAAAATATCAAAACGTGGTGCATACTAAAAAAACAAAATTAATTTGCTGCATTTTACTGATTTTCTTGAAGATTGTTCCGGGAAAACAAGGGTTAAAAAAGTAATAAATAATTTCAGCTCCAAAAGCAAAGTCCCTTTAAATATAGCACTGAATCCATCAAATTCATCCATAATAAAGACAATATTTTCAATAATCAAAATAGTTTGTAAAATGGGCAACCCTATTGACTTCTATTTAAGAAAACATTGCTTCCTTATAAATACTTTCCATACCAAGAAATTCAATAAAAAATATCAAGGAATAATAATCTAACGGATCATTAATAAATTGTAATGTTTATTATATATACACTGATCACATCACTGTTTGATATTCACTTCTTTAGATTCACCATTATACTATAACCCTCAAGTCGTTTGCTTGCCTTTATATATAGAAATATCCATTTCTCTAATGTTCTACCACATTTCTGGAATATTACTAGAGGCTTCCATCAGGCGGGGTGATGTGGTGCGGTGCGCCCAGATAAGTTCAACCCCAATCCTACCCCACTTCTACGAACCTCTACACTCTCGCACGTTACAAATTTTTTCTAAAATGTTGTTCAGGGCTGCGACTTTACCTCAAACATTCCTGTCATAGGAGTTTCATATAATTTTCGACATAATATCAATAATATTGCTATATTAGACTCTTATTTATTCATTTCTGCAATAAAATTTAATAATCCCGCCCCATTAAATACTTGATGAAAGATATTTGAGATATAAGTGTGAAAAATTATTCTCTAATGCACGAGCAGCTTGGTTGAAAATACAAGCGAAGCAAGTATTTTTAAAAGCCCCGTGAGTGTATTTGAGACTTTTTCACACATGTGTTTTGAAATGTTTCATTTTAATTTGTCCTAATTTTCGTAAAACAGTCAATTATTTTGTTACTAAGAAAACGATATTATCAATTGAACTATTTTCGTTGAGGTTGACATTAATATTGTCGAAAATTTGCATTAAAATATTGTTTAGAATATGGAAAAGTTATTTTAGTGTTGTACATGAGTCTCAGAACATCATCAAATATTTAAAATACTGATTAGTGAAATTGATTGATTCTGTCAATAAAATCCTGTATTAAAAGTGTGCAATTGAATTTTTGTTGCGAAGTTTTCCATAAAAGCCTACTTTTTACATTGTAAATAATTATTATATATTATCAATTCTTATCTTATGGCGCCAAGGACGTGGTGACGTCTGGTGAAGTTTCTGGAAACCATTAGAGCTTTCTAGAGGCTTCGAGAAACTCTAAGTGGGGCTATAAAAACCCGGACTAGATCGATTCGAAGATTATTATAGTTCAGATACAGAGCGAGAAGGATTGAAAGTAAATAAGATAAATAAGAAGCAGTGGAAATAAATAACAGACAGTGTCACTGTGTAAATAGTAAATAAGTGTAGTAAAAAGTAAGTGTCTAATTATAAGTAGTAGTTTATTGGTGGATACTTTTAGTAATGTTATTTAGCCTCAAGTAAAATAAACTTATAAACCCACAAACGAATTGAGTTTTGTGACAATAAATCGGTATGCAATTTTCACTGTTCAATCCCTAATCAAAAGCGTCTAATCTAATTATTGAGGATTCATTCACCACCTTGCCAATTATAATTAAATGATTAACAAATATTTCAGCTTCACAAGTCAGCTATATTTCAATGTATCACTAAACTCATCAAATTCATGCATTGGATAGAATGTATTTGCCCAAATTCAGATATCAAGTTTCATATTCATGTTTTTACATTCAAGAGAAGCTTTGATTTTTATAGAAATTTGATCCAATACCTGCTTTTTACATTATGAAAATATTAATTTTCTTTATACTTTGAATTTTTATATTTCAATGCAAATACATATTGCTATCAGTCCAAATATTAGTTACTCATAAACATATTTTGATTCAGAAATGAAATTTACTTGGAAAAATCTGATTTGGACACCACTTGAGTCACTGTACACCTTTTTTATGAAGCAGAGTGATTTTTTGGGGGGCTGAAATTGGTGGAATAAAGGGGTAAATAAATTATTTACTTTCCAGCTCCTCGAGTAAAGTACATTTGAATGTATTACTAAATTTATTAAACTATTACACTAAAAAGATCATAATTTTTATAAGCTAAATAACAAATTTTAGTACTATAGTAGTTTCGAGTTTTTAATGAGTCTCTTGAGTGGGCATCCAGATTAACATTCATTAAAAAACTCAATAGGTTCTTCATGCATTTTTTTTATTCAAAGAAACTTTGCATAAGATATAAAAAAATATTCATCTTCTAGAAAATTTATGTTTTTGTATCAAAATTTTGTTCCAGGATAGGACTTGTCTACCTTTACACTTTAAAAATCTAATAAATATTCTTTGGAAATCTATGACAGCAGAATTTTTACAATAAATACATTCAAATGATTTTCTAAGGGTCTGCTTATCTGAAAATGAAAAGGGAAAAGAATAATTGAATTTTTGAACTCACTACTAACTAGTTTTCAACGTTTTGGTGTGAAAGTGTAATTCCAGTCTCATCTATTCTTCATTAAAACTAATAAGTTTTGAACCAATCAAATTAGATACTTTGAAGTTTGCCTGCAGTTATATTAATGAATGATAAGTCAAATAATAATTTCATCGGTTTGTGAGTCTGAGTATATTATATTAGGGGTGATTATCCGCGAACTACGTTGATATTAGGAGATAAAAATTTCAAACGGTTGTGGAATGAACCCCAATTTGCAAAATCAGATATGAAAGATTGGTATTTCCTCCTGAAGATTCATGAAAACAGATCAAAACAAAACAGCGAACAATGTCATCTAAATGAGGCCTGGATTCGAAAGAATTGATTTTGTTGAAAGTGCTCAAAAAAAAGATTCGTTCCCTACCTCCAGCGTTTATAATTGGCCCATCTCTCTTCGCAATATTTCAGTATTCATTAAAATCAATGTGACTTCTTCTGGGCCATTTGTTCGTGAAACACTCTTCACAATTCTATTTGTGTTCGCATTAAACAAGATAAATGAAACTCATTGACCTGTGCGTAAATACTTGAGCCTCGAACTTATTTCGTGTGCAACAGACAATACAAGATTTCTTCGAGGAGCTATAAATTCTGAAGGAAGATCACATAGCGATATTTTAATCAAGAGAGAATTCAGCAGAGCGCAAAAACCGAAGAGAGCTGGAAGCTGGTCCTTGTACGGGACGGTGATTTGGGTAGCCGAACACTTAACTGAAATTAGTTGTAAGAGAGGTGATAACTTAGATCCAGAATGTTTTACATGAGGTTACAGTAAATAGTTGAGGAGCTACGATCGAATTCCTACCTAGAAGTTTAAATTGAATTGACGATAATTAAAATAGCGATTTTATTAGTATTTCAGGATAAAGGGAATGATAAGTGATGAGGATTTTAGTTTCAATTTCGTGTTAATTTGAAGCCCTTAACTCGATTGATTCATATTAAATTTTACAATGTCTGATTGTATTCAGATTTCCGTTGCGATTAGGGGAAGCAGATAATCGTATTGCTAATAATATAATTAACGATCTGTGTATCTATTGTTCTATTGAAACCGTTCATTTGTCTCAAAACAATTGTGTTCGCACATACATTTTGAATAAGATTAGGATAAATTGAAATAGATACGTATAATTAGAACAAAAGACGAGCAAATAATAAATTTGAGTCAAATTATTCATATTTTTACATGAAACTTGAATTAATATATAGTCTTAACACTATCAATGAGAAGAGAATTATCTTATCCTATCCTATCATCAACAGTAAATTCTGCTCAAGGACGTAGGAGGCTCTCCCATAGACATTAAAGACTGTTTGAGGACTCCCCTAACCCTTACATCAATAGTGAAGACTGTTTTGGGACGTGTGGGTATCCTAATATTTCAATAATCAATTTAAGGAGATTACAGGCTCTATCAATCCTCTGATCAAAATTAAAGACTGTTTAAGGATCTGGTAGGCTCAATTAACCTTTCTGTAGATAGTAAATACTGTTTAAGGATATAATAAACTCCCTCAATAGTAAAGATTGTTTAGGGACGTAAGAGGATCTCCCAGCCTTTCAATTAACAGTACAAAGAGGTTACAAGCTCTCTTAAGCCCATAATCAACAGTGAATACTAACTTAAGAACGTAAGAGGCTCTCTTATCCTGTCCATGAACAGTAAAGATTGTTTGAGGATTCTCTTAACGCTTCTAACAATAGTAAAGACTGTTTAGGGGCGTGAAAGGCTCTCCTAATTCTCCAATCAATAATTCGAAAAGGTGGCAGGCTCCCTTGAGTCTTTTATTAACAGTACGGACTGTTTAGGGACGTGGGTGCTCCTATAAACAGTAATAGATATCCTCAAGATTTCTATGAATAGTGAAAATTGTTTAAGAACGTAAAGGGCTCTTCCAGCATTTCAATCAACAGATGAAAAAGGCTTCCTTGAAACTATTATCAACAGTAAATACTCTTCATTCTTCACACAAACAGTAAATTCTGCTTGAGAACGCAGGAGGCTTCCTCAATCTTCTCACAAACAGTAAAGACTATTTGATGATTCGCCTAACTCTTTCATTGATAGTAAATACTGTTTAAAGACATGGGAGGCTCTCCAAGACTTTTGATCAACAATCCAAAGCGATGACATGCTCCCTCAATCCTTCTATCGACAGTAAAGACTGCTTAAAGACCTACAAGGTTTATTTAACCTTCTCATAAACAGTAAAGATTGTTTTGACAACTCCTCTAACCCTTCTATCGATAGTAAAGACTATTTGGGAACGTAAGAGGCTCTCCTAGCCTTTCAATCAATAGTTCAAAAAGGTAACAGGCTCCTTGAATCTTTTATCAACAGTAAATGCTGTTTGAAACGTAAGAGGTTATTTAAACCTGCTCATAAACAGTAAAGACTGTTTGAGGATTCCTCTAATCTTCCCATCGCTACTAAAGACTGTTTTGGACTTGAGAGGCTCTCCTGATACTTCTATCAATAGTTCAAAGAGATGGCAAGCTTACTTAAGCCTTTCATCAACAGTAAATACTGTTTTAGGGACTTGAAAGGCTCTCCTGATACTTCAAACGATAGTTCAAAGAGATGGCAGACCATCTTGAGCCTTTTATCAACAGTAAAGAATGTGTGAATACGTGGGAGGTTCTTCTAGGCTTTCAATCAACAATTCAAAGAGGTGACAGGCTCTCCTAATCCTTTAATCGACAGTGAAGACTGCTTAAAGAATTTCAAGGCTTCCTGAACCTTTCAATAAACAGTAAAGATTGTTTTGAGGACTCCGCTTATCCTTCTATCGATAGTAATGACTGTTTGGAGACGTAAGAGGCTCTCTTACCCTTTCAATCAATAGTTCAATGATGTAACAGGTTTCCTAAAGCCTTTTATCAACAGAAAATGCTGTTTGAAACGTAGGAAGCTCTTTAAATCTGCCCGTAAACAGTAAAGACTGTTTGAGAACTCCTCTAACCTTTTCACCAATATTCAAGACTGTTCTGGGACTTGAGAGGCTCTTCTGGTACTTTATTCAATATTCAAAGAGGTAGCAGGCTCACTTGAGCTTTTCATGAACAGTAAAGACTGTTTTGGAACTTGAAAGGCTCTCTTCATACTTCAATCAATAGTTCAAAGAAGTGTCTGGCCTTCTTGAGCCTTTCATCAACAGTGAAGACAGTGTGTAGACTTGAGAGGCTCTCCTAGGCTTTTATTCAACAATTCTAAGAAATGACAGGCTTTCTTAGTTCTTTTTAGACATTAGAAACTGCTTAAAGATATACAAGGATTTCTTAACCTTCCAATAAACAGTAAAGATTGTTTTGAAGACTCCACTAACCCTTCTATCGATGGTAATGACTGTTTGGGGACGTAAGAGGCTCTCCTAGCCTTTCAATCAGTAGTTCAAAGAGGTATCAGGCTCTCTCAAGCCTTTTATCAACAGTAAATGCTGTTTGAAACGTAGGGGGCTCTTTTAATCTGCCCATAAACAGTAAAGACTGTTTGAGAACTCCTCTAATCATTCCATCAATACTAAAAACTATTAAGGGTTAGGTGGAAGAGCGGCCTATGGCTGAACCTCGCTTTTGGCTTCCAGTCAATAAAGATATATAATATTATTATTATTAATATTATTTTGGGATTTGAGAGGCTTATCTGGTACTTCAATCAATAATTCAAAAGTGTGGTAGGCTTACTTAAGCCTTTCATCAACAGTAAAGACTGTTTTGGGACTTGAGAGGCTCTCCTGATACTTCATTTAATAGTTCAAAGAAATAGTAGGCCTTCTTAAGCCTTTCATCAGTAGTAAAGACTGTTTAGGAACGTTTGAGGCTCTTCTAACCTTTTAAGCAACAGTTTAAAGAGGTTACAGGCTCCCTAATGTCTTTCTTTAACAGTTAATGCTGTTCAAAACGTAGTAGGCTCTTTAAACCTACCCATAAACAGTAAAGACTATTTGAGTATTCTTCTAACCCTTCCATCAATACTAAAAACTGTTTTGGGATTTGAGGGCTCTCCTGGTACTTTAACCGATAGTTCAAAGAGGTGGCAGGCTTACTTGAACCTTTCATCAACAGTAAAGACTGCTTTTAGACTTGAGAGGCTCTTCTGATACTTCAATCAATAGTTCAAAGAGGTGGCAGGCCATCTTAATCCTTTTATCAATAGTAAAGACTGCTTAGGGATGTTTGAGGCTCTCCCAGCCCTTCAACCAACTGTTTAAAGAAATGACAGGCTCCCTCAAGCCTCTTATCAATAGTAATAACTACTTAACCTTCTCATGACGCAGGAGTAATATTGGATATTTGGTCTTGATACAGCCAATGAGAATTTTGATTGGTATTGTAAATTTGATTTACATATTTATTTCTTCGAAGTAGATTCATATTGAAAACTGTTAATGATTCAATTAATATCAAATATTATGCTTGGATACAATATTTGCAACTGTGAATTTCAGTTACTATATTCATTCAAGTGGAACATATCTTTATTAGAGATTCATAATCATTCTTAACCCTTCAGCCGTGTGGTGGGGTATGTCATACCCCATAGATGCTACTCATGTTCGTCTCTTCATTATTTGGTGGATTACTGTCTCAAAGAGGTCAGTAGCTGTCTTACTTGCGTCACAGAATATTTTAGTGGTAGGTTCGTCATTATATTTCCTGCTGTTATCGAGTTATAGCGTTTCAAAGTTGTTCAGGGTATCACATACCCCACCACTCAGTTAGTGTAACAAATTAATGTGGTATAGATTCAGATTATGGTTAAGCAAATATACCCCCAGGAAGACCGTCTGATCGTTTGAGTATTTCAAAAAGGTGTAACACTTATACTTGAACGAAAGATCGGGAGACATTTTGGCCCGTAGTCAGAATGCAGTTTTAAATCTGGTTCTAGATCTGGCTTATGCATAACCATGACAACATGTCAAAACAGTGTTACGCCGTCATGATTATATATAAGATAGACTCAGGCCTAGGTTTAAAACCGTGTTCTGACTACAAGCCTTTATTTTTGCAACAATTGTAATAAGGCTGTTTGTTTAGAACATGCCATGTTTTCATGCTCAAATTGATGTAGAATTGAGAGTTCATAACTTTTTTGTGTTACAATATTTTCGTATCGAAATTTCTCTGTTCTTCTATCGATAGTTCAGTGTTTATTTCATAAAGAATAAGTTAGTTTCCATCTTACATTCAAGTTGTAAGATGAGGATGAATAAAATATATCTTTTCAAAACGGCCAATTATAGATATTGACGATTCTCTCTGCCATTTATTGTATCTACTTCTCAAGAAGATTATATATGTTTTGTTGTGTTCAATATATACCAAGTTGAGAGAATCATCAGAAGAATCTGATATAGAACTGTAAATTTGTATATTTATCTTGTTTTTATTGCTGGGGTATGTCATACCCCACCCCACAGTTCTTGCAACTTTTTTCCACCACACGGTTGAAGGGTTAAGTTACCTACTTCCTTACTCAATACCCACATAAAATTTGAATTACTTAGAACAGAATTAGATGATATCAAATAATTTGTCTTGGTACAATAGGAATTTAAATTGATATTGTAAATTTCAGTTACTATATTTGTTTCCCTGAAACAAATTCATATTTGAAAGTAATAATCATTCTTCAGATATAAACATTTCGAAATATTCACACAAAATTCATATTATTTGGAATTATTGACTTATTTATTATCCAATATTTGGCTTTATAGTACAGTCATTCAATATTATAATTATTATTGTGAATTTAATTTACCATATTTATTTCGCTGGAAGTGGGCGATTGACTCATTAATTATTAAGTATTTTATTTTTTCAACTTTCATTTGCCCTATTTATTTATGTGTATTAAATTCTCATTGGAAACTGATAACAATTTTACAAATCCCTTCTAAATACTCATACAAAATATTAATTATCTGTAGCAACTTTCATGGTGAATTCTGAATATTTTGTCTTCGATCAGATCCAATATATTCAATTTTCAACTCTTGTATTTAGTATAACAATTATTCATGAATTCATATCATATTCCACAATTTTCAGAATCAAAGTCATTTCAAACTCAATTTTCTGTTTGCCATTGTTCAATGCATAATTATTTTCCATTCAATTTTTATAACAATGATATTATTTCAATATCGGATCAGTCGCTTCATATCAGTTACTTTTAGAACCCAATGAATTCAAATTTTGATGTTGTTTGTCTCGCAAAATGCCATTCATTCATAACAAAGTTATCTGCAATATAACTGCAAAGTTATATGAAGCTCCCTACATGATATCATAAAATTTACGGCTCCATCATATGTCAAGCTACCCCTGGCTTCATCAGGACTGTCATTTATAGTTCTCGTATTAATTTTTAATCACCCATAAAAAAACTTTAATCGAAAAGGACTCTACTCAGTGATGTCATAATGTCAGAGCTTGGGTCGACCGGATGTCGGCCGTGTTTGACTCTTCCGGAACAGATGACGATGGGATGTTCACTGAACACAGATAAGGAAGGACTTCTTGCCAGGATGCGAAAAAGGAGTATGTGGAGAAGATATGAAATATGCACTGAATTGAGAATATGAACAATATGGAGTATCCCACGAGGATGCAGTTCAGAACACGAGCCAAGGGCTGATATAATATAATTCATTTACCCTCTGTGGACACTGTTCGTTATTTCGCAGATGAAAAATCAAATTTAAAGTTAGTAACTAAGGGAAAGTTTTGATTATTCATAAATGCTCATCCTCTGATATTCCCATGATGTTTCAACTTTATGTAAATGACTTTTTATTGAAGTAGATGTTCTTGAATGAGTAGCGCTGTGTCATTTGGCGTATGAACATTTTAATTTCAAATTAGGAACGTTATTCTACAATGTACAAATCTGTGTTTGACGACTGGAACAAAAGTGTAATAACGGACATTTAAAATGCAGATTTATGAAAATGATGCAGTGGGAGGGTTGTAGTTTGGCTTGAACTCATAGAAGTGCAGTCAATTTCAACTTAAGCAGTTTGCTACGTTATCAACCAATCAGGAACCTCAAATTATTTCATATTTCCATTTATCATATATATTCTACAGTACAACTACAAATTTTGTTTATTTCTTTACTTTTCCCACCTGCTTCCAGCAAAATTATGTTTATCACACCAAATGGCACATTAAAATTTTTTACCGGCTCCCGTAATGATATTTACTTCGTTCCAGGTGTTCCCGCGGGAGGTTCCCGAAGATTCCGCACGGATTTCCTGCAGGAATGGCCTACGCCGGGCACAGGACCGTATTTCGACACCTCGGTACCATCTAACATCACTGGACTGGTTGGAAAGACAGTACATCTATTGTGCAGAGTCAAAAATCTTGGAAACCGAACAGTAAGTATTATAACTATAAAACTTTTATCCACCTTATCTCAACACTACATTGAAATCCTTTGGAAAAGCGTAAACTTTGTGAAATGGTAGAAAGACTCCTTTTCTTTCACGCTATTTAGGCAAATGTCTTTTTAAACAAGTTCGTTATGAAAATTATTCGCAAAACTTTAGAGTGCTACTTTTTGCTTTAAAGAAAGAAGTCTCAATTAATTTTGGAATTAAAGGAAATGCCGAATTCTGCAAAGATTTTTAATTAGTTATAAGAATTAAAACAATAGCGGAAGAAACACGGAATTTCAAATTGTTCCAAGGAATTAAAAGCTATTGTGAGAATTTTATTCCAGGATTTCTACAATTATGGTCCTGAATTGTGAATTTTACAAGATACTAATTAAAAATTAAGTTAATGACGAGTATTGGCGAAACTATCAGGACATTCTTGAATAATATTTGATTACGTGTTAATCTGAACATCCTTGGATGAACTTGTATAGGTGATCATCAAATGTCAAATAGTTTTAATATTCATTTATAACTACAGTCGAAACAAATAACGTTGTTTGAAACATTGGAACAGCTTCCGAAATAAGGCTCAGAAGCAGTACAGCTGACAAAATTCACAGAACAGTCCTTGTACAAATATTTGTCCCTGGAATAGTTCTCGAAAATGATTTCACTAGTAAACTAACACAAAATGTAATCTTCTACAACACTCCTCATTGAAGCAGCTTTCGAAAATAGGCCAAGGAGCAGACCAGCTAACAAAACTCGAAACCAAAGCACAAAACAATCTTTGGACAAGTGCTTGCCTTCAAAATAGCTTGACTTCCAGCAGAATAAGTACAAAAATCATGTCTATAACTGAAACAGCTTCCAAAATTTCATCGTGACCAGAATAGCACACGAAAACTACATCCAACAACAACCAAGGCACAAAACAGTATTTTTCGCCAACTGTCAAAAAAACATGATATTTTTGTATTGTTATGGATACGCAAAGTTCGTGATTTTTTCACTAGTAAAAAAATGAAACATATTTTTTCACTAGTGAAAAAATGAACATATTTTTTCGCTAGTGAAAAAATAAATTCTAATTTTGCACACTTAATCTAATATAATTCAGTTTAGTAATGCTCCAAGGATAGAAACAAACAGGTATTTAACAAAAAAAAATATGAATTTGTACACAAAACTACTTTTTTTTTTAGTATAAAAATTAATTGTTGACAGTTCTTTATTTATCAAACAACAATTGCGCATACTTTTGGTGACAATACCCAGGTGACTGCAAATGAATTAATAGTTTATACTTTTTTCCGATATTTTACTGAATAAAACAATAATTATTGTTGATCTATTATTTTTTGACATTTGGCGGAAAAATATTGTTTTTATTTCGTGTGCGAAGTGATTGTATTTTGTTGCGCTTTCGAATGAATTTGTTACCTCGACCTTACGGTCTCGGTTAAAATTGACATTCTCTCGCGCAACAAAAAATACAATCACTTCGCACACTTAATACAAAAATAACTATTGTATAAACCCCTACAATTGAAACAGTTTTCGAAAATTAAGCCAAAAACAGAATAGCTAACGAAATTCGGAACCTAAGTACGAAACAGTATTTTTACAAGTACCTGTCCCAAAATTGCTTTAGAAAATGATGTAAGTAGCAGAATAGGTAATAATAATTACAAGTATAGCAAAGATCAGTCATTGTAGATGCACCTTTGTCTGGAACAGCTTCCAAAGCACAAAACAGACTAAATACAAGCCCCTTTGATCGAATCAGCTTCTGAAAATAGACCCTTAAATAGAACAGCTAACGAAACTAACAACCACAGTATGAGACAGTCTTTATTCAAGTACATATTCTCTAATAGTCTCCGGTAATGACGTCCATAGCTCAATAGTTGATAAAAATCACAATTACAGCAAAAATCAGTGTTTGTACAAACATTATCGATCCAAACTAATAAACAGTATTCAAAAACGCATCATTGATTAACACAGCTTCCAAAAAGATCTAGGAACAGCAAATCTGACGAAATACAGACCAAGTACTGAACATATTTGTACAAGTATCTGTCTCTGAAATAGCGTCCGGAAAGTATCTTAATAGCTCAAGTGCTGAGAGAAGTTGCAAGGGTAGCAAAGATTAATCTTTGCTCAAGCACCTTTGAATGAGATACCTTCAAAACTGAGTCTTAACTTGGACAACGAACAAAAACTACAGTCAAAACAGAAAACAGGATTTGTACAAATATTTGTCCCTGAAGTAGCTTCCGGAAAGGATTTTAGTAATAAAAATTACAACCAAAGCAGCTAACAGTTTCTGTCCAAACGTATTTGCCTTGAACAGTTTTCAAAAGTAGATTAGGAACATAACAGCTCTTGAAACATACGACCAAATGAAAAACAATTATTGTTTTTGTCTTCAAAATAGCTTCCGGAAAGAATTATAGCTTAATAACTAACGAAAATTACAATTGCAGCAAAGATCAGTTCAAGTATCTGCGACTGATTCACATTAAAAAATGTGTCCCAATTAAGACAGCTAATGAAAAGTACAACCAATGCAAGATTCAGTCTGAAACAGTTGCCGAAAACAGGAACAGGACAGTTAACAAAATTGACGACCTAAGTTCAAAATAGTTTTGGTACAAGCACCAGTCTCTGAAATAGCTTACGAAAAGGATCCTATTAACTCAATTTCTGATAAAAGTTATGACTGCACAAAGTTCTATATTTGTTCAAACATCTTGACTTAGTACAAGCACCTTTCAACAAAATAGCTTTCGAAAATAGTGTCACAAATTTTATTGTAAATAATTTATTCACACAGATTACAATGCCAATTTACTTTATACCACTTGTATGATCACTATTTCGCTCTCAGTTACTCGTACTGAATCACTTCCTCTCCTAGCTGACACTCTTACATACCTAAACCAACAATGGACCAATAAATCAATTGTCTAATAGTTGGTGCCTGGTAACCACCGAACATCTAGTAACCGTAGGCTGTCAATCACGTCCGACAATTAAACATCTACTTGGTCAATACTAACTAGAATTATAGTTATAGCGAATTCAAATAAATAATTTTGTGAGCTAATTATTTAAAATATTTCACATTTGTGACAATAGGCTCAGGAACAGAGTAACTGACGAAACACAGAACTTAAACACAGAACTTTAACACGGAACCAGTTGAAATAGCTTTAGTAGATGAAATAAGGGAAAAAATTATAACTAAAGCAAAGAACAATCTTTGTAAAACATTCTTGATAAGAACAGTTACCGAAAATAAGCCCAGAAACATTACAGGTAACGAAACTCAAAGCCACAGAAAAATCTTTGTAAAAGTCTTGATTGGAACAGCTTTCGGTAATAGACCTAGAGACAGAATAGCTTTATAGTTGTTGTTCAGGTATCTGTCTTTTGAATAGCTTCCATAAATGATTTCAGCAGCAAAAATTACAGCCCAGACAAGAAACGGTCTTTGTGTAAGCACATTTACCAAAAAGGTTGTTGGCCGAATCAGCTAACATATACTACAATCAAAGCAAAGAACAGTCCTTGTACAAATGCATTTATCCAAAATAGTTCCCAAAAATAAATTCAGGAACGGAACTAGAACAGCTCAAGCTTAGTCTAGCCTTTATTCAAGTACCTGTCTCTAGCATAGCATCCAAAAACGATTCCAATGGCTCAATAGCTAACAATAAATATAATTACATTAAAGATCAGTATTTATTCAACTGAAACACTTTAAAAAAATTAGTCTCAATCAAGACAGCACCGGATATCTCGAACAATCTTTGTACAAGCACCTTTGCTTGAAAGAGCTTCCAAAAATAGACTCAGGAAAAGAATAGTTGACGAGATTCACAACCCAAGCAAAGAACAGTTTTTGCACAATTACCTGTCCTTGATATAGTTACCAGACAATTTCAATCGCCCAAAATTACAACCAAAGTAGAGAAAAGTTTATGTAAAAGCACTCTGATTGAAACAGCTTCCCGAAATAGACTCAAGAACAAAACAGCTGACAAAATTTACAGTCTGGGTACAGAACCATTTTTGTACAAATATCTGTCATCAACATTGCTTTTGGAAAATGACTCCATTAGCTTAATATCAAACATTAACTACAGCTGCAGCAGAGATCAGCCTTTGTACTAGCATTTTTGAATGATAAAGAATCCAAAAATAAATCTTGATTAAGACAGCTATTGAAGACTGCAACCGAAGCAAACAACAGACTTTGTACAAGTACCTTTGTTTGCAACAACTTCTAAGAAAAGGAACAGAACAGCCGATAAAATCTACAGCCTAGACATTGAACAGAGTTTGCACAAATACTTGTCGCTGCAATAGCATCCAGATATAATTCCAATCGCTCAAAATTACAACCAAAGTAGAGAATAGTTTCTGACAAGCACTTTGATTGGGACAGCTTCCGAAAATAGACTCAGAAACAAGACAGTCGACGAAATTCGCAGCCCAAGCACAATGCCAGTCATCAAAATTGTTTCAGGAAATGATCCCAGTAGGAACCATCACTTTTGACTGAAATTGCTTCCATAAATGAGCTTTGAATTGAACAGTTAATGTGAACAGAAAGAAGAGTAAGCAACAGTCTCTGTACAAGCACCTCTCAAAAACAGGTTCAAAAACAGAACAGCAAACGAAACCCACAGCCAAAGTACAGAACAATCTTTGTGGAAATACATTTGACTATGGAACAGCTTCCAAAAGTGAGTTTTAATTCAAACAGCTCGCTTGAACGAAAACCAAAGCATGGAACAGACTCTATACAAACATCCCGATTAAAACAGGTTGGAAAAAAATCCGATTTTTTAATACAAATTTAAAAAAAAAACTCTAATTAAATCGGATTTTTTTGATTTAAATCACAATAATTTTGAATTTGAATTTTCCGAATTTTATTTTATTTTTACCAAATTCTCATCTTATTATACATTTTATTATCATAGCCAAATTTCAATAGCTGGTATGTAATATTTAATCACTTGCGTACAAATTATTCTTCATGTTTGGGGCCATCCAGAAATTATATCACACAAATTTCATGATTTTTTGATCTCCACAATCATCCTTGTCACAGCTGGACACATTTGTGAGAATCCCTCCTCCCTAGTGTGATGTTATATATTTTGCAATATTTCACCCAAAAGAACAGATAGATTTGGAAATATCTTCAAGTTTCTCGTTAATAGTTCAAATCTCGCGTTTTAATACTTAGATATTGTAACGTGCGAGAGTGGGGAAGCTCGTGAAGGTGACCTTGTATGGATGGAGCCTTTCGTCCTCGTTATGTCGCGCTGCGTCGCATCACATCACCCCTCCCGATGGAAGCCTCCAGCAATATTCCAGAAGTAGAACATTCGGGAAACGGATATTTCTTTATAAAGGCAAGCCAAAGACTTGAGATATAGTAGTAGTGTAATGGTGACGCTAGAGCAGTGAATATCAAGAAGTGATGTGATCAGTGTACATAAATAGTTGAATATAAATATCTTCAACTTTGTTTAAGTTAGTATTAAGTGATAAATAAGTAATATAGTGTAAATAGTGACTTTTATTTAATCACAAACTATATTTTGTCAAGCAATAAACATTACAATATATTAGATTTTGAATGTGACGTCACCCAATTTGAGACCTCTCCGACCCCTTGTCAAATAATGACACCATTCGTCGATCTTCTTCCTCCCTCCTAACATTTGACTTAATTTATGGATGGCTCTTTTAGCCTAGTGCACTCAAAATTGGAAAATCAGTTGAGGATATAGAGAACGGCCAGACTTTCTTACCTATATAAAGGGTTGAATTAGGTTATACCTTGATTATAGTTATATTTATTTTATTTTATTATGTGAATCTGTTGAGTATTTGGATAATATATTTTGATTGATTCAAATCAATTGATTCAATTCTTAACAACTTTAATTAAAACAATGCCCAAAATAGGTCCAGAAACAGAATAGCTAGCAAAACTCTAACGAAATTGTCATTTGATTAGGTACTATACTATGTTTGAATTTTGGGAAAAAAATAGAGTAACAAAAATTGATATGGTTTAAGATCGTTTTATCTTCTAGGCGTGGCTACGGCTCGTGTACATATTCCAGTTTCAACGAAAATTAGTTTTACCACACTGCTATTGAGAAATAAGTGCCTAATGGCTAACTTGAGTGAAGATTCGGTCGTAATAGTCTTTTTCCTGCACGCTAATAGATAAAACAATTTCTTTATTGAATTTGCTGAGTGTTACTTCCACCAAAAACTTCCCTCCGAGAAATAATTACCCTTCTAATAAGAAATAAAGTGAACATCACTTTTTCAGCAAGCAAAAAGCATGTTGAAAGGATTAGTGGAGATATTGCCACAAAAACCCCCGTCCCAATTTCCGTAGTTTATTTCGCTGGCTCTGCTGGTTCTAATAATCAATTTATCTTGATTTATTCTCCCTCCGCAGCGACTGCAGCGCTTACCGGGCACTTTGTGTTACATACTTACATTGTAAGTACATAGGGGGTCGTATATGTACAATTTTCTGAGACTCTGTGCGGTTGTAACTTATAACAGCGTTACGCGTTTAAAACGCAATTGTGCCCCTTAATTCTGTCTTAATTGCCTGCTAAATTCGGTCATATATTCCCTTTTACGCAGTCGTAAATTTATATAGTATTACGAGTTGTAAAGGAGATTCATAGTCTGTTGATAAATTCATTTATTTTTGAGACTTTTTAAGTAATCCTGCAAAGCATGTCGTATTCGTTGTAAAATAATAATAATATTATAGAGAGAAGCCTTCAACTTCATTCTTTTATTGGGTAAGTAAATAAAAATTACGTCATTTTTAATCATACACAATTAATCTAAAAATTCTCCAGTTTATCTCACTGCAAAGCGTCTAGATTTAATTATATCAAGCAGTGCATTTTTCCGCGGGTTTTTGTCATAAAACTGGGCCATCTCACGGTATCGACCTATCAATTTCAGTGTCGATGTGCACCCTACGCGAAATAAGTTAGGATTTTCGATTTCCGCAATGGTTATCTGGCGTCCGGCCAACTCTGGACCTGCTATATACTCCAGTACAATTCTGTGATGTACAAGTTTCTTTTACTAATCTATTTTCCATTTTCCTGCGGAGAAAACGCATTCGATTCGCGACAATTGTCAGAGAAATTTCTATTTACTATCGAATTTAATCATTTGTTCAATTTGAATCTGGGAATGAATCAAATGTACTTTAAACTTGATAATTTAATATTGACGGAACAACAAAATCATCATTAGTAATAGACTAAAAGAAAAATGTCTATTTCACTTCATGTTCACGTACATCAAATATGAATGTTTATTTATTGCAAATTCTGGTGAATTTACTATATGCTCAACGTGAATCGTTGTTCACGAATCGTAACACACAACAGTTATGTCCATAACAACACGTAGATAATATTTGTTCAGTAAATGGACATTGGGAAGGACGTAAATCGGTAAAAATCTCCCCGACAAAGTAAAGAGTATTTTTACGGTTCCGATAGATAGCAAAAATATGATGCTAAAAATTAATTTCCAACTAGATTAGGTAACGTAGGATAATCGACGTTTTTTGACCATATACATTTCGTCCTATATGCCCTTTCTCGAATATTGTAATTAGAAAAAAAAGTATTCGTTCATACAATCACTTCCTTGTTTGAACAAAATAGTTATTTTTCGCCAACTGTCAAAAAATATGATATTTTTGTATTGTTATGGATACGCAAATTTCGTGATTTTTTCACTAGTAAAAAAATGAAACATATTCTTTCACTACTGAAAAAATGAACATATTCTTTCACTAATGAGAAAATAAATTCTATCTTTGCACATCTAATTTAATATAATTCAGTTTAGTAATGCTACAAGGATAGAAACAAACAGGTATTTAACAAAAAAGAAATATGAATTTGTACACAAAACTACTTATTTTTGAATATAAAATTTAATTGTTGACAGTTCTTTATTTATCAAACAACAATTGCGCATACTTTTGGTGACAATACCCAGGTGACCGCAAATTAATTATAGTTTGTACTTTTTTCCTACATTTTACTTAATAAAACAATAATTATTGTTTGATCTATTATTTTTTGACATTGACATGAAAAAATATTGTTTGTATTACGTGTGCGAAGTGATTGTATTTTGTTGCGCTTTCGAATGAATTTGTTACCTCGACCTTACGGTCTCGGATAAAATTGACATTCTCACGCGCAACAAAAAAAACAATCACTTCGCACACTTAATACAAAAATAACTATAAGTATGCGCAATTGTTGTTTGATATATAAAGAACTGTCAACAATTAATTTTTATATTCAAAAATAAGTAGTTTTGTGTACAAATTCATATTTCTTTTTTGTTAAATACCTGTTTGCTTCTATCCTTGTAGCATCACTAAACTGATTTATATTAGATTAGGTACGCAAAATTGGAATTAAATGAACATATTTTTCTCGATGCTGCGCTTCGGCCGCAAACAACAGATTCGACCAAAAAAGAACTGTAGGCCGAGGTGCACACAACGTTTTTTAGGCGATCATCATGATATAATTCAAAACCACAAAATTTTATCTATTTATTTCTAAAACAATGCAATTGTAAATCTTAGTTGCCGTTGAAATTGTTCTATTTCATTGTCTTCTATCAAAGTGACATTTGTAAAAAATGCGTATCAATTTCTTGAATTGCATGAATTATTATGGTTGACGAAGGAATATAAAATGTATTTCGGCAAAAACTGTATCTTAAAGAGTTCATCAAGCAGCCCATATAGGTAAGTATGAAATGTTTATGAAGTAGTTTTTGACAGTTCAGTCCCAAAAAAGTAGTGTTTGACAGATGTGTACCAAAAAGTGAAACTTCACGGTCGCATATGTTTCTGGTATAGATTCACTTTTAATCACCCAAAATTTTTGCCCTAAACTTCTAAGAAATTAGTTGTATCATCGAAATGAATAGAACTTTTCCATGAGCCAGTTGAGTTTTTAGCGCATTTTTAGCGCATTTTTCCGAAAAAAGCGCTATTATATTCACTTTGGCTGGCTGGCTGGCTGGCTGGCTGGCTGGCTGGCTGGCTGGCTGGCGTGACGCTGAGATCTCAGCAACTATACTATTTACAGACTTGAAACTGGTACTAAATGAAAGCTGCTATTTCGTAGGTTTGCACAAATTGCTTTAATTCAAGCTCAGTGATTGTGGAAGATTAAATTATTCAATTACTTGTTTCAAGTGAAACAGTGCCAAACAATGACATTAGGGATATGGCAACTAAAATTTATTAAAGTAGATAAAAATTTAGTTACAACTTTCGCCGCGTGTGTCACTATTATTATTTACAGTTGTCAAATCTGTCAGGGATTAATTCAATGACTTGTTTGACGCGAATTTGAAGCTTATTAGAATGAATTATTATTATTGGATGAAAATTTGTTTACTTTTGGTGTATTTTTCTTATATAGCTTTGATAAAGATCAAATTATCATTTTAAGGTACAGCACTTGACCTCCCGTCAGTCAATAACTAAACAATGAAGATTAAAAGGTATTTTTGAGTTTGTACATGCATAAATTATGTACCTATCAAATAGTCAACTTGAAACTAGTACTAAATGGAAGCTGCTGTTTCGTAAGTTTGCCCAAATTGCTTTATTCAAACTCAGTAATTGTGAGAGATGGTAATTTGCGAAATCTCTGAAGTAACAAGCATTCATGAGCTGTCAAAAATGCGCTTTCATCATCTAGATGATTCTTCCATTTTTTGGAAAAAAGCGCTATTATATTCACTTTGGCTGTCTGGCTGGCTGGCTGGCTGGCGTGACGCTGAGTTCTCAGCAACTATACTATTTACAGACTTGAAACTGGTACTAAATAAAAGCTGCTGCTTCGTAGGTTTGCACAAATTGCGTTAATTCAAGTTCAGTGATTGTGGAAGATTAAATTATTCAATTACTTTTTTCAAGTGAAACAATGCCCATAGATATATATGACATTAGGGATATGGCAACTAAAGTTTATCCAAGAAGATAAAAATTTAGTTACAACTTCAGCCGTGGGTGTCACTATTATTATGTACAGTTGTAAAATCTGTCCGGGATTCATTCAATGACTTGTTTGACGCGAATTTGAAGCTTATTAGAATGAATTATTATTAATGGTTGAAGATTTGTTTACTTTTGGTGTATTCAATCATATAGCTTTGATAAAGATCAAATTATCATTTTAAGGTACAGCATTTGACCTCCCGTCAGTCAATAACCAAACAATGAAGATTAAAAGGTATTTTTGAGTTTGTACATGCATAAATTATGTATCTGTCAAATAGTCAACTTGAAACTAGTACTAAATGGAAGCTACTGTTTCGTAAATTTTCCCAAACTGCTTGATTTCAAGCTCAGTAATTGTGAGAGATGGTGATTTGCGAAATCTCTGAAGTAACAAGCATTCATGAGCTGTCAAAAATGCGCTTTCATCATCTAGATGATTCTTCCATTTTTTGTCTACGGGTCTGTCCTCTAACAGTCCAATGTTCAATCTGTAATTGATTTTACCCATATCCATCCATTTTGAGGCCGTACTGAATTGTTGTGATCATGAGAGTTTGTTTGGGATCAGTTTACAAGTATTTTTTTGCAGCTAGACTCTTTAACGGTCTTGTGGTACCAAATAATATGTTCTTTATCCAGAATTCCATCGATTTCGCTGTCCTAACTTTAGAGAATTATGCTAAAGATCTTTTTGTTGGCCAACATTGGCCTCTCACTTATTACTTTATCTATAAACAGATCAATGTCGATGTATGATAACATTATTGTAAATGATGCATCGTCGTCATGATAAAGACCTTTTTTGGACCAATTGTGGACAATTTTCTTCCAGTTTGATTTTTTGATAATCCATGATATTGGATGATATATTTTTGGAGAATTTAATGAAGCTTATGCAACTTTGCGACGTAAGGGACTCTTTAGTAGACCAACCATAGACTTTTTCGCGTAGCTCCTGCTTTGAAAAAACTAGCTTCGATAAATGACAATGTAATTGTTATTGTTTTACTTTTTATACATCAATTTTGCTGTCATAGATTAGTACATCATTTTAATGATAGATGACTTCTTTGAGCCAATCATAAGAAAGTTATAGTGAATTTCAAGTTCCTAAATTTCTTCTATTTGAACGATTTCTGTTCAGCTTGATTTCTAAACGATTTTATAATAAGAACAAAGGCTTTCACGGGAAGTCTTGGCCATGGTCGATAGGATCTTGAAACAGAATCAGACGTTTCATTGACTTCTGCGGTTGATATTGTTACAATTATGAAATATTTGTGGTAATTAGATCACATAATCATTTATTTGAATTCGCTGTAACTGTAATCCTAGTTAGTATTGACAAGGTCGATGTTCAATTGTCGGACATGATTGACAGGCTATGGTCACTAGATGTTCGGTGGTTGCCAGGCAACAACTGTTAGACAATTGAATGTTGGCCCATTGTCGGCTTAGGTATAAAAGAACGTGAGCTAGGAGAAGAAGTCAGCCATTCAGTGATTCAGTACGAGTAACTGTGCGCGATATTGTGAACATACGAGTTTGTAAAGTGAAGATTTACACTGTAACCTGTGTTAATAAATTATTCTAAATAAAATTTGTGACAATATCCTCTGTGGTTGGTAGTCAGAGATTATATCTCGAAATATTGGCAAATACTGAAGGGAAATTGGGCTATGCACTGATATTTTTACTAGAGGAGGTGTAGCTGTACGATCTGTTTGCTTCTGGAAGGCTTGCTGCTGAGATAGGTTTCTAAGAGTCTTTGGCAAGTGCTGAATGCTTGTATATTAATATGACTTCTCTGTGCAGGCATGGAAAGTACTAGTAGAGGATCGAAAGTACTGCTGTATCGTCATAATTGATGATGTAGCCCAATTTTTTTAATGCATGCTGTGCGACTGCTAGCTTTCCGGTTTATAGTAGGTGGTAGCTCCTCTTATTTTCTTTGATTCTTGTTTTAATGCTGCGCTCAGTTGTACCAATGTCGACACTACCAAAGTAACAGGGCATCCTGTAGACTTCAGCTGATGTGAATAGGTCCCTGGGATCTTTGGCTGATTTGACCAGATATTGCAGCAGTGGTGTGGGTTTTAAAATAGGTTTGACGTTGTGACGTTTGAGAATCCGCCCGATCTCATCAGATTCTTTCTTGGTGAAGGTTCAGTTTTTGTAGCTTTTGTAGGTGTTGAAGCTCGTAAACTCGATAAGCGCGATGAGCTAAGGTTTTAAGTACAGCCTGTTTTTGAGTGGTGATTCAAGCTTTTATTAAGGTTTAGGCCTGTGTGTGTCGGTTTCCGATGCTTCTTACGTCTAAAAGCGTCGTCAGACGTCTTAATGACGAGAACATCAATTGTTTTTTTTTCTCCAAGATGAATTGGATCTTGGGGTGCATGACGTTGATGTGTTGTAGAAAGGTTGCGATGGCGTTTTCACTATGGCTCAAAATCTCAAAAATGTCATCGACGTAGCGGAGCCAGCATTTGAAATATAGTGGCGCGGTGACAACTATTAAACTAAGAGTGCTTCTTATTGAACACCATTGGTTTTCTCATAGAATGTGTCACCTTATTGAAAGTATGTAGTCGTAAGCGACGTGACGTCATCAGTGAAATTACTCTCGGTGAGTGTCATAGTTTTCTTGATGAGTACTACAGTGAAAAGCAAAACCACGTCGAACCTCACGAGTATGTCTTCAGGTTGTAGATTGACTGTTCTCAGTTCTGTTATGAAATGAATGAAATCCTTAATTTAGGAATCACCGCTGCCTATGTGCAGTTGCAATAGTTTCGTCAAATATTTCTCGATGTTATAAGTGAGAGAACTAATGACGCTGACTATTGGGCTTAGCGGCACGTTCGGCTTGTGGAATTTTGATGAACTGTAGAGCCAAGGCGACAGTACTTCACTCTGCATCAGTGGGTGAATATCTTCAGTTGATAAAGAAGAATCTTTTATGAGCTTCTTGGTTGTAGGGTCACGTTCGAGAATCTTGTATGTCGCTTGATCTAGGAGGTCTAACATCTTCTGTTTGTAGTCTCTAGTATTGAAAACTGCACTAGCATTTCCCTAAATAGGTAGTATTGAGAACTCCACTAGTGTTTCCCTTGTCTCATAATAGGAGGTAGTATGTTTTTGAAATAGTTCCATTCCTTATTCAATCGATTCGACTGCCTTAACTTTAGAAACTTGGCTGTTGTATTTTCATGATTAATAGGATATATTTGTAGGTCAAGCTTGGACTTTTTCAAGCAGCCCTGTCTTCAAAAAGTCCACTTATATCAATTTTGCAGTCATAGCTTTATAGGCATAGATTGGTGCATCATTAATGATGGACCGTTTTTTTTTGCCAGTCGTAAAAGATTCTCTTGTAATTTGATTTCTGATAGATCTAATGATAGTAGATCTTATTTTAATTAGATCTCTAATTTAGCACCCTCACCCTCAGAGAAGCTCCGATTAGAATGATGATGATGCAGCTGTAATTGTTCAATCCTCAAACAATAACTTTTGCTGTCCTAATATCAGAGATGTGAACTGATGGATCGTTATGGTGATAAAGAATATTTGTGGTCCAATCGTTAACGATTTCTTTGCATTTCAATTTTCAAATGATTCTATAATAGAAAACAATTTGTTTTTGAAATGGTTTCACTCATAGTTGAATTTTTTGCGATCACAACTTGAAAGAAGTGCATTGTAACAAGTAATAAGATATTTTTGTAGCCAACCGTCGAACTTTTTCTTGCAGCTTCGTTCTCGAACAGTCCAATATCGATTATTGATAATTGTTAGCTATTTACTTAAAGACGTTTTTAAGATACCGACGAGTAATATGCTCGTCACCTCGATTTCTATTATTTTTGCAGCTACTAGTTCAAAGCAGTGAGCGGACGAAACCTTGAGATGGATAGGATTTTTAATGGGCCAATCGTGATCTTTCATTTCCAATTTTGATTATAAACAGATCAATATCGTTATTTAATAATGCACTTGTAAATGTTCCAGCCTTAAAGAAATAAATTTTACGGCCATAACTTCAGAGGAGTGAACTAACACATCGTCATGATAAAAGTCTTTTCTTGAGCCAAACGTGAATTTCTTTCTCACAGTCCAATATCGATGAATCATAAAAGACCTGTTATTGTCCATTCCTGTGAATAATACACTCCTAACCTATATCAATTCGCGGTTTTAACTGCAGAGGAGTGGACTGGTACATCATTGCCATAAGAGATAATAATTTTGGGTCAATCATGCTGGATTTTCTTGTAGTTTGATATTTCAACGATTCTATAGTAGTACATAACGCATTTTCTGAGTAATTTCAGTCTTAGTACAAAGAATTTCACAGCCAAAATTGTAAAGAAGTGATTTGGGGCATTATCTCGATATACAAAATCTTTTTTGGGCCAATCAAATGCTTCTTTTTGCAGCTTTATTTCCAAACAAGTTCCTATCAATAAGTAATAATGTATCTGTAATTTTTCCACCCTTTATCCATCTATTTCCCGATTATACCTCCAATCCAGAGTTATGAAGTGGGCATCATTGTGGTGCCGCATTGTGCACATTTTTTGAGCCAATCGTGAACCATATTTCTGCAATCTTTGGGATTATTTTTAATTCAACCAATTTAATAGCTTTAATGGCAGAGAAGTGAGCTGCTGCATCATTATGATAAATAGGACTCTTCTTTGGTCAACCATCGAGGTTTTTATTGCTGTTATTTTTTCATATAATCAAATAATGGTTGATAATATATTCTTGTGAAAGTAACACCCTATTTCGGATTGTACTTGGTTTCTAGGCATTTCAGGCTTAATCTTTAGTGCAACATTCTTGAAAACTCATTTAGATAATTGCCAAACATCAAAACAAATATGAAACATACATTTTTCTCTCCTTCATATCAATATACTCCCCAATACTCCACTTTTATGTAGTGTGGTGGTAGATCAAGCAAAAACCTAGCAATTTCTTTCTCTCTCTCGTTTTTATTCCAATAGATTCGAAATATTGGCCAATACTGTTTTATACAGTTGAATGGAGTTGTGAATACTTCAATCGCCTGTACAAGTGCTCTCTTAAAAACTATTTGAAAGCTTGATCACAATAACCTATCCAGGGAGTTGAAAAATGAACATAGAACATTTCACCCGCTTTGATTCAAAATTAAACGCTCAGGAATCGAGGGAAAATGCATCCAGGAAAGAATTGAAAGAACTGCATTATGTAATTGAATTCTACTAGGTTGCAACTTTGAACAAATGTCATTTACATCTTTTTTTGATGCAATTCATCGTAAATTCAACTGAATTTCACTTCAAATTTTTCATTATCCTCTGGGGAATTTGGTATTTAATGACAATATTAAACTTTAATTGTGTCACAAAATTTCTATACAAACTCTATTTTCAATACAACAATTGTTAATAAACCAACAAATTCCATTTGTTCCCGAATCTCGATTAAACTTCGTTCCATTCATAATAAAACCGTATTAATTCAGTGAAATGGGCGTTGAAAAGTGCTGTAATCTTTCCCAAATTTGTTTTATATTCCATCTGATATCAACTATCGAGTTTGGCGTGATGAAAAAAGTTCTCTCGTTTGTTTGTTTTCGAATCGATCATCTCGAAAACGACCGCCATGTTTTAAACTGATATTCTATATTAGAAAAGCTCCCACTTTAAAGTTTTAATCACGTAGATCTTCTACAATTTCTGGGAGGATTCCATGCTTTGTTAAGCTGGAAATCGGAGAATAATCCCCTCGAAATGTGGGGAGTTTCGCTGAATATTCGGGGATTATCTCAGCGTGTTAATTCTACAGTGTTGTGACTTACACGTGACGAATTTGTTGGATTCATATAGGTACGTGAATTAATACATCAAAATCAATTACAAAAGTTCTAAATACAAGACTTCACTGCTTATTTAATTAAAGATCGAACTATAAAGTTAGTAAATAGCCTGAAGAAATATTTAACTCCTAAACAACACAGAAGAAAATTGAGCCCTCGTCCTGTTATTCCCAATTCCCAACCAAAAACAAGCTGTCAAAACCACATTTTCATTAATTATTACCTTCAGCTCTAATATCCCAAAAATATCGATGAGTTCCACACAACTTAAAGTGCGAAAAAATTATTTACCTTCGATACATTGTTTCCGACAAAATCCACAACAAAAAAATACGTTCTATCAATTCTATTTGTCTAACTTGTCCTAAAAATCACAACAAAACTGTACTTCTCCGCTAACCTATTTTACGTAGTCATGTATGAAATTTATCATCATTTTTGCAAAACAAAGGCGAAAATATCGCGGTTGTTTGGTCACAGCAACATAGATAGATCGGCTGGACAGTTGGTAATAATGAATGACTGACAATGTGGAACATTACAGGATTACAACGCTGTAACGCTCGAACTGATGTTAAAAATCTCGCGGCGTTCAATACACCGATTTCATCCAGGGAAATTAGCACCAAATAGTGAATAATTTAACCTAATTTCGTGCGGAGGATTTAGACACTAGCCTGACAGATGAAAATTAGAAAAAAACGTAATTTATTGCGTCTCTCAATTACCTGAAATCGCTTCAATGCTAATAATTGGTACAGGTGTAACATTTCTTCGATTTGATTACTCTTATTGTAGTCCGTAACTATGAAATACAGAGGCGGTGTATCTAAAACTATATGATTTAATACAAATCTCTTCATATACACTTTAATAGTGAGCGCATTTCGAAAATTTCTTCAATTTTGGAAATCGAAAACAAGCTGACAGATTATGAGTTAGATATGAAGTCAATTTTGAACATATTCTGCAGAAACACCCCTTGAATTTAACAAAAAATATGTTGATAGTAATGCATTCTAATGAAGCGCATTGAGTATAAAATAGTTGTTAAATAGGGAATATGCATGAAATTTAAATTTGGTTCAAATATTTTTTTTTTCCGAATTTATATTTATACTAAACCATCATTTTGGTATTGAGTATATTCTTAATTACTCAAAATTAATAAATAAAAATGCAAATTAAGCGCGGGAAATTCAAAGTTCCAAAACGCAACACCATTGGTTATAACGAAATGTGACGTCAGATACTACTAATACTGCTTACATTTGTATGGCATTGCAGGCTTTTGATCAGAAAACATAGTAATAACGTGTGTGTTGTAAATTCATTTATTGTTTAAGTGTAATTTTAGCATCCTAGTGAGATTATAAATCATTTAAGACAGTGGTTTTGTAAAAGCACAATCGGTTAATCTGTCATGGATAGATCTATTCATGATGTAGTCTTATTTTCTTTTGATAAATAAACAAAATATTCTTCATCCAGAAACCATTTTATTGTGAGAAATTAATTTAAATGAATATAAAAATATTTCAACTTGAAAAACAAAACAATTATAGATATATATATATATATATATATATATATATATATATATATATATATATATATATATATATATATATATATATATATATATATATATATATATATATATATATATATATATATATATATATATATATATATATATATTGACATTTTTATTCGTCGCCTCCTATTTAGTATTTATGCTTCTGAGTTGAAATCATTTTCTTCAACACTTTTTCCTTCCGCACCACACCTATTGCAAAACACAGATCTTGGAAACATTGAGGTCCAAGAGGCTTCGTGAAGATATCCGCTACTTGCTCCTTTCCTTCGATGTGCTGAACATCAAAACTTCCCTTGAGATAACATTCTCTCACGAAGTAGTATCGGATTTCAATATGCTTAGACCGTTTATGGAATTCTGGATTTTTCGTTAGCTTGATCGCACTTGCGTTATCCACGAATAGAATGAGTTTGTTAAGACGAACACCAAGCTCTTCCATCTATCGACAATTCCAGATCAATTGCTTTGTTCCTTCACTAGCAGCAACGAATTCTGCTTCAGTCGTAGACAAAGCCACCGACTTTTGTAGCATGCTTGCCCAGGCAATCGCCGCACCACTGTACTTGACAAGAACGCCACTAGTTGATCTTCTCGTAATCTCATCGCCACCGTAGTCAGCATCGGAATAGGCCACTAGATCTGTTTTCTCAGTCGCTACTGCGTTACCGGCGAATCGCAAACCATAGTCTTCAGTTCCTCGAAGATATTTTAAAATTCGCTTGACTTGCAGCCAATCCTTTTCCGTGGGATTTTCAACTGCTCTTGCAGCCTTGGAAACAGCAAAAGCTATATCTGGTCGAGTTGCAATGCATAGATACATGAGAGTTCCCACAGCTTCTCGATAAGGTACTTGCTCTTTCAACTTCTCCATAGTTCCACCACCGTTGTGCTCGCAAGGCGTTTTCACAGGATTGGCAGACGCCATGTTGAAGCGCTGTAAGACTTTACGAATGTATGCTCGTTGACACACAAAAATATTGGCATCTTCCTTATGGATTTCCATACCAAGGTAAGTGTCCAGGTCACCGACCGTGCATTTAAACGTCGCACGTAAGTCTACGAAAAAACTATTTACTTCCTCCTGATCTGAAGCAGCCATCAATCCATCATCCACGTATATAGCCACTATGAGCTTCTTGCCGTCACGGTGACGAACAAATAAACATGGATCCTTGATGGATCCGTCAGCACGAAATCATATACGACCCATCGGAAACTTTTAGTAGCCACTGTTCAAACTCCATTGTACATTTTGATACATATTGATGGTCCGAAATCTCCTAATCATGTACCATTCATGAAATCAAATCATTTGAAATCTGATTATAAAACTGTAATGGTGCATTATCAACTTAAGCAATCGTACATGTTTCTAAGGGCGCATTTTTTGTAATATAATTATGAAATTTGTTTAAAACTTTGTCCACTAGATATAAGTCCCATCACATAAAAAAATCCACACTTAATTAAAGCTTTATAATTACAAAATACAGATGCTGAAACATTCTTAATGTTGCCGTCAGCAGACTCCATTTTTCATTTATAAGCGTACCAATAACTGAAAGTCTCATTTTCTGTTGAAATTTTTGTGGTTAAAGCATCTGAAGCTGTCTGAAGTCTGATTAAGAAACTTAAATATGTTCGTGCATCATTAACTCAATTATGCATCTTACAAAGCCCGTTTCTTGTGAGATAATCATGAAATTAAACCGAAATTATGTACAATACACCATGACACGTTGATCTCATCAATAATAATAATTAAAACACCGTAATCACCAAAAACACTGCTGAAGCAGCCTTGATAAATCTTTAAGCAGGAAATCATTTTGGTTCATCGGAAACTTTTGGTTGCCACTGTTATGACTTCATTTTACATTTTTATACATACTGATAGCTTAAAATTTCGTGTCCGATTACTCTTCTTGCCATTTATTCATCTGATTCAGCCAGAAAATTGAAATAAATTAGTACATCATTAGTTCAATTACGCATCTTTTTCGGACGCATTTCTTATGACATAATTATAAAATACGACCAAAATTCTTTACAGCATACTAGCACATGTAAGTCTTATTACCATTTAGTAATTTGCACCCAATTATAGTACTGTAATTACAGGAAACAGATACTGAAACTTTCTTGATAGATTTGTTGACAGAAAGCCACAATTCGGATCTCATTTTATTTTTTTATACATACTAATAACCAAAAAATTTATCAACAGCAACTATTCTTGCAATTTAGAAACCTGAATTTGTCAGAAGTCTGTTTAGAAAACTGAAATCAGTTTCGAAAGCAACGCTTATTAGACCGTCAGATAGTCGTAGATTTGAGTGCCCCATTTTGTTTTCTCTGCCTTCAAGAGTTTTGATAAGTATGTATATTTAGAGTATAATAATGCTAAAATTAAAGCTGGACCGTGTGGCTAACATAATAATAATTAATTTTAAATTTTCATGAGAAATCCTGTTTTGATCCAATTTTCTCGTTTCTGCCATGCTTACGAAATGAAATTTAGGGAAAAAAGAGTCAGCGAAAAACGATAGGCAGAAGTGATCCACTTGGCCAAGGGTTTGGAATGAGGGCTCGATTATGCAAAAAAATATGTAAATTTTTCACGTTTTTCTCGTTTCTGCCATTTGGCCGTATGAAAGTTGATATCATAAGTATCTCGTAAAAACGAATGGCATAAGTTTTTCGAATGGCCAAGTCAAGATATGCACGAAAACATTCAGACTTTCGCAAGATGTTTCTGTACATATCTTGACTTGGCCATTCGAAAAACTTATGCCATTCGTTTTTACGAGATACTTATGATATCAACTTTCATATGGCCAAACGGCAGAAACGAGAAAAACGTGAAAAATTTATATATTTTTTTGCATAATCGAGCCCTCATTCCAAACCCTTGGCCAAGTGGATCACTTCTGCCTAACGTTTTTCGCTGACTCTTTCTTCCCTAAATTTCATTTCGTAAGCATGGCAGAAACGAGAAAATTGGATCAAAACAGGATTTTTCATGAAAATTTAAAATTAATTATTATTATGTTAGCCACACGGTCCAGCTTTAATTTTGGCATTATTATACTCTAAATATACATACTTATCAAAACTCTTGAAGGCAGAGAAAACAAAATGGGGTACTCAAATCTTCGACTATCTGACGGTCTATATGCAAAGGGCTTTTTAATCATTGCGTTTCAATTCAAAGAATTATAGCGGGACGCTTAAGCGTCAAAATCCATTTTTGAGGTGAATTACTTCTCTTTTGCTTCATAGATTTTCATTGCTTTCATTTCTTCTTCTATTTCTTCCGGAGTCTTCCTCTGTTTCTCATTATGTGGCCGTACCATTCCAGTCTTATCACTTTTATGTATTTGGCTATATTCTCACCTTCCAGAGTTTCTTCTATTTCTGTGTTTGTTTTCAATATTCTTTCTCCATCTTCCATCTATCGTTACGTTAGGTCCGAGTATGGTTCTCATTACTTTTTTTTCGAATTTTTAGATCTTCTTTTCCTTTTTCATTTATTGGTATTGTTTCCATGACGTATGTGAGTACTGGTTCTATAAGTGTCTTGTAAATATGTATCTTCGTTTTCTTGCTTAATTTTGTACTTTATAGTAGAGTTCTGTTTCTCCCGTAGACTTGATTTCCTTTTTGAACTCGCTCTGCTATTCTTTCTTTGTCGTTCTTTCCTATTGATGCTCCTAGGTAGTTAAATGCAGATACGGATTCAAATTTGTCTGTATTTGTTATTAAGTGTGTGCTTGTGTTTCTTTCATTTGTTAAAATTATTTACTTCGTTCTGTTTTCATTTATTTCGAGTCCTGTTTTCCTTGCTGCTCTATCTATCTCCTCTATAGATTCAATTGATAGTTTTCTTTTGAGTTTGATGCTATCATTACATCATCTGCGTACACTATTAGTTGCACTTGGTTTGTCTTAATGTTCTTGTTTCTGAGTTTTGCATGACTCACTATCCATTCTATAACTAAATTGAATAGTGTAGGTGTTTACTTCCCAATTTATTTCATATTTTTTACATAGTTATTTAGCTATATGTATCGCGCTAATTGTCGATCTTTCTAGTCTGAATCCATTATGATAGTCGCCTATTATTTTTTTGGCCTGGTATTTGAGTTTTGCATTCACTAGGTTTGCAAAAATTTTATAAGTGATGTTTAATAAAGTCTATAACTTTATTAAACATCACTTATAATTCTTGCACTATTCTTTGTCCCTTTTACTTACTTGTACTAAGTACAAGGAAATATAGTGAAACCGACAAATTACACCTATCGGGATTTTGATGGAAATATCCGTTTTGAGCATCCCTGAATCCATTTTGACTATTTTTGGCTTGATGTCGGTACGTATGTTCGTTCGTGCGTACGTGCGTGCGTAACTCGCAAATCCCAAAACTGGTTGAACGTATGTTGAAATTTTGTATTTAAGACTGATATAGGTTCTAGATCGCATTATGGTTCCAATCGTCTGTACCGGAAGTGCACTTTACTTGAAACTTTTTTCGAATTTTTCTAATAAATCCAGAATGATCAACCGTAGGATGTTGAAATTCAGTATTTAAACTTGATGTTGTATTTGAATGGTTATCTGCTATTTTTGTAAGAATCGGTCAGGTCAGAAGTGCACTTTACTTGAAACTTTTTTTTTAGTTTTCCGCATAAATTCAGAATGATCAGCCATAAAATCCTGGAATTTAGCATTTGAAATTGCTGTAGCATCTCAATGGTCATCTTCTATTTTTGTAATAATCGGCTGAGCCGGAAGTGCACTTTATATAACAGACTTTTTGAATTTGCCGCATAAATTCTAAACAATCAGTCGTAGAATATTTAAATTCTGTATTAGGCACTTTTATATTATCTAGTTGTACACCCAGCATATTATGATTGCTATCGCCTAAACCAGAAGAGCACTTTATTCAAAACATTTTTTGAATTTTTCGCATAAATCCAAAACGATTGAACATAGATTGTTAGAATTCAGTTTTTAGGACAATTATACCGTCTAGATGCTCATATCCTATTTTTATCGAGATCCACCGAGCCGGAAGTGCACTTTTCTGGAGAGTATTTTGGAATTTTTCGCATAAATTCGAAAGGATCAGGTGTAGAATATTGAAATTTGTTATTTCAGTCTGCTGTAGCATCTGAATGATTGCCTACTATTTTTACAATAATAGACTGAACCGGAAGTGCACTTCAGTAGGAATTTATTTTTTAATTTTGCGCATAAAATCAGATCTATTGATAGTCGTAGAATTTTGGAAATCAGTATTTAGGAATGTTGTAGTATAAGAATAGTGGCCTACTGTTTCCATAGCAACCGACTTGGCTGAAAGCGTATTTTACTTGACAGATTCTTGAAATCTCTTGGGTAAATCCAAAACGATTAACTGTGGAACGATCAGATTTTGTGATCAAATACACTAGTTTACAAAATTCAACTATTTATCTGTTGCTGTGAATTTTATGGTTCATAATGTTCACTTATGACTTGTTTTTGTCAAAGATGACTTAAAATTTTTTGTACAGCTCTAGTTCTTTTGTTTTTGATTTTATCATTCCTGCGTATTTATTCGTCGAAACGTGCTTATTTCACTGTGTTAAGATTGATATCTGGAGTTTTTGTGACATGAATAGTTCAAGGAGACGTTGTTTGAACAATCCAAATCATTTTTGCTACATATGAAGAGAATATGTGTTCAAGGATTGTAGAAAAGTTCATCAGAGTTGGTTGAAAACACCTATTTTCTGTATTTTGGAATGCTCCTTGATAAAAATGACAAATCTTAGGCTCCTGATTGTGTTTGCAAATCTTGTGCTGAATATCCAAGATTATGGAAAAATGGTAAAAGGAGTGCTTTCAAATTTGGAACACCAACCATTTGGCGAGATCCCTGAAATCATCTCGATGACTTTTATTTTGTAGTGTAAATACAAACAGCATAAACGCTAAAAATCGAGCTAAATTGCAATATCCAAGTTACAAAATTATTCTACCACCATTGCATATAAAACTGCGCATCATAAATCAGTTTGTTAAATCACTAGATAGAGACAAGGACTGCTTTTCTTACGTTTGCAAAAAATTTTCTCGGCTCACTATTGAAAAGATTAGAGCAGGTATTTTTGATGGCCCTCAAATAAGACAACTTGCGAAAAATACCTTATTCAAAAATTCTTTGACTGAGCTTGAATTAAGAGCTTTGACAGCTCTTGACTCTTTGATGCAGAACTTTCTCGGAAATACGAAATCAGAAAATTATATTGAACTTGTTGAAGGCCTATTTTTACAATTAAAAAATATCGGGTGCAATATGAACATAGGAATCCACTTTCTCCATAGTCACCTGGACAGGTTTTCGGAAAATTCAGGAGATATGAGCTAGGAGCAAGGAAAGCGTAAGCATCAGGATATACACGTGATGGAAGAACGTTATCAAGGTTTGTGGGATGATGTCTGACTATTGCTGGTTTCTGATACGCTATTTTCCTAAATTTACACATAAGAGAAGAGCTCTGAAGCAAAGTTTTTCAGAAGTCAATGATTAATTTAATATTTAATGCATTTTTCCATGTGAATACCTGTTTTTTTCTGTTTTAAACGTACATAGCTAAAACTCAAAAACTAGAGTTGATAAAAAAATTCTGCTTACATATTTAAAATAGGGACAACATATTCACTCAGCAACAGCTAAAATTTTTCCGGAAACAGTGCTATATATATCCAATGATATATATGATCAAACACAAAATTACATCGTATTATATATATATATATATAGATATATATATATATATATATATATATATATATATATATATATATATATATATATATATATATATATATATATATATATATATCCAATGATGTACAAGTAAATCAAGTGATGTTCACGTCAGATTTTTTGTAGATAGGGATAATAACTCACTGCTGAATCCAAATATCTGTTATTAGATACTATATTTGATGGTGTAGTTCATTTCCTCCATGTTTAATCAATTCTGCTACAATTTTGTCCTCTCCAGATGCCTTTCCGTTACTGAATCTTTTTATTTCTATTTTCACGTCCTTTCCAGATGGAGGATCGAAATCATCTATATCGTTTGGTTTTCTTTTTGTTTGTGAATATTCTCTGTGGTCTAACTTGTTTTCGCCCCCTTTCGGATGGTTGTTCGTTTCAATTTGGTCTGTTTTCAATATTTTTCTGTAATAATCCACCCATATTTTCTCAATTTGTTAAGGATCGTATTCCGTCTTGTCATTGGCATTTCAAACTCTTCTCAAAATAACTTTTGATTTATTAGTTCCTGCTTCAATCTAGCTGTAAATCTGTTTTAGATTTTCATTTTGTTTGTTTCTCCCTTTTTCTTCTAGCTTTTAGTTGATCTATTATTTTTTTTATTGTTGTAGATTGCGTTTGCTCTGTTACTTGCTACTGAGTATTCATTCTTTGATTGTTCTGTTTTTGTGGTTAGCCGTCTTAATCTCGCCGCGTTCTTGTTTTCTCCTGCTAAATCGCAGTTCTAATCAAACATTCTTTGTTGCTGTTTTCCTAAGATTTCGTTACTTGTATGTGTTATATGTTTTTTTATTATCTTCCATTTCTCTTCGATACTGTTTGGCTCGGTAATTTGTTTTTGTAGTTTTTCTGTTAGTCGTTCCTCGGATATCTTTTGTATTTCTGTATCTTCTAGTAGGCCTGTATTCCAATTTTCTTTTTTCTTCTTGAGTTATGTAATATTTTTTAGTATTGAAGTGTTCTATTCTTGCTACCACTAGGTAATGGTCAGTGTCCGTATTTGCTCCTCTGAATGATCTTGTATCGACTGTTTTTTTGCTGATTTCTTTATCTGACATTATATGAACTATTTGGTTTTCTGTTGTTTCTTCTGGATGTCCGTAAGTCACTTTCGAATTTTGTTGTGAGGCATATCAAGCCTAGGATTTCAGCTAGCTCGCATAATCTACGTCCATTATCGTTAATTTTATCGTGTATTGTTTCTTTGTTATTCCCTATAATTCTTTTTAGATATTGTTCCTTTCCTAGTTGCGCATTCGCATCTCCGAGTAATATCAGGGAGTCTTCTGTTTTTTTTATTTCTTCGTATACTTCGTGTAGTTTTTCGTAGAAATTATCTTCTTTCTCTGCTTTGGTTGTTTCGGTTGGAGCATAGATATTTACCAGGGTTAGGTTACATTCGTCCACTTTTGGGTTGAATTTGATTATTTTGGTAGCAAAAGTTCTGACCCTATTTATACATACATACTAATAGCACAAAATACTATCAACAGATACTATTCTTGCAATTTATAAATCTGAATTGGTCAGAAGTTTGTTTAGAAAACTGAATTCAGTTTTGAGCGCAACGCTTATGCAAAGGGCTTACCGATCCCTTAATGATCAACAGGTACTTAAAATTAACCCTACAAGATGGCTGGACATACAGCTTTACTAGCAATGACATTTTTCCGATAATTTCAGTATAACAGTCATTTTTTCTGTGAGTAATAAACAACTGGAGCTGAAAGCGTCATTCCTGTTTTTAAGCTGCTTTTTTCTCTGATGGAAAATTTTTGGGTCAACATAAATATTTGTTTTCCTCAAAATACTACCTATAGATATTTAATGACAATTTTGAATGATATTTGTTGAAAAATACTCATGTTTCATCGGAATTCATAATTATATATCCTTAATTTCTGATCGATTCCATGAAAGCCAACAAAGTTGCATTCAAATTCAAATTGATATCAGCAGGATTTTCACCCGTAGATACAGTCTCAACTATTAAGATTCAGAATGCAGCCATTTCCTATTTCCTGCTCCTTCAACTACAAAAAGAACTATAATTTCAACTACTTTGTTCCTTCAACACCCCTAAACCTAATTTTACTCATAATATCATCGTTCTCACCACTAGAATAATTTATTTTAATAGTACAATGATTATAACGATCATTTGAGGCAATTTAAACCCTTAAAGACCCATAAACATATTTAATGGAATCTTAACTACTAGGGACCATTATAATAACAGTATTTATTCAAGACAATACCACAGTATCTTGAGAACTGAGTTTATATAGAAAATATGATCTTAAGAGGGTAGTTTGTGTGTGATTTGCATTTGTGAACATTTGAATGATTATGCAATTGTTGTGATAACAACTGAATTAATCTATTAAATAATTGGGAACTCTTTTTATTTGATTATGAGTGAAATCAACCTTTTTTGATTGGAAACAAAGGAATCGGCTATTATTGGAACACAAATACGTGGAACCATTGTAATATGATCATTTATAATAAAGCTGATAACTGATACAGCCTGACAGCTACAAAGAACAGCAAAACATGAAGATCAATACGGAATTATGACGATGTTCTAGCTAATGTTATTCACAGCCAGCTAAATTAGTTTGTTATTAAATCAGGGAGTGAAATATTCCAATTTCGGATACATTAATTTTCATATACTGACTTCTTACTATCATGTGGGATATATTGTAGTTAACAGGGAAGCTTTAACGAATCTTGACTCACTTCAATTTCATTGCTGATAAATCCTGCAAGTTTAATTTTATAATAACAAAAATTTGTCTGTATTTTTAGAAGAGTATAGCTATTATAAGGATACTCATAAATTATAATTATCTGTTTTATTTTTTGGTTATAAAGCTGATAAAATCGACTATACAATTTTCTGGATGAGTCCCATTTAACGGATGATTAATCGATCGTTCAAACAATATGTCTTGAAAAGATTGTTCATATTTTGAAAAATATAGCTGTTACATATATAATATTTCTGATTTTAGAATTGCAAGGCTGAAAATATTACAATTTTTCAACCTATTTAAATTCAATAAATAATAAGATCTGCAATTTCTACAACATTAAAACAAAGATTACATGAGACTCTTGGGACAACTTTTAGAATGTGAAAATAAAAATTTGTCCAACTTTCCAGCTTATTATCTCTCATTCCGAGGTGAAACTTGACTGGGCTATTAAATATTTGACGATTCCATGAGTATAACAATTTTCGGCCCACTTTCATCGAACAGTAATAAAATTTGTAATTTTAGAAATACTTCAACAAAAATTGATACATATCATGAGTAAGACATGAAAATTATAAATTATTTCATAGATTTTGACCAATTGTTTTAGCTCAGGGGCTGTTGATTTGAAGATACAAACCAGTTTTCTGAATATTATAATATTTTGGCACACTTCCATTGCAACAGATGATAAAATCTGTAATTCTCAAAATATTGCACTAATTTTCAAGCCTACTACGCTACTAGGAATAAAACCTAATTATTACATCTTACTTTATTTATTTCGATTATCTAGTCTAGTTCAGAAACTGTGGGTACGAAAATATGTACAGGTTTCTAAATATTACAGTATTTTGGTTCACTTCCGTTCAACAAATGATAAAATCTGTAATGTTTACAATATCACAACAAAAATTACCCCGTATCCTAAGCAGAGCATGGTCATTTAGATTTATTGTACAGATTCAGATCACTTGCTTTTGTTCATTTTTTGTAAGCTTGTGAATCAGAACAATATTCTGGACATTAACTTTCATTCAACTAAAGGTACTGTCTGTGATTTTTACAATTTTACAACAAAAATTCATTTTAATCCTGAGTGCAAGATGATCAATACAAGATATCTTACAAATGAGCAACTGCTTTAGTTAAGGAGCTATAGATTCAAAAATATGAACAATTTTCTGAATATCACAATTTTGGTTTACATCCGTACGACATATTTGATGTAAAACTTTATCATCAAAAAAGTGGAACCACAACGAATTGACATTGACATTAACTTGATAAATATAGTCAATTTACTATGAAAACTGGGAATGTCCCCGATTAAAATTTATCATAGATTTGACACGGACTGAATTAGGTCATCCTTCTCTGAAAATAAGACAAGCTAAAATGATGTCAATATCAATTGGATATGGTATCACCACTGAACTGACAGCACATTCTGGTGTTTATAGATTGAGCTGTGATATATGTGAAGCTAGATACGTGGGTAGGGCCAATAGGAAATTTGCAACGAGATATAAAGAACGCTTGAATTTCCTAATTAAATTCGCAGATCATTTAATTGAGAGCAGCGATAATTTCATGCTACGAAAAAATTTAAAATCCTTGGGAATCTAGATATTCAAAAATCTAGGACACACCTTACTTTTCGTGATTAAAATAACCAGTCTCTACGAGTCTGTTTTTTTCGTTACATTTTGGACATTTTGTTGAACAGTTTCTCTATATAGCATTTTGTGCTTTACCATATTTACAATTCTTATTACAATGATGACACAATCGAGCTATTTGCCGCCGTTCTCTTTTGTTAGGATCATGTAATTTTACTATGTTAGTTTTTGTTATATTTTTTAATTTTTGTTCACTTATAATATATTTACTTGTTTTTTACTTAATCACTCTTCTATTTAGTTTCACCAGGTTCCGAGGATGATCATAAAGTGATCTAAAGCGGTAACTAATAGTAATTTGCCTATCTAGGCCGTTAAAGTAATATTTTTTGGTCAACTGAGGCTGAAATTTGGGTGAGACTGAAAAAATCTATAGGTCGAGACACACATAACGTTTTCCAGGCAATCCTCACGGAAGAATTCAAAGCCACAAAATTTTATCCATCCATTTCAAAATCATTGCAATTGTAAATCTTGGTTGCCGTTGAAATTGTTTTATTTTATTATCTTCTATCACGTTTGTTTCTTGATTTTCAAGCTGATAGAAGAATATAATATGCATTCCAACGAAAACAGTACCTAAGTTCATTAAACGGCCCACATGAGGTTGTATAATCTGTTTATAAAGTAGTTTTCGACAGATCAGTCCCAAAAAAAGTAGCATTTGACAGATGTGTGCAAAAAAGTACCGCAAAAGAAGCCTTTGAACTCCTTTTTTGTTATAGTTGCATAAAATAGTTATTTTTGATTCTAAATTGCGAAATTTCACTTTTGCATTCGAAAATAAAAGATTTTTTTGTGAGCGTACCGAGCAATACAATTATTCGAAAATACAAAATAATTTCGCTATCATGTATCAAACAACGTTTTTTCAAAAACCACTTCTCCAATTTGACAGAAATGTAAAAAGAAAATTTGAACAGTTTGAATCAATCAATGTCACTTTTAATGTTGCTATGAAAGCAATACAGTTTATCCAAATATTTTGCGTCCTGTTAACAAAATAATCATTTCGCATGTTTCTAGTCGCCTTGTAAATGTTCACTTTTAATGACAGTTTTCGAAAAAAATATTTTTCTCGAAAACTGTCGCAGCCATGATGTGAAATATTTTCTAGATAAACTGTATTGGTATCATAGCAACAATCAAAATGACATTGATTGGTTCGAAATGTTTTTCGAAAAAACGTTGTTTGATACATGATTGCGAAATTCTTCTGCATTCTTTTATTCTCAAATGCAAAAGTGGCAATCTAGAATCAAAAATAACTATTTTGAAAGCTGTCATTAAAAGTGATTATCTGTTATAGTTCATAAGGTATGAGTCGAAAATAATAACAATTCTATGAATACGGTATTGGGCTCACTCCCATTCAACACATGACAAAATCTGTAATTTTTGAAATATGACAACAAAAATTTATACACTTTCTGAACAAAACATAGTTATTCGAAGATATATCACAGACTTCAGTTATCTGTTATAGTACATGAGATGTGTTTTTTAGAAAGTTGACAATTTTACAATATTACTGTTTTTGACTCATCTCCTTTCGACAGACGATAAAATCTGTAATTTTGACTTTATTCCAACAAAAATTCATAATTATATTCTGATAAAATAAGCTACCTCGCAGATTCAAGTTAGTTGTTTCAGTTCAGTTGTTGTTTGAGAATATGGACATTATTTTGGATATTACAACTTTTCGGCTCCCTTCTGTACAAGAAATGATAAATTCTGTAATTCTTACAATATTAAAGCAAAAATTCGTACATATTTGTAACAGAATATGATCGTTACAAATCACTCCACATATTTTGATCAACTATTTTAGTTTAGCAACTGTAAGACTGGGAATATTCACATTTTCATGCATATTACAGACTTTCATTTCACAGACCATAAATTCTGTAATGTAATATATTATCATTACAATCTATTATATATACATATGTATTGATTTTCTGTTTTAGCTCAGAAGTTGTGAGATCAAGAATATTGTCACAAATTTAATTTAAAATAATTTATGAACACAGGTTACAGTGCCAGTATTTATTTTATATACTCGTATGTGCACAATATCGCTCACAGTTACTCGTACTGAATCACTGATGAATGACTTCCTCTCCTAGCTCACGCACTTATATACCTGAGCCGACAATGGGTCAACATTCAATTGTCTAACAGTTGTTGCCTGGCAACCACCGAACATCTAGTGACCATAGCCTGTCAATCATGTCTGACAATTGAACATCGACCCTGTCAATATTAACTAGGTTACAGCTACAACAAATTCAAATAAATTATCATGTGAACTAATTACTACAAATATTTCATGTGAAAATATAAACAATTTCATGGATATTGACGAGAAAACTCGTAACTTTCTCAATATTTCTACAAAAATTTGTACATATCATAAGCAAAATACGATCCTCACAAGCTACTTTACAGATTTTGATTAACTGTTCTAACTTATGAGTTGTAAGGTTGAGAATATGAACAGTATTCTGAAAATTACAATTTTTTCAGCTGCCCATATCCCACAGATGATACAATTCGTTATTCTTATAATATAACAGCATTAATGTGAGTGAAATATATTCATTACAAGCTTACTCACAGATTTTAATTTACTGTTTTAATTCATGTGCTATAAAGTTGAGAGCAGTATTCTTAATATTACAGTTTTTCGGCTGTCATATAGAATAAAAAATAAAAATAAATAACAATCACATCTTTTTGCCCGGTACGAGTATAGCAGACATTTATAGTGCACTTAGTAGTTTGATTAATATTTACTGAGCCATAGAGAGCGGTAGTACCAGTGGTCATACTACGGGTACTCTTAGTTTTTGTGGAGAGTACGCCACAGAGTATACCATAATTCGGTGAGAATTCTACGGACATTTTTCTCGCCGGTGGGACTCGACCTCGCGACCTCTGGATTACAAAGCCAGCATTTCATATGGAGCTATGAACAGTTTAAATAAAAAATGATTAATATAGATAATTTCTGTTTGCTAACTGTTTGTATTTCCTCTATTTTAAGTATTATTTAAACAAAACTTCTCATGTATTGTGATCAATGCTTAAGTTCTAGAAGATTATTTTTGGATTTTTGAGGCTCAGAGAACTCATAATTTTCTGGCTGTCTCGATCATTTACGAACCAGTATATTACAAGCACTGATAGTATCTCTATTTTACGCAATATTGGAACAAAATAAGAAATTCATAACGAATAAAGCATATTTGCTACGAATCTGTCAACAGAATTGAAATATCTTCTTGGATATCTGTAAGAACTGTCCATTTGTCAATAAAATGATGGTCTATAAAAATTTTACAACACCCTCTGGCAATTTAAGAATCCATAAAATATCCTTGTGAAATGTTTGCCAAATGCATTCTTACCCCAATAAATAATCCTCAATCTGCATCATTGTCTAGTTGGTAGAGTGTTGATTAAATTGTTTGTGGATATCTCCAGCTTCGTCGTTTTATGCTCCTCGGAACAATTGTGTCTCAATGTGTTTTGAGTGCCAATTTAAGTTTTGCGAATGGTTTGAAAGTCTTTAAATAAGAGAACTGTTTTCATAGCCTTTAAAATTTTAAACGCCAACGTAGCGGAATAAGATCTCTTCTTAGGGAATTGGAGGCATTGTGTGGGCACTCCTGCACTGAATAGAGATTCTAATACGATCATACACAATGCATTTTAAATGAACTGATTACGGGATATAGTGATATTAAGTTTATAGATTGAGGTAATGAACCTTAAGAGTGCACTTTACTTTTCAACCCCTACCGCATTATAAGGTAATGGACTGAAATTTCCCGATTTTTTTCTTCGTCTGTTTATTCTCTGATGTTTTTCTTTGCGTGTTTCAGTATAAAATATATATTTCCTCAAGAAAAACTAATTAAATTTAAAATTTATACTTCTTAAGATAACTCCAGCATTGTAAGATTTAATTCCACTGTTCTATTTACTCAAATTAAATAAATTTTAAATTACCTCCCACGATAACATTGTATGATGAATTGTCACATAAATTCCAGCTATATTTTTGTAAAATAGGTTGTTAGGCGACACGCCTAGTACCTACTCTACCTTAGGCTTTGAGTTTACATTTATTTTATGCAGATTCATTTAGTGATACCAGTTTAATGCGCACAAAGTTACCTAGAAGGTGATTAATTTGTATACGGTAATGTTGGAATATTCAGCGTGTTGCCAACGTTGATATAATCGTTAGAGAATACGAAGCTTAAACTAAGACGTTCTGGAAATTTGCAGCATAGCGGGGAAGCTCGAAATTGTACCTATTGAATGAAAAATCGAATTGATTTCTATTGTTGTACTGTGACAAGCTACTTTGCGCAAGATAGAACTGTGGATACAGGGCACGTAGCACAAGCAGTGCTTGTTGATATTCATACCGAATTCGATTGATCATGGGACCATTAGTTTTTGATATCCGTACTAAGTTTGATTGATTTGGGAGTGCTGGTATCCAAGTTAAAATTACCAATCGAAATTTAAGTTCACTGATCAATAAATCCTGAATAGAATTTATTTAACAATCGAATTTCATTGCATATCTAGTTCAGTCTTTCCTTGATATCAATACAAAATTTGATTGCTCACGGCCTTTTATTTACTGTTTTCCTAGGAAATTTGGTGAATATCTTAATAAAATTCTTCACACCCAATTCCCAAGCTCATTTTGATATTAAAATTAGCAATTTCTGCAAGAATCCTTGCAAATATCATTTTGAACAAATTTTACATTTTTCGCTTCTAAACTAATCTAATTAGCGGAAGTTTTGCAATAAATGCAGCTCTAATGCAATTTATTCTTTGGCGAACTAGCACATATGCATTTCCAACAAGAATAACAGAACAAGTCGTTAATTTTTTCCACTTAATTCTTGTATTTTATCCCTGCAGTATCGTAAAAACTTATAGGGCTTTAGTAAGTTTAAAAACTTTTATATATTTCATACTTAATATAGGAATTATTATAAATATTCACTACGGATATTAAGATGAAATTTTAAACGCGAGGAATATTCTGCAGTACAAGAATTTGGATTCTCCATGATCGTTCGTCAACGAATCAAGCCAAAATGTCTTCTCTAGCACGTGTCTGCTGAAGAAAGTTGTTTTGCTAATTTTATCGGTCGTTAAAACTCACGAAAAGTTGATATTCTTGTTCTTATGAAAGCGGCGGAAGTCTGAATAATCCTGAAATCCCGCCCTGAAACTTTAATTCGCCGATGATACGGTTTGCATAATTTGTGGTCGACGCTCTCTGGAAACTTTGCTTGTACCACTTTTTAACAGGATTTTCTGCAATTTAAACTAACTGAAAATCCACTGAATTTAAGCGTTCTGCGTGTCGAACAGTATAATATCCATTCAGAATGTTTTTCGCTAGTTTTTAATATCAAATTAAAACTTTTACCAATTTGCTTCGAGATATTCTTCTCCTCTTTACCCTACTTCTGGTTATTCCGGTGTTATTAACCACCAAAGTTGTTTCAATCAAAGTAATCAAGTTTTCGTAAAGCAGACAGCAGGAAGAATTATCTGAAAGGTAACCAGATACCGAAATGTTATCGGAATTAATTTGTTTTGGGTAGTATCATCAACAAAATATCAATAAACCGAATAGATATAAACCAAATGACTTTACTCGATTGTAAATTGCTCGTCTACCTATGCGGCTTGTTATCCCTGTTCAGCTATAACCCTTATACGAATAATAAACGCTTTAGGACCGTCGCAGATTACCGGAATGGCTTAGAGGTATAATCGGTTAGTAATTGTACTACTGTGGAGTTTAATTACGAACATCTCTTACTGAGATCACTCGCAGAGCTGTTACCGATAAATTATTGCCAATAAGATTACTAGAACTCATAATATCTGCAATTGATTGAATTATGATTGGTAATTGAGGTTGAAAACAGTGCAATTCGAAACTTTCCACATTGTACACAGTCTTGGTAAATAACTTGTTGCTAAGATAGATCTGGGAAGAAGACACTTCAAATTGGTCTTTTAAGGGATGAAAGATACATTTTCGTACGACTCATCATTCGTAGAGTCCAAATATAAATCAAAATTGTGACAATTTTTGTCAGTTTCTGAATAAAAAATTATTTGAATAATAATAATGACTAGTTTGACAGTATTTTTACTTACTTGTACTAAGTACAAGAAAGTATTGTGAAACCGGCAAAATTGAACTATCGATATTTTGATGGAAATATCCGTTTTGAGCATCCCTGAATCCATTTTGACTATTTTTGGCTTGATGTCGGTACGTATGTGCGTTCGTGCGTTCGTAAGTCGCAAATCTCAAAACTGGTTGAACGTATTATGTTGAAATTCTGTATTTAAGACTGGTATAGGGTCTAGTTATGCTTCTCGCATTATGGTTCCAATCGTCTGTACCGGAAGTGCACTTTACTTAAAACTTTTTTAGAATTTTGTATTAAATCCAGAATGATCCACCGTAGGATGTTGAAATTCAGTATTTGAACTTGGTGTTGTATCAGAATGATTATCTGCTATTTTTGTATGAATCGGCCAAGCCAGAAGTGCACTTTACTTAAAACTTTTTTTGAATTTTTTGCATAAATCTAGAATGATCAGCCATAGCATATTGAAATCTAGTTGTTGAACTTGTTGTAGCATCAGACAACCGACTAGTCGTGGAATGATGAGATGTTGTGTTTCATTATATATATCCAATGATGTACAAGTAAGCCACGTGATGTCCACGTCAGATTTTCATTACAATTTCTATAGTAAATATAGGTATAATCAGGTACAAGTTTATTTTAGCAAATATAATTAACAGGGCAACAGTCCACCCCTGGATATTGGACTATATGCATTGAAGATTGTAGGGTACCCTTGATAATTCCAAATGTGTCATTCAAATTTGAATATTTCGACTAATTCTCACATAATTCACTTTTCAATATTGACTTTTACAATTTTGATAACGTGATTACATTTTTTATCCCACATATGCTCCAAATACGATAAATAAAAATTAAAAAGTATATTCTTATACAGATTATTATTTACAGAATCTGAATATGTTTCGAAGTCTTGAATTTTTTGGACAAGTGCACAACTATTGATTTTTTCATGATATGGGGAACATAATCATCCCTGAAACAATATTTGAGAGAATTATGAGATCTAATAATACTCCTTGTTATGGGGTACATACTCCTACCTCTCAATTGAACACTGATAATTCCAAATCTGTCATTTAAGTTTGAATATGTACAGTAATTTTTACATTATTTGCCTTTCAATATTAACTTGTTCAATTTTAATATCATGACTTCGCTTTTTATCTTGTATATGCTCCAAATTCGATAAATAAGGGTTGAAAAATATATTTCAATATAGATTATTATCTATAATATCTGAATATGTTTCGAAATCTTGAATCTTCAGGACAGATACACAACTATTGACTTTTTTAAGATATGGAAAGAAAAATCATCCTTAAAACAATATTTAAGGAAATAACGAGGGCTAATAATACTCCTTATCATGGAGAACACATTTCTACCCTTCAATTAAATCCTTATAATTTCAAATCTGTCATTCAAATTTGAATGTGTTCACTAGTTCTCACATAATTGGCAATCCAATATTGGCTTTTCCAGTTTTAATAACATGACTTCGTTTTTTATCTCGTATATGCTCTAGATTCGATGAATAAGGGTTGAAAAGTATATTTTCACATAAATTATCATCTACAATATCTGGATGTTCCAAAATTTTTAATATTCTGTACTGGTTCACTGCTATTGATTTTTTAAAGATATGGGAAGCAGAATCATCCCTAAAACAATATTTAAGAGAATAATGAGGCCTGATAATACTCCTTATTATAAAGTACACACTCCTACCCTTCACTTAAACCGTGATAATTCCAAACCTGTTATTTAAATTGCAATATGTTCACTAGTTCTCACATAATTCGCAATTCAATACTGGTTTTTCCAATTTTGATAACATGATCTCGTTTCTTATCTCGTATATGCACCAAATTTTACAAATATGGGTTGAAAAGTATATTTTCATGTAGATTATTATCTATAACATCTGAATATGTTTAGAAATCTTGAATATTCAGGACAGATGCACAACTATTGATTTTTTAAAGATACGGGGACAAAATCATCCCTAAATAATATTTGAGAGGATTATGAGGCCTAATGATTGATAAATGCAACCCCTAGGAAGCTGTTGCCTAAATTTAAGCATAATAGGACAGCGAAACAATCTTTTGTTAAAGAAAACAGCAAGACTATAGTTCACCCCTTAAAAATGGATAAGAAGATTCAAACAAATTCAAGTTACGTAAGCTATCCTCTACATTAAATCCTGCAGATTTGGAATATATAATTTAAATTTGAATACGAGCCGTAGTACTTCCATCAATCTCTTCTTACTTACTTGTGCAAAGTACAAGTATTGTGAAATCGACAAAATTCACATTTCGAGATTTTGATGGAAATATCCGTTTTAAGCATCCCTGAATTCATTTTTATTATTTTCGGCTTGATGTCGGTACCTATGTGCATTCGTAGCTCGTGAATCTCAAAATTTGTCGAACGTATAATGTTCAAATTTTGTATTTAAGGCCGGTCTAGGGTCTAGTTATGTTTACAATCGTCTGTACCGGAAATGCACTTTATTTGAAACTTTTTTTAAATTTTTGGCATAAATTCAAAATGATCAGCCGTATGATACTGAAATTAAGTATTTGAGATTGCTGTAGCATCTAAATGGGTATCTTCTATTTTTGTAGCAATCGGCTGAGCCAGAAGTGCACTTTATAGTCTTTATATAACAGACTTTTCGAATTTTCCGCTTAAATTCAAAACAATCAGTTGCAGAATATTGAAATTTTGTATTGAGCACTTCTGTAACATCTAGCTGTGCACCTTACATTATGATTGCAATCGTCTGTACCGGAAGTGCACTTTACTCGAAACATTTTTTGAATTTTCTGCATAAATCCAAAATAATTGAACGTAAAATGTTAGAATTCAGTATTTAAGATAAAAGTACCGTTTAGATGCTCATCTCTTATTTTCATTGCGGTCAACTGAGCCGAAAGTGCACTTTACTCAACAGTCCTTTGGAATTTTTCGCATAAATTCGAAACGATCTGCTGTAGAACATTGAAATTTGGTATTTCAGTTTGCTGTGGCATTTGAATGATTGTCCATCATTCTCATAACAATAGACTGAACCGGAAGTGTACCTCAATTAGATTTTTTTTTCAGTTTTGCGCATAAATTCAGAATTATTGGCCGTAGAATCTTGTAAATCAGTATTTGAGAATGTTTTAGCATAAGGACGATTATCTACTGTTCTCATAGCAACTGACTGAGCCGGAAGTGCACTTAACTTGACAGATTTTTAGAAATTTTTGGATAAATCTAAAACGATTAGCCTTGGAACGATGAAATTATGTGTTCGATCATCCTATTTCATATGCAATGATGTACAAGTAAATCACATAATGTCCTTGTCAGATTTTTTTTTACTCTGGTCCTTTTACTGAAAATGTTTTATATTTGACAAAAAAGATAGAATACACTACTGATGCCAGTCAGTAATTCAATTCTCGCATTTAAGAAATGAAAAATATATTATCGTGTGAATTTTGATCGGTCAAATCTCAATTCTATTGAAAAATTGAAAAAAAATATTAATTCCAGCAGAATAATATTTTACAACCAGAACTAAAAACGAATGGTAGTTCTTCTATAATACAAATTTTTATGTTTGATTGATTATTTATTACTTCAATGTGCACTTTGAATGGAATTTTTAGGGAATGAAAAACATATTGTCATAAAGATTTTCATCTGCCGAATCTAAAATTTACTGGAAATCTACGTTATTTCAAACAGTCTAGGAGAAAAGGTCTTTTAAATTTTCAGAGTGCAAAATCATCCCCAAAACGTTCATTTAGTGAACTCTCAGCTCTATATATTGATCAATACAGTCCTTAGAGAGCTTTTAACTATATTTGAGGTGCGTAGGACAATAGAGTTATTTTTTAATTGAAGAAAATAGCATAAGTACAGTTCACCCTTTCTAACGGCAACGAAAATATTAAAATTTCTTATTTTAACATGTTCACTCTTTATGTAAGTGCTGCAAACATCAAACCTATAAGCCAAATTTGGATACGAGCTGAAATTCTTTTTTAATTCACATTTTCATGTTAGCTTCCTTTACTGATCCCTTAAGTTTTTAAAAATTCAATATACTGTCTGAATAAAGTGTTTTGGGGATGAAAAATATATTGACATATAGATTTTAATCTCTCTAATCCAAATTTAATTAAAAATTTGTTTTTTTCAAACAGTTTAAGAAGAATAAATGATCATTCAAATTCTGTCTGAGATAGAAAGTCAACCACTAAAATTTTACTGCAGAAAGGTTTGGCCCTATTTATTATCAGGATCTTCTTTAGATAAGTAGGTACAAATTTAAGTTCTATTGAGAAGAGTAACCACCCATCTTAATTTGATTTGCTGGATCCTAAATCTGCAATTTTTTTCAAACAAATTTAAGTTTCCATAAAATATTTTTCAGCACATAACCGTGAATAAAGTACATACTGCATAATTCAAAATGTTAATTATTACCTTGTTAATCCTCCCTCATACAAAACATCCCTTATTCATGACATGCTCCACTATATTTTCACAGTATACCTAACAAACTCATAATTATAATGTCTATTTGTTCTTATTATACTTTCAAAGGAACCAGAACGAAATATCTCCACGTCAACAGAGAATAAAATAAATTGAAAACAAAGATAACAATAAATACTCCAAGATCCCAATTCCCGAAACGAAAAAAGCAAACAGAACAACAAAAAAACTTCCAAAGTTAGAAACTCTGCCTCCTGTTTGAATTAAAAATAAATTCCAGAATCCTAAATTCATGATAAATTGTGAACTATTTTTATCTATAGTCAAACATGTGATGTCTTTTTACAAACAAAAAAAAAGATTCCTTGAAGAATCAAGTTCCATTTGCTAGATTGAATCCTGAATTCAGTGACATTTTAATTTCGTTAAAACATATATAAATGGATTCCACAATGCCTTTATACTGGAATATTTGTTCAAATATATATCAATCACTCCTTTATTCGACCTGGAATATCCGATAGTCGGATATTTGATTCAAGTTTAGATTATTTTTATTCCCTCTCTGTAATTCTCGCCGTTTGTGGTTTAATGAATATATTTTCGCATGCATTCTGTGTGAACAAGCATCTTGTATCTTTCTAGAGTTTTGGCGGTTGAAGGGCACTTCCTCCGCAGTACGCAGCTTCCGGTTTTGTCTCCCGCAGGAAATTACATCCGCACAGAAGTCTTCGCGCGCTTTTATTTCGATTTTCCGTGGTTTAAACACTAACTTTTTCCACAAAGATTCAGATTTGTTTTTGCAATCAAACATAAAGTTGAAGTATAGAAGATGGTTCTAAATGCTCAAAATAGCTTGGGAATTCTGTTGGAGTTGTTTCCCAACAGAACTAGATAAACAAAATTAGCTAGAAGCTATAATAAAGCAGATAAAAATAATTTGTACCTTCCTTTTTTCAGGGAATGCAAATTTTGAACTTTTTTTCAAACAATTTTAGTTGAGGGTGCTGTAGGTATAAAAATTACACACCGGGTGAGCCTCTGTTCACTAATTACCCCCTAAGTTAAAATAAAGTTTTCCGAATAATTGACTGAGACTTCTAAAAAGACTGTTTCATGATTATTCACTTTTATTGGAAAATGGCTCTTCCAGTCACGATCCAATACAGAAAAATATATCCACAGAAGTTCCAATTAACGAAAAGAACGTCCAATTTCTGCTCTACCCTTCAAAGATCATTATGTGATCAGCATCACTAAATTGCTCCAATATTTAACGTCAGACAAGTTGGTCATTGCAACATACTACAAGGAACAGCTTTTGTAGAAGATTTTGTGAACGAAGCTGACATCAAATCATTTTTTAGATTTTCACGACTTGTTCTATCGTTGATTGTTTCCTCTTGGTTTTAGAATTACCGCTCTTACTGACGGTCATTGCAACATAGCAGTCTTAATTGAAGTCTGGTTCAAGAAACAGCTCTAGTATCTCTTTTATCCTTAAGGAGTTGTTCCGATTGTCACAAGTGATCAGAATTTTCCCTTTAAATAAAGTTCATCACAAAACAACTCTCATATTTGAAGTTCAGTACAAGGAACGGTCGTTGTGAAAGTTTCATTGAGTGAGTTTGACTTCTCATCAGGGATTGTTGCCATCAATTGCTTCCACCGCAACTTATGGTCATTGCAATACAGCATTTTCTGCTGAAGTCCAGTACACGAAACAGTCTTTATAGAAGTTTCAGTCAGTGAAAATAACGTCCAGTACTTTTATTATCCTTGAAGTACTGACGGTCGTTGCAGTACAGTGCTTTAGCTAAATATGGAACAAGAACTAACCTTTGTAGAAATTCCACTTGGCAAAAATAACATCCTCTACTCTTGAAGGGTTATTCCATTATTGAAAATGGCCACCTATGATCAGAATTGCTCCCGGAAATGACGTTCATCCCAGAACGTTCGGTTCCTGCTTCTGACTTCGAACACAGGAGCTACTGCAAAGGCTATTTTGTCGTCAACTACTGTTGCTCATATTTAATTGTCAGTTATTGCAAAATAGCTTTCCCAACTAAGATCCAGTGGAAGAATAGAAGTTTTTGTGATCAAAACTGACGTCCAGTTCCCGTACTCTCCTTCAAAGGTTGTTCTAAGCTACATGAGCTCCTGCAAAAGCTGCTTTGTCAACAAGTCTCGCTGCCTACGATCAGAACTCATTGTGGAACAGTACCCTTGTTTTGTCTATGGAGATCAGTGAATCAAAATAGCTTTTCTGATCTTTCTAGGAACTACTAGCAAATAATACATACCCTCGAAACTTTTCTACATCAATAAATAATAATTGGTATGATATCATTCGAATTTCAATTATTCCACGTATCCATCCGGACAGTCAACTCAGTAAAACACAAAAATTCTACTTTCATACTGATACAATATTAATCATGCAAATTGACATAATATACCGCAATGCAAACGCTATGTGGCTCAAAGGAAACAATTATATTATTGGTATACATATTCTGTTTGATGTACTCCATGTAGTAACAACGCCAAAATACTGTGCTCATTTTATATTTATCAAAATTCAGATATTCTAAATTGTATTATAACAGCGAATACAATTTTGGAGGGCTGAATTTTTAAATATGCAAAAAAATGTTACTATTATACTTCTCATTTGAGATGCGGAATCATTTCTAATAGCAGTCAGCCATTATTAAAGTTATTGAACCATTTTTCTACATTGAATGCTAGAGAATGACCAATAGAAGATAAACTAGGGTATATGTCCTTGAAGATCCAATCTAAAAGGGAAGAATTTAGAAATATACATGTGAAAATAAAAAGTGATTAATTCTCCAGATAATAATGGCGACTCTTTTAACTACTAACCTAATAACATACTATTATTACCCTCAATTGAATTGTGGGATTGTTTTATTAGCTATTAGCCTAGCAATACACTATACACCTTTTTTATTTGTTAAATTGTTTCCATCCACTGCTGACCTAATAACATACAATTATCTATTGTTTTTATTTACTGCCACTCGTATAAATACACCGTTATTCCATTTATTCAATTTATTATACAGTTTTCTAACAATGGATGCTTAATAATAAAACGTGACTTACTTGTGAATCATTGGATATATTTCTTGCATATAATAATACGATAATCAAACACAAAATTCCATCGTTCTACGGCTAATCATTTTGGATTTATGCAGAAAATTCTAAAAATCTGTCAAGTAAAATGCGTTTTCGGCCATGTCTGCTGCTTTGGAAACAGCAGGTTATCATTTTTATGCTACAACATTGCTAAATACTGATTTCCAAAATTCTACGGCTGGTAGTTCTGAATTTAAGCGAAAAATAAAAAATAAAACGAAGTGCACTTCCGGTTCAGTTTATTGTTACGAGAATAGTAGGCAATCATTCAGATGCTACAGCAGACTGAAATACTAAATTTTAATACTCTACAGCCGATCGTTATGAATTTATGCAAAAAATTCCAAAAAACTGACAAGTAAAGTGCACTTCTGGCTCAGTTGATCTCAATGAAAATATAGGATATAAGTAATTAGTAACATTCTACGTTCAATCATTTTGGATTTATGCGGAAAATTCAACAAATGCTGCGAGCACGCCTATGCAATTCCCTATCTTAACTGTGTTGCAAAAGTGAAGCCAAAAATGTAATATTGTTAGACAGAGAAGGTAACTGAGAGATAGGTAGAGGAGGGCCCATGTTTGTATGGAAATAAATGGCGAGTTTCGCTCTATTTAGTATTTTCATGGGGAAATATATTGTAAAATAGGAAGAAAATGTTTTGTGCCAAATTGTAATAGTAGGTACAGAACTTGTAAAGAGAAATATTGTCTTTTTTCTATACCCAAAAATGATATTTTATTAAATAAGTGGCGCAAGAACCTAACAGAATAGAACATTGGAAATTACAGACTACGATTGTGAAAAACATTACAGAGAGGAGGATATTATAAAAGAATGGTCATCTAGAGATGTAAAAGTAAATAGAAATTATTTTAAACTTATAATAGTAGATCTACTGACAATTCTATGTTAGAAATTGAAAGGTTATATCAATGTTTCAAATTATTAAACATATCTAACCGAGACTTTTAGTGAAAAATTCAACTTCGAGGAAACTTCTTGACAATAAATTTACTAATTCATAAAACTTATAGATTTACACAGAATTGCAACATTAATTTCTTCACTTTTCATCAATATATAAAAGTTTTTGAGAATACAGTTGTCAAAAGTGAACGAAGCAAGTGTTCTTGTTGGCTACTTTCGACAAATTGAAATTAACAATAGTATATTGTGCAAAAAGTGCAATATGTTTATGGTTAAAAACTGCTACTTTTTGTGAGATCGTAGATGTATATTATATTTTTGTTGAATTTTTCGTTCATGTTCAACAAACAAAAAATTTTTGCAGAGCAGCATTTTCTATTTCTACTTTTCTTCTAGTGAATAAAAAATTGTTTGTGTATATTTTTTCAATTTTATCACGCCCATTGTAATATAAAATATTCATCAAATTATTTATGTGCCTATTATAATTTATAATAGAAAACTCGCGTCCAAAGAAACGTTTATAAAACATGTTTCATCATAATGTACTAATTCATTGCAGGTTCTAATGAATAGAAATGCTAATTTTCTTCTACTTTTGCCTTTCATTTAATAAATAATGTAGTATTAAACGTGATGAAAATAAGAAATCTATCTGACAATTGTATTTTATTGAAAATAATTTAAATATAATCTTATTTCTGCATATGACGCACGCAAAGCTGGGCCCGCTCTCGCTATCCCTCTCACAGCTGCCGCATTATATTTTAGGTTTCACGTTTTCCAACTGAGTGTCAGCTCCTCTATTATTTGCCTTCGTGGCTGCAAGTAAAGTATACTTCCAGTACAAACGATTGCAATTATAATGCGAGGTGTACAACTAGATGTTATAAAAGTGCGTAATACGAATTTTCAATACTCTACGACTTATTATTTTGAATTTATGCGGAAAATTCGAAAAGTTTGTTATATAAAGCGCATTTTCGGATTGGTATAAAAATAGAAGATAACCATTTAGATGCTACAGCAATCTCAAATAATGAATTTCAGTATCCTACGGCTAATCATTCTGGATATTTTAATAATCATTCGCTCTTAAACTGTTTAAAAAAACCAATTTCTAATAAAATTTGGATTAGAGAGATTAAAATCTTTATGACAATATATTTTTCATCCTCTAAACACTTTATTCGGACAGTATATCGAATTATTAAGAGCTTAAGGGATTAGAGCAGAAGAAGCTAAAATAAAAATATAAATTATAAAAGAATTCAAGCACGTATCCAAATTTGGAATATAGATTTGATGTTAGTAGGAGTTACATAACGAGTGAAAATGTTAAAATAAGAAATTTCATTATTTCTATTGCCGTTTGAAGGGGTGAACTCTACCTTTGCTGTTTTCTTCTATAAAAATTATTCTGTTGTCCTACTTACCTCAAATATAGTCAAAGGCTCTCTAAAGACTGTATCCATCAATATATAGAGCCGAGCATTTACTAAATAAACTTTTTAGGGATGATTTTACACCCTGAATATTTAAAAGATTCTTTTTTTCTGAATTATTTCAAACATCATAGATTTTCAGTAGATTATAGATTCTGCAGATACATATCTATATGACAATATGTTTTTGATTCCCTAAAAACTCAATTCGTACCGTAGAAAAACTACCATTCGTATTAGGCTTTGGCTTACAGATTTGGAATTTACAGGGTTTAATTGAGGAGTTGACATGTGTAATTGAAAATATTAGATCTCTTCAATCCAGTTTAATGGAATGAACCTCACTTTTCATATTTTCCTCAACAAAAAATAGATTTGCTGTTCGATCATGCTCATATTTGGTCTACAGCTTACTGAGGTTTGTGCCTACCAATTAATAAGATTAACATATCTGCGAAATAGTTGTTAAAGCATGATTTGAAAAATCAACCGAAGTGCACTTCCGCAATTAATTGTTATGAGAACAGTAGGTAATCATTCGAATGTCACAGCAGACTGATTTTGATACTCTACGGCCGATCGTTTCGAATTTATGTAAAAATTTTCAAAAGACTGTCAAGTAAAATGCACTTCCGGTCCACTCGATTTCAATGAAAATAGAATATGAGCATCTAGACAGTACTATTGTCTTAAATACTGAATTCTGATATTCTACATTCAATTATTTTGGATTTATGCGGAAAATTCAACAAATTCTGCGAGGAAAATGTACTTCCGGTACCAACGATAGCAATCATAATGCGAGGTGTACAACCAGATGTTATAGAAGTGCTTAATACGAGATTCAAATACTCTACGACTGATTGTTTTGAATTTATGCGGCAAATTCGAGAAGTCTGCTAAATATAGTGCACTTTTGGCTTAGCTGATTGATACAAAAATAAACGATTACCGTTAAAATGCTACAGCAATCTCAAATACCTAATTCCAGTATCCTACGGCCAATCGCTCTGGATTTATGCGAAAAATTCGAAAAAAGTTTCAATTAAAGTGCACTTCCGGTACAGAGGATTGCAACCAAAATGCGAGGTACACAATGGGACTCTAGGTCAGTCTTGAATACAGAATTTCAACATTATACGTTTGACGAATTTTGAGTTACGAACGCACATACGTACCAACATCAAGCCGAAAATATTCAAAATGGATTAAAAGATGCTCAAAAAAGACGCAAATATACAATATGCTAGTTAATTACTATCTTCAAACCCTTGTAGACAGACCTATTGATTGGATATTATATTTCCACAATCTTTTAGACTTCCAGGTCACAATTTTAATGCTAGAAGTCAATAATGCTAGTTTTCTAGATGTATACTAATTTACACCACATGTAAGGAGATCATGATTAATTTTCATCCTCAAAATTGTAACCTCGATGTCTAAAATAACGTGGTGGTACAACTTGCTGGTTAATGATGGTATTCTAACTATAACAGATCTTAAATTCTTCAAGTTTGTCCAAACCTCAGGGCTGCAATTTTAACGCTACAGGTTAATAATGAAAGCTTTACCAGGCTTTGATCACGATTTATTGATTATTAACACTACAAATAAGGAGATCATGATCAATCTGAATATTTTTATGTATCCTGCAAATTATTTTGCACTCAAAGATGCAATTTCTACGCTCAGTCGTTAAAGATAGTCTTTACAACCTTGCAGAATGATTTATACAAGCAACTATTATTAACCAGTGTACGTTCTATCCTTTGATTATATCTTACCATATCATGTTGTACTGTACTCCTGAGAAAAATCTGCATTCTGGTCAATAATGTAAGTTTTATTGACCTTCCAGGCACATAATCGACCAGTGCCGCATATTACTTACTTGCTTTACATTTTGCATCATAATATTGACATCAAATTGATAATCATGATCCCTGAGCTATCGTGAAATATTTTTTTCTACCACTGACTTAATAACAATACATTATTCACCTTACTTAAGCTATGAGTCCATTTTTTATAACTAATCTAGTACCACACTGTTAACTTTTTTAGTATTGTGTAATCGTATTTATTCATCACTGTCTAAATATTATGCCCTTATTGACCTGTTTGAGCTGTTAAATTGTTTTCAATCGCTGCTGGGCTATTGATGACATCTTAATTCATCTTATTCAAGATATCAAACTATTTTTAACATTGCTTGCTGTTCAACGCTCAATATTTGGTTTATTGGGGATCACTAGACCTTGAGATCATAATTTCAACTTTACAAGTTAATAATGATAGCATTATCAGCCTTGACATATGATGTATTGATTAACAATACATCTAAGAATATTATCATCAATTTGGACTTTGTATCTCGTTGTTTTGCACTTGGATATACCTACGGTTCATTAATTATAGTTTTTAAAACACTGGTGTATTTTTCAGGCAATTATTGTGCCTTTTATCCCTAAATCAATTCACGCTTCTCTATATTTTAATGATAAATCGATAATAATAGCATTTACAGCTTTTGTACAGGATATATCAAAGCACAACATGTTTTCGAACATCCTTATCAACTTCAGGTCTGTATTTTTTGAACAATCTAAATTTTAATCAATAATAAAAGTTCTATCAGCATTTCCGACAATTATAATCGACCAGAATCTCGTATAGCTCATCTGATTTGCTCCTTGCGATATAAATATTGACATTGGGTCAATAATTATAGCCTTCTTAACTCTGATGTGCACCCACAGTAATAAAAGTCATTTTACAGCATAACCGTGAGAAATATTAAAATTTGAAATCAGAGTTTCGAGTAATTTCCTTCAAAGGTAAAAATTCTGAAAATTGTATTTCTGCGAAAAATTCTAGCAATCCGCAATCAGGGTGTACACCTAAATAAGCGAAAAATTCACTTAATGATAAAAGCCGATGCGAAAAACTTTTTGCTGTGGCAGTATTTTCGTCACTTTATAGAATGTAATGAGCGCGATTCAACCCCGAATTTCTTTCGCGAAAATTATGAGTAAAAAATTGTAGAGAGCAAATTGCAGAGTTCATTTCGGATGAATTTTAATAAAAACACATATTCAAGCAAGAGGAGGGTAAATAGAACATGATTCAACACCTTATTATAAATTTGTATTAGTTTTAAATCAGGCAATGTTCCAATGTTATTACCGGTGGAAACATTATTTTAATATTTTGTGAACTGTACATATTTATGCGGTATATTTCACGCTGTCTGAGCCAAGAGAATTAAACTAAAAACCTCTTCAGAGTTTACGGAGCGTGGGCCCTTTGTCCACTGAAAGTGGACGGAAAAATTCACCCTTAAAGCGAGACAACCTCATTCTCTAATACGAGAGGATATCAACTCTTCCATCTGGCAATATTGTACTTCCTTTCTTTGCAGGAATAAATAATGATTATTATCCTTTATTTCCAGGTGTCCTGGGTTCGCCACCGCGACATCCACCTCCTGACAGTGGGTCGTTACACCTACACATCAGACCAAAGATTTGAAGCAATACACTCACCTCACACAGAAGAATGGACTTTAAGAATACGTTATCCTCAAAGAAAGGACTCTGGAATATATGAGTGCCAAATTAGTACCACCCCACCAATAGGACACCCTATTTTTCTAACAGTTGTTGGTGAGTAAAAAAAATTAAATCATCATCAATAAAAAACGGATATTGTTTTATTGTTAATTAGGGGTTCGTACCGTTATTTCAACATGATTGTATTCATTAATATACATTTGACCGCTTTTAATCATTGTAAATTTAGAATAATTAATTATTTCAAATTATTATCGGTGTTACCAACTTGCCATTGTGATTTGAGCTGTCAGACCTCCAATATTTGCATATATTTAATTATTTTTCGCATCGGTCAACGGTTTTAAATATAATCATTTACAATAATCAATTCAGATATATTCTAACAAATTGCTCTGTTATTCATTCAGTTTTGACAAGCAAAAATTGCAGTAAAATACAGGACCTGATATTACGTACAACAATATTTTTATACGAATCTTATTTAACATTTAAGTAAAATTAAATCAAGCACTCTTCATCTACATCCTTTATTTATCCATACTTATTCGTTTGATGTCAACAAGTACCTCAAAAAATATTTATAACCCAGAAAAAATCTTGTCAACCTTATCCACTTCAAAAAAGCGGAGAAAACATAAAAATCGTGTCCGATTTCCAAATAAGTGTGCTACGAACTTCATTTGACGTCAAAGTAACAAGTAGTGGAGTGGTCCAAGGTTTAAGCCTCGGAGCCCGGATTCACTGAATGAATTTTTATTAAATCTTTTGGAATGTGTTTTCAACACTATTAAATACTAGCATGTTTATCCATTAATTTTTTCCAATCTCAATTTTTGAATTATTAAAATGAATAATTATAAATTTTTCGGAGTTTTCATTCATTTTCTTTTAAGGCGGGTCTCTGCGTAAAAGGCGATAATTGTCACTTTCCAAATCGTTATACAGCTTTCATTTATTATTGGAATGGCAAATGTTATATATCATTTTAAAGATTAGAGGCTTATAAACAATTGTACGTATCGAAATTTGATAATCTTCTCTAGATCCAGAGTAAAAAGCCCCTAAGCTTAGTACAAATATTGATTTTAAGGCTTTTTAAATCGTTTTAACTCAAATATGATTTGACTTACACTTATGAAAATTAACTATATGAAAGATATTACTGTCAGCTTTAAATGAGCGTATGGAATTTTCAAAAAATTATCCCAGTCTTTAGTAAAAAAATTGTGAAGTTCACTAAAATAGGTACTTTTCAAACCTATTTTTCTTGTATGAAAATCAGATAATCAGTTCAAATACCTATATGTTGATTTACTTTCAACCTTTATCTCTCATTTTTTATCCATATGTGTATCAAAAAAACCATGTATTTGGGGTAATTTGCAAAATAAAATTATAAATATAGTTTATTTCGTTGACTCATAGATGGCGTTAGTGAAGTGATATATTTTCTAGAAGACTAGCCTTTGACATAACTCCGCCTCCCAATTTGTTTCCATAGCAACGAATTTCTGAATGAACTGCTAGGTACTCGAAAGTAAAAGCGGTATGAATGTGAATTTTGTTGGTTTTTGAGGGATTTACCAGGATTTTTACTTTCCGTCACTCGATTGCCGATTGAAAGTGAAAGTGGTTGATTTATGGATTTTGTTGGTTTTTGATTTTTCAAATTTATGGCACGCCGTTTTACTATTTATTAGCAACAATTTATTCCACTTAAATTAAAACTATACATTTTTATTATCTTGCAAGATAATTTCAATTCATTGAATTTTTATGATTGAATCAAAATTATGTACATAATGGAAATTCAGAATAATTATTATCTTGCAAGATAATTTTGATACATTGAATTTTTATGATTGAATTAAAATTATGTACATAATAATAATTCAGCATAGAGACTATCCAGCAAAATTATACGCAATCGTTGAATTTTTATGATTGAATTAAAATTATGTACATAATTAAATTTCAGAATTATAATTATCTTGCAAGATAATTTTAATGCATTGAATTTTTATGATTGAATTAAAATTATGTATAGAATAGAAATTCAGTATTTTTATATCTTGCAGGATAATTTTGATTCATTGAATTTTTATGATTGAATTAAAATTATGTACATGATGAAAATTCAGAAGCTTTATTATTTTCCAAAATAATTTTAATGCATTGAATTTTTATAATTGAATTAAAATTATGTACATAATGGGAATTGGGAATTCTTATCATCTTGCAGAATAATTTCAATTCATTGAATTTTTTTGATTGAATTGAAATATGTACATAATGGAAATTCAGAGTTATTATTATCTTGCAAGATAATTTTAATACATTGAATTGAAATTATGTACATAATGATAATTTAGCATAGAGACTATCTAGCAAAATTATACGGAACCGTTGAATTTTTTTCGATTGAATCAAAATTATGTACATAATGAAAATTCAGAATTATGATTATCTTGCAAGATAATTTTAATGCATTGAATTTTTATGATTGAATTAAAATTATGTATAGAATAGAAATTCAGTATTATCTTGCAGGATAATTTTGATTTATTGAATTTTTGTGATTGAATTAAAATTATGTACATGATGAAAATTCAGAAGCTTTATTATTTTCCAAAATAATCTTAATGCATTGAATTTTTATGATTGAATTAAAATTATGTACATAATGGGAATTGGGAATTCTTATCATCTTGCTGAATAATTTTAATTCATTGAATTTTTTTGATTGAATTAAAATATGTACATAATGGAAATTCAGAATTATTATTATCTTGCAAGATAATTTTAATACATTGAATTAAAATTATGTACATAATGATAATTTAGCATAGAGACTATCTAGCAAAATTATACGGAACCGTTGAATTTTTTTCGATTGAATTAAAATTATGTACATAATGAAAATTCAGAATTATTATTATTTTGCAAGATAATTTCAATGCATTGAATTTTTATGATTGAATTAAAATTAGGGACATAATAGAAATTCAGTATTCTTATTATCTTGCAGAATAATTCTAATTCATTGAATTTTTTTGATTGAATTGAAATTATGTACATTATAGAAATTTAGAATTATTATTATCTTGCAAGGTAATTTGAATCAATTGAATTTCTACGATTGAATTGAAATTATGTACATAATTTGATTTCACTTGAGATTCAATCATAAAAATTCAATGGATTTAAATTATCTTGCAGAATAATAATAATTCTGAATTTCCATTATGTACATAATTTTAATTCAATCAAAAAAATTCAATGAATCGGAATTATCTTGCAAGATAATAATGATTCTGAATTACCATTATGTACATAATTTCAATTCAATCAAAAAAATTCAATGAATTAAAATTGTCCTGCAAGATAATAGGAATTCCGAATTACCATTATGTACATAATTTTAATTGGATCATAAAAATTCAATGAATTGAAATTATCTTGCAAGATAATAATAATTCTGAATTTTCATTACGTACATAATTTTAATTCAATCATAATGATGCAATGAATTAAATTATCTTGCAAGTTGAAAAAAATTTATAGTTTAAATTTAAATGGAATACGGCGTGCCGTAAACTGACATGCGTCCACCCTGGTTGATGAGGTACTGACAATCCTCCCTCCTCATCAGTCAATACTCATTTTTAACCCCACCCACAATGCTGCTTTCTGTTACCGTCCCCTTTACACTTCCAAGACGGTAGATGGTCTATGATTGCAAGAGACCCCCCTTAAATACTAGAATTTTTTTGCGTTCAGATTTAGTTTTTACATAGTACAACTATGTCCTTAAGGCCTTAAGGGACTTCAGGTAAAAACGTTTTTTTCTTGCTGTATTGACTGAAATCTGAGAATACTGAAATAATTGCAATGATCAGTTACATCCAAACAAACAATGAACTCATTATTGAACCAGTAACCCTACATAAACCAGACTTTTCACAAATATTATGGAAAAATAAGGGTGACCACGAAATGAAAATCAAGTATCAATATATATTTATTTATAAGTTATCGATTTTGATATATGTATATAATAATAATAATAATAATAATAATCTTTATTGATGAAGATTCACCAAAGGTTAGGTTCAGCCATAGGCTGCTCTTCCACCTAACCTAACAACAACAAAAAATTACATACAATATATTGCCAATTCAATTAATATAACAAAAAAAAAGACGAGAATAAATAATAAAGTTAACAAAGCTATATGCTAGTGTACAAATTCTATACAAACATATTCCTGATATGATTTTTGAATGTGCTTAGAGATAAATACTTCAAATTACAAGGTATGTCATTATACAAGGATGGCGCAAGATATGAAAAGGAACCTTTGAATTTAGATTTTCTATAAGCTGGTACTATGTATAAATCCTTGATTCTAAGTGTATAATTGTATTTCTTATGTATTAATTTGTCTAATAGATAATGAGGAGTACCAGTTTTTATAGTTTTGTGTACTAGACAGAGATACATATTCTTAACACGATTATTGATCGAAGTCATATTAGCTAACTCACGATATTTAGTAATATGATCATATTTACGCACACCATAAACAAAACGTAAGCAAGAATTTTGGACAAGTGTAATTTTATTTTTATCCGATTCTGTAAGGCTTGGTATGTAAACACAAGCGCAATAGTCAAATATCGGTAAGACTAGAGACTTTACAAGCCGTAATTTTACTGAAGAACTAAGGTCATTTTTGAACTGATATAGATGTCGTAATCTTAGCCTTGAAGCAGTAAGCTTTTTATTCAGGTGTTGTCTGAAAAGCATATTTTCATCAATCAGAAGACCTAGGATATTGATAAAAATACTCCGTTCGAGGATTATGCCATCTAATATAATGTCTGGTATGAAACTACATTTTCCAACAACAAGAAACGAAGACTTACTGGCATTGATTTTGAGGCCGTTATCTTTAATCCAAAGAGATAATTTCTGCAATTCATGATTAACAACTGCAATTTGCTCATGTATATCTGAAGAATCTACTGTTGCAAAAATTGTTGTATCATCTGCAAAAGAATATGCTGTGGAAATATTTAGAATAGACGGCATGTCTGCCACATATATAAGAAAAAATAACGGACCCAAAACTGATCCCTGTGGTACACCACATTGCAGACTGAAATTCCTTGGAGTTGTATTATTTGAAGACTGTGGCATGCTTATTTGGAAATTTCTATTCTTCAAGTAATTCATACACCACTGAATAGCTCTATTAGAGAAATTATAATATTCAAGCTTAGCAAGAAGCAGAGCGGGATCAACCATATCGAATGCCTTGGTGAAATCAAACTGGATCAGCAAGGAAATTTTAGATTTATCGAAATTATTCAATAAATTGTCAACAATATTTAAGAGACACGTATTGGTACTGTGGCCAGCTCTAAATCCAGATTGATTATCAGGTAAAATATTGTGCTCATTTAGATAGGTCATGATTTGGTCATAGCACACTTTCTCTAGGACTTTTGACATTGTTGGTAAAATACTAATAGGTCGCAAATCATCGAACGAAGTACATTCCTTATATTTAGCTATTGGCCTGATAATTGCAACCTTCCAAACCTCAGGTACTACACTGTCAAGAATACATAATCTATTATTATCGGCAATATCATCATAATCATTTTTAAAGAAATGCTGTCAGCACCACAAGCATTAGATTTATATTGTTTAAAGATTGATGTTATAGTATCGCTATCCACACAATGAAATTCAAATTGTTCACCGAATTGCTCCTCATACCTATCATTCAAATAAGAATCTAATAAAGAAGGATTTATTTTCGTAGTACCAATCTTATTGTACAAATATTGCCCGTAATCTTCAGGTTTACACAAATTCTCTGGAATATCCTTTGCCAACTGTCCTTTCACACCCATTTTATTTAAATTTTTCCATAATATTTTCGAATTATTGGAGTTAATATTAATGTCCCACTCCATAAAAGCTTGCTTTTCTCTACGAATAGCTGCAGTTGTTAGATTACGTAGCTCTTTGTAATATTTGAATTTAGATTCATTTTTGTGCTTTTTGTAATCTAAAAAATCTTTATCCCTTTTTTTCTGCATAATTTTTATCACGGGTGTAATCCAAGGACAGTAGTTTTTTGAAGCTTTTATGGATCTAACGGGAGCGTGTTTATTGAATAATAACACAATATTATGATTAAGATAGTTCACCTTATCGTTAATATCATTAAGAGTTATAATATTATTCCAATCTACTGTCTCGCAGTCGGCAAAGAACATTTCAGAATCAAAATTTCGGTAATCTCTGAAAGTAATCACTTTTCGTGGAGCAATACATTTTGGCAGATTCAGAACACAAAAGATACCGAAGTGATCCGAAAAACTCGCACAATCAATAATTCCTGCATAAGAGCATAAAGACTTATCAGAAACTGCAATTATATCTAAAAGTGATTTGGAAGCTGGTCTTGTGTAATTAGTTATTAATTGTTCCATATCATATGCTGCTAACAAATTATTAAAAAATTTTGATCTCGTATTATTTTCTAATAAATCTACATTAATATCACCTGTACAAATCAAGCTATCTGCCTGTGGCAAAAATTCTGCGAATATTTTATCCAAAACACAAAGTTCATTATAATATTTAGTATGAGGATTATAAACAACCCCTATAATTATTTTATATCTATGAATTGTAAATTCTATCCATTAATGTTCAATATTCTCAGATGTTGCAAATGAGGAATCTAATATTTTAAATCGAATACCATTACGAATATAAAAAGCGACGCCTCCACCACGTTCATAAGGTCGTTCACGACTAATAAATTTATAATTTTCTATTTGAAACAGTTGCGATGGAGCAGTATCACTTATCCAAGTTTCACTTACAGTTAAAATATCGAAATCATTATCGTACAAAAAATCTTTAATATCAGAAAAACTTGAATTGAGAGACCTAGCATTGATATGGCCACATGTAAACGTACTATCATTAGGTACATTGACCTTTCGATCAAAAACAGATGTATTTGTCATATATTAACAGAATTTGGCAAAGTAATACAAAAAATAGCGAACAAACAGAAACAAGTGCCAAAACTTCATTGTCCCCATGCATGTTCTGACGTAGTTCAATACAAACTAGAGATGTAAAAAATTTTGCTACAAGTGTTTTAACATTTTTAGAACATCATATACAGAAAAATAAAAAACAGGAAGGAAAAAAAAAATAAAAATACTTAACTAAAATTTATCAATTACCTAACTCTTCAAGATCACTTAGATTGTTCATGTAGTATTTTTTATCTTGACCATTTTTATGCAATTTAACAATAACACGACCGTCATATGTCCAAACATTCTTAAAATCAAACTTATCTGTTGCATCCTTGAAGAGCTTGAATCGATTTTTTGTAAGATCTTCCCGTATTGTGAATCTAGAACCTTTCAGCTTCCTTTTCTCATAGAAAACTCTGCTTCTAATGCGGTAGCTCACAAATTTAACAATTATAGGTCGATTTTTTTTCTTTGTCGGTTTACCTATACGGTGGCATCTATCAATATCTTCTTTTGTGATTTGCACTTTCAGTTTATCACGGCATAATTCAACAGCACAGTCATCGATACATTCATTTGGCGTTTCTGGTAATCCAAATATACGCAGATTATTTCGGCGCGTATATTGCTCAAGATTATCGATCAAGTTCTCATTGATTCCACACGATAATTTTAAATCATCATTCTCTTTTTTCACTGCCTTTATTTCATTCTCCAACGACTTGACTTTGTCACTAAACACTTTTTGCACTGCTGCTGTCACTTCATTAACTATTAGCTCGATGAACTCTTTATTTGAACTTAAATTTGCTAAAGAATTAGTTATCATTTGTGTGATAGTACTACGATCATCACGAGACAGCATTTTGTACAAAAATATTATTTAGTGATTCAAAAGATTCAAAAACACCTCAGCCAAAAAAACAATTCTGCAGAACACGCAATTCACACGTCTATCTTCGCTGAGCGCTCATTGATATCAAGAAAGCATTGAAGTTATTGTCAAATTAGTTGTGCTAAATCAATAAAATTTTATCTGATTATCAAGAAAGGATAGCAGATCTCTCATAAAATAAAATCTAGTCCTCAATAACTCTTTTTTTTCCTGTATTGACTGAAATCTGAAATAAATTGGAACCCATCAGTTACTTCCAAACAAATAATAAACTCATTATTAAATCAGTGGCCCTACCAGAAACGAGACTGCATTGATATGACTTGAGAATATGGTGACCACAAAATAAAAATGGAGTATCAATACATTATCCTCATCAGTTGTCAATTTGGAATCTGAAAATTCCAACTGAAAATATAAGTCACACTACCGCCTTCGAAACAAAATAAAATTTCATTACGAAACCAGTGCTCCTCTAAATATAAAATCTTGTATAAATATTAAGAATAACAGTAAGTGTAATATAATATTCAGTTGTCAATAAATTTTTGTTAATGAATCATAGACACAGAATCTGGAAATATCAATAGACGTATAAGTCGAATTGGCTCTGTCAAAACAAATAATCCGTTCTTTTTTCAACCAGTGGTCCCAAATCAATAAAACTTTGTACGAATATCAAGGAAGCATAAAAGTTATTATGAAATCTTCATCTGACAAACTGATTTTGTTAAAGAGTTATTGATATAGGGTCAGTAACTGCCAATAATAAGTAATAAGTTGAGCAACTTGCCTTATTAACAATTTTTTCTTATCATGAGTTTACTAATTTCAGTTTAAAAATTATAGATGAATATGAAAGTCACTATGTGAATATCATTTATTGAATACGAAATTGGAATCTTAATTGCAAATATCTCTTTCTTCATATTTTACAAATTTTTAAATTATTATTGTTATAAATTGCTGTAATCAAGATCGGAAAATTCTGAAGGGTTTTCTATTTAGGCTTTTAACAATGCCATCAAATAGGTTTCATGGAAATCCATTCAGTGGAACCGGGTTCCGAGATTTTTACATTTTTATGTCTAAAGTTACTCCACTAAAATAGATTTATAATATTTTCATTTAGCATTTAAGAAATTATAGATCCCAACATACACATATCACCTAAAAAAAAACTTACCTCAACCATATCTATTATTAATCCATACAGACCTGTTTCATTTCCACAAGGACTTCGAAATGTGGAAGAAGCATGAAAATCGTGCTCTATTTCTAAAGAGATTTCCGATATTTCCATTTAATATTCAAATAACAATAAACTTCCACCATACATCTATCAACCGTAGAAAAACTTATAAACCTCATCCATATCCAGTATTCATCCATACAAATTCAACTCAAAAATTCAAAATAAGCATAAAAATCATGTCCTGTGTCCTCATTCATCATTTAAGTAACAATTAGTCCATGCCAAATATCTATTATTTAAAGAAAAATCTTATCAGCCTCGTCTATATATACTATATCCATACCTTATGTTCTCATGTCAACAAGGATTTCAAAGAATGCGAAAATGACTTGAAAATCGTGCTCTATTTCTAATAGGTGTACTACGAACTGCATTTAACGTATAAGTAGCATTAAATCCTCATCTGTCATCCATTAACCGGAACACTGCTTGCTGTCCTCATCTAAATTCATTATAAATCCATACAAAATAGTTTATATTTACAAGGATCTCAAAAATGCGAAAAAACATTAAAATCGTGCTCCATTTCCAAACAACTCCTCAATATTTTCATTTAACATTCAAATAACTATAAATACCCGCTGTGTACGTATCAACAGGAAAAAATCTTGTCAACCTCGCCCATATTCGTAATTCTGTCATACAAACTCGTTTTATATCACAAGGACTCCAAAAATGCAGAACAATTAGGAAAATCGTGTCCTGTTTTCTAATAAGTCTGCCACGAACCTCATTCAACATTTAAGTAACAATAAATCTATGCCAAACATCTATTGACCAAAAAAAGTCTTGTCAATCTTATCAATATTTATTATTTATCCATACCTAATAGTTTTATGTCAAGAAGGACCTCAAAAAATGAGAAGAAAGCATGGAACTCGTACTTATTTCCAAATAGATGTACTAAAAACATTTAGGTACCAATAAATCCTCGCCATACTTCCATCAACCAGGAGAAATTTTGTCAATCTCAGTCATATTCATTATTCATCCATAAAAAATCATTTTATTCTTACAAGGACCCTAGAAATACTAAAAGAGTATGGAAATCGTATTTTATTTTCAAATAGGTTTGCTATGAGACTTATTCAACATATAGAGAAAATAAAATACTCGTCAAACATCCATAAAGTAGAAAAAATCTTGTCTACCTGATTATGAAGAGCATGAAAATCGTGTCGTACTTTCATGTAGGAATGGTACAAAGTTATTTGAATTTTAAGTAACATTGAATCCTCGCCAGGCATCCATCAAACCGAAACATGTTTTCACAACTTCATCTGTACTCATCATTCATCTATTTAAATTAGTTTTATTTCAATAAGAATGAAGGAAAGTGCAAAAAAGTATGGAAATCGAGCAGTATTGCCAAATAGGTATGCCACGAATTTTCTAACATTTAATTAGCATTGAATCCTTTTCAGATATCCATTATTATGATGGAATCTTGTGAGCCTCATCCACACTCATATTTCATCCATAAAAATTCGTTTTACTCATTTAGGGCATGGGAAAATGCAAAAAAAGCATAGAAATCGTGTTCTATTCCCAAATAGATTTGCTACAAACCAAATTTCCGAAATAAATCTTGTCAAACTCATCCACATTCATAATTCTTCCACACAAACTTGTTTTATTTATATAAATACACGAGAAAATACGAAAAAAGCATGAAAATAAGTCTGCTACGAACCTCATTTAACATTTAAGTAGCAATAAATCCTCGTCAGACATCCATCAACCAGAACAAATCTTGTCAATCTCATCCATATTCATTATTCATTCATACAAACTCGTTTTCTTCTACAAGGAAATGACAAAACACGCATAAAGCATGAAAATCGTACCATTTTCCTAAATAGGTCTACTATGAGCCTCATTTAACATTTAAGTAACAATAAATCCATGCCAAACAACTATTAGCCAAGAAAAAAATTGCTCAGCCTCATGTACATTAATGTTTCATCCATACAGGCTTGTTTTTTCTACTCACTCGGAAATTTCTCACGTGTAATTCACTAAATCATAACATAGCCCAAATAAACGTGACGACTCTTCACTGAACAAACAAATATTCCCATTCTTACAAATATGATTTTATAAGACTGAATGCGTTAGATAAAACTTCCCTCACCTTTAGTAAACACCCCAGTCAGCTTGTTCCTAACAAAGCATATTTACTTAATCAGATAGGGGTAAAAAACTCAATTCTAGATGAAGTCACCACCTGAATGTTAACACGACTCTATATTAGGACAATTGAATTGCCAGTTAGACAAAAATAAACGAAAGGATATCATCCATGTTGCGACCATACCCTTGTTCTATTTTTCAGAATAGGAATTTTAAAGCTGATCAAAACCAATTTTTATAGTTGATTTTAGTTAGGGTGAGTAAATAGGGTCCTAATTAAGTTTATTAAGTGATAAGTCAATTGTAATCAATTTAAACGTAGGGAAAATACTTTTCTTCCAAATTCGATTGGAATTCGGACAAATTAACTTATCCAAGTCCTAATTAAGGGTTGGCTGATCGCTGCTGAGGCTTTCTGAAATAACTGCTAGTATTTTTTGCGAAGTAAACATTTTCACAAAAAGGAAGTGTTCGATATGTGAGAAAAATTATTTATCTATGATTGAATTAGTACCAAAATAATTAATCATTTCCTAATTCTTCCTTAATCTTGTTAAAAAAATTTTCCATACATTTTGGCAATCAAAATCACAGACTCCCCCAATTTGTTCATAAAATAAACCTGCAAAAACTTATGATGTTTTACATTCAGACGCTTACAAACTTCGTGGCTTAGAGTAACTTTCTGGACTAATGTTTTCGCTTTGCAATTGTCAGATGAGGGAAATTTTCGAAGCAGGGAGAAAGGCTTTATATAGTAATGGTATCTAGATTAATTCGAGGTCCTAACGGTCAAATTCATTACTCTGGAGGCGTGCGAAAAGCTCCACGAACATTTGACACCCTGATATATTAACATTACTTATAATTCGCATTGTACTGGAACAAACTTACAGCGAGATATTTGTTACTGAATTCAGAGACGTTCAAAGAGCTGGAGTACATAAACAACCCAAATCTTAGAGGATTTTAAACTTCACCTGCTGTTATTGGGTTAAATTGTCTCTTGTTACTCGAAGTATTTGTCTAATAATATCCTTCAAACAAATTTATCAGTTATTCAAGTTACAGAACAAAAATGATTCAATGAGCGCCATTTTCTAATATTCAAAAATATTTTATACATACAAGTAGATTAGACATTCTATCAAAAATCTAATATTGTCATTATTTTTTAAATATCTCAAATAGGACTGGAATTAAAGGCGTTCAAACACTTCAGCAAAATCCAAAAAAAGTAATTGCCCTAGGATATTTTTTGAATTATATTTAGTTCATTCTTCAATTAGAGTACTTCAATATGTACTTAATGTAAATCTGAAAGCCGATTAAAAATTACTCAATTGGTTTTTGTTTTATCAGCTCTTAAATTCAAAGAGCAGAACTCTTCTACCAGTGCTACTTAGCTACTTTCATATTTGCAAATACTCTTATCATATACAATGATTTTAAATTTTATCAATAATTTAATACAGTTATTAATCCTAATTTATATATATATATATATATATATATATATATATATATATATATATATATATATATATATATATATATATATATATATATATATATATATATATATGTATATATATATATATATATATATATATATATATATATATATATATATATATATATATATATATATATATATATATAATCATTTCCTCTTCTACCCTGCGGGTGTTGAAGTGTATCCGTTATTTAATTTTCAAATTCTTCCATTTCTTCTTGTCCTTAGATAATTCACATGCTTGTCTATTTGTTAAATTCCTGTTTTTCAGTATAACATCTACGGTGTCGTCCCATGTTTTACGCGGTCTTCCTCTGCTTCTTTTGCCAGTTGATCGTGCTTTCCATATATTTTTCATCTGTCTCATTTCTGCCAGTCTATTTAAATGTCCGAACCATAATAGTTGTTTCTCTTGTATTATTCGTCCATCTGATTTTATCTCTAGTCTTTTTCTGATATCCTCATTTCTTAATCTATCCATTTTAGTGACGCCAAGGATTCTTTTTAAATATTTCATCTCGACAGCTTGTATTTTATTCATCTGTCTTTCATTTAATATCCAAGATTCACTTCCATATAAAAGTATTGGGAGTATTATTGTTTTAAAAGTGGTCATCTTTGTTCTTACAGTTACTTTTTTATGATTAAATATTGTCGTTCTCAGTAGGTGGTATGTTCTGTTTACAGTTGTTATTCTAGTATTAATTTCTTCCTCTATATTTCCTCCAGCGTCTATGGTGCTGCCAAGGTATTTGAATGTTTCGAATAGCTGAATTCTCTTGTTATTGATTTTTAGGTTAATATGTTTTTGTTCCTTCGATACAACCATAACTTCAGTTTTTTCTATATTCATATTCATATTTGCTTTCTTCAGTTCGTTGTTCCAAATGTTTATATTTCCTTGTAATTTTTCTTCGGAATCGCTGTTTATTTGTAATTGGATCCTTTAACTCTTCAACTATCTTTTGTAGTTCATCCCAGTAAGTGTATTTTTCGTTGTTGTTTGCGTCTTCATTAGGTGCATATGTGACTAGTATGTTTGTTTTTTCCTTATTTATTTCTATAGTAACCAGTAAAATGCGCTTAGAGTAGTATTTCCATTGCAATATTTTATTTTCTAACTCTTTGCTTATTATACACCCCACACCTTCTTTGGCGTTTCCATTGGCTGGCACTCCACTGTATATAAAAATATGTCCCGTTAATGCTAGTATCTCTTTACTTTTTGTTCTAGTTTCTGTAATCCCTAGTATTTTTATTTTTGATTTTTCAAATTCTTCTATGAGTTCTATTTCTTTTCCTTTAATACTTCTTACGTTCCAATTTCCTATTTTCACTATTCCATATTTTTGTATATTAATTCTCTTTTTATCATATATTTCATTTTCTTCCTTTTGCATTGCCATATTCGTTACCTGTGGATCCTTCTGGTTGTACTTGATTATCATTTTTTTTCCGGAGGTTTGATGTTCGGGTAGTTTTTTATGACCTTGTTTTCCATTAATCGATTTTCTTGCTTGTCCCAAGTCAGAGTTTTACCATTGATGATAATTTTCTGGTGTCTAATTTTTATTGAACTACCTTTCTGCTTCTCCTCTTTCGCCTTTTGTCTTATTAATGCTTGTACTTTTCTCTCTTCTCTTGATAAATCGTTTTCTATGTAGATATGTTTGGCACTAATTTCTTTTCTTCATAATTTCAATGTACTCAATACAAATCTGAAAGTAGATCTAAAATAACTTTGTTATTTTTTTCATCAGCATTCAAATTAGAAAACTTGAATTTTTTAACCAACGCCTTAATTCAAATACCTGAAAAATGTTCAATCTTATACAAATATTGTATACTGTATCAAGAATCTAGTACATACTGTTATTATTTTTCGAATATCTCAAACAGTATATGAATTAGGCGCCCTCAACCACTCCAGCAAAATCCGTAAAAAGACCATCACTTTGAATATTAAATGGTCATACACCATGCAATTTTTATTGAAAATTTGTAATTTCCACATAAAAAATATTTCAAGCTGTGATTAGTACAGTTCTGGTAGTAAATTCTAAATAACTTGATCAGTATTCAATTAATCAGCCCTCAAATTAAAAATTCGCTGTGGCCACATAGTACTTCCCCGACCATAAATTTCATGACCAATTAATTGCATATTTCAAAGTAAAAGCTGTTATTGTCAAGTGACAGATTGCGTTTATTTTTTAGTCCTTACATAAAATAAGTAATTTTGAAAATGATCTCTTTCTAGATTTTTGGGGTCTTCAATCCATACAGATTCGACATTTGATCGCCCGAAGTGTAATTTTAAGATGGTAACGTGGATTCCACTATTTAATTATTAATTTTTGATATTTACTAGGCTTATTTTTCCGAGAGCTTAAAATTGATACCAAACTAGACATCATTTAAATGATTTGTGAAAGTCGTTTAAGTATCCTCTCTGACAATTCTACTTCTTTGGCTTAGAAGAACATATCGAATTTTATATTTTAAATTTTGATAATAACAAGGAACCGCTGATAATTTTGAAAAATATTCTGTGTGAATGTTGCACCAAATCATTCAAGGATTAGTTTCAGTTATTTTATATTCTATGATAAATACTACCGTTTATGAAATACAAACCGACAAACCTACTTTTTTCAAAATTACGTGAAAATTCATCCAAATCTCGGACTGTCAAAAAATCACGATTACAATACTTCCTCTATTATATTATCGGTTGGGGAAATAAAAAAGCAGGTTATTCTAAACAGTGTCTTCCTTCAAATACTTGAACGATGTTTTAATATTATACCTAAGTTGTATATTCCATCAAGATTCTAGTATTTTTATAGCAAGGTATCAAGAATCAGATATCACAATGACAGGACATACGGTGCTGAAAATTTTGATTGCCATAGTACAATAATTGGACATTGAACGTTGAAGGCACCATGGGAGTTGAACGGACGATAATGCCTACGGTCAACGTACATACCTCGGAGAGTACACCGTTGACCTCAGTCATCATTATCCTTTTAACACCTTTGTTATTATGAAATATCTAAAACAGTATTTGAGTTAAAGGTCCTTAAATATTTCAGCGAATATCCAAAAATGAAACCATTACCCTTGGATTTTTTAATGACCATAATCCATGAAATTTTCATTGAAAATTTGTAATTTTTATGCTAACAATAATTCACACAGATAATGATCTACTTGTCAGTTTTGACGTTTCATCTTTATTCACAAAAGTATCTATCATCGATACTTTGAAATTATTAGATCATTTTTCATCTGATATTATCAAGCTTTTCAAACATTGTTTGACTTCTTGATTCTTTATCTCCAATGGTAATTTTTACAAGCAAATCGATGGTGTTGCCATGGGTTCTCCTATTCCTCCATCTATTGCCAATTTTTACATGGAAAATTTTGAAAAAAACCTTTTAGCACAGCTGTGAAGAAACTCACTGTTTGGCTACGTTATGTTGATGATGTTTTTGCTGTTTGGTCTCATGATAGAGATGAATTGAATGTATTTTTGAATCATCTGAACATGCAACATAGAAACATTAAATTCAGTATTAAGGTTGAAGAAAATAACTGTTTCCCTTTTCTGGACGTTCATCTGGAGAAACAAGATAATGATAAACTCATCCATTTAATATATAGGGATCAGACTCATACAAATCAATATTTACATGAGTCCTCCAATCACCATCCAGCTCAAAAATTTTGCATCATTAAAACTTTTTATCAGAGAGCCTCTACTTTATGTCATCCAAGTATACTGTCCGAAGAAATCAAATTTTTAGAAATAAAAAAAATCACTTAATAATTTGAATTTGAATACTGGTTATGAACTCAAACAATCTTGGTTACCAGTCATTTGTTCATAATTCCAAGTTATTTTTATTTATGAATCTACGTGCAAGAGTTACTTCAACACCACCTCCTGAGGATCTGTGGATGGTTCAGTTATGTGCAAAACCAAAAAGAGTAGAGCCAGATTGACCTAGAACCACAAGGAGTTGACTATTTCCCTATTTTGACCTTCATTTTCATCTACTGAAGACCCGTGGACATTGAATTATATGCTAAACCACAGGCAGAGCTCTAAGATCCTAGGAGTTAATATTTTATGTAGTCATATTTTGTATTTTTGTTGTCTTGACAATTTTTGTTTATTTATTTATTATACCTTTACACTTGAAAAAGGCGGCACTTTGCTGTTGAAATGTTGTGTTTCTAATCATTCTTATATACAGAACTTTTCCAACTAAAACATATTTACGAAACATAAAATAATTTTTGTATTCAATACCAGTTTTGCGAGGGAGAGAATTATGGATTACAGCCCTCATCAAGGCTTAGATCAGGAAGAAATTGAAATAAGTTATATGATAGATCAAAAATAATGCATCTAATCCAAATTTTTTTCCTGAAAATTACAGTTTTCAAGTTATCATTATTTTTATAAACTCATGATTATCTTCAAAACAAGTGCTTTAATCAATTTATTCCAAATAAAGTACTCCATCTATTTTTCAAAAATAATCTGAGTTTGTTTGAAACTTTTCTTTGATTGACGTACTCATTTTCGAGTTATTAATACATAACTTATAAAAGAGTCAAATGCTCATAACTCGAAAATGAGTACGATTAACAAAAAAAGGTTCAATTAAAGTCATATAACATTAGGTGGGGTATTCTATAGTCAAATATTTTTATTGATGCCCTTTTTTGCCGGAAAATTGATAATTTATGAAAATATGATTTGTGACGTAACCTAATAAAAATAATTCTGATAAAAGACTCTCAATATTTCCCAAAAATAATATAATTCCCTATGAAACTTTTTTTTTTAAAGCTCTAATTGCACAAATCCAAAAGATGATAGCATGAGGCTCGTTTTGAGAAAATCCCAAAACAATTTTATTTTTCTGTGGCTTAATGGCAACTCATTCCGGAAAATTTTTCTAGATAAAGTCTTCCTCAATTACAATTGTGCATCGATTGAATATAAAATAATTTCTATATTAAGCACCAGTTTTGTGAGGGTAGAAATTATTTATTGCAACTTTCATAAGGGCTTAAAGTAGAAAGAGATCAAAATAAATTATATGATAGATCGAAAATATATAGAAAATGAATGCATCTGATAGAAAATTCTTTTCCTGCAAGTTATAGCTCTTAAGTTATCAGTACTTGTATAAATTTAAGATTAGGGCCTTAGTTTAGCAGATAGCAACGTAGTTTGTTAGAGCAACTCAAATACATCCTTCCTCATTGCTGTTTGAATCTCAACTAAAATGAATTTTTGAAATAATTTATGTGCAAGCAAATTTGTTTTTGATTTTTTAGTAGGGAACTTGGAGCTATCTGATTGGTTTGAGACATCAGCGAAGATTACTTTGATATTTACTGCAAGATTCATAATTTTAATCTGTCAGTATTTTCAAAATATGCCGAACGATGTTCTAATTGGGCGTCTTGAAACATCTCTGCGAAACTTCAAATTAAACACATTTTCCCTGGGAATTTTCTTTTTCAATTTCCATTTGTAATTTGCACAAGAAATTTGAATCAAGATATTTTTAATATGAATCTAGAAACATATTTGGAATGACTAGTTTTGTTTTTATTAGCCCTTCAAATTACAAATTGAAAGGACAGCGCTACTTATATAAAAATATAAACAATTGTTTTGGTCATGTGAGTTGTTTGTATAATCCGTGAGAAATTTCAAACTAATATTGTTTCAAAGCCTTATTCATGAAGCGAGTTGGGAGTTTGTGAAACATTGCAGCGGGAATCGAACAAAAACACATCTCCTTCTATCTACATCATAATATATTCCACAAATTTTCACACAAATGTTTGATTTTCTCAACACATCTAAGACTAAGTTTCAATTAAGATAAATCTGAAAATATTTTGAAACATCTCATTCATTTTCTAAGTTATAAGTTATTAACCAAGGTACATTAAATAAAAGTTTTGTAGGCCCTGATCCTGCAGCCACAAATATCGCACATCTCCATGCTTCGTTACCCCCCTTTGATGAGCATGCGCATGCGCAATGAATACACAATTTCTCTATCCTGTCTGCCATTCCCTTTTCATTCCTGCTCCATTCCTGCCATCATCCCTGCTCTCCCAGGACGTGACATCCCGTGACGTGTATACCTGATGCCAGAGACGCCTGTGAGTTGATGGCCGAGGTCTTTCATAACCGAACATCTGTGAGGTGAACCCTTTGTACTGTTTTATTCATGCGATGCGACTGTTGACGCATCTGAAACAAAAGCTCACCAAGGAAACCCACAGACTCTGATTTGTTACAAACAGAAAAGAGATGCAAGATAAAAAGAGTTATTCTAGATTAAATCTGGCTTTTAATTAACAAAAGGTTGTGAAGAAATATGTTGTTTTGTGGACAATTTCATATACACCCAGTTGACCCAGCTTAAATCCTTGAATTTTTTAAAAAACTGTTCAAATACTCTCCAATCCAATACATAAAAAATTAAGGGGTTTAAAATTCTTTTAATCATAATATATAAAAAGATTCACGTATGAATAATGAATTTTCATTATTAATATTGTTTTAATAGAGTTGTTGACTCTACTTTCAAAATTAATGAATAATTCATGACGCCAAAGATCAATATTTCGCAATGATGAAAAATACATTTTTTATCCTACCGAAAGGGACCCCAATTTACAGTCTATGATATTATTATGAACATACAATCTTTCAGTCAATTGTGTAGGCTACAAATCTTCAAACAAAATTAATTTTGATGGACAGGTATTCGAAAAATTGTTACTGAAAATAAAAATAGTTCGGAGTACCGCCCTTAGAGAGCTGATTTGAACAGCAGATTGAATTAAAATGAATAAGAAACAATAAACTTTTACTGAAAAGGATTTAGATGTTACATGATCAGATGTTGGTGAAATTCAGTAGATTTGACTTCCTTTCATAATTTAGGAAGTTTTAATGAATATTAACCCCTCAAGTCAACCTGTAGATCATAAATCTGAAAGCAAAGATGAAATTAGAGTAAAGGTATCCGAAATATCGCAATTTATATTTAAAATTGTCTGAAAGTTGTTACATTTATGATAAAACCGCCCTCAAGTATTCTGGATCAAATTTATCAATATTTAAATGATAGTTTTATATTTTTCAGGATTAATTTGGTACGTATATTCAGTAGAATGAGGGCAAAAGTAGGAAATATCCGTTGGAGGTAGTTTAGATGTTCAAGTCAAAATCTGACGAATTTCAGTTCATTAACCCTGTAAAGTGCGAAAGTGTCATAATTCGTAAAAATAAAATAGGTCCTGTATCCGTCCCTGTTGTCTAGGCAGAGCCTGTTATCTCTTCACGTCACGCCAAGCGACATTCGAGAATAACGTAGAAATTTCTGGATGTTTGGTTTCCGTATATATAATTGTGAACAACCTGACTGAGTGAACAGTGAACAGTTGAACAGTGAAATAGAATGAATATTCAGAGCGTGATAAATAAATAAGTTGTTGAAAATAAATAATAAATAAGTGTGAGTAAGAAATTAATTGTTAGTGTTTTTTTAGTAATACAACGAAAAATAAGACTTTTATTTTTTTTCATTCAGTGGATAGTGACTTTTATTTCAACAATAAACAATTCTTTAATGCCAATATACATCACAAACCCTAACAAAAATGTCCTTATTTATGTTCAAGATGATTCAAATTTATACCAACTCTCTCAATTGACTCTGTAGACTATGAAACTGTACACAAGATTAAAATTAGTCCCCATTTTTTGTAAATATCGCCACAGCAAATCAAAATGATCTGAAAAGTGTTAAATTTCTCATAAAACGGCCCCTATGTTTTCTAGGCCAGATTTTGATCAAAATTTGTCCAATAACAATACTAAAATTATTTATATTGAGAAAGATTTGAGAAATGTATCAAGTTTATTGAAGATAAGAGCAGAAAATGTTCTTTAAAGGATGTTTAAATGTTCAAACAAAGTCTGACGGATTTCAATTTATTTGCCACAAAATTACGTATCCTTGTTCATAATTCGGAAAATTTAAGAATATATTCACGCTGTTAATTAATCCTGTAGAAGTGTAGATCATAGAACTGTAGACTAAATTGGAATTATTGGACTACTTTTTCAAAAATCGCCACATAAAGTCAAAATTGTTAAAATAAAGCAATATTTTGATTAGAACAACCCTCATATTCTTGGGTCAAATTTTATTCAGAATTTGATAGGTAGTGGATAATAAAATTATAGTTTTGTATCTTTTAAGGCTAATTTGTACAACATATCTGATAGAATGAGGCTAAAAACAAGAACTGTCCATTAAAGGATGTTAAGATGTTCAAATTGAAGTCTGACGAATTTCAGTCTTCAATTTCAATTGAAATTAATATCTGCTCTTTTAATCAATCTTGTAGACTATAAAACTGAAGACAAAAATCAAAATTAGTGCTCAACTTTTTTAAATATTGCCACAGGAAATCAAAATGCTCTGAAAAGTGTTTAATTTTTCTTAGGATTGCCCCCATACTTTCTAGGCCAATTTCCATCAAAATTTGTTCGTTAATCGATATTGGAATGATGATTTTTTAATTTCAGGATTTATTTGCAAAGTGTATTCGGTAGAATAACAAAATGCCAGACAAAGGATGTATAGATGTTTATGTCAAATTTCAGTTTATTCACCCTGACAATAAGTATCCCTTTCCATAATTTAGAAAATTTGAGTACATATTTGCAATACCTCCTGATCATGTAGATCATAAAACCGGTTAGAAAATTGAAATTAGTAGATTACTTCTTGAAAAATCGCCTCAGAAAATCAAAATGGTCTGAAAGGTATTATATTTTTATTAGGACCATTTTAATTTTTCTGGATTCGATTTCAATTGGAATTGGTCCTATTGTCTGTTAAAAAGTGATAGTTTGATATATTTCATGGCCAATTTGTATGATTTATTCAATAAAAAGAGGCTAAAAGCAAAAATTGGTTCTTAAAGGATGTTCAGATATTCAAATCAAATCCTGAGAAATTTTAGTTTATTTACCGAAACAAAATATGCCCTTATTCACGGTGTAGATGACTTAAATTCATATCAATTTTTTCTAACAGTCCTACAGACAATAAAAATGTAAAAGAAATAAAATTTGTCCTCAACTTCTTCTAATATCACCACATGAAATGAAAATGGTCTGAAGAGTGTTAAATTTCTCATAGGACCGTCTTAAAGTCTTTTGGGCCAAATTTTGATCAATTTTTGTCCAGTTCAATTTATTTCAGGGTTGTTTTGGTAAGTGTATCCAGTATAAGTAGACAAATGCAGAAAATACCAGTTAGAGGATTTTTGGATGCTTAAATCAAAGTTTGATTCTGCCTCAATGAAACACGCCCTTGTTTATGACCAAAAATTAATATAAATATTTCTAACTAATTCTCTAGAGTAGAATAGAAAAATGAATTGTTGGACTACATTGTAAAAAATGGTCACAGGAAGTCAAAATGGTTTGAAAAATGTTTTAGCTTCTGATAGGACCGACCTCAAATTTCTAGGCCCGATTTTGATTGGAATTAGTCCAGTAATCAATACTTAAATGATAGTTTCATTTGTTTAAGGGTTGACGCGTGAAAACAAAAGCAGGAAATGTCGGTTAACGGATGTTCATGAATTCAAAGTCTGACGATTTTCAATTTATTCGCTCGAGCAAAACGCATATTTAATTGAAATATATAGATTATTTAAATCCTTATAAACTCTTTTATCTTATCCTGTAAACTATAAAACTGTATAAAAAAGCACAAATCACATAGGAAATCAAAATACTCATGTTTTCTGGGCCACATCTTGATCGGAATTTGTCCTGTAAGCAATACTTAAATGACAGTTATATCTGTTCTAGGACTGATTTGGTAAGTGAATCTAGGAATTTTAAATGTTCAAATCAAAGTCTGATGAATTTCACTACGTTCACTTCAACAAAACCTGTCCTTATTTATGATCTTGAAAATTATAATTTATATTAAATTGTAACGAGCGAAAGTGTCATGATTTGTAAGAATAAAATAGGCCCTGAATCCGCCCCTGTTGTCTGGGCGGAGGCCGTTATCTCTTTACGTCGCGTCAAGCGACATTCGAGAATAACGTAGAAATTTCTGGATGTTTGGTTTTTTGACGGAGTGAACAGTGAATTGTGAAATAGAGTGAATATTCAAAACGTGCTGAATAAATAAGTTGTTGTAAATAAATATTGGTGGCTTTGTAGTTGAGGTTTAATGATAGTGACTAAAAAATAAATTGTCTAGTGTTTGTTTTAGTATTACAATTTTCATTTATCAAATTGTGATTTTTATTCCAACAATACACAATTCTTTAAGAGCAATAGACATTACAAAATATTCAACTGATATTGAAGACGAAAGAACAGACAAATTTGAAATTAGTGGACAATAACTGAAAACAGGAAGTCGAAATAATACAAAAAGTGTTATAAGTTCTGTTAGGATCACTCTTAAGTTTTTAGAATATAATTTCCATTGGAATTTGTCCAGTACTCAATATTAAAATATTAGTTTTATATACTCTAGGTTTCATTTTAGAAGTACACCGGAAAATGTCTGTAAGAGGATGTTTAAATATTCAAATCGAAATCTGAAAACTTTAAATTCATATCAGTCCTTTTGAATAACTCTGCAGATAACAAAACTGTATATAAAATTGGAATTAGTTAGAAGTAAAAATAGTTCGAAAACTTCTATATTTTTGCAAGGACCACCCTTATAATTATCGGGCCTGATTTTATTAAAATTTTATCTGTTGATTAATTTTGAATTTAAAAGTTAGAAATGTCTGGTAAAGGATACTTAAATGTTCAAATCAAAGTCTGATGGGTTCCAGTTTATGTACTGCAACAAAACGAACCCTTATTCATGATCTGGAAATTTGAAATTCATATCAATCTCTTCAAGCAATCCTGAAAATCATTATAATTAGTTGACTGCTAATCAATAAGTTGCCAAAAAAGGTCAAAATGGTTTGAAAAGTATTGAATCTTTGGACAGGCAACTCTTACACTTTTCCGGATATAGTTTAACGGAACTCTATTTGTTTATCAATGCGTGACTAATAATTTTAAGAAATACAGTGCTGATTCAGACAGCGGTTTCAGTAATCTAAATAAAAAAGCAAGGAAATATAAAACAACAAAATTTCTGTAACTCTCTTCCCTAATGTTCCTGGTTGAATTCACCTGTAAATTAATTGATTTATCAATAAAGAAACAATATTGCTGTACTATGCAAGACCCACTTCAAAATTTTATTAGTCAAAATGATGAAAAATGTGGGTCCCGGGGGGATGCTTTTCAATACAAGCTTATGAATATTTTAAACTTTATCTAAGATTAAATTTCCTGATCTATTGATTCATTTATGAAATTTTTATATCAGGAGCATATGATGGATCTAGGAAATTGAATTTCCCTAGAATTTTCCTTTAGTAGATTGGTTATCAAAGCATGCAAAGCTGCAAAAATGGTGATGGAATATTTGAATTTTCATCGTGTAAAAACGCAAAGAACTTCACGTGGAAGTCTATAAAAATGCATACTTTATAATTTTAATGAGAGAGATTTCACGCCCTTTGACGTGCAAGTCATTAATGCAAGGTTTCTTAATTTTTTTTTGCTTTTCTATAGAATATAAACCTAGAAAAAGCATAACGAAAGTAAACAATATAATTAAAAGCTCAAAAAAATTATATACATAAAGAACTTGTGTTTTCCGCGGATAAATACAATTTTCTCATCAATTTTTTTGTTTCAGAGCCTGTAACCGAGATCATGGGCGGCCCAGACCTCTATATCAATAAGGGCTCAACAATAAATCTAACTTGTTTAGTCCGTTATGCTCCGGAACCTCCGCCAACTATGCTATGGGCCCACAATTCTCAAGTTATCAATTTTGATTCGCCTCGAGGAGGAATCAGCTTAGTGACTGAAAAAGGGGCAACCACAACAAGTCGACTACTCATTCAAAAGGCTGTGCAAGCTGATACAGGGGTGTATACTTGTACACCCTCAAATGCCAACCCTGCCAATGTGAGGGTACACATTCTCAACGGTAAGTTCTAGAAAAAAAGATACTTCTGTATCAATATCTCAAGAAATTTTTGAAAGCATGTATTTTAATTGGAGGTACATCTAAGCTAGCAGAATATTCCAAACTGAATAGCATTTTGTCAAAGTCCTTTGATGTAACAAACAACGCACTGTTACGAAGACACAGAAAGAAAGACGAGTCGTTTCCACGATTTAAAAGGAAGGCAAAGTGAAGCGTTTATAGCCACAGTCTTTCACGGCAAAGAAAAGAGTGGAAAAAGTAAATGGATCCATAAAAAATCCGCTTCCGATATTTGAGGACAGATAAATAATATTACGCATTCAAAAAGGACCAAACAAACACGTCTGAATTGATTTTGCCTACTCTTTTACTTGAGGATGCGATGTTTTTTAGGTAAACAAAATGGAAAGATATGAAAATAATTTAGTATTTTTCGCAGATCAAAAGCACTCAACTCAAAAAATTCTCTTCTGGCAATAGAGTAAAATATTTTGTTGGTACTGAAATTACCCACACTTAGTTTCTTGCGATTAATATTTTCGAAAAACAGGTTCACATAATTTATTTATATCAGTTATATGAAATACTCTGAAAGTTCTTCAAAGAAGCCTTTTCAAGAGCTGTTCCAACAACTTCAAAAACAAAGTAATGCTCTGACGTCAAATTCTGCAGCAGAAGCTCTCTCTATAATGGATTACGTCGTTCCTATGTCGTCTTTGGTTTGTGTTTAAACATATCGATGTGCCAATATGCAGAATATGCTCTTATGCACTTCCGCAGCTCTTTTCGACTTCCGGTGATCGATATGTGGGGCAGCAGCTGCACACGTGAAGCTAAAAGTAATTTTGTGTAATATTAGCGGAGTTATGAACCACAAATTCTCATTATGTGCCGTGGAACACATTCGCAAATATAAATTCTGAAGGAAAAATACTCATATGTAAACTGAGTTTCTTTTTTATGGGCTACGTGTTTTTTGCCTTGAGTTGGAAACGAATAATGTCGATTTTTATTATTTAAAGCATTGTATTTTACATGTCCACCCTTAAAATCAATACATAGTGTAACATGTGAACTTTAGTTACAAGTCATTCACGAGCAACGCGAGTTTCGAGAGATTTAAGTGTTTTTATCCCTGTTGCCAGTTCCTGGAAGGCATTGAACTAAAACGGGTTATTGTCAAGGATTCTATGTTAAATTCAGTATTTTGTTTTTGTAAATATGCTTGGGCTTCGACGAAAATTAATTAAATCGGTAATATTATCACCAGAGGCTTTAGTAAATGTTATATTCAAACATTCCACAGCCAATGAGAAAATTAATTGGCTTCATTATCGATCCTTCCCAAAAAGGTCACTTCTTGAAAGCCTATCTCTAAAATTAATTCAAACAACGAAATTTTTGTGAATATTTGCAATTTTCATTGCTAGAAATAAATTTTAATCCCTGCAGAATACAGAACGCTAATATTTTATTCTTTGTCGTCCTAAATCGTTATCCTACTCCCTGTGGTATTATTCTCAGATCCGTAACGATAAATATTAATGGGAAGTATCAATACACAGGTCAGCAAATAAATATAATCAATATTTAATACGGCCCTGTACACAATGGATTACATTTTAATCCTGCCATTATTGAAGGATAATAAAATTGCGATGTTACTATCCTATTTCCTGTGAGATGCGATAAAATGCATTTGAATTAAAAATGAATGTGTCGGAACACAAGTTAAAGAGAAACCTACTGTAGAATAATAATTATTCTATTTATAAGTGTTTAAATATTTAATGCATCATGTTTCAAACTTCGAACACTTGCTAAATTAAGATCCTAGTATGGACTTCAATGTTTCAATAATTTGAAAAAATTTAATAATCCTCCATTATGTAGCTACCCACTAAATATAACAGATTGTCAGAATTTCATTGCTGTCCCAAAAAAACGCTGCCAAATTTTGGCCTCATCTCACACACTCGATCTTTCATTGCATGAATTCCTAACTTACCTTTCTTAGGACTTTTATAAGATTTTCCAGCAAAAATGAGTTGCTGGGAATCAAGTTGAGGTTGACCAGCACTTGTCCAATTTTTTTGAAGTCCACATCTCTTGCAACATGCTCTAAAACTCAAGCTTATAACTCACTGCGCTGCCACCAATAAACCAAATGCGGATCTTTCTATAACACTCAATTTCTCATGAATTTTTCGAAATAACAAAATTTGCGAAATGTATAATGACCCTCCATCATGTAGCTATCATATAGATATAGCAGATGTTCAGAATTTTAATACGGTACCAATTTCCGCTCTCACCTTATAACTCAATCTTTCATTGCATGAATCTCTAACTTACCTCCTTTTCAATTTTTCGAGTTTTTTCTGCAATAATAAATTGCTGGAAGTCAGCATAAGATTATAAAGCAGGTGCCAAATTTTTTTTTAATCTTCACCTTGTGCAACATGCTCCAAGACTCAGGCTTGTAGCACACTGTGCTGTCACCACGGATCTTTGTATAAACCTAAATTTTTCATAAACTTTTCGATGTAACAATAATTCCGAAATGTATAATAACCCTTAATTATGTAGCTATCATATAGATCTAGGAAATAGTCAGAATTTTACAGTTATCCCAAAAAAATATGGTACCAATTTCCGCCCTTACTTTATAATCCAATCTTTCATTGCATAAATCTCCAACTCACCTCAATTGATGATTTTCTGAGTTTTTTCTGCAAGAAAAAATTGCTGGAAGTCAGCTCAAGGTTTTACAGCAGGTGTCCAATTTTTTTGGAACCTACACCTTGTGCAACATGTTGCAAAATTCAGGCTTGTAGGAAGCACACAATCTTGTCATCAATAATCCCAATACGGATCTTTGTATAAACCACAATTTTTTATAAACTTTTCGATGTAACAAAATTTTCGGAATATATAATAATCCTCAATTATATAGCTATCATATAGATATAGCAGATAGTCAGAAGTTTACAGCTATCCTAAAAAAATATGGTACCAATTTCCGCTCTCACCTTATAACTCAATCTTCCATTGCATGAATCTCTAACTTACCTCCTTTGACAATTTTCGAGCTTTTTCTGCAATAATAAGTTGCTGGAAGTCAGCTTAAGGTTATACGCTGATAAGACAAATAAGGATCTTTGTACAAATCTCTATTATTTGACGTAGCAGAATTTCTGACTTACCTCCTTTTTGAGTTTTATCTGAAAGAATAATTTACTGGAAGTCAGTTAAAAGTGCTCAATTTTTGGACCCTATGCTTTGTACTACACACTCAAAAAATCAAGTTTATATCACACTGCGGTGTCGCCAATAAGCCAAGTACGGATCCTTGTACATATAAACTTCAATTTCTCCGAAATTTTTTCATGTACTAAGATTTTAAAGGAGTATAATAATTCTAAATCATGTAGCTACCATATGAATGTAGCAGATTATCATAATTTCACAGCTGTCCTAAAGAATCACGGTACCAATTTTCGCCCTCACCTGATAACCTCGTCTTTCATTTCATAAGTTTCTAGCCCATACCTCTTTCAACAATTTTTCAAGTTTTTTCTGCAAGAATATGCTGTTGGATGTCATGTCAAAGTTATATAGTAGGTGTTCATTTTTTTTGGGCTCTATGCCTTGTATAAGATTTCCCGAAACTTATTGTGATGTTTATTGCTTGAAGAATTAGTTTGTTATTAAACAGAAATCACTATTTAATAATTTGAAATGAAATTAAAGTTTCATTCCTCTGAATATCACTAACAACACTATATTATTTATTTATCACTTAATACTAACTTAAACAAAGTCGCAGGTATTTATATTCAACTATTTATATCCACAGATCACTTCACTGTTTGATATTCACTGCGCTATCTTCACTATTACACTCCCGAAACGTCTTTTGCTTGCCCTTATATATAGAAATATCCATTTCTCGAAAGTTCTACCGCATTCTGGAATATTGCTAGAGGCTTCCATCGGGAGGGATGATGTGATGCAGCGCAAAGAGGACGCAAGGTTTCACCCATGCAAGCTCACCTTTACAAGCCTCCACACTCTCGCACGTTACATTTTATAATACACCACGTCGACGCTGATAAGCCAAATACTGACTGCCGTATAAATGTGAATTTTTCTGGAAATGTTTGACGTAGCAGAATTCTTCAACAGCATAATAATTCTTAGTTATATAGCTACTATGACAATATATCAAATTGTCAAAATTTTACAGCTGTACAAATTTCCGCACTCACCTTATAACCCTGCCTTTCATTGCATGAATTTCTGACTTACCACTTTCAACAATTTCCCAATTTTTTTTCTGCAAGACTAAGTAAAGGAAGTCAGGTGAAGATTGTACCCCAGGTGCCTAATTTTTTTGGGCCCTACACCTTGTACAACACTCTTGAAACTCAGGCTTGTAACACACCGCGTACGAATCTATGTGTAAATCTCAATTTTCTAGAAATACTTTGACGTAGCAAAATTATCGAAAAGTATACTAAGCAGTAATTATGAGGCTGTCCCAAAAATCGCGGCCTTAATTCCCGCCCTCACCTTATACATAGGTATTTCATTATATAAACTCCTAATTTACTTTCCTTGAGACTTTCATTAGAATTTTCAACAAGAGTAAGGTTCTGGAAGCTAGGTTGAGGTTTGTACAATTTTGAAACATACATCTTGTATAAAATGATCCGAAACTCACAACGCGATGACATCGATAAGCTAAATACAAATCTTACTTAGCTTGGAACTTTCAAAAAAAAATCCAATAACAGTAAGCTAGATGGAGGTTGTACAACAGGTGTTTTATTTTGTTAAGCCCACATATTGTACAACATGCTCCAAAATTCAGGCTTGTAGCACTGCGCTGTCTCCAATAAGCCAAATACGGATCTTTGTATAGACCTCAATTTTTTAGAAGCTTTTTGATTTAGAAAAATTTTCAGAAAGTACAATAATCCTTAATTATAAAGCTACCACAAGAATATATCGGATTGTCAGAGTTTCACAACTTCCTAAAAAATAATGGTACCAATAGTTTCCGCTCTCATCTTATAACCTGGTTTTTATTGCATTAACTTCTAACCTAACCTCTTTGACAGTTTTGTGAATTTTTAATGCAAGAATGAGTTGCTGGATGTTAGATTAAGTGCTCAATTTTTTTGGGCCTTATACTTTGTTCAACACGCTTCCGAAACCGTGTTCAAGCTGATAAATCAGATACGGATCTTTGTACGAACCTCAATTTTTTTTAAATATTTGATGCAGCAAAATTATTAGAAAGTATAGCAAACCCTAATCATGTAGCTATCATATGGATATAAAAGATTGTCAGAATTTTGTTGCTGTCCCGAAAATCGTGCCCCTAATTCCCGCCCTCTTCTTATACATCGGTCTTTTCAGCAAAAATAAGTTGCTGGAGGTCTAGTTGAGGTTGAATAGCAGCTGTCAAATTCTTTTGAAGCGTATACCTTGCACAACATATTCCGAAAATCAGGCTTGTAACACACTGCGCCAAATACGGACCTTTGTATAAACCCTAATTTTTCATATGGTTTTTGATGTAGCAAAATTTTCGGAAAGTATAATGACCCTCAATTATGTAGCTATCATATGTATATTGCAAATTGTCAGAATTTCACAACTATCTCAAAAAAGCATGGTACCAATTTCCAACTCCGCCTTTTAACCCAGTCTCACAATGCATGAATTTCTAGTTTACCTACTTCAAAAATTCTAAATTTTTTCGGCAAGAATAAGTTGCTGAAAGTCAGGTTAAGGTTGTAGATGAGATTCTAAATTTTTTTGGGCCCTACACTTTGTTTAATACGCTCTGAAACTCAGATTTGTAACACAACGCGTTGACGCTGATAATGCAAATACGGATCTTTGTATAAACCTCAATTTTTCAGGAGCTGTTTGGCGTAGCAGAATTCTTGGAAAGCATAATTATTTTTAATTATATAGCTACCATAATTAAAAGACAGATTGTCAGAATTTTACTTATGTCCCGAAAATTTTCCGCCTTCACCTTATACATCAGGACTTTCACTACATGAACTACTAACCTACTTTTCTTGAGACTTTCATGAAAATTTTCGACAAGAATAAGTTGTTGGGAGTCAGATTGAGGTTGAACAGCAGCTGTTCAATTTTTTTTAAGTCTACACTTTCTACAACATGATGCGCCACTCAAGCTTGTAACACACCGTACTGACATCGATAAGACAAATACGGATCTTTGGATAAACATAAAATTTTCAGGAACAGTTTGATGTATCAAAATTTTTGAAACGCATAATAATCCTTAATCATCCATAGCAAATAGTCAAAATTACATTGTTGTACTGAAAAATCATGATCCTGATTGCCCCCCTCACCTTATACACTCATTCTTCCATTGCAAGGACTTCATCATCATAATAAATAAATATTTGAAAAATTCTGTTCCTCAATTGTTTTAATATTGTTTTTTCGGTAGCTACTAGTTCGGTTTTTGTTTCAGGAGAACACCCCGCTGCAATGCATCACGGGATAGCCTGTATTTTATCATCAAGTTCCAACATTCTACTCTTCTCAATAATTCTAGTTCTCCTCCATTTCAAACTGACGTAGCATCCGCTATGGAACCCCGCAGGTGCGTAGAAAAAGTGTTTACAGTGAAGGACCAAATTTTGAGTGTCTACCGGTCCAGATAACATAGGACTCTGTACATATCATAATCTAGAGAATTTATACAATTTAGTAGAAAAATTATCGAATTGACATGTGTTAAACGGACTTTATAATATAATAATTATTATTGAAAACTCGATTTGTAAATAATGTATAACGATTCAGTAAAATCATCCATCCAAATATATTTTAAATGGAATTTTGTACCTGTGGAACAGTATCGTGTTTCAATTTCAAATGCTGTTATACGTCATTTCCTCCATTAAAGTTAGCCTTTTTTGGTTAAATATCGGAATAAACTACAAAAAAATTGGCTGTTTTTAAATTTTAATCCAAATACATATTTTATTTTATGAAAAATATATTTATTGTTGATCAATTAATCTATTTATTTAAATATTGATGTTTTGTTCCTTTGAGTTGGAGATGAATAATCAGCCATTAACTAAAGATTCTTAATTTTACGTAAAAGTTACCCCAATTAATATTTTATAATGTTATTTGTTTTAATGTAAATAGTAAAATATATTTTATACACTAAGTTAATTTTATAGGCCCAACAATCAAATTGTTGGACCATAAGATTGTTGAACTCATGAATCTTCAAAGATATTTTCTTTTAAAGTTGATGTATCAATGGAAAATTGTAAAATATTACCTACAAGTTCTTAAAAATGTAAATAATAAGGAAAAAAACTGTAAATTTAATGTATTTGTTTATTTCGGAATGTAAATAATATTGTGCGGATTATTTTCAATAAAAATCGGTGAAAAAAATAAATTTTTGTGTGATTTAGCAATTTTTTTTTTAATTCCAATTTCAGATCATTTTACAGGTAAAAATCGAGCCAGTCTGTACATATCACAAAATAAGTTCAAATTCAATACCTAAATCAGTTCCCAGACTCTCAGCATTATATTTCAAATTATAAACTTGATTGAAATATTCTAAAATCATTTTATTCTAAATATATTTCTGTATAATTCCAATTTTGTTGCATGCTTACCTGTAAAACGGGTCCTCTATCCTCGGAGAACTCATGGAATCCAACTTGGAGATATTCCAGGAACGACCGTCTATGAAAACCGCTATTACGGTAAGTACTGGCCATGTATTTAAATATACAATGGAATATAGTAATTATTTTGATGAAAATAACTGAAATATTCACTGCGGTACGTAAATAGCCCCAATTTATTATAATAATATATTAATATTAATTCCATTCAATGAATCAATTTATGTATATACAAAAAAAAAAACAAAAAAATAGATAATAACTACATGGAATCACTTTAATTTTAGTTCATTTGAAGACCAGCGGCTCTAAAATGTCAAAATCTCGTATATATTATTACAGGGTATATTTATCAAATAAAAAATACAATTATTTCTCTTTATTAATTATCAATTTGAATTGATAATTATGAATAATTAGTTAATAACTCTGTTCTAAATATTGAGTATATTAAATTTCCAATAAATTATTAATTTAGTAATGATAAAAATAATATTGTGTACCAATTTTCACCTTACAAATTGCTACAAACTTGTCTTTGACAGGATGTCAATTATAATCACTCCATTCCACAATTTAAACCGTAACACATACCTCAAAAACTTGTCTAAAATGCATCACATCTCCGAATAATCTATTTAGTGTATGCTGTAGGGTATATCGTATGTATACATTGATAATTTGCATTTTCAGCGAAGATATCACACTCAAAAGATAATATAATCAACAGTATGGCTTCAAATAACTAACTTCCAACAATAAATTAGTTTTCATCGCTTAACTAATAGTTAATTCATCTGGGGTACTATTTTTTCGTTTGACGTTTTTATTTTGACATTTGTAAACATTTGGAGGAACTAACAGTTCCTCCCAGAAATTATTAACGTCATATTTCATTATATTGGCTGCAATGTGGTTCCCTCCCACTATCTATCTAAAAGATACTTTTCGGAAAGAACTGCGCGCAAAAAACTAGTCCCTAAAATCCCACAAGATATATGTAACAATGTAATTCGATCTTATTACCTTTCAGTTGTAAAGTTACAGGTAATTATAAGTTTTATCATTAAGTTCCGTAATATAGTTTTATTGTCGACAAATCGTAGTATTAGGCGAATGAAGATATTATTTCTTGAATAGTTTGCGCACTTAACTGATGGAATTATACCCATAATGCATTGCTTGCAACCAGCGGCTCTAAATCTCTTAAATGAATACATTTATAGGCTCTTATGGGAATATGATCTAAGCCAATTAATGTGAGTGAATCGTGTTCGCATTTCGGCCAATCAGAAAACTTAAATCGTAGTTCCATAAATAAAAAGAAATATAGATGTATTTTGATTTCTCATTATCAATTGAATTATAAGAAGGTAATCACTTGTCCTGCAATTTCAAGTTTAACAGAATATTTGAAGCTATTACTTCAATGACTGACTGAATAAATATGAGTTGCAAGCAGTTTTAGAGCCTCTGGAATACATATACCAATGTCTGCAGTGAGCTGATAACATAAAATTAACATTAATAATAAACTGAAGTCATAAAACGAATACAGGGAAGCATTATCAATAATTTTATAGGTTGTACGATTAATAATTTCATTTTGAAGTCATCTAATTTGAATTCATACTTTGGTAATTAAATCAGGAATAATTTTTATTGTGATTATTCGCCCTTAATTACATATTAGTAGCAATAAAATACATTACAAATATTTATAAAGCGCCCTATAAGTGGCACTTCTGTTACAAGCAAATTTTCATTTCTCAAAAATCGAAATTTGTTATTAGGGCAGCAGCAATGGATGGAGCTCTCGCCAGTGTATTTTCACTACATAAATAACATTAAATTTTATTTCTGTAATCGGGCGAAATATGCATTTTTGCTTTCCCATCTTTAGAGAAATAATAAAATAGAATTTTTGAGCCATTGAAAGTTCAGATTCTGTTCCTAATAAAGCCGATTCATCGATATTTCGAGACTGATTTTTACGATATGCATAGCCAACTGTCATACATAACCTTCAGCTGTCAGTTGAGTTCACATAATATGTGAATAATGTTTTGGATACTTAATCCTTTTTGCAAGATGAAATAAGTAAAATATATACCAGAGTTCATCAAATTGTTGTGTTTTAGCTAGTAAAATTATCTGGAAAAGCCACAAGAATGGTAATCAGATTCATTGAACAATAAGCTTCTTCGAAGAACTAATAAACCGTACTGAAGAGTCCTAATAAGGACGAAACACGTGTCTACGGTTGCTGCCCTATTCAGGTTGATGGTGTAAAAACCGACCCCTGAATTTTTATTTTGTGAAACTTATCAGGTTTTGATTCTATATTTTTTAACTAATAAAGAGCTAGAATTTATGTATTGCACATAATGGAAACTGTTTCATTGATCCAAATATTGTTGAATAGTTAAAAATAAGCTGTAGGAAACGAATATGTTGTGCCAATCAATTAGAAAAGAGCAAAAAAGTGCCCGGCATGTATCATCAAATTATAAGAACAGTTGATTAGCAACATAATATTCACAATTTATTTGGAACTGACCTAAATTGATTCCTGCTTAGCAAGAAATCAATTTCTAATACTCCAAGCTACTATTTTTCTGTATGCCAGCATTGATTGTATTAAAATGCAAATAAATACAAATAATAAACTTCTTTAATGACCAGCTGAAAATACAAAAGAAGCTGGAAGCTGCATACAACATGTAATGTAATATTCCAAATTGTATTGAATAGTTGGAATGAACTGATAAATGGATGAGCTTGTTGTGCCAACTGTATAATAATAAGCAAAAAGTGCTAGCACGTAGTGCCAAACTATAAGAATACTTGATTAGGAAGATAGTGTTGATATGTATTGAAATATTTGAATAAAACGGGGTTGAAAGGACTTCTATTAAACCTATGACAAATATTCCTATATTCTCAATCACTATTTTTGTGTATGCTCATATAATAGAAATAAACACAAACATTACAATTTTGAAAATAATTTTTTTTCTCTCCTGTTCATGGCAAATTTTTTAGCGCATTTTTTGGAAAAAAGCGCTATTATATTCACTTTGGCTGTCTGGCTGGCTGGCTGGCTGGCGTGACGCTGAGTTCTCAGCAACTATACTATTTACAGACTAAATACTAAATAAAAGCTGCTGTTTCGTAGGTTTGCACAAATTGCTTTAATTCAAGCTCAGTGATAGTGGGAGATTGAATTATTCAATTACTTGTTTCAAGTGGAACAATGCCCATAGATATAATGACATTAGGGATATGGCAACTAAAATTTATTGAAGTAGATAAAAATTTAGTTACAACTTTAGCCGCCGGTGTCACTATTATTATGTACAGTTGTCAAATCTGTCACGGATTCATTCAATGACTTGTTTGACGCGAATTTGAAGCTTATTAGAATTAATTATTATTATTGGATGAAAATTTGTTTACTTTTGGTGTATTTTTTAATATAGCTTTGATAAAGATCAAATTATCATTTTAAGGTACAGCACTTGACCTCCTGTCAGTCAATAACTAAACAACGAAGATTAAAATGTATTTTTGAGTTTGTACATGCATAAATTATGTACCTATCAAATAGTCAACTTGAAACTGGTACTAAATGGAAACTGCTGTTTCGTAAGTTTGCCCAAACTGCTTGATTTCAAGCTCAGTAATTGTGAGAGATGGTAATTTAAGAAATCTCTAAAGTAACAAGCATTCATGACCTGTCAAAAATGCGCTTTCATCATCTAGATAATTCTTCAATTTTTTTCTTATATTTCAGCATGTCTTAAAAGAGATACGTTGGTGTTTTGATCAGTAACAGAATAACTATTAGAATATTAAGACATGATATTAAATTCATTTAACAATGTTCTTGGATTACAACTGGTATCAATTGTAATATAACGCTCCTGATTGAGGAATAAGTATTTCAGGAAACTGGCGCAGATTTGGTTTATCATGTATTAAAAGTCTAGGACTGTATTAGCAAGAAAGGGCATTCGAATCATGTTTTACGGGTTGTCTACTAATGGGGGTGGAGTACATAAAGTTATTGATTTCTAACGTTTTTTTTCAACTAGATATGAGTAATTTCGTGTGGACTACCTAAGATTGTATCAAAGATTCTCACATTCCCTATTTCTGGAGTAGTGAAATGGTGTGCGAATTATAAATTCTTAAAAATAATTTTGTAAAGAAAAATTAGTGTATTTGCGATTTGTATTCCAGATAATTTTTCTAAAAATTGAAATAGGGCTCTCAATTTTCCTAACTTAATTATTCTCCAGCAGATTCGTTTTCAATAAGCTCTAATTGGAGTGGAAATTTCTATTTGATGAAGAAACTAATGTAATTGAATCTGATTGTCAATCATTCCTTTTTAAAATAAAAGACCTCACACAAAACCCTATGATTTTGAGCCTTCTGGAAATAAAAAGATGTTGAAGTGCAGAACAGAAATCTGAAACTAAAAAATAAATGGTTTCCGATTTGAAGCTATTTGATCGTTCACTGTTCACAATTCATTGAGAAAAGAAGTCTTCTAGGAACCAGCCGGTAGAACTCGGATCGGGTGCGGATTGGGCTTGGACTTTTCCGCGGACACACCCCAACTCGGCACATTTAATCTTCCGATGGGACATCAGTCAAGGGTTGGTGGTTATCCTTATGACCAGCTCGGCACATCTTAAACAAGTGTTTGCAGAAAAACCCATCCCTATTATCGGCTTAACACGTAAGAAAAATATAAATTGAAATGTTTTGTGTATTAGCTATCTCTTATCAATCTAACAGTTCAATCCATAGCATCAAAGAAATCAATTCGCGAGATAACTAGCCAACTTGGAAAAACACTACTGATTGTAGAGCAAACATAAATTCAGTAAATCAAATCGAAAATTTTTATCTGGTGAAGTGAAGTAGCGGTGTGTTAATCGAAAGTGCAAAGCATTTTTCCATATTATGAGCGATTCCAGAGATCGAGTAATAACGACAAAAAGATTAATCCACGATCACGCTGAAATTATTATTTTTATTGTTTGATGCAACCTACTTATTTTTTGATTTTGTATTTTATGTCAAATTTAGTATGATTATAAAAAAGAAGCTATAAAATTGATTTTATTTGATTCAAAAACATTAGAATACTTACTCTACCTTTTGTTCAGGTATCTGAGCCATTTCATTATCATCAGAGACTACCTGCAAGTGGGCCGAGTTGGGTATCATTGCAGGTACCTGAGATACTCGTATGTGCCGAGTTGGGGAGTCATTAGCAGAGACTACCTGTAAATGTGCCGAGTTGGGAATCCCCGTTTTCCCCAGATGCGGGAAGATTGCGAAATATCTTGGTTTGATACTTTAGTGCAACAAAATATAACAAAAGGAAATATGTTGGATTTTTTACGGGAGACAATTAAAACAGCATTGTTTTAGGAAAAAATCTTTAATTTTTGAATTTATATCTACTGTTAGAGTGAGTGCGGATGGTCGAGCGTGTTTGTTCACCTATACATACTGTGACGTCACTCGACCAAGAGGTCGCAGGTTCGAATCCACTCACCGACAATGTGTGATTTGTCGTAAAAATGAAAAATGCAGCTACTTGCATCATCATACTCGGGTGTTACAGGTTGCCAGCCTCTACACCTTAAAATATGTAGCAATGGCACGAAATTCTGATCGGCAGTACGGCGGTATTATACCGCGGCTCGGTGATACCGATTAGAAAGGCCCAGGCCCTTTCAAGGACTGTTGCGCCAGTGATGATGATTTACTGTTAGAGGAAGCAGTTTTTAGAAGCTCTTTATTTTGTGAAGCAGATGTATAAAAATCTTTACATCTTACCTTGAAATCACATTTTACTTGTTGCTCCTTCTTGATGACGGTATTTGCCCTGACCGAATATGTAAAAATAAACTTCAAATGTCCTCATGGAACTTTTAGTTAGCACATCAACATCTATCAATTTCCAAAATTTGGGCCCGATTCACTTAGGTCCAAAATCATAGTGCTTCGTGCGGGGTCCTTTATAATAGGACCCTTAATGCTTACAATTTTTTTCGGTGAAAGGTAGGAACTCCTCAAATGAAAATCTGACGTGAACATCACGTGACTTACTTGTACATCATTGAATATATATATATATATATATATATATATATATATATATATATATATATATATATATATATATATATATATATATATATATATATATATATATATATATATATATATATATATATATATATATATGTTTCGAATGACGTGCTCTTTCGGCTTAGTCGATAGCAATCATAATGCAAGAAGTACAATAAAATGTTATAGAAGTGCTTAATACAAAATTTGAATATTCTACGACTGATTGTTTAGAATTTATGCGGAAAATTCAAAAAGTCTGTCATATAAAGTGCTCTTCCGGCTCAGCCGATTAATACAAAAATAGAAGATGACCATTTAGATGCTGCAGCAATTTTAAATGCTAAATTCCAGTATCCTACGGCTGATCATTCTGGATTTATGCGAAAAATTTAAAAAAGTCTCAAGTAAAGTGCACTTCCGGCTTAGCCGATCGCAATCATAATGCAAGAAGTACAATATAATGTTATAGAAGTGCTTAATACGAAATTTCAATATGCTATGGCTGATTATTCTAGATTTATGAAAAAATTCAAAAAAAGTTTCAAGTAAAGTGCACATCTGGCCTGGCCGATTCTTACAAAAATAGCAGATAACCAATCTGATACAACATTAAGTTCAAATACTAAATTTCAACAACCTGCGGTTGATCATTCTGGATTTATTAGAAAAATTCGAAAGAAGTTTCAAGTAGAGTGCACTTCTGGTACAGACGATTGCAACCATAATGCGAGGTGCACAACTAGACCCTATACCAGTATTAAATACAAAATTTCAACATTATACGTTCAACCAGTTTTGAGATTTGCGAGTTACGCACGCACGTACGAACGTACCGACATCAAGCCGAAAATAGTCAAAATGGACTCAGGGATGCTCAAAACGGATATTTCCATCAAAATCTTGATAGGTGAATTTTGTCGGTTTCACAATACTTCTTTGTACTTGTACAAATAAGTAAAAATCGTCAGAAAATTTCAAAATCATTTATTTTTATCAATTTTGTTAATATTCTTTCATATTTATTACAGAAAAGTTCTTATCTGATAGGATAAACATATTAATGCACCCTTATTCTATAGTCATATAATTAAAAATCCATTTAAATTAAATATTATGATCAATTCTGTTCATATACTTTCATATTTATGGTGATTAATATGTTTTACATATTTATAAGTGGGCATGTAAATTGGGTAAAAGCAATTTATAATTTCATGAAAATCTAAGTTTGTCATTAGGGCAGCAACAAATGATAGAGCTCTGCTAGTATAGGATTCACTACATAAAAATTAATATTTTTTTTTCTGTAATCAGACGAAATATACATCTTTGCTTTCCCATATTGAGAAAAATAATTAAATATAATTTTTGAGCTATTAAAAGTTCAGATTTTGTTCCTAATAAAGCTGATTCATCGATATTTCGAGACTGATTTTTACGAAATGGCGATTCAAATCTGTCATACGTAACCTTCAGCTGTCAGTTGAGTTCACATAAGTGAATGGTATTTTGGATACTTGATCCTCTTTGCAAGATGAAATAAGTAAAATTTTCAACAAAATTAATTAAATTGTTGTATTTCAGCAACTGAAATTACCTGAGACAGCCACAGGAAAGGTAATCAGGTGCATCGAATAATAAACTTCCTCAAAGAACTAGTTGGATTAGAAAAATAACTATAATTTACGTGTTGTATGTAGTGCAACTGTTTTATTGATCTAATGACCGTAAAATAGCTGAAATAAGTTGTAAACAGACGGATCTGTTGTGTCAATTAGATAATAATGAGCCAAAAGTGCCCAACAAATATTATTAAATTAGGAGAACAATTGATTGGGAGCGTAGTGCCGATTAATATAACACAATTTAGTTACAACTGGGTTAGATTGACCCCTATTCAGCATTTGATTCATTTTCTAATATTCCAAACTACTATTGTTTGTATATTTGTGCTGCTTGTAGTAAAATATAAATAAATACGAACTTTGTAATGTTTTGAATCGAATTCAGTTTCCACTGATGTTCCTGACATAACTTTAACTTATATTCCAAAGGAATAATATCATAAGAAGAAGAAGTTGATGTTTTCATCAGCTACAAAGAAACTATTAGAATTAAATTCATTCAACAACGTTCTTGGATAACAGTTGGTTTCAATTTGAAAAATAGTAGTTATTATTAAAATAATGTACTAAATTGAAGAATATGTTTATCATAAGACTGGGCTAGATTTTATTCATCATATATTAAAAGTCTAGAGCTGTGAAACTCCGCTGTATTGATAAAAGGGTGTTTGCTTCCATACAAAACCTGAGCTGCGGGTTGCTTGCTAGCAACTTTTCCAACAAGAATATAATATTAATTAAAGAATGATTTTTATTCTGGGAAATCGTGATTTTTTATTCCCAAATTGGTCAATCAGGAAGCAACAAAACTTTTATTTAGACCAATAATTTACCATAATTTCAATAAATTGTCTGTCAGAGAACGATTTAAAATTCAGGCTACACCAATTCCTATTTTAAAATTGGATCCACGAACGTGTCTTGCAAACAAATTACGAAACGTAATAAAAATATTCAAATCATTTTAAAAAAAAAAAAACAGAAATTGTTGCACCCCGTTGGAGACTGTTACACAAATTGAGGACGATGCGCCAGTTTTTAAATTTATTGCGTGTGGAAGGGGCTGCATCCAAGGCATCGTCTGTCCACTTGTTGATGTGAAAATAGTTGCAGTTATTATTCCGACACTTTTTACTTACTGTACAAAGTAATATCCATTTTGAGCATCCCTGAATCTATTTTGACTATTTTCGGCTTGACATCGATACGTATGTAAATATGTATGTATATTACTCGCAAATCTCAAAACTTGTTGAACATATAATGTTAAAATTCTGTATTTAAGACTGATCTAAGATCTAGTTGTGCACCTCGCATTATGGTTGCAATTGTCTCTACCGGAAATGCACTTTACTTGAAACTTTTTTTGAATTTTAATCGTTATCTTTTATTTTTGTACCAATCGGTTGAGCCGTAAGTGCACTTTATATAACAGATTTTTCGAATTTCCCGCACAAATTCAAAACAATCAATCGTAGAATATTGAAATTTCGTATTGAACACTTCTGTAACATCTAATTGTGCACCTAGCATTATGATTGCAATCGCCTGTACCGGAACTGCACTTCACCCGAAACATTTTCTGAATTTTCCGCATAAATCCAAAATGGTTAAACGTAGAATGTTGGAATTCAGTATTTAAGACGACTGTACCATCTTTATGCTTATAGCCTATTTTCATTGAGATCGACTGAGCCAGAAGTGCACTTTAGTTGACAGCCTTTTAGAATTCCTTGCATTAATTCGAAACGATCAGCCGTAGAGTATTGAAATCTAGTATTTCAGTCTACTGTAGCATCTGAATGATTGCCTACTGTTCTCACAACAATCGACTGTACCGGAAGTGCAGTTCAGTTGATATTTTTTTTAGTTTCGCGTATAAATTTAGAACTGTTAGCCATAAAATCTTTGAAATCAGTATTTAGGAATGTTGTAGCATAAGAATGATGACCTAATGTTACCATAGCAACTGACTGGGCCGAAAGCGCACTTTACTTGACAAATTTTTAGAATTTTTTGGATGAATCCTAAACTATTAGCCGTGGAAAGATGCGATTTTGTGTTTGATTATCGTATTATCATATATAGAAAATATATCCAATGATGTACAAGTAAATCACGTGATGTCTACGTCAGATTTTTTTATTTCTTGTGAACGTTGAACCAACTATCAATTCTCGTGCTTCATTATCCATTTTTTTTGTTGATTATTATTAGTTTTGAGTTCCTTTCTCTCGTGTTAGTTTTAACCACGATGTCATGAATCAATATCTGAACAATGCAGCGAGTTCCTTTGTATTAGAAGCAACAGATCTTCGTAACTAATGTCCTTCAAGATTTATGGCTCGCTGTTTACTTTACATAAATAACATGGACCTCTTTACACTATCTGCTTGAGGTACACACTATTCAAATAGAAACCCTAGATAACAAATACGCATTATGTCAGGGAAATCGGTTGACTTGAACAAAAAAATTGTTTACGGTGAAAATAATGACCATAAAACGCTGCAATTTTGTGTCATAATAATGAATAAGAAGCGTCAGTTTTTGTAGTAGAAATTTGCATTATCAAGTTACATTTTTTCAAAAATTATTCACTTAACTAATCGGTTCACTTCGGACGAAATAGTTTTACAATAAGAGTACTTATAACATTAAAATTTTGTGCAATTATCTGGCAATATATATTGCATCCATGCACAAATTTTTATTTGTTCATGAATAATTAAAATTAGAACTTCTCTGGTTAAAAGATGAACCATATATAAAGAAATACCTTATCCAATTATGTTTAAAATATACTTAAATTGCGTGCAACATAGTATAATAAATATGCAGTGTAAAATTTAGAGATATCATATGAAAAATCAATTTTCTTTCATGAGTAGCTATCATGTAATCTTTATACTGGACACTTGTTTTAAAAATAATGTTGTTGTGGTAGCAAATAACCGTTATTAAAGTAAATTAATGTACTTGCGACAGCAATAAAGGCATATTTATAAATATGCCCCCAAGAACAGGGTCGCAGACAACCTAAAAATGTATATTTTACGAGAATAGACTCAAAACGTGTTATGCTCTGCCATCTCGTGATGTATAATTAAACTAATATGTGTCACACTGTTTATATTATTAATCCTTTATACTCAAAAAGTAGAGAAATTTGATCTAGTTTTTTTGCAAGATAATGACTCTAAAGGTTTAAATACACGTTAAAATAAATTTTTAATATAAATATATTTCACTCCTAGTCAGTGGACAACCCGCAGCACAAGTTTGCAATATTTGAAAACACCTATTTTAATAATGCAAAGAAGTGCTACAAATTTGGGCATCTGTTATATGATGAAAAATATTCGGAAGTGTCTTAATTTCTGTTTCTACAATTACTAGTAATCTTTGAACAAAGTTGTGCACAGAATAAACTACTGTACTCACATATTTCTATAACAGTGTAATGTTTATCGCTTTTAAAGAATCGTTTATTTTTAAAATAAAAGTCACTATTTAATAAATGAAAAGAAAATAAAAGTCTTATTCTTCATTGTAACATTAAAACAAACCATACAATTTATTTCTTACTCACTCTTATTAAACCGCAACTACAAAAAGCCACCAATATTTATTTTCAACAACTTATTTATTTATCATTCTCTGAATACTTACTCCATTTCACTATTCACTGTTTTTCAGTCAGATTGCCCTTATATATACGGAAAACAAACATCCAGAAATTTCTACGTTATTCTCGAATGTAGCTTGTATTTTGAGAAAATGTTTGAAAAAATACTGATTTTCACGACTGTACAATTTTTTTGCAAGACATTAAATTCTACATTATCCTAAAAGTAAAATAGACTCTGGCTGTTAATCTGATTCAAATAGCTAATTTCAAATAAAAACAATAATCTTAGTCCCCCTCATCCTTCAATGAAATTTCTGCTTATGTCCTTGTTTACAACTGATAAAAATATAAACGTCTTGATAGAAACAGAGGCGGCTCTAGCCTACTTACCGCCGGGGTGCAAAGATATATAAATTGCGCCCCTCCTCCCTACCTCCCTCTCTTCATCATACTTCTCTTCTCAATCCACAATTCAAGATTTTAATCCCAATCCACAATCAATAATTTCAATGTTAAACCACAATTCACAATTTTAGTCCTAATCAACAATTTGAATCCCAATACACAATTTCAATCCTAATTCATAATCCACAATTTCAATCCCAATCCCAATTAAAAATCCACAATCACAATCCCAATCCAAAATATACAATTTTAATCCCAATCCCAATTCACAACCTACAATTTCAATCCCAGTCCAAAATCCACAACCCCAATGTTAAATAAAAATCCACAATCCCAATTCCAATCAAAAATCCACAATCCCAATCCCAATCCCAATCCAAAATCCAGAAACTAAATCCCAATCCAAAACCCACAATCCCAATCCCAATCCAAAATCCAGAAACTCAGTCCCAATCCAAAATATTGATCCCGATCCAAAATCCACAATTCCTGATCCAAAATCCACAATTTTAATCACAATCCAAAATAGAATGGTCGATTATGGATTGTGGATTGTTGATTGTGGATTAGCTCTAATAAAATATTTTGTTGAAAAAATTGGTCTTATTTTTGAAGAAATATGTTCGGGGCCCAACTACCGCCTTCAAGGACATGGCGCCGGGGTGCCGTGCACCCCTTGCGCCCCCGCTTGAGACGCCTCTGGGTAAAAGTGTACTGCCCTAATCATGTCCTGTCTAACACGATTCCATTTTATAATATTTTAATCAAGAAATGAATGCACGTGATTTAATTCCATAGCAATTTATAAGTAGGTGTCAATTTTTTTATTCATAATTTTTTCGATTTTTATTTATTATCAATTTTAATTTTAATTAAAATTAAAATATAATTTTATTGAAATAATTTGTTGCATTGATATATTCAAATTTATCACAGGAAAGTCGTTATTTGTATTGATAAATATATTAATATACCTTTATTCTAATTAAAAACATATTTAAATGAATTATTATGATCAATTTTGCACATATTCTTTCATATTTATTACAAAAATTTCATATTTGTAGCAATAAACACATTCTACTTGTTCATAAAGCGCCCCATACGTAGCATGTAAATTGAGTACGTCTGAATTTTGATGTCTTGAAAATCGAAATTTATCATTAGGGCAGCAGCAAAGCATGGAGCTCTCACTAACTACATAAATAGCAATGAATTTTATTTCTGTAATCGGGCGAAATATACAATTTTGACTTCCCATATTGAAAAAGTTAATTAAATATAATTTTAGAGCTTTCAAAAGTTTAGATTTTGTTCCTAATAAAGCCGATTCATCGATATTTCGAAACTGATTTTTAGGAAATGGCGATTTGATTGCATAGCCACTTGTCATACGTAATCTTCAGCTGTCGGTTGAGTTTTCATATGAGAATGAGATTTGGGGTACGTAATCTTTCTTGTAAGTTGAAACAAGTGAAATATATATACTCGGACAAGCCTAACCTGTCGCTTGAGAATTTATCTTCTGGAGATAGAAATAGCCTGACCTAACTGTATCTATCTCTCTCTTACTAATGCTATGAAAGAAACAGTTGTTGCATGACGTTTGTCTTTCCAAGCTAAGACATACTCTATTGCTGATGTCCTCTTTAATTTCTACCTACCGCCTTGTACCAGTAAGAAACGTATGTCTGCGTGAAAATATTTTGTTCATTCGCTTCCATGAGCGCACTTAGTAATTTTGTTTGGCTAATCAATAAGGTTTGAGCCACGCGAAGATTGAATATAGCTGAATTAAACGCTTCTTTCTTTTCACTTGTTGATTTAAGACATTATGTACATTTCGTATGTAAAGGAAACATTATCGGAGTACAAATTTTTTTCTTAAAAATTATTCATATTTGATATACTGTTTTATCGTGGATTTTTGATATAATTAATTCAACCACGACAAATCATAAATCCATTCTATAAAATGTTCTGACTTTGATAAACAATACATAGATAAACGAAAAGAAATTTATAAACGCTTTCAAGAACACAACATATACCATGTTAAATGCAAAGAATCTATTCAAGTCTGCGTTACCATAAAATTTTCAAGAAACAGGACTCAAATTTTAGATTAATAATCCTAATCTTCAACAAGATTATAATATGTGAGGAAAATAATTTGAATGCTTTAGAGGTAATCCAAATAGAAATCGAGAAGTTGTAATAGATCAAAGCGACGTATCACCTTTAATTATAGATTTAGAGGATTTCAGTGATGATACCGATGACTCCGATAGTTTGTTGCTGATGATTGTAACAGTAATGATATGTTGTCAATAACATTATAAATTATTAATTACGATAACAAATATCTTTTAAGACAATTTTTGGTTTTATCTTTTGATTTTTATTCTATTTTATTATTATTTTTATTATATATATGTACATATTCAATAAATGAAGTATTCTCAAGTAAATTTAAAACATTTGAGAATAAAATGCGTACGCCGCTGACGACGTCAGTTTCCTATCTTAGCCGATCTTGAATCATACGATTATCGAACTTACCCGATGGGACTCATTTGACTTGTCCGAGTATATCAGAATTCATCAATTTTTTGTGTTTTAGCTAGTAAAATTATCTGGAAGAGCCACAGGAATGGTAATCAGATTCATTGAACAATAAGTTTCTTCAAAGAATTAATAAAGAGCTAGAATTTATGTATTGCACTTAATGGAAACTGTTTTATTAATCCAAATATTATTGAATAGTGGAAATAAGCTGTAGGAGAACGAATCTGCTGTGCCAATCAAATGAAAAAGAGCAAAAAGTGCCTGGCATGTATCATGAAATTATAAGAACAGTTGATTAGCAACAAAGTAATTTTTTAAAAATATTCGCAATTTATTTGGAACTGACTTAAATTGATCCCTGCTAAGCATAAGAATCAATTTCTAATATTCCAAACTACTATTTTGCTGTATGCAGTATGCTAGCGTTGATTGTATGAACTCAAACAATAAACTTCTTTGATGATCCAGTTGGAAATAGAATTGAAGCTGGAAGCTACATACGACAAGTAATGGAAACTGATTTAATATTACAAATTGTGTTGAATAGTTGGAATAAACTCTAAAAAGGATGAATTTGTTGTGCCAACTGTAATAAAAGAAGCAAAAAGTGTGCAGCACATAGTGCCAAACTATAAGAACATTTTATTAGGAAGGTAGTGTTGATATATTTTGAACAATTTGAAGAGAACCGGATCATGAGGAATTATATTAAGCTTGTGACAAATTCTCCAATATTCCTAATTGCTATTTTTATGTATGCTCTTTTAATGCAAATAAATACAAACATTGTTATGTTGAAAATCAACTTTTTTCTGTTGTTCCTGACATATTTTTTACTTTTAAGAGAAATTGTATCATAAAGAAGAATTTTAATGTTCTTATCAGTTACAGAATAACAATTAGAATATTAAGACATGATATTAAATTCATAACACAAAAAACTGGCCTAGATTTGATTTAACATATACTAAAAGTCCAGAACTGCATTAACTATCTTTATTAGTAAGATAAGGCATTTTTATCATGTTTTGCGGGTTGTCTACTAATGGGGCGGAGTACATCAAGCTATTGATTTCAAACAATTTTTTTCTAGCTAGATAGGAGTAATTTCGTGTGGACTATCAAGGATTGTATCAAAGATTCTCACATTCCTTTTTAGTGGGGTAATGAAGTGGCGTGCGAACATTAAATTCTGAAAAATTATTTTCTAAAGAAAAGTTTATGTAGTTGCATTTTGTATTCCAAAAGATTGTTTCTGGACTACCCAGAATTGTATTGCCCTATTCCAGAAGTAGCAAAATGTTGTGCAAATTATAAATTCTGGAAAATAATTTTTAAAGAGTATTGGTGGTTGCGGTCTGAATACTAAAAAACATTTTAGAACATACTGAGCCCAAAAACATGATTTAAAAAAAAAGGTGATGCCTCTGTTGGTCTGTCTGGTTAAAAGCAAGATAACTGGAAAACGAGTAAGAATTTTCAAGTAAAATTTCATATTTAAATTTTTTATTAAAAAGCTACGCTTAAGTTCGGTTATCAGCATTTTTCAACCTGTGATACCAAAACTTTACTGATGGAGATTTTTAGTTTCTTGTGTTTATTTTATAGACGGTAGTATTTATCATAAAATATAACATAACTGACTTGAATAATTGGGCACAACATTTATCTCAAATATTTTCCAAAATTATTAGCGGTTCATTTCTTATTATTAAAATTTGAATTTATATAAAATTCGTTATATTTTTCTGAAGCAGAGAAATAATGGAAATCATGATATGAAATTATACAATTATTAATCGTATTTGGACATCACATGCAAACGTTCGTCAATTGTTTTCTCAAAATAAGTAATTTGGTCTTATCGTATTGTAACGTGCGAGAGTGTGGAGGCTCATGAAAGTGGAGTAGGCTTGGACTTGACCGCGCCGGGGCGGAGCCTTACGTCCTCCCAGCATCGCGCCGCACCGCAGCACATCGCCCTTCCCGAAACTTCTAGCAATATTCTAGAAAAGTGGTAGAGCTTTCGAGGGATGGATGTTTCTATATATAAAGGCAAGCAAAAGACTTGAGTAGTAATAGTGTAATGGGGAATTTAGAACAGTGAATATTAGAAGTGAAGTGAACAGTGTATATAAATAGTTGAATATAAATATCTGCGACTTTGTTTGAGTTAGTATTAAGTGATAAATAAATAATATAGTGTTGTTAGTGATATTCAGAAGAATAAAACTTTTATTTCATTTTAAATTATTAAATAGTGACTTTTATTTTATTACAAACTAATTCTTCAAGCAATAAACATAACATTATTAAAGCTCCTACGGGAATAATTCTAGTATAGAATTGTCAAAAAGAATATTCAAATGATTGTCAATTGTTTTTTTTTACTAGTTATTTGAATTATATCTAGTTTGGTATCTCGGGGAGATGAGCTTGGTAAAAATATTAAGCAAAATCAGTTACCCCCTTCAAATTGAAAACGTGAGTTCCAATGAATTAAAGACCCTAAAAATCTGGAAAAAGACTCTTCATTTTCAAAAATACTTATTTTATGTAAAGACTAGAATATAACCTCAATTTGTCACTCCAACAATGACAGCTGTCACTTGTACAATGACAGCTGTCACTTTGAAATATGCAATTAATTGATGCGACACTCTACATTTATTAAACAGCAATTAAACTGGCCATATAATTTATGGTAGGAGAAGTACTGCATGATCACCGTAGATTTTGAAAAATTTGAATAGTGCTCTTAATTTTGCATACCTAATTATTTTCTCCCAAATTTGTTTTTAGTAGGTTCTAATTGAGATTAAAAATATGTATGAATAAATAATGTAATGTTTTTAGTCAAATGTCTCTACTGTCCCTAAATTAGCGGTAGTAAAGTAAAGTTAAATGATGTTTTAATAGCTTTATGCGTAATTGCGTACATATTTGGAGAACCAGTGTTTTTGGTCTAACAGAACAAAATATTCTCTATCATAAATTAAAAGTACAGGGCTTTGGCATCCCTTCAAGTTGATTAAAAAGGGGATTTTAATTGGCAAATAATTTTGAGTACCCTTCCTAAGATAAACATATTCTAGATTATAAATATTAATTTATTAGATATAAAAATATTTTTTCATTCATAACTAGTTCTGAGAAAATCGTACTATTTTTGGAAATTATTTGCGGTATTTTATGAAGATTTCTTTGATTAGTGACCTCATTGAGTTGGATTATTGATTTTTAATATTACACTTTATTAGGGCCTTGATCAAGAGATTTTATACAAAGTAATCCAATTATTTTTCAAAAATAAATAGTTCTTTACTCAAAACTTTTTTTCAAATTTTTGTGCTCATAATTCGAAAATGAACATATTATTAAAAAAAATGTTACAAGTAAAATCATATTATTTTTCAAAATTAGTTGAGATTCTTTATTTCTACTTTTTTAATTGAAGCCCTTGTTGAAGAGAGAATCATGAATATACTTAAATGGAAATGACTTGAAAACTTATGAGTCACAAAAATGATTTTCCTGGTCGAATGTATCATTTTACAATCAATAGTATAATTTTTTCTTATTAACTCCTAATTTAGATCTTTATACAACAATTAACCAATAATTCCGACTTCCAGTATATGCAGATTTGAGTGTAGAATATGTTTATCTTGAAAAAAAAATTGAATAGAGTAAATTCACAGCAAAAAAATTAGATAAATGTTCGAAATTTCTTGAAACGAGCTGTGTGGTGCCATCTCTTAAATCCCCGGGAACTAAGGCATAATCACATGGAATATCTATTTCGGAAACAAGAGCCTTAATCGAAAAATTTTTCCAGTAAAGTTTAATTATTTTTGAATAATAATAAGGATCTTTCATTAGAATTTTTTTGATTTGGGCCTTGGTTCAGAAGATAGAAGCAATGATTGTAAGAAAATTTGAATACATGCTTTCTTAATTATGTTACAGTCTCAAAAATAAAATTAATTTTCTGGGTAGTTCATCTGCAAACAAAATTGATTTTAATTTTGTCACAAATTTTGTTGTGAGTAATTTATTTACATAGGTTACAGTGCCAATATATATTTTCTACACTTATATGATCATAATCTCGCTCACAGTTACTCGTACTGAATCACTCATTGAATGAGCTCCTCTCCTAGCTCGCGCTCTTATATACCTAGGCTGACAATGGGCTAACATTCAATTGTCTAACAGTTGTTGCCTGACAATCACCGAACATCTAGTGACCATAACCTGTCAATCATACCCGAAAATTGAACATCGATTTTGTCAATACTAACTAGGGTTACAGTTACAGCAAATTCAAATAAATAATTATGTGACCCAATTACTATAAATATTTCATATTTGTGACAATTTATTAGCTATTTGATTGGTTTGGGTCATCAATCCAGATTCACTATGAGATACATTAGCAAATACATTTCTAAGAAAAATCAATAATTATTATTGTCTTATTGAATACTTTTGAGTTATTATTTATTATTATCGTTGGAAATTGAATTTTAATGTTTAACACAAAATATAGATGAATAAAATTGGGGATGATTATTAGAAATTAATTTACAGGATTGATATTATGTCTTGATTTTATTTGATGCATAATACCCACATTTGTCTCTACAATTGCTATAAGATTTTATTAAGCAATTAAAAACCTCTAAAATAATACATAAACATATTTATTAATTGGAGTAGATGTTTTAATACACAGCAATCATGTACTATGAGTTGCCTGCTAGCAGGGGCTGAAATATATGAAATATTTATTTACTGAAGTATAAAATGATGTTCTTCTCAAATTACTTCTTCTTTTATATATTGCAGAGCATTTCAACCTTATTTAGAAATATATTAAAACTTATAACAATGTGTATTATCTCCATGAAGTTTGTAGCAAGTTTTCGCTTCGATTATGCATAAAATAAATAACTTTGAAACATTAATAGCGGAAAATATGTATAATAACTGTCATTTTAAATTACGTGCTTGAAAGTTTATATAAAATAGATTGAATTTATATTCTACCTGCTTCCAAACTTTACGAAAGAATTTTTGAAGTGTTTAGACTAAAAAATGAATTATTTACAATTTTATTGAGGTTACAGTGTAGGAAAATTACGAATTGTAAAAATAGTTCGTTTTAGAAACCTTCTAATCCATAATGCAAACTCATTTAAAAGCAATATTCAAGTCATCTTAGATTCTTAAGGCACGTTCCACTCTTATAAAACTGTTCAAAAAACTTATAGTGAATGCAATTTCACAGTAGGTGTTCCCATTTTGATAGCATCGCGGAAGACGCAGTTAAAACCAACACTGAAATGTACTTAACTACAGTTGTCACCTAAACACCGTAGTAAACTCACCCTCGTAAAAAATAACGCCCTGCGCTGGCTTTTATTCTCTGTTCGACGAAATTTCACACTGGGGGTGGCTATTAGCAGAATGGGCATTATATAAAAAAATATTCAATGACCGTTAAAGTATGACAATGTTATTTGGGAATATAAGAATTCAAGTATCCCTGATATTGATGTCCTTTTTTAATATTTGTGTCAAATTTGGCTGCTCTAGAATAACTAATTCTGGAATAAATAATTTTTTGGTTCTAAATGAGCTATTATGAAGTTTTTCAAATTTGGATGTCTGTTACTTCTTAATTAATCAATATTTTTATTTGAAATTGATACCTATAATAGATCAAATATTAACTAACATTTGTACTAAATTAGGATGTTCTATAATAACCCATTTTAGAATTATTGTCCAATATATAACAAGTGAGCAGATGTAATCGATATAAGCCTATTTTAGTTTAGTTATCTATTTATCATGAACAAATCTGAACTTCTAATTGAAATTGATACTACAAATAACTCTTATATTACATAAAATTCAAACAAATTTTGGATGTGCTAGAATGTCCCATTCCGGAATAATCTTCTAATATGTTACACGTGAGCAGAGATTATCACTATAACCCGATTATAATTTCCAAGTTTCGATGTCAATTATTCACAAATGATCTGCAATAATCGATCCAAACTTATATTGTAGATACATATAATATTCATCAATATTCATGTAAAATTTGGATGTTCTAGAATTAATATTTTTAGAATTAATTAATATTAAATATAGCTAAATTATGCTTAAGTTATCTCAAGCTCGAATAATTATCTAAAAAAGCTACTCCTCGTTCTACAAGCCTCACATTATCTCAGAAACAGATGCTACCTGCATTTGTCTCTTCCAAAACAATTGTTTACTCTACTTCCAACTTTTTCCCGAGTGTTTCTTGTTTGTCATAATAGATGTTTACCAACCAACACGTTTCCATCCCAACAAAAACAAAACAGTTGAAAAATGTTGTTTACCTACGACCATTTGTGATATACTTTGTGTAAAACACCACAGAGGAGTAAATTTGCACTACTTGTATGTTTTTGCTAGCTAATAGGGGCATAACCCGTTATCAGAGAATGCTGGGTGATACTATTCACCAAATGTTCAAACTTCGAGGACATTTACCTAATCAGAGGAACGCACGGGGGTTGTAACATTCTGCACACATCGTAAAAGAGGGTGGTGTGGATCTAGAGACGTTTGGTAAGTAAACACAGAGTACACTGATGTATGATGTCACCAAATATTTGCATTTATAAGCTATTAACAGAGATGTACGTTTTAAGCCCCAACGATATTTGGAGGTTGATATCTTTCACAAAATTATCATATCTTAATGAATTTAAATTTTAATTGCTATATTCATTCATATATCACAATTTGCAACCATTTTACTTTATCAAACAGACCTATTAAAGCATGTAATCAAGTTTTTATTACAACAATCTAATTTTAGTTTTAACTAAGTTTGGAAATTGATTACAATAATCAAATTAAAATGTTGATTGCAATAATTAATTTTAAGTGTTGATTACAATAATCAACATAAATACAGGTGAAAAATAGTTCATTATGCAACCAAATAATTTTCCAGTGGCCAACCCTTTTTCAGCGTTTGGCTTATATTAAAACCGCCCTTCTAAATTTGGAAACAATTAAGTAAAGTGGTAGAATGTGTGAAATATATTATTCAAGCTGAAAATCGACCCTAGCCCCAAGGGACATATCACAGCTTTGACGCGGCTAAAACCTTAACCTGTGTTAAGCCCTTTAGGTAATTTCAGTAGTGTTATTAGCGGTAACTGACTCCAGTGTGCAAAAGTGCAGGGCATTATAATTAAATTCCAAGTCCATTTATGTGGAAACAAAGATAGATAATTATTTTTTAATCCTCCCTAAGTTTTGTATAAGCTTTTATTGATATCAACGTATTAAAATTACGCCATCCCCTGCAATATGGTGGCATGAATCACATGGACAATTCAAAGTGACAGCTGTCATTGTCAAAGTGACAGCTGTCATTGATAAATTTGATAATTTGGAAATAAAGAGTCCTTTTCTAGATTTTTGGGGTCTTTGTACATTAGAACATACAGTTCTGACATTTAATCGCCGGGAGTGTAATTTAAAGATGGTAACTGATTATTTTACTTTATATTTTCACTGAGCTTATTGCCCCGAGAGCTTTAAATTTATACCAAACTAGAAGTCATTTGAATAACATTCGTTTAAATATTTAGAAATATTTTCGCAGGAGCTTTGATTTTATATCATACACGATAGAACCGAAGTACTTATTTTGAAGAAACGATTGACGAACTTTTGCATGTGTTGTCCAAATATTATGATTCTCATTATTTCTTTGCTCCAGAAAAATATAACGAATTTTATTGTAATTCATATTTCAGTAATATCAAATAAACCGCTGATAATTTTAGATGTTTCGGCTGAATGTTGCACCAAATTATTTGATCAATTTTTACAAAATTAATTTCTGATCACGGATTATGGACTTGTTAATTGAAATATTCAATTGCTGAATAAAATTATATTTATTACCTCAAACAATACATTATGTGATGTTTATTGCTCTTAAAATAATTATTTATTGTTAAAATAAAAGTCACTATTTTATAAATGAAAAGAAAATAAAAGTTTTATTCTTTGAAGTATCAACAATTTATTTCTCACTCACCACTACTAAACTTCAACTACAAAGCCACTAATATCTTTTTACAACAACCTATTTGTTTATTACACTTAGCTGATCACGCTCTGAATATTCACTTCTCTTGATATTCACTATATCCTCAGTCAGTGTGTTCGCCTCTATATATACGGAAGTCAAACATCCAGAAATTTCTACATCATTCTAGTAAGCTATGAAAATGTCGCTTGTATAGAGCGGCGCGATGCAAAGATAACAGAGCTGGATTCAGGGGCAATTCTACTCTACTTCGCACGTTACAATTATAATAGTTCAAAAGCAGTATCCTAAATATTTTAAAACTCCATTGCAAATTGATTTATTCAATAAATTGCTTCCCTCAAGACAAAATATTGATTGCTTTCCGAACCAGCCGCTGAAAAAAATTGAAATTCAGGATGAATTTACAAAAAAGATGAAGAAATACACAGACAAACAATCATTCCAAAATTTGTCTCCGTTTAGAGATTATTGATTTGCAAATTGGAATATTCAATGAGTGATTAAAATTATCTGTGCTCCCTCAAGACAAACCAAACTATTAATTGAACTTTAAATCAGTTACTTAAAAAATGTATAATTTATTGTCGACTTACAATCAAGAAATGCGTAGACAAAAAATCATTGCAAAATTCATCCCCGTTCAGGAATTATTGACTTGCAAATTCAAATACTCAATCGAGGATCGAATCTTCTTCAAAGACAAAATATTGAATGATTTCTAAATCACATACCCAAAAATATTAGAACTTATTGCTGATTCATAAAATAGTTTGAGGGATGCCTAGACAAGATATTATTCCAAAATTCACTCCCGTTCACGAGTTATTGACTTGTAAACTTTAATATTCATTCGTGTTGCCTCAAACTAAACATGAATAATTCCTAAAGCAGCACCCCATCTATTTTGAAATTTACTAAAGATTTACAAGAAGGCTGAAGGAATGCACAGACAATAAAAACTTCCAAAAAATCAACGCCGTTTAGGAACTAGTGTATTGCAAATTGTCCTATCAAGACAATATTGATTGCTTCCTAAACAAGCCGCTTAAAAAAATTTAGATTCTAGAATTAACAAAAATGTTGAAGAAATACATAGACAGCAAATTATTTCAAAATTCATCTCCATTTGATTGACTTGCCAATTGAAATATTCACTTATTATACCATAAGTAGTTGAAGTATTATCGATTATTTTTGTGGTGCTATCACGAATGTTTATTGTGCTTGCGTTTGAATACCACGAGTGTGCAGCACGAGTGGTATTCACAAGCACAATAAACATGAGTGATTGCACCACAAAAATAGTCTATAATACTTTAACTACAAATGGTATATGGAGGACTAATCCAGGAGTTAAACCATTTTTTCAAATTAGTTTTCTATGAATCTAGTAACAACTCACGTAATTTTCATAGGAACGAGTAAACAAACTTCTGTCAAACTGAAAAATTAGAATTTCTTGCATTTTCTTTGACGAATAATGGAGAAATTAATTGCGTTTTGATATGGAAACTAGTTCAAAAAGGTTTGGTGATAGATCAGATGATGAAATTGATGAAGATATTCAGAAAAATATTCCATTAAATACGAAGAAAGAACAAATTGAAGATATCCACATCTTTGAGTGAAATACTCACTTTGACCACTAGTGTAATACCCGATGGTATTTCTACACGTCCAAATACTCACTGATATGCACCGTTTCTATGGCGATTTAGCATTGTTAACCTTGTTTTAAATACTACAAATGGAATAGTCACTAATAGTACAGTCATTTGGTTCTAAAAAAAGAGGCTACCTGGAAAGTTTTCCGGGAGTTTTGAAAAAAGAATAATTTTATAGATTTCTGAGTACTCTTTCCGAATTATGACTTTACCACCTCGTATATTTGTCGCTCGCGCCATTATATAGAAAAAATGGCGCCTAAAAGCAGTTTTTTGACAATATCTCCTTTCTGACTCATTTCACGATAAAAGCATTCATATACAAAATGAAACTAGAAAAAATTTCGTACAATTTATGTAATAACTTTTTTTTTTTTTCGTAAAATCAATAGTTTTGGCGTACGAGCGCCGCAAACCATTATACATCTAAGCCAGCCCGGGACTTCTAATTTCAACTGAAATTTGAGAATTATAAAATTGACTTGAATCTAAAAACTAAACCAACAATAAATATTTTACTATGCGTTGAAAAACCGGCATACCATGGCACGTCCTCCACAGTTATAAAGAAATGCGTAGCCTTTGTATCGGGCGCCCTTCTCTCCCTTCACAGTGACGTTTGCATTTATAGAGCCATAGCTTCTAATTAAGTAATTGTTTTATTTGAGCTAATCCATTGAATGAAAGTGAAGTGACTGAAGTGAAAGAAAAAAGATTGAAGACTTTTCGTAAGTTAAGTACTAAAGGAATGGACAACAAGGATAAACTTTTGGTGGGACTGAGATCTATAGTGGCTCACGATGTATGTTGAAAACGATATAATAATGAGAGGTTGATCGCTGCACCTTTTCGTAGAGAAAGCTATGTCACGACTTCTCATCCACAACTGCGATCTACGCGCTAAACTACACTTTGCGGCGCTCGTAGGCCAAAACTATTGATTTTACGAAAAAAAGGTCATCACATAAATTGTAGGAAATTTTCTCTAGTCTCATTTTGTACATGAATGCTTTTATCGTGAAATGAGTCGGAAAGGAGATATTGTCAAACAACTGCTTTTAGGCACCACTTTTTCAATATTGCACCCAGCCCAAAAAAATTGAAACTCATCGTGGATCTATAATAAGGTGCAAAGGATATGCAAACAAAAAATCAATTCATAATTCATCTCCTTCAGGAATTATTGGCACGTGATTTATATATACATAACTGAATGAAATCATGTATTTCCTCAAGACAAAATATTGATTAATTTGTAGATCTTTAGTGTTGATTTACAGGGGGAAAAACTTGAAACTTACTGTGATTCTACAATAAAGTGTAAGAAATATGTAAACAAAAAATCAATTTGAAATTCATTTCCGTTCTGGATTTATTATTTTGCAAATTGAAATATTTAATAGCTGGATTCACAAGAATCAATTCAAAATTCATCTCCGTTCAGAATTTCATAATTCTTGTCGTTCATTCTCTTGGATACATTCATCCTCCAAAATCTCTTTGGAATTCTCCAAAGTTGTCACAGCGAAAATCCTATTACAATTAAGACTCACTTGGTATGAATTTAGTAAATTTATATAACGTAAGACGTCATGTGATCATGTGGGACTTATGAATATGTATTTATTCCAAAATATATCATAATAAGAAGTTTTTGATGCTGTTTGATTAATTCATCTTTGCAGAAAGATACATTTTCAAAATTAATTAATAATCTGTAATTAGCTCCATTTTAAATTTTCTTGTTATTTTGTTATTGTGTACTGAAGTGTGGAAAAGCGTCTACTTCCTGTAAGGGTTTGAATAGATTCGAGATATTAGGCTTGGAAGGACTAAGGACCTCTTAGGAAAGGATATTATTAGTACTAAAGGACCCTTTCCCATTTGGGCATAAGACCGGTCAACATCGCTGATTGCTGATGAAATTTGCGTCTGGTAAGTTAATTACTTGTCGTTGTCCAAGGAACCAAGCCCTTCATCCTTTAACATACTAGAAAACACCCTGTAGCAAATTATTTAGGGCACTAAGCCAAAAAAAAACTAGACAACTTGAAGGGAGAATTTAATAGAGATTTTTGTTATTGTGAGATACATTTTCATGGGGCTACAAAAGGTTATGAAGCCGGGACTGGTGACTCAACGAGCAATATTCACAAAAAAAGGCTTTAAATGTAAAATCCAACCAAAAATTCTTGAATTGAATGAATTGTGTTCTGTAACTTCCAATGAATACAAATTCGACTAAATCGATTCTCTTTGAAATTATTTAAAACATATCTGCTCCTCATTCCTTATACTTCCTTATCTCGAAATTAAATTTCACCCCCGGATAAATTTGCATTGAAATTTCGCCCTCCATTACAACCCAATGAAAGAAAAGCATGATTAATATAGAAGGAATTTAATAACTAAATCGAGACAAAGGTTAGAAACAGAGTGAAGGAAAACGAGACGACAATTAAGCAGTTTTTCACCGCAGGGGAGCTGATGGCGCTGGTGATCGTTGGGTAGGAGCTGACGGTGGTAGATAAGAACCAAATGGGGTATGGAACCGCCCTGTGGAGGAGCTAACCGGAACATTATGAGGGGTTTGTTAATACACAAACATATTTGGCCGAAAATATCGGAATAATACTCTTATTTAAAACAACCCTTTCGATCTGAGCTCTTAGAAGCAGAGATTTATTGGTTAGTTAATAAAAAAGTACAAGTCATAATCATCCTGAGACAAAAAAATAAAATAAAAGTAGGACGACAGGAGAAGCTAAGAAAATAATCGTGTCTCTATTCTAAACTTCTACCTATATGATATTTTTACTGTTGTAGTCCGTTTCTGTAATAACCAGAGGCGTCGTGAATGGAAGAGCGTAATTCACCACGCTTCGCTTCAGAAATTGATTACCTGTGAACGTACTTTCAGAATTTTCACAATTTTGGAAGTAAAATAAGCCTTGGCGTACAATAATCTACAAGTGAAAGTATTTTGGAACAAAATTTTCGTGGAACACTCTTGAATCTTACGACGGATATGTTGGGGTAACAATTATATCATCATGCATCACTCTAAGACACTTTTTTTCTAATATAATGATAAAATTTCCTAGTCAACATAACAGTTTGTTCATCATAGACAAAATAGAGACAATTGCATCTCTGCAATAAAGAAAAAACTATTTCTAAAACAGTCTCGAAATTTCTCAACTCGGAAATCTTTTTGGATTTATAAAATCTTAAGGCAGCCCTTGTTCATACCCAAATTTACATTTTATAGTAGCTAATAGATAAAAGTATCATTATCTATTTTTTTTTTTTGAATTAAAGTATTGAATGGGTCTGGAGGCAGTTTGGAAAATTTAAAAAAGTCGCGACGTCTTGGGGCCCAACGGTTTTGGGATCAAGTGTGCTATGGGTTTTCTAGCCCTGATTTATCGGATCCTGTGGAATAACTGTTTATAAAATAAATCATTTGGACACAATGCTACACCAAAATCAAATAAAACTAGTCCTGAAACATTTTCGACAGGAAATATTTTTAATACAATAAAAACATTTGGCAGCCTCTGTTAAGCCCCAATTTGACATTTTATGATAGCTAACAGATAAACTCTCCATTATCAGTCTCTGTTTTCCAAAGTGAATTATTTGATCTGACCTAAAGGCACTTTTAAAAGTCAAAATAAGTCACGACGTCATGAACTGCTGCGGTTTTAAGATCAAGTGCATGAGCCTTTTAGCCCTGATTTATCGGAGATTTACTATTAAATCTGATCCTATGGGATAACTGTTTATGAAATAAAACATTTGGACACAATGCTACTCTACAATCATATAAAACTAGTCCTGAAACATTCTTGAAAGATTTTCGACAGGAAATATTTTTGGTTCAATAAAACCTTTGGCAGCTACTTTCAAGCCCCAATTTGACATTTTATGGTAACTAACAGACAAAGGCCTTATTATCAGTCATTGTTTTTCAAATTAAATGATTTGATCTGACCTAAAGGCAGTTTGAAAAGTCAAAATAAGTCGCGACGCGACGTCTTGAACTGCAGCAGTTTTGAGATCAAGCGTATTATGAGCCTTCTAGCCCTGATTTATCAGGGATTTATTATTGAATCTGATCCTATGGGATAACTGTTTATCCAATAAAGAAAATTTGAGACACTGATACCCCACAATCATAGAAAACTAGTCCTATAACATTCTTGAAAGATCGCTCGGCAGGAAATATTTTTGATCCAATTGAAACCTTTGGTAGCCACTGTTAAGCACCAATTTGACATTTTATGGTAACTAATAGATAAAGGTTTCATTATTAGTCTCTGTTTTTCAAATTGAATTATTTGATCGGACTTAAAGGCAGTTTGAAAGTTTGAAAAGTCAAAATAAGTCACGACGTCATGAACTGTAGCGGTTTTAAGATCAAGCGTGTTATGAGCCTTTTAGTCCTGATTTATCGGGGATTTATTATTGAATCTGATCCTATGGGATAACTGTCTATCAAATAAAACATTTCGAGACACTTATACCGCACAATCATAGAGAACTAGTCTTGTAACATTCTTGAAAGATTTCTCGACAGGAAATATTTTTGATTCAATAAAAATCTTTGGCAGCTACTATTAAGCCCCAATTTGACATTTTATGGTAACTAACAGACAAAGGCCTTATTATCAGTCATTGTTTTTCAAATTAAATTATTTGATCTGACCTAAAGGCAGAGTGAAAAGTCGAAATAAGTCGCGACGCGACGTCTTGAACTGCAGCAGTTTTGAGATCAAGCGTATTATGAGCCTTCTAGCCCTGATTTATCGGAGATTTATTTTTGAAACTGATCCTTTGGGATGACTGTTTGTCAAATAAAACATTTCGAGACACTAATACCCCACAATCATAGAAAACTAGTCTTGTAACATTCTTGAAAGATTTCTCGACAGGAAATATTTTTGGTTCAATAAAAACCTTTGGCAGTCGCTGTTAAGACCCAATTTCACATTTTATGGTAGCTAATAGATAAAGGCTTCATTATCAGTCTCTGTTTCTAAATCAAATTATTTGATCTGACCTTAAAGCAGTTTGAAAAGTCAAAATAAGACGCGACGTCTTGAACTGCAGCGGTTTTAAGATCAAGCACATTAGCCTTTTAGCCCTGATTTATCGGAGATTTACTATTGAATCTGATCCTATGGGATAACTGTTTATGAAATAAAACATTTGGACACAATGCTACTCTACAATCATATAGAACTAGTCCTGAAACATTCTTTAAAGATTTTCGATAGGAAATATTTTTGGTTCAATAAAACCTTTGGCAGCTACTTTCAAGCCCCAATTTGACATTTTATGGTAACTAACAGACAAAGGCCTTATTATCAGTCATTGTTTTTCAAATTAAATGATTTGATCTGACCTAAAGGCAGTTTGAAAAGTCAAAATAAGTTGCGACGCGACGTCTTGAACTGCAGCAGTTTTGAGATCAAGCGTATTATGAGCCTTCTAGCCCTGATTTATCGGAGATTTATTATTGAATCTGATCCTATGGAATAACTGTTTTATCAAATAAGAACATTTCGAGACAATAATACCCCACAAACAATCATAAGAAAACTAGTCATATAACATTCTTGAAAGATCTTTCGACAAGAAATATTTTTGGTCTGATTAAAATCTTTGCCAGCCACTGTTAAACCTCAATTTAACATTTTATAGTAGTTAACAGATGAAAGATTCATGATCTGTTACTTTTTTTTCAATGAAATAATTTGATTTGATCTAAATGCCGTTTGAAAAATTAAAATAAGTCGCGACGTCTTGAAGCGCCACGGTTTTGGGATCAGGTGTATTATGGGTTTCCTAGCTCTGATTTTTAGGAGATTCATACTTGAAATTGATCCATTGAGATGATTATCTATCAAAAAACATTTCGAAGTTCATCACATCTAGTCTTCACATCTTGCTTGCCCTGTAAATATTAAAGAACCGTAATTGTGTTTAAACACTATACCACCTCTTACTATAACATCACCAGCCATCAGCTAGAATAAATACCATATACCTATAAATATATATACCAACGACTTGGACCTGACAGTGTACGGGATCTTTTATCTCTTTTCTTCTGCAAGTCTAAACTGCGCATGGTCACACTTTGAAATAAGTCTTAATTTAGAAAATAAATTTGACTCCGAATCATCCCGAACACAATCTTTCAAGCATGAGCCAATGAAATTCAAGACTGTGACCATGCGCAGTTTAGACTTGCAGAAGAAAAGAGATAAAAGATACCGTACGGAGACGCTTCCTTGTTAAGATAGGACGTCAGCAGTATATATATTTATAGGTATATGATAAATACGTTTAATATTTCACAACATGTGGTTGAATAAGGTTATGTTTTGGAAATCTGAAATACAACTTTGAACTGTATGATCTGTGTTTATGTCATGTACTCACCTGAATGTAATCAACCGTTGTTCTGTAAAATATTTTGTATATTTTGTTTCTGATTTCGTTTATCGTGACATAACAAACAAAGATCTGACATTTGACAGTTTTAACCCTACCGACAGATGACCAAACCACCGACCGCATTGACGCCCGAGCACACCGTTTGCAATTTTAACCACGACGCCAAAGTTAACAACCCCGCCACTCGCCAGCAGCGAGGTAACGTTACAGTAGCTAATAAATGAAATTTTTATTATCAGTTTTTTTCCCCAAATTCAATTATTTGAATTGGCCTAAAGGCAGTTTGAAAAATTAAAATGAAACACGAAATTTTGGAGTGCAAAGCGTGTTTTGGCCCTTCTGAGTCCTGATTTATCGTAGATTTGTACTTAAATCAGATCCTGGGGGATGATTGTTTATTAAAATAAAAATTGGATGCAATTATTTTCCTTTATCACGGAAAACAAGTCCTGAAACTTGCTTTGGCAGAAAATATTTTGTAGCCCAATAAAAACTTTTGGTAGCCACTGTTCCGACTGAAATTAATATTTGTGGGTAGCTAACAGATCAGCGTATCATTAACAGATACTTTTTTTAAAATTGGATGATAATTTTTTGCCGATAAGTTTGACTTACCTTTGAGAGGGACTCGAACCTACAACCCTTAACATTTGTAACTTGAATAGACTGCTGCCGCAATTAATAGAGCTACCAAGACAAAAACAATATTTTTCAAACATGACAAATAACTACGTCTAATTTTTTCCCTAACAAAATAACTAAAAACTACGAATTCCCGCTTCCACCAGAAAAACACTGCAACAAAAACTAACCGTACAATTTTTGCGGAATTATAATTGTATTCTGTTAATTTAAAATTAAAATAACTTTAAATTCACAGCAAAAACCTTCTTGGAATACGAGAATAAAGCATTATAATTTACATCAGCTTTTAGGCGTAACGTTTCTTAAATCTGTATTTTAGGGAAAGATTTATATTTCAAGTATCGGAGGGTAGAATCTTCGGATGTATTGAGATTTTGATTAACCGGAAACGGAAATTAGTGCTCCGTTTCGTGATACAATCATGCTTTACAGGAATAAATGTAGAATTTTAGGGAAGAACGGTTGATGGGCTTCCAGGCCTACAAGAAATTAATGAGCAATGATTGGTAAAATTTTTGACTGAAATATATATTTTAGTGACATACGCGAGAAACTTTAAGACAATTTTTTGCGTATTTATTATTTGATTAAATTGAACGATATAAGCAATTTTATTAAAACTGAAAATAGAATGCGTATTTTGAATATTTAAATTTATTGAACAAATATTATTCCGAAATAAAGCTTTTAACTTCAATATTTATAAACTATAGGATTTGTATGTTATTGCGTCATAAATTTGATCATTTTTATGTATATATGTTGTGTATATATATTATCCATTGATTACAACAATATAATCATCAAAACTAGAGCAATTGCTTGATTACAACAATAAAAATAGTTTGGGTTACAATAATAATTTCTTGGTCCCAGAAACTAAATCTTAATTCATATTTTAAACCAACTCAGACTCTTCAGGACTATTCAAACGTTTTAAACTCCTTGAATATAACTGAAAATATCTGAAGCAAGTTGTACTGAAGGCAAATCTATTTAGAACATGGAATGGTAACCAGCTCACTTCAATACGTTTGAATAATTTAATCGGATTGCAAGGGTCCTTTCAGAAGACTTCTTATAAATATTAGTACATTTTCGCAAGAGGTTTAACATTCTCTAAAGATATTTGACATTTAAAAACCTCTCATTGAAATGCATCCATTTTCACAAGGTGATTTGAATGAACTGACGTATATAATATTCGAAGAGATTTATTTGATGTATGTAAAAAGATTTTTTTTTACATTGCTCTTCATCCTATTTATTATTTTATTCTTAGCTGTAATAATGCAACAAAATTCAGGAAAAGTTGTAAAAAGTATAAACAGATATGCTTCATATGTTTTTTTTTATATTTCACTAATTACTCCTCCTAAAAGAGTATTCTACCAGTTAGTGAATCCTCCATTCAAATAAATTTTCAGAAATTCTCAGGTAAAGCTTGCCAAGTTCTCAAATAAAACTAAAATATTATATTAATACATTTTTATTATTAGCAATGTAAAGAGTGCTTAGCAATTAAAAGTTTTCAAGTAGAAATACAAGCCCCGTCTCAAAATAACTTCTTAAAAGTGGTAATAAAGATAGCCAATTACTCCGCCGGTTATAATCGCATCAGAACAAACTCAAAACTTGGAGAAAATAAATTATATTTCCACAATTTATTCAACTTGTTCCATAATTAGTTACCGATGAATCAAAATTAATTTACAAAGGAAATCTCTTCGTCTAATTGGTGGATTACGAATTTGGGAGTATTGTTTTGAATTTAATCATTTATATTTGTCTAGAGGGAATATTCTTGAAAGATATTAATGATTCATCAACTGATATTTTGCTTGGAAATGAAATAATGAAGTTTGCTTTCGACCAATCATATTTCGGTGTCTGACAAAACAAATGCGGTTGTTCGGTCCTTAAAATCCTAAAAAATCAGCATTTTGTTGAATATCAGAACGGGAGCTAAATTAAAATAGTAGGCCATGAAGAAACAAAAGAGAATGCATCTACTGTCAGGGCATTGTAAAATTTTTTCACAGTTCAGAGAATTCAGAATGACGCTTCGCATTTCGCGATGTGATAATACAATTGTGTCGGACTGAACATTACGTAATGGGCCATTATTCGCTGCAGGGGTTGATTTGTTTGTGTGTGTAGTACATTTGCGAGGGAGTAGGTAAAAAATTCGCCAACAATGCGATGTACAAGCAAAAAATACAATAAACGTTTAATAAAAACTGTTGTCAGAACGCTACTGGTGACACATTGAATTATAATTTGTTATCCTTACATTCAAGACCCTTTATAATCTCCCTAGCACAATTACACCCCCATTACTATAAAAAAACAAGCCTTGAATTATTATTGAGAGTATTCTTACCAGAAAACTTTTGGTAGCCACTGCTTAGGCTCAAAATCACATCAGTAACTTTTTTCGGTACTGAATTATTTTAAAATCTAAAATCAGTTTATTTATAAGCGTGTCGAAGGCGTACTGAATCCTGATTGATCTGTGAGTTGTACTTGGAAATGATGCTTAGTAATGATTGTCTGTAAAAAAAATTAGGTACCCCCACAGTTGAACAAGCAAATCCTGAAACATTCTTAAGAATTAAAACAACTTTCATCAGAAAATATTTTTGACCTAATAAAAACTTTCGGTAGCTACAATTTAGACGCAATTTCATATTTTGTGATAGCTAACATATCGTAAATCTTGAAAATATATTGAGCCTACAGAAACAGTCAAAGCAGAAAACAAACAGAGTGGTGGAGCCAAGAAATAAAAGAAGAAATCAAATAAAAGGAACAAAAGTGGAAAATATACCTCTATAATAAAACGCAAAAAAAAAATTATAAAAAATACAAAGAGCAAAAAAAAATAACAAAAGAATCAATACAAAATGCCAAACAACAAGAATGGAAGAATTTCGTAAAATGTATAAATAATAACTACAAAGAAAACAAGAAACTCTTCTATAAGGTAGCGGAGAATTTGAGAAAAGAAAAAGAACAACCTATTAAACAATTAGAAGACAAAAATGAGAAAGGATACAGACAAATTGAAAAGAGGGAGAGAACATTTTGAAAAATTACTAGAACCGTAATAACTAACCATAAGCAACGCGTACAATAACGACCCTGTATCAGAGCAAAATCCAGAAATTACAAAAACAGAAATCAGCAGTGCAGAAGTTACAATTTCTATTGGAAAGTTAAAGATAGGGAAAGCAGCTGGATATGATGAATTAAAACTAGAGCAATTGAAATACATGGGAGAGGAAGGAACAAAAATGCACATAGTAGTGAACAAAATTTGGGATGGAGAGCAGATATCTACAGACTGGAAAAAAAACAATCATACTGCCAATATACAAAAAAGGAGACAGCCGTAACTGTTGCAATTATCGAGGGACTCCAATGCACAACTGTAAAAGTGTACGAAACTATACTTGAAAGTAAACTAAGAAAGTTAGTAGAGGACAAGATTGGGGATACTCAAAGCAGATTTAGAAAAGGCCACCCAAGACCATGTATTTACAATTCGGCAGATTACGGAAAAACACTAAGACACAACAAAAAAATTTTAGCATGCTTTATAGACCTTGAAAAGGCTTTTGATAGAATTAAAACTGTTGTGAGAAATATTAAAAAGGAGAAATATAGGACAGAAGGTACTAGAAGGTACTCAAAATAACATAAACTATATACGAACCACTAACTTATTATCAGGAGAATTCAAAGCAGGTAAAGGATTACGACAAGGGGGAACTCTAAGTCCTTTATTGTTCATACTATACTTGGATGAAATAAATATTCTAGCAAATAAATGAACAATAAAAACTGCCATAGAATATTCAAATTCAAAACAAATAAAAATAGCTGAGTGAATTTTTGCAGACGACATGGCAATTTTTGCAAATACACAGAAGAATCTGCAAGATTGAAGATACGGAACGGAGAACAACTTAGAGCAAATATGAAAATGAATGCCAACAAATCAAAGGTAATAATAATAACCAAAGGAGAAAAACAATTGAAAATACGAATAGATAATAAAAATATACAACAAGTCCAAAGCTTTAGATATCTAGGAAGTATAATCGAAAATAAAGGTGGGTACAAAAAAGGAATAAATAGCAGAATACAGGCAACAGTAAGAACTTACCATTCAATTAGCAAGGCACTATTGAATAAAACAGTGAACAAAAGATCGAAGCTAACCATCCATACAAAACAATAATAATACTAATGCTGCTGTACAGTTCAGAAAGTAAAATCACAGCGGTAGAAATGAAATGTCTTGGAATTAAAGAGGAGGTAACAGAACTAGACAAAATTATAAATGAAAAGATTAGAGATAGATTGAAAGTACAGTCAATAATGAAGAAGATAGAGCAGAAAGAATTGGTGTGGTATGGACATCCAATTCGACTCGAAGATAAAAGAAGAGTGAAAGAAATATGGAAAGCAAGAACAACAGGGAAAAGAAACCGCGGCAGGCCACGGAAAAAATGGGAAGAAGTAATATAAGAAATAATAACTAAAAAGAAAATAACCAGAAGAGCACACGAGCTAGCAAGGAATCGGAACGAGTGGAAAAAATTCTTAGAATAAATCTGAGCGAAGCTATTGGATAATTCGAAATGGCCTGAAGTCAGTTCCGAAAACTGAAATCAAACGCGACATTTTGGAGCGCAACGGTTGTAGGACTTTCAAGACTCAAATTTACATTTTAGAGGAGCTATCAAATCATAGTCGCATTAATATTCACTTTTTCTAGAATTGAATTATTTGTGTTGGCCTGGAGTTAGTAAAAAATCAAAAATCAGAGCACAACAATTTTGGGATCAAGCGTGCTATGGGCATATTGAGCTTTGATTAAATTGAGCTTTGTAATTAAAATGATTTCATAAGATAAGTGTTTGAGAAAAAAATACAATTACAGCCCCACGGCAAAAAAAGTCCTACAACATTTTTTAAAGTTATTTCATCAGGAAAACTTTTTGGCCCAATAAATACTTCTGGAAGCTACTGTTCAGACCTTAGTCGCAGTTTAGGGTAGACAAGAGACAAAAATCTTATTATCAGTTAATTTTTCCAAGAATTGAATGATTTGAATTGGCCGGAAATCAGTTTAAAGAACTAAAATCAGACGCGACACTTTGAAGCGCAACGGTTTTGAGATCAAGCATGCTATGGGCGTACTGAGACCTGATTCATTAAATATCAGTACTTGAACGGTTTTTATTGAAGGACTGTTCATAAAATTAATATTTTGGGAAAAATTGGACTCCCTACAGACAAAAGCGACACGTACTGGAACATATTTGAAATTTATCTCATCAGGAAATATTTTTGGCCTATTAAAACCTTCTGATAATTCCCACTTGATCAAATTCCATGAGAAAACTATATATTTGAAAAGAAAAAATCACATTTCGAAAAAATCAAGTTCTGAAACATTTTTGAAAGTTATCTTACCAGGATATATTTTTGGCTCAATAAAAACATTTGGTTACCACTTAAATTTGCATTTAAGGATAGATAGCAGCTTAAAGCTTTACTAGAGGTCTCTTTTTTAGGTCTGAAGTAAATTGAAAAATTTAAAATGTCTTGGAACACAACAATTTAGAGATCAAGCATGTTACGGGCGTACGGAGCACTGATTAATTGGAAGTTGTATTTCATGGACATACTGAGCCCTGATTCATCGTATTTTTTACTTTAACTAAATCTATGGGAAAACTGTTCATAAAAGAATGTAGAAACAATTACATTCCGAGTAAAAACAAGTCCTGAAAGATTTTTGAAAGTAATTTTAGCAGGAAATATTTTTGAACCAATAAAAACATTTAGCAGCCACTATCCAAACTTAAATTTACATTTCAGGGTAGCTAACAGCTCAAAGTTTTATTATAATTTTTTTTTTCATGCCATTGAATTATTTGAGTTGGCCTGGAGTCAGTTTAAAAACTTAAAATCAGTTACGATGTTTTAGAGCAAAAAAATTTTGGAACCAAGCGTATTATGGGCATACTGAACCCTGATTAATTGAAAAATTTGCGCTCAAAACTGATTTCATAGTATGGCTGTCTATAAAAGAAAATTTGGACAGTATTATATCCTCATGGCAGAAAGAAAAACAATTCTGAAACATCCTTGCAAGTTATCTCTCCAAGAAATATTTTGGATCCAATCAAAGCCATTGTTTGGACTCAAATTCATATTTTAGGATCAAAGAATTATCAACTACTTCTCCTGTAATTGAAATTAACCGGAAGATAGTTTGAAGAACTAAAATCAGTCACCACGTTTTGGAGCGCAACGATTTTGGGTTCAATATAGGCGTACTGAGCCCTGATCAATCAGATATTTTTATTTGTAACTTTCCGAGAATTGTACAAAAAAAAATTACAATACACAATACTGTTTTCCTACAGCTAGAAAAAAGTCCTGATACATTCTGGACAATTATTCCTCCAAGAAATCCTTTTGGTCCAATAAAAACTTTCACCAATATCGGTCCAGATATGAATTCACATGATAGGATAGCTAACAGTTCATGGTTTTATTATCAGTTATTTTCTTTGGAATTGAATTACTTGAATTGGTCTGAAGTCAGTTTAAAAATTTAAATCAGTCACAACGATTTGTAGCCCAACAGTTTTGCGATCAAGCATGTTACGGAGGTACTGAGTCCTGATTAATTGGAAATTTGTTGCTAAAACTGATCCTAAATGATCACTGAATGAACAGCTGTTAATTGCAAAGCTCTTTTTTGATCGTTTTCAATTGTTTCTCGAACAGTAGTAATTTTTGTATCGGTAATGTTTAATCCAGCTTTGCGGGGGCTCCGAGCGTACAACCCTTAGCATTTGTACCATTAATAGACTTCCACCTCATTTTCATGGTCAACACTCTGCACCAACTCTATAGCCCTTATTAATAAAGCAAAAGAAAGTAAAAAAAACACAATTTCCTAATTCAATCTGACTTTTGGATTGCAACTCGAGCTTCGTCAATACAGGGTTGCAATTTAATAATTATAACTTGAGCTACGTTGCCATTATTCTGCTTAATATTACGTCATGTAGTGTCTAAGCCATCCAGTAACAACTCTAGTGTAACTTTAAGTTATTGTGGTGGCAAACTTGTGTTCTAGAAGATCGTAGACGTGATGTGGTCACAAATTCATTCAGCGGATAATTATTATAAACTTAGGGAATATTAATTGAATTTAGTTTAGTGCAAGACTCAAATTATCCAAGAAATCGTTGTGCTATAATCTAGGGATATTCACAGTTCCCTGACAAACAGAAATTACGTGAAATACCTTATATACCTGCTGTTCTACTGAAAGGCTGCAGTTCGTCGTGTACTCAAATTAATTTTAGCAAAATATAAGTGCACAAACTGTCAGAAAAATCTATTTGTATTGTAATTCACTGTTCATTCTAATATTATCAACTTACGGACTGAAAATGAACCATTAACCATCAAGACGATTTTATTACAATAATAATTGTTTTATTTTTTAATACAACACTAATTCTAATATATTAACAATTGAAATAAGTACATGAAAGCCTGTAAAAACAAATTACTTAAATATAAAATTTATGTTTTTTGTTTTCTGCGAATCTTCCACAATATTTTATATACTTTAAATGAGCCATTTGTCGGAACGGATGACTGTTTCATTTGTTAAACTTTTTACTATCAAAGGAAAGGTTATAATCCTATTAAATGCTGACATATCACATGAATTCTACTATATTTCAAAGATTTTTTGCCGTTTTCCTTTTTACTGGGATTAATTTTTGTAAATCTGGTCATGGAAATCAACACTGACTATTTATGATAAGTTTTGTCGGCAATTTTATTCGAACAACAAAGATACAACTCAAATATCGGAATAGGATATATTTGTTATGAATATGGTTGCACAGTTTAATTATAACAAAAAATATATTTTCCAGTCGATATTTTCGAGTACATATGTAAAAATAAATTGATTGGATGTGAACAAGTGGATGAAAAAATGTTTAAATTGTAAAAACATAGTATTGCCGTTTAAAATAGTGGAAGTAACAAGTACTCTAATTATTAGTCAAATATTCCGCGTAATGTTCAAATCATAACCGAATTTTTGTAACGTCGAGAGTTGTTTTCGACCGGAAATATTTTATAGTGAAAATGAAGGGATTAAGTCAATTATATAATTTTTTCTATTCCAACTCTACGGCTTTGGCTACATCTTACCAATTTCCAAGAGCGAGAAGAATTATTCAGTTTAAATTTAAATGAAAATATTTTTGTCCAATCGTGACACTTCGGTTATAATACCTAGAGTTTCTCGAAGCCTCTAGAGTCTAGAAAGTTCTAGTGACTTCAAGAAATTCCACCAGATGTCACTACGTCCTTGACGCTTATAAATCAATTGCGTTTGACCCCCGTTTATCCGGCGTGTTCTTATGGAAGTCTATCCTGAAGGGGCTCTGTTCGTTACAATATGATCTATTTTTGGTCATATGATCGATATATCGTGAGATATTCATCAAACAAAACACTTTTCACTTCTGTTCAGTAATTTTCATGATATTGGTTCAACAGACAAACGTTTTGGAGCAGTTACAATTTTTTTGAACTTTATTGTTGTCTTGTTCCAAATCTATTGAAAATCGATCAATTTTCGTTCTGATCCAGTTTTTTATTGGAAAATGTGTGTACAAATGTCCTGAATAAACTTACTTATTTAATTATAAACCTATCTACCTTTCAAGATGTAAAACTGATGCCTGTTACTTCTCTTGTTCATTCTGCTTGTTCTTTTTTTTTGGTATCTGCTTCCATACCTCCTTCTATTTCTGTTTCATTTTGCTTAAGTGGCCTGCTTCTTCCCATTTACATTCCCATTTTTCCAGAGCTTTCTTCACTTCTTCTTTCCATATTTTTTCTGCGTTGTTTTTGCTGTTCTTGCTTGGTACATTTTCTTGTTGTTTTCTTTCTTCTCCCATTCTTTGCATATGTCCCCACCATCTTAACTGTTCCTTCTCCATTATGTTTTCTATCAGTTTTACATTCAGTGTCTCTTTATATTCCTTGTTTCTTATTCTGTCCAAGATTGTTTTCTCATCTATTTTTCTCAGGAATCTCATTTCTATTTAATTTACTGCGCTGTCTTTCTGTTGTTGTACAGGCTTCTGATCCGTATGTCAGAATAGACACAGCTATTTTGCTGTATACTTGTGTTTTGATTTCCTTTGGTATTGCTTTATTTATTAGTATGGTACTCTTCAACGCGTTAAATAGTCTACCTGTGGGTCCTGTTCTTTCCCTTATTTCTTTATCTAGTTTTCCGTCATAGGTCAGTATTGTTCCTAGATACTTGAACTTTTTGACCTGTTCTAGAGCTTCTCCCTCTATCTTGATTGTGTGACTCTCCTCGTTTCTGCTTATGACCATCGACTTGGTTTTATTGCGGTTTATCTCCATGTTTATTTTTTCTAAGTGTCTTCTAAATAATTCTACATTCTTGTTTAGTGTGTCTTTGTCTTTTCCTATTACTATCATGTCGCCTGCATAACATATTTCTGTTACTTTTAGGTTTTCCATTTTCCACTTTCCTATTACGGTCTCTTTCGCTTCCTTTTTTGCTTCTTTTATTGCTTTGTCGATCATTAATGTGAAGAGTAACGGGCTTAATACGCAGCCTTGCCTTACGCCTTTTGTAGTTTAGAACATGTCTGATATTTCATTCTTTGTCCTTATGTAGATTTTGGTCTTTTTGTGAAATATTTGTATACCTCATTATGTTAAGTAGTATCTACTTCTCTTTCTCCTAGCGTCTTCCATATGTCTTTCCTTTCTATTCTGTCTAGGTCTATGAAGCACAGGTGTATCTTGTCTCCTTGTTTTATTGTTTTCTCGCTCACTTGTCTCATTATACTGATTGCATCGTTAACTTCTCTGTTAGGTCTGAAGCCATATTGGTTATCTTCTAGCGATTTTTCTACTTGGATCCTTGGTTTCTCCTCTAATATTTTTGCAAACACTTTGGCTGTTGTACTTAAGAGTGTTATTCTTCGGTAATTTTGGCAATTCTTTTTGTCACCTTTCTGTTAAAATATGGGGTATATTATACTCATTTGCCAGTCTTTCGGTGCTATTTCTGTGCTTATTACTTTATTTTATATTTCTTTCAACCTTTCTTGTGCTGTATGTGTTGCTGTTTTAAACATTTCTGCCGTAATCTTATCATGTCCTAAGGCTTTACCTACTTTGGTTTTCTTTAGTGCTTCTTTTATCTCATCTAATGTTATTTCCTTCTCTTGCTTAAGGCTTTTCTCCTGTGAAATGCATTTTCTCTTTTCCTCTATATATTTCTTTTCCCTTATCTCTAATAGCTCTTTGAAGTATTGTCTCTACGTTTTCATTATCTCTTCCTCTATTGACCTCAGTTCTTTAAACTTGTTTTTAATGTTATGTAACATTTGTGTCTTTTCTTTTTTGGCTTTCTTTATCACCCCGAAGAATGGTTTTCTAATTGCATTTATATGCTGTTTTCATTAATTCTCAAAGTTCTGTTCATGAGTTCTTTTTTGCCTCTATTACCGTATTCATTACCTTTTTTCTTTCCTCTTTATAGCTTTCATAATCTTTTTATATATATCTTTTCTATTTCTCTTTCTTCTTCTTAATTGCTTCTTTTACTATTTCATTTAACCAATGCGTTTATTTTATCTCTTTGCTCGTGATTTTTGTTATCCCGCAACACACTTCTGCCGTTATTAAGATGTTTTGCTTAAAAGCTCTACACATTTCTTCTATTTCTTCATAAATGCATGTTCTTCTTGGATTCTGGTTCAACTTTTCTTGGTATTGTAGCTTTACGTTTGTATCTTTTAGTATGTAACATCTTATTTTATTGTTTATTGTCTTTCTTTTGTTTTGCTCTGGTTTTCTATATTTCTTTTCTTCAAAAATCAATCTGACTAAGGTCACTTCCTATCCCTGCTTCTCTTCTCACTCTTACGTCTCTTATATTCGCCGAGCTTTCTTTGTTCACCAGGGAATAGTCGATTATTGATTTTTCCTTTCTGCTTGCCACTTCTCTTGTTATCTTATGTATTTCTTTGTCTCTCTCCGTTTGTGTTATTTTTGTCTTCTCCGTATTTATCTAGACACCATTCTATACCATTGTTTTTGTTTCCTAGTCTGCCATTCAAAGCCCCCATTATTATAACGTTTTTCTTACTTTTATCCACCTGTGCTTGTAGTTCGCTGAAGAAAGCGTTTTTTTCTTCCTTTTTTGCGTCCTCATTCGATCCATATTGTTAGTATTCTTTCGTTTATATAGTTTTCTTTCTCTATCCATTTCATCATTTCCTCTTTTATTATAAAAACTACTCCTGCTTTAGCATTTTTTTTCCATTTTCACTCCCGACCAGTGCATCCAGTATCCATTGGGTATCTTTTTGCATCCTTTTTTTCCCTTTTTCGTCCCTGTTAAACCTATGTAATCTATCTTCGCTCTTTTTAGTTCTTCTGTTATTTTTTTTCTTTGTTTTTTATGCTTTTTACATTCCAGGTTGCTATTACACTTTTACGTCCTTCAGTGGCTTTTCATATTCTGTTCTTGTATTCTTGCTGACTTTCTTTATTAGTATGTTTTTCTTAATTCTATCACCTTTTGAGTTCTCATGAATAAACAAGTGATGTAAATGTCATTCCCTCAACTTTATGGCGTAGATTACGAGAATACTACTGAAACTGGTATCTGTTAGTGTTTTTTCTTAAATATCTATCATTTTATATTGTAGTTAGCGGGCATTTGGATACAGTCCTCTATTTTTAAAACATGAATAGATATTTAAGATATCATTCAGTAAGAGCATTACTAGAGTATCTTTTATTTGAATAAATATACAAATTTTTGTTCAATTTTGGCAGAAAATATCGGAGTTATTCAAATTTATTCGAAAAATTGCATATTGAAATATTTGTCCAAATTAAGAACGTAGAACCCTGTGGGATAAAAAAACTAGTAATGATAAAATACTATTATTCTAATAATTTTTATGTATTTGCTAAATTAAATTTTATAAAATTTTTCATCCGAATGTGTTTGTTTTTATGAGTTTATCGACGGTTTCCTTTCAGCCTGCCAAAAATCGATAATTTTTGCTCTAACTCACTTATTTGACACTCTTCAATGAAATTCATCAACACTCATGTTAAAATTTCCCAAATTATGAAAAAAAAGCACCAAAAAAACTTCATGAAATTTTCTAATGTTTCAGTATTTTTACAATAAAATATCATATTATGAGCTTCATTATCATGTCTTTGATATTACTTGAACATAATACAATTTTTCATCCAAATTGTATTGTTTTTTCGAGTATTATTGATGGTTTCCTTTAAGCCTGCCAAAAATCCTTAATTTTTGCTCCAATTCTGTATTTTGACATTTTTTCTCGAAAAAATTTATCAACTTATGTTAAAATTCCTCAAAATATACTAAAAAAGATATAATCTAGAGATGAGTGCAAATAAGTCACCAAAAAAGTTTAGGAATTTAGTTTTTTAACACTTGCTTTTTTCCAGTACCTATTCTACATTTCCTTGATGAAATTTTCCAATGCTTCAGTTTTTTTGATGAAATATCATATTTTGACCTTTATCATGTCTCTAATGGTTTTTTCTGCAATAAAATGATTGATTCGCAAAGCACAATTCTTTGTTTATAAAAATAATTATATGCAGATAATTATGACCCAAGCAAATAGAAGAATTACAAGGAAGCATAGCCAGGACTTTCTATAAAAAGATTCCTCATTATCTCCAACTTCTGGTTGGATGATTCCAACTATTGATGTATAAATAGGTCGGTTTAAGAGTCCCTTGGACAAATAGTTAACGAGACTGGAATATAAGTCATTAAAAGTCTTTTAAAAACTGAAATATCAACTAAAAAGAATTATTCTACAATTTTATAATTCATATTTTGCAGACGTCTCTATATAGACATAATCGTTCGTTTCTTAGCAAATTTAATTATTAACTACCTGGAAAATATATTTCAAATACAGAATTTCGTTGAAATTATACAAAAATAGTCATGGATTTAGTGAAAAAATTTCAATTGATTTCCCTTTCAAATTTTTAATTCTCGCAATAAATTTTCAGCGATTTGCCTCAAATTCAAAAAAGATTGACCTCTTTTCAATATTCATTTATCGACTGTTGTCATGTTAACACTTACTGATAGATTTTATGCCTAAATGGTACAATAGGCAGGGACATATTTTTGAATACTATTGATGTCCAGCTTTATTTGTTTAATGACAATCGAACGTAATTTATAAACCGTTATGAGGTCTCAAATGGCGGATTAACAACGATTTAGCTGATAATAGCTGATCAAATGTCAGGGATGGATTATATTTCATGAGCAGGAGCGAACTGAACAAAATTTTGATGCAGTAACTTCCAAATTTCGTCCTTTTGAATCTATTATATATTAGTATTGATATTTTAGTTAAATATTGACTTCTATCTGTCCAGGGATGCTAAAGTAATAACAGGAGTTATATTCTAATTATTAGAATCCTGTAATGTAATAAACTAAAACAGTAAACAACGTAAAATGGTGGTAAACAGTGGTAACTAACTTAATAACATGAAGTAATGAATTCACTGGAAGTTAAAATCTGCAATTTGTAAGTCACGTAATGTATAAGGAAATAAAATTTTCCCTTCCAAGAGAATTGGATCATGGAACATTTAATAAGAAAGAATTTAAATTGTTTATTTTTATTGTGACAATTTTGTTATGTTAGAATGAAATGAATAAATTTGTTGGAAATAAAGTGAGAGATATGATTTCTTTTCCAATTACAGTAATTGTTTCCATTGCAACTTTTTAAAGGTCTGATTTTTGTCAGAATTCAATTTTGCTTCATTTGAAATGCTCCCAAACAGTTTAGAATATTTTTTGTCTGATCAGAGTGCTCTCTTTCTCCATCCAGAATGTTATTTGGCTGCGTGAAGTAGGTAGGCCAACATTGAGCAGAAATGTTTATAATTTCATATACGTTGGTGCTTCATTAGTGCTCTTTACTGCTTCCAAAATTTTTGAAAAAAACTTAATAGTCTCTGAGAAAATTCACAAATGAAAATTACCTGCTCACTTCACGCCAGCAGGCCATGCATAGATTTTTGACAAATATACAAATATGATTTGTTAGTGCTTCGTTAGTGCCCTTTTCTGCTTCTTATTGTTCTTCAATTCGTGTACTATAACTAGCAATAAAAAATGTTTTGACTTGGCCTGCTAACTTCACGCCAGCAGGTCACAAACACGATTTTCAAGAAAAAATTATCATGGTTCGTTAGTGCTTCGTTAGTGCTCTTTGCTGCTATCAATAGTTCTTATATTTAGCTATGCAAGTTAGCAATAAAAGAATATTTTACTTGGCTTGCCAACTTCACGCTACCCGGCCAATAGAATATTCAAATTTGAAAATATAAATTATATAGTTCGTTAATACTTCGTTAGTGCCGTTTACTGCTGTAAATAGCTTTTGAATTAGACTACACATTTTGCAGAAATAAAATAAAAATTACCTCTTATACTGACTTGATACGGACTGGTTCAAGATTGGTTGTTTGACTTACATAAACAATGTGAAATCTATATGGAATATCAATCAAATTCTTAAACATTGCTGATACATTTTTTTATTGAAAATTTCATATTCAAGTGTAAGTTATTCATAACTCAAAGAATAGCGGTATGCTTATTCTTATTCAAAATAAAATAAAATAAAATTTCCTATGTAGCTTGTCCTTTAGCGGCCTAAGATTTCAAAAACTACAATTAATACTCGCAGATCTTTAGAGTTCTAATTTTTTGGCTATAGGTACAAGGGTGGTCATTGGAATCCAAAGAGAAGAACCTTTTTCTACACAGCTCTATAAGTTATGAGCAAACTCGAATCCATAATATTCAATAATATACCTTTATTTCACAGAGTGCGAAACCATATTATTAAAATCTAGAAAATTCAAATCTATAGAATACAGAAACGATAAAATTGTGCACCATATAATCTCAAATATATCAAGTTGATTTTATCAAATTAAAGTATCAACAAATTCACTGCTGAAAAATTCAACATCATATCATTCAAAGTTAGATAATAATTGATCTCTATATCTACATGTTGTCATCTATTTATCGATATTGAAGCATTCATATACTCATAGATGAAACTAGTGTTAGTGTTCATAATACAATGTAGATGGCGCTAATGAGAGCAGCAGTAAAGACATAATGGTTTTCAGGTTGGCGACATTGCTTATTTTTTAACTAAATTTAAGTTGAGAACATTTAACCATTCAAAGGTTTTATCAGATCCAGAGCAGCAAATTTGAAATTCTCGTACAGAATCGAAAAACAATAATTGAATGGATGACTGTTTGATAATCCAAAGAGCTGGAATTGCTCCGTATTATTATTGTGTTATTACATTTAATTTTATATATATCTTGGTACGCTTCATGGTTTGAATCATAATATATTTCTTATTTCATATATGAATGCAGCATTCTATCAGAATATCGTTGTCTTTTTGCTTATTTCATGAAAATATCTGTTATTTCTTTTATATCTTCAGAGAATATTATTTTTTTCATTCTATAATTGTAAACTGTGCCAATATATCAATTTTACAGCTAATTTTGTTTTATTGTTCATTATACTTGAAGAAAAATTTCTGAATATACTTTTCCAGATCACGACAAAGAACATGCGTAGATACTATTCGTTTTGAATCTAGACTATAGAAAGTGACAATCTAACAGATTATTAAGAAAACGGTATCATGAGATAGGAATAATTATAGGGTAAATACAGTGTACTGTACACTTGCAGCAACGATACTGAAGTAAGAAGATAGGAATCAGCAATGTTATAGCTTGGTACACGATTAGCAGCTCCATCTCATATTTTTGATCGAACTTATATGAGCTGCGCGGGAAGTTTGAATCTCTTGAATGATCGAAAATTATTACAAACTTCTACTAAATACTGAGTATAACTGAATTTTCAACTCACTGAATATAGTTTTCAAAATTAAATTTTTAAAACTATATTCAGGAAGTTGAAAATTCAGTATTACTCAGTATTTAGTAGAAGTTTAAGATTTATTTGAGTAAGTAAATAAATAATTGAGATATGGAGACAGAAAAAGTTTTATTATTCAGTTCTATGATAAAAAAAATTGGTTCTACTCTTATATTGTTAGCAAAATATGCAATAATAATAGCATTCATTATCCATAAGACTTATTTTCAGGAGTATATAAACTTGATTTGAAATTGGTATCTTCTTTTTTTTGTAATTGTATTATTCTGCTTACAATATTTACATAAATGGGATACAAAATGGAATATATTATAGATATTATTTGGCATCTTTAAATAAATTTAATATAGAACTAAGGAAATCTTTTCCGTTAGTAGAAAAGTTAGAGCTGTTTGTTCATTTTGTTGACAAAAAGCACTTTTTTCATAGTAAAAGATTTTTAAACATAGAATTTAAAGAAATATAGACATGTTAACATAGAAGCAGTCACAAATAATAGAACATTTTTATAACTTGCGCTGGATAAGTCTTAATTCATATTCCAGAAATGAAGAATAATAAATTTAACTGGCAGTAGTGTTATTGGTGATGGAACAACAATTCAGAGATAAGCCCTATAGGGACAGCTTTCATGTAAACTTGCTGCATATGTGGAGACTTTTTCTTGGCTATTTAATAGTGAAGCGAAAGGTATTCGTTCTTTTAAAAAATTCGGAGCTGGGAAAGAATGAACATCTTCAGAGTTCTAGGAACGTCTTTGATGGATTAAATTGTGTCAATAGGAGTTTTGGGTTCAGAAAAGAGTCTTTTTCTTAGGATACCATGACGTCGTTCCAGAACAGCTTTTGCCCATTCAAATTGTTGTATTTAACTTCATTCACGCGGAAAGGATGACTTTTCTTGTGGTACTCAAGTCACGCTAATAAACTGTAATAAACAACGACAAATAACTTCAATAGCATAAACGATAATTTTTACTTGAAAATAGTCATTTGTGTATCAAGGCCGTGAAGATAATCTTTTTTGGTTGAATCTATTGTGAGACCAAAAAAGAACTTTAGACCGAGGTGCATACAACGTTTTTTAGGCGATCATCACGGAAGAATTGTACCATAAAGTAAAACTTCGCGGCCGTAAAAGGGGTGGTAGAAACACTTTTTTTGGTATGATCGCCTAAAAAATATATATTTTCCAAGTAAACCGACGTCCTTACCTTTCTTCGGAGTAGTAGTAACAGAGGCATCTTTCATATCTGACTTGATTGTAGTTGTACTAGTTGTACTTACAGGGGTAACTTCCATATCTGGCAAGAGTGTCGAAGTCGTTGCTTCAGCTGCGACGATTGGTATCGGTGGGTCCATCGGAGCTACGATTTCTACCTGAGAATAACAATAATATGGATAACATAAGAGTACCGAATCACAGGTTTCATGCATTATGACAAATTTTATGAATTTAAAGTTTTGTACACTACCTTGCACTCTGATGTCGTTTGGAAGAGCATTTATGTTCAGCTTTTTTTTCTCGAAGCTCCTAAACTGATCATCAAAGAAATACAATCCACAAACTGCGTAGCCCGTGGACCCTGTCAGCTGTGAAAATCTTTTGCAAGACAAATCTTTCCGGTCCAATCGTCGTAGCCACTTATGTCGTCTACCGTCATTTGATGGCAGATTGAAGAGCCTCGGTTTTTATTCCCGAGGCATAAAATTAGTGGGGCAGCTCGCTTGTACAATTTTTGACCCTATAATAATATTGGAAGAATGAAATGTCTGCAATTTCAATTGAAATTAAGTCAAACTTACTTTAAAACTAGCCGCCATATTTCACACTTGAAACAATAAAGGAACAACAAGAAACTATAAATCCAAAATGTGACGTGTGTAGAACTCTGTCAACACAACAATGTCTATTTGAACTTTGCACAAGTTGCCATGCGCACAATCAAACAGAATAATTTCAGTTCATAGTGCTGTCATCTATCGCCTTTGATTGTAAGCTTAAACATTAATACAGAGCCTCCCATAAGAGTTTCCGCCGCCTGACTTGCAGGTTAATTAGACAACAAATTTCCACTAGCACCGCAATTCGGATACCAAAATCATGGTCTTAATTTGTTGTTAGTAGGTAGAAAAACTATCATATGAGAAACTATGGATAGTTTGTCTATGGGGCGTAATTGTGAAGTGCGAAATTCAGTTACTTATTACTTTCAGTGAGATATAAGCTAAAATCACAATTTTCATATTCAAATTTGACACCTTGTGTACTCAATGAATACTGTGCACTTGCACGTTGAAAACATCTTACATTTACCAAAAACATGTACACTGAACTCAAGTTGAATTTTGGTGGATTCAGTTTTTCATTGTTCTTATTCTATTTAGATTTTATAACAGTTTATTCACAAAATTACTTAGTGCACCATCTACTGTCCAAAATCTCATACATAATTTTGGTTTGCTTCTGTGCCGTGCATTTTTATAGTCCTATACATACTATGTGTCTGCACGAAGCAATAAGAATATGCGGCAATTCCAGTTCTTTGGATTAATAAAAAGTCATTCATTCAATTATTGTTTTTTGCACGATTGGGCTTTTTCATGTGTTTAGCAGCCCTCTATTTGAGGTGGTATGTTAAATTCACCAGCAAACTGTGGTTACTATGGTTATACTGACTTACCTTCCATGGGCAAAAGCGGCAAGTAAAAAATTGTGAATTTTCTTATATAATACCACAAGAGCTTCGAAATTATCGGATATTTCTCGATAGGTTCGTTGCAAACAAATAAACGTGTCAAGTTTTCCAGGTTAAAATTTTTCTGGAAAAGTTGACAAGTTGATTTGTTTGCAGGGAATCTTAAGAGAAATATCAGATTAATTCCGGAGTTCGAGTGGTGTTCGGGAGATTATTTTTCCCATCCAAATTCATCAATAGATTCCAGAGACTCGACTCCGAATCTGCTCATTTTTACATTCAATCTGTCTATCAGTTTGACAGATGCTGAATCAACGCGGCTGAATGTTCTTTGTTTTGTATATATAACCAACAGACAAAATTTTCAAAAAAATTCCACTTGAAAACCGTGTAGGTTATACCACGTGACGTCGAATGGTGCAATTCTATTGGTCGAAATTTGGATAGTAAAAATAATCACAAAAAAAATTCATTTATTTATCTTCATTTGTAATTGAATATTTAGAATAAAATGTTAAACTTGACAGCTGATAGCGAATAAGCAATCATCAGTAGTAATTTGAATTGAAAAAGAGAATCCGGATCCATATTTTAGATCTTCCAATCGTGGAAAAAAAATTGTAAGTATCACGGTCAATGAGTACAGTACCGATTTCGTATAATATTTGGAAACCTTACCAAGGCTCGGCCTCCAAACTATCATTCTCAATGGGTAAATCGTACTCACAGACCTAAATACTTGAATAATTATTTTGATTCTGTACGAGAATTTCGAATTTGCTGCCTTGGATCTGATAGTACCATTGAATGGTTAAATGTTCCCAACTTAAATTTAGCTAAGAATTTAGCAATGTCGCCAACCTGGAAACCATTATGTCTTCACTGTTATTCTCATTAGCGCCATCTACATTGTATTATGAACACTAACACTAGTTTCATCTATATGAGTATATAAATGCGTTATATTTTGTTCGATAAATAGGTGACAACATGTAGAGATTGGTTATTATCCAACTTTGAATAATATGATGTTGAAATTAATTTGATATATTTTGGATTATATGGTGCACAATTTTATCGTTTCTGTATTCTATAGATTTGAATTTTCTAGATTTTAATAATATGGTTTCGCACTCTGTGAAATATAGGTATATTATTGAATATTATGGATTCGAGTTTGCTCATAACTTATAGAGCTGTGTAGAAAAAGGTTCTACTCTTTGGATTCCAATGACCACCCTTGTACCTATAGCCAAAAAATTAGAGCTCTAAAGATCTGCGAGTATTAATTGTAGTTTTTGAAATCTTAGGCCGCTAAAGGACAAGCTACATAGGAAATTTTATTTTATTTTATTTTGAATAAGAATAAGCATACCGCTATTCTTTGAGTTATGAATAACCTACACTTGAATATGAAATTTTCAATAGAAAATGTATCAGCAATGTTTAAGAATTTGATTGATATTCCATATAGATTTCACATTGTTCATGTAAGTCAAACAGCCTATCTTGAACCAGTCCGTATCAAGTCAGTATAAGAGGTAATTTTTATTTCATTTCTGCAAAATGCGTAGTCTAATTCAAAAGCTATATGCAGCAGTAAACGGCACTAACGAAGTATTAACGAACTATATAATTTATATTTTCAAATTTGAATATTCTATTGGCCGGGTAGCGTGAAGTTGGCAGGCCAAGTAAAATATTCTTCTATTGCTAAATTGCATTGCTAAATATTAGTACTATCGATAGCAGCAAAGAGCACTAACGAAGCACTAACGAACTATGATAATTTTTTCTTGAAAATCGTGTTTGTGACCTGCTGGCGTGAAGTTAGCAGGCCAAGTCAAAACATTTTTTATTGCTAGTTATAGTACACGAATTGAAGAACAATAAGAAGCAGAAAAGGGCACTAACAAAGCACTAACAAATTATATTTGTATATTTGTCAAAAATCTATGCATGGCCTGCTGGCGTGAAGTGAGCAGGTAATTTTCATTTGTGAATTTTCTCAGAGACTATTAAGTTTTTTTCAAAAATTTTGGAAGCAGTAAAGAGCACTAACGAAGCACTAACGTATATGAAATTATAAACGTTTCTGCTCAATGTTGGCCTGCCTACTTCACGCAGCCATGTTATATTGTTTTGGTAAAATTGCTCCACTCTTTTTCCATAATATTCTTTCACTTTGATCAGAATGCTCTATAATATTTCCAAAATTTTCTTACTTCAATCAGAATACTCTTTTTACTCATATTTCTATTTTGCTTTGATCAGAATGCTTTCCTACTTTGTTTAGAGCATTTATTCAGAACAATTCAAAGTTCTTGATAGAATATTTGATTAAGAATAATATTCTAGTTTAATTAGAATGCTTTCTAATAGCTTACAGTTCTTCTGCTTCAATTTGAAAGTTCTTCAATATTCCACAATATTATTCTGCTTCAGATGCTCTCTAATTTTTCCCAGAATATCATTTTGTTTATCAGCATTAATATATGAAAAAATAATGCTCTGCATTAAAGTTTTGCTCAATGTCTTGCTCATCCCATGATCTAGCATTTTTTGTGCTTGTTAAACAATTATTTATTCTAATTAGAAGATTCCTAAAATTCGTTCTATCAGATTTTTCAGATCGCTTTTTAATTCATATATTAGTACGCTAAGAGAAATCCTTCGGCCCCGTTTTCAAGCATATTGCTTGCACGAAGGAATGTGAGATTTAGCATATTTGAAGCTTATATGGAGGAAAGGTGCAGAAAGTGACAATTAAATACAGAGTGTCCCATTTCAATCTATATTAATATGTGAAGAGCAAGCTTTGCACCCCATTTTAAGCATATTGCGCGCATGGAATACAGATTTAGCATAATTGAAGTGCATATGAAGGAATGCAGAAAGCTGAGGGTACATACAGGGAGTCCCATTTCAATTTTACAACGTGAAGAGAAAACTTTGTACCGCGCACACGAATTAAATGAGTCTTGGCATATTTAAAGTCTGTGTGGAGAAGGAAATGCAGAAAGCCAAAATTATATACAGGCTGTCCTATTTTAATTTTACGTGAGGAAAAACCTGTGCAGAAAGCCAAAAGTATATATAGGATATTCTATTCTAATTCTACGCGAAGAGAAAACTTTTTACCGGCACGAAATGTGAGATATGACCACGGTACAAGACATAGTGGGTAACCTGACTCGCTGTGACAATGCGTCTGCTGAGATGGTTTTAGTTCGCACTGTCGCCACTAGAGACGCCTACATCAGTAAGTCCTGTTTTACATCAGTGTTTAATGGATAACTAAACTTACAATATTTTACGAAATCATTCAAATATTGTAGTTAACCGTACATGTAATGTTTACAACATATATTGTACGTTAATTAAAAATTGATATACTTGTTAAATTAGTATTGTATTGAATAATATTTAATATTTAATTATTACCTATACACGAAACTGTGTTGGATAAATTCAGAGATCACATGCAATTAACAATAATTGAGAAATATTCAAACAATACATTAACAATGTGTTAAATTTTCAAGAATATATAAAATATAGATATCTTTTCGATTACAAGAAAATTGTTCAAACTCTCAATAAAGGAAACATAAAAACAAATTGAATAAAAATTAGATTCAGTATAAAATATTATATTTCTTTATTATACATAGTGTTTTACAAAGTATGCATCAAACGTAATAGTTTTTCATGTATTGAGAGCACATTTATTTGTTTTTAACAAATGCACGTTATTTTAAATTATCTTATACTTACTTAATTCATTAACATTCTCAAAATTTAGATTTTATTCGAAAAACTTGATACAAATTTACTAAAGAATGAGAATTAAATTCATTCATAAAACTAGACCTAATTAAAACTTTTTTATCGCCAATCGGCACAAATAGTCTCTGAATCTAGGCAAGCCAGTAAATCTTAATTTTTTTGCCATGTTGAACACATAAATTTTTGACGATTGTTTAAATTTGATTAATTTCATGAGTAATTCCAATATTTTTGAAAAATGTCATCGCCATTAAATTATGTTGCAATGCATTTTTTGATCGGTTGCCATGTTGTGATGCGTATGTTGAGCGGTTGCTGTAGAACTGACACTTTTACTGCCTAGGCAGTAAAAGTGATACTTTACAGACTGTAAACTGACAATGAAGTCGTACTTTTAAGGTCAATCGTCAAAAAAGTGTATTAACTGCCTTGGAAGAGCTCTACGATCCTAGGAATTAATATTTTATACTTATATCTAGTCACCTTTTGTATTTTTGTTTTCTTGACAATTTTTGTTTATTTATTTATTACACATTTATACACTTGAAAAAGGCAGTACATTGCTGTTGATTCGTTGTGTTTCGAATAATTTATATACAGAACTTTATTCAAAAATATTTATTAAAAATGAGTTCTGGAAAGCTTTTTCCTACTAAATTTTTTTTACAACTGTCCTAACCAGACTTGCAATTCGGTACCGAACATCTTCCAGGCATTTTAGATGAATATTCACGTGGCTATCACTCTATACAATTATTATTTATATACTGTATTCAACGATATGAACACTGAAATACATACGCTTTTCAATTGACTACTAGGCCCTACATATCCGCCATCTTGAAACATTTCCTCTCACCTCTTGCGACCGGCAATGAGAGTTGTGGGGCATGGATATGACATACTTTCTGGAGAAGGAGTGCAGAAATTATATATAATATGTCCCATTTTGATTTTTTAAAAACTTTGTAACGTGCACGAAGGAATGTGAGATTTAGCAGACTTGAAGTTCATGTGAAGAAGTGCTGGGAGCTAAAATTATATACAAGATGTCCTATTTCCAATTTTATGTAGAGAGAAAACTTTGTATCGTGCGCATGAAGGAATGTGAGATTTGACATACTCGAAGTTTATGTGGAGAAGGAGTGCAGAAAGCTCTAATAATATACAAGGTGCTCAATTTAAGCTATCACTGAAAATTATTTTATTCTTTACTGGAATACATCGAAAAATATGTATCGAATAGGAAAATGGTTGAAGAACAACTCAATGATTTCTTTCCCCTGTTGGGGGTTGGGGGAAGAAAAACACTTTAAAATCTTGAATGGAAACCAGTAATTCTAGTCTTAGATTCGGATGAAGCGTCGAATACCAAGTTAATTTCATCAGGAACACCTGAGGATGGAAAATTAAACTCAATAACGTTCAAACTTTGCAACATAATGATTCACGGTCGAATTTCGATCCCTGAGCGATCACTAGTTCTGATTAAAATGCTTTCCTGTTTTATCCATAATTTTATTTTCTTATGAACCAAATGCGTTCCTATTTTATTTGAAATATTTTTTTCTTTGAATCAGTTTGCTCTTTTACTTCGTCCAGAATCTTTCTTCAGCAAAAATTTTCTGTCCTAATCAGAATACTCTTCCACTTACATAAATTCAGAGCACTCTACAATTTTTGCTGAATATTCATTGACACTAATCATAAGATTATTTTGTTATTTCAGAACACTTTTTAATAGTCCAGAATATTATTTTTGCTTGAATCAATAGTCCATAATATTTTGCTCTGCTACTTATTCAAAATAGTCTACTGTTCCTATCAGAAAATTCTCCCACTTAATTCAGAGCAATTTTCAATATTCACTTCAAGATTCATTTACTCTGTTCAAAATATTCTTTCATATTGTCACAGATTTTATTGTAAATGATTTATTTTCACAGGTTATAGTGCCACTATTTACTTTACACACTTATATGGTCATTATTTCTCTCAAGTTACTCGTACTGAATCACTGACTGAATCACTGAATGACTCCATGCCTCTCCTAGCTTACGCTCTTATATACTTAAGCCGACAATGGGCCAGCATTCAATTGTCTAACAGTTGTTAACTAGCAACCACCGAACATCTAGTGGCCATAACCTGTCAATCATGTCCGACAATTGAACATCGATCTTGTCAATACTAACTAGGATTACAGCTACAGCGAATTCAAATAAATAATTATGTGACTTAATTACTACAAATATTCCATATTTGTGACAATATTAATGATATTTTTCTATTCCGATCAAAATGTGTTCTAATAGCTCAGAATACCTTTTGCTCTAATCAGAATATTCTTGATGCCCAGAATGCTCCTTTGCTTCAATCAGAATATTTTCTTACCCTTATGACTTTATCCAGAATATTCTTTAATCTTCTGCTTCAATTAGATTTTGTGATGACGTATCAATTGCCAGTTACCTAACTGCCAAACAGAGTTGCCTACATTTGGACACGTTATGCGCGCGCTTTGTGCGCATAGTCTTTCACATATATCTATAGCCCATCCAAGCACAAATATTATATGCTTTGAATAATTTTAGTTCCATTTTATTAGGCAGAATGAAATACTTCTTTCGTACATCCTATTTTGACATCCAAAAGTAATTAAAGTATCAAAATAGAAATATAACATTTATAAAAGATTGTTTATATTCACTTGGTGTTACTATACACAAGTCTAGCAGCTGTAACGTCATTTTGGATACTGCGAATTGTTTTTATCAAAATTGTGAATGAAAAGTGTCACGTTATCAAATTTTTTCTATATAAAGATGTTTAAAATAATTATGGTGCGATTCTGGAATTTTATATAACACTACAGAACTGTAAATCTGAAAAACATCACATCATTTCTTGATGTCAAATGATGCTTAATATATTTGTCAACAAAATTGTTGCGATTTTGTTCAGATTTACAGTTCTGTAGCGTTATAGAAAATTCCAGAATCGCTACATAAATCTATCATGATAATAGGAAATAAGTGGAAGTTTTTTTTTCTTGAAAGACCCCCATTATCACTAGAATATTCACAAATACTGATTAGAATATCCTTCCACAATGCTTAAAATATTCTTCTGTAGCACTGTTTTTGAACACATCGTTCAGAATTATTCCGGATGTTTTTTAGAATCATGCCATCATATTTTTCGACGAATCAGAAACTTTTTATTTGGTTACTATGGTATTCAGGTATTCATTTCTGACTTTGCCTTTGAAGTTAAGTAGTAAATCATGTTACAAGAACCTTATAACCGTCATTATTGCACTAGATGAATGCAAGAGCAAAGCCAAAGCGTGATTTCGTGCAGCCAGCTTCATCCATATCAATGATAACGATCATTCAGTGTCGGTATCCATGTTGCATACCACAATATAACTTTTTTCCAAATGTCAATTTGACATATAATAATGAAATGAGAAAATACAATCCGTTGATTACAATAATCAGATTCTTGATCATAAAGTAATAATATTTTATATTTATACGATTGATTTCTTTGATTATAAAAATCAAATATAATCAAACATTCCAGCATAAGACAATAGATAAATCGCTCCAACAAATCATTCTTTAACATTGCCAAGTTTTGATCTTTCAAAATTGTCTTATATTAGTACAAGAATGGAACTACAATTCGTAATAGTTTACCAAGTTCCTTCGTACTATATCATTGTTATTAATAACACAATAGTACAGACAGTGCTGGTTGTCGTTAGTTTCGCAAACTTTGTTTGAAATAATTTTGACAGTGTTTAACTTCAACTAGAATCTAAATTCTTAATAACTCTGTGGAGAAAACTTTCATACGTTTATTTAGACACGGAAATAAATAGAGAATTTATAAAACATTGTTCAAGTTTGAGGTCTGTATTTATTGAAGACAATATTTATCGTATTTTGGTCTGCAAGTGTTATTATTAAAATCAGGCCAGATATTCCAAGAATTTTACAGTTTTCCATCAGTGTAAGGATAGTAAATGTTAGATTAAATTATAGTTCTTTTAAGGGTAGTAAAATCCTCGTGATGGCGAATGAAACTTTTATGAGTTCCAGTTTATACGTTCATAGGAAGCATTTTGGTATAGTGGTTTACAAATTATTTTATTTTATTGAAATTTGAGGCGGTTTCAAAGAACAGATTTGATTTCAAAGACCTCCTCAATATATTTAATAAATAATTTGATATTGAATCAACAATTTTGCCTGTTTGTAATAATATTCCAACAATAAGTATCAATCACTTTGAACGGTTGTAATTACAGCATCTCACACGATGTGGCAGTGCTACCAGCAGTACACGCGATTGTATCGTTACGTTAGATCGTAACTCGTTGGAAGAATAAGACGAGGAGACGAAAAAGATGGTTTTAGTACCACAGTGATGCACTAAAACGCTGGAAAAGTCTTGAGGGAGCTCAAGTAGAGTATGTTTAAGATCAAAATGGAAATGTTTAATCTAGGAAGTGTCTATTTTCTGAATCGTGGTGGGCTGTGCCCGCAGGATAATGTCTCGTTAAAACGATTATCCTTAACCCATCATACTTCGATTTAATGGTTGATGTACGCGATCTTGCTATCAGTAATGACGTCAGCGTTTGAATATGCATACCTTGAAGGAAGCAATTATGTTATCAACATTAAAAGTAAAGACATTTATTGCCTAATAATTTATTTTGCTGTTAAAATAGGAGATAGTTGACTATATACATTAGTGATTTTTTTAGTGCAATATTAAAACTACTAACTGCTTTTTACTTGTCAAAATTTTAATCAATAAATTCTTCGTCAAAATATCAGCCGTTTTTGAAGTTTCCAAGCTTGAATACAACATACAAAAATTTAATATTATATAAAATTTAATCTACATGGAAAATTTGAAAGCAATTTAATATACACTTTTTGAATGACATGTCCTTGTGAGAATCTTGTTATAAAATTCATATATCATCTACAATAAATTGGAAAAAAATATGAAGTATCCGAAAATAGCAGCAAGGCAAAATATCTTGAATGAATTCCGATTCAAAGGCAAATATTTGCGAAGGAATTTGGTGTGGAAAAATGTTCTCACTCTGATCGATACAATTGTTAAATCCTTCAAAGTAAATAATATTGAATTTAAAAATATTTCTTTATAAATTAATTTTTTTAGGTATATCACCACCATTTTCTGTAAAAATAATCTCTGTAAAGCCTGAAGCCATTGTTCAACAACGTATCTCATACAATGTGTGTATATATATCCTCCTTCTTCTTTTTTTATGTCTATTCCTGCACTTGCAGATATAACGACTCAGGACAAACTTGCGACTTGGCTGGTTTTTATTTTGTCGTAAGAACGCGAAATCTCACTTGAAGAAGTGCTGCATATAAAGAATATTTTAAGTTTAACTCACACGATTTTGAATAAAATCTATGTGCTCCCAAAGTTTGATATGCTTTTCAAGAAAGCTTTCGAGAAGTTACAAGCAAAATAAAAAAAATTGTGGGGTTTATTTTGAAGGGAAACTTACTAATAATTTCCTGAAGACAATAGCTTCTTTTGAAAAAGATTAGAGTGAAGTTAAACAGTTGGTATATGATGAATAAAAATACTGGCAGAATAAGTTAGAGATGTACTTACAACTTTTCTATTCATGATTATATAGTTTCATCGTATAATTCATTCATTACAACAGTTCTGCAAAATATTTCCTGAGAGCAATAATAATTTTCTTAATAACAACAGTATTTCTTTGACTTGAATAATATTACGTTGATTACAACAATAATTTTTGTAACACTATTTTAGTTGATTATTACAGTACATTAGTTGATTTTAACGATGTTTTTGTTGATGCTTATCATATTTTTGTTGATTGCAACATATTATATTGATTTCAACTATACTTTTGCGTACTGCAACTTGCCACAATATTTGAGTCGATTTCAACAATACTTTTATTGATATGAACAATGCTTTTCTTAATTTCAACAGTACTTTTGTTGGTTTGACAATATATTTGTTGATTCTATTGGTATTACGATAATACTATTGTTGATTGAATAAATGTTTCTTGATTCCAATAATAATTCAATCGATTTCAATATTATTCCATTTAATTTCAATGACATTGTTGTTGATTACAACAATGTTTCTTGATTACAACAATACTTGAATTGATTACTACAATATTTATATCATAATAGCAATTATTTTAATGACTTCAAGCAATAGTAATATTACTAACTTCAGCAATAATTTCCCAATAAAAAATATTTTATTATTGATTACGACATTTTTCTTGTCTGTAATGATACTTCAATTGAACACTACAATATTCACTCAAGTACAGCAATAATTTTATTGATTTGAATGATATTTTTTGGATTACGCAGAATTGATTGTTGATTAAATCACTATTTTTTATTGTAACAATCCTATTCTTGTTGACAACAAAGTATTCTTGTGCAAAATAATACTATAGTTGATTCAAAAAAATATTTTATTGATGGAAACAATAATTTTCTTGATGACTGAAGTATTTCTTCCATTGCAGCACATTTTTTGTTGATCCCAAAATTTCTTCGTTCTTTTTAATAATAATTTTATCGATTTGACCAATCATTTAATTGATCTAAATATATCTTCTTGACTACAAAAATACTGTTGCTGATTGAACAAATATTTCCCGAGTCCAACCGTATTACTATTGATTACCAAAATGGTTATTCGATTATTTGTCTTTGATTTTTAAGACATTTTCTTAGAAACAATGACACATGTGTTGGTCGTAACAATAATTTTGGATATCAGTAATATTTTCATCAATTTGTTGCATACGATGATAATTTTGTTGATTACAACAATATTACTTGATCAAATCAATGTTTACTCCTTAAATCAATACTATTATTGATCACAAGAATATTCTCTTGATTGTTGTTTTCTTTTGTTTACTAATTTTTTGCCAATATGCTACAACATTATATTTGATTGAAATAATATTTGCCGATTGATGTCATATTTTATTCAATTGATTTCAACAATGGTACTATGGTTGATTACATCAATATTTCCGCGATCATATTAACAATTTTGTCTATTACGATGATAATATTATTGATTACAACAATATATCTTGATTGTAACAACGTTTCTATTATTCCCTGCAATATTTTCTCAATATGCAACACATTGTTGTTGATTACTTCACTATTATTCGAGTATATTCACATTTACATTACAATAATATTTCTATGAATAAAATAGTACTTTTGTTATAATCCTGATGATATTGTCACAAAGGGTATAGCCCGATAAGCCATGGAAAAGTGCCCCCGCATGTAATTGATTGGATTGATAGTGGGATGATATATCTACTATAGAGTATCACATATATCAAATTTTTTCCCCGTGCTACCTTCCATAGGGTGGTCAGGAAATAAAGTAGCTCTAAGGTCCAAGCTTTTTTTCTCTGTTTCAATCTGTCCAATCAATATGACATTTGGTACGAATGATGTTTGTACAAAGTTCATCCACCAAGTGCAATAAGATATATGTACGATAATCTGAACTATCGCTTGAATAAATGGAATATTCTGTTAATTTTGGGATCGCATGTTTCTGAGGTTATATACTATATATTGCTGTGGAAGTTGCACCTAGATCAGTTTTTATTCATTTTAACCTTGTTCCACCATAGCTTGATGAATGAAACTTGGAAATGTTATAGGCGGGATACAAATACATATTATATACGAAAATGGTTAACGTGTTCGGCCCAAATTTTTCGTAATGGTCGCTGAAAAAATACTTTTGTCATTTTTCGATAGTTCAGATTATTGTACATATATCTTTTTGCACTTGGCGAATGAACTTTGTACAAACATCATTCGTACCAAGTTTCATATTGATTGGACAGATAGAAACCGAGAAAAAAAGCTTGGACCTTAGAGCTATTTTATTTCCTGACCACCCTATGGAAGGTCGCACGGGAATAAAATTTGATATATTTGATACTCTATAATAGATATATTTCCCACTATCAATCCAATCAATTACAGCGGGGGCACTTTTCCATAGCTCATCGGGCTATACCCTTTTATTGTAATTTAATAATTCAAGCTACAGTGCACTTATTTACTTCATAATTCGTCGCACAATAATAAGACCGTCACTTTTATTCAATGTTTTTTCTTCTCACCAGATTACGAGGCTTTGCATACTCTTTTCCAACAATGAGCTGGCATTCTAATGTCTGACAATTGGACATTCTGTAACAATTAGCAAGCATTCAAATGTCTGACAACTGAACATTCTGTAATAATAAGCTAGCATTCAAATTTCTGACAATTTAACATTCTCTATAGATTGTTGGTAAATGCCAACTTGGATTATAATTACAATAAATTATTGAATAAATAACGAATACAGATAAATAATTCAAGATATTTTATATTTGTGACGATATCATTGGTAGCAACAATATTTTCCAATATATAGCATATTATAGTTGTTTTCAACATTTTTTTTTTTGTTGCACAAATGCTGTTATCAATTTTAACAATATTCAATCGATCACAATAATACTATTTTTGCTTACAGCAATATTTCCTTGATTATTGTAATTACAATAATAATTCTGTTGATTACAACCATATTCATTCGATTACTTCTGCTTAATCATAATAATATTGTGAGTTATAACAATATTCCTTGATTGCATCGATATTTTGTTGTTCTCTGCAATATTTACCATTGAACAACTTTTTTTCTCATTGCATAAATATTATTCAATGACATAAATATTTCCTTCATGATAGTAATACTGTTGTTGATTTCAATAGTATTTTATCAGCTACAATTTTAGTATTGCTGGCTATAGTAATATTTTTAGCGCATTTTTGTAAAAAAGCGCTATTATATTCACTTTGGCTGTCTGGCTGGCTGGCTGGCTGGCGTGACGCTGAGTTCTCAGCAACTATACTATTCACAGGCTTGAAACTGGTACTAAATAAAAGCTGCTGTTTCGTAGGTTTGCACAAATTGCTTTAATTAAAGCTCAGTGATTGTGGAAGATTCAATTTTTCAATTACTTGTTTCAAGTGAAACAATGCCCATAGATATATATGACATTAGGGATATGGCAACTGAAGTTTATTCGAGTAGATTAAAATTTAGTTATCCCTTTAGCCGTCGGTGTCACTATTATTATGTACAGTTGTCAAATCTGTGGTGGAACTACAACGACTTGACATTGACATTGACTTGATTTCTACTGTCAATGTGCCACACAAATTGGACATGTTCCCAGTTAATATTTGTAATAAGGACATGATAAGGACTAGGTCAGGTTATCATTCTATTAAAATAAGATCTATGATAAATATTAACTGGACACATGTCCAACTTGCGTAGCAAATTGACAGTAGAAATCAAGTCAATATCAATGTCAAGTCGTTGTAGTTCCAGCTCTGTCCGGGATTCTTTCATTGACTTGTTTGACGCGAATTTGAAGCTTATTAAAATGAATTTTTATTATTGGATGAAAATTTGTTTACTTTTGGTGTATTATTTTTATATAGCTTTGATAAAGATCAAATTATTATTGTAAGGTACAGCACTTAACCCTTAAGCAGGCGCGTTCCCTTTTACAACGTACTAGGTCGCACGGGGTGTCAGAAACACCCCTAAATTAAAAGCATCTTTGAGTGTGATCGATATTTTTTTTTTCTCTTCTTTTAAGGTTTGCATGTAAAGGTGAATTAAAGGGATGAAATGATGTTCTGCTACCTTTTAATTTGGTCAGAATAGGGCAAAAAATTCAAAAAAAAGGAGAAGGATGAGAATTTTATTGAAATCAAGCTTTTATTCTAAAAACAACAAATTTTTAACGTTACAATAGTATTAAAACTTTGTAAAAACACAGAAAACATAGAAGAAGGTTTTTTTTCACAAATAATAATAATTTAATTGAAAAACAGCAAAGGGGGAACTAAAACCAGCCTGCTAAAAGTCACTCACTTTCGCTACTGGAATTATCCATAGAATCGAAACACTTTCCACAAATATTTTTCATGTGCTTCATACACATGTTTTCAGCACATCGATCGCAGTAGCATTTGGTTTTGATATCGTTCTTCCTGGGACAAATCACACATCTGCCCTTTTTCACCGGCAACTGAGGTCTTGCAACATTATTCTTAGCAACACCTGATAATTTGGTAATTTTTGGGCGGAGATGTTTTGGCAATGTTTTGTTTGTTGCTCTTCTGCATAAGTAATCGTTTATCATTTTGAACCCAAGTTCTCTCAAAAAGTTCCTTCTCATATAACTTTTGTATCAGGATTGTTACTGGTAAAGATCACCTGGCTATTCATTCCGGCGATATCGAGCAGTCTAAAAAAAATTACCAATAGCCAACGTCTACATTTCCTTGATGTACTGTAAGTTCCGCACATTTCATCGACCGTATCAACTCCAGCTTTAGTCGTATTATACATTGTTATAATTTCCGGCTTTCTAAGGTCTCCTGTGCTGGCATCGATGGTTCCATCATTGTGCATTGTCGAAATGAGTATCACATTTTTGTTTTTTTTCGGAACATAGGATACAAGAGTTGCATTTTTCTGGAAACCAAACAAACTGCTTTTCTCCTCCCTGTTCTTGATCACCAAGAAATTAGGTGGTAATTCCTTTTTATTTTTCCGCAATGTTCCGACATACGTGAGGTTTTTAGTCAGTAAATATTCGGTGAGTGGGATACTTCCAAACCAGTTGTCTGCTGTGACATTTCATCCTGTATGTTCAATGGGACGAACTAGACGTTTGACAAGTTCAAATGGCGAGTTCGAGACCTCATAGGGACCTGGTGGTTGCTTTCCCACATAAACTTCCATGCCTAGAGTATACCAAGTTCTTCCGTCACAAATAGTTTGAATCTTCAGTCCACACTTTGCAGGTTTACTAGGGATGTACTGGCGGAAGCTACAACGACCCCTAAATGGGACAAGTTGCTCGTCAATTGTAGTATACGCGGAAACTGAATAATAGCGCTCACAGTTCAATAAAAACAGCTGGAAGACTTCCCTGATTGGTGCCAGACGATCTACTTCTCTTCTTTAAGCCCTGTCTGTGATGTCATCAAACCGAAGGCATCGTAGCAAAAACAGAAAACGTTTCATTGACATGGTTGCACTAAAAATTTCCACTCCTAAACCGTTCTGATCCCATAGGTCTTTCAAATTTTGATTCCCTGCCCGAAATGAGCCTGCTATAATCAACAGACCGATCACAGCCTTGACCTCTGCTTCATCCGTTTGCTTGGAATCTCGTTCTCTCAAAAATCTATGAGCAATACTCGTAATATAGATATTTGTATTCACCGTGATTATTTTAATAATGACAGGATCTATAAATATAGAAAAGCAATCGAAAGGGTTTTTCAAATTTCGTGCCGCTCCTAATGCTCCAGGTAGACGAATGACCAAATTATGCCGCCGTGTTCTAACGTTTGGCACAGCTGGTGCACGAAACCATTTTGTTGTCTTGTCTCGTCCTAAATAATATCGACCTCTAGGAGCAGGAGCAGCAGCAGTACTAACGAACAGAGCCTCATCATCGGAATCCGCGCCATCAGTTTCCGATTCACTATGGTGTTCTTGTTCGGGCTCTTCCTTGTGATCAGATTCTCCTGAATCCTCCGAGTCCTCGAACTCGAAGACATCATTATCACTGGGAACCTCCAATAGCAACTTCTCCAACCTTGCTTGTTCAGCCTCATAGGAATAACCAGCCATTGCAACACTATAACCTCATTACAAGTTACACAATATCAAAAATTGAATCAACCAACTTATCAAATTAGTAGAAATCGTGCGAAAAAATGTAACGTTGGAAAGCGCACGGGGTGTCTACAGCACCCAGGACCTGTTTGATACAAAATAACAGCCAATCTGACAATACAACTTCAAAATCGGCAAGAGAATATGATTGACAATACTTTGACAGGAAGGTACTGAGCAGAAGCGCCACCTATACGACTCAAAACAAAAACCATAGATATGTTCATAATGCTGGGGTGTTTTGAACACCCCGCGCGACTGCTTAAGGTTTAACCTCCCGTCAGTCAATAACTAAACAATGAAGATTAAGAGGTACTTTTGAGTTTGTACATGCATAAATTATGTACCTATCAAATAGTCAACTTGAAACTAGTACTAAATGGAAGCTGCTGCTCTGAAAGTTTGCCCAAACTGCTACATTTCAAGCTCAGTAATAGTGGGAGATGGTAATTTGCGAAATCTTTGAAATAACAAGCATTAATAAGCTGTCAAAAATGCGCTTTCATCATTTAGATGATTCTTCAATTTTTTGATAACAGTATAATATTTTTGTTGTTTTAAATGATAAATTTCATAAGTGCAACAATGTTTTCTTCTCTGCAATATACTTATTCCAAAAATATGACTGAGAATTATAACAATTTCTTCTCTTAATAAAAATTTTATAGCTAATTTCATCAATATTTTTCAGATCACAATGATACTATTGTTGATTACATCAAAATTCTTTCCTCAACAATATTGTTGTTGATCTAATCAATAGTTTCTCTGATTACAATAATAACATTGTTGATTACAGCAATATTGTTTGATTCCAGTAATTTTTTTTTTTTATTCTTACAATATTTACTGAATTAGAGCAATATTATCGTTGATTACAATAATTTTTTCCACAACAATATTATTGATTGTTTTAATCAGCACAGTATTTAAAATAAAGATTGATGTTTCCGAAAGATATTTGATCAATTTTTTTTTTACAGATTTTTGAAAACTCTTCTACAACAGCACTACCACGGATATAAAGTTCTTGAAGTTGAACTCTGGAGAAATAGAGGATTGTTTTACATTTTCAACCACAGTAGGACAAGTATACTTACTTTAGACAAATCGTCAGCTGAGTATTGGTTTGTCTCATGTCCATTTTTAATTCCTGTTTGCAACCCAGTGCTCTATGTCCCCAAATACGACTTATATCCTGAGAAATAGAGTTGCAGTTTTGTACCAAGCCCTGAAATATATTTTCTGGACTTGGACAAAGTCACAACTGTATTTTATAGAGTACAGGTCATACTTGAGAACATAGAGCACTGGACTTGATACAAAAATTGAAAATGAACATGATACAAACCAACACTCGGCTGACGAAATTTTGATTGCTGCCACAATGTCTGGACTTCAAGAAACAACATCCTGAATTCATATTCGGAAAAGAAATAAACGAACAACACATAATTCATTTGCTGATAAATCAATATTGTATATATTTTCAATAAATTTTACATCAAAATAAAAACTTAAGTAGATACACAGTATTCAGCATTTATCATCAGTCTTCTCAAGTTTCTTTAATTCCTTATCAGCCGCTTTTCCTTTGAATATTTTAGCGTTGCAAAAATCAAGTGTGTCTATTACTTTATCTCCTTCCGTTTCAAAAGCAAGATCAGATAGATGAACAGTTTCATGATCTTGTTTTAAGGGTACCTCAATAAGTTCTTGACCTTCAGGAGGTACATGATCAACTTGGGGCTCTCCTCGACCCACTAAATCAAAAAAATATTGAAGAGATAAGCGGGAAACAAATTAAAAGATATTCACGTTTCTCTTTGGCGTTGTTCCTCTTCTGAATGACATACAGTTTCCTATATTTGTTCAGTCGAAATTTATTCGGCGCCTTATCAGACTCAAAATTCTTGATATACTTCCCTGATAACAATTTGGCGACTTTTTGAGGCTCACTGTCCAGTTTTTCCTGTGAAAAACACACTAATAATTGTAAAATCAAATAAAATAATAAAAAATTCATTTTGACAGTTTGAAAAACAACCATCAATCACCTTAGCCTTCTTTATTTTTCTTTTTCGTTTGATTTCTTCGAGCTGCTCCCATAATTTTGCGATTCTTGTTTCTACCTCGTCTGTGCTCCGTTTTTTGCAAGGTCTGTTAGAGCAACATACTTCAGAAGCTTCTGGCTTTTTTCCTGAGCAATGGGAGTTTTCAACAATTATTGGTTCTTTGCCAGGCTCGGGGTTTTCTTTGGAGCAGTCAATTAAGCGAGTTCTAGTACCAGTTTTGCCTTTGCAACCAGAACAAGGACCCCAATTTCGAGCGTGCCATCTTTTGAGAAAATAAGATATTTGAATAGTTATCTAACAGATTTCAGCATACAGTTTGGAAATATTAGCATATTTATTGTTACCAAAAGAGCATTTAAAAAGGCCAAATTTAAAATATGAGCATTTAAGTACATGCAGTCACTTTTAGCAAGCATTTTAGCAGACGTATGATCATCAAGGAAGCAATAATCGAGGTAAGAATGTAAAAAAGGCTTTCAGACACCATAAAATATTTTTAGTTATTGATTTGTTTTGCATATAATAAACTATTGAGAAACGAGCCTGTTTCCATATAAATTAAAGCTTAGCAGGGCTTTATTCTCATCTCAAAAATAGATAAATCCAATTGAAGAAATTTTTTTGTCGGAAACATTGTTTTCATTATTAGTACATCAAAGTTTAGTGACTACTTTAATTATTTTGTATTAAAATAAAATTAGTCATTTTAATATGGATTCGGGAAGAAAATATCTGTAAATAAATTTTACATACTCATATTTGCAAGCTCTCAGATCGCACTCAATAATTTTCGGTTCAGGTTTCGGAGTTTTCTTGCAGAATTGCTCTCCAACTTTCCCCTGCCGTTTTTCAACGCATTCAGGGTTGGATGTCTTTTTTCCAGGGCCGCATCTTGTGGAACAGTCTCCAAATTCTACATACTCCCAGTTGTACTCACCTTGCGGCTCTTGAGGCTTTTGCCCAGGAGGCAAAGGTTGGGCAAATTTGTAGGAAATTCCAGGGTTATTAGCGTTGTAGAAAACAGCCTAAATAAAATCACCATCATAGAAGAAATGATGCTTCAAATAATGTATTTATTTACATGTAGCACTATTCCTGTAACAAGAGGTCCTGCAATGAACAAAGTCTCCTTGTCGACTGAAGGATGGTCGTAAATTCCACGCACTCCACCAAAATCATAATCCCCATTGACTTCTTCTTTACTGTAAAGACACTATTTTAATTTTTCTGCATCATTTCAAAAAGTTTTTATTTATACAAATCTCCGTTTAGATAAAACTGTTTTTCATTTTCAGCAGAAATAGCAATTGTGTTTTCAGAGGCTGCTTTTTCATGGATTTCAATATTACGACTACCCGCAGGAATTGCAACTATTTTTTTGTACCCTAAACATGTGATTATAAAAAGAATTAGTGAAAAAATGACTCTAAAGCAATCGAAAGATCGATTTTTTGGTCCTTCGAGGCGCTAACGCTAACGCACCGCTGCCTGTCTCATTAAACACTTTCTCCACAACAATACAATGTGACCCGTCACCGTTACAGACTCCACAAATGTCGTCCGATGCGTCTGAATCTATTATCCAGTCACACCCTACTTTCTAAGGGAGAAAATCAATCAATATATTTTTTTACTGCTACAAAATGTTTTTTTATACTCGACAAGTCCCAAAAATACATCTGTCCTTCTTCCCCATTTTACAAGGCGTTCCATCTTTTACTCTTGGGGACAATTTAACATAAACATGATTTTCGTTGATGCAAGTAAGGGCGCAAGGTTCCTCTACAAAAAAACAACCCTTTTTGCACCTGTTTTTAGAATTTGAAGTATTTACTGACCTTTTTTGTAATAGGGCTTCCATTTGTGTAAATTTCCTTGAAAGGGCTTAGTATTAAACTCCAAACACTGTTCATCCCTGAAGGGTAGCTTTCCTGTCGGACAAGTCTGCAAACATTGTGATCATTCCTGCTGTACAATTATTAAAAAAAAAATTCAATGCTTACGTTGGTATTGCACATTTTAACCCGTTTCCGTTCCCCTAGACAATATCTCCCCTTATTGGCAGGAGAAGGGTTGTTACATTCCCTTTCAGAAAATGATATTCCGCCACCACAAGTCCGACTACATTCTGACCAAGAATCCCACGCGCCCCAACCCCCGTCGACAGCAGCAGGACGCTGCCCCATCTCAACACATTTCGTATTGTAGCACCACTAATCAAAATACCAAAAATCTCAAACATAATTCAACAATTCAAAATAATACGTACCATATTTTCTCCACATTTGGTTCCATCTGCCGGCGGTTGCCCCTTACTAAGACAACTAGTATCCCCCGGCTTTTTACAATACAACAACTGACAAATCTTCGATTGTTCCAAAATACAGTGTCCACTTCCCGGAAACGCTATATTGCACTGATAATCCGCGTCGTACACACTTCCGGGTAGCAAATCATTCTCCGTGTAAAGAGACTCTTGTGGGATATCATACAGACATTCACCGAGTCTGTTTCTACAATGGAAATAGAGAAATATTATAGTTGTAAAAGACGAATTTTGTAACATTTACTTGCATACTCAAAAAGTTGGGTTATGAATTTTTTACTGCAAGGAGACCATTCAGTTGTTTGCATATGCACATAAGGGGACATTATGTAGTATTCTCCTGCTTCGTTTTGCGGGGCACATGGGGAATCTTCCCCGGAATTGTCGTGCCCACAACCCATCCTAAGAAAAACGAAAAGCTCAACACATTTTTATTCAAATTAATTACTCTCATGGCACTACTTTTCTCGGCGGAATACCGATAAACGACTAAATTACATATTACAAATCTTGAATAACGATAAAAACCTATCCACACCACTTTTTGACACGGATTCAGTGTCGAACACTGTATTACAATAATAATTAGAAGCTGGTAGTATAGATAATTTGTTGTTAACGGCAAAATAATTAAAATGATCTCACATCAGTTATACAGTTGATCAAATGATAATTTGCATTAATTTTATTGTAATTAAAATTAAATCCTGAAATACTCAGAGGACCACTTTTCTTCGCGTAGCTCTCATTATAAACGATTACGTATTACAAATCCTTGGTAACATAATAAATCTAGTATAGGCACTACTTTCTTCCGCGGAAGACTAACTAGACTATTTAAGTATCCTTATTGTCAAAAATTTCATTGAAATGAAGGAGAAATTATCAAATTATTAACTAGTAGTACAGTACAGAATTGTTAAAATCGAAAAAATATTGTTGAAATCAACTAAAAAATGCTTGGTAAAATCTTGAAATTGTTGAAGTCAGCAAAAATATTATTATCAACAGTATTGTCATATAGTTGTAACTCAATGTGAATATTGTTGTAATCAACAATAATATTGCTGACATAATCAGCAATGTTTCAAAAATCGAGAAAATTTTATTGTGATCAACTAAAATATTGTTGTAATCATTAACAGAGTTGCTGAAATGAAAGACTCCTGTAATCTACAAAAGTATTGTTGTTACTATCGACACAAAATAGCTTGAATTGATAAAAATACAGAGTGATCAAAAATGATTGTCCGTGCCGCCTTGTTCTGATTTTTTCTTTGCCGCCTGCTTGAGATAGTGAGCTTCAAGTCACAGATGACAGTTCCTCTAAAAACCCAATTCTAACCTGATAATTTGGTAGAATAATAATAAATTTTCAATAATCATTCAATGATACAGCTTATTCACTTACTTCCTTGTTTTTTGAATCCGACTATGGATAAATCCGTCATAAAATAAGCAAAATATACGCCACTGTGTTCTTGAAATGTCGGTAACGTAGTTATCAGAATAAATAAATTTATACTAACTTTATTCCATGAAGATAGTTTTGATCATTATGCGAACTTTTGCCAGTCACGTGACAGACAATCATTATTGATCACTCTGTATTATCATAATCAAGAAAAATATTGTAACCATCAGGAAAGTATTGTTAAAATAAAAAAAAATATACCTCAAAAGTTATAGAAACAACAGAATATTTTAATTAACTTGAAAATATAGTTGCAATCAGTAGCAGAATAGTTGGAGTTGACAGAAAATATTGCTGAAATCAATAAAAAGTACTGTTTTGATAGTAACAAGAGTTTTTTAAAGAATATTTTTGCTATATGATGATAGTAATCAAGAAAATTAAATATTGTTGTAATCAATAAAATATTGTAGTAATAATCAGCAAAATTGTTAGAATCGGAAAAATATTGTTGCAAGGAACTGAAATATTGAAATTGCTTATATCAAAAAATTCTTGTAATCAAGGAAAATAATGTTATAACCATCTTAATAGTTTAAGAGTGAGCAAAATATTGTAATTAATGAATATATAGCTGCAACCATCAACAGAGTAGTTATTATTGATAAGAATAATTGTTGTAATAAACAATAATATTTTAACCATCAAACAAGTTTTATAACCAACAAAATGTTGTAATTAACTGGAGAATATAGCTGCAATCATTGGCAGATTATATTGTTATAATCAACAAAATTATTATCTTGGACATTAATAAAGTTGTTTGAAGCTAGTTAATATTTTTTGTATTAACGTAAATATTATATTTATAGACAGAGTTGTTAAAATTGAAAGAAAATGCTGTAATTAACGAGAATATTGTTTCAACCAACAATAATTGTTCAAATCAACATAATAATATTGCAATTAGTATGTCATTATCAAAATCTAATTGTGGTCATTAATAGAGTGGTTTTTGCTAAAAAATGTTTATGTAATTATTAGCAATTATTGAAATCAACAGAATATTGGAGAAGAATTGTTAATAAAATGAACAAAAACTTGTTGTAATCAACAGAATATAATTGTGATCATTGATCGTATGGTTGATATCAATCAAAACGTTGTTGTAATCATCAAAAATATTGCTGTGATCATTAGCAGGGTTGTTGAAGGCGGAAGAAACAGTTTTAATAAACGAAAATATTGTTGTAATCAACAAAATTGATAAAACTGAAATATTAGGCTTGCTTATATAGGAAAATTCTTGTAATGAAGAAGAATATTGTTGTAACCATCTTGAAAAAAATATTGTTGCGATCAACAAAAATATTGTTGAATCATTAAAATATTATAATAGACTGAAAAATATGGCTGCAATCAATTAACAGAATAATAGAAGTTGATAGAAAAAAATGGAAGAATCATCTAGATGATGGAAGCGCATTTTTGACAGCTCATGAATGCTTGTTACTTCAGAGATTTCGCAAATTACCATCTCTTACAATTACTGAGCTTGAAATCAAGCAGTTTGGGCAAACTTACAAAACAGCAGTTTCCATTTAGTACTAGTTTCAAGTTGACTATTTAATAGGTACATAATTTATACATGTACAAACTCAAAAATACCTTTTAATCTTCATTGTTTAGTTATTGACTGATAGGAGGTCAAGTGCTGTAGCTTAAAATGATAATTTGATCTTTATCAAAGCTATATAAAAAAAAATACACCAAAAGTGAACAAATTTTCCTCCAATAATAATAATTCATTCTAATAAGCTTCAAATTCGCGTCAAACAAGTCATTGAATGAATCCCGGACAGATTTGACAACTGTACATAATAATAGTGACACCCACGGCGAAAGTTGAAACTAAATTTTTATCTACTTTAATAAATTTTAGTTGCCATATCCCTAATGTCATAGATATCTATGGACATTGTTCCACTTGAAACAAGTAATTGAATAATTCAATTTTCCACAATCACTGAGCTTGAATTAAAGCAATTTGTGCAAGCCTACGAAACAGCAGCTTTTATTTAGTACCAGTTTCAAGTCTGTAAATAGTATAGTTGCTGAGAAATCAGCGTCACGCCAGCCAGTCAGCCAGCCAGCCAGCCAAAGTGAATATAATAGCGCTTTTTTCGGAAAAATGCGCTAAAAATAGTTGTATTAAGCCAAAAAATTGTTTCGATCATGACCAGAGTTGTCTTAATGCCCGATTTTATGATCAAGAGTTGAATAAACCTGGGTTAAATTGACAGGGAATTTACCAATGAACTAGATTTTGAATAATTGAACTAATTTGATTGGCTAATGATGACAGAAAATATGGAGAAATTGATATTGTTACCAACGAAATGAGCCATTTAAACAGGATTAATTTAACTCGAGATCCTGAAATCGGCCAAAAGTGTAATAATATTTTTAGAATTGATGAAGATATTGTGATCATGGACAGTGCTGTAAAGATGGAAATATATGCTGTAATCAACGAAAATATTATTTTAATCAACAGTAGTTCAAATCAACTGAATATTGTTGCAACTAGCAAAAATATGGTTGTAATCATGAAAATTCAATTCTTATCATTAATAGAATGGTCCAAGTCAGAAGCATCTCTGTAATTAACGATAAGAGTTATAAAAATCAACAAAATATTGAAAAAGAAATAACTGTTATTATCATTCGTTATTAAAATCAACAAAAAAATGTCTCGTAATTAACAAAATATAATTGTGAAGTTGGAAACAATCAAAACATTGTTGTAATCAGCAAAAATATTGTTGTAATCATAGGCAGAGTTGCTGAAAGCGAAAAAATACAGTTTTGAATAGAAAAAATATTGTAATCAACAAAATTGTGAGAATTGAAAATATTTTGTTATGCTGAGCAAATGCATTGTTGCTTTTCTTTGACAGAATTGTTAAAATCAACAAAATGATGTTGAAATCAGCAGAAAAGGGTTATTGAAGCTTTGAAAGAGTTGGTGGAGGAATCTACGAAGATGTTATAATCATCAGCAAAGTTATCAAAAGCAAAGAATATTGCCGTAACCACATGAATGTTATTATTATCAATAGGCATATTGTTGCTATTAATAGGTAGATAGATAGATAGAGGCAGTAAAATATTGCAGTAATCAACAAACTTATTGTTGTAATCATCCACTGCGTTGTTCAAATCAACAAAATAATGCTGTTATTAACAAATAAATAGGTGTGATCATTCAAAATATGATTGTAAGCATCAACAGAGATGTTAAATTTGAGAAATTGTTCTAATCAATTTGTTCCAATTAAAATATTTAAAAAAATATATTTATTATGCAAAAAAGAGTTTTAATCATCAACAGAGTTATTGAAATTATCAAGAATATTATTGGGATCGATAAAAGAGTTGGTGGAGGCCAGAAAATATATTTTTCATCTACGATAATGTTATAATCTTCAATAAAAATGTCTAAACCTGAGAATTTTGCTGTAATAAACATAAATATTGTTGTATTAATAGAGATATGGTTGTTCTCAACAGACATTAGATTAGAACTAGCAAAACATTGTAGTAATCAACGAACTATTTGTTGCAGTCATCGATAGCATCATTCATATTACAAATTGATGTTGAAAATAGCGAAAAAATAGGTGCAATAATTAAGTAAGGTCGAGGTAACAAATTCATTCGAAAGCGCAACAAAATACAATCACTTCGCATACGAAATACAAACAATATTTTTTCGCCAAATGTCAAAAAATAATAGATCAACAATAATTATTGTTTTATTCAGTAAAATGTAGGAAAAAAGTACAAACTATAATTAATTTGCAGTCACCTGGGCATTGTAACCAGAAGTATGCGCAATTGTTGTTTGATAAATGAAGAACTGTCAACAATCAATTTTTATATTAAAAAATAAGTAGTTTTGGGTACAAATTCATATTTCTATTTTGTTAAATACCTGTTTGTCTCTATCCTTAACCATTACTAAACTGAATTATATAAGATTAGGTGTGCGAAAGTAGAATTTATTTTTTCACTAGTAAAAAAATATGTTCATTTTCTTACTAGTGAAAAAATCACGAACTTTGCGTATCCATAACAATACAAAAATATCATATTTTTTTGACAGTTGGCGAAAAATATTATTTAATATTCAAAAAACGTTATAATCATCAACAGAGTTATTAGTTATCAAAAATATTGTTACGGATGAACGAGTTGGTGAAGGCAAAAAATAGTTATTTTGTATTAAGTGTGCGAAGTGATTGTTTTTTTTTTTAACCGAGACCGTAAGGTCGAGGTAACAAATTTATTCGAAAGCGCAACAAAATACAATCACTTCGCACACGTAATACAAACAATATTTTTTCGCCAAATGTCAAAAAAATAATAGATCAACAATAATTATTGTTTTGTCCAATAAATGTAGAAAAAAGTACAAACTATAATTAATTTATAGTCACCTGGGTATTGTCACCAAAAGAATGCGCAATTGTTGTTTGATAAATGGAGAACTGTCAACAATTAATTTTTAAATTCAAAAATAAGTAGTTTTGTGTACAAATTCATATTTCTTTTTTGTTAAATACCTGTTTGTTTCTATCCTTGTAGCATTACTAAACTGAATTATATTAGATTAGGAGTGCAAAGATAGAATTTATTTTTTCACTAGTGAAAAAATATGTTTATTTTTTCACTAGTGAAAAAATATGTTTCATTTTTTTACTAGTGAAAAAATCACGAATTTTGGGTATCCATAACAATACAAAAATATCATGTTTTTTTGACAGTTGGCGAAAAAATAATTTTATTTTCCATAATGTTGAAATCATCATCAAAAGTGTTAAAGTTAGAGATTGTTAATATTTTTGTAATTACTAGAGATATTGTTGTTTTCATCAGTTCTTAGAAGCAGCAAAGTATTGTAGTAATCAAAGAAATTATTGTTGTAATCGTCGACAGCAGCGTTCTTTATATAAACATATTGTTGTGATAAGCGAATAAAAAATAAGATTTATAACATCAACAGGGCTGTTGAAATAAAAAAATTGTTGTTATCAAATTGTTGAAATCAACAAGATTCATATAATTTTATCAAATACCAGAGTTGGAAACAACAAGAATGTTATTATTAACCAAATCAATTACTGTTGTTTGCCAATATAAATATTGTTGTAATTATCAACAAAGCTGTTGAAATCAGAGAACCATTATTAACATCGATAAAAATATTGTTAGCATAGAAAATATTGTAAGCAATTACAAAGTTGTTAAAAGTGGGAAAATATTGCTGTAATCAACAAGAATATTGTAATCGTTGAACGAGTTATTGCAATCAGAAGAACAAAATGTTGTTATAATCAATAAACATATTGTCTAATCATTAAAATAGAGCAGTTAAAATATAAGAAAAATAGTTGAAATCATTTTGAATTAATCATTTTCCTGTTGCTGAGCTAGTACACAACTTTCAAGTCATAAAGTTGGTTACATCATTAGAATATGAGGTAATGTCAACAAAGTTCAAATCATACTTTTCTTAGTAATAAATCAAACTTTTTGATCCTGCTCTAAGTATTATTGATACTCACACATGTCCAACTTCATGGGTAACTGTAATTCCTAGTGCTAAACCACTGTCTTCGTTAATGGCACACGATTTATTTGGATCACAAGCAGCGGCTAAGTAAGCTAACCCCATTAAGTTACAATCCGTCACATTGTCAGAGCACAAATCATATCTGAAGAATAATGCATGATAGTAGTGTTGTAATCAAACACCACAAACATCAGTGACAAATAATCGTTGGTACCTTGTCATCAAGACAGCAATATCATGATGTTGAGCATTTTGGACGTCTGTAGGATTGACAGTTTTCGACCAATTACAAAAGCTCTCCAAAGTTACCTCCGCATTGCTACTTATTTCAAGATCCAATGTTTTGTCGATTTTTTCTAAGTAGATTATTCGAACGACGTGAACGTCGAGTTGATGGCCCACACTGGCATCGTGGTAGAAGTTAAATACCTTGAGATAATGGACAAATATCTACATTAGACTATTCTTTTATAATAAGTTGTTGAGAAACTGTGCAACATTCACAGCATTCTTTTTCATTGGTTACCACCTTATAGAATGTGAAAGAAACTACATCCTTCAGTGATATTGTCTCCATTATACGTTTAATGAACAATATATTATTATTTACTGTTTTTTGCTAATTTGCGTATCATTTTAAAAATAGGTATGATTCAACTCTGGCAGGGTAAAACAACAAAATGGCGGCTGCATCAAAGGTATTAGCAACATGAGTGACAGCAATGAATTATGCATATCATAATTATCACATATTTTAATTTATTGCATTTGAAATTATAATACGAGGGTTCGCAAATGCGCGACTTGAAACGCAAGGAGATTAAGACGGATTATTCAAATTTATTTCATTGCGTCATTTAAAAATCAGGACACTTACCATATTCATAATAGTCAAAATATATTGTTCCATATCGTCATTTTTGTGGTAATCAATAAATTTGTGGTCTACAACAATCAAAATCTCCAAATAAGTTTTTTTACTGTGGGATCCACTTCCGGCTTCATTATCTCCATTTGATTCGGTGCTATTTGACTTATCTTCCGGTTTTTCAGGCTCTTTTTTATCAGAACTATCAGGTGCTTTGTCTGTATTCTCTCTTTTTATTTCTTCTTGATATAATCGTCGCTCCCAGGCATCAGTCCATTTTTCTGTCGCACCACATTTTGGAGGATTAAAAGACGACATTTCTGGGGAATTTTCTAGTTCTCTTTTGTATATAATATGGATATGTTGACCATGGGAGTTGGCTCGATGATCGGCCAAAGGCTCAATAAAATATAAACCGTTTTCTGTCATCAAATAGCCCGCCTAGATCACAAAAGGAAGAAATTTTTGGCTACGTCACTGGAATCGCGTAACACAATCTATATACTTAAATTTATAATGAGCAAAAGGGATGGCTCAATTTACTACCCCTAATGACATCAATTCAATTATTAGGTACTGCGGCCCTGTAGCCCTATCAGAATGAATCAAAATTTAATGTTGAAAATATAAGTGATGAATATTAAAGACTAATTTTGTTCGAAAAATAGGCTTAATTGCAAGCAATTATCACGGTATATTTAGGGCTCAGTACCTACGCCCTAAAAACGTAACGACTGATTCAGATTTTTTTTAGAAAAACGTCACACTGTTTTCGCTTGCTGCATTCCAAAATAATTTTTGACAATGAAACTTTGATATATCATCTACGCCAAAATGCAATATTCAATCAAAACAATTTTCTAAGGGCCCTACAATATTTCTTGCTGAAATAATTATGTAATTGCGATGATTGAATCGAATTTAAATTCTTAATTCTTGAGAAAACTAACGTCTGTTGACCTACTGTGCAGAATTTTAAAAGGATTCAGCCCCAAAATTGGGTTTAATCAAGTTTAAAATGAACTAACATATGGAGCAGACTGATTGTAATTATTCAAATAAACTTGATGCCGATTCAGATAATTGAGTTCAAAACAAAAATACTGATAATGAGACTTACATCTATTAGCTACCCTAAAATTCAAATTAACAGTGGAGGCCATTGAAATTACGTGATGAAATATTTATCATAAATTGTTTCAAAATCTGTTTTTCGTTAATGTGACGCTACATATTTTTTAAAATTAAATTAAACTGATATCTGATTGCCCACTATGCAATATTTACAATTATCTAGCCCCAAATCAAGTATAACCAAGTTAAAAATATACTGTAAGGAACAGAGCCCCTTCAGGATAGACTTCCATATCAACGCGCCAGTTAAACAAGTGGCAAAGGCAACTGACTGATACCCCAAGGACGTGGTGACGTCTGACCCTTTAGAAATTCCTGAAAGCTTCGATGAGCCAATATATAAGCCCGGGACTAGGTCTAGTTGAAAATGAAATGCACCAACATGTTGCGCAGACCGAATTTAATTAATTAAACAGGCTTTATACAAATCAAGGTAATTAAATAATAAGAAAAGTAGCTGTTAATAAAACTTGAATCTATTAACCCCCCTTGAATGTAGAAATGGGATCAAATAGTAAATACCAAACGTGGAACCGTATAAAATTTCCGGTTGTAAAATCAATTAGAAATGCTTTCAACATATATTTTTAGCGCATTTTTCCAAAAAAAATGAAAAATCATCTAGATGATGAAAGCGCATTTTTGACAGCTCATGAATGCTTGTTACTTCAGAGATTTCGCAAATAACCATCTCTCACAATTACTGAGTTTGAAATCAAGCAGTTTGGGCAAACTTACGTAACAGCAGCTTCCATTTAGTACTAGTTTCAAGTTGATTATTTGATAGGTACTTAATAGAGCAAGATCTCAGGCCCGCCAGACGTTACTTATTTTCTGAGAAACAAAATGTGTCGAATAGAATAGTGTTAGTATGTACTTGAATCATACGCATACTATCTAGTTTGTGGCGACGGCCAATTTACAGATACGAGGTGCTAGCGGTACGTTAAGATATTACTCACATTTCTTAAGGTCTTGAGTGCTGATTTTGATGTATGTTTGAGAGAATATTGTTAAAAATTGATAATCAACACTGCTAGACATTTTCCATCAGTGGTAACTTCTGCTAGACTCTTTAAAGCTCACAAAGAATAACGTCATCTTGCTTAAAGTCTGAGTGCCAATTTTTAAATATGATACTCAGGGTACAATTTCAATACTTTTTGTTAACAGCTAGATTAATCGTAGGGCTAAACATCCCTCAGACACATCTAAGATATCGCTGTGAGTAAAAGCACGGGGTCACTATTTGTAGGCTTGATAGTTAGTGAAGTATCTATGGGTATCCAATTCTTCCTTGGTCTGGCTGTTTATAAAAAGGATTGAAATTGCTCACTGAGTATTATATATAAAAACTAGGACTCAGAAGATAAGTAGGATAACGATATTTTTTTGCGAGCTTTAAAGCGTTTAGCAGGAATTACTGCCGATAGGAAGTATCTGGCAGTGTTGATTATCAATTTTCAACAATATTCTCTAAAACATACATAAAAATCAGCACTCAGATTTTAAGAGAAGTGAGTATTGTCTTGATGTACCTATAACACCTCGTATCTATAAATTGGCCGTCGGCACAAACTAGTAAATATGTGTATGATCAAAGTACCGACCAACACTATTCTAATCCACTAATTTTGTTTCTCAGAAAATAAGTAAGGTCTGGCAGGTCTGGGATCTTGGACTATAATTTATGCATGTACAAACTTAAAAATACCTTTTAATCTTCATTGTTTAGTTATTGACTGACGGGAGGTCAAGTGCTGTACCTTAAAATAATAATTTGATCTTTATTAAAGCTATATAAAAAAAATACACCAGAAGTAAACAAATTTTCATCCAATAATAATAATTCATTCTAATAAGCTTCAAATTCGCGTCAAACAAGTCATTGAATGAATCCCGAACAGATTTGACAACTGTACATTATAATAGTGACACCCACGGTTAAAGTTGTAACTAAATTTTCATCTACTTGAATAAACTTTAGTTGCCATATCCCTAATGTCATATATATCTATGGACATTGTTTCACTTGAAACAAGTAATTGAATAATTTAATCTTCCACAATCCACTGAGCTTGAATTAAAGCAATTTGTGCAAACCTACGAAACAGCAGCTTCTATTTAGTACCAGTTTCAAGTCTGTAAATAGTATAGATGCTGAGAACTCAGCGTCACGCCAGCCAGCCAGCCAGCCAGACAGCCAAAATGAATATAATAGCGCTTTTTTTCAAGAAATGCGCTAAAAATACGCTATTATATGCACTTTGGCTGTCTGACTGGCTGGCGTGACGCTGAGTTCTCAGCAACTACAGCACTTACAGACTTAAAACTGGTACTAAATGAAAGCTGCTGCCTTATAGGTTTGCACAAACTGCTTGATTTTATTATTCATAGACCCAGTTTTGGGTAAAAAATTAAATGAAAATTCAAAAGGTAATTACTGCTGAAAATCGCTGCACAGAATGAGCAACAGGTCAGTAATCAAATTTTATATCCTAAATTTCGAATCAATGTGAATAAGTTACACAAGTTATTGACATGCGGTTATCGGTGTTCGTTGAACTTTTGTTTTTATGATCAATTTGGGCCAGTACATGATCTCCCGTTACTCATTTTCTTAAATCTGTAATTTTAGAGGTAATTGCACCAAATTTTCAGGGATATTTTGTTATATAAGTTTGATAACGATCAAATTATTTTTTTACGGTATAGTACATAATCTCCATTCAGTCAATTACTAAACAATAAAGACTGAGAGGTCCTTTTGAGTTTGTACATGCACATGCACTAGTTATGTATAGAATAGTCACAACTTGAAACTGGTACTAAATGAAAGCTGCTGTTTCGCAGGTTTGCCCAAACTGCTTTATTTTGAACTCGGTGACTGTGGGGGATGGTCATTTGTGTAATCTCTGAACTAAGAATCATTTATGAACTGCAAAAACTGCGCTTTGATCATCAAGATGATTCTTGAATTTTTGAAATTGCGACTGTGAGATTGAACCAATTTCTCCGAAAAATCTATTAGGCGGAATTTTAGAAGGATGGCATATTTATCCTCCAAGAAAATACTCCTCAAATGACGCGTTAGCAAGTTAATAGTGCACTAATATATTTCACATTAATTTAAGAGATAAAATGGTTTTATCTGTACCCCTCAGTCTGCTGCGTTTTTTTTAATTCCTAAAATTGAAGAAAGATCCTAGATATGTTTCTAGTATCTAATTTGTAGAGCAAAGCGTGTTGGATTATATTAATTCATTCATAACACCCCTGAAAAAAAAATAACTGCTTATAAGAATTATCTATAAACTACCCAAAAATAAAAAACTGAGCTAGAACAGTGGTTGTCAAAGATTTCTGGAGGCCTATTAAATACCATGCGGAGTAAACAAACAAAAATGTTTCAAGATTTATTATTTGTAATTCCAACAATAGAATTTTCCAAAAAATGAAAGAACCAACATCTTTTGGTCTATTGTGCAGCATTTTAGGACACATTAATCATTCTATATACAACCTTCAAAAGATGCATAGTCAAGTTATCAATACAATCAAATATTCGACGGTCTTTTTAAGACTGTTTTGCAAAAGTATAGTCAAAAAATTACCAAACTTATATCCCATAGTCTACAGTCTTTTTTAACTCTTAAAATTTGAGCAAGTGTCGAAATACGACCACTGATAGCCAATTTCTAAAGCAAAGCTTGTTGAATTCAGTCAATCCCTCCAGTAAATAAAAATCACGCCGATCCAGTTGCTCAAATTTGAGAAAAAGTAGCTAATAATGGAATCTAAATCTGTCATCTACATCAAAATGTTAGATTGAGTTAGTACAGTGGCTACCAAAGGTTTCTGCAGAATTAACAATCAATAATGCTTTAAAATGTATTTATTGTGATTATGAAGATGGAATTGGACAAATTTTGCCAAAAAATGAGGGAACTGACATTTTTTGACCTACTGTACCCAATTTTAAGGAAATTACACAATTATTCTTCGAGAAAGGAGCTCTAAAATGATGCATAATCAAATTATCTAATGCTCTAACAGAGGGGTCGGCAACCTGCGGCCCTTTGCAGCTTTTTGCGTGGCCCGCCAAAGCATCAATATTTAATTTTATTAATATTTATACTCGTATATGATCTAAAAGCACTATTCAAGTTACATTTTACACTTAAATGTGCGGCCCGCATAAAAAAATTTATTGTGAAAATGGCCCGCCGTCCGAAAAAGGTGGCCGACCCCTGCTCTAACATATCGATGATCATTTATTGACCATATTACAAAATAACAATTAAAACTCACTCAACTTGTATTGTATAGTCTGCCAGTCCAATTTTTTTATTCTTAAAAGGAAAATAGTCACTAAAATACGTTCACTAGTGACCAATTTCTGAAGCAAAGCATGTGAGATCAAACTAATTAAGTCACACCCCTCATTTTAAATAAAATTCACGCCAATTCATTTGTTTAAATTTCAAAAACAGTAACTTGGATCTATCAACTATCCAAAATATAAAACTGGACTAGAACAGTGGTTACCAAATCTTTATGGGGACCGTATAATATTTTGTGCTTAGGAATCAATAAAGAATGTTTCAACATTTATTATTTGTGATTGCGGCAATGGGATTGAACTATTTTTACAAGACATGACAGAACTAATATTTTTTTACCTATCCATTTGATTTCAGGACAATACCGCAATTATCTTTCAAGAAAAAGGTCCTCAAAAGATGTGTCGTGCACTGATAAATTCGACATAAGCTAACCTGTAACCTGTTTGCAAGCAATCAAAATAAAAAGTTGCCTCAATTGTACCCTACAGTCTGCTACAATTTTTTTCAGTCCCGAAATTGAAAAAAAAATTGAAATACATTCATAGAGAATAAATTTATGAAGCAAATTCAGTCACAACGACTCTGCATTATGCAGGGCCGAACTGCAACTGTGCAACACAATACAAAGAAACGCTTTGAGTGAGGGCATGCTCCTGTATAAAAATAATTTTGGCATTAGGGGTAGTTTTACAGGAATTAATTAATAAAAATGTGTCAAAATCTTACCATTCCATTACAAAGAGACAGGGCAGAGGTCATCCTCTTCCTCCCCTTAACATTTCCGCTATAATGACACAGCTTTTCCGTCATTCTCTTCAATATCCGGTCTCCGACCGGGACTGTGTTTCTAAATACTTCAGTCACCAAATTTGGGGAAATAAATTCATGATTCGGCCAGAGTTCTATGTGATGATCTTTGCCGTCAAAAATAACATTGTAATACAATTTTTCGTCAGAGGCTTGACGCTTTTCTCGGGGAAATTTGTGGGTGAAAAATTGAGGGATGCTAAAGGAGATGAAGTCACCCTCATGCGATATTCTGTGGGGCAGGGTCAGCTCGTAAACTTGGATATTGCGGGTGTATCTGCCTTATAGGAAAAAATTATTATTTTATTGTTGTAATCAATTTTTTTGATTGATTGTTTGTTGGAAATGATGGGAATTAAGTTTTTCAAATATTTATGATCAGTTTTTCAATATAAAATGATGATATTATAGTAATTACTATTATTTTAAAGTATATTATCGTGAATAAAACGATTATCGGCTAAAAAATATATCTTGGAAGCATTAGATTTGATTTATGCTTCCAGCGGGTGAAAACACCGCTCAATCCTTGATTTCGGATAAAAAACAACATATTTTATCGCTCCCCCTTAGTATTAATCTGTTGTTTACAATGCTGCTTCTCGGAAAAATTTATGTTTGGGGTCCAACAGCAGCTAACTTCAGGAGAATCATTTTTTATGTCAGTTTATTGTACACAACAAAGCACTTGTTGAATTTTGGTGTCTGCTCCAATTTCTGGTGCAAATAACTAACATTCCTTGCAGTTTTTCTTGTTAGTTTCATAGGGTAAACATCAAGGGTGAAATAGCGAGAAAATAACGACGTTATTTACTTTGAAGAAAGGAACTGGGTGAATGGTTATATATTATTACGAACTATGCAGTAAAAAGCCTCTAAATCAGATAATCCAGCAATTTCATAAATTTTCCATAACAATTATCTTGATAACGCTCCGTGTAGTCGATTCTTGGAAATCTGCTTGTAACATAGCAACAACCATTCAGATGAAAGTGCCTCTAGGTGCAAGGCAATCATGAATATTATTGGCTAGGTTTGAGTAAATATGCCATTGGAATAAACAGCGACTAACTGTCTCCGGATAAATCAAAGTGACATGCTGTTTGACAGCATCGATTGTCACGTGTTTATTTACAATACGTTGTCAGATTTGCACTGATAACGAAGTGATCTCATCCTTCAATTATTGATCAAATGCTTTGTTGTTATATTTCCTTTTATAACTATGACGATATGAAGGAATAATCAGACTTGTCTTGCTGATTGATTAGGGGAATCGATTGAACAAATTTTGAACCCAAATGAATCAGTACGTAATTTAAATTTCAACAATTATCACGAAATTACAGTGAATGACATCTAGAGGGCTTTGATTCGAAACATGGAATTGCAAAATATATTTTTTTTCACCAAAATATTATTAATATTCCATAAAACTATTATAATAATCAACAGAGTTGTTAAAATCGAAAGAATAATTTTGTAATCAATAAAAATATAGTTATAACATCAACAGCTGTTAGAAATTGAGAATATTATTGTAAACATCAACAGAACTGTCAAAATCATTAAAAATATCGTTGTAATTGACCAAAAATTTTTTCAGGCAATACAAAAAAGAGTTGTAAGAAATCATTTATCGTAATCATTGAAAAGATTGTTGAAGTCATCAACAAAATTACGAACACTCATGCCCGGTTTTATAAAGGGCGGAGTATTTTACTTCCAGGGTAAATAAAATTTACTCTGTTAGATGACAGTCGATTATTTGACAGCAATGATTCTATTGTCATAAGGAAGCTCAAACCGCCCATAAAATAAATAAATATTGATTACGCGTTTAACCCGATACGGGTATGACAGTCACTTATAGTGCACTTGATAGATTGATCAATATTTCTTCAGCCGTAGAATGCAGTCACCAGTCATCAAGGTATGGGCACTTTCATGGAGAGTACGCATCAGAGTATATTATAATTCAGGGAGAATCTTACTAACTTTTTGTTCGTCGGTAGGATTCGACTCCACGACTTTCGAATTACATATATTAGTACTGAGCTATGAATAGGTATTCGTAAGATATTGTTGTGATCATCAATAGATTTGTTATATGTTGTAATCAATAAAAATATAGTAATACTCAAAATTTAATAAAATCGTCAAAAAAATTGTTAAAAGCATCAACAGCACTGTCCAAATCAACAACATATTGTCGTGAACAATAAGAATGTCATTGTAATTAGCAACAAAGTGGCTAAAATACACGAAAATAATATTTTTATGAAAAAATGAAAAAAAAAATATCGCTGAAATAATTAATGGAATTATTGAAATCGATAAATAGTATATTGTGTGGCTAGGGACGGAACAAGACGATTTCAGTCGAGGGTGAGTGTTGCTTGCCCGAGCGAAGCGAGGGCCGGCATCACCCTCGGCTGAAATCGTGTTTTGTCCTGTGCCACACACTATATTTTTCATAATACTTGCATTGAAACTTTCCACATTACAAATTTGTCATAACAAAATAAATAATTTTCTTTTGATTTTGCAGGTAACAAGTCGAGAGTAGCTGCTTGTGCTTCATCAATAAGATGTTGTGGTGTACTTGAAATTGTCGTATTAATGCTTTTTTTCTTGAAACTAATCGTCTTTTTAATTTAGTTTACAGTTCCGAATACAACAACTGTCAAATTAACTAAGGTTATATGATTTTCATTAAGAGATTGACAATGAACAAATGCGACTCTGCCAGGGATAAAACGATGTAAAAAATTAATTCCAGCGGGCAGAAACAAGCTTGTTTCTCCCCTAGGGCAGAAACAAGCCTATTTCTGCCCGGCTACATTTGCATTTGTCTGCAATTGTCTTGTTTCGACTATCAAAACAGGCGTTGAAACGCGCTGTTTCAATGCAGGTATTATGAAAAATATATTTTAGTAACCAGAAAGATTGTGGTGATCATCAACAACGTTGTCAAGGTCAGAATAATCTGTAATCATAATTTCAAAGAGCTGTTTAATGGTCGTAGTACATGAAATAATTTCGTAATCATCATCGGAGTTTTTAAAAATAAGGAAATATTTTGTTATCAACAGAAATATTGTAACCGTCAACAGGGCTGTTGGAGCTATCAGAATATTATTGTAATCAATAGAAATATTGTAATCATTGAAAGAGTTGCTTTCATTTTGAAATAAACAAAAAAAAAAAAAATAAATATACAGAATTAAAACCAAAAAAGTCTATTTAAAAATAATGTTATTATCACCAATCAAATTGATGAAATAAATATTGTTGTAATCAATGAAAATATTATTGTTATCACCAATAAAGTTGCTAGAATGAACAAATTTTGTAGTTCAAATTCAAAAAATTTATGAATTGAACGAAAACGTTGTTGTAATCATGTAATTATGATCATCAACTGAGTTTTATTATTGTAATGTATAGAATTATTTTTATAATGATTTACAGGACTGTACTAATAATAATATTCCGTAGACGTACTATTGTTAATATCAAGAGTACAACTCTGGGCAAAATTTTGTTAAGCAATATTACCAGTTGTTAAAATAAGGGAATATTATTATGTATCCATTGGAATATTGTCATCATCTACAGGGCTATTGAAATAGCGAAAATATTTATGTACTCATTGACAAAGTTGTTAAGATACAAAAATTTTGTTGTTATCAATTGAAATATGATTGTTATCAATAAGAAGATTATTGTTATTATCACCAGATTAATCAAAATTAATTGCTTCAATTAATTAAAATAACCGAATAAAAAATCAAAATAAACTGAACATTGTTGTAATCAACGGAAATAATGTTGAAAATAACAACAAAGCTGTTAAAATTAGCAAAATACTGATATGATCAACAAAAATACTATTTTTATCAACAAGAAAATTGATAAAACTATCAACAGAGTAACTAAAATTGACAAAATGTGGCAGTAGCCGATTAAAATATTGAATTTTATTGTAATCATCAACCTAGAGGTCATATTGTTGTAATAATCAACACGAATATTATTTTAATCTCCAACAGAATCGTTGAAATGATCTAAATGTTGTTGGCATCAAGAAAAATATTGTTGTTAACGACAAAAGGATTGCTGTAATCGGAGTTAATAAAATCAAAAATCATTTTTATATTGCTGTAATAGGCAACTGAGTAGTTAAAATTTGAGAGAATGTTGTTGAAGTCAACAGGAGGATTATTGCAATGATCAACAAAGTTATTAAAATCAATAAAATATTATTGTAGTCTACTGAAATATTGTTGTTACGATCAACAAGGTTGTAATTTCATTATAATTCACGAAAATATTATTAGCTATAAGGTTGTTAAAATCAACAGAATATTGTTGCTTTCAACAGAAATTTCTTTTAATATAAGTATAGGAATCAGAGAATTCAGTCAAGTTTCATGTTAGGAAAAAAAACTGAACTGATCCAGTCAGTTTTACTAATATCATCATCCAATATGTTGTAAACACCAACAAAATTGTCAGATTCAAATGAAGACTGTCGTAATCAACAAGATGATTGTAGCAATCATCAACAGAAAAATAAAAATTGATGAATCATCGTTTCAATCATAAACAGACTTGTTAAAATCAACAAAATATTGTTGTAATCAACAAGAATGCTGTGATATTCAACAGTTTTTAATATAAAAGCATATTGTTATATTTATCAAGAGTTGAATCAAATAGATATTGTTATGAACAGAATTGTTAAGAATGAGAAATTATTATTAAAATCAGCAAAAAATTGTTGTAGTCATCAACAGAGCTGAAAAATTATGTATTATATTTATTATTTTCTACACTTGGAAAAGGCAGAGCTTTGCTGTTGTGTATCCAATTAATTTTTATGCAGAACTTTGCCTAATAAAACATATTTATTAGGAATATATTGTTGTAATCATCGAGAATATTGTTGTGGTCATCAACAGAGTTGTTAAACCAATAAAATGATTTTGCAATCCTCAAAATTTGTCTTGTAATAATGAAAAAAGTTTCCAAAGTTAACAGAGTTTTGAAAATCCAAAAATATGATCACAATCAACCATAATAATGTTTATCTAATTCCGTTTTGAAAAGTCAAACTTTACATCAATTTCTGACGTTATGCAACGTCCCATTTTTCAAAACTGCAATGCAACAGTTGCGTAAAGTAGCATAAAGTAGTTACGTAATGACTTTACGTAACTGGCCATGTTTCAGAGCTAATCAATTATACTTATCTGCGTACAATTAAAAGAAAGATTTATTATTCACAGTATGCAGCATTGGCAGAGTCTTTAATATCAAAGGGTACTATATCACTCAGAATATTATTGCTTGAGCACATTTAAAAAAATTATTTTGACGTTTTGTGAAAATTCGATATTTGTTTATTTCAGTGCACTCTTGTTTCTGTAGTAACAATAGATGGTCATGAATCACAGTCATCTGAATTTGGTGATGTGACGTGAGAGATGTTCTCATTGAAAAATATAGTTAAAATTATTCTGACGGAATTAGATAAAATTTTGTACAGAATACGTTATGAAAAGCCATATTGTTTGACTCACGTAATTTGTAAAACTCGCTACGCTCGTTTTGGCAAATATTACGTTTCGTCAAACAATATGGCACTTTTCATAACTAATTATTAAATAACTATTACGTCAACACAATTAGAACCAACAATTAATAAAAATATTATTACTCGCATCAACAGTTTGTTCTTAAAATAAACAAAATATTTCTGTGATCTATCAAATATTGTTGATATAATCAAGAAAGCTGTTAAAATTGTAAGAAATATTGTTGTAATCAACAAAATATTGTTGTAGTTAACAAAAGTTTTATTATAATCAGCTGAAGGATTGTTTAGGTGAGAGAAATATATTGTTTTATTCAAATATACGACTTTTATAAACAACAATATTGTCCTTTTTATCAATTACAGAGTTTTAATAATCAGGAAAATATTGTTGAGACTACTACAAAGTTATTTCATTATAAAATGTTGTAGAAATCGTTATATTATTTCAATCAATAGTTGTTGTAATAATGTCGGGAACCTTTGTAATCAAGGAAAATTGTTGTAATGTACCTTTATACTATTGTTATAAGAAATATTATTTCAATCAATCATAAAGCTGTTCTAATGAGTTGCAGAATTGTTGTAATCAACATTGTAATCAATTTATTAATGTGTTATTTATCACGCAGCTATTATTGCGATCACTATCAAGAAACTATTGTTGTAAGCAAGAAAATATTGTTATGATAAACCAAAAAACTGTTGTATTCAACAAAATATCCTTTAAGTCAAAGAATAAATGATTGTAAATATGATAAACTTAACAATTCCTGCATTTATCATAATGACAAATCTGCATGATAAATCTCCTCTGCATTCTTGGTTGTAACAGGGAGTGTACACCACACGCAACATTTATGGCTATTTTTCGAATCCATATTTATTCTCCCTTGCATAGCCTATAGCTAATATATAGTCTCTCTTAAACCAATACACCGACACTTCGATAATAATTCCTAAACGCGCCATTCCCTAACGATCTGCTGAAAGACAGATAATAATGTCGTTTATGTTCTGTCGAACCTACATACATTGAAGCAAGGCTGCCAACGTACAAACATATTGTATGGTAATGAAACTTAATGTTAGGGTATTGTTAATAGCATATTACACTGAATTTATAATGAATTGTTACCAATTATATTGTTGTAATCAAGATGAATTGTCAGATAGCATTGTTGAGAGGAAATGAGTCAATATTTTGAGCATTTCTAATAGCTTCATCAAAGTTATTCTCGCTATAACTAAAACTATTGATCTTTACAGAACCTGCTAAATATTTTTCTTCTCCAACTTCGTTTTTTATGTGGGAATATATCATTCCATATTATCCCCAATTTGGACTAGACAGCTTTGGTCTGTATCAGATCAGCTTTGATATATATTCACAAAGATATATGTGAATTCGAGGAGAAATATTCTAAGACTTCAAATCCGTATAAACTTGAAATAGATTTCTTCCGGACCGGGATCAAACCCGAGACTTCGAAGCTAAGTGTCAATAACACAAAGGGAAAGATACATCTTGAAGGATCTTTTATTGATATATTATCGAAAAGACAACAGAGGCTGGAAATAGATAACTGTTGCATTGAAATAATAAAGCAAAATATTTTTTGAGCACGGTACTTGTAGAACAACAAATATATAACATAACTATTCCTGTTACAATTTTTAATTGAAAGTTGTGGTGAATAAATACAACAAAAATTGTATTTGATATGAAAAGCACAATTAAACAGCCCTCTGCTATCAACTCAAGATTTTTTGAAATATTGGACTCACTAATTCATTTTTAATAACTGTTACTTGACTACTTTTTGATTGTTGCAAAAATTATTTACAAAAATTACAGGAGCATACATTTTTTGTCATAGCTCAAGAAAAAATCATTCTCATTCCACTGAGAGTATATACAGGTAGTATGATCGATTTTGAATCGATGCTGGATCAGTTAGAAAAAATCTGAAAGCCGATTTTATTAGATTATTATTAAATACTGAGGCGCTATTTACCATCAGGAGGCTATGTATTGAAAGTGTAGTCGATGTTGAATCGATGCTGAATCGATCAACGATTAAAAGATCTGGAAATTGATTTTAACAGTTTTTATCATTTCTCAAGGAACATCAATTTTTGATCCTAGCTTCAAAAAGTCAAAAAAATGCATGATCTGAAAACTTAAATGCTGTTCCATTTCTGAAGACAATATATAAAGGTATGATCGATTTCTAATCGATACAGTATATGTTAATGACAAGAAAAAATCTAGAAAGCTATTCTGACAGTTCCCTCTTGATTCTTACTGAGCTGAGTCGCTTAAATTATCATTTTAAGAAACTATTTTTGTTTGATTACATTTCAATTGTTGCAAAAATTGACTGCGAACAAACGTGATCATCAATTTTCAGTTTTAGTTTCAAGAGAAGTCAAAACAAGTACATACTGAGAGTATTGTACAAATGGTATGATCAATTTTGAATCGATGTTGAATCACTTGATAATTGACGACCAGGAGAGATCTGAAAAGCGATTTCAATAATTTTCCTCGATTTTTACGGAGTTGTACAATTTAAATTATCATTTGAAGTTACTATAACATATTTTGAAAGTATATTTTAGGATATTCAGCTTCGTAATTCAGTTGCAAAATGTGTTTTTGCTTAATAACTTTCCGATTGTTGGGAAAGTTGATTGCGAACAGTACCTGAACACAAATTTTTGATCCTTACCTCACGAAATGTTAAAATAAAAAACGCACGATCTGTGAACTGAAATACTGTTGATTTCCTGAAGACAATATACAACTAGTATGATCAATTTTGTATTGATGCAGCATCGACTAACGACAAGGAGCTATCTAAAAAGTGGTCATGGTAGTTTCTCTCGATTTCTATGAAAATGTACGATAAAATCATTATTCGAAGGCTTTTTTTTGTATTTCTGGTAGATTTTAAGACATTTGCTTTCCTAATTTAGTTTCGAGAACTGTTTTTGTTTGATTACTTCCCGATTGCTGGGAAAGTTGATTACGAATAAAACGTGCACATCAATTTTTGTTCCTAATTTCAAGAAAAGTCAAATGCAAGGCACGATTCTTCAATTGAAATGATGTAGATTTCCTGAAAGCAATATTTAACTAGTATGACCAATTTTGAATCGATGCTGCATCGATTAACAACAATAAGGCATCCAAAAAAAGGTCATGATAGTATCTTTCGATTTCTATAAAACTATACGATAAAATTATTATTTAAAGACTTTTTTTGTATTCTGGCAATTATATATTATTGCTGATAAATTTTCAGACATTTCATTTTGTAATTCGGTTGCGAGAACTGCTTTTGTTTGACTACATTTCGATTGTTGAGAAAAAGGGTATATTCCTGAATTGATTTTATATTTTTAATTCACTGATTACATAGTTATAATATAGTAAAAAATATAAATACTGTTCAAAAGTGCTGTAATCAAGTTTAAAAAAATATTTAAAATTGAAAATTATTTTGAGCTGTTTAAACGCCGCCATTTTCGCGCGCTCTATTGATGATGTCAAATAATATGTTCAGTGAAATTACAGTCCATTTTTTACTACTGGTGTTCTCGTTCTCAGCTTATTTCAGTATTAAAAAAGCTCAAAAATCAATTTATAAGTATTGCATTGTGCCTGAATGCAAAATACTATCAGAAATGTACCTGGTAAAGTCTTTTTCCCAATCTAGACAGGTTTTAAAATACGCAAGAAATGATTTAAGGTTATCAAAAGAGATGAAGTATCATAATAAATTTGACAGATCATGAATAACATTATATGTGATTAGTTTTAGCAATAAAATACAGTGTCTGTAAGCGGCTTCGTTTAACATTTGCTCGTTTTAAAATAAACAAAAATTATAGGTTATGTTTACTGCTCATCATATTTCGGATTGTATTTATTAAAATGGCGTACATAATGTGTTATTATTGAATAATTACTATGCAGTGATCACTCTTTTTACTTCAGCGGACGTAAAATTTGGATTTGAAAGAAAATAAGACTTCATGAATGGATCTATTCTTGGCAGATTATCCGATTGTGATTTCACAAAACCACTTTGTCTTAAATGATCTATAATCTCACTAGGATGCTAAAATTACACTTAAACAATAAATGAATTTACAACACACACGTTATTACTATGTTTCCTAATCAAAAGTCTGCAATGCCATTCAAATGTAAGCAGTGCGCACTTGTTATCATAGTATTTGACGTCACATTTCGTTTTAACCAATGGTGTTGCGTTTCAAAACTTTGAATTTTCCGCTCTTAATTTGCATTTTTATTTATTAATTTTAAGCAATTAAAAATATATTAAATACCGAAATGATGGCTTAGTACAAAAGTCCGGCCAATATAAATTCGAAAAAAGAATGTTTGAACCAAATTCAAATTTCATGCATATTCCCTACTGATTTATCAATTTTAAGTACTCTAGTACACGATTTGTCATTTGAAATATTGTTTATTTACAGATAATATAATCGATTTTGAATCGATGTTGAATTGGAAATCGGTTCCAATAGTTTCTTTCGATTTTTACGGAAGTTTATTCATTAAATTATTATTTGGAGACTCTGTTATGAGTTTTTAAAGTTATATAGTACTCTTAGTACAATTTGTGAGTTAGATTACTCTCTACTTCAGTTCCAAGAGTTGTTTTGATTGTTAAAGAAGTTGATTACAATAATGCATAGACATCAATTAAAAATTCGAATCGTGCGCATATAATCTCAAGTTTTTTTCAGTTAGATAGGTTTTAAATCGATGCCGAATCGATTAACTACAAGAGAAGACCAAGAAAGTAATTTTTATAGTTTTCTCAGAATTTGGTAGGTTTTATTACATTCTGATACATTCAAAGAGTTGTAATTCCATGATGGTTGTTTCAGAAATTGATTACAAACCAAAAAAAGCATGATTTGACACATAAACACTGAAATACTATTGGTTACTTAGAGACTAGGTATGTACAAGTATAATAAGATCGATTTTGTATCAATACTGATCAAATAACGTCAAGGCCAAGTCTTGAAAACGATTTTAATAGTTTCTCTTGAATTTTAATGAGTTGTAACAATCAAATTATTATAAAAATATTTCCATTTCATTCTCAGAAAAATCAGTAAAATGGGCAAAAATTTCACCTGGCATTACGATAATGCGCTGGGTCCACAATTGCACCAAATTTGACAATATGTTAGCTAATGGTTTGACTCAATAAGAGAGATCGAATCTGCAACTAGAAGAAGTGTTCCAAGAAACAAATAAACGTCAAAACAAGCATGAATGGCTAGCCAATAACCACATCATATTTTAAATATTCGCTCTTTTTGATGTTTATAAATTCATTTGTGGGTGTACTATAATAAATAAATTGGTGTATGAATATTGTAGTATTGAAAAGATTGTGAGTAAATTAGTGAAAAGATGTTCGAGTAATCATTATTTGTTGAGCTATTCAATTAAAGTTATCTTTAGAAGCTGAAAACAAGCAAAACGATAATTAATGTATCCAATTGGACAAAGTGACAGTAAAACTTAATAAAAACACAATTACAATCATCCACAATCATCGCGATAATTAATTTACAGTATCACAATTCATTCTATTAACCCTGAATCACCCAAAGAATTTTTTTTGACGTTCACGTCATCCGCGCTTCTGAATAGGGTTGTCACTCGCAAACTCAATTACCCTATACTGTACGTTCGTATGTAGTGGTTGAATAAACCTCCTCATTAAGTTATTATGTATAATTACTGTTTTTGCGCAAACGAGTTTCACGTTTAGCAAAACTACGACCACATATGAAGTACGTAATATGTTAGATATATTTTTTTTTGCTTACCTACCATGAACAGCTTGTAAAGTACTCTCAATATGAATTAGCACTATTAGGAACACTGTGTATAGATGTATAGGATAATTTATATATTTCATGTTCAAATGACATGGCTGAACAAAACTGTAAACAGACCTGTCAGAAAATTCACAATGGAAACGATTTTAAGGGGCGTGATTTTTTTTCCATGACTATTCCGATAATTTTTCTGAATCAATAATTCTAAAATGTGAATTTTACAATCTATATGTAGCACGATATCAAACACCAATCAAATATAGTGAAGTCACTATGATAGAAATAACAAGTTCGTCTTCGTAGCGTTGTGTCGTGATTGTTAATATTTGCGTGTTTTTGTGATGGGAATCCTAAAGAGTAAAGTGAAGTGAGAAATTTAGTTGTCTTGAAATAATGGAAACTGGATATTCGCAAACTGACAGTGCAAATTTCCCGAGAATTGATATTTTAACGATTCTAATCCAGACTTTCATCCCGCTAAATTCAGAAATACAGACATTGAAAATATGTTTTGAAACAAGTAGCTACGGTATTAAAGATGATACGATAAAATTATGTATTATTTATTTTATCTCAGCTTCTTTTATTAGCTGAAGGCTTCAGCAATTATAATATCATTTTCTCATTCAATTATTTTAACATAAATTTATCTTTATGATATTTTAGTGAAACAGTTGAATTCAACCTGTTCAATATACAACTTTTTTTAAAAGTAATTGCCGAACTTTTCTGCTTTTGTTGTCATCCGCATCAGGGAGCTCCTTGGCACTTTATGAACAGTTTATCAGTTGTCTTTGAGCTTGAGATTACCAAAAACACCTCAAAACTCCAGTATTTAAATCGTAAGTTCAAATAATTTTTTTTTTATATATGACCCATACTCAGAACTCGATTCTAGCAGTGCCGCTAGCTGGACTCACTGCTAAGATGTAGAAGTGGTTCCCAACTTTGTCAAGATGTCTAGTAGTTCGTTGGCATGACAGTATAAGCAAGATGTGAACGTTGATTGAAGTATATAAATGAAATAAATATCAATCACGAATTTTACGTATTACAGGTGTGGCAGATATTTACAGTGCACTTAGTAGATTGATTCATATTTCTTCAGCCGTAGTGTGCGGTCACCAGTCGTCAAACTACGGGTACTCTTAGTTTTTGTGGAGTATATTATAATTGAATAAGAGTCCTACTGGCTTTTTGTCCGTCAATGGGATTTGGCACCGCGACTTCAGGATTACAAAGCCAGCAAATTTGTACTGAGCTATAAATACTCATTGATTAAAGAATGATTCAGTTAATAAAACCATTTTCATGGTGCCGCCGTTAGCTGGATGTGGCTTCTGATTACTGACCATAGCTCAAAATTACTCTGGAAATTGATTTCAAATATTCAAAGATAGCAAACAGGCGATCAATTCCAGATTAGATTTTGCTTCCCAACGGATTCGCTGGATATAAGTTAAGCGTTTTAACTGTACCAGATTCTAGCTGTGTAGATGATCAGTTAGTGATTAACGTCCGTTTCTTGATAGTTCTTTTTCTTAGTTTGAGAATAATCTAAAATAAATCAACTCTGGTGGAAAAAATTATCAATTCAAAACTGGATCTTGTTTTAGGACGAAGTTCTTTAAATAAAATAAGGTACAAAATATACATTAGGCTCTAGCTAAACAGATGATCAGTTAGTGGTCACTGTACAGTTTTTGGCAGTATACTTCAAAATGGAGTAAAAGCGAATCAACTTTATTGGAAAAAATGATCAATCCAAGGATGGATCTTGTATTTTGACAAAGTAACTTGGAATAAAATAAGGAGTATATTACGCATATAATAGATTCTTGCTGAAGGGATGATCAGTCAGTGCTCAGCATTTGTTTTCTAATAGTACAGAGTGATCAATAAAGATTATCTGTCACGTGACTAGCAAAAGTTCGCATTATGATCAAAACTATCTTCATGGAATAAAGCTAGTATAAATTTATTCATTCTGATAACTACCTTACCGACATTTCAAGAACACAATGGCGTATATTTTGCATATTTTGTGACGGATTTATCCATAATCTGATTCAAAAAACAAGGAAGTAAGTGAATAGCTGTGTTATGGAATGACTATTGAAAATTTATTATTATTTTACCAAATTTTTAGGGTAGAATAGTGTTTTCAGACGAACTGTCATCTGTCACTTGAAGCTCACTATCTCAAGCAGGCGGCAAAGAAAAAATCAGAACAAGGCGGCACGGACAATAATTTTTGATCACTCTGTAGTACAGAGTGATCAATAATGATTGTCGGACAGGAGACAGGCAAAAGTTTGCATTATGATCAAAACTATCTTTATGGAATAAAGCTAGTATAAATTCATTTATTTTGAAAACTACGTTACTGCCATTTCAAGAACACAATGGCGTATATTTTGCATATTTTATGACGGATTCATCCATAATCTGATTCAATAAACAAAAAAGTAAGTAAATAGCTGTATTATTGACTGATTATTGAGAATTTATTATCATTCTACCAAATTATTAGGTTAGAATAGTGTTTACAGAGGAACTATCATCTGTCACTTGAAGGCGGCACGGACAATCATTTTTGATCACTCTATAGTATAATCGACTTATAAAAGAAAACAAAATATTTATGTTAACACTACAGATGACAACATACACAAACACTAATTCTATTCACTCCTGAAGATGGTCCAGGTGGGACCGAAACTGTAGAGTAGGATAGAAATAATAAACTTGTGACTGAATTCCCGTACATCGTTTTCTTCATTTCACGTAACAGTCAGCATCATCTAATACTTCCATAAAAAAAACACTTTGAGAATATCTGAAACGAATCAAGTCTAGTGGAAACAAAACTGCTTCAAATGAAATGATAATTACAATATAGTTTAATAGAAGATCAGTTAGTGATCAGCGTTAGTTTTCTGGTAGTGCTGTTCAAAATCACTACAAATAGTAAATTCTAATAAAATAGATATTCAGTTCAAGATTACGTCTTTTCTTCAGCAAAATTGCTCCAAATAGAATCAAGAGTACAATATACAAAATTAGTTTGATAATGATGTAAAACAAGCCAAGTTTAGTAAAAACAAGTAAATGAAAATGATCAGTTAAGGATTGTGTCCCGTTTTTCCACAAAATGTTTTAAATAAAATTAGAGACATATTGAAATCAGATACTAACTAAAAAGATGATGAGGTATAATCAGCGTCCGTTTTCTGGCAGTATCTGAAGTCATAATGCAAATAAATTACAAATAGTAAATTCTAGTAAAATAGATGCTCAGCTCAAAATTAAGTCTTTCTCTTTAACAGAATTGCTTCAAATAGAATAAAAAGTATAATGCACGTGGAATTCAAGCTAAATAGATGAACAGTTAGTGATCAGCCTCAGTTTCTTGGTAATGTTGTTCAAAATTAGTTCAAGAATACTTAAAGTAAATCAAATCTAGTAGAATATTGGATCTTGTTCTTTGACGAAATGCTTTTGATGAAAGAAGGAGCATAGTATTCATTCGAATCCAGCTAGGTAGATGATCAGCTAGTGCTAGACTAATCATACAGTTGTTTAATTCAAGATCAAGTCATGTTTCTTAACAAAAATTGCTTGAAAAAAAATAGAGGGGTTATATAAATCACATTCAAGTTAAAAATATAGTCTGTTATTTACTGATATTTTAGTAGCGTCGTTCAGAATAATTTCGAGAATGAACTATAACGTATCAACTGTAATAAATCAGATGATCAGTTCAAAACTATGTTTGGTTTCTTGAAAAAATGGCTCTAAATAATAAAATATATTTGATTCTAGCTGAGTAAATGATCAGTTAGTGATCGGCGTCCATTTTCTAGCAGTGCTGTTGAAAATGATCGGAAATGAACTTGAGTTAATCAACTTTAGTAGAGTAGATAAGGTTTCATTGACAAAATCAATCAAAATAAGATGATTACATCAGATTCTAGCTACATAATAGATCAGTTGATGATTAGCTCTGATATTTGAACAGTGTTGTCTAGAATCAATTCAAAAATAAGCTAGAGACAGTCAGTTCAAGATTAGATCTTGCTTTGTGATATGATTGCTTGTTAATAAGGCAAGAAGCTGAATGATAACATTATATTACAGCTACATAGATAATCAGTTAATGATTAACTCCGATTCTCGGGTAATGTTTAAGAACAATTCGGGAATTAGCGTTATTCTAACAGTGGGTCTTGTTTTATAATAATACATTTACTAAAAATAAGATAATAAACACAATTTCAACTTCCTAAATGGTTAGTAAATGATCAGTTCATGATTAGGTCCTCCGTTGTAATTGTTCGAAATAAAGTAAGGATCATAATTATTTTATCAGATTTCCGATATTCATGTGATCAGTTAGCGATTAGCACTAGTTTTTGGATGGTGTCATTCAAAATCAGTTCGGAAATACATTAGAAGTAATCAACTGTAATATAACAGATGATCAGTACAGGATTATGTATATCTTTTTTTTCAACAAAATTATCCTAAATAACATAACAAGCATTAGATTCTATTATACAGATGATCAGTTAGTGATTAGCGCATTTTTTAAAAATGTTGCTCAAAATTAGTTCGAGGATGGATTAAAAGTATCTAGCTGTAGAAGTACAGATAGTTTTCTCACGATTAGTGCTCAAATTTCAACAATATCTTCCGCAATTAGCTCATAAATAATTTAATTGATTCAAAATTTTATAACATAGACAACAAGTTGACGATTGACGCTCTAAGTTTGACAATGCCTATAACATTAGCTCACCAATCAGTTCTATAGATCTAATTGCAGAGATACAGAGAATCAGTTAATGATTATCCCTCGTTTCTTGGCCGTTACTCCCAAAATTTGTTTAGATGATTGAAGCTTGTTATTTTCAAAATGATTTCAAAACCGAACTGTGAACATCAAAATTTGATTATACAGAGGGTAATTGTTCATTAGGGTTTGAATTCCGGCTGTATTGTTGCCCAGAAAAGTATGCGTTTTCAAGTTTTATAAGATAGATGATCAGTTCATGATTACAGTTTAAGTTTCAGCAATATCTTCCATAACTAATTCAGGAGCGAACTGTGTGTCAAATTTAGTAATACAGATGATCATTTAGTGATTAGAGCTTGTATTCTAGCATGCAGATGATCAGTCCATAATTCAAGCGCAGAGCAAACTGTTTAGACCAAATCTAGTAATACAAATGATCAGTTAATGATGTATGGTTCCAAAAACATTTCATCTTTATCCCTTAAAATGCATTTAATTTATATTCTATTGTCTCTATTTCCATGTATAAATACTTGTTATTTATTTGCTGTGATACTTAGTGCAAATAACAGACACGTTTAATTTATACAAATGGTGTCGCCATTTGTAATTCTATTTATTAATTGCTGTTGAGGAACAATAGTGCTTGACACCCACTGTGACTAATTAGTAACTTTAACAATCAGACTGCGTATTTCTTTTTAATGGAGAAATTATGTATGAATTTTACATTAATTATAAAAAAATTATAATATTTTATTGTGTCTTATATGCAATTGTTGAAATCAGGTCATAAATTTAGAACGTATCTAACCGGAAACCCCAATGGCTTGTGAGACAGGAAACAATCAAAAAATCACTTCGGGAAAGTAGCAGCAACAAGAATAAGTGACAATCAATATCTTCTATAAATAATTAGTTGTCCATTATTGTGATCAACAAAATTGACACAAGGGTCTTGCAACTCATTCTCCATCCTTTCATTGTTTTCTTTTTATTTTAAAATTAATTTAGCTAGTTGATCAAGATATGATTTCAATAAACAATATAATAGACAACGCCAACTGAAATAAGAGATCAAGATAAGCATTTCTAAGGATTTAATTTATTTTTGTATTTCTGAGAATGCTACAAAATAAATTATAGCACTCCCCGTGTAACGCAGAAGAATTATTTTCTGTCTGAATGGAATTCGTAAAGAATTTTGTTGACTAGTGGGCACAATTTTAACCATCTCGCGGCCATAAATCAGTAAATAAATGCATTTTTTTCAATTGTATTACGCAGAAACAAAACTTTCAAAATGATTTTAGGACGGTTTCTTGATTTATAATCTCTTCTAAGATGATAAATCAATTTTGTAGAAGCTCTAGATAGAGTACTAGCAGCGTAGAAAACGAAGCCATCATGATTTGTGACAAGAAGTAATAAAAAATCAATAATTGCAATGGCTGAGCAAACATGACACTCATATCGACTTGGTGCAGCTCCTAAGGGCATATACCCACTCCTTGAGCATTCTACGCGTAATTACAAACCTCGATATGATCCAATAAATCAAAATGTCCCCAGAAGGTGACATTTATTCATAGCCAAGTCATAATTCTTTGACGCTCGAGCCAAACGCTCTATGAATTGCAGAACATTCACAATATTACTGAAATTTCGTATAAAATCTTGTTTGACATCACTTAAACCTTCTTTATTGATCAGAAAACTCCAAAATCCTTGATTTAATGTTATATTATTGTTTGATTTAACAATTGGAATCGTTGTTATTTTGGAATAAATAGTATTTTCAATAAAAAATAGGCTCTAACTTAATTTTTTGATGCCAAACTTTAATCATTTTCTTTGATTCGCTGATCCTTTGTGTTTGATTGAATATCAATTGTTGTAATCAATCAAACTCGTTGCGATTTTGCAATATATAATATTAGAACATATTGTGTTGATCAGCTCTAGATCAAATTTATCAAAAAATCAATTTTAAAACCATTCCCAATGCTACCAGTCCATTTGATCAACAATAAGTCTTGTTTAATTGGGTACCAATTGTTATAATCATTTTAAAAGGTAAGGTGAATCATTATATTTGAATAAATAGCATAGTGTTCATTATTCTAGTTATAATTCATTCAAAAATAGGTTTTAAATAAATTTTAGAATGCCAAAATATCATCTGTATCTTTGATTTAGGAATATTTACTGTTTAATTGGGTATTGATTAATTTAATCAGCTTTGGAGATCAAATTCGCTGCTATCTTACAAGAAATAGCAAGATAAACGCATTAAATTATTCAATTCTTTACTAAAATTATCTAAAATTAGGATACAAGCAATTTTGTACCTCTAGGAATGGTACCAGTTTATTCGATCAAAAATAAGTCTTGCTTGATTGGGTACCAATTGTTAAAATCAGTTTAGAAGATAAAATGGATCATTATATTTGGATAAATAGCATCCTAGTTCCAATGCATTTGAAAATGGGTTCTAAATAAATTTAAGAATACCAAAATGCCACCAATATCTTTGGTTCACGAATACTTACTGTTCAATTAAGTATCGATTGATTTAATAAGCTTTAAAGGCCAAATTCGTTGCTATCCTACAAAAAATAGCACAATAACACAGTGATTCGCATTCTATTCTTCACTAAAATCATCAAATAATTAACTTGAAACGCATTTGCACCTCCAGAAATACTACCAGTTCATTTGATCGATAATAGTACTCAACTTGATTGAGTACCAATATTTATGATCAATTTTCAGGAACAACTCAATTTTATTTCTGAATAAATGGCATGTAAATCACTATTTTTTAATGCCAGAATTCCAACAACTTCTTTGAAACACAGATATTTTCTGCATAATCGGATATCATTGTTTTTGTTTTAATCATCTTTTAAGATCAAATTTGCTCTTATTCTACAAAAAATAGTTTGAGAACACATTGAATCAATCAATTTTGCACTAAATCCATGTAAAAATGAGGTTTGAACCGATTTGCATCTTCAGAAATAATACCAGTTCATTTGATCAACACTAAGGTCCAGCATTTCAGTCCATGGTTTACCTCAACGTAGCTTAATTTCCATAGTGATGATTGTTAGAACAATTGTTACTAAGGTAATTAAGCTCCGCTTAAGTTAAACCGAAAACTGAAATACCGGCCCAAAAGGCCCAGTATTTCAGATTCAGTTTAATCTATAGATTACTTAAACGAAGCTCAATTACTATGGTAACAATTGTTTTTACAATCGTTGCTACGAAAATTAATCCACAGTTTTCGTAATTCGAGCACTGAAATACTGGACCTAATGCCCGGTATTTCAGTCCTCGATTTATCTTAAGCGAAGCTCAATTACCTTAGTAACAATTGTTCTAACAATCATCACTATGGAAATTGAGCTACGTAGGTAAACCAAGGACTGAAATACTGGACCTAAGACTTGGTTTGATTGGAAACTGAGTTCAAAGCTAATTTTTTTATGTCAAAATTCCACCAATTTCTTTGACTAACGAATACTTTCTGTTTAATTAGATACAGATTGTTTTGATTAGCTTTCAAGATTGAATTTACTCTTATTCTACAAAAATAATTCGAGAACACATTAAGTTAATCAATTCTGCATACTAAACTTATCTAAAAATCATTTTCAAACCGATTTGTACTCTCAGAAATGCTACCAATTCAGTTGATCAACACTAAATCTTGGTTTGATGAAATACCAATTCAAAAGATACAATGGATTGTTGTTCTTGAATAAATAGCATGTGCCACATTATTTGAACTTTGATGTATTTGAAAATGGATTCTGAAATATTTTTTTGATGTAAAAATGCCATCAATTTCTTTGATTTACGAATACTTTTTGTTTGTTGAGGTACCAATTGTTTTAATCATCTTTGAAGATCAAATTTGTTGATGTATCACAATATATAGTTTAAGGATATATTAAATAATCAATTCAGCACTAAATGCTACCAATCCATTTGATCAATAATTAGTCTTGGTTTGATTGGGTATCAATCATTAATCAAATTGTTAAATGGGATCTGAATTTACTTTTGTCAAAATGCCATCATTTGATTGATTCACCAATACTTTATATTTGGTTGGGTATCGATTGTTTTAATCAACGTTGAAGATTGAATTTGCTGCTCTTTTACAATAAGTAGTATAAGGATAAGCCAGAAATACTACCTGTCCATTTGATCAGCTATAAATTTTTGTTTGATTGATTACCAATTGCTATAATCATTTCAAAAAATACAGTTGGTAATTATTTTTGAATAAATAACATGATGTGGCTCATTATTCAAGCTCTAATTTATTCGAAAATGTGTCCTTAATAAATTTTTCAATACCAAATTGTCACTAATTACTTCGATTCAGAATTTTTTTATAAATTGCATATATATTTGTCTATTCCACTAGTAAAATAGCTTTTTTGGTCGTAAACAAGCCCACTAAAACTGCGTCCAAATCGCGGAATTATTCAAATTTCCACTACACTTTGTGCGATTCCTGAATGAATCAAAACAAATTTAAAATAAAATTTAAACATTAAAAACCCAAAGTAGCCATTCGATACTTCTAAAAGTGCCTTCAGATTACCTTAGTCGGAAGATTAGCATATTTACCAAGCTCCCAATCTTTCCATTAGCTATTTAATCTGTTCAGGTAGTAAACACTATATTTAAAGATTCAGGTGATCGAATCTTCTACAAAATTCATGGAATGTCTTTTAATTAGTAACTAGTAAAGCCTATACATCAAATAATTTAGATCCAGAGCGATTAGATCTAATCGGTAGATTGTAATACATGAAAATATGGCTCTAGTCGATGATTACGTATCTTTATAGGCTCATAAAAATTTATTTGTATAGTTCACGGCTTAATCTAGTGCTTGATGTAAGTTGTTTCGCAAAATTATAATCATAGCTTATATGGCGTGTTCATAAATTAGCAGAACAGGTCAGCAAGTTTATTAATTGACACTACTTCCTGAATAATTTTTAGTCAAAATTTTTGGTACTACATTATAGAATAAAGCAATAAAATGGGCATATTTTGATACAACACACTTCAAATTTCTTGATCAAATAATTGAAGCTCAAAAAGGTGAAATTTTGAGTCAAAAATTTCAATAATTCAATATATGTTACTATAGTCACCATTCATTCCTAAAATAAATGAAGCATGAACTACACTTCTGTTTTATTAATTAATATCAAATTTAAACCAATTAATAGCATATTTCTCCGTATGTAGGTTTCTGCTGTCAACTTCAGAATATATTACAAACAACTCCTGTCTTTGTAAATTTTTAAGAAGGCTAGGATAAGTTATAACGTCGACATTTTTGTGGTCAGCGGTGTTCGATTACATTAGAAAAAAGGTAAAAATACAGCGGTGTGTTTTACAAACAAACCTGGTCACATATTTCGCCGATATTCCAACAAAAAATATTTATTTTCAGTCTGCTCAAATTTCAGTGGAATAAATTTGTTTGTAGTGATTTTTTTAATACATGAAATAATGTTGGCAATGGATCAACTGTCAGACAAGAATCATAGTTACCAACCCAAATATAGCGTCGGAAATTAATTACAATAAAAAATGTTTTGATTGCAACAATCGTTTATTTGTTTATTCGGTATTTGAGTTATTATCTGAATTGTCAAACAAAACCAATTTTTTTACTCCTAAAACTTCCCTGAAGGAGGAAATTTGATTCCCCAAAAAATCGTGGGGTTCTTTCGAATTTTCCGGATGGTTAATACTCCGATATCGCTTCCTCATGTTCATCAAGATTTTATTTTCCATTGTTCGTGAATTGCGAATCGGAAATGTCATACAAAGGTCGTGGTCATGGCCTACTGACGAACTGACTATCATCTGATACGTTTGTTGATTTGCCGGTTTGTCAAATACACTCCAAAGTGAACATTTTTCATTAAATGGTTTCAGCATTGACCAACCAAGCAGAAAGTTTGTTCTTCGAATGATAAAAGAAAAGAAAAACGAAGTTAATTTGGAGGAAATTCAGTTCTGACTTCATTATAACGAGAAATCATTTGATGAGAAATAAATCACTGTTACCGACGTCATATCCTACCGAACATTTGATGTCGAAACAATTGCTGCAAATCTGAATGTTATTTCTTTCTGTTTTCGTTTCTCATTACTTCTTCCCATTCTTGTTTGGGTTTATTTGCTTCTGTTCTTTTCTAGAAAGTCCCACGGAGGTGTGATTGTTGATTAAGTGTCTAGTCAGTCCTCCGTCGCCAGGCAACCGATGTATTTATCTCTTCAAGATAAAGAGAATTGTTGCGTTTTAGATTACCTGAGTCTTTACCTCTCAGCAGCTACTGCAATGCATATCAGTGTTTGCAAATAAAATAGTCAAATAGATTAGTTTATCTTATGAAAGACGGTTTACAAGATAAATAGGATAGTTTAAAATTATATTATCATATTAGATAGAATTAGGAAATGAAATTAGACCATATATGAACCAAAAGCTGTTTTACCTTTAAATTAACAAAACTTGAAGAACATTTGCGAATTGTTTACGTAAAGTCTGTATTTTGACTTCATTGCAGCGACTAATTTTCTATTTCAACTAAAATACATTCCGAGAGATACTTGCTCCATATACCCCACAAAAATATTATACGAGTAATATAATCGATTTTGAATCGATTGCCATTGAAGTATGAACTGGAGGACGATTTTAAAAGCGTTTATTGATTTGGTCCTTGTAAAACTGTGTCCGGGCTGTGAGCATTAATAATTATTTGAGACTTTTAGAATGTTTACAGAGTGATGCTTGCCAGAATCGATCATCAAATCCAAATGATTCAGGCAAGAAATTGAATTTGATACAGTGAGGACAATCTGCCAGCCCTTCAGTACCAACCTGCTTAATTATGGGTCATTCGGTCAACTAGTCCAGTTTTGAGAGCTGTTTTTTCTATTGTTGCAAAAATTGCGTCAAATTTAGTTTTCTTTCCTAAGTAGCACCAAATGTTATCTTATAACGATACTGTTCTTGCTGATGGATATATGTACAAATAAAATTATCGACTTAAAATCGATGCTGAATCGATAAGTGACAAAGAAAGATCTGAAAATCGAATTGAATAGTTTTTTCCTCAATCTAGCTTGAAGAATTATTATACGAAACGTAAGTAATATATCATGAAAATATTATTATTAAATAGTATAATCGATTCTGAATCGATTAGCTAGGCCTGAAAGACGATTTTGATAGTTTGTAAAGTAGAAACTGTATCCAAGAGTACTACTCTGAATATGAGAAGTTATACATGAATTTAGAACGTTCACTAAGCGATGTATATCAGAATCGATCATCAAACTAAGTAAATGCTTTCTAGCTCATCTTCGTACCGAAAGTGTGATCGATAAAGCCAATAAATTACAACAAAAAATTAAATCTTACATGATAAGAAGAATCAGACAGCCCCTTATTACCAACCTGCTAAATTTTGCGTCATTCAGTCAATTAGTACAGTTTTGAAATCGATTTCGCAATATTGATTTGATTGATGGAAAAATTGATTGCCTAAACATAATTTTCTTTCTCCTAACTCAAAGAAATACTTCGGAATGTTACTTTTGATCAATAACGATGCTATAAAAGTTAAAAGGTATATTTGCAAATAGCAGGATCGATTTTTAATTTATGCTGAATCGATGATTCATACAGCAAGACCGGGCAGTAGATTCAATAGTATTTTTTTGTCTGGATTGAAATATTACTACGCAGATTCAATTATAGAAATGCTAATGTAGTCCTTACGGATATGTACAAATAGTCTGATCGATTCTGAATCGATTATTTGGAAGGCTAGGCCTGAAAGGCCATATTAATAATTTGTCTTGATTTGTGCTGCTGGAAATCGAAATCAAGTGTATTATTTTGGGCATTAAATATCATTTGTTACTTTTAAATTGTCTATCAAGCGATATTTGTCAAAATCGATCAGCAAATTGGGCAAATTCTTCCTAGTTCATCTTCCTAGCAGCAAGTTTCATCGATAAAGCCAAGATAGTCAAGTAAAAATTAAATTTGATATACTTAGAACAATTATGAGTCTTTCGGTCAACTAGTCCAAGTTCAAGAGCTGTTTTGAAATATATTTGTTTAATTGTTGCGAAATTGAAGTAGAAGAAATACTTCTAAAGACTCATCGAGTATTATTTGTATTTGCTGTGGAGTATATGCACAAGTAAAATTATCGATTTAGAATTGTTGCTGAATCGATCAGCGATAAGACAAGAACAGAAACTCGATTTTAATAGATTTATTTTTCCATCTAACTTGAATAATTACTACGATACGTGAGTAATATACCATGGAGATAGTAATGTATAGCTCTGGAAAGTCAGTACAAATAGTATAATCGATTCTGCATTGATTAACGACATGCTTAGCCTGGTAAACTATTTTGACAGCTTGTTTTGATTTGTGCTGGTAAAACTTGTGTCCAAGAATACTTTTACAACGTCTATTAAGCGATTTATGGCAAAATCGATCATCAAATCCAATAAATTCTCCCAAGTTTCTCTTCCTACTGCGAAATGTGATCTATAAAGCCAGTAAATTCCAACAAAAGTTGTATTTGACATGATAAGAACAATTGAATAGCCCTTCAGTACCAACTTACTGAATTTTACGTTATTCAGTCTCTCTGAACTCAGAGAAAACTTCGAAAGGCGCTTCAAATATTAGTTATAATTTATGACAATGCTCTAATAGTCTTACGGTATATGCACAAATAGCATGATCGATTCTGAATTGATGCTGAATCGAAAAATAAATTTATTATTTTTTTCCGTCTAATTTGACGAATTACTACGATAAATATATGAAACGTGAGAAATATATCAAAGGAATGCCAATATAGCTCTCGGGGGTACATAAAAATAATATAATCGATTCTGCATCGATTAACGACAAGGCTAGGCCTGAAGGCGATTTTAATAATTTATCTTAAATTATACTTCTGAGAATCTGGTTCAAGTGTACTATTCTGGGTATTAAAAATATCATTTGTCACTTTTAGATTGTCTATCAACCGATATTTGCCAAAATCGATCAGCAAACTGGGCAAATTCTTCCTGGTTCATCTTCCTAGCGCAAGTGTCATCGATGAAACCAAGCAAATAATTAAATTTGATATAGTAAGGACAATCTGTCAGCCCATTTATACCAGCCTTCTAAATTATGATTCCTCCGGTCAAATAGTTCAATTTCAAGAGCTACTTCAATAATATTTTTTTTTTTTATTGTTGCGAAATTTGAGTAGAGGAAATACTTCCAAAGACGTATCAAATATTATTTTTCATGACGACACTGCTCTTACTGTGGGATATATGTACAAGTTAAATTATCGATTTAGAATTGATGCTGAATCGATTAGCAATAAGGCAAGATCTGAAAATCGATTTTAATAGTTTTTTCTCAATTTAACTTGAATGACCACTACGAAACATGAATTTATATATCATGGTGATACTAATGTAGTAGTACAAATAGTATGATCGATTCTGAATCGATCAACCACAAAACTAATATATTTTGATTTGTGCTGATAAAACCTGTGTTAAAGGGTACTATTCTGAACATTGAAAGTAATATATGACTTTTAGAACGTCTATAAAGCGATGTATTTCAGAATCGATCATCAAACGGAGAAAATTCTTCAAAATTTATCTCCCTATTGGAAAATGTGATCGATAGAGCTAATTAATTCCAAAAATAATTTAATTTGACATGGTAAGAACAATCTGATAGTCCTTTAGTACCAACCTGCTAAATTTTGAATCATTCAGTCAATTAATCTAGTTTCCAAAATGATTTCGCAATATTGATTTTGATTCTAAGCAAACATTTTCCTTCCTATCTTAGAATAATACTTCGAAAGGCGAGTTAAATGTTAGTTCTAATTTACAACGCTGATGTAATAGTTCTAGGGTATATATACAAGTGGTATAATCGATTTTGAATTCATCCTGAATCGATCAACCACAAAGCAAGACCAGGAAGTAGATTCAATTTTTTTTTTGCCCAGCTTGAGGAATTTTTCAGACAGGTATATGAAACGTGAGTAATATATCATAGAAATGTTAGTGTAGCCCAGAGGGATATGTGCAAGTGATATGATCGATTCTGATTCGATTAATGACAAGATTAGGAGTGGAAGATGATGTTAATAGTTTGCTTTGATTGGTGATGTTGAAAATCGAGTTCGAGAATACTATTCTGGTTATTAAAAACTATTTGGGACTTGTATGTCACAATCGATCGTCAAACTGGGTAGATTCTTCTTGGCTCATCTTTCTACTAGAAAATGTAGTAGACAAAGCTGATAATCCAAACAAAATTACATGGTAGGAACAATATGCCGGCCCCTATAATACCAACCTGTTACATTTTGAGTAATTCGGTGAACTGATCCAGATTTAAAAGCGGTTTCGCGATATTGCTTTTTGATTGATACGAATTGCGTGAACAATAATTTGTCGGTCAAACTTGAAGAATTACGCATAAATTTTTTATTTATTTATAATTAAGGTGATGCAGTTGCTCGAGAAGGTATGTATAAGTGGTACGATCGATTCGAAATCGATTGAAATCAAGACAAAACCTTGAAGGCAAATTTAATAGTTTTTGCTAGTATTTTATGCACAAAAATATTATTGAAAACAGCAATAGTAATTTGGGATTTCTTTCAAGCGATGTATGTCAGAATCGATCGTTGAACTGGGCAAAATTTGTCTGTTGCAACTTTCTAGTAGGAAGTATAATCGATAAAGTCGAAACATTCCAATAAATTATTATATTTGAATTGTAAGGACAATCTATCAGCCTCTTAATATCAACTTGACGAGTTTTCAGAGCTGTTTTTACAAAATTATAAAAATTGATCACGCGTACTCTAATTTTTATCGCCTGACTTGAAAAATTATTACGGAAGACGTCTGAAATGTTATAGTTTCATGTTATTGAGATACCTAAGTATTCCATGGGAGTATACAGATGTGACATAATCGATGTTGAATTGGTTGACGATAAAGCCAAGTCTTGAATGCAATTTCAAGAGTTTTTCTTGATTTGTGCTTATAGAAAACAAGTAAAAAGCTTAAAATATTGAGTATATATCATAGAGGTACTAAAATAGCCCTAGAGAGTATGTACATGTAGTAGGATCGATTTCGAATCGATTAATGACAAAGAAATATCTGGAAGGTTATTTGATCAGTTTTCTTGATTTATACATGCCAAAATCATGCACAGGTGTAGCATTGTATTCATTAAATATTGTTTGGAGCTTTCAGAACTTCTGTCAAGCGATGTTTGGTGAAAAAAGATTATTTCCACTTTCTACTTGAAGAAACGATCGATAAATCCAACGAAAAATTATTTTGAAATAAAATACAGTACATGTCAATCCTTTATTAGTACCCACCTGATAAATTTAGAATCATTAGGCTTGCTGGTCTAGTTTTAATAAATGTTTCTGTAAAATTGGTGCGAAAATTAATTCCCTACACTTTGACAGACGTATGAAATATTAATTTTATTTGATGAGCGTATATACAAGTAATATAATCAATTTGGAATCGATGCTGAATCGATTAATAACAATGAAAGATCTAGAAGACGATTTTAATTGGTCTTTATGATTTGGAAGGACGAAATAAATGTTGGAAGTACTTTTGTAGATTTTAAGAGCCATCTGTTCCGTTCTAAGCCACAAAAAAGTAACGGTTCAACTAAATAGACGAGCCACGGCAAAGTAATCCAAAGCACTTAGGATAAATGATCCTCAGGGCTGATTTCAGGAGGGTATTAACATTAAGATTAGCAAACAACAAACCAAAATAAATACTTTTGAAGAAATCGAATTGATTTTGATATTTTTGTTTGTGATTATTAATAGTAATTTTTGTCCATTATTATTAATATTGGTCCATTTTTGTCGAGTCAATTCATCTAAAGATCTCCAATTAGCAAAGTAAAACCAATTATCTCATCCACCGTCTTCTGCATCTGCAGTAGCTCTAGTATCAGCATCCTACTCACTTCTTATCTTCCCTGGATCTCCGTTGTCTTCGTCGGTTCTCGATTAGGCCATCCACTTCTAAACGAAGTACTTTACGTCCGACAATGATTGTTGTAATTGATGTCATACCGTTTTGCATCTAAATAAACACTCATTGCTACTTTCTGATCTAAATGGACAACGTACAGACGCTATTAAGCCGTAGGATTAAGATACGATGTAGAGTCGTGGGACTCATCTACGCGTTTCGAAAAGAAATGTTGAAATATCGGACATTTACGATGACATTTAGTGAGATTTTATGAGAGATACTCCTACTAAGGAAAAGAAGTGGGATGGAGGCAATTAGATGGTGAGTTTTTAAGAGATTTCTAGGAGGAGAGTAGAGGAATTATGACGACAATTCCACAATTGGTTTTCGAAGAATACAAACAATTTTTACTGGTTTGAAATAAATCTGCAAGGAGAGTGCTGGAAGCAATTAGTCAACGCATTTTTCAATGAAATACCAATAATTCAGAAATTGATTTTTTAACAAAAGCAGGTAATCATTTTCATGATTTGTTTATGAACGCTATCAAATCCTCCTGATCCTAGTCCCTGATTAAGATTAAAACATAAATTGTTGTAGAATAAGCTACAATAACTCATTTTGAAATAACACTATCATAAATGACTGTACCATACTTGGAAAACGGATATACTTTTACAAATAGTGCTAAGAAGGTCATTACGTTTAAATATACATATTTCATTTTAAATTATGATGGAAATAAATTTCTGGCAGAGTTTTATAGTCCATTACTGTTCAATAATCTATTAATCTGTAAACACTTTTTGAGCATCGTTTCATGGTGGTATAAATGACTAGAACATTTTTTTTTATTGACTTTTATTATTTGAAACATTTTATAAACTATTCTATTCCAAATCTGAGTCAGCCTATATTTAAATATTTTTTTGCTAAACTTCCGTAGTCTGTTATTAAATTTATTGACAGAATTAATAACGATTTTTTAGCTTATTAAAATTTATCACCTAAAATGATTAATCTCAGCCTCTCCTTTGTATAATACCCAAATTATGCATTCATTCAAAGTGTACACTTTACTTTTTACGTTTTTACGGTCCGTAATCAAAGGTGACTCACCAAACACCTGTTAGGAAAGAATCTATAATTCGATATCCTAAAAAAGAAATTCGCAAATCACCGTGAGATGCGGGAAACATAGCCGTGCCAAGGAGCCGAAAAAGGGCGATTTCACAAGATAAGGAAGCTAAGTAATTATATTAAGATCCTTTTGATGTCCTTCAGAGGTGGGTAACAAAATTTCGCCAGTAGTAAAGAAAAAAAATGGAATTTTGCACAAAATTCTGCTAAATCATATAACCATCAATAAATTCGGTATTTTTGGAAGATTTACACAAAAGTGGGTTTATATATCAAGAAAAGTATGATCAATTAAAATTATGACCGATTTTGAGCGATAAAAAAAATACTGGTCAAATCCTCAACAGTACATTCCAGGAATTACGGTATCTATATATTAATACGTCAAGGGAAAACTTTAGGCCCCCTTTTTAAGCATATTGCATGCACGCAGGAATATGAGATTTGGCGTATGGAGAAAGAGTGCAGAAAGCGAAAATTATCTTTCGATCCCCTTTTTAAACATATTGCATGCACAGAAAAATGTGAGATTTGACATATTCAAAGAATTGTATACAAAAAGTCCCATTTTTATTATTTTTCAATACGTGGAAAGGAATTTTGTACTCATTTTGAAACATTGCATGCACAAAACAATTTGCATATGAAGTTTATATGGAGGAGTACAGTATATACAGGTTTTCCCATTTCAATTTTACGTGAAGAGAAAACTTTGTACTGCGCGCACGAAGGAATGTGAGATTAAGTATACTTGAGGTTTATATGGAGAAGAAGTGCAGATAGTTAAAATTATATCAAGAGTGTCCGATTTTAAATTTATGCTAAGAGAAAACTTTGTACCGCGCGCACGAAGGAATGTGAGACTTGGCATACCTGAGGTTAAGTATATGGAGAAATGCAGAAAGCTTGAATTATATTTTGCGTGAATAGAAACTTTGTACCGCGCGCAAGGGCAGAAAGCTCAAATTATATACAGGTGTCCAATTTAATTTTACGCGAAGAGAAAACTTTGCACCGCGCACACGAAAGAATATGTGATTTTGCATACTTGAAGTTTATATGGCGAAGGAGTGCAGAAAGCTAAAATTATATACAGGATGTCCCATTTGGGATTCACATGAAGAGAAAATTTTGTAACGTGCGCACGAAGGAATGTGAGATTTTGCATACTTGAAGTTTAAATGAAGAAGGAATGCAGGAAGCTTAAATTATATACAGACTGTCTCATTTAGAAGTGAAGAACAAAACACCGTAACGTTCAAATGGAGGAGTGGAGATAGCTAAAATTATATACAAATATTTTGTACTGCGCAAACGAAGAAATGTGAGACTTGGCATAGGTACTTAAAGTTTGAATAAATAAAGAAGAGATGCAAAAAGCCAAAATTATATACAGAATGTCTCATTTAAATTTACGTGAGAAGGAAACTTTGTAATGCGCGTACGAGGAACTGTGAGATTCAGCATACTTAAAGTTCATACGGAGAAGGAGTGCAGGAAGCTAAAATTATTTACAGATCTCTCATTTTAGTTCTACGTGAAGATAAAACTTAGTAACGCGCGCACGAAGGAATGTGAGAATTGGCATACTTGACGTTCATATTGAAGAGTACAAAAAGCTGAAATTATAAACAACGTGCCCTATTTTCATTTTACCTGAAGAGAAAACTTTGTACCGCGCTCGCAAAAGAACGTGAGGCTTAATATACATTTTTACTTACTTGTACTAAGTACAAGAAAGTATTGTGAAACCGACAAAATTCACCTATCGAGATTTCGATGAAAATATCCGTTTTGAGCGTCCCTGAATCCATTTTCATTATTTTTGGCTTGATGTCGGTATGTTCGTACGTGCGTACGTAACTCGCAAATCTCAAAACTGGTTGAACGTTGAACGTATAATGTTGAAATTTTGTAGTCAGTATTTAAAATTGCTGTAGCATCCAAATGGTCATCTCCTATTTTCGTACCAATCAGCTTAGCCGGAAGTGCACTTTATATGACAGACTTTTCGAATTTTCTTCATAAATTCAAAACAATCGATCGTAGAATATTGAAATTTTGTATTAAGCACTTCTATAACATCTAGTTGTACATCTTGCATTATTAGATAAAATAGATGAAGCTGACTGGATGAGTGAATTTGAGTGAGTAAAAAGTCTTGGGAATTCAGTCAATATTTCTGTTTTAATCTCTTTCCAACTGTAAAGTAGGAAAGAAATTAAAACAGAAATATTGACTGAATTCCCAAGACTTTTTACTCACTCAAAATCTTGCATTATGATTGCGATCGGCTGGACCGGAAGTGCAGTTTACCCAAAACATTTCTTGATTTTTCCGCGTAAATCCAAAACGATTGAACGTAGAATATTAGAATTCAGTATTCAAGACGATAGTACCGTCTTCTAGATGCTCATATCCTATTTTCATTGAGATCGACTGAGCCGGCAGTGCACTATATTTGACAATCTTTTGGAATTTCTCGCATAAATTCAGAACGATCATCTGTAGAATAATAAAATTTGGTATTTCAGTCTGCTGTAGCGTCTGAATGATTGGCTACTATTTTCATAACAATAATAATAGCCGGAAGTGCACTTCAGTTGGAATTTATTTTTCAAATTTGCGTATAAATTCAGTACTGTGAGCCGTAGAATCTTGGAAATCAATATTTAGGAATGTTGTAGCATGAGATTGATGACCTACTTTTTCCATAGCAACCGACTAGGCTAAAAGCACATTTTTCTTGACAGATTTTTAGAATTTTTTGGATAAGTCAAAAACAATTAACCGTGGAATGATGAGATTTTCTGTTTGATTATATATATCCAATGATGTACAAGTAAGTCACGTGATGTCCACGTCAGATTTTTTATTTTAGATTCGGATAGAGCGTCGAATATCAAGTCAATTTTACCAGAAGCTTCAACCCCTGGGGTTGGAGGGTTGAATTCAATAACGTTTAAATTCAACAATGTAATGAATTATGGTTTCATTTTGACCACTTGGTTCATATAAATCATCATAATTATATTATAAGTCATTATAGCAACTCTAAATTTTGTAAATTTTCTTACAAATATATCATAAACTAAAATTTGTAATTAAATTCGATGTATCTCATACAGTTCATGAGATATTGATTTTCATATTGGATGCTAGTTCCTAGATCGATATCTTAAAAACAGTAACAGATTACAATATAGTTCTATAAGTACTTTACTATTCAGCTCAAATTGTATGCCCAAATTAAATTTTGTTATAAAATTCCAATAAACATGGTTTATATCGAGGATTAAATTACTGAATATTTATCTTACCTACTGTTCTATTAAATCAACAATAAATTATGTGTTTTTGAAAGTATACACACAAAAATTTGTTTGTTTATCAATATAAGTATGCCCAATTGAAATTTGAGAACAATTTTGTATTATCTTGATACATAAAAAAACTATGGGTAGTCAAACCTTCTAGAGTACATTCCAGGAATTTCAGTATTTCATTTAATTTCAACAAGACATTCAGTAGACTTCTTGACAAATGTACCAAAAATCTAAATTTGTGAATAGATTTGATGTATTTCATATAGTTCAAAAGTTATGGTTTCTGAACCTGTTTTTTGTTCAAAAATTTTGTTTGTATATTTGCAGCCATACCTCAAAACAGTTGAAGTTATCGATATAAATCCTTGACTACTGTAGTACTCAATTCGAATCGTTCCCAAAAACAAACATTCAAGATCCTATTCTATCAAATACCGTTTATATCAAATATAATATTTTTATATACTAATTGGCAAACATTTGAATGAATGTACCTACTAAAAACAGTTGAATTTGTAAAATTCAATTATTTTATAATAAAATGAATAGTCCAACTTCCTATTTGTAAGTTTGAATCATTTTCTGTTAAAATATTCAGGATATGTTAATTTATTTCGATATCGGCACATCCCAAAATATGAATGAATTTTTTTCCTCCAAGGCCACCTAATTCAATTAAAACCATTTCTCTTATTCACGAACAAATAAAAAAAAAAACAAATGACTCCTCTTTAAAAAAAAAACAAAATCATTAATCCCCACCCAGCAAAAACAAATAACAAAATGTGACAATAGCACTCAGATCTCCATCTGAGAGATTCATCTCTTGGAGTTGTTCATTGCATGATGCTGTATGGCTCTAATGTCCATGCAGTCGGTAATTACGTGTCATCAGAATCCAATTATGAATGAACAGAAGAAGGGGGAGGAGTGCGGGTGCAACAGAAAGAGATGAAATGGAAAAAGACTGAGATGGATTGTACAGGCGCGACGTGACACAGAGAAGTCTTAAGGAGGGACAGATTCTTACAGAAAACTCAACAGATTTCGAAGAGACTACTAACTTGGAACACTGCCTCAAAAAATCTATCAAATAAACCAGTTATAAGCAAATTTCTTGGGAGATGTAATTAATTTCGTCCAAATAATGACGTAATTTGGACCCAAAATCTATTCAACGTACCTTAAATTCAAAGCTAGAACAATCCATCTCAATTTTGATATAATAATCGAACGAATCTGTCAGATCAGGCCATGAACATAATTCATCTGATTTGACTAACATTAACAATAGTCTGTTCAACTGGAAATTATTCATTTTATTGTCGTCTAGAAGAAAGAAGAAAATCAGTTAACTGCAAACTGCAAAGTTTCATATTTCAAAACTATCAATTTTTGATAAATAAATTACAATATTACCAGTTTTCTTCTCAAAGGTCACTACCGCCATCCCAATTCAATCAAATTTCACTCCTCTGTCTGCTATTTTCCTTTTATCAATATTTTGACGTTATTTTATTTAATTCAATTAATAACACAAAATCGTCCAAAATTTTAAATGACTTTTTCGTACAATTTAAGTTAAAAAATACGTTTCAGTCTATTACAACTTCAGTTGCTTTATTATTAATCATTCTGTAATATAAAAGATCCCAAAAATTCTGTTTTTCTGAATTTTTGCTGGACTTGACAATATTTTTTCCTAGAAATAAATTTGAAGTTTCTCATATATTTGCCTATTCTTTGCCTTTTGAGTAACAGCCGATTAGACTACAAAGTTTGTACAATTCAAAATTTGAAAACTCTTCTACAAAATACGGACCTGGAAAAAGTATTCAATTTCAAAAAAATTTATTTAAAACAATATGCTCAAACTGTTTGATAGTTTTCATGGAAAATTTGGGATTACATATAGAATATTCTATTTTGTAAGTTTGTTTGCTCTTCTCACTCGGTAACTTTCTCTCACTCACATCCAAATGCGCTTGATTTGTCTCTGCAAAAGTGACTGGAAATAAATTCATATTTTTTTAACTACTTGTTTGATTCTCTTCAAACGTAGCTCATATTAAAGCTGCAGTATAACTTTATAATACATTTTTTTGTAATATGTGTTGATTACTGAAATTTACTGTTGAAGAGGGAAATATTAAATGGAAAACACATTTTTCATCAGTTCTCTGGAACATACTAATTTGAGCCTCAATATTTCATGAACTATTGAATACAAAAAATCCAGTTTTTGATATGATGATAATAAACTAAAACTTTTTATGAACTATTAGTCAAAATTCCTGTACTCAATATCATTTGTCTGATAAATAAAAATATAACATATTGTGCATTATTTGGAAGCACTAATAAAAATTATTGATTTTTGATGGAATTCAACGAAATAAATGAAAAAAATATTCTCTGACTAATTTCCACCAATAGATTTCCATGTCTATATAATATCAAACTCTGCAAGAAAAATTCTATTAATGAAAATTAAAGTCAGTTGAAATTTCGATTTTTTTTAAACATTCTACATATGGAAGGTAAAACATTATTTCATAACATATATTTTTTCGAACATTTGTTGTTGATTAAAATTTACTAAGAAATGGGAAAACATCAAACGGGAATCAATTGTTTAATGAGTTTTCTGAAACACTCTAATTTGAGCCCCAATATTCCACGAACTATTGAACATAGAAAATTTAGTTTTTGTTATGTGAATACTCAAACCCTTTACTATCTTTGTATTTCCATTCAAAAACTCATTCGCCAATATTATTTGTTCAGTGAATTAAAATATGAAAATGGGCATTATCTGAACGTACTGATAAAAACGATTGACATTTGGTGAAATTGAATAGTGAATTTAACAGAAATATTAGTTATATAAAATATTTCATCTATAGAGATCATATAGAAGCCCTCAAAAAAAATATTTTAGCTTTACTTTTAAAATTATTCCCTTTTTAATTATTTGAACTTCATGTTGCTCATTTTGTTAAATGTTGTAAGTCAGTTCCCTCCATTTATTTATAATTTTATTGCAATTTTTTGAATTGTTTCGATTCAGGAAAGATGCCTTTTTGAAATATTAGAAAATAAAAAACATGTTGTATTTTATCTTCTAGTAATTATTAAGTAATTTTGTATAAAATCAGTTCAACCAAAAAACTGCAGTTCATTATGAATATCTTCAAAACTAAGAAGGCCAAAAATACGAAATTCACGTATTACATGCACAAATAATTAACGGTTTAAATATAAATTTTTGAATTTTTTCAATTGATTTTTTTGAGTATTTATTATTTTTCTTACGCCGGTCAACTCCATTCACTCATCGGGCATTCAAATTATTTGAAATTCAGTTTCATAGAATGACTTTCAAATAAATTTACATGAAAAATCTGTCGATACGACATTCATTTGTCTTTCCAAAGGCAACTGAGCAACCAGAAACTCTTCGGGAATCCTCACACTTACATCATTACACACTCATATCGTTTACACACATAAATATTCCCACTCTCATAGCTTTTTGCGCAAATTCGACCTGTTCGGCTTTTTAGATTATTTATGGTTCAAAAAGTATTTTCTGAGAAGGTGTAACCGATAAACCGGTATTCTAAGAAGGTGTATATTAAATTACATAATGTAATTCCTTATTTCATTCATAGATTTGGAGTAATTCTTTCTGTGAATTTGTGATGAAAAAATACAATATAAACAATATTCATCCATTTCCTTTTCCGTTCTGCATGCCTAAATCAATGCTTCCCTTCTCTTTCACTCACATTCTCCTAAATACTGAATTCCTCATCCACCAATTTGTCTTCTTAAGTTAGAGTTTCTGTCCCAGAGCTGGAGCATCTGGTTTTTTACAATCTTGTCTTCATCTAGATCATCTCCTGAGTGTTCCAAGTCCCAAGTCCGTCGCTGATACTCGTCGGGCGCCAAATGACTCATTCTCTGACCTGGTATATCGCTAGTCTCCGTTCAACTCGCGCTGAGAACGTTCTACAATACCAAAAGAATCCTTCGGCATAGACACTACCTCAAGAAAGAGCTCTCTAAACGCGTTTTCTCTGTCAAAAAATCTTGATTGTAACAATCAAAATCCTTAATTACAACAATCGAAACTTGATTGATTAATGATAACAATAATCTAAATCGTTTAGGGAATATTGATTACAATAATTGATTGATCGTGATTATTAAAATCAGAATTTTTGATTACAATAATTGAAGTTGTAAATAAGTGTATTTATTAAAAACTTAGTGAATAATGTGTTAGTGAAAGTGAAAAATGATTGTAAGATTTCTCCACAAGCTAGTTGTTATCCTGGTGGTCGCTAGGATTACAGCAGGACAATTTAAAGGTAATTACCCTGGAATTCCGCTTCCTTATTTCGATGTTAACAACTGTACATTATTTTCAACAAAATCAAGAAGCCTGTTAAAAACAGTTTTGAAGAACAGAAGCCTGATTTATACTAAAACAAATTAACCTTCTAAAATAACTTCAAAATATGATATTATTTCTAATTTTAAACTCAAGTGGCGCCTTCAAATTGCCATGAAATTCAAGAAGAATTCTTATAAATACACACTACAGTTAATAACACAGTACTTCTTACCAATATATAATTATTTTAATAAAAAAATACTCCAGTGTCAAGGACGGAAATCACCAAAAAACACACGTTAATAATTTTTGTATTAGTTTAATAATCTCATCAGCGTGCTTGTTTCCGGAAGATTATTTCATGAATATTATTGTAATTTGCATCATCTTCTTATTGGATAATCACCGCGGAAAATGGAAAATTGTAAGGGTATAATTATCGCAATTATTTTGATTTCCAATGAAAAATGCTTAACAATAGGAATTCCAGTTTTTTTTATAATTTACAAATGAATAAATATTGGAAGAACCAATCAATTATATTTAAAATATTATTCGAATGACTGTTATCGAATAAACAGCGATTTTACGGTGCGATGCATAATAATTTTCGGCATACATCACTTCAAAAATAAACTATGTATCTCATGGAATTGCCAGAATACCTTTAGACAAAAATTTGAACAGAATATTTCTTCTACAATCAATAAAAACTCTTCCTCGCCATCAATCGATCCAACAGGATTTATAATCGATCATATCATTCGGAAATAATCCTAAAAACTCCTATAACAACTCTATAATATATACTTTTAGCCTATCTTGAGTTTCTTCCAAATAGTCATCGATTCGAAATCGATTGTATCACTTGTAAATAAAATTTAAAAGTTGTGTTTGGCTTGACATCGATGAAAATCGATTCGTCCACTTAAGCAAAGTTCTGAGTACATCTACAATATTTTTGTGATATGTACAACATTTATTCTGTTTTCTGGTTGAAAATCAAATTTGAATCAATTGTATTACAACTATGCAATTAATTTGAATACAAAATTTTTCTTGTTTGATTTATTCTGAATTGAAACTAGACGTTATTTCAGTTGACGTCAATAAAAATTGTTAACATTACCATTCCATCGTCAATCGATTCAACATCGATTCAAAATCATTCATACATGTTTATAGTAACATCACAATTGCAATATATTCGATATATACGATTTACGTTTGAGCTTACATCAATATAAGAATAGATTCTTACATTTTTACCTGATTCTGAGAGAAACCACAAAATTTTCGTTTTCTGGATGAAAATCGATTTTTAATTGGTGATATAACTTTTTCTATATTTATTTGGGCTAATAAATATATTTTGTGCTTTTTTTGAGTCTAAGCTTATTTTTTAGAAAATATTTTTCAGCTTTGTTTCGAATTTCCTTAGATCAAAATCGATTTGAGTCTTACAACAACATTTTCTATGTTACATTGGGGTTTACATCGATTGTTAATCGATGTTTATTCTTTGAAAGTTAGTACAGTATTATTATGGAGTACTCAATTACTCTTCAAATAAAAATCGATTTTGAATCGATTATCACACTTATATGCAATCAATTAGGCTACAAGAGGTCTCCCATTATGTATAATCAAAATTTGTGTTTCTTTATCTAACTCAGTTTTGCAAGAATCAAGGGGAATCACTAACATTGTCTTTCTGATCATTTCTTATCATCAATCGATAAAATATCGATTCAAAATCGATAAAATGCCTTGCATATACTCTTGAATATTACTGTAGCGTCTTTCATCAAAATATGCTTTGCATTTTGTGTGTTTCTTCCGATACAAAATCAATTTTGCTATTTGTAAAATAGCTCAGATAGTTATTACTAGATTATCATGAAAAATGTTCAAAAATTTGCGAATCTTTGATCAGGTTCACATTGATCTCAAATCGATTCTTACACTTCTACATATTTCATGGATAAAATCGATTATAACTTTCAATATTTTTTTATTTCTTGTGGATTGAAAACACATTCTCAGACATCAATTTGACCAGCAAAGTTCCTCCTAAATCAAGAAATACTGTTAATATTGTCCTTCCAGAATTTTTCCTCATCAATCGATCAAATACCCATCATTCTATTCATATATTATCTTTGAGATATCACTGAAGTCTCTATTAAAATATTTTTAGCATACTTGATATTTCTTTCAACGTAACATCGATTTAAAATAGTTGTTATTACTTTTATACAGTTTTTTCAATTACAACAGCATTTTTGGGCTCCTTTTGAGTTAAAAATCGATTCCTACTCTTCTATATAGTTTCAAGAGTTTCTACGACTTTTTTTCGATCGATTAAGTCACTGATATTACAATAATCTGCCATATAAATATTACTTGTGCTCCTTCTGGTTTGCAACAGCAGCTTTAGACACTTTTATGACTAGTAAAGTGCTTTTAGGATGAAAAAACTATTCGCAGTTTCTCTCAAATCTTTTCCCAACGTTAATCGATCCAACATCGATTGAAAAACGATCATATCAGTCGAATATATTGTTGAAACATCTCAACTAAATTTAATCAATATTTAAAGTGTTTTTCTAATTATCACCGATTTAAAATCGATTCAATTACTTGCAAATAGTTTAAACTATTTTTGGAGGACTTTTGAGTTCACAACAATTGATAATAAATTATTCTTGTGCACAGTTTCCAAATATTTTTCTATATGAATCGATTTCAAATCGATGGTATTGATTGTACAAAGCTAATTTTGCTCATACCTAATTTTAGAATGATTGAATTACAAAGTCTATTAAAACACCAATTATTATTATCGTGCTCTAATTTACAATTCTTGTACTAAAATTGGGCTGGAAGCGGTACGCCAACAATTTCATAGATATATAAATATTAACATTAATTTCCAGATTTTTTCTTGTTGTCAGCAGTTCAATATCGATTCAGAAACGATCATATTAACTGTGTAAAACTTCATGGATTACTGTAGTCTCTCCATCAGAATATATATAACATTCGTCGAGCTACCTTCATGTTTACATCGATTCAAAATCGATCCTATCAATTGTAGGTAGTTTTGAAGGTAGCTCCAGTATTCTCATAGTATATTCTTTTGAGTTTACATCGATCTGATATCGATTTTCATACTAGTATATAGTTTTGAACATTATTTTGGATCAAATCAATTTGAAATCGATCGTATGATTTATGTATGGTAAACCTATTAGAGTATGTTTCTTGTATTTCGTATGGATTTAAATTGATTAGAAATCGATTGTACTAGTCTTATAATTATGCAAAACTTTTTCAAGTTACAGATTGAAAAATATGTATGAGAACACCTCCAAAATTAGTGCATTGACGCATGATTCAATAGAATATAATAAAATGATTGACAGAACATACATTTAATAACAAAATGACGTCAAGTTTGATTTGAATCACTTGTTAAAACACTTAAACCCAAAAAATGGTTCTACATCCACACAAAATATGAATTAAATCATATCCTACTAAATAAAAACCTGTAAATAATTTATTTGACACCTTAATTAATAACCGGACCATTACATATGTTTTATGGATCCCAAAATATTTAAGGTGTCACTATGTCAGATCTAATCAGGATATTAAAAACGCGGAACAAAAAACAGTAGTATATCGTTTGTTTTTTTATTCATTAAACAATAGATACATATCTGAATAGAACAGATTTTCAAGGACCGCCATAATCTGATTGTCATTTAAAATGATTTATAATCAAGAATCAAAACAAAAAAAAAAAAAAACTGGTATACAATTTGAGATGATGGGGATATTAATTTGCAAATTCAGTAAGCGAATAATCACTGTTTATTATCATTTTTTATGTTGTGATCGATTTTGAATCGATGTTGGATCGATTGATGGCGTAAAGACATCTGGAACGCAGTGTTAACATTTTTGTTTGGAACAGTGCCCCTATTTCTGAATCACGCTATGTTTTCGCAATAAATATTTTGTTTTGTAAATAACTAAATTAGGTAAGGCACCTACGTCACAATAAATGCAAATAACAATTTTCTTAAAACAGCTTATTGTCCCTGACTATCTAGTATCATTAATAGATTCTAAGAAATAACGTTCAGCTTTCAGTTTTATGACAGATCGGAAAAACGTTAATTGTTGATTAGAAACACGTATAAAACTTTCATTTCGATATCAAAATAAGGAAGTATAAGAAGTTCTTGATTTTGCGATTGGTTTCGTGGGAAAGGCAGGAATTTTGGGGCTAACTAAGCTACTAAATAAATGCAGCATTAATTTAATACTGTATACATAGTGGTTTTGTTAATGCAACTAGAATAACATTGATAGAATTGTTGTATTATGTTACAAATATCAGATTACAATTCTAGTATATCCTAAAGTAAATAATAAATATTTCAAACCAAATTTGACTCTGTAACAAGAATATATTATCAAAATTTTATTAATATACAAAATTATTTAATAACGAAGTTCATTAGAGCACCAATAATTGTGCTGCAATTTGGAATTCAAGTTCTGGAATAGAAAAACATAATTCGGGGTTTTTAAACGAAATATCGACGAATTTATTGATATATCACTATAAGGATAGCCTTCCCGATCTTTACTTGTCGTCAATCGGTTTATTATCGATTCAGAATCGATTATATCACCGCTATATAGTTTTGAGGATCATTCTTATCGCACATTAAAATATATTCAATATTTTCTGTGTTTCTTTCGTATTAACTTTGATTTAAAATCTATTTTATCAATCGTTAATAATCTTGACGATTACTACAATATTCTTAGAATACAAATTTAACTTTTTACCTGTCACTTTTTAGTTCACATCGATTTTAAATCGATTCTTATACTTGTGCATGGTTTTGATGTGGTTTTTGAATTAAAATCGATTTGGAATCGATAATGTCACTCGCACATGGTTAAATTTACTACTAACAGATCTCCGCAACTTGACTCTCGAATTATTGAACAGTGAAGCCTATTAGAACACCAATCAGAGTGCTCTAAATTTAGAGTTCAAGTACTGAAAGAACGAAACATATTACAAGGTTTTTGGGGCAAGATATTGACAAATTCATTAATATATAACTATTGGCACAGCCTTTCCATTGTCCATCGATCCAATATCGATCCAGAATCGATCATTTCACCTGTATATAGTCTTACAGATTATTATAGTATCTTCATTAAAATATATTTAGCATTCTATGACTTTCTTTCGTATTGATCGATTCAAAATCGATCGCTTGTCTCGTGAATTGTTGCGGCCGTTATTACAACATTCCCTTATCATAAAATCAGGTTTTCTTGAGTTACTTTTAAGTTTACATAGATTTAAAATCGATTTCTGCATTTGTGCATTGTTTTGAGCAGTTTTTTTTTGTATTAGAATCGATTCTGTTTACAAAATGATACCTCTAACTTTTTTCCAAAATCACCGAGTAATAAAACCTATTAGAGTACCAATTATCATGCCTTAATTGAGAATCTGTATCAAAATAAAGAAACATCAAGGACTTCCAGAGAGATGACGATGAATTAATTGACATATGATAAAAACATTAAAATCCAGATCATGTTTTGTTGTCAATCGATCCAACTTCAATTTATAATCGATTATATAATCTATCTATAGACGCATTTATCAATGCAGTCTCTTCTTCAAAATATGTATAGTATTTTTGAGTTTCTTTTGATTTAAATCGATTTGAAATCGATCATTTTACTTGCAAATTGTTGGTATGGTTACTACAACATCCCCTCAACATAAAATCAGGTTTCTTCGAGTTTTTTTCTTAGGTTCACATGAATTTAAAAACGATTTCTATATTTTTGCATTAAAGTCGATTAAAAATCGATAACAAAAGGATCTTTGCAACCTTTCCTTAGAATTATTGAGTAATGAAGCTTATTAAAATACCAATTACTGTTCTGTAATTTAGAATGCCTGAAGTAAAATAGAAAAACCTAAAATGAGTCTGAAGCAAGATGTCGAGAAATTTTTTGGTATTTAACTATAAATATAGCCTTCCAGATCATTTTTCGTCGTCAATTAATCCAACATTGATTCAAAATCGATCCCACCAGGTATATATAGTTTCACAAATTATTGTAGACTCTTTAAAATAATATATTCAAAACAATCTTACGTTTCTTTTGTATTTACATCGATTTAGAATCGACCCTTACACTCGTAAATTGTTTTGACGGTCACTACAATATTCTCATAATATATATTTAACTTACAAGTTAATTCTGAGTGTGGATCGATTAAAAATCGATTTATAAATCCATACATAATTTCGACTTGTATCTTCGATTAAAATCGATGTATGATCGATAATATTATTTGTAGATAGTTAATTTTGATACTTAATGAAATATATTTGAATCGATTCAATTTTCGCCATGATTTACTAAAACTTTTTTGAATTTGAATCCTTTAGAATTTTATTTCATCCCCAAAATTGTTTCATAAAGAAGCAAATTAGTGCAGCAATATTTCTAATATAAATTAAGATATCACTTGTTGATTAGGTGAACAAATTTCGAGGTTTTGAAATGAGTTGTCGAAGAATTTATTAATATATTTGTGCGTAAATAAACACATCAAGTCTTATGCGTTTAACATGAATCCACGCCTACTTGGATCAAGTAATGAATGATAAATTGTTTCATATGTGTTACACAAAGTCTGGTATATACAGGATGATCCAGAAAAGCAATCAAAGTTAAATAAAATAAATGATTTTTTGATTGATTGATTCGATTTTTGATCTTTTACGTAGTAGAGTGTTCACCGCAATGGCCTGAAGATGCAAGTGGGTGTAGCTAGAATTTCATTGACAAAAACTCTTATTTATTATGTAGTTGAGACAACTCCTACTGTTACAGATCTCAAATTGATAAGTTTTTTAACCTGTCTGCTTTTTAAATCATTCTCTGGCCTAGAAAGACTTCTGGTGATGCTAGAGCATTCACAGAATGATTTATAAGATGAGTATGATTTAGAACAGCGATTAATTTGTAGGTTTTGATTAATAGGACACCTGGTAATTGAATTTAAAGTATTCAATTAACTCCAAGTGTTAATTAGCGAACAACACACGGATATATTAAATTGTTGAAGTCTTTGGGGCACATTATCGAAGGAGGAAGAAGTCTGATGCTTCCTGTCATGAAATACGAAATTGAAACGCTGAAGGGAAGGTTTTTTCTAAGACTCCCAATATTTTTTCAGTTTGACGTTATCCAAGACATTAAGGAACCTCGTACCTCTTTTAATCACCAGGAATGTCCCAAAACTATTAAAACATATCGTTTATTGATCACTTGGAGAGTCTTAGAGATCCCAAAATGAGTGTGTCTAGTTCATCAATCTCACAATCATCTAAGTCAGATCCGTTCGACCGATTTTACTCAGAGCTTGTATGTAGAAGCTGTAATATGTGTTCTAGAGATAATTTTTTTAATTTTTGCAAAATTCAGTGAATTGAAGCTGTTTTTATTACTCTATCAAAATTCAATGGAGATAAACCGTGTAAAATATATGTGTGTCTTTTGATCGATCTCAAGCCAATACAGCTCAACCAATTCTGCTCAAAATTCAAATCTAGAAGCTTTAAGGCCTGTTCTAGAAGAGTTTTACCCATTTTCTTCCAAAATTCAAGAAATAGATTTTTTTGTCAGTGCATCAAAATTTAGTGGAGATAAAATATGTAATATGTATGTGTGTCTATTCATCAATCTCACGCCAGAACCATTCGACCGATTTTACTCATAATTCCTGTCTAGAAGCTTGAGAGCCTCGTCTACAGAAACTTTCTTCAATTTTCTCAAAATTCAAGAAATTAGAGCTGTTTTGTCACTTTATCAAAATTCAACGAAGATAAACTGCGTAAAATGTATGTGTGTTTATTTATTAATGTCACGCCAAAACCACGGAGCCGATTTTACTTATAACTCCTACCTAGAAGCTCAAAGATCTCTTCTATAGGCACTTTCTTCAATTTTTTTCAAAATTCGGCAAATTAGAACTGTTTTTATCACTTTAACAAAATTAAATGTAACTACATATTATGCAAAAAGCAAATATTGTATGTTGTTAGGTACGATTTTGCAGCGCAAATTTGATGTAAGCCGTGATGAAAAAATTGTTCTTATTGATGTCAAATTCTACACATTTTTTGGTAAATGTGTGAAGTATAGATTATTGATTGAATTCAGTGGGATAGGGCCTGTCAAATTAGGAAGATAGCATGGAAACTTTTATTTATTTGTTCCGGCAACTTAAAATCAAAACAGAAGTATTATCAGTGAAAAAACTGTACTGAAGCAGCTGTAATTTCCTGAACTTTGTAAAAATTGAAGAATGATTCCCTAGAGAAAATCTTAAAGCTCTGAGGGAGAAATTTTGAGCAAAATCGTTTCAGTAGTTTTGGCGTGAGATTGGCGAACAAACACACATACACAAAGTGACAAAAACAACTTTAATTTCCTGAATTTTGAGAAATTCGAGAAAATTAACTATTATAAATTGATACTAGCCTTAAAACTACCTGTATACTAATCTTCATTCCTATATTATTACAATTATTATTTATTTCAAGCACTTTATTGTTTAGTTCTAATTGAAGACATTCACTTCTTATTTCTTTTGGAATAAATCAAAAACAAAAGAAGATATCGGTACGATTCATTCACCTCATTAGCAATTGGCTCAAATTCTACTATTGTACCAATTTTCATCCAAATATCTTCATAAGTAACATTTATATCATCTCCTTGAAACCGGGTAAATTTTCCATCATCCTCTCGGTGTTTCCTCATTCATAAACAATTTTTTATTGCTGCAATCTCCATGTGGATTGAATTAACAAATATATTTTTCATATTTAGCGTCATTTGATTATGAATTTATTATGCAAATAGCTTTTCCTAGGTCTTTCAATATATAATTACTAAAAGATTGTCGTTAATAATTAAAAACTAAGATATTTTTCTATTAATTGCTGGATTTTATGATCCATAAAATATGGGACAAATAAACTAGGTATTAATTTAATGTTTTTTATATTTAGTTACTTGTGGTTGTAATTAATGTCAGAGCTAATTAGTGGAAGGATTAGTAACTTGAAGTCTTTGGAAAATAACGTATTAAACACGAGTGCCGGTTTTTTGGATGTAAAAGTGATATCAGTGATGTCAATAAATAACTCTACTTTATTTTGATTTCACAAGACATTAATTAGGCGCCCAATAATTAGTTGTATTCATGAGGAATATTGTCACACCCCGTTGATTCGCCCAAATAGCTTCATCTCCCTGGAAAATACCCCTCAATAAAAGCTCATCAAATAATATAGTTGCTCAGAACTTTTAGATACGTCAGGCATAAAGATATGATTTTTAAATTGTTATTTATTCACTAGTAAACTCAAAAATACTCTTGAACTTCAAAACTATGTCACACATCTTCAATTCGATGACGTATTAAGTGCAATGAAATGATATAATGATCAACAATCATCATAAATGCATATATTTCAATACAGTCTAATTTTAGCCTAGTAAATACGAAGGACAATCAATCAAATATGCTATTGACTTTTGAACACCTCTTCATGATTCACAATCTGTAAAAACTATTATATTTTATGTAAAATTTACATTTAAATATTCAAAATGATCCATAGATTTGGGCTGGGCAAAAGGATGTGATTTCTGTGAATCATATACAGAAGAAAAAATTGAAATATCTATAAATAATTTTGATTTAGTGTGATAAATTAATGGAACAGCATGTCCAACCAATTTTCTGGCTTATCTGATCACAAGCAGAAGTAAAAAAATCAGTTTAGTGGTTTTGGCGTGAGATTGACGAACAATTATACATACACAAAGTGACAAAAATAACTTCAATTTCTTGAATTTTGGGAAATTCGAGAAAATTAACTATTATGAATTGATACTAGCCCTAATACTATATAAATATACAAAATATATAACTTATTACGTCGATGGAACAAATTTCATGCCAATTCTTCAAAAGCTTGTAGATTTTATAGACTTTCAGACTCTCAGGGTAGTTGTTCAGATTTGATTAGCTATAAGAATTTTATTTGCACAGATAATACTTTGTTCCTAAGTTTAAAATGATCATACCTTTGGCTATAAGTACCGAAATTTTTGCCGAGGTATTTTTAAAAATAATGTATGTGGCTATAATTATATATTTAAATTTTTGTTTAGGTACTTTTTGAAATAAAATATTTAGTCCGATTTAAATGGCACATCAAAATTACAATCTACAGTCATTAATTAAAATCATTATTAATTGGACAAATACTGCAATCATATCTCAATTAAATGCTAGGCATCATCTCCAGTACTTTTTTCTCGATTTTCATCAGTATTCAGTTCTTTTTGTAATATAAGTGGTCGCCTTTTGCAGTTCACCTTGCAGACGGCATTCGATCGACTATCTCTGATTAATTAGTGACAAGTTATCGACATACAAACCTTGAATACTCCAAGAGATAAACAATACGCCCTTAATTCCAAATAATCAATAAGAATCAACAAGCAAATTTCTTATTTGAAGTTCCCAGCATTTAAAATCACGAAATTATCGGCTTTCTAAGAAATATAGTCAAATTTATTGCAAATCAATTCTTAAAATATGCTATTGGAATAAATTTAGCATTAACTACATGTTTACTCGTCGGTTGTCAACAATTTCATGTCAAAATGTCAGATAATTTGTTTTACGTACTAGCAGGACGCTAAACAAGTAATGTAGATTTTATCTAGGAATATCTGTATCTAGGTTAGATGCAACAGATTCATAAACACATCCTGGATTATGTGAAACAAATTGAATTATAAAACTGGAGATTCTTCCCAAAATCCAAACCTAATTTAAATTATTATTAATCGTTGATACTATAATGCAATAATAATGAATAATTTATTATGAAATTGAACTAGTCGGTTAAATATGTTATTATCTATCCAAATTTATTGATCAATATCAAATTTAAAACACAGATTTAATAATGCCAACATATCTATAATATTTTTGAGATTATTGTAATTTAGTCCACGATTTAGATATGTTGAATTATTTATTTTTGCTTATAAAAGTATGTCTGTCAGTTTTTGTAATGAATCGCAGCACTTGATCAACGAAAAAATACTCAAGAGATACTTGAAACACAAGTACTGCAGATAACAAAAAAGTTGTCGTTTTGAAGAGGATTCATCTAATGTTTTGGATCAAATTGTAACTGAAAATGAAATTTGAATTCATTATTATTATCCAGGAACAAAGAAATAATCGAAAAAGTGCAAACATACTGGCTTGACTTAATCTAAAAAGTTTTGAGCTCAAAAATCAGTAGGAATAGTATTTACCTCAATTTTTTTGGACTATCATAAGATACTTTTCATAGAATGCTCACAACATGGTGAAATATTAATTGGAGAGTGCTATTACATATTGTTAATGCAAAATACTCTGAAAAAACGTAAAGGAAAATCATTTAAAGAAGTGCTGCTTTTGAAAGACAATGCGCCTGCTTACAGATTGATTTGAAGTTGTTTTTAAGAGAATTTTTGATCAAATACTGACTGTAGATTATACTTCGATCCATCATCATGATCCAGGAATAAGAAAACAGTCAAAAAAGTGGGAATGAGCTGACTCACTTCAATCTAAAAATTTCTAATAAAGAAGACAATAATTATGATAGCGATACTTCCACAACAGAAGACAAAAAAAAAGGCAGGGCGATCACAGGGATGTATTTAAGAAATCGAAGAAAATAGTAAGATCGCCACAAAGCAAAAACAAATAAGAAAATACTTATGACATGGACGTAATAAAGAGCATGTTTCAAACAATGATAAAAGAGCTAGCAGATATAAAAGTACATACAAAAATCTCACAAAGAAGAAATAAAAAAAAATTAAACAAAAAAATCAGGATTTGAAGGGAAAATAGATATATTGCGAAAGAAACGGAAGAAAAAATAGCATAATAATAAAAAAAGTAAAATTTGGAAAAGAAAATGAAACAGAAGAATTTGTTCAGACCAAAATGGGAATCAAAGACAGAGTTAATGAGGCAAGAAATATAGGAACTAGAGTGAACAAACCTATAACTGTGGTAATGCTAGCAAGTTGGAACGATAAGAAAGAAATAATGACACGAAGGAACAAGCTAGCTAACACTAACATATATATAGTAGAGGATTACACTAAGGAGGAAAGAGAGATACGAAAGAAATTCAGAATAATGACAAAAGAAGAAAGACAGAAAGAACAGAAAATGAAAATAGGATATGAAAAAATAATAAAAGAAGATGGACTATGGGACTAGGATAGCGAAAGCAACAGCCTAGTTAAAAAGGAAATTAACAAACACACACATGAGTCGTACTACTCATGCGAAGAGAAAGGACACGAATACTACTAAAAACATAAATAATAATAGGAAGAAGGGTATAGTTAAACTGAGTACATGGAATATAAAAAGCATAAAAGGGAAAGAAAAGAAATGAATTTGAAAAATCCAACATCAGCATATGAGAAATAACAGTGACAAAAAAGAAAGGTATAGGCATGCAAACAATAACAGGACATTTAATGTAATACAGTGGAGTACAAGTCATAGAAAATGCAAAAGGTGGGGTAAGATGTATAATAAGAACAAAACTATAAGAAAAAGCAAAAAGCTGAAAATTTCACTCTGAAAGGATAATGACAGTTGATATTGAAGATGAAAAAATGAGCCTAAACATAATAATAGTATATGCTTCAAACGAAGACGAAAATGCATAACGGAAACCAAAGAGGGAATACTAATAATAATGAAAGATTTAAATGCACGAGTAGGAAATATGAACAAGGGTATACAAAAAGTGATAGGCAGCTTTGGTGAACAGACACTAAATAACATCGGTAAAAGGCTGATTGACTTTTGCATAATGAGTGAGCTTGCTATTATGAACACTCTATTCCAACACAGAGAGATACACAAATACACTAGAGAGGTAGCGAGTGGAAACGAGAAATCCTTAATCGATTACTTAATAATGGAACATAAGAACAAGCATTTTATAAAAGATATAAAAGTGAAAAGAAGATACGAAATAGGCAGCGATCACTTCCTTCTGGAAGCAAAAAATAAGAAGATAAATTAAATAGGAGTAACAAGGGCAGAAAGTGATACAAAAACCATAGATGAAGTAACAAAAATTCACAAACTCAAGGAGGAAACAGTCAAGGAGAAGTACAAGTAGAAACAATAAAACAAGGAGAATATAGAAAGGGATTTAGAAACCATATGAAAAACTTTCAAAAATATATTGAGCGAAGCAGCAAAATAGTTATTTGTGTATCAAGGCCGTAAAGGTTTTCTTTTTTGGTCGAATCTGTTGTTTGCGGCCGAAACGTAGCTGAGGCTGCAATTCAGGTGAGACCAAAAAAGAACTATAGGCCGAGGTGCACACAACGTTTTTTAGGCGATCATTACGATATAATCAAAAATCACATAATTTTATCTATTTATTTCTAAAACATTGCAATTGTAAATCTTAGTTGTCGTTGGAATTGTTTTATTTTATTGTCTTCTATCAAGTTGACATTCATGAAAAATGCGCCTTTATTTCTTGAATTTTAAGAACTACAGAAGTTGACGGAAGAATATAATATGTATTTTGGTGAAAATTATTTCTTGAAGAGTTCATCAAGCTGCCCATATAAGTAGATATGAAGTGTTTATGAAGTATTTTTTGACAGGTCAGTTCCAAAAAAGTAATATTTGACAGATCAGTCCCAAAATGTAAAATTTGACAGATCCGTCCCAAAAAGTGAAACTTCACGGCCGCAAAAGGAGCCATAAAATCAACTTTTTTGTTATGATCGCCTAAAAAAATAGTTGTGGTACCTACAAAAACTACTAAAACATAAATCAAACACGGTGGTGACGCCAAAAAATAAAAGAAGAAATCAAATTAAAGAAACAAAAATGAAAAACATATCTCTGTAATAAAACACAAGAAAATTATGAAAAATACAAAAAGCAAAGAAAAAGAACAAAAGAATTGATACAAAATGCTAGACAACAAGAATGGAAGGATTTCGGAAGATGTACAAATAATAACTACAAAGAGAACAAGAAACTCTTCTATAAAGAGCGAAGAGTTTTAGAAAAGAATAAGAACAGCCTATTGAACAATCAAAAGACAAAAATTGAACAATACTGAGAAAGGATACAGATAAGCTAAACAGATGGAGAGAACATTTTGAAGAATTACTAGAACCGCAAGAACTAACCATAAGCAACGCGTACAATAACAACCCTGTACCAGAGCGAAATCCCGAAATTACAAAAACAGAAATCAGCATCGAAGAAGTTACAATTGCTATTGGAAAGTTGAAAATAGGGAAAGCAGCTGGATATGTTGAGATAAAACCAGAGCAGCTAAAATACATGGGAGAGGAAGGAATAAAAATGCTGGACATATTAGTAAACAAAATTTGGATTGGAGAGCAGACACTTACAGACTGGAAAAAAACAATCATACTGCCAATATACAAAAAAGGAGACAGCCGTAACTGTTGCAACTATCAAGAGATCTCACTCCTATGCACAGCAGTAAAAGTGTACGGAACGATACTTGAAAGTGAACTAAGAAAGTTAGTAGAAGACAAGATTGGGGATACTCAAAGAGGATTTAGAAAAGGCCACAGCACCCAAGACCATGTATTCACAATTCGGCAGATAAAGGAAAAAACACTAAGATATAACAAAGAAATCTTAGCATGCTTTATAGGCCTTGAAAAAGATTTCGATAGAGTTAAAAGAGAACTGTTGTGAGAAGTATTAAAAAGGAGGAATATATAGGACAGAAGGTACTAGAAGGAATCCAAAATATACATGAAAATAATATAAACTATGAACGAATCGCTAACTTATTATCAGAAGAATTCAAAGCAGGTGGAGGTTTGAGACAAGGAGGAACTCTAAGTCCTTTATTGTTCATACTATACATGGATGAAATTAATATTGAAGCAAACAAAAGAACAATAAAGACTGCCATAGAATACTCAAATTCAAAACAAATAAAAATAGCTGAGTGCATTTTTGCAGACGACATGGTAATCTTCGTGAATACACAAAAAAATCTGCAAGAGAACTTAAAGATATGGAACGAAGAACTACTCAGAGTAAATATGAAATAAATTCCAACAAAACAAAGGTAATGATAATAGCTAAAGAAAAGAAACAATTGAAAATACAAACAGATAATAAAAATATACAGCAAGTCCAAAGATTTAGATATCTTGGAAGTATAATCGAAAATAAAGGAGGGTACGAAGATGAAATAAATAGCAGAATACAGGCAACAGTAGGAACTTACCATTCAATTAGCAAAGCACTATTAAAGCACAAAACAGTGAAAAAGGACCAAAGTTGATCATCTACAAAACAATAATACTACCAATGCTGCTGTACAGTTCAGAAACCTGGGTACTAAATAAAAGACAATAAAGTGAAATCATAATGGTAGAAATGAAATGTTTTAGAGCTATAGAGGGAGCAATAAAACTAGACAAAATTAGATATTAAAATATTAGAGAGAGATTGGAAGTACAGTCAGTAATGAAGAAGATAGATCAGAAACAATTCGAGCTCAGAAATCAGCAGGAATAGTATTTACCTTCATTCAATGAGATTATCATAAGGCTTGTTTCAAAGAATGCTCATAACATGACAAAATACTGATTGGATTATGTTATTCGTCATTATTAAATTAAAATACAGTGGAAAAATGCCAAAAAATTGTTCAAAGGGTTGTTGTTTTTGGAAAACAATACGCCTGCTTATAAGTTGATTTGAAGTCATTCTGAAGAAGATTTATTCAATTTTTAGGATCAAATAATAACAATAGATGATATTTGGATTCAACATTATGATTGAGAAACAAAGAAACAGTCGAAATATTGAAAAATGTCGTGTACAGATATCAGCAGGAAATGCTCTTGCTCCCGTAAAAGGGTGAAATAATGATTGGAGAATAATAATTTTCATTGTTAACTTAAAATACACTGAAAAATGCCAAGGAAAAGTGTCTCAAAATGTACTTCTTCTGAAAGACAATGTGCATGATTATGAATTGATTTGAAGTCGTTCCAAAGAGGATTCATTCAACTTTTTGATCAATTAGTTATTGGGAATTGAACTTGGTTTCATTTTTATCGTTCAAAAACACAGAAAAAATAAAAATAGAAGAAAATGTTTCGCGTAGGTATAGAAAACAGCAAAAAAATCTTGTTTCCATTTTTTTGGGACGAAAAAGGGATATTTCTTGCAGATTATCATTTATTAAGAAACGAAACAGTAACTGAAATAAATTTTTTTTTAATTTCAAGGTCAAAGAAAACTGCAATTTTCGCAAGATTGTGTGTCTCCTCACAATTTGATTTGTAGTCGTTTTAAAGAGGGTTTATTCAACTTTTGGATCAAATAGTCACTGGAAATTAAATTTGGGTTCATTTTTATGATTTAGAAATAAAGAAACAGTCGGCACAGTGAAAAATGCTCTCATTTCGGCCCAAAATGTTTATCGTACAAAAAACAGCATTTTCCAGGATGAAGATGAGATATATATTACAGATTACTCATTAAGAGAAGGTTATTCTTCATTATTTATTGGAAATAATTTCTAAGAAGATGAGAGAAAATTTTCTCAAGTGTTGCAATTTTCGCAAGTTTATTTGTAGCCGTTTTGAAGAGGATTATTCAACTTCTCGGATTCAATATTAAATTTGGATTAATTATAATCCAGGTACAAAAAACAAGTCAAAAAAATGCAAGCTCATCTCGGTCCAAATTTTTATGTACAGAAAACAGTAAATGAAGTTCTTATTTCCATTTTTCGGAATAAAGATAAGTTACTTCTTACAGATTACTCACAAGCGGTGATATTTTCAACTGAAATTGAATAAAATATCCTGGAAAAAACGCCGAGGAAAAATGTCTAAATAAGTGCCGTTTCTGCAAGACTATGCGTCTGTTTTCAAGTTGATTAATTGTCGTTTTGAAGAGGACAAATCACTGTTAGGATCAAATAATAATTACGAATGAATATTGAGCCTATCATAATAAGCTAGACCAAAAAACAGTCGAAATAATGGAGACATGTTGTTTTAGATCAGCCCAAGAAGTTTCGCGTACAGAAAACAGCAGAAAAAGATTTTGCATCCATTTTTTGGAACAAAGGATAGGTTTTTGCCTCATCTATCACTCACAAAAATGTAGAATAAGGACAGAGGATATAATTATTGATTAAGCAAAAATATGTTGCTGGGAGAAAATTTTATTTGTTACAAAACAATGTATCAACTCTTAAGTTGATTGGTAGTCGTTTTAAAGAGAATTCATCCAACTTTTTTGGACCAAATAGTGACTGTGAATGTATGTAACTTGGACTCATTATTATGATCCACAAACAGAGAAACAATCGAAAATATGAAATAATGCTGATTACTTCAGTTTCTTATTAAAAACTTTCAACAGGACAAAATAGCTATTACAGAATATAATTCTTCATTTTAACATTTCACAGTGATAATATTCTGGGAAAACACTGGAAAAACTATCTTAAATGGAGCATTTTCTGCATAACACCATGTCTGCTAACAAATCAATTCTCATTCGCCAAATAATAAACTTTTTCCACGTTATGTATTTAATAAACTACATTGTAAGACGTAGTAAGTTTTTCCTACTGATTCAATTGAAAAACATATTTAAAATTAATACCAGTAGCAAATATAAATTAGAATCGATGTTAATGAAAGATAACACAATAAATAAGAGCTTCGCTTATAAAAAAGGTGTAAGTTAATTGCAAATTCTGTTATTGTGTACTTTATTAATCGATACAGTAGTAATTATTCATTATTAATTAGAAACAACATGTTTTTATCTACTGGAATTTATTAGGATACGTTTAATTATTAAGAAAAGTAGATAGAAAAACTTGATTTGAATATGAAAGAAAATTGTCGCTATATTGTAACCAAGGGCGAGAATTTCTCAATAAATTTGACAGAGTGAATTCCGGATATATCCATGTTAAAACGATTCTACGAGCTTTTTTTGTGATTTTTTATGAATTTGTCACCTATACTTGATAAACCTTCCAACAAAATAAGCACCCTTCCAATTTTTATTCCAAAATGTTGAATTACCAGACAAAATAGTACAAGTGATGATCGATTTTGAATCAATTGATGACGTGAAGTGAGTTAAGAGGCAATACAATGTTTTTCTTGATATGATAGGAACTCTGTTGTTGAAATCAAGCCCTGAAATGCATTTATGGCCAAAATAAATTAATGGTTGATTATTCAATGCAATTTCAAGGGTCAACTGTCCAATTCAAGTTCAAATTGAACTTAATTAATTTGTAAAAGTTACAATATTTGAAATTATTATTGCTGAAGCCAGCAAACTCAATTATTTCAATACATCAACCAAATATCGAACAGATAAAGATTTTCTGCGCATCTTGAATTTATGCCCGATCACAAAAAGACGAAAATATCGTTTGAAGTGTAGGGAAGGGATTTTAAGACCGTGTTACGTCCAGACTTCTGACAAATACGTGAAAGCAACACCATAATCGGGTAGAGGCGTCTGTTTCTTACAACTCTACGTGATCTGGTACTTCAATGTCAAAAGAATCGGAACACAGACTCTCTGTACATTTAGAGACAAATCCAAAGTTTTGTTGCAGGAATCGAAACAATTTGCACGGTTGAGGCAAAGAATTTTACCTCTTAGTTGTGAAATGCAATAACAATTTGTATTTTCTTGTGCTTTATTAATTATTATTGATGTATCGCTAATTTATTATTCATTTACGCAGTTGCAAAATGTAAATATTACTTGCAGAAATTTCAATGAATGAATTATTACTCAAAAACAAATCAATTTTCAACACGGTAGGAACTTTAATATCCTGGCGCCATTTTGTGAAAGAAAATGTGTTTATTACTAATAAAATGTAATTTTATGACCTATAGGTATTGTAATTATTCCCGATGAACATTTAGAATATAATTTATTTATTTATTCAAAACGGAATTGAATGATTTGTTGCTTATTATATTGATAAAGTTTTATGGAGTTGAATTCAATTATACTACAGTAAAAAGTAATTATTTTTGAGTTATTGCATTGCTAAAGTTCATAACCAAGCTTCGAAATATTAAACATTCTGTAAATAAATCTCAATTTTAAATCAGGAAGCTGATTCAATAAAATTGCTTCACAGAACCATTCTTCGTTTCTAATTTTTGCTTTTTTTGCAGGAATGTACACGCCTACTCTTTCATCAGCTCTAGTTACCCTCCCAGTCAAGGTCACCTCTCAAGGTCACCATTTATCCCACAATTTAACTCATCATCACACATCCAACACAGAATCCCTTCATTATAATATTACATTATCAGAAAGAGAACATTTTTTAACCCTCTATCCTGAGGAAGGATTCCTGGCTCCTGCCCTAGTTATTGAGCGAAGAAAAAGGGATACTCATGTGAGGAGTAAGCCCCGAAAGGCTAGCAGTAAGTGTCACTATAGGGGTAAAGTACACGGGGAAGAGAATTCCGTTGTAGCTGTTTCTGCTTGCAATGGATTGGTAAGTTGCATTTAAAATTAATTTTCGGTAACTTCCTGCTTCTCTGCAAGCTTCCAAATATTATTCAATATTTTTTATTGAATTTTCGACTTTTCCTTAATTTTAAGAGTATTTAATTGACCTGAAATAAGTGCAAACAAGCATCAATTTTCATGTTGATAGCTAGAAAGCTCCCTGAAAAAAACAACTGTAATATATACACAAACATGCAATCATCGAAGCCTTGCTTTAAGGAGCTTTTTCTGTCTTGTACCCTAAAGGAATGCCACGTCAGACTTGTATCTTTTAATATGTAAACATAAATTTTAACTTGTTTTCGGTAACATTCTGCTCTAGTGCAAGCTTCCAAATATATTTTTTTTAATTTTCCTGAATTTCTTATTGAGTTTTTCACCTTGCCTGAACTCCAAGTCTATAATAGCAATTTTGATTGATCTGAAAAAAGTTCAAATAAGCATAATGCATAGTTGCACCAAATTTCATGTCGATTGCTACAGGACCTCCTGAAAAAATTGACTGTAATTTGCAAATGAACAAGCAATCTTCAAGATCTCACTTTAAGGGGCTACTTGTGCGTTGTACGGAGCCCTTAAGAAGTTCTACATCAAAGTTGTACCTTTAAGTATGTAAACATCAATTTTACCTCGTTTTTTGTTACTTCCTGCTGTCTTGCAAGCCTTCAAACTTCATTGGAAAATATCTTGAATTTTCCTGAATTTTGACTTTTCTGAGCAATGAGAATATTTCAGCAGTTCTTTTCGGCTCTGAAATAGGTGCGAGCAAGCATAACTTATAACTCCGAACAAATCGACTGTAATTTGTAGATAAATAGATAATTATCAAAGCCCTACAATAAGAGGCTTATTCTCATGTATAGTACCATCGACTTTTCCCTGGACTCCAAAAATATTTCAGCAGTTCGTTTTGGCCTTAAATAAGTATAGGCAAGAGTAATCTACAATTATATCAAACATCAGGTTCATAACTGCAGTACTTTCTGAAAAAATTGACTGTAATATTATATACATAAAGATTCACTATAAGGGGCTTTTTATTAGTAGTGAAGAACCCTAGATAAAATCTTTGTGAAGCTAGTACCTTTGAGAATATAAAAATCAATTCTGACAGGTCTATTTCAATTTTCTACCCACTAGGTGTCGAGGTTGCTTCGCTCAGATGTCTTCTATGAATTTTCTCCACTCGTTCCGGTTCTTTACTAGCTCGTGTGCTCTTCGGATTGTTATTATCTTTTTGGTCATTTTTCTTGTATTACATCGTCCCATGTTTTTCGTGGCCTGCCGCGGCTTCTTTTCCCTGTTGTTCTCATTTTCCATATTTTTTTTTATTTACTTTTCTTTTATCCATGAGTCGAATTAGATGTCCATACCACCGCAATTGTTTCTGCTCTATCTTTTTTATTACTGATTGTACTTCCAATCTTTCTCTAATCTTTTCATTTCTAATTTTGTCTAGTTTTGCTACCCCGTCTATAGCTCTAAGACATTTCATTTCCACCGCTGTGATTTTACTCTGTTGTCTTTTATTTAGTACTCAGGTTTCTGAACTGTTCAGCAGCATTGGTAGTATTATTGTTTTGTAGATGGTCAGCGTTCTTTTATTCACTGTTTTGTGCTTTAATAGTGTATTGCTAATTGAATAGTAGGTTTCTACTGTTGCCTGTATTCTGCTATTTATTTCATCTTCGTACCCGCCTTTATTTTCGATTATATTTCCTAGATATCTAAAGCTTTGGACTTGTTGTATATTTTCATTATCTATTTGTATTTGCAATTGTTTTTCCTCTTTGGCTATTATCATTACCTTTATTTTGTTGGCATTTGTTCTGAGTAGTTCTTCGTTCCATATCTTCAAGTTCTCTTGCAGATTTTTCTCTATATTCGAAAAGATTACCATGTCGTCTGCAAAAATTCACTCAGTTATTTTTATTTCTTTGAAATTTGAATATCCATGGCCGTTTTTATTGTTCTTTTGTCTGCTTCAATGTTAATTTCGTCCATGTATAGCATGAACAATGAAGGACTTAGAGCTCCTCCTTGACTTAATCGTCCACTTGCTTTGAATTCTTTTGATAATAAGTTAGTGGTTCGTTCATAGTTTATGTTATTCTTATATATATTTTGGATTCCTTCCAGTAGCCTATATTTCTCCTTTTTAATATCTCGTGCTATAGCCATAGAATCAGAATATTCCAAATTTTTGTACACTTATTAACAATATTATTATACAATTATCCTTGAAATTTGAAGTCGATTGACCATCTCAAACTTAAGATAAACGCAATCCAAATTGAAAATTTTAACATGGAGAGCAATGGAGAGTATACATTTTAGGCTGTAATTATATCAGTTTTGATTTTCAATGAAAAATCTAACAGTCAGATTATTTTAAAAAACTAGCTATGAATTGGTGAATATGTTCCGCGAATTTGGAAATAGAGAGAAAATTACTGACCATCTCATTGTTTAGATATGAGAACGCAAAGTTGAACATTTTATATATAACTATAAGATTCGTGCCGACACGTTGAACAGAAATGCTTGGCAACACTGTACGTCACTCTATACATCGCATTGTACTATTCAAACTACAAATTGAAAGGAAAAGAGATGGAAATATATAGTTAATAATGGTTTCAATGGAACAATATTATTTATGATGGATAAAATGTATAATATACTTGGTGACAAAAAATTATTTCAATATAATCTTGATATTGAATATCAAATAACAAAGCACATAAAAGTGAAAAAAAAAGTATTATTAACTCAAATATATGAGTATTAATAATAACAGATACAAATAATATGGTATGAACTTACATATAAATCTGCACTCAATCACATTAATTCTGTAGCTTAAAAAAAAAACAATCAGCGTGATAATACGTTTACTTTTGTAGCTTGCCATTTTTTAACTCTGTTAAAATTTGGACAAGTCCTTGCTGTCCTTCCTCATCGTAATCTAAAACTTTTTGTTTAATAAATTTACCTTTATATCGCAATATTTCGGACATTTTTCTATATTGAGATGACAGCTAAGCACAATGTTGCCATGTTATTTTTTCGGCAAGTACCCGCGAATGTTTACTATAATGTACGAGTATGAGATACACTCCCTGACAAAAAATTCAGTCATCTACTAAATTTATTCTAAATTTCTTAGTCTTTACTCATCAGTATTATCATAAAAATCTATATACTGAACTATCTGTGTTATGAACAAGTTCTGATAAGAATTACAAGCATCTATATATTAGTTTGCAAGGCGCTTTTCGTAGATACGCTAGACTTCACTTTTTGACAATGTACTACGACAACAGCCTTAACTCTATCGAAAGCTTTTTCAAGGTCTTTAAAGCTTGCTAAGATTTCTTTGTTGTGTCTTAGTGTTTTTTCCGTTATCTACCGAATTGTAAATACATGGTCTTGGGTGCTGTGGCCTTTTCTAAATCCTCTTTGAGTATCTCCAATCTTGTCTTCTACTAATTTTCTTAGTTTACTTTCAAGTATCGTTCCGTACACTTTTACTGCTGTGCATAGGAGTGAGATCCCTCGATAATTGCAACAGTTACGGATGTCTTCTTTTTTGTATATTGGCAGTATGATTGTTTTCTCCAGTCTGTAGATGTCTGCTTTCCATCCCAAATTTTGTTTACTAATATGTGTAGCATTTTTGTACCCTTCCTCTCGCATATATTTTAGCTGCTCTGGCTTTATCTCATCATATCCAGCTGCTTTCCCTATCTTTAACTTTCCAATAGCAATTGTGACTTCTTCGATGCTGATTTCTGTATTTGTAATTTCTGGATTTTGCTCTGGTACAGGGTTGTTATTGTACGCGTTGCTTATGGTTAGTTCTTGCGGTTCTAGTAATTCTTCAAAATATTCTCTTCATCTTTTTAGTTTGTCTGAATCCTTTCTCAGTATTGTCCCATTTTTGTCTTTTAATTGTTCAATAGGTTGTTCTTTTTCTTCTCTCAAATTCTTCGCTACTTTATAGAAGAGTTTCTTGTTCTCTTTGTAATTATTATTAATACATTTTTTCCGAAATCCTCCTATTCTTGTTGCTTAGCATTCTGTATTCTTTGCTCTTTGTATTTTTTATAATTTTCTTGCATTTTATTAGAGGTATATTTTCCATTTTTGTTTCTTTAATTTGATTTCTTGTTTTATTTCTTGGCTCCACCACTTTGTTTGTTTTCTGTTCTGGCTCAATATATTTTTAAGAGTTTTCCATATGATTTCTACATTCCAGTTACTATATTATCCTTGTTTTATTATTTCCTTTTGTACTAGTTCATTGTACTTTTCCTTGACTGTTTCCTCCTTAAGCTTGTAAATTTTTGCTACTTCTTTTTTAGTTTTTGTATTACTTTCTGTCCTTGTTACTTTTATTCCATATATCTTCTTCATTTTTGGCTTCCAGGAGGAAGAGCTCGCTGCCTATTTCGTGTCCTCTTTTTGCTCGTATATCTTCTATTAAATTCGATTTTTCCTGAACTCCAAAAAATTTGCAGTATTTTTATTGACTCAAATTTGGTGTATGCAAACATAATCCACGATTGTAGTAAGCTCCATGTGTATAGATAGCCACAGGGTTGCCTGAAAAAATTGACTCATTATATGAGGCTTCTAGTGAGCAATACGGAGCCCCAAGAAAGTTCTGTATATAGGTAGTACATAAGCATAAATTTCAACGCGTTTGCTTCAAATTCCTGCTCTCCTGCAACCTTTTAAATATTATTCAATAATATCCTGAATTTTTTTAATTATCAATGGTACTTTCGACTTTTTCTGAGCTTAAAAAATGTAACAACAATTTTTATTGCCCTGAAATGGATGTATGCAAGCATAATTAATAATTGTACCAAACTCTAGGTTTATAGCTACAGGATTTCTTGAAAAAATCGCATATTATATGTGGTCAAATAAATAATCATGGAAGCCTCAATAGATACCCTAAAATACTTCTTCATTAAGACAATAAATACTCTTGAGTACGTACTCATCAATTCTAACAGATTTCCTTGCTATGCAATCCTTCAAATATCATTCAAAAATATCTTGAACTCCCTTGGATTTCCTGTTAAATTTTTCCTGAACCCCAAAAATATTTTAGCGATTTTTATCTGCCTGAAAAGGCCTGCTGTACTATTTTTTATCGGTCAAGTTGAAATTTTGGTTGATAAGATTAAGAGCATGAAATAGAAGCTTCTAGAAATACAGGAAATCATGAAAAAACAAGCAGAAATCTTTGTGTACATGCACACGAAATAATTATTCAAATATGTAACATTGATAATAAATTAGGGAGCTCTATGAATTAAAATCTCAAATAAGTCTGACTTTGGTCAAAATTGATTGAAAATAATTTCTTGTTAATCAAATTCATCGATCCAATTATAATCCTTCAAGAAAATACTCTTTAATCAAAGGTGACTATTTAAATGACAGTCTTAATCTGACTGCGCCTTGTACAACAGTTATATTTTATTTTCTTGGAAGTAGTTTTTGAATTCGTTCAGTAGAATAGTGTTAAATTGGTTTTGTAATGAATAAAGTTCAATTTAAACTTGTAATTATTCCCAGGATGAATTTGCAAAACTTTAACATCAGCGAGAAAATAGATACAGTGTGGACATAATCACAATTTTGTGCCAAAATATTGGAAAATCAGTTATTTCTTTTCAGACAGGACTCATCAAAATTAATTCTGAAGAATATTGGATAGAACCAATGCATCACGAAATAAAAAAGGTCCAGCCCGGTCACAAACATCTAATTTTTCGGCGTTCCGCAACAGATTCAAAAACAGCAACCAGAAAACGAAAAAGAAAGAAGAAAAAACATCATCTTAATAATTGCGGGACGCGGGAACCAAAGCGTTACACTGAAAGCGAGTATGTACTGAAATAATACTTCATTTTGCCCCCTAATTATTATTTTGGTGACAGATTGGAATGGGAGAAGAAGTTAGGTAAAATAAAAGTGCAGGGCAAACGAAAAAATAAAGGAAGAAACAATAAAAAGTATCTTCAGAGCACGAATCAAAAGAGGCACGGAAGGAAACCGAGATCTGTTAGCAAAGAAAGATATGTGGAGACGTTATTAGTCGCAGATAGCTCCATGATGGAGTTTCATGAAGATGGGGACGTGGAAATGTATATTTTGACTATTATGAATATGGTAATATTTATTTATAAAACACAAAATACAAACCGTTTTTGATAAACATCCAACTTTAGTGAATTAGATACTGTTTTTTGAGAATACGTTACATCATTTTGTGATCAATAACTAAACAGCATAATTTCTTATTGATTATATGCAAAATTAAATGCTTAATGCAATTCCGAAATCATCATTCCGATATTTGTATTGATTCCTGAGTTATTGCGTTTTCAGTATCCACAGCAGGAAATACTTGATTGCCTGCCAGCGGCGCGTCACTAAGTTCACAACAATAAAAAATATTTTGTTAGTTACTCCATTTTAAGTGTAATCTGATACTGTAATTTGATTTTTGTTATCTAATTTGGTTTATGATTTATAGCGCGTCAAACCTAACAGCAGGAATGACACTTTTTCAAAATTTCATAACCAATTTTTATCTCCACTAAACTTTAATTATTGAACCTTTTGCTACATACTAAAATGAAAATAACTGAATTTTAGGTGTCCAGTCTCTATTTAGACCCGTCAATAGGCAACCTCGTTCGCGTCTTCGTAGTTAAAATCATTCTATTAGAAGAAGAACGCGAATTTAACACTACAGTCAACGCAGATATTACCCTGAAAGATTTTTGCAAGTGGCAAACGGACCTCAACCCTAAAGAAGACTCCCATCCTAACCATCACGACGTAGCAATTTTAGTAACAAGACGAGATATTTGTGCTAGGAAAAACGTACCTTGTAGTACTTTAGGAGTGGCGCATGTAGCAGGAATGTGTAGGCCAGATAAAAGCTGCAGTGTCAATGAAGATAATGGGATAACTTTGGCACATACGATCACCCATGAAATGGGGCACAAGTAAGTCCAGATCACACCCCAAAAATACATTTTAATGTTATTTTAAATCCTGCTGTTGTTATGCCTGCAAAATTATTATTGCTTATTGATTCGGATGCATAATTTTACACCTTCCAATTATATTAAAATCATTTTCCAATTAAATAATTAGAGAAGCAGAAAACTCCAAAAAAAGTAATCGATGTTTTAACGTATTCCAAGTTAGTACTCCCTGCAGGATTCAGTGAAAACTTCAGTATATCCATGATAATCATAAAAAAAGTCATAAGACAGCTATAATAGTTTAAGTACTTTGATGTTAGTAAAGATCAGAACAACTTCAGAATAACATTTTAGCTTATCGTCAAAGTACGATACTAAAAACAGAGAGTTGTTGTAAAGTTTTAACTATAAGCATATAGTTCACTCGATAAACGACAAAGTGCGCTTAGAACAATGTTTACAGTATACTAAAACAATTCAAATTACGTCAAAGTGCGAAAAAAAATTTTTTAATTATGTTGACGGCAAAAAAAGATGAATGCTAATAAATGGAGTATATATTGATTAAAAGGGGACTTTGTGGAAAAAAGTAAGTTTGAAAGATTGCGTGGACTAATGATGATGCATCCTACAAACTATATAACATTAAATTTCTGCTGGAAATTACCCCTCTAACAACTTTGATATTAAATATAGCTTCTTTTAATTCTGATGAATTTTAATGAATTATCCACTGGTAATCATAAAAAAGTTGTTCAATCTTGTAAGAGTTGTTTTTTAATTCCTGCTAGTTTCGGAATGTACCACGATACCGAAAAAACCGGATGCCATCGTAAAGAAGGCGCCACAATGCACGTAATGACCCCAAGCTTCGAAGCAGATGCAATTGGAGTTAGCTGGTCCAGGTGCAGCAGGAGAGACATCACGAATTTTTTCGAGTAAGTCAATAAATACAATATTAATCATAAATTCTATACCCTCTAAAATGAATAAATAAATTGTTATTATTGTGCCCTTTATTCATTAGTTCAGTCAATAGGAAGAAATTAATTGATATAATTAAAAATTCCACCGTTTCTCTCAATATTTGAGAATAATAATTAGTTTATTCGCCGCTCATAGATGGCAGCACAGATTTTGATTGTTTTCTGTGAAAATGCATTAAACTTGATACTCCTAAACAGAAATCAACTTGCTTGACAGTGAGATATAAATATGAGTAATAGACCAATTTGTTGATCTCAGAGACAAATTTAAATCTAAAAACATATGCAGTAATAAAATTACCGGAGTAAGCGAAGATGTCAATGCATCGCCAGAATACAAATATTCTTTCAGCTTCAAATAAATGATTGACATGATTGCGTTGATTCAAAGTTATGTAATACTCATTTTGAATGGCAAACATTCAGTTCGAACTATAGGCTATGTGCAAGGGGGCATAGTTTGAACAAATATCTATGCGAGCGCTCATCGTGAGCACCATTAGAAGCTTTGAATTTCATTTCTCCGCATACGCCATTGAGCATTGTAGTTTAAAAGTGGAAATAATTGCAAAAGTGTTTCAGGCTGTTGTGTTAAAAATGATTCAAATAAAATATAGTTTAATAAATTTATGTTCGGAGTTATACCATCAAAAAACGAGTGAAGTGGATCAAAGCGGTAAATAGAGTATTATCTGTCTTTCATTATTATTCTATATAACAAAGATGTTTGTAATTCAATTGTGAAATTGGAAAATTCATCATCAATTTGAGATTCATGAACTTACCTTTATTTCTAATTTGTAAAGTGTTTTAGTGATGGAAGTTTGTCGGATGCACTTCGCAATAATTTTGTTGTTAATATTGTCAGCAACATATTCTTCATCATCTTTAATATGGCAAAAAACTAATTTCATGTTTTTCTTCAATGCTTCCTCGGTAGAAAGGAATACAGTGTTTGATATATTCAAACCCGGTCTGCGAGATCATCGGCGCCATATCTTGAGGTTATCCTGTCAATTTGAACGAATTAAGAAGTTTTCTCTGATAGGTACGTCGTAATTGAAGAAAAAAATATCCAAAATAAATCATTTCAACGTACCTTTTATGCTATGCAAGTTATAATATGCGCACACAGCTGAATTGAATAATATTGGTACATTTAAAAAATTATAGGTATGAAATAATGCTAAAATGGGAGTTCAATCGTTCTCCATTGCCCGCTAGAGGTGCTAGTAGACTTCATGCACATAGCCTATTTTTGACAAAACTTTGACAGGAAAAAGTTATAACTGTTTAAAATTAGTGTCACATCCTGTATGCTATTAAAATCATCGCAATTTTATTTCAGTCCCTATAACAGGCAGACATTAATGTCTCAAACAAAATAAGCAGTAAAATAGTCGATTGATTGATTTCTTCTGAATGATTGCAACTTGAATTATTATGGGATTCCTAACAATGGTCAGTTGGTTCAGAAAGATATAACTCGATCAAAAAAAATTGTTATTGTTAATTTATATATTGCATTTTGTAGGGTAGACATTTCTGCACTATTGTGCCAAGTTCTAATTTTTTTAATCAATTATTGTCAGAATAATTTCCAATAATAGGGAAGATGGACAACAATTTGAACATGTTTTCAGAAGTATCCAACTTTATTGACCTGTAGTTACAAAGAGAAGTGCCCAAATGATCCGAATTTTTAATATGTCATTTTTAAAACATTTCCTGACTGGTCAAATGAAAAAGTCTTGATATATACGAATTAATTGAATTTTAATGATTTTTCCATTAAAAAATGAGCAATAAAAGTGGAGGCAGACATAGGTACGAAATTTTCTTTTGATATCGATTTTATTTTCTCTATTGAATGGACTCAAAAAGTTTACCCAAGAAAGTAGGATTGTATCCTTGCTGCGTCAACTTCATTATCCTGTAGGATCCACAAGATCCTCAGGACATAAAGGATTAGGAATCCAGCCCTAGAGAATATCAAACTAACTTCAATTAACATACGGGAAGACATCCTGTCTTGACAACGATAGTTTGACAATCAAATTAAGATTGAATGTAAATTACATTTATTACCAGCCGTCAACTTGAGTACTTGAATATTTGTTTTTCTTGTTCAAATTTTTATTAATAATTTTTCTGCTTCTAATTAATTTTATTTTCGTTTTACTCTGTTTTACAGTAAAAGAACAGTTCGATGCTACAGTACATATTTAATTTTACATTTGCCAGTTTTTATAAAAAAAACAAACTCATGAAAATAAAAGTTTACATGAATAAAGTATAAAATATTATTTAAATATTAATCAAACAATTTGTATGCTTGCAAATTAATTTCTTATAGTAGTATTTTCTAATTACCTTTTTAGTGGTATAATAAGCTTCATTTTGAGCAAGTTTTGCTGTAATTCCACCAAAAATATTGTTTCTCATTTGATTTCTCCCTAATTCCACTCTGACTGCCACCCGAATTATTTGTAATAAATGACACAAATGTTGTAACTAAACGCAAGCAATAATTATCTATTTATTCAAATTCATAACGACTGGTGAAATTATTCAAATAAATACAAATTTGTCTCTGGAATATTAATATTCCCAATAATTAATATGTGTCACATTTTGTACTAATTTAGAACATTGTATCGAAATTAATTAACTTCAACAATATTGCTAAAATCAATAGTGATTAATTGTGATGATTAGAACAAATATAAATAGGGAATATGTCATCTGCAAAAGTTAATCATTCGTTTGGTGTGAATTAATTTCATTTATTCCTCACTTGCAGTTTTCTGTGATTTTTTAGCAGAAATTGTTTGCTATGCTGTATGAGGTTGGTATTCAATTTTTCTGAACACTACAACCCTACAACACATCTTGGAATTCAGGCTTTTAATATAGCGCATTGTCACCTGTATGATATAAATTTTTCAGAAAGAGTTCAAACTAATTAAATGATTAAACGGCATAATAATCCTAAAGAGTATAGCTAGCCCTTTGAATATAACAGATTATCAAAACTTTATTTCTGTCTCGAAAAATCGTGGTACCAATTGCTGCCTTCCTCTTATATGTTCACTCTTTGATTGCATGGGCTCCTAACTTACATCTCTTGAAAATTTGCTGGAAGCCAGGATGTGGTTATACAATAGGTACTCAATTTTTTCGGTCCTACATCTTTTACAACACGCTACGAAACTCAGACGTAACCACATAACACACCGCGTTGTAGTCAATGAGCCAAATACTCATCTTTGTATGATCCTCAATTTTTCAAAAACTGTTTGATTTAATTAAATTTTTAAGGAGGTATGATATTTTTAAATGATGGAGCCAATGTCTAGATATATTTGAATGTCAAAATTTTCATGTTACCCAAAAACTCGCGGTCCTTATTTTCGCCCTCACCCTTATACACTCAGACTTTCATTGCCTGAATTTATAAATTAGCTCCCGTGGGATTTTTATGAGAAATTTCAACAAGAATAAGTTATTGGGAATCAGGCTGAGGCTGTATTATAGAAGTCAATTTTTTTGAACCCTACACCTGGTACAACACGAGCCTAAATTTAGGCTTTAACACACCTCATTGTCGCCATTACGCCAAACACGCAACTTTGTAAAAGTAAACCTCAATTTTTCAAAAACGGTTTGACTTATTAAAACTTTTGAGAAGGTATAATAATTTTAGACGATGCAGCTCTCCTCTAAATGTATTTAAATGTTTGAATTCTCATGTTAGCCAAAAAATTCTTATTTTCGTCCTCATCTTTATACACTCGGCCTTTCATTGCATGAGATTTCAAATTGCCTCCCGTGAAACTTTTACGAAACGAGATTTTTCAGCAACAATAAGTTGCTGAGAATTAGGCTGAGGCTGTACAATACATGTTAAATTTTCTTAGGCCCTACACCTCGTACAACACGCTCCGAAATTCGGGTTTGCGCTATGTTTATTGCTCTTAAAGAATTGTTCATAGTCAAAATAAAAAGTCACTATTTAATAAATGAAAGTTATTATTTTTTGCAACTCAAAAACAAACATTATACAATTTATTTCTTGCTCACTATTGTTAAACCTCAATTACAAAGCCACCAATATTTATTTTCAACAACTTATTTATTTATCACGCCCTGAGTGTTCACTATATTTCACTATTCACTGTTTACTCAGTCAGGTTATTCGTCCTTATACAGAGTGATCAACAATGATTGTCTGTCATGCGACTAGCAAAAGTTCGCATTTTGATCAAAACTATCTTTATGGAATAATGTTGGTATTAATTTATTTATTTTGATAACTTCGTTACCGACATTTCAAGAACACAGTGGCGTATATCTTACATATTTTGTGACGGATTTATCCATAATCTGATTCAAAAAACAAGGAAGTGAATAGCTGTATTATTGAATGATTATTGAAAATTTATGATTATTCTACCAGATGTTTAGGTTGAAATAGTGTTTTCAGAGGAACTGTTATCTGTCACTTGAAGCTCACTATCTCAAGCAGGCGGCAAAGAAAAGATCAGAACAAGACGGCACGGACAATCATTTTTGATCACTCTGTATAAACGGAAACCAAATATCCAGAAATTTCTACATTAATCTCGAATGTGGCTTGAAACGACGTAAAAAGATAACAGGCTCCGCCCAGACAACAGGGACGGATTCAGGCCTATTTTATTTTTACGAATTATGATACTTTCGCACGTTACACTTGTAACACATCGCGTTGTTGTCAATAAGCCAAATACGGACTTTTATATAAGCTTAAATTTTCCAAAAACGGTTTGACGTAGCAGATATCTCGAAAATGCATATTTTTTTTGTTATTCCGAATAATCGCGGTCCCGATTTCCGCCTGCACCTTATACACTCGGTTTTTATTGCATGAATTTTTAATTTATCGCCCTTGAAATATATACGAGATTTTCCAGGAAAAATAAGTAGCTGCGGCTTAGTTTGAGATTATACAATAAATGTTTAGTTATTTTGTAGACTACACCTTGTTCAACACGTTTCAAAATTTTTCAAGAACAATTTGTTGCAATAAAATTTTTGAGAGAGCATAATACTTCTAGATGATGTAGTTACCCTCCGAATATAACTTTTTGTCAGAATTCTCATGTCATTTCGATAAATCCAGGTTCTTATTTTTACCCTCACCTTATACACTAGATCTTTCATTGCATGAATTCCTTCTTTAATCTCTGTGAAACTTTTATGAATTTTTTCAGCAATATCTAATTCTTGGGAGAAGGATTAAGGTTGCACAATAGATTTCCAATTTTTTTGAGCCCTTCATCTCGTACAATATGTCCCGAAACTTAGGTCGGTAGTATTACCGACCTAATGTCCCCAATGAGCCAATTACGAACTTTTGTATAAAACTCAACGGTTTGACGCAGCAAACGTTTCGAAAAAGCGTAATAATCCCTAATTATGTAGCTACCTTTGAATATATCTAAATGCCAGAATTTCTATGCTGTCCTGGATAATTGTGGCCCTAATTGCCGCCTACACCTTATACTGTCGGTTTTTCATTGCACGAATTTTTTACTCATCGTTCTTGGGATATACATTAGATTCTTCAGAAAAAATGAGTGGCTGGGATTCAGTTTGAGATTGTACAATGAATGTTCAGTTATTTTGTAGCTTACACCTTGTATAATACGCTCCGAAACTCAGGCTTGTAACATACCACATTGCCGTCAATCAGCCAAATACGGATCGTTGTGTAAACCTGAATTTTTTAAAAACACTTTGTCGCAGTGAAATTTTTGAGAAATCATAATAATTCTAAATAATGTAGCTGCCTCCGGATCTAATTTTTTGTCAAAATTCTCATGTCATTTCGAAAAATCCTCAATTTTCCAAAAACGATTTTACGTAGCAGACGACTCAAAAAAGCATAATAATTTCTAATTATATAGCTATCTTTCGAAATATCTGAATGCCAGAATAAGTGGCCGGGACTCAGTTTGAGATTATACAATAGAAGTTTGACTATTTTATAGCTTACACCTTGTTTAACACTCTCCGAATTTCAGGCTTGTAACATACCACATTGCCGTCAATCAGCCAAATACGGATCGTTGTGTAAACCTGAATTTTTCAAGAACAGTTTGTCGCAGAAAAATTTTTAAGAGAGCATAATAATTCTAGATAACTTATTGTCAGAGTTCTTATGTTATTTCGAAAAATTGCGGTCCTCATTTTCACCTTCACCTTATACATCAAGATCTTTTATTGCATGAATCCTCAACTTAACTTCCGTGAAACTTTTATGACATTTTTCAGCAATATTAAGTTGCAAGAAGTCAGATTGAGGTTCCACAATAGACGTTTAATTTGTGTTGAGCCCTACACCTCGTACAACACATTCCGAAAATCAGATCGGTAACACACAGCTAAATACGGAACTTTATATGGACCTCAATTTTCCAAAAACGCTTTGACTTAGTATACATCTCGAAAAAGCATATTAATTCCTAATTATGTAGCTACCTTTGGATATAACTAAATGCCAGAAATTTATTACTGTTCCGAATAATCGCGGTCCTAATTTCTGCCTTCACCTTATACGCTTAGCTTTTCATTGTATGTATTTCTAACTCAACGCCCTTGGAATTTTTATAAAAATTTTCAACAAAAATAAGTAAGTGGGATTCAATTTTAGATTATATATTAGATGTTCAATTATTTTGAAGCCGCCATCTTGTAAAGCACGCTCCGAAATTCAGGCTTGTACCACAACGCGTTGACGCCAATAAACCAGATAATTTTTTTAAAATTTTAATCTCTAATTAAAGTGGTTGTTATCTTCAATGATCTCCTATCTATGTTCAAGTATTGTATTCAATTAAACAAACTATTGAGTTTTCAATAATTTTGAATTAATTTATTTAGCATCCCTACCCTTTTAAACAAGATAATTTGAAACCACATGGTATTCAATATGTTTCATGTGTGTGATGTTACTCAATTGATGTTTATCCAAAAGCAACTCAATCAATTTGGTTCTATTTTTGTATATTTACTACTGAAATATTATCAGGAAAAAATCTTGCGATTAATACACCTTATTCCGTCGTCTGACTTCTTATCTTTCTCCTTAGCCTAGGCTTAGGTGAATGCCTGGACGACAAGCCCTCAGAAGTCGAGTACAGTTACCCGGACCTTCCAGCAGGAGCTATGTACAATGCAAACCACCAGTGTAGACTGCAATTCGGCGCAGACGCCGAGGTCTGTTCTCCGTTGCAGGAAATCTGTTCTAGGTTGTGGTGTGACGTAGATGGGACATGTACAACATTATTACGTCCTGCTGCGCCCGGCACTCATTGCGGAAAACACATGGTAAGACATATTTTCCTGCGGCATCAAAATGATTCATTATTAGCCACCAAATCCTTATATCCAAAGAAAAACTGCTAGAACAGTTTATCTTCTATAATTTATGCTTGAATAAATTTTATTTTGTGAGTAAATCTCTCCAAAAAATTGTTTTTCTAGTGGTGTCAAAATCAGGAATGTGTTTCTATTACGGACCCTCCTTCTGCGATTGATGGAGGATGGGGGGACTGGTCTGAATGGTCCGAATGTTCTCGAACATGTGGAGCAGGAGTTTCCATCATGCAGAGAGAATGTGAACATCCCCGACCAGCTGCTGGAGGGAAATTTTGTGTTGGAGAACGCAGACGTTACCGGATTTGTAACACGCAATCGTGCCCGGAAGAACAGCCCAGCTTCCGGGCGCAGCAGTGCGCGGAATACAACGATAAGATTTACAATGGAAAGAAATATCAATGGTTGCCTTATTTCGAACAAGGTGCGATTTTTATCAGATTACTCAACCACATTTTTCATACACCAATAAATTCATTATTTATCCAATGCAAAAATTTATCGATATTTCTATGGATGTTTACAGGGGAACCTTGCGAATTGTACTGCACAGATTTGAATGAAACAGTTATAGTACCTTGGGGTGAACATGCAGCAGATGGAACCCCTTGCAACGTAGGAGAAAGAGATGTTTGTATATCCGGCATTTGTAAGGTAAGTTTGATAAAAAAATTATTCTGATTTTAATTGGACAATCTTTTGACTTCTGGAACGCTTGAGCCATGAGTTCCAATCCTCTTATGTATCTTTTATTTAATCCTGGGAGCCTTTGTCCTGCTGAGATGAATTGAAAATCAAATTTATCTCTGATTCTCTGTTCAATCAAAATCATTTCAATTTTATTAATCAGTCAGACAAATTATTGCCACTTTTTTGTCAATCAACTCCAATTATGAGATTTTGTGATTAAATCCTTTGATTTGTGCTCTAATATGTCACTGTAGTAAACCAGGATGAAAAGATTTGAAGGATAAAATTTCAAATCCATTTGATGAATTAAAATCTGTTCTGTAGTAATTTTTTGTTATAATCTTCTAAACTAAGGATCATAAATAATTAAACAAAAGATGATAGGAAGTTTATACAATGTAGTTTAATATAAAATTAATTTCAACCCTTCATACTTCAACCATGATGTTATGAGGGGGTAAATGATGCAATGAGGATTTGTTAGACTTTGAAAACTTATATTTGTTGAAATATTGATCTTAGAGTAAGAAATCAATTTTAGTTGAAAACTTATATACATCAGAATAAGCCCTACATCATTCAATCCTTAAATATATAAGCTTAAAAACAAAAACTAGGCAAATTTCTATAAGACTCTGTTTTAATCTGAAATAATAATCGTAGAATAATTAACAAAACACGTATAGAAAGCTAATGTAGTACCATTTATCATAAAATCAGTTTCAAACTTTTATTTTCCAATCCTGGTGGTATGAGGAGTTAAATTATGCAATGAAAATCTACTCGAATTTAAAAACTCTATCTTCTGAAGTAATTTGTAGAATAATGAACCATACGCTAATAATAATTAGTTTCAACTCTTTATTCTTCAACCCTAATGGTGCAAGGAGGTTAATGATGCAACCAAAATCTATCACTCTTTCAAAACTGTTTCTTCTAAGATTATTATCGTATGTAGCAACGCTGATAGAGAACTTGTATGGTGCCATTTATCATAAAAATAATTTCAACCCTTCATCTTGTAACCCTGTTGGTATGACGGCTTGAATAGTGCAACGAGAATCTTTCAGATTTTCTGAAATAATAATCGTAGAATAATAAATCCAATTTATAGTTGATCGTATCCAGTAAAATTCATACTGTATTGAAATCGTCGGATTGTGGATAACAAAGAGGATAAATAATTAAGTCATCTCCTTTATTGCAAACGTTTCAGTATATATTATACCTTCATCAGTGCCTGAGGGCAGAAAAACACAAAAAATATACCTGAGAGGTATTTATTTAACAATATTGTTATTTATTGATTGATATTAATGTTTGTTAAGCCTGTGATACAATTGTATGTATATTTTTTGTGTTTTTCTGCCTTCAGGCACTGATGAAAGTATAATATATACTGAAACGTTTGCAGTAAATGAGATGACTTAATTATTTGTCCTCTTTGTTATTCACAATCCAACGATTTTTATACAAAATAAATTCAATGTTTGTAGAAAGTTTATTTTGTACCATTTATTATGAACTTTCCATATTCCACTCCTTCAGGTATAATTGATTGAAAAATACTACAAAAATCTGTCATGTCATGTTTTCCAACCATTTACCTAATATAATAATAATAATAATAGAATGATGAACCATGCGCTGATTGAAAGCTCATTCTGTATTAATTATCATAAAACTAATTTCAGCCCTATATTATCCAACCCTGAACCACTGAAATCGGGCAAAGCTTCATTCAATTATATTCGAATCTCCTAAAATGATTTTCGTATAACAACGAATCCAATGCTGGTAGAAAAATTATTTAGTGCCATTCTTTATCCAACCAGTTACAACCCTTCTTAACGCTGTTGAAATTGGGGGCTAATTGATGTAAAGAAAATATCTTCTGAAATAATTATCGCAGAGTGATGAACCAAACGCTAGTAGAAAGTTTATGTTGTGCTATTTATTGTGAAAGAAATTTCAGCCCCTTATTTTCTAACACTGGACTGGCAGTATAAATATTCTAACAATGCAACGAAAATCAGTTACGCTTTCAAAGCTCATATATCCTGAAATAATAATCATAGACTAATAAACCTAATGCTGATAAATAGCTTAAGGAATAATATTGATTGCAACCTTTCATCTCTCAACCCTAGTAGTGAAAAAGGACAAATGATGAGACGAGAATATGTCAAACTTTGAAAATATTTTTCTTTTGAAACAATAATCGTAAAATAATGAGCTGATAAAATGCTAATGCTGTGCCATTATTACGAAATCAGATTCCACTCTTTTTACTTACTTGTACTTAGTACAAGGAAGTATTGTGAAACCGACAAAATTCACTTATCGAGATTTTGATGGAAATATCCGTTTTGAACATCCCTGAATCTATTTTGACTATTTTCGGCTTGATGTCGGTACGTATGTGCGTTCGTTTGTTCGTGCGTTCGTTCGTTCGTTCGTAACTCGCAAATCTCAATACTGGTTGAACGTATAATGTTGAAATTTTGTATTTAAGACTGGTATAGGGTCTATTTATGCACCTCGCATTATGATTTCAATCGTCTGTACCGGAAGTGCACTTTACTTGAAACTTTTTTCGAATTTTTCTAATAAATCCAGAATGATCAACCGTAGAATGTTGAAATTCAGTATTTGAACTTGATGTTTTATCAGAATGGTTACCTGCTATTTTTGTATGAATCGGCCAAGCCAGAATTGCACTTTACTTGAAATTTTTCTCAATTTTTTGCATAAATCTAGAATGATCAGCCATAGCATATTGAAATTTAGTTTTTGAACTTGTTGTAGCATCAAAATAGTTATCTACTATTTTTGTATCAATCAGCTGTGCCGGAAGTGCAGTTTATATGTATAACAGACATTCAGAATTTGCCGTATAAAACAATCAGTTTAATTGAAATGATAAGGTAGGCAATGATAATCTGTTGTCAATTTTTTGATTTTGTTTGACATTTTACATGTTAAAATATTATTAAAATCATATTAATTATAATCTAGAGTGAGAGAAAACGTTATTGAATAAATTTGTGTATATATCAAATGATGTACAAGTAAGTCACGTGATGTTCACGTCAGATTTTTTCTTCAAATTCTGACGGTATTTGGTAGTTGCATCATGTAAAAATCATCTTTAGATATTCTCTAAGACAGTGATTCCCAAAGTTGGTGATATCACCCCTTGGGGGCGCTGAAACGATCCGGGGAAGCGATAGTTGCCTCGGGTGTATTTGGGGGCCTTGAATGAGAATAAAGAGCAGCGAAAGCATTAATAGGAACAGAGGATTAATTCAGATTTCATTCGCAATGTCTATCGTAATTCTTATTTTCATATCTATACAAATAAATAAAATTGAAGTGTCCCTCTGTGATTTCAAAATGAATGTAAAAATCTGACATAAGCATCACGTGATTTACTTGTACATCATTGGATATATTTTTTGCATATAATACGATAATTAAACACAAAATTCCATCATTCCACTGCTAGTCGTTTTGGATTTATCCAGAGAATTTTAAAAATCTGTCAAGTTAAGTGCGCTTTTAGCCTAGTCGATTGCTATGGAAACAGTAGGTCATCATTTTTATGCTACAGCATTCTTAAATACCGATTTCCAAAATTCTACCCCTAGAAGTGCTGAACTTACGCGCAAAATTGGAGAAAAAATTCAACTGAAGTGCACTTTTGGTTCGACCGATTGTTATGATAATAGTAGGCAATCATTCAGATGCTACAGCAGACTGAAATACTGAATATCCATACTTTACTGCCAATCGTTTCGAATTTATACGAAAAATTCCGAAAGACTGCTACGTAAGGTGCACTTCCGGCTCAGTCGATCTCAATGAAAATAGACTGAGTATCTAGACGGTACTATCGTCTTAAATACTGAATTCTAACATTTCTGTCTTTTGAAAGTTTGTCTCGAATAGACTCTGAAACGGCTCAACAGTTTTTAATAAAACAGGAATTTCAAATTAAACTCAAATTTTATTTCGATATATTGTACGGTTCAGAAGATATGAATATAAATGTATGTAATGAATATAATAGTTATTTACATAATTAGTTATGAAAAGTGCCATATTGTTTGACGAAACGTAATATTTGCAAAAACGAGCGAAGCGAGTTTTGCAAATTACGTGATTTTTTTAAATGTGCTCAAGCAGTAATATCCTGAGTGATATAGTACCTTTTGATATTAAGGACTCTACCAATGCTGCATACTGTGAATAATAAATCTTTCTTTCAACTGTACGCAGACAACTATAATTGATTAGCTCTGAAACATGGCCAGTTACGTAAAGTCATTACGTAACTACTTTATGCTACTTTACGCAACTGTTGCATTGCAGTTATGAAAAATGGGACGTTGCATAACGTCAGAAATTGATGTAAAGTTTGACTTTTCGAAACGGAATTAGATGAATATTTGTAAAGCTATTACTGCCATCTAGTGGTTATCATATGCAGCATTTCGCACCAAAGCGGGCTTGAGTAAAAAACTCTCAAAGACTGCCAAATAAAACAATAAGAAATATCGATAGCATAGGGTTGAGTCCACGGCTTGTTTGGGTGCTGCAGTCAATTATAAAATTTTGTTTTCATTGATTTCAAAAAGTACCTGTAACTGTTAGAATGTAATAAAAATTTCACAAAACAACAACAAAAATCGATAGTACAATGTGGAACCCACGGTTTGTCCAGATACTGCAGTCAATTATTTAATTATTTTTTTCATTGATTTCAAAAAGTATTTGTTCATGCGAGCGAAGCTGCGGATGACTGCTAGTTAATAATAATATTAATTTTCTGTGATTTTACTATTTCAAACTAAAAGTATCTTATTTACCACATTTTTTTTACTATATCCTAGGACTTTCGGTAGAAATTTAGATACATAACTCTTTCCGTTTGCTCTTGTTCACGAAATAAACATTTTCAGGATTCGTTTGATATTTTTTTCTGAAAAGGGGACGGTAAATAAGTGTGCAGGCTACTACTCCAAAAGAATAATCATAAAATAATCAATTAATCGCTGATAGAAAGTTTATGCTGTACCATTTATTAAAACACAAGTTTCAATTATTGATCAGAGGGTTGAATAATGCAACGAGAATCTGTCAAACTTTGAAAGCGTATATTTCCTAAAATAATAATCGTAGAATAGTGAATCAAACGTTAACAGGAAGCTAATGTTGTACCATTTATTATAAAAGTAGTTTCAAACCTTGACATGTCAATCCTGCCGGTATAAGTGGTTGAATATTACAACGAAAATCTGTCACGCTTTCAAAACGCATATCTCCCGAAATAATAGCCGTGGAATAATGAAGCAACGCTAAATTCAAGCTTACATAGCTCAATTTATTATAAAATTAGTTTCAACCCTTTAACTTTCAATTCTGGTTGTATGAAGGGTTGAATAATGCAACTAAAATCTGTCACACTGCGGAAAACTATAATTCCTAGAATGAAAATTGTAGAATAATAATCCAAATAATAATAATAGAAAGGTTATATCATGCCATTACTCTTAAAACTAATTTCAACCCTTTATGTCGCAGCCTAGGCAGTTTAGGGGGCTAAATGTTGCAACAAAAATCTGCCAGACTTTAAATGTTGATATCTTCCTAATAATAATCGCAGAAGGATGAATCAAACACTGATAAAAATTGCCAATTTTAACCCTTCATCGTACAGCCCCTTCGTAATAATTATATTTTGAATTTTCTTGTTCGAATCGTTACCATTTATTTTTAATCACTTCTGACGATGACTATATCTTCCTCAGAGGGTAGGCTGTGACTGGGTGGTAGATTCAGACGCCAAAGAAGACGTATGTGGGGTTTGCCAAGGGGATGGTAGCAGTTGTGATATAATACAAGACATCTACACCAAACAAAGTCATGGGCCTGGTTATAAAGAAGTTACTGTCATTCCTGCTGGTTCCAGGAATATTCGCATTGAAGAAATCAGCTACTCCGAGAATTATTTAGGGGTAGGAAGCGCCACAAGCAAGAAATATTATCTCAACGGAAACCGGTGAGTGAAAAATGGTAATATTTTTTGAACAAATCGTATATTTATTGAATATTTATGAAATGCAAATTTAAGTAAAGGTAATGGAGTAAAACAATTCATTAGATATTAACAGGCGTGGCTTGAATTTATCCTTGATTTCCATTGGTTGGTATAATTATTTTGCATGAGCATTTGTTTAGATAATTTCTGCATAAACAAAGAATTTTTTGCACTTTTCATGAAGCAGTCAATTAAAATGTCTACCAGGAATTTGAATAAACAAATCGGAAAATTTCAGAGCGATTCAGTTGCATTCTAAAGAATAGAATTGAAATTTACATATTTGCGAGCAGTTTTTTGGCAAATATTACAGAAATGTATTAAAAATACATATATTGAGGGAATTTTATCTTAATGGAAGCATATTTCAAGATTTTTTAGTTCTTGAATCTACATATTTTTTATTCCTTGAATTTAAATTTGTTTGGCTCTGTACACCAAATAACTAGCGATACATTAATAATATTTTTCTGATATATTCAAGTAAGATTCTTACGTACATATATAAAAACTTCACTCCAATATTCTTGAAAACAAAGATTTTATGGAAAGTTTTAAAAAAACGTAATCCCATTGATTTCTGCTAATAATTCTTGTGCCTGCTGTAAAATTTAATAAATTAGTCTAAACTGAAAAACAATAATAATACAAGTGTACCATTTGGGTCAGTTACCAACCCAATTTTCCCTAAAATTCAAATAAAATTTTAGTATTCCAAATATGCGTAAAAATTTCAGACAAATCACACTTGGAGGAGAATACGAGGTAGCAGGAGCTCCTGCGCTATACGAACGAGAAAACGAACTTGAAAAACTGAAAATCCCTGGTCCAATCAAAGAAGATATATTAATTTATGTAAGTTCTAATAAGACGAAATAAATTATTTTCACAACTAATATCTAATTGTTATCATTATTAACCAATGACCATTTAACAATAATATTTGTGCATCATTTTGGTATAAAAATGGCGTATTATAGCACTCTAATCAATGAGCTTGATTTTTGAACAATTTTTTGAAGGCGATAAATATAGAACTAATTTCAAGAATTCTTTTGTTTGTATACTCGTCTTCTTTAACATTTTCTTGTGCCGGAATGAATTTTATTGTAAAATATCCATTTTATAAGTCAGCAAGCACTTAAAATGAAATCTATTATATCAGAAAGATTTATAGGAAATAAATATCGCCATTCGTATTCCCAACTATCTCTAAATTGTTTATATCAACATAAAGAAACGTTACTTTTCATTCCTAATAATTTATGATCAATAAATACTCAATAAATTATCAGGAAAGTAGCGTAAATCATTGGACCTGAATACATCCAATAATCCTTGGAAATTAACTGATATTAAATCAATAATCCCGTGTTCAATACGCTAGAATGAATATTAAACTGCGAATAAATATTCCATCATTCACTATTTCAAAATCTCCTTTCATATTTTCGACATTTCGATCTTCTTTCTCTGAAAAAAAAATCATTCTATCTCTCCCCAGATTATCTTCCGCGGTAAGTCCCCTAATCCAGGTATCCTCTATCAATACACTATCACCAAACGTCGCCAACCAGTCCCAATCTCCTACCAATGGTCTCTAACCGAATGGTCGCCATGTTCAGCGACCTGCGGGGGTGGAATCCAACACCGAAGACCTCTATGCTTTGATTCAGCAGGAATTGTTGTGGATAGCTCCTTTTGCGAGCTGGAAGAACAGCCAGAACAAAGAATCCGGAAGTGCCACCCGGAGGTCTGTCCCACTAAATGGTGGTACGGACCCTGGCAGAGTTGCAGCGCGAGCTGCTACACCAACAAGGTACAAAAAGAAGTTTTTTTGAGAGAATTGAAATAATTTTGTTCCACTCAATATATTTATTTGATTAGTACAGCTTGTAAACTACCCTCTAATATATTATTTTTATAATATTTAGTGGTACAAATCCTGACTTTAGCACCCTTATTATTGCTACAATTATATAATTTTTATTAACATTCACTGAATTAAATACTTAAGTAATTTAAACTGTCAACAAGTTTCGAATATAGACAACAATTCATTGCTACCAACCCTAATATCCAATTGAAACCTCCCCTCCTTCCAAATTGACTAAGATAACCGTAATTCAATAAAAAATTCGTTACAGAAAACAGTTTCAGCACTTGACAGTCTGCGTAGCTGCTAAATTACACGCCGGCTATCCAATTTTTCAATTCTTATCCCAATAAGCTGCCTAAGCAACCCAAAATTTTATTAAAATATTATTTAGTTTGTCTTATAGTCTATTTTTTTGAAAATATCACGCTTAAACTACGTATAAAACATCCAACTTTACCCTTAACTTTATTTTTTTACAAATATTTAACCCTGAAATAAATACGTAACTTTATCATAATTGGAAGTGAAATTCACTAATATTCTATGACTAAATTATGAAATTACAAATTAATAATTAATTAGCAGATTATCAACCCTTATTAATATCACTGCGCAATCAATATCTTATTCACAACCCTCGCGTTCCAACATAATTCCAAATTATATCCAAATTATAACATAATTACCAAATTTACTACCCTTCTTTTTAATATCACTGCTCCATCTACTTTTGAGGGTCTGATCTTCTAACTGTTCACCCTTACAGGGCACAAAACCAGTCCGTCGCAGGACTGTAATGTGCGTAGATAGCCGAGAGATGGCGCTGCCATACAAATCCTGCGACAAGGATTCAAAACCTGCTGAAAGTGAACCCTGTCACAATTTACCAAGGTGCCCCGAACATAGATGACAGCAGGAAGGGGATGTAAAACAGAAGTGGTTCGAAAATCGGATAAAATGGAACAACGAATATAAATAGTATTTTTTCCTGCAGGATTAGCCCCTAAGCCACAATATAACTTATATATTTTTTTTAAATAAATTTAATAGTATTTATGGCACATTCCATAAAAAATAACTGTTTCAGGGGCTTAATTATTGCAATATTTATTATAATACCTAATAATACTTAGCAGGAGATATTTTAATAGCTCTCTATACACAAATAAAACATAACACAATCTTAAATATTATATTTTAACCCTTAAGACTGAACTGATAATATTTTAAAATAACTCTAGTCTTCTTAAGTTTAAATATCATTAAGGGTGCAGCAATTTATTATAGATATTGTTGCAAAATCCGTATCTACTTTAGTTATTACTAACTTATTAGAGTTGTATAAATATTATAATTATATAAACTGTATATCTATTTTTGAAGCTGACATTCATTTCAACCCCCAAAAAACAAAACAAAATATGAATTTACCATTTTTTATCCGCAAAAATTTCTGCTAATAAATTTCTATAATCCCTTGTACCTAAAGTATGCCTTACCCAAGAAAAATATAAGCCCTTTGAGGATCCGGATATCCTGGGACTCTCCTTCCTTCAGGATAAACGATACAATCCCCAAGGAGTGAAACCCTGCATGGAAAAGTACGGAAAATAAGCAGGACTGTAGGATAACCCAAATCAGTTTTTGCAGAGAATGTATTTTTCGTGTGTTTTAGAGATTTTTTTCGCAATATATTTAAGGTGCCAAATGTTTGTACATGAACATAAAAAAGTTTTCAGCAGGAATAGCATCTGTTGTACCTATTAGGATATACCGTCATATTATTGAAACAAAATCTAATTGATTATATATTTATGCAACACTCAAAACTTTTCGGACTGTGGGTTATTCTCATAGTTTTTTGGACGTATAATACGTCTATTCTCTATACGTCTATATCTCCTGAACTAACTATCGTAGAAGAATAAACGAAATGCTTATACCCAGTCATTTATTATAAGATCAGTTTCAACCCTCTATATTTCACCCTAATTACGGTAACCCCAAATCAAGAATTAGACAAAATTGTAAGAATTAAACTGTTAATAATTTAATTCAACAGAATTCAATAAATTGTATGTCAAGGCACTCCTTAAAAACATTCCCGACTTTCGGACCATTTCTGCTAACTTTTTGGACGTAGAACTACGTTTTTTCCTGATATACGGGGTAAAATGATGACTACGATTCAAAAAATCATATCTCGTAAAATAATATATCGAATGCTAACTGTAGCTTATGTAGACCAAATTATTATAAAATAATTTTTCAATCCTTACATACCGTAGCATAGAAAAGTAAAATTGATCTTCTGAATGATTCATCTCCTTGAAAAATCACAAAAAACTGAACGAAACGCTGTAGTATCAATTATTTTAAAACCAACTTCAATCTTCGATTTTTCAACCCTTTTATTGGTATAAATATCGTGCAACGAAAATCTGTGACAATTTAAAAGCTCATATGTGCTAAAATAATATTGATAGAATAATAGACCAAATGCTCATGAAAGCACGATTCAACCCTTGATTCTTCAACCTAATTGGTTCTAGGGGTTAAATTGTGCAACAAAAATATTTTACAATATAAGTCAACGCTTATAAAAAAAATTATTTAATACTATCTATCATAAAATCAGTTTCAATTTCTGATTTCACAACCCTAATATTATAGGGGTTTTAATGAAGCAATGGAAAACTGTCACCATTTGAGAGCTTATATTTCCTGAGATAGTGATTGTTCAATAAATAATCAAACGTTTATAGGAAGATCATATGATACCATTTAATTTAATATAAAACCAATTTCAACCCTTTATCTTCCAACCCTGAAAATAAAGGGAATCAAATGATGTAACAAAAATCCGTCACATTTTCGTATAATAATGAATCAAACGAACATAAAAAGCTCATGTAGTGCCATTTGTTATAAAATCAGTACCAACCTTTCATCTTTCAACCCTGGTGGTATAGAGGGTCAAATGGCCCAACAATAATTAGTCTCATCTCAGAAGATTATAATGCCTTAAAAAATAATCAGAATAATTTACTAAACGCTGAAAGAAAAATCAATAAAATATTTAAAGGCTAGTTACAGAATAGTTAATTATCCATTTATTTTTCAATTGAAATTCATTTGTGCCATACTAAATCAATCAACTAAACATATTTGACAGATCACGCTTTTCGTAATTGGAATATGAAGTTTGATGATTAAGGGGTATATTTAGGGTACTCAGAATTTTGTTCTGAAACTCTGCCCCAATTTGACAATTGGGCGTAAATTAATAATTCCTCTGATACGATATTTCGTTTCTAGTATACCAAATTTATCAAATATATACTTTTTATATCAACTTCGTTGGAAAAAGGGGACTTTCCTCCAACATGTGTTTAAGGAAAAAATGTATATTAAACGCAAAATCTTGTCAAAAAATATTTTCAATATAAAGCGAAAAAAATCCTAACTTCTTGGAAACAATGGTTTTGCTGTTTTTAGTACTAGGATCACACGTTTAAAAAGAGTCCCTTTAGGATAAGAATTTTTTTATGCGAAAACTGATGAAAATATCAAAATACTGTCTCGTATATAAACATAGGTACAAGAAGCTCGATACACGAGATTTTTTTGGAAATTATCATTGGAAGATTATAGGGGTAAATAAATAAAATATTTAATTACTCTGTGAAGTACACTACACTACAGTCATTTGCTATACTGAATGTCATGTAATTTGATGAAATATATTTTTCTCAATCTAAATTTGTTGTTATAAAGGGTTATTTAGAGATAGCTATGATTTTTTTCAATAATTTGCCCCTGCGGTAGTGGCAACCAGTCTGACGGTTTGAAAATAATCGATTTTTCCAATATAGATGATTATTTTATTATTTTTAAAAAAATACATCATAAAATGCACAAAAATTAATCATTTCTTGTTATGAAACATTCCTGAAGATAGACCCTTGCTCTTAAAATAATTACCAATTCTTGAAACATATGAATGAATCGGCCTAAATGAGAATCACACGCCCAAAACTCTCGTTAAACATTTTTGTATGGTAGAGAACTAGATATTGTAGAACGGTTGTAACCAATTTTATCAGCATGTAGTTTTTAAGGTTATAAATTTTAAATTTTCAGGATCGCTTTGTAATTTTCTGTATATTTCTAATAGTACACAAGAACAATTCATGTTTTGATAAAATTTTATTTGAATATGGCAAATATAGAATTTAGAACCCAAAATTAAATATTAACCTGGCAGTTAGAGAAACATTGAAGGTAAATTATAGAATAATAAAATTTACTCTGTATAACTATACTATATATTATTCTGAAGTTGGTCCACGGTTCCCACATTGTTTTTCTTCACATTCTCTGGATAAAATTCGAATTACAACTGAAATAATTTACAAAAACAACACTTTATAGAGTTTGCTTGTGAGTATCCTTAGTCTTAACAATCATTAATCTTTCATTTACACATTTCCAGTTTTTCAAAGTTTGTTCTATGCTTTTGTGTAATATGCAACCTACGCCACCTTTTGCTCTATCTTCTATTCCTATTCCACTATATATTAAGATATGTTTGTCATTTAATTTTTTTTATACCCTGTCCTTTCATTTTTGTTTTCGTTATAGCCTATAAGTCTAAGTTAGCTCTTTCAAACTCTTCTACTAATTCTATTTCCTTACCATTTATACTTTTAATGTTCCATATACTTATTTGTTTTAACCTTTTCGTATGCATGTTTGTTTCCACATTGACTGATTGGGTTATGTTGTACATCAAGAGTTTTTTGGGTTTCCCTTATTTGTTACATCTTTTGGGTCTACTTTGTTTTCGGTGGGTACTACACCATTTTCCTGTTTATCCCACTTGTATGGTATTCCATTGATTATTATTTTTTTATATCCAATATTCGTTCTTTTTCCATTTGTCCTCGCTTCTCTTGCTATGTTCCTTATCTCTCTCTGAATTCTTCTCTCTGCCCAGGTAAGATCGTTATCGATGAATATGTTTGTATTCTCAAGTTCATTTTTGGTTTTCATAAGTACTTTTTCCAAAAATCAGATTAGATTTTGAAAATGGATAGTGTTTTTGATACTGCCCTTCAGATAAAAGGTCCTAATCCCATTCTGTGTGCGGTCAGTAATCTTATTTGTTAGGCCCACTCTGTTCTACAATATCTAGTCCGCTACTTTATTCATTTGGGACTCAAAATGGTTATTTTTTGAAGTTTTTTTTTTATCAGTTTTAGCGATAAATATTAAATCTGATAAGATAGTTTTTCCAATTGTTTTATGAAACAAAAATCTATCTTGATTTATGCGCTTATATCCCCTTGGATTCAATTCTAATTCGTAGAAACAGCTTTTAGACGTTATTTTAGAGACTTCTGACAGATGTGCTACCTAGCAGATAGTTGAAGAAGTGAATCAATGTCGTCATTTTTGAAGACAATCTTCTAGAAGTAAGAGACAGGGTCAAGCCAGTTTTTTTAGCTTGATGTTAATTTTTAACATTTATTCATCATCAAATAATAACTGTAGATGAAAATTCAACTACTATGATTGAGAAAAACGAATAATCATTAATTGAATTTATTTAAACATCGTCACTAATTGCTACCAACCTAAATTGGTAGATCATATTGTTTGCACCAACATATAGTATTCAAGTCTCTATAAGTGTAACTATGTCATGACGTCATTGACATAAACCAGTCCCATAGCTGTTTCTACGAATTAGAAAGACTTCTGACATAATAATCATAAATTAACGAACCAAACATTAATAGAAACTTATGGAATACTGTTTATTATTAGATAAGTTTGAATTCTTGCTCTTTCAAACCTGTCTGTATGATGCAACGAGAATCAGTAACTTTTTGAAAGCCTATATCTTCTGAGATAATAATCGTAGAATAATGTACTAGACATTGATAGAAAGTCAATGTAGTGTCATTTATTATAAAACAAGTTTGGATCTATGATCTTCCAACTCTGACGGTGTAGGCAGCTAAAATTTGCAACAAAAATCTGTCACACTCTGAAATTCTTTATATTTTGAAATAATAATCGTAGAATAGCAATAAAACAAACGCTGATCCGAAGTTTGAACCACAAATCATTTTGAAACCTGTTTCAAAACTATCTTTAGATCCTTGAGGTAGTTGTACGTCTTCGGCTGTGATGGTAACTGTGCCGCTTGCTTTTCCATCAAAAATCAATTTATGACTGTTTTGTACAGGTATTTTCAAATTCTAATTATTAAACTGTCATAAAAATGTGTTATAAACTCTAAAACTCAAATATTAAATACAAGTAAGTTTTTCTAATAAATAAATTAGCATTTCTATGTCAAAGTCTGCTATTGACAGAACGGAAGATGTATTCGTGATTTCAGCTATATTTATTTTCCAAACGACCCATTTTGATTTCTTATGCTTATTTTACTCAGTTCAACTATAGTTCTGACATATTTCAATCAAAATATAATGAGAATAACTATTATTTTGGTTGTTATTTTAACAATAACATCCGGCAATTCTCTTCGCGTCAAAAGAAGGGTAGTTTTCAGGAAAAACTCCAAATTTTTCGTGAGTACATCTCCAGAATAATCTAAATATCTTATCAGCAAGAAATCGCATAAATTTCAGTCAAATTTTTTGCCTAGGTGCGTTTAAACGGCAAAGAACCAATCTTAAACTTCACAACAATCTTCCAACACGGTTGGGGCTTCAGGCTGAACTTTGACCTCCCTGATTCTGTACTAAAGTTGCACAAACTTTACAAAAGGGATGTAAAAAATGATTTTCAGCCCTTCGTGGAGAAGTAAGCTTGAAATTTGCAACAAAAAATTATCTTAAATTATTGTTTTCAGAGCAGAGCTTCAGAATTACTTGTGCGTGCTAAAATACTTGGCGAAGAAAATTGAGTCTATGGAATTTGATGAAAATTGCGGGATGCTTTGCAGGATAGGTGATATTATAAAAGGGTAAAGAAAAATATATTATTTTTAGGGTTTTTCTAGTATTTATGTCATAAATATATTGATTGTTTTGATTTTAGACACAGTGGGAACGATGCTAAGTTTTTTCGCAATATTTTGGGAAATACGACGAACTTTGAGGGTAACTGCCCTAAAATGGAATATGTGACGTCTTTGTACACAGATTTGTGAAAATAAGGAGGTCAGTTATCAAGTAACTGATGAATTATACTTAATACTAAAGCAATTTTGATTAATCATCTCAATTTGTGACTTTATTAACAGATTAAAAAAAAAATTATGTATAAATTTGCAAATGTATTAAGCATTATACGTACAAAAATGTGTGAGATACAGTAATTATAATATTATTTCTATAATAACATCTTTATTTCGAATTGAAAGTTACTTTACAAATATTTTTATGTTGTTAAGAATCGCTTATACAAACAAGTATTTTTTTGGTCAAATATATTCTAATATTCACTTCAAATACTGTAAATATATTATGTCAAACATCATTCTAATATTTATCTGAAAAATTAACAAAGTTCTGTAACTGTAGCAACTATTAACAGTTAAAACAGTTCTGTTAGATTTCAAACGATTTATGTACGATTCAGACTAAAACTAATTCGATCAGACTATGAAATATGGTAAAATGAAGTGTTCTCAATTTTTATTAGTCCTATATTCGTTATTCTTTTGTTTAACTTTGGATCCAAATCATTTCTCTTCCGGAAAATCTCGTCAAAAACGTTTAATCATCTTTCCAGAAGGGGCAACTTTTATACAGGTATTATTGGCACCCAGCAATGGGTAAACGGTGTAATAAACCAAAAAAATAGTATATAACTACCAGAAATAATATTTTTGAATGATTTATCCCATCTTTTCTCCATTTTAATTATGTTTAATTTACAGATGGTACTAGGTTTTGGCTTGCCTTTCGAAATAGAGAAACAGAGTGTCACAATAGGTCCTTTTGTCAAAAGCGTTTATTATTTACCAATGAATTCCACATATTATACCAATCCAAGTATTGATATTTCGGCAAATGAGATTCGGAGAAAGAGAGCAGCCTCTTCAAGATGGAATTTTTATAATACCCTGTCTGGAGCCTCACAATAGTACGATTTAGGGAGTGATTTTTCACCCTTAGTTCACTTCAAGTATTAGTTGAGCAAGTATAAAAATTAAACAACCCTTAGGCGTAATAATAACCAAATAATCAATAACTTTGCCAAGATACATTCAATTTCTAAAATAAATCAGTAATATTGAACCCGTATTTTATTAATTTCATGAATTATTGTTCTAGGTATAATTTGTATTATAGAACTAATATTTTTTAGTTTGGGATACGGCGGAAAATCCTGCGTGCTTCGCACAATTTGTGAGACGGCGGAAGTGCCATTTTCAGAACATGCAGACATATTTACTGAAATTTTTCATGTTGTTTTCACGTAAGTATTTCCCTAAATAATTTATCAGCTCTTACAGTTAACGACCAGAATGAAAAATTGACAAAATTAATTTTAAAAACACAGCAGAAATAATTTCATGATTACAATCCTAAAAATTAACCGCAAAACATTTTTATAAATAATTCCTTATATATTTCAGACCATCAACAACTTCCGAACCAATAGACGAAAACCAAAATTATGAATATTTAGCAGCCGAAAAATTGGGGAAAACCGACGGAAATTGTGCCCACATTTTCCCTGAATGCAAAGTTAATCTGATGGATAGTTTTACCAAAATATTTTCACATTTGTCCTAGTAATAAAACCTACGAATAACAACCATCAACTCAAATTTTGCAACGATCCTAAATTATATTTTTCTGCCCCACCATCAACCAAAAGCTCATTCAGTTACTCCTAAAAGTATTTTAGAATACCAGAGCTAAAATAATAAATAAATAATTCCCAACTATCCTTACAAAACAAAATCGCATAGGAACTGCTGAAAACAGTGGTTTTGCTGATTCCAATATTAGGATCACATGCTCAAAAAGAGTCACCTTAGATAAGTATTTATTTTTCTTGCAAAAACTGAGAAAGGGATTGAGATTTTGTCTTGAGTAATAAATCAAGAATAATAAACTCGATATACGAGATTTTTTTGGGAATTATCAACGGTAATATACCGATAGAAAGGTATATTATTGATATACCGAAGAATTTCACGAATATACTTTTTGTCTTTTGGGTAATTTTTTACGAGACAAATTTGGGGATTCATAATCTGATAATACCCGAGAGCTTTAGCTCGAGGGATATTATCGTTGATTATAAATCTCCAAATTTGCCGAGTAAAAAATTATCCAAGACAAAAAGTATTTGAGTTAAATTTAAGGTATATGCGATAATATACCGAATCTTGAGGTGTATTTGCAAAGATTATTTCACAAACCATAAAATTTATTGATTGTTATATTTTTTATTATTTTTTAAAAAGCTACTGTGGTATATCGAGTTAGGAGAAAATATTATCGCGATATACCACGTTACCATGCAAAATCACTTGATTTCATTGGTTGTTGCTAAGATGTGTGATATAATCATTTGAAGATTAGGGGGGTGAATAAATAAAATGCTTTATTACTTTGTAGAGTAAGGTACAGCCATGTTTCATTGAATCAGCAAATTCATAATAAAAAAATACATTTGGGGCTAGTTACGATTCTTTCCCATAATCTGTGCCCGTGGTATTTGTAACGTTTGTAATCGATTTATCGCTTTAAAAACAAAATCGCCGCTTACGACTTACGTACTTCGCTCCTAATCTCAGGGAGATCGTGCTTGGAGTGTGGCGTCGTGAAACTAAGCTTGAGCATACCCGGAAGCGCCATGATAGTTGTATTTTCGTCCGCGAGGCACACAACAACGAAAGTACCTGCAATAAAGGGTATAAGATTGGACAAGGAGTGACGGGACGGTGTGACCACACGATGGCCTTCAGCATTAACCAAGTGGTCGAGCTAATAACTCACTTACCAAATATTGCGCCTTCAAATAGATCCAGTGGTGGCCAAATGTCCTGAAAGAGAACAGGTAGAGTTTCTCTTCCCACAAAATAATAAAACAATTTATTAATTCAATTTCATTTAATAGCAAAAAAAAAAATGAAGGTTGAACAAAATAAGAACAATAATAGTCCCAGTAAACAAGTAAGCAAAAAACACTTGGCTGTAACCATTGGGCTTCTAAAACGATGGCCTTGGTGAAGGCGCCGGGCCAAGGTTGGTCAGAGGGACGGCGTCAAGTTTAAGGGTCCTGGGATGCTCTTCAGGATCAAGGAGTCATGACTCGCGTCGCTACGTGCCTGGCGGGCAACCAGGACCTCGCCTTGATGTTCTTGGCGGTTTCGCAACACGTGATCGCGATCGTAAGTTTGAAAAAATCCCCAAAATGGGCTGCTCGATCGCGGACTTGGTTCCACGATACTTCACACGACCGGAGCAAACGCTGATTCAATTTTTAATCCCGCAAAGCGGCTTTAAACATTCAGAATATTAAATAAAATCCATCGCAACAAAACTTTTTAGCGCGGTCTTTTATGCTCTAGTACTTTTCTGACTCGACTTGACTTAATTCATCTTTTCTGCATGATTAATTAAAATAAAAACCGTTTTTACTTAACTTTTGAGTCATTCCATTGGTTCCAGCTGATTACAAGAAAGATGAGAGAGGAGAGAATGGCGGGAAATGATTATTAGGGCTAAGGAATTTTATTGTGTTTGTTTTGTAATTTTACTGTGTTTATACTATTTCCACTAAAATTCAAAAACTCTTGGATTTGTCCTAACGACAACTCAACTGAAAATTATTTTTCTACAAACGTCAAAAAATCATGACATTTGTGCATCAATATTAGTATGCGAAATGTCTGTCTCTATGCACGTTGTCAAGAGAAAAAGTTCTACTAATTTTTGTATTTTAATATGATTTTAATATATTTTTTTAATTTTTTGACGTCTGTAAAAAACATTTTGTATGCTACTCGTGCACAAAATTTCTTTGGAGCTTTCGAATGATTTGTGTCTTGGCTACCGCCTCGACAAAAAACTTTCTTGCTCAAGCACCAAAGTATAATTTCGCGCACTAGATACATAAATAACTATTATCGATCTGTCAAACGACGATACGACAATAACAAACACTTTGTGAGTGAAATCTTATTCTATTTGAAATAACATTTATTGATACATTTAAATTGTAAATATATAAATGAATAATAGTCTGGGCTCTAAAAAATATGTTTTAGGCACTTTTAGATGCAGAAAAATTAATTGATCAAATTTTGTCGTAAGACATTTACTGAAATAATCCCTTGTTTTCGATATAATTGCCAATTCTTAGAACAAGCCAAAATGATTTGTTCTCAGAGCTTGTTACTAGGGAGGGTGTGATACGGTTTGAGGTTTTATTACAGAAATAAACGAATCAAGCAAAAAGACTACGGTACGCCCGGAATTGGATCTTCTTTAAAAAAATTAATATAACCTTCTTATGTCTCAACATATTGAACATCCTGTAAAATAAAACTTTTTCCTATTGCAATTTTTCAACAAACAACATACAAAATTCTCAAGTTTTGTCTCATGACCGACGAAACGTTGTAAAAGCGCCGCGCCGATGTGACGTCATCACGTATGCTATAGCACTAGATAAAGCACAGCAGACTCGTCCGCCATTTTGGAGCTCACTGTCAGTTGTTTGCCGTTTACCGATGCGTCAACTTTAATATAACTTAATAAAATAATTTCAAATGACGAACTGTTCTAGGCCTAGTTGTATTATTCATCCAAGATACGGGTTCTGATTCTACAGATGAGTAACTTTTATTTCTCAATACATCATTTGAATGTGGAGAAATATATTCCGAGTGCATTATTCAGAGTAAATGTCAGCATTATTGCAAGAATCTTTGTCCTTCAGTAATATTCTTAATGATTTGCTACTAAATTGTCATAATTTTTAGAAGTTTTACAGTACTGCAAATTATTTGTTAGAGCACTACACTGTTGTGAGAGGTTTGAGGATTAGGAATTTTAAAATTTCAAACAAAAATGAGACCACTAGCTACAATTCCAAATGAGCGAACAAAACAAATACAAGAAGCAAGTTATTGTGTTTCATTCGATTTAAACTGTTTTTTAAATTTTTATTGTATTTTCTATGATTACCTTGACTGATATCCTATAAAGAAACCTAATTTTTTGTGCTTATTATTATTTATTACTTAACCTGCTTTGACCCAAGCAAATATTCAAGTACTTACCTAGGTACCTATTTGCAGAAATCACCATACTACCTACTTTAACTCCATAATTTGAATACTAAACATTTACAGATTTTGTGCGGAAAATTAATGCAAGCAGATAAATTTCTTAAAGAACAAAATGTACAACTGCCTGCTATTTTAATCTTGTTATTATTCATCTAGAAATCTACATAATTTACACAAAATCATAAAAATAAGGATATTAAACGTTTCACAGACTTGTCAGTGGGCTCCAAGATGGCGGACGAGTCTGCTATGACTATCTAGTGCTGTAACGTATGCTGACGACCAGCAGTTAAGTGCATAAGATATAGGAACCGTAGATTAATTCGGCATAGAATAGGAATCAGACACAAAATAAGTTCTGATGGGTTCGTAAAGGAACAGTAAAATAATTTGCCAAAGATTCAAATATTAATGGTTGCCGACTTTTCCTCCTTTTCAAGCCTGTCAAAACTCTTTCTTTTGACAGTAAAATATCTATTTTTGTGTGCAAAGTGCAGTAAAATACTGTTTTCATAATATCTACATTGAAACAACGCTTTTCAACGCCTGTTTTGTCAGTCGAAACAAGACAATTTCAGACAAATACGAGTGTAGCTGGGCAGAAATAAGCTTATTTCTGCCCGCTGAATTTGTTTCTCACATCCTTTTATCCCTGGCAGAGTCGCATTTGTTCATTGTCAATCTCTAAATGAAAATCATATAACCTTAGTTAATTTGACAGTTGTTGTATTCGTAACTGTAAATTAAATTAAAAGGACGATTATTGTCAAGAAAAAAAGTACTAATACGACAATTTCAAGTACACCACAACATCTTATTGATAAAGCACAAGCAGCTATTCTCGACTTTTTATCTGTAAAATCAAAAGAAAAATATTTACTTTGTTATGACAAATTTGTTATATGAAAAGTTTCAATGCAGGTATTATGAAAAATACAAGGAAAAATACAGTGTGTGGCATGGGACAAAACACGATTTCAGCCGAGGATGATGCAAGCCCTCGCTTCGCTCGGGCAAGCAACACTCACCTCGGATGAAATCGTCTTGTTTCGTCCCCAGCCACACCATATACTATTTAATAATATATTAATTTCAATACATTATATTGAGCAACTGAAACGTCTTAGTGAATATCTAGTTTCGCATATAGAGGGTTGAGACATTTATAAATAACTTATTTGATTCGCCATGACTGCTGCTATTACACCCAGGCACAGGCACAATACAATAATAATTTTCGGTTTTTTTTTAGAACCTTGGTTTTCTTTTGCTGATTTTATTGAAAGCGATACTACAGCTGAGCGCCAACGTGCGTAGTGACGTCACAACAACTTGGCGCTTTCTCGTGATCTTTTCAAACGTTATTTATTTTGAAATCGTGTATGCCACTCACAATAATTTTCCTCACAAAAAAAAAAAGTTTTATTAATTTCTTTAATGTGCTCAGAGTTCATTTTCGAGATTTTTGAATAATCTTGTTAAACATTATTATATTCATATGGGACCCAAGCTGACGTTTGTTTTTAAAATATTTTCCTAATTATGTCAGTAATTCTTGATGATATAATTTGATAAAATAACTTCTTCATTTGTTTTATTAGTTATTTATAAATGTAATCAAGAATAATTGACAAAAATGATATATCGCATTTTGAATCGGCATTTTGGCAGATTGTATGGTCTTTCAAAGAATTATCCCTAAAAATTGAGTACTGATGTTAACAATCATAAAATATACTACATAACACTTACTCTAGGATAATAAACAGCATTCTGTGAAATAAACTGTTTTTACTGAATTCGTGCAAATATTTTGACTCACAAATTAATTTTTGTAGACAGGAGGTCCCATCAATGTTAAATCTAAAAAATTATATGGTTTAATAATAATTTCTATTATTAATGATAGTATTACGTATCAAATGCTCCGGAAATCCTCTGAAATATTTCTCTTCTCTGTTTCTTGTGCATTTTTTTAGTTTTTGAGTTGGGTTTATAAGTAGGTAATTTAAAAAATATGTCACATTCAACTAAAGTCCTAAATCCTTTGGGGATTTTGATCAGGATCTCTTTAAGGCTCGATAATGTCACCTAGAATAATTTCAAACATTCGTTAACCAGAGTTTTGAATTGTCATTATGTTACCAACTCAAACTTTCATAAAAAAAAAGTATTTTTGTACTTACCATAAAATTGCTATTCGCCGGGAAATTCAGGAAACGTTTTTTACGATTTAATAGTCTATTATATCTATTTGTGATTGATTGACTGGTTACAATAATAAAAATATTGATTATACAAAATATAGTCAATAATTTCATCGTGAATCACTTCAAAAATAAGTCTTATACTGTTGTTAAATAATATATGGTCTTAAAACAGTTAAAAATGTATTTATTCTTCACTTATTACTAATAACTTAAGTAAATACATATATTTCATTGTTTGAACTCGTAAATATGATACAATATTGTGGTCAGTAACGAGAAATCACATTTTGAGATAATTTTTCCATTACAGTCCTCATTAGAGAAACTCGTATACTTTTTCCTGTCCGAATTAATCAGAATTAATTTGTTATTTATATTACATTTAAATACTTACGAAAATATTGTAACAATCAAGTGTTTGAACAAAGAATCGTCTTCTAAGAGCGACAATTTTTTTGCTTCGCAAATTGTTTTTTCAATACAAGAATTTCCATCAAAACCGTACCTGAAATTATTAAAATACCAGAGATAACACTTTATAGCCCAAGTGAGTCCAAACTCACATTTCAATAATTTTAGAAATTTTGCTGAATACTTCTCTGCGCTGCCTGAAATGGTAATAATTCTGTTTCATTATTTTTTTTACTTCAGCAGTTGGTAATTTAAACAGGACATCCAATTCCAGTAAAGTTATAAACCCAGTTGGAACATTTAATAATATATTCTTAATAGCAGAGCCTGTAACCTGAAAATTCAAACTTGAAATTAATTTTTTGCATTCAACCATAGAAAATATATACAAGAAATCGACTTCCAGTTGCCCACAAATTTTTTATTAATTATAGTTCCTTAAGCTGCTACAAGACGCGCTGATTGACGTAATTACAAAGCTACAAAGTGAAACTAGCTGCATTTATTTACAATGTCATAATTTTGTATAATTCATTTATTGTCTTTATTATTTTTGAATAAAAAATAAATTGAATCTATTTTTTTTCATATTTTACTTACGACAAAATTACTGCCTTCAGGAAACGACAAATAACGTTTTTTCCTCGACAAAATCTCATTTGATTTGTAGGTAAATTGACAGCTAATCATTTTAAAAATGAATGGATAAATCAGCAGACGATACAGGAACATTCTAAATGCTGCAATTTCACATCTAACCGTTTGCTTTCGATGCTAATTTAAATTTGCATACTATTTGTATAATTATACAGTGCAAATAATTTATTGATATTTTAATTAACTCCTCAGTAATTGACGAGAAAATTGTTTGACATATTTGTTCTACTTGATTTACAATATAGGTTTGATTACAATAATCAATAATTAATCTTTATTGTTGTAATACCAGGAAAAGTATCAATCAATTTGGAATGCTGTCTTGAATAATAAATCAGAAAATAATTGCTCGATATAATGTGAAGTATTTAAGGTTGTTAATGGAAATATAGATTTCCATTTCAAGACGCTGGATAAATGGGTGGCAAACGCAACTGAGTCATGCGCCAAGGACGTAGTGCCGTCTAGTGGAATTTCTGAAATGATTTTTTTTAATAATCTGCCCCTGTGATGTGGGCGACCAGTTTGACGATAAAATTTTTTTTATCGCTTATAGATTACTTTTTTCGTTTAAGGATGTATGAGCGAGGGCGTGGGAGAATAGTGAATTTTGATGGATGGCTTCAACGTTTGCGGGGTGAAGTGGAGAAACTATCCACGTGATCTGTATTAAAGTGGCAATGCAGCAAAAAGCCACGTGCTCACCATCGTAACTGAAATTAACCCGTAGCCACCTAGCGGTTATAAGCTGAACTATGTGGTAAAGTGGATTCAATCTTAATTTCCATATAATCGTATGTTATGTTAGCTATATTTAGTGGCTTTTTGAGATTGTTTCTATGAAATTTTATACTACAATAGTTCTTAATGGACTCGTTCAAGTCGATTCAGTGAAAAACACTTGGCTTTCGACTTTATTGTTACATTATATAACCTCAAAATTAGTCTTTCTCAAGACTATACTTTTCAAAATATGGAATTTAATCGAAGAATTGGTGATAAAAATTGTTGTGTTTATAGATGTCATTCCAAATTTATACGAAATGTGGATTTGAGTCTCTATAATTTTCCTAAAAAGGGGAAAAGTGTCTGTAGTAAATAAAGTTTGCAAGTACGAATTAGTTGATAAACGAGCTGTGTGGATTAGAAAAATTAGTACAAGAAAAGCTGAAAGCAGGAATGTACAATACAAAAATGTCATAAATACTTCCCTGTAATATTATTTTCTTTGAAGCTATGAATTTTATTACCTCACGCAGTCTTCCAGTTACAACTAAGAACCGTATATAAATAAGATGATCTTGAAAGGAAAAACTATATATTATAAAAAAAGAAAGTCGATACTTTCCCGCACAATTGGAATTCAATTAAATCATTCAATGAAATATGAATATTTCTTTGCTGAATATCAACATATTTACATTGTAAACAGACTACAAACTTGTCGTAAGCCACTTTTGATCCGCCATTTTGTAAGCACAGTGCTGCCGCCAACGGTAATTTCAGTTGCCAATAGCAGTGCAACGTTGCCGTGTCAATTCTTTGCGAGTAAAAATTTATTCAATCAAGTTATTTGAATTCCATTTCAATTTTCAATGAACGGTGACCTACCCTGAAATTTTAACAGTGAATTATTTGGATAGAAAACTAATAATAAATAAATTTTGAGGCTTGAAATCATACATCCTTAATATTTGAAAGTTGACAATTCAAAATTATTGTTCAATAGTTTTCTATATCGCAATTTTCAGGACAAAATAAATTTTTAAATATGGGTCAAGCACCAAAGTAAAAAAAAAAAATGATTAATTAAATTTTGTCTTAAGATTTTTTTTTGAAATAATATCTTGGTCTCTAAATAATCGCAAGTCAAATAAATGCTTGCTACTATGAAAGGGGGGGGCATACAGTTTCAAGTTTAATTGCAGAAATGAACGAATCAGACTGAAAGAGAATTCTTGTTAAACGTTATTGTCAATAATCAATTTTTATTGTTGCAATCAGTAATTATGTTGATAATTTCTTAATAACAGGAGAAATGTCGATAAATTTGTTCTGTATTTAACACCTAACGAGGATATATCAAAGGTGATCACATATTTGATATTAGTTTCATTGGAATTTGTTGTCAAGTAATTCAAAATGAAAATTGGTGCGATTATTTATACTTTTCCAATAATACTAGCATCAAATATTAATTTGATCGATTGTAATAGTAAATATGGTATTTTATCGAGACATAAAAGATATGTAGTATTTCCGGAAGGCTCTAGTTTAACGGTAATAGATTTTTAGATATTATACAGGACTGTAACGACTGGAATGTTTTTCAAAGGACTATTGAGAGGATAAAGGGAACGAAATGCAAAATTTGTACAAATATAAATCAAATTATTCAATTAAGAAAACAAAACTAAGGAATTATTAACAATTATTTTTCAAAGTTGCACACTAAACTTGCTTGGTAATAATATTTGGAAGTAAAGTAGACAAAAATATATCTCAAATGATTCAAATATTGAAAATAAGAAAAATAAATTGTATATTATGCTACAAGGACCGAACGACCGTCATTATTGTCCAGGATGAAGTTGGCTGCACCCGGTTAAGGCGCAGACGAGAGTGAATCACGAGGCGAAGGTGAGGACGAAGCCCAAGGCCTAGCTTTGTGCAACTAACTATCCGTGACAATAATAACAGTCGTGTTGCATACGATACTTTTTGTAACAAGTGCACCGAAGTAAAAATTGATTGATGTTATTCTTTGCATTCGACCCTTTATAACCCTTTTCATCCCCACGAAAATATTTCATACCCCCTTATATAAATAAATAATTAAATTGATCAAATATTTGATCTATTTGGGTAAATATTTTAATCAAATTTCAGGTGGCAATTTGTGTAACAACTAATATCATAGGAATACCTCAAGTATTGTTACAAGAATTAACGAATTTTGGGATCAATTATGAATTACCTAACAGAACCATATTTCAAGATTTAGAGCCACAAAAAACGTCTCTTAGGAGATACAAGAGAGATTTATATAATAAATTTGAGATTATTTTGGATGCGTATGTATATTTTGAAACACACTATCTATAAATTTTAATTATTTGAATATTGTAGATTGGGTTTGAATGGCAAATCTTGCATTTATAAAGCTTTGTGCGAAGTGCCACAAATTTTAGAGTACCAAGGGAGAAATATGATGGAAGAAATCATCCGAAGATTATTTTAGTAAATATATTTTTTATTACACTAAATCCCAATTATTTTTCAATTTAACAGAAATATATATTTAATTGCAGTTTCCCATTAGATAAACTACATTATTTGGAGCCTGAGGACCATAAAAATTATTACTGGGCCCACAAAATTGGACACGAGCAGGAAAATTGTCAAAAAATATTTCCCAATTGTCACGTATCGCTAATAGAACTCTTATTAGGATATAATTATTTAAATCATCAATAATATTGTTGACAAAGTATTCCCGCCAAATAAACTAAAAATTGAACTGTTACTTGATTATAATTAACAGAATTATTAATAAAGTTATTCTGTGCGATATTAAATGAGTATTTTTGCATATTCTGTTCATAATAATTATTAAAAATATTTTATAGAGTGACGGAGCTCAAAACTTTATTCCGCGGAGGAACGTAATTTTAGTTATTATTAGTGCTCCTTCAAAATTATGAATTAAAATCCCTCAAAGAATTAATTTATATTTGGTAAATTATTTGGATGTTCAAATAAAAGAATAACAGAGATAATAAAACAAGATAGTCTAATTAAAATCTGTTTCTTCTAAATCTTATAAAATGAATTCATCACACATTTTACCGTTACAATAGATACGTTCGAAATTCCCGCCAAATAAACTGAAAATGTTATTCTAATAACTATTCAACAAATAAGCTAATAATCAGTTTTTTAACATAACTGTAAAGATATTTATTTCGTATTTAGCACGTCTAGGCAATAACTGGCCAAAAAAATTCTGCTCTCGCACTGTCAACGTTAGAATTATTATTTAAACTAATGTTTTAATTGAAATAATGAAAATATATACATTTATTCATGTATTTTATATTATTGTAGCATCAAATATCAATTTTATAAAGTGCAAAAAAAATTCTGAAGTTTTATCCAGACATAAGCGATATGTCATATTTCCGGAAGGTTCCAGCTTGACGGTGAGTCAATTTTAAAACATAGTTCATCAGATATTATCCTTGACAATAACTTCAAATATTCGGAAAAATCGTTTTGAAACGTTTAATTTTTCAGGTAGCATTTTGCATAACTTTAAATCTCATAGAAGTCCCTACAATAATTTTTACAGAGGTTATAAATTACGGAATTAATTATGATTTACCGAATAAAACCTTAAGCCATTTAATAAAGGATATAGAACCGAAAAATACTGCTCGCAGGAGGCACAGAAGAGAACTGTACAATAAAATTGAAATAATTTTGAACGCGTACGTATTTACACCCAAAAAAGTATAAACATAACAATTTTTTAATTTTAGAATGAATCTGGATGGTAGATCTTGTGTGTACAAAGCTTTATGTGAAGTTGGTCAAATTCTAGACGGTCAGGGACAAAATATGTTCGAAGAAATCATACGCAGATTATTTTAGTAATAAATTATAAATTCAAAATCAATTTTGAGCTAATATTGATTTATTTGCAGCTTTCCTCTAGAAAAACTTCATTATTTGGAACCAGATGATCATAAAAAATACCATTGGGCCCACAAAACGGGATTAGATAACGCCAACTGCCAAAAAATATTCCCAAATTGTCATGTTTCCCTAATAGAAATGTTATTAGGTTATAATCAATATAATTTGTAATATCAATAAATTTATTTGAAATTATATCAAAAAATATTTCAATAAGCTAATAGTACAGTCTGAATAAATTATTCCACAAATATCACGATTCGAGCGTCCAAATTTCTCAGCAGATAAGAACTCTTTGTCCATTATATTTAAAATTTTATCTTGAGTAGATGATGGCCTACAATTAATAGCAAATAATAAATTATCATATTTTGATGCTGAAATGACTTCTCACCTAAATAAAACATGAAAAATTTGCTCATATAAACCCGTCCGATCAATTTGAGCTTCAGAAAACTCGCAAATCGTTTTTAAAATACAAGACTTGCCACCATATCTAAAAAAAAAAATTTCAATTACAATAACTATTTCGTAATGATCGCCATAGCTGAAACTAACTATACCTCTCCAATAAACTACTGAAAACATTATACAAGCTCCATCTAACTTGACTGTCTCTCTTTCTTCGAGTTATTATTGTTTCCGGGTGGGTAATATTCCAAGCATCATAAGGCAAGGGATAATTTGCTTTTACAACATACCCTCGAACTATGCTTATATCTTCCAGAGCTACTGGAAGACCGATCCCATAGATAAACTAAAAAAAATTATTGGATTAGGCGCCGTAGATGAGCAATACATCGGGTGTTATCCCTTTACAAGATCAGTTTTTGATTGTTGTAATCAAAATTGATTATAAATTACCTGCACTTTAGATTTTGGGGCAGGGAATATTAGTGCCCTTTTTTGACGTTTACCAGCAACTATTTTTATATTGAAAAGGCCAGAATGTATTAATAGAACAATAAAAAAATACTTTAAGGTAATCATTGTACCACATGAAAAATATTTCAGGTAAAACTAACTTTACTGTAAATTACTGTAGCGTTACAACAGTAAATTTAGTGGTAAATGTGGTAAAATAGTGTTAATTATTTGAATCAATCCTATACGTCATGCAAAATATTTTGCAGCGATATAAAAACAAATGTAATACATTCATCACACAAATTGCATTAATATATAAAATAATTACTTCATTATATCATATCAGAGAATAATCTTTATACAAATAATAGTCCTTGAAACAATAATACAGATTTATTAAAAATAAGATAAAGTTTTATTTCAGAAATCGTATCAAATATTGGTTTTTAAATGAATACTTTGAGACAGTATTGCTTCTGATTATATCTATCTTTCTTATCATAAATTATTCCATTGATTGATAACTAAATATTCGTGTAGCTATATCCCATTTCATTTCATACTTGCAATACTATTATGACAAATACGCATTTATTTTGATACATGATCGATCTAATATTCATTTAAATTATTTGTCGAACACAAATTATATTTAAAATATTGAATAATTACATTACTTTTACTGATCATCATTTATTTTGATCACTGAAATTTATAATTTATATTTAATTTAATTAGAAATACAAGTTTCGATGAAAATCAAACATAATAATTAAATTTAGTAATGTATGACGTCATTATTGCACTATATAGTTGATTGCTTTGTTGTTAAACACAAATTATTTCATGTATGACGTCATTACCACTACTGATTATTTTAATAATAATAGTAATAATTTTTTTAATAATAATACCTAATAAAAATTTCACTGTAATCATCTTAAAAATAAACCTGATAATGACTTTGATTTAATATTCATTTTTCCAATGCTTGACTACTGTGCTACTGTGATATATTGCCAATTGTTTTGGTTGCTTTACAGATTGGTTATCATTTGTTTTTTCTCATCAACCCAATTTTTTTTAGTTCCTCGACCCACACAAATGTACCTCCAAATTTTAGACCCTACTGAAACCAAAAAAACATAATTAAAAAAATGTCTGAAAGCACGATAACTTGAGAACGCGTAAGAATATTCGACTGAAATTTGAATTTTTTATTAAAAGCTAGCTTTAAGTTTGTGAATGAGCTTCTTTTCAAACAGTAGTACCAAAACTTTATTATGAAATTTTTTAGTTTTTTGCGTTTATTTTATAAACGGTAGTATTTATCATAAAATATAGAACAATTAAAAATGATCCTTGAATGATTTTGCACAACATTTACTTCAAATATTTCTCAAAACTATCACGATTCATTTGTTAGCATTAAAATTTGAGTTATTATAAAATTCGTTATTTTCTCATAAAGCAAAGGAATAATAAGAATCATTGTGTGAAATTGGAATAATTTTTACTCATATTTGGACATCACATGCTAAGGCAAACATTCGTCAGTTTTTCTTTCAAATAAGTAATTCAGTTCTATAGTTGAAATTTTTAAGGTAGCGGTGCACGTCACATCTAATTATATTTTATGTATATAATTTGAAAATACCTATGATGAATATAAATTTCCAATATTTTATTGGTTTTTCCGCAACCTGCAGTATAATTTAAAACAAGATTTAGGCATACAATGTAAACGTAGCAGTACGTGACGTACATTGCTTTCTTAAAAATTTCTAGTATATCATCTTTAGTATCAAAAAAAACCCCTGCGAGAATAATTCTAGTAGAAGTGTCAAAAAGGATATTTAAACGATTGTCAATTGTTTTTTCACAAGTTATTTAAGTGAAGTCTAGTTTGGTATCAATTTATAGCTCTCGGGAAGATAAGTTTATATTTGTAGTTAGGGAGCTGATGGTAATACGGGTATACTCACAATAATGTAATGTTTTTTGTTTTTAAAGAATTGTTTATAGTTAAAATAAAAGTCACTATTTAATAAATGAAAAGAAAATAAAAGTTTTATTCTTCGCAGTATGACAAAACAAGCACTATACAATTTATTTTTTACTTACTACTATTAAACTTCAACAACAGAGCCACTATTATTTATTTACAACAACTTGTTTTCTTATCACGCTCTGCACTTAGCTTATCACGCACTGAATATTCACTTTATTTCACTGTTTACTCAGTCAGGTCGTTTGCCAATATAGTACAGATAACCATTTCTAGAAATGTTCTTGGACATTCGAGAGAAAATTACTAGAATTTTCGACCGCGCGGGACGAAATGTTCCGCCCAGACAGGGCCGAATTCAAAGCTTGTTTTATTCATACGAATCACGACACTTTCGTACGTTACATTAACATGAAATGAAGGCATTGATATAAATGACCATTTAAAGCAGCTACCAAACTTGGTTGCTGCTGAGTTTTTAAATAAATGAATTCCTAAATTCTAAAAAAAAGAAAAAAAACCTTCTCCTATATCAATTTATTGTTTCAGCCATTTCCACAAAATTACTTGTCTATCAAAACTAAAACTTAAAAAATAGTTGGCTGAAGCCAATGTCTCTGAGTTTTTAACAAAACTAATTGTTAATTTCCAGAAAAAAATGTACTATCAGGTCATTTCCATTGTACTTCGCATTGGTTTTTATTTTCTACTTCTCATATCCAGAAGTAAAGAAAAACATTGACTGACACATTGCTGATTTTCAGGAATATTCTTAGTTTATTCAAAAAAATTCAATGCGAGAAAAATAAATTATCGTATTGAAATTTATCAAAACAAGCTGTTATTTATGTTTAATCATTAAAAAAAATATATATATATTTCTGATTTTAAATAATAAACATTAATGAACGAAATAACTTCTCAGAAAACATTTTTTAATAAAAAATGGGTCTACTTTTTTGAAAATTACTCGACAACTATTGGTGCTAGAGAAATTCTATAAACTGAATATTAAAGAAGAGAAAATTCCCAAAAAAATGTCAACACTCGGAATTCTACCTCCATTGCTAATACTTTTTATTTGATGTTGAAAATAGGATTCCGCGCGGTGAGCGTGGTGCCGCTACGCTGCCTTGAAACCGACCGCTAATTACAAAAACTATTTTTACATGTATTAAATATCAATTTTAAAATTTGAAAAAAATTACTGTGTTATCTAGAAGCTTTGGAGAAAAATAGTTTACTATCTAAAAACAGTGACAATGATCAAATTTTATTTTAAAAAAATTGTAATTCTTCTTTTGCCTTTTTAAATTACTTTATTGCTTAAATTACTCATAACTAATAGATAATAACAATTGAAAATACCGTATGCTGCTAACTTCATTGAGTATAGTTATCAAAAGATCTACACGAAGCGAAATAATTTTAAGACCTTTCATTTAACAAATATCGAACTTAAAATGTAAATAAGAGTCTAAAAAAAATCATTACTTAACAATAGATTCATTTAATACCAAATGCACAAACAAAATTTTTCTGGACGGAATTTTTTTTTGCCAAGTTTCTAGATGACAGTAACTTTTTTAAATTTTTAAGTTAATATTGGATACATTTAAAAATAATTTTTGTAATTAGTGGTCGATTTCAAGGCAGCGTAACGGCACCACGCTCATCGCACGATACCCTTTTTTCAACATCATATAAAAGTATTAACAATGGAGGTAAAGTTCCGGAAGTCAAAATTTTTTCTTAAAAATTTTCTCTACTTTAAGATTCCGTTTGTAAAATTCCTCTAGCACCAATAGTTTTCGAGTAATTTTCAAAAAAGTAGACCCATTTTCTTTGGAATCTTCAATTGTTCATAGCTTTTGCAATTGTTTATGTGCGGGTTTGAAATTTTTGCACACTTTTCTAGACGTCATATCGAGCTCAACGGGCTATCACACGTATTTTTATTCGCAATCGCAAGAATTACCATGTTTTTTAATTTGTTGACTACTGATTATGATGCTGAATTTTTCATATATTTTAATGATTCAACTCTACCAAGTGCACTATAAGTGTCTGTCACACCCGCATCGGGTAAAAGATGTGATGGATATTAATTTTTTCATTTATTTAATTCATGAGAATATATATAATGAAACTATGAATTCATTTTTGTTATTTTAAATAAAGAAAGGTCAAAAAAAGAGGCAATAAATGAAACCATGAGCAAATTATTATTAATCAATTATTTGTATTACGAATAACAATTATTCTCCCATCATTGTTTTTAAATTGTATTTTCAATGAATTTATAATTTAAATAAAAAAATGTATTATTCAAATTATTTAAATTAAATTTATTTTAATAAAATATTTCGTAAGATGGATCCAGATTTTTCTTTTAATAAATAAAATAAATTTACAGTTTCTTGCAAAATTGAATAAATCTCACTTTCTTTGGGAATTTTACTGCATTTAATAAACGGAGTACAATGTAGCTTTTCAGTAATCAGAAGACAATGTTCGTGGTATTTCTAGCACTATTAAAACAGTCATTTTTAAGCATTCATCACAGACACATTATTTATTATTAAAATGAGGCAAAGAAAAATCAAGAGTGCGGATCCTTCAGGTGGTAGAACCACGGAGAAGTTGTCCACAAATAACAAATTTTATTTTAGAAGTGAAACTGATGAATGGACATTGCGATACGCGGGAAAATTCAACGGAGAGGCACAAAGAAAAAGTCGTAAAAGAATTAAAATTGGAACGAATCAAAGATAACATTAAGGTTTGTGGAAGTGAGGTTAGATTTATTGTTTTTACAGTTTTGTTTAGAATCTTCAGGTTCAGAGTCTCCAGCGTTTAGATGAAGAATTAAAAACGCTTGTGGATAGCGTTTTTGATGAGCTGGAACGATATGATGGTGCGGAAGCAGAAGATATTATTTTTAGTAGTAAACATAAGCGTGAGGATCGTCCGCAACGCAAAGACGAAGAGAAGAGATTCGTTGCTAGGGCTTCTTTACTTACTGAATTAATGGAAGTTAAACATATTAGGAGTGTATACCATATGTTTGTTGCAGCTTTAATAATAGCTCTAATAAGTGGTGCCATCGGAGATTTTCTGAGAGGTGAATTTTTACTAATAATTAAATTAAAGTTTTTTATTTGGTCTTATTTTTTTAGGCGGATGGCAAGCGATACGCGTAGGAATACGTCACGTCCCACAGGCCTTCGGCCATTTCGACCGCGCTGTATTACTGTGGGTTCTGATGTTTACCTGTACTTGTTTGGTGCACTACTTTTTGAAAGTTTGGAACCAAATTCTACACAAATCAATTTCAAAAAAGTTTTGTTATGTTTATAATCGATTTAGTTTGACTTTACTAATTGTTTATTTAGTTTTTATGAACTATTTAGTGTTGAAATTCATGGGGAATACTGCTCCAGCCACTTCAGTGTTTTTACTGTTAGAACAGACCCGATTTTTGATGAAAATTCACGCGTATGTTCGTACTAATGTAGTGAGAAGTCCAATAATGCCTGAATTTAGTAATTTTTTGTATTTTTTATTTGCCCCAACATTGATTTATCGAGATAACTACCCTAGAACGTCGCGTATTAGTTGGAGGTTTGTTGGCGGATGTTTATTTGAATTTTTTGGCGCCATTTTAATGCAGAGCTGCATTTTAGAGCTACACATCTTACCAGAATTTAGTAAATTCGGTATTGAAAAGCAAACTCCTGGCAGTCTAGCTGCCCTGATATCGAGAACAGTTCTGCCAGCTTTTATGTTCATACTTTGCGGGTTCTATTTGTTCCTACACTCCTGGTTGAACGCTTGGGCGGAAGTATTACGTTTTGCGGATCGGAAATTTTACGACGCGTGGTGGAATTCCAATTCTTACGGCGAATATTACCGAACTTGGAATATTGTTGTACACGATTACTTACATACTTATATCTATAAAGATGTCAAGTACCTAACAAATAGTACCGTCGGTAAAATTGCAGTTTTTGCAGTCTCCGCCGTTGTACACGAATATATCCTGGCTTTAATGTTAGGGTTTTGCTATCCCGTAATGTTTTCCCAGTTTTTTGGACTAGGGGTAGCTTTAGGCTTTGTTAGAAACACTACGGGAAAAGGACGGGCTGCAAATGTGTTCATGTGGGCTACTTTCTCATACGGCGTAGGAATACAGTTCAGTTTATACAGCATGGAAGCTTTTGCCAGAATTAATTGTCCGCAAATTGATCAAAATTTCGCGAGTTACTTCATTCCAAGATCTTGGAGCTGTAATGGTCTAAATTTATAAAAAATTTATCATTTTTTTGCTCAAATATTGTACCAAATACTTGATTTTGTAATAAATATATTTTATCTTAAGATTATTAATTTATCTTTAGCTTAAAACAATCAGGAATATTGTTATCAATAATCTTTTAATCTTCATTAAAATTAAACTAATAGAGAAGCGCCCAGAATGTTCTAGACTTTTCTAGTAGAGCATGACGAATGACAATTGGTGAAAATAAATACTGTGACACAACAGAGACTAATTTTTTGTTCAAAAGAATGGATTCCAGACTGATTGTCTACAAGTCGGATATTTTTCAGTACAATTCCCTTTGTGACCTGAAGCTTCATCAAATAACTCATGATCCATCTTATTTTCCTCCCCTGGAACCCATCTGTAATATTACTTGATATTTATATTCAAATCCTTTTCAATTTAAAATAAAACTCACGTAAATATCGCTTTTAGAATTTCTTCAACAAAAGATCCTTTTTCTGACGTCTTTTTTTGATTTACTTCGCAAATGGACTTCAGTAAACAAGCCCTTCCATCTTTATCTTGCCTATTAACAAAATTTTCAACATAAAACGCACTGACATGCTGCCATCATCAATACACGCATGGCTGCTAAGTTGCTTGAAATAAATTTAATATTTTTGCGATTTCATCAATCAATTTCACACTTACGCTTGGAAGAACTTCTCAATCTTCGCAAACAACTCCCTCCTTGTTCTCCTGTGAACTTGTCCGTGTTTCCGGTACAAATATTCATTCCTATACGCAGGCAGAAGTTCTCCAAAATAATTTTCATGTTTTTTATTCGTTTGTTTTACCCAATCATTTGTTATATACTGATGAGGATATTTTTGAATAAAAGGATTATGAAAAGAGATTTTTGTTTGATTGTTCCGATGGTCGATACGTTTTTCGGCGTCATTTGTTCCAGATTTCAATTTTTTTAGGTCTATTGGTTCATGGGGCAGCTCCCAGGCTAACGCTGCGGTCAGACCAATGGTAAAAATGTTTCCGACCCCGTAAGTTGGCATTGTAAGACAGTATACTGTAATTGATAAAAGATTATATTACATCTCGCTGCGAGTGCGTCGCCAGCCATGGATTTCAATTAAAATAATTTACCTAATTGAAACGAACTACCTTCAGGAAACACCAAATATCTTTTTTTTCTTGATAGAACTCTACTTGTATTATTATTTTTAATTTCAGTCCCAAATAAAAATACAGAAACAATTTGTAATAAAAAACAAATAATAAATAATTGAAAATGCACCATTTTGTCATAAAATTGTTCTCTTAGGACCAATGGCACTTGTTTTACTGTCTTGAAAATATTTGTTGAACTGTTATGCTCACTAAACTCACCGTTTCGTGCTAATAGGGAAGTAAACAAAGGTTGATAACCTGTTCATTTTTAACTGTATCTAAATCAGTTGTTATAGGACCTGATGTATTGCTGTCTACACTCAGAATAATAATGATTTATTTAACTGCTAAATGTCCTCTGATTGGTACTAAAGGAGCGTTAGGAATACGAGGGTAATGATAAACCATTTTTACTTTTCAATATAGTCTTCTTTTGGGCTGCTTCAGTTTGTTGGTTTCTTCCGAATAGCAGGATTGATAGACTTCAGCAAAATAAGTATTCGTTCCCACAATAATGTAATGTTTATTGCTCTTAAAGAATTGTCACTATTTAATGAACGGGAGGAGAATAAAAATTTTCTTCTTGGAAGTATTACTAAGCAAACACTATACAATTTATTTCTTACTCATTATTATTAAACCTCAATTACAAAGCCACCAATATTTATTTACAACAACTTATTTACTTATCACGCTCTGAATATTCACTCTATTTCACTATTCCCTGTTTCTCAGTCAGGCTGTTCGCCCTTATATATACGGAAACCAAACATCCAGAAATTTCTACGGTATTCTCGAATGTCGCTTAGTACGACGTAAAGAGATAACAGGTTCCATCTAGACAACAAAGACGGATTCAGACTCTTTTTTATTTTTACGAATTATGACACTTTCGCACGTAACAATAACATTCTCTTTTCTCATATTGGGGAACAGGTAGTTCGAGGGAGCCAAATCTGTGGTGGAACTACAACGACTTGACATTGACATCGACTTGATTTTTACTGTCAATGTGCCACACAAATTGGACATGTTTCCAGTTAATATTTATAATAGGGACATGATAGGGACTAAGTCAGGTTATCCTTCTATCAAAATAAGATCTAAGATGAATATTAACTGGACACATGTTCAATTTGCATGCCAAATTGACAGTAGAAATCAAGTCAATGTCAATGTCAAGTCGTTGTGGTTCCAGCTCTGAAATGAATTGCGACCACAACTCCAAATAAATGAGCTAGGTGCGATTTGGTGATAGAAATGTATTTTTTTGTGGGCCAGTCATGGACATTTTTTATGTCAGCCATTTTCTTATATTAAGGAATAGGTATTAGTCCAATCTGAAATGATTTGGAGCCATAAATCTATCAATTTCGTAACCGCAACTCCAGGGAGAAATTTGGTACATTGTCGTGATGAAAAAGGACTTTTTTGTAGGCCAGTCGTGAAAGTTTTTCTTGCCAACCATTTTCTCATATAAGGAAGTAGGTATTTGTGCGAAAAGACAAATGTGGAAAGATTTAGAGCACTAAATCTATTAATTTTGGGACTGCAATTCTAGAGAAGTGGGAAGGACGGTTTTGTAGGCAAATCGTGAACGTCATTTTTTTTATATTAAACAACACTAGTAGTCCAAAATTTTCAAATCTGGAACGATTTGGATCCCTGATTTAATCAATTTCGTAACCATAACTCCAGGGGAGTGAGTTGATGCGCTTTTGGTGGATGCTTTCTCACTAAGGCTGTTTTATTCTAAGTAGTCCTTACAAATCATCAGTTTTGGGGACTGTTTTGCTTATTGGAGCTACGTCAAAGTGGCTCTGCTTTCGAAAACTCCTTCAAAGCTTATTTTCGGCTCAGGTTGAATCTTTTTGTGGCTGTTCTTCTCATGAGGGTTGTTTTATTTGGAACAGTTTCTACAGATTGTGAAATCTACCCTGATTGTTGATTTTAGGAGTTAATCTACTCTCTGAATCTATATCTAAGACAACTCCACTCTCAGAAGGTCCTTCGAAGGATGTCATTGATTGCGATAGACTTTTGGTCGCTATTATTTTCACTAGGGCTGTTTTATTCAATGTAGTCCTTTCATGGGATGTATTCACTCTAATCGTCAGTTTTAAGGGCTGTTCTGCTTATTGAAAGCTTCGTCGAAGACGGCTCTGCTTCCAGCAGTTCCTACACAGTTTATTTTCGGTTCAGGTTGGATCTTTTTGTGGCTGTTCTTCTCTTCTCTTCATCAACTGTACTGACTGTACTGACTGTACTGACTGATGGAGTATACTGACTGAGGGAATATACTGACTGATGGAGTATATTTACTAACTGACGGATACTTTTACGTACTCCACAACGCAGATCCACTGAAACAAAAGTGAAGGACGTTGACTCGGAGGACGCGAGTCGGAATTAGGATGTAGCTTGGGAGACGCGAGCTGGATACTAGGATGGAGACTTGGAAGACACAAGTCGGACACTAGGTATCGATTTGCTACCACTGGCTGCTAGCTCGTAGGCTGTCCACTAGCCTCTAGAGAGCTGGGGGTCTATAGGAAGACGCTACATTCCAGCTCTAGAGAGCTGGGGATCTGTAGGAAGTCGCTACAGGTCAACTCTAGGAAGCTCAATTGTAGAAAGACGCTACAGTTCAACTGACTTCTCTTCGAAATCTTTTACTTTTGACTTTTTGCATACCGATGTTGTAAATTACGGAGTTACTCAGCTTCATCGTCACAATCTAAGTCAACTCGGTTTTAGAAGGTCCTTCGAAGAATATTATCAAAGCCAATTAGATTTTTGGTGACTGTTCTTCTCATTAGGGTTGTTTTATTCAAAGTAGTCTGTTCAAGAGGTGTATCTACTCTGATCGTCAGTTTTAAGGCCTGTTTTGCTTACTAGATCTATGTCGAAGACAGCTCTGCTTCCAGGAATTCCTAAAAAGTTTATTATCGGCTCAGATTGGATCTTTTTATGGCTCTTCTTCTCATGAGGCTCGTTTCATTTTGAACAACTACCCTAATTGTAGATTTTAGGGATTATTCTACTCTTTGAAGCTATATTAAAGACAGCTCTGATGTCAGAAGGACCTTTGAAAATATTATCAGTTCCAATTAGACTTTTGGTGACTGTTCTTCTCACTAGGGCTGATTTATTCAAAGAAGTCCCTTCAAGAGGCGCATTTACTCTAATCGTCAGTTTTGGGGGTTGTTTTGCTTATTAGAACTACGCTGAAGACGGCTCTGCTTTCAGAAATTCCTACAAAGTCTATTTTCGGCTCAGGCTGGATCTTTTAGTGGCTGTTCTTCTTATGAGGCTTGTTTTATTTGGAACAGCTCGTACAGACACAGAAATCTATCCTACTTGTAGATTTTAGGGGTAAATCTACTCTCTGAAGCTTTATGTAAGACAACTCTGCTCTCAGATGGTCCTTCGAAAGATATTATCGGTTCGGATTGGACTTTTGGTTGCCGTTCTTTTCAATAGGGCTGTTTCATTTATAAAAGCTCCTACAAAAAGTGAAATTCATCTCAATTTTGCTTATTGGAACGTTGTCGAGGGTGGTTCTATTTTCAGGAGCTTCTACAAAGATTCTGATTGCACCCTTTGATGGTTTGTTTTACTAGAGTTATTCAAAGGAGAAATTATTTACATTTATGACATTGACTGAACGAGATGTTTTAGAATTTAAACTCCTGATAATAATAATAAGTACTCAGTACCTTTTTGATTATAAATTTTGTATATTCTATCTGAGGGTTGACGTTCCAACCCTTTAACCAAAAATCATCCTCAGAAAACAAGATAAACAAGACAAATGGCTTGTTTATTTTTGTTGAATGAATAAAATATCAACACTCAAATAAAGTATACAAAATTTATAATCAAAAAGCTATTTATCTATAATTTAGTTCTGAAAGAATGCTAATAAATATTAGAATTACTATAAGAATTCCTTCTCAGCGAAACATTTTTTTTATCGGAAAACAGGTAATGGGCTAGCCAAATCAATTTTGAGACCACAGTTCGAGATGAGTGAGATAGTGCATTTTCGTAAACCAATCATCCAATAACGATACATATGTAATATGTAAATCCACCCTTTCCCAAATAAGTCTACGAGGAGTACTCCTCCCGAAATCGTAAAATACAGTCGTCATAACCTTTCCAACAGATGAGAGGATCCTCGCATTTTTTGTGGACTTTCCACTGGATTTGGACTGTTATTTGGTTTCAGATGCATCCACATTTCATCTTCTGGATTGAAATAACGCCTAAAATCCTGTAGAGGCCGTTGGGACAGATGCAACGTCTCACGATTTCGTTTTGTGAGCAGTTGAGTAATCCATCTTGCGGATAACTTTCTCATGTTCAAATATTAGTTCAGATTATAGATTTCATCAATGGTTTTTAGAGCAATTGCCTCAACAGGGCGTCCAAGACGATCAGTGTCATTTGTGCTCAAATGACCACTCCGAAAATGTTGAAACCACTAACAAACCGTTTTAATTGAAGGTACAGATTCATTATAAGGTTTATTAGTCTCCTGAAGCGATTTGTCTTGTCTTCTGTCTTTTTTTAGAAATCACTGGACTTGCACAATTCTAACGAACACTAAGCTCAGAGTAGTGAACCAATATGGCTGATATTTGATATAATTAACCCCAAGAGGTGCTAGTAACGTTTCACTGCTGAAAGATTACGAGACTTGGTCTTATTTTTACGAGAATTGATCTTAGTCTCACTGGAGATACTTTTTATCATATTTATCAAAATCTACACCCCCTTTCCATTTTAAAGGGTTGAAATTAAATATTTTCTTAAATTTTCTTGTTTTTTAAACTCAAAACTCAACTTGCAAATCAAATTTAAGCTTTTTTGGACCACGGGATGTACTCTAAACTTGTGATGATCATCAATAAGTGAGTAACGTAAATACTAATAAATTCTAAAGTAGAAGGGATATAAAAATAAAATTGCATAAATGTGATGTCCTTATCCTATCCTGTAAAATTGAGGTATATATTGCTATTCAGACCGAAGTTACGAGGGTTTAAATATTCGGTGGAGGCAATATTGTACCTCCAAATTAATAAATAACGTTTTTATTTCATTTTAATTCGTTGTTTACTTGTAAAATCATAAGAACTGGTAACAGTTATTGAGTAACGGACTCTCTTATTCCATTTATTTTCATGGATCCAATTTATTCAAATTTTAAGATTACCATAAATTAACACAACTCTCTTAACTTCAACTGCATTATTCATTGCTAATTTTTGCACCTATGGACCAAATTTTGCTGCAGTATGAAAACATTTCATTTTAATAACTGTTCATAGTTTTTTTCTCCGCAATGGCTCTTCACTTCATTTTTATTGTATCTTTTATAGTTTCTGGGGTGAATTCAAACATTCCAAAATCTGGAAATCGTATTTCAGTTCGCCATAAAAGATATATCGCGTTCCCGGAAGGCTCCTCTCTGTCTGTAAGTTTTTCTGGTTGATTTTATTATTTTATTGGAAGGCTAACACAATTTTGAAAGTCGTTAAGCACTATTCCAACTGGGAAATCTTTTTACAAGCAATCAATCAAAAATAATATCAATTTATTTTCATTCTCACATTCATCTTCTTAACATTTGCTGTACTTGCCCATTGTAATGAGAAACTATGTGTATTAATTCACTAGCTACACTATTAATCTCATATCCAAAATTTTATTTTTTGTTTTAATATCTAAATATACAATCATGAAAATTTCTTTTTCAGGTAGCATTTTGTTTCACTGCAAACTCTTTCATAAATATCCATTCCCCGTTTGAAATAACAGAAGGTGTGAATTGGGGGGTAGCTTATGACCTCCCCAATGCAACAACAATTCTAGATTCTGCTAAAAAAATCAAACATGTTGAACAAAGAAGCATTAGGAAGAATATTTACGAGAAAATTGAAATGGTTTTAGAATCGTAAGTAAAAATATGTGGTTGAATATTTGACCATTATTTCAGGGGATTATAACCTAAACCGGATGTAGAATCATGTTTTTCAAGATGGTATAAGGGGTAAATTCTGTCATGCATTTTATATTTTGGAATAATCGTACAATAATAAACCATCGTTTGATAAAAAGCTTCTATTATCCTATCTGTTATAAAACTAATTTCAACCCTTCGTCTTTCCTCCCTAAAAACGGTATCATAAAAATTAAATAACCAAATGCTGACAAAAAAAATTATGTAGTACCACTTATTAAAATCATTTTCATCATTTGATTTTTCAATCCTGTTGTATTGACTTAAATAATGCATTGGAAATCTGTCACATTTTGAAAGCTAATAAGTCATAACATAATAATCGTGAAATAATGAACTAAAGTCTGATAGACAACTTACATAGTATCATTTATTTTGAAATCAGTTTTAACGCTTGATCTTTCAACCCTGCCGGTAAAGGGGATTAGATGATGTAACGAAAATGTCACAATATCAAAACTCATATCTCCTGAAATAATAATAATCATAGAATACTAAATTTCACATTTTTAGGAAGCTTATGCAGTATCATTTATTATAAAACTTATTTCGACCCCTCTACTCTTGATCCTTTGAACAATAGGGTTAAATGTTGCAACGAAAATCTGTCAGACTTTCAAAGCTTATAGCTCCTAAAATAATAATCGTAAAATAATAAACTGAACGCTGATAGACAGCTTATATTTAAATACCAGTTTCGACCTTTTATCTTTCAGCCTTTTCTTCAATTGCGGCCGTAACTGTGTCCCTTGCCTTCTTCTATCAAAAATCGCTCAATAATTCAAGAATATTTTTTGCAAACATTTGATGAAAACTTTATCTAACATTTTTTTTATGTCGTTGAACCATGAATACGAGCTTCACATCCTTCAACCCTGAAATAGGTTGGCATAAAAATAAGAATTAGTTGAAATTTATTAAGATTCTGTCTGAATAGAAATACAAATAGTTATCATAGAATGCTGAACCCAACGCTTATAGGAAGCTAATGTAATGCCATTTATTATATAAAAAAAAAACAAACAACAAACAACCCTAACAGTAAACAGGGTTAGATGATGCAACAAAAATCTGTCAAAATTGGTTCATATTTCCTGAAAAAATTATCGTATAAAATTAAACCAAATATTTCTTGGAGGCTTATATAGTACCATTCATCAAGAAATCAATTTTATCACTTTATCTTGCAATCTGAATCGTATAGGGGGCTGAATGGCACAACAAAAATATGACTCAATTTGAAATCTGTTATCTCCTAGAATAATAATTGAAGAATAATAAATTGAACACGAATAGAGAATCTATATAGTGTCATTTATTATAAAACCAGCTTTTATCTTCTATCTTTCAATCTTAGCGGTATAAGGGCTAAATGGTGCAACTAAAATCTGTTACACAATCAAGCTTATATTTCCAAAAATAATAATCGTAGAATTATGACCAAATGTTTATATAAGGCCTATAGTACATTTATCTTGCAGCCCTTGACGTAGCTGTACATCGTTAATTTCTGCCGTAGACTTACCCCTTGCTTACTCGTACCAAATGTAATGTTTATTGCTTTCATTGTTAAAATAAAAGTCACTATTCAATAAATGAAAAGAAAATAAAAGTTTCATCCTTCGAAGTATGACTAAACAAGCACTATACAATTTATTTCTTACTTAACCCATTAAACTTCAACAACAAAGCCACTATTATTCATTTACAACAACTTATTTATTTATCATGCTCTGCATTTAGCTAATCACGCACTGAATATTCACTTTATTTCCTTGTTCACTGTTCACAGTTTCTCATTCAGGTTGTTAGCCCTTATATATACGCAAACCAAACATCTAGAAATTTCTACGTTTTTCTTGAATGTCGCTTGGTGCGACGTAAAGAGATAACAGGCTCCGCCCAGACAACAGAGATAGATTCAGGGCCTATTTTATTTTTACGAATTATGAAGCTTTCGCACGTTGTACAAAATTACTTATGACTATAGAACATTTGATAAGAATCTCTTTCATAACATCAAATAATGAATATTAACTCTTCCTCGTTTAACCCTGAAATATGGTAGCATAAGAACCAGAATTAGCGTGATTCTATTAGATTCTGCTAGAACATCCTGAAATAATAATTAAACGAAGAACTGTAGAGTAAACATTAATGGGAAGCTTTTATAGTGCCATTTATTATGGAAGCAATTTCAACCTTTCATCTTACAACTCTAGTGATGTAACAAAAATTTGGCAGAATTTCAAAGCTTTTATTTCTTAGAATAATAATCGCAGAATAATTAGGCAAACGTAAGTAGAATGCTTATGTAGTGTTATTTATCTCGAAACCAATTTCAATCATTCAACTTTCAACTTAGAGTCATAGGGAGTTAAAAGTGGCAATGACATTTGTCGCACTTTCAATGCTTGTGTATCCTAAAATTATTATTGTAGAATAATGAACTAAACGTTAGTAGGAAGCTTATGGGGCGCTATTCACTATAAAACCAGTTTTAACCCTTAATCCTTCAACTTTAATGGTGTAGGGGATTAAATGATACAAAAAAAAATTGTCAGAATTTCAAAAGTCACATTTCCTGGCATAAAAATCATAGAATTATTAACCAAACGTAAATATAAAGCTTATGTTATGTCATTTATCTTGAAACCAATTTTAATCCTTCAACTTTCAACTCGGACCTATTTGGGGGTTAAATGTTGCAACGACATTTGCCGCAATTTCAAAGCTCGTATCTCCTAAAATTATTATAGTAGAATAATGAACTAAGCGTTAGTAGGAAGCGTTTGTGATGCCATTGATTATAAAACTTTATTCAACCCTTTATCTATCAAGATAAGTGGTGTAGGGGGTTAAATGTTGCAACAAAAATTTAGCAGAATTTCAAAGCTTATATTTCCTGAAATAATAATCGTAGAGCAATTAGCCAAACGTGAGTAGAAAGTTTAAGTAATGTCATTTATCTAGAAAGTAATTTTAATCCTTCAACTTTCATTTTGGAGATATAACAACATTTGCCACACTTTCAAAGCTTATATCCCTTAAAATAATTATAGTAGAATAATGAACTCGTAATAGGGTGCTTACATGGGTTCATTCATTATAAAATCAGTTTCAACCCTTCATCTTTCAACTCTGATGGTGCAAGGAAGGGATTAAATAATGCATTAAAAGTCTTCCACACTCTCGAAGCTAATATCTCCTTGAATAATAATTGTTAAATAATTAGGAGAGAAGCTTAATGTAGAGCCATTTATTATTGTATCACTTTCAACCCTTTGGCCTTTATCTTCCAGTTCTGTTGGTTATGGGGGTAGTAACAACACTTTGAAAGCTCGTATCTCCCAATAAACTAATAATCGTAAGATAATTAATGACACGTTGATAGAAAGCTTATATAGTACCATTTATTATTATGAAATTAAATTGATTTCAACCCTTTATATAACAACTCGGTAGTTTCACATCTCAATATATCTGTGAGATTAATGGATGAAAATTCTAGAATTAATCTATTTTGCCAAACATTTCTCTTCAGTATGGGTTTCGATGGTCATTCCTGCATCCTGCGAGCAATTTGCGAATCGGAACAACTCCGTCCATCAACCGGTAAAACCATAATTGAGCAATTATTGGAGATACTTTTCAGGTTCGTCCATCAAAAGCGACTGCTAAATTGAGACTATAATTTGTCGGTTTATTCGCAGATTTCCGCTACAGCGGATTGAACATTCCGAGCCGGAAATTCACAGATTTTATCATCAGGCTAGGACGATGGGGAGGACGAGTAGCTGCGAAAGGTTATTTCCGGTCTGCCAGTTTTCATTGCTGCAAATGATCTTACACCACGTGTAGCCAAGACATTAAAGAGATACATACTAATTTATTAGGAAAAGGCAGTAAAGACTCAATATTCACCCCTAATTAATTGGTGGCCAAAATAGTCTAATTCAAATACCAGACTTTTGAGAACAATTTTAACGTAAATAAGAACAATTCGAATATTTTTTATCAACGTTTCTACATTAGTTTTCACTAAAAACCCAATTTTTCACATTAAGGGCATCCAAAATAAATCACCCATATTTTTTTCCAATAAATTCAGCTAATATTCGATTAAATAAGTAGCAGCAGTAATTAAAATAAATCTTATCGATATTTTCTCATCAATAAGATATTTAAAACATAAAAGTGTTCTAAAATCCAATTGATTATTCCAGGTGGCTTCAAAATAATGAAATATGCCTCTCTGTAAGTAATTTATATCATATGTGATACAATAAAATGAGTTCAAAATCGATATTATTGATTTGTCTACACCTGATTTGAAACTAAACATTTTGGATGAGTCTGACAAATCTGGGCCTTCCAAAATCTAATTTCTCGACCTAATTGTCCTCAAATCAAATTCCTTTATCACTTTTTCCTAAAAAATCCCAAAAATTCGCCCCATTTTGCCAAAATCTCCAGTTCTCTGCACTGAGTATTGACGTCCAGCCTCGGTTAGCTCCGGATATATTCGGCCTTGATATCGGATTCCGGTGTGTTGCTCCAGACTCCGGGTCTGGAACTCTGGATCCTGCAGTATCATCCAAGGCAACTCAGACTAAATCACTTTAAAAAGGATATTAGTTACGTGAAAAATGTAATTTTTTTTATTGTTGTGAACTTGTGGTAGTTAACAGGGAGGGAGGAGGAAATATGTGAGATAAAAAAGGTACGGTTATAATATTTATTATGAAATTTAATCATTGTTTTGTTTATTTATTATTGTTTTCATTGAAAATATTTTTGTTGCTTAAATTTTGTTGATTTCGACCTAAAAATTTAATATGTCAAATAAAAATGTTATATACTAATTTAAAACAAGCTAGAAGGTGTTTGCCACACCCAATTTAAGGTATAAAACTTGTTTTCAATACATAATACAATTTAGATCGCTGGAAATTTCAAAACTAATTTTTCAAGCTCCGATTGAGCCCAGGTTACACCTACTTTTGAACAGGTAAATTTTATTTGAATTTCTGCCAATAACGCAAATTCAAGATTAATATACTTCAAAATATAGTTTGTAATCTTTGATCAAGCAATTAATTGGACCAAAATTAAAAAATATGAATTATTTCAAATGTGTTTGACTTGATTCAATAATTAATGAGATGTCAATGAATACTCATTTCAGTTTTTGAAGTGTACGCCCCAAAATTCAATCATTCTTGCTTTATATTATCCAAAATCCATATTATTTCTAATAATAGACTAGATAAGACACACCCACTTCTTCACACCCACAACTTTTTCAAAACCCGATCGTTGATGTGCATTTTTGTATGGCTTTTTATTTTTTAGGCCTTCTGCAATGGACAATTTAGTCTGTTGTTTTCTCGTAATTGTCTTGGGCATCTTTGCTGTGACTTTAGCCAACCCTGATGCTAAAAGACTTTATGATGATCTTCTTAGTAACTACAATAGGCTTATTAGACCAGTTGGGAATAATTCTGACAGGCTTACGGTCAAAATGGGGCTGCGCCTATCCCAATTAATAGATGTCGTAAGTAAAAAACCAACAAAAATAATTTATAGTTCATAATTTAAATTTTAAGGTTTATTTTTTGCTGGAACACTTCGGCCGAAATTATTTTCATTTCGTTAAACTGTTATAGTTGCTTTTAGAGAAATTTAACAGCTGAAATAGTTAATATTTTTAAATTTTCACAAAAATATCAATAATATATCATTTTCGTGTTTTTCACGCGCAGGGTGTTCCCGTAAATAATCAAGTCTTTATTTTATGAGGGTTGTCTTTTTATAGTTGCATACAGCCACACTAAAAACGTCAACCATTATTTTTTGTAAATTAAAATCAATTTTGATGCTCACTAAATGTAAATTTGAAATTTTATTCGATTTGGACATGTGATATAGCCATAATGAAATTTAAAAGTGATAAATTGATTGACAAAAAATTGCGAAAAATCTTTCGACAATTCTAGGGAGGGATTTTAATAGCAATAAAGTCTCACCAAGTTATCTTCCGTTTCTGATGATGAAGCACGACATCAGTCTATAATTTTTCGCTGGTCCTTTGACTCCAAACATTGACGCAATAATCTCAGCGACAGTTCCAGAAAATGTCTAGCTGACCAGAGTAAATCAACAAGCGATATAAACTGGATAATTAAGATACTCTTGGACATCCAAAAAACTTAAAATTAAAAAATTCTACTGAAAGAATTGGCTGTGGAACATTCTTTTCCAATTGGTTGCTTTATCTTTCAACTAAAGAACAAAATACTGCTCCTGTGGTGCCAATTATGAGCCAATTTGATCAAACACCTAACAGTATTGTGAAAGGCTGTTAAATTTAGAATCAGGCCTTCCTAAACCGAAAGTAAACTTCCATCTCTTATTTGGGTATCTCAAAATCCAACAAAGTTATTTTTTTTTTTTTTTTATAACAACAATAAAATGTCACCAAGCTGTTTTGTTTTTTTGATAATGAATCTACACTTCAGTCGATAATTTTCGGCTGGTCCTTCGAGTTCCAATATTAACGCAACAATCTCAGCGACAGTTCCAGGAAATGACCAGTAAGGACAGTAATCACCCAAAAAATACTGGCACTGTACTCTCGTTGTTCAGGGTACAGCAACAAGCGACAAACTGGATAATTGAGACACCCTTATACATCCAAAAAACTTCAAACTGAAAAATCCTTGTGAAAGAATTGGCTGTAGAACAATTATTTTCGAATGGACGCCTCATCTTTCAATTAGAGAAAGAAAGACTTCTCCTGTGAAGCCAATTTTGAATCAATTCGATCGAACGCCCAAAAATATGTTTTCAGTACTATAATGAGGAGATGAATCAGGAATAATAATTTCTCCCTTACTTGAAAATAAACTTCAATCTTCTATTTGGATTTCTCAAAGTCCAATAAAGTTATCCGTTTTTAAAGGGTGCTAAAAAATGGTCACAATGTCTCAATTGAATTCGTGTGACTACAAAATCGAAAAACAGTTGATGCCAGCTGGTACACAACCATTTGTGGATCGGTAGTAACCTCCGTGCTCCGAAAAAAACAGCCCGGAACGGCAAACCATCCTCCACCACAAAATATAACCTCAACGACTCAAAATTTAGTTTTCACAGTATTAAATCATCAAATTATTGAATCATTCTCCGTGCAGTCCCAACCCATGTTCCAAGGACTATCTTACGTCCCCAATTGTCAAAAAAGGACCTTAAGGACAACGATTCCAGTGGCCAGAAGAAGCAATGTTGACTTCCCCAACTAAAAAGTGGAAAGTAGGCTCAAGAAAGCTCACACCATAGTGAGGTATTGACGAATCATGAATTGTCTCCTATAAACCCGGAAACAAATGCCAATTCGTTATAAGAGTGCTTCGAATTGGGGAAAGTTCAATGAAAAGCTGTCCGTTCTCGAGTATCTCAGAAAGACGCTCAAAATGAATTCAAGTAACTTCTGTTATTCTACAAGATCGAAAATAATTCATGCCAATTGGTACACAACTATTTTTGGGCCGAAAGTACGACAAAAAATCAACCTGGAACGGCGAAACATCTTCCACCAAAAAATGCAAACAAATTTAATTTTTTGGACAGCAAATCATCGGAATATTTGATCATCCTTCATGCAGTCCTGACCCAAGTTTCGGAGAATATATTACACCCCAAAGGATCAAAAATTGACTGTAAGGACAATGATTCTAGTAAAAAGTAACATTCCTGAGTTTAAATTGATCCAAACAAATTCAAAAGTGTTAGTAACAGATAATTTGGAAGACATTTATTATTATTATGCATGCAATCCTCAAAAGACAACCCTCGTAAAGCATGAAATGTTTCTAAGATATAAAAATTATCAATTTTTAAAGTCTGCTTCGCAAACATCTCTCCAAATTCTCTCAGTTTATGTTCTCAGCGTTTCAGTATCACAGATACGTTTACTAACTTCTTATACGGCTGAAAACTGAAAACACTTCAGCACTTCAGTTCTTCCTTTGAACTGATCGATCTCGAGAGCTCATTGTACGATTTTTATCTAATATCGGAAGCTTTGTATACAAGGAAAATGACTGAGTAGATAATGACATTTTAACAAGATTTCAATGACACCACTTTACAAAAACTGTGATAAGAGAGTCATAAATTTCAGTTCATTGAATTGAATGTTAAAAATAAGTTTTGACACTAGTATTTGTTGTTTATTTGAATGATTTTGTTTCAGAATTTGAAGAATCAAATAATGACAACAAATGTTTGGGTAGAACAGGTAAAGATATTTTCATTAGTAACATTTAGAGCAGTTGTGGAAGGATTTCTATTCTAGAATCAGTTGAAAGTTCAAGCACGAGCCATGTAGCTTAAAAGACTTCTGTTGAAATTGTTTGTTACTGTCGGACGTAGAACTACATATTTCCTGGCAGTATATATACCTAATGAATGTCGTTTTTGGAAAACTTATACTTCAAAAACTAATAATCGTAGAATAATGAACCAAACGTAGTCTGATTTATTATAAAACCAATCTTAATTCTACACCATTCAACCCTTAAATATCATAGCATAGAAAACAAAAAACCAATAAATTCTGTTTGGATCTCCTAAAAAAAATTGTACAATAGAAAATCAACCGCTAATGAAGATTATGTAGAACCATTTATTATAAAGCCAGTTTTAATCCTTTATCTTTTAACCATGCTGGCATGTGGGGATTGAATTATATCCCGTAAATCTGTCTTATTTTAAAAACTTATATCTTCTAAAATAAAAGTTAATCAAACGCTGGTAAAAATATTATGTAGTGCTATTTATTGCAAAACCAGTTTCAATCCATTAATTTCAATCTTAATAGTACAGGGGGTTACGGGTTACATAATGCTACAAAAGTCTGAGGCACTTTGAAAATTTCTATCGCCTGAAATAATAATCTCAAAACAATGAAACTAAGCTGATAGAAAGTTCATAGTACTGTAACAAAGCTTAACTCGTTCGTGAGTTTGTGAATTAATTTTTACTATATATATATATATATATATATATATATATATATATATATATATATATATATATATATATATATTTCCAGTAGGTTTCCAGAAGCTTCCACCAGACATCACTACGTCCTTGGCGCCATACGTCTCTGTTGCGTTTATCACCTGTTTAACTGACGTGTAGGGGCTCTGTTCGTTACAGTGCCATTTGCTATTAAACCAATTTTTGTCCTTTATCTTTCAATCCTGATAACATAGGACTAGGAGGATGTAGTCTGACATAATTCGAAATTTATGTTGCCTGAAAAACCGTTAGACAACTGGTGGGAAGCTTATGTAATGTCATTTATCATAAAATCAATTTCAGACATATATCTTTCAGCCCTTCCTGTATAGATGTTGAATAGTGCAATAAAAATCTTTCACATTTAATAACAAATAATTATTGAAGTATATTGATCTAAACCTTCGGTAGAAAGATAGTTTTGTATCATTTATTACACCTAACATTATTTTCAATCCTTCACACTTTAACTACGGTTGGATTGAAAGTCTAAGAATATAACAAATATATGTCTAATATTTCGAGTTCATAACTCTTAAACTAATTGTAATGTTTATTGCTCTTGAAGAATTTTTTAAAGTTAAAACAAAAATTCACTATTTAATAAATAAAAAGAAAATAAAAGTTGTATTCTTTGGAGTATCACTAAAACAAACACTATACAATTTATTTTTTACTCACTTTTATTAAACTTTAACTTCAAATCTATCAATATTTATTTTCAACAACTTATTTGTTTATTACGCTGTGAATATTCACTCTATTTTACTATTCACTGTTTTTCAGTCAGGTTGTTTGTCCTTATACCTTGACCAAACATCCAGAAATTTCTACGTTATTCTCGAATATCGCATGGCGCAACGTAAAGAAATAACAGGCTTCGCCCAGACAACAGGGATGGATTCAGGGCCTATTTTATTTTTACGAATTATGACACTTTTGCACATTACATAATTATTGCAAAATGATAGGGTGGCTTGAATGATATAAAATTCTAACCGAGTCTTCTAAACTAATAAGTAGACTAAATTAACTAAACACTAATAAAAAATTTATGCAGTATAATTTATGATACAACCAGCAACCAGTTTCAACCCTTCCTCATTCAACCCTGCTGATATGAGGGGCTAAGTGATGCAACGAAACTCTATCACTTTGAAAATTTATATCTCCTACAATTATAATCGTAGGACAACGAAATAAACGCTAGTTAAATGCTCGCTTATTACTATTTGACATAAAATAGTTCCAACCCTTCATCATTTAATCTTTGTATTATGGAAATTAGATAGTAAAACGAAAGTCTGTCATATTTTGAAAACTTAGTCGTGAAATGATTGAACAAAAAAATAATTTCAACCCTTCACCTCTCAACTCTGTCATTATAGAGGGTTGATCGCTGTAATTTTCAAAGCCTGTATCTCCTAAAATATTAATCGCAGATTGATAAAACAAACGCTGATAGAAAGTTTATTTATTGCTCTTTATTACAAAATCAGTTTCAACCTCCCATCTTTTGATCCTGTTGGTATAAAAGGATAATTAATGCAACAAAAATCTGTCACAATTTCAAAGCTTATAACTCTTGAAATAATTGTCTTGAAATGATAGAACCGCTGATGGAAACCCCATGTAGTGCCAGTTATTGTAGAATAAGTTATCCTACAATGTTGGTTGTTTAGAGCATAATGCAACAAAATTCTGTCATATTTTGAAAGTTCATTTCTGCTAGAATAAAAATAGGAAAATAATGAAACAAATGCTTATAAAGAAGTTTATTCAAAACTATTTATTATAATATTAGTTTTATTCTTGCATCCCCCAATCCTGATGATATAAAGGGTTGAATAATGCAACAAAAATCCGTCACACTTTGAAAGCTTATATCTCCTAAAATAATAATCTTAAAATAATAGAACAAACGCTGATAATGCTATCTATTATAAAACTAGTCTCAGCCCTTATCCCTATACAATGCTGGTTGTAAATGGCTTATATAATGCAACAAAACTCTGCCATACTTTCAAAATTCATTTCTGCTAAAATAATTATAGGAAAATTATGAAACAAAGGCTTATAGAAAGCTTGTTCAAAGTTTTTCATTATAATACCAGCTTTACCCCTTCATCTTTTAATCTTTTGATAGAAGGGGTTGAATAATGTAACAAAATTAAGTCATATTTTAAAAGCTTATATTTCCGTAAATAATAATCGTGAAATAATAAAAAAAAAACGTTGGTAGATAGTTTATAAAGTACCATTTATTATAAACCAATTTCAACCCTTCATCTTACAACCCTTAACGTAGTTCTACGTCTCTGTTTGCAATCGTAATTGTGTACATTGTCTTGTTCTTATCTATTGATAAATTTTCGAATATAAAATACATTTTACCCAAAATAAAAATGACAAGGAATTTCATTATCTTTTAGCCCTTCAAAAACCGTTTCATATTTTGTTTAAATCCATGAAAATTTCAATAGATTCTGTTTACGCATCCAGTGCAATTTTTCTGATTAAATTTAGCGCAATTTCTGTTATTTGTCCAGGAATGGAACGATTATAAACTAAAATGGAATCCAGACGATTACGGCGGGGTGGAAACCTTACACGTACCCTCAGAACATATATGGTTACCAGATATAGTTCTATACAACAAGTAAATTGGATTCATTAATTTTATTTAGGAGTTTTTTGACTAAACAAATATTTTTTAGTGCTGATGGAAACTATGAAGTTACAATTATGACCAAAGCTATATTGCACCACACTGGAAAAGTTATCTGGAAGCCCCCTGCGATTTACAAATCATTTTGTGAAATTGATGTTGAATATTTTCCGTTTGACGAACAAACTTGCTTCATGAAGTTCGGATCTTGGACATATGATGGTTATATGGTGAATTTTAATTATTTAATTGTATAATTCAAACAGTTATATATGGAACAAGTTTTTCAGGTTGATTTGCGTCACCTTTCCCAAATTCCAGACTCCGACAACATTGACGTGGGGATAGATCTTCAGGACTACTACATATCAGTAGAATGGGATATTATGAGGGTTCCGGCTGTTAGAAATGAGAAATTTTACAGCTGTTGCGAAGAACCATACCCTGATATTATTTTTAATATCACTTTGAGGAGAAAAACACTATTTTATACAGTCAATTTGATTATTCCTTGTGTAGGGATCTCATTTTTGTCTGTCCTAGTGTTTTATTTACCTAGCGACTCCGGAGAGAAAGTAATTAATCAAAAAAATATTACTCCTCATTAATAATGAGTAATTTTATTTCAGGTGTCTCTCTGCATCTCTATCCTCCTCTCTCTAACCGTGTTCTTCCTCCTCCTAGCAGAAATCATCCCGCCAACTTCCCTAACAGTCCCTCTTTTAGGAAAATACCTTTTATTCACTATGGTCCTCGTCACTCTTTCCGTAGTTGTAACAATTGCTGTTCTAAACGTGAATTTCCGGTCTCCAGTGACGCACAAATTAGCCCCATGGGTCCAAACCTTCTTCATAGAAATTTTGCCCAAAATTTTGTTCATAGAAAGACCCAAAAAAGAAGACGATAATAATAAGGATAATGAGGGACTACTGACGGATGTTATCCAAGTACCAATGATGGATAAATTTAAAACTTATGAGAAATCGGTTTATGGGGATAATTATGAAATGATGGGCGGACGTGGGTAAGTTCAAGCCATTTTCACATAGAATAGCTTTTCCAATATCCAAAACATTTGCTTGTTGTTACTTTGGAATATATTGCAGGTTCGATGTAACAGGTTCTGGAGGGTTGGGCCCTTGTTTTGGCGAGCCCCCATTTCCATTACCCCTTTCAGGAGGTGATGAGGAACTATACAGTCCTAGTTGTAGAACCACAATTGATGGGAACAGTGAACCAAGCCCTACGTTCGAAAAATTATTGGTTCACGAAAAAACAATTGAGGATTCTAGATTTATCGCTCAACATGTCAAAAATAAGGACTCATTTGAAAATGTAGGTTTCTCCTATTATTAAAATGAATAATTCATTAAAAAAATGTTTTTAGGTTGAAGAAGATTGGAAATATGTAGCAATGGTTCTCGACCGTCTTTTTCTTTGGATTTTTTCATTAGCTTGTGTTTTTGGTACTTGTTTAATTATCCTACAGGCTCCTTCATTGTACGACACAAACAAACCTATAGATATTTTGATATCTAAAGTAGCTAAAAAAAAAATGGCATTGCTCAAAATGGGCACGGACGAATTGTAAAGAAAAATAATGTTTGTTGTTGATTATAAACCACTTTGCTAAATTTATCAACCAAATATTAATATAAATCACTTTGAACAGACTTTGAAGAATAGTTAATAAAAGGGACTATTTGGTTGGTATCCTTAGCAACGAGGTCAATACATACAAGGAATCGAATAATTACCAAATCATTGCGATACACGAGATAATCATTAGCTATAGACATTGTTTCCTACGTGAATTCATCTATTTAAATAATAATATTTGCAATATGTTATATTGTTGATATTTGGTTATTATGTATGTAGATATAGAACTTTTAATGTACAATAAATCTTTTACGATATTTGATCCAGTAAATTTAATTATTAACCGAACATAAAATTATTTGGAATTGAATCAAACGCAATAGGGTATATTGATGAATTTATTTTATATTTTTAATTCACTGTTTACATCGTTATAACATAGTAAAAAATATAAATTATGTTCAAAAGTGCTGTAATCAAGTTTAAAAAAATATTTAAAATTGAGAATAATTTTGAGCTATTTAAACGCCGCCATTTTCGCGCGCTCTATGGATGACGTCAAATAACATGTCCAATGACATTACAGTCCATTGTTTACTACAGGTGCTTTCGTTCTCAACTTTTCTCAGCATTAAAAAAGGTCAAAACTCAGTTTATAAGTATTGCATTGTACCTGAATGCAAAATACTGTCAGAAATGTACCTGATAAAGTCTTTTTTGCAATCCAAACAGGTTTTAAAATACGTAAGAAATGATGTAAGGTTATCAGAAGAGATGAAGTATCATAATAAATTTGACAGATCATGAATAACATTATATGTGATTAGTTTTAGCAATAAAATTCAGTGTATGTATGCGGCTTCGTTTAACATTTGCTCGTTTTAAAATAAACAAAAATTATAGGTTATGTTCACTGCTCATCGTATTTCAGATTGTATTTATTAAAATAGCGTACATAATGTGTTATTATTGAATAATTACTTTGGAGTGTTTACTCTCTTTACTTCAGCGGACGTAGAATTTGGATTTGAAAGAAAATAAGACGACATCATGAATAGATCTATTCTTGACAGATTATCCGATTGTGCTTTTACAAAACCACTGTCTTAAATGATTTATGATCTAACTAGGATGCTAAAATTACACTTAAACAATAAATTAATTTACAACACACATGTTATTACTATGTTTTCTAATCAAAAGCCTGCCATACAAATGTAAGCAGTGCGCACTTATTGGCATAGTATTTGACGTCACATTTCGCTTCAACCAATGGTGCTGCGTTTTAGAACTTAAAATTTGCCTCGCTAAATTTGCACTTTTAATTATTAATTTTAAGTAATTGAAAAGATATTAATTACCAAAATGATGGTTTAGTACAAATGTCCGGCCAATAAAAATTCGGAATAAAAATATTTGAACCAAATTTAAATTCCATCCATATTCCCTATCTAACTGAAAAAACTACCTAAAAATTGAGAGCCAAATAACAGACAATCGCAACCCGCAACAACAGTTTTCATTAAATGAAAGCACATACTTTAAATTTTAATTAGTACAGCAGTGCTACAACTTTAGGCATTTGTGCGGATTAAATTTTTTTTATTATTAGCTGCGGTCAGTTGAAATTGTAAAACCAATCAATTACTAAACATCTATATTTATTACAGAAGAGTCAGTGCTACTGCTTGCAGCAATAAATATGTTTATGCACCCTTATTTAATAATAATATAATTAAAAATCTGACGTGGACATCACGTTACTTACTTGTACATCATTGGATATATATAATCAAACACAAAATCTTATTCCACGGCAAATCGTTTTGGATTTATCCAAAAGATTCTAAAAATCTGTTGAGTAGAATACGCTTTTAGCCTAGTCGGTTGCTATGGGAACAGTAGATCAACATTCTTATGCTACAACATTCCTAAATACTGATTTCCAAGATTCTACGGCTAACAGCTCTGAATTTATGCGCAAAATTATAAAATATATTCCAACTGAAGTGCACTTCTGGTTCAGTCTATTGTTATAAAAGTAGTAGGCAATCATTCAGATGCTACAGCAGACTAAAATACCAAATTTCAATACTCTACAGCAGATCGTTTTGAATTTATGTGAAAAATTCCAAAAGACTGTCAAGTATAACGCACTTCCGGCCCAGTCGATCTCAATGGAAATAGGATATGAGTATCTAGACGGTATTATCTTCTTGTATACTTAATTTCAACATTTTATGTTTAATCCTTTTGGATTTATGCGGAAAATTCAAAAAATGTTTCGAGTAAACTGCACTTTCGGCTTAGCCGATCGCAATCATAATGCAAGGTGTATAATTAATTGCTATAGAAGTGCTTAATACGAAATTTCAATACTCTACGACTGATTGTTTTGAATTTATGAGGAAAATTCGAAAAGTCTATTATGTAAAGTGCACTTCCGGCTTAGCCGATTGGTACGAAAATAAAAAAATGATCATTTGAATGCTACAGTTATTCCAAATACTGAATTTCACTATCCTACGGCTAAATAATTCTGGATTTATGCGGAAAATTCAAAAAAAGTCTCAAGTAATGTGCACTTCCGGTACAGTCGATTGCAACCATAATGCGAAGTGCACATCAAGACCCTATACTAACTCTCAAATACAAAATTTCAGCATTATACGTTTGACGGGTTTCGAGATTTGTGAGTTACGCACACACATACATACATACATGCGTAGCGACATCAAGCCAAAAATAGTCAAAATAGATTCAGAGATGCTCAAAACGGATATATACATCAAAATCTCGATATGTGAATTTTATCGGTTCCACAATACTTCCTTGTACTTTGTACGTAAGTAAAAAGTACCAAACGTGCCTGAAGAAGTTTTCACTCAAAAATCGGCTGTGGTCACACGGTATTTCCCAGGCCAGTTTCATTGCTGTTTCATAATTTTAGAGTGCCGTATTAATTGATTACATTTTTCAAAGTGTCTTTATTTTATTTTACAAGGGCCCTAAGTTTTATGTCCAGTTGCTTTAATTAATCCCCAATTTGGCATAATCAAGTTGAGTTGTAAAAAAACAATTACGCTTATCTCTCCGAAAGCTTTAAATTGATACCAAACTAGACATTATTTAAACAACTTATAAAAAAGCAATTGACAATCGCTCAAATATCATTTTCAATACTTTTACTAGAATAATTTTTGCAGGAGCTTTGATTTGATACCAAACACGATATAACCTAATTGAACATTTGCATGTGATGCCCAAATGATTCTTATTCCACATTATGACATTTCAGAATTCTATTTGCTAGAATGTTTTACAAGAAAATAGAACCAATTTTATGATAATTCAGATTTTACAAATAACAAATGAACCATCAATAATCTCGAAAAATATTTCAGATAAATGTTGTTCCAAATATTTTATAATAAATTCTACCATTTATAAAATATACGCAAGAAACTAAAAAATTCCATCAATAAAATGTTGGTACCACTGGTTAAAAAAAGTTCATTCACGAACTTAAAACTAACTGTTTGATAAAAAACTAAAATATGAAATTTCATTCGAAAATTCGTACGCGTCAAGTTATCGTGCTTTCAGACAGACAGACCAACTTTTTTTGAAATTTGGGTTTAGTAGAGTCTAAATAGTAAAGATTCATCAAAATTTTGATGTGTTAAAAAATAACTATCACAATTCCCTTATTATATTCAAGCCAGGGATGTAATAAGCCTAATCGAAATACTAACAAATTAGAAATTTTAAATGATAATTTTTAAAAAAATTTATTGGGGAAGATTTGAAACATTTTTTATTAATGATAATTAATTATTTCCAATTCATGTTTTTATAAATTCAATAAACAATAAAATATTATTTTTGCAATGTGTGATGCATTATTTTTATTTATTTTTAATTCATTGTAGTCAGGCGATATCAATATTTAAATTAATAATTATGTTTGTGCACAATATTTGTTTATAATTTTATAATAAAATAATTACAATATCTATTAATATATTACAATATTTCTCCACTAAAAACCCCGATTAATATTTTAGCTTGAAATTTTTCTCTAATATTTGTTGTATATTCAAACAATTATTATTAACAATAATTTATTGTTTTTGTCATGATTTTACAATATTTTAAAATAATAAATAAATAAGTCTTCTGTTTTCAAATATTCAGTACTTTTATTACAGATCAATGCCAAACTTAATCAAGAAATAATTTGTTTTGTACGTAACTTGCCCGGCGTGCTGAGGCGTCTCAAGCGGGGATGCAAGGAGAGCATGGCACCCCGGCGCCAGCTGGGCCCCGAACATAATTCTTTAAAAATAAGACCAATTTCTTCAACAAAATATTTTATAAGAGCTAATCCACAATCAACTATCCACAATCCATAATCCACCATTCTATTTTGGATTGGGATTAAAATTGTGGATTTTTGATCAAGAATTGAGGATTTTGGATTGGGACTAGGATTTTGGATTGGGATTGGGTTCTTGGACTTTGGCTTTTGGATTGGGATTGGGATTGGGATTGTGGATTTTTGATTGGGATTGAGGTTGTGGATTTTTTATTGGAATTGGGGACATTGGGGTTGTGGATTTTGGATTGGGATTGGGATTGTGGATTGTGGATTTTGGATTGGGATTGAAATTGTGGGTTATGAATTGGGATTTGGATTAAAATTGTGTATTTTGGATTGGGATTGTGATCGTTGATTTTTATTTGGGATTGGGATTAAAATTGTGGATTGTGGATTGAGATCAAAATTGTGGATCACGGATTGTAGATTGCGGATTGAGATTGATACTGTGAATTCTAATTGAGGATTGTTGATTGTGAATTGGTATTAAATTTGTGGATTGTGGATTGGGATTGAAATTGTGGATTGAGATTAAAATTGTGGATTGGGATCCAAATTATGGATTGTGGATTGCGATTAAAATTATGGATTGTGGATTGGGATTGAAATCTATAAGAAAGAAAAGTACGGTGAAGAGAGGCAGGTAGGGGGGACGCAATTTATATATCTTTGGATCCCGGCGGTAAATATGCTAGAGCCGCCTCTGGATATAGATAAATAAATATTCAAATATAATTTGTAAATCATTTTTATAAAACATTGAGTTCTTGGAATACAATTTTAAAATTTTGTGTTTTTATTAACCCTTCGTTAGTGTTGTGGGGTATGTCATACCCCATTAACTCTATCGTAAAATCAATTTAAGACAAACAAGTGTTTTCTTTTTTTCAGTAGCTTAGGATTATACTTGAACAAAGAGAACAGACTTATATACAACTATGTATAAACTTTCAATTGAGCATCAGACTTGCTGGAAGTTGGTTGGGGTATGACATACCCCGGTACACTTTAAAGTAACTTTTTATGTATACTCATTCTGAAGGTAAAATTCAAAATTATTTTACGTTATACAATAAGCTACTTCATATTTTGGTATTTTTTAAGGCCAATTTAGCCAAATGACAAAAGACAAGCAGGAGATGTTCTGTTTGTCCTAGAAACAAAGATAGAATAGTAAATTGTGCAACAAGTGCGATAAGTTGTCGATTGCCCACGAAAGCAAAGTTGGGCGTACGAACGAAGCAAGTGCATTCATTCGCTCAAGTGAGTAATTGACAACACCGCACGAGTTGCAGATATAGTACAGGACAAAATATTTTAGCATGGCTTTTCTTACTTCCAAATATTATGTTCTAGGAAAAATACAGAAATTTACTTGAAAGAAAAATATTCTTAGTACCACCCTTTTTCACAGGTAAACAGATCTCTTGCTATGCCGCCAGAATAAATTGACCTGTACTATACTATTTTTTATTACGAATGCGGGATAAGTACCATTTTGCGCTTATTTTTCTAAGCGGTAAATGATTTGCGTGCGACAAGATTACTTGTCACACGCTAATTATACTTGGCGCACTCAAAGGCCAAAGAGCCATTTACTGCCCAGAAAAATGTGCGCAAAATAGTGCTTATGTATTAAAAAGACATTTAATGCTTGTAAGCGATGTAGAATTCCACTGTGCTTGGAACATGCAATTTTGAGTTGCAAAAACTGTGCCCAGTTTGAGGAGCAATAACTTTTTTTTCTTTGATGATACTTGAGTAATTTTTTCTTGCTTTACTTATTTTATCCTTCTTCTCAAAAAATACTGTGAGATCTTTGATGTGTGATGATATTAGAAGTATTTATGAGCGATAATATTGATGTATGTTTTTTCCAAGGCAGACTAGCTGATATTTTGATTTATCTTTTATATTTTTACAATAAATATAGCTGGATACATTTTGTTTAGTTTATATCACTTGGTAACAAGTTGTAAAACATGTGCAAACAGAAAAATTATCATATCTTAGAATTTAAAATAGCTTGAGAGGACTTTCATATGGGGTATGACATACCCCACAACACCAATCGTGAAACTTTTTTCGAGAACACTAACGGAGGGTTAAAATGCAGTACCAAACTTAATATAAATAATAGTTTTTATTGTTTCAGCTTGTCTGGTGTGTGACGTAGAATAAGTATTTTTATCTCTTTTTAACTCATTGTAGCTACACTATATTAATATTTAAATTTGTTATTTGAATAATAACAATTTTTATTTGTTTAAAATAATATTGATACAATATTTAATGAATATTTAGCAATATTTCTGCACTAAAAAAACTGCTTGATTTCTCTTCTCAAATTCTGCTTTATTATTGTTCATAATGTTTAAACAATTATTATTGATAACAATTTATTGCATTTACAACAATTTTACAATATTTCAAATAATTTTATTTCAATATTTTTAAATTTTTATTTTAAAGATTCTTTTTCAATTACTTCGTCGAAGCAAGTTAATTCAATCAAGTACTAATTGATGGTTGCAACACGTTTGAGCTTCAATTCGATTTTTGATAATACTAGTTCCTTTTAGCATATCTATCTCTTTTTAACACATTGGAAAACGTAGTATACTTTTTAACTCGTATAATTTATTTCTGAAGCTTGCTGTTTCGTTTCGTGTAGTTCACTGCTGTCGTGGCTGTCGTAGAAGCCGCATTTGCGTCGTCTTTGCTCTCGTAAACTGCGTTTAAAAACTATTTTAAAAGTGCTGTGTGGTATATTTGGGGTTGTGAATTTTGCTTATTAACGTAGAGATCAAAATTTTGTGTATTTAAATATGTAAATTGGGGTGAATTTGTTCCGCATTGCGTGTCCGTTAGGGGCACGTATTTGCGATGTTAGTCTTTGCTTTTATTATGTAATAAATTAATAAAATGTCTTGGTTTTTTTGCAAAGGCCTGTAATGAAAGGTCCAACGTGGGAATCGGTGCACACGTAGGTACCGCTACGAGAGGCACCCCCCCTGGTGAACACCACCGCGTGGATTTGCAATGAGTTCTAGGGCGAACGAGCGAATTAACTGGGGAGTAACGGCATACTCTCGATATGTACCTATCGGAAGTCGGAAAATATAGTAGCTGGTGGGGGTCCTTGATTAAGTTCAAGAAACAACATTAGCTGAGACCGATACTTAAGGTTACCATATCGCGTAATTAGGCGGTATCGCGGGCCTCGGAATATGCATTGGCCACGTATTCAAACAACGTATTTTTTTTTTGCAAACGACGAGCACACCGGTGCTTGGGTGTCTGAGCGCTCAGGCACTCATTGGGGTAGTAAAGTAGAGTCAAACAGTAGCATAATATATCTGAGCACTTTTAAAATAAAATCGCGAAGTAGTATGGCAGCAGTCACTCATCGCGTAGCTAGCTCTTCAAGCAAAAAATTAAATTCGTTAAATAAGCGCGCAAAAAACAAACCAACACACATAACACGTTTGAATGTTGAACGAATGTTGAATGTATGCAACTAATCAAAAAATGTTCCCTTTCAGCTTCTTCATTTCATCAGTACCACCTCCAACAAATCAAGAAAAGGACGTAAGTTGACTAATAAACTTTGCTTTTCAGGTCCTAATCTATTTTTTTTTACAGCTATTTTGTATTGTTTTTTCGCAGATTTCTAATTAATTTGTATTTTTTTCAGATCATTTGCTGAGGATGAGCCCAGCTGATGAGGTGGACAACGAGGGAATGGACATCGAGGGAATGGACATCGAGGGAATGGACATCGTGGGAGGAGCTGAGGATGAGCTCAGCAGCCAAAATCAACTCTCAATATTTGTTTTGTTGAATATGATTCACCAAAATTTGTTTTAAGTTTCTGTTTCAGGTCGCCGGCCGTGGATCTTCATAACATCGCCGCATCATCAGCTAGGTAATATAATATTACTCATTATGTAACTGTTTTTAACTACTGTAAACAATTTATTAATTTATTTGTATTTTTTATGTTTTTAGGTCATCCGGCAGCGGAACCAGAGCCCAGCAGCAGAATCAGACCGCAGAAGCAGAATTAGAGCCCAGCAGCAAAACCAGAGCCTAGCAGTAAGATCAGAGCCCAGCAGCAAAATTAGAGTGCAGCAACAGAATTAGAACGCAGCAGCAGAATGAGAACCCAGCAGCAAAATCAGAGCCCAGCAACAAAATCAGAGCCCAATAGCAGAACCAAAGCCATCCAAGAAGTCTTCCAGCAGCAGCAGAACCAAATCACAACAGCCCTCGAAGAAATCTTCCAGGAGCAGCAAAACCAGAGCCCAATAACTTCTCAAGAAGTCTTCCAGCAGCAGCAGAACCATAGCCCAATAACCTTCCAAGAAGTCCTCCAGCAGCAGCAGAACCAGAGCCCAGCAGCCGTCCAAGAAGTCCTCCAGTAACTGCAGCAGATCAACACATCAGTAGCAACTGTTCCAGATCCCAGATTCAACTCAACTTCAAAGAAGTCAACTGATTAATTTCACCCGCCACTTGCAAAGTTCAAGTGAGTTCAATTTATTTTTCTATTTTCCGACTTGTAATAATTATTTTGTTGTTTCAGTTGCAGCGAGCGAAGAAGCCACTTCTCTGATCTAGGTTTCGCTGGGGTTTTCCTAGGCCCAAAGGGAGAATACCCGGAGAAGAGTTCGTCTCTTTCCCCTTAGTCATTGCCTGGGGGCGAACAAGGCTTACAACAACGCAACAGCATCGCGGACAAGACTTCCAACATCACAACAGCATCAAGTAATCAATAAGTCTTCGAACCTTTGAACCCTTTCCTTATTCCATAAATAAAATTATTTCCACAAAATTTACAATTGTATTTATTTCTAAAACCTATTTTTATTGTTTTCAGGGGTAGTTAGGCTTGTTCTGTACCTCATTCTAAAATTACCAAATAAAACCTTTCCCACAAAATTAAATGTATTTTATTCATTTTAAAAACCTGTATTTTTTTTCAGTCAAACATAAATAATATTTAATATTACATTTGTAAATTCAAATTTACATAAATATAAGTAAATAGGTAGGCAACCCGCAATGCAAGTTTATTAAAAATTGAAACCCTTTTTTTGTTTGCCCAAAGGGTGCTAGTCATCATAAAAATCATTTATTATGTGAACAATAAAATTAATCCTTCAATAAAACATTAATTTTGTTTTATTTATTTTTAAAATAATTTATAAATGTAGTACAGCAAAAAATAATATGCTAATGTGGTAGACATTAAGAAAATGAAATTGCATGCTACCTACAATTTTTAAAATCAGCCGTTCGGCCAAAAAAGAATTATTCGGTTTTTATTTATTCAAAATGAGCTACGTGGGTAGCGAAATAGAAACTAATTGTTGGACTTCGTTTATATTATGTTATTTGTTTTAAAATATATCTAATTTACAATAAAATCATAAATAAAGCTTGCAAAAATTGTTCATAAGGTAAAATTTGAATAATAAATCAGTGTTGTTAATACTTTTGTTATTTAAAGTTTTCAATAAAAAGACAATTTATTTTCCAAGTCAAACGCAAAGTGTTGAGATTCTCCGCTAGAGTCAGCACCTGTCAATAGCAGATTTAATAAATTATATTATTTGTATACGCACTTTTTGTACATTTTATGATTCGAATTATCATGTTTGACATAAAAATAGATAAATATAAATTCTAACTTGAGCGGAAGTGCTAAAAAAGCGTTATTTTTTAATAACAGCTTTGAAACGTGCTAGATGCTGCCATCTTACAGCTAATCAGTAAACTGTCATCCACAACCTTGAGCTGTCAGTTGAGTTCGCTGAGAATGTTATTTCGAGTGATTATTTTATCGAATAAGGCAAAAAAAGTGTAACAAATATCAGAATTTAATAAAATATTGTGTTTTTTTAATTAAAATTGCATTAAGCAACCGCAGGAAGAATGATTAGCTTCTTAAAACAATAAATCAGCTTTGAAGAAATACTTGAAGATAGAAAAGAAACTGAAAATTACATATTGCATGAAATGGAATCTGTATTATTCATGTAAATTGTGTTGATTAGTTGGAATAAACTGTCAGAGACGAAACTGTTATGTCAATTGGAAAAAAGATAGCAAAAATATCTTGCATGTGATATTCAATCTATGTCTACAGCTGATTGGGAAAGTATTATTGATATACTCTACAATTCGAATAAAATCGGGTTGAATTGATGTTAATTGGCCCCTTCTAAGCATTTTCCAATATTCCTGTGAGGTTATGCTGCTTGTATACAAACAGTATTGTTATGAATCGAATATTCTAATTTCTATCATGCTTGGCATACTTTTTACTTGTATTCTAGACAAATTATGTTACAAAAGAGGTACGTTCATGCTTTTTTTTAATTATAAAATAATTATTAGGATATTAAGGCTTGGTATTCCATTCATTGAACTTTCTTTAATGACAGCTGTTACAAATTACAAAAACAGTTGTTATTATAGAAATAACATATTGAATTAAGCAATAAGTGTATCAGAAGATTGGTCTGAATTTGATTTATCATATATTAGAAGCCTAGGGCTGTAACACTTCTCTATATTAATATGAAAGAGCGTTTTCGTTTAATAAAACTTGTGTTGCGAGTTGCCTGTTAACAAAAAATTAAATATATTAAATTATTAATCTCAAAGGATTTTTGTTGATTTAAAGATATCTAATTTTAATTAGATCATCTAGAATTCATTCAGAGGTTCTTATATACTCTATTAAATGAAACTCAGGGGTAGAAAAGTGATGGGCGAAGTATAATTTCTTAAAAAATGATTTTTAGTCGTTATTTGTATTCTTGAAAATGTTTAATTTGGAAATATATAAAGGCTATCAATTCAATTATTTTTCTCGACATTTGAATTTACTTAGTTATAATAAGGGTACAAAAATTTATTACTTTTGAAATTCGAATCAATCAGAGACTAATATTATTTTTGTAATGATAATAATTATACTGAAATAATATTTGGAAAATTAATTTCTAATTTACGCGCAAGCGTACAAACCTTTATTGATCCACCCCTAAACCTCCAACCAGCTAGTCCTGCTACTCCTGCTGTACCAGCATGTAGAATCCTTCCCAAAACAAGCTGAAATTAATTGAAAAATGGAAAAGTGCTGCGAGTGTTAGCGAATAATCTTAAAATCAACAAAAATGTTGACTAAAACGAACATTCTTTTGCTTTTATTTTTACTTTTGTGTTATCTGGACGAGATTTTGAGTAACCCAGATGCCAAACGACTTTATGACGATTTACTCAGTAATTATAATAGACTTATTAGACCAGTTAGCAATAATACAGACACGGTTTTAGTTAAATTGGGGCTTCGATTGTCTCAGCTCATCGACCTGGTAAATACAATCGTAATTTTAGAATATTTAATTTGAAATTTTATTTTTGTTTCAGAATCTGAAAGACCAGATTTTAACCACCAATGTGTGGCTAGAACACGTAAGAGTATTTTAATCTTCTTTCTCGGGAATGAATTATAAATGTGTTATATTTCCCGCAGGAATGGCAGGATCACAAATTCCAATGGGATCCTGCGGAATACGGAGGAGTAACAGAACTTTATGTTCCTTCAGAACATATTTGGCTGCCAGACATCGTTTTGTATAACAAGTAAGGTATATATATTTTTAAAATACGTCTTTTGAGTTAAATTTTGATTTTTTAGTGCTGATGGAGAGTATGTCGTCACAACAATGACAAAAGCAGTTCTTCATCATACTGGAAAAGTAGTCTGGACGCCTCCAGCCATTTTTAAATCCTCCTGCGAAATAGATGTCCGATATTTTCCTTTCGACCAGCAGACCTGTTTCATGAAATTTGGATCATGGACGTATGATGGGGACCAGGTAAACAAAACAGCCCTCAAAAAATATCTGTTATTTTAATAATTACATTAATTAAAATAATTCAATTTGCAGATTGATTTAAAACACATCAATCAAAAACTGGGGGATAATAAAGTCGAAGTTGGAATAGATTTGAGGGAATATTACCCTAGCGTAGAATGGGATATTTTGGGCGTACCAGCTGAAAGGCACGAAAAATATTATCCTTGTTGTGCCGAACCTTATCCAGGTAAGAAAAATTTATGATCCTTAAATATTTACTGAAATTACAATAACTTTTTTAAGATTTTTTTTACGGCCTCTTTCGAAACAAATCAGAAACATTAACGAGCATAAAGCACAAATTGACTTTAGACTTTACAAATAATTAATAAACAAATTGATGAAAATTGTTTCGCTAGTACAACTGACATAAATCATAAACTAAATTTAAATTATGCTACCCGTTATTTGATATTGATATTGATATTGATATTGATATTTTATGTTACAGATATATTCTTCAACATCACGCTGCGCAGAAAAACTCTCTTCTACACTGTAAACCTAATAGTTCCTTGCGTAGGAATATCCTACCTTTCAGTATTAGTTTTTTACCTTCCAGCAGACTCGGGCGAAAAAATTGCCTTATGCATTTCCATCCTGCTTTCGCAAACGATGTTTTTCCTGCTAATTTCCGAAATTATTCCATCAACTTCACTAGCGTTACCTTTATTAGGAAAATACCTACTTTTTACTATGGTTCTGGTGGGGCTATCGGTAGTAATAACAATTATTATACTCAATGTTCACTATCGAAAACCAAGTACCCACAAAATGGCGCCTTGGGTGAGGTGTTTTTTCATAAAAAGGGTTCCAAAATTATTACTGATGAGAGTACCAAACGATTTGTTGAATGACCTGGCTGCGCATAAAATTACTGGAAGATCTTTGAGAAAGAAAGATATTGATAATATTCCTTCAAATCAAGCGACTTCCTCCAGCTCCAGCTCAGATTCCTCCCGACAAAGGGCCAGCGGATGTAATGGTCTTCATTCTACCACTGCAACTAATAGGTATTTATTTTGCTCTGTTCAAAGTTCAATCACTATAATTTATAATTTTTAGATTAAGCGGCTTCGTAGGAGCCCTAGGTGGTGGTATGGGGGGCTACAATGGCCTTCCGTCCATTTTATCCGGCCTGGATGAGAGTGCAAGCGATGGGGTGATTAGAAAGAAATATCCTTTCGAATTAGAGAAAGCTATTCATAATGTTATGTTCATCCAACATCACATGCAGAGGCAGGACGAATTCAACGCCGTAAGTGAAATAATTACGAATATTTATCAATAATTAAAGTCCAAGACGTCTAATTATAAAAGTAAAACTGACAATTTATAACATATTTGTAGCATTTTGCTATACTAGAATTTTAGGGATCAAATACTGTAATTAGGTCGCCTTTTGAATAATTCAAATTGCTATATAATCAATGCAATAATCCAATATTAGAATGGGAATAATGGAAATAGCGTATCCAAATTTAAACTGCAGAACTTTTTGTTTTTAAACCAATTTTAGTATTCTAGATGTCTTGTAATTATCATGGCCCGTATTCTTATCTCTTGAAGAAGCGTTTCTTCCTAGATTTCGATGCACTGTTTCTCATTATTTCGTTGTTTTCGATATATCACTGTCTTTATTTACTCCATTTTTGTTTTTAGGAAGATCAAGACTGGGGCTTCGTTGCCATGGTTCTAGACCGTCTATTCCTTTGGATTTTTTTAATATCGTCAATCGTAGGTACTTTTGCCATTCTTTGTGAAGCGCCGTCATTATACGATGACACCAAACCAATCGATATGGAACTTTCGTCTGTTGCTCAACAACAATTTCTACCTGATTTAGAATTTTAAATATCACTATTTATACCTATATCTACCACAACTGTAATTAATATAGAAACGCGATGATTGGATAAGTCAGATCAAAAATATTTTCGTTGCTTGAAAATCAAATCAAATCTGCAGCGTAGGTACCAATTTTGACAAGAAATATTTGATTACTAGATAATAAAAAAGAACAACGACGCATTTAGTAGCATCATTTAGTATTTTATCTTCTGATGCCAAATATAAAACTTTAATTAACGAATACAATCAAATAAACATCAAATGTACTATTATTTACTTTTGTTGTCCATATAGCAATAAGGAATCTTCATATTTAAACAATCATTGTTAAAATAACATGAATAGTGTCATGATTTTTATATTTAATATGTGAAATTCATGTTTCAATATGTTATAATTCAAACTATTCTGTATTAAGAGTAAGTTATCATGATAAGAAACAAATTTAATAAAAAAATATTGAAAATATCAGGTGATATTTCATTTTGCATGCATAGTAGACGATCTGTTACCATAAAATTCAGTGATACAGTATACTACTTCAAATATATACTATTTTGAGGTCCGAGTTTGTTACAATTATTCATTGGTACTGAACAGTCCGTTCGGGGCATATTCAATGATTTGTGTAATATGATTTTGAATATTAAAGATATCGAATTATCAATAATTCCACAATTAGCTATTGAAATATACAATTCTCAGGTCTATAGCTAAGTGCATCAATATTGGCTGGTGACTGTAATTTATCCTGCATATATTTACATCTATTCTGAGAATATACCCACGATTTTATTTTTCTGGAACCACTAGTTAACTTTAAAAATCTGACGTGAACATCACGTGACTTAGTTGTACATCAATGGATATATATGTATAATACGATGTGATTTTGTGTTTGATCATATATATCATTGGATATATATAATCATAATCAAACACAAAATCTCATCGTTCTACAGTTAATCGTTTTGGATTTACCCAAAAGATTCTAAGAATCTGACAAGTAAAATGCGCTTTCAGCCAAGTCGGTTGCTATGGAAACAGTAGGCCATTATTCTTATACTACAACATTCCTAAATACTGATTTCCAAAATTCTACGACTACCAATAGATCTGAAAATAGCAGGCAATCATTTAGATGCTACAGCAGACTGAAATACCAAAATTTCAATATTCTACACCTGATAGTTTCGAATTTATGCGAAAAATTCCAAAAGATTGTCAAGTAAAGTGCACTTCCGGCTCGGTGGATCTCAATAAAAATAGGATATGAGCATCTAGACGGTATAATCGTTCTGAATACTGAATTCTAACAATCTACGTTCAATCGTTTTGGATTTATGCGGAAAATTCAAAAAATGTTTCGAATAAAGTGCTCTTAGTCGATAACAATCATAATGCAAGGTGTACAACTAGATACTATAAAAGTGCCTAATACAAAATTTAAATATTCTACGACTGATTGTTTAAAACTTATGCGGAAAATTCAAAAAGTCTGTCATATAAAGTGCACTTCCGGCTCAGCCGATTATTACAAAAATAGAAGATGATCATTTAGATACTACAGCAATTTCAAATGCTAAATTCCAGTATCCTATGGCTGATCATTCTGAATTTAGGCGGAAAATTAAAAAAAGTTTCAAGAAAAGTGCACTTTCGGTTTAGCCGATCGCAATCATAATGCAAAATGTACAATAAGATGTTATAGAAGTTCTTTATACGAAATTTCAATATGCTATGGTGGATCATTCTATATTTATGCAAAAAATTCAAAAAAAGTTTCAAGTAAAGTGCACTTCTGGCCTGGCCGATTCTTACAAGAATAGCATATTACCATTCTGATACAACATCAACTACAAATACTGAATTTCAAGATTCTACGGTTGATCATTCTGGATTTATCAGAAAAATTCGAAAAAAGTTTCAAGTAAAGTGCACTTCTGGTACAGACGATTGAAACCATGATGCGAGGTGCTCAACTAGACCCTATACCAGTCTTAAATACGAAATTTCAACATTATGCATTCAATCAGTCTTGAGATTTGCGAGTTATGCACGCACGCACGCACGGACGAACATACGTACCGACATCAAGCCAAAAATAGTTAAAATGGATTCAGGGATGCTCAAAACGGATATTTTCATCAAAATTTCGATAGGTGAATTTTGTCGGTTCCACAATACTTCCTTGTACTTAGTACAAGTAAGTAAAATTGTAAGTTTGTTTTGAGTGGTATGCAATACAATTTTCTCTTGCTCTCAAGTCTATTCGCTATGTGCAGCTGCTTGGAAGAGAAACACTGAACGACCGTGCGCGCTTAGCGGCGAAAGTTGGCATTTTTAGTGCACATGTACTGATGTAAAATCAAAAGTCAAAAATGACAATTCGTGAATGCTACATTATCATTTGTAATAGTACATCGAAAAATAGTAGTGCTAGCTTTCATTGTTTATCAAAATATATATATATAAAAGCATGAGTTTATTCAAAGAGAAAAGTGGATTTCCGTCGTAAGAAAGCAAAAGTAAGTATCACAACCTTAATTGTATATTTATAATGATAAAAAATTAGTGCGAACGCAATATCTAAATATAATTTTAGTATAAAGTGAATATGAGAATAATGAAATTCAATAATTTTTATGGTATAACAACTCGAACTTCGTTATTAAATTGATAAAATAAGACATATTTTTTTATTTTCAAGTGAATATACATACAGTTGGAATCCTACATCAAGATATCTAATTTGCAGTGCACATTTCCTTGAGAATAAAAAGGGAGAAGAGAAGCTGAGTCCTAATTTCGTACCTAGCCAATTTTTTTTCTCCTCATTGGAAGTCAAAATTAAATGACGAGACAGTTTTGACAAGACACCAATGTTTCATTAAGCGTAGGCTACAGAATACTTCATTATTGGCTTCAAGTTAAAAAAATATTAAAAACTGAAGTTTTAATTCAAAAAGGGCTGCCAATACAGAAGTCTCAATGGATATAAGTTCAAAAAATAATATAAGTTCAATAAATAATATAAGTTCAATATATGAAAATTACTGTGACAAAGCACATGACAATTTAATGATAGTTGATTCGTGAACCAAAAGCACAAGTGATGTAGAATGCCAAGCTGATATTCTTGCTTATTGTGATAGTGTTGAAAAAATACTGTTTTGTAATAAGATTATTGAAAAAGGTTTTAATACTTGTGAACTTTACTCTTTGGCACAGTTTGAGGTTGAAGGCTGATAGTATGACTCATTTTTTCAAAACCCGTTCTTAATATAGGATTAAAACTTATTACATTTATGATTAATTTTGATTTCAATTCACTTTTTACTAGTTGTCACATTTGACAGAACATATAAAAGCGGCAGTGGGTTCGCCGATCAATGCCGCTAGTTGTCACCACTTTGATGTTGCACATAGCGAATAGCTTCTACTCCACAAACAAGAAATAAAATAAAGACAAAAAATAAATATCATTTAAACAAGCCCATATTAATTAAATAATTTTAATATAAATATGATACCATAAATGCTTAAAAATTATCTGGTTAATTTTTAAGCATGAATGGTAGAAGAATATTTCTCGAATGTCATAAAATAAGATTCAAATTCATTAAAATGACATGTATTGCCTCCATATACTATTTAAGAATTTTACTGCACTTATTGGTTCAGTTCTCATTATATTCTTGTCGATTTCGTCTTCTTCAATTGATCCAAACCGATTCATTTTGACGACTTTTGACAAATACTTGGAAAAAATTTGGGCTGCTATTGACTTTGACATTTCTAATTTATAATACAAACAAAACATTTTGTTTTTACTTGTGATGTCAAAATAGTTTGTCTAGACAACGTGGAATTTCCGCTGTAATTTCTCGATAATTTCACTTTTTCACTTATCTTATGGGAGAATTTATGCATGAGTGGAATATTCAGAAAAATAATACTTTACTGTAAGAGTTGTTCGCTAGGACATCTGTCAACTTGGTTGAGGCAGAGTTGCAAAAGTGACCGAAAATTTAAAATAGAAAATGTGAAAATTTATAGCATTTTGTTGCGTTTAATTGATTTCCTAAAGAACAGTATTCTCTTATGTCTTCTAAATATTTAAAAGAAGTTGTTCGAAATGAGTATGATTGTATTCAACTGTCCCACAGATTCCAAAACTCGAATCTTAGGTAACTGAGAGATAGGTAGAGGTAGATCCATATTTGTATTCGCCAGTAAAATTACCGATGGCGGCGCTGTATCAACCAAAATGTCGGATGTAAGTCGTACTGTCATTTTTAGACATGCTTGTTTACATGTTAAAACCGCAGTTTTCCAGGGAGTCATATTTTGTTATTATAATATTTAAGATGGTTTCTCTTGACAAACTTGTGAGTTTGAGGATTCAATTTCATTGCTATTATTCCAATTTTGTACATGGACGTTTCAAATTGTATTTATTTGCAAATAAATAACCATGCTCTTAGGAAATAGTCTTTAAATATTTAAGTTCACATTATTCACCAGTTATTCACTTTTCTCGAAGGTGAACTCATGTTAAACCCAAAAAAATAAATAAATGGAGAAAGAGTAAGGAAATTGATAGGTAGTTAAAATGAAACTGATGTAAATAGGAAAGCAGTCTCCAAAAAGATTCATTTTGATCAATACACATATACTGAAATAGTAAATAAAAACGTGAGATAGAAAAAATATAACAAAAGCTCACTGTTTACAAATGACAAACGATTGAAATAACATTAGCTCAAATGGCGTTTCAAGCGGAATACGACTTTGAATAGTTATTCGTTTTGCCACCAATGACTACGACTTGGAGGTAAATGGCAAGTTTCGCTCTATTTAGCATTTTCATGTTGTAAAATATGAAATGAGTAGGAAATGTTTTGTGCCAAATTGTAATAGTGGGTACAGAACATGTAAAAAGATTTTTTTTCTGTAGTCAAAGACACCACAGCAGGATAAAATACTGGAAAGAAGAGATTTTATTTGAAAGAATGGTCGTCTGGAGATATAAAAGTGAGTAGAAATTATTTAAAAATTCTATGCTACAAATTTTTAGTGAAAAATTCAACTTTGAAAAAACATCTCATCAATAAACAATATAAATATTTCTGGTTGTCTTGTAGTCAATAGATATGTGATAATAGTTTACAAATTGGTCGTACATTATATAAAATTGTTCAATTATGCGACAAATATATTAGTTCATTGCGATTTTGTTCATAATTTACAGATTTATGTATTTGTAAGACTTATAGATTTACACAGAATTGCAACAAAATTTCTTCACTTTTCAAAAAATATATAAAAGTTATTAAGAATACAATTGTCAGCAGTAAGCAAAGCATAAGTGTCTAATAAGCCTTGTGGCTGTGGCATGTTATTATTTGTTCATTTCTCCTGTGCAACTTGCGACCAATTGAAATTTAAGAACTATGTTCAAAATATTGATTTTCTTACTAATAAAATTTTTATCCCGCAATTTGTTATAATGGCTTTTTTTATACCAGAAATTGTGTCAAAAACTGTCACTTTTTGTGAGATCATAGATGTATATTATATTCTTGTTAAGCTTTTGTGGTTTTTAGTTAATGTTCATCAAACAATCAAATTTTACTGAGCAGCATTTTTTATTTCTACCTTTCTTCTAGTGAATAAGAAACTGTTTGTGTATATTTTTTCAATTTTATTACGCCCATTGTAATGTAAAATATTCATAAAACTGTTTATGAATCTATTATAAAACTTGTGTCCAAAGAAAAATTTATAAAACATGTTTCATAATGTACTATTTCAGTGCATGTTTTAATGAATAGAAATGCTAGTTTTCTTTTACTTTTGACTTTCATTTAATAAATAATTAAGTATTTAACGTAATGAAGAATTAAATATATCTGGTAATTGTATTTTATTGGAGAAAATTAAGTTATAAACTCATTTTAGCATATGAATCACGCAAAGTTGGGCCTACTCTCTTTATCTCTCTTACTCCTGCCACAACTCATTCTAGGCTTCATCTTTTCCAACTGAGTGTCCGTTCCTATATTATTAGTGCCAATTCTTAATGTGCGTAAACATAAGGAGTACGTAAAAACATAAACGTAAGAAATTATGTATGTTCACAGTGGTCGTAACGTAGAATATAAAAATAAAGTGGTTTTTTCATTTTACGTTGGTACAAATTAGGGTTATTGATGTATTGTGTTGATTTCTCTGACTGTCATTTTCAAATATTCTGTTGATTTCGATTATGTTTCGTGCTTAATGTTTTTCTTTGGTTTCACTTTTATTAGTTTGGAGTTTAGTTTGTTTTGTTTTATTGTATGATGTCTGAAAAAGATCTTGCGATTGTTCCATTATTATTGAAACTGCGTTATAAAAGTCGCCAACAAGAGAAATATTAAGACGAGGAAGAAATGGTTGTTTTTTTATTAATAATTCTATGTCAATCATATTTAAAGCATGTTTTGATCCAGGGTGTTGTCAACTGTCAGATGAAAACATGTGTTTGAAGTTGTCGCATGCGCTATTAGTTGTTTCGTACGTAAACATAATATAAAGTTGAATTTATCTCAACTTTGTGTTTATGTTTACGGTAACGTACTCCATACGTTTACGCACAGTGTGAATTGGCACTTATACTCCGTCGTGCCTTTTAATTGGAAAAATTTCTGTAGCGATTATACTGGAAGCGAGCCTAAAATTTAAATATTGCTGCCGTGTTTTGAACTCTGATGTAAAGCATTTATTTTATATCTGATAATATATAAATCTACACAAATCCAGTATGGTCGCCATCTGCTAGCTAAAATTCTAACCGCAACTATTATATTTAAGTTCGAAGCTCAATCTGAACATAAACTGTTTTGGAATTTACATATTCCATAACCAAAAATTATGTTGGAACGAATGAGATTCCGAAAAATCGTTTAGAATCATTCCGTATGCCGTTTTGAATCATTCCGTATGCCGTTTTGAATCATTCCGTATGCCGTTTAGAATCATTTCGACGAATCAGAAGCTGTTAGTTGATTACTGTCATGGATACTTCCTAACAATTCGAGTATTGATTTCTGGTTATGCGTTTGACATTTGATAATTTTTTAAGTTTATTCTGAAATATTGGTGAGTTTCCAAAGCCTTGTTAGAGAGAGTATAGTCTACAACATGTTTGGAATGGCGTATTCCACACTCGCGAACCGTAATCCTCACCTTTGGTTCGGTTTAGAAACTTTTCGCTCGTTTAGAATATAGGTCATTCCAATACTTATTGTAAAATATACTATTTCGTTAAATGTACGATGCAGTGTTTGTAATTTAGAATTTTGTACAGCTACCCAAATATCAACTGAATGAAAATGAGTTTTGATTAATTATAGATAATACTGATAAAAGATGTGGATTTCAACCATTTTTAAGAGATGGCGCTAACAGCGATTTACTGGCGGCAATATAAATTCAATTCCTGCAAAAAATATTTTAATTATTTTTTATTTTGGATGATCTCATTGTTACAAATTTTACTTCACTTTATTTATCGATAGATATTTACGTTTATAGGAATACAATAAATTGAATAAATTGTATTTTATTGAGAAATCTAGAATTTATAAGAGCTCAAATGCATTAATTTTAGTTGAAATCAATTTTGTGTTTACTTTGAATGCTAATATGATTTTCAGCAACTGATCAAGAATTACTTAATTTAAAATAATATTTTATTCCTTGCATTTAATATAAGTGCAATATTTTATTATCATTTAATGCGGCTATTAGCCATCAACTTACAAGTACCTTAAATGTTAATGTACAATCAATATCGTTGACTTTACAAATAACTTTGGGTTTCTGTTAGCATACCCTTAAATACCGAAATTAAAAAATAAATCATCACAGGATAACAAAAAATAACAATAATTTAACCATGTAGTAGATTCTTTTCTTTTATATTTCGTTTTATTATAGTTGAATCGCCATTCGGTAAATCTTTTGAGAATATTTTATTGGTGTCTTCTATATTTTTCGTGAAATTTATTTCAGGTTTTTCTTCTTTCTTTTCTGTTATCGCTTCCGGATTGGTAATAGTATTATCGTTGACTTCACATCTTTCTTCACATTTTTTCTGTTTTTCTAGAGCATCTTTTTCCACTTTCATTGGACCATACCTTTTATTGTAAAACAAAAATTAATATATATGATTTTTCCAACTGGGAGAGAAAAGCTGCCTTATTTTTACGGGATAGGAAGGAAGCAAACATTTGATTGGAATAACTTTCTGAGTATTTTTAGTCATCAGATAAAACAATGTAAAATATTAGATGGATAGCAATAATTTTTCTTCTAGAAAATTGGTCATAGGTGCAAGCAGTTTGAGATTTCAGAAAAAAAAATATTTTTCGCTAACTGTCAAAAAAACATGATATTTTTGTATTGTTATGGATACGCAAAGTTCGTGATTTTTTCACTAGTAAAAAAATGAAACATATTTTTGCACACCTAATCTAATATAAATCAGTTTGGTAATGCTACTAAATAGAAATAAACAGGTATTTAACAAAAAAGAAATATGAATTTGTACTCAAAACTACTTATTTTTCAATATAAAAATTAATTGTTGACAGTTCTTTATTTATCAAACAACAATTGCGCATACTTTTGGTTACAATACCCAGGTGACTGCAAATTAATTATAGTTTGTTCTTTTTTCCTACATTTCACTGAATAAAACAATAATTATTGTTGATCTATTATTTTTTGATATTTGGCAAAAAAATATTGTTTGTATTTCGTGTGCGAAGAGATTGTATTTTGTTGCGCTTTCGAATGAATTTGTTACCTCGACCTTACGGTCTCGGTTAAAATTGACATTCTCATGCGCAACAAAAAAAACAATCACTTCGCACACTTAATACAAAAATAACTATTTTCGCCAACTGTCAAAAAAACATGATATTTTTGTATTGTTATGGATACGCAAAGTTCGTGATTTTTTCACTAGTTAAAAAATGAAACATATTTTTGCACACCTAATCTAATATAAATCAGTTTAGTAATGCTACATGGGCAGAAACAAATAAGTATTTAACAAAAAATAAATATGAATTTGTACACAAAACTACTTATTTTTGAATATAAAAATTAATTATTGACAGTTCTTTATTTATCAAACAACAATTGCGCATACTTTTGGTTACAATACCCGAGTGACTGCAATTTAATTATAGTTTCTACTTTTTTCCTACATTTTACTGAATAAAACAATAATTATTGTTGATCTATTATTTTTTGACATTTGGCGAAAAAATATTGTTTGTATTTCGTATGCGAAGTGATTGTATTTTGTTGCGCTTTCGAATGAATTTGTTACCTCGACCTTACGGTCTCGGTTAAAATTGACATTCTCACGCGCAACAAAAAAAAACAATCACTTCGCACACTTAATACAAAAATAACTATTTTATCTTACTTTGGATGACTGCCATCGCCAGCTTTGAGACATCTGTGCTGAATCATATTATCTGTAGCCGATTTTCTATCATAAATTAGCCCAATAGTAGCAAGAATATCAATTATCATGGTGGTTAAATTAAATTTAAGGCCTAATTCTGATGCCCTGTAATCCCACGGGAAGACATGATGGTAATTATGATATCCTTCTCCTGTAGAAACAAATGCTACAAATAAAGATTCCACTGGTTTCATAGTCCTGGAAAAAAAATAAAAAAGGTCAAGACAAGGTTATATCTCCCATAATTATAGCCTGTAAAAATATACATATGTGAAGAAAAAATATAATTTTAGGTCCTCGATACACACAACGAGGTCTCACTCGAGTATTTTCCAATTTTATTTTTGTCTTGTATCTTCTGTTTTATATTTTAAACATCTAAAAATATTTTGAGTTTTGTATCCCACTTTATTCAGTGACTTGCATAATTTCAGCGCGTGCAAAGCCAGTGAAATCACAACGATTTTTGGCCTATAATACGTACGTCATTCAAGGCGCCAATTTGAAACATGCCTTCTTTTTGATAATAAATAATTTTTTCAATCAATTTCTGCACGACATGGTCATATAACATGTTTTATTTCGTATTAAAGAGAAAAGACTAATTAAAATTTTGTGCAAGAATTCATTATGATAGATTTATTAACTTATTTTGCATTAACAGAATTGTGTTATCAATTCTTCGTTCAAGTTAGCTCAATTAAAAACCTCTTTTTTTTGTATACTTGATGAAAAACATTAGGTTTAATATGTAATAATCAGTAAATAAAAGTGCCAGTTTTCTAATTGGCAACTGTTTTGACCTAATTAAGAAAAAAATACATATTAAACATAAGAAAACAAAAATTCTCTCGATTTCGCCGGAAATAAATATAAAGTCGCTTCTTTAGCTGCATCCAGAATTTCGCGAGAATCTTTAGTTTCTGACGCTTTTGACAAATTAATTTTTAATATTGTTTATTTGTTACTATGCTTTTATTTAGCCTGTATTTAGCAGTTGTCAAATCCTTTACTACGTTTTTACTAGAACTCAATCTTGATTAGTATTTCTGTAGAAAATTATTTCTATTCTTGGCGTCTTCCATTCAATTTTTTCATCAGGTATACAAAAAAATAGCATATTCAATACGTGACAAAAGCGTTATTACTTTGCTCGTGTAAATTTATATAAGTGAAATATTCACACTCGCTAGTAAACTCTCACTTTTCTCTACTTGTTAAACAATCTACTATTAATAAGTAAAAAAAAATACTTACTGGTCATAGGGTTTGTTTCCAAACATATGAGCTGCACTGTTTACAAGCCATGTAACATGCAAGACTATAATGTAACGTAACATAAATGTTACGAAAAAAGCGTGCTGGTAAGTTTCATCCCATAAGTAAATTGGGATCGCTACAGGAATTGCGAGAGAAAAAATCATGTATAATGATTTGTAATACCTAAAAAAACATCAAATAAATAAAAAAAAAAGTTATTATTATCAATTAATTAAAAAGCTGCCACAAGTCACGCTAATTTACAAAGTGAATCTAGCTGCATACGATTCATTAATATATTATATTACCACTGTCATAATTGAGAATTTTGAAGTTTGTCCATTTCTTTTTGTACAAAAAAAAATACTGCAGTTGTATATTGAAAATTTTCCTCTCTACTTTTAATATAAATGAACGAAGTGCTGTCTTGGCGCCAACTCTTATTTTTTCAAATTTAGCGAATGAATTTTACATAGTCAGGACACAAAATATCATTTTATTACTAAGCCAGTGATTCAAAAATGTTAGAACTTTGTGATAATATTGAAGAAGGAAATAGGAGTCTGCAGAATAAATACTATTCATATTGCTTCCTTCAAACATATTTTAGAATTATTTCCAAAATGGAATGATTTACCGTCTTTTATTACTCGGTTATTATTTTTCTTAGTGCAGTATTGAATAAGAATAAAAATAATTATTTGCAAATATTCGAAATGATCAAATATAGAAAGTAAAATGTAATTAGCTACTATTTAAAGAACAATAATAATAGAAGTCATTACTCTTGAATTTCCACATTTTTTAAATATTTATAAGTGCAAGAAAATATGTTTTTAAATAAAATTATGTTTTTTTGCTTTTTATTGATAGAAAAATGAGTTTATTGATGCTTAATGATTGTTAAATGCTAAATATACGATGGGAAAATTTTGCTACTAATAAAAAAATTCTTGAACAAAAATTTCTGAATTGATTTTTGCTTTTTAGTGTTTTGTATCAATTTTTGTTTGTTGTACTCACTTTTTCTGAAACATGACTATAGGATCAGAGCTTAGATCAGACATATCGATTTTTTTTCCCTTTTCAATAACCAAGGGATGTTTTCGGGACATTAACCATCCCATATGGGAAAAAAAGAAGCCTCTGTTTGCATTGTGGGGATCTGCGTCTGTATCACTGTATTTGTGGTGTTGTCTGTGGTCCCTTACCCACACCCATAGACAATTCTAGGAAAAAAATATATCAAAAATGAAAGAAAAACATTTTTTTTGAATGAAATTTATATATTTACATTCATTAAATATCAGTATTAATATTTTTAAATTGAGCTACTAATGACATTCTTTGCTAATTTTATTCTCCTAATAGGAAATTTTGAAGAATTTTGCATTGATAATGAGGTACATAATTGATTTTGAAAGAATAACTGGATGAAGTAATAGAAAATAAATAGCTTAATGTTTTGAGAGTATTTGTACAAACGAAAATCAGGGTCATATGAAATTTTATTTGTTATAAATCAACAATTTTTTCTGTTTAAATTTAAATATTTAGTTTCGACCAGAAATATATTTTACCTGTCCAGCCATAGTTTGTAACAAGATAAGTGCAAATCTAACGATAAAATGAGCTTTGAAAGCTCTGTGGGAAAAATATCGATGAGCTCCCATTGTAGTCCCTTGCCCGCTGGCCAATCCAGTAACAAAAACTGCAAAAATATAGTTTTTTAATAAAAAACAAAAAACATTCTTAGATATAAAATGAAATATCAATTTTGGTCTGTGCATGAGAAGATTTGGGCCGATTGATTGAATATTTAACTTCGTAACAAATCTGAATAGTTTTAATTTTTACTTACTTGTACTAAGTACAAGGAAGTATTGTGAAACCGACAAAATTCACCTATCGATATTTTGATGGGAATATCCGTTTCGAGCATTCCTGAATCAATTTTGACTATTTTTGGCTTGATGTCGGTACGTATATTCGTGCGTGCGTGCGTAACTCGCAAATCTCAAGACTGGTTGAACGTATAATGTTGAAATTTTGTATTTGAGACTGGTATAGGATCTAGTTGTGCATCTCGCATTATGGTTTCAATCGTCTGTACCGGATGTGCACTTTACTTGAAACTTTTTTCGAATTTTTCTGATAAATCCAGAATGAATAAGCGTAGGATGTTGAAATTCAGCATTTGAAATTGCTGTAGCATCCAAATGGCCATTTTCTATTTTCGTACCAATCGGCTCAGCCGGAAGTGCACTTTATATGACAGACTTTTCGAATTTTCTTTATAAATTCAAAACAATCGGTCGGAAATTTTGTATTAAGCACTTCTATAACATCTAGTTGTACATCTTGCATTATGATTGCGAAACATTTCTTGAATTTTCCGCATAAATCCAAAACGATTGAACGTAGAATATTAAAATTCAGTATTCAAGGCGATAGTACCGTCTTACAAATGCTTATATCTTATTTTCATTGAGATCGACTGAGTCGGCAGTGCACTATACTTGACAATCTTTTGGAATTTTTCGCATAAATTCAGAACGATCATCTGTAGAATGTTGAAATTTGGTATTTCAGTCTGCTGTAGCATCTGAATGATTGTCTACTATTTTCATAACAATAATAAGTACCGGAAGTGCACTTCAGTTGGAATGTATTTTTCAATTTTGCGTATAAATTCAGAACTGTGAGCCGTAGAATCTTGGAAATCAGTAAGAATGTTGTAGCATGAGAATGATGACCTACTGTTTCCATAGCAACCGACTAGGCTAAAAGCGCATTTTACTTAACAGATTTTTAGAATTTTTTGGATAAATCAAAAACAATTAGCCGTGGAATGATGAGATTTTCTATTTGATTATATATATATATATATATATATATATATATATATATATATATATATATATATATATATATATATATATATATATATATATATATATCCAATGATGTACAAGTAAGTCACGTGATGTCCACGTCAGATTTTTTTAATTGAAAAAAATTATTATTTCTTTCCTTAAATTGAGAGAAGAATATCAAATGAGTCATTATATAAAATATATTGATGATTTACGCTACATTGTACAATTATTCGAAGCTGCTGCACTACTAGCAGATCAAAAAGTATAGTCGTTGAATTTGAACCTGAATAAGATTCGTAAACATTGTCGAAATAAATTTTAAAATTTATTGTTGGATTATTAACCATTTGTGCATATAATATGTAAATTTCAAATTTGTAGCTACCTCAATTATCAAGATATCTTAAAAAGCATCTGAAGATAACTGCTTTTTAATTTGTTGAACTTTACTTGACAATTAATCATGAACTACCTACACTATAGTTTTTTTTCTATTAGTATCTTTAAAAAAAATTTTTTTCTCAAATAAATTTAGTAAAAAAAATTGTGAACCCGCTTAACATTTTTACAAAATGAAGGAAACTGACTTATGTCATTATTCAATATGAACAGATAATTGCACATTATTGTATATTTCAATTCATTGGAGAGATGATACGAATTTGTCCAGTTTTTTACGTTAAAAAATAAATAAAGCAAGATTCAAGTATTATTTTACAAAAAAATTGGACTTTTTGCATTCAACAGTTCGTGAATTATTCAGGCTTAAATTAGTGTGCTTTCTCAATGTGATGAAAAATGCGGCTCCCATTAGATACTTTCCCAATTTATGGGAAATTTTAGTTTGTAATAAATATTCATAAAAATATATGTTATGAAGTAATGTTGCAGCTTTCATGAGAAACATTTCAAGAAAATCGAGCAATTATTTGAAACTATATGACCATATTAATTTTAACAGATATGAACATTCTAAAATATATTTATTTGTTGCTAGGGAACTCTTTATAAATACAATAACAATAATTATTTGTATTATTTTTATTTAATTTTTTTATTGATTTCGAGATTTGAACCTGTCGGTTATGTCCCTAGGTTGACTTTTCACACACACAGCTATTTTCACTCTACTTGCCACGTTTTTACCTTGCTGCCATGTGTGTTGCCAGTCAACCGGTGCAGGCCCATGTTACAACAATTAGCCGGTGCCAGATAGCTTCATTGAGGCCAAGTTAATTTGGTTCCCAACTTGGAAAGGTAACGAGAGTGAATACCGATCCAGAAACGTCGTGAAAATTTCACGACCTAACTGAGATCCGAATTCACGACCTCTGCGTCTCACCGTTTATTATTTGTATAACTGAGGCCTTAAAAAAATTATATAACCCTCCCCTTTCTCTTTGCAGTATAATATTTATGTATAGGTATTGAAAGACGGGAATTAAGTCAAGTGTTTATTTTTTCTTTCAACTCTACAGTTTCGGTTCCTCGTGGACCATCCTCAGAAGTGAAAAAATGTTTGCTCCTGAGGATGGTTCAGATGAGGCCGGAACTGTAGTGCAGAAATGAAGATTAAAATCTTGACTGAATTTCTGTGCCTACATTCTTGGTAAAATATAAATTAATTCCATAAAAATATTGTACTCACACCAGATAATGGTCAGCCACTTTGAAGATGGCATAAGATACAATCCATACAGCGCCAAAAAATGCAAATACAAAAATCCAAATGCATTGAACCAAACTATTTTCCTTTTGAAACTATAATCAGTTCCAATATCCTTTGGCAGGACTCCTTTAGGTATTTTTGAAATGGTCCCATTTTGTTTGATACTATTATTGTTGTCTTCTTTCAACACCTCTGTGATGGTTCCACTTGTCATTTTTTTGAATAACTAAAACACTTGCTGTTAGCAAAATCTACAAAGATAATCATGAGACAATGTTTGATTTGTATAATATGTTTATTTAAGATTTTGTTCATGGACTTGTTCATCGAAATTGGCTTTCTAAAATATTACTTGAATTTATTTCAGTTGTAATGAGAATTAAATTAGGATTTTGAAATTTTGATTTTATAGCTGGATAAATTGTAGTAAAAACAAACTATTTATTAATAACAGATACAGTTTAATATAATGATTGGTCTGCTCAAGTAATTTTAGTATTTAATTCACAAATAAATAAAAAATTAAAAGTCAATATTATTTTTTTATTTAGTTGGTAAAGTCCACTTTTATTAATTTTAGATTTAATTGGTCGCCTAGGGAACGCCTTTATGCTATTTAGTATTGTTTAGATTAAAAAAATTATGACCGCTCATATTAATTTATATAAAATTTTCCAAAAAGATATTAAGACGTATTTTTGTTAATTATAATTAAAAGATTTAGTTTTCTGGGAAATTTATATCCTAAATTTTCCAATTAATTTTTGTAGAATTAACCTGAATTTGGGAAAACCTGAAAGCACACTGTAATATAACTTTTATTTATTTTGCTAATAAAACTCTGTAACACAGAATGTGGCTGTGAATTGTGGGTTGCATCATTCATCTATTTTAGGCATAATAATAATCAAATGTATTTAATAAAATCTTTGCCTGGTTATTGTACGCTTTGATTTCGAATAATTTGAATTAATGTTTCTGGGCCTGTATGTCACGCAATATCGATACAAAACCAGAGTATAGGATATATGCATAATGTTATAATAATTGCAAGCTACATGTGCATTGCAATCAGAGTGAAGTAATCCTGATTCGAAACGCTCTCCGAAATGCTTTTATAGTGATCATAATTTGTAAATAGATTATGTGCAGGTTTTATGGTCTAGAATAGCAAATAAAATAAAATTTCGATGTTTTATTGATACTAAAATGAATATTTAACAAGAATAATTATCATTAAATCTAGAGGAAAGAAAAAGGAAAGAAAGTATCAGTCTGCTCTATTTTAGAAGGCATAACACAAAGATGTATGGACTATATTCAAAAAAATAAATTTCGATGAGAGTGGAATACGCGTCTAGACAATCAGAAAAATGTACTTTTCATATATTAAATACAAAATAATTGTTCAAAGAATATTTTAAAAATATTATCAGTGAATTACTGAAGGTTATTTATTTTCATATGGGAAACGCTCCATTTTCTGATAACGAAATAATAACTCAATAATTTAGTCGTTAGAAAGTGATAAAAAATATTTTTTGTTGTAAAAATTGGCGTGGTACTTTTTAAAAATACTTTTGATATTTTTTGATATTTTTATAAAATATTACGCTCAAAAAACAATTTGATTATTACAAAAGGGACATTTTGATGGTACCAATTTGATGGTAAAGGTTAAAAAACTTCAAATTTTTATTTGATAAAAACACATAATCCTAAATTCTAGATCCGTTATGTCCATTCTTAACTTATATTTACCAAAATATATCAAAAACAAATAAAGATCTCACTTCAGGGCTACCAATTATTTTGATCGTTTTCGAAAATCTACCTCTATACTTTTTTAAAAAAATACTTTCATTTTTTTTTATTAATTCAATGAAAAAATCACAATCCTAATATTATTAAACTTTGTATAAGACTTACTTTGTAATATAAATCCAAAATGCGCAATTTCGTAGCACTCCACTTTATCACAATAATGTCTAAGTACTAATGGCTACGTGAATAAGCATATCTTCTAATATATACTGTTATCGTTTAAGAACCACATTCGAAAATGCAACAAAAGAAATTTATTCATTTTTGATAAAACGGACGAAGGATAAAGTCCCCCCACCTCCGAAAATGGAGGGAGAAAATTATCATATTATTTTCTACTAGCGACAATAATTTCAGAAACCGTCAGCTTACTAAATGAATATTTCCAGTAATATTTTCTGCCATTTTATTATCAAATTTAGTCACGAACAGTTTTTGAGAAATCCCATAACGTGTCAACTTTTTAATTTGGAGAAAAAATATTTTTTGCCGATAATTTCACTATTTAGGTAATTATGGATGATAAGTCACTTTCTAATTAACTAGTTTACTAAATAATGTGGTTTTAATAATTTGGATTTGCTTCCAAAGATTAACTTCAATTTTCGATAACAAAATAATAATTTCTCAATATTTTTTGTTCCTCAGGAGTGACAAATTGGGAAAAACATTTTTATTTTTCAACGTAGTATCATTTTAAAAATGATTTGGAGCCCCAACTCCATCAATTTTGCAGTCACAACTCCAGATAAGTGAGCTGGTGCATTGTTTTCTTGCTTACCATTTCTTCTTATTAAAAAAAAGTAGTAGTACAAGAGAGCCAAGTCTGGGACGAATTGGAACTCCCATCAATTTTGCAACTTCAACTCCAGAAGAGTGAGCTGGTGTATTTTGATAAGAAAGAACTTTTTTGTGGGTCGGTCGTCCAATAATAATGCACCTGTAATAGTTTCATCTTTTTGCAAAAAGTTAATGAGCATTTTTGCTTGAGAATCCCAGCTTTCAACTTTTTGGATGTAGATCCTCCGCCGTTTGGACTGTTCTTCGGTCTTATGTGTCCTGTTAATAGTCTTGTATGCTGTTGTAACGAAAAACAAATATTGTGAACCATCTATAGACTTTTTGAAATCATACAATTGTACAATTGTGCATTTTTTTTTTTTTTTTGTTATAATATGTTTATATACTTTCATTTTATACAAAAATTCATTCAAGAAATGATTTATTATTATTTAATATTTAATTTAAGTATGCTTGGTTAATATTACCACCTCGAATGACGTACATAGTTTTGAGCCAATCATCACTGAGTACGCTATATCTTCCCGATCCCAGATAGGCTTAAAATTACGTACGTCACTGTAAGTGGGGGTAAAAAATATTTTATTCATATATTTTGATTCAAAAGTTCAGAAAATTAATTTTAAAACACTAAATTAATGTTTATTTTAATTGTAGCCAAAATTTGCGTTCATTGTCTCCTAAGAACAATTCATGTTTATCATAAAAAGATTAATGTTTTAGTACAACGAAAATTTGAATTTAATGTGCATGCAAAAACGGATTCTCTCATTGTTTTTGTTAAAGAAAGTATATCAAATAAAACAAATACATCAAGAGTATGAGATTTTATTGATAAGTAACTAATAATAATATGATAGAACAATTCATGGACTAGATATTTCTACAAAACGAAAAATAAGTTATGGTTTACTGCAGAAGCATGCATCTCTTGTGAGGTGTAAGATCCATTTAATATTCTCATTTATTTTGGTGTACAGGGCCGTACCGGGCTCTTTTCCACACTCATTCTTATTTGTCAAGATTCCTACCAAAAAATAATTATTTTAAAATTATCTCCGGAATTATAATTGATAGGAGCTACCTATTAATTCGTAGAACCCTCGAAATGAGCGAAAAATTACTGGAACCCCAACATCCGACTGAAAAATAAATAAATAATTATAATTTTTCATTAATTAATTCATTACTTGTTCTGACTTATGACGAAAAAGGAATCCACTTCCGGCCTTGGCCTCAAAGGATACGAGACAGAATATGTAATAGTGTTATTTCCGCTAAAATATTGTCTCTAAATTTTGGAATCACTTGAAATTGTTCTTAAATATTTATTTAGAAATCTTGTTGAAGATTTGCAAATTGCGAAAAGACTGTATTTATAAAAATTGAAGATAAACTCTTTGTATCAATATTAATGGTGTTCATTGACACTATTTTATTTTATTTTACTATAATATTTAACTTTTATTTTTAAGTTTTCAATGACACAATTTTCCTTTTGTTTTTATTATTTATTGTTGAAACAGATTTTATTATACTTGGAAATGGTATGAAATTTCGCTATTGAATAGTACGCTGATTTAAATAAGAAATTATAAAGAATGTATTTCATGTGACGCTAATAAGTTAGTCCACCAGTATAGCCATCTTGCGGCAAGAGCTGTAATTATATTAATATTTCCAGCAAATAAAATTTTGAATATTTTATCGTACTTATTGTTGAATTAAACATGAAGGGCTCGAATAACATTATTTTAAATGTATTTTAGTGGACATAGTAGTAAATGTTAATTCTAAATCTTTCTTCCAAGATGTACTCAATTTTTTATTGTGTTCGACAATAAAATTATATTAGTACTCAGTGTCACTATTTATTTCTGTATTTAGTGATTTATTTTACTATAATATTTAACTTTTATTGTTAAAATAGATTTTTAATACTGTTCTAGTGACACAATTTAATTTTATTGCATTTGCTGTTCATTTGATACTTCTAGCAAACGAATTTAAAAGATTGACAATATGTTCACCTTTTCAGTATTTTTAGACTGAAAATAATTACCTGACAAACGTAGGAAGGGCCCCCAATGATGCCTAAGCATCCCTTATCAGGACCAAAGCTTTGAAAATTCGAAATACTTTTAATACACTCCATGGTTTCCAAAATAGGCAGTCCTAATTTTCTAGGCCTGCAAGAAGCTCCTGCTTGTCCATTAATATCCAACCCTTCAGCCCAGCTAACCACTGTAGCCACCTGTCCCAAATATTTTGTCCCTGAATAATCAAAATATTAATCTGAAAAATAAATTTTATTTAAATAATTACCCAAGGTAGGTAAACAAATTGGCTTAATTCTCCTGTCCAATGTTGCTACAGTAGCAATCCGTAAAAGGGCCAAATCATGAGCGCCGGATGTGGGGTTGAAATCAGGGTGAATTGTAAGGGTGTCTATACTCATATTTATTGATGAGAGATCGGGGTAACAAGCATCGTATTGGCCTAATGTTACTTTAACATCATAAGGAGTAGCTCTAAAATTAAAAAATTATTATTTATTTTGTTCAATAAAACCAATCCTGGATTACTCAAGACATTATTCGTAATACTTGAATATAATTTTTTTCTTATAAATGTGATTTTGATTCCCCAATTACGATATTATTTTCTAGATAACCGGAAAGACTCAAAACATGGCTGCCTTGAAAAATAGATTATAATATTATTGTGCTCAATCTTCTGTACTTAATAATATCGTATGATTTTATGAGATGGATGTAAACATAATAATTTTCTAGAAATATTGGAATTTGTTGTAATATTCCTAGTATGTCTTATCCTCCACATTACGTTTGTCCAATTTATGGTTTAGATTATGCTTTTTGTCTGTTGTTATTGTTTTATGACAGATGGAAGTGAAGAAACAGGAATGTGCGGAATAGATATTGTAGACACCCTACAATAGACCGGGCGCTCGTGACAGAAAAAAGGAAACAATTTTTTACAGGCTGTCATTAATAGAGAAGATACTTACAGCTGTAAGCTTCAAATATTTGCATTCAAGAATTCCCGCTAGGTGTTAATGCATATTGTAAAATTTATTGTATTAGCAACAAACTGTTCGAATTAGTATGCTAATAGTACCAAATGGGATATTGTATGTTAAATTTTTCAATGATTTATGAGGCAGACTTTAAGAAATTGTTTCGAGTTATTATAAAAAATTTGCTAATTCATGGGTCATGAAATGTAATAAATGTGCGAACAGTCTGCTTTGAGAAATTTCATCAAATTGACTCTGGTATAAGTCTTATTTGTGATTAGCAGACTGTAAAATATTGTTCTGAATTACGCAATAAATTTACAAATTCAGTATGCTCTACTCTTGGAGTCATGTAAACTGTCTGCCAGTAAGATCTTATGCCTGTATTACACGATACAATTTATGCTCTACTCTTGGAATCATGTAAGCTGTCTGCCAGTAAGATCTTATGCCTGTATTACACGGTACAATTCATTGACCAATAAATTGACTAAGTTTTCTGTCAAATTTTCAACAATTTACTGTCGAGCTCAAAAATATTTTTTCGCTATCTGTCAAAAAAACATGATATTTTTGTATTGTTATGGATACGCAAAGTTCGTGATTTTTTCACTAGTAAAATAATGAAATAATAATAAACTCTATTTTTGCATACCTAATCTAATATAAATCAGTTTAGTAATTCTACAAGGATAGAAACAAACAGGTATTTAACAAAAAAGAAATATGAATTTGTACACAAAACTACTTATTTTTGAATATAAAAATTATTTGTTGACAGTTCTTTATTTATCAAACAACAATTGCGCATACTTTTGGTTACAATACCCAGGTGACTGCAAATTAATTATAGTTTGTACTTTTTTCCTACATTTTACTGTTCGCAACAACAAAATCTCCCTAGAATACCCCAGAATATTGGTGAAAAATAGAGCCAATTCTATTTCAAAAATAACTTGGTCAATTATTGGCCAAGAAAAAATTGTGGAAATTTTGGACATATTACACACAACAATAAATTTAAGGTCAACTTTTGAAAACTATTGATCAATAAATTGTATCGTGTAATACAGACATTAGTCGATTTTGCAGACTTGTCTTACATCGTTACATCCGAAAGAATGGCAGACTGTAAAAAGTTGTCCGGAAAAGATATTTTTTCATGCTAATTAAAATAAATTTTTCAATATGCCACCTAGCGGGGATTCTTGGATGCAAATATTTGAAGCTTACAACAGTAAGTATATTCTCTATTAATGGCAGCCTGTAAAAAATTGTTCCCTTTTTTCTGTCACGAGCGGCCGTTCTATTTGTTTTTATGGAAGTAAAAAATGATTCATTGTTTTTCTAGGATTAATATGATCTGTGGATGATCTACAGATCTTCTAGAACTAGATAAATGTAAGTCTCCCAGATAATCTATTTGTCTCCTGAATAAACTGTAATCACTGAAATGAATTTAAATATATTTAATCTGTACTAAAAGTTGTTATTAATTTTATTTCAGTTACATTATTAATTATTAATTCTTGAAAAATTATTCAGACATTGAATTGTGTTGAAATAAGTTCACCATGATTTGCATAAAAAATATTTAAACTGATGAATATTCAACGATTTTTATAATGTATGATGGTACTTATGGTAAGTATGTTGATACTTATGACAAGTGCGGTTTGTCGGACTCATTGCTAGCCCTAATATTCATGTCGGACAGTATTTTTTTTTTGCATGTTATAATCAAAAAAACTTTCGATTAGAGTAAAGATCAATAAGACGGTAATATTCTTTCAATTAATTAGCCCTCGCTGAAAAAAGCCCCCAAATCTAAAATTTTGTCAAATCAAAAAGTTGTCAGACTCATCACAATGAAGCCACTCACAAAGTTTCAAGTGAGTGGTAATCAACGAAAAATTTGTGCCCTGTCTCACGGACTAATATTCCTCCCAGAATATTTTTGTTCAGTTTATGGTTTGGATAACGTATTTTCGTATGTTTTAATTGTATTACAGACCATAGAATCAAACAGGTAATTAGTGAAATCTTGTACTTAATCTAGTCTGTCTAGTTAGGATCTAGATAATCTGTAGATAATCTGTAAGTCTCCAAGACAGTCTGTAAATCTATAAGGTAATTTATATGTCTCCTAAATAATTTGTAATCACCGAAATAAATTTTATTATATTCAACATTATCTGTATTACAAGTTGTTATTAATTTTTTTCAGTATCATATCCAATTGTCAATCTTCAAAAAATTATTCAGATTTTTGTTAAAATAAACTTGAAATATTCAAATTGAAACGCCAAGATTTCTGCAATATTTGCACATTTGATTCTTAGTATTCTTTCATTATATAAGTTTCCAGTTTATGGTTCAGGAGACATTTTTTTTTGTTCTTAAACTGGTCTATCTAGGATCTGGGTAATCTAAAGATATCCTAGATACCCTTAAAGTCTTCTAGATAAGCAAAGAAAAAGATAATAAGCTCACCACAAAAAGCACAAACCATATCAAAGCTGAATAAAAATATCAAGCAATATTTAATTTTAAAAATATATGTGACTTTATTTGGCACAATTTTTTATATGAGCCATAATTGAGCCTTAGAAATAATAACGCAAATACCTATTTATTTCGAAACTAGTGCAGTACTGCGGCATTTATTAATACCCATTACTTAGACAATTGCAAATTAAAATTAAAAGTTTTGAACAAAATTTGTGATATTCCAAACGAGCTACTTTACTTTTTTGCATACTGATCTCAGAAACAAATGTCCCAATCAAAAAAATGTTTTAAATTAACTCATTTTACTTTTTGAAATAATATTGTGTGTTTCATATTCATTTTTACAATTTATAGATAATCATTAATTCATAAAATTATTAATAACTTTGGAATAATAATTCGCAATGGAAAATAAGTTATTACAAAATATTTAGTTTAAAAAATATATATGACTTTATTAAAAACATTTTCTGATTCGGCTATAGTTGGGATAAGAAAAAAGGTTAAAGATAACGCAAATACCTAATTATTTCGAAACAAATGCAGTACTGCAAAATTTAATAATATTCATATGATAGACAATTAAAAACTAAAATTAAAAATACTCTGCAAAATTTTTGATTCAAGCAGCCGTTTAGCCAAAAATAAATATATTAACTTTTCATGCATTCCAAACGAGCTACGTGCTACTTTGCAACGAAATTTAAACCAACAACTGGACTTCGTTCGTTCATTTCTCAGAAATGAAGGCTCCAATCAAAAAAATATTTTAAGTAAACTCATATTATTTTTTCAAATAATGTTAAGTGTTTCATATACATTTTTGCGATAATCGCTAATTCATAAAAATAATAATACTTTTAGAACTATAAGCCAGCATTTTAGCAAAAAAACACCGATATATCTGCAATATATTTGTACATCAAATTTCTAGTTTCCCTCCATCACACATTTGTGCAGTTTGTGGTTTAGATCATGTTTTCTTGTATGATGATTAAATTATGATACATGAAAACTAATTTTGTACTAAACTGTTTTTATCGAATTTAAGTAATCGGTAAGTAAGGTAGATAACTTGCAAATATTCCAGATAACGTCTCTATAGTTATTTACATAATTAGTTATGAAAAGTGCCATATTGTTTGACGAAACGTAATATTTGCCAAAACGAGCGCAGCGAGTTTTGCAAATTACGTGAGTCAAACAATATGGCTTTTCATAACGTATTCTGTACAAAATTTTATCTAGTTCCGTCAGAATAATTTCAACTATATTTTTCAATGGGAACATCTCTCACGTCACATCACCAAATTTAGATGACTGTGATTCATAACCATCTATTGTTACTACAGAAACAAGAGTGCACTGAAATAAACAAATATCGAATTTTCACAAAACGTCAAAATAATTTTTTTAAATGTGCACAAACAGTAATGTCCTGAGTGTTATAGTAACATTTGATATTAAAGACTCTGCCAATGCTGCATACTGTGAATAATATATCTTTCTTTTAATTGTACGCAGATAAGTAAAATTGATTAGCTCTGAAACATGGCCAGTTACGTAAAGTAATTACGTAACTACTTTATGCTACTTTACGCAACTGTTGCATTGCACTTATGAAAAATGGGACGTTGCATAACGTCAGAAATTGATGTAAAGTTTGACTTTTCAAAACGGAATAAGATAAAGATAATTTACAGATCTCCTAAATAATTTTTAAAATAATCTGCAGGTCTCGTGATGAATTTACGATCACCAAAATGAATTTAATTGTATTTATCGTATATTACTTGTAGTCATGTTTTTTAATCATTGTTTCAGTGTCATACGTAATTGTTAATACTGAAATGTTTTCCAGATATCGTTTTTTGTTGATATAAGTTCACCATGAAGCAAAAATATTAAATAACTGATTAACAATTCTTGCTATCCCAGATAGCAATAACGTCCTGAGAATATTCTCTAGTTGTCCTGTGAATGTCTTGGATATTCGAAATATTCATGGTATATTCCAACAGCCTATAAATCTTCTGGAAATATCCTATTTTGCTTATTCTTGGAATATTCACGATCAATATACATAGCATATTCCTATATAATATGAATCATCTGAGAATAGTTTATCCAAATTATTCCTAGAATATTTGATACAAATATTCACAGATTATCACATTTTGTATATTCTTAGTAGAATATATGATAGATATTCATGTTATATTCAATTTTGCTTTGCTTTATAAACTTCATTCATAACTGAAAACGATCATTGTTCGTGAGGCCAATGGAGACTTTTATGATTGTATTATCACAGGTTAGGATGAAAGAAATGAACGACTTCAATTGTAACCAAAACAAGAATTTAGATTTCAACAAACCCAATATAAAAACAGATCACAATTATCGTAAAATTCTATAAGAAAAATTATATTTAAGTTTTATTTTCGTACTTTATGTACATTTCTCGTCGAACAAAAAAAAATAAATAAATGGAATGAATTTAACATTTTTGTCTAGTGAATTATTGGGAGCATATAAAAATACACAAAAAAATTTTTATACTCCCAAAGTCTTTTGTCTAGATTTTAATTCTACATTTCTGCAAAAACTTTATTTCTTTATTCAAAATAATTTAAGACAGGAAAATTTCACATCTATCTAATTTAAATATGCATGTTTTTATTACTTGATCATTGGAATATGGCTTAAATAATTGATTGAATATTAGCCTAAATCATTGACACATAAAATTTTCAAATGGATTTCTGTATCAGAGTAGTTTGAGACATGACTAAATGGAAGTATTTTGAAAATGCGAATCAAAAGAGCCTCGTAGTAATTTAGAAATATTTTTTTTAGGTTTGGAAATTTTCCGTGACGTCCAAAGGTCTATTGTCACTCAAACGGTGGTCTTATTCATCATCAAACATTTTGAGAATATACGTGGCGTTATTGTCTGGCTTCATCATGTAAATTATTTCCAAAATGTTCAGTTAGATCACGAGCTAGATAAATTTTACATTTAACAAATTTACTTGTCAAAATCAGTACTTTGAAACTAAGCTTTCTCTTCTTGGGCATGCCCGTAAAACTCGGAAGTCTGTCAAATGTTTCTAAATAGCATTCGAAAAATGATACATGTCAACTCTTCCAATACATTTCCATTGATTTACAAGTACATCAAGTTATAACGCAACATAATTTTTTCATGAATAAGATCAAATTTTCTAGGAATTTGTACACCTATGAAGCCCACTGATTGAGAAACATAATAGACCTTTGGACGTCATCATGACGTCTTATAAGAATTAAATCGACCTTTCATTGGAACAAAGCAATATTCAATTTAATTTTTATTACTCATACCTATTATTTATCCAATATTTTCATATTTTCATGAAAGTTTATCAAATTTTGATAGTAGTGGAGTATCTACGCCATTCACGCAGTAAAAGAAGATAAATAAATAATAATAAATGAATGTATAATATTTTCAGACACTACATTCAAGACGTGATATTTTAAAATGTTTTGGAATGTATGGAATATTTTTGTTAAATCTTGACCTGTAGAAGATGCACAAAGCTCTGCCGATTTTTGTTAAGGTTTTACTGCTGCGTTATAAAGATGTGAGTCACCGTGTCTTATTTATCATTGCCACATAGTATCAGATATTTATTTGTTTGTGTAATTATTGGTTCTGAAAAATGTGAGTATTCTATATTATTTTCATTTTAGCTATTGATTAAACAAAAAATAAAATTTTTTAACTGAACATTAATATTATTATTCCCTTCTCTTGAATCAGTACTCATTTATTTCATTTGGTGTTTGTATGAAACCCTGTAAATATACAGAATAAATGTGTTTCCAGATATCCGATGGCTCAAATTAAAGAGGAAAATGTGGGCAAATTAATAAGAAGAGTGATGGCGAATGAATTAGCCTCTGGATATAGTTGGCAGGACTTTTAAAGAACAAAAAATTCAACAAATTCAAATTGACTACTGCAATTATTGGTTTTATCATAATTAATATTATCTGTTCCAAATGATTTCTCATTTAGGAATCTACCAAGAAGGCTCTTCTTGGCAGATTCCTAAATGAGAAATAGCGCCAGGAATGTCACAGAGAAACAAATTGAAATAAAAATTGCCAAACAGCTGAGCAAAGCTCCTAAACATATGAAAATTAGAAATCAATAGATTATATAATATATATCTACATTTGTATCTTGTTGTTATCGCAAATATGGTTTTATTTTTTTGATATTATATATATTTATTTAACTCTAGAAGTTAAGTGCAATACGCAATGTATTTTTACATTTTTGTGAGTTTTATGAGTGTGATTTTTTTTTTTAATTGTACTTATATAAGAATAAATATTTTCTATTAATTGAATTTCTTGTCACAGATATGATTTTATTTCCTGAAAAAATATAGCTTCAATATGGTCATAAACCAGCCCAGAATATTCCAGGAATATGATTTCAATTATCCCTATAATATTCTTAGCATATATTGAACATTTACTTTATAAAGATTCATAGATTGTTCCAGGAATATAACATCATATATTCATAGCATATTTCAGGATGGTTCCTGGGATATTTATAGGATATGCAATATCGGGACATGGGCATATTCTATCAATATCCCACAAATATATACCGATAAACATAGGAGATTCCAACAATAGCTGCATATTCGGAAAAAATATTCTCTGCTTATTCTTGGAATATTTCTTTGCTATCTGGCTACATGCCTAGGAATTGCAAAATAAAATCTTCAGTATCTCTGCTACTGATCCCTTAGTATCCCCTTCACAACATATTTGTTCAGTTTGTGGTTTAGATACTGTCTTTTGATTTGTTCTAATTATACATATATTAGCCCATAGAGCCAAATAACAATTTGCAAAAAAGGATTATTTTTCTATTCAAACCGGTCTAGAATCTAGGTAATCTGTAGATAATCTGCAAATCTTCTAAATAATCTACAAATCAATCTTCTAAAGAATTTATAATCACCGAAATAAATTTAATTACATTGAGCATATATCAAGTGTGCTAATTTTTGTTATTAATTCTTTTTCATTGTCATACTCAATTGCTCAATTGAAACAATTATGGAATGATTAATTTGTATTTTGAAATTCATATCAGGAGAATATTACAATAAAATTATGAAGGAACAATGCTTATTTATGTACTGAACATATTATTTTGAATATTATTTAAACACAAGGTTGAAATCAATATCGACACCTGATTACTTTGTTGACTGTAATTAAAAAATAAAAATTATTTTATTTTTAGAAATATCCATAATACTTGATCTTAAATAGAAAGTTGTACTTTTTGCCCAAAAAATTGAAGTTATCAAACTAAAACTGGAAGGCTTTTTTTATCAATTTGAATTAATCTGTTTAAACTAAATTTGAAAAATTGTTGCGTAATAAATAGCAAAAAGTAACAGAAAAACTTAAACTAAATATTACTTTTTATGCAAATATAGTCGTATTTTATAATTTTACTAAACCGCATTGTTTGATTAGCATCTATATTTATTATAACAAGAATAGAAGCTTTTTGTTCTAACGGATGTAAGGAATAAATATTTGTTTAAGGAACTCTAAGAATAATGTCGTTTTAATGATAGTGTCACAAAATGTATTACGAAAAACGCTTAGTTTGCATTAACTTCTGTTAAAAAAATTATTTAGCTAAAATTTTCCAATAAAATTCATTGTTTATTAAAATACAAACCCTGTCAGAGCACTAGCAGCTGTCAAAACATATTGATCATTGATCAGAACTCCACTTGCGGATAATCCTCCTCTAATAGGAATTGTAACCATCCAAGGAAACTCGTGTCCTCGAAGGTATTCACCTCCTAGCAACCTTGCTTCTCGATTTGGGATCCCACATACTTCAAATTTAAATACAAATATTGATAAGACCTTTATCGATGTCATCATTTTTATACGTCTTTAAATGGTGTTGTAATTAACATTAAAATGAGTATGCTTGATTTTGATTTAAAGATGGACTGAATTTGGACAAGAGGTCATGTAATGCCTTTGAAATTGAAATTTCATACTTTTTATTGCCTCAAGTTTAATTACTAAATGATTTTAAAAGTTTGTTTTGGAATTACAAACTTTTCTACAAAATAGCTGCAGAAATCATAATCTAATTTGATTGATGTTAATTTTATTGCATTGTGATAACAATGGTTTTAATAGTGATACAGGTTTTATTTGATTGGTAATGAATTGAGTGAAAAATTTTCAAGATTGGTAAACAGTATAAGTAAAATTACAATTGTTATGAACAATTTTTGTTTGGCTTTACATGATTTCTCAGAGATTATATAAGATACAGAAAAATACTGAAAAAATTCGAAAAGAACAGAAAATCTGCTTAAAATGTCTTAGCTTTTGGAGTTATACCAGCAAGATTTATTATTGATATTAGCTTTTGAAAATAGTAGCTGCAGTGATAGTACGCTCAGCAGAAAGGGCTCATATTCATGAAAAAACTATTTGCGGCACTTAAATAATAATATTATGGGATGGAAAAATTTAGGTGTAATAAAAATGAATAAATGAAAACAAAGCCATAAGATTCATTTCTTGTTAAATTTTTTTATACAATTTTTAATTAGTAAGTTTTTTCGAGAAATATATTTTTATTTTAGGCCCTGCGATTCTGGAAAAAAATTAATAAACAGTTTTTACTTACTTGTACAAAGTACGAGGAAGTTTTGTGAAACCGACAAAATTCACCTATCGAGATTTTGATGGAAATATCCGTTTTGAGCATCCCTGAATCCATACTGACTATTTTTGGTTTGATGTCGGTACGTATGTTCGTACGTGCGTGCGTGCGCAACTCGCAAATCTCAAAGCTGGTTGAACGTATAATGTTGAAATTTTGTATTTAAGACTGGTATAGGGTCTAGTTGTGCACCTCGCATTATGGTTCCAATCGTCTGTACTGGAAGTGCACTTTACTTGAAACTTATTTTTCATTTTTCGCATAAATTCAGAATGATCAGCCATAGGATACTAGAATTTAGCATTTGAAATTGCTGTAGCATCTCAATGGTTATCTTTTATTTTTGTAACAATCGGCTGAGCCGGAAGTACACTTCATATGACAGACTTTTTGAATATTCCGCATAAATTCTAAACAATCAGTCGTAGAGTATTTAAATTTTGTATTAGGCACTTTTATAATATCTAGTTATACGCCTTGTATTATGATTGCTATCGACTAAGCCGGAAGAGCACTTTATTCGAAACATTTTTTGAATTTTCCGCATAAATCCAAAACGATTGAACGTAGATTGTTAGAATTCAGTATTCAGGACGATTATACCGTCTAGATGCTCATATCCTATTTTTATTGAGATCTACCAAGTCGAAAGTGCACTTTACTTGACAGTCTTTTGGAATTTTTCGCATAAATTCGAAACGATCAGATGTAGAATATTGAAATTTGGTATTTCAGTCTGCTGTAGCATCTGAACGATTGCCTACTATTTTCATAACAATAGACTGAGCCGGAAGTGCCCTTCAGGAATTTATTTTTTAATTTTATAAAATTCAGATCTGTTGCTAGTCATAGAATTTTGGAAATCAATATTTAGGAATGTTGTAGTATAAGAATAATGGCTTACTGTTTCCATAGCAACCGACTTGGCTGAAAGCGCATTTTACCTGACAGATTTTTTGAATGTCTTAAGTAAATCCAAAACGATTAACTGTGGAACGATGAGATTTTGTGTTTGATTATATATATCCAATGATATATATGATCAAACACAAAATCATATCCAATGATGTAAAAGTAAGTCACGTGATGTTCACGTCAGATTTTTTTTAATGAATTTTTTACTAAATAAATTGATAATTCAGTTTTTTGACGAATCACCTTGTTGATTTTCTTGGAAATCTATTCTATGGAGACCCAGAAAATGATTTCAAGTTCTGAATTATGAAGATTCATAAGAAAATATATTTCTCGAAAAAACTCACCAAATAATAATTACATAAAAAATAGAAGAATATAAATAGACACAAGATTAATGTGATTTTTTATTCATTTGTTACTCTGTATTCTAAGTAAATTTTTTCACATCTTAATATTATTATTTAGGGGACGAAAACTATTTTTTTTTGTAAATGAAAAGCTTTTCGCATGAGCGCGCTTCCATTTAGAGCACTATTTTTAATTCCTATTTTTATTCACACTAAATTGCTTATAACAATTGATTTTTCATTACTAATCGGATAAAACCATTTTTATATCAGATATTTGCTATTTTTGCACATGTTGACTATACTACAAGTAATAAATAATTCGAAATACAAATTAAATGTACGTACCACAGTTGCAACGAGAAGCAGGATTATTGAAAAAGAAATCGAAAAATCTTTTTTTATTTGATTTGAAGCACACCGCCTACAATATAAATCAAATAATAATTTATCATTTTCTTTAATATAAATATTATTACCTCGTTCCAAAGGAGCAACATAAGAAAAATTGTCACTAATTTACGTTTCATTGTGTATTTTCGGAATGATTTTTGTAAACTGAATTTGTAAATGAATTTGGAACTCTTGTGACAACATTTTTTATAATAAGCCCGCATAGAAACCCTGTGCATGTATAATTCATTTGTAATTTTGAAATTTATCTATTTAAATTAGGTGCAAAAATTTATTTTTGAAGTTTGCACAATGTTACGCAATAATACTTTTATGTATAATCCAATTAAATTGTTACCATCATTTTCACACGCAGGGCAGTTAAATCGCATAAGTTTCGTATTGGTAGCACTGTGCACAACATCTATAACCGGTACTTTTGTAAGGTTATATATAAAATCATCAAATTATGCTTTGTTTCCTTGTTGTGGCTTAGCTATCAAAATATGGAAGTTAAGGGTCCTAAATTTGAGCATTATAATATTGGTACAACAAATGTCATAATACTCGAGTTTACATCCTTGTTGCATGAATTATTAATAGATTTTATTAGAAATAATTTGAGAATTACAATATTTTACCATCAGTTCAGTCAAACTTACAAGAACAAAATAGTTTTACGTACTTAATTACTTAAATTAAGCATACACTATATACTTTATTAAATATCACGTTGAAGTGTATTATCTTCTTATTATGTTTCTTATTCTTGGCAGAAGCATCCATCGGCTGAATTCGACTTGATCCATTCAAGATATCTTGTGACTCGGGTGTAAACCCCTGGATAGCCGGGTCGTGCGCAACCATTACCCCAAGAGATTATCCCTAGAATAAAAAATATTAGAAAAAGCGTTTACGAAGAATATACAATAAATTAAAAAATATTTTAGCGGAATTTTCCTTTGATTTTAAGTACCTATTAGTTCGTATCGCTTATCGGTTCTTGCAGCAATTAAGGGACCTCCACTATCACCCTGAAAAAAACAATTTCCATAATTATGCGCGATATAATAGACCTAGAACTATTTATCTATAATTTGAGTTAAGTATTATATATTTCGAAAATTTATGACTTGATCCTGACTCCTGCAACCCTCTTTCATCACCAAAGACAAAATTACAATTGAAAAATCGTTTTTATAGCCCTACAAAAAATCCAAGCCATGTTGGACAACAATACAATTTGATTATATTTAATATACAGGGTGTAACAGAAATAAGTACAATGGGGTCATTCCAAAAAAAAAAATATTTTGTTTTTTCACTAGATTACGAAAAAATATTGAATTTCAAACATATCTGTAATTATAAGTTCCCAAAATATAAAACATTTCATTCATAATTTTGATAAAAACCTTTCGCGGGCTGAATAATGACGTCACAAGTCTCCAAATCTATAGTATGACCAAAGAAAATAGATGTAACATTTTTATCACAGAAAATTCAATATTTGTGCTCAAAATAATATCCGGCACCTATCTACATATACACCGTAATAATATATATTATGTACGAATTTTATTTCTGAAGAGAAATATATTAAATGCATTTTCATATTTTTTTGTTCGAGTCATGTTTTCCAAACGGGCTATACATTAAGGCTCAAGGTTGGATCGACGAACCAGAGCACGTGTTTTCGTTTACAGCCAATACGCACTCTCCATCTCAGCCAATAGGAACAAGAGACTTGTGACGTCATAAGATTATTTGAAAATAGATGAAAATTTAAAATAATTATATTTTTAAAACTAAACATGTTACGACAGTTTTATAAACGTGAATATCAATATTTTAGTTTATTCTTTCGAAAAAAAAATTTAAAAAAAAATGTGAAAAGACCCCATTATTTTAACTTGTATAAAACTCGTCAATCATAACAATTTTTCTTTATAACTTTTTTTGTAAGTCCTCTGGATATCGAGTGAAAATTCATCAAAATGTTGTCAAACATTTCATAGTGCGCCTATGGTTCGAACTGAATTTGTTGAAAAAATGACAGCTGTCACTTGAAATGGATATTTTGCAACTTTGAGCCATTGTAGTCTTGTCAATCATTCATTTGAAACTAAAAGAATATTAGTATTTTGGCAATACATTGATATTCGATCACCTCGATAATTCTATTTTTGCATAATATGTTGAAAGAAAGACTAAATTTATCTCTGGAATCTGATTTCAACAATTTGGTCTTTAAGTCGTATTTATAAGTCATTGTTAGGAAGTTTGATTTCTATTTAGGGATTTCACGGATATTTTCAGATAGTACATTTCTGCACAAGTTCATGCACTTAAGTCAGCTGATTTGAATGATCTGAATACAGTCAGAATATGTGCCAGACTATGCTGCCATCTATGAGCAGCTTAAAAAGTAATTGTTGTTCTTAACTTACTTCATTATCGATGGTTCTCAAACATAAAGACATAATCATTTATTTAAAGAAAACGGTGAAATATTAAATGTAATGCAATTCTAATGCCTGTATTACACGATTCAACTTCTTCATCAATAATTTCACGAAGTTTTATTTTGAATTTATTGGATCGTGTAATATGAGACACTTCGTGAATTTTTTCTTCTTGAAGAAATTCATGAATTTATTGTCGAATTAGAACGTGTTCTTTTTTTCGACAACTTTCTAGGGAATTCTGGGGTTTTTCTCCACATTTTGTCATTGCCAACCTTTGAATTTGACATTTCCAATCTTTTTTTGCGGTTAAGTTTAAGAGTGTGTCTGTTGTTGAGCTTTTTCATATTATAAAATGATATACAATTTCACAAAAGATATTGTGAAAATTCTAATTCCATTGTACTTCTAATTCTACAGAAACTTGCAAAAAATACAATACAAAAATTAACGATGGTAAAATGACAACTGATATTTAGGTTGGTACTATTAAATTCTTCACAATAAATTGATGGAAATCTTCATGTGTGTAAAAACGAACCAACATTTTTCTGCTTGGCAATAAATATCAATATACAGGTGCTTCATTTATTAATTAATGTATTTCTTCATGTCATCTGCTGTTTTACGTTTCAGATAAACGATAAATAATTCAACTTTTAGTGAAAAATGACAATTCGGAAATCGTTCCAAATGAATTCGCTGAGCTAATTCTAAACTGCCTGCGAAATCGTAGACAGAAAAGCTAGACATTTTCACAGATTCAAACTTTTGTGACAATAATTAATAATTGATTTTTTTCCAGAATTTATTTGAAGGAATTGACAACTCACATGTCAAAGTCAATTGTTCCATTACAGCTGCTACTGGATCCGATAATTATGCACCTGAACGACTCGTTAAATTAAAGGGGATAAAAAATATTAAAAAAAAGATGAGAGTTCCGGAAAAAAATATTAGGAAAAATTATTATGCTTGACGAGTTCTATCACTGGTTAAAATTAATGTAAATTTTTCTGTTACACCCTGTATAATATTCAGAAATTTTGTTTAGAATTTTTTCACTTGATGTCAACTCTTACGACCCTCTTTTTTTCCTCAGGACAAAATTACAATTGAAAAATCGTTTTTATACTCAAATAAAAATCTAAACGTAATGTGGAAGATTATAAACTCATCCAGACTTGAAAACTTTGAAGGATTCATGAAATCATCAAAAATAAGCCCAACGGAAGTATATTACTTCAAAGGAAACAGTAGGATACGATATTTAAGAAAAAGAAGCGTAGGAGTCAAGTTGCGTAACTTAATTTAAGTTATTTTGTGAATTCCAGTTTGGAACACTGCGTTTGTTAGTTCATTCGTAAAGTCTAAATGTCAACCTGTATTCTGTTTTCTGTACTACCTCATCGAAATAATCAAAGTTGAGGGCATTGATATTTTCGCGACTGAGAATAATTACCCTCATCTTATAATGTTCAAGTTTACACACTTGTTGCACAAATTATTGTTTCTGACCTGACAAGAATCCTTTTTTCCTGCTGCAGGAAATCCTGCACACAGCATATTATCTGAGATCATTTGCGAAGAATAATTAGTCTTTCTACATTCTTCATTTGTAATGACTGGTACTTCAACTTCCTGTAGAAGACAAGATGGCTTTCCATTTTCTTTTAAAGTCCCCCAGCCGGAGGCAACTGCTTTGACACCCTCGTATAGATTATCTACAAAAGAAGTAGGTAATATTTTGGAACAATAAGAGCGTGGACAGTTTAATTTTGCATTTCTCAGAATTCAATGCACTGTAGGTATATATATTTATATTCACCTACCCACATTGCTTGGCAAACAAATAGGTTTGATTTTATCCGTTATTGGAACTCTATCGTTAAGTCTCAATAATGCTATGTCATTGTCAAAGTTGAGAAAACTGAAGGACCCTGTTATAGCTCGAAGGACAAACCTGAAACAATACTAATTGTTTATTTGTTACACCTGCTATTTATTTATTAATTTAATATGCAAATCAACAAAGTATTTCAAGAATTGTTGCAAATACCAACCTAGATTCAGGCTTGATGGTATCATTGCATCGATCGTGTTCCCCAAAAGTCACCTTGATCATAAACCACATAAATCTGCAATAATAAACACATATTAATTATCCTGAAGGACATTCTTGATGATATTGTGCTAACTCAGCTTTCTATTCCAAAAGAAGCATTTAGAAATCTGGAATTCTTTGTTCTTATCTTTAAATTTGTATGTAATGGGTGTTAAGACTAAATTGCTTTTGGTGACTGTTCTGAGAATTCCTAATGGTGTGATAAAATAAAAAGTTGACTCGTAGGTAGGTAGGTATTGAAATATTGTATGAATCATAGAATCAATCAATTTCTATTATTTGTTTGACGTAAAAGTCGAAAATACGAACCCTTTGACGCAATGAGCAGCGGTCAAAACGTATCTATCATTAATAAGCATCCCTCCGCAGTAAAATCTGTTGAAATAAGACAATCTTGCCATCCAGGGAAACTCATTTTGAATTGATTCTTGTCCTCCTACAATTCTACTCTCGTCATTTCGTTCTCCACAGCCTGAAAATAAATAATAAGTTAATTATGGCAAAACGATTGCCAAAAAAAGTCTAAACCACAAACTGCTTGAACATACAATTGAGAACAGTTCGTGATTTAGGTTACGGTTTTCTGGGCTTTTATAATATAAACTTATTAACTAGTGACCTGAAATTGGGATTTGTCAAAATTATATACAGTGACTTCAAATCCGTTAAACTTTAATGAATTTTCAGTTTAAAATGATAATGATTATTAAAGTAAAGTAAAAATAGAGTAAAAAATACAGCTGCAGATTTTTTTTATGCAGGCAAAAAGCATATTTAATTTTATTCCGAAATGTGATTCTTACTCACTGCAACGGCACTGTGATGCAGGTGTATCATGTGAAGGAGGCCTATTTCCATATCTTGAAGTCCAAAATTTGGTCAGATCAGGAGCTTTGAATATTTGTCCCTCCTAAAACAGACAAAATTTTCATGAGATTTCGCAGCATTCTTTCATTGGTTTTCTAAATATATTAAAAATTACTTCTGTTTCCTGTATTTTAATCAATATAAATTGGTATTCGATTACTGTTAACAGTTAATAATTTGACATAACAGTATTAATCTCCAGAAATAAAAATCGTTTTCAGCTGGATAATACAAGACTATTGAATTTACATAACTTGGATGAACATCTTGTGGTTACTAACAGTAAATTTAAATTATAGCCATTTATTTTGATTTTATATGATATTGATGTTCGCTTATTGTCCAGTTAATGGTAGTTCCTGCTATTTAATATTCATCTTCTGTATTTATTAAATTTACAAGAAGAAATAATGAAGATTTAGTTTACCCAGAAGGAAATTTGACCTACTCCAATTTTATTCAATTTTGTTGGCTTAATAAGACTTAAAATTGATTGTATTATTACTAAATGTAATGTTTGAATTCAATTTAATTTAGGGCTTCAGACGATATAAGCCAAATTAGACGAGATATCCCAGAAATGGAACAAATTGAAGAAATTATTAATCGTATTAATCATATTTATATACAATAATAAACTATAAATACGATAAGAATAACGTTAGTGGTAAGCTCGTTTCGAATGATAAACAAAACTGTATTCTCATTGAAATAATCGTATGAATAAAGGGTCACCGAAGCCGTATTTATACATTAAGGGCTAAAAATGAATATTTAAAACTAATTTATAATAAATGGCACTACATAAGCTTTTTATTAGCGTTTGGTTCATAATTCTACAATTATTAGTTTAGGAGATATGAACTTTCAGAATATGACAGAAACCCCTTAGCCCCCAGGGTTAGAAAATAAAGAATACAACTAAAACAAATAAAGAATACAATTTAGAAGTCTGGAATATTCGAGATAACTCTAGCAGCCTCTCGAAAGACTGTAGAACTGTTCCAGGCCACAGCAGGTAAATAAAGGAGACTCCTCCCTTATACTATATAGGGGATTGCGTCGTTTAGTCGAGAGGTCACACAGAAAATCATACGGTCGGCGAGTAAATAGGTCGATAAAAACATAAGTAATATAAGTATTTCTAAAAATGTATATTAGTTGTTTTGTTTTTATTAAGTGCATTTTTAATTCTTTCCTTTGTTTAAAAAACTTAAATTTCAATTTATTTTTAAATAATAGAGCTTGTGTTTTTATTTTGAACCCTAAAAACATCACAATAAGATTGATATTTCTGAGATCGATTTTGTAATAAATGGCATAACATGAGCTTTCTACAAGCAGTTAATTCATTATTGTTTGATTAAAACTTTAGGAGATATAAGCTTTGAATGTGTACCAGATTTAACTCAATACCATTACAGTCGAAAAATTGTGGGGTTGAAACTAATCTATACTACTACTATAAAGAGAAAAAAAAATGCATGCACTGAGTAACATAGGCTATGATAGAAAACTTTACAAGAAGTGTCGCACGAGTCGTATTTGTTCGGTCGCGCATCGCGCATCGTTCATCCGATTGAATTTAAACTTACTAAAGTTGTTGCTGAACTTTTCTTGAAGGCTCTCATTACTGTATTATCAACATGAATTAAGAAGCGCACGAGCCGTATTTGTTCATTCGCGCATCCTTCATTCGATTGAGTTGAAACTTACCATAGTTGTTGTTGGCTCTTTTTTGAAGGCTCTTATTACTTCACCATTACCATACATTAAGTAGTGTACAAGCCCTATTAGTTCGTTTGTGCATCGTTCATTCGTTCGGCAGTTGTTGTTGGCAATTTTGTGAGTGTTCTTATTATAAAACCATCAACATACATTAAGTGGCGCACGAGCCGTATTAGTTCATTCGCTCCACGTTCATTCGATTGAGCTAAAACATGCTATAGTTGTTGTTGGTTCTTTTAGAAAGGTTTTTATTAATTTGTATCAAGTAGCGCACAAGCCGTATTTGTTCGAGCACGCATCGTTTATCCGATTGAGTTACTACTCACTATAGTTGCTGTTGGCTCTTTTTTAAGGGTTCTTATTACCGTATTATTAACATATATTAAGTAGCACACGAGCCATATTTGTTTGTTCATGAATGGTTTATTCGATTGGGTTGAAACTTTCTATTGTTGCTAGGTTTTTCGTGTAGTATCACTAACATTCATTTAGTGGCGCACGGGCCGTATTTGCTTGCTCGCGCATCGTTGTTGTTGATTATTTTTTGAAGGTTTTCATTATTGTATTATCAACATACACTAATTAGCGCCCGAGCTGCATTTGTTTGTTCGCTTATCGTTTATACGATTGAGTTTACATCTACTATAGTTGTTTTTGGCTCTTTCGTAAATGTTTCTGTTCGTTCGCGCATCGTTCATCTGATTGTGTTGAAACTTACTAAAGTTGTTATTGGCACTTGCAGGAAAGTTTTGACGTAGTACTACTAACGTTAAATAGATGGCGCACTAGTGGTATTTGTCCGTTCGAGCATTGTTCGATTGTTCTTCCGATTGAATAGAAACTTTCAATAGATGTTGCTGGCGCTGGCCTTAAAGTTCCTGATAGTATCATCTATCTATACCAATATTTTAAAGAGGAGACTTGTATTTTTGTGTGTAATGAGTAAACTTAAAAACTACTGAACATATTTTGAATATTCTCTCACTAATTTACCTCGAAAAAAAATGTCAAATATAAATTAATGTGCACCCGAGCGAAGCAGGCACGTGCTGCTAGTTTTATAATAAATGAGCTATGTAAGATTTTAATTAATGCTTGGTTCATCATTATACATTTACTAATTTAGAAGGTATAAATGTTCATTACTCAATTTAACCCTTATACCGTCAAGAAAGACTTGGTTCTAGATCAAAAATCTTTCGTACTTTACTAGCAGTATCTATTAATAGGAGAGCTAATGAACCATCCGACTAATCCGTTTCCCACAAGGCTAGAACATTTTTAAATGATGTTCCATTATCGGTCAATTAAGAAAGTACCGTTCTGGCAGGCATCTCGCGGTTGCATCATCATCCCTTTAGTTTAAAGTTTTGAAAATGTCAATCATTATTAATTTTTAATCCTACTCCCACAAGGTTACAAATATAATATATTGCAATTTAAATATGTTTGAGTGCAAAAAAAAAATTGACAACCTATTTTGAGGGTTGCAAGTATGTGCCAGACGATAGCAAAGTTGTCATCGGGATAGTAATTCATAACCGGATCCCAGAAGGCTGAAATTTTAAGGGCATATTCTTTCAATAGTTTAAAAAGTATACGTGAACATCCAGCGTATTCTGGCGGTTGCAAGTGTCTGCCAGAAAAGTATGGTAGCACTCAATGTGTTATATACTCGTCTGGCAGACACTTGCTACCGCCAAAATACGCTGGCTTAAAATTTCAGCCTTGTGGGATCCGGCTATGAATTACTATCCCGATGACAACTTTGCTATCGTCTGGCACATATTTCCAATCCTCAAAATAGGTTGTCAAGTTTTTTTGCACTCAAACATATTAAAATTGTAGCCTTGTGGGAGTAGGATTAAAAATTAATAATGATTGACATTTTCACAAATTTAAGGGATGATGACGCAACCGCGAGATGCCTGCCAGAATGGTACTTTCTTAATAGACCGTTAATAAAACATCATTTAAAAATTTTCTAGCCTTGTGGGAAACGGGTTAGTCAGATCGTTCACTCTAGCTCTTAGACTATATGGTCATATGACTCTTCAAGAGAGCCTAACATCAAAAATACTGTGGCTCCAAAAACAAACAGCAGGATTTAAATCTCCAGCATTTAATCATAAATTTGAAGTTAATATTTTCAATAATGTGGAAGCAATGTCAAAATCAAAGAATTTTGTAAATCGTTTTAGTTCGGGCTTCATCGTTTTTAGTAAGAATCATATTACTTTTCGTTCCATTGTTAGAAGGAAAGTTTCCAGAAAAAAATTCAGTTCATACTTCGAATAACAACAACCTCCAAAAGCAGAATCGCCTTCCAGATAACTCCAATAAGTATTAAAGTCCCTAAAACTGACAAGAAGATGTCAGTCTCTGTAGGGGCAGCTTTGGATGTAACAAACTTAGGGGTTTAAAATCAGCGTACAAAAAAGGATTTTGAAGGAACTCTTATATAGCATACCAGTGCTTCTATCATCTCGATCGAACTAAGAAAAAAGTCAAAAACCCCAGTGACAAGAATAGTCAACCAAAGCCTTGACCAGGGCCGATAATAATCTTCACAGGAACTCCTGAAAGCAAGACGCTCCACGAAGCAGAACAGTCCCTAAAAGTAACATTTAATTAGGGTCTTAGTTCATGCAGGAATTAAAAAGCAATATCTATGGTAGAAAGTGTTTAAAAAGGACCTATGATGAAAACAGACGCCGAAGGAACTTCTATCCTTTAAGCTGATTTTTTCGCCCGCATTCAAGTAGAATAACCACAAAAATCCTTTATTAGAACTAATAATAATGGTCACAGAAACTCCTAAAAACAATATCAAGTATAAAGAGCCTTAAAATTGATGGTTGGTTAAGATTTAGGAACTGCTTGGCATAAAACAGCCCTAGGGGCTAGAATCTGCGAGAAAAAGTGTTCGGAAAGAGTGAACATGCTCCGAAGAAGCTTTCGTGAAGAGAACAAACTTTTTAGCTGATTTTCTCACCAATATTCAACATGTTCTGAAATACCTCCATAGAAACTCCTGAAAATAGAATTGTCAATAAGCAAAACAACCCCTAAAACTAACCACAAGTGGAGATATAAGTTTTTGTAGGAGCTGCTTTAAACATAGCAACCCTAGGAAATAATATATTATATATAATAAATAATTAACGACGGAAACTAGCTTTGAAGAAGCTTTGAATGAATAAAGCAGCCCTCTTTACTTTTTTTATTGGTGTTGAAAGATGTTGCTAATAAAGCTCACAGACTTTAACTTTCCTCTAAATTTGTGAATAATGAGTTTTCCCTTGAATTTAATGTATATATAATTTGTAAAATACGTGACTATGAATACTTATTTCTTTACCCACTTTACGTGGGCAAAAGCAAGCATGCCTGAAAATATTTAAGCTCGTATTCCAGTCCGTTATGTTTGTTTTATTCATTAGATATTCTGAATGCAATACCTTTACTGTTACAAGTATCTATCTGATTCAATGGTTTTTGAGGATGACGTAGGCAGACGTTTTATTTGAACTTAAAAATTTATTAGTTAGATGTTAAAAATAAAAGTATTCGAACTCTCGGTGGCATTTTAAAGTGAAATATTATGTATATCAGGAAAAGATAGTTCGATTCTATCTACGAATCAAATTTAAAAGAAATAAAACTTCAATAAACTCAAAAATTATCATATTGGTCGTTGATAAAGCTGGTTTCTTCAATTTAACGGCCTTCAAACTATTATTAACTTTGAACAAAGTCAAATATTGTCGCATTAGTTCGGACGATGACTCTTTAATAACACAGAAGACGTCAGGCAAAAAATAAGAGTGGATCTGAATTTCTACAGTGCATCAACCAGAAGAAAACTATAATTATTTTGCTTGTGAAATTGCTGCAATTTCGTAAAAAAGTTCTTATTATTTTCTTTTAGTGATTATGGTTATTGAAACGTGATAGCAAACTTATAAAAGTTACATAAAGGGAATTTACATATGGATTTTAACCGCAAGATACAAGAATAATAGTTTGCTTCAACCTGTTTCTTAATTTTCTCTTTTTTAGATCTTTTCTTTTCTGTGAAGCCAAGTTCAATGTCAAACAAATCGTCAAGGCCTTGTAAACAGCTGAGATTTTAAAATTCCATTGTTATAATTCATAAAGCGATAAAAAAACAAAAGATGAATGAAATTTCAAGTTAATAGTTATGTATTGTTATTGTAATTCTATAAAAATTAGAAACATAATAATATTTACTTACATATTCATACATAAAATTTAATATTGAATCACTTACCGCATTCCTGGTGAACACCACCATCCCTGCAACCACCAAAACCAACATATAGTTCAAGGGCTCCATTCTCAACCACTTTTCAACTTTAAAACTACTGGTTTCAGTCAATAATATTATTTTACTATTTCAACACTTTGAGTTCGTCGTGTGATCGCTCATCGAAGTCTCCGAATCCTGCACTCGTCAGAAGAACACTGCTGGCTCTTGACGGTTCTTTTCGCGGCTGCTGCTGACCGTTTCAAGAGTCTTCAACTTCTTGTGTTGAAGATTCCAGCAGGTTTGATTTGTAGATGTGTGAGAGAGACAGGAAGTCTTAATAGTCGTGGAATAGCCAAGATCTATCAGAATTTGCATCAAAATAATAAAAGACAAAGTGATTCCTGGAATTATCTGTCATACGTATTACACAAAGCTTACATATACCAAATAATAATTAATCCCTGCCGGAATAAGGGGTTCAATAGTGCAACAAAAATATGTTACAATTTCAAAACTTATACCTCCTGAAAAAACAACCCTAGGGTAATAAACCAAACGCTGATAGAAAGCTTATAGATTACTATTTATTTTAGGGTCAGTTTTGATATTTTTACTAACAACCCTTTAATACAGTAGCATAAAAACAAAGACAAAATAAAACGGGCCAAGTTATATTTTGTCTAATTCTTCTAAAATAATGGTCGTACAATAAAAAAACCAAACTTTGATAGAAAGATTATATAGCATTATTCATGCTAAAATCAATTTAGATTTTTATCCTCAGATTCTAAATGATGCAACGAAACTCTATCACACTTAAAAAAATTATATCTCATAAAATAATAATGTAGAATAGTAAAATAAATGCTTGTAGACAGCTTAGGTAGTGTTATTTACTATAAAATAAGTTTCATCTCCTGAAATAATAATCAAAGAATAATGAGCTAGACGCTTATTGAAAACTGATGCAGTATTATTTTTTATAGAACTAATCTACCAACCTTAAGGTAGCTATATTTCTTCATTCATCAGGAGATGACATTATAAAATCATTCAACACAGAAATATTCTTAAGAATTAAGCAAACAGTTGGTTTTGATCTTTTTGTGCTTTGTGTTGAATGAAACTAACCCTACATCATTCAACCCTCAAATATGGTTACATGAAAACATTAGACCAAATTGTGTAAGAATCAGACAGCATTTTCTAAAATAATATTCGAAGAATGAAGAGTCAAACGCTGATGTAAATATTATTTGGTACCGATCATTTATCTTCCAGACTATAATGATAAAATAACAAATTTAATCTGATTTAGAATCATAATGTAATATTATTTATCACAAAACTAGTTTTAACCCTTTATCTTCCAGCCTTATTGGATATAGGAGGCTGAATGATGCAACGAAAATCAATCACAATTTGGAAGCTTATATCTCCTGAAATAATAATCGTAAAATAACAAACCGAACGCTGATAAAAACCTTATGAAGTTCATATTATCATAAAGTTAGTTTCAACCCAAAATTTTTTAGCCTTAGTGGTGTAGAGGGTTGAATAATGCAACGAAAATCTGTCATGCATATTTTATTTTAAAACCGTATAATTCCTAAACCAATAATCTAGAACAATAATCCAAAAGCTGATACAAAGCTTATATAATCTAGTTTATTATATAATTAGTTCCAACCCTTTTCCTTCAGACTCTTAAATATGGTAGCATAAAAACCAGTTAAGTGAAATTTCATATGTTTCTATTTAAATCTCCTAAAATAATTATCAAAGCATGAAAAACCAAATGCTAAAAGTAAGATTATGTGGTACTATTTATTATAAAATCAGATTTTAAATCAGTTTCAACCCTCTATGTTCTAGGACACTAAATGTAATTTGAATATTGTAATGAAAATCTGTTACAATTTAACAAATTATATTTTCTGATTAAATAAACATAGAACAATGAAACCAACTCAAATAGAAAACTTATTTATCACAGTTTATTGAAAAACTGATTTCAGCCCTACATTATTCAATCCTTAAATATTGTGTTACAAGAAATGTTAAGCGAAATTCCTCAAGATTTTGTCTGAATCTCTTAAAATAATGAAACTAGATTTAATCCTTGATCTTCCAATTCTGGTGGTATAGAGGGTTAAATAATTATATTTTCAAAATAATAATCGTTCAATGATTAACCAAACGTAAACCAGTTTCATTTAAAAATAATAATCGTATTATACTTACTTACTTAATCCTAAACCTATCTACCTTTCAAGGTGTAAGGCTGGTGGTTTGGTTGTTACTTTTCTTGTTCATTCAGCTTCTTCTTTTGGTATATTGGACCTATGATGGAAAACTAGATGAAGAAATAGGGGAAAGAACAGGAGCCACAGGTAGACTATTTAATTCGTAGAAGAGTACCATAATAACAAATAAAGAAATACCTAAGGAAATCAAAACACAAATATACAATAAAGTAGTTGTGCCTATTCTGCCATACCTGGACAACAACAGAAAGACAACGCAGTAAATTAAATAGTACAGAAATAAGATTCCTGAGGAAAATAGAAGGGAAAACAATCATGGACAGGATAAGAAATAAGGAATATAGAGAGACACTGAATGTAATACTGATAGAAAACATAATAGAGGAGAGAAAATTAAGATGGTGAGGACATATAGAAAGAATGGAAGAAGGAAGAACAACAAGAAAAATGTACGGAGTAAGAACAGCAAAAACAAAGCAGAGAGGAAGACCCAGGAAAATTTAGAAAGAAGAAGTGAAGAAAGTTCTGGAAAAGAAGGGATGTTAATGGGAAGAAGCAGGCCACTCAAGCAAAATGAGAGAAAAATGGAAGGAGGTATTGTATTCCTATCGTCTTTCCAAATGTCTCTCCTGTCTATTCTGAGCTTTTTCTAGATCTATGAAGCACAGGTCTTCTTGTTTTATTGTTTTATCGCTCACTTGTCTCATTATACTTATTGCCATAAAAGTTATCTTCTAGCGATTTTTCTACTTGGATCCTTAGTTTCTTCTCTAATATTCTTGCAAACACGTTGAATGAACCAAATTCTTACTGGAGGTGTACATAGAACCATATATTATAAAACTAATTCCAACCCTCATCTTTCGAACCTGCCGGTACAGGAGGTCGAAAATTGCAACGAAAATCTACACTTTCAAAACTCATATCTCCTGAAATAATAATTGTAGTATAATGAACCAAATGTTAACCGAAAGCGTATCTAAAGTCATTTATTATAAAACTAATTCCAATCCCTCAACTTTAGAACATGCTGTTACTGGAGGTTGAATATTGTTACGAAAATCTGTTACACTTTCAAAGCTCATATCTCCTAAAATAATAATTGAAGTATAATGAACCAAACGATCATCGACAGTTCATGAAGTGCCATTTATTATAAAATTAGTTTTAATCCCTCTTCTATGAGTCCTGTCGAAAAAGCTTGAATCCCAGAAAATAATAATCGCTGAATAATGAATCAAAGACTTGAAGTATTATAATTTAGCACTATTAACAATAAAATAGTTGAAATTCTTAATATTGTAACGAATTTAAGTCTATAAATTAGTCATTTCGGCTTTACTGGTGCTTAGAATGATTGTGGAAATATTTTACATCAAGAAATAGAAGCGAATATATTTGTTTTCTAGAAAATTGCTGGTACCTTCTAGCGCTTTCTAGAAAAGCCTGGACGTTTGCGGGAAAAACGTAGTGGGGAGAGACCCACGGTATATATCAGGGGCTGACTCAGCGAGGAGCATTATTAATTTTGGCTCAGAGACCTTATAATATGGACTGCTAGTGGTTGAAATAAATTGTGTTATTTAAAATAAATCAATATTGACATAAATAATTAAAGTTAAGTTATAGTGTAGTGTGATAATCTTTAGTTTAAATTAGAATTATTTATTAGAAATAGTGTTAGTTATCTAATTTATTATTTTAATAAATCATAAAAATTAATAGTAGTGTTCAATAACTTTTGCTACCTAAAATGAAATAAATAACGTTACAATATTATAACACGGACAGTTTAAGAGATTGAATGATGCACCAAAAATCTGTTACACTTCGAAGGCTCCATATTTCCTAAATTAATAAACATAAAATGATGAACAAAACGATAGTAGAAAGCTTATTTAGTGTTATATATCATAAAAAAGTTTCAAATTTTAATGCTTGTATAGGAGATTAATTTGTGCAACAAAAACCTGTCACATTTTGGAAACTAATAGCTCCTAAAATAATAATTTCTAATGCTTAATAAAGTCTTAAGTCTTCGTTAACGACACACAGGTAATTAAATTTCAAAGAATTATTTGAATTTTAAAACATCAAATACGGCCCTGTACATCCTTTGTCCTTAGTAAGTACATAATCTTGCTTCAGTTCTCTCACCTATGCTATTAAATATAATTTTGTAATAAATATAATGAGTGAACTCGAACGATTTGTGCATGGCTGAGCTTTCAAGATTAATGAATCCTTGTTGGGCTAGGGTTCCGGGTTCAATTCCCTTTTCAATGTCAATTTGTTGTCAATAATTGTCACAATGTCATATAACCTTTGAGGATATAAAAACACAAAAATTGGTTATGATATGATCCAATTAAAATATTACTGTTGAAACTGAGTCATGTAGGCTGATAAAAGTTACTTTGTTTTCTAAGACAAAGTCACGTTATTCAAATAGTAGGCTGCTATTTGTAAGCTTGCGTTGGCGAAAATTTAATTGAATGAGTTGCAAATTTATTTATTGAATTTAACACCAATATTTGAGTTATAAAAATACTTGTTGACTGTTAATTTAATAACACAGGGACTTTTAAAAAAATTCTATTTTAATAAAATTCAATAAATATATAAGACAAAAAAAATATTGCACCTAATTTAAATATATTTAATTAATACAAAGGCAGGTATCCTCCATATTGTTTCTGACCCAATTGAGGTATCTGCTGACCCTGGTATACACTCCTGGATATCCGGGCCGTCCACAACCAACCCCCCAGGACACAATTCCTGCAAATTATTCTTGATTACATTTTATTTTCACTTAAAATAAAATAATGTTGAATTACTATTTTCCATTTCGTTTGAAATATAGATTAATTGTACTTTCTTCGAAGAGATTTACTAATTAATTGAACATTGTACTTTAATTGGTATCAACTTTCCTTTGTTTCTTAATTGATACTAGATTAATTAATTTAGAAAACATAATAGATTACAGTAACATTATTTACTTACCTACGATTTCATATTTGTCTCCTGTATGTACCAATAGAGGTCCACCACTATCTCCTTGACAGGAATCTTGGGACCCTCGTCCTGCACAAAGCATGTACCCTGTAATTCGACTTGCTCGATATTTCATGGCCCTACATTGAGCTAAACTCCAAATAGGGACGTTGACTTCTTGTACAATGGCAGGAAGCATCCCTCCTTCAGCAGTACGACCCCAGCCCACTACTGTGCCTTCTCTTCCTGCAGGATCTTGCGCTGAAAAGTAAAGAAACAAGAATGAACATATTGACAGTAAAAAATAGATTTGTTAATGCAAACGGTTATTGTTCTTTGACAATTTTTATTTAAAATTTCATATTTATAACTAATAATTGATCGTATTTGAACACATGGCCGTAGACATGATTCACAAATGTTTTATCACGCTCTATAAGTCATAGATAATCCCTATCTTGCAACATTCCAAGTTAAAATGCTTTTTTACTCACCAGTAAATGGTAGACATACAGGACGAATGTTTTTACCGAATTCAATAGGTTTTCTCAATCGTAGCAACGCTATATCATGATTGTAAGAATTCGAATCAAAATTTCTGTGGCGAATTATTGAAGCAACCATTCGCATCTTTGCAGGGGCGTCTGTTGTGACGAATTGGTCGTGATCCCCCAAAACGACTCGGATTTTTGATCGCTTCAATCTGGAAATCAAAGAAACTGACGATTTTAATCGAGAAGGCAACCATTTCTTCTCTAAAGTGGTACAGCTTCCTAATATGTTATGATAATTCTAAAAAATGTTCAGTATTTACATTTTAGAATGGATGTTAACACTATCTTGTTATTGTTGAGCACAAGCGGTCAAGGAACTCATGATGGTTACAACTTAAAGTACGGTTGCTCAAGAAATTCCTTTCTTTCTGTTTAAATTCTTCTTTAAATGTTTTATTTTAATTTATTGATAGATTAGATCATAAATGGCTGACATAATTTAAGCCATAACAATTTGCAACAGCAATAAAAAATTAATAACTTTTTACTGAGGCTGAAAGTGATCAGACAAAGTTCAATGCTCACTGTTTGTATAATTTTTGAATTAATCAGTGAATGCCAAGGTCATAATATTGATCATGTAGTCTATAACAGATATCAATAAATTCTGATCCTAAAACTTGTTTTTGAGCGTCAAATTTCTTTGTTAAGGTCTTCTGGCACATGAATGACCGCTTAAGTTATGCAGGACTACAATATGAATAGTAAAATACCTTCTAACACAATGGGCAGCAGTTAAAACATATTCAGAAGTAAGCAATGATGCTCCACAATGAAATCGCCCATCGTACACTATTCTTGCTACCCAGGGATAACGATTAACTCCTGTAGGACGTCCACCGACGATTCGGTTCTCCTGATTTGTCAACCCACATTCTGCAACAATAATTTTATTGAACATGAACTCAAAATATTTATTCTCAGGGTTTAATGCAATAATTCAGCTACATTTTTTTCTACTGACCGGTTTCAAAGTGTAAAGAGAAAGCACAAATAATTACAAGTGAATTTGTGTACATAAAATAATAAAATGCATTTCTCTGCATCTTCAGAACAGTAACTGAATAAGGAAAGTTATTTCTTTCACTTAATAAGGCAACAAAGGTTCAGAATAAATTTTACTACAATAATTCAATAGCTATAGAAAAATATTAATTAATTTCTAAGCCGGCAGCCCAAAAAAATTGAAACTCAGTAAAAATTCACAGTAAGGTTCCAGGGATGTGTAAATAAAAAAGTATTTAAAGGGCTAAAACTAGTGTGGAGAAATCGTTACTTACCACAAGTGCAGTTCTTAACTTTGGCACCAACATCAACGTCGTCGTCATCATCATCATCGTCCCCGCCAGCCAAGCCAAAAATCTGGTCAAAAAGAAATCTTCCAGTTCCATTTGTAAACTTACGATCTTTAAAATCACTTGTCAACGATGAAGAGTTTCGACTAAACTGACACAAACAAATCAGACATTCATTAACAATAATTAATTTTTTTGCAGACGTTTTTGTCTTTGATAAGAGCTTTAATATTACATTCATAATAAAATTGCAACTTTTCTACAATACATACAAGTTTTAAATGTAATTTTGTGTTTATACACTTTTTTGATAATCATTATTTGCAAACATAGTTTTGTTGGTGCTCAATTGACAAAATATTTGAGAAATCACACTAAATCACTCTATATGTTTTTTTTTTTATGTAAATACCTAATAAAAAAGAGCCAAAAATAGACTCAGATAGCTGTGGAGAAAGTAGGTGAAATTTAGTGGACAAAAATTTGCAAAAACTATTATAGAAGTAGCTATTTGGAAGATTTTCATTCTGAAATACAAATATTGTACTGAAATTGGATAATAGTTTTTTAAATTTTATTATTCTCGTTTTTAGTATTCAATTTCTCTTGAGGTATTTTTCCGGTATCAAATTTTATTTAGGCATATTTTTTAGGCCACTTCAGAACATGCATACCAAGTATAAAAGTGAAATCTACTTCAACTCAATGCTAACACTGTCTAATTTACTGACAGAGAACAATTAGTTAAATCAACAGCCCGGAATTATTATTTTGCGTTTTCTAATATTTAGTTGCAAATTTAAATCAAATATAACACACTTCATTTATTCAGGTCAAATTAAATTCATTTCTATTGTAATAAAAATCAAGTCATGCTGAAAATTGGTTTTTTGCACCTATCTACACAAAATGTTCATAAATTCCAGGCTAAAGAGCATAAAATAGATCACAAATATTCAATAAACTATTAAATTATGCAGATTAAAGTTTTTTATGCTGCATGATTGCTTTTATTATGAGGCCAAGAGAAATAAAGTGCATATCGATGATTTATGAGCTACGATTGATTGATCATTGGTATTTATTATACAAGTACCTATTTACTTTATTAACACACAAAATTTGAATAAATTAGGGCCACCAGTATAGTTTATTTCGAGAAAATTAATTGAAATTGTCAGTTCCCGTGACAATTATTCGTGAATTAAAAATTACTGCTGATTGATATTCTCTACGCAGGTTTCCCCATCCTTCTTTTATGCTCATGCGAAGTTTCAATTATGTAGAATCACTAGTTTAGTAATAAATAATTAATTTATCCTAATAGAACCATGGTTTTATAATTTTTTATCTACATGTCGATTATTTATGAAGTATAATTGGTTGTTATTGATAACATAAATACTCATATACTTTATCAATAATTGCACAAAAAAAATTTAATTCAGGGTCTCCAGATTAGGGCAAAATTATTAGTTTTCTTTGGGAGAACTGACACGTTCCATAAATTCAATTAAAGTTATCAATTTTTGTGCCAATAATTCATGAATTAATGATAACTGATTGATAATATTTATTATGTAGATTTACCTATATCTTCCTAAAACTCAAGCAAAGTTTTGAATCTTTACAATCACTAATCTAGTAATAAATGATTAATTTGTCTTAATAGACTGCTGGTATTATAATTTATATAGGAATATTCGTTTTATTTATTAATAATCTATAAATTAGGTATAATTGATTGACTATCGATATTCAAAATATAGGTACCCATATACTTGATCAATAATCACACAATATTTCAATAATTTAGGGACACCCTTTAGAGATAAAGTATCAGTTTATTACTTGAGAGATTATACGTTCCTCAAATTCAATTATAATTGACTCTTCTACTGCAAGTTAAGATTTTATCATATTTTTTGCCTCAAATCTCTTCAAAAGTCTTCCATTAGCTTATATTGATAAAAAACATTAAATATTATTCATACATTATTTTAATTTTCTCAATTATAAATCCAGCCAATCGTAGACAGTGGCTGACATGTCAGAAATTCCAAATAGGGTATATTCATGAATTTATTTTATATTTTTAATTCACTGATTACATCGTTATAACATAGTAAAAAATATTTAAACGCTGCCATTTTCGCCCGCTCTATGGATGACGTCAAATAACATGTCCAGTGACATTACAGTCCATTGTTTACTGCAGGTATTTTCGTTCTCAGCTTATTTCAGTATTAAAAAAGCTCAAAAGTTAATTTATGAGTATTGCATTGTGCCTGAATGCAAAATACTATCAGAAATGTACCTGGTAAAGTATTTTTTCCAATCCAGACAGGTTTTAAAATACGTAAGAAATGATGTAAGGTTATAAGAAGAGATGAAGTATCATAATAAATTTGACAGATCATGAATAACATTATATGTGATTTAGTTTTAGCAATAAAATACAGTGTATGTATGCAGCTTCGTATAATATTTGCTCGTTTTAAAATAAACAAAAATTATAGGTTATGTTTACTGCTCATCATATTTCGGTTTGTATTTATTAAAATAGCGTACTTAATGTGTTATTATTGAATAATTACTTTGCAGTGTTCACTCTTTTTACTTCAGCGAACGTAAAATTTGGATTTGAAAGAAAATAAAACGACATCATGAATAGATCTATTCTTGGCAGATTATCCGATTGTGCTTTTACAAAACCACTTTGTCTTAAATGATTTATAATCTCACTAGGATGGTAAAATTACACTTAAACAATAAATGAATTAACACCACACAGGTTATTACTATGTTTTCTAATCAAAAACCTGCAATGCCATACAAATGTAAGCAGTGCGCACTTGTTGACATAGTATTTGACGTCACATTTTGTTTTAACCAATGGTGTTGCGTTTTAGAACTTTGAATTTCCCGCGCTTAATTTGCATTTTTATTTATTAATTTTAAGCAATTAAAAAGATATTAAATACCAGAATGAAGGTTTAGTACAAAAGTCCGGCCAATATAAATTCGGAAAAAAAAATATTTGAAACAAATTTAAATTTCATGCATATTTCCTAATGACAACTGTCATAGAAAAGATATTCAAGTCGTGAATATGGGGGAAAAGCACCCATATTTATATGATAAAAGTAATAAATCAAATCGAAATTCAATCATTTGTCCAAATAAAACAATTTTGGCGATGTAAAATAACTACTCAAAAAGTCAATTTTAGATTATATTTCAAAAAATGAACGAGAATGAGAATCTAAATTTCTAAATTTAAATTCCTAAATTAAATCCATCATAAACCAGCCTTTAGTAGCAATTTTAAGTTTTGTATGAAGTTCAAAACAATTCAAGATCATTTCAGGCGGATGGTCATGTTGTTATTCAAGTTATTTGACGTTTTGAGAAGTTCTTTTCTTTAGAAGTCGCTCTGAAACTGAAAAAAAGGACCATGTGACTCTCGCAACGTCAATTAACTTCAACAGACCACCCGCAATAATTTAATAAATTACCGTTAGCCTACAAAGTAATTTGAAATTATTATCAAAAAAAGTGATCTATATTACCGTTAATAATCCAGAAATTGTCAAAATAGTTCAAATAAATCTACAGTATTATTATTATTTACTAAAGTATGTTAAAATTATCAATATTGAAGGAGCAAACAATCTTCCACAGCTAAGGTTACTATTTTACCAGATAAATCTTTATTCGACCGGACTTTTTATGCTTTGACCTGACCCCACCCAGAATAGGAATTTTACAACACATATTATAAATAAAATAGTATCTATCAAATCAGATTCGATGTCAAAGACCAAAATCAAAGTTATTTGTAAAAAATCGGAATTTTCACTACCTTTTAGCTCAATTCAGAGCACGTAATAAATGAACTATTGAATTTGAATTTCAACGCTTCAGAAAACACAAAAATAATCCTTGACTGTCGAAATGTTGAAATAAGTATAAAAAAATACTGAATTATTACCCAAATAGAACAGTTGAGGAAGGGTGCCCATAATTCAACCCTAAATTTGCAAATTCTATATCGATTAGTAAAAAGTATTTCAATAAATATTTCATTTTATGTCAGTAATTTTTATTAATATTTTCAATTAATTTGAGCTCAAATTAAAATGGAAATTCTTCATTAGCTAAAACCTTTCAACTATCAAAAATAGGAATTCATTCTCTCAGCTCTCTTTTTTATCAATGAGGACTTCCTTATTTCCAATACACCTTTAGTATGACCTTGACCCTATGACATTGAAAAATGATACTCACTTCTCTTGAACTCGGCTGTCTTTGTGATATTACAAGACCCAGACTTTCTTCGTACAAGATTGTTGCAGACATTAAGACCAGAACACACATAAATTTCAGGGGGAAGAAGTTTCCTGGTAAAAGCATTTTCAGAAAAAGCACTACCACATAGTCAAATAACGGAAATTAAACACACTTTGATTATTTTGTCTTAGGGGATGAAATTAGGACTTGATTGAATTGTAGCTTTCATTGAAACTCGCGAAACTTTTGGGCTTCTATTTTTTCAATTGAAAATAATCATTCACAATATATACTTCATATTTTGTTGTGAAAGTTAAATTTGTTTCAGGACGTATTTAAATTTAAAACTCCCAAGAACTTCGAGATCAATTTGTGTTGGAGTTTATTTATCCACAGATAAATCCGACAAAGTGCTCTTCAATCTTCACTTTCTTCTTCAGCAACGTTAACCCACTTCCACTATCAGCTCCAACATTCAAAATTACGCACTTTTCTTTTATTTTCTCCACATTATCACTCTCAAATATATCTTCACGATTTTAAATATTGATAATTTCCTCAAACTAGAGTATTATTGCCCAATATTAGTGTCCTCCACCTGCTTTCACCGTTGCCAGAGGAACTGCTGAAGAAGTACTTCTTGGACATTGAGAAGAAAGTGCTATATCCCCGTTTTGGGGGAGGGGAATGGATTCTGTACTCTTTAGTGTGTATTTGGTAATAGCTTTCACTTCATTCTAGACAAGAAGGCATAAATTTGTTGAAGGAGTTGCTTTCGTTGTCCAGTTTTTCTTTTCGAGTAATGTAGGTGGATTTTTTAGATTGTCATGATAAATGTTTTATGTTCTTGAAAGTGGATTAGTTTTTAAGTCAATTAGAATGGTACTTAATGCTTCATAGAATCAGATTCACTCGAAGTATCTCTTGGAAATCGTAATCTATTTTATTTGAAAGTGCGGACAGATTTCTTGTATCAATTTGAAATATTAAAAAAATATAAGCTGAATATTCCACGGGTAATTCTGTCAAAGACATTAAAAAATGGCATTAATTCTGCCAAATCAAGCATACTAACATTCGCGATGTAATAATCAACAAATACTGACATAAATCAATACATAAATAATTGTTCTGGATGTAGATAAATCTCATGAAGTACACCATAAAATAGATTTATATATTTTCACTATCGCATCACTCCACTGATAATAAAAGTGCCCCAAATAGGAAAAACAATTCACCGAGTAATTTATGAGCATTGTAATTTATCGCAATATATTATATAATAATTATTCCCTCATATCATTTTATTGAGCGTACAAAAAGATTCTGAAGAGGTCAAATTTCAAATTGGAATGAAACGAAAGTTTCCTGCACGAGAAAGTGACGGAAACTTGACGTGTGATTTCAATATTGAATAATCTTATTCTTTCCTAACATCTCTATGTTAATATCTGTAATTGCTGATTATTTAATTGCTGAAATTATAAACAGAGAATTTCATTCATTGAATCTTTGATATGCAAGATTCTACGGAAAAGTTAATTGACTGCAAAAATTCTTAAAGTACTCAATATTCATCCCAGTATAAAATAGTTTTATGAAATTAATTTATTTCTTGAAGGTCTGTGAGGCAGCTAAACGTAATTTGACATATTTACCTACTTTAGCTGTTTTAGCGGTATTTCGCTTTCTGTTCGGCGCCATCTTTCTCTTTCTTTTCACAGTTAATCTGCCAATCTTTTTTTTGTCAATTTAATAATTTGCTGGTCTCAATAGCTGTTTTTGCGAATGATAATTGCTTTTTACTGAAAGAAAACGTATCCTTTATATCATATTTTGAAATTACAGTATTTCAAGCGATATTTTGTTCCAAATTATTTAACGGAAGAATAAGATCCTTTCCAAATTTGTCTTATTAGGTTTCTATTGTTAAAACCGCGAAGTGATAGTGTAACTTCAAGATAAAAAAAATTGCTAAAATTTACCCAATTTCAGATATCTTATCATAATTATCTTTTACTTATCACATTGAAAATTCATATAAATATCAAATAATATATGCTGTATTTAAAAATATGAACAATATTTTTTTATATCACTTATTCGGCGGAAATCACAAATTTTAAAAAAGCAAATACAAAGTTCGTTGTGTTTCAACTGATTATATTTTAAATTAAATTTGAAAATATGCTCTAAATATGCTATTATTATATTAAAAATTAATTCAGATACCGATCTTTCATATCAATAGTCGAAAATTAGTAATTGGATTAAAAATTATTGTTCCAGATTGCATTAATCTCCAACAAGCTGGATTTTTGTATAGGTCTTAAATACGTCATTATAAATGCTATGTCAAAAATCCCCATCGATCCCGCTTGTGCGTTGTTTTTTATCCGATGTCAAAGGTCACAAATTTTTATTTTTTACGTATATCTATGAAACGACGAGAAAAATCTGATGTGGACATCACGTGACTTACTTGTACATCACTGGATATATATAATCAAACACAACATCTCATCATTCCACGGCTAGTCGGTTGCTATGGAAACACTAGGTCATCATTCTTATGCTACAACATTCCTAAATACTGATTTCCAGGATTCTACGGCGAACAGTTCTGAATTTATGCGCAAAATCCAAGATCGTCAAGTATAGTGCACTTTCGACTCAGTCGATCTCAATGAAAATAGGATGTGAGCATTTAGACAGTACTACCATCTTGAATACTGTATTCTAATATTCTACGTTCAATCGTTTTGGATTTATGCGGAAAATTAAAAAAATGTTTCGAGTAAACTGAATTCTCGGCTTAGTTGATCACAATCATAATGCAAGGTGTACAACTAGATGCTATAAAAGTGCTTAATACGAAATCTCAATATTCTGCGACTGATTATTTTAAATTTATGAGAAAAATTCGAGAAGTCTGTAATATGAAGTGCACTTCCGGCTTAGTCGATTGGAACGAAAATACGAGATGATCATTTGGATGCTACAGCAAATACTGAATTCCAGTATCCTACGGCTAATCATTCTAGATTCATGCGGATAATTCAGAAAAAGTATCAGGTAAAGTGCACTTCCAGTACAGACGATTGCAACCATAATGCGAGGTGCACATCAAGATCCTAGATCCTATACCAGTCTTTTATACAAAATTTTAGCATTGTACGTTTGACGAATTCTGAGATTTGCGAGTTACGCACATACACACATACATACGTACATACGTACGACATCAAGCCAAAAATAGTCAAAATGGATTCAGGGATGCTCAAAACGGATATATCCATCAAAATCTCGATATGTGAATTTTGTCGGTTTCACAATATTTCCTTGTACTTTCAGACCGTCAGATAGTCGTAGATTTCAGTGCCTCATTTTATTTTACATGCCTTCAAGAGGTTTGATAAGTATGTATATTTGGAGTTCAATAATGCTGAAATTAAATTTGGATCGTGTGACCAACATAATGAAAATTAATTTTAAATTTGTATGAAAAAACATGTTCTGATCCAATTTTGTCACTTTTGTCATGCTTACGAAATGAAATTTAGGGAAAAATATTTTGACATGTTAAATGTGAAACAAAATTAAAAAATTGACAACATATTATCATTGCCTACCTTATCATTTCAATTAAACTGATTGTTTCATACGGCAAATTCTGAATGTTTGTTATACTCGTAAACTGCACTTCCGGCTTGGCCGATTGATACAAAAATAGTAGATAACTATTTTGATGCTACAACAAGTTCAAACACTAAATTTCAATATGCTATGGCTGATCATTCTAGATTTATGCAAAATATTTAAAAAAAGTTTCAAGTAAAGTGCACTTCTGGCTTGGTCGATTCATACAAAAATAGCAGATGACCATCTGATACAACATCAAGTTGAAATACTGAATTTCAACATTCTACGGTTGATTATTCTGGATTTATTGGAAAAATTCGAAAAAAGTTTTAAATAACGTGCACTTTCGGTACAGACGATTGGAACCATAATGCGAGGTGCACAACTAGACCCTATACCAGTCTTAAATACAAACTTTCAACATTATACGTTCAACCAGTTTTGAGATTTGCGAGTTAGACACGCACGCACGAACGATGAACATACGTACCGACATGAAGCCAAAAATAGTCAAAATGGATTCAGGGATGCTCAAAACAGATATTTCCATCAAAATCTCGATAGGTGAATTTTATCAGTTTCCCAATACTTTCTTGTACTTAGTACAAGTAAGTAAAAAGGTGAAAATATTTTGCTCCCTACGAAGCACTGTTCTCGAGTTATCACGATGTCAGACCGTAGGTATGCACACATTTCCGCTGAAGTAGTGTACCCGCGGTGCTTTTTCAACGTGGTTTTCCCAGTAAGAATACTCCACGATATATTTCGATCCAGGAAATTTAATGGGACAATATTTTATTAATATAATGAAAATTGTAGCAGCAAGAAGATAGCATTATTCATCATCAAATTCTATATGATTACTCGTTTCTTCCTCTTCTTGCTCAATTTGTGTTGACTGCTCTAAGAGAAATATATCAGTTAGATCCTCTTCGATTTCGGAAGAATCTTCATCTGTTGCATTTGATTTAGCATTAGTGCAAGAGTGGCCTTGACAATCCTATTTTTTTGCTCAATACAATTGATCGTGCAGCCTTTATTGCAATTACAAAAAATTGTATTCAGCAGTTTCTCTGGAGCAGGGGTAAAGTCTGGATTGGCTCCAAACTATTATTCATCAATTTACAGTCTTAGTCTTCAGGATTCAATTCATTGTCCAATTACACTTGCACTTGGTAGAATACACGGAACAAGTGTCGATAAGCAGGAGCAGATGTTGGAGGGAGACAAGATAGCTGCATTCTTTTATTTCACCTTCAGTCAAAGATTCACTGCCAATGATCAAACTACTGACATTTTATAAAATTTTGTAACGGCACAGTTGAAAATGAAAATACCATTTACAAATACGTCTATTTACGACGAAAAACCGTTTGAAACACACTGGATTTGATGTTACTTAAGGCCAATCGACTAATGGAATTAGGGACGGCCGTTGTCTCACTCAATCGTATATTTTCCACGTATAGTATTTGAGTGCAAGAATCACAAAAACCAATAATCCAATACTTTTTTCTTCAAATGATGCATACTGGACACATATGAATGCATATTCATATTTTCTAGATTTGGAATCGCGATAACTCGAAAACGGTGCTTCCCAGAGAAAAAAAGTATTGATACCTTTCTTGTAGAAAATTTTACGTTGTATAAATTTTTACTTATCTATTTTTCCAGTAGCTCTCACCATTTCACAGATATTCTTTTGAAATAGCATTTGTAATAACGTATTCAAGATCTATACAAAAATTCAGCTTGTTGGAAATTAATGCTAACTCAGCACTTCTTTTAAAACAGATATAAATTATTGTATTTCAATTCTGAATAGTACACCATCCAATTAAGCCATTTTCATGAAAATATATCCAAAGATAATTTTACTTTATAATTTTTATTTTTATGCATTTGTTTTAAAATGAATCGTGTCGTCCAATTTTCCCAAAGTAGTCAGTAGATGCAACTCTCCTTACTTTCATGCATACAAGCGTGCCTAAAATTCCAAATTATATTTTTTCAATAATTTTTATTAGTTCTAAATAAATTACAATAAATAATTCACAAAATGACAAGTATTTGGCACTGATAATTACGTATAATTCGACTAAATGACTAGAATTTGATATTCATTTGATCTTCCAGCTGATTTCCTAGAATAATTTTGATTAGAATTCCGACGATAAGCACATACAATCTCCATCTAATGATTCTGCGATCCAATCTAAATAGTTGTTGACTTTAGTGTACAACCCCGGAAGCTTGGGGCGTGCACAGCCTCTCCCCCAAGATACCAACCCTTCAGAAAAAAAACATTACGAATACTATAAAAAAAATGTATGCCAATATTTACCAATAATTTCCATGTTTCCGGCATTATTAAAGGCGTGTAAAGGGCCGCCACTATCACCCTAAAATAAATAATTAATTTAAAAATATATTTTTGTTGAGAATGGTTTTCTTACTTGGCAAGCATCCTTTCCGCCTTCTTCAAATCCGGCACAAAACATATTGGGCGTAATACGATTTGTTTGATACCCGGATTTATCCAGACAATCTGCCCGGGACCAAACCGGAACTTGAAGCTTTCTTAGTAATTCTGAAGGTAATCCTTTTTCTTCTATTAAACCCCATCCTGCTACAACTGCTTCCTGTCCGGTGTAGTCATTATCAGCTGAATACATGAACATGAAAATTAAAGTTTACTAACAGTTTATAATTTAATACTCACTGTTTGAGGGTAGACAAGCCCGTTGTATTTCAGTAGAAAATTCTACGGGGTAGTCCAGTTCTATAATGGCAATATCGTTGTTGTAAGTTCGGGGTACAAATCCGATATGTGTCCTAGCAGTTTTGACTCTTCGTTTTATTCTTCCTGCAGCTCCTTGACGATCATGATCTGCCAAAACTACGCGCATCTTTGATATTTCAAATCTGCAAAAAATTAAATGAAAGCCTCACTTTTAAAATAAAAATTTATTCATTTTATCTCATTAATTTACAAATATGATGTTTTATTTTCATTTACGTAATCCCAAAGGAAGTTTCGGCCAGCATAATAAAAAAAAAACTTCAAGTAACAAGCTGAAAACATGTATTTCCCTTGCGGTTTCTTTTATTACAAAATGCATATGTTTATTTTATAAACCTTCTATCTATTTATTCCTTTAAAATTATTTTATGAATCCAAGTTAATACTTACCCGTGAACACAATGAGCTGCTGTTAATAGATGTCTTTGGGTGAGAAGACTAGCCCCACAACGGAATTTACCGTCGATACTAAGACCAGCTAGCCATGGGAACTCATGAGGGATGGCTTCTTCACCACCAATCACTCGAAGACGATTTGTTCTTACATTACAAGCTGTGAAGAACAATACAAGTGTAGAAAATTATTCTTTAATGCACGAGTGGCTTGCTTAAAAATATTTTTTCATTTTAAATTCACTTTGATAGCTACTATTGGCAGTGGCGTGCGGTGACTTTCTGTGATAGGTGTGTACAGTCGGTGGTGAGGAAGGGGATATATACATGGCCAACAATACAGCTTATTTTTCTCGCAACAACCAGCAATCCATTTAAATTTTTCATATATTTTAATTTGGTATTGTCGCATGGACTGCTGGCCTTTAATTTTGATATTTTGAGTGAGTTTTATGTCTGGCGTTGGTCTTGTTTTAATAATTTCATTTTTCGTTTCGACATCACGACGTGAAAAAGGATTTTCCAGTAGATCACAAATTATAGATCTATTTTCAGTTGTCATTCTACAAAAATGATAATTTCACAAGAGTAAATAATTTAAGAAACATATATAATAAGTGTTTACCTAATATTGTTGTCTTAAATAACAAATAACAATATTTCAATTAAAAGGCGTTTGAAAAAGAACACATCTAAACGTTGAATATTCAGCTCAGGTGCAGAAAGTCTGCCTGCACCCAGCGAGAGAGAACGAGCGATAGGAGATCGCTAATTTCGGTATGCTTTTTCTCTCTCAGTCTCTATCCCTTCACTTTCCTAGTACTGACTATGCAAAACAGACCTCGCTCGCCGTACAGGCGAGAAATCTGCACCTCAAGCGTCGACATTCGTTTCAAATATACAGCAGAGTGGCTCGCGAAGCGCGCCCATATTTCTGGTTGCATAAATAGATAAAATATACGCTCTTTCTCTGATTTTAAAAGAAACTTTCTGAAACAGAATGAAGTATTCAATAAACCATCATATTAATTTTATTTACGTAATTTCTAATATTTTCATAGGGTGTGCAGTGCACACCTTGCACATATGGACAGCACGCCACTGACTATTGGTAGCTAAGGAAACGATATGAATTGAACTATTTTCGTTGAATTTTACATGAATGTTTTGGGAAATTTGAATTAAATTATGAAGTTTAGAATGTCCAAAAGTGATTTTAGTGTTTTAGTTCAGTTTCAAATATCCCCCAAATATTTAAAATACTGATAACTGGAGCTGATGGACTCTTCGACTGAAATCGTGCATTAAAAGTGTGCAGTAAAATTTTTATGGCACAGCTTTCCATAAAAGCCTACTTTTTACACTGAAAATTATGTAGAAAACTATCACTTTTTGTACGATCGCAGATAAATAATTGAGTTTGCACATTTGTCAATATTAAAAAAAAATAATCACAAAAAATAGGTATTTGTATTCAGGGACTTTCAGCCCTAATTTTCTTCATTTGAATTAGAAATATTACAAAAATATAGCATTACAACATTTATCAATTTCCAATTTATAATAAGAAATCCAAAATTACTGAAAATTCATCCAAATTCCATTTTCTTAGATCAATTTTTAAGAATGAGATAATTTTTTGGGCCTATAAATTTTTGTGTGTAACAGGAATAAGTACATTTATTCTAACCAGTGATAGAACTTGTCAAGCATAACAATTTCTCTGAATAACTTTTTCCCGAATTCTCATCCTTTTTTAGCATTTTTTATCCCCTATAATTCAACGAGTCGTTCAAGTGCATAATTATCGGATCCAGTAGCAATTACAATGAAACAATTGATTTTGACATATGTGAGTTATCAATTTCTTCGAATAAATTCTGGAAAAAATCGATTATCTATTATCACAAAAGTATAAACCTGTGAAAATGTCTAGCTTTTCTGTTTAAGATTTCGCAGGCAGTTTGGGATTAGCTCAGCGAATTTCTTTGATACGATTTCCGAATTGTTATTTTTCACTAAAAATTGAATTATTGTGGTTATGCTAATGTATTTACTGCAGAATATTGTGCACTTATACATTATTATGAGTATACTTTGAGATATTTAGAACTTATCGTTTATCTGAAACGTAAAACAGCAGATAGGATGAATGAAATACATTAATTTATAAATAAAGCACCTATGTATTAGTTTTTTCTCATATTATTACAAACTTCATACTCAAATCGTTGCAATAAAGTATGCCCCGTGAATTGATCTGCTGAACAAATAAAATATTGTACTTTATATTCCAGAAAATATTTAAAATCAATTACCAAATTCAGTTTGACACATCTAAAGGTTATGTTTTCTGTTCTTCAAGAATAGAAGCTTCAAGAATTTATGTAGCAATATTTTCAATTGAATTATTAATTCAATTAATTATTTTAGAATTGCATTTCATTTAATATTCCGCCGTTTTCTTTAAATAAATAATGATTTTCTCTTCATGTTGGAGAACCAACGATAATGAATGAAGTAAGTTGAGAACAGAAACTACTTTTCAAGCTGCTCATAGATGACAGCACAGTCTGGCACAGATTCTGACTCTATTCAGACTATTCAAATCTAATGTTTAAGGAATGTACTATCTGAAAATATACGTGAAATCCCTAAATAAAAATCAAATTCCTTAACAATGACATAAATACGACTAATAGAACGAATTGCCGATTTCAGAGACAAATTTAATCTTTCTTTCAACATATGCAAAAATAGAATTATCGAGGTGAGCGAATATAAATGTATTGCCAAAATACTAATATTCTTTCAGTTTCAAATGAATGATTGACAAGACTACGATGGCTCAAAGTTATAAAATACTCTTTTCAATAGGCTATAGGCGCACTATAAAATTTTTGACAAAACTTTAATAAATATTTCCAGAGGATTCACAGAAAAAAGTTATTGAGAAAAATTGTTATGCTTGACGAGTTCTGTTACAGGTTAAAATTAATGTACTTATTTCTGTTACAGCTTATATTTTAATCAAATTACCTGAAAGCTTCAAATAATGTAGCTGAATTGTAAAAACTTGATTTTGAAGTTGCGCAGTAATAATTGAAAAGCTATAAAAAAATAAAAAAACTGCTATAAATTCAAATCATCACTACAGTTTTATTTAAGGATCAAATTTAATAAAATATAATAATAGAGGAAGTGATGGGGCATTGAAATATATTCTTTACAATTGAAAAATACATGAGTGTTAAAAGAAGTGATCAGAAGTTTGAAAAATTGGCAAAAAAAGTCATGTAATTTAAAATTAATAAATACAAATAGCCATTTTCTTAATAATCAAGTTTCTCAAGCAATTTTCAATATGTTTTTTGTAATCTATTCTTCTACATTAATAATAGGGTAATATAACATGAAAACATAATTACAAATCTGAATTTCGTTTAAAATAGATTCCTTATGATTTTCAAAGTGTTTTCCCATTTTCAGACTTTTCACTTTAATTTTTTTGCTCATTAATCGATTGTAACGAAATTTTGAGCACTAGTGTAGAATTTGATGGCTGATGTCATTACCAATAAGATATCTTCTAAGAACTCTGAGATATGACGCGAATGATGAAAAAATGTGGTTTAAGACTAAATAAAATATTGTCACAAATACGAAATATTTGTAGTAATTAGGTCATATAATTATTTATTTGAATTCGCTGTAACTGTAATCCTAGTTAGTATTGACAGGGTCGATGTTCAATTGTCGGACATGATTGACAGGCTATGGTCACTAGATGTTCGATGGTTGCCAGGCAGCAACTATTAGACAATTGAATGTTAGCCCATTGTCGGCCTAGGTATATAAGAACGCGAACTGAGCGAAATAGTGTTCATACAAGTGTATAAAGTGAATATTGGCACTGTAACCTGTTTTAATAAATTACTCACAATAAAATTTGTGACAATATATTATTTTTGGTTCTGAAGAAATTCTTGGAGCTTTGTTTAAATGAAGGAATTTACCGATTTTCAATTAAAAGGACATAAATGTCTTAACCATATACTTATTGAATTCAAATTTCACATAGTTATTGATTAATATATATAGTATGTAAAAGTATGAACAATAATTTTGTATATAATTTAGTTCCGGCAAAATGATCCCTAAAATATCAACAATTTTGAAAAACGCAAGTACACATTTCGTTGAAGTTTAATTGAGTATATTTTAATCTAAAATCAATAATATGTCCTGGAAATGCTGTTGTAAATTGAACTCAATTATTTTCAACAAATTAACAACAAAAACAGCATCCAGAATATAAAATCTTTCAACAAAATGACAACAAGATCAATATTTTATTGATTAATGTAAACTAATATTCTTATAAGTTATATTTAATAAATTTATGTATGCTGAATCAATATTTCAGAGCAAATATTATTGATCTTATTTTGTTTTCTAATAGTAGTTATTTTATGAAAATTCTGCAATTTTTTTAGAAAATTTACTTTAAGATTGAAATTAATTCGTATTCAGTAACAAAAAATCCAAATTTCTATTTCAGAATTATTTCCATGACCGTTTTGCTCCTTTTAATATTTTTTGCTCATCTAGTTTTGATATAATTTATGTTTTGGGATTCGTAAAAGTATTATAAAATATTGTTTGATTATCAAGAAAGCCAAAATTATCATTGAAGTGAATAAAATCATACCACAATTGCAATTATTCCCGTTTATACTCCTTGGGTGCACGTTCCTTGTATCTCTTGTGTTATTCTACAAAGAATAAAAGTTTTATTTAACTTTTTTAAATCTTATCCAAGACTTACAGAATACGGAGCACCACAAACACTGCTGACAGCTATCAAAAAAACTACCAACTTCATTATCACACCCATTTAAAAATTAAATACTAATATCACCGTCTAACTTACTCACCCCAACTGATTCGCACCTTTTTATATATTGTCCTTTTATCATCGTGCATTGTTAATGAATTATTTATTCACCTAATAGTGGGATGTTTCTCCTTGACCATTTTTCATAATTCACAAAATATTTACATCTGCATGCCATGGAATATCACTGTTTCATTTGGTGCATGTGGAATTACGCAATTGAAGAATTATCGCGACCTTACGGTGTGTTTACCGTAGCAAGGACAAAGATATTAGATTTGTTATTGACAATTATGGTTAATCGATCAGTAATATGATATTTCAGTCATTGTTTCGATTTATTTATTTACTCTAAATCGACAGGACGATATTATAATTATAGAAAAAAATTGTGTAAGATTTAACCCTACAGTCATTACAAGTGCAGTGGAAATAGTCTGCTGACTTAAGCCAGGACTAACAATCAGGATAAGGATGTTATTTTGTCTGATTATTCGGCTTTTGTCGTCCTGTTTATCTGAAACTTGTTCATGAAGTAGACTTATACGATATCGGCTTAGTTGTGAGTTTCAGGATCAAAACCTGTATTTTATGGACCCTAATCGTTATCCTTGTTTACACTACACCTAAAAGACTCCCATATTTGTGTCGAAACCCAATTCTAAGCATTATACGTTGTACACCCCTAAAATACAATTTCACTGAACGAAATAACAATCCATCTTAAAGATAAAGTTAACTAAAATAAGGACTAAATTTCAAATTAAGTACTGTAAAGGAATATTATGAGGTTTTAGGACTCATAATCAGACTCGATTAAACCAGTTTTTAAAAATATCCAACGTAATCAGTTAATTTGAATTTGGATTTGAATTTATTAGGAGTAGGATTAATGACGTAACTGTAAAGTAGAAGCAGGATAATTATGATACTATCAGGAATTATTGCCAAAGTTTTCAAGAACTTTTAACATCTATTATTCATTTTTTAAATTCATCAAAAACCAAATAACTAATGCGGGTGTGATCATGGGAAGCTCAATGAATGTTAACCGTTGTGCGAAAAAAGATACACATTTTTCAGGGCCATTGTCATGGAAACTGAAATCTGGCAATATATTATCCTTTTCCTGGGCGAATAAGAACGAAAATACCGTGTAAGCATTATCAAATAAATACAGAAATGAGAATAAGTAAAAAGGATAATTAATTAAAGTTCAACATAGTTATTGTTGATTATTTTATTATTTAATGAAGTAAAAGGAATAAAATGTTCTTCAGGATCCGTAAAATTGTGCTTATTCACATTTAAAGTCAGTTAGTGTAGCATTTAATTACAAAATATGTATATTCAAATATTGTGAAATTAGTTAAACAATAATACAAACACAAAACAGAGACGTATTTAGTTCAAGTTCAGCATCTATTATCACCAAGTCCTTCACATAAAATCATAATTCTCCACATTAAATAGCACAAATTTGATAATTTAGTGCACATTTAATAACAATAAATATCACCTTGTACCTGTAGACAGTCCTCTCGTCCTTGCAGATCAAATGGAGGCATGACAGCCGATATAGATAAAATTATAGACAAACAAGGTCACACCCCCACAATGCAAATAGAAAAATGCAATATTATACAACGAATTACATATTTTTTTGCCCTACTTGCATTCGATTAAATGCAAGCTTTAAAATAATGCAAACTTCGGTGCAATTATGCGATAAAAAAGTAGTTCATCCTCTGCAAATGTTGTTCTGATGCTAATTTTTTACATCAAGACCAGCCTACATCAAAATGGCGTAATATAATAGGTTTTTGCGTTTTTAAACACTATAATAACATTTTTGAACTCAAAAATGGAATGAACATTTCCGGAAACAAGCTCTGCTGATGAGAAAGATAATAATTTCATTTTTTGCAACCTGTTTTCGACCAAATCCTCTGTGATTAACTCTCGATATAATTGAAGGGAATAATAATCATGAAAAGCCGTCATTGACTTTCTATAAAAATTGATTACAAAGACGTAAGTTACATTAAAAGTTTTATGATGAATAATACTACATGAGCTTTCTATCAGAGTTTATTATATAGTCAAAGTGCGACAAATTGTCGTTACATCATTTAACCCGTTTACCCCCAGGAGCCTAATATGAAAGGGCTAAAAATGGTTTTATAATGAAATATACTAAATAATATTCCTATTAGCCCTTGGTTTATTATTTTACAATTACTATTTTAGCAGGTGAAAGCTTTTTGTTGCATCATTAAGCTCTTATATCACTAGGATTGATTGATGAAGGGTTGAAATTGGTCTTATAATAAACGACACTACATGATGAGTTTCCTATCAACTTCTGGCTCGTAATTCTACAATTATTATTTCAGGATATATGGGTTGTATAAATGTGAAAGTTTTCTGATGCAACAATTAGAGTTGAAAAATAAAATGCTCCACCTTTATTTTGAAAATGGTACCAAAATTTAGTTCATTATTCTACAATTATTATTTCAAGAGATTTAATTTTTGAAGTGTTATAGATTTTTGTTATATCATTCAACCCCTAACACTACCAGAGTTGACAAATACTACATAAGCTTTCTATAAGTGTTTGATTTATTATTTTCAGTCTATTGTTTTAGCAGATATGAATTTTTGGAGTGTGACAGATTTTTGTTGCAACATTCAACTCCTTTACCACAAAGCTTGAATAATGAAGGGTTGAAACAAGTTGTTTTTACGAATGGTACTATTCAAATTTCTTATTAACATTTGCATCATTATTATTTTAGGAAATATATAATTCTCATATCATGTAACAGATTTTCACTACATCATTCAACTCTCTACCATCAGGGATGAAACATGAATAAATGGCACTACCTAAATTTCCATTTAGCGTTTCTAGGAGTGTTAGACAGACTATTTTTTATAATACTGTGTTCAAGAACTGTGTCATCCTTACCACGAAGATTTAAACATAGAGGGTCAAAACTGGTTTTATAATAAATGCCATTACATGAGCTTTACATGCGAGTTTGGTTTATTGTTCTATGATTTTTGCTCTGAGAGGACTAAGCTTCTTAAATTGTCACAGATTTTTGTTGCATCATTTAATCTGTTCACCACTTATAGTAGTCATTGCTCTTTCCGAATTTCAACTTTGCCACCTCGTAACTTTGCTGCTCGCGCCGCTATATTGGAAAAATGGCACCTAAAAGCAATTTTTTGACAATACCTCCTTTCCGACTCATTCCACGATAAAAGCATTCATATACAAAATGAAAGAAGAGAAAATTTCCTACAGTTTATGTAATATCATTTTTCCGTAAAACCTATAGTATTGGCGTACGAGCGGCGCAAACCATTATACATACTATACTAAAAATAAATATTTCACTAATCGGCTTACTGTGGCGTTATAAAGAAATGCATCGCCATCGGGCGCTCTTTTCTTCTATCACAGTGTCGTTTGCATTTATAGGGCCATGGATTCTCATGAAGTAAATTGTTTTATTGCTGCGAATCCATTGCATGAAAGTGAATTAACAGAAGTGAAAGAAAAAGGTTAGGAGATTTTTCGTAAGTCAAGTATTAAAAAAGGACAACAAGGATAAACTTTTGGTGGGACTGAGATCGATAGTGATTCACGATGTATCTTAAAAACGATATAATAATGAGAAGTTGATCGCTATGTCACAATTTCTCATCCACAACTGCGATCTACGCGCTCAACTACACTTTGGGTGCTCGTACACCAAAACTATTGATTTTACGAAAAAAAAGATCTCTACAGAAATTGTAGGAAATCTTCTCTAGTTTCGTTTTGAATATAAATGCTTTTATCGTGAAATGAGTCAGAAAGGACAGGTCACGGGGTAGCACCTTGGTTTTGTCTTGATCTTTGCTATCGATTGGTATTAGTTTCAATTTTAAATTCTATAAGAGAAGTTGACCCCGGAAAAATTGACCGGAAATAGCAATTTTTCGACACTTGGGACGAGATCCTAGATTTATAAAGTCTGGCACCCATTGACAATATATTCCCGATCGATTCATAATTTGGCCGATCAGGAAACATAAGATGCGGCCGGCTCCCCGACTAATTAGAATGAAAGATTAAGGGTTGAAACTTTTTTATTGAATAATATTTTATCGGTGTTATTCTTAATCGTACGATTATTATTTCAGGATATTTAGGCAGAACTATATTTTTGGCTCTAATGCTGCTGTATTTGGGAATTGAAAGAGGAATCTTTTCTATGATAAATGGTACTATATAATATTATTATGTATATTTATTTTTTTATTTTACGACTATTATTTCAGAATATTCAGACTGAATAATATTTTAGGTTTTTATACTGCTGCCTGCTGTATTTAACGGCTGGAAGGAGAACACTACATAAGCTTGTTATTAGCGTTTGGTTCATTATTTTGCGATTATCATTTCAGAAACTAAGCTTCTGCATTGTAGCAGATTATCATTGCATCATTTAGCCCACTTTACTACAAAGGTTGAAAGATGAAGGTTTGAAACTGATGTTATAATAAATGGTGCTACATAATATTCTTATGAGAATTTGGTTCTTTATTGTATAATTATTTTTTGGAAGACTTAAACTGAATCATACTGTATTTGAGGAGCCTTAGAGATGAAGGGTTTAAACTGATTTTATAACTGCATCATATTTTTGATTTTTATTTTTTATGCTGCTGTATTTGAGAGTTGATAGATGAACTCAATATCACTATATAAGCTTGTTATCAGCATTTGATACATTATTTTGCAATTGTTATTCAAGGAGGTGGGAGCTTCTGAATTATGACCAATTTTTATTGAATTATTTTGCCCTCTCAACTACGACGGTTGAAAGATGTGGGGTTAAAACCACGGTACAAGACATAGTAGGTAACCTAACTCGCCCCGAAAATGCGTCCGCTGAGATGGTTATAGTTCGCGCTGTCGCCGCTAGAGACGCCTACATCAGTAAGGCCTGTTTTACAACAGTGTTTAATGTATAATTACACTAAACTTACAAAATTTTACGAAATCATTTATATATTGAAGTTAACCGTATATGTAATGTTTACAGCATATATTTTACTTTAATTAAAAATTGATATAGTTGTTAAATTAGTGTTGCATTGAGTAATATTTAATATTTAATTATTACCTATGCAAGAAACTCAGTTGGATAAATTCCGAGATCACATGCGATTAACAATAATTGAGAAATATTTGAACAATACATTAACAATGTGTTTAATCTTCAAGAATACATACAGATGATATGTTTTCAATTACAAGAAAATTGTTCGAACTTTCAATAAAGGAAACATGAAAACATAAGTTAAACAAAAATTAGATTCAGTTCAACATATTATATTTCTATATTATAAATAGTGTTTCACAACGTAATAGTTTTTTCTGTATTAAGGGCACTTATATTTATTTTTAACAAATACACGTTATTTTAAATTATCTTATACTTAATTCATTAACATTGTCAAAATTTAAATTTAATTTGAATGACTTGATACAAATTTACTTTGTGAGTAAATTTGAATGAGAATTAAATTCATTTATGAAACTGGACCTAGTTTAATAGTTATTTATACAAGTGAATTAAACCACTGTTTATTTGCGAGAAGAAAGTTCAAAATCACGAGCGCGTTCAGCGCGATTGCTTTAATTCTTTGAGCAAATAAAGAAGTTTAATTCACGTATTTGTATACATAATTTTATTCAATTGCTTTGTCCCAAATTTCTATCATGTCAAGTGGAGCTCTAAAAACACTATATTTTATCTTATAACTCTCATATCCAGAATTACAATTCGGGACAAAACATTTTCCAGGCATTTTAATTGAATGTTCATTTGTCACACGGCTATCACTTTAATAAATTATTATTTATTTACTATAATCTGACTGTATTCAACGACACAAACACTAAAATCAAACGCTTTTCAATTGGCAACTAGGCCCTACATATCCGCCATCTTGAAACATTTCCTCTCACCTCTCACGTCCACATGCTTGACGCAGTCAGCGGACACATTTATAGTAGACCGGCAATGAGAGTTGTGGGAGCCTGGTTAAAACTAATTTAATAATAAATAGAACTACATAGTCTTTCTAGGAGCATTTGGTTCTTTATTTGGAGGCATTGTAGTGCCCCCGCCAAGACGAGCCAAGCGATGCACAAGGGCACTACCTAGATCTACCTTTTCTCGAAGAGCTTAATCGTTTTTTTTTGAATCCTCATAACTAGGATTTTGATTATGCCAGATAAACAAAATTCTTGGGATATGATGTCAATAGTGAACTTATTAAATATATGAAGTTTCAATTGCATAGCTCTTATACTTTAGATTATGTTGATATCTAAAGAGCCCCGATTTCGTCACTGACTCACGCACTGATGATCATTAAGATACTTAGGGTACTTCCTGAAGTCCTAGAAAGCTAAAATTTGGTATGTAAGCTAGTATTAGTATACAAACAACAACAAAAATTTTAAACTTGGAACTTTTACCCCCCAAACCCTTAAACTAGGGAATGGAAGTTTGTATAAGACTTTTAACTCTACAAGCACTACTCACAAATTATACACCTTAGTCAAAATATGTGGCTTGGCCATTTCGCTACATTCAACTCATTAACATGGGCATAAGGTGGAAAATTTATTCACTGTTCATTACTTTTCTATTACACAATAGTTCTTGTAATAACGAAACGGCCAAGCCACATATTTTGACTAAAGTGTAGAGTTCGTGAAGTTAGGCCTTGTAGAGTTAGGGCGTGTAGAATTAGAAGCTTGACTCTACATGAGATCTGTTAACTTTTTGACAGTGCGAGCCATATAGTCTCGTCTTGGCAACATTTTACATGAAAATTTTTTTGATGATATTACAGGATTACTTTTTGGGAGATTTAGACAGAATCATAATCATGCTGCTGTATTTGATGGTCGAAAGCTAAAGGGTTGGTACTGGTTGTTTATTTGATGGCACTATAAGCTTGCTATCAACATTTAGTTTACTGTTCCATGATTATTATTTCAGGAAATATTAGCTTCTGAATTGAGGCAGACTGTCGTTGCACTACTTAGCTTTTTTATTACAAGGGTGGAAAGATAGACGTTCGTTCTGATATTATAATAAATGGTATTATATATTCTTCCTATCAGGGCTTGGCTCTTTACAGTGAAACAGAATCATATTTTAAGTTTTATATGACTAAGGAGTTTGAGGGTAGGGACATAAAGGGTTGAAATTATTTTATAATAAATTAGACTACATGAGCTTTCTTTTAGTAATTAGTGTATTATTAAATGGACAACCTTTCAAAATGAGACAGATTTTAGTCGCATCATTCAACCCCCTCATAACGGCAGGATTGAAATACGAAAGGTTGAAACTATTTTCATAAATTAGACTTGTACATGAGCTAACTATCGGTTATTAGTTATTTTTTTACGAATATTAGTTCAGAAATTATAAGTCTTAATATTGTGACATACATGACAGACATTATTTTAAACTCTGTGCCTTCGAAAAAGACGTAGTTCTACGTTTAAAACAATGACAAGATAAATCTACTCTAAACTAACTCTGACATTGACTCACATCCAAAATTCCGGGAAATTACGCGACCTAAACCCAAATAAATATGCAAATATTTGTTATGAATCATTTAACAAACCGATTTCCTATAGTAGTTGATAGTTTTGTTGTCATTGTCAAAATCTCCCATAAATTGTTACAATTAGAGTTACTTTCTTTTGAATAATTATCCATGGGTAGGGATCCGGGTCAAGGTAAGTAGAACATACACAGGGGCGCCCGTCACTTGGGGAGCCGTGCATATATAAAAGAGTTATATAACTGTGATGAATTGTTACTGCAACTGCACTATTCATCCAGATTTTATACAGAAAAAGATAGATTATAATAGTTTTAATGTTTTAATTACTCAGGTAATTGTGAGCAGAAACAAATTGGGTTTAAAACTTGCAATAAGAAACTGTTAAATAATTGATTCAAGTTTAAAACCGTTTCTTTTATTTTTATCAATGAATATTGGCAATCCTTGAACTCTAAATTGAAAGTACAGAATCCAAATGATACTGTTTAATAGATGCCTTTTTCACTTCTTTTTCTGATTGTGGTAAACATTCTTGATTCTTATTTTATGCAAAATAAAACAACTGTTTACCTAGCGAATCTTGTAGAGAGTTTTACGAGTATCTGTCCTATAAAAAGGCAAAGTTATTTCGAAAAGTAATGAAAATAGATTGTACAACGTCCCTGGAAATGGTTCTAAGAAAAGAAATCTCAATATTTGAAGCTGCGTGAAATTTACACGCCAATAAAACTGAAATTATACTGAAAAGATGTTAGAACAAGTATTCAGAAGAATATTATAGGTTTTTGGAATCTTTAAAATTGATTTTTCCAGAAATAAACTGTTTGTTAATATTTCCGGAATTGAAACTTCTTCCTGCTGACTTAAATGGATACTGCAGCCAGTATTACTTCTTAGATAAATTATTGCCTAACAATTTAATACTTAATATTACTAAATTCTTAATTTGTATATCTTATAGGTTCGCAAACGAACAAATCGATATTTACTATTAAAATTATTCAGGAACTTCCTAATTATGAATACCCTTCCTTATTTACATCACAAAACCCATAATTACAATAATTCCATAATCACTATCAATCAACTCAAATGCACAGTTTCAATCAACAAAAATCGTCATATATCGCATTCCATCCAGTTGGTTCTTCGCGTTCGGTTATCGAGTCATCGTCAACAGAATTACAAACACCTCTTTACCTACTTCTGAATTGTATGTGTTTTGCAGCAACAGAAAACAAGTTAGTTGGCTGTTACTAGGCTCTGTCATCATGTGTAGTCGACTGGTGTTGATTATAGTGGTTGTCGCATGTTTTGTTGATGTTTCCAAGCAACAGGTAAGCTATAAAATAATAATTATGATGCTGGTATTGTAATTAGATTGAGGAAAACAGTAGAAAGTCTGTTAACGAAATTGGAAACAAAGTGAATAATCTGATAGCTTCACTAGGAGATTTACAACAAGTTTTTTATGTTATACTGATTAGATTACAAACATTTATTTTTTAATACGATCATATTATGCAAACAATTGCTTATTATCACTGTAATAATAAAGATGAGGATACCTGGATCATAATGCCGCCTCGAATGACGCACAAAATAATAGACCTTTTGCAGAGTTAAGTGAGATAGATGTCCTGCAATTTTATTGGCTCTGCTGGCTTTAAACTACGTACGTCAATATATTGAACTCAATTCACTACATAAGCTTCCTATCAGCGTTTTTTTTTTTTTTTTTTGAACGAATATTCTAAAAGAAACAAGCTTCTAAAGTGTAGCATGCATCACAAATAGTCGTCGCAAGGATGCAACACTGTTGAAATTGGTTTTAAAATGAATGGTCCTACATAAGCTTTGTATTTGTGTTTTGTTCTTATTTGTTGATTGATATTTAAAAGAGATATGAGCTTTCATGTGATGTACATAATAAATAGTCGTCGCAACATTTTACTCCCCACAACACCAGGATTAGAAGATGAACGATTGAAACTGATTTCATAATAAATGACACATTATAATTTCTCTATCAGCGTTTGTCTCATTATTCTACACTTATTTTTTTCGGAGATATAACCTTTCAAATTGTTACCGATTTTTGTTTTATTATTTAGTCCCCATATCAGCAAGGCTGAAAGTTAAAGAATTAAAAAAGATTTCTAATAAATGGTACCTACTCAATAATTTTTCTGAATTTAGTGCTTAATTGTACAATTATTTTTGTCTAATTTTTTGTTCTTATGTTGCCTCATTCAAGGGCTGGAAGATGAAATGCTTTTATTACAAAAGGCACTGCAAAAACTTTCATTTTTACTTACTTTTACAAAGTAACAAATAAGTATTGTGAAACCGACAAAATTCACCTATCGAGATTTTGATGGAAATATCCGTTTTGAGCATCCCTGAATCAATTTTGACTATTTTTGGCTTCATGTCGGTACGTATATTCGTGCGTGCGTGCGTGCGTTCGTGCATGCGTAACTCCCAAATCTCAAAACTGGTCGAACGTATAATGTTGAAATTTTGTATTTAAGACTGGTATATGGTCTAGTTGTGCACCTCGCATTATGGTTCCAATCGTCTGTACCGGAAGTGTACTTTACTTGAAACTTTTATCGAATTTCTCTAATAAATCCAGAATGATCAACCGTAGGATGTTGAAATTCAGTATTTAAACTTGATGTTGTATCAGAATGATTATCTGCTATTTTTGTAAGAACCGGCCAGGCCAGAAGTGCACTTTACTTGAAACTTTTTTTGAATTTCTTGCATAAATATAGAATGATCCGCCATAGCATATTGAAATTTCGTATAAAGAACTTCTATAACATCTAATTGTACATCTTGCATTATGATTGCGATCGGCTAAACCGGAAGTGCACTTTACTTGAGACTTTTTTTAAATTTTCCGCATAAATCCAGAATGATCAGCCATAGGATACTGGAATTTAGCATTTGAAATTGCTGTAGCATCTAAATGGTCATCTTCTATTTTTGTAACAATCGGCTGAGCCGGAAGTGCACTTTATATGACAGACTTTTTGAATTTTCCGCATAAATTTAGATTTTGTATTAGGCACTTTTATAATATCTAGTTGTACACCCTGCATTATGATTGCTATCGACTAAGCCAGAAGAGCATTTTATTCGAAACATTTTCGAATTTTCCGCATAAATCCAAAACGATTGAACGTAGATTGTTAGAATTCAGTATTTAGGGCGATTATACCGTTTAGATGCTCATATTCAATTTTTATTGAGATCCAGTTAGCCGGAAGTCCACTTTACTTGACAGTCTTTTGGAATTTTTCGCATAAATTCGAAACGATCAGGTGTAGAATATTGAAATTTGGTATTTCAGTCTGCTGTAGCATCTGAATGATTGCCTACTATTTTCATAACAATAGACTGAACCGGAAGTGCCCTTCAGTAGGAATTAATTTTTAAATTTTGCGCATAAATTCAGATCTACTGTTTCCATAGCAACCGATTTGGCAGAAAGCGCATTTTACTTCACAGATTCTTAGAATCTCTTGGGTAAATCCAAAACGATTAACTGTGGAACGATGAGATTCTGTGTTTGATTATATATATCCAATGATATATATAATCAAACACAGAATCACATCGTATTATATATATATATATATATATATATATATATATATATATATATATATATATATATATATATATATATATATATATATATATATATATATATACATATCCAATGATGTACAAGTAAGTCACGTGATGTTCACGTCAGATTTTTTATGATAATTTATTTTTATAATCGATATAAAGTTTAAAATTGTGACAGAATTATTCAATCTCTTATATCGGTTGAATCGAGGAATGAAAAGTTCAAACTAATTTCATAATAAATGGTACTGCATGAGCTGTCTACTATCGTATTATTCGGGTACGTCCATTTGGCCTCCCAAATTCAGATATTCGTGCCAAAAGCAAGCGCCCGATTTCTTTCAGCTTGCTCTAGCTAGCTTTACTAACTATATAACTAGCACCTCAATAATACCAGAAATATTAAGGGTTAAATTCGGAAGCGACCCACCAAAGTCAAATATTTCTTGAGAAAATCATACTCCAAATACTCCCAATCTAGCTTTAGCTACTCGATTGATATTAAAGCTAGTAAATTTTAAAGAATGTAATCCTAGCCCCTCCAAATCAAGATATTCATGTCAAAAGCTAGTTCCTGGCTACCTGTAGTTTGCTGTTGCGAACTCCACTTACCATATAACTCATCATATGAAAAACATGTTCCAAGTACTCCTAATCTAGCTCCAGCTAGCTCCATTAAAATCAAAGCTAGCACCACCATGCTTATTATTTTAAGGAATTTTAAAAAATGTAATCTTAGCCCCCTCAAATCAAGATATTCATGTCAAAAGCTAGCTCCTGGCTACCTGTAGTTTGCTGTTGCTAACTCCATTTACCATATAACTAGCACTCAATTATTACCGGAAATATTAAGGGTTTCATTCGGAAGGGGGCAAGTCGACACCAACCTCCAAGTAAAATATGTGACACGAAAAGCTTGTTCCAAATACTTCTAATCTGGTTTTACTTAACTAAAATTAAAACTAACATCACTACAGTAAAAAAAGAAACTTTAGACCTCCAAAATAAAAAGATAAATTATTTGTAGTGTAGTGTTTTCGTAGTTGCTAACGATTGTGAATTGAGCCAGAAGCTCATGTCTGGAAGTTCATGAACAAGCTATGAAACATAACTTTGCGCACCAAACACATAAATACATATTTTTGGTAGAATTCATAGCAAATAATAATCAGGTAAAACAAATTGATTTCCACATGTAAGAATACGTAATTTTTAAAAATCATGGCGAGACTCTCGACGTGTTTCAAGACCGAGACGAGACGAGATTGAGCTAGGCGAGACCACCTCAAGACTGAGACGAAACTCACTGAAGTCTCGTCTCGTCTCGTAGCAACACCAATTAGTTTTAATTTTCGTTAGGTAATGCCATGTTACATTTTACTTGGGGGATTGGTGTCAACTTGCCACTTCCGAATGAGCTACTTATATGGTAAGTAATAATAATAATAATAATTTTATTAACCATAAATGGAACTGCAGGTAGCCAGGAGCTAGTTGAATATCTTCATTTGAGGGGACTGAGATTACATTTTTAGAAATTCCTCAAAATAATAAGGGTGGAGGTGATAGATTAAATTTTGATCGATTTAGCTGGAGCTAAATTTGGAGTATTTGAAGCATGCTTTTTATATGAAATATTTAACTTTGGCGAGTTGGTGTCGACTTGGTCCCTCCAAAATGTAACCCTTAATATTTCTGGTAATAATCAAGTGCTAGTTATATAGTTAGTAAAGCTAGCAGCAGCAAACTACAGATAGTCAGAAGCTAGCTTATGACATAAATATCTTGATTTGGGAGGGTTGGGAATACATTTTTTCAAATTCCCTAAAATAATAAGGGTAGTGGTGCTAACTTCAATTTTAAAGGAGCTAGCTGGAGCTAGATTATTAGTACTTGGAGCATGCTTTTCATATGAAATATTTGACTTTGGTAGGCTGGTGTCGATTTGACCCCTCCTGAATTTTACCCTTAATATTTCTGTTATTAATAAGATGCTAGTTACATAGTTAATAGAGTTAGCTAGAGCTGAAATACATCATGAACTAGCTTTTGGCACAAATATCCTAATTTGGGGGGACCAAATCGACGGACCGGTATTGTTAATTATTTTTCGATTGGTATCTTAAGAGATTGAAGCTTTCAGAATGTAACATGCATGACAGATGGTTGACCCATCATTGTATTTCTTATACTATCGGGTGTATCCAAACTGATTCCAATCCTTTACCTGTTAAGAATGACAGAACTGCGCTGATCAGTTTAAAGATCGTGATAATCTTCTAGCCTAACTGCGCTGGACTCCGCTGAACAACCATGTAAGATTAAATTTAAATTAAATTATGCATGCAAAATTTAAGTGGTAAACTTTTTGTCTTGAAACCGAGTGACATTTCTTCGATCACGTAATGTTACAAAACAAATAAAAAATGTTATAAATGTGACACTAACATCTGAATTCAAAGAAATTATGGATTATTACTCACCAATAATTACAAACCATTTCATCGGTGAATAATTTAGACGTACAATTTTTTTCAGTGCACCTCCACTTCAGCCTAAGGTTAGTTTTTTCAGTTTTCCGAAACTGATATTAGTCATTAATAAAAAGGGGGCTTGAAAACAACCCAAACAACCCCTACCATTGAAATAATAAGAAAAACAAAGATTTAAATTTTTCCCTCATTTTATGTTCTTCTCAAATTAGCGGAATATCAGCGGAGATATGCTCAGAGATTTATCCAACCTTTTGGATCCATAGGATACATCAGGTAAATGGGCGCATTTATGCCCCGCCCCGTCCATATTATCAGGGCTGCAAGATGAAGGGTTGAAACTGGTTTTATAAGAAATGGCATAATATAGTTTATCTATCGTACGTTATCCTATACTTCTTAATTTATCTTTCAAATTGTTATAGATTTTTGTTGCATAATTCAGCACTATACCAGCATTTGATCCTTTATTATAGAGGTATTATTTTTGCCTTATTTTATATTTAAGTATTGGAAGGTCAAAGGTTGAAATTGTTTCCATAATAAATGCTACAAAATAGATTTTCCATGAACGTTTATTTATCATTCTATGATAATAATTATTTCAAGAGAAGGCTCCAAATTGTGACAGATATTTGCTTTGCCCTTTTTTCTGGCAGGATCGAAATGTATAGGGCTAAAATAATAAGTTTTATATCAGCTTTTTGTTCATTATTCTACGATTATTAATTTAGGAAAAAAAGCTTTGAATATGTAATAATGTTCATCTCTTACATCATAATTTTTATACCATTGTATGTAAGGATTGTAAGATGAAAAGATTATACTGGTTTAGTAATAAATAACACTACGTAAGCTCTATATCAGCATTTATTTATTATACGTCAAACAATAGCTTTCAAATTGTGGTATGCATTTATCGTCTTATTGTATCCACTATCCTCTTCAGGTTTGTAAGATTATGGTTTAAAATTGCTTTTACAACGAATGGTACTGCATAATCTTTCTATTAATATTTTGTTCATAATATTTTACAAACATACGTGCCAGATGGACATCGCATAATTGTAACCCTTCATACCGCTAGAATATATATATATATATAATTTAGCGCTGCAGGCCAAGTAGGCTCATGGCTTCTGTTACAATTTTTCGCCATTTTTTGCGGTCCTATGCTAATCAATTAAAGTTCGAAATCCCTAGTGTCTCTAAGTCCACACATCACCCTCTTTTTTACCACCATAAATCTTTTTCAGAATTTGTCTCTCCCACACTTCTAGTTTATTTTGCATAGTCTTGTTTAGCACCCACATTTCACTACCATACAGTACCACTGGTCTTATAATGGTTTTATACAACCGCTTTTTTTCACTTCTTAACACACTTTTTGATTTTAATAGTTTTCCCATAGCTCCCGCACTTCGGTTCCCTTTCGTTATCCGTGTTATAATATCCCGCTCTTCGCTATTGTTGTTTGTTACCATAACACCTAAGTAAGCAAAGTTTTTAACTTTCTCGAATTTTTTTTACCTCCTCCAACCTGTATTTTAAGAGACTTTTCTTGTGTTTCTTGATGATCCCATTCTATCTCCATGTATTTGATTCTGTTCTCGTTTATTTTTAGTCCCATTTTTTCCGTCGTTTGGATATCTCCTTTAGTTCTGTTTTTGTTCTGGTTATTAACGTTATGTCGTCTGCAAACGCTAAACATTGGTGTTTTAGTTGACAAATCGCCAGCTGAGTATTGGTTTGTCTCATGTCCATTTTCAATTTTGTATGAAGTCCATATGATCTATGTCCCAAATTACGACTTGTATCCTGCGAAATAGAGTTGTAGTTCAGTACCAAGCCACAACTGTATTTCACAGAGTACAAGTCATATTTGAGGACATAGAACACTGGACTTGATACAAAAATTGAAAATGGACATGAGACAAACCAATACTCGGCTGACGAAATGGTTCCTTTTGTGTAGATTCTGCTTTTCCTTATAACCCACACTAGCGCCGAGTTGAACAGGACGGGTGATACTGGGTCTCCTTGCCTCAGTCCTCTGTTTACATCGAAGCTCTCTGATGTTTCTCCATCCACCAGGATTCTGTATTTTGTCTCTTCATGGGTCATCTTAATTAATCTTATTAATTTTTGGGCATTCCTAGTTCTGCGAGTGCTTCCTACAGTTTATGTTTATTTATTGTGTCATATGCTTGTTTAAAATTTATAAACAACATTTGCAGGCTTAGATTGTGTTCATAACTACTCGCTATAGTTTGTTTCAGTGCAAATATTTGATCCGTAGTTTTTGCTCTATACTATTCCCTTTTTTTTGAGTTGTTTCGGTTTCATTTGTAGTTTCCAAAGTCAGATTCCCCTCATTTAGCACTTCCTTGAAATATTCTTCCCATACATGTAGTTTGTCCTTTGCTGTCACTAGTTCTCCCTCTTTATTTTAATAGTACACTAGTGGCGGTTGATACTCTGTTCTTTGTTTCTTGGCCTTCTGATAAAAGTTTCTCAACTCCTTGTTTTTAAAATCTTCTTCTAGTATTATCATTTTTTCTTCCATCATTTGTCTTTTTTTTTGTCTACGCAATTGTTTCGTTCGTCTTTTATGCTTGTTGTATTTCAATTCATGTTCATTTGAGTTATTTTGTAGTAGGTTTCTTTTAGCCATATCCCTCTTCCTAATAGCACTTTTGCATTCTTCGTCGAACCATTCCTTATTTTTGTCCCTCACATTTTTGCGCAGCATCTGTTCTGAGACTTTACGTATTGCTCCTTCCAATTTATTCCACTTTATATCTACCTTTTCCTCTGAAACTTGCTCTGCTAGCTCTAGCTCCTTAGACAATAGACTTTGAAATTGCTCTTTGCTTTTGTCATTAGTTAGTGGCGAGGTGTCATATCGTTTCACACGGTTGTGTTTATCCTGTCTTACTTTCGGCAACTCCTGTTTCATTACTATTTTTACAAGAAAATGATCTGTGTCTAGTACTGCACCTCTTTTGTTTGTGATATTTTTAATTTGTTTCGCATGCTTACTCTCTATTAATACATGGTCTATTTGATTACATGTACGCTCATCAGGTGATATCCATGTTCCTTTATATATCTCTTTCCTTTCGAAATGTATGCTCATGACTTTCATATTGTTGGTTAATGCAAAATCAATCAACTTTTGTCCGTTCTCATTTGCTTCATCATGTTTGCTTTGTGCACCTATTGTAGTCTTGTACATTTCCTCTTTGTCTAGTTTTGAATTGACATCTCCAATAACTATTTTTAAGTCATATTTTGGTATCGAATTCATTATTCTCTCAAGCTCTTCCTAAAGTTTATCTTTTTCTTCCTCGTCCTTCTCGTTTGTTGGTGCATGTACATTTATAATACTGATTTTTCGGTACACTCCTCTTAGTCGTATTGTACATATTACATATATATCGGACACTGGTTCGAATTTTATAACTTTCTGCATCAATTCTTTTTTTATCATAAAACCTGTGCCAAAATATTTGGTGTCGTTTCCACTCAGGAGATACAAGCTTTCAAATTTTAATAAATATTTTTTTAATTAATTAATCCTACCTAAAAATATGGACAATATATATAAAGCCACTGCACTTGACCCTCATTCTGGTACTAAGTTTCACATTTATACAGTCATTGCATAACAACAAACTAATAATCAAAAATAAGTCTTGATTGGCTTGTAGATTAGAATTAAGATAAAGGCAACATACTCTGCGTTTACTGGGAATTAATCCTTTGGTGCAATTGGTCATTTTTATTTTCACTGGTTTTAAGCGTTGGCAGCGTTGGAGCAGATAACCAATGTGAAGAGAAATTAATGCCTGAGCTGGCGTAATTGGCAATCGCCCATTTTCCATCCTCATACCGGTAGGGTTGAAAGATGAAAAGTTGAAAATTATTCATAATTAATTGTCCTGCCATTATTTTAGGAGATTTAAAAAGAATTATGTTAAATTTCACATAAGTTTTGATTAGTATGTTTTCATATTTAAGGATTGAAGAATGAAGGGTTGAAACTAGTTTATATGAATCGTACTAGATAAATTTTTTATCGACGTTAGATTATCCTACATTTATTATCCAAGCTTTGAAAGTGTGATGGATTTTCGTTAGTCAATCCAACCTCCTCATATCGAGAGAGGAACTGAACTCTAATTGTTTTATAATAAATAGTACACATAATCATCCTATATATCAAGGTTTGCTTTATTATTCTGCGATGATCAATTCGAATGATATGTTCTTTAATAGTGTGACAGATTTAATTTCTTGTACCAACAGAGTCGAAAGATGAGGGATTGAAATTAGTTTAGCACATTATTCCACCATCATTAATTCAGGGGATATAAGTTTTTAAATTGCGTGGCTCTACGTCAGTACAAATAAAAATATAACTGTTATTTTGTTGGCCTTTAGGCCTCTTAATATACCTAAATATTTATTTAAATTATAAAAAATACAGTTGTCTGCAAATATTTGATTTGTTTGTTCAACATATTTGTTTGTCCAGACTCATCCAAACCAAAATCAAAAATACATACATTGATAATTCCCTCACTGCTTTTTGTTTCAGATCCGTTTCCTAGACAACAGCTCATCACCAAAAAATAACGATGCGTCTAATTTGAGTGCGAACAGTTTCAGTGAATTGCCCGCAAACATTTCAATACCAAACGCAAATTCAGAAATAGTACTTTCTGAATTAAACGAGCCAGATAGGAATAAAAGTAATATTTTACAATGGATTTTGGGCCTCGCTGGAATTACTCATAAGCCCCCTACTGATGAAAATACGGCACCTAGAAATTGTTCCACTTGCCGTAAGCTATTAGATCTAAATTTTGTGAGCTAATTTACTCTATAATTTGTTTGCGTAGAATGTGGCAGAACTAATCAACTTAATCGAATTGTTGGTGGACAGGAAACTCAAATCAATGAATATCCATGGATGACTCTTTTGAAATATGGAAGTAGGTTCTATTGTGGTGCATCCCTCATCAGCGACAAGTACCTTCTTACTGCTGCCCATTGTATCTCTGGGTAAATCAATTTATCCACCAATCATCAATTTTTTAATAATCAAAATTAATCTTTTGTAGATTTGATTATAAGAGAATAAGTGCATATCTTCTAGAACACGATCGCACCAAATCAAATGAAACCAAAACAATACAACGTCGAATTGTCAAGGCAACCAAACATCACAAATATAGCAACCGTAACTATGACAACGACATCGCTATTTTAAAACTGGATGAATCTGTTCCACTAGATAGCACTCTTCGTCCAGTATGTATTGCTCCTGCAGGAGAAACTTTTGAAGGAAAAGATGGAGTCGTTACAGGATGGGGTGCTGTTGATGAAGGAGGACCTCTTGCCGCAAGGCTTCAGGAAGTAAGGGTACCGATTATGTCAAATGATGAATGCAAGAAAACGTCGTATGGACCCAACAGGATTACGGAAAATATGATGTGTGCTGGACACAAGGAGGGGAAAAAAGATTCTTGTCAGGTAAAAATACATCCATAGCACAATTTCTGGTCAACTGTTTACATTAAATTTTTTATTTTATTCCCAGCTAGAAATAGTCATTGAATAAACAAAAATCTGTAAATACTCACAACTGTAATTTATTTTCAGGGTGATAGTGGTGGTCCTCTCCACGTAACAATCAACAATATTTATTACGAAGCTGGTAAGACTTCTATTCATAAATCAATAAATTATCCTGGAAAAATTATTTATCTATCTTTTCGTGTTTAGGAATTGTTTCTTGGGGACAGGGCTGTGCAGAAGCTGATTTTCCAGGGGTGTATACCAGGGTTAACAATTATAGAGATTGGATAAAAGAACAAACAAAAGATGCGTGTTACTGTTGAACATAACAAAAATTATAGAAACAATTATTTATTATTCCAAATAATACAAATAAAGAAACAATTTGAATAGGCTTTTATTTATATTTTGGTACAATAAAATACAGAATACCCATCAACAGTATTTTCAATCGGTGTTAGGTTTCTCAAAAATCCAAAAAGTTTCCATGTTACCTTTCCCCTAAGCCATTAATTCAATAATTATTAATTACTCCATCAGTGAAACATGAAAACATACCTTTACTTTGACAGTTCCACGTGGAATAATATTATATCTGTCTTTTGGCAGAAGTCTGCAGGTTACACATGAAGCTTGGATCATCCCAGGCTGAAAAAATTATTATCACATTTCTACATACAATTTCTATCAAATTATTTCATTTACTGAGCTAGTAGACTGCATTCTGGACGCTGTATTTACAGTATCCCCAAAAAAACAATATCTTGGTACTTTAATTCCCACAACACCAGCAACAGCAGGACCTGTATGGATCCCTAAACAAAAATTTACTGCACTTTGGAACAATTTTCAAAATTTTTGTTATATTTACCGATTCGTACATCAACCCCCATTCCAGAAGGTAGAACAAGTTCTTTCACATGTTGACTGAGGCACAACGAAACATCTGCAACATTTTGGGCATGATTTTCGATTTTTTCTGGGGCACCACTGACCGCCATGTACACCTGACCAACCGTTTCCACCTAATCGAAGCAAAAAAAAAACATTTTGGTATTGCATTAAGGGTTGAAACTGATTTTACGATAAATAATAGTTTTTAACTTTTTTAACAGCGTTTGTCTCATTATTTTAGGATTATTATTTAAGGATATGAAAGCTTTCAAATAGTGCCAGATTTTCGTGACACCATTCAACCCCCTACGACATAAGGGTTGAAAGATGATGAATTGAAACTGGTTTTATAATAAATGGCATTAAAAAGGATTTTTATCAATGTTTGGTTTATTTCTTTACGATTAATATTTCACCCAGCTTTTGTTTTTTAATGCCCCGTATTTAAGGGTTGAATAATGTGAGGTCATTTATAAGTTTTCTGTTAGCTATTGGTTTATTATTTAACGATCATTATTTTGGGAGATACAAGCTTAAAATGTAACAGTTTCTCGTTGCATTATTCATCCCCTATACCAATAGGGTTGAAAGATCTCCGTTTTAAACTGATTTCATAATAAAAGCTACTACATACGCTATTTATCAGCGTTTGGTTTATTATTCCACGAATATTGATTCAGGAGAAATAAGCTGTGAAAGTGTGCCAAATTTTAACTGCAATATCCAACCCCCTATACTGTTCAAAATTTTATGCCACTTTATTTAAGGGTTGGGAGATGAAGAGTCTAATCTTAAATGGTAGCATAAGTGTTTGGTTTATAGCTTTGCGATTATTATTTTGTAACGGGCGGTCGAAGAAGTTGGTGGAAGCATTGACGAATGCGCTGGAATACGAAGTGGCAAAGCAGGCGTCCAAAAGCAGTGCTCGAGTGCGACTCCGATGCCACTGAAAGCTTAGAAATCCAGGTCCAGTGGTTCAGGCAGTGAAAGAGCTCAAGAAGTTCAGACAACTCCAGTGTTGGAGTTGTGAAGAACTAGGTCACTCAAAAAGTCAATGTGGCCCAAAAATAGCTCAAGACAGGAATACGACTTCGACATAGAACATCGAGCTGGTACATAAGAATGCTGATGTCTTATCAAAATGACCATGTCCAAAAGATTGTCAGCATTGCTCTAAGGTCGAAACAAAGGCATTCAGGACAACTGTCATTGACGATGCTTGGCATTTACAAAAAGTAGAGAAGGATATAGATGGCGACTCGGAATTACGAATTATTCAGGAATGGAAGAAGAAAGAAATCAGACCGACATGGCAAGAGGTAGCACCGTAATCATACTGGGCGCTGATCGTTCCTAGAAGTCAATTCCGGAGATCTTGAGACATCTCTATGATGGAGTAAATGGAGGACACCTTGGGGTAACGAAGACTTTGCAGAAAATACGTGAACGGTTCTATTGGCTGAACTGCAAAGAAAACATAAGGGAATGGTGCAAGGAATGCGCATCAAGCAACGGACCACAGAAACGACCGAGAGCTCCGATGCGACAGTATAATGTCGGTAGTACATTCGAGAGGATAGAGATCGACGTAGCAGGACCATTTCCTGAATCAGATGTCAGAAATAAATACATTGTTGTCGTCATGGACTATTTTAGTAAAAGGGTGGAAGCGTATACCCTTCCTAATTAAGGGGTCGTCACCATTTCAGACGTCCTAGTTAAGAACTGGATCTGTCGTTTTGGCGTACCCTTGGAACTTCATTCTGACCAGGAATGAAACTTTGAGTCCACACTACTGCATTACACCCGCAGTCTGATGGAATGGTGGAACGGGTGAATAAGACCATAAACAGGCACCTGGCCAAAGTTGTCTCTAATAGTCATCAGAGAGACTGGGACAAATATCTCCATTTGTTCTTGTTGGCCTACCGTTCATCCGTATACGAAACGACCGGACACACTTCAGCAAGAATTATTTTTGGACGGAAACTTCGGCTATCATGCGACCTAAAGTTCGGCTGCAAACCTGAAGAAGATCTGGCTGGCGAAGATTATGTCATTAATTTAAGGCGTGAGATGAACAATATCCACTCCCGGGTCCGAATCAACATCCAGAGTGCCAGCGACCGCAAGAAAGAGACCTATGAGGTCAAGGCACAAGACAAGGGTTTTCAACCAGGAGACTCTGTGTGCCTTTATAACCCAGGGCGGTGACGTGGCTTGTCTCCAAAATTACAGACCTCTTGGGAGAGACCTTACGAAGTCATCAAAAGAAATTAACGACATAATCTATGAAAAAAGACGCAACCCCAAGAGCAAATCAAGAGTGGTGCATTTCAATCGGTTAGCACCATTTGCGGGAGACAACAATGAAGACACCTGATACACGTACTCGCAAGATCCATGCGCAGGAAGATTCGTTCGACAAGTTTATGAAGACTTGTTCGAGTGGACGACGGGCTCGATTTGGAATAACTACCGAAGTGCAGCAGGATCTATTCAGAGTCCCAGCCGATTACTCCTTGGCTCATTGTGTATCAGAAGATTTGAAGATGTCCCGAAGGATAGCAGCAGTTTTTAGGAAGAAATTTGGCAGGACAGAACCTCAGAAGCCTACAGTAGGGAAGGCCATCTGCCTGAGGGACAATACAACAACAAGAAAACGTTATATTTATTACCTGGTAACAAAATATAAATTTCATCACAAACCAACCTACCGTTCCATGTGGAAAACGCTACAAGACATGCGAGGCCATCTAATGCAGAACGACTTCTTGAAGCTGGCAATACCGAAGTTAGGCTGCGGTCTAGATGAATTAGATTGAAAGATTGTTCTACCGAACTACTGATTGCACCAAAGGCGGCGAGTGCCGATTTCAACATGATCATGGAGGTGTCTTTTAGAAGGGGGGTAGTGTAACATGCCAAAGTGTCATCATTCGTAAAAATAAAATTGGCCCTGAATCCGTCCCTGCTGTCTGAACAGAGCCTGTTATCTCTTCACGTCCGGCACCAAGTGATATTCGAGAATACCGTAGAAATTTCTGGATGTTTGGTTTTCGTATATATAAGGGCGAACAACCTGACTGAGAAACAGTGAATAGTGAAATGGAGGGAATATTCATAGCGTGATAAATAAATAAATTGTTGAAAATAAATATTGGTGGCTTTGTAGTTCAGGTTTAATAATAGTGAGTGAGAAATAAATTGTGTTTGTTTGGTAATACTTCGAAGAATAAAACTTTTATTTTCTTCTCATTTATTAAATAGTGATTTTTATTTAAACAATAATCGATTCTTTAAAAGCAATAAACATTACAATTTCATAGGATTTAGACCGAATCTCGTCTCCACTAATTTTAATTATCTTGCTATCATATTCAAGGGTTGGATGATGTGAGTTTGAAATTGATTTAATAGAAAATGGCACTTATAAGCTTGCTACTATCGTTTGGTTTATCATTTACGATTATTATTTCAGAAGATATAAAGTTTAAAAGTATGATAAATTTTCGTTGCGTCATTAAAACCTCTGTACCGACAAGGTTGAAAAATCAAGGGACTAATCTGATTTTATTATATATGGTACTACATAATCCTTCTATCAGCCTTTAATTTATCATTCTACAATAATTAATTTGGAAAATATGAGTTTTAGAAACTGTGATAGACTTACGTTATACCATCTAATCCTCTATCTTTATACCATTAGGATTTTTATGCTTCTATATTTAAAGGGTGAAATATCAAATATTTAAATAGGCTCATAATAAATGACACTACATAAGCTTTCCATTCATTACTATTCGACAATTATTATTTTAGAAAACAAGCTTTAAAATTATGACAGATTTTCGTTGCATTCTTAATACTAAAATATGAAAAGCTAAAATTGATTTTATAATAAACTGCATTCATAAGTTTTTTATCAACATTTGCTTTGATTCATTAGTCTAGGATTATAATTTCAAGAAATTGTGACAAATTTTCGTTGTATTATTCAAATTTCTATACCATCTAGGCTTTTATGCCGTCGCATTTAAAATTGGTTTAATAATAAATGGTACTACAAAAGCTTTCTACAAGCATTTGCTTTTAAGAGATTCTTCGGGCATTTTGCTTCATTTTTTTTTGTAATGGTAACGTATTTAAAGGTTGAATGAGGTAGGGTTGAAATTAATTTTGTAATACTATAATAAGTTATAAACTTTCTACCAACATTTAGTTCATTATCCTACGGTTATTATTTCAAGAGATATAAGTTTTGGAAGTATGATGGATTGTCGTTGCATTATTCAATCTCTATACCATCAGGGTTGAAAGATCGTGATTTTAAACTGGCTTTGGAATAATAGCACTATAAAATCTTTTCAACAATAATTAGTTTATTATTTCTCGATAATTAATTTAGAAAATATAAGCTTTGAAACTGTAACAAATTTCATGCATTAATCCCCTATACTACCAGGATTTTCATGCCACTTTATTCAAGGATTGGCAGATGAAAGTTTCCTATTAGTCTGCGATTATTATTTGAAGAAAGTGAGACAGATTTCAGTTTTATTATTTAACTCCTTACAGGAGTGAAAGATCAAGGCTTGAAGTTGACTACATAATAAATGGCACTACATGATTAATGTTTGGTTTACCTACTTGCGATTCTACGTTAAAGGGAAATGAGCTTTCAAATTGTAATTTGCATGATAAATGTTCGTCGCATCATATCATCGGAAAAGACATAATTCTACGTCAAAAATTATTTATTTTTTGAAGAAATAACTTAAAATTTTACCTTGTAAACATCAAATTTGTCCATAAGCTCATCAAAACAAGAGAAAACATCATTCATACAAGAAACAACATCCATTGCATCTTGTACTGTAGCTGAATTGAAGCCTACCAGTTCGCAAAAAAGAATTGTTACGGAATCGAACGACTGGAAGCATTAAAATAATTAATATAATATAATTTACGTCTGTAGGTCTTCTTTTACCTCACATGTGCTTAAAGGGCTGTTTCCTTGCCTCAATCGGTCCGCCACGCTTTTGGGAATCATTGAATAAAGAAGCTCATCCCCTCTTCTTTTCCAGCAATCCAAAAGCTCATAGCTTTTTTCCAATTCATTGCATCGTTGTTCTGCTCGCTCAAACATAAGCTCAATACGAGAACAATGTTGCCAGCCTTCCAAAACCATCTCACGACTCAAACCATGAGGGTTTAAGTCGTTGAGGTATAGCCCCAAGTTTGGCAGATCGTCCAGATCATTTATTCTAGAAAAAATACAAATATTGCTTTATCTTTTTTTTATAACAGTGGTACTTACAGAGGGCTGCATAAAAATATAATTGCATTAATATCAGCAACGTATCTCATTTGTCCTTTGAGAAGAATGCTCCTAGTGCCTTGACTGCCTCTTCTATCAAAAGCAAGAGCAGAAGGACGATCTTCCACCACTGTAGCGCCACCACTAGTACCAGCTTCTGAAATTTCTGACGCTGTTGCAGCTAATCTCTTCTTTAAAAGCTTTGCTCGTGCTTCAGGACGAAGAAGTTCAAGTTCAAAAAGGACTGAATGCATATACAGAGTCTATCAGTAAAAAAAAAAAACTTTAAAAACCTTTTTCTGAATTTTATATTTATATACTTTACATTGTTCCAAGTGAACGGGACTCCTTTAGGTCGCCGTACTTTAAAATAATCCAAAACTGGCTCTCCAAGCATTGCTTTTGCAATACATCCTCCAGAAACTTCCAGGAGTTTTTCTCCACAAGCTAAAATGGTCATTTGAGGCCCTAAAAGTATCCCAAAAGGAAATAGGCGAAGCAGAAGGACACATGGAACTGACGAAAGGGAACGACGTTCTGGATGTAAAGAACATTGGTTGCGAGCTGACATCTAAAAGTAAATTAAAATCTGAAGAATATTCAAGTTAAAGTTATTATTCCCCTAATAATATTTTTTTGATGTAAAACAAGGGAAAAGTAATTAAGTTATTATACAACTGGTCAGCTGTACGACATTCGTGGAGAATTGAAAGCCTAACTTCAGGGGCTATCTAATAAAAATAGTTTTATAGTCTTACTCACATATTCCTTGTTGTCAAAATCGAGTCTGAGTTTCACCAAAACATTTCTGGCCCCTCCAGAAATATTGCTACTTTCCAAAATGTCCATTTTTAGCTCAAAATTATAAAATTCTTGAGCTATTTGATACAATTGTCCTACACAAGAAATAAATCATAAAATAAATGGCATGAACCCCTAAATTATATTTACGACGTTATTTAAAGATTTTTAAATACAAAAGCTGTTAAAATCAATTTAATCAGATGCAAAGCACAAGTAGAACAATTAGCAATCAGTTTAAAGTGCTGCAATAAAAACATTTAATTAATTTAGTTCCATAAAAGAAATGGATTCAATGAATACAAATAAGATGATCATAAATATTAACTTTTCAAGGGTAGGTTAGTTTTTTTACGAGGCCTTCAAGGACTTGGCCGGTTCAATTCGAAAACTGGGTTAAATTGTTTGTTAACATGCACTACGCCTATTTCCTAACATGAAACAAAGTCTTCCAAAAAATACAGACAAATATTTTTTATCAATTCGTTCATCTCGAGACAGAATAACCAAATATTTATTATAGAACAAAAGCACTCATGCCTTAAAAAGGACTCGAACCCATAGTCTTATCATTTACAAAGTCAATAGGCTGCTAGGATCAACAATTTCAGCAAAAAATTTATCATTCAATCTTTTAAAAATTCTGCTGATAGATTATTATTATTTGAAATTAATTTGAGCTAACGGCTAGTATCCCTACAAATTTTGTTCATTTATATCAATTTCAGTTTAATTCTTGCAATTTTAATTTTAATTCTGCTGATAGATCAGACATTTTCTTCCACACAATCCATCCATGTGTAAATAGAATTACAAAAAAGATTTATGAAAAAATAAAAGCATTAATGTCCTAAATGGGCTACGAATCCACAGATACATCATTCCTGCTAGAATTTCTGCTATTTACACTTCCAAAGATTCTGCTAATAAATCAGTCATTTTTATATAACAGTTTTATCAATTTTATTCGAAGTTCATTTGAGCTAACGGCTGATATCCTTTCCTGTATGTATCGTTTCTCAAAATTTCATTATTTATATCAATTTAGTTTAGTTCCTACAACTTTATTCATCCATCTGCGAATATATTGTCACAAATGTGAAATATTTTAAGTAATTAGTTCACATTATTATTTATTGGAATTCGCTATTTAGCCAATAATTAATTGTAACAGTAATCCTAGTTAGTATTGACCAGGTCGATGTTCGTGATTGACAACCTATGGTTACTAGATGTTCGGTTGTTGCCACTTGCCAGGCATCAACTGTTAGACATTTGAATGTTGGATTAGGTATATAAAGAGCGTGAGCTAGGAGTGGGGGGGTCATTCAGTACGAGTAACTGTGAGCGATATTGTGTTCATACGAGTTTATAAAATGAATATTCACACTGTAACCTGTATTAATAAATTATTAACAATAAAATTTGTGACAATATTTACAAACAGGATTTTTGAAAAACAAAAGCATCCATGTCCTATAATTATTCCCAATTTGAACAGGATACATTTTCAAGTCACTAGGTTACTGGAATCAACAATTTCTGCAACATTTCTTCTATTTACACTTAAAAAAATTCTGCTGATGGATCAGCCATTTTTATACAACAATTTTGGTCATTTTTATACAGACTACATTCGGGCTAACAACCAACTTCCAAAATTTGATCTATTTGTATCGATGTCAGTTTTATTTTTGCAATTTTATTCATCTTTTAATTACAGAAACGTTTAATGATTGAACAAAAGTATTAAAGCTTTAAGTGGAACTCGAACCCATAATCTTATCATTCTATTAGCCTCTAGGATCAACAATTTGGTAATATTTCTACTATGTACATTTTCAAAAACTCCGTTTATAGATCAAGCGTTTTTATGCAACAATTTCATTCATTTTTATTTGTAGTTCATTTAGGCTAACGACTAATATCCCTGCTCATTCAAATACTTAAAATTTGGTCTGCTTGTATCTTCTATTTGTTTAGTTTCTACAATTTTATTAATTATCAATTCATCTATCTTCAAGTAGAATTACGGAAAGGATTTATGATAAGAATAAAATATTCATGTCCTAAATGGGACATCATTTCCAATGGAAACTCACGAAAATTACATATTGCACATAAAAGTTAGTTGTTAATTATTGATATAAATATAAAAATTAGCATGTTTTTTTCAGTATTTAACTCGAATTATTAAAATGAAAATGTTCATTTGAACATGCGCCATCCATGACGTAACAGTCACAATATTTGTCCAGCTGTACCACAGAGTTGTACAGTAGACCACTCATTTTCTGCTAGTAATCAGTTGGGATGTTCAATTGAATAGCGCTACTGCAAATGACTCGACATACGTTTACATTTTATCTCAGCGTACACGTATGTCCAACAACATTCTTACGATCTAGTAACTATGACGTCATCAGAACTTTATATATTATTCTCGGCTTTATTAAACATTTTTTGGAAAAAATAAAAGTGACGGTATTTATATTTCAAGATTCTGAATAACATAACTCTAGGCTGTTGGGATCAAAAATTAAAGTAAAATTTCGGCTATTTACACTTTTATTTTTATACAACAGTTCCAATAATTTTTATTCAAAGTTGATTTAAGTTAACGACTGATGCACTTATCTAGACGAATTGTTAAATTTGATCCATTTATATCAATTTCAGCATGGATTTTACAATTTTATTCTTCCATCAATTAATTCCAAAATAAAATTATAGGAAGGATTTATGGGAGAACAAAAGCATTCATGTCCTAAATGGAACTCGAATGCATAGTTTTATCATCCAAGCTAACGGCTGGTTCCCTTGCATCCAATAATTTTCAATATTTGACGTATTTATATTAATGTAAGTTTAGTTTCTACACTTTTATCTTTTTATTAATTCATCCAACTAAAAACAGAGTTATGGAAAGGATTTATAAAAAACAAAAGCATTCATGTCCTAAGTAGGACTAGAACTTATAGTCTCGATATTTTCAATGTGAATAGACAATATTTTCAAGCCACTAGGTTGCTAGAATCAATGGAATTCATTAAAACAGCAGGCATTCATCATTTTTGAGACTTTTAATTATTGAATCTAATTAGCTCCGATATTTTGCTCTTGTCTGAAAGCTTTTCGCTGGAAGCTACATATATAATAAATTTATAAGGGTTCCTGAATACATAACTTGCTGAAAGATAATTTGGAAGATAATACAGAGAAATCTAAAGCAATTTAAGGGTGAAGATCGCTTGATTATTAACCCATATACAGAGTGAATCAAGAAATTAAGATGCCACATTAGTAATCAACTTTATTGTAACATGCAAACATAATTATTCCTTATGTTAAAGTTTGAAATTCAAGCCACCTATTTTCTAAAAATAATAAATAAAAAACATTTTCTCACCCATAAGATAGTGAGTGAATCCCTGTCTACTGCTCCTATAAACCAAAACTACCCCATTTTCATCTTCATGCGTTATGTACATCGATGGACTTTTCATTTTAGGGTACGTAAATCTGAACTGCATATGAATATTATCAACATTTTGCAAAAAATCTGCGAAGTACCGCCCTGTCGCTTTAATAGTTGCATCATAACTGCGAAACAATACAACATTAGGATTCAATAGGCATTGTTCAGTTTCCAAATTGTAAATATGGTGAAATTTTATTGCGGAGTTTGAAATATGAATTTTGAGCTTGTTTGACTACAGGAGCGGGCTGGCTCAAATGTTCTTGACTGGAATTTTTATTAAATATGGTTTTACTTGCCCGAAATTGCTGAAATATCGGACGAAACATTTGCCGAAGAAAGTCATGACCTGGTCGACAGTGTAACTGGTGATTGTCGCACAAGCGTTTGCCAAATCTGTGATGACGGTGTCTGGGTACACTTGGTGGGTGTTGAAGACGGTGTACCGACATTTTGCTTCCTTCATTACTCGTTGCCATATCTCTTCACCGTACTCAAGCTGAAAAAAAAAAACAAACTATATTTTTTCAACTAGCTAATTTTTTAATCATTTTGGTCTGCTTAAAAGCGATTAATTTGCTATCTCACGTATAAACTAACGTTTAGGGGCTTCTCCGCAAAGATCAGTTCCACAAGAACTTACTTTATTTGCTTGGTAAACAAAGTACGAATGAAAGACGAAAACAATCAATACAATTTCTATTTGCGATTACTTGAAAAGAAATTAGAGCTCTAAAAATAGAAAAAATAACATAAACTGATTAATTTTTCAAATTAATTTGATAGTAAATATGCAAAAGGTATTTTGCTGTAATGAATTTCTGCTTATTCAACTTTTTTCAACCGAAGACGGAGAATTACGTTAAAAAATGAAAGATAATGGGTTGAAACTAGTTTTATTATAAATAAATATTATATGAACTTTCTATCAGCGTTAGACTTTCTACGATAATCCACTGTTATTCGTTAAATTCAACCACTTGTACCACTAAAGTTGGAATATTAAGAGTTAAAACTATTTCTATAATAAATGGTACTAGTGGTCACCCAGTGGTCGATAATCGACTGTAATTCAATAAATTTTCAAGTTTGAAAGTTATTGTATTTATTCTTCCATCCGCGGGGGTTTCAGGTGGAATTAATTTAATTTTCGACGCTCCATTCGAATCTAAAATAAAAATAATGGTTCCCATTTAAGAATTTTAACGTAACTGCCTTCCATCCCCTCCCTCCTCCTCCCGAGGTAGTGAGAATTAGATGTCAGACATTTTTCCATTTGGTGTCTATTTCCAAGATATTCCAGCGAAAAATATAATTTTAGCTGTCTGCACTCCTTCTCCATATAAACTTTAAGTATGCCAAATCTTACATTCCTTCGTGCGCGCAATATGCTTGAAAAGGGATATAAAGTTTTCTCGTATTAATATATAGATTGCATAAGCTTTCTATGATGTTTAGATCATTATTTTTGGACTTAAGAGTTTTAAAATTGTTGTAAATTTTTGCTGCATGATTCAACCCTCTATACCACGGTCTTATAAACAGGTCTTGACACTCGTGAGTAGTGGGAACACCACTTATTGAAGCAGTTTACTAGTTCCTAAAACTAACACATACGGCGTAACGATCGAGAAGATAATTGTGCGAGAGAAATAGAGAATGTGTATTAGAAAGAGAAGGAACAGCGAGTCTAAACCTTTTGATTGAAAATTTTAACTTGGAATACATAAATATTTTCCTAAATTTTCATTGAATTATTATTATAAGTAAATTTATAGTTATCAACTATAAAATATAACATTTCCCATCTTTTCAGTAATTCTTATTATTGGAGACTTTGAAAACTGAACCCTTTAGTCCAAGATGTTTCGCCCTGTTTTACATCGTGGTACAATGCAACAATCAGACATATTTAATGAGTAGTACTCTCAATTATTCATTGATTCACAGTTAATTACTCAATATGAAGCATAGCACGATAAAGTTAATTAGGCTAGGTTTAATAGTATTTTCCATCGTATAGTTTCTGTCTTTCTTTAATACCTATTCAATACACACTCTCCATCTTTATCTTTCGCATACTCTTCTCGATCGTAGCACCTCTTTTGGAGCAAATAATAACTAAATACAGCTTCAATAAGAGTCTACCCTAAACAATGGTAATGGATGCTAGTATCAAGTGTCAGGCTAGTGTCAAGACCTGTGTATAAGACCGTGCTCTATACTACTAAAGTTGTAATTTGGAGGGTTAAAACTACTCCTATAATATATGTAGGTTTCTATCAACGTCTAGATTTATTCTACAATAATTATTTTCAAATTGTGTTCATTCATTCCTTCCCCTCATCCCTATATTACTAAAATTGTAGTACTTTTATAATAAATGATCAAGGCTTAGTTCATTATTCTACGATTATTATTTCAGGATATATAAGCTTCAGAATTGTGATAAATATTCGTTGCATTATTCAACCCCTTAGTGTTATATGAGGGCATATAACTGGTCAGTAATGCAAAAACTTTCTGTCACTATTTGTTTAATTATTCTATAATAGTTATTTTAGAAAAAATGAACTTTCAAAATGTAAGAGATCTTCGTTGCAGCCTTCAACCCCCTATACCACTAAAGTTGAAATATTACATAATCTTTGTATCAATGTTTAGATCATTATTCTACGATTATTATTTTTGGAGATAGAAGTTTTCAAATTGTGATAAAATTTTTTGTAGCATTTAACCCCCTCTAAATTATTAGAACTGAAATATGAAGGGCAGAAATAGCTTCTGTAACAATCTGTATTATATAAGATTGGGATAAAACTGGTTGGTAGAAAATAAGCATTATATCACCGACCGTTTGGTTTTTATTCTACGATAATTATTTTAGAAGAAATGAGCTTTCAAAATGTGACAGATTTTTACATAATCCTGCAACTGCAACCCCTTATACACTAAAGTTGAAATATGCAGGTTTGTGAACAGTATATAAGTTTTCTTTCAGCATTTGTTTCATTATTATAATACAACTATTTTAGGAGATATAAGCTTTAAAAATGTAGCAGATTTTTGTTGCATCATTCAGCCCCTTGTACCATCAAAAAACGAAGGGTTGAGAGTGATTTTATAATAAATGATACTCAATCAGTTGTCCATCAGTGTTTGGTTTATTATTCCACGATTATTATTCCACGATTATTATTCCAAGAGACATGAGCTCTCAAAATATGCCATTTAACCCTCTATAGTCTCTATAGTCTATACTATCAGGCTTGACAGATGAAAGATATAAATTAATGGCACCAGCTTTCTTTTAACGTTTGGTTAATTATTAAATCAGTATTATTTTAGAAATTTCGCCTAATTTTTTAACTTTTGTGCTACCGTATTTAAGGGTTAATTATTGATGTAGGGTTGAATTTTTTATAGTGAATAAAATTACATGAACTTTCTATTAGCTTTTGGTCAGTATTTTCGCTGTTATCATTTGAGATTATTATAATCTTAAAAAGTGTTACGGACTTTCGTAATATTATTCAGTCCCTTATATCACCAGGGCTGAAAGATAAAGGGGTATAAATGGTTCTACACTTAATAATACTGAGCAAGCTTTCTAATAAAGTTTAGTTCATCATTCAATGATTATTATTTGAGAATATATAAGCTTTTGAAGTGTGATGGTTTCTGTTGTATCATTAAACCCTTTATACCACTGGGATTGGAATATAAAGGGTTGAGACTGGATTTATAATAAATGGTACGAATTAAATTTGTTATTAGAGGGTTCATTATCCTGCGATTATTATTTCAGGAGATATAAGCTTTCGAAGCGTGCATCATTCAACCCTTTATGGCATAAGGGTTGAAAGATAAAAGGTGTAAATTGGTTCTATGATAAATGGCATTACAAATACTTTCTATTAGCATTTGCTCAATCATTCTACGTTAATTAATCCAGGATATATATACTTTGAAATTGTGATGTATTTGTGTTATATTATTCAATCCACTATATTGACAGGATTCAAATTTAAGCTTTTTTATTAGTGTTTGGTTCATCATTCTACAATTATTATTCAAGGATATATAAGCTTTTGAAGAGCCAATTTCCTCATTTCACTAGGATTGGATAATAAAGGGTTGAGACTGATTTTATGATAAATGGTTCTATTTCTATATAAGTTTGGTTCATAATGCTACGATAATTAGTTCAGAGGAGATATTAGCTTTCGAAGCGTGCGTCATTCAACCCTTTATGAAATAAAAGTTGATAGCTAAAAAATGTAAAATGGCTCTGTGATAAATGACATTTTATTATCGTTTGTCCAATCATTGTACGATTATTAGTTTATGATAAATCTTCAAATAATATTTATGTTATATTATGCAACCCCCTTTACCAACAAGATTCAAAGATAAGAGGTATAGCTGGTTCTGTAATAAATGTTACTAAATAAGTTTTTTACTAACATTTGGTTCATTATTTTACGATTATTAGTCTCCAAATGTGACAGATTTTTGTTGCATCATTTAACCCCTTATGCAACTGGGGTTGGAATATAAATTGGTCTCATAATAAATGGTATACATAATCTTTTTATCAGCATTTGATTTTGTACGAATATTTTTATAAGATTTAGACAGAATCCTATTTTTCATTTTCATGTTACCATACTCAAGGGTTGGAAAATGAAGAGTTGAAACTAATTTTATAAGAAATAGGACTACTTGATCTTTCTGGAACGTTTGATTCATGATTTTACGATTATTAGTTCAGGAAATACAAATTTTTTGATATGCATGACAGATATTTGTCGCATCATTTTACCACCCATATCGATAGGAAAGACGTGATTCTACGTCAGAAATGAAACGAGGGAATAAAAATTTTCTCTACTACTAATGATACGATTTAGAATTTTGATAAAAATCAGTTGTCATTAAATCCAATTATTTTTGGTTCAACAATAAACAGACAAAAATTGATCCTGTAATCATATAAACATCTGTTCAATTGTAATTTCCGATAACATTATCAATGTTTACAAGTGACATTTCACAATAAACTTATTTAGTAACTTTACAAACCCTATTCGAGTAACTAAACGTGCTCAAAATTATTATTAATACCTGCACAAAATACTGAACACTTTCCAAAAGCATTCCGTACATTTTCACAATTTATAGGAGAAAAAAATGGCACTAAAATTCGGAAACAGTTACTAGTAGCTACATTTCAATTAAAACCAATAATTTGATCAATTATTTTTAATTGGATATAGCAGTAGGTGATCAAATAAATTGGCGGCGAAATTCAGAGCGCGATTCGCAACTATTTCGACTACAACCGTTAGATGTTCGCGGAAAACTGTTGCGCGTTGGCTGGAAAACAGATGAAGAAGAGAAGGGTTGATCCTACTTTTTTTGTACGAGATTTGAGTACATAAAATAAAATTAATTGAGTTTTTAGTCTAGTTCTCCCCCAATGATTTGACGTAATGCGGGTTGTCTGCCACCAGTGAATATTATTATTAATTATTGTTTTTTGCAATAAATTTTGTACAGCAATTGTTTTGTTGATATATTAATTAATTTGTAATATATATTTCATTTTATATTTTCTAAACAATAAAGTTGCATATTAGTTCACAGCTTCGCTGTGAGATGGCAGCTCCTAGCACGTTTCAGAATTTTATGATGTAAACACGGCTTTTTAAAAATGTCGTAATGGCTGATGCAAGTAGTGAAGGTTCGCCAATAACTCCGATTACTTTAGCTAATTCTGCACAATCAGAAACGAGAAGTTATTCAAGATCTCCATCCCTTTCATCAATTAGGGATTTCCCATGGCCTACTATGCTTGTTTCTTATCCAGGACGAAGGAAAGGTTCCAAATCTTCAAAAGGTAAAATTATCAGTGTTTTGATAGAAATGACAGCTAACAGCTGATCAAGTATCAAGTTGTTAAATTGATATGTTGTCCCCCTTTTATATTACAATTAAAATGAATTGTAAATATTTGCCTAATGTAGATGTTATGTCATAAATACAATAAAAAGTGACATATTGTTGTAAAGTAGGGTACGAAAATATAAACAGTTGTGAAACTATTGATTATTGATATTCATTGCATTATATGTCTGTTTCAATACTTGTTTTCTTATAGAATGAATAAAAATAATGTTAAATAAAAAAAATTGAGAAATATGAAGGGGCGATGGCTTGAAGGGTTAGCAATGTTATTAACACAGTTATAAATAACTGAACACGATATTACATATGAATATTTATGCAAAAGTACACAGAGATCTTTTTATTCTACAACTAACTTTTAAATAGAAACAGAATTATCTTTAAAGCTTCCCTAAGTAGGATAGCTCAAAAATCATTTTCATTCTACTTTTAGAAAAGTTTCAAAATAAAACTGTCAGTTTAATATTTCTCAAGGCTCGAGTAACGTTAATACTTGAATAACAATTTGTGAATTGGTATCACACCAGATTTATCAATAAAAATACGATTCCCACGCAAATTTATTTCAAAAATATAGAGGGCACTTTGTCAAGCTTTTCCGCGACTGAAAAGTAGTGAAGTATTGATCACAGCATATAGTAACCTTCAGTCTACTCTCAGTCCGGCAAAATCGATAAGAATGTCCAACAATCGCAGTTGAATTCGCAGTAGAAACATTAAAATCATCAGTTAGTGTGAAATTATAGTGCTGAAAATAATTATACTCAAGAAACTAGCTTCAACATTCAGTCAAGCTTCAAATAAAATATTTTTGTTGATTATAAGCATAACAAAGAACATATGATTGCCAAACAATTGAATTTACAGTAAGAAAAATATTGACAATGACTACAGTAACAAAAGACGGTTCATAAAAAGTGTTAGTCACTTGTCTTCGATTGCCCACTGTAAAGAAAACAAAATCTAAACGAATGAAAGCTATAGAGGCTTGCGATTCCCGGGTAACCATGGATCAGGACATGGCCGGTGCCCAGGATACAATTTATTTGTGTAATTTTCGTGTTTCTGTCGATGGCGAGTGGTTGTGTTTAAAAGAGCTGCATGATGTGGAGTTTAACATGCAAGATTCGTTAATTAGGCCTCCATCCACACCGTCTCCTGATGGACCGTGCCCTGCACTTGGTAGGGGGATGACAATATCATAAAATTTAAACTAAATAACTTGCTCGTATAATATAGTTGCATTTTTTTGCCAGCTCGAGATCCAGTGATGATCGAACGAAGCAACCTAGTTAACATCAGCAAACTAGTCGTAAAGGAACTCATTGAACAGTCCCTTCGGTATGGACGAATGTTGGACTCCGATCATATGCCCCTACAACATTTCTTCATCGTCCTCGAGCATGTTTTGCGTCATGGATTGCGACCTAAAAAGGTTTTTCATCATAAAACAAACTAAATATAAAATAATTGTAATTGTGATTGTAGGGACTATTGGGCCCCAAAAAAGAGCTGTGGGATATTTTACAAATGGTAGAAAAATATGCAACTGAAGCACAAGATATCACTGCGAGCGTTCGAGATTTACCGACAGTTCGGACGCATATGGGAAGAGCTAGAGCTTGGTTGAGATTAGCTCTAATGCAAAAAAAGTTAGCCGATTATTTAAAAGTCCTACTTGATCATAAAGATGAGGCTCTGGTTGAATACTTTGAACCCGAAGCTTTAATGTTGAGCGATGAAGCTATTATTATTATTGGTTTGCTTGTAGGGCTTAATGTCATCGATTGTAATCTTTGTGTTAAAGTAAGTAAAAAATTATTAATATAATAATTTTATTAAATTATTTCTTATTTAAAGGAGGAAGATTTGGATTATCCTCAAGGTGTAATAGATTTTTCGCTTTATCTTCGTTCATCGCATACAATTACCGGAGATCCTAACGAAGATCCAGCTGGCGATAATATGACAACAGTTCTGGATCAGAAAAATTATATCGAAGAACTTAATCGTCATTTAAAGTAATAATCCTAATTAAAAGTTACAATTACTACTACTATTATTTTCAGTGCTACAGTAGCCAACCTCCAAGCCAAAGTAGAGTCTCTTACCACAACTAATGCCCTAATGAAAGAAGATTTAGCGATTTCCAAAAACAATATTCTCGCTTTGTATGACGAAAATCGAGAATTGAAACAAGAATTAGGCAGAGAAGTAGGATCAGATAGAACTGATGAAGGAGGCGGTCAAATTACCGATAAGAAACTTGTAGATACTTCCGAATTAGAAGAATTGAAACAACGACTAGAAGAAGAGCGGAAATTGAGGCAAGAAGCGGATAAAGAACTCGAATTACAGGTACACTATTGATGTGTTTGCTTCTTATAGTAATAGTTTCGAAAGCTGCCACATCCACACTGATCCACACAGCTACAAAGTGTAACTGTCATCACTTTAAATTAGAACTATTTTCAATTGTACTGCTGTTGTGAATTGAAAATTCTCGCATGAACTTCCGGACATAGACGTCAATAAATTTAGCACCCCCACTTTGCGCAAAATGAAAAAAAAGTAGCCTATAATTTAGTACTAATTAAGGACTAATTTGTACCCAAAAAATTAGAATTTGTACCCACGCACTTTGCATAAAATCAATTTGAAAAGTGGGAGTGCCAACTTGAGCAAAAGCTGGCACCTCCACATTGGCCAATCGAAAAAAAAAACAGCTCACTAGAAAGAAATAATTTAGGACTAATTTGTATCCAACAGGATTTTTTGAAAAAAAATATTTTTCAACAAATTGATTTTTTTGCAATTACGCTACGTGAAATTCGGAACAAGATTTAAAAAATAATCTCAGGACGGGAAAAATTTTGGAAATCTAAATCTCAAAGTCAAGACTAATTAGTAATTACAAAATTTTTGCTATAAAAAAATTATTTATGTTGAAAATCAATTATTTTCAAATTGCGCGGCGCGAAATTCATGCCATTATAACCAAATAATTTGAGAGTAGAGGAAACTTAAAAAACTTGATTTGGAATTAAGGACTAATTTGTATCCGCGTAGATTTTGTTATAAACAAATTATTTTTGCAGGAAATCAATTGTTTTCGAATTGCGCTGCGCATAGTTGAAAGCAATTTTAAACAAATTATTTGAGAAGAAAGGAGACTTAAGAAAACTCAAATTTGGATTAAGGACTTATTTATACCCACAAAGATTTTGTCAAACAAATTATTTATGTTGAAAATCAATTATTTTCGAATTGCGTTGCGCGAAATTAAGAAGCATTTATAAACAAACAATTTAAGAGTAGAAGAAACTTGGAAAACTTCATTTAAAATTGAGGACTAATTTGTACCCACAAAGATTTTGTTATAAACAAATTATTTTTGCTGGAAATCAATTATTTTCGAATTGCGCTGCGCAAAGTTGAAAGCAATTTTAGGCAAACAATTTGAGAAGAAAGGAGACTTGAGAAAACTCAAATTTGAATTAAGGACTAATTTGTACTCACAAAGATTTTGTCATAAACAAATTATTTATGTTGAAACTCAATTATTTTCGAATCGCGAAAACTCAAATTTGGATTAAGGACTTATTTGTACCCACAAAGATCTGGTCATAAATAAATTATTTATGCTGAAAATCAATAATTTTCGAATTGCGCTGCGCAAAGTTTAAAAGCAATTATTAGCAAACAATTTAAGAGTAGGGAGAACTTATTATTTAGAAATAAGGACCTATTATTATTAAATTATTTTTAAATAATTAGTTTATGACAAAATCTTTGTGGGTACAAATTAGTCCTTAATTCAAATTTGAGTTTTATCAAGTCTCCTTTCTTCTCAAATAGTTTGCCTAAAATTGCTTTCAACTTTGCGCAGCGCAATTCGAAAATAATTGATTTCCAGCAAATATAATTATTTTATAACAAAATCTACGTGGGTACAAATTAGTCCTTAATTCCAAATCAAGTTTTTCAAGTTTCCGCTACTCTCAAATTATTTGGTTATAATGGCATGAATTCCGCGCAGCGCAATTTAAAAATAATTGATTTTCAACATACATATTTTTTTTATAGCAAAAATTTTGTAATTACTAATTATTCTTGAATTTGAGATTTAGATTTCCAAACTTTCTCCCGTCCTGAAATTATTTTTTAAATCTTGTTCCGAAGTTCACGTAGCGTAATTGCAAAAAAATCAATTTGTTTAAAAATAATTTTTGTTTAGAAAATCCTGTTGGGTACAAATTAGTCCTAAATTAGTTCTTTCTAGTGAACTGACTTTTTTTTCGATTGGTCAATGTGGAGGTGCCAGATCATCTAATTTCATTTATTATAAAATAGTTTAACCCTTGATTCTTCAACCCTGCCGGTATTAATGTAACGAAAATCTGTGACACTTTTCAAAGTTTCTAGTTCCGAAAATAACTGTCGTAGAATAACGAATCTTAACGTATGTCTGTTTTTGTGCTTAGATGTGCCTGAAAGCTGAAATGGAGGTTGCCATGAAGTTATTAGAAAAAGATATTCATGAAAAACAAGATACAATAATTTCCCTTCGTCGCCAGTTGGATGATATTAAACTAATCAACTTGGAAATGTATAAGAAATTGCAAGTAAGTACTTTTCTATATTTACCTAAACAATTTTTCCCACGTAGTCTATTCCAAAATGAACACGAGGCACTATGTAATTTACACATTTCAGTAGAAGCACAATTTTAATTTGTATTTCACAATCGTAGCCATGATTTTCAAATGCTTATACCGCAGATTTAAATTATTTTTTGTTGCTTGTTGATTCAAAATTTTGCGGTAGAACTGTAAAGTTTGAGAATCGTGGTTGGCGTTGTAGTGGCGTAACTGATTTTGGTGCTGCTTATAGGAATGTGAGATGGAATTGACTCAAAAAGGAGAAATGGTGAGTCGTCTGCAGGCCAAAGCTAGTCAAATCGGCAAAATACTTAACAACTTAGAAAAATATAACCATTTACTAAATAAAGAAAAAGAGAGAGGGGATAACAGACCTTTTAAAAAGTTTGCACAAAAGCCAGAAACCGGTCAAAATACATCTAAAACTGAAACTAATCCTAGAACAGAAACAAATGATAAACAAAAACCTGAAAAACAAAACGATAAAGAAGAAGATAAAACAGTTGAAAAAAGTAGTTCTCAAAATTAATTGAAATTGTTCAATTTCTTGAAAAAATGCCTTTAAATATATATTAAAGGCATGTATTAATCAAAAATCAGATGGGGTCATTTCAAGGAATTTATTTGAGCTACTGAAATGACGGTTATTCATTTATTTACTGCATGGAATGACTCTATTTTAAATTACCTAAAGTATTATCTTTCTTGAGATAAATATTCATGTAACAAATAGATTAGAAATATCAACAGAACGTGAATAAAAAAATTGAATAGGGTGCTTTGTTGTATATACACTAATTATTTGTGCAGTTTTAGCTTTTTTTGGTTCACTCTTTTTTTTGTATAGCGTTAGGGTTTTATTTTTAAGAATAAATCATTTCCAGGAGTGTGAGGGTTCGCTCAAACATAAAACAGAATTGATCGCGAATCTGGAGGCAAAAACTGTATCCATGTCTGATACTCTTGAGAAACTGGACTCAAAGTAGGTGTCTCATACTAACAAAACTAAAAAAGCTTCCTAATTTATTAATTTAGAAAAAATCTGAAACCTTTTTGCAAATGAACTGAAATATAGTATAAATTCATTCAGCTCCAATAATAAATTAACTTGCTTAATGAAAACTGATCATATCAAATTAATAGTATCCTTTTTTTGCTTTGTTGCTAAGTTTTACACCATAGCTATTACGAAATCTGAGTTATAATGACTATCAGTAATAATGATAAAATTTTAACACCTGTGTACTGCTCTCAAAAGTTTTTTACGGCCAGAAGTACTGAAGCCAAGCGTAAAATTCAACTTATTGCGACAAGTAGAATTTTAGACGAAATGGATCAACTGCAGGAAGACTTATACGCGATTTTAACTGGAGTTAGTTGCCAAATTTGCACCGCAGTCTCACAGAATGTTCAAATTTTATTATTCCTCTTATTTTAATGAGTAATATTGATAGTCAGTGTGATCATGGGTGCATATACAAAAGTAATAAAGATAAAATAATTTTCTATCGGTAGAGTAATGAATGTTGGAGATATTGGCAAACCTTCACTACAATTTAGCTAGAAATGAATGTGTAATTAGTTATTAATGTATGTTCAAATATGTAATGCTTATGTTAAGATTTGTAAGAGCTATATATCAGACTGCTGTTTTACTTTAAGAATATCAATTTATAATATTCAAATAAAGCCAAGTACAAGAGAAACTGTTGATGTGTACTTCATTTTTCTATTATTTTTATTTGTAGTCAGGTTTGCCATTATTTTCACATTTATTTATTTTATCCTGTCTTAATTTTTTATTATTTTGTCATCTACTATTTTCTTTCATTTTTGCTTTAAATCTTCAATTTTTTCTTAGGTACCGCGATTGTGAAAAGTACAGGGCCGATGCAGAAGAATGTAAAAGACGATTAGGTAAAAAAGTAGCAGAACATGAAGAGATTACATCAAATACAGAAGACGATCTTCGCGTTGAAAGAGAGTGGCGTGTTTCACTACAAGAAACATTGCAACAAGATAGGGAAAAAATATCACATTTGAATCAAGAGTTGACGCATTTGAAAGCTGTTGCGACGGTAATAAAAACAAATATGAGGTGGGATCAATAACATCAGAAAATCGTAAGATCTTATAGTTCATTTCAGTTGAGATTGGTCCTGAAAATGAATTCAAGAAATAAAAGTAATAAATATATTCACATATTACCTGAATAGATACAAAAAATCTGACGTGAACATCACGTGACTTACTTATGCATCATTGGATATATATGTGTAATACGATGTGATCTTGTGTTTGATCATATATATCATTGGATATATATAATCAAACACAAAATCTCATCGTTCTACAATTAATCGTTTTGGATTTACCCAAAAAATTTTAAGAATCTGTCAAGTAAAATGCGATTTCAGCCAAGTCGGTTGCTATGGAAACAGTAGGCCATTATTCTTATACTACAATATTCCTAAATACTGATTTCCAAAATTCTACGACTACCAACAGATCTGAATTTATGCGCAAAATTAAAAAATAAATTTCTACCAAGTGCACTTCCGGTTCAGTCTATTGTTATGATAATAGTACGCAATCATTCAGATGCTACAGCAGACTGAAATACAAAAATTTCAATATTCTGCACTTCATCGTTTCGAATTTATGCGAAAAATTCCATAAGACTGTCAAGTAAAATGCACTTCCGGCCCGGTGGATCTCGATAAAAATAGGATATGAGCATCTAGACGGTATAATAATCCTAAATACTGAATTCTAACAATCTACGTTCAATCGTTTTGGATTTATGCGGAAAATTCGAAAAATGTTTCGAATAAAGTGCTCTTCCGGCTTAGTCGATATCAATCATAATACAAGGTGTATAACTAGATATTATAAAAGTGCCTAATACAAAATTTAAATATTCTACGACTGATTGTTTAGAATTTATGCGGAAAATTCAAAAAGTCTGTCATATAAAGTGCACTTCCGGCTCAGCTGATTGTTATAAAATTAGAAGATGACCATTTAAATGCTACAGCAATTTCAAATGCTAAATTCCAGTATCCTATGGCTGATCACTCTGAATTTATGCGGAAACTTAAAAAAAAGTTTCAAGTAAAGTGCACTTCCGATTCAGCCGATCGCAATCATAATGCAAGATGTACAATAAGATGTTATAGAAGTTCTTTATACGAAATTTCAATGTGCTATGGCGAATCATTCTATATTTATGCAAAAAATTCTAAAAAAGTTTCAAGTAAAGTGCACTTCTGGCTTGGCCGATTCATACAAAAATAGCAGATGACCATTCTGATACAACATCAAGTTCAAATACTGAATTTCAACATCATACGGTTGATCATTCTGGATTTATTAGAAAAATTCGAAAAAAGTTTCAAGTAAAGTGCACCTCGTTACAGACGATTGGAACCATAATGCGAGGTGCACAACTAGATCCTATACTAGTCTTAAATACAAAATTTCAACATTATACGTTCAACCAGTTTTGAGATTTGCGAGTTACACACGAACGCACGTACGTACGCTCGCACGAACATACGTACCGACGTCAAGGCAAAAATAGTCAAAATGGATTCAGGGATGCTCAAAACGGATATTTCCATCAAAATCTCGATAGGTGAATTTTGTCGGTTTCACAATACTTACTTGTTACTTTGTACAAGTAAGTAAAAATCTTTGAACTGCACAAATCTATTTATGATATTAGTGCGATTTTTGTGCTAATGTGAAATAGGTTCGCATTTTGGCCAATCAGAAAGCTTAAATTGTAGTTCCATGAGAGCTCTTGGACCGTTTTCAACTGAATTGAATTATAAAACTGACTTATAAGACGATTTCAAATACAGTAAATATTTTTAACTGTCAGAAACCGATAAATATGAATTGAACACATAACAAAATCATTCACTCATTTACTGGTTTTTTAACATATCTTCCTATAAACGCACCGAAGTTCAATGTTCACAATAGGGTCTTTGAAATCGATCATAATATTCGTACGAGTCCAGTCGCATTTGTATTGATCCAGAACTATTCATAATAATTTCTATAACGTTTATACAGGAACAATGTTCTACAAAATTTATAAATGAAAAAGATCCAAATTTGCAATTGTTATAATATCAGGCAATGCTTGCATTTGACGTAATTAATATTTTTTTATTTATTCCGTTTAAATTATTTGTATCTCGATTTTCTAATCCTTATTTAGTAAATCATGAAACAGGCTTACAGTTCATTCCAGTTAAGAATGGTCCAGGAGTTCTTACGGGACTACGATTTAAGCCTTCTGATTGCCCGAAATTCGAACATGATTCACTCACATTAAATACAAGATTCAAAATAAGCTTACTGGAAATGTATTTAAGAATTAAAAGCAATAAATATATTTACATATATCCTGATTAGATACATAATTAAATCATCAAACTGCATAAATCTATTTACGGACAGATAATCAAGTATGATTTTTGTGCTTGATTTACAGTTTGGCCAATCAGAAAGCTTAAATCGTTGTCCTTTAAGATCCTTTGGATCGTTTTTAAGTGGAATAAACTATAGTTCAAGGAGTTTCCTTCATTTTCCGCGGTTCATATTTTGGCAGTAATTGTAAGCTTCACTGTTTTAAATGCTACTTCTGTAGACTGAATAAACTAGAAAAACTTAAGAAGCTGTATTTTTTTAACATAAAATTTTAATTTGCTGGTTCCAAATATTATTCTATTGCTCCTTTACTCTCAAATATTCTGTTTTTATGAGAGGAGAATTTCACAACTTATTTCCCTCAGAAATAATACATTGATTTTCCAGTCTTTTCGCATATAATTTTCTGATTTAGATTTTTCAACTACGTCTGGCTATCTAATGCGGTCATTTCTAAAAGGGGCCACGTATCGATCCGATTTACGTGCGCTAGATTCAATTATATTGACTTTTTCTTCAATAAACGAAGTTATATTTTTTTTAATCACTTAGTTTTAAATTCTCTGTATATAAACAGTATGTAATGAAAATAGTTTGGTTCTCGAAATTGCTACTTTAAATACAAAATTAATCGTAGCAAAATAAGTTTTTCTATTTACTCAAAGATTTTTTATTCACTTTTCGCATATTGAGCTATATTTTAAGTGTAACATTCTAAGTAAAACAGTATTTATTGATCACGCCTCATATATTTGTCGTCAAATCATAATTTTATAGAATCTATGTAACAATTTTTTTTTGTTTTATATTTAAAAAAATTATGATATAATGAATTTTAGAAATACGCGACGCTTCAAGAAGATTATTACACGCTAAAAGAACAGTGCTTAGAGCAAGAGCAAGCTATGGAAGAATTAGGTACGGAGCTTAGTTATAGTAAACTGCAAGTCGCCGATTTGAAAGAAGAAGCAACGAAAAATAAAACAGAAGGTGCCTGGGCTTCAGACAAGCAAGCAACTCACTGCAAAAATTGTACAAAAGAATTTAACATGACTAGACGAAAAGTAAATGTACTAAACTAATAAATACTTTCATAAATTAATTATTTTGTTTATTTGCAGCATCATTGTAGAAACTGTGGTGACATTTACTGCAATGCTTGTTCGGATAACACTATGGCTTTGCCATCTTCTGCGAAACCCGTTAGAGTATGTGATGAATGTCATGTAAAATTAGTGGGTAGATACTCTGTAATTAAATAATTTTTAAAAAGTGTTAAATTTGCTGCAGGCAACTATATTTTGTATATGAAATGTGTTTTATACTGTTACTGTATATTGCATTTACAAATTCATTTTCATAAATACGTATAATTGTTACAGAAAAGACTATTTTTCAATTCCAACTCATTAATTCCTTAAATTGCCATCTTCAGACCGTTATAGATATAATCTGGATATAATTATAGGAGACTAGCACGTGAGCATACACCGGTCTGAAAATGGTAGTTGAATTGTCGTGACCGATAGCTCATTAATAAATTGCTTTGGCAATGAACTAGAGTGAAGAAATAGCAGATTGTTCAACAAATAGAGAAAAATGAGAGTTTACTAGCGAGTGTAAATGTGTCAATTCACGAGAGAGTGAATTAAATTTACACGATCAAAGTAATATTGCTTTTCTTACGTGTTGAACATGCTGTTTTTTTTGTATACTTGATGGAAAAACTTGAGTGGAAGACGCCAAGAATAGAAATGATTTTTTACAGAAATACCAATCAAGGTTGTGTTCTTGCAAAAACGTAGTAATGGATTTGACAACTGCTAAATCTAAATAAAAGCATAGTCAATTTAAAAAATCAATTTGTCAGAAACTAAAGATTCTCGCGAGATTCTGGATGCAACTAAATCAAGAAAGTACATTAGTATAACGACACTATTTCATTACTTTTAGCACATTTCTCAATTTTCTACATAAAAATATTGTTTTAGTACTACTGACAAAGTTTATTTCACTAGTGAGCCGCTAATATCGCCATCTCTTAAAGATTGTTCGAAATGCTAACGGGTGACGGATCTTCACTCTTACCAAGTTTGACGTTTGTTAAGGTTAGAATAAAAATATTGAAATGTATTTGAATAAAAATCAAAAAATAATTGTCCGAGTAATATAACCCATCATGCAAAATGCAAGATTTCCTATGTTTACGGCATATAAATCATAAAGATGTGGAAAAATTGATCAATAAAATGATTGAAATATAATCTATTGAAATGCAGTGATAAGTAAATAATATCAAGGTGCAATTATATTAGGTAATAAAAAAGTTCAATGACATCTGTTTTTATGGCATTTTTTCTGTTCATTCGCCCATCTTGAACAGTAAACAAACCAAGGCCCCCTAGATATCAAATTCTTGTAGTACGAATTTTTTAGTCGTTTTGCGGGAGAGAATCGACACATTTAACCTGCAAAAATAACCCAAGCTCTCTAGGTACGTATATTTATAACAGGAGTTGCCTAATTATGCTCTCATTTTTGTCACGTGCTTGATAGACGCTGTTGTGTTAATTTGTTTTAATTTATAACAGGAACAGTTTTGAATTAATATGAAGGCGATTCATATATTTGTACTGTTCCTAGCAGTGCGTTTGGCTTCAGTATGGATGATTCAAAGTTGGTACGTGCCGGACGAATTCTGGCAATCTTTAGAAGTGGCCCACCGGATGAGTTTTGGATATGGATATTTGACCTGGGAGTGGGTGCTAGGGCTTCGTAGTTATGTGTATCCAGCTTTCATTGCTGGATTGTACAAAATTTTACAGTTGATTCGACTTGATTATGTGGAAGTATTAGTGAGTATTCAATTATTTATTAATTTCTGATCTAATAGGCCAATTTTTCAATTAGATAATACTTCCTCGAATATTACAAGCTCTACTAAGTACGTATGCAGATTATCGGTTTTATATTTGGTCCGGAAGTCACAAATGGGCTGCATTTAACATCGCTATTTCGTGGTTTTGGTTTTATACCGGTTCTAGAACCATTTTAAATACTTTAGAGACAGCAGCTACAACTATAGCTTTATCTAAATTTCCTTGGAAGGATAAACTTGAGGATGGTTTGTTGAATAACCGAAAGTTTATATTTTATATAAAAGTGGTTAAATTTTAGATAACGGTAGATTTTTGTGGCCAGTAGCTATTTTGTGCGCCATTAGACCTACCGCAGCAATACCGTGGTTACCTTTATGCATTTATCATCTGATTATTACAAATGAAAATAGAAAAACTGTAATTTTAAAACAATATTTCCTGAAAGGGTAAGTTTTGCCATCAAAACTAATAACACAATAATAATTGTTATTTAATTTCAGTATAATCGTACTGTCTTCTGCAATTTTACTGGATTCTCTTTGCCATGGTCAATTCGTCCTAACCAGCTGGCAATTTTTGAAACTAAATGTTTTTTATAATATTGGCTCGTTTTACGGGTCGCAACCATGGCACTGGTACCTTTCCTCAGGCATACCAGCAATTTTAGGAGTACATATTTTACCGTTTATGTTAGGGGCGGTTCAAACTATCAGACATAAAGAAATATTCTCTACTAACTTTATTTTATTAGTTTCCATGACGTTTACAATTGCTGTTTATAGGTAATAATACGGCCCGATTGATTTAACGTGATAATTTGTTGTTTTTTTTTGTAGTTTATTGCCCCACAAGGAGTTTAGGTTTATTTTACCTGTTTTACCGATGGCTTTATATATTTCTTCCGATTTGATTACGCGATGGAGCTATAAAGCTAATGAGTAAGTAATTTCCGCAAAGAAATTCAATTTTCCTTCAAAAAAGTTAACTAGTGTGAATATATTTTTTTTTAGCATTCTATTGTGGTTTGTAGCTATAGTACTCCTAATTAGCAATATTATACCAGCTTGGTATTTAGGTATGATTCATCAAAGGGGAACTATGGATGTTATGAAGCCTTTGGCTGAAGTTTCCAACCTTAAACCTAACGAAACTTCGATATTATTTTTAATGCCGTGTCATTCTACGCCGCTTTACAGGTAAGCATCATTCCCGCCTATTTTATTTAATATATTAATCAACATGAAACAGTTTAGGAGGAATAAAATAGTTTTTTTGTGTAATCAGAGGTTGGTACTCGCAATCGTAACGGCTGAACAATTCAGTTTAATTTAATAACAACAAATGAATTTATTGCATTCAGCCATATTTTCTTTAATTTTCTGTTTGTGTCCGCTTTCCCGCGCTTCTAATAAGCAACATGAAGTTGGCGTTTATTTTTCAAAGAAACCGTAAAAAAATATCCAAGAATTGTTATTAATTATTAATTTTTATTATTGTCAGCCATCTCCATGTCAATGTGACCACAAGATTTTTAACCTGCGAGCCAGATTTGACCAACTCAGATGGCTATTTAGATGAGGCGGATAAGTTTTACGAAAATCCCAATAAATGGCTGCATGCCAATTATCCTCCAAATGGTACGCTCCCATCTCATATCGTTTCCTTTGATAATTTAGTTCCGATGATTAGCAGTATTTTGAGCAGGTCAGTAATATTTTTTTTTATTGAAAACATTTTTGGTGTATGTCAATTTTATTTGTCTAGGTACAAGCCAGCTCATAGATTTTTCCACACCAGTATGCCTTTGAGTTCAAGAATTGGTAACTACGTAATTCTACACGAAAAAATCGATTAAAAAGTTTTTTAAATATTTTTTATCATAGTTTTAATTTAAATGAACAAAAGTACGGAATGTTTATCGCAATGACATTTTTTGTAACGTATAGTACAATAATGTTGCTCAATTATAGTAATTTTAATATAATACTGCCAAGTTTTATAGATCTCTTTGTAACAAGGTTTTTAAATTGTACCTGAATTAAAAATAATAAATTTTATTGATTGATGTATTCTAATTTTTGTTTGAATAAATAATATTAAAAAGAATTATTTGTTTTTTCTGTATAAAAAATCTAAAATGACAAATTATTACTCCTAAAATAATAAATACAGCAAATCTTGATCTGAATCTGGTAGTTTCAAACTCTCAGAATCTAATTCGTTCATTTCTGCAATAAAAATTGAAAACTCATGACCCCCTCCTATGTTACTATAAATATCCTCTTTTGATACAAGGTTTAATTTTTACGGTATTGAGAAAAATACTTTTGTTCGTCATAATTAATGCTCTATATTTATATATTAGTTGAGATATATTTTTGCCTACTCAAATATTAAGTTTCGTACTTACAAGAGTAGTTCTGATTTTATTTACTCTAGCTCTTTGATATATGCAACCAGTTTGACATAAATCTTAAAAAGTAATTACTCTTGGAATATACATTTTTATGCACAAAAATCAAATATGATTTTCATCAATGGACAAAGAATATTTTATTTATCTAATAAAATATCTTATGTTGTATAATTATCAGGAAAAAATAGGAGTAGCGTTACCCGTGGCTTCGCCCGCATATAGATGCCCTTTTTGAAATCCATGAAAGACATAGGTATATAATAATTGGCTGCATTACCCAGAAAATCATGGTAGATCTATACTATCAATATTTTATGTTGTTTTATTCTAGAGTTTACCAATTAAATTGACTTTCTCTTAAAAATATTGTAAACAACTGTAGCACCCAAGCAAAACGCGGACGAAGTCCGCGGTAGTCCTATGCTGTTGATGTTTCTTTTGTTTGTTGTATTTTAGGGGGACCTGACCCAATTCCCAATTGACTTTGCCAAAGCTCACAAAGATTAATATGCTATCGCGAACTTTTTTTAATGATAGTTATACTTCGGCTAATTTACACAATATCTAATTTATTATAGCCTATGTGCTATTCTGATTTATAAGCTATAACATTGTGAAGTTTCATCAAAATTTGTTCAGTAGTTTTTGCGTGAAACAGTAACAATATTAATATAGATTTGATAAAAAACAAACATTGCTTGGAGATAAGTACGTGTATACGTTTATCATATTTTTCTTAGGCCAATTATCAAGTTTCATAAATTATAAACATACATTTGAGAAAAGCTTCGATTATTTTCAAAAAAATTGATGTGTGATGTAGGTAACCAGTTTATTATAATTAAAAACAACTCGCGCTGTACTATAATAACTTGCCTTCTTGAATACTTAATATTTAGATGAAAATAGTTGATGATACTGACTTTAATTTTGGACCATCCTCAGTCATCCATTTTCAGTGCTGATTTAAAACCATTTTCACTCCTGAGGACGGTGCAAGTGGGACCAAAACTGTAGAGTAGAAAAGGCAAATTAAACTATTGCCTTAATTCCCATATTTTCAGTATCTTAATATTTGGAGTTCGAAAGTTATTTTGTGCGCAATAACAATAATATATTTTTTATTCCAATATTCCGGGAAAGAAACATTTTATATAAAATGAAACAGCTATTTTGAAAAGAAAAATATTTGTCACGCATCATCGGACGTAGAAAAAAAATAACGACTAAATTATGTCATTAACAACGTCACAAAATAAAACGTAATTTCCAAGATACTAGCGAATAATTATTTGAATAATGACCCTCCATAACATTAATTTCGCTCCGCTTGGTAACAGGGTCACATGTTTTCTCAAAACTTGGAGAGATATTGTAATGGAATCAATACCATAAGTTCAAGAATATCTTTGTCAATTAATAGTTATTTATACAAGTGAATTAAACCACTGTAGCGCGAGTGGTTTAATTCTTTGAGCAAATAAAGAGGTTTAATTCACGTGTTTGTATACATAATTTTATTCAATTTTGCGTAAATTTCTGGAACATGAAACTGAGGAACAAAATTCAAAAAAATGGAAGAATCATCTAGATGATGAAAGCGCATTTTTGACAGCTCATGAATACTTGTTACTTCAGAGATTTCGCAAATTACCGTCTCTCACAATTACTGAGCTTGAAATCAAGCAGTTTGGGCAAACTTACGAAACAGCAGCTTCCATTTAGTACTAGTTTCAAGTTGGCTATTTGATAGGTACATAATTTATGCATGTACAAACTAAAAAATACCTTTAAATCTTCATTGTTTAGTTATTTACTGACGGGAGGTCAAGTGCTGTACCTTAAAATGATAATTTGATCTTTATCAAAGCTATATAAAAAAAAATACACCAAAAGTAAACAAATTTCCATCCAATAATAATAATTCATTCTAATAAGCTTCAAATTCGCGTCAAACAAGTCATTGAATGAATCCCGGACAGATTTGACAACTCTACATAATAATAGTGACAATCGCGGCGAAAGTTGTAACTAAATTTTTATCTACTTTAATAAATTTCAATTGCCATATCCCTAATGTCATATAAATCTATGGGCATTGTTTCACTTGAAACAAGTAACTGAATAATTTAATCTTCCAGAATCACTGAGCTTGAATTAAAGCAATTTGTGCAAACCTACGAAACAGCAGCTTTTATTTAGTACCAGTTTCAAGTCTGTAAATAGTATAGTTGCTGAGAACTCAGCGTCACGCCAGCCAGCCAGACAGCCAAAGTGAATATAATAGCGCTTTTTTCCAAAAAATGCGCTAAAAATTAAATTGCAGTTGCAAGAAAGCTTCGTTGATATAGTACGAATGCTTGTTTTTCAAACATTCGGGTAAACTGTCAGTTTTGAGAATTTTGAATTGAAGCGTTATAATTGTGAAAAGTATTGTCTGAAATGATGGAAGAAAGTGATTAAAACAATGTTGTCGTCCCCGACACCATTTTGAACGAAGCAGCCGCTGCAGTTGGGAAAATTATTCCTCAGAAATAGAAATCTTTTTATGAAAAGGAATTCCAATAGTGATTTAAATTTTTTTAAATCGCTAATAATTCGTTTTGAATCACTAGTGAATAAAGATTTACTTATGACTGTTGCTATGGATTCAATAATGTAGCTTTAAAATGTCAAAATTGAATAAAAATATTTTTTGGGAGCTTCATTTATAGTTTTTAGGAAAAATTAAAACCTTTTTCATATCAACACGCCGAGTGACAAACGAAACTGAGTCATACGGCGTCAAAGACGTAGTGGCGTCTGGAAACCCAGTAGAAATTTCTAGAAGTTTCTAAAAACTCTAGCTGGGGAAATATAAACTCGAGACTAGGTCGAGTCTAAGATCATGATGATCGGTAGCTCGGATACAGAGTGCGTAAAATTTGAAATAAAAGATCTAGTCGAAATAAATAAAAATCAGTGGAAATAAATAATAAGTGTAGTGTTACTATTCTAACGTCGATTATAAGTAAAAATATTTATCAGTGGATGTTTTAGTTATATTTTGTAGCCTTAAATAAAAATAAATTTACAAATCCACAAACTATAACTCATTTTAGTTAAGAACGGTCTAAGACTTTTTATAAGACTACGATTGGAGCCTTCTGATTGGCCGATTCACTTACAGTAAATCTAGTATATAATACAAGCTGTCTGGAAATGAATTCAGGAAATAAAAGCAACAAATATACTCACATATTACCTGAAAAAATAAAAATTAGAATCTTCGAATTGCACAAATCTATTTATGACTATTCCATTCGTAGTATTTATAACAAGGTTAACAATGCTAAATCGGCATAGAAACGGTGCATATCAGTGGGTATTTGGACGTGTAGAAGTACCATCGGGTATTACACTAGTGATCAAAGTGAGTATTTTACTCAAAGATGTGGATACCTCCAATTTGTGCTTTCTTCGTATTTAATGGAATATCTTTCTGAATATCTTCATCAATTTTATCTTCTGATCTATCACCAAACCTTTCTGAACTAGATTCCATATCAAGACGCAATATATTTCTCTATTATTCGTCAAAGAAAATGCAAGAAATTCTAATTTTTCAGTTTTGACAGAAGTTTGTTTACTCGTTCCTATGAAAATTACGTGAGTTGTTACTAGATTCATAGAAAACTAATTTGCAAAAATGGTTTGACTCCTGGAATAGTCCTCCATATACCATTTGTAGTTAAAGTATTATAGACTATTTTTGTGGTGCAATCACTCATGTTTATTGTGCTTGTGAATACCACTCGTGCTGCACACTCGTGGTATTCAAACGCAAGCACAATAAACATTCGTGATAGCACAACAAAAATAATCGATAATACTTCAACTACTTATGGTATAATAAATGATAATTGATGAACGACCAACAAATGATGCAGCTGACAGATAGCCAAGTACGATTTTTGTGCTAATATAAAGTTGATTCGTATTTTGGACAATCAGAAGGCTTTAATCGTAGTCCCATAAGAATCTCTGGACTGTTCTTAACTGAAATGAACTGTAGTTAAGTTCCATTACATTAAATATGAATTTTATATGTACATTAAATTATATATTTTTATCAATTATAAATATATATTTACGGATAGTTAAAATTTATTTGTGACTACAAACTGAATAAAAAGTATCTAAACTCCTATTTATTATTATCTTTTTTACGATACACGATTTTAATGTGAAATGCATTAAATTTTTTTCAATAAATGACGAAATTTGAAAAACTCTGCGGTTTGAGAGATTCTGAAATTTCTATCGATTTTATTGATATTTTTAGTAACAGAAACAATACGTGCCAGGTCACACGTAAACCATTTTTACCACAAAAATCGTAAAGATGTTTTAAAAATAGAAAAGTGGTACTGGTAGGATTAGCCTTCACTTAAGATATGTGTAAAGTTGGTTGCGTATATTTCAAGTATTTTCTAAGAATATATTATATTTATTTATTTATATGGCAATTTGAATGTAAATGATATAACATACTTTTTATTTGAATAATCAATGATATTCACCAATTTAATTGAATTAATTTAACGCACTCAATTTGAAACTTGAACAAAAGTCAAAGCCGTACAGAATAAAAGTAGAATGAGCTTTCTTTCAAGACATCGATGTGACGCTAGTTGCAGGCCTGTCAAGTGCTCTTAATAAAAATACATTGGCTGGTACCACGAGCTCTGTTTTTGGCGCTACTAAGAGCGTTGTGTCAAGATGTGTTTTAACGCAATTAGAATTTTCCCAAATACTTTAGAAAATAATCTTCAGATACAAATTATGGAAAACACATATGTCTACAAAATTTATTCGAGTATTTTCCTTTAAAATAGCTTGAAATATTTATATTGCCTTAAAACGCTTCTTAAAATAACACTGCTAGTATAGCCAAAAACAGAGCTTGTGGTACCAGCCGTTTTCAATGATCTATACTTTTTTTTTTAGAATTAAATAACGATTAATTAATTAATTGATTAATTCTTTTTTCACATTTATAATTGTCAAGACTTGGGTAAATGTCAGGAGAATTTGGTTCTTTCTGCACTAATGGCCAGTTGCACCGCTGTCCTTTAAATTTCAAGTGTCGTTTAATTGAACAATATCGTATCAAGACTTGAAAGTCAAATGTGACATGAACATTGCTGTCATTATTCCGATTCGATATTTTTTGTTAAAGTGAAACTTAAAATTTAAGCTAGAGCGGTGCAACTGGTCATAAATGTGGAACACACATTTTCACATCTAGTATTCTGTATATCTTTAATTATCTAGTTACTTGCCTTGTTTATTTTTAAAGCATTGTTTTTCTCAGGGTTTTTCTGATGAAGACTTTTGGAGAGAGATAGTCGAAATGTCAAAAATGAATAAAATATACAGAATTTAAACCAAAAGAACTTTCCAATAAATATAAATCATTCAAGAAACTTCAATAAACGTCAAAATTACCCTTATTTATATATAAGCTTTTGATGATTTACTATATACTGTATACATAAATTTGCCTGGAATATACATCAAAATTGTACATATTTCAGTTGAATTAAAAAAAAAATAATAATGGATAAAATGGTTGACGCTGACTGGATTTGTAAATAATGTGAGTGATGTATTCTTTATTTTTTTTTCTTTTTTTTTTTTTCTTTTCTGCTTTAAAGCAGAAAAGAAATAAAATTAAATTGACTGAAATCCCAAGAATACATCACTCACATTGAAAAAAATAATAATTGACTGTAATTGTGGCTATTTTGATTTATGACAAATTATTTATTACCAATAGTTTTTACCACCAAAAATGTAGAAGATTCTTACGTCTTTACTCATAACATAAATGTAAAGCTGGTTGCAAGTCTTTGTTAATAATTTAAATTTAAATTAAACAAGTCTTTTATCAGAGCAATCAACAAACATTAAATTAATATTTTTGCAAAAATATTAAAATACACTTTTTTTGCACTTGGAAAAGGCAGCACTTTTTGTTGAAACGTACTGTATTTTATTATTTTTTGTCAAATATACTGAACTTATTACCCAATAAAACATATTCATTTAAAATGAGTTCTGAAGAGTTTTCTACTTCATTGAAACGCCTCTGTGGGAAGGAAATTTATAAATAGAACAATTATCGATTTAAGAACCAATTTTGGAAACAGGCAGAAGTCAGTTATCGCAATAAAATAAAACTCATGGTGATGACTGTATGCATAAAACCTTAGACCCTAATCTAAGCAAGAACCTTTCCCGAAAAATGTTACCTGTCATTTTAAAATTTTTGAATTCAAATACCAATTGTTGTAAGCAGGGCTGTAATCACTTATTTATCTTTGCATACTTATCTGTCTACTAGGAAAAGTTTACAGTGACTAATCAAGCAAAGAAAAACAATTATAATAAAGATAATAACAGTAAACAGTATATACGTTTTCAGTATATGAATCATAAACGAGTTTTGAAGGAAAAAATGATTAACACAAAAATTTACTTCGTACGTATTTGGAAAATATTTTAAAATATAACAAATATTTATGACATATTATTTTCTTAAATATTGAATTTAATAAGCCAACATTTCCATGAGTAAATGGAGAACGAAATGCAAGAAGCCTGTATCACATTATACCTATATTTAGGGCAATGTCCCATCATAAAAATAATTCCTCTAAATTACACCGTTAACTCCTAAAATCGTGCTAAACGTTTCCTAAAGGTTTTAATATCTTCGATTTTTTGAAATTTTTTTTCTTTTATAAATTTACTGTTTTTTTTTTTGACTGCTGTGAATACAGATACAAATTTTTAGCAATTCTTGCTCTTTTCTCTTCTTATTCCCTATGAAAATCATTTGAACATTATTTGTAATAGTTACAAAATCTGTAATTTCCAAGTTTTTTTCCTTCCGAAAACCCAAATTTAACAACAATTTGGTTAATCATTTCGAACATTAGGAATAATCTAAATCAAATTCACCTACAGCAGAATATAAATGCATTTATTTATATGTTTTTCTTGCTTGACCAGATTCTAGCCAATAGCTAACCGGGTTTTTCCAATGTAAGGATGGCTTCAACAACCAATGGGATTTACCAAGTTCATCTACATTGTTAATCTCTACTTTATATTAGCACGCGCGATCGGTTAGTAGTTAGTTGGCATTTTAGTGGGAAAGAAGTAAAGTTAAAATGGGTAAGTTCATGAAACTGTCTCTAAATTATAAGATACTATTATAATTTTTACGCACCTGATTCAAGTTTGGTTTAGAAGAAGTGTTAAATAATAAATTATTATAATTTTTACTCATCTGATTCAAGTTTGGTTTAGAAGAAGTGTTAAATAATAAATTATTATAATTTTTACGCACCTGATTCAAGTTTGGTTGAGCAGAAGTGTTAAATAATAATTTCAGGGAGGATTTTATTTTTATTGTTACATTATGCGTTCAAACCATGCTCAAATATATTCCGTTTTATTTAATTCTCCTTGGGTTGAACAAGTTTCTTTTTCAAAATAAATTAACATATTTATCGATTTCGCAATAAGTTTAAGGGCAGAAATCTAAATTTAGATTACATTTGCTGACGAATTGATTAATATAAAAAACTACTCTAGTTAAAAATAATACAGCATTATTATTTTAATCCAAGCAAGTAGAATAAAATATCAAGCAATTAAACTGTTTATACTAATGTAAAAACGATATCTAGTTTCTCCTTAAAATATGGATAAAAATAAAATTGATTATAAACAGGTTTTTGGAAGTATCCATTGTTGCTGTCATTCAAATGATTGATTGGTTGATTACAACAATATGCTTCCACGTTAAATGTTGTTTTTTGTATATTATAACATAAGAACTTTATGTTTTATTGATAAAATAAGACATTTATCATTTGCAATTATGGTAACAGTAATCTTTTTACCAACCTTGTACATTTAGCATAAAAATTTGCATTTTATTTGCTCATGGTACAAGCCGAAAAAACCTTGACCATTCAGAGGTCATTATCAATTAAATGTCTTGGCTTTAATTGCTATATTAATTTGGAATTATTGCCCATTCGGACACGTACTTCCAAAATATCAATTTTTGTGAAAAAATATAATAATAATAAATTTGGTACCGATAAACGCCTTAAAGTTAGGCAACATATCTTACAGATATAATTGGCGGCATTATTGACTGTTACGTTTATCAAAATTATTTTAATACCTCAACAATTAAAATAGGAAAGATAAAACTCATATTTATACCCAATCATCCGTAAATTAGTTTTTTATCAATCAAATTATTCTAGTTTTCATTCAAGGCTATAGCCAAAGAGCTTCTTGTTTAATTTAAAAATAGACTACAAGAGTTATAGACTTACTTTTATAATATAAATATTTATTAAATCTGCCAACTTCTTTCTAAAGTAAAACAGACATTAAATGCATGATGTTCGCCAGTCACCAATTTATTAGGATTCCAACATGTTTATACATTTTTAGAAGTAAAAATAACGTTAAATTACTTACCAATATTACTTCCAACCAAATTGATAAAAAACGAGGCCACTACTCCTACACTATTCAAAAATATTAGTTCTCTTATCATTTTTTTTTATATTGCGCAAAAACGATTCCTTTTGAATTTACCGCTTGCGCAATGGCGGGAAATAACTGCGATACGCTTCCTACATTCAAATTGAGCGCCAAACAATATGTATTTGATAATTCTATTAAAATATGACAAAATCGTCCTTGACACTATAAAATATTGGATCGATACTTTTATTTTTAGCGTGTCTAATAGGCCATACTTTTTCATCCGCCATAAAACTTTTGTTATAATTATTAAGTTTGTGTAATATATTTTGACCTCAATTTTGGTTGCAGGTTTTAATTTTTTGAGTGTGTGCGTGGTTTTGGCCCTGGTCAACTTGAACAGTGCCGAAGATCCAAGCCCAGTCAGTGCAATTGCAAGGAGTAGTCAACTTTTTGCCGCTAGAGTTTATCAGGTAACAATTCAATTGTTGTAACTATATAAAACTAAGGGGAAAATATATTTTCCAGTGACTCTCAAACTTTATACACTATCATATTATTTACAGGACCTTGATTTAGTTCAAAGTTGATTATATTAATTATTTTTTTTTTTTGTATCCCCAACTGTAAAAAGCTTGTAAAATTTAATTCTATGCGACAAGTATAACTTGATTTTTATTCATACAATGTTGGAAACATCCAAATAATTAAATAAATATAAAATGAAGAAATTTATATAGCAAAATGTTATTGTAAAGATAATTTTAAGTGATAAATATAGAAAATGAAGAATAATTTTTTTTTAGTTGTAATTTTGACAGTTGTCACTGTGAAACTATTGCCAATGTCAAGTGACAACACTCTCAGAGCTTAACATCTGAATCAAGGTATTCTATTGTTGAATGTTCTTCATTGACATTTGTATTGGTAACTGAAATTAACCCGTAGCCACCTAGCGGTTATAAGCGGAACTATATTGTAAAGTGGATTCAACCTTAATTTCCATATGGTCATATGTTATGTTAATGGCTTTGTTAGCAATATTTAATGACTTTTTTGAAGTTGTTTACATGAAATTTGATACTACAATAGTTCATATTGGATTTGTTGCAATTAATTCAGTGAAAAATACTTAGCTTTCGACTTTATTGTTAAATTACATAACCTCATTGCTATATTGAAATTAGTCTTTCTCAAGATCTTACTCTTCAAGATATGGAATCTAAACGAAGAAGTGTTAAAAATTGTTGTGTTTATAGATGTCATTCCAAATTTAGTTGAATTTCAGATATGAGTTTCCATAAATTTTCTAAAACGGGAAAGGAAAGTGTCGATAGTAAATAAATTTGGAGACTACGATCCAGTTCATAAACAAGCTATGCATATTAGAATAATTCGTACAGGGAAAGCTGAAATGTACAATACAAAAATGTCATAAATACTCCCCTATAATATTATTTTCTTTGAAACTATGAATTCCATAACCTCATTCAGTCTTCCAGTTACAACTAAATAAAAAGATTTTAAAAGAAAAAACTAAATGTTATAAAAGAAGAAAGCCAATACATTCTCGCACAATTGAAATTGAATTGAATCATTCAACGAAATATGAATATTTCTTTGCTGAATATCAACGTATTTACATCGTAAACAGATTACAAACTTGCCGTAAGCCACTTTTGGTCCACCATTTTGTAAGCACAGTGCTGCCGCCAACGGTAATTTTAGTTGCCAATGTTGTCTATCAAAAAAATTTCGTGCGTTAAATATTTTATAGAGCTCTAGCTTCGCGATCGATTCTCAAACGAAACGTGAAAAAGGCATTTTTTTTTTATTGTAGATTTTGACTATATTTTCAATTTTAAATGTTGTAATTCTATAGAATTAGGAGTAGAATTTTCGGTGACTCTTAAACTTTAGAAATTGTCAGATTAGTAACATGACCTTGATTTTATTTCAAGTTGATTATTTGTATCAAATAAATGAGTTTCCAACTTCTTAGTGCCATAATATTGTTTGCTCATTAAAGTATTACGTGGAAAGATATTTTTTCAAGCATAAATAATATATTTTCGCCATATTATCAATTTAAAATGTCCATGCGAATATTTATTGCAATTCTGTTGAATTATGAATAAAATTTCCGGTGATTCTGAAACTTTAGGACTACCAAATGAGTGACATAATTTTACTTTTACTTATTATTGATTATTTGTATTAGATAGGGCCATAATGTTTTTTGCTCATAGCAGTACTACTTGAAATGGCACTTTTTTTAAATATAAATGTATATTTTGGCCATATTGTTAATTTAAAATGTTCATACGGTCATTTGTTGTGAAAAAAACATTTTGGACATATTATCAACTAGCAATCACCCGCTTTTTTTGAAATCAATGAAAAAATATATAATAATTGACTGCAGTACCCGGGCAAACTATGGGCTCCACTCTGTACTATCGATATTTTTTGCTGTTTTATTTTATCAATCCCTGAGAATTTTTTGCTCAAGCTGGCTTTGGCGAGGCATCTTGGTGATGACACCCGCTAGATGGCAGTAATAGCTTCACAAATATTTATATACATATCTTCTGAACCCTGCAAGATATCGAAATGGAACATACACGAAAATTTAAGTTAAAACTCCTGTTCCAATCCCTGAGATTTTCGTTGAGATCTGTCTGGTCATTTCGGAGCCTATTTGAGACAAACTTTCAGACAGGCAGACAAAAATTCTGAAATTAGGCATCATTCAAATAACAGTTATCACTTAAATTTTTGCATTTATTTTGAAATCACAGACAGACACTTCATAGTTATTTATACAACAAGTGAATTAAACCACTGTTTATTTGCGAGAAGAAAGCTCAAAATCACGAGCGCATACAGCGCGAGTGGTTTAATTCTTTGAGCAAATAAAGAGGTTTAATTCACGTGTTTGTATACATAATTTTATTCAATTTTGTGTGAATTTCTAGAACATGAAACTGAGGAACAAAATTTAAAAAAATTAAATTGCAGTTGCAAGAGAGCTTTGTTGATATCGCGACGAGTGTTTGTTTTTCAAACATTTGGGAGTAAACTGTCAGTTTTGTGAATTTTGAATTGAAGCGTTATAATTGTGAAAAGTATTGTCTGAAATGATGGAAGAAAGTGATTAAAACAATGTTCTCGTCCCCGATACCATTTTGAACGAAGCAGCCGCTGCAGTTGGGAAAATTATTCCTCAGAAATCGAAATCTTTTTATGAAAAGGAACTCCAACAGTGAATAAAATTTTTTTAAATCACTAATAACTCATTTTAAATCATTAGTGAATAAAGATTTACTTATGACTGTTGCTATGGATTTAATAATGTAGCTTTAAAACGTCAAAATTGAATAAATTTTATTTGTCCACGACTACCTTATAATATATACCTTATAAATGAGTTTTCTGAAGCAAAACGATAGTCATTTTTCACAGAGTGAATAATAGCAGTGAATAATCATTATTCACGGGTATAGAATTCCTAAGGCACGCGGTATATATTATGAATCTGGCAAGCATTTTTCAGTACGTCTAGGCACTAACCATTCACTTTGATTAGCTAACTTTATACAAATCACAAAAATATTGTTAAAATATTATTTTAATCTAATTTTTAATGCTCTTGAAGAAAAAATTAGACATTAAATAAAGTATATCAAGTAAGCCATTGATATGACATGACAAGCGAAGCATAAATTATTGTCAATTTGAAAACGTCATAATTTCGATCCAGAATACGTAAAGAATGAAAATTGATAGTGAGAAAGAGATATTGTGTACTTGTACTACACCGGAGATAACAGAAGCTGCAAAAGTCCCCTCCCTGAATTTGTTGCCTGAGAAATCCCGAAACCTTTACATTCTTGTGTACAATACCTTTATGGATTGAAGGGCGACCAAGAAAATCAATTCATTCTCAGGAATACGGAATTAGCTGCAAAATATGAATCATCCATATTATGGACACTTTGCTCTATGCTTAGGAGTACGCTTAATATAAATCAAGGAGTCGATATAGAAGACTAGGCAAAACTGCGGTCACTTTCAAAACGGAGATCTCAGGGCTTTCGTCCGAAAAAAGCTAATACCTTTCCTTCCGAAAAAATTTACAAATGTCTTATTCAAGCCTGTGATGAAAAATATCTTGCAATGAAGGTAAGAAATTAGAAACATTTAAAAACTTGTTTAAAAAAAAATTATGGAATTAAAGTCAATAGTAGTCGTGGACAAAGTATAGTATTCTACTCACATATAATAAGCTATGATTCACTCAGGTTAATTTACTTAACCTTCGTGAATAATAGCCTTCATTATATGCTCGTATAATAATATACTATTATTTGTATAAATTTGAAAGATCCATGTGGCGTTTGTATCGAGTTTTACTGTATGTTTTTTCTTATTAATTAATACAATTTGTCACCCTGGGCTATATAAGAGGGTCAACCTCGAAATGAAAGATATAAAGCTGGAATTTTGTACAAACCTTTATTTTAACATTCTAAAAGCCGCAATAAATATCATAAATTCAATATATTCATTGTCAAAGATCACAAAAATCAGTTTTTCGTAAATATCTCGCTTCCTATGCTTTAAATCATATTGGTATTTATTATAAAAATTGTACAGAATTAAATTCTCTACTGACTTTCTTGCAAACAATTTTTTATAAGTTTAACCATTTTTCAGATAGAGCGCGAAAAGTGCGAAGCGCTCAGCCATATATGTCATAGCACAAGGTCAATAATAAATCCTACTCAAAATACAGTTTTCAAGTCAATTATCGGTGAAATATGTTATTTCTCAACTATTTAATATACGGTACTTATAAATAACTAAGTAAATCAAATATTCATTTAACAATACTTATTTTAAATAAATTATAAAAATATTTTTCCTAATTATTTTATAATTCATCTAAAAGATAAATATTGTTGAATGAGTATTTATTTATTTATTTATTTATTTCTAAATATCGTATGAGAATTTAAAAACCGTATCATAAAGTGGAATTCATGGTTGACCTTGTGCTATGATATGTATGGCTGAGCGCTCCGCACTTTTCGCGCTCTATCTTAAAAACGGCTAAACATACAAAAAATTGTTTAAAACAAAATTTGTAGGGAATTCAATGCTGTACAATTTTTGTATTAAATACAAATACGATTCAAAGCATATGAAGCGAGATATTTACAAAAAACTGATTTTTGTTACCTCTGACCTTGAATATTTCGAGACGGATATATGATATTTGTTGCAACTTTTGAGGTAACATTTGGAATGTCAAAATAAAGGTTTGTACTAATTTTCTGCTAATCTTTTAGTCCGGGGCTCAACTCCTGAGGTGACTGGGCTCTGAAAATCAAATATTCGTGCATTTTCATGGCACGACATACTATCAACAACATAAACAGTTCTGGTTATCATTATCAAATAATTTTGATTTATTTTCTTGATAATAGATAAATAGAGTCTGATCAAATATTGTTCTTAGTTCCAAATAAATATGTAAAAATAAACCCACAGGATGTTATTATCACTATTAATGTTGACATTATTTGCGTCAGAAGTAATGATTACGACCGCATAGCTGAAAGAAGTTTTCCTGTTCAGATTTAAACTTTATTGTAAATTTTTTGGCTTTTCAAAAATGATTAGGCAAGAATTAATAGAAAAATAGTATATTTATAACGTACATTTTAAATTACACTAAAATATTTATTTACTAACAGAAAAAAATGTTACTTGATACAAAAAAATTGATTTATTGATGGGTCAGATAAGTGAAGAATTTCTTAATTCCAGTAGATTTTTCATGCAAGCACATATTAATATTTACAACAAAAAATAAATCCTGTTAATTTTCGCACAATCATTAGGAAATTCTCTTTTCTATTCATATATATGACAGGCATTGCATTGAACATAAAAAAATTGTTATTAATCTTTCAAGGTTTAATTTTTTGTTATTTTTATTCATAATTTTCTCGTCGTGAATATTTGTTGGCTTCAGTTTATGTGAAAATGTGCTGCATCTAACAATGATATGCTCAATGGTTAAAACAATGAATCAATAGAAATAATTGAATGGGTTGCTGTATCTATTGAAGTCGATAGTATTTTGGTGGGGGTATTGTTGAATAAAATTCGTCTTTTTTTCGCACACAGTACCTTTGATCGAAAAATCAACTGGCGCGAAAAATATCCTAAAATTAATGTCATTATAATCCAGGGTGCTAATCAAAAAATTCGGCATCCGATCGCTCATAGCCCAAAGATTTCGATTTCTATCGACTTTGACATCGCAAGGAAAACTCAGCTTCTCGTCATCTTTATCAATAACTGCAATATTTTTCGCCGAATAAGGATTTTCTAAGTTCCAACATCCGATGGCGTTTCTGTCTATCAAATCAAAGAACATCAATCCATCTTCTGTTGTGAATTTCGAGGTTATGCGGCCATCTTTTCCTCTGTCTTCGAGTATGGCAAAATCGTGGTAACTGTCTTCAACTTTTGATTCATTTTTGAGGATGCTAGTGGAAACAGCAAATTCTCTGTTACTGGCTAAAGGACCAAAAAAGAAAATTCGGTCGCCAGATGATTGACGGGGTGATAATGTTATTCCGAAAATTCCTTCGGTGCCCCATTGGAAATTCAACCCTCCTATGTTGAAATCTCCTGCCAGAGGGTCCGGCATGAAGAAGGAGTGCTCAAATCTCCAGGATTTATTTTTTTCCCACGAGTAGACGATAAGACCTGAAGGATATTAATAATTAATATATTTTTGAGGTTAATATGTGACAATTATTTATATGAAATTCGAAAAATATACAGAATTAAAATAGATTTTTATCAATCTATCAATAGAATCCCAGGCATCAAATTTTCATTTGGAATGTTAAACAACAAAATTTAAATAGCAATTAGTAATTGGGTAATAAAAATAAATAATGAACATCGCCGAAAATTGTACTCGAGACTCCTGGTTTATCGCACGTGTGCGCAAAGCTGTGAGTTTTAAAACAGTCTTTAGAGGTGTATTTCAGTTTTATCGTACATAAAAATCGCCCGCTCTTCATTTATATAACGAATTAGAGAAGTTTCACTTCCAACGTGTCTACTACTATACATACACCTTTCTAAAATGATTTTGATCGTTTTATTCAATTTTACTAAATAACTACAGTAGTTCTAAAAGCACAGATAAATCTCTATTCAAAAAATCTAATTATTATTGTTATTTGTACCGTAAAATTCTAATTTTCTTGTAATATTTGTTTTTGATGAAAAATCGATTAAATTTTCGATTTAATTCTACTTTATTGTGATTTCAATAGAATTTTACAATTTCAAAATTACACAATTAAATTTTTGTGACTCATACGTATTACACTTTTCAATCAAAAGATTCTGATGCTTTGTTTGCTCAAGGTTTGAAAAGAATTAATTTTTTTTTATAGATGAATGATTTGAAAAAATTTAAATGATGTGGGTCGTGAAATTTCATTCAAATTCTCCTTGAAAAATTACAATATCTAATAATGTAGGGATTGCATTTAATTTCAGTATGCATTTTAAATAAAATAATTTTTTTGGATGATTCTTTTCACAAATGTCAATTTGGTTGCCTGCGTTACAGCCTTATCACAAATAATTCAAAACAGGCCTAAAATTAAATTAGATCATAACGAAATCCGGTATTTTGGTACAAGAAAATATTACCTCTCTTATGTATAAATTTTGTTATTCAATTATAAATAGAGAAATACTTTACCGTTAAAATTTAAATAGTTTCGAATTTATTTGCCCTACTATTTATTATTTTTGAACACCCAAATATATTTTTGATTTTATAACAACAATAGGGTATATTCATTGTTGAATAACTCACAATTGACCCTTATGACTTTACAAATATTTATACAATATATAGGTGCCTATGCACATTAAAAATCTAGTAAGTAGTTGTTTGTTTTTACAATGTGTCAAATGTAATATTTTTCTGATAAGAATAAAATAGTTCCTTGTTCAAGTTTAAACTCTCATTTTCAATACGCGTGATCTACCAACCTCAATAGGTTATGGGCCCAGGATGCGCGTATCGTGATGTGAAAATTGAGAAGTGAAAAAGTACGAATCGGGCGAGACCTTGAAAAACACACAGTTTAGTTTCGGTTCAAAAAGTTGGACAATTCCATGCTGTGAAAATGGCCTTTAATACCACGACGCGAATCGACATGCTTATGAAAGATAATTTCGATACGTGGAAGATCCACATGAGGGCACTGTTGATTAAAAATGATGCTTGGGGCTATGTGAGCGGCGTCAAGGTGAAACCCGAGGCAGGGAACGCAGAGCAGACTGCGGCAGCACTGGAATGGGAGGAACGGGACAGTAAAGCCATGTCAGATATTCTTCTGGCAATTCATGCATCAGAACTGAAGCAGGTGAAGGATTGTACTACTTCCAAAGAACTTTGGCATAAACTGCAGACTGTGTATCAGTCAAAAGGGCCTGCGCGGAAAGCAAACTTGCTTAAACAAATCGTGTTGCAACGTATGCAAGACGGAGATGACGTTCGTGACCATTTACGCGCGTTTTTCGATGCAGTGGATCGACTGAAAGACATGGACGTGGAGATTAATGACGATCTCTTATCGATACTCCTTCTGTACAGTCTTCCGTCTGATTTTGAGAATTTTCGAATTGCGATTGAGTCTCGTGACGAGCTTCCCTCGCCGGAAACGTTACGGATCAAAATTACTGAAGAAAGTGACGCGAGATCTAGCAATCAGAAGAGTGTTGTGCAAAACGCGATGATCGCGGGCAATTCCAACAAGTTTCGTAATCATAAAAATTTCGGTAAATTAGAAAACGCGAAACGCGAGAATAAACCGTGGATAACATGCTACAGATGCAAAAAGAAAGGACACAAGGCGTCGGAATGTCGGTCGAATACGAAAAATGTTTACAAGAAAATTGAAAACACGTCACTTTATACAACGATTAACGCAGACGCGAGTGCTTTGACAGTTTCATCAAACGAAAAACTGTGGTGCATTGATAGTGGTTGTACGGCACACATGACCAAAGACTAGAATAGTTTTCGCCGTGTCAACACGAATTGCTTGGATAAGTTAAATTTGGCCAATTCCAGTATCACGGAAATAAAAGCCAAGGGTGACGCGCAACTCGCAACTCGAGTGAACAAACGCGACGTGAAAATCGATTTGAGTGACGTATTGTACGTACCGGACTTACGAACGAATCTTCTATCGGTCGGGAAGATTGTTGATAAAGGCCACCGCGTAATTTTCGATGAAAAATCGGCTCGAGTTCTGGACAAAGACAATAATTTGATATTATCCGCGAATCGGCGCGACGGGTTGTTCTTTGTTCAAGACGTTGGCGTGGCGGAGCAAGTTCAGGTAGCACAAGCGAATAATTCAAGGAGCGGAACACTGATGGATTGGCACAGAAGATTGGGGCATCTCAATGAAATGGATATCAGGGGCGCTCTCAAGGACGGAGCAGTACGAGGACTACAGATTGATGATCTGGATGAAAAACTCGACTGCAGCATATGTTTGGAAGGTAAAATGACGCGCAAATCTTTTCCAAAGAAGTCCATGAGAAAATCGGAGTCTGGTGAAATCATACACTCGGACGTCTGTGGTCCCATGAGGACGACATCCAACGGTGGCGCCAGGTATGTTGTTACATTTATTGATGATGCATCACGTTGGTGTGTAGTTAAATTTATTCATCATAAAAATGAAGTTTGCAAAAAGTTCGAGGAGTTTAAAAACACCACTGAGACGCAATTTGGAAGAAAGATCAAGTTCCTACAATCAGATAATGGTACTGAGTATGTAAATAGTCAATTTGATGAATTGTTGAGAAAATCAGGGATTCAGCGTCGTTTAACTGTACCAAACAATCCAGAACAGAATGGAGTGGCAGAAAGACTCAACCGAACATTAATAGAGATGACTCGGTGTCTGCTGCTTCAATCCAAACTTGGCCACTCGTTTTGGGCAGAGGCCATGAATACAGCCTGTTACATCCGGAATCGCTGCCCCACTTCCGCTTTAAAAGGGCGTACACCTTTCGAGATATGGATGGGTGATCAACCTGATATAAGCAATCTCGAAGAGTTTGGGAGTGAAGTCTATTGTTTGAACAGGACGAAGGCAATCGGAAAATTCGATCCTCGTGCGCGAAAAGGCATTTTTCTGGGAGTTGATGACAAGTCCAAGGCTTTCAGAGTGTGGATTCCTCAAGAGCATAAAGTAGAAATTTCACGCGATGTTCAATTCCTGAGGCGAAGCAACAACGATAGTCAGTCAACTCACGCTGAAGTGGAACCAGAATCTCAGCAGAATTTGACAAAGACGTACCAACAGGAATTGATACTAAACAACATAAATGCGTCGAAGCAAAATATGCAAGAGGAAGACCATGGGATTCATGATCTCCAAGAAGAGGTTCAGGAGAACGGGAGTAATGGAGAATTGGACTTTCTGGGCTTCGACAATTTGGTGGAGCAGAATTCCAAGGAAGCTGAAGCACCTCCACAAAGGTGTAAACCAGGAAGACCCAGGAAAATTCTTACGGGGAAACCCGGCAGACCAAGAAAGCAGCATACAGTTGAAGAGGCGAATCAAGGACTAGCGAACATTGCGCTCGCAGTGGAAATTCCGATAAAATCCGCGTTCTCTGGTCCTGATGAAGACGAATGGATGAGAGCTTCAGCTGACGAATTTACATCTATTCTCAAAAAGAATACTTGGAAACGAGCAAGATGCAAGCGGACATCTTCACCAAAGGTCTACTTACCGCAAAACACTGGAATTGTTTGACTGCTCTGGAAGTGGTCAAAGTGGATGATTCGGGTCAAATCAGTTCGAGAGGGGGTGTTGAATAACTCACAATTGACCCTTATGACTTTACAAATATTTATACAATATATAGGTGCCTATGCACATTAAAAATCTAGTAAGTAGTTGTTTGTTTTTACAATGTGTCAAATGTAATATTTTTCTGATAAGAATAAAATAGTTCCTTGTTCAAGTTTAAACTCTCATTTTCAATACGCGTGATCTACCAACCTCAATATTCATGAATTTATTTTATATTTTTAATTCACTGATTACATCGTTATAACATAGTAAAAAATATAAATTATGTTTAAAAGTGCTGTAATCAAGTTAAAAAAAATATTTAAAATTGAGAGTAATTTTGAGCTGTTTAAACGCCCGCAATTTTCGCGCGCTCTATTGATGACGTCAAATAATATGTCCAGTGACATTACAGTCGATTGTTTACTACAGGTGTTTTCGTTCTCAGTTTATTTCAGTATTAAAAAAACTCAAAAGTCAATTTATAAGTATTGCATTGTGCCTGAATGCAGAATACTATCAGAAATGTACCTGGTAAAGTCTTTTTTTCAATCCAGACAGGTTTTAAAATACGTAAGAAATGATGTAAGGTTATCAGAAGAGATGAAGTATCATAATAAATTTGACAGATCATGAATAACATTGTATGTGATTAGTTTTAGCAATAAAATACAGTGTATGTATGCGGCTTCGTTTAACATTTGCTCGTTTTAAAATAAACAAAAATTATAGGTTTACTGCTCATCATATTTCGGATTGTATTTATTAAAAAGCGTACATAATGTGTTATTATTGAATAATTACTTTGCAGTGTTCACTCATTTTACTTCAGCGGACGTAAAATTTGGATTTGAAAGAAAATAAGACGACATCATGAATGGATCTATTCTTGGCAGATTATCCGATTGTGCTTTTACAAATCCACTTTGTCTTAAATGATTTGTACAACACACATGTTATTACTATGTTTTCTAATCAAAAGCCTGCAATGCCATACAAATGTAAGCAGTGCGCACTTGTTGGCATAGTATTTGACGTCATATTTCATTTAACCAATGGTGTTGTGTTTTATAACTTTGGATTTCCCGCGCTTAATTTGCATTTTTATTTATTAATTTTAAGCAATTAAAAAGATATTAAATACCAAAATGATAGTTTAGTACAAAAGTCCGGCCAATATAAATTCGGAAAATAAATATTTGAACCAAATTTTAATTTCATGCATATTCCCTATTGCATTTTGCCATCTTTTGTAGTTTTTAAATGAAAAAATAATAACATTTCTCTAAAAAGAAAAAAATATAATCAGTTTTTTCATGAACGGATTTGTCAGTTGTAATTTTTTTTTAAATTTAGTCCCTTTTGCATTAAGTTATTAATGTAAGAAAGTAATATTCAGGTAGCCAATAATTTCAAAGTGCTAAATATAAAATATCATGCTATGAATAGTGAATGAGAAATTAATTTTTTAAAATATGTCAAATTGGTTGCCTATACTTTGGGGCATGGATACTAATGTAAGAAAAGCTACACCCCTAAATATACATTTATCATAAGTGAACTTTATTTTTAGGTTAAGAATACTATGATTCGTCTAATTTACCAAACAATGCAATGTGTTCTAAAGGTGACTGAGGATTTCACAAAAAAAATCTAAATTATCGCCGAAATAAAACTTTTTTTTGCGAAAATCTCTTATGACCTGTTTAGATCATCAAATTTTTCTGCTCTTCCAGTTATACATAAAAGAGAAAATTCAACAATTCTTCTTTTCTAACAGTCATTTTTAGAGTTCTGTAAGCCGAATGACAAAATTGAGGCCTTTAAATTTCGTCATATTCGTATGTTACAGCCATTTTATTTAATTGGCACTAAACAGACGAAATTTGAAAGAAAAGGCGTGTTTTTTATGAACCACTATACATAAGTGTAGTAAAATTGCAAAATTAAATAAAAAAAACAATTAAGGTTGGTGGCGCACAAAAATACCTAATTGAGACATGAAAAAAAATGTATGTGTACATAGCCGTGTGGGGTATCATTAAATAGGTCTTAAAAATGAGAAAGAACTGGCTCGAAATGAATTTTTCATTCAAGTCAATAATTGGTGAGAAATGCACTTTTAAAGTCATTAAAAGTGTGTCCGGCCCCTCTAACTTTTCAACTTTAGGGTGAAAAATTCTAGCAAAAATTGATGTGGTCGAGCTAGTATAACACTTTCAATGAAAATTAGTTTAAATAAGATATGCCATGTAGTTTTTGAAATACGGAATATTTTTAGCCTTTCTCAATTAATTTTCTATTCTTACCATATCCCAGTTCGTCGCTAAAATACGCATGAGCATCATCGCAAGTCTTCCCAATTTCCACGGCAATATTTGCTATAAAAGTATTGGGGTTAGTGTCCTGCGGCCGAAATTCATACCGTCTAATTTTTGTATCTGTTCTTAAATCGAAGACATTGATGGCATACGGGCATGGATTGGTTGTAGTGTTTCCAATTCCGAATGTTCCAGTGTCTAATACCCAGAGACGATCGCATTCGTCGACTTTTATACGATAGACTGTTGTAAGGCCTGATTCACAATTGCCAACTTCGTTGGATTTCCAGTCGGGGTAGGGAATGAGAGCGGGTGATTTAGGGGTGTGTTCGTAGAGCGGGATGTAGTTTAAAGTTGAAGGAACACCTAAAGAATAATTGATTAATAATAATAAAATGTTCATTTTTTTTACTAAATGGTTTTAGGTAAATATAAATCATTATGTTTACTTTGTCGCAGTTAAAATGATTTGATAATACTTTAAAAGTATAAAATTACTCATTACTAACAGTGCGTCACATTGACAATTAAGTGAGTCACTAGAAAATTATGGTAGAATAACAAGAAAATTTTTCATTTCATATTTCATAAACAATGCTCAAATTCATCTCATAAACATTCAACAATAGCTGCATGTGGGTATTAAATTTAATTGAAAAACAAACATGTTTTGAATAATAGGAGAAATTAATTTTTCACATGAAAGTCAGTTTGGTTGCCTATTTTACAAAATTTTTTTATTCAAAACACAATTTTTTTTCAAGTATTGCATCTTATTGCTTACTGTGCCATTTCAGGAGAACAATAATTTTTGAATGCTAGAATGGAACTGATGGTAACGCAGTAATTTTTATTTTTGAATATATAACAAACTGATTGCCTAAATCACGGGGCTAATATATTTAAAAAACCAAAACTGCCTCTAAGTATATAAGTATAAAATTTGATATTTTCAAGACTCTTCTCGATAACAACCCTTTTTTACTATTTTTTAATTACGAAATTTATTATTAACTAAGTGATGAGAACAGAATTTTCACATTTTTCCTGGTTTTCCGGGATAAAAAAACATGTATTTGAGGAATATTCATACAAGTGATGTTGGTTTTCATTTTTTTGCAGAAATGAACAAATTAAACACGGAAAGAATAATTTTTTATTATTAAAATTAACTAAATAAATATCATATCCAGATTTATGGTGGACATTATTTCGAAACCGAATTTTATAAGATATGATTAAAGTGTGCAATTGGTATTCATGGAGATAATAATTTTTGACTACTAATTATGAAATATTGTGAGAACTAGAAGAATTAATTTTTTAGTATGTCAAACTGGTTTCCTATATCATGGCGTTGGGTTATTACAAAAATCTAAATTACCCCTAAATATACTTTCATAAGTAGGAAACTTTGAGTTGAAAATAATACACTTCAGACAATACATTAATACGGTTTATTAATTTCAACGAAAAACTTTGCTTTATTTCATGACGCAAAAAGTTTTTTATGGATTAACTTCTGAACTTCTTTTGATAACAACCCTAAAGAAATATTTTATATCAACAAAACTTTCCATAACTCAAAGGTGCAGACTGAATTCCAATATCTTTCACAGTTTTTATGTAATTAAATAAATATTTGTAACTTATAACCAGTGAGTATCCGATTTTTGGTGAAAGTTTTTCTCAAATATCTCGGTATTCAATCATTATTTTCGAAAATGAATGATAACAAGTTTTAATTAACAAGATTTTTGCATCCATTGATATGTAACACGTTCATTTAAAAAGTTTTTTATAGCAAAAATTCACTTGTCAATTACTTTTATTCAAATTGAACAAAATATGATAATAAGCATAATAATTTTAAAATATTAAATATGAAATTTTATAAAATGATTCGCTCATAGTGTTGGGAGAGATAATTTTTTAATATTTTTCAAATTGGTTGCCTACCTCACAGCACTAGGTTAATTGAAAAATCTAAACTATTCCTTAATATAATCTGATGAGTATGAAATTCAATATTCAAATTTAAAAAAAAAAACACTCTATCTAATATATGATTATGATATATTTACTCCAACAAACAAATGTACTTTACTCTACATTTAATTTTTTTTTTAAGGTTGTTGAGAAGAAAATCAAAGTATATGAGAATTTATTCAAATTCTTACAGTATATTATTTGTTTAGTGAAGAATATTCTGGCAGAGTTTGAACTCAATCTTGTTTCTAGTTATCGAGATAAAAAATGTCAAAGTTGCTGTTCAGTGACATGTTATTACATTGCGTAAATGCATGCGACGTGTTTCACATTGATTTATACGTCATTATCTCGACTACCTAAAATGTCAACATAACAAAAAATCGTAAAAATATCTACGAAAGTCCTATAAACATGTGTACCAAGTTTCAAAGAAGTCTTGTTTATAGTTCCAGAGAAAATTGAATTATTACTCAAAAAAATTGTACAAAAGCTATTGAAATTTAGCAAGTTATCATACGCTTGGCAACGTCGCCACATGAGATGAAATGGGAAGAGCGTGTGTGATTAGAATAAACAAGATTTTTTATTATTTCCCTGACTTGACGGTACACTGATTGAGTAACCCATTTATTCTTCCATCGATATTATTTTTTTGATGTAGATTTATCATCAATAAGTTTGTTTGGTTATGAAACGCAGTACCACTACTAAACGTCAGATGTCAAAAATACTTTTGAAAATCCACAGCGTTGCGCGCTATACATATCATATTGTAGCTTTGTCAAAATATGAAAGAAGAATATTTCAACGGATGGAAGCTCTTTAAAAGAATAGAATAAGGAACCAAATTATTCAAAATCATATATTTTCAACCGAAAACAAACATTTCCATTAGTTTTAATCATTGAAATTTTGTTTATTTGGAGTTGGCAATGAATGTTTATCCTATGTAGTTAGCATAGAGCAGGGTTGCCATCATAGCTTGACCCCACTCCTCTTCTTAACAACCTTAATGGAATATCTCCTAAAATTTGTCCGATAACAATTCTTAAAAAATATTTTTATATCAATAAAAGTATCATTGATTTAGTGATCAAGATCAAATTTCAATATGTTTTTTAGTTTTTGAGTAAAAAATAAATACTTGTATCCAATGAGTATTCACATCAGGGAGAGGCCAAACGCTTCCAAATGTTTATTGAAAAAATTAACAAACCAGACCGAAATAGAACATAAGCGTAAACTTAATTCGATTTGTTCAACAGAAATTGGAATTCTGTTGAAATTCAAATTATTGATATTAATTTGAATATCTGTCAGTAATATCTGTAAAACTAGTAGTACTTTATTTTCAATATAAAATAGTTTTATGACGATTACAAATTTTAGTACTTTACGCCAGTTTTCTCAAAGTGAAAGCTAATTTCAGTACTAATTGGACATAAAGTTTTACAGAAGTATTTAAGTTATCAGTGAATTCATTCTAAAAATCTATAATTCTTCAATAAAATTCTTAATTTACCTTAATCTAAAATGAAACGGGAAATATTTCTATGAACTGCTAATTATTTAGTAAATAACAAAATTTAAAATGTTGCTTATTAGTAATAGCTTGTGATATAAAATGGCTGCATAAAATATACATTGAGCAATTTATTTACTAAAAACAAAATTTCTTATATCAAAATAGCTTCACTGCTCAAAAACTTTAAAAAATTATTATTGAACTAAAATTGTACAAAATAAAATTGTAGGAATATATTTTGTGGAATGTATTAATGATTGACATGTGAGTGACCACCAATGTCAATCAGAAAAAACTTTACTCTAATTGTGAATTAATACATATTTAATTATTATCAACAATTTTAATTGAGTTAAAATGTTTTGAAGTGAATTTTAATCTAAAGTCGATATAAAAATTTGAAGGAATTCTTTTAGAATGTCGTTAATTAAGTGAAAACTTGAGCAGAAAAATTTGTATTCGATTTTTTGCAAATATAATTGGAGAACATACATTGAATAAATGAATATTACTGGAAATTATGCTTCAAGTACACTTTTAATTCCTTTTAGATTCGTTTTTATCAAAAATTAGATAAATTTATTATTGGGCCACTCTTATTACATATCTGTAGTGCTAGCTGCAGGCAGCATATCGTTTATGTTCTTACTACCCCTCATTTAACAGATATTACTGGTAAATTTTTTTTTTTATTGATATCAAAGATTTTGTTGGAAGAATTAAAGATTTATTGAAAAATTATACACAGTTGCAACCCCTATAATAGCAGAGTTGGAGGATCAAGGGTTGAAAGTAATTTTGTAATAAATGATACTACATAATATAATAACTTTTGAAATGCGAGGTATTTTATTTGCATCATTCAACCTCCTCTACTAGCAAGATTGAAAGATGAAGGGTTAAAATTGATTTTAGGATAAATTGCACCTTCCTCAGTCTTCCAGTTGCGATTGAGCTATTTTAAACGATCATTATCTTGGAAGAAATATATGAAATTTCACGTAATGTTTTTTTATGCTACCGTATTTAAGGGTTGGAAGATGAAGGGTTGAAGCTGGTCTTATAATAAATGACAGTACACGAATTTTTAACCAGTATTTCGTTCATCATTTGCGATTAGTATTTTATGATTTTATAATGGAGTTGCGAGTTTAAGAGTTGAACATATTTCTTAGTAGGTTGCTATTATGATATGGTACATTTTTTACGATTATTATTACCGGAATTATAATTTTTTAAAATGTAATAGATTTTTGTTGCATCATTTAACCCCTTATATCGATGGATTGAAAGATGAAGGGATAAAATTGATTTTATAATAAAAGTTTGATTCATTTTATACCATCATTTTTTTTTTTAGCAGTTTTAGACATAAATTACAAACAATGCTATCATGTTCAAGGGTTGAAAATTTGAAATTTATTTTGTTGTAATAAAAATATATAAGCTTTCTGTCAACGTTTGGTATTCTATTATAGGAGTAGCATTTTAGGAAAAATGAGCTTTCAATTTTTTACGTGTCAGAAAAATGTTTGCCGCATCATCAAACCTTCTAGAACGGTAGGGTTAAATGATCAAAGGCTGAAACTGTTTTTAAAATACATCATATTATTCAAGCTTTCTATTAGTTTTTGGTTATTTATTTCACAAATATTGTTCTAGGAAATTTAGACAGAATCTTATAGAAAGTTTTTTTTCTACCGCATTTAAGGGTTGATTGTTGCAGGGTTAAAACCAGTTCAATAATTAATATCATAAAATATGGTTTGTATCAGCGTTAGATTTATTGCTCTACGGTAATTATTTCAGGAGATATGAGCTTTCAAAAAGTAACATATTTTCGTTGCACCGGCATTTTTGAAAGATTGAAATTGATTTATTATCATAATTTTTAACATACCTGCTTTCCATCTGGGCACAGTAACAAACAATTTATCATTCCAAATTTCAATGCCCACTGGGAGACTATTTTCCGGGATAAATCTGTTAGTCTTGATAGCATAGGCTCTGGAACTTTCATCTGGATAGGCATAGTCCATGAATCTCCAGAAATACTGTTCTTGCAATTTAGTAACACAATATACTTCGTATAGCAACGAAAAAATTAAAAATATTAGTAATTTCATTTTAGAATCACAACTTTTCGCTTCGGAGGCAGGAAAACAGATAACATGAGATTTGGATGGATTTATATTTAATCAAATAGCAGGGGTAATAGTGGAGTTGTAACCAATAAAATTAGTGAAAGTTTCTGATCAATTTTATGAGCCTTATGCATGGTTAAAGCCTTTAATAATTGTAATGAAGGACAAAATATGGAATATAATTCAGTCAGAATTTATCATCATAGTTGTCAGTTTAAAATGATTACAATAGCTCTTTTTGTTTTAATGCATGATTACCCAATAAACCAAGGAAACTGCAGTCTTTTGTTTATATATTTTTACAATTTTTTTTTTTGTGATGTATTTGGACAAATTAAATCAGACAAGTTATATTCTAAACGTTTCCCAACTAATTAGGGCGATTTCAAAATAAATATATTATAATATTATGTCAAAAGAATCAATTATTGAATTGAGAAATCATTTCGTTAGATCTGCTAACATATCTTAAAAAAAATTGTTGTAATGAATTAATAAATAACCGCAAAGATAATATTACCATAAGGTTAATTCCTCAGCAACAATTTTTTTTTCACAATTCGCGATAACTGCTACAATTTTACTTCAAAATTATGATAAATAGAGCAATTTAGTTCGATTTATCTTTTATTTCCAGAAATAATGTGCATATATGACAGGAATTATATTTTTCAAGGCCTACCAAACGAAACCCAACCAAGAGAATTGTATAATTATTTTTTATAATGTTGTTTATGATTTTAGTAGAACGTACGAGATTATAAAGTATTAAAAATTATTTCACGATCTGTGGAAATAAATCGTGTCTCCATATACGTCAAAAAACTTTTACTTTTAATGCTGTTAGCTTCTGGTGATCTATTTTCCAAACAGGATCTGATAATCTACATCGAAAAATCGTTAAAAATGTAGCTGTTAATGCTAACTGTTTTTGAATTGATACCTTGAGATTTTAAGAGTATATATTGTACTTTCAAAAATCTAAATGCATTTCGAAATATTTAATCTAGTGTTATAGTTATACATTAAATTAATTAGGTGATAATTTATTGAAATTGATTTTAAAAATTCTTTTCCGCTATAAATCTGTAGTTTTATTACATAGATTTCTGAAGTTGGCAGTATAGGAAGCGCATGTATTCCAATTTATCATAAAACAAGTTTCGACCCTCTGTCTTTCAATCCTTAAATATGGTCGCATGAAAAACAAAATTGAGCCAAATTTTAGTTTAATATCACAATAAAAAAACCAGTTATGGTAAAAAGCTGATATAGTATAGTTATTATACAATAAGTCCAACTCCTAATCTTCCACTACTGCTGGTATGAGGGGTTAAAAGATTTGCTACATTTTGCAAACTTATATCTCCTAAATTTATTATTGTATTCTTTTAATCCTGCTGTAATAGGGGGTAAAATATTACAACGAGAATCTGTTATAATCTGAAAATCAATATCTCCTCAAATAATAATCATAGAATAATAAACCAAACGAAGATAAGAAAGTTATGTAGTGCCATTTATTATAAAACCAGTTTCTACCCTTAATATTTGAATGCTGAATATATAAAGTCAACGAGTCAACCATATATCATCAAACCCTTAAATAAGGCAACATAAAAAAAACATTGGGCTGAATTTCATATGATTCTATCTGAATCTCTTGAAATAATAATTGTAAAATAATGAAACAAGCGCTAATAGAAAGATGATTCGGCATCATTAATCATAAAACTAGTTTTTAACCCTGGTCTTTCAATCTTGCGTGTATAAAGGCTTGAATGATGCAACAAAAATATATGACGTTTTGAACATTTACATCTCCTAAAATAATAATCGCAGAATTATGAATCAAACGCTCAGTAGAAGCTTATATAGTGCCATTTATTACAAAATTTAATTCAACCCTTGATATTTTAGCTCTGCCAATATATAGAGTTGAATGGTGCATAAAATTTTGTGACACATTGAAGCTCGTATCTCTTGAAATACTAATTTTAAATAATGAATCAGGAATTAGTAGAAATTTCATACAGTGCAATTTCAACCCTACATCATCAAACCCTTGAATACGGCAACATAAAAAGCATTGGGCTGAATTTCATATGACTCTATCTGAATCTCTTAAAATAATTATTGTAAAATAATGGAACACGCTAACAGAATTCAGTATAATTCATTATGAAACTTATTTTCAGTCCTGGTCTTTCAACCTTACGTGTACAAAAATATATGACATTTTGAAAATTTATATCTCCTAAAATGATAATCGTAGAATGATGAACCAAACGCTAGGAGAAAGCTTATATAGTGCCATTTATTATAAAACTACTTTCAATCCTTCATTTTTCAGCCCTGTCGGTATAGGGGGATAAATGGTATAACAAATATGCAACATTTTTAAAACTCCCATCTTCTAGATGAAATAATAATCGTGGAACATTAATTAGAAGCTTATGCATTTTTATATTATTAATTTCAACCCTTGAACCAGTTCAACAAAAATATCTCACACTTTGAATTGTGTATTTACTAAATTACCGTAAAATAATGGAACATGTTCATCGAAATCTTATGTAGTTTTATTTATTATAAAACCAGTTTTAACTCTTCATTTGCCAATCCTACTCATAAAAGTGGTTAAATGGAGCAACAAAAATCTGTCACGCTATCAAAATTCTTTCTTCTAGAATAATAATCGTAAAATAATGAACCAAATGCAAATAGGAAGCTTATGTAATGCTATTTATTATAAGATCATTTTCAATTCCTGATCTGTCAATCCTTGTGGTATAATGCAACGAAAATCTGTCACAATTTTAGTGCTTATATCTCTTGAAATAAAAATTTGACGAGAACATTACTTGACACTTGTACAGTATTGGATATATTTTTTACATATAATAATACAACTTTGCTTCATTCTTATAAATAGACTATGTCTGTTCTTTAATTGAAAATTTTATAACTTGTATTTTTATATTTACAATGTTAACTTAAGCTTACACAAGTAATTGTCATCGCTATTCTTGTATATTTTATTGGTAAGAAGCAATTATTATTATATATTTTTTCAAATTTAATGTAATTCAAATCTTTTATACAGCTGCTGATGAGAAAATTTATTCTCGAAACGTTCTTCTGTGTTAAATAAATATTATGAAAATTTAAATGGATCGAAGGCCTTCTCCTATTTCTTTAAATCAATTTTGGATCCTTCTACGCCTTGAAGATATAATAATACGATAATCAAAGACAAAATTCCATCATTCCACGGCTTATCGTTATGGACTTATTCAAAAAATTCTAAAAATCTGTCAAATAAAGTCCAGTCGGTCATCATTCTTATTCTACAACATTCCCAAATACTGATTTCTAAGATTCTACGGCTAGTATATGCGCAAAATTAAAAAAAAAAAACAACTGAAGAATATTTCCGCTTCAGTCGATTGTTATGAAAATAGTAGGCAATCATTCAGATACTACAGCAGACTGAAATACTAAATTTCAATGCTCTACAGCCAATCGTTTCAAATTTATGCGAAAAATTCCAAAAGACGGTCAAGTGAAATGCACTTCCGGCTCAGACGATCTCAATGAAAATCGGATATAAGCATTAAGACGGTACTGTCGTCTTAAATACTGAATTCTAACATTTTACGTTCAATCATTTTGGATCTATGCGGAAAATTCAAAAAATGTTTCAAGTAAACTGCACTTCCGGTACAGACGATTGCAATCATAAAGCGAGGTGTACAACTAGAGTTTTCAATATTCTACGACTGATTGATTTAAATTTATGCGGAAAATTCGAAAAGTCTGCTATTTCAAATACTGAATTTCAGTCTACTATGGCTAATCATTCTGGATTTATGCGGAAAATTTAAAAAAGTTTCAAGTAGTGTGCACTTCCGGTATAGAAGATTGGAACAATAATGCGAGGTGCACATTAAGGCCTTATACCAGTTTTAAATACAACATTTCAGCATTATACATTTGACGGATTTTCAAATTTGCATACGTACCGACATCAAGCCGAAAATAGTCAAAATGGGTTCAGGGATACGTGAATTTTTTCGGTTTTTCACAATACTAACTTTTACTTTGTACAAATGAGTAAAAATCGTAGAATAATAAGTTAAATACCAATAGAAAGCTTATAAAGAGTTATACATTATTAATTCAATTTCACCCCTGGTTTTTCTATCCCTTGGCGTAGTTTCACGTCTTCGGTTGCGGTACAGTCGTAACCAGAGCTGGGCAAGTACCGGACCTAAAGTAATTAAATAAAAGTACCAGTTTTAACTGTGATAATATTTGTTACTAAGTACTTTTTCAAGTTTAGCTCAAAAGTACTTGTACAAAGTACCAGTTTTTCACGACAAAAATACTTTAAAATAAGTATTTTTCAAGTAGAAGTACTTTTTTATAGGATTGGAAAGAAGTCGATTTTTTTAATTTAAATCAGATTTTTCTTTGTTTCAAATCACATTTTTTCATTTTAACAAAAAAAACCCGATTTTTTATTTTACTTTTACCCAATTTTTATATTATTGTTATTTCATTATACTTTTCATTATTATGATCCAATTTCAATTACTGGTATATAGTATTTAATAACTTGTATACAAATTATTTGTATTATTTGGTCTAGTCCACTTAAAGCTAAGAAACCGGTTGGGCACAGAGAGCGGCCAAACTAATTTGCCTATATAAAAGTTTGAGTTAGGTTATAACTTGATGATAATTCTATTTATTTTATTTGACTTTATATGAATCCGATAGGTATTTGAATAAGAAATTTTGATTGATACAAATCGTAATAATTTTACTCGATTCAAATCATGATTTGAATCATGACAACCCTACTTTTTTGTGATATTTTTTTCACTTATACACACCGGCAAAGACTAACACCTACCTGTTTACTATACCTTACCTATGAAAGTCCCTCAAACTTGATTCTATATAAAAATATCTCAATTTTATTCTTACTTCAATACTGATACTTACGTATTTTTACATTACTCAAGTATTTTTCAAATACTTAATTATTTGTAAACTACTTCAATAATATTTGCGATTATTACGAGAAAAATAAATCTTAAGTATATGTTATAATTTTAGTACTTAAAATTTTCAAGTATTAAGTACAAAATAAATATTTCTACTTCAGTATCAGTCTTAAGTACTAATGAAACCCAGAAATTGGTACTTAAGTATTGCCCAACTCTGGTCGTAACTGTATTTAATTTTTCAATAAACCTTTTTAACCAATAAAATCTGTGATATTAATTTTAAAAAATTTAAATAATCAACTTGTAATATTTGAAAAATGAGGGTCCACAATTGTTATAAAACCAGTTTCAACTATTTATTTGTCAACTGTGCCCATAAAAGGGGCCAAATGGAGCAACAAAGTCTGTCTCACTTTCAAAATTAATTTCTCTTGAAATAATAATCGTGGAATGATAAAACAAACTTGAATACAAAGCTTCTGTCATTCCATTTATCATAAAACCAGTTTCAAACTTTTATGTTCTAATTGTGGTAGTGTAGATGGTTAAATCATGCAACTAGAATTGTCGCACTATAAATGCTCGTATCTCCTAAAATAATAATCGTAGAATGATTAACAAAATCAGTTTGAATTGTTCATTATTCAACCCCCAAATACGTCGACATAAAATATTTGACAAAATTTCATAAAATTATGCCTCAATTTCATGAAATAATAATTAGTGTACTAAAACGACGCTGATAGATAGTTGAAGTAGTGCCATTCATTATGAATGTAGTTTTAATTTGTAATCTCCCAACCCTAATGATATAAGGGGTTAAATATACAGACAAATATCTATCGTGCATGTTACATTTTGAAAGCTCGTATCTCCAAAAATAATAATTGGAAAACAATAAATTAAACGTTAAAAGAAAGCCTTAGTACTGTTATTTATTATAAAATACCATTTAATCCTTCATCTTCCAACCCTTACGGTATAAGGGGCTATATAACGCAGCTAGAGTTTGTCGCATTTTGAAAGCTCACATCTTCTGAAAAGATAATCGTAGAATAATGAACTAATCACTGATAAAAAGCTTATACAGACTAATTTACTGTAAAACTAGCTTCAACTCTTCATTTTCCAACCTTTAATGTTATTTTACATTTCTCTGAAATAGTTTGATACTTTTTTATTGCCTTAAAATACTTCTTAAATCGACGTTATTGAAACAATCAACAGCAGAGCCACTGTGATAATATTCTTGTGTAATGTTATTTTTTTGAATTTCAGGAGCTGAAAGCCCAAGATGGCAACATTTTGGTCTGTCCCGTTTCAGTCCAAACCGTTATGGCCTTAGTCCAAACCGGTGCTAAGTCCGAAACATCCGACCAAATCCAAAAGGCGATGTTCCTTCCTCAGAACAAAACTGAGACACAAAATGGTTTCAAAAATCTCATGTCCACCCTCCGTAGCGCTCGAGGAGTTACTATGGACATCGCTAACCGAGTTTTTGTCCAGCAAGGATTCACAATCAACCCCTCATTCCTGGAAATCGCCACTCAGAGTTTTTCAGCAGAAGCAGTCAATGTAAATTTTAGTGAAAAAGCTGCTGCCTCTAAGACTATAAATAATTGGGTTGAAGAGAAGACTCATGATAAAATTAAAGATCTTGTGACCCCCGGTGACTTTAATGAGTTGACTAGAATGGTACTGGTTAACGCCTTGTATTTTAATGGAACTTGGAAATATACTTTTGATAAATATGCGACACACGAAGAGGACTTTTGGACCACCCCTACAACTTCTGTTAAAGTTCCGATGATGAAGCAGACTGCTCATTTTAAATACGCAGAAAATACTGCCCTGGATGCCAAATTTTTAGAAATGCCTTACGCTGGAGATGAATATGCAATGACAATTGTTTTGCCAAACAAAAAAGATGGATTAGCTGAACTAGAAAATAAAATTTCTGAAGTCATGCAGCCCCAACAGTACAGCAACGAAAGGGTTGCAGTTACTATGCCCCTATTCAAGATTGAAAGTACTATCGACTTCGTTGATGTTCTGAGAAAAGTAAGTTTTACATAGATGTAATTTTGGTTGCTTAACTTACATCTATTTTATTTAAAAGAAATACAAAATTACTCTGAAAAAATAATTTTTATAAAATTTCATATTTTGATACAGAATTTTTTATTTGAATATGAGCATTTCGTAATTTTATTATAACAATTAAAAATTCGCAAACCAAAATTTACCAATACCATTTTTTAATATTCAATCTCAAAAAAAAATTGGCAGATACACAAAATTATTCTTGATTTTGTGATAAAAACTGCGTTCTAATATCTTCCGTAGTTTTTGAATTAATAACACTCCTCAAAATGACTCTTTGCAAACATTGTGATCCTAGTACCTCACACAGCAAAATTGTTGTTTTCAGTCAAGAAAAGTTTTGATCAGCGAATTTTTCTACATTCAGTGATATTTCATATATTTATTTAGAGAAATAATTTTATTTTAGCAATTTTTTTTACAACTAATGTATGTTTTGCATTACAGTCTTGACTAAACGACAAATGACATACAAATTTTAGAGCGCAAAATATAAAATATTGCTCCACATGAAAACATGATATTAAAAAAAATCTTGTTTTTTTGTCAAGATATTAAAAAAAATCTGTATGTTCCTATAAGTAAAAAGCTGAATATATTTGAGTTACAAAAAAAAAACACTTCATGTGACATATTAATATAATTTATCCATTTTTACAAAAAGATGCACTTCACTCTGCAACGTAAAAATGTTTTGTCATGAAATAGCTCCTGAAATTCTTCAAATTCAACCCTTGAAAAATGATTTGAATCAATAATTGAGGAGTGAAACTGAATTTCAATATCTCCTCTAGTTTGAAAAAAAAAATATATTACTAGCATTTAATTAATATTGTAGAGAGGGAAAAATCATATTTTCAATTTTTATTGCAAAAATGAACAAATTAGACCTAAATTCGATACGATACGATGATACGAAGTCAAGAAGTGAAATTTTTCTTAAAAAAGATAGTTCTGAGTGTTAAAAAAACTATGAGCAATAGCTCATTCAATTCGGAATAAAATACTTATTTTCAATTTTCAAAATTTGCAATTGTTCTTAACAAAAAATGAGAACAAATAAAGTTGCTTAGTTTTTTGGCAATAACTCAAAAATTATGAGCGATAATGGAAAGCGAAAAAAGATTCTTAAAGAGGAGAATTATTCATAATTTTAAATGAATGTTAAAAATAGGGTTCCGCGCGGTCGTTGCAAAACAAGCACATCGGTTGTTGAGAGAGTACAGCACATAAAATAATTTTTTTTTATTACTTATGCGCACGTTTCTCCTGGCGGTAAATAGCTCTTTGCTTTTTGAGTGCGCCAAGTATAATTTGAATGCGATAAGTAAACTTGTCGCACGCAAACCATTTACCGTCCGGAAAAACAAACGCAAAATAATACTCATCTCACATTCGTGATAAAAAATAGTATCTGCATTCTGCAACTCGTGCGGTGTTGTCAATTGCCCACTTGAGCGAATGAGCAATTGACAACTTATCGCACGAGAGCGAAGTTTACTCACTTCATTCGTGTGCCCATTCGCTCAAGTGGGCAATTGACAACACCGCACAAGTTACAGAAACTATTTTTTATTACGAATGCGGAATAAGTACTATTTTGCTCTTATTTTTCCGGACGGTAAACGGTTTGCGTGCGACATGTTTACTTGTCGCACGCAAATTATACTTGGCGCACTCAAAAGTCAAAGAGCCATTTACCGCCCGAAAAAATATGCGCAAAATAGTACTTATCCTGCATGAGTAATAAAATATACTATTATAGCACTCGTCGGGAGCTTATCAAAAATTCGAATAAATTATGGTGTCATCTTAACACTTGAAAGAACAAAGTTCAGTCAGAAGAAATTTTTTGAATTAGTTTATAAGAGAGTGAGGCTATTGTTGACTTAATATTTTTTTTCGAATCTCTGTTTTCATGGAAAACAACAAAAAATGTTTAATTAATTCGTCTATAAATTTTTAACTTCATGGAGCCTTTCTTACATATTATGTACTCAACAGATAACGTCATATAAGTATTCAAAAGTTGTTTATCTTGTTTATTATAAGTTTTTAAAGTTGACCAAAAATGAAAAATCCAATATATATTGCTTAAAAATAAAAAAATCTTGTTTTCAGTTTTTTCAAGTCTTTTTTTCATAATTTATCTATGAACAAATTGTATTTTTTATTGTAATTTTTTTCTCTTTAAGAATAATTTTTCGATTCCTACTCTCCTTTATTATTTTTGAACTATTTCCAATAATTTTTTCTGCTTTTATTTTTTTGTTAATAACAATTGCAATTTTTGAATATTATTCTGATCGAATTAGCTATTGCTCATATTTTTTGAGCCCCTAGAATTATTTTCCGCAGAAAACTTACCTGTCAACCAGGCTTATAACAAGTTTAAAAAAACAATCAGTAGCATTTTTTTTTTTTCAAGTAATGTATGTTTTTGCATTACGGTTCTGACATGAATGATGAATAGTTAGGTAAATACAAATTTGAGAATGCTCAATATGAAATTTAATGATTAAAGGCTTATGGTTAATTAAAAAATCAAAACTCTTCCTAAATATACACTTATAAGAATAAAATTCAATGTTTGAGCTTAAAAAAATATAATTTTTTTGTCATATGTATAAGATTTATCAAGTTTTACAAATAGACGTACTTCATTCAACAACGAAAGAAGATTTTATGAAATAACCAAAAAATTCTTTTAAAATTAACCCTTGAAGAATTATTAATAAAACTATTCTCGACTGAATGGTGAGAACAAAAATTCTATATCTTTATTACTAGATAAAATTGATGAAACTGACTGGATGAGTGAATTAGAGTGAGTAAATTTTTTTTGGGAATTTAGTCAATTTTTTGTTTTAATTTCTTTTCTACTTTACAGTTTCGGCTGTACCTCAGCCATCTTCAGAAGCGAAAAGAACACACAATATTGTTCTTTTCGCTTCTAAAGATGGCTGAGGTACAGCCAAAACTATAAAGTAGAAAAGAAATTAAAACAAAAAATTGACTGAATTCCCAAAAAATTTTTTACTTACTCTAATCTTTATTACTTTTTAAGATAAACAATAAAATGTTAGTCCAGATGGATTCTTTTTGGTGGGGTAATAATATGTATCCAAATATTCATTGCATTAATGAACAATTAGACCCGGTAAGAGTAATATGAGCGTAATCTTCATAATATTCTCTAACCAACAAGCTTTATACTTCACTCGTCGGAAGCTTATCATAGAGATGTATTTAAATACCATTTTTTTTCTTTCAGATGGGCATGACAACGCCTTTTGATACTACTGCCGATTTTAGCGGTCTTTTCGATTCGAATCCAGAAAAAATTTATATCAGTAAAATAATACAGAAGAACTTTATGAATGTGACCGAAGAGGGTACTGAAGCTGCGTCAGCTACAGCTGGTAAGTTTTTTTTTTGTTTTCACAGCTTTTAGCGGCTTTTTCGAGAAATATTTTAGCAATTAAAAATTTTGGAGTACATTTAAATATTTTAGTATAAAATTGGAAAAATTGCTGATTTATTTTAAGATGCTTGAATGTTTAATTTGTAAATACACTGCAAAAATCTAAAAACTACATCTTGCTTATTTGTTGCACATGCGCATATTGCCTTAAAGTACCCAAAAAATATTTTGTCTTTTGTTTGTGCTTGGATTGTTTCCATGGCTAACTAATATCTAAGGTTGAGGCTTTACTGTTCTTTGGAATTTGATAGAAAAAGTTATAAATATTATTATGCATTGTACATGACTGCAAAATAGTATATTATTTAATAAGGACTATATTTCACGAGAATATAGCTAACAAAACGAGTCAAAGACGATTGTTGTAATCAACTGATTGTAATAATACGCGAATCGAATATTATTTAATATTTGAAATGACATTTTGGAATATGCGACCTAAAGTGTCTATTTCGACCGAAGGTGGCCGAAGACACTAATAATCGTAGATAAAAACGCATTATTCATTCTTGAAAATAATTTTTAAGTGCTTTATTGTCGATTGTGTTTTCTTTCGTATTTTCGAGTGTCGTGCATGTGATTTCAGTGGTATGGATTCTGTTTTCGATGTTTTTTTTGTAAGAACTTCTAGTTTTTTACATAATTTTGTGTGTAGTGCATATGTCTGCCGACTCATTACCGTGGTCGTGGATTAATTTCGAAGTGGATCGTCCATTTTTAATCATTCTTCAGCAGCGTGAAGGATCTGTTTTATTTATTGGCAGAATTGTGCGATTTGGTGTTTAGTTCATCTCAAATACTTGAATTGTTCTGGTAGCTTCTAGAAAGAATAAAGAAACTTCTAGAGCATCCGAAAAGATTGAAGGAGTATAGAGGAAAATTCTCAAGTGCTCGGAACGGTTGTACAATAAGTTAAACTTGTAGCAATATCTAGTCTTTTGATTCTATCTTCTTTTTACGGAAGATAATTTAATTGGAAAGTGCTGATAAAATGTCATAACCATTTTTAAAGTATATATACTGTGATTTTTGCCGAATACTTGACGAATTTATTACTATTCTCAAGAAAAAATATTTAAAACCATGTAAGATTATATCATTAAACCTGTGAAGATTCCTGATCATCCTAGAGCCCTACAGAAAGTTACAACTTAGGAACATTTCTAGAAACTTTCTTTATTCCTAAGTTGTTCTAGTTACTTCTAGAAAAAACAGAGAACGATTATAAGAACAAAGAAACTTCTAGAGTGTTCAGAATGATTGCATAATAAATCAAGCGTCAGATCCGTGCCTACAACAATATTTTTACTTTAGAAAAGACTGTAATTAAAATCGATTGGGAATTATTTATCAAAGTATATATACCATAGATTTCATCGAATATCTGATGAATTTAGTGCAGCAAAATTATTTAAAATATTATATAAGTAACTTTATCAAGGTCCTTAATTGCTCTAGAATCTTTCAGAAAACTCTAGAACTTTGCTTTTGTAGTATTACATCTGTTGAGAATAGTTTTACAATAAAATAATTATATCTCACACTTATGAAATTTTTAAATTGTTCTGTTAACTTCTATAAGAAATAGGGAAGCTTCTAGAGCGTCCAGAAAAATTCTAGAAAGTACAGAGGACTTCTAGAGCGTTCAGAATGATTCTAGAATAAGACAATCCCGTACTTACAAAATTGAACAATACCATCATTTGATCAAATTTATTTACATAAATAATATTATTTAAAGCAATATTCGCATTTGCAAAATAACTCTTCATGCATGTCGCAAATCATAACCTACTAAAAACTTTTCCAAATAAAATCGGTGGGATAATATCTTATTTTTCTCCATTTTGGATTTTTTATCTTCTGTAGTGGGAGTGGTGACTTTGTCACTACCATCTTCACCACCGGTAACGTTCCCCTTTATTGCGGACCATCCATTCATTTACATTGTACATCATCGGCAGCATCAACGCAAGAATCGTTTCCATTCTAACCGGCCATCACGATATGGATTGATTTTATTTGTAGGAAGGCTAAATTATGTCTAAGGGATGAATCAGTTTGATATTTTGGTCGCAAGGGTATTCAAACCCTGCTCATTTTAATAATGAAATAAACTGGATAAAAAAATTATCTGAACAACAAAATATTTTTTTATGTATTATGACGAAAAACTGGGCGAAAATTTAACGAAAAAAAACTTTATCCACAATTTTTTGGCTAATTTTCATTTATTTCTTAATATACAATTTTTTTTTATTGTATATTCCCTCACTTCCCACCCGGAGTGAAAATATCTTTGCGATCCGTCCACCGATTTTATTACAAATATTTATAATTATTTAAAATATCTTACTTATTGAAATTAGATTGAAGTAATAATTTAGCCCAAAATACTGTAAAACTAATCAACTTTAACTTTAAAATTTAGAACAAGTATCAATATATATTTTTTTAATATATCTATATATTGTAAAATTGAATCCTAATTAGTTTAAATTCAATTCAATTTGATTGGTAATTACTTTTGTGTTCATTTTCCATATGCTATTTTATTTTTGTACCAGTTTGATTTATAAAATAAATAATTTAATATTAAATCATTATTTTCTATTAAAAAAACCGATCTGATTGGATGCTACTATTAATAAATAATAAAAAATCATTATCAACTAATCATTGGTTCAGCATGTCTTCAAAATTCCTTTTCTTTCTTAATCGGAATTTTTTAAAAATTTATTTGCTTGTGCTTTTCAGGATTTACTGTAACAAAATCGAAAGTTATCCCACCTCAAGATTTCGTTGCAGATCATCCATTTATTTATTTCTTAAGTCATCGTACTGAATTTTCTGACTCTCACATCATTTTTGCTGGACGTATCAACTCATTGTACTAATTAATTTTGTAATTGTGTATTCAAATAATAAATGACCTGATAAAATTAGATACCTTCCAATTTAATCTTTTCAAGTTCCATATTTTTTGTGATTGAATGAATGTCACAAGTAACCATTATTACAATCAATATAATATTAAATAAAATCAGTCTCTGATATTATCAAATAATATTCTTAAGGCATATAATTCTATTATTGATCTACCTATTCATACTCAAAGGTAAAGCCGGTTTCACATTGCAACATTTTGAAAAATAAGCATAATCCATGCATAATCTTATTTCTTGTTCCTAATTACGTCATTTGTACGATACTGTGTAAAACAATTGTATATAATTCTTCACTTTCACTTAGCTCTGATTTTCTCTTCAATTAACCAGAAAAAATGGTTAAGGTAAATATTTTAATGGAAAATGAAAAAAAACTATTTATTTATTTTTATTTTAGTAGAAATCGGATTCTTCATTGGTGGGTCTCCTGAACTAATTGAGGAAATTGTAGCAAATCATAGTTTCATTTATTTAATCAAAGAAGTTAAAACCAAATCAATTATTTTTATTGGACGAATCACAAATCCAAATAAGGTTGCGGCGTGAATTCGGAGCAGGAATAATGTCCCTAAAACAGAAGGAAACAAAAATAGTGCTCGTACGATTTAACTTCCCTAATATCTGCTTTAATAATGAAAATTGTACTCATATTACTTTAAAGTTTATAATTTAACGTACAAAAATTATTTATCAAAGCTTCCAGTACTTGGTTTTAATAAGGTTTTTTTTTTGGAACAGTTCGTAACATTATATTTCCTTTATACCGGTTATAAAAAATAAGCTTATAGTTATTATTTGAAATCAATAATATGAAATACTTATTCAAGTTTTCAATAATTTATAGAAGTAATCAAGTTTCATATTTTTTGTTATTGAATAAATGCCACAAGTAACCATTATTGCAATCAATATAATCTTATAAATAAAATCAGTCTCTGATATTATTAAATAATATTCTTAAGGCATATAGTTCTTTTATTGATCTACCTATTTATACTTAAAGGTAAAACCGGTTTCACATTGCAACATTTTGAAAAATAAGCATAATCCATGCATAATCTTATTTCTTGCTCCTAATTACGTCATTTGTACGATACTGTGTAAAGCAATTGTATATAATTCTTCACATTCACTTAGCACTGATTTTCTCTTCAATTAACCAGAAAAAATGGTTAAGGTAAATATTTTAATGGAAAATGAAAAAAAAAAACAAATTATTTATTTTTATTTTAGTCGAAGTGCATCCATTGTTTGGTGGGTATTCTAAACAAATTGAGGAAATTGTGGCAAATCATAGTTTCATTTATTTAATCAAAGAAGTTAAAACCAAATCAATTATTTTTATTGGACGAATCACAAATCCAAATAAAGTTGCGGCGGGAATTCGGAGCAGGAATAATTTCCCTTAAACAGAAGGAAATAAAAATAGTGCTCCTACGATATATACTTCCCTAATATCTGTTTTAATAATGGAAATTGTACTCATGTTACTTTAAAGTTCATAATTTAACGTACAAAAATTATTTATCAAAGTTTCCAGTACTTGGTTTTAATGAGATTTTTTATTTTTTTTTTGAACAGTTCGTAACGTTACATTTCCTTGATACCGGTTATATTGAATAAGCTTATAGTTATTCTTTGAAATCAATAACGTGAAATACTTATTCAAGTTACCAATAATTTATAGAAGTAATCAAGTTTCATATTTTTTGTTATTGAATAAATGCCACAAGTTACCATTATTGCAATCAATATAATCTTATAAATAAAATCAGTCTCTGATATTATTAAATAATATTCTTGAGGCATATAGTTCTTTTATTGATCTACCTATTTATACTCAAAGGTAAAGCCGGTTTCACATTGCAACATTTTGAAAAATAAGCATAATCCATGCATAATCTTATTTCTTGCTCCTAATTACGTCATTTGTACGATAATGTGTAAAGAAATTGTATATAATTCTTCACATTCACTTAGCACTGATTTTCTCTTCAATTAACCAGAAAAAATGGTTAAGGTGAATATTTTAATGGAAAATGAAAAAAAAAACAATGTATTTATTTTAATTTTAGTCGGAGTGATATTGGGAGGTGGGTTTCCTAAACAAATTGAGGAAATTGTAGCAAATCATAGTTTCATTTATTTAATCAAAGAAGTTAAAACCAAATCAATTATTTTTATTGGACGAATCACAAATCCAAATAAAAGTTGCGGCAAGAATTCGGAGCAGGAATAATTTCCCTTGAACAGGAGGAAATAAAAATAGAGCTCCTACGATATATACTTCCCTAATATCTGTTTTAATAATGAAAATTGTATTCATGCTACTTTAAAGTTCATAATTTAACGTACAAAAATTATTTATCAAAACTTCCAGTACCCCTTTTAATAAGGTTTGTTTTTTTTTTGGAACAGTTCGTAACATTACATTTCCTTAATACCGGTTATTTTAAATAAGCTTGTAGTTAATGAAGGAAAAATTTTTCAGAACCATTTTTAATAAATATGTTTTATCTGGTGAAGTTCTGTATATAAAAATGATTAGAAACACAACGTTTCTTGTATTAATCTATCTATTTATACTCAAAGGTAAAACCGGTTCCACATTGCAACATTTTGAAAAATAAGCATAATTCCTGCATAACCTTATTTCCCGCTCCTAATTACGTCATTTGTACGATATTGTGTAAAATCTGTAAATAATTTACGAGTTCTGTAAAGCAATTGTATATAATTCTTCACTTGCACATAGCACTGATTTTCTCTGCAATTAACCAGAAAAAATGGTTAAGATAAATATTTTAATGGAAAATAAAAAAAAAAGCAATTAATTTATTTTTATTTTAGTCGAAGTGCAATGGAGAAGTGGGTTTCCTGAACAAATTGTGGAAATTGTAGCAAATCATAGTTTCATTTATTCAATCAAAGAAGTTAAAACCAAATCAATTATTTTTATTGGACGAATCACAAATCCAAATAAAGATGCGGCGGGAATTCGGAGCAGGAATAATTTCCCTAAAACAGAAGAAAATAAAAATAGTGCTCCTACGATATATACTTCCCTAATATCTGTTTTAATAATGAAAATTGTACTCATGTTACTTTGAAGTTAATAATTTAACGTACAAAAATTATTTATCAAAGCTTCCAATACTTGGTTTTAATAAGGTTTTTTTTTTCTTGGAACAGTTCGTAACATTACATTTCCTTAATATCGGTTATTTATAATAAGCTTGTAGTTAATGAAGGGAAAAACTTATCAGAACTCATTTTTAATTAATATATTTTATCTGGTGAAGTTCTGTATATAAAAATGATTAGAAACACAACGTTTCTTGTATTAATCTATCTATTTATACTCAAAGGTAAAACCGGTTTCACATTGCAACATTTTGAAAAATAAGCATAATTCCTGCATAACCTTATTTCCCGCTCCTAATTTCATCATTTGTACGATACTGTGTAAAATCTGTAAATAATTTACGAGTTCTGTAAAGCAATTGTATATAATTCTTCACTTGCACATAGCACTGATTTTCTCTGCAATTAACCAGAAAAAATGGTTAAGGTAAAATTTTCAATGGAAAATAAAAAAAAAAAAAACAATTAATTTATTTTTATTTTAGTCAATATGCAATTGAGAAGTGGGTTTCCTCAACAAATTGAGAAAATTGTAGCAGATCATAGTTTCATTTATTTAATCAAAGAAGTTAAAACCAAATCAATTGTTTTTATTGGACGAATCACAAATCCAAATAAAGTTGCGGCGGGAATTCGGAGCAGGAATGATTTCCCTAAAACAGAAGGAAATAAAAATAGTGCTCCTACGATATATACTTCCCTAATATCTGTTTTAATGATGAGAATTGTACTCATGTTACTTTAAAATTCATAATTTAACGTAAAATAATTATTTATCAAAGCTTCCAGTACTTAATTTTAATAAGGTTTTTTTTTTTTTGGAACTGTTCGTAACATTACATTTCCTGAATACCGGTTATATTAAATAAGCTTATAGTTATTCTTTGAAGTCAATCACGTGAAATACTAATTGAAGTTACCAATAATTTTTAGAAATAATTATGTTTAACATTTATTTAACTGCAACTAACTTCACAACAATTGAAAATTGATGTGTGATACGATTATCGAGCAGCTAATATTAAATATATTATAATTTATTTTTATAGTACGAATAATCTTGTACAACAATGCTGTCAATCAACGAAACATTTGATTAAATTTGATTGCTATCATCAAATTTGTACAGTGATGAATAAAGATTTAATACTTACAACAATATGATTGATTTATTATTAAATTAAAAAAAATTTGATCCATAAATTGCGATAAACGCGTGTGCAACAAGTCCCCCATTATTCAAATCACTGATTAATTTACTTATTTCCACAGATGAGGTGACAAAATCCTTAATTGTAGGTAAAAGGAAACTTTTTGTTGCTGATCGATCATTCATACTTTTCATTTCAAAAATATCTTCAAATATGAATCTATTTATTGGTAGATATTCTAATATTGATTCTGAAAAATGAAAACAAATTTAAATGTTATTTTAGGTACTTAAAGTTGTATTTTTGCACATGTATGGTTTTCATTTGAATAAATAAATAATTGGGAACACTTAGGTACACATTTTTTACTTTATTATTTTTGAACTTCGAGTTGATAAATAATAATTTATGGTGCATTGATCTTCTCTTATAATCTTATATCGCACAATTCTTTCTTGAATTATTGGTTGCCTATCTCATCAGCTGTCAGTATCAATAATTACTGCCCAATTTTCTATTAGTATGAATAATATTTGGATATTGAGAACATTTACTTTATGCAGAAATATTAAAAAAAAAAATTCATTCAAATATACAGCTATGAATCTACAATAATATGATTGATTTATTATTAAATAAAAAACAGCTTTTGATGAAAAGAATTTAAATTTTTTGCTCAATAAATTAGAATATACGCGTGTGCAACAATTTTTCACATTGTTCAATAAACTTGATCAATTAATTTAGTTATTTCCACAGATGAGATGTCACTTGAATCTATAAATGTAGGCAAAAGGAAACTTTTTATTGCTGATCGATCATTTATAGTTTTTATCTCACAAATATCTTCAAATATGATTTTATTCATTGGTAAATATTCTAATATTGATTCTCAACAATGAAAACAAGTTTAAAGTTAATTTTAGGTACTTTTTGTATTTTTGCACATGTATAGTTTTATCTGGATAAATAAATAATTGGGAGCACTAAAGTACAGATTTTTCATTTAACTATTTGAATCTCGAGTAGATAAATGGTAATTTTTTATGGTGCAATGATCTTCTCTTATATAACACAATTCTTTCTTGAATTACTGGTTGCCTAACTCATCAGCTATCATTATCAATAAATTACTGCACGATTTTCTATTAGAATGAATAATATTTGGATAATAGGAATATTTATTTTATGCAGAAATATTGACTTTTTTGGTGAGGCAAATTACTCAGAACCTCCCAAAGAAAAAAATTGCGTTTTATTGCAAATAATTCAATTTTATTCATTGAACGCCAGTTACATCGTTTTAGAACAATTTTACAATAAAAGACTTCTGTGTCACACTTTAATAGTTTTAAAACAATTCTAGAAAGATTTTATTGATCTTGGACGTTTTAGAAATTTTGAGAAAGAACAGAGAAACTGCTTTTCAGATGAACAAATATTTGAGAGCATTTTATTTATACTTTTAGATAACAAATAGCAATTGATGACGCAGCGCTTCTTCACACAATGAGTTCCAATAAATTTATGTTTTGGAACATTTTTATTCTTGATTTATCTCCAATTTTTGTGGACAACTGTCTCCTCTTGCATCACGCAATACTTATTTGGTTTACTGGTTGCCTATCTCACCAACTGTCATAATTTCTACTTTTTAATAATATTTGACTGAAATAATAAAATATTGGGCGCCAATCGCTGATACAAGGTACAAATTTTATCAAAATATTTGGGTACCTAAACTTCTTCTAACAATTTACGAAATAACCAGAATAATTTAATTTAATTTAATATCAATAATCATCAGTAACGATTAGCGAACCACCAGTTAAATTGATTGTTGATCGGCCCCTTTTTTATGGGTTTCAAACTAATTTTATAAAAATAACACAGTTGATCCCTAAAAAAATTGATTAACAATAATTTTTAACTGGTATTTAGATATTTTTGCAGTGTATTACAATTATAGCAATAAAAAATTGTGATTAACGCCTTTTGACTCCACTTGGGATCGAGCCCGGTCCCTCGAATCGCAAGACAGAAATTAAGTGCTTGAAAATACTCGGTCCTTTTTTAAAATTTAAAAAGAGAAGAGTGTTTGTTGGCTGTAAGTTTTTGGGTGCGTTAGGGACGTTAAAAGAGAATGGCCCGAATTCAGCTCTCTTCATCACAGAAGCTTTTCTAAAATATCATAGATACAGATTAACGTGTGTCAGAATAATTTAATAAGATAAAAATAGAGGACATTTCTAGCTAATGAAGGAAGCTGAATATCAATTCAATAAATTACATGAAAAAACACAACAGTATAAACACAGATGACCACCCAAAAAAATTTACTTCCAAAATAAAGCGTTTGCAAAGTTTGCTGATGATGGCAAATTGGTTTTATTTATTCAAATGCGATAGCTACAGTCAAACAACGTCGCATACCATTGCACCTAATTTAAATGAGTGACCGCTCATAAATTATTCTTTATAGTAATTAAGGTATCAAGGGTATTAAAAGGACAATAATGCCTGAGGTCAACAGTGTACTTTCCGAGGACCTCTGGCCCGAGATGTGTACGTTGACCGTAGGCATTATTGTCTGTTCAACTCCCGTGGTGCCTTCAATGTTTAATGTCCGACTTTTATTGTATTCCAATCAAAATTTTCAGCAATGTATCTCCTGTCATTGTGATTTCTGTCAGAAAAATTACTTTAGTTACTTGCTGTAACTAAGAAACTTTTTTGTTATTCTTCAAAATAATGCCCTCGGGCATTATTTTGAAACATAATGCCTTCGGGTATTATTTGTTACGTAACTACTCTGAAAACAATGTTATTATGACAACAATAATAAACTAGTCGGACATTGAAAAATAAATCGCTGCGTTTAATTCTTTATGAAACCTTAAAAAATATCAGACTCACATTTACAATCGCCTCATATAACTTCCTCAAAGCTGTCGTGTATCGCCTTCCTATTAACTCCATAAAATCATAGTCCGGTTCTGTACTTTAAAACACTCAAATAATCCAGTTTTTTCAAATTTGGCATCACTCAAACGTTTCTTTTTTATCAATTAGTACACAATGTGCGATATTCGCGAACACAGCTCACAAATTGAAGCTCAAAAACTAATTTATGTTATACTGAACAAACAAAGACATGTAAAAACCAAATTTGCCATCTCTGCTCACAAACTCAATGAGATAAGATATTATACTAGAGTGCTTACAGTCTTTGTTTCCCAATAAAATAAATCTTCGTGCAAACTGGTCTTATTTTATTTCAAATTTCAAAAATAAAATAAGGATTTTTCTGGAAAATATTCAAAGACTCCTAGATATGAACTTTGGACCATATTGGTTTAACAATTTAGACGTAGGATCAATGAACAAATACACGTACACTTTTAAACCAGAATTAATTTAATTAATTTTAGAAAATCCTTAGATAATATTATGAAGTACCTAGAAATAGATTTAGGATAAAGGACCAAAAGTTTAGGCGTGGTTTGATTCCTGGCGCTGCACAATTCTGTTTACTTGTTTGTACAAAGTACGACCGACAAAACTCTCATTTCGAGATTTTGATAGAAATATTCGCTTTAGGCATATCTTTTTTGTACCAATTGGCAACCGGAAGGGCACTTTATAGAACAGTGTTTTCGAATTTTTCGCATAAATTTAAAACAATCAGTCGTAGAACATTGAAATTTCATATTAAGCACTTCTTTAACATCTAGTTGTACACTTCGCATTATGATTGCAATCGGCTGAGCTGTAAAATCATTAAATTTAGTATTTGAAGCAATTGTAGCATTCAAATGATAACATTATATTTTCATAGCAATCTATCAAGCCGGAAGTTAACTTTACTTGACAATCTTTTTTAATTTTTTGCATGAATTCGAAACTATTGGTCATAAAATTATAAAATTTTGTATTTGAGACTGTTACAGCTTTTTAATGAATTGTAACATCTGAATGATCACCTCAAATATAAAATTTTGGTTGGAATCGATTTTGCCTCTTGTCAGTGTCAGTCGAAAGGGGTACAAGTAAGTGCGGTGTCCACATCAGATTTTTTTATTAATTACTTACATTTAAAAACCAAATTTGGATTTTTACTTTTTAACAAAAGGTTCCAAATGTCAATATGTTGTTTATTAATAAAAATTAATTTGAATAATTTTCCACAGGAGAATAACCCAAATTAAAATAAATATTTATATTTATTACAAACCTGCACGTAATATTGCAGAATAAATCAAATAAATTCAATGAATTTTTTGTATTCAATAAATATTGGCATATATTTCTGCTGTATTAAATTTCACGGCTGTACTACGTACATTACAAATATACCACAAATATTAATATTTCGCGCCGAATTAAATAGTGGCTCATGCATAGGGGTTTTTAAAGCTGTCAGAACTCCAGTATAAAATCTTACTTCTCAAGCGACGCACAATTTATTGTTTATTGGTTAAATAGGCTTAAATATATATCAAAATATTTTTATTTAGTGAAAACCGTCGTCTACACCAGTCTGGAACTTCATCTACAGCCTCCTAAACGATTTATTGCTGACCATCCCTACATCTACTATTTGGTCTCATTAAAAAATAATATTATTTTGTTTTATGGTCGCTATTCTAATTAATGTAAGAATATTTTGATTCGTAGCATGCAAATTTGGAAATGATATATGATACGATTTTTTTAATTATTTTTGCTTGGTTATTTGTTTATCAATCCCAAAATAGTTAATAGGCTGGTTTTAAAATTTTTATTTGACGTTTGACATTGAAAAGTCTGTTCTTACAGTTTATATTCCATAAATTATATATTTTGAAGGCTTGATTAAAAATTACGTTAAATGATTAATATTGGTTGTTATTAATAATATAGTTGATTACGCTCATCACTGACTCATTGACTTTCTGACTCACTGATTTTGTAACGCTCGGACTTTTATCACAATCGAAACCACTATCAACAATCGAGTGACAAATAAAACATAATATTCTGAAACAAATCAAATTTTTAATATATATTTCGTGTATCATTAAAGTTTTTGTTATAAAAAAATAGTTACCTTTATTTTCATTGACTTGGTAGAAGCAGGAAAGTAAGAAGGTACTGTATACAGTTCCTCTTTTGTAATTTTGCAGTGTATTTCAAATTAATTTAGGATGTAATAGAAAATAATTTGAAATTATTTTTATTTAGTAAATTTCGTGTTCGATACTTTGATAATGCATCCAGAGCCTCCCAAAGAGTTCATTTGTGACCATCCATTCATCTATTACTTGCATTCTTCAAAATATAATGAATTATTGTTCATTGGTCGCTTTTTTAAAATATAACGTAAGAGTTACATTTTTTTAATACATAAATTGGGATTATAACGCATGTTAAATTAAAAATATTTGTGTGGATTGGTTTTAAATAACTTTGTGAATAATAAAATTATCACTATTTTTTTTTTATTGAAGTTTTACTCGTTGTGGAATCAGCTGTGTTCGAAATATCGCCTTCAATCTCTTTCATTGCCGATCGACCCTTTATATATTATTTACATCAAGCAGGAAACGGACCAATCCTTTTTGTAGGACGCAACAAACAGCTCAAATAATTTGTTACTAAAATTTTAATATTTGGTGCTGGTGATGATATAATTTTAAAATATTTTGACAGTTGTTGGCGTGGCAGCAGCTGCATATCCTCCACCAGTTGCAAAAGATTTCATAGCCGACCATGGATTTCTTTTTTTTCTCACTAAAAAAGATATTGGCGAATTTTTGTTCATAGGAAGAAATAATAAATTTTAAATTTTTCATTCGGATGTAAAACTTATTTTAAACAAATAAAACTTTATATTTCATACATATTTTTTTTTAATTCAACCCTTCTGTTTTTAACAAATAAGTTAGTAAATGTAAAGCCTCAATAAAATACAGATGTATCAAAACTTAATTAATAAAACGTTTTATTTGGGTTATGTTTCGTGATTTTGCTAAAATTGCTTAGGAGAACATTGGGCAGGAAAACGTATTGTAGACTGCTTCATCTAAACTCTCAAATAGAACGTTTTATTTAATCTTAAAACAGCTTTTATTTAACAAAGAAGTAGATTTGACATACTTTGGTGGAATATTATTTTTGTAGTACATACTTTAATTTGGGCTTTTAGGCGGAATATTATGCTAATTTTATTTTTCTATCAAACTTAGTTTACAATTTAATTGAATTAAGTAATAAAAAAATTTAAGTAACAAAATAATTATTTTCTGTATTTGCAATAAATGTTTACATTTATTTATTTCCAATTTTGTTGACAGTGATTCTACAAATGCACTCACTCATACCGGAGCCTGTTCCAATACATGAATTTTTAGTGGAGCACCCGTTTTTGTTTGGTCTACATTCCATAAAAGATGGAATTATGATTTTGACTGGACGAATAAAAAATATCTAACATCCATTTTCAATTAAAAACAATTAATTCAACAAAATATCATAAATATGACATTTTAGATTGTAAAAGGTGAACAATCTAGATTGGGTAAATTATCTTTTTTTTTTTAATTTTGTTAACAGCGAGTATTTTGAGGCATGTAGGACCGAAACCACGAAAATTTGTCATGGAACACCCATTTTTGTTAGGACTACAGAAAAATGGAAATTGCGGTATTTCATTACCCAAAATATTTGAAAATCTAGCAACAATTTAAAAAATATAATAACGTTATCTATTTTTGCCAATTCTTGTTTGTCACTCAAATTCTGGGCGCTTCTCGATTTTTTCTCAACATCTAGATTTCGATGTCTTTATAGAATGAAATGAGCTATTGGAATAACAAAATATAGTTCATGTTATATTATTTGTCAGCAATTTTGTGGGACCAGGAGGTTCTATGCTTGGATACCGAGGTTCAAATATCTGAATTCAACGTGCAACATCTTTTTTTATGTATATTCCATTGAAATTGGGTAGAGCTTTTCGTTGGCCGAATTAAAAAAATTTAACAACATTTTACTACAACAAAAAAGCAAATAAAAAATTTGATAAATAATTATATATTTTGTTGAATAAATATATTGCAGCACAAAAGATGAATCTTATATATTTTCTGATGTTATTGAATAATTCTTAAGTATTGACAAGTCATTAATATAATTATAGAAATGTGAAGAACAAATTAATTTAGTTGTTTTTGGAAAATAAAAGATTATTTGGATTGTCAATCAGTTTTTAATTCACCTAAATATGTGTATCGAAGTTTTACAGTCTAGAACCGCTGATCGAGTTTAAAATATTCTCAAAAGCAGCGACTTGTACAACTTGAACACAAAAATAGTATAAAAGCAGAAGTGACGTAAAAAAATTTAAAAATCGTGCGAAGATAAATGGTGATTATTATTCAATACAAATGCGAAAATCACCGACAACAATTCAAATAATCTCACGTTCGGGCTCGCACTCTCCTCATGCAATTTTTTCATCAGCCGCTGAAAATGGACAATTTTGTAAGAACCATCGTCGGTAATCTTAGTACAGCCTCAAAACCTGCTCATTTTTTTTTTAATCTTCACATCTTCAGGCTTGATCCATCATCACAATAATTAGATGTTCAAAAAAATTTGTCCAGAAATTTCGACTGGAAAATTGAATTCTAAGGCTCCAGACCAGTATTCGTCCTTCAAAGTTTCAGTTCATCATTAGAACAAAGCGAAAATAATGAACCCCATGACCAAATATTCCGTTTTTGGTACCTACTCTGCCTTGATGTCCTCCGGAGAAAGCTTCGAGACACAGAATTGTCTCCTTCTTAGTAAAAGGATAACGATAGACGATTTTTAATTGAATTTGATGCGTTGATGTAAAATTTTTTTTTTCTACAGTCACTATGGAATGATAACCATTCCACACGCTGTAGCGTGCGTAATAGGGTTCATTCCGCACGCTTAGAGGTTCCTAAGAAAGCTGAGTGGCGTCGCGAAAAAACTGTTCCACTGCTGTCATAATTTCATTTCTTTTTGATTTTCTTATAATTTCTCTTCAAAATGGAGTCAATAAGAGTAATTTTATCAATGTTTGATGAATTGAAATAAGATCAATGAAGCAAATTCTTTCTCAGAAAACGGCATATTTTGGTTATAGATATTTTTGTGGACACCTTTGACTGTTGAAAAAATTACATCCGTCACTCGTGCGGACCGCTCATTCCGTACTCATGTGAATTCTGTCAGTCGACTTCGTCTCGTGTCTGAATTATTCACATTCGCATGGAATGTTCTCCATTCCGCACTTGTACCGCAATATACTATTCTCAGCGCTGTATAAATGCGAGAAAGGACATTGCATTTCGTTATTTGAGTGCGAGAAAGAGAATGGGTTTTGTTATAGATATAGTTTAGGCGCTGAATTGCCTTTTCGTATTATTTTGACTTCGGTGTATAGTTTAACCATCGAATGAAAGTTGACTCTCAAATTATTTTACAGATGTGGTTTTATTTCAGAACATTTAGCTATTATTCGAATCTCAAAGAAAACTAAAATTTATGACGGAATGGGAAGCAAAGATTAGAACTCAGGCCCCGGAAATTTTTGCAAGCACCCATTCAAATACTGGATTAGGAATTCCCATAAATACATTAGTATAACTTGCTTGAAATAGATGGATGACTGATATTTTCACCATCCTAGTGGAGAACAAGACAGGGGTATATTGAACGTATTTTTTATAATTTATTTTGATTCTAACAAAATATGTTGTACATATCTTGTAGAAATGGTTCAAAAGAAGATTCACTCCTATATCGGAATTACCAGAGTCCCACGGTTGCCATATTTTAAAAATTTTCATCTAAGTTATCTATCTGCCTGATACTTTGGTAATAAGACAAATGAGTCGTAATACATCCCTGAAACCCTGTTGCTAAGATCATTTTCAATATCTCCAGTTATCCAGTGGTATTAAGAACAGTCATGTTGATATATTTCTGGGGATTCCTAGTCCAGTATTTCAGTGGATACTTGTAAAGGTCAGTTTTATTTACAATTCGAGTAATAACTAAATTTTTTGAAAGAAAACCACATCTATAAAATAATTTAGGAGTCAACTTTCATTCGATGGTTAAACTATATGAACCAAAGTTTTCTAATGTATTTTGATCCGCTCAATCCGAATATAATATTTATTTTCCCGAAAACTTGATAATTCAATTATTAAAGGCAATTATTTAGAAAAAATAAATTTCTGATATTTTGGATAATTTTGAAACTTAATAATTCTGAGGTATAAATGTTTCAAAATCAAAAAACTCGATTTTTATTAATTTCAATCACTAATTACAAAAGCATTTCTTTCAATTAATTTTTTTTACAGTTTTAACAGCGACAACGTCCCAAAATATATTAATTTCAATCAAAGTTTGGAATAACATATTGAACATTTGAAAAGATATCAATTATTTGAACTCTTTTATTTTGATAATCCTCAGTCGCCCCTAATTTTGACAATGTCCCGTTTTCAGTAAAAATTAAAATGGTCACGTTAGATATTATAAAGTAGTCTTTTCAACAGATTCACACATCCAAAGACAAATTGCGAAAATAATTTGAAAAAAGTTGATAAATGTAAATTTTAATGTAAGTATTTTTCATATTAATTCTCAGTTAAATTACTGTTTCGGTGATAAAAGCTGTGAATCTGCAAAGACCTGATCTCTGATTTGCTGTTCACTGTTTATTACTGTTCATTAGTGTTGAATAATAGTATTAAAAATGCAGGAGAATTTCTTCCAATAATAATTCAGAATAGTCAAATTTTGCATTCATTTAAGCTTTCTGCGAAACATTAGATAAATATGTGAATGTAATTTTAAACAGCCAAATGAATCCTTTAGAAATAAAAATATATTGTTTTTCAACAAAAATTGGCATGTTTTGATAATTTTTCTTCATATGGTGATGGAAAAAAAATTTGTAGCACTTTACATCGGTATTGAGGCTCTAATAATGGTGGAGGTTTGAAAAGTAATTATTTTATTGGGAGTATTATCGATAAAAAATTTTACTTCATAGTTTTCTTTTTAAAGAAATATTTTCTTGAGCAGTGAGGATATCGTCCAGGATTTCTCGTCTTCCTTTGGGATTTACAGCAAATTCTCCTTTTATCTACATTATTAAAATAGGATTATCGGAACAGTCAACAATTTTGTGCCTAGGACGATTCTCAGAGTTTAATTAAGACTAAGTATTAAAATATTTGATTATCTACCTCGCAATTGCATCACTAATACTTGAATTAGAAGCTTAACTTGGACTATGAAAATATTTTGATGTGTTCAGTATTCAATTCGATAGTATTTTTTTGGTGCAAATAAATTACTATTAATGAGTGGCCAGCTGGTCTGGTGAATTTCCAAATATTATTGACTCTATTATTTAAATAGTTTGTAGGTTTATTTATTTTGTAAAATATACTTTGAAGATATAATAAAATTATAGTTATCTAAATAGTTTTGCTGATTTTTATTAAGCGTAGTTTTATTTCTCAAATTAAAAAGGAAGATGACTTGACAAGCTAAAAAGTTTTTTTCTTGATAAACCTCATATTATAGTGGAAACCCCATTCCAAAACTTTTATTATTACTTTGTGAGAAAAAAAAGAATTATAAACTTTCATTTAGCAATCTTGTTTTAATTTTCACACTTCCAGTCTCATTTTTCAACTCGTTTAATATCAATTTTAAACAGGAAACGGACCAATCCTTTCTATTGGTCGCACCAAACAACCCGAATAAATTATTACTTTAATTTTAATATTTATTGCTGATCTCTATATAAGAACGAATGCTAGTACATCTTCTACCCTGATTATTGGATACAACTACAATTCAAGTCGTTTTTCAGTCAAAATGAGGCGCTATGAGCATTCCATAAATTCTCTTCAGAGTCTAGACGAGTCGCTTACGCCCAGGCCCCTCTTTCCCACTGGGCACTCTGGGCATATGCCCAGGGCCCCGCGATCGATAAGGGCTCCCTAGTTCTTACCAGATCACCAAACGATAACCAATATTCATTACTCGCATGATTTCTATAGCGACGTAAAACTGTACGTGATCGATCGTAGGATAACTGCATAGTGAAACGGCGATACAAGCGACGATAAGTGGGAAGAAATGAGCGACGGATACAAACACACGTATCTCAATAGAACATCGCGTAGTGAAGACTGGAGGAGAGAGCAATGCGACAATGAGCGCTGCTACAAGCGATAAGAGCGAAGGAATCAAACATATGTACTTGTTTTCGTCGCTATTCTCGCTAGTGGTTTGGGGCAAAATGGGTGCTGAACTGTTCATAAGTGCAGTGTTTGTAAGAGAGTCTATCAGGGTTGATGGAATTGGAATTAGAATTTTTCAGTAATCTATGTTCAATTTTGGCTCGGATGTAGTCCAATGTGTCTATTTTAACAAAATAGTGCTCTGTGAAGGTCATAGGGGCCCCATTATTCTAATGTGCCTAGAGCTTCTAATAGTTTAAAGACGACCCTGCTTATGCCTTAATACACAGAGAGAGTTCAAGAAGCGCTCGTAGCGCTGCAATTTGGTTGACGGAAGAATCGAATAGTTATTATTTGGGTTTTTTTTTTCCTCACCAAAAAAGATATTGGTCTATTTTTGTTCATAAGAAAACAAAATTATCAATTTTAAATTTGTTGTACAGACGTGACATTTATTCATAAAACGAATTCAACTCCACTGTTTTTCATAAATAATTTAGTAAATTGTAAAACCTCAATAAAATACAGATATATCAAAATTTTATCGATAAAGTCCCATTCACAACCTGAAATTCAGTGAAATTTATCGAAATTCGTAAAGCTTGGTATATGGGAAAGCCGTAGAGCGTTCACAGCGCTGAAATTTGGTGCATACAAATTCCACTTTGACCAAACCTTGCAAGCTCCAAACTTTTCTTGTAATTTAGGTTGCGCTCTATAAAAATAATGAAGAAGAATATGTGTTTTGAACGAACTCTTATTTCATTTGACGTTTGACTATTTGTTTAAGATTTTTGATTGTGCTTAATTTTTATCTTTTTCAAATAAGTTATCTTGATTGGAGAAAGTACTTGAAGATTTCTAATTTTTAGTGTTTTCCACACGATGAAATACACGTCTGTTGTGTGCTACTCTGCTGTTTACATATTTCTCCTATTATAAAGATAAGGATAACAATAAATTAAATGTAACAATAGGGAATATGGATGAAATTTAAATTTGGTTCAAATAATCTTATTCCGAATTTTTATTGACCGGACATTTGTGCTAAACCATCATTTTGGTAATTAATATATTTTCAATTGCTTGAAATTAATAAATAAAAGTGCAAATTAAGCGAGGGAATTTCAAAGATCTAAAACGCAACACCATTGGTTAAAACAAAACGTGACGTCAAATACTATGTCAACAAGTGCGTACTGCTTACATCTGTATGGCATGGCAGGCTTTTGATTAGAAAACATAGTAATAACGTGTGTGCTGTAAATTCATTTATTGTTTAGGTGTAATTTTAGAATCCTAGTAAGATTATAAGTCATCTAAGACAAAGTGGTTTTGTAAAAGCACAATCGGATAATCTGCCAAGAATAGATCCATTCATGATGTCGTCTTATTTTCTTTTAAATCCTAATTTTACGTCCGCTGAAGTAAAAAGAGTAAACACTGAAAAGTAATTATTCAATAATAACACATTATGTATGCTATTTTAATAAATACAATCCGATATATGATGAGCAGTAAACATAAACTATAATTTTTGTTTATTTTAAAACGAGCAAATGTTAAACGAAGCCGCATACACACACTGTATTTTATTGCTAAAACTAATCACATATAATGTTATTCATGATCTGTCAAGTTTATTATGATACTTCATCTCTTTTGATAACCTTACATTATTTTTTACGTATTTTAAAACCTGTCTGAATTGGAAAAAAGACTTTATCAGGTACATTTCTGATAGTATTTTGCATTCAGGCACAATGCAATACTTATAAACTAACTTTTGAGCTTTTTTAATACTGAAATAAGTTGAAAACGAAATCACTGTAGTAAACAATGGACAGTAATGTCACTGGACATAGTATTTGAGATCATTAATAGAGTGCACGAAAATGGCGGCGTTTAAACCGCTCAAAATTATTATCAATTTTAAATATTTTTTAAACTTGATTACAGCACTTTTAAACATAATTTATATTTTTACTATGTTATAACGATGTAAACAGTGAATTAAAAATATAAAATAAATTCATGAATATACCCTATTCTTCTTCCGTTATCATATTTATAATATCAATTTGAATATAAACGAAATACTCAAGTTTCAAATTACTTCAAAATTAAGCCTACAGTTGTCGCTAGTCATTAATTTCGGTGTCTTATCGAATCTGTAAGTTGTTATATAGACTTTCTTATAGACGCTATAGAAACGTTCAGAATCCCACCATTATTCATAAAACGAATTCAACTCCACTGTTTTTAATAAATAATTTAGAAAATTTAATGGATAAGACTTTTTGTTTGACATATTTGTGTGAGTGAATGAGCTAAATAGAATGTTGAGATCCAGAATGTGTAGCAAAAAAACGTATTGTAGACCACATGATCAAAAACTCACATAAAACGATTCATTTATTTTTAAAACTGCTTTTATTTAACAGAGATGTAGATTTGACATATTTTGATAGAATATTATTTTTGTGGTATTTTGATCTGGGCTTTTGGGCAGAATATTTTACTTTAAATACTAATTTGGTTCTTCAATATTTCAATTGAATTAAGCAACGAAAAAGAATATCAAGTAATAAAATAGTTTAGTTCACAATTATCCCTGCATCCATAAAGACTTCTGCAAAAACTAAATTTTTGATGGAATACCTTTTTTTTCTAATTATATTTAACCAAAAAAACATAATTCAACAAATTATAAATATGACACTTTAAATTATTTTTGCACGGTTGGGCGTTTTCATCTGTTTACCGGCCCTCTATTCGAGGTGGTATGTCGATTTTACCATGCAAGCTGTGGTAACTATGGTTATGCCAACTTATCGCACATGGGCAAAGGCGGTAAGTAAAAAATTGTGGATTTTCACAAAAATATTCATTTATTCATATTTATTTATAATTAAATATTCACAAGCATCACGGTCAATAGGTACCTACAGTACCGATTTAGCATAAGGCTCGGCTTCAAACTGTTATTTTCAATCGGTAAACTGTAATTACTGACCTTAATAGTTAAATAACTATTGTAAAACAAAATGAAATTGGTAAAAGCAGTAATGAATATTTTAAAATATTTTTTGTAACACGTGCACCGAAAGTACCCTATTACTGAGCTAACTTCTGCTTCGAAAGTTCTCAATTCCAAACCATGGTAACAATTCTCATTAATTTTCAGTTGACAGGGAATTAATTGATATTTTTTCCGCTGGGTAAAAATGAAATTGTAGATCATGGATGCCGTTGGATTTTTTTATTTTATTGATATATGTCAAATTGATTTTTGGAAGAAATTTGTATTATAGAATGTATTCGTTATAGTGTGTGCATTTATTGTGAACGTGAGAAATATCAATCAATAGAATAAATCATGTAAGTTATGTTTCATTGTATTAGTTTACTATGTGACTGCATTTGCAAAAATCTGTTTGTCAAATCGATAAAATTGTTTCAATACATCCAAATTTATTTAAAAAGCTTCGTAATGGGAGCTCTTCGGTGCACTTGTTACAAAAAGTATCGTATACAACACGACTGTCATTACTGTCACGGACAAATTTGACTGCACGAAGCTACGCCTTGGGCTTTGTCCTCGTCTTCGCCTCGTGCTTCGCCCTCGCCTTTGCCTCGAGCTTTGCCCTCGTCTTCACTGAATGCAGCCAAATTTATCCTGGACAAAAATGACAGTCGCTCGGTCCTTGTAGCATAATACACGTTATTTAAGTTTCCCCTTGTCCTAAAATGAGATTGGAACGGTGCCAAAGAGACTATTAGTTTTATATTGTTTAAATTTTGTTAACAGGGATTATGCAAATGAGAGGTGCAATATCGAAACCACGTAAATTCTTCATGGATCACCCATTTTTGTTTGGACTACAGGGAAATGGAATTATTATCTTCGCAGGAAGAATTAAAAATTTTGAACAGAAATAGTGATATTTCGTTAGGTACCCAAAATATTTGATAATCTAGCGACAATTTTTTAAATATAGTATTCAGGCCAATTCTCGTTTGTCACTCAACTGGTTGCCATTATTATTATCTCATTCTTATGCATTTAAGCTACTGGTGGAAGTCTAGACTCTAAAGTATTCTGAATGCTTCTCGATCTTTTGTTAACATCTTCTAGATTTGGCGTAGAAAATTTGGTATTAATTTCGATGCCTTTGTAGAATGAAATAAGCTATTGGAACATTGAAAAATGTTGAAAAAAAAATTCATTTTATTTTATGTTTTCCAATTTGGTTAACAGTTTTTTCGGGACTATTGTAAAATGAAATGAACTATTGAAATAATTTTGTTAATAGCTGTTGCGGGAAATGGAGGTTCTATGACTGATAGTAAGGTTCAAATATCTGAATTCAACGTGCAACATCCTTTTTTATTTTATGTATATTCCCAAGAAAATAGGGTGGAGCTTATTGTTGGCCGAATTAAAAATATTTAACAATGTTTTATTACAACAAAAAACCAAATAAAAAATTTAATAAATAATTATACAGGGTACATACGTTAAGGGTATATGTTGTTTGATATGCTGATTACGAATCAAACGAAATTTTTTCAAAAATTCGAGTATTTACAGATAGTTTCCCCACAGCGTTTTTCAAGTACTGCACTGGATTCGCTGTGCTATTGAGAACTAACAATACAAGTAGATAATGTCTAAATTACATAGTACTATTGAAATAAACAGAATTTTATTATTTTCAATGGAACCAATTCACTATTAGTGATATTTGATAATGTTTCAAACATATTGATATGTAAAAATAGGTGTATAAACTTCGGATTCATGATAATTATTATAAAAATTGCTCAAAACATACCATGTCCAGCAATCCGCCTTTGAGGAAAACATTCGGCATAAACACACTTTGCTAGTCTCGCATTTTGTTCCGTCTCTATATGCTAGCACTGTCCACTGATTCATTATTGTTAAATCCGTTCGCGTCACCCATTTTTGAATCAAATCACCAACTTTTTGACAAAGTTAAGTAGCTATGTATCATTCATCAAAGATAGATATTCAACTGACGACCTACGACGAACAGAATAAAATTACATTAGTTTACTCATTATGCAATACAACCAGAGCTGGGCAAATTACTTACAAAAAGTAATTAATTACAATTACTAATTACTTTGACAAAAAGTATTTGAAATACTTCAAAAATAAATACTACAAAAAAAAAAGGAATTGAATTACTAAATACTTTTGTAATTTTAATAAGTAATTTCAAATACTTTTTCAAATACTTATTAAATTGAAAAGCGAATATATCTTCAAATACATGAATATAATGCAAAAAAAATATAATTATAATAAAGTAAACAACTATCATTTGAATAATATATTTCTATTTTCTTTCAAAACTACTAATTTCTCGAACAAATCGTCCAATAATGCATGTTTACTAAAATAAAATTGCGAGGCAGGGAGTAATATGACGCATTTGTTGCCCTTCTCCCACATGAAGCTTTTACAAACACGTGAGCTTATCCATATCTATTGCTGAAACTGATGAAAGTAACTCAAGTAATCCAAATACCAATAGTTTCAAATACTTTGAAGTAATTCAAAATACTTTATGTAATTTAAATTACTGTAAGTAATTAAATTACCGAAAAACAATTCCTTTTTCAAATACTCTCTAAAATTCGAAAAGTAATTGAGTACAATTACTTTTTTCCACAAAGTAATTCAATTACAAATACTTTTTGGGGAAAAGTAATTTAATTAGTAATTAATTACAAAAGTATTTAATTACTGCCCAGCTCTGAATACAACTATTAGCAGTTATTTAATAATAATAATCTATACATTGTTCAAAATTTTATTGAATAAAAACTACTTTTGATTTTAAATATACAGAATTTTCACCATCCATCCAGTAGTAGCGGCAATGTAAAATTTTTGACTGAGAAAATGAAAATTCATTTTCCGAAATAAAAAAATAAAATTTATTGGCCTAATCAAAAATATCTAACAATATTTTATTGAACTACTAGACAAAAAAATAAATAATAGCTATTTATGTAATTAGTATATAATCTAGAACTTTATTGGACGAGCCGCTGGTTATGGACGAGCGAGCAGCGCGAGCGAGTCTAATAAGGAAGGCGAGTCTATAAAGTTTGTTTATGTACGAATTACATACAAAGCTTTATGTTCGACTGCTCTAACGACGCAGGATATCTTCTGAAAGTATTTCTTGATTGCCCTATTCAAAAATTCGGTGAGTATAACTTGGTGTGCTTTGCTAGTGTTGCTATTGTTACAATTGTTTTTACTGTTTGTTTGCAGATGTCAAAAATATTAAATACAATTTAATAGCAAAAATTATTACTTTAGAAAGTGTAGAAGAGATTAAATACGATAGTAAAGAATAAATGGATACTTTAGAAAGAGTAGAAGAGAATAAATACGATAGAAAAGAATAAATGGATAATTCAGAAAGCGTAGAACTATTGGCAGCAAGTGTCAAAGTATTACAAATATTGAGAGAAAAATGTTTTTGTAACAAGAAGAATTTATCTTCGGGTCTGAATATTCGCGACAATACCAATTGTGTTATAAGTATTCATTACAATAATAAATGATATGTTGATTTAATTGTTTGAATTTATTTCATGTCAATAAAGAATATATTTTTGTGACATTGTTTTCATAGTGTCAGTTCCGTCCAATTATATAAAGTAAAAGTCCTAGTCCAATTAAGTGGCACATTATGGACACTAAATGCAACCATAAACTACATGATTATGATGCAGTCGAACATAAAAAATTTAATAGATAACTAATTATATATCTTGTTGAATAAATATATATTTTAGCACCAAAGATGAATGTTATTTATTCTACGTCGTTATTAAATAATTCTTAAATATTGAAATGTTATTAATATAATCTTAAAAATGTGAAGAATAAATGTATTTCATTGTTTTATTGAAATAAAGTATTATTTGGATTGTTATTCAGCTTTATATTCATGATGAGAATGATTTAACCCTAGTGTGATGTAAAAAATATTGAAAGTTGGAGGAATATCAAAGTCTTGTATCACACTGTTCAAAAATATATTTTTATATTTTGCTGACCGGTTTCGGCTACTGAATAGCCATCTTCAGAACCGGGAGACTACAAACAAGAAGATACATGAATACTTAAAATTCTAATTTGAAACAAACACAAATACAAATGTAATTTCATGATTATACTCACACTATATAACAACTACAGGATTCAAAATATGGTTCAAAATTTTTAACGTAGATAAATGGTTAAAGTATTATTTCATTTGCATATTTTGATTATTTCAAGAATCTCTTGAGATATACACTTCTATTTTCTACAAATTTATTTATATTTTATTTTATTTATACTAGTAATACGTTTAACCATTTATCTACGTCAAAAACTTTGAACCATATTTTGAATCCTGTAGTTATATAGTGTGAGTATAATCATTAAATTACATTTGTATTTGTGTTTGTTTTAAATTAGAATTTTAAGTATTCATGTATCTTCTTGTTGTAGTCTTCCGGTCCTGAAGATGGCTACTCAGTAGCCGAAACCGGTCAACAAAATATAAAAAATACATTTTTGAACAGTGTGATACAAGACTTTGATTCTCCTCCAACTTTCAATAGCTTTATATTCACCTAATTTACCGAAATTTTTGAGTTTAGAGACCCTGGTCGAGTTCAAAAAATTATTGAAAGCACTGATTGTGCATCTCTGGTTTTCTTAGGTCCAGTACTTCAGTCCATGGTATATATATATATATATATATATATATATATATATATATATATATATATATATATATATATATATATATATATATATATATATATATATATATATATATATATATATAGATATATATATATATATATATATATATATTCAAAAAACAAGAATAAATATTAAGGATAGTCAATTTTTGCATTCTTTTAGGCTTTCTGCTTTCTGCAAATACCCTGCTGTACCTGCTGTATAGATAAATATATAAAAGTAACTGGTAGCAGCCAAATAAATGTTTTAAGAATCAAAATATATTATTTTTCAATCAAAATTGGCATGTCTTGATGATTTTTCTTCATTTGGTGATGGAGCAAAAAGAAATTATTGCACTTTCGATCAGTATTCAAGCTTTAATAACGGTGGAAGTTTGAAAAATAATTATTTTATTGGAAAATATTATAAATACAAATTTAATACATTCTTATTTCATAGTTTTCTTTTTAAAGAAATATTTTCTTGAGCAGTGAGGATATCGTCCAGGATTTCTCGTCTTCCTTTGGAATTTGCAGCAAATTATCCTTTCATCTACATTATTAAAATAGGATTATCGGAACAGTCAACAATTTTATTCCTAGGACGATTTTCAGAGCTTAATTAGGACTTAGTATTAAAATATTTGATTATCTACCTCGCAATTGCATCACTAATACTTGAATTAAAAGCTTAGTTTGGAATTATGTAAATATTTTGATGTGTTCAGTATTTAATTCAATAGTCTCTTTGATGCAATTAAATTATTATTTACTATTTAGTGGCCAGCTGGTCTGATGAATTTCCAAATATTATTGATATTATTAAGTTAGTTAGTAGATTTATTTATTTTATAAAATATACTGTGAAACTGTAATATATAATTATTATGTACATATAATAAATATTTTTTACATTAGACGTAGCTCTATTTCTCAAATTAAAAAAGCAGATGTCTTGCAAGTTACAAAGTTCTCTATTGAATCAATTTTATATTATCTTACAACCAACCTTTAATTATTCCATAGCCGACTAGGGTTTCTTTTCCCTCACCAAATAATTATTGGTAAAATATAAATCCTCAATAAAATACAGATGTATTAAAATGTAATAGATAAAATATTTTATTTTGGATATTTTCTATGATTTTGTGTGTAAGTGAGTGAGCTAAGAAGAATGTTGAGATCCAGGATGCGTGGCGGAAAAGCATATTATAGACCGATTGATCCAAAAATTCAAATAAAACGTTTTATTTATTTTTATAAAACTGCTTTTATCAAACAGGGATGTAGATTTGACATATTTTGATGGATTATTATTTTTATAGTATTTTGATGTACTACATATTTTGATTTGGGCTTTTAGGCTAAATATTATTATTTTATATGCTAATTTATTTCTTCTACTTAAATTATTCAATAATTTAGTTGAATTTGGATTATTAATCAATTTTTTGTTCACCTAAATCAATTTTTACCAGAGTTTTAGAGTCTAGAACCCCTGGTCGAATTCAAAATATTATTGAAAGCACTGATTTGTACAACTCTAGTATTTTTAGTCATTCAATAAATAAAAAGCATACATTTTTATTAGGCAGGTTTAATAAATGTGGAGGTTTGAAATATGTGTAAAACAAAATAAAATCTGTGAAAGCAGTATTGACTTTATTTAAAATTATTAACACCTCATTGAGGTTGACACAGTGAGAAAAGGTCTATTGGCTCTTTTTTTTTTAATTTTTTCAATAAGGATTATTGTTATGAGAGGTACAAGACCAAAACCACGTGAATTTTTCATGAAACATTCATTTTCATTTGGAGTACAGAAAATGGGATTATTGTCCTCGCAGCAAGAATCAAAAATTTTTCCAACAGAAATTGTGATATTTCATCACCAAAAATATTCAATAATCTGGCGACAATTTTTAAAATATTGTTACGTTATTTATTTTTCTCAACTTCTTCTAGATTTGGTGTAGAAAACTTCGTATTAATTCCGACGCCTTTGTGAAATGAACAAAATATTGGGACAATAAAATATATTGAAAAATAGTATTTTATATAATTCTCTTCCAATTCTGTCAACTGGGTGCATGCAACAGCTCCTGATGATGATGGAACTCCGATTCGAATAATTATATTCAATGTGCAACATCCTTTTTTATTTTATTTACATTCCATACAAAATGGGACGAAGCTTTTTGTTGGTCGATTCAAAAATATTTAACATTTTAATAAACAAACAAATGTATAATTTCATATTTTGAAATACGAAATATATATTTATGTACCAAATATGAAACTAATTTATTCTGTTGTTATTGAATATATATATTTTTTAAATACTGCAGTGTTACTAACATAATATGATTAGAAAAACGTGAAGAACAATGTATTTACTGAGAATAAAAAACTATTTGGGCTGTTAATAAGCTTAATGTCCGACTAATTTATTATTGTTGTCATAATAACACTGATTTCAGAGTAATTACGTAACAAATAATACCCGAGGGCCATTATGTTTCAAAATAATGCTCGACGGCATTATTTTAAAAAATAACAAACAAGTTTCCTAGTTACAGCAAGTAACTAGAGTAATTTCTCTGACAGAAATCACAATGACATTACTAAAAATTTTAATTGAAATACAACAAAAGTCGGACATTAAACATTGAAGGCACCACGGGAGTTGAACAGACAAGATACGATCAACTTACACATCTCGGGCCAGAGGCCCTTGGAAAGTACACTGTTGACCTCAGGCATTATTGTCCTTATAACACCCTTGATACTTTAATTACTATTTTGTTTAATGGTCACCTAAGTTCAAGATCCTCTGAAACTCTTGGTCGATTTATATTTATTAAGAGCACTAATTTGTACAAGACTGGTTGAACAATAAAACAGAAAAATATCAATTGTTATTAGGCAGATTTGAATTCCTACCTTTTTGTCCAAAAATAAATGTTCAGGACCGTCGATTTTTACATTTAAGTATTTAGGTTTCCTGCGTCTTGCAAAAACCCTGTATAAATAAATAACTTTTATCAGCCAAATAAATGCATTCAAAATAAAAATATATTGATTATATTTTGATAATTTTCTACATTTGGTGATCACTTAAGATCGGTATTGAAGGATTAATAATAGTGGAGGCTTAAAAAATTATTAATTTATTGGAAAATACCGTAGTTACAAATTTAGTTTTTTTTTTAATAAATATTTTTAGAGCAATCTGGATATTGTCCAGAATTTCTCGTCTTCCTTTGAAAATTGCAGCAAATTATCCTTTTATCTACACTTTCAAACAATTTTATTCTTAGGACGATTTTCAGAGCTTTATTAAAATATTTGATTATCTACTTCGCAATTGCATCATTAATACTTAAAATAGAAGCATGATTTGAAACATGAAAATATTTTGATGTGTTCAGAATTTAATGTAATAAATCTTTTTTGGTATAAATAAATTATTGTGAATTTTGAAATATTATTGATTGTGTTTTTTAATTAGTCTGTAAGTTTATTTTTTTATAGTATATACTTCAAGACTATAATAAAATTATAGTAATAGAACTAAATATTGTTGTTAATTTATAGAAACGTAGTTCTATTCTTCAAATTAAAAGCTGAAAAATTCTCCATTAAGTAAATCTTTATCTACTGATGTTTAAAATTCATTTTATATAAAAAAATATTCTGAATCAGTGTGAACCATTTTATTCCAATTCGAGAAAATAAGTTATTCACTCAAATATCTTATGTGAACGTTTTCAATTTTCAGTACAATCCGCTGTTTTTGGCATGTTGTAATCTTTTATTGACTTTTTCCTAATTCATATTATCCTTTTATATTTCACCATATATTTGAAATGAAAAAGAATTGTTATTCATTAATATCGTTCCTTGTTCATCTATTCTATTCTTAACCTCTTATGTGATTCTTATCTATTATTTCCATACTACAGTGCAGTGGCGTCTCAAGCGGGGGTGCAAGGGGTGCACGGCATCCCGGCGCCATGTCCTTGAAGGCAGCAATTGGATCCCGGACATAATTTTTTAAAAATAAGACCAATTTCTTCAACAAAATATTTTATAGAATTAATCCACAATCAACAATCCATGATGCACCATTCTATTTTGGATTGGAATTAATATTGTGGATTTTGAATCGGGAATTGTGGATTTTGGATTGAGATTGGAATTTTGCATTGGGATTGGGTTTCTGGACTTTGGATTTTGGATTGAGATTGGGATTTTGGATTGGAATTGGGTTTCTGGACTTTGGATTTTGGATTGGGATTGGGATTGGGATTGTGGATTTTTGATTGGGATTGGGATTGTGGATTTTCGATTGGGATTGGGGTTGTGGATTTTGGACTGGGATTGGGATTATGGATTTTTGATTGGGATTGGGATTGTGGATTTTCGATTGGGATTGGAGTTGTGGATTTTGGATTAGGATTGGGATTGTGGATTTTCGATTGGGATTGGGGTTGTGGATTTTGGATTGGGATTTGGATTGTAGATTGTGGATTTTGGTTCGGGATTGAAATTGTGGGTTGTGAATTGGAATTGGGATTAAAATTGTGTATTTTGGATTAGGATGGGGATTGTGGATTTTTGATTGGGATCAAAATTGTGGATTACGAATTGTAGATTGCGGATTGAGATTGATATTGTGGATTGTAATGGAGGATTGTGGATTGTGAATTGAGATTAAATTTGTGGATTGCGGATTGGGATTGAAATTGTGGATTTTGGATTAGGATTGGGATTGTGGATTTTAGATTGGGATTGGGTCTCTGGATTGTGGATTTTGAATTGGGATTGGAAATTTTGGATTTTGGATTGGGATTGGAATTGTGGATTGTGAATTTGGATTGTGATCAAAATTGTGTAATTTGGATTGGGATTGTGATTGTGTATTTTTAATTGAGATTGGGATTGAAATTGTGGATTGTGGATTGTGGGTTAGGATTGAAATTGTGTATTGGGATTGAATTTGTGGATTGTGGATTAGGACTAAAATTGTGAATAGTGGTTTGAGATTGAAGTTATTGATTGTGGATTGGGATTCAAATTGTAGATTGGGATTCAAGTGTGGATCGTGGATTGCGATTAAAATTGTGGATTGTGGATTGGGATTGAAATTTATAAAAGAAAAAGTACGATGAAGAGAGGGTGGCGCAATTTATATATATTTGCACCCCGGCGGTAATAAGTAGGCTAGAGCCGCCTCTGGATATAAAAAATAAATATTCAAATATAATTTTAAAATTTTGTATTTTCATTAAATTGCAGTACTAAACTCAGAGATAATTGTTTCGATTGTTGTAGCTTGTCTGGTGTGTGACGTAGAAGAAGTATTCTATCTCTTTTTAACTCATTGCAGCTATACTGTATTAATATTTAAATTTGTTATTTGAATAATAACAATTTATATTTGTTTATAATAATATTGATACGATATTTAATGAATACTTTGCAATATTTCTGCACTAAAAAAAGTAAAACAAAAAAAGTACCACAACGACCCCTCCGGATTTATATGATCCACTTCTAGCACTGAATTGAATATAATAGCCAAGTTTACGAAGGACATTAAAGTTTTAAGCGCTTGTACCTGACTTGGTTAAAAATTCCTTTAAATAAATGATGATTTGTGCTTATGTGGACCTTTATACAAGCTTATATTTTAATTTAGTTTAATTTACAGTCTGTAGTTTAATTGTATGATTGTTGTTGTTTAAATAAAGCTTTAAAACATTATAAAGATTAATTATGTGTTGCGAAGATATTACTCATAATAGGTAAGTACATTTCAAACTGTTCCCCTGCGGACGTCTACAGCTCGACGTGGCACTTTCCCTGCGAGAAGAAGGTCTAAACGTTTGACTCTCCATTTATTTAACAATTTTTGTGTCCAAATTTACGCATTGACTTTTTCAATAAGTTTTAATAACTTTCCAGTCGCGGAAATTTTGATATAGACAGAGCGTCTCAAGCGGGAGTGCATGGCACCCCGGCGCCATGTCTTTAAAGGCGGCAGTTGGGCTCCGAACATAATTCTTTAAAAATAAGACCAATTCTAATAGATTTATGTTTGGCATTTTGTACACTATTTGAACATTTAAAAATATATATTATTTCAACTGCAAATAAATTCAATTTTTAGAATTGCAAATTCGTCCACCCCTATAAAATAGTTGTTTTATTAATGAATTTTAGCAAGATCCATAATAAAAACTATTAAGATAAATAAAAAATGTGTCTGTACCGCAATTGAAGAGGTGTAATACATTAAGGGTTGCAAAGTTAAGGGTTGAATTGGTTTGATGATAAATTGCAATAAATGAGCTTCCTATTAACGTTTATTTTATCATGCTACGATTATTATTTCAGAAGATATCAGCTTTCAAAGTTATTACTAAATTTAAAATTTAACCCCCTATATTGACAGGGGTTGGGATATTAGCATGACACATGCCATTCAAATCAACGTTTATTACATTATTCTACGATTTTGATTTCAGGAGATACAAGCTTTCAAAGTCGTTGCATCATTCAACCCCTTAAACAACTTACCTCCTGTACTATCAGGGTTGAAAGATTAAAAGTTCAAATAAGCTTTCTATCAATCTTTGGTTCATTGCTATATGGTCAGAGGCGTCTCAAGCGGGGGTGCAAGGGATGCACGGCACCCCGGCGCCATGTCCTTGAAGGCGGCAGCTGGGCCCCGAACATAATTCTTTAGAAATAAGGCCAATTTTTTCAACAAAATATTTTATTACAATCAACAATCCACAATCCATAATTCGCCATTCTATTTTGGATTGGGATTGAAATTGTGGATTTTGAATCAGGAATTGTGGATTTTGGATTGGGATTGGAATTTTGGATTGGGATTGGGCTTCTGGATTTTGGATTGGGATTGGGATTGGGATTTCGGATTGGGATTGGGATTGTGGATTTTGGATTGGGATTGGATTTCTGGATTTTGGATTGGGATTGGGATTGGGATTTTGGATTGGGATTGGATTTCTGAATTTTGAATTGGGATTGGGATTGGGATTGAATTTCTGGATTTTGGATTGGGATTGGGATTTGGATTTTGGATTAGGATTGGGATTGGAATTGTGGATTTTTGATTGGGATTGGGTTCCTGGACTTTGGATTTTGGATTGGGATTGGGATTGGGTTTTTGATTTTTGGATAGGGATTGGGATTGGAATTGTGGATTTTGGATTGAGATTGGGTTTTTGGATTTTGGATTTCGGATTGGGATTGAGATTGGAATTGTGGATTTTTGATTGGGATTAAGATTGTGGATTTTCAACTGGGATTGGGATTGTTGATTTGGGATTGAGATTGTGAATTGTGGATTTTGGATTTTGAATTGGGACTGAAATTGTGGGTTGTGAATCGGGATTGGGATTAAAATTGTGTATTTTGGATTAGGATTGTGATTATGGATTTTCAATTGGGATTGCGATTAAAATTGTGGATTATGGATTGGGATTGAAATTGTGTATTGGGATTGAATTTGTGGATTGTGGATTGGGATTCAAATTGTAGATTGTGGATTGAGATTGAAATCTATAAAAAAGCAAAGTACGATGAAGAGAGGCAGATAGGTGGGACGCAATTTATATATCTTTGGATACCGGCGGTAAATATGCTAGAGCCGCCTCTGGATATAGATAAATGAATATTCAAATATAATTTGTGAATCACTTTTCACAATACGTTGAGTTTTTGGAATATAATTTTAAAATTTTGTATTTTTATCTAAAAGCAGTACCAAACCTAATCAAGAGATAATTGTTTCGATTGTTTCAGCTTGTCTGGTGTGTGACATAGAAGAAATATTTCTATCTCTTTTTAACTCAATGTAGCTATACTGTATTAATATTTAATGAATATTTTGCAGTATTTCTGCACTAAAAAAACTGTTTAAATTTTTTTTTTTTCAAATTCTGCTCCATTATATTTTATAATGTTTAAACAATTATTATTAATAATAATTTATTGTATTTACAATACTTTTACAATATTTCAAATAATTTTATTTCAATATGTTTAAATTTTTATTTTAAAGATTCTTTTTCAATTACTTCGTCGAAGCAAGTTAATTCAATCAAGTACTAATTGATGGTTGCAACACGTTAGAGCTTCAGTTCGATTTTTGATAATACTACTTCCTTTTAGCATATCTATCTCTTTTTAACACATTGGAAAACGTAATATACTTCTTAACTCGTATAATTTATTTCTGAAGCTTGCTGTTTCGTTTCGTGTAGTTCACTGCTGTCGTGGCTGTCGTAGAAGCCGCATTTGCGTCGTCTTTGCTCTCGTAAACTGCGTTTAAAAACTATTTTAAAAGTGCTGTGTGGTATATTTGGGGTTGTGTATTTTGTTTATTAACGTAGAGATCAAAATTTTGTGTATTTAAATATGTAAATTGGGGTGAATTTGTTCCGCATTGCGTGTCCGTTAGGGGCACGTATTTGCGATGTTAGTCTTTGCTTTTATTATGTAATTAATTAATAAAATGTCTTGGTTTTTTTGCAAAGGCCTGTAATGAAAGGTCCAACGTGGGAATCGGTGCACACGTAGGTACCGCTACGAGAGGCACCCCCCCTGGTGAACACCACCGCGTGGGGTTGCAATGAGTTCTAGGGCGAACGAGCGATCTAACTGGGGAGTAACGGCATACTCTCGATATGTACCTATCGGAAGTCGGAAAATATGGTAACTGGCGGGGGTCCTTGATTAAGTTCAAGAAACAACATTAGCTGAGACCGTTACTTAAGGTTACCATATCGCGTAATTAGGCGGTATCGCGGGCCTCGGAATATGCATTGGCCACGTATTCAAACAACGTATTTTTCTTTTTGCAAACGACGAGCACACCGGTGCTTGGGTGTCTGAGCGCTCAGGCACTCATTGGGGCAGTAAAGTAGAGTCAAACAGTAGCATAATATATCTGAGCACTTTTAAAATAAAATCGCGAGGTAGTATGGCAGCAGTCACTCATCGCGTAGCTAGCTCTTCAAGCAAAAAATTAAATTCGTTAAATAAGCGCGCAAAAAACAAACCAACACACATAACACGTTTGAATGTTGAACGAATGTTGAATGTATGCAACTAATCAGAAAAAGTTCCCTTTCAGCTTCTTCATTTCATCAGTACCACCTCCAACAAATCAAGAAAAGGACGTAAGTTGACTAATAAACTTTGCTTTTCAGGTCCTAATCTATTTTTTTTACAGCTATTTTGTATTGTTCTTTCGCAGATTCCTAATTAATTTGTATTTTTTCAGATCATTTGCTGAGGATGAGCCCAGCTGATGAGGTGGACAACGAGGGAATGGACATCGAGGGATTGGACATCGTGGGAGGAGCTGAGGATGAGCCCAGCAGCCAAAATCAACTCTCAATATTTTATTTGTTGAATATGATTCACCAAAATTTGTTTTAAGTTTCTGTTTCAGGTCGCCGGCCGTGGATCTTCATAACATCACCGCATCATCAGCTAGGTAATATAATATTACTCATTATGTAACTGTTTTCAACTACTGTAAACACGTAAATAATGATCTTCAATTTATTAATTTATTTGTATTTTTTTATGTTTTTAGGACATCCAGCAGCGGAACCAGAGCCCAGCAGCAGCATCATACCTCAGAAGCAGAATAAGATTCCAGCAGCAGAACCAGAGCCCAGCAGTAAGATCAGAGCCCAGCAGTAAAATTAGAGCGCAGCAACAAAATTAGAACCCAGCAGCAGAATCAGAACCCAGCAGCAAAATCAGAGTCCAGCAACAGAATCAGAGTCCAGCAACAGAATCAGAGTCCAGCAGCAGAACCAAAGCCCAGCAGCCATCCAAGAAGTCTTCCAGCAGCAGCAGAACCAAATCCCAACAGCCGTCAAAGAAATCTTCCAGCAGCAGCAGAACCAGAGCCCAATAATCTTCCAAGAAGTCCTCCACCAGCAGCAGAACCAGAGCCCAGCAGCCGTCCAAGAAGTCCTCCAGTAACTGCAGCAGATCAACACATCAGTAGCAACTGTTCCAGACCCCAGATTCAACTCAACTTTAAAGAATTCAACTGATTAATTTAGCCCGTCGCTTGCAAAGTTCAAGTGAGTTCAATTTCTTTTCAAATTTTCCGACTTGTAATAATTATTTTGTTGTTTCAGTTGCAGCGAGCGAAGAAGCCACTTCTCTGGTCTAGGTTTCGCTGGGGTTTTCCTAGGCCCAAAGGGAAAATTCCCGGAGAAGAGGTCGTCTCTTTCCTCTTAGTCATTGCCTGGGGGCGAACAAGGCTTACAACAAGGCAACAGCATCGCGAACAAGACTTCCAGCAAGCATCGAGTAATCAACAATTAATCTTCGAACCTTTGTACCCTTTCCTTATTCCCAAAATAAAATCATTTCCACAAAATTTACAGTTGTATTTATTTATAAAACCTATTTTATTGTTTTCAGGAGTAGTTAAGAAATTTAAATTAAATAATAACTTGTATGCTTGATTTTTGAATTAAATGTAATGTCTTTCCAAATTAGTACTTCTCTCAATAATCAAATAAACTATTTTCCAAATACTTCTGAGTTGTTTTATTTCAAATCTCTTTTTTCAGGGCTAGTTGTAGAACATATTGTATTATAATATTGAATTTAGCATGAAAATATAGATGTAAGTATTATTTATAATATACTTAGATTCTCAATAAATTTTCTATTCTTGTTTTAAAATTGAATCGGAATAAAATATATTTGTTCATAACATTTAAAATATATTATTTTAAACTCCACAAGTAAGGTTCATAGCTTTGCCGCAAGGTGGCAGCATCTGTCAATAAAGGTTCCAGTAGCTAAAATATACTTTTTGAGGGACTTCAAAATGATTTTGAAAGATGGAAAGTATATTTTCACGCTATATGGAACCTGCTTATTACGAAAATAAGAAGAAAATTGAAAATGTCTTCACTCTGGAACGTTACGATGAAAAATTAGGATGAAAATTCATTTCTCCTCTGAATAATACAGCTGTACACCCTAATTAGGATATGTGGAGCCTAAATGAACACTCCTAATTTAAACTGAACCCTTAGCTATCAAATTAATTAGGGATTGGATTTGTAACTATGACATTTCAATGAAAATGACCACTTTACTATTAAAATTTTTATTCTCAATTTTCCCGAAAACTATGGGTTCAAATTGATGAGTGCATATTTGAACTACACCCTAATTAGGGTGTACAGCACTGTTATTTGAGGGAGAAATGAGTTTCTATTGAGTTTTCCATCCTAACTTCTTTGTATGAAAGAATACAAGTTCTTTAAAAATTAAAAACCTTTCCTTAGTTTGCTAAAAGGATGCTAGTCATCATAAAAATCGTATAAAAAAAATCATTCAATAAAAATTTTGTTTTATTTATTTTTAAAATAATTAATAAATGTGATACAGCAAAAAATAATATGCTAATCTGATAGGCATTAAAAAATAAAATTGAAAGTGTCCTACAATTTTTTTGATAAAATCAGCCGTTTGGCCAGAAAAAAAATATTTAGTTTTCATTATTCAAAATGAGCTACGTGGTGCCACCTGTGTAGCAAAATGTAAACTAATAACTGGACTTTAACTATAACAGTTTACTCAAAGATGAGTACGATAACCAAAAAAAAGTTTCAAGTAAACTCACATTATTTTCAAAAAATAAATGGGGCGCTTTATTTCCTATTTTTTGATTAGTACTCTCGTTACGTCAGAAATCATCTTTTCACAAATTAATAATTCCAAGTGAACGCGGGCACTAATCAAAAAAAGATACATGAAGTATCCTAACTAATTTTCAAAAATAGTATGACTTGACTTGAAACTATTTCATAGATTATGAACCAATTACTCGAAAATGAGTGCAGGAAACGAGAAGTCATAATATTTTTAAAGCCCTTATTGGGCTGGTACTAAATACAATATTCATTTTATGCTCAATCGATACACAATTATAATTAAGTATTCCCAAAATAAATCGCCTTTTAGTCACAAGAAAATAAAAGTACTTTAGATTTTCTCAAAACGAGGTACATGCTGCCATCTCTTTGATTTTCGTGAACTAACAAGTAATGAGGCCATACAATATAACTGCTCAACAGATAACCGTAGTCTTAAACGTCAATTTCTACTATATAGCTTATATTTCTTAAATAAATGATTTTAGATTCATTTTCTGATTTTTAATAGAAAGTTTATATAATGTTATTTGTTTTAAAATTGCATCCAGTCCTCTATCGATCAAACCCACAATTTAATAGAGGCTAAAATATTGCAACTATAATTTGGTCATACTTTTTTTCTGCTCAACAGATAACTGCAAATTTATGAATTAATTTCTAATAAAGGGCTTATATTTGGAAAACTGTTGACAAATTTGAATTAATTTTTGCATATTTTGATTTTATGGATCAAAATATATTTGGTAGCAAATCAATAACAGTTATTTTATTTCATAGCTCTTTACCGGGAGCTGTCAGGGCTGTTAGATTTAACCGGCGATCGACGCGTCGCTTGCTGGCATTGTGTTTATCTGAATAAATCTTGAGTCATTACGTGAATAATGATTTTAAACTAATATTTATACTTGTTCTAATTTAATAAAGAGTATATTTCGATCAAAAATAATGTATAAAGGCTAATACGTCAACAATCAACACATTTTTGAATAGGCACTAGTTTATTCAGTTAGACAGAGATGGCAGCACCTATCACGTTTTTGAACTAAAATTTTTAAATAGAAAAAATAGCGACATTTGGCATGTTTATTTATTGCAGAGACTTTTAAATACCTTATTTTGATATTTTTGAATGATTAAAATAGTAAAAATAAGTTTCTGAGCTTTGTATTTACTTTAAAAATAAAACATACAAGTTATTAATGAATTTAATTTATTCTAGAAACTATTTAACAATTCATTTATTAACTACTCCTGAAAACAATAAAAATAGGTTTTAGAAATAAAGCGACAAAAAATTTAGTGGGAATGATTTTATTTTGGGAATAAGGAAAGGGTACAAAGATTCCAAGATTAATTGTTGATTACTCGATGCTGTTGTGATGTTGGAAGTCTTGTTCGCGATGCTGTTGCGATGTTGTAAGCCTTGTTCGCCCCTAGGCAATGACTAAGGGGAAAGAGACGAACTCTTCTCCGGAAATTCTCCCTTTAGGCCTAGGAAAACCCCAGCGAAACCTAGACCAGAGAAGTGGCTTCTTCGCTCACTGCAACTGAAACAAGAAAATAATTATTACAAGTTAGAAAATTTAAAAAGAAATTGACTTACTTAAACTTTGCAAACGGCGGGCAAATTTAATCAGTTGACTTCTTTAAAGTTGACTTGAATTGGGGCCTGGAACAATTGCTACTGATGTGTAGCTGTTGCAGTTACTGGAGGACTTCTTGGACGGCTGCTGGGCTCTGGTTCTGCTGCTGCTGGAGGACTTCTTGGACGGTTATTGGACTATGATTCTGCTGCTACTGGAGGACTTCTTGGATGGTTGCTAGGCTCTGGTTCTGCTGTTGCTGTAGGACTTCTTGAAAGGTTATTGGGCTCTGGTTTTGCTGCTGCTGTAGGACTTCTTGGAAGGTTATTGGGATTTGGTTCTGCTGCTACTGGAGGACTTCTTGAACAGTTGTTAGGCTCTGGTTCTGCTGCTGCTGTAGAACTTCTTGGAAGGTTATTGGGCTTTGGTTCTGATGCTACTGGAGGACTTCTTGGACGGCTGCTGGGCTTTGGCTTTGCTGCTGGGCTGTTTTTACTGCTGGGCTGTTTCTGCTGCTGTGCTCTGATCCTGCTACTGGACTCTGGTTCTGCTGCTGGACGGCCTAAAAACAAAAATACAAATAAATAAATTAAAGATTAGTAAAATTTTCATAATTGTTGATGTGGTAACGATGATTTTGAGCTGAAAGGGAAGGTTATGATTAGTTCGGCGGGGCGCTCCCACGGTGGTTGATTGTTATCAGCTGGGCTTAGAGATGAAAACAGCTGGGCCACTTCCAACGACAGAAGACTGCTAATTGAAGCTTGAAGTTCTGATGTGAAGATGATGATGCTGAGCTGAAAGGGAATGTTTTGATTAGTTCGGCGGGATGCTCCCTCGGTGGATTATTGCAAGTTGCTGGGCCACGTCCAGCGACGGCAGACTGCTACTTGAAGCTTGAAGTCCTGCAATCATGAAATACACACAAAAATTAATTGAAATATCAGAATTCCAAACTGTTAAACAATAATATTACCTTTCCAGCGAACTGTGAAACAATAAAAAAAACAAAACAGATTAGAGACCTGTAAGAAATATTTTATCAATTAACTTACCTCTGATCTGAAAATTAATGAAAGAAAAATAGATTAGAAACCTGAAACAGACATTTTGTTTTAATTAACTTACGTCCTGTTGATGATGATGATGATGTACTGAAAGGGAATTTTGATTAAGCATTCATTTAACATTCATCACACACCATTCAGACCCCCAATTCGCAATTCGCTGTTCACGAACTATTAAAAAAAAAGAACTAACACCGCCGCGTGATTGTTCAGAGTTTACGTGGGTCCCTGCCGAACCCCGGAGTCAAACGCCTAAAACACGACCTATACCTGCCACGTAGCAGCTACTCCTCAGTTTTCCCCTGGCTATAGATCTATCACATGATTGCATGCTTCAGGCACTTCCAAACCCACCCTTCGGCCAGGAGTCACCAGGGGTACTACCTTTAGAGTGAAGGCCTATGGATGGCAGCGACCGAGTATAGGATTCCCGGCAAAAAAACCGTCAAGGAAAAGTGGTCAGGCAGCTTCGACCACCCTCCTAGTTTCGTCATCACACTTAATCCACCCCTATAAAATAGTTGTTTTATTTATGAATAACCACCCATTTTAGCAAGATCCATAATAAAAACTATTAAGATAAATAAAAAATGTGCCTGTGCCGCAATTGAAGACGTATAATACATTAAGGTTTGAACTGGTTTTATACTAAATCGTAATAAATGAGCTTCCTATTAACGTTTATTTCATCATTATACGATTATTAGTTCAGAAGATATTAGCTTTCAAAGTTATTGCAAAATTTAACCCCCTTTATTGACAGGGGTTGGCATATTAGCATGACACATGACATTCAAATTAACGTTTATTACATTATTCTATGATTTTTATTTCAGGAGATACAAGCTTTCAAAGTTGTTGCATCATTCAACCCCTTATACAACTTACCCCCTGTACTTATCAGGGTTAAAAGATCAAGGGTTTAAATAAGCTTCCTATCAAAATTTGGTTCATTACTATACGGTCGGAGCCGTCTCAAGCAAGGATGCAAGGGATGCACGGCACCCCGGCGCCATGTCCTTGAAGGCGGCAGTTGGGCCCCGAACATAATTCTTTAAAAAAAAGACCAAATTCTTCAACAAAATATTTTATTAGAGCTAATCCACAATCAACAATCCATAATCCACCATACTATTTTGGATTGGAATTAAAATTGTGGATTTTGGATCAGGAATTGTGGATTTTGGATTGCGATTAGGATTTTGGATTGAGATTAGGATTTTGGATTAGGATTGGGTTTCTGGATTTTGGAATGGGATTGGAATTGTGGATTGGGTTTCTGGATTTTGTATTGAGATTGGGATTGGGATTGTGGATTTTTGATTGGGATTGTGGATGTTCGATTGGGATTGGGGTTGTTTGTTCAACACTTCTCTGTATGATGGCAGTACCTACTACAATCTCTACAATATAATTTTTCTTTTTTCATAATTAAGTTTTTATTGAATTTCTCCTACAGTTTTTAATTGGTGGCCCTCAAGAAATTTATTATGAATTGTTTATCGCAGACTTCATTACAATATCTCCATTAATTTTTGAGTAGAAAATAAATAAAGTAGGTATGTCTTATTTATAAATCAGATTGTTTCGATATTTAAATTGATTTCCTCAATTTTTTGACGCAGTAGTTTCGAAAGAATATCTTCTAGTCAACAAGAAACTTCATCCTCACTTTTTATTTCATTTAGAAGAGCTACTAATCTTAAAGGAGCGCCAGTTCCTTCAGCTATCTTCATGGGCATAACAAGCAACGTAAAATTTTTAACTGAAAGTAAAAAATATTTTTTGAGGAATCAAAAATATTTTTTAATTAAATAAATTACCTGGTAAGTCTTCTGTAATTTTAACGTTTTCTAAAATATACATATTTACTTTAGCTAACGCCCTATGAGCTTCAAATTTTTCACTGTTTCCGGGGTCGACACTAGCGACATCTACAGCAATACCGGTGATTTTTTTGTGATTTGCAAGCCAATTTGCAGCTTCCGGGGACACTCCTAAAAAAGAACTTGATTTGTAGCAGCTTTTTGAAAATAATTTCAAATACATACCTGGAAAATTTAATTTTCCGTCTTCTTGTACACCTAAATAGGTATTTCTATCGTTGTAATATTGGGACCAACCATATTTTATAATAACAACTGAGCTACAGGGGATTGGACCATTTTCTTGTTCCCATTTTATTAAATCTGATTCCAGTAAGTTTCTGGAGGACCCCTTCTTTTCCACTTCTTTGCTTATATCAATGGTCACACCTAAAAAATATTTTTTAATTATTCTCGTATCGAAATTTGCTGAGTACGAATTGAAATGATTGTTGATTTGTTCTATGTGAGAAAGTTTCCGGAGGAGAATGACAATAGAATTATGAATGTGGATAAAGTAAAACAGATTTTTTTTAATTAGGAGGTGTACCTGGTACAATCAATCTTTGAAGAGGAATGTCACCTACTTTCCACCCTGTTTCATAAAAATGATAGGGGGCGTCCAAATGTGTGCCCCCGTGTTCACTAGCAATAAAATCATTTGTGGCATACCTAAAATATGAAAAATAACCTCAAAATTATTTTATTTAGGGGGTGAATAATTTTTTTACCGTCTATTTTCAAAAATATAAATTGAATTATAATTTTACTTACCAATATTCATCGCTAATATTTTCTGCAACCTGTTTGGTAAATTTGAATTCGGTCTGATTGATCCAATAAATCGAAGAATTGTCAAAGGGCCACGTTAAATCAATAGCTTTGATATTAATACACGATTGATCAGAAATATTAATTATATTAAGAATTAAACACACCCAAAATATTATTTTATTCATAACTGTTATTTGGTTTGTGATAAATTGGACTTAAAATTTGAAGGTCGATAAATGTCAAAGTCAAAACAAAGATTTATATTTTTTTTTGTTAATCAAATATTCTTTGAATTATTATGCAATATTTTTTCGGTGTATCATTTGAAACATTTAAGTGTGTATTATAAAAATTGTTTGCAGTTCATTTTTTGGTGGCTCGAAACTGTTTTTATTCCTTGCGCATTTCTCATTACGCATTGGTAACATACGTCAACAACCCTTAACGATAGGGTCAAGTATTTTCATCGTTACACACCCTTCTTTTAAATTTAGAAATTCATCTGGTGTAAATCTGGGAAAAAAATTAATAATAAATTTCAGCTGCTGAGATGAGCTACCCCTAATTTGAGAGAAAAATTAACTAAGAAATTAGAGTACATAGTAATCACTTATTTGGTTTATATAAGTCTCTCAGGAGAGTACTAAAATCATTTTGAGTACATCTGAAGTTATGTAAAATATCAATCAATTTAATGCAATCCAAAATAATACCTTAATATTCCTAATGGATTCTTATTAAGGGCATTACTGCTGGGAGCTGTTATCCTACCAATAAGGATCTTAATCCAGGATAAAGTAAAACCATCAATATATATTATCAAAATAATACCTAGTGAGGAAATTCAAATAATGTCTCTTTCACAAAATTCATCAATATTCCAAAAGATGAATATGTTTTCATGCCCCATATGATATTTTATAACATAAAATTTAGCCATGAAAGAGCAATTGATTTATCAATAAATGCCAGACTGGTTGCCTGTTTTACATTCAATAAAAAAATCAGAACTATCCTTAAATATTTGAATATAACAACAAATACTGGTCCAAAAAATTCAAGAATGAGATTTCTAATAAATAAATGGAGGTGAATCAAGGCATAATCCCAAATTTTGTTTTATTTGAGAATCTTATCGAAAATTATTGGATGTTTATTTTTTTCAGAATTGAAGCTGATTTTTGGCTGTAATTATGGATCAAAAACTGAAAATATACCTTTTGATATGAATCGAATGGTTAATAGAAAGTACAACTTCTGTTTTTCTTTTTATTAAATTAAATGATGACAAATTATATCGGTAATTATAAAATTTTTGCCCTTACAGGATTACGATAATTTTTTCGGCTAAATTAGTGACTCAAAAAATTATAATTGGGGCCAGTAATAGGGAGAAGATCTGGTTTGAAAAATGCAGTCCTAATTTTTGTTTTACAGGACCTGATTATCAGAAATGCTCCTAAAATTACAAGAGTTCAATCAAAAATTATTGAATTTTGTTTCTACAACCGTGAAAATTAATTTTCGTCTGAAACAGAAAATAAATAAATGCTGCAAATGATAGAAAAAGATTTATGAATTAAAAGCACAGCCCCAATTTTTGCATTTCAGGACTTGATCATGAAAAATGCTTCAGAAAACCCAGGAGTTTAATGAAAAATTAATGAATTTCTGACTTAAAATAATACCATTGATAGAGAAGGGCTGATGGATAGAGAGTACAGCCTCAGTTTTTGTTTTGCAGGACCTGATAATCAAAAATGCTATACAAATCCAGAATAGGGTATATTGCTGAATTTATTTTAAATTTTTAATTCACTGTTTACATCGTTATAATGTAGTAAAAAATATAAATTATATTTAAAAGTGCTGTAATCAAGTTTAAAAAAAATATTTAAAATTGAGAATAATTTTGAGCTGTTTAAACGTCGCCATTTTCGCGCGCTCTGTGGATGACGTCAAATACTATGTCCAGTGACATTACAGTCCATTGTTTACTACAGGTGTTTTTGTTCTCAACTTATTTCAGCATTAAAAAAGGTCAAAAGTCAGTTTATAAGTATTGCATTGTGCCTGAATGCAAAATACTATCAGAAATGTACCTGATAAAGTCTTTTTTCCAATCCAGACAGGTTTTAAAATACGTAAGAAATGATGTAAGGTTATCAGAAGAGATGAAGAGATCATGAATAACATTATACGTGATTAGTTTTAGCAATAAAATTCAGTGTATGTATGCGGCTTCGTTTAACATTTGCTCGTTTTAAAATAAACAAAAATTATAGGTTATGTTCACTACTCATCATATCTCGGATTTTATTTATTAAAATAGCGTACATAATGTGTTATTATTGAATAATTACTTTTTAGTGTTCACTCTTTTTACTTCAGCGGACGTAAAATTTGGATTTGAAAGAAAATAAGACGCCATCATGAATTCTTGACAGATTATCCGATTGTGCTTTTAGAAAACCACTGTCTTAAATGATTTATGATCTCACTAGGATGCTAAAATTACACTTAAACAATAAATGAATTTACATTACACACGTTATTAGTTATTACTATGTTTTCTAATCAAAAGCCTGCAATGCCATACAAATGTAAGCAGTGCGCACTTGTTGGCATAGTATTTGACGTCACGTTTCGCTTTAACCAATGGTGTTGCGTTTTAGAACTTTGAATTTCCCTCGCTAAATTTGCACTTTTATTTATTAATTTTAAGCAATTGAAAAGATATTAATTACCAAAATGATGGTTCAGTACAAATGTCCGGCCAATAAAAATTCAGAATAAAATTATTTGAACCAAATTTAAATTTCATCCATATTCCCTATTCATTTAAAAATTATTAAATACTTGTTCCTTCCAGAGTTGTAATTGATTTTTGGCTGAAATAGCGGTGTAAGAGATTCAAAATTCAAGTCATTAATTTAATAAAAGATGTCAAATTGAGGGCATGTCCTAATTTTTGCTTTGCAGGAAAATATCATTAAGAATTCTCTGAAATCTAAAAAACTAAACAAAAATTATTAAATTTTGTTCTTATAAAAGTAAAAAGTGTATTTTTCTGCTGTAGTAGTGGTCTAAATATTTAAAAAAGGGCCATTGATAGAAAAGAACTTGTGACGAAGAACTCAGCTCCATTTATGATTTTGCAAAAGCATGAAATCAAAAATACTCCAAAAACATTATTGAATTTTCTTCCGTAAGAGTGAAAATTGATTTTTGGCTCCCATAGTAGTCCAAAATGGTCAAAAATAGGGCTGTAATTAAAAAATGAATGATGAATTAAAAGCACAGTCCTAATTTTTGCATGTAGGAGCTGATTATAGGAAATGCTCAATCGAAAATTATTAAATTTTGTTATTACAAGATTGTAAATTGTTTTTGGGCTGAAATAGTGGCCCAAGACATTTAAAATTAGATCAGTGATAGGAAAAACAATAGATGAACAGCACAGCCTCAATTTATTGTTTTGCAAGAATTGATCATTAAAAATGCTCTAAAATCCCAAGAGTTATTTAATAAAAAATTTTACAATTTTGCTCCTACAAGAGTAAAAATTATTTTCGGCTGAAATAATGAGCCAAAAAATTTTAAATTCCAGCCAGTAATGGAAAACAATTAGTGGATAAACAGAACATCCCAAATTATTGATTTGTAGGAGCAGATCATTAAGAATATAATAAAAACTCAAAATTTGGATGAAAAATTGGAAAATTTTGCTCGTACAATATTAATAATTGATTTTGGCTGAAATAGTAAGCCAAGAAAACAAAAAATTGTAGTCAGTGATAGAAAAGAGATAGCGCAGCCTAAATTTTTTATTTACAGAAACAGAACACCAAGAATGTACTAAAATCTCAAGAGTTTGATGGAAGATTATAAAATTTAATTCTTACAAAAATAAAAATTTATTTTTGGCTGAAATAGTGGACAAAAGAGTTAGAATGAATAGCATAACCCTTATTTTAATTGTGCAGAACTTGATCAGTAAGAATGTTCCGGAAATTCAAGAGTTCAATCGAAAATTTTCTAATTATCTAAGATTTAAATTGATTTCTGGACAAAATACTGACCAAAAAATTCAAAAATGAAGTCAATATAAAAAAAATTAAAGGGGATATAGATTACAAACACAGTTTTTGTTTTGCAGGATTAATAATGAAAAATTCGATCATTATTCAGTACTTTTACTTTTTGCTCTAACCTCTAAAGTAATTTAATCAAAAAGTCATTTGTTGATGCATCCGGTTTCCTATAGCAACCATATGTGAACATCAAACACAAAGAGCTCAACAGGGCTTATTTTATTTACTAAAGCTCCAACAGGGTTCAAATTTCATTATTTGCATCGACAAAGTGTATGACTGTAAAAACACCATTATTACTCACTTTTATTCCGAATAATTGTTATTTCATTTAATTTGAATGCAGGATTCAATTTGAAGTTTGATTGAATTATCCTGTATTTAAAACTGTATCAAATTAACATTGTAATTACGCAAAAATTGACTTTGAAATCGTATTTATTTTGTTTTAAAATGTCCTAAAATAAATAATACATATCATTTTTCTTACAATATAATAATAAGTAAGGACATATTAATATCCTTCATCGCTGCAAGTGATTTCATAGTCCCCAAAAGTCTTCTTCAAGATGGAGACGGAAATTTCATGATCTGCCTTTCCGTATCCCTAAATAAATCATTTAAAAGTAAAATTTTTCAAAGAACGCTTTGTTTGACTTTGATATAATAACTGACCTGTGAATATCCATAGACTTTGATCTTCTTGCCGTCGGGATCATGATTGATGCGCCCTCCACCCACGCATTCGGCTTCAAGGCCCAAAGGAGTCAAATCGGATGAGACTTTATCGAAAATATCCGCTGGTAAACAAAAAAATGCAAATTTCAGAAAATTTAAGTAAGTATACAGGGATGTATTGCTGGTTGCGTCATGTATTGTCTAATCCAAGTTTGACACCCTTATTTAGATTCATCAATAAATTAAGTAAAATGCCCCAAAATAGCCTTTTATATCAAAGAAATGAGTCTTAGTTTTATCAATAAGTTTTCCACCCTACCGTGAAATGCATTTACTTCAGATATTACTGAGAAAGTACATAGTTTCTTTCTGGAAAAATATACCCCAGTTTTCTAGAATAATATCAAGAAATCTTGGATTAAACTCAAGTATAAGTGTGTTATATGTAGGTCATGTCATATTTCTAGTACTAAAGATCAAAAGGATACTGCATTATATCTTTGTTATTCTTTATCGCTTTATAAATCCCCAAATATTTCCTCGAGATTTCACATTATTCTTTTAAAGATTCAAACACAAAGGGACAGCCGAAAAAATGGAAATATGCTGGTTAAAGTCGATCCAAGAAATATTACGTACATAAATCAGCAGAAGAAGTTCTGGACGCCATTTTCTGGGACAAAAATGGAGTACTTCCTATAAATCGACTATAAATTATTCACTAAAGGGCAAAATAGTAACCAGAGAATATTATTCATGATTAACTACTGGAGAAACACGGAGAAATAGCGATGAAAGGGATGTTGTTCTTGCGAGACAATATGCCTGCTTATAAGTTTATTTGCAGTCGTTTTCAAAAGGATTAAATTAATTAGTAAGATCGTATGGTGACTACGAGTGAAACTTAGATTTATAACTATGATTCGGTAACAAAAATACATTAGAAAAGTGGAAAAACGTCCCAAGAAATGTTTATACATAGAAATCGGGAGATAAGGAATTTACTCTAATTTTTTAAGAAAAAACTAATTACTTTTTATAGATTACTTACAAATGGGCAACACAGTGACTGAAGAATACTATCCTTCATTGGTAGGTAAAAATATTCTGGTAAAACAGGTCTGAAGGAGTGTTGTTTGAAAGGAAATTTGCTAGTTCATAAAATATTTGCAGTTGTTCTCAAGAGGATTCAACTAACTTTCAGAACAAAATGGAAGGCTATAAATAGAATTAGAGTTTATTAATAGAATTCAGAAACAGAAAAATAATCAAAAAGTGGAAATCGGTGCCTATGGATGAAAAGGGGCTCATTACTAAGATCCAGAAGCGCTATGTCTATCAAAATAGTTCAAAAAAACTTGCCAATGACGTCCCAAAAAGTTTTACGTACAGAAATCAGCAGGATGTTTTATGGTAATTAAGGTATCAAGGGTGTTAAAAGGACAATAATGCCTGAGGTCAACAGTGTGCTTTCCAAGGACCTCTGGCCCGAGGTGTGTACGTTGACCGTAGGCATGATTGTCTGTTCAACTCCCGTGGTGTCATCAATGTTTAATGTCCGACTTTTGTTGTATTTCAATCAAAATTTTCAGCAATGTATGTCCTGTCATTGTGACTTCTGTCAGGAAAATTACTCTAGTTACTTGCTGTAACTAGGAAACTTGTTTATTATTTTTCAAAATAATGCCCTCGGGCATTATTTTGAAACATAATGTCCTCGGGTACTATTTGCTACGTAATTACCCTAAAATCAGTGTTATTATGACAACAATAATAAACTAGTCGGACATTCAATAATAAATAGAAAATATCATTTTTTATTACTAACAAGAAATATTTGAGGAAAAGTGTCCCAAAGGGGTGCTGTTTTCACAAGACTATAACTCTACTTTGTTGTTGTTTTGAATAACATTTTGAATCAAATAGTGACTATGGATCAATCTTGGGTTCATTGTTATGATTTAGAAACCAGTAAACAATCAAAAAAGTGTAATGCTGAGGAAAAGTATTTGAAGGGATGCTGCTCTTGTAAAACAATTTGTCTGTTCTTAAAGTAAGTTGTAGCCATTCTTATTTATTAAATAGTGACTATATGAAACTTACAATCAGTATGATGATCCACAAGCAAAAATCGGCCAAACAAGTAGAAAAATGGACTACAGTTGTCCCTATAAGTTTTAAGTACATAAAACAGAGAGTCTTTTCACTTCTATTTTATGGGGCAAATCGAAATTAATTTCTGTAGATTATTATCAGCAGAATGGAACAGTGACTGGAAAATGTCATTCTTAATTATTAGAGAGTTTTTGCAAACAACCGCTAATGAAACGTCAACGCTAATGTCAAAAACTATTTCCTTTGTGCATCCGTACTGAAATTGACAAATTTGTCCATTGTAACGTTATTGATGTCTGCTAATCCTTGAAGTTTCTTGTGAGTACACTGTAATTCAAGCTAGCATTATTGAGCAAGCATTTTCCAAAAAAATAGTTTTTTACGTTAGCGTTATCGTATCAATAGCGGAGGCTTGCAAAAACTCCCTACTAACTAAGAATATTTTAGAAGAAAGTTGAAATAAAATATTCGAAGCGATGCTGTTTTTGCAAGACAATGTGGCTGCTAAAAATTGATTTGTAGTTGTTTTGAATAACTTTTCTAATCAAAAAGTGACTAAGATTGAAAAGAAGTTTATTATTATAATTCAGAAGCAAAAAGTCAGCCAAAAAAGGAAAAATGCTGACTGAAGGCGCCCTTAGATGTTTTGGGCAAAAAAACAGTTGGGAATAAAAACGGAATACTTTCTATAAATGATTTACCAAAAGATAAGACGATGATAGTAAAACATTATTTTTAATAATTAACTAAAAATATTCTGGAAAAACGCTGAAAGATGCTATTTCTTGCAACATTATATGCTTGCTCATAAATTGATTTTTGGTCATTTTGAATGACTTTTTAGATCAAAAAGAGAATATTGATAAAACTTGGATACATAACTGAGATCAAAAAACAAAAAGGCAGCCAAAACAGTGAGAGAATACTGGCTAAATGCGTCTCTACAAGTTAAACATACAGTAATCAGCAGGAAGAATTTTTATCTCAATTTTTGGTAGAAATAAGGGTTATTTTTTGTTAACTACTTACAAACGGATAAAATAATCTTGGAAAAACGCTAGGAGAAAATATCTAAAAGGTACTGCTTCTTGCAAGATGATGTATCAGCTCGTAAGTTGATTTGTCGTTGCTTTGAAGAATTTTTTAGATCAAAAAATGAGTGAGAATGGAACTTGAATTCATTTTCATGATTTAGGAACGAAGCTGTGGTCAAAAAGTGCAATAATGCTATCTTTTCTTTCCCGAAAAAGTTTCACGTTTATAGAAATCGGCATTTTTTGCGACAAAAATCGGATATTTTTTCAGGAATTATTTACAAAATGATCTATATTATGAACTGAAAATATTCTAGAAAATGCTGCGGAATAATTCTTAAAATGTACTGCTTTTGAAAGATAATCTATTTGTGCATAAAGTGATTTGTGGTCCACTTCAAGAACTTTTTAGATAAAAAAAAGATTAAGAATGGATATTGGATTCATCACTATGATCCAGGAATGAAAGAACAGCTAAAAAGTGGTACAATACTGTCTTAATTCGTCCCGAAAAGTTTCGCATTTACAGAAATCAGCAAAAGAGTTTTTATTTCTTTATAAATTATTCACAAAAGAACGAAATATTGAACGGAGAATATTGCTCTGTATTATGAACTGAAAGTATTGTAGGAGTAGTACTTAAAAGCATGCTATTTTTGCAAGACAATCTATTTGTACATAAATTGATTGCGTCCTCTAGAAGTACTTTTAGATAAAAAATAACTAAGAATGAAATTGGATTCATTAATACGATCTAGGAACAAAGGAACAGCCAAGAAAATGGTAAAATGCTATTCTAATTCGTTTCAAGAAGTTTCACATTACGAAAGTCAACAAAAATTGAGTATTTTTTCATATTATTTACAAGAGAGTGAAATAATGATTGGATGATAATATGAACTGAAACACTGAGGAAAATACTTGAGAAGATATTATTTTTGCAAGACAATCTGCTTGTTCATAAAGTGATTCACTGTCATTTTATTTTAAAGAACGATTGGATCTAAAAATGACTGAAAATGATATTTGGGTTATTATTATGATCAAGAAGCAAAAGGTCAGCCAAAAAAGTGCAAAAATGTTGGCTACAAGTGTACCAAGAAGTTTTACTCACCAATATCATCAAGATTGTTTTTACCTTATTTGTTTTGAGATAAATAAGAGTAATTTTTGTAGATTACTATCAACAGGATACAACAATGATTGGAAAGTATTATTTTCCATTATAAACTCAAAAAATTCTAGAGAAAATGTTTAATGTTAAAATAGACGAAAAAAAATGCTGAATTTGCATTAATTCTCAATAAGCTGAATTTTTGTACAGATCTTGAATATGTCATTACAAATACTATGTCAAAAGTCCCTATTGATCTCGGTTGTACGTTGTTTTTTATTCGAGGTCAAAGGTCACAAATATTCACTTTTTGCGTATATCTCTGAAATGAAGAGAGCTACCGGAAAAATGGCTGAGCAAAAATTTAAAGAACGTGAAATTCTTGACCAAAAAGGAGTCAATACTTTTTTCCCTACAAAGCACCATTCTTGAGTTATCGCGATTTCAAACCTAGAAAATACGGATATGCATTCAAATGTGGCCAGTATGCATCATTTGAAGAAAGAAATACTGGAATATTGATTTTTGTGATTCATGCACTCAAATACTATATGTGGAAAATATACGATTAAGTGAGACAACGGTCGTCCCAAACTCCATGAGTCGGTTGGCCTTGAGTAACATAAACAGTCCAGTCAGTTTAAAACTGTTTTTCGTAGTAAATAGACGTGTTTGTAGATGGTATTTTCATTTGAAACTGTGCAGTTATCTCCAACATCTGCTTCTGCTTATTATCAATACTTGTTTCGTGTGTTCTACCAAGTGCAAGTGCGATTGGACAATGAACTGAATCATGAAGACTGGGACTGTAAATTAATGAATAATAGTTTGAAGCCAATCCAGACTTTACTTCCACCTGCTCCAGAGAAACTGCTGAATACAATTGTTTGTAATTGCAATAAAGGCTGCACGAACAATTGTGTTGAGTACGAAATTTGGATTGTTTTGTTCACCAGTCTGTGCCAATTGTCAAGACCACTCTTGCACAAATGCTGAATTAAATGCAACAAATGAAGATTCATTCGAAATCGATGAGGATCCAACTGATATATCTCTCTTCTTAGAGCAGTCAACACAAATTGAGCACGAAGACAAAGAAACAATTTTCTTTATATTAATAAAATATTGTCCCACTAAATTTCCTGGATCGAAATATATCGTGGAGTATTCCTACTGGGAAAATCACGTTGAAAAAAAGCGCCGAGTACACTACTTCAGAGGCGGTGCGGAAATGTGTGCATACCTAAGGTCTGAAATGGCGATAGCTCGAGAACGGTGCTTCGTAGGGAAAAAAGTATTGAGACCTTTTTTGTTAAGAATTTTACGATCTACAAACCTTCTTTTGTTCATTTTTCCAATAGCTCTCATCATTTCAGAGACATACGCAAAAAATTAAGATTTGTGACCTTTGACATCGGATAAAAAAGCAACATACAAGCGGGATCGATAGGGACTTTTGACATAGCATTTGTAATGACGTATTCAAGAGTTATATAGTTGTTGGGAATTAATGCAAACTGGAATGTCTATTTTGTCTCGACTAGTTTTGAAGGGTGCTGTTTCTATAAGACGATATGCCTGTCCATAAAGTGATTTGTGGTCGTCTTGAAGATCTTTTTGAATCATTAAGTGATGAAGGATGAAAAATTGTATCATTACTATGATTCAGAATTAGAAAAAAAAAACAAAAAAAAAATTAAAAAATGGCTGAAGGCGTTTCTAGATATTTGACCTACAGAAATAAGTAGGGAGGATTTTTACCTCAATTTTTAGGGACAAATGAAAATTACTTTTTTGCACGATTGGGCGTTTTCATGTGTTTACCGGCCCTCTATTCGAGGTGGTATGTTGATTTTACCAGCAAACTGTGGTTACTATGATTTACCGCCCATGGGCAAAGGCGGTATGTGAAAAATTATGGATTTTCACAAAAAAATATTCATGTTCTCATCTTTATTTGTAATTGAATATTCACAATAAAATGTCAAACTTGACAGCTGACAGCGAGTAAACAATAGTCAATAGTAATTCAATTTGAAAAAGAGAATCTGGATCCATATTTTGGATTTTCCAATCGTGCAAAAAATTTTGTAAGCATCACGGTCAATAAGTACAGTACCGATTTCGTATAATATTTGGAAACCTATTATTCTCAATCGGTAAACTGTACTTACTGACCTTAATACTTAAATAACTATTCATAGATTACTAACAAAAGGTAAAACAGTAGCTGGAGCGTATTATTCTTCATTAATAACTGAAAATATTTTGGTAAACATTGAGAAAATGTGTCTAGAGTGTACCTGCTCATGCTCATAAATCATTTTAAATAAATTGTTCGACTAAAGATGGAATACAAGCTCATAATTATGATGCTGGATCAAAGGAGCAATCGACAAGGTTCTTGCTTTTCTTGAGACAAAAATTAGGCGCTTCCTACAAATTACTTAAAATAAATTGAAACAGTGATCTCAGTCTTCAATAACACTTATTACCCCTCCACTTGAACAAAATGTATGTATTTTTCAATATTTTTCATGTAAAGGCATATAAAATAGTCTGATAGCTCTAAATTAGAAAAATATGGGGGATGATCAATCAGTTTAAAGCCCAGTTCGTAATAATTATCAGCAGAATTAACAATGACATTGTCCTGCAAAAACAGTCCCCTTTAGATATTTTTTCTAAGCGTTTTTCTAGGATATTTTCAGTTAGTAATAAAGAATAATATTTTCTGGTCGCTATTTTATCCTATTGTACGCGAACTTTGAAAAGTGCCCCATTTTGTAGCGAAATATAAAGAAAATATCGGGAAATACGTAAGCTGTCACAGGTGGCTCCCTTCCGGGAAAGTTTCAGAAAAAACTCCTCGCTGTTTTCATGGAAATATTGCTACAAACTGAAGCGCTGAAAAATAAATAATCCAGAATATTAAACTGTTTTCATATTCATACTTTTTTGTATGCAAAAAAGGATGGCAAATTTATGTCGCATTTTTATTTCACTATAAAACCCGAAGTAGTTTCATACATATTTGATTGGTTAAAAATATAGTAGTAATAAATTGACGCATCGCCGGCTCTCCATTTATTTATTAACGCGTCTCGGTGGTTAGCAATAAATTTATATGTCCAAATACGTTTAATAGTCAACATGATTAATTTTCTTGAATATATTTTTTTTTGTGAATTTTACAGGATGGAAAGAGGAAGTTTTTGTTTGAATTTGAAGGTAATTTATCACAGTTAAAAAAAAGGATGATGATTTTTAAACGGTTCAACGATTAATCATAATCATGGGTGTTCAAATTCTGCCCAGAAAAATGTTTTAAAATTCTTTTAGTAAAAGCTTCATTCATTGGGAGCTGTAGAAAAGTCGCAACAATTTCATTTACGAATTAATTAAGTGAACATGGAAGAATTCCTTCTTATACATTTGGAATTCTTGGAACGTTTAAGTACCTTCAGCAAGATGAAGGAAAACAGACGTCGTCACGTAATATTTGCTCCTTTTCGACCATTTTCTTCGTCTATTGTTTCTGTTTTAATCACACTATCTTCTTGGATACTAGAAGACGAAGATGGCTTTATATTTTTGTTTTATCGTTCATAGTTTGTTATGAATTATTAATGGAGGAGAAACCAGAAAAGAATGACAATGATAAAAAGATATTTTCGTGAAATAAGGCATTCAATTTTATGCATAAAGTAAGCGTTTTTCACATTTCACGCCTTTTAGCACTACCACTAGCAATACACGCGTGTCAGCTAAATTGCGTAGCCTAAATTCACTTTTTGTTATTAATTTTAAAGCTCTTTTACAAAAATATCGATAACTTCTTTATATCATCTAACTTTGAACGTTTTAAAATCTAAGTGTTGTTTGAAAGGATTCCTGCAACGATTCTTAGTAACTTTCGTGTTATCAGTTTCGAAATTTCTTCTCCCAAAGCATCTATTTCAAGCTTCATGTCATCGTTTTTCATTTTTATTTACCTTGAAAGTTGGTAGCTGGCTCACAATGAAACTCGTAGTGTTCCAGATCGATTCATGAGTACAATTTTTGTTTGCAAAGACTTGAACCTTTTTACAAATAGGTGACCCAATTTTCACAATTGTGGGTGAATGAAAGGACTGGTGATTCAGAACAGTAGCTTCACGAGCGTGTGACGGTGGAGGACTATTTGTTTTGCCAGAAATTAATGAAACTGAATTAAAATTTTAATTGTTTTTAATCTTTGTTTGAAGCAGGAGAATTAAAAGGATCTGTTATGAAATACTGTAATTAATTTTGATGAAAATTTGATCCTCACAGAAACGCCAAAATTATTTTCCACTTATAAATAATCATTTTCTCCTTCAATAAATATAATTAATCCAACAAATAAATATTGCCAAATGAAATTAGTAAAATTTTTGCAGAGCTAACAAGACTTGAAAAATAATACTTCACTTTTCCAGGATAAAGAAATATATTTTGCAATAAATATTTTCTCCTGTCATTAGTAATTTGAAAAAATGAAAGCAAGAACATTTTCTGATGATTTCTGCATACGTAAAACTATTTAGAACAAAGTTATCCAGCAGATTTCCACCCTTTCGATTATCCATTAGATTCTGAATTATTATTATGAATCCAAGTTTCATCCATAGTCCCCATTTTAATCAAAAAGTTCTTTAAAACGACTACAAATCAACTTATGGGCAGCTAAATGTCTTGCAAGAACAGCACCCCTTTAAATACATTTCCTCACCGTTTTTCCAAAATATTTTCAGTTAATAAAAAAAAATATCTTCCAGTAAATAATTTGCCCTTTTATATTTTTATACTACAAAATACATGTGAAAACCTTGTCTGCTAATTTCTGTGAGCGCAATTTTTTTTAGGTCGCTGTTAGCCATCATTTTCACACTCTTTCAACTATCTATTACTTTCTGGTTTATAATAATGTACCCAAGTTCCATTCAAACTCGCCGTTTGATTCAAAAAGTTCTTCAAAATGACTGCAAATTAACTTATGAGTATTAGACACATCATCTTGCATAAAAATCACCCTTTTAGACATTTTTGTTTGAGGTGCCCCTAGAATATTTTAAAATAATAATAATAATAATAATAATGCAGAAACATGAGTACAGACGAAAGAGTGAAAAATTGCAGGCTTATCTCGCCTCAAGACGTTTCACGTACATAAATCAGCAGGAAGAGTTTTGCTTCCATTTTGAGGGACAAAGACAGGATGTTTCTTGAAGATTATCCACAACAGGGCAAAATAAATACTGGATATTATTATTTCTCATTAACTAATTGAAATTAGACAATACATTCTCAAAAAAAACACCGAACAAAACTGCTTGAAAAGATGCTTTTTTTGTAAGATGATATGCCTGCACAAAAGTCAGTTTGTAGTCCATTTTAAGAGGATTCAACTAACTCTTAGGACCAAATGGTGACTACGGATGAAACTTAGATTCATAATTGTGATCCAGAAACAAATACACGATCGAAATTGTGGAAATATGCTGGTTAAAAGGTTTAAGGAGTCCCAAGCAATTTTTCGTATATAAATGAGCCAAAAAATGATTAAACCTCATTTTCTGGAGCAAAAATTGAATTTTTCTTGCAGATTATTTATAAGAGGCTAAAATAGTGACTGGAGAGTATTTTTTCATTATTAACAAGAAATATTCAGGAAAAGTGTCTAAAAGGGTGCTGTTTTTTGCAAAACAATGTATTTTGCTCCCCTTCCAATTCTATAGATTGCTTATAAAAGAATGAAATAATGAATAGAAAATACAAATCAGCAAAAAACACCGGGGGGGTGTGTCTAAAGGAGCGCTGCTTATACAAACCAAAGAGCCTACTCATAAATTGATTTGTGATCCTTTTGAACTTGATTTGATTAGCTTTTGGGATCAAACGGTAATTATGAATGAAACTTGTGCTCATAATTATAACCCAGAAACAAATAAACCGTCAAATAAATGAAAAATGCTGACTACAGATGTCCCAAGTAATTTTTCTTATAGAAATAAGCAGAAAGGGTTTTAATCTCTTTTTTTTGGAACAAAAATGAGAAACTTTTCATAAATTGCTAACAAAGGGTCGAAGCAGTGACTGGAAATATTATTTTTTATTATTAACAAATAATATACTGGAAAAACGCTGAGAATGTGTTTAAAGGTGTGCTGTTTTTTGCAAAACGATATACCAACTTATAAGTTGATTTGTAATCGTTTTAAAGAAATTTTTGTATCAAATAGTAATTACTAATGAAATTTAGATTCATTTTTATGATTTAGAAACAAAGACAGACAAAAAAGTAGAAAAATGTAGGCTAAACTCGGCCCAAGAAATTTTACGTAATAGGTAGTACATAAATCTGTGGTAGACTTTTTGCAACCATTTTTTGGGACAAAAATGATGATATACTTTCCACAAATTACTTATATTATTTTGAAAACAGGCTAAACAAAATTATTCAATTATTCACTAAATATATTCTCGAAAAACGCCGGAAAAATTGTCCAAGAAATAATGTGCCTATTAATAAATTGATTTGTAGTCCTTTTGAACTGAATTTGATTAACATTTTGAATCAAACGGTGACTATGAATAAAATTAGGGTTCATTATTATAATCCAGAACCAAATAAATAGTCGCCCCAAATATTTTTGCGAAAATAAATCAGCTGGAATGGTATCCTTTTCAACGAAAATATGCTCGGAAAGAACTTTCCAATGATCTTAGTCTCGGGTCCCTAGGACCCTATCGAATTGATCAACAAATGAACTTGTGTCTCTGAAATTTCAAATAAAATTTATCACAAGAGAACGTGATTTTTTATAATTTTCTATTTTTAATTTTCTCAATACTAAGAGTCCAATTTAGTTCCTGAGTACATATTTAGGGCGCGTTATAGTTGGGCCAAATTAATCCTCAGATACTAATCCTACCTTGTAGTTGGGCCAACATCATGCAACCGAGGGATTAAAGCAATTCTCGGTAGTGGTGGCTGGTACTTTTGGGATGTGTAGGATATATTTTCTATAAATTTTAAATCTCGAATAAATTTATCTAGTTTTTACCCATATTTCATGCATGGGAGGTGTGGGTATCGTATGTTGAGTGAAAAAGGCAATCAGTTGTTAATTGTGAATAATTTCAAGTTTTGTGTGGCAAATTTTTTGCAAAATGGAACTGTACACTGGAGATACGTGTGAATAAAAATTGAAGTGTACTTATATGAACCAAATGTACAAAACAATCATGAAATGAAAATATCTAGTTCTGTCATATAGTACTTTATTTTATTACTTTGCATAATGATCAGATCATTTGGCCCAACTATACTGTGAGATTAGTTGACCCTTGGGATTAAAAACTTTCTAACAGGTAGGCTGGCCCAACTGTACGACTCCGCATATTTAGGATCTACAGACCCAAATTAGGGTGTACAGATGTGTACTTTATAGGGGAAGTGAATTTTCCTCCCAACTTTCCCAAATGAAGGAATTTTCCAATTTTCTTTCCAGATTCGTAATCAGCAGGTTCCAATTATCGTGAAAATATACGTTTTTTTTGAAATTGTAAAAATTAAAGCTGGTTTTTGGGGAGTTTATAAAAAAAATTTTAAACTCAATAACCTCGAAAATCATTATGTCTGTTCCCATTTTTGTCAAAAAATAAAGGGGTCTTAATAAATGCTGTTTTTCCAAAAGATAATGTAGTTGATAACTGTGCAGAATGGTCAATCATCCTCTAATTTTCCTAATTAAACACAATCGGACTATTATCGGTTTCAAAACTGGAAAAAATATTTGAAAATATACAAATTTTAATTATAAAAAGAATGATTTGCAGAACAAAACAAAGAAGAATTTTTTTTGGAGATCTAGGATAATTTGATTACTAATTGTTTCAAATGTATAGGGTTGAAAACGGATATATGTTTTTATAAAGTATAATGTGGATTTCCTCGAACGTAATAACTCAAATTATCCAATTTTGTGTTATATTTATTCAACACGGATTTGTTTTTCTCCAACCAGGCGTTAAAATGATTAATTCATTTCATTTTATTGTTTTTCAATAACAAAAGATTATGGACTATCATTTCAAGATCCTACATTCAATCTCTCATAATTTTTTACCTGTTCAATCAAAATTTCATTGTCTACGTAGAGTGAGACACCCAAGCATCCAGAGAGAGATCGATTAGACGCCGTTTCGACGTTCCTCCGCAGCGCCAGTTCCGAAGCGTCGGTTGTTTCGAAAACATCGTTCCTGCTCCACAGGTTCCCGGTTGTGAACGTGATTTTTACTACAGTGATAGTGCTAACTGTTGGGTGCTTTCAAATAGAGAAGGCGCAAGTTGTTTTGTTAGTGAAGAACACTTTTGCAAGACTAAAATTGAGGTATAAATATTATTCAATCCTGGTTTGGGATAAAGAGCTTTGTATGCTAAAACAGCAGCAGGAATTAATTAAAAATTAGTATGTCTTGTTGTTTATTTTTCACAAATATTGAAAATTATTACTTTGTCTGCACTATTACCAACTATGTACTTTTACAAATGAAAACTTTTCCAGCAAACAATAAAATAGACATTACCAGAAAAAATCTAATTACATTCCATCGATTTTTATATTAAATGTTTACATTTATGACTAAACGATTCATAAATGTGTGTTTTTTTTTTCATAAATAAGAGCCAAATTATTATCCTGAACCACGCAATATTTCACCCTAAAGCCCGCATTTCAGTAAGATTGTTGGATTAGATTATATTTGTTACCCGTTTAGAATAAAGAAATTACGTTTTATTTTGTGGAAACATTCGCTTCTTATTCCGCGCTTTCTATTTTATTTGTTCTTGAAAGATATTGCAAAGATCGTGAGGATTTAGAATAAATGCATGAAAATTACGATATTTCGCTTCGTCTACATTCATAATTCTATTAATACAAGTTCGTTTATTATTCCTATCAGCAATATTTTAATATTCATTAATTCACAAAGCACGCGTCCAACCTTCAACCCTAAATTGGATAAAAGAACCTTTATTATTCAAAATGTAACATTATTTTCATTTCATTTGTTGTATGTCTATTTTTTATCTTTTAAAAGCTTCAAAAACCATCAAAAAATTGGAGGGATTTCTAACACAATTTTTATAGGAAACGATGTTACTGTCCGAACTTAAATGTACTTTTAGTTGCCTAATCGGTAGAAATAAACAAATTGTTAGTATTAAAAAGAATGATGAATATTTTTTTATTAATATTTAGATGTATTTATGAATAATTCAATTCGTTAGGAACAGAATTTGAACCAAACAGTGTCACAATGATGTTTTATCAAAAAGTCGACCAATTTTTCTGAAAACTAAAATGAAAATGGGCGTAATTTTGTTGAAAAAGGTGTTTTTTCATAGTTGGAAGTATAAGGGTAGTTTAACAATGGAATAAACAATTTTAATTCGTTAACATAGGCTCTTTACAGTTTTGCACACTTCATCCAATGCTACTCCAATTTATTAATCCCTTTCGAATGATAGTATTAGTCCAAATTAGCAAAATAATAATTCGTTTCAGTAATTACATCCTCGATTGAATGAAATCTTTCAAACAACTCCAAAAGTGCGAGTTGATACGCAGTTGAGCTGAAATAAAAAAAATCCTGGATCAATCGTCTAATAACGATGCCTAATATCAATGTTTTCTCAACCACTCGAATAAGATTATTCTTTGTTCCAAAAGACAGTCTCATCATTACCTTCTCGCCTGAACGAATGGTGTAAGCCTTTTTCGACGCAACCTCCACTGTTTTTTGCAATCACGTTTCGTTCACAGTAAGAAAACGACGCCTAAAGTCCTGTAAATTCCGCTGAAACATCTGCAAACAGTTCATGAAACACCTCAAATAATTTCGTGAGCAATCGAGTGATTCATCTTACAGGCGCATTAACAATAATAAATCATGGACTAAATCAATTATTTTTTAGATAGGTACCCTCAAAGGGTGGCTGGAGCGTTCAGCGTCACTTGCCCACCCCAAAATAGCTTATAAACCGTTGTAATTGTAATCTCCTCAGAAGATTTGCCTCACATGAAAATTTCTTTCATCTTTTTTTTGGATGATTTAAATGAACGTCAAATAATTAATGAACCAATATGATTGAAAATCGGTATGATTATCTCTAAAATACGCTACTAACTAAAAAGGCCTCAATATTTTCACGGATTAAAAAACCACCCTCATACTAAATTGTCAATATTATTTACAAATTAGGTTTGCATCTTTTAATTCTTTCGAAATAATAATATTTCGTTCTGTATTTATGTAAATATTATTCAGAAATAAAATGAGGTGAGTAGGGGGTGGAACAGCTGGAAGGATTCAAGCAAAATTATAAGATGTTACATCAACACTTGCATGCTTTGTGGATTACATAAATTCATGAATAATATACATAACCCAAGGGTAGTACTTCTAAATAGTTGATAAAGACTGTAAATTACTTATTTTTAGCCTTCACAGCGATTTAGGCGGAGAACCTATGGCTTCAAGCATCCCTTAATATTAGTTTGGTAATTATGTTCACAATTATTTGAATTTATTAATATTGTCGAAATATCGGAATTTCGCCCTAATTTTTTATAAATAAATAAATAATAGTGCATGAGAATGAGATGAGGTGAATAGCAAAGTTTGAAATGACAATAATTACCGAGAAACAACTAAAAAATTCAGGCAAAATCTTAAAATATTTCTGCAGCTCCCAAAAGCTTTTTGGGTTGCATAAATTCATGAAAAACGTGTTTTAAAAGTGGATGGAAACTGTGAATTACTTATTTTCAATATATACAGCGATTTTAGGGTGTTTCCTATAGTTTCAAGCATCCTTTGAGCATATATAATTTGTCAATATTTCATCAAAATCGGGTTTGTGTCTTAATCTGGTCGAAATAACACTATTTTGCCATGATTTTATGTAAAATAATTGCTGATAGTATCTGAGGGATGAAGACAGGTGACATCAAAAAGGCAAGACATTTTGACAAAATTGTTATTTGTTCCCGCAATACCTCTAAGCTTCCTGGGTTGCGTAAATTCGGGAAAAATATTTACTAAATTGGTATCCTTGGAGGTTCAGTTAATAATTAAACAGGACAAGTTACCAACACATCGAATAAACGAGCACTCAGTTATTTTCAAGTACCCATCCTCAAGAGATATTATATCGAATAAAAAAGTCATTTTGATTTAGAAATTGGAAGATACTTCAAACGATAATAAAGTAAATAGAACAAAAACACGTCTCAAATTAATTTATTATTGAAAACAAGCAGTAAAAAAACAATATTTATAAAGGAATTTTCTTGTTTATTATTATTTTCAATGAATAATTCATAGAATTGCACAATTCCATTTATTGGAGTACATAAGTTCAGTACATATTTGCATTGAAAGATTTGAATGAAGAAAAATGTTTATTCAAGCCAAATATATTCACCTGCAACCAATTAATTAGATTCGCCGAGATACACATTGGAGGAAAATATATTTATTTGAAATTACTTTGAGTCACATCCTTCCATCAAAATTATTATTATTATTTAATTTTAAAATATTTTCCATCGAAATATTTTTCTGAAATTCATTGACAAGATAATCTTATATCATGTAGCAGGAACATTCAAATAAGCACCATTTTGAAGCAGTTGACGATATTCCAATATTTTTTTCTATTTTACGTGGTATTTTTAATTTTTGAGCAGGAACTGAAAAATTTTACTTCAACATAAGGTCATATTATTTGGATGAAATATGAATATTTAGGGGCAAATTTTATCACTTTTTATTATTTAGTATTGAATGTCGTCTGAAGTATCTATTCACAAACCAAAGCCTATATTCCTGCAAGATAACGAGAAACAAAGAATAAATATGTAAATAAAGAAATACCACCAATATCAAATTCTTCTGAGAAAACTATGTCAAAATCTACATATAAGATTCGAATATTCTTTTTCTGATAAAAATGCAAGCGAAGGGTGGATATTCATGAAAATAGGAGATGATATAATATTTTCCCTAGCGCTTTGAATAGTAGAATCGTTCCTGCAGATATGCTGACGATCCTGCTGGAATTTTGTTTTGTTTTTACATACCTAAACTCAATTTTAGAATGCAAGGTTAATGAGAAAAGCGAAGACCACCCCTGAATTAAGTTACACAGTTACCTGACTTTTTTGGGCAATTCATAAATGAATAAAAAAATTCAGGAAAAACTGGAAGAATTAGGCAAAATAATTATTAATTAGAAACAAAATTTGATCGTATATTATTTGAGGAGCATTGAAAAGAAGAAAACAATCAAAAAAATTTAACCTTGTAAATGAGAATTTTAATTTAGGTTACGCAACCCTATTACATGCATGTGTTGATGGTAAAAAAACCAAGATGGCCGTGGAATGAAATTACTGCGATATAAGGGACAAAGATCTAACCACAATCAAGGGTTAATAAAAAAGCAATCCCTGCCTTAAATTACAAATGGGTCAATTACATATTGAGTCAACTCGTGAATAATGACATACATTGCCAATAGGCAACTAGAATTAATGAACAGCCACATTAAACAATAAATTGGGACAACATTTTTCTAAGAAACACATGTACATTAAACAAAATGGTTTTTTACATGAATTTCAACTAATCTTTGATTTTAAGATATTTTTGGTGCTATTTTAATGTCTCTAGACGAATAGCATATTTTTGGAAGCATTCAAGACACGAACCAAATAATGTATTTAAAAAAAAATTACTATGACAGGGTAAACATTAATATATTTTTTTTAGAATTTACTGACAAGACAGTCTTAAGCTAGCTCAATATAACCTCGAAAACCCCATTCGTCTATCTCTCACACTTCCCGACCAAAATTGATCCCAATTTTCGTCGCAGGAAAATTTCAAATATGTACCACTTTGAAACAGCTGAGTATTTTCCAATAATTGCTTTTCATTGACGTAGTAATTCTCTTGCTGAATTCAATGAAGCTAACAAAATTTTAATATCTATTGTACTTCAGGAAATATGAAGCGTTGAATATTTCAGCAGAAACGAAAAATGTTTTGCTCCTGCATGAGGTCATATTATTTGGATGGAATATCAATATTTAGAGTTTTTTACGATGCCTATCGGGAAAATTTTACTATTGGCTTTCAGCATAAAAATGGTTTATAAGTTTATAATTTTTTTGCAGTATTGAGTTGATAACAATGATAATTATTCATAGTTCTATTCATACCAGATCCTTTATGCTTTCTACTCTGCACACCAGAAGTTGAATATCACCAAAAGTCGGTTTAATAAGTAATAACCCCGCTTTATTACTTCACTTTAATGCTGCAAGAAACCTTCCTCAATATATCTAGCGTAAGAATTATTGTTTTTGTTTTTTCTAATGGTTAGCAGTGAGGAGGGAGGGCAATATTTGTCCACTGATAGAAAAAACCGTCGGTCGTGTAGACTAGCCTTATTTTTTTTTTTTCAAATTAAAATAAAGGTATATTTTAATAAATATGTTTTATTTGGATAAGATTCTGTATATTATTTATATATATTTATGTATTATATAGTTGTAATTATTGACACAACGTTTCAACAGCAACTTTTTGAAGTGTGTGAATGTATAATAAATAAATAAACCAGAACTTTATCCAAATAAAACATATTTATTAAAAATGAGTTCTGAAAAGTTTTTCCTACATTAAAGGTATATTTTAATCGAACCCTAGTGATGCACATTATTTTCTAAATTTATTGTTTACATTTGTAGGCTGAATTACTCAATTATTATTATTGAAGCTTGCCAGTAAGGATTCAGGATATTAGAAATAGCGTCTTAAACTTTGCTCTCATTATTTATAACTTTATTTTTTTGATTAGAAAACGACCGATTTCGGTAATTTATTAGGTCAGTAGATTTAAATTACAGAACACAAAATGAATGGATAAAATTAGGAATCATGTTGGATTGATATTATTCATTGCAATTGGCTAAATTGAAAACGTCCAAGCGATTGAATTTTTTGCTCATTCTGTGACAAAAAGTTCAATGGCTCGGACGTTACTTCCAATATCCTGGATCTTTCCTGGTAACCTTCAATTTAAAAAACTCTGCTGTGTACAAAATTTCAATCATCGATTTATTATTATCCTGGTCAAACTATCGATGCAATACTTCACCTTCCAATTTGATGAAACTAGGTGAATTATTTTGTTTTAGAATGACAAATATGGGAAAAAATAATAATTATGGACGATCAGACTCGGTCGATCTTGAAAACATCATTTAACAATTCATATCATTAAATAATGTATACATTGCGCGATGTGTGTCAATGACACTAAAACAGTGATTTTTGTTTTCAACCGGCAGTGCTTCGCACCCAACTGACAAAAGAGGTACGTGGCACTGCCGGGTCTTAGTGCCACTAACAAAATTTGATTTTACTAGAGTCGCTAGTACCGCCATCCACACACACACCGCACAATGTATACATTTTGTAAAGATATAAATTGATAAATAAGATTTTCAAGGTCAATCGAGTCAGATCGCCAATAGTTATTATTTTTTCCATATTTGTAATGCTAAAACCAATCTTTTCAACAAATTTTATCGAAATCGTAGATGAAATAGTGCATTGACAATTTGATCATTATTATCTTTAGATTTTCACTGGTCTTATTAAGTAAAATTGAATTATTCGTCCATACAAAATTGATTCTAATTTTTTATCACGACAAAAAAGTTCAGATTTAAAAATATATTCAGAATATTTTGCATATTTTTAGTTTTTTACGTAATATTATAGAACAGTTTTGATAGCAACCAAGCTAATTTTTATCGTTCGTCTCTAGAAAGTGTAAATTCCCAGAAACCCAAACATTCATAATATTTCTGTGAAACATTTCTGGTGCTCGCGCTGTGAAATTAGCCTACAAACAATAATGGGTTAAAATAATTAGTGGAAGAAGATAAACTCACGTGATACACTTTACTGAGTCTCAAAGTGTTAATTAAGTATTAGAATAACTATTATTGCCATACTTCAGTGTTCTAAGTGAGTTATAGTTGTAATTATTGAATATCTATCAAATTTCATCAGAGATGGAGCTAATGCTTGTCAGTTATACTTTTGTAATAAAAGATGGCGCTGGTAGCATTTGTTAGTGCTATAATCGTGAGGTCTCGATAGATTCAATTGGTATGCTTAAATTCTAAATTAAAATTCAAGAGTTGCAATACTACCTTTCACTTTTCTGGGTCTGTGGCACCTCTTCGTGAGCGCTACATTGTTCAATTAAATCCAGACGCTTGAATTTAAATTATATTTTTCAGATTAATCCTACTTCTTTTAAACCCAGGACTTAGAATAAGCTGCTCTATTTCTTTTCTAAATTATTTCTAAAATAATTAAATTTATTTAATTTGACTTTATTTAAATTGAATTCATAAAACTCATTCTGTAGTTTCATTTCAAAAAACTATTTTCACCTTTCAGCACAGGACTTCTTACGATTAAAAATTTCAATTAATTCAAATATTCATCCATTTTCAAAGGTACGAATAAATGATTTGGTAAATGTACGAATTGACATTATAAATGGACTTTCTGTTGTTGATGTTGTTTTTATAATTTAATTTTCGATATTTCATAACAGATAGATTCCTATTTTTTTTTTTTTTGTATTGAGTACAGGTATTGCCGTTTACTTCTGCTGTATCAGAGTTTATAACTATTGTAACGAAACTCAACTCGTATATTTATTTTCACTAATAAATACTTCTTCTTATAATCGAGCTAAGCTAGACATTATTACTACACTTATTTATTATTCACACAGTAACACGTTTTCACTGTTACTTATTTATCTCGACTAGTTCGCTCATTTATTCTTTAATCTTACTTGCTCCGTATCTGGACTACAATAATTCCTTAGTTCGACCTTGTCCTGATAGAGCAAGAGCCCACGACGGCCAGACCTTCGTTATTTTATAAAAGTTGAAAGTTTGTCCATGCATGTCCCCTAAATAGGTAAGAACGACCAGCGACTATAGAGTTTGGGTCGTGGTTACTTCGGCAGGTAACAGGTAGTAAAGGTGTATGAAGTAGCACCTTAAATTCGTTAGAGTATAAAGCTCAATTTTTTTATATTTTCTTCAGGATAACTTTAGAAATCTCGTCATCCATTGCCGGACACTTTTGACAGTTGCTACCCCCTACCAGACACCCAAATGTAATAAATTATAATTATACTTTCGCTATAGTATAAAAGCTGAATTTTATATATGTTACTTGGGGACTTATAAAAAGATGTTATCCCAATAGCCGGACAGTTTTAATGGTTTTTACATCTTGCCAGACACATTGAAAATCCGCTGTAGGTGCAAGCGCGAGTGCTTAGTCGATTGAGATTTTCAAAAATATCCAATGAAAAAATAATTTCATTACGTTAAAATAATTTTATTACGTTCACAGCCATCTAATATAAAGTAAAAAATTTTATTTTAATATTGAAAAATATATATAGGCTGCTAGACAATTGGCCGTATTCTGTAATTAAGTTCATAACCAGTATTCAAATTCAAATTATTCGGTGATTTTTTAATTTCAATTGCTTCTCTTGAATACTGGTTATGAACTTAATCGATCATGGCTACCAATCATTTGTTCCTAATTTCAAGTTATTTGTATCTACGAATCTACTTGCAAGAGTTACTTCATCACCACCTCCTGAAGATCTGTGGATGGTTCAGTTATGCGCCAAACCAAAAAGAGTAGAGCCAGATTGACCTAGAACCACAAGGAGTTGACAATTTCCCAATTTAGATCTTCATTATTATCTCCTGAAGACCTGTGGATATTGAATCATCAATTACAGGCAGAGCTCTACGATCCTAGGAGTTGATATATTTTAAACTAATCTAGTTATGATTTGTACTTTTATTTTTATTTTTGTTGTCTTGACAATTTTGTTTATTCATATTTATATTTCTTTCCACTTGAAAAAGGCAGCACTTTGCTGTTGAAACGTTGTGTTTCTAATAAATTACAGAACTTATACCCAATAAAACATATTTATTTAAAAATGAGTTCTGAAAAGTTTTTTCCTTCATCGAATGATAAGATTTTTGTCAAATGGAAACAATTGTAACAAGAAACAATATTCAGAATTTTTGTCAGTGCTACCTACGTTCATTAGCTGAAATAGATAATGATCGATAAAAATTTATCGATTGAGTTACAGAATAGCCTCAAATATTGGGAATTAAAAAAAATCATCTAAAACTTGAAAAATTCCAATCGTAATGTTGGCAACTCTGAAGTCATATTAAATAAATTAATTTTACTGTCGTAAATTTTTCCTATATTGTAAACCGTATTCATAATCGTAGAAGTCAGTTTATTGACAAAATGACAATTAGTTTGATTAATTAGGTAGGCTCCTAAGTAGTGTTAGTCTAGGGCTCCACAAATTGGCAGTTCGCCTCCGAAAAATTTAAAAATCCCAGACAATAGACACTCACATCCATCAAAAAAGAAAAATTTTAATCTAAACAAACTATCCGTTCCGTAGCATATTTCAAAATGACCGCCCTAAACCCTCAACAGTAACCGTGATCTCCAAACTAATGCGGTTAGTTTGGTTACAGAAAGTAACCAAGAATTTTGACAGCCGCATTCCGTAAACCTAACCGGTTGTCGAAAAAGTAACCGCGATTACCGTGGTTCAATTTCGGAATATTCTATAAACCGCAGATGATGCGCAGTAAAAGATCGCAGTCGACTAGGCGCCCTATCTCACTCACACTCGCTTGAACAGTTATTACCTCGCGCTCGCACTTACAGCGGACTTTCAATGTGTCTGGCAAGATGTAAAAACCATTAAAACTGTCTGGCTATTGGGGTAACTTATTTTTATAGGTCCCCAAGTAACATATATAAAATTCAGCTTTTATAGTATAACGAAAGTATAATTATAATTTATAACAGTTTAGGGGAGTCTGGCAGGGGGTAGCAACTGTCATAAGTGTCCGGCAATGGATGACGAGATTTCTTAAGATATCCTGGAGAAAATATGAAAAAATTGAGCTTTATACTCTAACGAATTTAAGGTGCTATTTTATACACCTTTACTACCTGTTACCTGCCGAAGTAACCACGACCCAAACTCTATAGTCGCTGGTCGTTCTTACCTATGTAGGTATCATGCATGGGCAAACTTTCAGCTTTTATAAAATAACGAAGGTCTGGTCGTCGTGGGCTCTTGGGCTATGACCTGACTTAAATATCCTCGCCTAAAGTTTCTCAAAGTCTCTAGAAAGTGCTAGTGAATTCCACCAGACGTCACTACGTCCTTGGCGCATATGACTCAGTTGCGTTTGTTACCCCTTTATTCGGCGGGTCCAGATGAAAGTCTAACCTGTAGGAGTTCTGTTCTTCAGATAAAACAAACTACAAGCAAATTTTTAGTGTTGCGAGCGATGTGTATAAATTTCTTGTCAAATTGCACCAAGAAATTGCCACTATTCAAATAACTTTGATTGTTATAATCAAATTAGGACCATAATATAATTGACATTGTTGCAATTTTTTTCGAGGAGATTGTTGTAAACATACAGTATGATGTATGACAGCAATTTTTTGTTCATCGTTAAATAGTTTGTAAAACTATCCATTAATATCACCAAGAACTTTTGTACGTCGATGATTGATTACATTTTGTAATTTACAAACTATATTATTTTTCGTTGAATTTATGGCTACATTCACATAGTTACAATTTTAAAAAGGTATATGCTTCACTATGAAATAGCTCTAAATGGCATTCTTGAAATTGCGTCCTCAATACACATCAACTTCCGAAGAAGCTTCTACCTCGTACACATTGATTTTTTTTTTTACTATTTTGCAATAAGATCTGTTTACTTTGCGCGATCTTGTTTATGTTATGTTCTATTTTTTGTCGGACCGAAACAAACAAATGTATTGTTGTTTGCAGCAAAACAATGTTGGCAACCCTACACTTATAAAAAGAAGATACTTGACACACACACTTCTTCAAACTGTTTTTCAAGTATTTCACTCACTTTTACACCAGTTTTGAAGCAAGAAAAATAAAATAAAATTTTAAAGGATAAAAATCGACAGAATTTCTAAGAACCTTGGTGATTAACTAGCTCTCCCATAATGCTTTAGAGTTTAGACCATGCTATCATTTTTGGCTATTAGAATTGTACGCATTTCATTGGTTGAAATTTCGATGAATTTATTTCCAGTTGCAATTAATTTATTATTAATTACTAAGCTCAGATTTTGGCGGAAAAATATTGCGTGAACCTTAATTAATGCTTGCGAAGTGATTGCTGTAATCAAGTGTTTGTTGTGATCAAATTTATGAATATTCTGATTTATGCTAAGTAAATTTAATAACACAGTTTCAACAAAGTTCTGGTGTAACAGAATAATAATTAGAGAACGTACATGTCGCATTACTTCCGCCTGAATTCAATTTTATGTAGCTAAATATTACAGAATGCATTTTTGTTTAAACAAATATATGTTCTATTTCAATTTTAAATGAAATAAAATATTTCTACTGACATTCGTTTTCCAATCATCTAATACTCCGCGTCAGAAAATATTCTTCGGCTGAAAAATGCTCCAATTTTGCGTGAATTCCTCTGCTCATTTCCTCAAGAGACCTGACACAAAATTCAAGGGATAAATTCAGGAAATATTCATTAATATTCGCTCGTAACGTTGTAGTAAATGATTGATGAGATTATATATTCGTCTCCTAGGGAAATTTAAATTTAGAGATGGGTCAGCCTTGAGAGACATTAAAATTAAATGCTTATTCATTGTTATAATTATGGGAATCATAAAAAATTACAATACTCAATGTTGCCAAATTATTCAATAAAACTGAATTAGTTTTTCATTCTGTTGACTATAAATAAAAAATAATTAAGTCCGAACTGAATATACAATTATTTCCGTACTAATTGTTCCAGCAAAAAACACCATTCAATTAAATTGGGGAAAAAACTGTTGTAAACTTCATTTCTGTTGTACCTCATTCCCGTTGGGGTGCCTATTTGTCCCCTTTCCACCGTGTTTAATTAAAAACAAAGGAAATTACTACACGTAATCAATCTTTGTTTTTCAACGGTTTCATTTTGGTTGTGCTTGCAATAATTGAAGAAAAAAATAATTAAACCTCATTAGGAACTTAACTTTTCCCTTAAATATTAATTAGGGGTTTCAGGAATGTAAAAAATTATAATAGGGAGAAGATATCCGAATTTTAAAAGAAGTTTGGTTGTTATTTTTCAAAATAAATATCAAATTACATTTCTTAATTGACAAGGTTAGGGTCTCAGGTTGTATCCCTATCTGATTTTAAATTATTATTTATATTTAAAAGATAGATTTACATATTTTTATTTTTATTTTGAACATTTAACAATAGATCCCAAATTAAAATTAAATTATTTATTGATAAAAATAAATAATAAAATCAAATTTTAAGAAATATTCAAAATTATTACCTATTTCTACTTAATATTGTAGAACAAATTTGCTAAATATCAAATATTTCATATTACATACAAATTATTACAATATACTTACTTCTGCTGTATCAATGTTTACGACTGTACTAAGTACGTAAGCAAACAGACCGTTTGAATTTCGCGCGCGATTACATCCTGGACCGTAAATTCCGCCTTAATAAAAATTCGATATATTTATGACTTAAAAGTGATTTTCTGATGTGTTTCAGGTTACAATTTTACCAGCAGTATTTCGACGTTTTCCGGACTACGTGAAAATGGTGGGCGAGGAACCGGAAGCGGAAACTAAACCAAAAAGAAGCGAAGATGAACCGTGCAATTCAGGAACTGGTGAAACTAGGTAAGATGAAAATAATATTGCTTTTTTCTAAAAGAATATTGGAAAATCTTAGTAATTGAATTTAAAGTCCAGAATACACAAAAATAATTGATACTGGGAAATATTTCAATCTTCAAAACTGCTCAGCTCAAATTTCAATTGGAATTCTTATTCTGAAATTGAAGTTTCGACTTTTATGGTATATAATACTTTTTAAATTGGAATTATTATTATTCAGTACAAATTTTTAATTAATTGGAATGAATAGCTGTTTGTGCAGAATATAATTGAATTTATATTGAAAAAGTTTCGGAGTTAATTGATTTTGAAGTACGCTCTTAAAGTGTACGAATTATTGAATTAATAACATCTAAAATTATGAATTGAAACATTTTTATCATTTAAACAATATTCGATTGTTTTTATAAGAACAATTTGAGGATAAATTGTACAAGGATTGCAAAATATTTAATTTTTCATGAGTTTATGCAACCAGTACAGCTTTCAAGTATTGCTCAAACAGTCTGCGATCTTTCATGAACCTTTTCGGTTGTTTCTTGATCATTTTCACCATTTTCCCCATCCTATATATTTGCAAAAAATATCGTTATTTATTTATTATTCGTTATAAAAATGTTTTAGGGGTGCTTGAAACCTGAAAAGACGCCCTAAAATCACAGTATATAATAAAAAGAAATAATTTACAGTTCATCAACTTCTTGGATGTACTATCCTTGGATTATTTATATTTTCCATGAATTTATGCAGCCCGGGATAGTTTAAAGTATTGTTGAAATATCTTACGATTTTTTTAGTCATTTCTCGATAATTTTTGTCATTTCATCCCTCCTGTTGAACTGATTTCATTTTTAAACACTGTAAAGTATCATATTACATGAAATTAGGGATGAATACTATTATTTTGACTCAAACCGAATTATAAAGTATCTTTGACAAATCAGAAATATCTAGAGGTGGTTGAAAACAGAGGGAGATCCTCAAAATCGTTGTAAATATTTAAAATTTCCAGTTCCCATCTTCTTTGAGAGTACTATCCTTGAATGTTATGTGTTTTTTTTTATGAATTTATTTAACCCGGAAAGCTCTTAAGTGTTGCGAAAATATTTTACGACTTCGCCTACATTTTTAGTCGTTTTTCGATAATTGTGTCGTTTCACTCCTCTTATTTACCTCATTTCATCTATAAACTTTGTTAGTTATATTTTGTACATAAAATTAGGACTAAACACTATAACTCGACCCAATTGAGCAATAGGGTATATTAATGAATTTATTTTATATTTTTAATTCACTGTTTACATCGTTATAACATAGTAAAAAATATGAATTATGTTTAAAAGTGCTGTAATCAAGTTTAAAAAAATATTCAAAATTGAGAATAATTTTGAGCTGTTCAAACGCCGCCATTTTCGCGCACTCTATTGATGACGTCAAATACCATGTCCAGTGACATTACAGTCCATTGTTTACCACAGGTGTTTTCGTTCTCAACTTATTTCAGTATTAAAAAAGATCAAAAATCAGTTTATAATATTGCATTGTACCTGAATGCAAAATACTATCAGAAATGTACCTGATAAAGTCCAATCCAGACAGGTTTTAAAATACGTAATAAATGATGTAAGGTTATCAGAAGAGATGAAGTATCATAATAAACTTGACAGATCATGAATAACATTATATGTGATAAGTTTTAGCAATAAAATACAGTGTATGTATGCGGCTTCGTTCAACATTTGCTCGTTTTAAAATAAACAAAAATTATAGGTTATGTTCACTGCTCATCATATTTTGGATTGTATTTATTAAAATAGTGTACATAATGTGTTATTATTGAATAATTACTTTGCAGTGTTCACTCTTTTTACTCCAGCGGACGTAAAATTTGGATTTGAAAGAAAATTAGACGACATCATGAATGGATCTATTCTTGACAGATTATCCAATTGTGCTTTTACAAAACCACTGTCTTAAATGATTTATGATCTCACTAGGATGCTAAAATTACACTTAAACAATAAATAAATTTACAACACACACGTTATTACTATGTTTTCTAATCAAAAGCCTGCAATGCCATACAAATGTAAGCAGTGCGCACTTGTTGGCATAGTATTTGACGTCACGTTTCGCTTTAACCAATGATGTTGCGTTTTAGAAATTTGAATTTCGCTCGCCTAATTTGCAATTTTAAGTAATTGAAAAGATATTAATTACCAAAATGATGGTTTAGTACAAATGTCCAGCCAATAAAAATTCAGAATGAAAATATTTCAACCAAATTTAAATTTCATCCATATTCCCTATTATTATTACCGAATTACAAAATATTATTTACATTTGATACTTAAAAACTTCTGGGGGTGATTAGAATCATGGGAAACCTTAAAATCGCTACAAATATCAAAATTAGGGAATTTACAGTCAGTACAAATCTTGAGTTATGTGTTTTCCATGAATTTATGCAACCAGAACAGCTTCCAAATGTTGCGAAAACATTTCCCTGAATCATTAGTCTTTTCCCGATCAGTCCACCCTTCTATTCCATTTATTTCATCCTCAGATACTGGGAGCTATTTTCTGCATAAAATTAGAGCAAAATATTTTTATTCAGACCCAATTAATGCACGTTTTCTTTGAATTCATGCAATTAGAGAAGCTTTTAAGAGAAGCAGAAACATTGCTGATTCTTGTTTTAGATAATTTAACTAGTCTCATCTCCAGACACTATCATCTATTCTTTTAAATAAAATGACGTTGTTATTTCGACAAGATTAAAGAATTCCGACCAAATCATGAGAAATATTAGCAAATTAATATTTAGGGATGCTTGCAGGCTGTACATATTGAAAATAAATAATTTACAGTTTCCGTAAACTTCTTAAAGATGCTACCTTCAAAACATGCAAGATTTCTATGAATTTATGCAACTTAGGTATATCTACCAATTTTACCTATTTTTTTTTCTGTCGTTTCGCACTAATTTTTGTCATTTCATCCCTTCTATTTATATGGTTTCATCTCCAAGCACTATAAGCTATTCTGTCACAAAAAATCAGGACGAAATGTTATTATTCCAGCAAGATTAACTAATCCAAACCGAATTGTAAAATCGACAAACCAATGGAATATTTGAAACCATGGAAAATACCCTAGAATAGATGTATTTATCTAGAATTATTAATTTATAGTTCGCATCGACTTTTACAAGTACTACCCTTGAGTTTAACATGTTTTTTTTATAAATTTATGCAACCCAGAAAGCTTCTAGGAGTCGCAGATGCATCTTACGATTTTGTCAAAAACTTTTCAATCGTTTCTTTATAATTTTTATCATTTCAACTCCTCCTTTACACCTGATCTTATCCTCCTATATTTATTCATTACTTATTTTACATGAAATTAGGGCGAAATATCGTTATTCCGTCAAGATTTATCAATCCAAACTTAATTTAGAAAAGATCTTGACAAACAAATATTTGAGATCTGCTAAGGATACTTGAAATAATAGGAGACACTCTCGACTTTCTAAAAGTAATATCCTTGGCTTATGCAAGCTTCTTATGAATTTATGCAACTCAGGTAGCTTTCAAGTGTAAGAGAAACATCTAATGATTAGTCTGAATCTTTCCAGCTGTTTTTTTTTTAAATATTTGTCGTTTCAAACTTCTTATTCATCTGATTTCATTTCCAGACACTACTAGCTTCTCTTTTACATGAAATTTAGGCGAAATGTCGTTATTTCTATGAATTAATAAATCCAAAGCCAATTGTAAAATATTTTCGTATATTAGGGGTACTTGAAATAATAGAAAACGGCCTAAAATTCTCGAAAATAGTAGAAATAAATAATTAAGAATTAAATTACAATACTTCAAAAAAAGAATGAGTTCTCAATTCGTTTGTACATATATATAAATGTATGTACAGCGATAATTCTTTATCACGTGATTTTGATGATTTTTTTACTCACTTGTACAAAGTAAATATATAAAGTTTACATAAATTCAAAGAAACTTGAAATTACGTATTAAACACTTCTATAACATCTAGTTGTACACCGCGTATTATGCAGTTTACTGAACAGTTTTCCAAAATTTTCGCATAAATCAGAAACTATTGGAATTAAATTTCACATAGAGTGCATGATTTCATAATTGCAATTGTTTTTTAATTGACAACAAATTATTCCGTTTTTTATAAATTTTTACTTTGCATAAATCAGTTTGAAAATACGAATTGGTTGTAAATTAATTTACATAAAGTTTATGATTCATAACGATTAAGTACATCTTTCCACCATTTGCATAATTTTTTGTATATTTAATATATCCATTGATGTACAAGTCACGCGATGTTCACGTCAGATTTTTTAATTAGAAAAGAGATACTTTAAAGGTGATCTCCTAATAATTTGAAAAGAAAATTCCACCCCTAAGAGTGGAATGATGTTTTTTGAGTGTATGTTACGCGATATCTTCGCTGATTCTGAACCGATTTCGATGATTATTTTTTTTATTCGGTAGGATATACCTCGAGGGTGGTCTCATTTAAATTTGAAGAGAAAATTCCACCAAGAGTGAGAACAACCATGAGTTAAATATTTTCAAATGTTTCTCTCCAAATAAAAATTTTTGAAAAAATATTTAAAAAAAAATTAGAGACCACCAAAAAGTGAGAAATAAGTATTTTTGAATATCCTATGATTTTCGAGATTCACTTTCTACTGTACTTGCTACAATGGAGTTGACTTCAAGGTGTTGAAAATTATAGAATACTCAAAAATACTTGATTTTTACTTCTTGGCAGTCTGCGTTGAAGACGTTTTCTATTTTATTAGAAAAAAAAAAGAAGCTTATGAGTGTAGCGGTAACATCTTACAACTTCTCCAGCATTTTTCTATCATTTCTCGATATTTATTGTAATTTCATCCCTCCTTTTCACCTAATTCCATCCTCAGACACTATTAGCTAATATTTACATGGAATTCCGTCACCTTTCGGTAGCTTGGGTTCCACCCTCGTCAAGTTTAGTCTCTTATGACATTTGCCACAGCTTTAAGCTCAGTATTCAGACAGGTTAATAGAGCTTTCAGGGATCAATGTAAATGTTATAATCAATCGTTCGATTAGAGCGTAAAAGGAAGATGGATAGTTTGATAAATATGAAGGAGAAAGACAATAAGATTGATAGAGCTCTAAATACAGCTGACAAATTGTTACCTCTTGATTTGAACGAATGTTTTCAGAGTTTTGGAAATGAATAATGGTCCGAAAATAAATAATGATCAATCAGTTTTTTGTAGCGCTAACAACAATATTGATTTGTAAAAACAGCAATCTTTTAAACACATTTCTTCAGCGTTTTTATGAAATATATTTCGTACTTTTCAACGGTTTATTTATTTATATGATGAATTTTTCCTGCCGCTTTTTAACATTTAGTTGGATGCTTTTCTTAGAATATAACTACCCTTCCGATGGCATTTACTCCTTTTGGCAATAATCCTCTTTAAAATAGCAATGAATATAATATAGAAATGTCAGAAGCTTCCCTTGAATAATTAGACATTTCTGAAGCGTTTGCTTCAAAATCTGTCTGCATTTTCTTATCTAGTATTTAAGCTAATTTTCTTAATTAATCTTTACAAAAACACGGGAAAGTTTGTCTGAATTGTCACCGAAATTCTGTACCTGACAACTTAGTATATTAGCAGCTTTAAGTTACTTTGAACTCGGTTCTAAACTTACAGAATATCTGTGTGCTTCAAAGCTCTTGAATTTCACAACAAGATTCGTTGCTTTCAGATTTATCACAGATTATAATCAAAATATTCGATCTTGTAACGATTAGGAAGGGATCTTAAACTTTCCATATTTTGATAATTATCACAAATTAAATACAAATTACGGAGCTCAACTACCACGCATGTATTGAGGGTAGATGAATGATTGTACTTACAGTTTTTTGGCTGGCATCTTTTAAAGAAAAGAATGAGCACTTACCTGTAACAAAAGAAAGATATATTATAATCTCATCTCAACAAAAAGCCTTTAGTACAATATATTGTGTATCTAGTTGCCTTTGTCACTGCTTTTTAAAACAACAAAAGATTATTCTAAATATAAACCCAGACAATGTGTTTGTTCTCATCTTTATTATAGAACAATTTATATATTAATAACGGCATTATTATCCCACAAATCAGCTTTAATATCCAATCTGAAGACAGTACTCAGCAAATTAACTGTAATACCCTGAAAGGCTGCAGCGTGGGTTGTCATGAATGCATCTTTGGCTGCCAAGACAAACAACGTAAACAAAAAATATGACTATCAAAACAACATAAATATATTAAAATTTGATGATAATATTCCAAAAATCGTCATATCTGTTACATATTAGCCCCTTGCATAGTCAGGGTTGAAATGAAAAGGTTTCAAATTGATTCTATAATAAATAATAGTACATAAGCTTTCGCTCAATATTTGGTTTATTATACTAGGATTATTATTTCAAGAGATTTTGTGATACAGCATTCAATCTCATATATTAGCAGTTTTGGAAGATAAAGGGTTGAAACTCATTTTATAATAAATGGCACTACTTAATCTTTCTATCACGGTTTCGTTCATTATTTTATGATTTTTATTTCAGGAGATATGATTTTTCAAAGTGTGACGAATTTTTGTTGCATAATTCAACCCCCTATTCCGTTGATGGACTGAAAGATTAAGGGTTTGAACAAATTTTATAATAAAAAGTACTGCATAAGCTTCCTGTCAATGTTTGATTTATTATTATACGATTATTATTCCAAAGGATAAAAGCTTTAGAACTGTGGAAGATATTCGTTGCAATATTAAATTCTTTATACCAATAAGGTTGCAAGATGAAGTATTAAAACTAATTTTGTAATAAATGACACTACACGAGCTTTTACCAAAGTTCTGTTCATTATTTTACGAGTATAATTTCAGGAGATATAATCTTAAATGTGAAAGATTTTTCTTGCAACATTCAACCCCCTATACTAGTAAGGTTGCAAGATGAATGATTAAAGCTATTTTATTAATAAATGACGCACCACAAGCTTTTATTAGGGTTCTGTTCTATGATTATTTTTTCAGGAGATATAAGCTTTTACAAAATATGATTTTTTTTTCAACATTTAACCCCCTATACCGGCAGAATTGGAAGATGAAGGTTTGAAGCTGGTTTAATAATAAATCGTACTATATAGGCTTTCTTACAGAGTTAGGTTCATTATTCTATTATTATTATTTTTATTCCAAAATATGGCAAATTTTTGTCACATTTCTTGGCTCTATATAAGTCATAAGTGTCCACTTTTACCACTCCATTTTTACCACCATACTTTTTCACCACTATTCTATTTTTCCATTATCTTTACAATTATTACAATACAATAAAGTTTTATTCAAATATTATAAAGAGATAAGATTTGTATTTTTGTTTGAAATAAACTCAAAAACTACAGGACTGATTTTCAAAATTCTTTCACTAATAAAATCTGGTATTATCACTGAGTAGTATAGGCTATAATAGACAGCTGTACAAGAAGTGGCGCACGAGCCGTATATGTTCATTGAAGCACCGTTCACCCGATTGGATTGAAACTTTCTATAATGTTGGTGGCACCTTTGTAAAAATCGTATCGTTCATCCAATTGAAATGAAAATTACAATAGTTATTGCTGGCACTTGTATAGTACCATCAACATACATAAAGCCGTATTTGTCTGCTCACGCATCGTTATTTATAGTTGGCTCTTTTGTGAAGGTTTTTATAATAGTGTCATCAATATACATTGAGTAGCGCACGAACCGTATTTGTTCGTTCTTGCATCGTTTATCTGATTGAGTTGAAACCTACTATAGTTGTTATTCGCACTTTCATGAGAGTTCTTACTATAGTATCATTAACATACATAAAGTGGCGCACGAGCTGTATTCGTTAACTTGCGCATCGTTTATCCGATTGAGTTGAAACTCGCTATAGTTGCTGTTGGCTCTTTTGTGAAGGTTTTTATTATTGTATTATCAACATACATCAAGTGGCGCACGAGCTGTATTTGTTCGTTCGCTGTAAGAGTCAGCAAATTCACAGTTTTCTGAACTCTCACGAAATTAAGGAATGTGCTTTTCTCGCAAGCAAGCAATAGAGGTATATGAACTATTTGCAAATACGATTGACGTCAATAATGAATATTGTTATATTGGCTTTTTGGATTTTATATATAGAAGTCAATAGGGAGTCAAGAGAAGATGTAGAGAGTTAGTTGGTAGAGGAAGTAGTTAGTCAAGAAATAGTTGGTTAGTTACTTAGTGATAATGTAGTTAGTGCGTGAGTTGAGAAATTAGAAGTTAGTAAGCTAGTCATATAAAAGTACTTTTGAAAGCCGGTACGACTGTTTGTTGCTTTCAAGTTATTGGAGCTTTGAAGTAGTACCATTGGTAGCTACGACATTCCCACTACCGACGAAGCCACATACAAGTAATATAGCTATAAAGTAAATATTAGTGGTTAATTTTGCGTGATAGCGACTGTAGATTCGTAAAATAAAGTTATCCACACATTGAAGTTAAAAAATTAATGATAGTTGGAACTCTGTATAGTTGTTCGCACTTGCGTGAACTACTATTGACGTGAAATAGGTGGCGCACGAGCGGTATTTGTTCATTCGAGCATCGTTCATCCGATTGAATTAAAACTTTCTGTAGTTGTTTCCGGCGCTTTCGTGAAAGTTTTTGACAGTATCTATACCAAGATTATAAAGAGGGAAAATTTGTATTCTTGTTTGTAATGAATAAACTCAAAAACTACTGGACCGATTATAAAATAAAAAATTGAAGATTTTGGAAACTTATTGTGATACTAACGCTTTAGCTGTAAATACAGATAAAACTAAAGTCCTAACGTTTCATAAAGGGAGAAAAGGACATGACATTCAAATATAAAAACAGTAATATTGAATCAGTTACTAAATACTGCTATTTAGGCACTATATTCACTTGTTCTGGAAAATTTGTGGAAGCTGCTAATGCTTGTATCAAAAAATCAACTATTGCAATACAAAATGTTAAAACAATACTAGGGAAAGGAAGGTCAGCTAGTTGGTTAGAGAAGGTGAAATTGCTGGACTCAGTTTTCAATGCTGCAGCCTTGTATGGTTCAGAAATATGGGGGCTAAGATACCCTAATATAGTAGAACGCTGCCAGGTGCGGTATATTAAAAAAATCCTCCTCTGTCCTCTCAGCACTCCAGATTTTATGTTGAGGCTCGAGATTGGCATTAACCATATATCAATTAAAATCTGGGAGCGAGCACTAAATTGGTGGGATAAACTGCTAAATATGAGCACTGACAGATACCCAAAAATGATTTATGATCGCTTAGTAAAATTGGATACATCTCCGAATAATAAAATTGAACTAAATTGGGCCACACAATTAAAATTATTTTTGATAGACCAAGGCCATGAAGATACTTGGAAAGAACAAAAAATTAATAAGAAGATCACTAATAATATAATAAATATATTTGCAGATGCAATGCAGCAAAGAGATTTGAACGCCTTAGAAACCTCGAGTTATAATTTTCATTATAGACACCTAAAAGCTGATCCAGGTATGGAATCTTATTTAAGAAAACAATTACCGTCAATAAAACAACAGATAATCTGTCATCTGCGATTTGCAAGCAAAAAAGGTCTAAGAATTATATACAAGGGTATAAAATATGTACTAAATGCAGAATCTCTTTGCTCAATTTGCAATATGCAAGTGCCGGAAGATTTATTCCACTTTCTGGTAGAATGCCCAATATTAAATCCAATAAGATCTAGTTATATTTCTAGATATAACTTAGTAAATTTAACTAGAGAAAATATTCACGAACTTTTTATTAACTTAAACAAAGAAAAAATAAACTATATATTCTATTATGTTATATCTGCCTTCAAACTAAGAAGCTTTATGTTAAATGAATAAGCATTAGGTAATTAAATAGTGTTTTATTATTGCTAAATATAATTATGTAATATGTCTCTATACTGTGTAGTAATTTATAAAATCATGGGAAAAACGATATTGAATCCAAATATCATTGTTTAATTTCACATAATTCTATTTTTGTAAAATTCTAATGGAATATATTGTATTATGTTGAAACAGAACTAACTCCTCTTGGTGTAAAATTGTATATTATTTTGAACCAATAAATTAATAATAATAATAAGTTAAAAAATTAGTGATAGTTGGAACTCTGTATAGTTGTTCGCACTTGCGTGAACTACTATTGACGTGAAATAGGTGGCGCACGAGCGGTATTTGTTAATTCGAGCTTCGTTCATCCGATTGAATTGAAACTTTCTGTAGTTGTTTTCGGCGCTTTCGTGAAAGTTTTTGACAGTATCTATACCAAGATTATAAAGAGGGAAAATTTGTATTCTTGTTTGTAATGAATAAACTCAAAAACTACTGGACCGATTATAAAAATTCTTTCATCAGTAGAATCCTTTATTATCACTAAGTAACTACGAAAATTCCAAAAATGTAACCAAAGATGTGGAAAAATTACCAATAAAATTCGATACATTGCATGCGCTGCAATATATTCTTTTATCTTCCGTAATTTATTTAATTAAATATCGATGACGCTATCTATATATAGATCTACGCACTAATCAACAATCTTTGACAGTTGACGATATGTTCTAATTATTATTGTATTACTCAAGTATCAAATGTGTTATTATTCTTAATAATTATCTTATATTATCAAACTATGCTCTAAAGTTCGAACAAAAATATTAAATTTCAATAAATTGAGGTTAGGCTTGAAATCGTTTTGGGAGGTTGGTCAGTTTGGATGCTGGCACTGACACAGAAAGCAGTAGTGGGAATGGTAAAAAAAATACGTCGGTAAATATGTTAGTGGTAGAAATAATTAGAGGTAAAAAAAGGTGATGGTAAAAATTGATTGGTAAAAGTGGGGACGAATTTTTGAAATAAATAATTAAATTATAAAATTATATAAAATGTATCAAAATATATTTTCAAGTCTTATTGCAGAAATGAGCGAATTAGACTATGATAAAGCAATACGGTTGATTCTATGAATAAATAATGCTAATAAGATTCTAATTTCAATTAAAATATTGCAAAGATGAAATTATATTCCAGAAGACAATTACTTTTTGATATACAATATTAATTTTGCTGCTAAAAGAACAATACATAGTAGAGAAATGATAAACGGATTGGCTGTTTTACATTCCATAAGATAATTAAAAACTACCCTTAAATATTAAATACAATAAAACCGTTTATAATTCTGGAATTCATATTAAGGTACAAAGAAATATAGTTTATCAACTCTTATTCTAGTTTTTTTTATAACGTTTTTATGTTTTAATCACTTTCTGAATAAGACTGGGAGAGAAATGTCATTTCAAATTAATTTTTAATCCTTATCCCTTACAATTTCCAGGAAATTATAATTCCTTTCCATTGTTGTTATCCTTACAGGATAATATGACGCGCAAAAGGACGCAGATTTAAGAGGATTCTCTTTTGTGTAGGACATAAAAGGTATTTTATAAGTATTCCTTCACATTTTCAGATCAGGGAGGTTTTTCAAATGATTGAAATAGTTGTTATAGCTGCGAAAGTAATAAAAACGGATCTGAAATAAAAAGAAATGACACTTAACCGTCCTGCTGAATAGAAATTACCTATTGAATGACCGCTGAATCCTGCTGAGGATCGTTGACTTTACTGCGATTTATTTTCTACCCTCCAAAGAGAATAAAGTTTTTATTGACATTAAAATTACTCTTAAATGAAAATATACAATAATGAAAGATATTTATTTGGCCAAAAATTAATAAATAACAATAATGTTACGGAAACCATTTCCTATTATAGATAAGTAAAATGTTCTTCCATTAAAGTTACATTAACTTTGTTGTGTTTAAATATTGTCTTTGAATCTCATAAACGTTATCCTGTCTAAGGATGCGCCATTAGACAGTGTTTAAATGGGAATGGCTCAATTAGAAGTTGCCTAATTAAACAGGATATTACGTAAATGAGACGTCAGGATTGGGTTGTCATTTGGGAGGATCTAAAGCATCGTTTACAACGTAGATTGAATAGTTTCATTCGAGAGATGTCCAAAAATAAAGTAAATCGTTATATTCATAGCAGTCCTACCAATTCCTGCGACAAGAATAACCAATAGAACCAGGGAGCACTAAATATTAATATTAAAATAGTTCATAATTGGAAACTGTTGGAATAAAAGGGGATGAAAACGAAAAAACTGAAACATATTAATGAAGACATTTTCTGTTGGAATTTCCCTGCTGCATTTTTGCAGAATGGCGAAGGAAACGTAAAACCACGCAGAAAAAGTTATAAAACAAAGTTGTGAAGTAATTTACAATGCATGAACTGGGCACGTAGTGAACAGGGGTTGCAAATAACACAATAAAGTTTTATTATGAGTTTTTGTGGGAGGATAGTGTTTATTGCACTAGTTGGATCGTGAAACGTGAAGTTCAGCAGTCATATAGACAAAGTAAATGCGCAAATCCTTTAGCTTAACGCAGGAATATCTACAATCCTTCAGAAATTAACAACAGGGCAAATTATGAATGATAAATTTAAATGAGACTTTGCACTCAACTATTTATTAGCTAGATGGAACAATACGAGTCTGTATGACAAAAGAACTGTCCTGTGAAGTTAATCGGCGGATTACTAAAGTTATTTTCAATTTTAAATCATTATTAATAATTAATTCAGATGACAATGTTAGCAATGCAATACAGAATATGATTTGACAGTTTTTGTACATGAAAAAAAATTCTCATTGTAGAATTGGCCCAAAATTGTTTTTTTTTTTTTGTAAATTTATTTGAAGAATTATCTTTGTAATTATGGGTTGTTTCGGTAAATATTCACATATAATATACACCTATATGTCAAATTTTTTTTCGTAGGAAGACCTCCCACCAAAAGTTCATTGTTTGATCAACATATTGATATAACAGATAAATATTTTGCAAGATTAATTTTTTTTATTGCTTCATACAGTAAATAAAGAAAAAAATTATAATCCATATGACTTATAAATTTTTTTTTCACAGCAATTTACTGGTTGTATGCACAATAGGCGCAATACCCAATAAAAATTCAAAACAACCCTTAAATTTACATTCATAGTTACACAACTCAATATTTGCATTTAAAAAAGCTTCATTCTATACGTCATGCAATTATAGTGTATTTAGTATAACATACAAACTCACTTTACTTCACACATTTTTCTCGAAAATCAAAGATCATTTATATTTTTCGCCGAATAGTCCTAACAAATTATTTATATATTAAGAAACTTATTCCAGATTTGATAATAAAGACAGAACCGAAATATGTCAATTGGATTTTGAGAAAAAATATAAAATATTTCAATGTAGAAAAAAACTTTTCAGAACTCATTTTTACTTGTACTAAGTACAAGAAAGTATTGTGGAACCGACAAAATTCACCTATCGAGATTTTTATGGAAATATCCAATTTGAGCATCCCTGAATCCATTTTGACTATTTTTCGCTTGATGTCGGTACGTATGTATGTTCGTGCGCGCGTTCGTACGTACGTAACTCGCAAATCTCAAAACTGGTAGAACGTATAATGTTGAAATTTTGTATTTAAGACTGGTATAGGGTCTAGTTGTGCACCTCGCATTATGGTTCCAATCGTCTGTACCGGCAATGCACTTTACTTGAAATTATTTTCGAATTTTCCTGATAGATCCAGAATGATCAACTGTAGGATGTTGAAATTCAGCATTTGAAATTGCTGTAGCATCCAAATGGTCATCTCCTATTTTCGTACTAATCGGCTCAGCCGGAAGTGCACTTTATATGTCAGACTTTTCCAATTTTCTTCATAAATTCAAAACAATCGGTCGTAGAATATTGAAATTTTGTATTAAGCACTTCTATAACATCTAGTTGTACACCTTGCATTATGATTGTGATCAGCTAAGCCGGGAGTGCAGTTTACTCGAAACATTTCTTGAATTTTCCGCATAAATCCAAAACGATTGAACGTAGAATATTAGAATTCAGTATTCAAGACGATAATATCGTCTTCTAGATGCTCATATCCTATTTTGATTGAGATCGACTGAGCCGGCAGTGCACTATACTTGACAATCTTTTGGAATTTTTCGCATAAATTCAGAACGATCATCTGTAGAATATTGAAATTTGGTATTTCAGTCTGCTGTAGCATCTGAATAATTGCCTACTATTTTCATAACAATAATAATAACCGGAAGTGCACTTCAGTTGGAATTTATTTTTCAATTTTGCGTATAAATTCAGAACTGTGAGCCGTAGAATGTAGGAAATCAGTATTTAGTAATGTTGTAGCATGAGAATGATGACCTACTGTTTCCATAGCAACCGACTAGGCTAAAAGCCCATTTTACTTGACAGATTTTTAGAATTTTTTGGATAAATCAAAGACAATTGGCCGTGGAATGATGATATTTTCTGTTTGATTATATATATCCAATGATGTACAAGTAAGTCACGTGATGTCCACGTTAGATTTTTAATAAATATGTTTTATTTGAAAAATGCAGCACATTGCTGTTGAAACGTTGTGTTTCGAATAATTTTTATATACAGAACTTTATCCAAATAAAACATATTTATAAAATATTTTTTATACAAACACTATTAAAAGTATGACTTTTAATGGTTGCTTAGCGTATTAAAAATAACAATTTATGACATTGTTATCACTTTTAACACGTTACCATTAGTGATTCACTTTTAACACTAATATATAATGTTTACTTAATCTTGATTGTTCCTTATTTTCAACATAGTTTTTTACATACAGAGTATTTCGACCATAATGTTGACGATTGTGGAAATCGTCAACATTATGGTCGAAATACTCTGTATGTAAAAAACTATGTTGAAAATAAGGAACAATCAAGATTAAGCAAACATTATATATTAGTGTTAACTTGGATTTCTCCTCAAAGTATGCTAAAAAACCGTCTCATAATATTTACTAGAAACATTTTTATCTTCGCACCATTTCAAAAAACGTCCGTAGGCGATCTCGTACTGTTGCCCCGACTTCGAAGGTAATAGATATTGAACAGTTCTAGTAACTGCTCCCTCAATTTCAGCTAGAATTGATTTATTTTCTTGACTATCCATTTCATTCAAAATATATGTCAAACTGTGTAAATAGCAATAAAACATTGGTTGCTATCAAGGAGTACGTGGTTGCTATATAAATGACAGTTCATCTAATATGTCATAATTTGTATAAATTTCCACCAATTTCACATTATTATCACTATCAATAGTGTTTGTATAAAAAATAGTGTATGATATACGTGTTAAAAGTGATTTTATTTTGTTCCAAAGGTTACGGCACTCCGCTGCGCGTCGTGTCCCAAACTTCCTTTGTCACAAAATAAAATGACACTTTTAACACTTATATCATGAATAATTATTATTTCATGAAGTTTACGGGGGAAAGAGTATATGACATTACCAACTGTTACTGCATGAATGTACAAATTAAACTATATTATAGTCGAAGAGCCGGCCGAACTTTATGTTCCCTGATCAGATTTACGGCCAAATTGTACATGAATCGATCAGGAATATAGGATCCCGTCCTAAGTGTCGAAAAAATACTATTTTCGGTCAATTTTTTTAGGATTAACTTTCCTAATAGAACTTACGATTAAAACTAGAACCAATCGATAGTGAGGGTCAAGTAGAGTTTGATACTAAAGATTAAATTTCAATATTTTCTCTGAGTAATGCAAAAAAGGGAATGCAATCAATTATTTTAATACTGTTTCTTTTCTACTATACAATTTCGGCTGCATCTCAGCCATCCACAGGAGTACTACAATTTTATTTCTTTTATTTTTAAAATGTGGATTTTGGAAATACTCACAAAAAAATTATTGTTTTTGGAATTAAATGAGTACATTTGTGTGTAATTATTCCAACATAAAATAGCGGAAAAAAAAGGAAATATTCTTTTGTCAATTGCCACAGCCGATATCTATGAAAGACGCGCTGACTAAATGCGTGTTAAAAATCGTGCGTGCACGTATTGCCTTAAAAATACAATCAATTAAAATAAAATCTAAGCATATGCATCACGCAACGTGTCAAAAATATAAACAAAAATCAGAAAAGGTAACATGAACTTAGATTTTGAAGTATATTGTGCTAAGTGCGTCTTTCCTTTAATATTTTGTTTGTCCTGTTTCATATACAACATTTCCAATGTAAATATTTTATTCAAGTTGACTTCATCATGGATAATACTGGTTTCATCAAAATTAAATGTATGTCCTGAATCTATGAAATGAGAGACTGGCGCACATCTTGGCGTATTTTCATTTAATTTTTCACTATTTCGTTTGTATTCATCAAGCTTTGTTTTTAAATATAATATATTATAGCAGGTGTTTGGTGCAGCAATGGGAGATTCAATGTCTCCTGTTGTAGCTAATTTGGTTATGTTATGAATTTAGTTCTGATAAAAATTATTGCAAAGCTGTCATTTAAGATTCCGTTCATGAAAAAGTATACGTGGATGTTTTAATTACAGCTGTGCCATGATCTAAAATAAGTGAGATTGAGACCATTTTCAATAGCTTTAATGCTCACATACAATTCACAGTAGAAACAGAGGTTAAAAACAGCCTATCTTTCCTGATTTTTGTTTATATTTTTGACACTTTGTGTGCGCCGCTAAAAATGCTACGCGAGATTAAAGGTCAAGATGTACGGTTTTTCGCAAAAATCTCGCTAACGGAAACTTTTATCGAAAAAATAGTCATTATCAAATTTATAGCTTAGGAGATTGCATACAAAAAACATCTCTCTACTTTTTTTCGTAAGACTGATGGTTTTCGAGAAAACTCGATTCAAAAAGTTTTAACGTAGAATATGACTCCTTAATGGTATCTGTGTGTCGAATATTTGTAATTGAACGTCAAATGTTAGTGTCGACTTTACTCTGTAATAGGCTATGTATTAAGCACCAATAAAAGAAGTGTCCATCATTAGCCACACATATTTAACGTTTGCGGAATTAACACACCTTCAAAAACAAGTAGAACTATTTTCTCTTCCGTCAAAATCTAGTGCTGCTCGATAACATTCATATCATGTTGACTACCAAGTGCAAATATGGCTTGGTAACGAGCTTGACCTTCTAGACTGGGGATAGTCATTGCAAGATCAAATTTTGGAGCCGGTTAAAACTCTTCTTCCACCCGCACCTGATAGTCCAGTCAACTCTATTTTTTGTAACTGCACCAAGGGATGAACTATGGTTGCAGAAAAGTTGGGTGATACTGTTCACTAGTTTGCGGTAATTGTCACGATCAGGATAGTTTAAATGTATCACTTGATGCGTTTAATGACCTTAATGTCCGACTAGTTTATTATTGTTGTCATAATAACACTGATTTCAGAATAATTACTTAACAAATAATACCCGAGGGCATTATTTTGAGAAATAACAAACAAGTTTCCTAGTTACAGCAAGTAACTAGAGTAATTTCTCTGACAGAAATCACAATGACAGGACATACATTACTAAAAAATTTCAATTGAAATACAGCAAAAGTCGGACATTAAACATTGAAGGCACCGCGGGAGTTGAACAGACAATAATGCCTTCGGTCAATGTACACACCTCGGGTCAGAGGCAAGTACACTGTTGACCTCAGGCATTATTGTCCTTTTAACACCCTTGATATCTTAATTACTATAATAATGATGAGCCTCATAAAGATGTAGATCAATCTTGTTTCTTGACTGAAACTATGGAAATACAGGCGACGGAAGATGATGAAGAGTTGGACATTGTAATTGAAATGAAGTCAGAAAAGGAACTATAATAATTCATCTGATCAATAAAGAATCAATCACTTAACTGTTCTATAGTAAAATTTATAAATTAAGTGAGCATTTTTTAATAGAAAAAATTTGTAACAAAAATTGAAAAAAAAAACAATCTTTTTTGAAATGGAGAGAAAACTAATTAATCATAATTTTTCTGTAAATTATAATTTCGCTAATAAAAAATAGTCTATAATAATTTGTTTATTTCCTTCAATAAATAAATATTTTTCAATCACAAATAAACGTGGATTATGCCTATTGGGAAAACCACACAAAAAAATCTAATATTTATTATTGGAAAAATGAACGTCAGAACTATGTTTTTGTAGCCAATTTCTTAAGCTACAAATTTAATAATCACTATTTTTCCGATAAAAGTTACCGTTAGCAAGATTTTTGCGAAAACCCGTTTATCTTGACTTTTGACACCGCATAACATTTTTAGCGGCGCATATATCAGCGGAGATTTTTGAGATATTGTCAAGAACTACAAAAGGAAGCTTCCTCCAAAGTTTGATCTTTTTTTGTCTTTATTCCCTGAACTATAGGCTACGTGCATGAAGTCTACTAGCGCCTCTAGCGGACAATGGAGAACGATTGAACTCACATTTTATTATTGTTTCATACTTATAATTTTTTAAATGTACTAATATTATTTAATTCAGCTGTGTGCGTATGATATAACTTGCATAGCATAATTAGCATATTAAAGAAAACGTCTTAATTCGTCCAAATTGACAGGATAACCTCAAATTATGACGCCAATGATCTTGCGGATCGAGTTTGTATGTATCAAACACTGTATCCGTTTTACCGAGGAAGCATTGAAGAAAAGCGTGAAACTAGTTTTGCTATATTAAACATGTTGAAGAATATGTTGCTGACAATATTAACAACAAAATTATTGCGATGTGCATCCGACAAATTTCTATTACTGAAACACCTTACAAATTAGAGATAGAGGTAAATTCATGAATCCCAAATTGATGGTGAATTTTTCTGATTTCACAATTGAATTACAAACATCTTTTGAATATAGATTAATGATGGAAGACAGATAATACTCAATTTATCACTTTGATCCACTTCATTCGTTTTTTTATGTTATAACTGCGTACATGAAATCTATGAAACTATATTTCACCTGAATCATCCTTAACACAACAGCCTGAAACAGAGCAAGCGTTTTCCTATGTTTTATATGCAATTTTTTTCACTTTTAAACTACAATGCTCAATAACAGCTCAATGACGTATTCTGAGAAATGAAGTTCGATGTTTACAATTGTGCTCACCATGAGCGCTCGCATCGATATTTGTTCAAACTCCGCCCCCTTGCACATAGCCTATTGATTGACACCACAACTGACTAATTTCTACCTGTGCCAACTTGTATTTTTTTAGCAATACGTGCACGCACGATTTTTAACACGCATTTAGTCTGCGTCTTCCATAGATGTCGGTTCTGGCAATTGACAAAAGAAAAAACTTTTCCACTATTTTATGTTAAAATAATTACGCACAAATGTACACATTCAATTCTAAAAACAATAATTTTTTTGTGAGTATTTCCAAAATCCACGTTTTATTGATAGAAGATATAAAAATCTTCTGAAGAAGGCTGAGGTGCAGCCGAAACTGTAAGCTATAAATAGTATTAAAATAATTGATTGAATTCTCTTTTTTTGTATTACTCACAAAAAAATAAATCTTTGTTTTTTATTTAGATTTGGGAGTGATTATCTACTTCACAGGTATTTTTAGTAAAAAGTCTAAAACAATCCCTAAAATTACAGTATAACAATGAAACTCATTATTTAAATTTGAAAAAATATTTACTCTATCTACCGTATGAATATCATTAATTTAGTATAACATATAAACGTACTTTACTTTTCAGAGTGAGAAGTTTTTTTTCATCAAAAAAACTTCTACATTTCTGATTGCGTAACCTCGAAAATATATTCGAACACGAAAAAAGTTGTCTCCCATTTAATACTAAAGACTGTGCTTCGATATCTACTTTGCCGAGAAAAAAAATATAATCTTGTATTTACTCCATTTTATAGAAGTGTATTTTAGTGTAAAAATCTAAAAAATCCTAAAAATTGCAGTTATAACAATAAAACTCAATATTTAGATTCAGAAACATAATATTTGTAGTATAACATACAAACGTACTTTATTCTCCACGTTTTTATTTTTTTATGCAAAAAACCTCAACTCTTCTGTCGAGCAATGATGAAAAAATATTTATACACACAAGAATATTATTCTTGATTCAGTAATAACGACTGTACTCCAATATCTGGATTAGTTTTCAAAAAAAATCTTGTATTTTAGGTTTAGAGGGAGAGGAGTTAGATGTTTCCCATTTTTATTGCAGAAAGAACGAATTAGACTATAATTCAGAAATTATTTGAAAAAAATATATATGAATTTTTATTGTAATGTATCGAAATTGCATAATAGACGTAGTATATATGGCAACTAATTATAGCACAATTCAGAGCGGATTAATAAACGCGTTTAATCGTATTCTGTGACATACTTTCAATATATCAAAAAATAATAATGGTTATGTGGAAGAATTTAGCGCTAAACTGGTTACCTGCACTACAGACGTGGTAACATGTTTTTTTTTTAAGTAAACAAAAATCAGTGATTGCAAATGAAGGGATTGAAAATAAAACATATAGCAATTTTATTTGCAAATTTAGCACAACTAATATTGTGAGCTGTTGTCAACGTAGCGTAGCGTTCTCCTCTCAAACGCATTCACTAATTTGACCTCACCCATTTTTGTAGTAGATGAGCGGGGCAAAGTGTTACATAATATTAATTCACTCTACTCTACTGCCGGTATAAATATTTACACATCAAAAACGCTTATATTTTTTATCGAATACCCTCGAAAAAATGTCTGTTTATAGATAAAATTATTGTTAATTGGAAAATGTATTCATATTTCGAAATATTTCAAGCTTTGCTTCATTGTTAATTCTTTTCTCCCATATTTCAAGCATGAGTGGTTCCCCAGCGTGAGCTGATAGCGTGAACGTATCATGGCATTCTGGACATCACGCTCATATTCACGTTCACGCTATTGTCTCAAGCTCCGGGTTACGGGAATTGTACGCGTTGAACAAAAAGCGGAATTATCCCAGTGTGTGTACAACAAAGATAGATTGTTATTTATATACGTGGTGCTAATGGAGTCATGTATGCAATATAGGATTTAGGGGGTAAATGAGCTTTCATTATAGCGCTCAACAGGGAGAGGGATTAAGCCCTAGATAAAAGTCAATTATGAAGAAAATACTTCAACTTTATATTGACATTTATAGTCAATAAATATTAATTTTTGAAATGCCGAATTTGTACAGAATTCATTTAATTATATAAAGATTATTTCAGAATACATTTTGATATATTTCGCCCAATGTATCCTTTAGTATATCATAATATCAGCGAAACATTAATGGAAACATGAAAAACCATTTCAAACGTTTCTGTGTAGTTCTAAGCTCCAGGAGATATCCTGGTGAGTTAAAGGACTGTGGAGATCCCTCAGGGGGTTGAAACAAGAATTAAATTCAGTTGTTTAGCTGCACAGGAGGTCCTGTGGTATTAAACGATAAGTAGAGCATTGTAGACATTAACAAAATCATTTATATTTATTTAAACATTGAATAAAGCAATCACTTACAAAATCAATGAGATAATTCAATTAATTGAATTAATACGAAATCCTTGCTATAACCAAAAAAAAAAAAGAAGTCAGTAATTAGATAAAGTATGCTGATTCAAATCAATTATTGCTGTTGTTGAATTTAGAACCAGGAGCTTGTAGAATTTTTAAATGTCGATCAAATTCAATCAAATTTTAGACATATAAGAAGGAGATATTAAGGAGTACAATATTTTTCCAGATTACAAAAATCTGTGATAGTTTTTGAGTTACAAGCTAGAATACGTCAAACCATTAGCTACAATTTTCTAAAATTAATTCTATCTTCTCGTCGAATATTTAACAAAAGATACACACAAAATCAACAGAAAATAAACAAAAAGAGTTTACTTTATCCTTGAAGCCATTATCCTCATCATGACGTCACGTAATTTAGCGAATTTTCCCTCAATAATACAAAAAAAAACAAAAACCCACTCTCCGAATGAAGTTAAATACAAAGTATCCCAAAGGTCGATGTTTCTGTCACCTGGAGGATAAATCAATAACTTTATTTTCCATTATGTTGGTATTGGATAGTATAACCTGTCAACTGTCAAAAAGAATTTTTAAATTGATACGTAATCCCTAAAATGATTTGATTTCTGAGTAATCTCTTTGGAGTTGATTACTACGAATTCAATAACATTTTTATGAGATTATTGAAACAGGGGTTAAAGGAGATGTATTTCAGTACGAGGTACAGGTACGTAGTGTAGTGCTTATAGAAATACAAATACATTAGTAACTTAGCAACCTCAACTAACATTCTCCATTATGATTAAACACACAGGAAATGATTCGGTAATACTAATTACCCTTAAATATTTACCCTAATGAACATCGAACTTATTTCCCTTATGTGTAATTGATGTTCTATTAATAATACTGCATGTTGGTGCCTTTTGATTATCTGCTATATTCCCAAATAGATAGTTTCAATAAATTATTCTGATTTGATGATTTGTGTGTTGATGATGTTTGAAGAGTTCTTTTCCTGTACTTTAAGTGAACTGTGACAAATTTGTCACATGATTACTCTAGCAAGAGCACATGATTTAATACATCCCTGACGCAACATTAATTCAGCTTGCAAGCTCAATTTAGTAAATCACAGTTCAACGAATTTGAATTCGGATGTGATTTTGATTCGTTGATATGAACAAGGGTTGCACTATGTGTCAATAACCTCGGAGGAGTTCGGAATATCTTTTGAACAATTTTCATACTGATGTCTCGGTTTCTTGTTTGGAAATCAATATTTTTGAAGTCAAAAAAGTTAGCAATAAGCAAAGCGATTCATAAAAACTTTGTGAAGTTGAAGGGGTGGATATTTCAGGCAAAAAAGTCCTCTAAAATACTTTTTATCCACTTTAAAATGATATATTTCAGTTTACAACAAATGTTGTGAAATAAATTGAAGGCATGTTAGATAAAGCTCAAGAACGTTAAATACGACCCTAAAAATAAATAATTTAAGGTTTTCATCGATCTTTAGAAGTGCCACTCTTAGGTTATGTGTGTTTTCCGTGAGCTTATGCAACACAGGAAGCTTTTGCGTATTGCGGAAGCATCTTACGATTTAACCTGAAATTTTTCAAACATTTTTCGATTATTTTTGTTATTTCACCCCTTTTATACATTTAGTTTTCTCCTCAGACTCTATTGGTTAGTCTTTTACATAAAATCAGGGCAAAATACTGCTATTTCACCATGATTAAAAAATCCAAACTAGATTGCAAAATGTCTGTAATAAATTAATTGTTTAAATCTTCTAGAAATGTTTGAAACTATAGAAAATAATAAAAAAAATTATTGATATCAAAAATCATTAGTCCATATTTTCCATCGACCTTTCGAAATAATATTCTTGGATTAAAAATGTTTTTTATAAATTTATGCAACCCACAAAATTTTCAGGAACTGCAGAAACATCTTACGGTTTTCCCTATCATTTCAACGCTTTTTAATCATCTGATCTTATCCTCCATTTTATTAACTATTATTTTACATTCCTCTGTTACTATTGGTTCCTCTTTTACATAAAATCAGGGCGAAATACTGCTATTACGACAAGATTACAAAATGTCTGTAACAAATTGATTGTTAAAATCTTCTACGAATATTTGAGACCACAGATGATGACAAAAATTGTGGTTTATATAAAAAATCATTATTTTTCATTTTCCATCGACTCTTCGAAATACTATTCTTGAAACAAACAGTTTATTCATAAATTTATGCAACCCACAAAGCTTTTAGGAGCTGCAGAAACATATTACGATTTTCCCTGTCATTTGAAACCCTTCACATTACCTCATCCTCATAATCTATTAAATATTTACCGTTATTTAGACAAAATTAATCAATCCAAGCCGAATTTGACAAAATAATATGTGAAATCTTCTAAAGATGCATGTAAAAATAGAATATATTCTTCCATGGATTTTCTGAAAGTACTATCCTTGAGTTATGCAAGTTTCCCATGAATTTATGCAATCCAGGTAGCTTTCAAGTGTTGTGGAAACATCTTTTGATCAATCTGAGTTTCTTCAGTCGTTTTTTGATAATTTTTATCGTTTCATCCCTCCTATTCATCTAATTTCTTTCCCAGATACTATAAGCAAATTTTCACAAAAAAAAATAATATTCTTGATAGCAAGATTAGCAAGCTCAAACTGAATCGCATAAATAATTTGACAAAATAATCTATGGGTACTCGAAACAGGCAACATCCTAATTCGCTTTATATAAAACCTGTTTTACAAGCTATCAATTCCTCTATTAATTTTAGATACTTAAAATTTTTCAATAAATCCAAATAATAAGAAAATATTTGTTACGTTACCTTACGTAGCCAATATAACAGGTAAAATTGGAAGGCTTTTACATAAATATGACATTAAAACTTCATACACTTCCAGTTTAAAAATTCGAAATCTTATTGGTAATGTTAAAGACAGATTTCCTCTACATTATCCAGGTATATACAAGATTCCTTGTCAATGTGGCAAAGTATATATTGGACAAACCAAGAGGACTGTAGAAACAAGATTGAAAGAGCCTTCTCGTCATATAAGATTGAACCATCCAGAAAAATCTGCTGAGGCTGAGCAAGCTATTCAAGAATTACATGTCATTGACTTCAAGAATACGAAGCTTATGGCTAAAGAGAATAATTGGTTCAAGAGGCTTATAAGAGAAGCAATTGAAATTAAAAAAATCACCGAATAATTTGAATTTGAATACCGGTTATGAACTTAATCGATCATGGCTACCAATCATTTTTTGGACATAATTTCAAGTTATTTTCATCTACGAATCTACTTGCAAGAGTTACTTCATCACCACCTCCTGAAGATCTGTGGATGGTTCAGTTATGCGCCAAACCAAAAAGAGTAGAGCCAGATTGATCTAGAACCACAAGGAGTTGACAATTTCCCTATTTAGACCTTCATTATTATCTGCTGAAGACCTGTGGATATTGATTAATCAACCACAGGCAGAGCTCTACGATCCTAGGAGTTAGTATTTTAAACTAATCTAGTTACTATTTGTACTTTGATTTTTGTTGTCTTGACAATTTTGTTTATTTATTTTTATATTTCTTTACACTAGAAAAAGGCAGCACTTTGCTGTCGAAACGTTGTGTTTCAAATTAATTTGTATAGAACTGATATACACAATAAAACATATTTATTAGAACTTGTTCTAATTGCAGTTCTTAAAACTGGCAAATGTAAAGCTATATTTCAAGTTTCACTTCTATAACTTGAGGAAGTACTTAAAATTGACGGAAAAATTGATAAATGTAATTACAGTTAGCATCGACATTTTAGAAGTACAACCCTTGAATTGTGTATACTAATAATGAGTTCATGCAACTCAGATTTTTCCAAGTGTTGCAGAAACATAGTCCATTTTTTCCTGAGCTTATTCAGTCGTTTTTTTTTTTTTATAATTTTACCCATTTCACGCTTTCTGTCCATATGATTTCATTCCCATATACTATTAGCTAACAATTACATAAAATCAGTGCTAGATTCTGCCAATTCGAAAAGATTCAAACCGAATTTGGGAAAGATTTCGGCCAAATAATATTTGAGAACTTCTAGGGATGCTTGAAGCAACAGTAAACACCCTTAAATCTCTGTATAATTATTCTTGGATTATGAAAATTTCCCATAAATTTATGCAGCCCAGGTAGCTTTCTAGTGCTGCAGAAACATCTGACATGATTTGAATTTTTTCAGTCATTTCTCAATCATTTCTGCCTTTCCATCTCTTCTATTCATCTAGATACAATTAATTACTTAAAAATGGTAAGAAAAAAAATCTTTATCACACTGTTATCATATTTATTATTTGAATTACCGGTTTGTGACCATCATCGGACTCTGGTGGGACAAGAATAGGAAGGAAGTCAAAAACAAGTAAAAATCTCACAGATTAACAAAATTCAAAAAATAAAATAAACATACAATAAAATTACAGGAATTTCACAAAAGAGAACGATGTGAAAAAGCTAGCTGGTGTAATAATTAAAAAAAAAGTCGGCATAAATGGTAATAAATAAAACAATATATCATTTTGTTGAACAGTTTGTTATATATATTTTTTTATACAGAGTGATCAAAAGTGATTTTCCGTGCCACCTTGTTCTGATATTTTCTTTGCCGCCTGCTTGAGATAGTGAGCTTCAAGTGACAAATGACAGTTCCTCTGAAACACTATACTAACCTAATAATTTGGTAGAATAATAATAAATTCTCAATAATCAGTCAATAATACAGCTATTTATTTACTTCTTTGTTTATTGAATCAGAGTATGGATGAATCCGTCATAAAATATGCAAAATATACGCCATTGTGTTCTTGAAATATCGGTAACGTAGTTTTCAAAATAATAGTTATCTATGATATAAGTGTTAAAAGTGTCATTTTATTTTGTGACAAAGGAAGTTTGGGACACGACGCGCAGCGGAGTGGCGTAACCTTTGGAAGAAAATAAAATCACTTTTAACACGTATATCATACACTATTTTTTATACAAACACTATTGATAGTGATAATAATGCGAAACTGGTAGAAATTTATACAAATTATGACATATTAGATGAACTGTCATTTATATAGCAACCATGTACACCTTGATAGCAACCAATGTTTTGTTGTTATTTACATAGTTTGACATATATTTTGAATGAAATGGATAGTCAAGAAAATAAATTAATTCCAGCTGAAATTGAGGAAGCAGCTACTAGAACTGTTTATTATCTATTATCTTCAAAGTCGAGGCAATAGTACGAGATCGCCTACGGACGTTTTTTAAAATGGTGCGAAGATAAAAATGTTTTCAGTAAATATTATGAGACTGTTTTTTTGGCGTACTTTGGGGAGAAATCCAAGTTGTGGAAATCGTCAACGTTATAGTCGAATTACTCTGTATGTAAAAAACTATGATGAAAGTAAAGAACAATCAAGATTAAGTAAACATTAAATATTAGTGTTAAAAGTGAATCATTTTTAACACGTCGCTAATAGTAACGTGTTAAAAGTGATAACAATGTTATAAATTGTTATTTTTAATACGCTAAGCAACCATTAAAAGTCGAACTTTTAATAGTGTTTGTATAAAAATAAATTTATACTAACTTTATTCCATGAAGATAGTTTTGATCATAATGCGAACTTTTGCCAGTCACGTGACAGACAATCATTATTGATCACTCTGTATTATATTGTTCATTAGAAATTTTTTCAAAATTATGACATCAACAATCTTTTTGACGTCGTCCTATTAGAGCAAGATCCCAGGCCTGCCAGACCTTACTTATTTTCTGAGAAACAAATTGTGTGGAATTGAGTAGTGTTAGTATGTACTTTGATCATACGCATACTTGCTAGTTTGTGCCGGCGGCCAATTTACAGATACAAGGTGCTAGAGGTACGTTAAGACATTACTCACATTTCTTAAAGTTTTGAGTGCTGATTTTTATGTATCTATAAATTGGCCGTCGGCACAAACTAGCAAATATGCGTATGATCAAAGTATCGACTATCACTACTCTAATCCACACAGTTTGTTTCTCAGAAAATAAGTAACGTCTGGCGGATCTGGGATCTTGGACTATATTTTGTGAAGTTCTTGTGATTTTATTGTGTAAGTGTTTATTTAATTTTTTTGTGATATTTTTACTTGTCTTTGACTTCTTCCCTTTTCTTGAAATCTTATCGGAATCTGATGATGATTACACGGTGATCGAGACCGGTAACTTGATTACCAAGATTTTTTGGTTTTTTTGTCGAACTTGGATTTTTCAACTCTTTTTATCAATAAGCTATTGTTTTACGTCAAATTATGGAAAAATATTGCTATTCCGACAAGATTAAAAAATCTAAATCAAATTGTAGAATGTTTTCGACTTATTAATACTAAACATTTTTAGGTATGTTTGAAACCGTAGGAAACATCTAAAAAATGTTATATATATTGAAAATCAGTAAATAACAGTTTCCATCGACTATTAGAGGTACAACTCTTGGATTAAACATGTTTTTCATCATTTCATGCAATCCAGAAAACTTTCAGGAGCCCTTACGGTTTTGCCGGAATCTTTTTAGTCGTTTCTCGATGACTTTTGTTATTTCAATCCGTCCTATTCAGCTGGTCTTATCATCATAATCTATTAACTACTCATTCATATAGAATTAGGGCGACAAACCATTATTTTGACAAGACTAATCAACACATACCGAAGGGAAATATTTTTACAAAACAATATTTAAGATCCTCTAGGGATGCTTGAAACAAAAGACAACACCCTAAATTCCTGTATAGTTTCCATCAACTTTCTAGAAGTACTACCCTTGAGTTATATAAGTTTCCCTCGGATCTATGCAACCTAGGTAACTTTTAGGTACTGCGGACACATTTTATGGCTTGCCTGAAACTCTTCAGTCATTTTTGGATTATTCTTGTCGTTTCACCATTGCTATTCACCTGATTTCACCCTTAGACACTATAAGCTACTTTTTCACATGAAATTTGGGCGAAATACCGTTATTTCAACAAAATTAAAAATACAAACCGAATTACAAAATATTTTTGACAAACTAATACTTAAAATCTCCTCAAATAACCTAAAATCACTGTATGTCTCAAGAAAACATTAATCAGGCTATATCCTTAAGTCAAGCTACGCTTCATCCATATTCATAATTATAATTCTGCAAGCTAGTTAAACTATCTGCAATTGAATTAAAAATATCAAGTGCGCTTCTGTGCTTCAGTAACATGAATTTATTCGATTAATTTCCATACGAGCATCACTTCCGGTTTCTTTGATGCCACCCCTTACATTCATCCCTTATTTCGCCTAGCCTTCAATCCTTTGATGTCCTCGGTACCGATTAAATGTGTTTCCATATAATGGAGTTTATGACGAAGGCTTTTATCAACAACAGAATTTCAAAATATTGCTGTAAATTTGGAACTTACATTGACAATATTTTCTGATGACGTCACAACTAGTGCACAATAATAATAAAGTTATAAACTATTTCAATTAAGTCTGTAACATAAAATTTATGTTTTGCCAGGATTCCGTATCTTTGTGAAATCAGACAAAGGAAAACATTTCTACGTTTAATTATCTTTTGAGTCATAATAATTGAAGTTACACATGAAAGAGCCATTAAACTATTTATTTCATGAATATTAAAAAATAAGAATTCTCTTTAATGTAGGTACATAATTATTTATTATACAAAAATCTTTTTTTTTTGTATTGAAATTGGTATCTATGATAAAGTTAATGCCTAATAACATCCGTCATTATTAATTCAAGTATTGATATGTCAGACTATTAAATTGAAGAGTCTTCGTCTGCGTAGCTCACCATAATCAAAACAAATAACCGTAAAGAATGAACGAATAGTGATATCTTTGTTAGAAATAAGTATTTCTGAAAATTATTATTGTTGAGAAGAGCAACTAAATTCAGCAATAGAACTGCACATATCAACAGATTGCTCGCTCCAATGAAGATCTGTAATTCATATTACATTTTGAAGGCGTATATCTCCAAAACTAAAATTCGTAGAGTAACGAACTAAAAGGTGAGTTTATGCAGTGCTATTAATTATGGAGCTAGTTTTAATTCTTCAATGGAGAACCAAATGTTGATACAAAGCTCATGTAGCGCGATTTACTATAAATAGTTTAAATACTTCATCTTTCAACCCTCTAGATATACGGGGTTTATAATTGCAACTGAAATGTTTCTACTTTCTAAAGTTGTACCTACTAAAATAATATCAGTAGATTGATAAATTAAACAGTGATAGAAAGCTTAAGAAATAAAATTTATTATAAAACTAATTTCAACCTTCAATCTTTCAAGCCTAGTGGTACAGGGAGTTGAATGTCACAATTTCAAATTTTATAGCACCGAAATTAATAACCGCAAAATGATGAACTAAAAATTTACAGAAAGCTTATGTATTGCTATTCATTATTCAACCAGTTTTAAACCTGTCGGTATAAAGGGTTGAATAATGCATCGAAAATTGTAACATTTCCAAAGTGTCCATCTCCTAAAATAATAATCATAAAATAATAAATCAAACCCTTATGAAAAGCTTATGTTTTGCATTTTACATAATAAACTAATTCAATCCAACATCGTGCAACCCCCAAATACAATAGCATAAAAAACGAAAATTAAGGGAAGTTCCATAAGATTCTGCCTAAATCTTCTGAAATAATAATCGTAGAATAAACGCTGATGGAAAAATTATGTGTTACCGTTTATTACTGAACCAGTTTCAACCCTGTCGATATATAAAAATAATTAATAAAACAAAATTCTGCCACAACTTAAAATCTTTTATTCCTTGAATAAAGATTGTAAGATAATTTATTACAAAATCAATTTTAAATCTTCATCTTCCAACATTTCTGGTATAAGGGGTTAAATTAAAGACATTTTTGCACGATTGGGCGTTTTCATGTGTTTTCCGGTCCTCTATTTGAGGTGGTATGTTCATATTACCGGCAAACTATGGTTACTATAGTTACGCTGGCTTACCGCCCATGGGCAGGGGCGGTAAGTAAAGAAATTGTGGATTTTCACAAAAAATATTCATTTATTTATCTTTATTTGTAATTGAATAATCGTATATAATATCACAAGGGACTATAATTTTATCAATAAATTTTTCTTGAAAACATTGATTACCTATAGCAACATCTGTCCGATTAAATCACGAGAGCGTAGCTCGAGGGATTTCATCTGAGCAGATGACTCGAAGGATGTTGCTCAAAGGTAATCAATGTTTGAAAGAAAAATTTATGATAAAATTAAAGTCGCGAATGGTATTTGTGGAGAATATTTCTCGAATGAAATTGCTACTATAAGTATCTATTAAATAATGTTAGTTGCAACTACTAACCTTTTTTTATTGAAAAATGCACTAAATTGTCTCCATATACTCTTGTATTTTCAGACTTTTTGTTTTCAATTTCATTACTTTCAGCGAAAAATGTATTACCAAAACGATTAAATTTTGACATTTACGAGAACTGATTGTTTGTTTATATTAGAACTGTGTATTGTTTCTCCATGACAAAGGCAATATATCGCGATGAATCGCTTGCCAACGGGAATTTACCGAGGTAACGGGAATTTATCGCGGTAAATTCCCGTTGGCAAGGAATTTATTATTATAATTGTCATTGTAACTATGCAAAATTTGTCAGTATAACTAACATAAGTGAAATAATCACAATAAAATGTCAAACTTGACAGCTGACAGCGAATAAACAATCATCAGTAGTATTCAATTTGAAAAAAAAATTAGGATCCATATTTTGGGTAGATTTTTCAATCGTGCAAAAAATTTTGTAAGCATTATGGTCAATAAGTACAGTATCGATTTCGTATAATATTTTTCTATCGGTACTGTACTTACTGACCTTAATACTTAAATAACTACTGTGAAAAATTTGAGAGGAATTTTAATCAAGAAATAAAAAATGAGAGTTGAATCCCGCAAAAAATACAATCTGAGAATTGGTTAGACCAGGGAGCAACTGTAGACACGTGTTTCGTCCTTATCTTCTATTGAATGTAAATTTTACATTTGCAAATATCCGTTTTGAGCATCACTGAATCCATTTTGGTTATTTTCGGCTTAATGTCGGTACGTATGTATGTATGTATATATGTATGTAAGGACATTTTCAAAGCCCGTCGAAGGTATAATGTTTAAATTTTGTATTTGAGTCTAGGGTCTAGTTGTGCACCTCGCACTATGGTTGCAATCGTCTGTACCGGAAGTGCACTTTACTCAAATCTTTTTTTTTTGAATTTTCCGCGTAAATCCAGAATGATTAACAGTAGGATATTGAAACTCAGTATTTGAGATTGCTGTAGCATCTAAATAGTTATCGTTCATTTTTGTACCAATCGGCTGAGCTGGAAGTGCACTTTGTATAACAGATTTTTCGAATTGTCCGCATAAATTTAAAACATTCAGTCGTAGAATATTAAATTTTGTATTAAGCACTTCTATAATATCTAGTTGTACACCTTACATTATAATTGCAATTGTCTATACCGGAAGTGTACTTTACTCGAAGCATTTGTTGAATTTTTCGCATGAATCCAAAACGGTTAAATATAGAATGTTGGAATTCAGTATTTAAGACGATAGTACCATCTAAATGCTCATATCCTATTTTCATTGAGATCGACTGAGCCGGAAGTGCACTTTACTTAAAAGTATTTTGGAATTTTTCCCTAAATTTGAAACGATCGGCCATAGAGTATCGAAATTTGATATTTTAATCTGCTGCAGCATCTGAATGATTGCCTACTATTCTCATAACAATCGACTGGACCTGAAGTGAACTTTCAGTTGAATTTTTTTCTAATTTTGTTGTGCAAAGCCTTAGAATCTTAGAAATCAGTATTTAGGAATGTTGTAGCATAAAAATAATCTGTTTCCGTAGCAACCGATTGCGCCAAAAACGCACTTTACCTGACAGATTTTCAGAATTTTTTGGAAAATCCAAAACGATTAGCCGTGGAAAAATAAAATTTGCATTTGATCATTGTATGCAAAAATATATCCAATGATGTACAAGTAAGTCATGTGATATCCACTTCAGATTTTTTTAGGGGATAAAATGCATGTAAATTAATAATTATACAACTATCGTATAATGACACAAACGCTGATAACCCTGCTGATATAGAAGATTAATTATGCAACGATTTATCTCACTTTAATAACTCATATCTTCTGAAATAATAATTGTATCAATGAATCAAACACTAATAGAAAACCCTTAATCTTTCAGCCTCGCCAGTATAAAGGGTTGAATGTGAAACAAAAATCTGTTATACTTTGAAAGTTCATATTTTCTAAAATAATAATTGTTGAATAATGAATTAAACAATGCTGGAAGGCTTATGCAGTACCATTTATTACAAAATCACTTTCAACCCATAATCTTGCAGCCCTGATAGTACAGACATAAATGATATTACCAAAATTTGTCATTCATATCACATTTTGAAATTCTCTATCTCAAAAAATAATAATCGTAGAGTAATAAATCGAACGTTAATGGAGGCTTGTGTAGTACAATTTATTTTAAATTCAATGCCAACCCTTGATCTTCTAACCTTGCTGGTACAGGGGGTTAAAAGCGCAACGAAAATCTGTCTATTGTTGACAGCTCATATCTTCAAAAATAATAATCGTAAAATCTTGAACCAAACACTAGTAGAAGGATTAAGTAGTGCCATTCATAATAAAACTAATTTATCTTGCAAGTGATAAAGGGGGACAAATAATGCACATTTTGGAAGCTTGTCTCTCCTAAAATGATAATTGTAAAATAACGCAATAAATGATAAAAGGAAGCTTATAGTACAGTTTTTTAAAAAACCAGTTTCACTTCTTGATGTTACTACCCTTAACTTAATTCTACGTCTTTGGTTGCGGTACAGTTGCAAGCATGAAGTTCATTTTTTAATTAATTAAAGTATAATTGAATTTTAAGGTAAAAGGAAGGATTTTCTTTTGAATTACACATTAATGTTAAAAATTCGCAGCTAATATTTGAATTCTTTTTCAGCACAAGCAAAGCAGAGCCAACTTCGGAGAATTTGAGCTCTCAGAGGTAAAAATTTTCTTTCTAGTTTATTTACACAATTTTCATCCTTCGTGGAACAAACACACGTAATTTTTGTTGGAAAAGCCGAAGGTGGATACCAAAATATATTTTAGAAAGTTCATCATATTTTGTTCCACAAAGGAACAGCTTATTTCACCTTCAAGAAATAATTTAATACAAAATATTAAAGACTTTACAGGAAGCGGAAGGTATCTCAAGATTTATAGAGGAAATTTTTGAAGGATAACATTCTGATAATGGATTTTCAAAATGGAATTGAAATGACAAGTTTAATTAGACTTTGAGCGAATAAAGCTCGTTAATATCTGAGTCCTCGTTTAGAATCGCTGTTCCGAAAAAACATTTCTTCTAAAAATAGTTCTTCTATTATCGAATTAAAGGTATAAACCTGATTAGGTGTACACATGAGTACAGGAGCAAATAACACAGGAGTTTTAGGTCAAGGACGCAGGAGATCCGCAGGATGATTGTAAGAGAACAATAAGTGCTTACGTATCTTTTCTCTCGGGAAGATAATTTTAACGAGCAAATTTTTCAATTTTAAGGAAATTTCAGGAAATAAGTTATATTTGAGATCTAAAAAGCTTGGGAATATGAAATTATGAGGTTTCGATTTCATGAGTTGTAACTAGTTCTTTAAATCATTCCTTCACAGAAAATTGATTTATCTGTAAATAACTTCGCCAATTCTCTTTTAATATTATTTCTAATCCTCATGAGCTTCGAAAGTTCCAAAAATAATAGAAAAACATTGATTTTTATCCCTCCCCTCACAAACCTAATAGCAACTTCAGAGCTGCTTTAGCAAACTTTCAAATAACTTTACCAAAACCAGTAAAACAAATTAAACGATTCTGGTTCTGAATGCAACTCTATTTGCGCTTCATTTACATTTATAATTCTTTTCAACAAGCTTGTTCGTCCTTTCCACTCGTCTAGTTGCTCACAAAAAACAATCCAACAGGCCTCAATAAGAATACAGTAATTCAATAATATTGCTGAACAGCACACAAGCTGAATAAAAAATTAAAGAGCTTAGTCTGGAAGCCCTAAAGCTTCAAGCTTCGTGATACTCCAACATTTAAGTTAACTGCTAGGAGCTTTTGGATACAAATCAGTTTAATCATGTCGTCGTTAAAATAAATGATAGACAGAATTGGTTTTAATATTTATATTGTTTTTAACTGTTATAATACTTGGTAACTCGATAATCTTACAACACAGAGCTTAATATTACGTATGTTCTACTTCTTGTGGATTTGAATATTGAATATTGAATATTGAATGCCCTCATATTCCCATCACCATCCATATATCACCTTTTTCCTCAATGAGCCCCCTTTGCTTCAAGATGACGTCATGGCCAATAATGGGAATATTGCAGGCCTCAGCGTCTTCCTGTTTATACTATACTCTTATATGGGCACGTGTAAACAATTAACGCGTGAAGACGATTAAAGTAAACCCCAGCATCTTCTTGCTGGTACTGCACTTCTTATTTGGGCGCGTGTAGACAATTAGCACGTGAAGGCGATCAAAGTACTCCTCCACAATCGGCCCTTCCTGATAATTGAGCCGTCCTCGACTCGATCAGCTCACCTGACATTTATTGAATCTAAAACGTTGGTATAACAAACAAAATATTAGTTTATAATCAAATATTCATTTTTTGGATCGGTTGATTTTGTTCCCAATTTGTGTTCCATATTTGGAGTGATCAGTTCCATAAGAACACAAAACGTAGAGCAAAACAACCAGATGGCGCCTAGGAATGGTACATGGGTGGAATTTTGATACTTTTATGGGTATTTGAGCTGCCAGCCTGGCCAGATGCCACCTTTAACTAAGAATGCAGCTCCATATCTTAATCCGTGGTCACCTGACTCCGACTGAGTGTCCAGCCTCCGCCAGTGAATCCCTTTTTCACGTACTCATGACAAGTGAATACGCAGGAATACTACTGACTTGACTTAGTCCAGTCTCCGCCAGTGAATCCCCTTAACACATACCCGTGACCAGCGGATACGCGCAGATACTACTGACTTGACCTAGTCCAGCCTCCGCCAGTGAATCCCCTTAACACATACCCGTGACCAGCGGATACGCGCAGATACTACTGACTTGGCCTAGTCCAGCCTCCGCCAGTGAATCCCCTTAACACATACCTGTGACTAGCAGATACGCGCGGATTTCACCCGACTTGGCCATGGCCCTCATTTGACATTACGTCTATGGCCATTATTCAAACAAACATCCAAAAGAGTCTTCGGGACTCATCATGAAAGTCTTCGAAACTCATCATAAGAGTCTTCGAAACTCATCAAATGAACTCGACATTTTCCAAGAAATACCCATTTATGTAACTTTGAACAGCCGTCACATTAGGGAAAATGAGGACTCCATATATTTTTCATGGAGTCTCCACGATCTCAGCATATTTTTTTTTACAAATCCAATTGGTATTATTATTTAACCTTTTTTCAAGTGAACTGGTTAACTTGACCCAAAATACCAACTGTCAATCACATTTAGTACCATTCACTACCCAAGTAGATATGATACTGACTATTTATTAGATCTGTAGCTAAATGCAAACAAAATGACAAGAATTAATCTCACCTCATTTATTATTCCAATGCGTCAAATGTTATCCATTTACGCATACTGTCTACTGCCACTACAGTTTTACGACCTCGAGTCTTGTGAAGCTCTCTCAAGTCCTCGACTTCATAACGGTCATTTGGTAGTGCAGCAGTAACCTTGAATGGACCTTTGGCTTTCGCAGTCAACTTTTTACTTTGGCCAGTAGCTACAGGCTGCGCCGACACCAAAACGATATCCCCTGTGGAATACTGTGGAGGTTTGAACCTTTTACTATCAAATCTAGTCTTTTGTTTTTGCTGTTCTTCATCAGTGGCACGTTTTGCTTCTCTTCTTAACTCTTTCAGATCAATATGATCTAATTTGTTTTGTATTGCCGAAAGCAACACGGCATCTGCTGAACTACGAGGTTTATAACCATATAACAATTGTGCAGGTGTTTTCTGAGTAGTGCGATTCACAGTACTATTAATAGCACTTTGAACTCTTTTGACATAGTCATCCCATCTGTCCTCAGGTGCACTTGCACTTGTGGCAGCTAGAGAGCTGAGAAGTGTAGAGTTAAGTCTTTCGACTTGTCCATTTGCCCTTGGTGTGGCAACTGCATTAAGTATATGCTTAATACCATACTCCTTACAGAAATTGTTAAAGCGCTGTGAAGTAAAACTTGTACCCCTATCGCTAATGATCCGAGTAGGCACACCAAACAGTCCGAAAACCTGTTCAAGGGCTTTTAAAACCCATTTGGTTTTAGTATTCTTCACTGGCTCCAGTATACAAAATTTTGTGAAACCATCCACCATGGTCAATATGTAACTATTTTTATGTTTACTTTTTATAAATGGACCCACATGGTCTATGTGTAAAGTGTGAAACGGTATAGCAATCTTCTCAATAGGGTGTAACAAACCAGGCTTACGTCCCGATGCGGTTTTATAATAAAGACAATTTAAACAAGACTTGACATATTTTTCAATAAATTTGTTCATGCTTTTAAACCAATAATTCTCTTTAATTTTCTCACGGGTTTTCTCCACTGAAAAATGACCTTGATCATCATGATACATTTTTACTATATTAAAGCGAGAAGCACGGGGTACCACCCATTTATTCCCGGTTTCTGTTCTACGGAATACTACCCCTCCCCTCAGGTCGTAGCTCTCAAAAATATGCTTGGTCTGTGGTTGTCTGTCTCCTGACTCTAGTATTTTTCTAATGATTTCAATGTCAGGGTCTTGTATTTGTGCGACCTTGACCCATTCACTATCAGTAACGTCAACAAACATACAAGAAATTGGGTTACGACTTAAATAGTCAACATGTGTCGCTTTGCTCCCTGCTCTATAAACAATGTCGAAGTCATAGTCTTGCATAGCCGCCCACCATCTAGCAACGCGATGATTGATATCTTTTTTTATCGCGGTTGCTCTAACGGCAGTACAATCTGTTACTACAGTAAATTTTATCCCGATAAGATAAACACGGTACTTTTTCAAAGCTTCGGCTACTGCAAGCGTCTCCAAATCGTATGAGTGATATTTCTTTTCGGTTTCCGTGGTTTGGCGACTGTAATATGAGACTACATGTTCAAGATTATTTTTCTTTTGTATTAAGATTGCCCCGAGACCAACTGAACTTGCATCAGTATGCACTTCAGTTTTTAATTGTGGATCAAAAATACTAAGTACAGGTCTCTCCGTCAAAATTCGTTTCAAATCATTTACTGTTTTTGTCTGTTCAGGACCCCATTCCCATTCACTTCCTTTTCGTAATAATTTAGTGAGCGGTATAACTAACTTTGCAAAATTTTTTACAAATTTTCTGAAATAATTGGCAAGTCCGAGGAAAGATCTTAACTCTTTTAGATTTGTTGGCTCTAAAGCTTTTATAACAGCATCGATTTTGTGAGTGCCCGGTCTCACGCCATTTACAGAAATTTCTCTACCCAAATAATCAATCGTAGTTTGTAAAAATTTACATTTAGCTAAATTTAACGTGAACCCATGTATTCTTAGTGCTTCTAATACTAATTTTAAATTATGAAAAGCCTCTTCAATGGTCGATGCCAGTATAAGTATATCATCAACGTATACGAGAGCAACAGTAAAACGTAATTCTCCTAGCGCGCGATTTATCGCCCTTTGAAAAATTGCAGGAGAATTTTTAAGACCAAAAGGTACTCTTAAAAATTCATAATGGCCGTCAGGTGTAACGAAAGCTGTGATTTCTGTAGAATTTTGATCAACAGGTATCTGATAAAATCCGGATTTAAGATCTAATGAAATGAAAATTTTCTTACCGACCATTCTATCTATTTGATCATCCATATGCGGTACAGGATGTGGATCTAATCTCATTTTTCTATTAATCAAACGATAGTCCACACACATACGTGTCTCACCATTCTTCTTTTTCACTAAAATGATAGGACTCGCGTATGCGGAGCTACTTTCACGAACTATGTCGTTTTGAATCAGTTCTGCAATTATTTCTTTTACTTTATTACGCTCTTCAAAAGATAAACGTCGAGGTCTTTGATTAATTGGTATATCGTCAATTAACTTGATTTTCATAGTTGTGCTATTTACAACTCTTAACTCACTAATATTCAAAGCTATAGCTGACCGATATTCATTTAAAAGTGAAACTAACTTATTTATCATATCTGGGTCATCTATTCCGGGACATAGAACATCTTCCTTGTTAATAGGTCGTCCAGCTGATTCACCTATCTCTACCATGTTTATTCCTAAATTATCATTATTATTTGTTATAATATTTTCTAGTTTTAATCCCGACGCGGTAACTATTGCTTTTACTCCAGATATTGACAAAATGTTACGACCTATCAGTATTGTTTGCGATAATTGATCATCCGGTACTACATAAACATCTATCGCGAATGTTATACCGTCGATCTGGAGACTAACATTTGTTCTTGCAATTGGTGTTACTATTGCATTATTGAACGCCGATAACACCTCATGTGTTTGAATCAATTTTAAATTGAGGCCTCGAGCCTCAGTGTATCTGATTATTGAACAGTCGCTCCCCAAATCAACGATACATCTACTCGCGATACCGTTTATAATACATCTTTTGAATGGCTTTTGGACTACCAGATTATTCACTTCGCAAACATCTAGTCAAAGTTTATTAGACGGACGCTTAGATTTATCCTTGATCCAACAATTGTTTTCTGTATGACCAGTTTTACGACAATGATTACATACATGTTTATTAATTTCACGAAATTTTGTGTTAACATTGCTATCTTTTCTCGTGATGATATTCGACGACTGAACGAGCTGAGGACAATTAAACTTTTGATGTCCTTGTTTTCTACAATAATAACATGTGTTTAAATTGACTCTTTTTCTATCATCACGCGTCCTAATTCTCCCGGTGGCAGCATCACTTGAGGTTTGTTTATTATCGTTATTTTTACATGGGTAAACAGCTAGGGAACATTTAAGTGCTTTCATTGTTTTGCATTGAGCCAATAAGATATTAGTACGTAACCGTTCGTCATGTATGCCTTGAACTATGAAATCAACAATTTTATCCTCTGATAATTCGATATTCAGTTTGTTTAATAATTTTACTTTTTCCAAGCAATATGTTTGGAGATTTTGACCTGGAGAGCTTTCATACAGAACTGCTTCTTTTAGAGAAATACCAAAACTAGATTCTTCGGGAAAATATTCTACAATATCACAAGAAAATACTGGCCAAGATATCTGTGATTTACGCAACCCCTCATACCACATCTTCGCGTTACCGCGAAGCTTGCTCACCGCTATGAGAAGTTTTGTTTGCTCATTCACATCATACATAATTGCGCACTCATTTACTCTATCTATCCAATTGGATGCTGACAAATTCCCCTTCAAAGGATCAAATTCAGGAAAGAATTTCTCAGTCATGAAATTATTACTGGATTTCCTTGTATTTAGTTCTTGAATAGTTATTAGTGCATTCGTAAATTTAGTAAAATCTGACCTTGATACTGGAGTTCCACTCCGTGAAGAATTATTTGTGCCAATATTTCTCACCGAACTGCAACTTGAGTGATTCCGTGATCTTTTGGAATTGCGTTTCTTTGTGTCATGTACACGCTGGGAAGACTCTCTGTACCTCTTGCTGGACTTCTCTGGGTGCCTATCTCTTCGTTCACATGATCTTCTTCGACCCATTGTGAATATCGATTAGCACTTTATAGTTAGGTGTTTGATTAAGTAATTAATTATTACGTGACACAGTCCACTTTCAAAAATTGTGGGAGTGATTTGTGGTATATCCCACTTCTGATAATCTGTCGTCGTTAAAATAAATGATAGACAGAATTGGTTTTAATATTTATATTGTTTTTAACTGTTATAATACTTGGTAACTCGATAATCTTACAACACAGAGCTTAATATTACGTATGTTCTACTTCTTGTGGATTTGAATATTGAATATTGAATATTGAATGCCCTCATATTCCCATCACCATCCATATATCACCTTTTTCCTCAATGAGCCCCCTTTGCTTCAAGATGACGTCATGGCCAATAATGGGAATATTGCAGGCCTCAGCGTCTTCCTGTTTATACTATACTCTTATATGGGCACGTGTAAACAATTAACGCGTGAAGACGATTAAAGTAAACCCCAGCATCTTCTTGCTGGTACTGCACTTCTTATTTGGGCGCGTGTAGACAATTAGCACGTGAAGGCGATCAAAGTACTCCTCCACAATCATGCAATTAAATTTATTGACAGACGTCCTACAAAAACGTTTTACATATTTGTACTTTTGGTTGCCTAACTGCACGAAATAACCACAAAATAATGAAAAAAATTAATGAACAAAATAAGAGAAAATAACTTACTAATAATTTTGATCCTTGAAGGTGAAATTTGAACTATTATTCATGAGACAACGTTACATTGATACTTTTTAAAATTAATCAATTTTCTCAAAAGATGAGGCGCTGATTAATCAAAAACTATGGCTACTATTCAGTTGAAGTGTTTATTTTTTAATTCGTATTGAAAATAAGACAGTAGTCGCATCTTCATCTGCATGACTCACCATAATCAGAATAAATAATCGTAAATAATGAACAAATTGTCAGCAATAAATATTTCTAAAAATTATTATCATTAAAGAGAACAAATGAATTCTGCAATAGAACTGCACATCAATAGATCGCTTACGCCAATTATCCCGACCTGTTCTAGAATATTTTAGAATATTTTTGTACTTTTTGGAACATGTAGGATGTTCCAATGTGCTCTGTAACATTTTGTAGATAATGAGATGTTATTTTTAACATGAATCCTAAAGCATTTTTGAACAATGCATTAAATTCTGCAATTTTCTAGCATATTCTCGGATTACTTTGATACGTTCTGGAAGATTGTGTGACATTCTTAAGCGTTCTGGAATGTTCCGGGACATTTTATAACATTCTAAAACAGTTGAAAGCGTTGTTAAACATTCTGGAATTTGCTAGGACATTCTAAAATATATAATATTTTATTATGTTTTAAAGCGTCCTGGAAGATTGTACGATATTCTCAAGTGTTTTTAGGGTTCTGAAACAATTCTATAACGTTAGAAAACGTTTTAAAACATTCTAAAATGTTTAAAAAACATTACATTACATCCTGAAGAGTTCTACAATATTTTAGAATGTTCTTGTACTTTAGGAAGATTGTATGATGTTCTAAAATGTTCTGTAATAGTATGAAGTATTATGAGATGTTATTTATAGCATTTTTGAACGTTTTAGAACATCCTAATGCATTTGAAACACTGCATGATGTTCTAAAGCGCTCTGGCATATTCTCAGAGTACTTTGGTACATTCTAAAAACATTGTTTGACATTCTTGAGCGCTCTGAAATATTTTTGAAAAATCTGGAACTATTTATAATGTTTTAAAACAGTCTGAAGTGTTTCAAAATATTCTGGAACATTTAAGGACAATTTAAAATATACAGAAACATTGTATAACATTCTAAAAGGTTCTGATGTATTTAATAACTTCCTAAAACACTTTGAAGCGTTTTCAAATATTCTGAAATGTGTTAGGACATTCTAAAACAGTGTATAATATTTTATTATGTTTTAAAGTGTCCTGGAAGATTGTACGACATTCTTAAGTGATCTTAGGGTTCTGAAACAGTTTTATAACGTTATAAAATACTTTAAAACATTACATTACATCCCGAAGTGTTCTAAAATGTTCTAGAATGTTCATGTGCTTTTGCAACATTGTATGATGTTCGAAAATGTTCTGTAACACTTTATAGATCATAAGAGGCTATTTTTAACATTTTTCAATGTCTTAAAACATCCTGAAGCATTTTGAAACAGTGCATTAAATTCTGCAATTCTCTAGCATATTCTCAGAGTACTTTCTAGAATATTGTATGACATTATTATGCGTTCTAGAATGTCCCGGAACATTTTATAACGTTCTAAAACAGTTTGAATCTGGAATGTGTTAGGATATCCTGAAACAATATATGTATAATAATTTATTATGCTTTGAAGCGTCCTGAAAGATTGTACGACATTCTTGAGTATTTTAGGGCTCTGAAACAGTACTATAACGTTATAAGACGTTTTAAAAGTGTTCTAAAATGTTTTAGAATGTTCTTGTACTTTTAGAACATTGTGTGATGTTCTGAAATTTTCTGTAACATTTTATAGTATTATGGGATGTTATTTATAACATTTTTTAACATTTTAGAACATCTTAATGCATTTGAAACACTGCAAAATGTTCTAAAGCACTCTGGCATATTCTCTGAGTACTTTGGTACATTTCAGAGCATTGATTGACATTCTTGAGCGTTCTGGAATATTCTAAAGAATTCTGGAACATTTTATTGTGTTTCAAAATATTCTGAAACATTTCAGAACATTTTAAAGTGAACGGAGACATTGTATAACATTCTGAAATGTTCTGATATATTTTATACAATCTGAAGTATTTTTAAACATTCTAGAGCGTTTTAGTACATTCTAAAGCATACGGAAACATTGTATTACTTTCTGAGATGTTGTAGAGTATCCCAAGATTTCTTGAAGCATTTTATGACGTTGTTAAGGTTTCGTTCTTAATTGTTTGGGAGCTTCTCATAATGTTCTAGAACATTCTGTAGCGTTATAAAATATTTTAAATAATTTTGAAACAATGTATAATGTTCCAGAACTTTCTTGGGACATTTTATAATGCTTTAAAACAAGATTTTAGAAAAACTGACGAAAATATGCCTATTTTCATTTTGATTCGAAGCACACCTTGAAGGATTAAGATAAATTGGTAATTTTTTTGAAAAATTGTTAGTAAATCATTTGAGTACATTTTATCAATCGAATACCCAATGAAAATAAAGATCATACAATTTTTTCAGCTGTTTTTCCGAAAATAATCACCATTTATCTTTATTAAGCATAGTTAGGCAACCAAAAATTCACTTGTGTTTGATTAGTAACTTCATTAGATATAAAAGTTGTGATGGAAGTTCCTCAATTGTTTTAAAGGTTTTTGAAGGTTTCAAGATGATATTTCTGGTATAATTGAGATTTTCAATGCCTAATCAATGAAAGGAAACAAATAAAATGAAAATATTTTTACTTTTTCTATTAATAAGGATTATTTTATTCAATTTAAATTTTAAAGTCAAACGCGTAGTGTATGAATGAATAAATATTAATACAATTTATGAATGTGGAGAAAGTGTAACAAGGGTGTTATTTGGGAAAACGGCGTAATATTTATGTATTCATTTAAAATTGTTACGATCTTTGCAGTATATTCCAAGATCTAATAAAAAAGGAAGTACAGGATAAGACGCAGATGTTGCAACGAAATATGACGTAATTCAGCTGAAAGGATGACAAATATAATCTAATATAACAACATCCTTACTTTAAAACGAATTAAAGCAAGAAATATTGTATGGTTCTTTTCTAAACTTCATAACCTGTTACTTAACATAAAAAAATTAAATTTGATTCAAACGAGCTTAGTATAAATCAATTCACAACGTCATAAATTAATTTTCGAAAGATCGATGTCAGCTTAATAACCATTTCCATCTTTGCTGCTTTCAGAATGATTGAATCACAATTCAATCTGAATCGTTTACGCCATTTCAATTGCAATGTCATGGAAGCCTTGTTGATTCTATATCGATTACTTGGCAGATGGGAACAACCAAAATTCAAAATGAGCATGAAGAAAGATCATCCTAATTTAATTACAATCAAAATGAAAAACTTTTGTGGTTTTTATTGTCCTTAAAAGCCGATGAACTTTCTGCGAGATTACTCCAACAAGTTGGATGAAATCTGACGTTTTCTTGTTGTTCGCCAAGGCGCGTCAATTTGCTGGTTTAGGGTGGATTCTACACCGGAAAGAAAATGGAGAAAGAGAAACGGAAGAAGCTTTGTTAATGCTCCTGATGTAGCACTCTTTTCAACGACCTCAAGCTATTTTCGGATGCGCTTTAAAAATAAAATTTACTTTACAAACTGGAAAATTCACTTTTACTAAATGGAAATTTTTGGGGAAGACACTACGAGGTTTATCCTACAAGAATTGTAGACAATAATAAGTATTTTATACGGCAATTGATTGGTAAGCAACCCTCATAGCGTACATGTAATTTTGGTCATTCTATCATTTTTGAAATAAAAAAAATACCAAAAATTAACTTATAATGTATGGCATCATTAATCAATGTTATAAAACTATTCTCAGTCCAATATTAGTTCATTACATGTATGACATCATTTCTGGTACTGATAGTCATTTGTTTTGGTCACTGTACGATGTTTAATTCAACTGAAACTCAAGCTTCACTAAAAATTCAACCTAAAAATAAATTTTTATAATGTATGACGTCATTACTGCTCAAAATAGTCAATTGTTTAGTTTAAAACTTACTCAGAAAAATGAATATCAATCTAAAACATCTGTAAAACACAAATTAAATCCAATGCAAATCTATTGTCAATCAAATATTGAATTACTACATGTACTACAACTGATTTTCATTTTTTTTGGTCACTAACATATGACGTCATTAGTGTGCTACACAGTCATTTGTATGATCCATAAGTTACTTATCAATTTTATTATATTTTGTTTCACCTCTTTAACTTTAATTTTGTTTACTTTCTATTAATAATATTCATTTTTAATGCAAACGTCACCAGTGTGCTAGATTGTCAATTGTTTTGGTGATATTGTAACGAACAGAATCCCTACAGGTTGGAATACCATATCAACACGCCGGATAAACGGGTGGCAAACGCAACTGAGTCATATGCGCCAAGGAAGTTGTGACGTCTGGTAGAATTTCTAGAAACTTACTAGATATTTCTAGAAGCTTCAAGAAACTCTAGGCGGGGATATAAAAATCCGGCCTAGATGGAGCCCGTTATCAACTTAGGGAGGAGAAATGTAAAATAGGATTTTTTCAGGACCCTAATATTTTTCGAGATAATTTTATGGGCAGTGAAAATATTTAAAATTTATAATATTGTCAAAAATGAGTTTTGAAGCAGGCTGTCTATTGATAAATTGATATGCTTCAAAGCATTATAAATCGTTCGATTCTTTCTACGACGCAACAACAGTTCTTGCGTAAAATTCTGTCGAAAAAATTGTCAATTTTGGTTATGTAAAAATGTACAATTTTATTGTCCCGAAATCTCAGATGATATTGAAACTCTTTTTGAATTATTAAATACTCTATAATATAATAAATAAAATTGTAATTATAATGAATAAATAAATATAATAACTTTTGTTAAAGATAACAGTTACTTATTAGCTAGTGGGAATTAAAAAAAAATCGAATTTAAATATAGTTTTTTTTAGGTTTTTTTTTACAACTTGTGTTTGGGGAGAAAGATTTTCAGAAGTTGGTAATCCTGGTCGTGCCAGGGAATAATTGTACTTCGGATACGGAGCGAGTAAGATTGAAAATAAAAAAGAAAAAAGAGATAAATAACAAGCAGTGAAAATAAATAGCAGACAATGTTGTGCACATAATAAATAAGTAGTGATAATATTTAGTTTATCGTCAATTATGAGTAAAAGTATTTATTAGTGAATTTTTAGTGAAAATAAATTTATTAAACCTACAAAGTTGAGTTTCATTACAATATAATACTTTACAGTTTGCACCTCATTTGTTTTTCAATTGAATTATAGTTAACACAATAATATTTGATGTGGTATTAATTAATTTATGATAACATCACTACACGATTGTCATTTATTTTGGTTGAACTATATCAATAATAATTAATTATTGCAAAAACTTGTTTTTAGGCAGAATAGGGAATATTCATGAAATTTAAATTTGGTTCAAATATTTTTATTCCGAATTTTTATTGGTCGGACATCTGTACTAAACCATCATTTTGGTAATTAATATCTTTTCAATTGCTTAAAATTAATAAATAAAAGTGCAAATTAAGCGAGGGAAATTCAAAGTTCTAAAACGCAACACCATTGGTTAAAACGAAACGTGACGTCAAATACTATGTCAACAAGTGCGCACTGCTTACATTTGTATGGCATTGCAAGCTTTTGATTAGAAAACATGGTATTAACGTGTGTGTTGTAAATTCATTTATTGTTCAAGTGTAATTTAAGTATCCTAGTGAGAATATAAATCATTTAAGACAAAGCGGTTTTGTAAAAGCACAATCGGATAATCTGCCAAGAATAGATCATTACGTCCGCTAAAGTAAAAAGAGTGAACACTGCAAAGTAATTATTCAATAATAACACATTAAGTACGCTATTTTAATAAATACAATCCGAAGTATGATGAGCAGTTAGCCTAACCTATAGTTTTTGTTTATTTTAAAACGAGCAAATGTTAAACAAAGCCGCATACATACACTGTATTTTATTGCTAAAACTAATCACATATAATGTTATTCATGATCTGTCAAGTTTATTATGATACTTCATCTCTTCTGATAACCTTACATCATTTCTTACGTATTTTTAAACCTGTCTGGATTGGAAAAATACTTTATCAGGTGCATTTCTGATAGTATTTTGCATTCAGGCACAATGCAATACTTATCAACTGACTTTTGAGCTTTTCGATTACTGAAATAAGTTGAGAACGAAAGCACATGTAGTAAACAATGGACTGTACTGTCACTGGACATAGTATTTGACGTCATCAATAGAGCGTGCGAAAATGGCAGCGTTTAAACAGCTCAAAATTATTCTCAATTTTGAATATTTTTTAAACTTGATCACAGCACTTTTGAACATAATTTATATTTTTTACTATGTTATAACGATGTAAACAGTGAATTAAAAATATAGAATAAATTCATGAATATACTCTATTGAGGAAATTTCATTTCGAACACGCTTGCTCTGTGAATTATTTTGTTAGCAGCGCTACAACCATTAAAACACGCATGAGATGCAAGTTGCGTCACTCAATTTTTTTTTCCAATTAATTTTAATAGTACTCTGTGCAACATCTGTCACCGATCCATTTGTTACATACATAATGCGTCTATATTCCAACAGTTGTTCATAAAATCTATTGTATTGCAACTGTGGTTGTTTGTTTGAAGAATCAAGGCGTGGATATTATTCCTGAAGACTGTAATGAAAGTGAGATCTAGGTAGCAGGGTAAATCACCCCTTGTTGTATCGTAGACAGCGAGGGATGAAAGCTACTTCCGAAAATAGCTTCGTATTCGAGCATTCGAGCGTAAATCCAACAGAAAATCGACAAGAAGGATATACTCTTGGTTTAAGCCACCACTTAAAACTCATGCCCTAAATTTTATTTTCAGAAAGAAAAATGGAGGACATAATTCTGGGGTATATTTTCATATCCTGCATCATAGGCTATAATGCAAATCAATCTTGCCACTATTCAGAAATTACACCCCCACAATTACAAAAAATACAAGCTAAAACATTTTAGAAGATACTAAAAAAATAACTATTTTGGGAGTTGGGTTTGAAGTAACAGCCCCAATAATTTGGAAACTACCCCTAATTTCATGTTTATTTTTATATTAATACACGTCCGGAATCAAGACGTTTTTCTATTGAGTTGTTATTATTGTAGTACGGCTCTGTGAAATACAGGGGCATTGTAACTAAAACAGAATGATTCATGACGTTTTGCTTCATAAATGAGGTATTAGTAATCATATTTTAATTTTGTTTTTTATTCTAGGGAAGAAAAGGGAACTGGCAGTCTATATAGTACATTTTAATTGAGGTTATTTTGAAACTACCCTCGAATCGAGCCACGAAAGTGCCATGTGTTATAAGCTCACATAAGCTAAAACATTTTTCAGCAGAAAAACATATTGCCTTTTTTTTAAAAAAAAAAATTGGTGGCCTGTGTTTGGACTCCATTTTATCCTTACTTGCGATAAAATCATTTGAAAATATGTGAAATACTGTTTCCAGTTTCTATTCCTCTTGGAATTACTTTGAAAGCTTTTACCCTTAGCAACCCCCATTTGCCGCTGAAAACTAATCAACAATGATATTTCTCTTGAACTATAACTACAGCGATAAAATATCTTCCATTTCTGCGCAATATTGTCAATGTCATACAAAATGGCAGGTGTTTATGCGATAAAATGTGACCTACTAAGAAAATTATTATCATAGATACGTAGATGGTGCTGTTATTGTTTACTTCACAGAAACAAAAGCAAAACAGTCAAAATCTACAAGATTACTGCAAAATGGAATAAAAATGATCAGTAAAACATAGATTTTATAGCGATTTGATTTAAATCAAGCAATATAGCAGGCATATTTTATTGCATTGTATTTTCAACCCCGCCCGGTATTCACCAATGTAATATTTACCGTGTTATTACATTAGGGCTGAATATAAACTTGGGAAATGAACACTGAATCAATTAGACACCCTCCCTTCTAAATTTTAACTAATTTATCCTTTAATTAACTCAACTAAGGTTATTATTAGAGGAAAGATTGATTACTAAAATATAAGATTTAAAAACAGAATTTGGATATTAAACATTGAAAGGGGTAGCTACAAACCCAAATAGGGTATGAATTTTTTGATCAATATTTACAATAAGGAGTTTATCGTCTTTAAATCAATTACAAGGAATAATTTTGTATTTATTTCTAAAATATGTTGTTTATTGTTGCAGAGTTTTCAAGAAATCATCCCCCAACAACAAACTAACCCTGTATTTGAGTTCAAGAGACTTGGTAGTAACAGAAGAGAGGATAGACCGTCTCCAAGGCGTCCTGCTGATCGATCCTGATTACGTGGACACTAAAAAAGTATTTGGACAAGTTACTCTAACTTTTCGGTAAGTTTAATTATGACGTAATTACAATCATAGCTTAAATAATCTATAGTTCCTGCATAAAATCTATTCAAAATTTTTCTTTTCGAAAGTTTAATGCACCGTAACTTGAATGAAGCGAATAAAAGCTCGAAATTTGTGACAATATTGAACAACAGTTTTGAGAGATTCGACATTGTATTAAAATCTTCAATAAAATACATATTCATCAGTTTACTTTTGTTATTAAGAGCTTAAAGCTTTTGTGATTGATTCAGCGTTGTAATTTTGCTTTTGCAGCAATATTTTTCAGCAGAATCGATAATGGTGCTGAAAAGACTCGCAGAATACAATTTTATAATCCAAATGTTAATATCTAATTTTATTTTTGATTTATTGCTTTCTCAAGTTCCATATATCTAAAAAATTGCGTCCTTCAAGTAAACAGCTTTATTTATTTGAAAGAATGGCGCATTATTTCCAGATAAACCCCAATAAATTATAAGATATATCATGTGACCTATTTACAGAGCATAAGTATAAAATATCTTGGAATACGTTCAACAAAATAAATTCTTTGAAGAATCAAGCAGTACATATGAGGGAGGTGAAGTCAGAAAGATGGCACCACTGGTGCGTACCGTATTTTCAGTTAGTAGCGTTTCTTCAGGGTAATCATACCAAATTTCAGTCATATCAGTTAATCACTTTAGGTTTAACTTTTGATTGAATCATGTAAGTCCAGAAAATGGAAGAAGAGGAGGAGGAGGGCAAATCGCTTCGCGGAAACTATCTGCAAGATGGGTACCTCGATTGTTCAATAAAATCGTGCGACATGTTTCAAGAACCATTTGCAGCTGTTTTAGCGGAATTTATAGGACTTTAAGCATCGTTTTGTCATTGTTAACTGTACGTCTTAGTCTAAAAAACAATTCAAACTCAGAGGAGAGTGAACAAAATAAGGCGTAAACTATTTCTTCAGCTATGATGGTTATGGCGACAAAATAACATCTATTTTCATTTTAATTCGAAGCACAAAACTTAAAATTTGATACAACCGCCTCAGGTTTTACGAAAATTAGTCATCTTTCAGAAAGAACTTCATTATGGGACATTATTTCAAATTTTGTTAATCTTCAGTTCAAAGAACAGTTCAAATCCAGCGAAGAGTGCACCAAAAAATGTTTTAATTATTTATTCAACCGAGAAGGTCGATTGTCGAATGTCTTTGTGGACTGTGTGTCACTGTGGACCAAACATGGATAATTGGATATACTACAATAGGTCTCATACCAAAAAACAGCGGAAGCTGTATCAAAAAGGCATGAAAAGCTAATAAATTTCATGGCCAGTTTCATTGCTGTTTCAGAAATTTAGAGTGTCGCATCAATTAATTGCATATTTCAAAGTGAAAGCTGTCACTGTCAAAGTGACAACTGTCATTGTCAAAGTGACAGCTGTCATTGTTAAATTGACAGATGGCGGCTATTTTTTAGTCTTCACATAAAATAAGTGTTTTTCAAAATGAAAAGTCCATTTCTAGATTTTCGGGGTCTTTGATTCATTGGAACAACTAGATATTATTTCGACATTTGATCGCCGGAGGTGTAATTTCAAGATGGTGACGTGGATTCCACTACTTAATTATTTATTTATGATATCTACTAAGCTTAACTCCTCGAGAGCTTATAATTGATACCAAACTAGACATCATTTATGATTTGTGAAAGAAACAATTAGCAATCGTTTAAATATCCTCTTTTACACTTCTATTAGAATTATCTCCAAAAGAGTTTCAATTTGATACCAAACACGATAGAGCCAAATTACTTATTTTAAAAAAACAATTGACGAACGTTTGCATGTGATGACAAAATATGAGTGATAATAATTCCAACACCACATTATGATTCTCATTAGTTCTTTGGTTCAAAAAAATAAAACGAATTTTATAATAATTTAAATTTTGATAATAACAAATGAATCGCTGATAATTTTGGAAAATATTTCTTGGGAATGTTGTGCCAAATCTTTCAAGGATTATTTTTAGTTATTTTATATTTTATGATAAATACTACCTTTTATAAAATAAACGCAAAAAACTAAAACGTTCCATCAACAAAATTTTGGTACTACTTGTTGAAAAAAGCTTATCTAAGAAATTGACCCTAGCTTTTTGATGAAAAACTAATATATAAAATTTCAGTCGAAAATTCGTACGTGTTCTCAAGTTATCGTGCTAGCAAACAGACCGACTTTTTCTGAAATTATGTTTTTCGGGCTCAATAGGGTCTAGAGCATGAAGATTCATCAAAATCTCGAACTGTCAAAAAATCACGATTACAATACTTTCCCTATTATATTATAGATCGGGAAAGTAAAAAGAATAGATCTTCATGTTTTATTTATTTATCATATTACATCTTTGTCTTGCCTATATTACTCTGAGGATGACCACCAAGTGGTCGAAACCGGTTAGTAAATAAATTTACGAGAACAGTGGAAATGATGTCAGTTGAAAGTTTTTATTCCTAATAACCATTATTTTTCCTTAATAGAATTAAAGCTCCATTTACTAAGATTTGGCTCCTTAATCTGGAAAAATGGCTGACAAGAAAGAGATATCACTCAAACGACAGTATAATTGCAGAAACAGATGCCTTTCTTGTAAAATTGAACTTGTACTATTATTCGGAAGGCATCAATAAACGGGAGCAGATTTGGTTGGAGTGTATGAGCCCGAAACGACTTTATTTACGAAATTGGATCTATTTTTAACTAAATTTAAATCATAAGCCATAAAAACAAATACTTTGAAAAAATTGCTCATCTTTTTGTTTTGTAAATCAAATGTAAGCACCTTTCTAATATACAGCCCAGAATAATAATGATAATACAATTTTATAACCATTTTAATTGAAATTTACAATATTTAACATTGCTTAGTTAGGCAGCCAGCAATACAATGTAATGGGACAGTAGCAACGCAGTTAATAAAATTGCTACACTATAAACGCCTTTCTGTTTCTAGTCTATATTGTGCCTATTCTTATTAATTCAAAGCACAAGTCTTAAAATTTAATAGAACCGCCTCAATTTTTGAGAAAATTGTTCATCTTTTAGTAAAAAAATTGTCCGTAAATCAATTATGTACATTTTGCCTATGAAGTATCTATGGCTAAAACAGGGATGATGCAATTATTTTTATCATTTAATAAAAATATTTAATATTTCATTTCGTCCAGTTAGGCAACCAAAATTACAGCTGTGCTTGGAGAATAGTCTCATTGTTTATGAAAAATGTTATTTTTTTCAACAATATTACGCCTAATTTCACTTTAATTAAAAGCACAAACCTCAAAATATGATACAATCGCTTGAGATTTTCAAAAATTTATTGATTTTATGAAAAAAGCACTATTATGACACTATTTCGCAAATAATAATCCAAATTATGCCTTCAGTTGCTTAAATTGTTCGTAAAACATAACCTTATATCGAGGGGTGAACCACCTAGAGAAATTTGTACAGGGATTGCCAAAAATGGCAGTACAAAGGAGTTTATTGCTAGTACTGCTAGTATTCCTGCTGTACTGCCAATTTTACTCAAGTATTGCCAGTATTTCTCAATTATTGCCAGTATTATCAAAATATTCCCAGTATTTCTGCTATATTGCCAGTATTACCGAAGTACTGCCAGTATTGCTAAAGCATTATCTGTATCTCCGAAGTATTGCTATTATTATAACTGATGCATTTTGGATTTACATTAATCAGAAATTCATTGCTTCTATTATTTCAACAAAAGAAATTCATAAATTTATATTTGATTATATAGTACCTAAGAAATTCATGTATTCTTCGGCGTCTATTCATTTTGAAAATTCGTTTTTTTTTTTTGCGAATGATTCCCGATGATTCCATTAATTAGAACTCATTTTTTCAAATTTTTGAGATTGATATAATGTTAGTGAATAGATTTTTTAAATTAAAATCTGTATATTTATTTTATTTTTTGACGTTTCGACTTTTTATCTGAAAATCTTCATCAGAAAAAATGGATATAAAAATAAAACAAGGCAAGTATCTAGATAATTAAAAATTAAAAATATACAGATTACTACATGTGAAAACGTGGATTCCACATTTAATGCAAAAAGGACAAAATTCCTCTGGCATTCATTCAAAGTCTGAGGAAAAACCACGTAAAAACCTTAAACAGAGGAATATATGATATGAGTCTTGACAATTATCATGAAAAAAGATTTATTTATCATGATATAATTCTGAAAAACATGTAAGTATAGATCATTGATATAATGTTATCAATACTTGGAAATTTTTGCAAGTATTCGGTAAGATAGCACTTCCATAGCTTCCACCTAGTCGGATGAACGATGCGAGAACGAACTGCTATCCGATACGACTTGCATGCCACTTATTGTACTATTCTATTACTGACAAAAATTCTAAAGCAAGCGTTATCAACAAATGTACATAATTTCAACTCAATTGGATGAACAATGCGCAAACAAACGAATACGACTCATGCGCCACTTATTATACGTTGGTAGTACTATGTCAGAGATCTTTATACAAGTACCAACAGCAAATGTAGAAAGTTTCAACTTGATCGATTGATACGTTGTCGAGATTAGCCCGAACAAACAGGCAGATAGACAAAAATTTGAAAAACGCGTGTTTTGATTTTGGTACTCTGCAAATAATTATTTGAAATTGAGAAAAAGACTTCATTTCGAAATCACAGACATACATTTCAATTTTGTTTATATGTATAGATATTCATGTGAGTAATAGAGATAAAGGAATTCAGTCAATTATTCAATATTTTCTTTTCTAACTCTACGGTTTCGGCTACACCTTAGCCATCTTCAGGAGCGAAAAGCATTATTTTGTGTAGATTTGATATTACATAAGTCTTTTAAAATGTGTTAACATAGTGAAAAAGCGAGAAATAAAAGTTTTTTTTTGTCAATTGCCACAACCGACTTCTGTGGAAGATATTGCCTGAATCTGTCATAGAATTTAAATCTACACAAAATAATTATTTTCGCTCCTGCAGATGGCTAAGGTGTAGCCGAAACTGTAGAATCAGAAAAGAAAATATCAAATAATTGACTGAATTCCTTCATCTCTATCACTCACACTCATTAATCAATAAATCAATAAAATATACACAAAAATTGAAAATAAAATTTCTGTTTTAATCCCTGAAATTTTCATTGAAATTTGTTAAGCCGTTTCGGATCCCATTCTAGACAAACTTTCAGACAAGCAGACAAAAATTCTAAAAACGGTCGATTTAAATAGCAGTTCTTACTAGTGGTGGGAACCGGTATCGGTACTATTCGATACCGGTTTTTGTAAGAACCGGGTACCCGGTTATTTGAATATGCAACTAACCGGTTCTCGGTTCCGAGTCCGGTTCCGATTCCAGAACCGGTCTTCGATTCCGATTCCAGAATCGGTTTTCGATTCCGATTCCTTCGATTCCATAATCGGTTTTCAGCTCCAATTCCAGAATCGGTTTCCGATTCTGTTTTCGATTCCCAGTTCACTTCGACTCGATCCCAGAACCGAGAAGAGAAATTCCGATTTTAGACAGTTATTTTCAGTATCCATTGAAAAATAATGTGTTCTGTACCTAACCGATGCACTAACCGAAAAAAGGCATTTTTTCTTTTTTTTTCACATATAATTAATTTGCGTCACCTATACTGGTTTTATGTTATGAAGACTAATTTTAGCCTTTCGAATCATTCATTGAACATATGAACTATCAGTATTCAGGATGTGTGAAATATTTCAACATCTTAAACAAAAATATATAGTGTATAATGTAGTTATTTAATTTTATAATCGACGACAAAGTGTGATGAAAATTTAGAGATATTATGACAATAATAATTGAGTGTATTGACAAAATCAGGTAGTTTTAGTATCAAAGACTACCCATGATGCCGCTTGCTATTTCTAGTTTTGGGTAAGATTAATTTTATGGCCGGATTAAGAGCAGATGGCATACTACCATTTTTAGCCTCTTTCAGTTCATTTCAATGTAATTGTTTTGCTCAATAAACTAATAGAAAGATAGGATCTCTTAGAAAATAGTAATATTTGATATTCGGGATAATTTGCAATCCTCTTTGATGTTCAGAACTTTACGTTCATTCATGTTTCAAAGTCTGCAGTGTCACCGATAGGAGTAAAGTAGAAATAAGTAAATGTAGTTATGTGTGGCAACTATAATGTACAAAATATAATTCTTAAAAATTCTAAATGTTCTGTTTGTTCTGGGACGAGTCAGTATAATAAAATAAAACGCTCAACTAAAAGCCCAGAAGGTATTTGTAACTTAAACGCAGTAGAGAAATGATATTTGCCAAGAAAGGTTTTCGGTATTAAGAACCGGAATCGAGATTCGAATCGGAACCCAGATTCGGACCGGAATCGAGATTCGGATCAAAATCGAGATTCGAACCGAAATAGAGACTCGAACCGGAATCGAGATTCGGACCGGAATCGAGATTCGAACCGGAATCGAGATTAGAACCGGAATCGAGATTCGGACCGGAATCGAGATTCGAATCGGAATCGAATTTGGACTCGATAACCGGGTACCCGGGTACCCGGTTAGTTTTGGAACCGTGGAACCGGTTCCATTTTATTCCGGTTTTTAACAGCACTAGTTCTTACTCAAATTTTTGTATTTATTTTGAAATCATAGACAAATACTTTAACTTCATTTATCTGTATAGATGTTTCAATTTGAAATGAACACTTGAATACATTTCTATCAAATTTATAGCCGTGAAAGGTGAAAATAAAACACGTCGTATGTTCCATGGTAAAATAAACTCTCAGTATACAAGATAGAGCAATTGATTAGTCGATAGAAGTACTTAATTTTTCAATAGATCAGTTTGGTGAATTTTAAACTAGAAGTTGAAGGATTCTGGGTTCAAGTCGATATAAGTATTATTATAAAGGTTGCAATAGAATTAAGTTTCATGAAATATCAATACGTCAACTATAAAACCAGGCATTATTCTATACATGTACATCTTAGATTTTGCTTCAGTAAATATCTCGGTAAATTCACAGTTGTTGTGCTATAAAATGACAAAAATGCAAAATACATGTACTATTTACTGAAGAATCTAACACTTAGGGCAAGTTTCACCAACGATAGCTAAATTTATCGAAAGATTAATTTATACGAAAACTATTTTTGATACAATTGTAACTATAGTTACTAACTCAGAACAACCTCTAGATAAATTTAACTGAGTTTGGTGAAACTGGACCTTATTCTTCTTAAAACTGCCTTTTTTTTAAATAATGGTGTGATTTTCCTTTATACACAGCGAGTATTGCCAAGTATTCCTTACGTACTGCCGAGTATTTCCATGTAATGCCTGGTACTTCTATGTACTGCCAGGTATTTCCAAGTATTGCGTGTACTGCCATGTATTCCGAATGTATTTCCCAAAAAATTTACAGGGATTCCCACTGGTGGTTCACCCCTCGCCTTATATATTGTCTACTTGTCTAGTAAGTATTTTTTATAGAAGCACGGACAATAGTATATTGTGTGGCTAGGGACGAAACAAGACGATTTCAGCTGAGGGTGAGCGTTGCTTGCCCGAGCGAAGCGAGGGCCGGCATCACCCTCGGCTGAAATCGTGTTTTGTCCCGTGCCACACACTGTATTTTTCATAATACCTGCATTGAAACTATCCACATTACAAATTTGTCATAACAAAGTAAATATTTTTCCTTTGATTTTGCAGGTAACAAGTCGAGAGTAGCTGCTTTTGCTTCATCAATAAGATGTTGTGGTGTACTTAAAATTGTCGTATTAATACTTTTTTTCTTGAAACTAATCGTCTTTTTAATTTAATTTACAGTTCCGAATACAACAACTGTCAAATTAACTAAGGTTATATGATTTTCATTTAGAGATTGACAATGAACAAATGCGACTCTGCCAGGGATAAAACGATGTAAAAAATTAATTCAGCGGGCAGAAACAAGCTTGTTTCTCCCCTCGGGCAGAAACAAGCCTGTTCCTGCCCGGCTACACTCGCATTTGTCTGCAATTGTCTTGTTTCGACTGACAAAACAGGCGTTGAAACGCGTTGTTTCAATGCAGGTATTATGAAAAGTATTTTTCATAATACCTGCATTGAAACAACGCGTTTCTACGCCTGTTTTGTCAGTCGAAACAAGACAATTGCAGACAAATGCGAGTGTAGCCGGGCAGGAACAGGCTTGTTTCTACCCGAGGGGAGAAACAAGCTTGTTTCTGCCCGCTGAATTAATTTTTTACATCGTTTTATCCCTGGCAGAGTCGCATTTGTTCATTGTCAATCTCTAAATAAAATCATATAACCTTAGTTAATTTGACAGTTGTTGTATTCGGAACTGTAAATTAAATTGGAAAGACGATTAGTTTCAAGAAAAAAAAGTATTAATACGACAATTTTAAGTACACCACAACATCTTATTGATGAAGCACAAGCAGCTACTCTCGACTTGTTACCTGCAAAATCAAAGGAAAAATATTTACTTTGTTATGACAAATTTGTAATGTGGAAAGTTTCAATGCAGGTATTATGAAAAATACAGTGTGTGGCACGGGACAAAACACGATTTCAGCCGAGGGTGATGCCGGCCCTCGCTTCGCTCGGGCAAGCAACGCTCACCCTCAGCTGAAATCGTCTTGTTTCGTCCCTAGCCACACAATATACTATTTTTTAATCATTGTATTGAAATTATTTCTTCCAATCGGGCAACTAAAAATACAGCTATACTCGGCAAGAAGCCTCACTGTTTATGAAATATATAATTTTTTTCAACAATATTACAACTAATTTTACTTTAATTCAAAGCACAAACTTAAAAATTAAAAACAACCGCCTCAAGTTTCCAGAAATTGGTAAATTTTTTGAGAATGCTTTATTATGACACTATTTCGCAAATAATAATCCAAATTTTGTCTTCAATGGCTTTGAATTGTTCGCAAAATGTTAACGCATATTTTGTCTGTCAAATATTTCTGGAAAAACCGAAATAATGCAATTGTTTTAATCATTTTAATGGAAATATTCAATATTTCATTTTGTCTAGTTAGAGAACCAAAACTACAGCTGAGTTCAGATAGTAACCTTGTTATTTTTTTCGACAATATTACGCCTAATCTCACTTCAATTAAGAGCACAAACTTTCAAATTAAATTTAAAGGCCTCAGGTTCTCAGAAAAGTATTATTTTGGAAAAAGCATTATTTTAGCACGTTTTCGCAAATAATAATCCAAATTTTGTCTTTATTGATTTAAATTGTTCGCGAAACATTATCGTATATTTCCGGAAAAACAAAAGTAATGCAATTTTTTACCCTTTTTGTTGCAAACAATCAATAATTAATTTCGTCTAGTTAAGCAACCAAAAATACAGCTGTGTTCGGATAGAAGCTTCGGTGTTTATGAAAATTGTTATTTTTCAACAATATTATGCCTAACTTCACTTTAATTCAAAGCAGAAACCTCAAAATTAAATATAATTGCCTCAGGCCATTTTTTGGAAAAAGCTTATTGTGATACTGCCTCGCTAATAAAAGCACTAATTTTGCCTCTAAGGGCTCGAGTTGATTGTGAATCATTTGCGTACATTTTAGCAATTAAACATTAAAAAAAATTAATGTATGCTTTGTTTTAAATGTTACATTAAATTAAATTAAATTGAAGGGTGAAAATTGAATGTCCAATGAGTGAGGGGATGACTATTAATTAATAAACAAGTTTGTTTTGATCGAATTATGGAATTTAGAAGAAAAGAAACTGACCAAATTTTTGTGAATTTATTTGAAATAAATTTTTCAGAATCAAAAAAGACAGTAAGTGCTAAATCCTTGTTTGAAAGTGGATTTTATTCCTTATCAAAATATATCGCGTGGTGTTGTCCTAAACCAACTGATTTGTAAAATAATGTGACGTATTATAGTATCTTTCACCTTCAATTTCGAAACAGATAATGTAGAACAAAGTGGCAGTAAATCTTCTTTCTGTATTTAATAGAGGTACTGAAAGGACAATAATAATTCACCTGAAGGACTGAAACACACTATTTTATAATTAGGTACTACAAACACAAAATATGAGCACAGCACACTTGAAACTAAGGCTAAGGGAGATACATTGCTTGTATTATGAATCCCTTAGGACCAAACGAAGTACCAACTTGATCTAGACGCAATAAACATGTTGTTTTTTTGAAGAGTAATTAGTTGGCAAGATTTTCAGGCATTTATCCAAAACAATGTCATTTTGACAAAATGCCAAGCAAATAACATTTGAATAAAAACATTCCAGAATATTAAAAATGGATGTTTTGTTTCAGGTATGGTAGAGAAGACGAAGAAGTTATGGGGTTAAAATTCTGTAATGAAGCAGTTATGTGTCTGGCTCAGTTGTACCCTCCACATCCTAGCAGTATGTTGGCAGAACATGGAAACTCTCCATTACAGGTAAAAATTGTACATAGCCAAATTAATTAATCAACTATATTTAATTGGAGCACAACCACAGGACGGTTTGGTTAACCACTAAGCCAACGTTGAAATGACAATACTAAATATTTTCCAAAAATATGTCATCATCTGAACATTTATCGTCACTTGAAAATGGCCGCAGTTGCATGCATGCTTTGAGGGTTGCAGGCCAACCACAAAATTCAATATTATGTTTTACTGCATTTTAATTAGCAAAATTAGAATAGTTGGTTGAATTAAAAAGCAACACAATGCATTAAAATAATTATGAAAGATGCACAAAGGGAGTACTCCATTATAAATTATATAATTGACGTCAATTAGCCCTTAAATATGAGTACAAAGTACATTCCGTCTACAGTGAAGACTTCCAAGACAATAACTAAACATTTAATGTAATAAGGACAGGCCGATAATAATGTAAAATTTCATTATTTTTATGCAAATTTTACGACCGAATAGAGACACATAAAATTAAGGGAAGATCTAGGTTAATGCTCAGCATTTTACTATATTTTTATGTGTGCCAATTTGCCATAAAAATACATATGTGTATTTTGAAGCTCTTGAGAGTGAAATATTGCAAATTTTTCTACCTTTAATATCGAGTAAATTAACAACCCCTGAAATTATCTTAAATATATTTTTCTCTATTCTTATATATCTTTATAAAAACTTCCCCTAGGGTAATAAATAAGCCACAGTATATTTGGTTTCTTGCCAAGGTCATGCAGCGCCTCCAAGTCGCGACCTTGAGCTTCCCAAGGCCACAAAGCGATATCACCCAAATATGCTTTCAATAGTCGAAACAGATAGGCGGAACTTCAATTTGAATACGGAAAACTGGGAAATTATTTTGTTTTGTTTCTAGTATTGATTTTTGGTTTTGTTTCAACTAATTTTCGCATAGCTTTGGTGGGGATAATTTGTGCACTACTTTGTTGCATACAAATCTGTACAGAATGGGATGCGTTTTACATAAATAAATTTTAATAATTTAGTTTCGCGATAAGCATGAAAAGAACAAGTAGATTTAAAAACAAAAATTGTTTATTCAAAGTAATCTCCTTTTAATTTCAGTCATTTACAAAGGTGGTTTAAAAAGTACGTGCAAAATCAACATTTCCAGTTAGTAGCGTCTCTTGGAAGTAAACACACTAAATTTCAGCCATATTGGATTATTATTCTCTATTTAGCGTTCATTTAAATTCAGAAGGAGAATTTCAGGAGACTGAAGACAAGCTTAATGAAGTTTAGGATGCGTCTGCACCCTTAATTGGAACATGAGAAAGTTTTCACGAGATGGGTCTCTTGACTGCTCATATTTGACTAAACGGAATCGTGTGAGGTTTTGCAGATGTTTCAGTGCAATTCGCCGGACTTTGGACGTCGTTTCGTTATTGTGGACGAAACATGCCATTTCTCGATTATTTCACCCTCCTCTTCACCCTATTTCATTTCCAGACACCGTTTACATGAAATCAGGGCGAAATACTGTCATTTCGACAGGAAAAAAGTACAAACCAAATTTGGAAAGAAAATAGCGTAACCAACAGGATAAACTTCCATCTAAGCACGCCGGATAAACGGGTGGCAAACGCAACAGACTCATATGCGCCAAGGACGTAGTGACGTCTGCTGGAATTTCTAGAAACTCACTAGAACTTTTTAGATACTTCGAGAAACTCTAGACGGAGATATTTAAACCTTGACGAAGTGGAGCCAAGGGATTATTGTAGTCCAGATACGGAAGGAGTAAGATTGAAAATAAATAAGCGAACTACTCGAGATGAATAAGACGCAGTATTAATGTGTAAAATAATTAATAAATGTAGTTTAGTGTCGATTACAAGCAGCAATGTTTATTAGTAAATTTTTAGTTATATTATTGAAACCTTAAGTGAAAATGAATTTATTAAACCCACAAACGAGTTAAGTTTCTTTACAATATCGAGGATATTTTCAGTTAGTAGTGTCTCTTGGGTATGATCACATCAAATTCCAACTAAGCTGAATGTTCTGGACGCCATTTGAAGGCATCTATCGCACCATTGTTAATATTCATGATGTGAGATTGCTATTGCTGCGGGCATTTCGAGTGAACCGAAGTTACTTGCAAGATGGGTCGTACGGATGCTTACGAAACGTGTGACGTATCTTAAGAACGGAGTTTGCAGAGCTTTAGGAGTGCTTTCGTTCAAAATAGTTCAAATCCAGCGGAGGGTACATCAAAAAAGACGTAAGCCATTCCTTGAATCAAGAAGATAATGAAGACTTTTTTGTCGACTATTTATAAAAGAGTGCATATCATGCAACGTTATTGAACGACCCACAAAGAAGTCTTTTGAAAACTGTCATTAAAAATTAATATTTAAATGACAACGAAAGAAACGTGAAATGATTGTTTTTTAATTATGAAAAAAACTTTATCTAATTCCGTTTTGAAAAGTCAAACTTCACATCAATTTCTGACGTTATGCAACGTCCCATTTTTCATAACTGCAATACAACAGTTGCGTAAAGTAGCATAAAGTAGTTACGTAATGACTTTACGTAACTGGCCATCTTTCAGAGCTAATCAATTATACTTATCTGCGTACAATTAAAAAAAAGATTTATTATTCACAGTATGCAGCATTGGCATAGTCTTCAATATCAAAGGATACTATATCACTCAGGATATTACTACTTGAGCACATTTAAAAAAATTATTCTGACGTTTTGTGAAAATTCGATATTTGTTTATTTCAGTGCACTACTCTTGTTTCTGTAGTAACAATAGATGGTCATGAATCATAGTCATCTGAATTTGGTGATGTGACGTGACAGATGTTCTCATTGAAAAATATAGTTAAAATTATTCTGACGGAATTAGATAAAATTTTGTACAGAATACGTTATGAAAAGCCATATTGTTTGACTCATGTAATTTGCAAAACTCGCTTCGCTCGTTTTGGCAAATATTACGTTTCGTCAAACAATATGGCACTTTTCATAACTAATTATGTAAATAACTATTTCAGAACTCATTTTTTAATAAATATGTTTTACTTTTGATCGTTTTTTGTCTACGACGCAAAATATTTTGCAAGCTGAATACAAAATATTTCGCATGCTGGATGCAAAATATTTCGCTTCCTGCAATGAAATATACTGTTGCTATCACAGAAACAGTAAAAGTTGTAATTTGATTTGAAGTGTCAAAATTTTCTCGTTACATTTTTATTAAATTTTGAGAAATTTTCAGCATTTTTGAACACAAAAATGACATTTCGCAATCTAGAATCAAAAATAAATATAGTGTAAACTCTTTATAACGAAACTCAAAGGAACGAGCATTTTTTATCGTTTTAGAGAGCTACCGTTATATGAAGTGAAGAAAGAAAAACAATTAAATTCACAATAATTTTTAATATGTTTTTACGACTAACAATAACAAAAGCAAAACGGCTGCTTACGACCTCAAAAGTTTTCGGGCGTCAAAGATTTACTCGGCATCTTTTGCAAACTGATAAGATAAAATAAATAACCGATACAACAATATTCACTGTGACTGAATTTGAGCACATTCCTTCGTAATAGAGAATGGCTGTTGCGCTAGAGTTTATCAATGTGTGAGTTTTAAGGTTAACCAACCAAATTGTGCTCGCTTCTACGTTATAGAGTTTATCGTTATAAAGAATAACGTTATAAAGAGTTTACACCGTATTTTCATTATGACAGCGCACCAGCTCACTCTTTTGGAGTTGTGGTCATGAAATTGATGGAATAAAAGTTTCAAATACTCAGATTTGGCTCCTTTGGAGATAAGCATGTGGTTTTGAAGTAGAAAGATGAGCTGAATGTATTAAAAGCCCTTTGACTAGCCGAGAAATTATTAATAAAATCCATGATCTATGATTGCTAGAACTGTAGGCATCTTGAAAAATGGGTATATAACATGAAAAAGCTCCTCGCAAGATTGGTACTCAGATCGTTGACTAAATCGTGTAATGTAATACTCAATCAACCCTTATCAAAAAACAGTCCAAACCCAGCGGAGAGTGCACCAAAGAGAGAGGTAAACCATTTCCTCAGCCAAGAAGATTATGGCGACAGTATTTCGGGGCAAGAAATAATCCGGATTGACTATTTGGAAAAAAATGCATATTATGCAATGTTATTGGATGTCTGGCCAACAAGAAAGTCCTTTTTTATCACGACAGCGCACCACATTTACAAATAAAAACACGAAAAATGATTGTTTTTTGTCTACAGGACGCGAAATATTTTGCATGCTGGATGCAAAATATTTCGCATGCTGGACACAATGAAATAAACTGTTGCTATCATAAAAACATTAAAAATTAAATTGATTGATTCGAAATGTCAAAATTTTCTTTTCATATTTTTATCAATTTTGTGACACGATTTTTAATTTTTGCATCCCTTAACGCAAAAGTAACATTTTGCAATCTACAATCAAAAATAAATATATTGTAAACTCTCTATAACGAAACTCAAAGGATCGAGCATTTTTTATCGTTTTAGAGAGTTATCGTTATATGGAGTGAAGAAAGAAAAACAACCAAATTCACTATAATTTTTGATATGTATTTGAGAAATTAGGTAAATAAATTATTCTTAATGGTTTAGGACTAACAATAACAAAAGCAAAACGGCTGTTTGAGACCTCAGAAGTTTCGGAGGGTCAAAGGTTTACTTGGCGTCTTTTGCAACGTGATAAGATAACATAAATAATAATACCGATATGGTTATGGTCGCGAAATAAATGAAATTAAATTTACAACTACTCAGATTTGGCTCCTTCAGAGTTATACTTGTTCCCAATATAAAATAATAGCTGTCAGGACCAGGAAAGAGATTTAATTCAAACAATTGCCAAAATGAATATCTATTTTGCGGATTTGGATTGATACTGTTATTAGGAGGGGATAAATTAATTATAGCAACATTGAACGAAGTGAGTAAGCATGATAAAAGAGCCTACGGTGATAAATAAAAATTATTTATTCCATTTTTATACCCCCTTCGTACTTCCGGCCGTAAAAAGAAACCTTTCTTGCCAAAATCACGCCTATTTTCACTTTGATTCGAAGCACAAACCTTAAAATTGAATACAATCCCCTCGGGTTTAACGAAAATTGACAATCATTTTTATAAAGGACTATTGTGACACTGTTCCGCAAATAACAATCCCAATTCAGACATTAAAGAGTTGAATTGCTCGTAGATTTGCGTACATTTTTTCAAACAAATATCTCTAAATAAAAATAAAGGTCATACAATTTTCTTGATTCGCCTCCACTTTTACCAATCAATTTTTACCACCGCTTTTTTACCACCAACATATTCATCAACGTATTCTTTTTGCCACCATTTTTTCTACTACCATCTTTTTTACCACCTCCACTAATACTTTGTGTGTCAGTGTGTGTTCAACTGGCGGTGCTTCGCACCCAAACTGACAACCGGGCTTTACCCGCTCTAGCCAAGTTCGACGGGCCATGCTTAATTTTTATCAAACCGCTAGTACAGTCATGAACAGTGGTTTTTGTTTTCAACCGGCGGTGCTCCGCACCCAACTAACGATCGGGCAAAATCCGCTCTGATCAAGCTCGCCGTGCCTGCCGCGCTAACCTCTCCAATTTATTCACGATATCAGAAAATATGGAGGAGAAATAGTTGAGCACTCAAGAACATTCAATTTTTAATAAAATTGTATTGTATTTGCAAAAGTAGAGATAAAATATATTAGTGGTAAAAAAGTATGGTTGTAAAAAAATATGGAGTAGTAAAAGCTGAATGGTAAAAGTGGACCCCTATGAATTTGATTAGCCATTTCTTGGGAATAATCAACAATTATATTCATTTCGCCCAGTTAAGCAACCAGCAATACAACTAAGTTCGGATAGTAACTTCGCTGTTTATTAAAATTGTTATAAAAGTTTTCGAAGCCTTCCAAAATTTTTTTCAGTAAAATTAATTAATAAGCGTAAAACAAATGAGAGTATTTTTATTATTTCATTCAATTTTAAGGTACAGAAAGAATAAACGAACTTGTGTTGATATGAGAAACAAGCGAAACAAGGGTGTTATTTATAAAAATGGCGTAACATTTAAAATCATTACGATCTTTGCAATATGTACCTTTTAAGATAAAATAAGACAGGAAGTACAGGAATAAGAAGCAAATACTCTAATGAAATATCACGTAATTTCCTTATTCAGCTGAAGGAGTGACAAATATAATCTAATACAACATCCTTACTTACAAGCAAATTAAGAAACGAAATATTGCGTGGCTCTGTTCTAAAATGTTCTTCCCGTTCCTTAATATAAAAAATGGCTGACAGGAACGAATTTAGAAACAAACGTAACGCGGGGTGGAGGGAGGGGGGTCGATGCAGTAACTAGATCCTATTTAATATTCATGATTATTGGATTTTTCTTTCGATTGGCTCAATCATTTCGATCAGATTACTAAACGAATTCTATTATTTCCATCTTTGACAGCGTTTCCACTCTGGTAGGAATTAGCTTTTCAAATTACGGTTTTATATTTCAGTTAATTGGAGCAATTTTCATAAATTACCGTATCATTTAATTTTTCTTATAAAAGTAATTTGGGGCTTTGAAACAAATATTTGGAAGGGGAGTTTAATAACATTTGTAATTAAAATAAAGCTCAGCAAAAAAAGTATTGATACTATTTTTATTCATGCGAATTATTGACTGAAAATATTAATTTTCGCATTATGAAATACACATCGTGGAAATGTCATTTTGGTGTCACCTTCAGGGTTGAATATGTTTACCTAACAGCAAAGCAAATGAACATATTATTTCTGCCGGAAAATTGGAATGCAAATGATTTTCCTGCGGAAAACAGTTCCTAAAGTTTATTTTTACTTTGACATAATGTCGTACAGCGGTTCTCGGCTTTTCTTTCAGGAAAATTTACGGAAAAACAATGTTAAAAAAGCTCCTGTAATTGAGTTACTAAAAACGGAGTTTCCAGTGAATGTTTGGCTTCAGTAATTGAATCTGAAGAATGAGGAGAATATTTTCATAATGCAATTCTATAATAATCATTAAACTTGTTTCTCATTCATTTAGTAACGTTTTAAGAATACAAAATGAGCTAAATTTAATTTCTACTGAATGGAAAGCTTAGGGGATGACATTGTAGTTTTATTTACTAATAATAGTACAAAATAATATGTAATTTAATTGTCAATTTATTCTCAGGATTAGTAAGCAGCCCTCGAAACGAATATGTGACTTAAAAAACGTATTAAAAAAAATCAAACAAGATTATTTCACACATAAGGTTGGATACTTAATGCTCCTATATTTAAACAGTTTGTAAATAAATATCAATTAGTTCCGAAACGAAAATAAAATGAAAATTTTGAAAAAAAAAGTCTTCAAAAGGCTTGTGTTCCATTTTCTACCCTGTATTAGAATGGCTATTTATATACATTAATACATCATTATGACACAAATTGCTTCAAAATAAAAAAGAAAATCCTTTTTTATTATTATGCAGCTAAATTCTGATTCTTTCGCGGCGAAAAACTGATATAATTCCTTTTCAGCAGGAATGTATTCATGACACATTCTAGATTAAAAATAAAGCTTTCAAAGTATAAAAGAGCCAGCAAATGGAGCTTAATTGGAACAATTTTATGGTAAAACTAAAATTTTATTATTACTCTTTTCAGGACGCTTTGATAAAACGTCTAGGCCCAAACGCCTACCCTTTTACGATGGAAATTACTCCAATGGCACCTCCTAGCGTACAACTTGTTCCTGCTAAAGAGTACAATGGGGCTCCCATCGGAACTAGTTATGACGTCAGAGCTTATATTGGTGAGTAATTTTCATAGCAATATTTTAATTATTTAGATAAGGGATGAATATTTGCAAAAATATCTAAAGACAAGATTTAATTAGCATTTTTCTCGTAATCCAATGATGTATTACTCGTATTTTTTGATCAACTTTTATTGTTTGAGGTAATAAAAACGGCCAAAAAAAGCTTGTTTTTAATCGAGATACTTCATAGGGGGAGGGAGTCAAATATTTTCAGTTTTTATTGCATAAATAAACGAACTAGACTGAAATGATTCATATGTGGCATTCTAGATAACAAAACTTATCTGACACCACCTGCAAAAATTATCTTTTCAAGACTAATCAAGAGACTCTCAATCATTTGTAGCGAACTCAGAGCAACTTCAGGCACAGAACTTTGTAAAGAACAAATTGAAAATTAATAATATAGTAACATTTATGAATATTGGAGATTTTCATCACAATTTTCGATCAATACTGTCTGTCAGCGTTGTCAAAACGAGATGTATGTTACCAACGTTGCGTACTCGTAGTTTGACGTGCGTGTATATGTATGCCTCATACAATATTTGCGAAATAGGATACAGTAATTGATGTATATGGAGTAGAATTACAGGAGTTTGAATTTGAAAAGACTATATTTCTAATTTCTAATTGATGAGTAAGTACTCAAGCCGATATATCAATAAATAATTGGCCTAGACCGTTTTCAATTGTTAAAAACAAATGTAGTTTTATGCAAGAAATTTTAAAATATGCCGCGCCTGAATTACTGGGCCGGTTTTGCTCAAAATTCATATTTAGGAGCTCGAAGACATATTTCAGAAGCAACTAACTTTATTTTCCACTAATTCATGAAATTCAAGCTGGTGTCATCTGTTTACCAAATTTGAAAAATAAGGATGAGTTTATGTGAAGATTTTGTTTATCAGGTAACAAATCCCACCTGACCGCACCTCTGCAACTCATCAGAAAAGCCACAAAGCTAATGCATCGTGTTATACCATTTATTTACACCAAATAATCTGATAAGCCCAAAAATAAATCAAATACAAATGTGTATTTATGTGCGGATACTTATCGATGTCACGCTTACACTATTGGACCGTCTCGGCCCAAAATTAGTATCTAGCATCTTGAAAACATACTCTAGCAGCACTTGCTTTAAATTTTTATAATTTCATAAAATTTAGGCTGTTTTTCTTCAAAATTCAAACATGTTTACATAAGAACTAATCCAATTAGGTAACAAACTTCGTCCTACCCGTCTGTTAGTCATAAGGAAAGCTACAAAGCTAATGCATCAAGCTGTACCGTTCATCTACCCGAAATAGTTTGTAAACCTCGAAAATAAATAATTTAATTTTACTTAAGGCTACAATAACATAACTAAAATATCAACTAATAAAAACTTCTACCTATAACCGACGCTAAACTAAACATTAACACTACATTTATTTATTATTTTTAGAGAACACTGTCCAATATTCATTTCTACTGCTTCTTATTTATTTCCACTCTGCTTCTTATTCATTTCGATTAGACTCGGGTTTATATTTCCCCGCCTAAAGTTTCTCTAAGCTTCCAGAGATTTCTAATAAGTTTCCTGGAAATTTCCTCCAGACGCCACACGTGTGGCACATACGAGACTCAGTTGCGTTTGCCACCCGTTTATCTGGCGTGTTGTCATGGAAGTCTATTCTGTTCGTTATAATAGTCATGAAGACTTTCTGTTGTGATATTTTCCTTTTTACTTACATGTACAAAGAACAAGTATTGTGAAACCGACAAAATTCAAATTTCGAGATTTTGATGGAAATATCCGTTTTGAGCATCCCTGAATCCATTTTGACTATTTTCGGCTTGATGTCGGTACATATGTGCGTTCGAAACTCGCAAATCTCAAAATCGTCGAACATATAAAGTTGAAATTTTGTATTTAAGACTGGTCTAGAGTCTAGTTGTACACCTCGCATTATGGTTGCAATCGTCTGTACTGTAAGTGCACTTTACTTGAAATTTTTCTTGTATTTTCCGCATAAATCCAGAATAATAAGCCACAGGATACTGAAATTCATTATTTGAAATTTCTGCAGCATCTTAAGGGGGTAACTCAAAGACTGGCCGGTATCTTTAATAATAGGGTTTGACGGTTTTCCAAATCCGGTTTTCAAAAACCGGTTTTTGAGATGAATTTGACACATCCGAAAACCGGTTTTTCAATTAGGAAAACCGGTTTAAAAAATTTCAAATTATTATGTGAAAATAAATTTTATTTGTTATTCCTTCTATGCCGGACGGTACATTTTTCCAACGTTGCAAATTCTCAAATGGAAACTGATCCTGATAGAGAACAAATAGAAGAAGCTACTCATCAGAGTAATGCTTTTTTGAAAGTCAATTGATAAGTTTCTTGAAGATCCTGAAGAAAAACTCACTAATCCAAAGACTTTGAATGCTGAATTTTCATTATTTGAGGCAGCGAATAAAAGAACCCAGAGCCCAGATCTGGTATTTGATGCCCTGAAAACTATAAAACCAAGTTCATCAGCTAGTGAACGAGTATTTTCAATATCAGGTCCAGGCACTATTGTATCCAAAACAAGAATAAGACTTAGCCACCGTTCAGTGGTTGTCTAATGTTTTTCAAAGTTCTATTTTCCCAGGAAAAATTACAATTAGTGGAATAAATATAAATATAATTTGTAATGGAAAACATTAGATTCAATATGTAGAAATCAGTAAAGAAAAGTGCCAGTTTACCAGTTAGCAACATTTTAATAATTATCAACAAAAAATAACAAACAAAAAACGCACCATGACACGCGCCAAAATGACAGCTTTATCTCAATTAAGAAAAAATTACAGATTATACATAAGTACATATACGAAAACAAAAATTCTCTCCATTTCGCCGGAGACAAGTATTAAGTCACTGAAGTCGCTTCTTTAGCTGCATCCAAAATTTCACAAGAATCTTTAGCTTCTGATTTTTCTGACAAATTAATTTTTAATATTGTTCATTTGTTACTATGCTTTTGCATGACAGTTGTCAAAACCGTTACTATGTTTTTGCAGGAACACAACCTTGATTGGTACTTCTGTAGAAAATTATTTCTATTCTTGGTGTCTTCCACTTGAGTTTTTCCATCAAGTATACAAAAAAATTGCATGTTCAACACGTAGGAAAAGCGATATTACTTTGCTTGTGTAAATTTGATTCACTCGCCCGTTGCTCTCGATTGTGAATTGAAACATTACACTTGCTAGTAAACATTCACTTTTCTCTAATTGTCAAACAATCTACTGTTCTCCTACTCTATTCTTTTTTTTTGACAAACATTCGAAAACCGGCTAAAACCGGTTTTTTGGAAATCTGGAACTCGAAAACCGGTTTTTCAAAAAGTCGGTTTTTGTATAAACCCTATTTAATAACATAAGTACTTAAACTTTTGTTAAAACAATTTATAATGGATATTGACAATAAAAAAAATACATTTCTTATTTATTAGTCAATCTGACAGTTTCTTTGAAACAAATATCAACAATAATTAAAGAGAATGTTGTATTTAGTCGCTCAGTTGATTTTTGTGAAAATAGTTGAAACAGATCTGGCAACGCTGTTTTCTTTGTAGTTTGTTTTGAGCATGATGTAAAATAACCTAATTATTTTATAATAGCTCTAATATATTGGTGATAAATGGAGAAACATAGTGTGTGTGCCACATACTATTGTATCATTTTAATATACAAATTTCACTTGTAAATCTATATTTTTGAGACAAAAAAATTTGAATTTCTTATCTTTCCGCGGTAGAAGAAATGACCTCTAGAACAATATTAAGGTCATGGATGACGTTTGGCAAGCGACGTTGTCACTTTTTTGATGGCCATGCTTGAGAAATTGTAACTTGGATGTTTTCATATTATTTTCCTTATAATTCAAAAAATACGTCGGTGAAGTGTGCTTTTCTTTTGTGAAAATTAAACATTGATTATTATTGGACAAGAAAGAAATTGATTTTCTGCAGTATCTAATCGTTAAGTTCTATTAATATTCCAATGAAATAATCTTGCTGCAATCTGCCATAAGACACTGTGTTATTTTAACGTTATTAAAACTATTATTCTTTATTTAAACGACCCATAAGATGTTCTCAAAATTTTTTTGAGTCGAATATGTGTATATGATGTGTAACTTGCTATAAAATTTAAAATTTTATCTTATACCAAGTATGTTCGAGTTACCCCCTTAATGGTTACCTTATATTTTTGTACCAATCAGCTGAGCCGGAAGTGCACTTTATATAATATATATATATAATATTTTCGAATTTTCGGCATAAATTCAAAACGATTGAAGGTAGAATATTAGAATTCAGTATTCAAGACGATAGTATCGTCTAGAAGATTATCATATCCTATTTTCATTGAGATCAACTGAGCCGGCAGTGCGTTTACTTGGCAGTCTTTTGGAATTTTCCGCATAAATTCGAAACGAAACTAGCACTTAATAGGCTAACAGACGGAAAATCTCCGGGACACGATGGATTAAGACCAGAATAACTTAAATACATGGGGCCAGTAGGAGAGCAAATACTTTTAGTGATGCTAAATAAAATCTGGGCAATAGGAAAAATCACTAAAGATTGGGAAAATGCAGTGATTTTTCCCATTCATAAAAAAGAGGACAATAGAAATTGTAACAATTACAGAAGGATATTGTAACGTTATTTATTTTAATTTAGGGAGCAAAAGTTACTAAACACTACTATTTATTTTTATGATTTTATTAAAATAATAAATTAGATAATTAACACTATTTCTTATTAATAATTCTAATTTAAACTAAAGATTATTACACTACACTATAACTTAACTTTAATTATTTATGTCAATATTGATTTATTTCAAATAATACTATTTATTTTAGCCACTAGCAGTCAATACTATGAGGTCTCTGACCAAAATCAATAATGCTTCTCGCTGTCAGTCACATATATATACTCCGGTCTCTCCCCACTACGTTTTTCCCGCAAACGTCCAGGCGTTTCTAGAAAACGCTAGAAGGTATCAGCAATTTTCCAGAAAACAAATATATTCGCTTTTATTTCTTGATGTAAAATATTTCCACAATAATTCTAAGCACCAGTAAAGCCGAAATGACTAATTTATAGACTTAAATTCGCTACAATATCATTAATATGCACGACAGCTAAAGTGAATGAAGCCATACTAAAAAAGAAACTAAGACAAGCGGTGGAACCAAAAATGGAAAGGTCACAAAGCGGATTCAAAAAAGGACATTGCACACAAGACCACATATACACAATTAGGAGGCTTATAGAAAAAACTCTGATACAAAAAAGCAAGCTATATATTACATTTGTCGATCTAGAAAAAGCTTTTGACCGAGTACCGCGGAAACAAATGTGGAAAATATTAGGAGAAAGACAAGTAAACAAGAACTTCTAAACGCCATAAAAAGCGTATATAGAAAAACAACAAATTACATAAGAACTGATAACGAAATATCAGGAGAATTCAACAACACGCAGGGCTTAAGACAAGGAGGAGCATTAAGTCCATTACTATTTATTATTTTCTTAGATAACATACTGAAGCAAATAAAAGATAAAACGAAGAAAGTAGACATTGGACCTTACCAGTTGACGGTAACTAAAATAGCAGAGTGTGAACTTGCAGACGATCTAGTAATCCTGGCTAAGAATGAGGAAGATATGTAATATAATTTGAATGTATGAAACGAGGAACTAAGAAAACACAACATGAACATGAATGTTAAAAAAACAAAAGTAATTGTGATATCGAAAGAGGACATAATAACTAATATACAGCTAAACGGATGTGAAATAGAACAAGTAGAAGACTATACATACCTAGGAGTAACAATAAATAATGAAGAAAGTATGGTGCCAGAAATTAACAAAAGAATACAAACAGCTAGCAGAAACTACTATGCACTAGACAAAGCGGTACTAGGAAATAAACAAGTATCCAAGAATACAAAAATGACACTATACAAAACTGTGTACCGACCAGATTTAATATACGGAAGTGAATCGTGGATGCTCGAGCAGAGACTAAAAATTAAAGTACAAGCATCGGAAATGCGATACAAGGTATAGAAAAAAAGACAAGTTTCATGGTATGGTCACTTAGTCCGAATGCCAGAGAAAAATCAAACGAAACAAGTATGGAAAGCAAGAACCACAAAAAACAAAAAAAGAGGAAGACTAAAGAAGACTTGGAAAAAAAAACCTAAATGAAATTCTCCACAGAAACAACATCAGCTGACAAGAAGCTAAGAGAATAGCACAGAACAGACAAGAGTGGAAAAAACTGATCACTAATTTAAAGTAAAAATAATTACAATTTAGGCCCCCGAAAGGGTGAAATTAGATTCAAAGAGATTAATAATAATAATAAAGCACTTCTATAACTCGCATTAGGATTGCGATCGGCTGAACCGGAAGTGCAGTTTACTCGAAACATTTTTTGAATTTTCCGCATAAATCCAAAACGATTGAACGTAGAATATTAGAATCCAGTATTCAAGACGATAGTACCGTCTAGATGCTCATATCCTATTTTCACTGAGATCGACTGAACCGGAAGTGCACTTTGCTTGACAATATTTAGGAGTTTTTCGCATAAATTCGAAACGATCGGCTGTAGAGTATTGAAATTTGGTATTTCAGTCTCCTGTAGCATCTGAATGATTGCCTACTATTCTCATAACAATAGACTAAACCGAAAGTGCACTTCAGTTGAATTTTTTTTCTAATTTTGCGCATAAATTCAGAACTGCTAGCCAGGAATCTTGGAAATCAGTATTTAGGAATATTGTAGCATAAAAATGATGACCTACTGTTTCCAAAACAACCGACTGGGCCGAAAGCACACTTGACAGATTTTTAGAATTTTTTGGATAAATCCTAAACGATTAACCGTGGAACGATGGAATTTTGTATTTGATTATCGTATTATTATTTATGCAAAAAAAATATATCCAATGATGTACAAGTAAGTCACGTGATGTCCACGTCAGATTTTTTCATTTAAATTCAGAGAATTAAAATCAATTTTTTTAGTTTATCAAAATTTAGACATTATAATTTGTAAATAGTCGGAGGATGAACTCCACCTTTCCGTGCCGCTGTTAGTTATTAGAAAAGCGATAAAATTGGCACCAACTCAAACAGGATTAAGAATTCCAAGAAAAAGAAATTATAATGTGGGTGGATATGCCCCAAAGGGCAAAACATTATTTATAAATAGAAATATTTTGAAAAAAACAAAGTGAAAAATGTCTGAAGGGATGCTGGTTTTGCAAGATATATCATTGCTGATTCCGCAAGAAATTAAAACAAAATTAACAGGTTGATTATCCTCTATTCAAGCACCACCGGATTACTAACCACCCCATGAACCGATTTTTTTTTAAAGAGCGAAATTTCGTCCAGTGAGGGAGTATGATTCTTTTTATAGGTCCAAAGTTACTTAGCTGAGGGTGCATAGTTGACAAGAAACTGTGTTTGGGAAAAAATTTTAATTTTGCAATCTACTTGTCATTTCTCAATAATTCAATTCGAATTGTCGCTTCTATTCGAATGTTAATAAATTAGATCTTGATACTGACGTTAATCTCAGGGTTAATCAAGTTATCTAGGGCTTTATAAGGTCAAGCACCCTTCAAACTTTAGCCCTGGTGTAGATGTCAATATTAGCTGTGTTGATTTAATCAAAATTTACCAAATTGAATTATTTACAACAAAGGTTAGATTGTAAAATTGATATTAATTGTTTTATTAGCTTATTTAAGGGTAATTTTTATTCTGAAAGTATATTATATACCAAGAGTGACAGGTTTATTTGCCCCAAGAGTGGAATTGTGGCTACAAACATTAATATCTCCCCAGGGAGGAATTGTGCTCATTCTGACGCGATTTTGGTACAATAAAAGCGATCCACTTTTATTTTAATTTTAAGAAATTTATGTCTGAAAATGATATTAAATAAAAATATTTAAATAGGTGATGAGTTTGAGGGCTTGTTTCTATCATTTAAGGGTTGATGTAACATCCCTTCATACCATAATACTTCTTGGGTTATTTAATCTCATTAACGTTGGATGTAATCCACCCTTTAAAGTGAATATAGAGCAAACAACTACATACGTGAATTTCACCCTGTGCGTAGTTCAAATAAGGGCTGTTGAAGCTAAATACCTTTGTTGAGATTTGAGTGTCATAGAATTTGATGCGCGTTTGTAAATATTTACATAGATGATGATAGAAATGCCTACATTCTAACACTAATTATATTTATTGAGAATAATACTATTCAGGGATGGAAAATTTATATTTTATGGCAAACAGAGAAAACTATTTGGATAAATATTCCGTGAAATAGCCTCCATTACACTTATCAACTGTTATTGATTTTTGCCATAAAAACAATTTTTTCGATACAAAAAAAAATAATAATATTATAATACAGTTTTTGTATATTGAGGGAAGGAACTAGGACACTTCTTCCCAATATTGTGCTCACCTCTAATTATTACAAATTACTCCCATCCTTTTTACGACTGATAATAAACTAACTTGACGAAACTGCCCTTAAAAAACTCTTAATTAACCCAAAAATGTTGCTAATAAATTCCATGAAGGTTCTTTGAGGGTTTTCAACACAAATGATAATAAAAATGACCCAACCATCCAGAAAACAGCATCAAAAGAAATAAATAAAACATAATGGTACCCAAGACTCAATATTCCGTATTTTCCTTCCTTGTTGAGGAATCAATAAGACTTTTTAGGAAGATTGCGTGTCTTTTGTTTGACAAGTCACGAATCAAGGATATTACTGGATAATCGATGAAGTGAATGTTACATACAAAGGTTATTATTAATAGTAGACAAATAACTACAAAATAAATTATAAAAGTTATTAGTAAAGCAGAAATGAACTTTGTTGCGATGCGTTAATCTGGTTGCCTGCACTAAAGGCGCAAATTAGAAAAAAATCGAAACACATGGTTTTCAAAAACAAATCTCACAACCAACGAATGTATTCAGGGGGTAGGAGTCTGATGCTTTCAATTTTTATTACAGAAATGAACGAAACGTTTTAAGGTGAGAATTTTGACTATATATCATTGTAAGGATGTTATAAAATATTCTTTCATCGATTTGAGAGCTGGTAAAGTTCCTTCTAATCCAAATAAAAAATTCAGCATTTCCAACATGAAATTTTCAGGGAAACACTCTCGTTTGTAAAGCTAATTCAGGTTTAATCTCTTGTGGGATAAAAAATTCAACATGTGACATTTGATAACATCAACGCAACTAGATCAAAAAGACAAGAAATTTTCTCCTAAAAATTGAAAAGTGGTCAAATATTTCAGTATATAATCTTGAAATCTGTTTTATTAATTTATTTTTTTATAATAAGTATTTCTGATTGGTGATCAAGTTACCTTCTTTTATTTCCTCATGAATATTTGAATGGTAAATTTTCACGCCACAAAACTGAAAATGAATAAAATATTTCGCAAACTGGTCACCATTTCGTCATATGAATAATTCATAAGTTTGTGGTCAGAAATTGTTAGAGCAAAGACGTAAACAGAACGAAATAAGGGAAATCTTAGCATAATTTTATTTCTTCAAATAAAACAAAACATTGCTTGAAGAATTTCTAAAGTATTTGAATGAATAAATATGAAATACTCAACTTTCCCACGAATTAATTAATATCCATAAATAAATTACGAATATGGAAATTAATTTAAATTTATTGAAAAGAAATGAAATTTTGAAAATCTCTAATAACAAAATTTTATCATGAATTTGTCTGAATTCAATAATTTCTTCTTCCTAATTTTTTAATTTACGCAGTAAACTTATTCAAGTAGTTCTTTTCTTTTAATAAAGAAATTGATGAAACAAATATATCGAAAAACAAATTTTTGAGTACTCAATGTTGAACATTATAACACATAAAGGAGATATTGATTTTTTTTATAAAGTGTTGGACTGGTTGCGTATTCAACAGGCGTAAATCAGTAAAAAATTCTAAACAGCACCCTAAAATTACATTTGTAATGATGAAACTCAAAATTTGAACTAATATATTTCGTATAACATATGAATGTACTTTACTCTACACGATAAAATGGTTTTTTATCCAAAAAATCCCTAAATTTTCAGTTGAAACAGCCTCAAAAAGATATTTTGGCCTGAAAAATATATTTTAGACTCGATTGTAAAGATTGTATTTGAATAAATTATCCAATTTTCTAGAGAAAAAATAAAATATTGTATTTAGTAAATAGTTGCAGCGGGTAGCACATTTTAAGTAGGCGTAATTTAATATAAAAATCTAAAACAAGCTCTTAATTTGCGTTTATAATATATAAATATTTAGAAAAAAATATCGTAGTAGTCCTTCAATTTATATTTATAAGCAGCCAATGCCCGCGATTTCGTCTGTGTGAATCACCATGATAGGAATGCATAATCGAAAAGAATGAGTAAATAGTGATATCATCAATAACAATAACTATTTATAAAAATTATAATTATTAAAGAGAGCAAATGGATTCTATAACAGAGCTGCACATTATCAGATCGCTCGCGCAAATGATACGTAGATTTTGCTCCCTTTACGATGAGCGCTCCAACGTTTATTATTCCATTCGACTCAGTTCCAAGTTTATATATCCACGGCTACTGCTTCTCGACTTTTCAGAAATTTCTATAAAGTCAGACGACATCACGTCCTTAATGCAAATCAGTTAGCTGCATTGTCCATACAACTCGATTGCGTATAAACTTAAATTTTTAGTGTAAAAAGATTCTTTATTATTGACAAAAAAAATATTTTTATATGAAAAAAAGTAACCTAGATCACACAGTGCAGACTGTATTTGAATATCTCGTTTAGTTGTCGAGAAATAAAATAAAAACTTATATTTAATAATTAGATATTCACAAGATAGATTATATATTCTTTATATATTTTTTCTTTTTGTGCAAACGAAGGAGTTGGACTATAATGAACTACAGACTTCAAACAAAATCAAAAAAGATTTTTCCAAGAATAAAATCAAATCGTAGAGACCACTATTTTTCATATTTCACTGCACATAGAAAATAGTTCTCTGAGATGGAAAATAGTAAAATAAAACTTGAAACGACAATTGAAAAATACAAAATGAAAGATTGTGAAGAATTTTCTTACTAATGCAGGGGCCACACTAATGTCTAATGCCGTTAAGTAAGGCGTTATGTGACAATTGACATATTGTCATTGACAATGTGTTCATTATTGAATAACGCCTTAATTAATGACATTATACGTAAGTGTGGCCCCAGCATTATATTGTAAGTTTTGACACGAAATTTTACCTAAAACAATACACCACGATCATCAATTTTATTTTAATCAGGTATTTTAGCATAAATATTCATGCTACTGTTAACTTAATTAATAAATATTCATTCATTAAATAGTAGTTAATTTCTTATTAAATAAAATTGACCAAAATTACTCTTTTCAAACATGTGACCCTAATACCAAGTTGAGCAAAATCGATGTTACGCGTGAGACGAACGCCTGAATTTTATTTAAAATATATTTTTTTAATCATATAGCTGACGAAGTGTTATTTCGAAAAAAGTGTGATGACATTGATGACAAGATTTGATCAAAGAATATTTCTGCTTCTAATGATGTGCTTCAGATATTTTTTGATCAATTTTCTTTTTAATATATTGAAATCGTTTTAAGTAAAGTATGAAAATGAAATAGTGAATTATGACTATTAGGTACGAAATATCAAAATATAAAATAATAAAATAAATAAGAAGTAGCTGAAATAACTCTCTCCACACATGTGATCCTAGTACCAAATTTTTGTTAGTGCTGCGTCAGGCGGATGCCAGAATTATATGAAGATTTCTAATATTTCAAAGAATTCAATCATCGTTTTCTCTTGCATTTAATAGTATTATTAATCGCATTTTTTTTAATTCAAGTGGTGAAAAGGTTCAAATAGTTTTTCTTTTATTCAAAATATTAAAATGCAGAACAAATATTCCGAAAGATGATGATTTGCTGACTTGATACATTTAACAAATAAGTCATTATCCTATAGGAAATAATTTTTTTAAGAAGCGTTGTGCTGGTTGCCAAACAATCCTTGAATTGGCATTTTGTAGTTATAAAAATTCATATTTGAGTTAAGAAAAATATGTTCCATCTAATACAAAAATATTACATATGAACGTACTTTACTTCACAAGCTGAAAATGTTTTATTGAAAAACCAGTAAATTTATTTAATGTTGGCCTTAAAAAAATTTTATATACCAAATAGAGTGGCATCCCTACAATTGCCAGTCTTCAAGGAAAAAAAATGTATTTAATGCTCATAGGATGTTTTTATTGCAGAAATGGACGAATTGAATTGAAAAATTGCTTCCAAAAGCATTGTTTAAAATGTGAGCTTATATTAAAAGCTTTTTAAAGTCCGCCTGGCTTAACTTTTCATGTAAATGCAGTCCTGCAGGATTACAACAGTTAATTAATTAAGGACTCAAGTATTCAAGACGGTTTGTGTTCCTTTTTTGATAATGGACCATGCAAGAATCTCCGAGGAACAGCACTTTACTCCTGGAAGCTCGTTTCAAGTTTACTTAATCAAGCACAGACTTAATAATTGCTGGCATAAAGGGGTACAATGCTTAAATATAGCTGAGATGTGACTAAAATTAATGTATTTATTTTCAAATGCAACTAACATAAAAATAGAATAGATTGCATCAAATCTTAATCTATTTTATTTCTCTTTAACAGTACAATAAATAGGAGCAATCAAATCAATGTTAGAATTTCTAAACTAGGTTACTAGGGCAGTCATTATTTTGTATTATTCGACCTCAAATATCTAAAGGAATAATGCGCATCTCGTCACGAATTTTAATTGATATTCCTGATTTGTTTTCCAACAGTATCTGCTTTTTAATTAACAAAATACGACTCAATGGAAATGTCACTCCAATATATTATTTTATGTTTGAAAAATTTTTACTCTTCAGGGACAATTCAGTACACAATTGAAAATAAGTAATAAGAGATGCTGTAGATTTATTTCTAATTCGTTGAATTTTGCAATAAAAATATTCTTCCAATATTATTTTTTTCTCGAAAATTTTAGGATTTATCCTAATGCGTTCTTCACTACTCGATTTCAATAATATTATCAATATAAGATAACTTTAGGCAGTCAATGATAAAAAGCAGTAGTTCTTCGCCAAAAAAACTCTCATTATTTTAATTATTATTTCTTTGAAAGCAGAATAATAAATATTGAATTTTTTAGTCTTTAAAATATATTATGTACATCATTAAATGAAAGTATAATCGTTGTTTAGAGAAAATTCAATAAAATTTGAAAATAAATCGAAACGTGCTGTGCTGCCATCTCATAAAAAAATCGTGAACTGAGTTACAATTTTAGTTCTGCTAGTTCACGCTGGTGCTGTAAATGTCAAAATTGATTAAAATGACAGCAAGTTTAACAAATACTATTGTTTCTCAGTTATATTCTAGAATATCTACGAAATTTGAGTTTGTCGTTCACTAAATCACTATTTTTGTTATAATTCAAGCCGATCGACCTGACGAAAAGCTCCAACGCAAAACAACAGTCCGAATGGGGGTGCGAGTTGTCCAAAGAGCCACAGCACCTCCTCCTCCATATCTTTACAACATGTTGACTCCTGCACCGCCCCAAAATCAAGGACAAGATAGTAAGAAACCGCAAAGACACACGGCAAAAATCAGCACACTTTTCGGAAGAAGTGAAGACAAGAATAACAAGAACAGCCGAAGTGCTGATTTGGAGAAGAGCAGGATGATGATGATTTTGAAAAGAAAGGAACAGGAACAGAGCCCTGCCAAGGTAAAAACAAAATATATAAAGCAAAGTGTCAACTCAATTTTGATACAATTATTGTCCCTATTTTAAGCTAATCAGGCTACAAATTATTTTTCGCAGAATTCAGACGCTTCAGAAGCAACTTCAACGGGTGCAAAACCTCCATTAGTGAATGGTGTAGAAGAACCAACCGCTAGTGAAGCGGCTGACTGCAGTTCAGGGACAACAGGAACCGGAACGTGCCTACCTACCGGAAGTTTGCATAGCACACCTGCTAAACATAGCTCTGGACTGCCCAGCGAGCAAATTTGCAGCGACAATGAGGTATAACATTTTTGAGACAAAATTATAACAAAATCCATTGAATCAGTAATTTTGTTTTCAATTTAAATGTCAAAATTGTTGTCTAGAAACATTTTAGCGTATTAAGCGGAAAGTTTTAAATTTATTTCTGTTTTTTCCTTTAGAGCAGCCAAATGGAGCATATAAAAACGGACGGCCCCTATCATCACCGTGGTTCTTTCTTTTTTGGAGACGTTCCTGCACCTAGGGCTGCCGTAGATAAGCCCTTTTTATTGAGCGATGGAAGAATTACTTTAGAGGCAGCCCTCGACAAGGCCATCTATTCCCATGGAGAACCAGTAAACGTACATGTTTCAGTTATGAACAACAGCAACAAAACTGTCAGAAGAATTAAGGTAAAAAATTATTTTATCCTGAATTCCTTTGAAAAAATGTTTACAGTTTCATTTATCAGCAAATTAACTTAGAGCGAACTTTGATGCAACTGAAGAAAATAACAATTATTTTTTTATTTTAGGTATTTGTTGTCCAGCACGTCGATGTTTGCATGTTTTCCAACGGAAAATTCAAGAACGTCGTGGCTATAATTAATTCTAAAGACGACTGCCCGATCGGTCCTGGTATGTCATTAACCAAAACGTACAATTTAGCCCCAACTAAAGGCTCCACAAAAAACTGGATAGCCCTCGAAGACTCCTACTCAAAATCGGGAACAAGTCTAGCCTCAACTGTAACTTGCAACTCCAACATACCGGAAGATAGAAACGTCTTCGCCATCTACGTCTCTTATTACGTTAAAGTCAAGCTTTTAGTCAGTGTTATGGGTGGAGAACTATCCCTCAAGCTTCCTTTTACTCTAATGCATACTTGTCCGGAAATGGATCCGCTAATAAACGCGCCAATTAAATTAAACCTCAAACCGACAAAATCGGAAGAGGAAGAGGAAGAAGTAAAGCCCGAAAAAGACGGAACATGAGACGAGGACCAAAATACGGAAGTTGTTATCGAAAATGAAGATCCTATTATGAAAAATAAAAGAAGAGAGTCTACTTGTACTTATGTGCAGGTGCCAAGAGTTACGAAGAAAGTTCCGAATCAAAATTTGGATGAAATTTTGAGTGAAGATCAAAAAGAAGAAGAAGAAGAACCGCCGAAAAATAATAACAGTGTTAATAAAAAAGACGGATTTAGCTTACAAAGGGCTTGGTGTTGTTTAACTGGAAGAAGGACTTCCTAACAGTAAATCATATATTGTTGTGTGTATATAATTGTTAGAAAATAAATGCTGTACAATCGTTTTGCTGCTAATGTCCCTTCAATCAAAAATAAGTTGCTTTTTTCATCAATAAACAGTCTGAAATTGTATATTTTTAAAAAGTGCCTCTTGTCAAATTATTAATATTCCTTAAACCCAAATTCAGAGAATAATTACCTTAGTTATAATTTGTTACTAGTTTCACGTTGTTCAATGTTAAAATACTTATTGTTAGATATGCATGTTGCCTTTTACGATGAGAATTATCAAAAAATAATGTAATGATCGTATCAAAGTGTTTTCTTATAAATTTATTCAAGTGTTTGTACAAGTTGGTACGATTTTTACGCAAATGGGACGTTGTTGCAAAATGATCTTATATATTTCGCATGTACTGAGTTGACCAAATATACTTACTTATTTACAACTGAATAAAATCAAAACACAGCTATTCAAAGCCTAAATTAACTACTGAAATAGTCAATTAACTCCTACAGTCTATTCAATGAAATATATATTTTCCTAAACTCACAACCAATATGTAAAAAGATGTAGATAATATATGTTTTGTGACATATCAATGAATAAAATTGGTTAAAATTTAACCGATTTTTTAACTCCCAATTCGACAGATTTTATGTTGAATGGAAGCTACGAGATCGCACCTCAGCTACGAATACATGTAATTATTCCCAAAATATCTGTGCTATAAATGCTACATATTTTGTAATTTATGTAATTAAATTTATTTTAATAAAATAGTGCAATTCATACCATGATACGGGCAGATTTTATATCCTCGAACAATCATCTTGCTGGGCTCCTTCCCTCCGACTTCTTGACCGTAGACTTTCAGTAAAATATACTTGAAGACTCCTTTAGGGTCTATATCCACATCAGCGACTTTATTTAAAGTTTCGATACTCATTTTAGTCGCAAAAGTACGCGACCAGCGAACTAGAACAGAAAATAATGATACGCCACTGGCAAAAAAGATAAAAGTGTGGTTAGGGATGAATAACAGGTGAAAATCCGTTTTCAATAGAATACAAATTTTAGAAGTATTAATAACTTACAGAGATTGAAATAGCTTGGTCGCACAATAGAAACCATTATTCTGAATGACGCAATTAGAGGATTTAAAAATATCGATTAAGGACGCGATTTAACCTCAATGAATTCAAAGAAATTTCTGGAATTAAGCTCCAAATACTCCCAAAATATGTTAGTTAAGGATGCTAGGACAGTGTGGACTTCTCTGAAAGGTGTAATTTGTGTGTATAAACCGGCAGAAATTTCATGCAATCAAGTGCGGAAAACTATAGTTACTAATATCTGTAAAGGTATAAAAACCATTTAATTAACTAAAATAAAGATAATTTTAGTAGTTTACATACCTTTTCTGTGAAAAGAATAGGTAACGAACACGAAAAACACTTATTTTTCACTTGTGACAACTTTGACAGGTTTTGACTGAAAGAGCATAGGCGTGCCAGAAAAATTATTTCATTTTCAAAATGTCGCGGTTGATTTAATTTTATTAATGTAACACGAGTTGTAATTATTAAAAAAAAAACATTTCATACGCATAACAATAGTAAATTCTCCATTCTATCGTTTGTGGTAATCCTATCTATCTCAAAATTCTCATTCAAGTGATATAAACAATTGAAAATACCATATTTTTCAGTTACATTCAAAATGCTGTAACTTTTATCTGAAATTGCATAGCAAATATTTTTAAATTAAATTGTAAGATAATTTAACTGACTTCAATTTGGTTTGTAAGATTTTCTCTTATCACGAGTAGATTTTGAGTTATCTTCCTAAAATTAACTAGAACGATAGTTTATTCGCCGTATAAATATAACGAGATATAACTTCTTTGGCATCCCAAACTGTGAAACGCGATTAGTAACTTGATTTTTATACATACGATGATGTGAAGTTTAGTTACAGTGCGTAAGAAATCGGAAAACATTGGGTTTTTACAAACATCAAAATAATTAAATAAATATCAAATAAAGAAATTTATGTAACAAAATGTTACTTTACAGATCATATTCATTTTTTCGTTATAACTTTGACAGCTGTCACTGTGAAACTATTGCCAACGTCAAGTGACTTCAACACAATGCCCCCAGATCTTAACCTTAAAATAAATATATTCTATTAATGGCCGGTGAGTTCCCTTATAGCACTAGATAAAGCACAGCAGACTCGTCCGCCATTTTGGAGCCCACTGTCAGTTGTTTGCCGTTTACCGATGTGTGAACTTTAATATAATTTAATAGAATAATTTCAAATGACGAGCTGTTCTGGGTCCAGTTGTATTATTCATTCGAGATACGGGTTCTGATTCTACAGATGAGTAACTTTTATTTCTCAATAAATCATTTGAATGTGGAGAAATATATTCCGAGCTACTTAACCTCAATTTGAATTTAGAATTTAACTGTTCAATTGTCGGCATCTGAGTGCATTATTCAGAGTAAATGTCAGCATTATTGCAAGAATCTTTGTCCTTCAGTAATATTCTTAATGATTTGCTACTAAATTGTCATAATTTTCCGAAGTTTTGCAGTATTGCAAATTATTTGTTGGAGTACTACACTGTTGTGAGAGGTTTGAGGATTAGGAATCTTGAAATTTCAAACAAAAATGAAACCACCAGCTACAGTTCCAAATGAGCTAACAAAACAAATACAAGAAGCAAGTTATTGTGTTTCATTTGATTTGAACTGTTTTTTTGAATTTTCATTGTATTCTCTATGATTACCTTGACTTTACCTTATTTTTCTTTGCTTATTATTATTTATTATTCAACCTGATTTAATCAAAGCAGATATTTAAGTACTTACCTAGGTACCTATTTGTTTAAATCACCATACTACCTACTTTAACTTCATAATTTGAATACTAAACATTTACAGATTTTGTGCAGAAAATTAATGCAAGCAGATGAATTTCTTAAAGAACAAGATGCACAACTGCCTGCTATTTTAATCTTGTTATTATTCATCTAGAAATCTACATAATTTACACAAAATCATAAAAATAAGGATATTAAACGTTTCACAGACTTGTCAGTGGGCTCCAAGATGGCGGACGAGTCTGCTATGACTATCTAGTGCTGTAAGTTCCCTTATGACATCAGAATCATTACTGTCAAATTGTAGACTGTCAACTAACAGAGTAAATTTTAATAAATATGTTTTGTTTGGAAAAGTTCTGTATAAAAATGGTTAGAAACACAACGTTTTGACAACAAAGTACTGCCTTTTTCAAGTGTAAAAAAATATGAAGATAAATACACAAAATTGTCAAGACAACAAAAATAAAAGTACAAATAGTAACTAGATTAGTTTAAAATATTAACTCCTAGGATCGTAGAGCTCTGTCTGTGGTTGATGATACAATATTCACAGGTCTTCAGGAGATAATAATGAAGGTCTAAATAGGGAAAATTGTCAACTTCTTGTGGTTCTAGGTCAATCTGGCTCTACTCTTTTTGGATTGGCGCATAACTGAACCATCCACAGATCTTCAGGAGGTGGTGATGAAGTAACTCTTGCAAGTAGAATCGTAGATAAAAATAACTTAAAATTATGAACAAATGATTGGTAGCCATGATCGATTAAGTTCATAACCAATCGCTTATTAAGAATTACTTTGGCAATAAATTAGAGAACTTTTCCAAATAAAACATATTTATTAAAAAATGAGTTCTGAAAAGTTTTTTCCTTCATTAGAGTAAATTTTATTTATTCTGCAAGTAAATTACTCTGCCCTTTATAAAACCGGGCATAAGGAATTTGTTCATTGAAATATACATATTGAGCTGAATTTACCTCTCTTTATTAACTAGAGAAGCATGGAAATGTCTTCTGTTTTTATCTTATTCAATTATTCTAACCTACATTTGTCTTTATCTATGATATTTTAGTGAAGATTCTTTGAGTAGTGAAGAGAGCTAAATTCGGGCCATTATCTACCAAACAATTTTATACCAATCTCGTGCGTTATGTATTTTACAGCGCTCTAGCTAATGAAAACCAATAACACTGTACAAGACTATGAAGCACTCGATTGTAAATAACTATTTTTCTATTCATTTTAATTGTCTGCATCCAACGTATTTTGAAAGAATAAAGATTAGAGTATGGTCCTTTTTTTATACATATTGTAAATAATGTTCAATCTTCATGAAAATATTGAAAAAGAATGATTTTTCAATTAAAATGGAAGTTTTGAAGTTAGGTGCGTTTGCATGAAATTGGAAAATAAAAAATACTTGGTACTGGCCGCTCAATGCTAAAAAACAAATCCAATACAGTTTTTTTAGTATTAGACTTATTAAAAGGTTAAAGAATAATTAGACGTCTTTTTCTTTACTCTAATTTAATTTATTGCCAACGCAATTTTTAGTAAGCGATCGGTTTCGGCAATTTAATTAACTTCTTCAGGCCGATATGGATCTACAAATAATATAAAATTCAATCTACATTTTGCTACAAGTCAAAGATATAAAATAAATTATAAAATATTAATTTTTTATAAATAATTTTTTTGTTAGATTGCTAAATTTATTTAAATTGCCGCGGTCGATTATCAAAAATTGCTTTGGCAATAAATAAGAGTAAAATAAAAGACATCTAATAATTATTGCAACTTTTATATCAATCTTTTTCACAAGGGATCAACTTCTAACATTAGATTTATTCTTGAAAAACTATTTGTCTTGCGTTTGGACCTTTTGGAGTATTTTCATCGTAACTTGACTAATTTTAGTCATACGATATTCATTTATTTATTGATTTATTGAAATTTAATCTAACAGGACAATTACAGGATGATAATTTAAATTTATACATATTGAAAGCATTCCATAATTGTAATGCAGAACGATGTTACCATAAAACACAAATTTTAGGGAATTAGAAGCCCTACAACTTTTATTGCAAGTATTTTTTATACAAGATACCGTTAAAAGTTATTAACAAAAAATAAAGCGGAAAATGTTGCTTTTTTCAAATTTTGGTAATAGAAATATTTAATTTAGTTTCCGAAAAAAAAAATTAACATGTAGCTTTTTTTGAGTTATGAAATAAGATTTTTGACAATTCAAAACTCTCTAAAAGAAATATTGTCCCATTCGGAAATGCTTCATACTCTTTAATTTCTCAAATTAGATGCCATAAACATTTTCTCACAGTTCTGTCCTTTTCTTAATTTTAATTTACTATTTGTAGAGCTTTGTGAATTAAGACAGCGTCCACCCATACAAAACGTTTCAATTGAGGGCGAAACTACCAAAAAATTAGTAGTTAAAGTTCACGATTCGTATGCAGATCATCCTCTGGTTACTGGTCCTCGATATCAACCGCAAGATATGCGATGTACTTGGTCGTCTTTTCTTGGCAAACAAACCAGTGGAATTTTACGTAAAATTTCTGTAATTCAATAATACTTCAGTAATTTAATAAATGATTTTAGTTTTAGGTATAAATGATGGAACTAAAATGGCCCAAAGAATTTGTCAGGCCAAACCGGTTAAAGCTTATCGAATTAAAGGAAAATTCGGGCAGGCAACTGATAATTATTTTAAAGATGGGCGTATTGTGGAAAAATCAACTTTTAAATACATAAAAAGGCATAATATTGATGGATTGTTGTCTGCTATGCAGGCAGTGCATCAGAGAAAGATGTTTGAGTGTGTAAAATTAGTTTATATTATTTAACTGTAAGAACTTTCAAGGAATTGTTTTCAGGTCCTGCGGAGTTGATTTGCAATCCCAAGCAGCTTACGAATTGGCAGTAAAAGGACTACTCAGGCCCAGTGAATCAAAAATTCCTATTATTTACGGCATTAAATGCGTAAATTTTGATTCTCCCGAATTTACAATCGAAGTTCAGTGCGTAAATGAATACGAAATGTATTTTAAGACACTAATACACGAAATTGGGCTTCAAATGCATTCTACGGCTCATTGTACAAATATTCAATGCATTAGACATAGTTACTTTAATTTAGATCACGCTTTGTTACGAAAACACTGGACGTTACAAAATATTGCCGATAATTTATCTGTTTGTAATAATATTTTACTTGAACGTAATTTAATTGGACATAAATCTGCTGTGCTTCAATAAAAAATAAACAAGAATTGTATAAATGTTTTATTAGTCCTTAAACAATACAAATTGTTTATGCTTCTTGTCCAGCTTCGAGTTTTTTCATGAATGCAGCCTTCTTCTGAGTGATACGGTTCTTGCGTTCGCTCAAAGTCATCTTGCCACGCTTCCACCTCTTCTTGGTTACTTCCTTCTTTTCTTTTGGTACCGCCGCTGGATCAGCACGAATACTGGCATGGGCTTTCTTGTACATGCCCTCAATCTGAAAAATATTACATTTATTTGTCAAACGTTGGAAAAATTCTAATTTGACCGGCATTTATTGTTTATATCAACTTCCGGTATCAGTTACGCGTCACTGATCGAAGAAAAACGGTTGTGAAAAAAATATGTTGTATCACTGCCAAAATGATACATTTATAATAAAAGTATCTAAAAGACAGCAGAGACAATTTTTGTTGTCCAATTGCGACACGACAAAGTTGAATAAAACTTTGTAGTAATTTAATTGGACGTATTTTTTGTTGTCTTAACGTTTATTATCATTTTTTTACCTGGTCAGCGTTGATTCCCAGCTTCACATACTGACTGAACTGTCTTTTGAAAGCTTCCGGGTCCTCCTCTTCCAAACTTCTCATGTAATCCGCAACATGAGTGCCCATAATATGAGCTTTGTGTACTTCCGCATTCAAGCTCTTGGATTCTGCGTCATATCCGGGAAAACGTTTGGTGGAATGAGGGATATTGAGGCCTCCGTCGACAGCTCCTTTCATGGCGCCAAAAACTCGCGCTCCGGTTGTCGTGCGGTTCAAACCGACATCGAGGTAACACCTGTTAAAATATACGCACGCACACGGTTAGCCTGTGCTACAAACCGTGTCTTGCGGACGCGTATGTGCACAGGAAGAACAAACTACACTGAAATTTCAATATTACAATAAAATCCAAGGCATTTCGAAAATAATTAATTTAATAAATTATTGTTCTTGTCAGTGACACTCTATAATCATAATCTGACGCTTCGGAGCACCCTCTAGAGAACTGTCGACATAAAACATGCATACAGGCTAGAAAAGAGCCCCAAAAACTTCAGTCAGATGACGCGCATGTGTCAAAAAATCATCATTTAGAACTTATAAACAAAAATTTGGCAAATGTTTGATGATTTTCATACCTGAAAGCTCCAGGTCCATTGTCCACAGCTTCAACATTGTATTCATCCCCGGTAACTTCAGTTTGACCTTGATACAATTTATCTAAATCAAGTTTTTGAAGAAGGCGTCTTGCGAGAAGTAGACCGGTACAATAAGCAGCCGCGTAATTGGTCAAACCAACCTAAATACATAATATAAATAACTCAAATCAAAAAATGATCATATATTTTACCTTAATTCCATATTTCGGCAACTCTGACGAGTAAGCAGCGCACATAATCTTGTCTCCTTCAATGCGAGAATAAGCGACCTGGCAAGTTATAGTACGATTTGAGATACGAACAATTAAACGGTATTTAGGTGTGTTGTATTTATTCTTGTCTTGGACAATAAGACGTTTACGGGCATAATAATCAGTTTTACCCTGACGGCGACGCTTGTATTTGACTTGGAACCGCTTGAAATACTGTTTATTTTTCACAACTTTTACGAAACCCTGCAACAAAAATTTGTGTTACACGTGAGGTTTTTGTCAAGATCGGACGACATCTTCACAAAAACACCATATCATGCATCAATCAATTTACTAATATCTGCAAAATAGCTTAGTGCTTTAATAAAAGGCAGTATTTTTGAGGATCACTCACCATTTCAACTGGATTATTATGAAAAGATACACAATTTTCTACAGATGGAGCATCCACTACCCAACACCACCTGCAATAAAAAGAATCACGTTTTTCAACGATGTGAAGTTGGTACGACTAAGTGATGCCACACGTCAGTGACGGAACTATCATAAGTGTTGCCAATACTATAGATTTTAGCGAAAAATTAAGTTACAATTCATGTTTTCTTGCAATTAGGGACATATTTGGAGATCTTTTTATTCTTTAGAGGAAGTAAAAGTTCACATGGCCACGAAACATCACAACGTAAAACACTATTTTAAATAGTCGCAGTCGCTGCTATGATAGATTTAAAAATGACAGTATGGCATCCACGCATTCGGTAAGCGGTAGCATTCTTCATTTTTTAGTTCCGGATACAGGAGATTCCTTGTTACATACTATTTTCCAACAATAATTTGAGGAAAATTGTTACAAGTTGATAATTAAGATATGAGTGGCAACACTGAGTACGACTGAAATTATAGTTCATTTCAGTTAAGAACGATCCAAGGCATCTTATAGCACTACGATTCAAGCGTTCTGATTGGCCAAAATGCGAACCAGTTTTACATGAGCACAAAAATCGTACTTGGCTATCAGTCATTCGTTCATCAATTATCATAAATAGATTTGTGCAGTTCAAAGATTCAAATTCGTATTTATTCAGGTAATATGTGAATATATTTGTTGCTTTTAAAGCAAAGCTTTTATCGCGACGTTATTATTCTCGCATGAGCAATGAAATTACAAAAACCGACAGATTTTCGAACGACACTGACTCTCCCTCCACCAAACAGCCTCGATTATTGCTACTGCTCTCTTTCGCCCCCCACCCAAGCGGTTTCTACTTCTGCTGGCTGGTTGGTTTATATTTTTACATTATTTTAAGACCAATACTCGACTTTGAACATAAATCTGAATTGCTTTTATATTTGCTTGTACCATTTTCTGCTCTATAAACATTTTTAGCTCTATTCATATGATTTATATTTGGGAGCGATATTAAAATTGAATGTTTATTGTGCATTTCATGTAAATTGTATCACATAATTATTTTGTCCTGACAAATAAAATAACAAATAAACTTTATTAACAATATTATAAACATATAAAATATTATCCTAATTTCCCACCCAGTCCAAATCATCGCCCCATCCATCTTCAACCTCATGATTACCTGAAATACTAACATTTAATTTAAAATTACTATCTATTAACTCTTTTGATTGCTTATCTGAAACCACAACAATATTATTCATTTCTATAACTGGTTCCATATCTTGGAAGAAATCAAAATCTTCCATTTTTTCTTTGGTATTATTCTTTTGATTTTTTATATCCAATTCAGAAATATCCGGAAGAATTTTATTAATATGCTGAGTATTATTATCATTAGAAATTGTGATTTCTTGCTCTTGTTCTTCAACATTAATCATTCGTTCTGTTGCAATATTTTGATTTGTTTCATTTGCGTCCCAATCCGACCAGTTTTCTAAATCATCTTCCGCTGATTGATCAACCTCTGTGGGTATTTCTTCTTCACCGCCATCCGGGCTTGGCCTTTCCGGTAATTCCAACATTTGGTTCAAATACAGAATCGGACTGCTATTACTTGCCTCTAAATCTATTTCTTGATTTGCCGGACTGTTTCTTCGGGAATTTCTTTTAAATAATTTTTTAGTAAAAGCGGCTGGTCGACCATCGTTAAATAATTTCGCTCTTTTTCCTCCTATTACTGTTGATGCACCCAATATAGGTACTAAATCTGACAGAGCAATCAAAGTCACCGAAACTAAATGATCGTTAGTATCTTTAATTCCGATTAGTAGTTCCGGTAGTATGTGGTTTTGTAATTGCTCGTTTGTGAAATAAGATACAAATTTTTTGAAATGTGATAAAAGAAGGAGCCGAATTTGAGCATCTCGAACTCGGAATATATGAAGTAGCTTGGGAATTATTATTTGTTTGAATGTTTGCTCGGAGAATATATGGTCGTCTTCAGGATTTTCTGTAATATTAAAATTGATGATTTCATCGTAATAATTGAAAGCAAGGGATATACTTAACCGAAAACGAAGGATTGGAATTAGTTTCTATCAGCGTTTGGTTCATTTTAGATTTAAGGTTATTATTTTAGAAAACATAAGCGTTCAAAATGTGACATCATTCAGTCGGGAAAGACGTAGTTCTACGTCAAAAAAACATGAAGCTCACCTTGTTTTGGGATTAAAATGTAGGGCAATAACAAATTCTGCGCCGTTCTGTCCAATAATACTAATCTAGATAGTAAAAGCTCTCCTAATTGTTGCGCCACAACTTCTTCAGGAAATGTTCTCAGGTTCAAAGCAACAGAAGTAAAAAACTCCTCCTTTTCACTCTCAGATTTTAAAGGCAGCTCGGTTAAAAATGAATAAATTTTTATAAAACTATGAGTAAAAAATTCATGCTGCAGAACTGCGTGCCAGTTTGGTCTTTCTGAAAGAATTTGATGTTGCAGCTGCTTTTTGCAGTAATTCCTGAATTCTTCCAGGCAAGGTACTTCATCTAAAAAAATTCAAGTAGTCACATATGTTTCAAATAATTATCAGTAACTTACTGTTTTCCCTTTTTCTTAATACTTCATCAACTAAAACAGCAAATGCATATTTATCAATAGCGCCGCTTTTAAAGTACTCTTCATTTTTGCTATGCTTGTCCTCATCGGGATCGACAGCTTTTTCATATCTATGTGCTTTGGTTTTACTCAAATAATCACAATTTAAGTCTTTAAAACGGGATAAATATTCCAAGCCTCCCAATTTCCAACTGCCATCTTGAGTAACGTAAACACAAGCACTGCAAATATTATTATGAGATGCTAAAGCTTTTTCATGAAGAAATAAAACAGCTTTTAGAATGCTGTGCAGCCCGATGCAAATTTGTAAAGTTGTTTGGTTGTTAATTACGTGTGAAAGAGGTTTGACGTAATCTACTGCTAAGTAAAGCTTTGATCCCTTATTCCATGAGGAAATGTATTTTAAAATGCATGGATGTCGATGAAGCATCAAATTCTACAAAATATGTATACATAACCTCAATTCACAATTTTGGATATGTGTTTTACCTTTGTGGCTTTTTCTAGAGGTGTTTGGTTGATCCAAAGTGATCCCCCTACTAAGGGCTCCCCGATAAATACAGAAAGAGGGGTAACATTATCACTATGCATCACTGCGGAATGATGTGTCCAAAAATCTGTTACTTCAACAGCCTTTTCGTCAATTTCTAATCCAGATAACTGGGAAGATTCATTTCCCATCGCTAAAATAGTTTTTTATTACTTAAAATTATATATTTTTCTCCCTATTGTTTTGACAGCTGTCAATTAGTTCACCAAACTTTGCAGAGATGGCAGCATCTAGCAAATGATCGTTAATTCAATTCTTGCAGCTCCAAAACTTTTTTAAAATCTCGTCGAGTATTTATTTGGTCACAATTTATCGTAAAATGAAGAGGCCCAAAGAAAAGCAGTAGTATGTTCCTCACTTGAAATGGCATTAAAAACAAGAAGGAAAAATTAAAAGTCTCACTCAAGATATTAAAATAACGTGAAATAAGTCTATATAATGATTAATATTCTACAAATTCCACAAATTTGTGATTTGTAGTAATTCCAGCTTTATTATTTGAAAGTTCGTGCGCAATCTTGACAAACTCTACACGTGAGGAGGTTTGAGAAATTTTGTTCGGAGCATCTGTACGAGATACTCTGAACGAATCTAAAAACATGCCAGAATTGATCGAAATAATAAAATTTGAACAAGTCCCGTTGAATAAACGAAAAAGCCTATTATAGTCAAATTTTTGATTGGTAGAAACGCGAACCAATTTTACAATAACACACAACTCACACTAATAATTTCATGAGTCATAAAAATAAATTTTGCAGTTTAAAGATTAAAATTTTTCTCTATTTAGGTAATATGTAAATATATCTGCTATTCTTTTTAATGTGAGTCATAGAGATGAGGAAATTCAGTCAATTATTTAATTTTTTTTTTCCAACTCTACAGTTTCGACTACACTCTAGCCATCTTCAGGAGCGAAAATAATTATTTTGTGTATAAATTAAAATTTACACAAAATAATTCTTTTTGCTGCTGAAGATGGCTAAGATGTAGCCGAAACTTTAAGTTAGAAAAGAAAATATTAAATAATTGACTGAAATCCCTCACCTCTATTAATCACATTCATTAATCCATTTATCTTCAACCATTTTATTCTTAATTATATTGTATTTCGTCCAATCAGAAGGCTTAAATCGTAGTCCCATGAGAGCCTTGAACTGTTCTTAACTGGAATAGACTACTGTGACTGCTGTAGGTTATAATATTTGTGATTTATTTCGATTTTATTAAATTAATCTATTAATGAATAGAAATGTAATGATAATTTTATTTTATTATTAAAGATACATTTTAGTTATTTATTTGTTAATAACCAAATTTATCATTTAATGTTGTTCTTCCGTCTCCTGTTTGATCTTTCGGAGGAACCCACATATCATAATCTTCTTTTTGGGCGTCTTCTTCATACAGTTTCTTCTTTTCTGCTTCTAATTTATCTTGCCTGTGCATTATTCTCCTCAAATTTTTCTTCTTTCTTCGCTCAATTTCATTTGAACTCTCAGAGTCCTCTGTTTTTAATTTTTTGGGTGGAGAGCCATCGTTATTTTGTCTCATTCTTCTTAATTCTTCAAGTATTGTTGCAATAAAATCATTAGAATTCACTTCAAATTCTACTATGTCTTCAAGTAATTGAGAATTTTCTGATAATTTGACCGTTTTGAGTTTATCCAAATTTTCCAACATTTTTATTTTTTGGTTACTCAACCATTCGTATAATTCTTTCAATTTGTTTAGTACTTCCGGATCAGGTACAGAGTTTTCAAATTTTTCCAGCTCTTCAAATATTTCCGTTTGTTGTTTATGCGCACTTTCAACAAATTCTTTCATACGATTTATTGCTTTTTCATGTTGTACTTTACTAGCGGCCTTAATTTTAATAGCAATATTATTAATATCGTCTGCTAATTTATTTATTTTGTCAACTATTTTTAATTTCCGGTCTCCTATTGTACAAAGTTCCCCCGTCATTTTATTTAAAGCATTTGAAAGTTTAATTTGCTTATCGGTATTTTCAATATCAGTTGTGTTTATTTGTTCAAAAAGTTTTTTCTTCTGAACGGCTAAACGTTTTTCATCAACAACAATTCTCTCTTCTTCCTCTGCAATTTTACGTAATTGTGTCACTGTTTTACTTATTTTTGCTTTTACTTTATTATCCAAAGAAGCTAACGTTCTATCATCATATAAAGATTTTATTTCTAATTGTTTTATTATACCTTTTTTCGGTTCCGAAGATTCCTCTAGTTCTATTGTACGATTTTCTGCTGTTTCTGTATTTATTTCGTTATCAGATGTTTCCTCTTCACTATCTTCAACTGTTTCTGGTTCCGGTCTTTGAGGAACGGTTACTTTTAATTTTAAACGTTTTCCAAATATTGGTAGAGCTTTAGGCTTATTTTTAGGAGTACCACTGGTTGAAGGTTCGTCTTGAGGGTTGGTTTTTTGAGGGATTAAGGGAGGTAAGTGTGCAGGACGAGTTATGTTTACTAATTTTACGATTTCACCATGTTCTTTCCGCAATTTAGTTAATTCAGTCTGCAAAAATAATAAATTTATTTGAAAATAAGTAAAATATTTCATAAGTACCTTTAATTTTCCTATTGTAAACTTATCTGGTTTGTTTGAGCTTAATTCGTTCATAAACTGATCCAAAGAATCGACGTCATCTCCCGATGATTTCTTTTTATTTCTACTAGAAACGTCTGTCAATTGTTTTTCTATATCCTGAATTTTTTTCGATAAATTTTCTTCTTTTGCAACCTAATATTATGCAATAAATGTTAAAATCATAAAAACATGAAATGTAATAATATTTACCAGTGATTGATACGTTTCTGGTTGTTGAGGCTGTTTGGCTTTCATTCGCATTTCCCGTTTGCGTTCTATAGTTCCTGTACGATCCAGGAACGTATCATCATCGCTATCATAATAATCATTCTCTTCCCAGTTCCTTTCTTTGCGTTTCTTTGATTCTAAAATTAAAAATATGATATTGAACGAATAATTTAGCCTAAAAAAATACCAGTAAAAATTAAAATTGGCGCGTTTCTTGGCCGGCATCTTCAGAATTAGTTCGGTCACCAGATGCAATTTGTTAGTTACTTACCGTGGGTAGCTTGTCGAAGAACACCATGTCTGTCTAAAATTCGGCAGGCCTCCAAAGCACATTGAACAACAGCTTCTTTTTTCTTCCCTTTGACTAAAGCCTCTGCTACAATTGATCGCCCCCTTGCATCATCAATAGGTAGCACAACACTACATAAAAATTGCCCCACCCCGCGTTCCGTCACATCGTAATTCAATTCGCAACCTTCCCGTTCCATAAACCCCCTCAAAGTTTTTTTTGGGTCATCAAGATAAAGTTGTTCGTTGTTGGTTTCTGCGTAAGGATTTTCTGCAAGGTCTGTCTCTTCATCTGCGTCTTCTCCCATGCCCCAATCAACACCACGCTCTTCTTCTTTCTTTTTGAGTTCTTCAAGCTCTTGGGCTTCGCGGCGTTCTTTTTCTGCACGTTCTTTCAGTTCCTGAGCGCGTTTTTCTTTTAATTGTGTTAAAGTTTCTTCTGATTCATCTTCGGCGTCTTCTTCAGGGCCTATAAGAAGATACGAGCGAGTGCTGCAGCCTAATTTCAGCATATGACCTACCTAGCATAAAATTTAATAAAATAACTTTCAAAATGTTTAATTTTTGTTTACTTACTTGTATTCGAACGTACAATTTGGGTTTTATTCTGTTTTTGTTTAAAAATGTGCCATGAGTACTTCCTAAATCATAAATATAAAAACCCCGGGGTTGATCTGGACTGCTGTCTGCTTTGTATTGTAAAACAGCATGGTATCTGTAATTTCAATGAAATAAATGATCAATAATTTGGATAAATATTTGTATTACCTTGAAACAGTTGGATGTGCCATATAAACATCACAAGAAGGCAAGCGACCGAACGTCCAATACGATTTATTCATCAAATTAATTTTTTCGATAATAACACCTGATTTCAAGACTTCAAAACCGTAATCAACTTCAGATACTGGAGTCCCAGACCATGTTGGCTCAATATAATCAAAAGCAACATTTGATTCTTTGGGATCTTGATCTTGTTGAGTTTGCGGTTCTACAACTGAATTACTAATACTGTTTTCTCCTTTTATCTCTTCAGTACCTGATTCAGTTTTAGTATTTACATCCTCTTTTGGGATTTCTTCTGATATCTCAACAGATTCTGGCGATTCTTTCGCGGTTTCAACAACTATAGGAGCTGTTTTTCTAGGCAAACGGCCAACTTTGCCTACTAACACAGGTTTTTTAAACGTTATTGGTATTTCTTCTGATTTATCATTATTTGAAGATGATCCATCCATTCTTATTTTAATAATCAGAACGTTTACTAATATAACCTCAGCCTTCAAAACAAAAAATATTTTGACAGTTCCTGAAACCGGATTCCGCAAAATCAATAAAATAGATGTTAAAGAGTGTATTTATGATTCCCTTTGAGTTATCATTATTTCAAGATAATTAATTCATTCTTGGTAATAATTGAGAACATTTACAAAAATATATAACTTTCTGTAAAAATATTTTGAAAGTTACCGAAACCGGATTCTTAAAAAATTAATTCTTGGATTCCGCAAAAACTATTTCATGGATCTCGTAAAAATGCTAGGAATTTTGATGAAACGAAAGAAAAAATGTTGGAAAATGTATTTCTAACGTTCAAAATGGAGTAAAACTACAATAATCGATTATATTTATAAGTTAAATAATACGAAAACATATTCATGTCATCTATTTTTCTTCACATCATCATCATCATATGTATCATCATTCCCACCGATATTTTGTGGTAAAGAATCTTCTACTGTCCAATATTTTCTGCCTTGTGTGTCATTTATCTCTTGCCATACTTCCCTCAATTTCCTACAATTTTTAAGATTAAAACTTGAAGTATTTTTAATATTTTCAACAATACAATGCTTCTTTGTAAAGAGCTGTACAATTTGGAAGAAGTTTAGCCAGAATTAATGCGCAGGGAAGAACGACAACTGTCATAAATTGTACTTGATCGGAAGGAATCATATTTGTTTTTTCTCTATCCATTATAGATAGAGGTCGAAGCCCCATTTCTTTTTCTTTATCTCCTTCGTTGTAAAATTCTTTATACACATTATCAATTAATTGTTTTGCGGTGTCAAACGGCTTGCATAAACCTAAAAAATAATAAAAAAATTGGAAAACACTCAGCAATTATTTGTTAACCTGATAAATCAGCCATTGTCATCATGACAGACTTTAATAGCGATCTGTGAGTATCATCGTTCCAATTAAATGAATCTTCAGCACAAATTTGATACAATTTTCCTCGTCTTTTGAAATAAGTCGATAAATCAGTGGATAAAATACATAATTTCACTTCCGAAATGAAATGTTTGTACTCTTGAGCTGACATGGACGTAAATAATTTCATAAACTAAAATTAAATAAATATTAACTATTAAATTAATAATAATAACAACAATTACCTTGATTATAAATAACGTAACGTGAAAATGATGATTTTCTAAAACAGACTCGTCATATAATTGCGCCAAAAAGTGATTTGTAATCTCTAAAAAATTATTTGTAACTCCATAATGATCTATATCGTGACAATATGCAGCAAGTAATAGTGCACGTAACTAAAATATTAAATCATAAAGATTCTTTCTATTTGCTGAAGCGCTGAAGGACCGATTTTACCAACATTAGTTAAATAATTTAAATTCAACTGGTGTTAGCGAAATCGGCTCCAAATTGATTAAATACCTCAATTGGAGTGAAATTCTCAATATTTCGACGTATCATATTATAAATGCTGTGAGCTACATTAAAAGCATGATAAAAATTGTGATAAGGATGGTTATGATAGCTTTTTTGAACAATTAACACGAATTTCGATAAAACTGAGACTGTTTCAAACATATCTTTTGATATTTCATTAAACATAAACATTAATAATTGAGGCATATAATGATCAAAAGCATCTGATATATAAAAATCAAATCTGAAATAGACAATGCTCAATTTTATTACTATTATGCATTAAATTAAACTTTCTTACTGATGGAATCTATGTGGCAAAACAGATACTTCCGGGTGATTAAATACAAAATAATAATCATGAATACAAGGCTGCATATGCACTTCCAACATTTGTGAATAAACTTGATTCATCATATTCTACAATTCAATTGAATTAGAAATTTTTGGAGGCTAATAAAAAAACTTACATTTTTTATTTTCTTTTCTTCTAAACGGGCATAACTCAAAACAAAACTACAATAAACAGAAAAAGTATGGAACAAAACTTCATCAGATTTTGTGAAACAAGATAATTTCTTTTTGTTCACAATTTGTATCACTCCTGTAAAAATTTTTGTTAGAATAAAATTTTATAATCAGTTTTGACGTACCTAATATTTCATCCACTCCTTTTATTGGAATTATAAGTAGAGATCTAATAACATATCCTCTTTTTTTACCTTGTTCTACTTTTGGGTCATTATACGCATTTTTAATATTTATTGGGTTACCTTGCAACACAACCGAAGTAATTAAATCATTTTCGTTATTCAACTTCATTTTTACATTCTTCTTAAATAATGTATCTTCATCGTCACCGATACCTTCTTCATAAACATCCGCAAAAAGTTGTCCATTTTCATTTTTTACGATATAAAATGAGCCGTGTTCTGCGTTTAAAGCTATTTTCGCAAAATTCTACGAAATATTAAAATTTTATTTGGTGCCATGGGAACTATATATCACGTACCACTACTTCCGTAACGATTTTACCAAGATCTATCACTTCCGAAAAGTAGCACTTGGTTAAATCTAATAAATATTCGTTAAGTTCTTGTTGTTTTTGGTAAGTAAGTCTTTGTTGGTTTTGATAAATGGTAGATCCAACCCATCCACACATAACAATTACAAGACGAAGGTGCTGATCTTCATAAGTCGGATCTTCAACCTCACGATGCAAAATAAAAACTGCTAAACAGTCATCTTCCGGCGTTATTACAGGTACGCCAACAACAGATTTTACTTTTACATCTGAAAAATTGATGATTTTTCCATGAAACATTTGCCTATTCTTGTTTATAGAAATGGACGATATACCTGCAAAACCGAGGCCTTCCGGAAAACGTAAATCTTCTAAAAGATCATCAATTTTGATGAATTCTTTTGTGCTTGCAACGTGAGCCGCAACTGTTGTACCAGTACGAATTTTGTAACTTATTTTTCGTTCAGTTTTAGTTACTTGATAAATTTCTTCCAAAGATTCGTCAACCATATAAACAGTTACGCCTCTAGAACCAGTTGCTCCTTTTAAAACTAGCGCGGTTTCTGTTAGCACAGTGCTTAAATCATCGCATTCTAATAATAATCTATTCATATCAGTCATTAAAGCACTCGGTCTCTTATGTGGTTTATAATAATATGGATATTTTTTCTGCGCTTTTTCTTTTCGTTTTGGGGGTTCCCGAACAAAAGGAGCGAATCGCCGATGGACCCCAGTAGGCCAAAGTTTCCTCTGTCTTTTAACATAATCAGATTCGTATTGTGGTAAAGGATCAGGGAAACATTTGGGTTTCTCTTCCGTCTGTTCAGTTGGTTTCCCACCTTCCATTGATAACGAAATTTAATATCTGACGATAGATTTTATTTATTCAGATCTTCAAATTAAGTACAAATGTCAACAGACAATATAGTAACAAAAATAAAAACAAATTCTTATGGCACTTGAAAGAGTTGATCCATGTAATTAATTAACAAAATATATTGCAGTAAATCTCTTTTCTTGAGATTATACATAAAAAATAATGCAAAACTATAATAAATATACTATATACATGTACAAAACAACCTATTCTAAGTATGAAAATATTTAATCACATTTTTAGGTAACAAAGAAATTATATATAAAATACTCTCTTTTAAATCTTAGGAAAACTTGGAAAGTAAATTTCTTACAAAAGGCACTTGTTTTAAATCTTTTTTGATTTGATGCAAACGATATAATACCGGGCAGTCTAAAGATACGCAATCGGTGTATTCCAAACGGCCGCAACAAGATTGACAAATCTAGTAAAAATTATTTAAGATTATATTAAGAGTTTCGGATGGAGTTTTTAAGTCACCCAGCCTCCGATTGACTTGAAAATTTGCAGGAATATCAAAATACTTGTATTTTTCTGTATTACCGTTTCTTTGTCCCTGACATTCAAAAATTTCGTAGATATAAAAAAAAAATACGACCCCGATAATTAAATGATAGCAAAAGCATACCTCTTAAGCTAGAGTCACACACAGATATTTTTACTGCGCAGTTTTTTAATTGCTGCTACAAAAGTAGCAGGTCGGGTTCACACATATACCCAAAGTAGCGTGCAGCTAGCTGTTTTCTATACTGCAGCCAGCTACAAAAGTTGCGAGTCTATAAAAGAGTTGCAGAGCTGTTCACAGCGCACAGCTGCATTTACTGCAGGTTCAGTGCTCAAATGCAGCGTACGCTGCAATTAATTTTCTGCGTCGATCTGTATTGCGAGTTTTGTGTGGAATAAATTTGTCAGTTATATTTATTTCATATCAGCTTCTATAGCTGCTGTATTGATTATAAGAGCAAAAACAAGACAACTGCAAAAATCGCTGCCTGGTCATAAACCTCGGTACCTTATGTCGTAATTGCAGATGACGCTAAAATCATACATGGTTAAGCCATATTCATTGAAAATTCAAGTACAATGTTCGAATGTATTTTCAATTATCGTTTATCTCGTGCATGGCAAAAAATCGAAAATGTATTTGGAATCGCTTCTGCTCGTTTTCGACTGTTTGGGAGTTAAAAGAATCGTTTGTGGTGTATGGTTTCATACAATTTTTGAACGTTCTTTTGAATGTTGAGCGCGAAGAGTATGCAATTTTTTTTTTAATTTTATCAACTGGAATATCTAATTTACATGCGATTTCGATAAAACCAGTTCGTCGTTTAGTTTGATTATGATAATCTTCGTGTTCAACAAATTCAAAGACAATTTATTTCTTCCACCACTTCAATTAATTTCAAAGTCTCTTCCCGTTTCCATTTATACGGTGGCATTGTCTGGAATAATTACCAACTTGCATACTTTTCTTATAAAATTTAAATACTTAGATAACTTCACTTTGTGTACAAAACTGCACATATAGTCGCAGCAAAAGTTTCACCCAAACAAATATTTTTTATGCGGCTGCAAATCTGAAATATACCGTTCACACACCGCAACTTTTGAAACTGCGCCACTGAATACATAATACTGTAAAGAAGAGACACCTAATGTATTTTATCTTCAAGCGTACAGCACGTTGATTAGTGCTGCTGCTGTTATTGTTGGAGAAATAAAGTACCACCAATTTTGTTCACACAAGTGCGGGGAAGCGGTGCAAAGGGAACAAACGGGCAGATGTATATGTATTAGTCATTTGCTTAGATATTTCGTTTGGTTTGCGTTTAGATATGTTTTTCATAATGTTGACTAGTTGCCGCACCGTTTGCGATTTTGATGTTTGGAAAAAAATGTATTCCACCGTTATATTGTTTGATTATGTAATAATTGAAAAAAATTGTTTTTTTTGGAAAAATTTTTATTGTATTTTTTTACATATCCACCATTTGAAATATTGTAGAAAAATTATGTTTTCTTTGAAAATCTTAATTGGAAATTCTGTATAGAATAACAGAAAATATACTTTTTCACCGATAATTGCATTGTTTATCAAGTTCACAATTAGTTATAAACAATTTCTGATCTTTATTACTGTATCTTCAATAGTATCAAAGTTACAAAGATACAAAATTTTGGATTTGACAAACTCAGTGGCAGCTTTAATTTTCGTATCGCGTTTTGTCTACAAACGCTATGCAGAATTAAAAAATAATTATTATTCGCATTTGATTGCGTATGGTTGTTTTTGGAATTTTCTGTAGTTTTCACTGTTTTTAATTAATTGTGAACTTGATAAACAATAGTATTATTAATGAGAAAAAAAAAAACAATCTTCTTGTTATTCTATAGAGAATTGCCAATTATGATTTTTAAAAGAAAAATAATTTTTCCACCAATTATTCAAATGGCTGATATATAAAAAAAAACTATTGTGAACAAAAAAAAATTTTTGTAGGAGAAAAGTTTTTTTAAATTCATTATATACTTCTAAACAATATAACGATGGAAATTATCCTTCTCAAATATCAAACTAGTCAATTTGTTTATGAAGAAATTATAAACAAATGGCCTGAGAAAATAAAAAACAAGATTTTTAATGCTTGTATTCGACATGAAACCAATAATAGCATAACATTTACAAAAAACTTTTTTTGACAACATTTACTGGATTTTTCTATATTTTGTTGACGTCAAAAATTTATGACACATAAGATTAACAACTTTTGAATACTTATACGACTTTAATATTGGTGAGTATATATGAAAGAGAGGCTCCAAGAAGCAAAAATTTATAGACGAATTATTTAAACATTTTTTGTAGTGAGGTTCGAAAAATTTTTGTTAACAATAGCCTCACTAATTTAAGAATTAATTTTAAACTTTCTCTCCAACAGAACTTTTTCCCACCAAGTGTCAAGATGACCCATAGTGTATTAGAATTTTTTAATTTGTATTTGGAACTATAAAAAAATTATTTTATGTGCTGTACTCCCTCAACAGTGCACCGCTCGTGCTGTAACGGCCGCACGGAATCCTATTTTCAACATTAAATTAAAATTATGAACGATAAAAATAGAACTTGGCGGTACTAGACTTTTATAATGGGAATTCTCTTCCCTTTAAGAATCTTTTGCTCAGTTTCCAGTATCGCTAATAGTTTCTGAGTTATTGCAAAAAAAAAATTAGGTAATTTTTTTGTTTTCATTTTTGAATTGTAATTTTTCTTGACAAAAAAACCCTGAAAATATTGTCACAATTTTTTTTGTAAATACTTCATTTACACAGGTTACAGTGCCATAATTTACTTTATACACTTGTATGATCACTGTTTCGCTCACAGTTACTCGTACTGTTCGCGCAAGATAACTTGGCAGTCGGAAAGAATGTAATGCAATCCAGTATGCTTACGATGCGCTGTGTCAAACTTAAACTTTTGCTTAAGTAACGCACTACGCAAAATAGTGAGTCCTACTTTTACAACCATTTATTGCTAAACTTGGGGGTTAGAGGAATAGGGCAGCAGAGAGAATGCATCATAAATCATCAATGATGTACATTTGAATCTGTCTGTCCATTGGCGTAGACAATAAAAAAAAATCCATGTGAAAATATTATTTTACGCTAAAACATGAAGCGTACAAATGATTTTGTAACAAAAATTTCAAAGTAACATTCTGCAAGATGATTTTCAGTGCCCTTCACACAAACAAATCAGATAATCCCACAGAAGAGTTGAAATCTTGAGGCAATGACTCATAGACTTCATAACATTTTTTCTCCATAATAAGTGGTGCAATTTATTATGATTTCTATATTTCTGTACTTTACATCAATGAATTGCTGATTTATCAAATGCAATTTATTATTATTCATGTATTTGTATGTTGTATGAAAATACAATTTTTTTAGGCACGCCTATGGTTTTTGTTGATTTTACTTATATAATCCCTAAAAGTTTATATCTCAGGACTGCCAAGTTATCTTGCGCGGACAGTACTGAATTTTTGACTCTCCTAGCTCACGCTTTTATATGGGCCAATATTTTAATATCTAACAGTTGATGCCTGGCAACCACCGATCATCTAGTAACCGTAGGCTGTCAATCACGTCCGACAATTGAACATTGACTTGGTCAATGCTAACTAGGATTACAGTTACAGCGAATTAAAATAAATAATTATGTGAACTAATTTCTTGAAATATTTCACATTTGTGACAATTTCTTCTTTTGAATGTTATTTGGAATCGAATGAACTATTGCTCATATTTTTTGAATTTTCATTTGCTTTTTTTCTATTCAAAAAAAATTTTTATTGTGTATGAAACAATATGAGAAATGCATTATTCTGGAAATTCTATAATTATTGCGATTTTTTCACTTTAATACCTAATAAAATAATAAACAAATTAATTCTAATTCCATACTAAATCAATTACTAGTTCAAATTGATTAATGTTTCTTTATGAAAGTAATATTATCACGGTCAAAATTTCAACTGTCATTTGAAAAATTATATTTCATTTAGTTTAGAGATTTATTTGTCGTTGGTGATTCAACAAATCACAGCAATTTGAAGTTCCGCTTGAGTGTGTTCGTTGCATTTTTTTTCTTCATTTATTTATTTATATATCAATATACCGTACAAGCAAAAATAACTTCAAAGAAAACATGATATATTTTTCAAGCGATTAATTACTCTATTATACCGATAGTGCAACAGTTCACATTTTCAGCCCTAGATGTCATTATTGCGAATATGCAATAGTAGTAAATATGTTCAGTACCAGATGTCACCCATATCGAATTTGAAGCGACGCGTAGCGTTGAACATAATTTTCAGGTTTAAAGATCTTCCATATACTGTCTCTTCTTTATATAATTATGTATTTAGTGACTGCGCGCATCATTAAAATGTTGCATGCAACTATACTGCGCTCGCTACTTTTCAGGTTGCAGTAGAGTTCACACGCTATGCAACTTTAGTTGCGAAGTTTTTAGATTGTTATTGCAGTAAAAATAGCTGTGTGTGACTCTAGCTTACATTATTTTAGACAAGGGTTCTTTGAAGTATTCTAGCAATATTTATATTTTTGAATATCCCAAAAATATTTGTATTTCCTGCGAAATATCTCAACTATGTACACCATAATACCTGTTATGTTGTTATGTTTTATGTAAACATATTCTACCAGATTCTACGTTTATTAATTAAACGCTACATGGTTTCAGATGTGAAACATTTTTATCAAGTATTTTCTAATTGTAATAGTATAAAAATACATCATGGAATACTATAACGCTCCGGAAAAATTGGATTTCGCCGAAAATATGTCTGTGAACTGGAAGAAATTTAAACAGAAGCTACAAAAATATTTATGGTAGCAGTAGGGAAGTCTAAAGCAGATGACAGTACAAAAATAGCAATACTTTTGAATTTGATCGGCGATGAAGGTATTGAGCTGTATAATACCTTCAAATGGGAATCAGAGACGACTAATGAGTCTTATGAGGAGAATCTAAAGAAGTTTGAAGAATATTTCAATCAAAAAAAAAAAGGAAATTACTCGAACATTATAATTTCTTTAATGCCCAGCAACAAGAAAGACAAACTGTGGACTCATACCTAACAAAATTAAAGAAGTTAGCGAAGACATGTGAGTTCAAGGATGAAGAAACACTAATTTTAGGAAGATTTATCTTCGGTCTACGCGACAAGAGATACAGAAATGAGTCTCAAAAAGGCTATGAACCTCTGTAGAGCTTTTGAAATGTCAAGATGTCATACAGAAGCAATTAAAATTAAGCTCGTCAAGCTAAGTAAACGAAACAATATTAACAATAATAATACAAAAACATATCTTTGTAAAAAATGTCATTATAATCATAAGGCTATGTCGTGTCCAGCATTTGGTAAAACGTGTATAATTTGTAAACAATTGAATCATTTTGCTAAAGGCTGTCCAAAAAATAAGTCTAATAAACAAAAAGTTAATGTAATTGAAGAAAGAGATGATCAAATTGATCCTCATAATGTAATTGAAAAATCTGAAAGCGGCTCATATGAAGATTTTTCAATTTGCACCCTACTTAATTCTTCAAATAAAGTTAAGTCTTGGAATGAAAATATAGTACTAGAGGGAATAATTGATATTTGTTTTAAACTTGACAGTGGTGCCGAAGCTAGTGTGTTACCATTAAGGCCCAATTGTACAATCTAAGCTTATCCAAAGTTTAGTAAAACCAAGTTTAATTTCTATGGTTACAACTGCTGAAATAATTGTAATCATAGAAATTAAACTTGGTTTAACTAAACTTTGAATAAAGTTAGATTGAACAACTGGGCCTAAATATTGTAAATAAAATTAAACCAAAAGTTGTAATTAAACAAACAAAATCATTGCTAATAGCTTTTGGTAACTCAACAATAAAGCCCATTGGAAGCATAGAATTGAATTGTCAAAGTAAAAAAAGAGTTAACAGTAAAATAAAATTTTCTGTAGTAGCAGATAATTTCAGTCCAATAATGAGATTAGATGCATGCCTAAATTTGAATTTTATAAATCGTATTGATAGTTTAAAGAAAGAATTAACTAAAGATGACATTAAAAGACAATTTTCCGAAGTATTTGAAGGGTTAGGAAACATACCCGGAAAATACAACATAAAATTAAAAAAAGATGATGTACCTGTTGCACATTCACCTAGAAGAGTTCCATTAAGTTTACATAAGAAACTTGAAAACATGGAAAAAAAGGAAGTAATTTCTAAAGAGAAATATCCAACAGAATGGGTGAACAGTTTAGTAATAGTTGAAAAACCCTCAGGAGAATTAAGACTTTACATTGATCCTAACGATCTTAACTAAGCAATACAAAGAGAACATTCTATGATACCCAAACCACAAGAAATATTAGATAGACTTGGTGGTAAATCAGTATTTTCTGTTCTAGATATGAAGATTTAGACAATGAAAGCGCTGATTTAACTACTTTCAATACACCATTTGGAAGATATCGTTTTTATCGTCTACCACTTGGGTTGTCTTCCTCACCAGAAGTGTTCCAAAAGAAATGCTTACAAATATTTGGAGTAGTTGAAGGTTGTGAGATGTATTTTTGCAAATTCGGTAAATGAACATGATCAAATTATTAAAAGAGTACTTGAAGTAGCTAAAGAAAATCAGATAAAATTTAATTTTAATAAATTCCAATTTAAACTAAACAAAGTAACATATTTAGGACAAAAAATTTCAAAAGAAGGTATAAAACTTAGTAAAAAAATGATTAATGCAATAGTGGAAATGACTGAACCCACAAATAAAAAAGAATTATTAGGGTTCCTTGGTATGACAAAGTATTTATCTAATTATTTTATAATTTACCAATTTTATCAACTATATCTAGCTCTCTAAGATACTTAACTACAAATAATGTAAATTGGGCTTGGAATACAGAGCATAGTAATGCGTTCAAACAAATCAAATCTTTGATAACAACGGCTCCTATTTTAAAAATTTTTGATTCAACAAAACCTATTGTAGTGCAAGTAGATGCATCAAAAGACGGTACAGGTGCTTGCTTGTTACCAGTAGCTTTTGCTAGTCGAGCATTAACTAAAAGTGAACAAAATTTCGCACAAATTGAAAACGAATTGCTCGCGGTATCGGTAATCGTAGAATTGTATTCTTTATTTTCTGACAAATATGTTTCCATAAAACATAATAACATAACAATTTTTTTTGTAACCCTGAACAATGGAAACTACTAGAGTAATATACAACAATACCTCAGTGGTTATCCCCTCGAAATTATTCAATAAAACACGCAAAATTTGCAAGAAAATAATAATCCTTCAAATTACTTTCACTTGAACTTATATAAAGTGTGTAAATTTTTTTCAAGTCACTTGGAGGTTGGGATTTTTATTATTTTTTACTTACTTTTGTGACTTCGTTGTACGATCTCTCCCACTGCTGAAGTTTCTCATGCAAAATCACGACAGACTGTTGAGGATTATGGCAGCATTCTTCGCATAAACCGTCTCTAGTTTGATTATTGCAAACCACACAGCTCATTGTTGCGAAATATTGCGAAATTGTACTCTTCTTGCTTCTATCAAAATGCATTTCGGTTGGAAGAATATGAAGTTGCTTGCGGGGCATTTCATTGAACCTAAATCAGGGAGAATTATACAACAGAAAATAATAATTTTATTTTTTGACTTACCATGCTAGAACGTCAGCCCCAACGAGCCCCAAACACCTATTTAAAGCTGGCGCGATAACTCGCGTGATATAATACACGGCATTTGGTCTCAAAGATATGTTTTGTTCTGGGTTTATTACTTCCATAGGTGATTTTACCAGACGGATTAAGGGTAGGCCTGGAGGGCCGTGTACTATTACATAAGGTACTCGTTCTCCTCGGCGAGGTTCTCGACGTTTGTCGATGGAAGTCCAGCGACGAGCAAGCTCCAAAGCTGGTACGCAGGCGCCAGGCCGGTAGCCGCTGATACCGCGAAACTCACGGGCGAATATTAAATCTTGGAGGCTTGCCCGACCTGATAGAAGCTTCTCGAATTGTCGGAGGACGTATCGCTTCACGAGGGACATATCTTTCGTTTCGAATAATAAACGAAGTGATTTTTCAAGCATCTAAAATAGTTTTATTAATTAACGTCATTTTAATTATAGAAAAATAATATTTACCTTAGCAACTGCTGGACATCCATCCCTCCTAACAGTTTCAATTCCTTTTGCATTATATTCAGCCTCTTTTTGATCAGCAGATTCGTACATATATCCCACGTATCTCTTTTTCGTTTGTAGAATACAAGGTTGGTACACTTTTTCTAATTTCAATTTAACAGGGGGCGGATTGTCATTCGTAATAGTTTCCGCCATTTCAGCACCAATTTTAAACGCGTCTTCTTTGTTTCTGCCCGGAACCAAAACGAAAAGCGAGTCGGTATCGCCGTAAACAACTTTTGCACGCCATTTTTCGTTGCATTCTATTAATTTAATAGCACGTTCTAAAGTTTCTCGTCCTTTACTAACGACGCTATCACCCACTTCAATGCAAGGCATTCTGCCGCTAAAATTTGCGGAAGTGTAGCCATAAGTCACATTTGCTATTAATTTTAAACCAAGTTGTCTATTGTGGAGAACTCTTTGGAGTAATTTATTATTTTTATTTTGTTTCATGGAACTTTTAACCATTAATCTTGTTTCTAGGATTTCTGTTAGCATTTGTGGTAAGACACCTTTAGTAACTTCCGGTTTTACAAAACCTACTCCACAAGGCGAGAAATTTAACTTTTCTTGTAATTTTTCTAGTTGTTTTCTGAGAATTTTAAGTTGACAAGCACCAAATTCAAATGGATTGTTTGTACCTAGTTTTTCCACTCGTCCAATGCAAGTCGAAAAACAGTAATTATACGCTATTATTATTGACGGATACAAGCTTTGAAAATCGAGTACTATAACAGGATCGGAATAAAACCTCGATTCTGGTTCTAAAATTAACGGAACCCATTCGGGCGACCGCATGTTTGCCCGTTGTTGTACGCTGGGCGAAACTGGAATGTAATTTAGAGGTTTAGCAAGGCGCAACATCATTGATTCGACTCTAAATTGAGAGCCACGGGATAAAACTTCATAAAATTGAATTCCAAATAGTCTGGCTAGTTCACAAGTCCGCCCAATTAAATCCAAATGGTCCAAAAGTTTTAAAATTCCTTCAACTTTATTGATATAATAATTTGCAGTTATGTATCGGTAATAATTTGATCGATATTCCCACCAAAACGATAAATTCTTGAAAGAATGTTGCGGAACTCTTTGATGTAGTATATGAAACATTAAATTTTCGAAAGTATAACTTTGTAGGGTGATTTCGTGTCGAAATAACCGCCAAGCATCCAAAATAATCCTACCGGTTAATTTTAATTCGCCTTCTTGTATTTTATCTTTATTTTTAATTATAGCAGGGTTAGTTCTCGAAATTTGAACCGGTAAATTTATTCCTACAACGTAACATCTTTCAATTAAATATCCCCAACTCAACATTTCTATTTCAAAACCGGTAAAAATATCGGGGTCCCATTTCCGGATGAGTTTAATGAATTCATCAATCAATTCCAGTTCGGATTTAACGTAATTTATTTGGCATTTTACTCCAGTTCCGTTTAAAATTGGTTCTCGTTGTTTTACGGGACTGCCGGGTAAAGTATCAACAACAATAACACCTGTTTCCTGTTGCGGCAGCTCAAAATCTTCCGGAACATCATTGGAAATGGAATAAAATATCGCCCGGACGGAATCGTATTGCGGATCAGGATAAAAATCGCCTCGGGTGCGAATATGAAGCTCTACAGCTAAAATTGTTAAATTTTGAGGCTCCGAAATAGCTTTGGCGTCTTGTAAATTCTCCAAAGATGTTTCGAAGCCGTGTGTGTTGTTTAAAGTGACTCCCGTAATTTGACAGGAGTTATTAATTGTTTGATTGTCTGGAATATTTATTAATTTGAGTTTTTCTTGCGGTTTTTGGGACATAAATAAAGCTTTACGCTGTAAATTTTCTCTTTGTATTGTTTTTGAAGATGATGACGAAGTGGGAGTATTTTGTGAAGATTCTATAGTAATTTGAGAGGATTTGGAGCTTTCCGGAGTAAAAGGTGATAAAGTTAATTCATTAAAACTATCGTTGCTATTTCCAGGACTGCCAATTATCAAAACTCTGGGCTTTTCTATTTTTACTTCCGTTTTAGTTTCAATTTTATTATTTTCCGCTTCAATCCATTTTAAAATTTGTTTTCTGGAAGGTGGTTGAATAACCGGAGTAATAACAATTTTTTTGTGACCCGCTAAAGTGACTTTAATATTTTTTACAATTGTATCCGATGGGTAAACATCGTTGAATTTAACTTTCCTCCATTTGTCGATACTAAAATCTAAACATGACTCAAAATCATCTAAATCTGCAACCGTATTGCTAGATATTTTTAAAACGTTGTGCCCAATATCAATTTTTCCTGTTACGTCCGAATAGTTGCTGTAAAATGGCTCTTGAAATCTATTTTCTGGGATGTTATAAACTGGTAAAGTATTTTGGACATCATCACGTGAGGGCGGAAGATATTTCGGCATCCATATTTTGATAATATCACCGTTTGTTATTGTTTTATCCAAAAAAGTATTATCCATTAAGCTAAATTCGTAAGAAAAAGAATAATTAGAACTTCCATTGTCTATTTCTTCTTCTTCTATAATTTTTGAACAACCTGGCTGTGGAGCAAAATTCTTTTCTAAATCATACTTTTCCGCAGCTGTTAAATTTCTAATTTTAGTATTATATTTATCAATATGAATTAATTCGTTTTCGTTTTGTTGCGATAAAGTTTCTACCAGATTGATGGAATCATTTTTTGTTGCTTTAATTGGTGAAAAATATATATAATTTGAGTCTTTAGGCCTTATAAGCGGCACAAGTTTCTTATCTTTTTTTTTGACTATTCGTGGTACTGGTATTGATTGATTATTATAGCTTTTAAGGTGAGTATTATTATTATTAATATTTTCTGCACTATTTTCTTCAAACTGTTTCATAAACTGTTCTTCTTTTTCACGTATTTCTTGTACATAATTTAAATTTAGGTTAATATCATGTTTAGATTCAATTTTTTTCGTTGGAGTATCATCCGAATTAAATAAGTTTTTTTTAATACTCCTGTTAATACTGTTTGGCGATCTTATAGTAACTACGATATCACAGATTTGAGGTACATTTTCTACAGCCGGCGACGCTTTTTTGCAGTCTTTCCTTAAAATAAAATCATTACTTTAATATCTAATCATTGATAAAACCAATTAAACATGCAATTCACAGCAAAAAACACAAATTTTGAAAATGAATCATTGTCCTTTTACTATTTACGCCAAAAAAAATAGTTCCAACTGTAATTAATGAATTGCAATATTAAACATTAAAAACAATAATTCATTTGCACACTCACAATAATATTGGAACTTTCTTCAACTCACCAGTGCCATTGGCACTCTTGCTTGCCTTTTCGGTTTTATTCATATTGGAATATTTCATTGCAGTAACACCTGAAATAAATAGCCTATTAGTACCTATAATCCAAGGCCTCTCATGGGACTACGATTTCTGATTGGTCAAAATGCAAATACGATTCATTTACAGTATATGCAGGATTTAAAACAATACATTTATGAAATAAAAGCAACAAATATATTCCCATATAACCTGAGTAGATACAAATTCAAATCTTCGAACTGCTCAAAATTTATGATGATTGACGCACGACTGACAACTGGTGCAACTAACAGACAGCCAAGTACGATTTTTGTGTGAATGTAAAGCTGGTTCGCGTTTTGATCAATCAGAAGACTTAAATCATAGTCCAATAAGAGACTTTGCACCGTTTTCAACTTGAATAGACTATAATAATTACTTGTATATTTAATGCATAAGTTTTCACTGTACAAATTGATTGTTTAACCTCAAAAAAAATATGTTAACAAGCATTGCCTCTATTTTTATCGACTTCCGTCGCACATTGAGATGAAGAATTGCGCCAAATTAGGTTATGGAATAACAACTGCATTGATCAATGAAAAAATGATATCAAATTTTCATACAATAATTACATCTATAAAATTCTTTGTCAAATATTGAAAAAATAATAAATTTTTAATATTTATTGTTTGTATCCACTTTAGCTCCACATTGCTATGGAAACTCGCGCCAAAGCTAGGGTTGTGGGATATTGTGGGATAACTGCGTTGTAGTCCAGGCAACGAAGACCAAATAGGCCTTGCAATAGCGAAAATAATTCATATAGAATTTTAGTTGTAGATCAAGGTGTCCTTAATGACATATTAATGTAGCTTAATGTAGCAATTATATGTAAATTTATAAATGTTATAAACTCATAAATCTATAAATTATGAATAAAATCGCAATGAACTTGTCTGCCTAAGCCTAAGTGTATGGTTACATGCGAGCGCGTGCGATTTTGGAACGTCCGTGTACGTACGACATCGTGTCAGACTTATTGGTGGTTACATTGTCTCCGTCCGACTGACAAGAACCGAACGAGCAGTTTCGTGAAATGAATCAAAATTTGCTAAATTATTATTTACTAGTCGAAAATAATAGTGCTTTGAGATTAACGAGTGCAAATCAAAAAAGGATTTGAGTGATTGAATTATACGTTTATAAAAAGAGATGAAAATAAAACTTTTTAAAAATTGAAGAAACAATAATCCAACAAATTCTTTGAGTATTTATATATACTATACAAGATAATGTATTGAACCTAGGGAGAAATTAACTATAACACATAACACATGACTTTTCAACTATAATTCTTTTGTGGTATTCTTTAGAGTTTTAATCCCATAATGCTTTTTTCGATTCAATACAACAAATTAGTTTTTCAATATCCATTTTTTGATTTAAAATGCCTAGACAGGCTTGCACGACAACGCAAGTAAAATAAAACCAGTTTGTATAGGTCTGATAGTCGTGCGATATCATACGAGCGCGTCAGTCAAAATCGTTTGCAATGCAACCATACGTGTTTATGTCAACAGATTTGTTTTTGCCGGCGACTTAGGACGCGCGCGTTCGTCTAAAAAATCGCACGCGCTCGCATTTAATGTAACCACACACTTATGAAGGAATTGACATTGATAAATAAAAATAGATGCGATTTTTTCAGTTTCTTATGGATTTATAGATCTGTAAGTCTTATGTATCTGCACAGAATTACAACATAAAAGTCGTGATAAGTGGGAATGAAGCACGGATCTATAAAGATCCCTTTTTTTAGTTTTTCGTCAATAACTCGAAAACTATTGTCTTTAGCAAAAAAAATGTTCATACACTAAATTAATTTAAATAAAATTCTCTACAAAAAAAGTTCCATACAATTTATCGCAAAAGAGATACGGAGGGGGGAAAACATGAAATTAAAAAATATGTACGTTTTTATTGTTAAAAATCAAGTTTTAATGATAAATAAATTATGCTCAGTCCACGTATTATGACCTTCTGAATGTAAGTGTAATTATATAATATATAACGGAATAATTGCATGTGAAGAGGATCACAATAATGTGCGTCTGGAAGAAAAAGCCGTCGACAGCCATGGGCCTATAGGCCTGCAGAGCTAATTTATATACAGGATGTAACAGCAAAACGAGCTACCTCGAATAATTTCTATATTATTGAAGATACAATAAAATATTATTTGACAATCTTATACAGGATCAAGGGAGACATCTGATAATGGAAAAAAAGTTACATTTTCTCAAATGATAAATATATCGAGAAAAATGCAATTTAAATTTGAATAAACTTTATTTTCAGTTATTTTTCAGTAGGCTATGAAATACAAAATCTGCTATGTGTCAATTTGAATTATTTTAAGCATCATTCCTATTGTTGTAAATTGCTATAAAGTGTACTCTACACCAGTAATAAGAAAAGAAAATTTAATGGATCGCGTAGGAGATGCGTGTGCTACTCTAACACCAGAAGAAATTAATAATACTACTTTTGAATCAGTTTTGAAAAAATTTGAACTATGTTCAGAAAAAGATGGAAATCAGCCAGAACACTATTTATAAAGTTATTAACAAATAATTTAATTTATGCAGCTCAATTGTTCTTAGCCTATTGAAAAATAACTATGAAAATGAAATTTATTCAAATTTCAATCGTATTTTTCTGAATATTTTATCATGTAAGGGTATGAAATAAATACATAGTTGGATTCAGGAAGAAAAAATTCATCGAATGGGCTTAAAAAATGTATAGCATCTCATTTGAAAAAATGTAACTTTATGTTGTAACTTGAGAGCCACTTGGTTATTCGAGGTAGCTTATTTTGCTGTTACACCCTGTATATGCTTACATGCAGTAAGTTATTAAGAAGATTCTTGCATTAATAAAATAAAAGATTAAAATTTGGAACTTTTACAGATCGAATTTTCACGTGTAAAGCCATATTCCCATCTCTATCATAATCATAGTCGTAATCATAACCATAGTCATAAGGAAATCCGACCGTTTCCAGCTCTTGCCATAAGCATAATATTATGTTCACTAACTAAATCTAAAAAGTAGTGAAATTTATTCAAAATGATTAATAATAAAATTTTACTGTTGCATAGAAATAATACTAATAATAATAACAAATAATAAATGTACTCAATTGTAAGTGAACATACCATAACTCTTTAAAATATGGAATAACATATATGAAATAAAACAATATTATTGTAATTTATTTGAGAAAATATCGTAGTGATTTCTAGGCCACTGAATTCATCAACTTCATGTTGATTTTGACATCTTGTTTCTTGTTTGCTTGGTGTCGTGTTTGATAATTTGATTTCTATTCACATTTTTATATCTATAATCTTTCTTTCTATGACAAAAATAAATAACAGTAGTGAAATTAACATCGATTCCATGAAATTAAATAGCGCTACATATATCCACCTCTTTCTATTTATGATTGCGATTTAAGACGTACGACGTATGACTATGATTACGACAAAAGCAGGAAACGCTCCAATGTTTTCGCGTATGTCAAACTCTCAATGTTACGACTTAAGACTTATGACTATGATTATGATAGATGTGGGAATGTGGCTTAACAGAACTGAGTCCGCTTTTTTTTGGCTTTTGACCATTTAGTTCATGAATTATTAAATTTTATATAATGAGAAATTTGCATTGTGAATATAGTAGAGACAATATTTCTATTTTTATTTTTTCTTTAGTGACTACTTTAGATTACTGAATAAATAAAATCTTATACGATTCAGAAATAAATTACTTCTTCATTAAACAAAAAAAGACAGCATTTTTCTACCGTTATATTAATTAATAATTATTAATTTATTAATAACAAACCACTCATAATGAGAAATTTGCATTGTGAATATAGTAGAGGCAATATTTCTATTTTTATTTTTTCTTTAGTGACTCAAGATAGATTACTGAATAAATAAAATCTTATACGATTCAGAAATAAATTACTTCTTCATTAAACAAAAAAAGACAGCATTTTTCTACCGTTATATTAATTAATAATTATTAATTTATTAATAACAAACCACTCATTTCAATCTAAAATGATTTCAAAACATTTAGAATAGCTCCTACGTTGTCACGTTTTATGTAGTAAAACAAATATTTAAAACATATAATATAAAAACTTTTGGGTTAGGATTTTAGAAATAAACAATTATGTATTTACAAGATAATAATTAGATAATTCCGTCCCTTCTATCAAATAATATTTAATGTTGGTAGTAAAGTCAACATAAATACTTTATCCTAATTTTTTTTGCTTAACTATAATAAAATTGTTATATATCTCTTGAGGGGAGAATTTTATTTTATAATATATTTGTTTGTTATTGTTTAGTTACTTCATTTTTTTAATTGAGCCAATTAAATATGGACAGTCAACAACTAGAGATTCTTGCAAAAACCCATACGTGGACTGAGCATAGTTCATTTATCATTAAAACTTTATTTTTAACAATAAAACAGATTAATTTTTTTAATTCACCAATTTCCCCTCTTAATATTTCCTTCAATAATGACCCTTGCAAAAAAGCATATGGAACTATTTTTTTAGTAGTTGTTGAGTTATTGACGAAAAACTGAAAAAACGGACCTTTAAAGACTCGTCGGCATCTTAGATTCGTCGTTAAGGACATTTTGACCTATAACTGTGCCAAAATTGGCTTCTGCATGAATTATTGCTGCTATTTTTCCTTCCGTTGCCTGGACTATTGATAAATGAAAGCGTAACATTAAGTTTCCATACGATTTTCTACAGAGTAATCAATAATGATTGTCTGTCACGTGACTAGCAAAAGTTTGCATTATGATCAAAACTATCTTCATGGAATAAAGTTAGCATAAATTTATTTATTTTGTTAACTACGTTACCGACATTTCAAGAACACAGTGGCGTATATTTTGCATATTTTGTGACGGATTTATCCATAATCTGATTCAAAAAACAAAGAAGTAAGGAAATAGCTGTATTATTGAATAATTATTGAAAATTTATTATTATTCTACCAAATTTTTAGGTTAGAATAGTGTTTTCAGGGAAACTGTCATCTGTCACTTGAAGCTCACTATCTCAAGCAGGCGGCAAAAAAAATCAGAACAAGGCGGCACAGTCAATAATTTTTGATCACTCTGTATATACCATGAGTTTATTTTAAAATATAGGAAGTGTTATATCCATGGTTACGAATTTGACAGCATTGGCCCGAATTCAGCTCTCTTCACTCTTTTTGAAGAAGCTTCACTAAAATATCATAGATAAAGATAAATGTATGTTAAAATAATTGAATAAAATAAAGATAGAAGACATTTCCATTGTAAATAGTGAATCTTCTCTCGCTAATGAAGGAAGCTGAATTCAGCCCTAGTATCCATTAAAAAATAAAACGTAGGAGATAAAGACATTTATCAACTAGCGTAAAATGTTTATTACAATGTAGTATACTATTGAAGAGAAAGAAAAAATGAATGTTATGACGTGGAATTCAATCTCAGTTTAAGGCAAGCGTCGGACTTGTTCTGAGTACCATTTTCTGACAGACCAACTCCAATTCTAGCGACAATTGCCAGAATAGTAGAAAAAAATTGGAGAAAATGGATGCGTCCAACCTGATTCAATCAAGTATTGACGACGGAGAAAAAATATGAAATTATAAGGAACTGGTAACTGCTAAATTTAGAACAATTGAAAATTCGAATTGGAAACGTGTCTGGAATTATTACAGATGGTAACTTGTAACCATGGATATGAAAAATCCCATGTTTCACGTTAAAATAAATTCAACTTTGACAATTAGTTCCTGCGAAAATGATAATAAAAATATTTTTACCTTCTATATTATTTCGCAATCGTTTTGCGAGCGGCTCATCTTCTTTTCGAATCAATTGTCGGTGTTTTCTTGGCGAACGGATAACTTTCAGTGGACTGTATTTTGAAGGTAGCATTTTTTTGGGCGAGGTATGTTTTTCAACGACTATATCTTTGATTTCAGTAGAAGAGTTAGAAGATATTATTTCATAATCTTTTGAGCTTCCGGAAAACTGTTCCGGAGTAATTCGTACCAATTGAACAAGTGGAATTTTACTAAAAATGTTTTGATGCTCAGTTTGCTGCGATTTTGGAGAATCTTTATTATTAGAAATTATTTGTTTACTTCTCGTGTTTTTAGGAAGATTCTTGCTTTGTGTTACTCGAGATATGAAGTCCTGGTCTTTATCTACTGATTTATCTGCCTCTTTCTTTTGTACTTTTTCCGTACAATCGACAAGTTTCTTAGTAGCCAGTCTAGAATATTTTCTCCTACTCCATTTTGATAATTTAGGCTTTTTTGCGCTAATAACTTCTTGTTCATCCGACGACGAGGAGCAAATTTTCATCACTTCATTCCTAACTGAATTTCCAGTAATTCTATTCCGTAAACATGTTTTAATAGCTGCTGGTTTCTTTTTTAATCGTTTGGCTTTCAAATTTACGGCAATCTCTTCTTCTGTTGATGATGAGAGTGATATATTTTTCTCAGTAATTTTTGGCTGATTTTCTGGTTCAATTTGTGTTAATTGTTCATTCTCCGATGAATCGATATAAATATTAGCATTTTTATCCTTTTGCATTAATTTTCTGGTTTCTAAATCAAGATCTTCGTCTTCCGAAGCTGAAAAGAAATGAATTTGCTTCTGATGTACTGTTTTTAATACTGATGAAGGTAAAGGGGTTAGTACTACTTGCAAATCTTTCTTGAAGATGTTAGCACGAGTTGCAGCTTTCGCAAAATTACTTCCAACCTGCCTTTTATGGTTTATTTCTGATTTTGATTTCTCGTCTTCAGAATTTTCGGGTGATATTAAATTTATATAATTATTGCCGTTTTTCGTCGATTTTTTTGATAATCCGGGAGCTCTACATGAGACCTTTTTCTTCTTTTTGATTATTTTAGTTTGTTTTTTAGTTTGGATTTCAAGTGGAGCTGTTTCTTCAACGGAAGAAACTGAATCTGACGGAGTATCGTCTTGACCGTCTAAATTCCAATGCTGTTTGTTTATTTGGTCAAAATTTTCATCTGAAGAAGAAGTTTTAGACAATTCTTTATTAATTGAGGCATCAGTTGAGGATATAATACATTCTTTTTCGAATAATGAATATAAGTTTTGATCAATTGATTTTTGAGACAGTTCTTTCGAGACTGCTTCATTAGCTGCTGGATAATTGGATGTTTCTCCGTTCACTGAAGCTTTATCTGATGTAAAATTCAATTCTGCAAATGATTCACCAGAAATTGAAGCAATATCCGATGTGAGATTGATTTCGGAACATATTTTGCCATGAGTTGACATTTCTCCATTTTTTATAGCTTTATCAGATGTGAGATTGATTTTGGAATTTTCCTTTTGAATTGACGGAACCTTTAAGATTTTTTCGTCAACTGAATCATGTTTTGGAGATAATTCTTCATGAAATAACGCTCCGTTTGAAGATTCATGTTCTGAAGCTATTTTTTCATCAACTGAAGTATCAGCCGTACAAATTTCACGTTTTGAAGATAATTCTTCATTAACTAAAACTTTATTAGGTTTTGCTGACAATTCTAGTTCTAAAGACATTTCTTCGTTAATCATAGCGTTAACCCATGTAGAATTGATTCTAGAAGTAATTTCTTCATGAATCGATTGAGTTTTCTCATATTTTGAAGTTATTTCTTCTTCGATTGAAGCATTAGTCGTTAAAAGCTCAAGTTTTGAAAGTAATTGTTTTAGTTTTGAAGATATTTCTCCATTAATTACAGCATTATCCAATGCAGGATTGATTTTGCAAGACATTTCATCATGAATTGAAGGAATTCTTGATATTACTTCATTTTTTGAAGCCATTTTTTCTTCAACTGAAACATTAGCCATTTTGAGCCCAAGTTTTGAAGATAAATTTTGAGGGAACGAAGTATTAGTCGTTGTAGGCTCAAGTTTGGAAGACAATTTTTCATTAATTGATGGAGACTTTGATATTTCTTTATCAGCTGAAGCAAATTTTGCAGATAATTCCTCATGAATTGAAAGAGTTTTGGACGTTTCTTCATTAGCTGAAGCGTTAGTAAACTCAAGTTTTGAAGTTGATTCGTCATTAATCGATGTTTCTTTATGTTCTGAAGATATTTCTTTGTTAGTAGACAGAAGTGTGGACATTTTATCAATTATTGTTGATATTTCTTTGTTAGCAGTATTATCTAAAAGATTCTTGGATATTTCTTGAAATTCCCAATAATGTTTCCACTTAATCTGCATTTCTGATTTGGCAATTTCTTCTGAATAATTTTGTGACGATTCTTTTTCGTTATTATTGTTTTCTCCTGTTATTTTCTGACTGTTATTATCTTCTTCAGCTTCAATAACCAGAGACCAATTTTCGATTAATAAGTTGAAATCTATTGGAAGTTTATCAATCTGGTACTTATTTTCAACAGGTTTAGCTTCTTCTTGTTGTGTATTTTCAATTGCGTTATCTATCGATTCCGGATCGTTTTCTAAAATTTGCCGAGGAATCATTGGGCTTATTCGATCCAGGAATGCGTATTGATCATCTTCTTTAGAAGAAACATTTTCTGAAAAATTAATTTCGTTATTTATTGGAGTTTCTTCAGAATTTTGTTCATCTTCAATAACTTGTATGTAATTACATTCTTTGTTTCGTTTGTCTCTTTCTGGTGATAAACTGCATTTTGATGCAAATTTTTGAGATAATGTTGGGTTGATCTTCACGTTTAACAACATATTCAACATTTTTTCAGGTACTTTTATACATGAACATTTATTTCTATTTCTTGTTCTGGTTTTCTTTGTCCCACCTTTACTTACTCGTAAACAGTTTTTAGATGTTTCTTTCAATTTTTTAGCTGTTTCATCCTTACTTACTACTTTAAATTTAGGCATCTTTATCCCGGAAGGTTTTTCTGGCGATTTTTCAGTCTCGGGCAGTTTAAATTCATCGAAAAATAATTCCTCGAAGTTATCGTACAATTGAGGGCTTCCCGGCGGTGTATTTAAATTTGATTGGGTTTCAAATAAAGTATCTAACGTAAATTCAAAAATACTATCTTCAGAATCAGGCGAAGTACTATACAAAGTGACGTCATTGATAATTACATCATTTATTGGATAATTATTATAAATTTTATCTTTTTCTGTATCTTTAGCGCCTTTAATGGAAACATCACTAATTATTTTGATTCCATTGTTTTTAGAAACTGGCGATTTTCGTCGGATTGCGATAAGTTTGTTCATTCCGGGCTTAAGTTTTTTACTTTCCGGTATATCATCTGAAAAGTTCACATAAACTTCACTTGCAATGCGATACTCCTTATCAATTTCTAAATGTTTTGAACTGGCAAGGGAGTCGTTTTCGCTGGTATCAGTATCATACAGTCCATCAATTTGAGGTATTTCGTCGCAATTATCCCAAAAAGAGTTTTCCCAAATGCTATCCCCGCTCAAAACTATTTTTTCAAGCGGAAGAGACAAATTAAGATCTTCCTCTACAGATTCTGCTTCTTGTGGTGCGACTTGCTGCGATAAAAGACTGTCTTCTTCAACTTCGGCACTTTCTTTCAGATCTAGCAATATTTTGAACAATTTCTCGTCGTCTTCGTTGGTTTCAGACGGTTCAAAATTAATTGTTTCATTCAATACTGAAGAGGCATTTGAAAAATCAACATTTTCAGGAGTTTCAGCGGGATACACAGAGCTATCTAAATCAAAACTAGTTTCATCAGATTGTTGCATCAATTTCTCCGTCAATTTGTTTGCAAAAAATATATGACTTTCGGTCGGCGGCATTTCATTCCTTTCTTGAGTTAAATTAAAAGATATCTGTGAGTCCTTCCCTTTATCACGTCTTCTCTGCTTCTCATCCGCCCACAAAGCTGCAATCCCCGGATTAATTACCGATTTTCCGCCCTCCAATTCTTTTTTATTTAGAATATTTGCAGCAAAAGCATCAAGCTCGAATTTACAAGTACTTCTACGCTGTATTTCATTTGACAAAATTAAATTCGGTGGTATATCATCTAATAGGCCTGGATAATCAGGACTGTTTCGGTAAAAAGCTTCCGAAATGTTAATAAAGCTCATTCCGTGCAAGTTATAATCAATCATAAACTGCAAGATATAATTTATGTGGCTTTCGTGAGGCTGGAAATTTTTGCCCAAAATTGCGCCGTTTTCCAGAAGACCGCAGGCTTTTTTCACAATGGCTGGATTATAAAAACATATTTTGAAAAACTGGTGGTTATTTTTGTGATAACCATAAAAGGGCCTGTTAAAAACAAAAAACCACTTCAGTATAAATCAAATTATTTCAATTGGCGGGAAAACAATAACGGTCATAATAAGTTGTTGCTTGACGTAACCATATTAATCAACATTTTAATTTTGTTTTCTGTTGATATAATCAATAAAAATGTTAAAAACTCACCTGCTGGACACCAAAACAATGCTATGAACATGAACTGTATTTGAAGATGACTGCCCTAAAGAAGTATTGAGAGCTTTATCCAATTCTGTAGCTATTTTATAGGACAGATTTCCAGCAGGTTCTGATCCATCGTAAGGAATATAAATGTAAGGAAATACTCCATGTACATTCAAACAAGTTTTATGACCTAAAATGCATAACAAATACAGTCAATTCACTCAAAAAAAAAAAAGAAAACACATTATTACCTTCCTGAAAAGCACCAAATATTTGAATAACCGGTACCTGCTTCACTTCAATACCTCTAAATTCAGAATATTCAACATCTAAACTGTGAATTGGATAGCTCATATAGTAATCAAGACTGATTATCCTAACCGAAATCATTTCTGGTGACCAATTAAAGACTAAAAACTATTTATTAACGATAATTCATTCCAAATTTTGATAGCACATCACTTTCAAATCTCACTATTTTAACCTAAACACGTAAATCAAAATAAATAGCGCATTATTCGGCAAGAATCTCGCGACTGTCATTTGATTATCTTCTCTTTCCTCTTAACCAGTGTCGCCAATTACATGAACACAACTTCGTTGAAAAATCCAATAGAAAATACCGTAATTTTATTTACTAGACAGTCTATCGGTCTTAAAATGTCGATAACTATTTATCAGAATATAATAAACAATAATTTAATTCTCTCACTACTTTCGAATTTTTACAAAGAATATATCATCGTGGGCTGGTCTGGGTGTTGATTTTGTAACTAGAAAGCGATACTGAATCGTATTCGTTGCCTCGCACCAATCTGAAATCAGTCATTTAATGCTATTCTCGGTTGAATAGGCTTATTCAACTGGTCGGGAGCAGACGAATACGTATTCGGCAGAGTGAATATAGTTCAGATTACACCGAGAATAGTATAAAATGGCTAATTTCAGATGACGCTTGGTGACGAATACGTATTCAATATCGCTTTCTAGTTACAAAATCAACACCCAGATTTAGTTTTGAAATTCGCTACATGCAGCGCTAATGGGCGTTTACATCTCAAACAAGGACAACATATACTCTAGACCTCTAGACAAAGCAAGAAGCTATGTTGTGAAGCCGGGACAGAATAGGACATACAAGGATAGCGATATATTTTTGTCTATTTCAGTATTGTCTCACTAGATGTCAATTACGTGAAACATGATTTTTTGGCGGGCTATCACGTGGTACTTATGACATAGCTTGATGTTCAATTCTCAAAATGACATTTGATTGTCGGCTTTTGTTTTTGTTTATGTTTTGTACTATTTCAAGTGGATGAAATATTTTCCTTATGTTCTGCTACCTTATCAGTGTAAATTTTAAGTTTTCAAGGTAATGATGCCTCTTCTCGAGATGTCATGTGACCCAAATCATATGGCTGGTTCCTACTAACTTCACTCGTAAGCTTTGCAGCTAATTTCTCTTTCTATTATTGGAATTGTCCACTGATCTCTATAACACTGGATTGGGTTTAGGCCGTATATTCTGGCATCTGAAAGCGGCCCCGGTTGAACGGCGACCTTGACAGTAAAACTGAGGTTTTGTGACACGATTCAGCGGCAAATTCAAAATACTTAAAGGAGATACTCGATGAGATTCGAAGCATAATACAAGTTAGATGATGAAATTATTCTCAATATACGTCAATATGCACACATTAATAATCAATAATAGTTAAAAATATTTAAAAATTGTTATAATAGTTAAAATATTTAAAAATATTCATTAATAGCTCAAAATATTTGTTAACTTTTTAGTATCAGTATTTAAACTATTTTTTAAACATTTTAGCTCTGAATTATCAAATTCATTGAATAGTTTTACGATTTTTGTTATAAATATAAACAATAAATAAATCGTATTGAGAATTGTGTGACTATTTGAACATTTTTTTTTTGGTTTTGCAGTTAACGCTATAGTTTTTGTATAGTTCGTTGAAAATAGTCGGAACAACATCATTTTCCAGTCGTGTATCTTTTCTATTTCTAAGTTTGGCAAACCCATTTGTTCGAGCCATTTTTAGAATGATTGTTCATCGGATGGAAATCTTGAAAATATTCACATCATAGCATAGCAATAAAAATAAGTAATGTTTACTTATTTTAGTCATAACGACAGTTACTTCAGTTATTTCGTTGTACTTACTTGTGCAGTGCTAAATTTCTCGATGAATCGGGTTTCTTTCCGCAAAACATGCACTAGATCATCATGTTTGATAAATAAAATACGTAAAATAACGTCAAACCAAACAGCTAAATTTTAAATATCGCGGCGCAACGCGGTATTGATGATGATAGCTGTATTCTTTCGTTAACGAATTACTGATCCAACTGAGTCTAAAGATCAGTTCAAAATGGCGTCGAGATCATATATGATCTGTTGTATTCGAAAGAACGCCAAACATTTGTTGAGTGAGCGTTTGTCTGGGATCATTACCTAAAATTTGTTTTAACTTCGTTCAATCATGAATATTCAAAAATTTCCAAAAGAAAATCTTTTTTAAATGTATAAAACACAAATACATGTAATTATTTCTTCTTTTTCATGATTATAATTCAATTTCATGATAAATTATCACAACTAAAGCTACTTCAAGTCAATTTCTTTTATTTTTTATGATTCAAATATTACGAACTCCGCCGTTTTTTAAATACATATGGACCACATGAACTCCTCTAGCTTTTCGTTAGAGGAGTTGTTGGTGATCTGGAGTAGTTGAAATTTGGAGTGGGGGTGACTAATCCGTAAACGAAAGAACAAGCACATAGTGATCTAGATCAGTTAGATCAGTACTCCGTGAACGAAAGAATACAGCTGTCTGTCACAAAACCTCAGTTTTTGCTAAGATGGCGACGCACAATTGTGAACGCATCTCAGCGGCCTAAATCCAATCCAGTGTTATTATAGAGATCAGTGGAACTGTCATTTCGAGAAGAGCGGAAAATTTGAAAAATTATTCATTGTAGAAAGATCATTTTGTGATCGTTGAGTTGTCGTACAGAAAGTGTTTTGTGGTATTTGTCAGTGTTTTTATTTTCAGGCGATACCTGCGGAGGCATATTGGAAAGGTGATATTTCGAAATAAATTATGTTTAAGCAAGTAACAATTATTTATATGTGTGCAGGGTAGGTGGATCCGAGAAAGTTGAGAGACGTCGCTGATGGTTGAAAGCAATTGGAAATGATGATTCTATGCGCGAGAATGCTCGTGTTCGGCTACATTTTATTATTGGTGGGCTTCCTTTGTATCAGCTTGTTTTATCATCCTTTACATACATCACAACGTCCCTCCTTACTTCAAGAATCTCCATCTCTAATTATTTTTGAAGATTCCACATGAACAGTTTTATTAAACAAAGCACTAAGTTAACGCCATTTGTCTTTTTGTTTGCCAAACAGATAATGCAGTTGATGATAAAGATCATCCAGTCTGGGTGCCATCAAAAAATCTTTTTGACAATATTTCACCTAAAAACGAAGATGAAGATATAAAGTTGGTGAAGCATGCGGAAAAATTGAGAGAGAGAAGAAGTATAAATATGGATTTATTGCCATTAACATTTGAAAAAATGCATATTACTATAACATTAAAGATGTATCAATCAATGATTGTAAATTCTTCCATATACAAGTTGAATTTTACTAATTACTTGTTTTACAAGGTATTAGATATTAATTTTTCAAAGCCAACCACTGTTTACTTTGTTTCAGTTGGCGAAGCTCAGAAATATATGGCCACAGAAAATAGCAATATGAAATATGAATCAATAAGTAACAGTGCGCTCTAACGAGACAAATTTCCAGATAATATTATTACCTGAACTGTTTTAATCAGCATCTATTTCAATTGAAGAATTATTTGCACGGTTCAAGTGAGTATATGTTATATTTATTCTCTCGAATATATTATGAAAATTAGTTATTATTTCTGTGCAGAAAGGAAGTATCCACCCGCATCTCTAGTTGCCGATAGTAGCTGAAATATGTCTTCGTCGGTCGGCGTAGATATTTTGTAAGATTTAATCATTCTCATATGTCCACTAACTTCTCCCATTTTGCCTTGGGGAACTTTCCACGCAGGCTTTACCCCCGTTACGGATACTTTTTCTTTTTGTAATTTCTCATCTTCTACAGCGAACAAAATAGCAGCAAAATGTCTACAAGCCTCACGAAGACCTGCATCGCATCTACAATGACTACAAAGAATTTCTCCTCCTGGCCGAGCTATAATCCAAGGCTGTAGAGGTTTTTCATTGAGTCTTTGAGAATGCATCATCTCAGACACAAATTGTTTAAAAATTAGTATGTACAAAAATATTAATTCTTAACGTATTAATTCATAGTTATATTTGAATAAATTTGAGTGACCATTTTCGTCGCATAACGTACTGCTTTATTTTTATTTGCTGTGCAGTGTTTTGGTTGAAGCTATAAAGGATTGGAGAATATATCTTTTTCAATAATATTTCAAGATTTTATGCGTAAAATTTTTTGTTGTATAAATATTAATAATAAATCAGTGCATACAACTTACCTTTCCAAAAATCAATATATTTTCTTTAAACTTTTTCACCAATAAATCTCGCACCCATCCGCATGACACATATTTATAGATTTCTAAACTCTTGAAAACTCTAAATTCTTGATGTGTATAGAAACTTCTAAAAACTAAATATTAAAAAATTTCATCTTGTAATATTTGTTCCAGTTGCCGTGAAAAACTGGATAAATCACTATTATAAGGATCGACATCTTCAAATTGATTAATTTTATTCAAATAACGAGCTCTCACGTCACTACTTGAAGATTCAAAATATTTAGACATGTTCATTTCTCAAAAATCGCAAATTAACCAAATTAGTTGGGGAAAATGTTTTGGCCCAAACACTTTTTAAATTTATCGTCATTTCGATTATGAATACTTCTGTTTAGAAATCCCCTTTAAACTCTCAAATATGTATGTACTTGATTTTGTATTCTTCTTTCAGTGAATACATATCTTACAAAATGCTAAATAAATCGACTTCTAACCATCGATAGATTTCTTTTTAGTCTAAAATTGATAATTTTCTACATAATCTTTTTAATGTCTTACGATAAAATTTCAAATTGCGCTACGCAACCAGATGATTATGGGGAATAATCTCAATTAATCATTCGCATAATCGGATTATAAGTTAAACACGTGAATGAAATCATTGATTCTTAGTTTGAAGGAACCACAGCAACAAAAATAAGTTCAGACACAAGCAATAAATGAAAAAAACTGCTGAAATATTACAATATTTAGGAAGTAAAATGCCTCATTTTTGATGGCCTCCATTGAAAACGCTTTAAGAGCAGAAATGGATTTAGGTTTAACCTACAAAATCCCAGACCGCCAAAATTGAAAAAAAAATTGGCGTGGACTCCCCTTAGGATTATACAAATTTTTGCTCTCGTGAATTGTCAGTGCCGGATTACTTGAGCTCTCTAAGCAAAATATTTTAACCTGGCTACTCAATTATCATTTTAAATAATTTTTCTCTTGTGTGGAAACAAAATAATTATTGAAAACGCAATATTAAATTTCTTTTTAATTAATGCCGAATAGCATCAAATTCAAATAAGTTTAATTCCTTTAGCAAGTATCAAATAAGGCACCGAAATTGATTAATAAAAAATAATCAGGCACTGATAATTTGGACAAATATTTCATTTAATTACATACCATTTTTCCTACCTTTAAAAATAGTATAATCCAGCACACAATATTTCATTTAATAACATATCATTTATCCTACCTTTAAAAATAGTTTTCACCCTATACCTGAAAGAAATAATTCCACGTATTCATGATCAAAACTATGCCCCATGTCCCCCCATATTTCGTCGTTATTGAGAGTTGTTTCAACCCTCTTACAGAATATAAAATACATGTCACTTATAAACTAAAGCATTAAATACAGAGCATCTACGTAAAAGAAATATCAACTATAAAATACATGTCATTTTGAGTGCAAGGGGCGTACGCAACTGCCTAAATCTAGGTACCTACATATCATTAATAATATAATAGCATTAGTGGTGTATGTAAAATGTAATCAGAATCAATAAATTTGAATGAAGCCCTTAGCCACTAATGGATTTTTGCACTCCGGCACAGAATATGTTTAGAACAGCCCTGCATCTTACAAACTAAAACGTAATTTATACGTCATTTTATAAATAAGAAGTAGAATCCACATCCAAATCATCCTATCTTCGATTGAGCTTGGGTTTAATTCGTTTCAGTAGGTGCAAGTATGGGAATTTCCTGATGCAGGATGGCGATAGACTGTTGTTTGTGGACGACTTGCATTATTGCGAATATTGGAAAATACTAGAAAAAGTTAATAGAACCATGATTTTGTTTCCAAATTAATTTTTAAAAATGAGAGAACTATTGGTACTAACCCATTTTGTCTCAGAAGTGAATTTCAGTCTCACAGTAACTTTTCATAACTTCTAAAGTCAGTTCATTATTTGCATCCATTTAACTTCAAAAGATGTTATTCAGATTCTAGAAGCATCTTCTGAAACTCATTCACTCAAAGTTCCATTGTTCCACAGAAAATGGTTTCCAATTCTAACATTCATCCTATTGTAATGCAATCCTCCTAGTTGATGGTTGAACTCAGCTTGTAGAACTCGCAACTATTTGATCATGTGTGTCTTCATCTTCTAGATTCGTTCCAGTGTAATCCTCTTGGGGAAGAATATTCTTCATTATTTTTCATTTTGTACGATCCCCTTGATGTGACTTCATCTTCTGGATTCGTTGAAGACCACCACAAAATGAAAACAGTGAAGAGACTATTGCTGAAATCATTGCAACTATAGTATATGAACTCTGTGTTCATTAAAATACATGCACCCACGGTTATTTCGTTTTTAAGATCGACTAAGTCCATTTACTGAAGGTGAATGAGCTTAGATTATCTTAAAATTCAAATAAATTAAGTTTATTTACTATGGTAACAGTTGCCACCTGTTATCATAGCAAGTAAACATTGCAATAATCTATTCTACCATTAAGATGATAAGAAAAAATCACAGACCTCAAGAGAATTCACCAAAAATAATCTCTTAACCTAGAATCCATCCTTCTGCAGTGTAATCCTCTTGGGGGAGAATATTCTCCATTATTTCTCATCTTGTACGATCCCCTTGATGTGCTTTCATCTTCTGGATTCGTTGAAGACCACCACAAAATGAACACAGTGAAGAGACTATTGCTGAAATCATTGCAACTATAGTATATGAACTCTGTGTTCATTAAAATACATGCACTCACGGTTATTTCTTTTTTAAGATCGACTAAGTCCATTTACTAAAGGTGAATGAGCTTAGATTATCTTAAAATTCAAATAAATTAAGTTTATTTACTATGGTAACAGTTGCCACCCGTTATCATAGCAAGTAAACACTGCAATAATCTATTCTACCATTAAAATGATAAGTAAAAATTACAGACCTCAAGAGAATTAACCAAAAATGATGTTCTGGATTCGTTGAAGACCACCACAAAATGAACACAGAGAAGAGACTATTGCTGAAATCATTGCAACTATAGTATATGAACTCTGTGTTTATTAAAATACATGCACTCACGGTTATTTCTTTTTTAAGATCGACTAAGTCCATTTACTGCAGGTGAATGAGCTTAGATTATCTTAAAATTCAAATGAATTGAGTTTATTTGTTATGATAACAGCCCTCCATCTGTTATCATAGCAAGTAAACATTGCAATAATCTATTCTACCATTAAGATGATAAGAAAAAATTACAGACCTCAAGAGAATTCACCAAAAATGATCTCTTATCCTAGAATCCATCCTTCTGCAGTGTAATCCTCTTGGGGGAGAATATTCTTCATAATTTTTCATCTTGTACGATCCTCCTGATGTGACTTCATCTTCTGGATTCGTTGAAGACTACCACAAAATGAACACAGTGAAGAGACTATTGCTGAAATCATTGCAACTATAGTATATAAACTCTGTGTTCATCAAAATACATGCACCCACATTTATTTATTTTTTAAGATCGACTAAGTTCATTTACTGAAGGTGAATGAGCTTAGATTATCTTAAAATTCCAATGAATTGAGTTTATTTGTTATGATAACAGCCCTCAACCTGTTATCATAGCAAGTAAACATTGCAATAATCTATTCTACCATTAAAATGATGAGAAAAAATTACAGACCTCAAGAGAATTCACCAAAAATGATCTCTTATCCTAGAATCCATCCTTCTGCAGTGTAATCCTCTTGGGGGAGAATATTCTTCATAATTTTTCATCTTGTACGATCCTCTTGATGTGACTCCATCTTCTGGATTCGTTGAAGACTGCCACAAAATGAACACAGTGAAGAGACTATTGCTGAAATCATTGCAACAATAGTATATGAACTCTGTGTTCATTAAAATACATGCACCCACAGTTATTTCTTTTTTAAGATCGACTAAGTCCATTTACTAAAGGTGAATGAGCTTAGATTATCTTGAAATTCTAATGAATTGAGTTTATTTGTTATGATAACAGCCCTCCACCTGTTATCATAGCAAGTAAACATTGCAATAATCTATTCTACCATTAAAATGATAAGAAAAAATTACAGACCTCAAGAGAATTCACCAAAAATGAACTCTTATCCTTGAATCCATCCTTCTGCAGTGTAATCCTCTTGGGGGAGAATATCCTTCATTATTTTTCATCTTGTACGATCCCCTTGATGTGACTTCATCTTCTGGATTTGTTGAAGACTACCACAAAATGAACACAGTGAAGAGACTATTGCTGAAATCATTGCAACTATAGTATATAAACTCTGTGTTCATCAAAATACATGCACCCACATTTATTTCTTTTTTAAGATCGACTAAGTCCATTTACTGAAGGTGAATGAGCTTAGATTATCTTAAAATTCGAATGAATCGAGTTCATTTGTTATGATAACAGCCCTCCCCCTGTTATCATAGCAAGTAAACATTGCAATAATCTATTCTACCATTAAAATGATAAGAAAAAATTGCAGACCTCAAGAGAATTCACCAAAAATGATCTCTTATCCTAGAATTCATCCTTCTGCAGTGTAATCCTCTTGGGGGAGAATATTCTTCATGATTTTTCATCTTGTACGATCCCCTTGATGTAACTTCATCTTCTGGATTCGTTGACCACTACCACAAAATGAACACAGTGAAGAGACTATTGCTGAAATCATTGCAACTATAGTATATGAACTCTGTGTTCATTAAAATACATGCACCCACATTTATTTCTTTTTTAAGATCGACTAAGTCCATTTACTGAAGGTGAATGAGCTTAGATTATCTTGAAATTCTAATGAATTGAGTTTATTTGTTATGATAACAGCCCTCCACCTGTTATCATAGCAAGTAAACATTGCAATAATCTATTCTACCATTAAAATGATAAGAAAAAATTACAGACCTCAAGAGAATTCACCAAAAATTATCTCTTATCCTAGAATCCATCCTTCTGCAGTGTAATCCTCTTGGAGGAGGATATTCTTCATTATTTTTCATCTTGTACGATCCTCTTGATGTGACTTCATCTCCTGGATTTGTTGAAGACCACCACAAAATGAACACAGTGAAGAGACTATTGCTGAAATCATTCCAACTATAGTATATGAACTCTGTGTTCATTAAAATACATACACCCACAGTTATTTCTTTTTTAAGATCGACTAAGTCCATTTACTGAAGGTGAATGAGCTTAGATTATCTTAAAATTCAAATGAATTAAGTTTATTTGTTATGATAACAGCCCCCCTCCTGTTATCATAGCAAGTAAACATTGCAATAATCTATCCTACCATTAAAATGATAAGAAAAAATTACAGACCTCAAGAGAATTCACCAAAAAAGATCTCTTATCTTAGAATCCATCCTTCTGCAGTGTAATCCTGTTGGGGAAGAATATTCTTCATTATTTTTCATCTTGTACGATCCCCTTGATGTGACTTCATCTTCTGGATTCGTTGGATACCACCACAAAATGAACACAGTGAAGAGACTATTGCTGAAATCATTCCAACTATAGTATATGAACTCTGTGTTCATTAAAATACATACACCCACAGTTATTTCTTTTTTAAGATCGACTAGGTCCATTTACTGAGGGTGAATGAGCTTAGATTATCTTAAAATTCAAATGAATTAAGTTTATTTGTTATGATAGCAGCCCCCCCTCCTGTTATCATAGGAAGTAAACATTGCAATAATCTATTCTACCATTAAAATGATGAGAAAAAATTACAGACCTCAAGAGAATTCACCAAAAACGATCTCTTGTCCTAGAATCCATCCTTCTGCAGTGTAATCCTCTTGGAGGAGGATATTCTTCATTATTTTCCATCTTGTACGATCCTCTTGATGTGACTTCATCTCCTGGATTCGTTGAAGACCACCACAAAATGAACACAGTGAAGAGACTATTGCTGAAATCATTGCAACTATAGTATATGAACTCTGTGTTCATTAAAATACATGCACCCACATTTATTTCTTTTTTAAGATCGACTAAGTCCATTTACTGAAGGTGAATGAGCTTAGATTATCTTAAAATTCAAATGAATCGAGTTTATTTGTTATGATAACAGCCCTCCACCTGTTATCATAGCAAGTAAACATTGCAATAATCTATTCTACCATTAAAATGATAAGAAAAAATTACAGACCTCAAGAGAATTCACCAAAAATGATCTTTTATCCTAGAATCCATCCTTCTGCAGTGTAATCCTCTTGGGGGAGAATATTCTTCATTATTTCCCATCTTGAACGATCCTCTTGATGTGACTTCATCTTCTGGATTCGTTGAAGACCACCACAAAATGAACACAGTGAGAGACTATTGCTGAAATCATTCCAACTACAGTATATGAACTCTGTGTCCATTAAAATACATGCACCCACAGTTATTTCTTTTTTAAGATCGACTAAGCTCATTTACATGAGGTAAAGGAGCTTAATTTATCCTCAAACTAAAATAAATTATTAAGTCTATTTACTATAGTAACTGGCGCCACCACAGTCACCACAGGAAGTTAATATCATTCTATTCTAGCCTCGATTCTACCTTATGAATAAATAAAAATATCAGACCTGAACAAAATCCTTTCCTGCAAAAGAAACTTGTAGCTACAAAGCATATCTTTCTCAGAAAAATATTGATATCAACTATCCATTACCTTCATATAGAAACTTGCGTTAGAAATTTTCGCTTCTCCAATAGTATATATAGTTACCTATATTAAAATAATCTGAATTTAAAAAATTAAAATTTACAGTTAACGCATCCTCAAAGAACACAAAATAACATGACTCCACAATATCAACTTGTTTCAAAAGTACGCATTTGATTTCAAGTATTTAACTATTTAAGTATTCTTAAATATAGTCTGAATTCATCACTAATCGCAAATAAATCTATAAATGATCCTAAATCGTTTCAAAAGACTACAAATTCGTGAAAATATTCAAAGCAGAAGCTAAAAATCAGCTAAAAATTAACAATTTTTCCAATTGTTTGTTTATAGGTATCAGTGAGTACCAGGTACCAGGAAGTAACAGGTACGAAGGGTGACGAAAATACTCGAATGCTACCAACCATAAATAAATATTATATTATACCTATATTTTATTTATATAACTTAAAATAATGAAAAGACTAATAAATTTCAAATTTTAATATATTATTATTATACACAAACATTTTAATACTGAAAATGACCAAATGATGAATCAAATAATAATAAGTACTTATCTATTCATGTTGAAGATGCTACCGTCGCAATTTTTCAAATTCGGTAATAAATTGTTTGATTCCACCATTAACTAACCATATTCTTCCAATATATTCCAAATAATTATCTTTTCACATATTCTAAACTCCCAAAAACTAATAAAAATACTTAAATCGAACACAAATAATTTCTTCCTATTAACAATGATTGTTTTTGTTGTTTGCAGGGTTGTTTATATGACGATGAGACCCGAGCGCGTCCGACAATTATCGATAAATTTAAACTTTATTATTATTTATTTTAATGCAAGAGCGAGGGATATTTGTTGTTATTTTGTAAAAAATCTTATACAATTCTCTTAAATCTGGAACATTCAAGCAAAATATTTGTTTAGTTAAATAAATAAATCATACTTTACGAAACAGCAAATTTGTTTTACATCATTTATGGAAATTAATTGATTATTATTTATTAATATCTATTGCCACCCAATATTCTATTTTTCGTTAATATATGTACAATGTTTGGTTCTTTTTAGACTAGTGGTTCAGTGATGTATCAATAGATCTTTTTCTAAGATAATTGACATAAATTTAAAATTATATTAGTCATGGAACACTTTAGATATATGCAAATACGAATGGAGAAATTATAAATTAAAAATATAGAATGTCCGATTTTAGTTATTCACGAGTATTATTCAAATATTCGCACTTACTTTTCGAGCTTTTTTTATTCGAAACTCCAGTTGTCGTTACACTAACATCTGAAATATGTAGTATCGGATTGAGAGATTGAGACACCTTAGGTTATCTAGGCAGTATTCAATGAGGTCCCTGGAGCTGTTTTGAATATATGAAATGCTTGGGTACCCGTGATTTTCTTTCTTTCGTCCACTGTTGAGCCATCAGTTGTAAGCTGGTAGGCTGCAAAACTGTACAATCTTAAATAATTCAGAGAAAAAACGAACATTATCAAAGCAAATAATCCTAGCTTATAAATTGTAAAATACAACTCAACTAAAGAACACAGAGTTTACCCTTCATGACAAGAAGTAGCTCAAAATTCTTGCCTCTTCGCCAATGTATCTACTTTTATTATTACGAGCCTAGTTTTTCAATAAATTATCATGCAAATTCAAGCCCTGTCTTTCAAACACTTGAATGATTTTATTTATGTAACTATTGTCACTAGTACGGTAGTACCCTCATTTATAATTGAACAAAATGTTTTGTAATAAACAAAAACACATACGTACTTTTTGTATAATTTGACTTCAAAATATTAATACCAACAACCTAGGAATAGTTGATAATCGAAATTTGATTTGAAACACTTCTATAATCGAATTCAAATTGTAATCTACAAAAACACAATTAATATTAAAAAATTATTGATAAAATCCTATAATACGGGGATTTCTATCAAAGCACACACAGTTAGAAGATGGCCTTGGGGTTACTACCAACTTAAAACAGGCGAAATTAAATTTGTCAGTGACACTCAAACAGTGGTTTTTTCTATTACAAATGATTTATATTCTTTCATGAAGACATACTGCTATTATTTAGCTCATTTTTGATCTGGAAAGTGGATGTATAAAATTGTCTTAATTCGGAAATTTTATGATGCTCAATAATAAGAGTTATTAAACATGAGACATTGGCTCAGAAAAATATAAGAATAAAGTTAAAAATGTGGCTGATAATTTACCTCTTAATAAGAAAGATAAAAATGTTATTGAGCGATGCACGCTTTCCGGTCATAGTTCAAATTCCAATTAAAGGTCTGAGAACAAAATGTTTTTTTCCGTGATATTATATTGCATGCCTTTTGTAATGTTGAATAATTGAAATTAATCTAAAGCCAAGTACTGAAAAGCAAGCAATTCGCAACAGCCCAAGTGGCTCAAAGAGTTGCGTGAACTTGTGAAAAAAAATATGAAAAATGCCGTGTTTCCAAATTGCATGGCAATGAAAAGAATTGAAGTTTTAGTCATAAAACCCTTGTAAAAAAATTGGCAAGCATTCCTCGTTGGCGCAAGAGTTTGAAATTTGGGGGTAATCTTGCATAAATTTTGAACCAATTAGCCGTGATTTGAAATTGTATGCCATTTCAACTATAGGTAATTTGTTATTGAGGAAATTGGCATGCACCCTAGGATGTCCCAAAATGTAGGCATGCATTGAGAAAGTTGCAAAAAAAAGAAGAAAAATTTCCGTCATTTTATTTTGCATGCCATTGTGTATTTCATTCAAAATTATTTTTTTCAGACGACACAGAGAATGACAAGCATGTTGCTTAGGCGCATCATTGATAAATTTTGGAAAAAGGGTTGAGAAAAAGTGCTCGTAAATTAATTCAGTAAAATGAACAGGAATTATTTCGCGATTTTATTTATCTAAATTTTGACTAATTTTAAACATTGATGGCTCAGGTGAGTCTCTTCCAAAATATTGCAGTGAGCTACAATTTAAATTATCCATAATGTTTTCATAGCAACAATTCCAAAAATATTCATTTATTATACCATAAGTAGTTGAAGTATTATCGATTATTTTTGTGGTGCTATCACGAATGTTTATTATGCTTGCGTTTGAATACCACGAGTGTGCAGCACGAGTGGTATTCACAAGCACAATAGGCTCTTTGCGAATAGATTGCAGCGCCAGTAGTGGTTAATTTTGACAGTACTAGCAGGAAAACAAAACGTTATCATTGTACATGATTTCAGAATATATATACCAAATTTAAATTATAGAGCAATTTATAAGCCAGTTTAACAATAAATTTAAATATTACGTGTTGGTTATACAAATTGCTGCGTTTCAAACTGTAAAACAGTTACGGAAATACAAAAAAAAAACATAAACATTTCTACAAGTTTCCATCCAGAGAACATGAAATAGGAATGGGAAAAAATGGATTCAGGCTATTAAACGAGTAAAAAAAGTAAAAAGAAGTCAATAATAATTATAGAATATGTATTAAATGTAGAAATTACTTGATGAAACTAGAAAATTTATGTAAGAAGTTAGGTTAAACCATTGTAAGCTATAGCAATTTTGTATGTATTATTTTTATGTATCGGATAAGTTCTTGGAAATTCATGCAAAATATCTCGCGTTCCATCAACCTAAGGCAATGTGAAAAAATATACTTTCATGTGACATGTTTTGATTCGTTTGACAGACATATAGCAGCCTATAATTAATTACTTCAAAATAACATATCTTACTTCGATAAAAACTTTAAACGGACAAGAATTAATCGACATTTGCTCTACAACAAGCGCGGAAATCAAGCTCTTATCCAAAAACAGTTTTTCTTCAACATTAAACACATGATTACTTCTTGCACTAATTTTCCTCTTTCTACTATTGAACTCCGGATACAACCAGGTTATATGAATTGGAATCCTGTTCCTATTATAACTCCATTGGTCATCATTCACTTGTGTGTTTTTAAACTTATTTCAAGCTTCAATATAAACTTTTTAGCTTTTATTCACTCATGCCACGTAATGACAGTTCAAATTTTTTCCTGCAGCTACTTTCAAAATTGAACACTCCGAGCGCTAGTGTCGCTCTTCAACGTTTGCGCAAAGAGCCTATAAACATGAGTGATTGCACCACAAAAATAGTTTATAATTCTTCAACTACAAATGGTATATGGAGGACTATTCCAGGAGTCAAACTATTTTTTCAAAATAGTTTTCTATGAATCTAGTAACAACTCACGTAATTTTCATAGGAACGAGTAAACAAACTTCTGTCAAACTGAAAAATTGGAATTTCTTGCATTTTCTTTGACGAATAATAGAGAAATATATTGCGTCTTGTTATAGAATCTAGTTCAGAAAGGTTTGGTTTGGATAGATCAGAAGATAAAATTGATGAAGATATTCAGAAAAATATTCCATTGAATACGAAGAAAGCACCAATTGGAGGTATCCACATCTTTGAATAAAATACTCACTCTGACCACTAGTGTAATACCCGATGGTATTTCTACACGTCCAAATACCCACTGATATGCACCGTTTCTATGGCGATTTAGCATTGTTAACCTTGTTATAAATACTACGAATGGAATAGTCAATTGAAATCACTAGAAACATCAAATTTTTCCATTAATATCAGTATTAGCTCTAACTGGGTATAACATTAAATTGCAACCAATAAGGCACTGGTACTCCCTGGAGGCACTAGAATAATACTACATCAGAGAGTCCAAATAAGGACGAAACACGCAAGAAGTTGATACTTAGAATTGAATTACATAATATTTATTTACCATTGGGGCATGAGCATTATGATCTATTTTGAAAGAATCTCACCTTTGAGAAAAATCGTTTTCCATGGGCAAGGTGAAGATGTAATATGCTTTTGCACTAAGCACAGGGACAATAACTCGAAAAAAAAGAAAACGATTTACATTTATGCATATCATGCACTTTGACATTTCAAGCTCGATATATTATATAGATAAATATACAAGCGCTAGAGGAACGCTGTTTAAGCTGTGCGGCGCAGCCTCCAGTAACTGCACCTCTTTTTTGCCTCACCCCCACCACTATCGTTGAGCCTCCTGTATTCTAGACTTCTTGGAAACACGTATGTACAGTTGACATCCCAACTTCTGAATTTGTGAAACATTAAGGTTTTGAATCTTGCTATCAATAAAATAATAATCACATATATTAACCACGGAAAAAATAATAATTACGTTCTTACTTTTCCCCCGGAATGTGAATAAGTTATGTGGATGGAATATTGTAACAAAATATATTTTTGAAAGTTAAATTGCCTTCATCTGGAACTTAAGAGTAGGTATATCTTCATTATCATGCAAAAATATTATTATCATTATGAAAAAATAAAATAGCTAATTAGCAGAAAAAATATTTATTATCATAGAAAAATCATACTTAAATAGCTAATGGGATGTTTCATAATATAAATAAATAGGAATGGAAAGGAATCTGAAATTGGCAATAATTGCTCAAATTTCCATTTCTTCATCATAATTATTGTCAATTTCAGGTTCCTCCTCAGTAATTTCACCACCTATTTGAGAATAAGTGTCGCTGTCATCATCGTCCGATTTATCCTTATCGTTCTTGTTGTCGGTCCTTTTTACAATATCATGCTCTTTAATAATTGTAGGAAGAGTTAAGTTTCAATTTATGATTTTCTTTATTAATTCACGATGATCATTTCGACTTTTGAAGTCATCTTCAGGTAACTTTTTTATAAAAAAATATATAAATCATAAATTGAAACTTAACTCTTCCTACAATTATTAACTTGAAATATTTCAACTTTTCCCCAATGAAAAAAAATCATGCTCTTTAACTCTATTCATTTTCAGACTATTCTCCACTTATTTATGCCAAACGGAAAACTTACTGGTATAAAAGTATTGTTTATGAACCTAATTGTATTACTTTGATATATAATCTGCATTATTATGAAAGATTTACCTCCTGCCATGTCTATAATTATAAACTAAGTTGATTCTAGAGCATATTTTCTTGATTTATTCAGAATTTGTAAATGTTTGACTTATGTTATATACATTCAATTCTTTATTTTAACTTGAAGCATATTTCTTCATTGAAATACAAATCAGCATGCAAAATAATATCTCGGAAATTTTCTTACTTTTTTTTGCCACTTTTTCAAAGTTTTTCAATGATCGGACAAAGTTGCATGCCATTTTCCAAATGAATTTGAAACAGCTTTTATCAATGTAATATAAAATGGCGGGCAAAAAGAAATCAGAGAAATTTTGCGAGTTTTTTATGCAACTTTCATTATTGTTTAAAATATGAAGGGCTTGAGTAAAATGCTTGCCATTTTCCAAATGAATTTAAAACAGCATCTATTAATGTAATACAAAATAGCCGGCAAAATAAAGTCAGAGAAATTTTGTGTGTTTTTTTATGCAACTTCCATTATTATTTAAAATATGAAGGGCTTAAGAAACATGCTTGCCATTTCTCAAATGAATTTAAAACAGCATTTATTGATGTAATACAAAATGGCAGGCAGAATAAAGTCAGAGAATTTTTGCGAGTTTTTTATGCAACTTTCATTATTATTTAAAATATGAAGGGCTTAAGCAACATGCATGCCATTTTAAATTTATAATTATTTCACTATAAAATAAAGTTTTTGCTCCATTTGAGGTAATTTGAAATCACGGCTAATTGGTGCAAAATTTATGCAAGATTACCCCCAAATTTCAAACCCTTGCGCCATCGAGGCATGCTTGCCATTTTTTTTACGAGGGTTTTATGACTAAAACTTCAATTCTTTCCATTGGCATGCAATTTGGAAGCACGGCATTTTCAATATTTTTTTCACAAGTTCACGCAACGCTTTGAGCCACTTGGGCTGTTGCGAATTGCTTGCCTTTAGATTAATTTCAATTATTCAACATTACAAAGGCATGCAATATGACATCACGGAAAAAAACATTTTTTTCAGACCTTTAATTGGAATTTGAACTATGACCGAAAAGCGTGCATCGTCCAATAATATTTTTATCTTTCTTATTAAAGAGTAAATTATCAACCCTCAAAAAGGCAAGCGGTATAAAATCGGAGAACCCCACCTGTCACTAGCTCCCAGTCTATTTCATTAGCGGTGGCTTGCAAAAACTCTCTAATGACTTTAAGAACATTAAGGAGATTAATATAATTCAAGTCCCTGACATCAAAAACTGTAGAGCTTTCAGAGAGAGCTTTATCCCAACCCTGTCGAAAAAATAATACTGCGGTACTTATTTTTTTCCATATTGTCTATCTAACTTCTGGATTTAATTGCGTCTACCAGCAGAAGCAAAGAACATTCATATAAACTCCTCCTTAATTCAGCCCTGTTGCAAAATCCTTTTTTAGCTGATGTCTACACCCCAAATACTACTCACCTACCAAATTTCAGCTTAATCGGTTCAGCAGTCTTTGAGACTTCGTGTTGAATCAATGAGTGATATTTCGCTTTTATAGATAGATAAGAAAACTAAATGGGACATAGAAAAACTTAGTAATGAAGACACAAGGAAGAAGTACGAAGAAGAAATAGAGAAGCACATCAAAGAAAAATATGAAGAAGACAATGTAGAGAATAAGTGGCATAAGATACAAAACTGTATAAACCAAGCTGCAAAAAAATGGATAGGAGAAGAAAAACTAGAAAATAAAAAACATGGTTCAACAAAGAGTGCCAAGAAATAATATTAAAAAAGAAAAATGCAAGACTGAAGTGGATGAATACACATAGGATAGAAGACAGAGAAGAAATGTTGTAAAATTCTAAGAAAAAACAAGAGAGATTGGATAGACGATAAAATAACAGATATTGAAAAAGAAAGTGTGAATAGAAATTCAGAACAATTCTATAAAAAAATAAATGAACAAAAAAGAACATACAAACCAAAAGTCTACTGTATAAAAGACACAAAGGGCAAAAAAAACAGAAAACGATGAACAACATAAGAAAACATGGGTAGAATACTTCAAAATCCTGCTAACAGACCCGCAACAAAACGTGGATATTACAACACAAGATGAAATTGCGGACAAAGGAGTATTAGAAGAACCATTAAAAGAAGAAGTCAGAGAAATAATAAAAAGCAGGCGAAATGGGAAGACTCCAGGCAAAGATGGAATAAACACAGAACTAATAAAATATGGAGGATATGAACTACACGAATATATATATAAACTTATAATGAAGGTGTGGAGAACAGAAAAAATGCCAAAGGATTGGGAAAGAGGACAAATAATCACAATTCACAAAAAAGGACACCAACAAACATGCGAAAATTATAGAGGTATAACGCTACTGAACACGACATATAAAATAATGTCAACACTAATACAAAAGAGAGTCCAGAAAGAAACAGAAAACATAATAGGACAGCATCAGTGCGGATTCACGCAAGGCAGATGAACAACAGACGCTATACATACAGTTAAACAGATAATAGAAAAAGCACATGAATATAAAATGAACTTAGACTTATTATTCATTGATTTCAAACAAGCGTTTGACTCGATCAAAAGAGAAAAACTTATTACAGCCCTAGAAGAATTTGGTATAACAGCTAAACTAAGACGATTGATCTTGATGACATTAAGTGGAACAACAACCACAATTAAAACATAAAAAGAAGAAACTCAGGAATCCAAAATAAACAAAGGAGTAAGACAAGGAGATACACTATCGGCAACTCTGTTCAACATAGCGTTAAAATATGTGATGAGGAATTTGAACAAAGGAACACTCAGAACTAAAGGCGGACAAATAATAGCATACGCAGACGATATAGTATTGGCAACAAAAAATAGGAAAATAAAGAAAGAAATGGTCGAAGAAATAGTAACAGAAGGAAACAAAATGGGCCTAAAAATCAATGAGAACAAAACTAAAATAATGAGGATAGGAAAAAATCAGGAAGTAGAAATATAAAAATAGGTAACCTACAGTTTGAGGAGGTGAATAAATTCAAATACCTAGGCATTATGCTATCAAATAAAGTAGAAAGGAAAACAGAAATCCAAGAGAAGATATTAACAGCGAACAGAGCCTTTTACGCAAATAAAAAATTACTCAAGGATAAAAACCTAACAAAGAAAACAAAATTAAAAGTTTATAGAACAATAATCAGACCGATAATAATGTACGCTGCAGAAACAATGACAATGACCAAAAAAGATAATAATAATAATAATTTATTTAATTCTGAAGACACAGTACAATGTGTATAGAAACGTCAAAGCAAAAAAGAGAGGTAAATAATATGGTACATCAAAAGCAAAAAATTAAACTTAAAATAAAACTACAAAGACATAAATTCATTAATTGAATAAAAGCAATGCTGTAGAAGGAATAGCTTTAGATTTTTTTTAAACTTTCTCTCGATATTTTCCATTTTCAATGAATCCGGTAGTTTATTAAATATTTCTAAACCAAATTTATCAGGGGAGCTTTTAACGACTTTTAACTTCGATTTAGGAATATAAAAATTGTTTTTGCTGCGAGTATTGTGATCATGGATGTTTTCAATTAGAGGATAAGTTAGTTTGTTCTTAAAAATCAAAAGACAAATTTCATAAATGTATATGCTAGTGAGTGTAAGAAAATTGTGTTTTTTGAAAAAATGTCTACAAGAAACATTATATTTAGCACCAACCATACATCTTATAATTCTTTTCTGACATATAAAAACACTGTGTGAAACATTCGAAGAGCCCCAGAAACAAATTCCATATCTCAATCTAGACTCTACACACGCATAGTAAAACATACAAAGCTGACTGAAAGTCAAATATTGTTTTAAATGTCATATTTGATAGCAAACAGAGTTTAGCTTACAAACTACTTCCTCACAGTGAGGTTTCCAATCCAAGTTATCCTTGACTAACAGTCCTAGAACTCTCACTGAATCATTGTTATTCTTAGTTAAGTCACCAAATTTAATACTAAGTTGTTGATTACTAATATTTTGTTGTGTATGGAAATGAAGGATTCTAGTTTTACTGTCGTTTAAAAAAAGATTGTTTTCATAACACCACAATGATAAAAAACCAACATTTTGATTGCATTTATCAATCAAACTATCCTTATTTTTATCAGAAATAATCAAAGTAGTATCGTCAACATACAAGATGGGTATGCAATCCTCAGTGAGAACTTCAGTCAAGTCATTATTATAAATTATAAACAACACAGGAGCAAGCACAGTACCTTGCGGCAGGCCAACGTCGATTTCTAGATAGTCAGAAACTACGGTATCTTTAAAAAATGAATCGTCTGAATAATTGACAGAAACAAACTGTTGTCTTCTAGTCAAAAAAGTAGAGATCCATTTAGCCGCAACCCCTCGTATACCTATACGCGCAAGTTTGTCTAATAACAGTGCATGGTCCACACAATCAAATGCCTTGCTAAGGTCACAGAAAATACCTACCGGATATTCTCCTTTATTTAGAAATTGAAAAACTTCTGTAAAAAGAACGTGTAAAGCACTGGTAGTTGAACGATTTGCTCTAGAACCGAATTGTTTATCAGAGATAGCACAGGTTTTAGTGAGAAAAGGTTCAAGTCTATTCAAAAAACTATATTCAAATATCTTAGAGAAGCCAGAGGTTAGGGCTACAGGTCTGTAATTATTCATATCTGTTTTATTACCTTTCTTGTAAATAGGAATTATTTTATTTGTTTTTAAAGTGTGAGGAAAACAACCAGTTTCAAATGATAGATTGATTACATAGGTTAAAGGTTTAGCAATAACATAAGCTACAGTTCTGATTATCGAGTTCGGCACATTATCCGGCCCGGATGATTTTTTATTTTTCATTCTGGTCATAATTATATTAAATAATTCATTTTCGTGAAAAGGATATAGAAATAAGTTACAGACACTGTTATCTTTGTTTCTGTGACCAATATCAATTGCATTGACTGCAGGAATGCGTTTTAAAATGTTAAGGGGTGCGTCCCTAAAAAAATTGTTAAAAAGGTTGGCGATTAATTTAGGATTGTCAGTAGTTCCATTGTTATCAGAAATTTCCAAGTTTGAATCCACCTTGTTTTTACTTTTTGAATTAATGATGCTCCAGGCACTCTTCGACATGTTATCAGAGTTTACGATTTTATTTTGGAAAAAGGTTTTTTTAGTATGTGCTACCAAAAGCGAATGTTTCTTCTTAGCAGTTTTGTAATAAGGAACTAAAAAAGGAAATTCATTTTTTAAATGAAATAGTGATTTTAGATCATTGCTCGAATCTGTTATATTAGAATCCACCCAGCCTTTTTCATTAACTTTCTTAGAAGAGATTTTCTGCAATGGAAAATGGATATTAAAATAATACATGAATATATCAAGAAAAGATTGAAAAGCATCATCAGTAATTGATTTCATATACACATCAGACCACGATTCACGAGCAATATCACAACAAAAATTCTTGACATTAATATCGCTAAAAATTCTCTTGCATTGGGTCGAATTATTTACTTTAGTGTTATTAATGTGAGTATCTATCAAAATGGTATTATTTTTATTATCAAAAGATGGAGAAGATTTACGAATAGTAGAAAGAAAAATAGTAAGAACTATTACAGGATTAGTAAAACCGACAGAAAACGAATATAGAATACTAATGAACCATGAAATAGAACAAGAGCTGCAAGGAGAAGATATACTAAGGAAAATAAAACAACAGAGGACGAAATGGTTAGGACACATATGGAGAAAAAGAGAAGAAGACACCGTAAGGGCAATTTTACAATGGGAACCATGCAGAAACAGAAGAAGAGGCAGACCCAGGTCGAAATGGCTACAAGAAGTAGAAGCAGATCTGAGTAAAGCAGGAATAAAGAAATGGAAGGAGAAAATAGAAAATAGGAAGACATGGAGAGAAATATGTCAGAATATTTAGAACAAGGCGATGAGGACTGATCCCCCTCAAATAAAGGATCTAGAGAGCTTCAGTAGAAGCGGCGCAACACCACCTGGGGTATCCAAGCCCCTATTTATATATAGATATAGATATTGGTGCATCTATACTATTATATACTCCTTCAAAAATTAAAGTAAATTAAAATTATTACAAATTCTGACTTTGGCGCGCAAATCCCTTTCATTTACATTAATCACTTTGAGATTAGTTTTAGAAAAAGAAATCTTTTTATTTAATTAAATTGACAACAATAGATAATATAAAAATGACAGAAAATGTTTCAAATGCTTTCTTCCATAAGTAAAGCTTTCACATAAGGATTATCTATCGATTGTACATCATACTTAATTTTTTTAATATTTGTTTCCAGTTCTGTATCACTCATATTTTTATGGTCCAATTTAATAAGTTTTTCAATAGTTTCCGTTATAATATCATCTCCATTTTGCAGGATTTTTTGCCTAGTTTCAGCATCAAAATCCCTAAGTTCTTTTATATTTCTGTAGTCTTCTAAATCATGCTGTCTAGCGTTAGCCATCTACAAATTAAATGTAATAAAAAGATTAAAACGCATCATATACAGACCTGTATGAAGTCATCAGAAAATCCGGCCATTTTCGCAACGTGGAGTCCAAAACTTTGATCACAAACTCCTAATTTAACTTGATACATCAAAGTCAGACTGTTTTCAGAAATTAAAGCTGTTACATATTTATTCAATACATTTGGAATGTCGTCAGAAAGAGTTGTGATTTCATGGAAATGTGTAGCGAAAAGCGTGAAACATTTCACATCTTTAGCAAGATATCTAAAAATTATTAATTAGTACAAAGATAATTAATTTTTAATATTATATTACTCTGCAATTGCCCAAGCGATTCCGCAGCCTTCGTAAGTTGATGTTCCTCGTCCTAATTCGTCAATAACCACTAAAGAATTTTGTGTGGCTGTCTAAAACATTAAATAAATTAAATAACTTCGTTCAAGTTTAGCATTCATTTCGTTATATCCACTTCCGGTGCTAAAATCTGATCTAAAGTTAGATCGTGGAATAAATTATTACTTTTTGAATAATTAATACAACTTACCCTTAAAATTCCGGCAGTTTCGACCATTTCCAACATGAAAGTAGACAGCCCTTTCGCTTGGCAATCCTCTGAACCAACCCTAGCTAAAATAGAATCTACCAACGTGATTTCAGCCTCATCACAAGGAACAAAACACCCAATATGGGCCAATAATACCGCTACTCCCACTGACCGAATATAAGTGCTTTTACCGCCCATATTTGGACCAGTAATTATATGAAACGAATAATCATTAGTAAATTCGATATCATTTGGGTTGTAGGACACCCCATCGAGAAGTTCTAGCAGTGGGTGTCGAATTTGAGTCATTTTAGTGCACCCAAAACCTTGCGGAAATAGTTTTGGGCGAATGTATTGTTTCGGAGCCGAAGTAGTAGCATTTGCAAATGAAACTAAAACGTCTAATTGTGCTAATAAGTAATTGATGTTTAGTAAAGTGTCAGCATAACCAACTGAAAAAATATTGCGTTAATATAAGGCAGGATTAATAATATATAGCAGAATTACTTGCAATATTTAGGATTTCGCTGACGATATTTTTTTGGGTTTCTTCATAAATTTGTTTCGTTTCATTATAATCCGTATTTAGTTGTTCCAATTTGTTTGTTGAGAAGCGTACTCCACCTTTTATGGCTCCAATAATATTATATTGTTTATTTTTACGTAAAATTGGCTCTTCTTTTAATGTTACTCGAAGGAAATAACCCAACTGATCAGTATATTCAAGTTTAATTGTTTTTCCGGCTTCAAAACCTAAATCATGCGCAGCGTGGTTTAATTGGCTTTGAATTTTTTCCTGCAGACGTTTCTTCTTATCCGCCAATTCTAAAAAAAAAGATAGTTGAATAATATTTCGAATAACACGAATAAGTTAAGAACCTTTTAATTCATCATCAAAATCGGCTTTAACTAAAAACTCTCCCTCGTCGACTAGGTCCATATCAAAAGTAGTTTCGATCAGTTTTTGGAACTTATCCATATCAGTTACTAATCCTTTTAATGATTCCACAAAATATGAATTTATTGTTTTGTTGTTTGCTTCTGCTAAGTTCTGTATAATGAGTGGCAATATGTCAATAGTTTGATATACTCTGGAAAAAAAATTCATTATTTTAATTGCAATAGATTAAACTGTTGGTGTTTTTCGAACACAGAGATAGATTTTTCTACGATAAGTTAACATTATTCTGTTTGTATCAATTTTCTCGTACGTTGCTATTAAAGCGCGAGAACATGACAACTTTGCGCCGATAAAAATGAGAAAATAAACTAATTTACGAGGAATTTAGTAAGTAGGTAATAGATATTTAAGATACAAGTGTAAAAAGTTGCCATTTTATACATTTTTTTTTGACTAAAAACATGCATGTTTCTCATTTTCATCACATCGATTTTACATAATATATTGTCACACAACAAATGTTAACACACACAAATACTAATTCTTTTCACTCCTGAAGATGGTCCAAGTGGGACCGAAACTGCAGAGTAGGAAAGAAGCAATAAAAAACTCTTCGACTGAATTCCCACACATCGTTTCCTTCAATAAATATTATGACCATCAAAAAATACTTTGAGACCCTAAGCTCTTTACCAAAAAAATATACAAAACATCAAAAAATAAAACAAAACATGTACCCAAAAAAAAAATCTAAAATTACAATGGTTCTAGCTGTTTTAGCCATGACTGCACCTCAAATTGTATTCAAAGACCAAATGTAGTAAATGATCACCAAATCAGCCCAGCATAAGGAATTGCGTGCATATTTCTCGGCTGTCAAAGGCTCAAATTATGTTCCACAGGTGCGCGCAACGCAATTCGCTAATATTCAAGGATGTTTTTCGAAAGCGCAAGCGTTGCAAGCTAGCCCAGATACATTGTTATACATGAACATTCATTTATAGTCCAGACTTCAGCTCAATTGAGGAGTTCAGTGAGCCTTTCTCGGCTGTTTCGGACTCAAGTTTTGTCCCACAGACGCGTGCAGCGTGCAGCGCAACTCGGTAATATTCAGGAATGTATCTCGAAAGCGCGAGCGTAGCAGGCTAGCCTACAATCATTGTTGCATACAAACACTTTTTTAAAGACTGTATTCCAGCCTAACATGAGTGATTTCAAGGTCATGCGAGCTCGAACCCCCCCCTTGTTATTATTTATCATTATAGGACAGCAAGATGTAAAATTTTCGGTTATAATTTCACATTTAATTGTGGTTTCAATTTTAGTGATCATTTACTACTCTTGGCAGTTAAACATAAGCTCTTTTTATATGATCGTAGATGAAATGGCTGAACCGTTTACTACTTCAAATACCGATACATAATAATCTACCTTTGGTGATTTGCTAAAAATATTAGTCGACCTAAAAAGTTCGGTTTCCGGTTTTTTTTTTTTTTTTTGTTTTGCTCCACTTGTCATTATTTTTTCCATTATCCTCACCTCATGTTGCGCTGTCTGAGTACTCAATATGTCAGATTCGAAGCCAATTTCAGTGTCTTCAATTCATTACGGTTTTACCCAAATTTTGAAATATCAAATCCCTCTTTTGACTTATTGTACTGATTACAACCATTTATTTTGGAGAAAAACTAATTTTTTTAGCACATGCACCGAAAGTATCCTATTACTGAACTGAATTCTGCTTCGAAAGTTCTCAATTCCAAACCATGAAACAATTATCATTAATTCCCTTCGGAGAGGGAAAAAATGATGATTGTGGACCATGGATACCGTTGATACTTTTTAATTTCATTATTATAAGTTAAATTGTCATTTGGAAAAAAAAAATTATTATACATATGATGTGCTCGTTACAGTGTGTGCATTTGCTGCAAACGTGATAGCACAGAAAATGTGAACAATATCAGTCAATGAAATAAATAATGTAAGTCATGTTTCGTAGTATTAGTTTGTTGTAAATGGTAAATTGAAAAAATTTTACTGTCACGGATGAAGCTAGCTGCACAAAGTTACGCCTTGGGTTTTATACCCTCGCCTTGACCGAATGCAGCTAACTTCACCCTGGACAATAATGATGCTCGTTCGCATAATATACTATTTAATCATTTTATTATATAATTCAAACTTGCAGTTTCAATGAATGAAGGGATAAAATTTCAACTGAAGAGCTGAAAAATACCACAAATTTACTGTGACACAAATACGATGTAAAAATCATTATTATTTTACTTCTTGAGCTATAATTAATAAAACGAAAATATTTTGCTGTTGATTTTTCTACATGAAGTTGTGACGACTACCGTGCGGATTACTGTGATGGGAAATGATGTCACTGCTGATTTTGGTGCGTGATTACTGATAGAAATGCCGTGATAGAATTTGAGCTATTTTCCATGCTAGTTTGTCTGATGGATTAAAATAAAATTTGGATCACATGACGCTTGTTTTGCAGCTCGATTGCTTGAATTAGTTTTGCTGATGGGATCCTATTTTAGCCCGTAGGATGGCTTCAGTGATCTCTAAATAACGAATGGATAGGAAAGTGGGCGTGGCCTTGTGCCGCCAAAAATGTTTATGCAATCCGCACTGCTGGAGGTGTATCTGTCTTTATCTAATCCATAGGCGTCGAGTTTTAAGCTTCTAAAGGGGAAATTTTATATCTTTTCTCATTCTATGAGAATTAGAGCAGCCGCGCACAGTAAAAATCATCACCGTTCTTGAACAAAGTTAGAAAAAAACAGAAAAAACTTATCAACACGTGGTCTGGAGGAATCAGCAGCGGGAAAATGCACACAAACTCATTAAAAATAGAAAGTACTATAAAATTAGATAGAGAGAGATACACCTCCATAACATTTCGAAGGCACAGTTCCTTAACTGCCACTCTAATGTAAAAGCGTACGAGATTCCAGTCCATTATGCCTATGTCACACCTGATCACACCAAACAGTGACCATTGACTGGCTATGAGTGAGCACTCATGAAACAAAAGAACGCACCCATCACTCATGAAAATAGCGGATTCTCTAATTTTTATCAGTGGTGACTGACGAAAAAAATACAGCTAGCTCCATGCGCATCATATGATATACAAATATCAAAGACTGACATTGAGCAAAAGAAACTGACTTAATTATATCTCTTACTTTTAGAAGACTGTCTTCAACGATAACGGCATTGAATTATTTCCTTCAATTGTCCGCTAAGTGGTATATGTGCTGAGAGTCTCTAAAATGACGTCAAGAAGCTATCGAATTAGAATCGAAGCCCTGGACATTGTGATGGATACTTTGTGGAATTAGTTTTAAACAGGCCCCCACAACTCTCATTGCCGGTCTATTATAAATGTGTCCGCTGACAGCGTCAAGCATGTGGACGTGAGAGGTGAGAGGAAATGTTTCAAGATGGCGGATATGTAGGGCCTAGTTGCCAATTGAAAAGCGTTTGATTTTAGTGTTTGTGTCGTTGAATACAGTCAGATTATAAGCAATGTGCAAGGGGGCGGAGTTTGAACAAATATCGATGCGAGCGCTCATTGTGAGCACCATTGTAACCATTGAACTCCTGTTATATAATCTCAAATTTAATATAATAGATTATTTATTCAACCGCTTATACTGTTACATTGTTTTATAATATTTATCTAATGTCAAAAGTTGTGTTGCCAAGCAACTAATTAATACCTAACTACATTACACTGCTTCCCTTTTCAAACAAATTAAATTGAGTAAATATATACATTTTATTTATAACAAATAAATTCTTTTGTCCATTGTGGGGGTCGTGAAATTCGGGTGCTGCGTCTTGGATATTCTCCTTCTTCTAAATTTCTTTCTTCTTTCTCGTTCTTTTCGTTCTCTTGCTTCTTCAAATCTTCCTGGTCATCTTTTTCTTCTACTACTTCTGTCTGGTAGCGTTTAACGAATGAGGTATTCCGACGAAGCTGTTGTCCTTTGGGTGTTTGAACTGTGACTGCATTCCCAATTTTACTTGTTATTTTGCATGGTGTCGTGTGGAAGGGTGTTTGTAATTTATCCGTAATCACATCTCTTTTCAGCAATACGCTGTCTCCCACTTCTATCTCACTAAATTGGCTCTTCCTGCTTTCATCGACAAAATATTTACTCCGCTCCTTCATTTCTTTATCCCTATCTATCACCTCAATGTCTCCTGGTTTGAAATAATTGTTTGTGAAGTTAGGAAGCTTGTCCCTGAGCTCTCGCCCGAACATCAAGTACGCAGGTGTTTTCCCTGTTGTGCTATGTGCCGTTGAATGATATGCAAACAAATACGTTCTGAGGGCAGATTTTAAAGTTTCTCCTGTGGCTTGAGCTATTCTTAGCCTTTTCATCAGCGACCTGTTCTGTCTTTCAACCTCTCCATTCGCTTGAGGCCATTTAGGAGTATTGATACGTAAGGTGATGCCATTCTTCATACAAAAATCTCTAAATTCAGCACTTATAAATTGCCTGCCGTTGTCTGCAACTAGTTCTTCCGGTATTCCGAAACGAGTAAACACATCTTCCAGTTCATCTATAGTCTTTTCTGATGTTATTGTTTTCATAATTCTCGCTTCGCAGAATCGACTGTAGTAATCGACGATTAGGAATATGTAAAAATCACCTTGCAAAGGTCCTAGGAAGTCAACTGCAACTGTTTTCCACGGTGCGTCAGGTAATCTTGTGAGACTGAGCGGTTCCGGTGGGTCTGCAGCTCCTACTAGCTGGCATCCGTGACAGAATTTGCAAAATTTCTCCACATCTTTGTCTATGTTGAACCACCAAACTTTGCTGCGAAGTCGTTGCTTCATTTTTGTGATTCCTTGATGACCTTCGTGCGCCAATTCCAATACCCTTTGCCGAAGTGCAGGTGGAATTAATATCCTTGTCCCTCTCAAGACAACTCCGTCAATCACACATAACTCTGTTTTAATTATTTCATATTTGCGCAATTTGGTCGGCCATTGGTTTGTATTTATTGCTTTCTTCAATTCTTCCATGTCGCTGTTGTTGCATTGCTCTCTAATTTCTTCTAAGCTCATAGAATGTGGAGTAGCTTTCTCAGCAACCCATTTGACATGATAATCATCAGATGCAACCATTTCTAACCCTTTGCCCGATACTGCCAATCTGGATAGTGCATCTGCAATATTTTTCTTACCTTGTTGAAAAATTACTTTGAAGCGATAACCCATCAATCGCATTACCCATCGCTCAACCCTCGCGCATGGTTTGGACTTGGGAGAAAATATGAATTCTAATGCTTTATGGTCCGTTACGATGTTGAAATCATTTCCATAAACAAACAAATGAAATCTTTCACATGCCCATACTAGACTCAACGCTTCCTTCTCCGTTTGGCTAAATTTCTTCTCAGCATCGCTTAAAGCACGGCTAGCATATTCAATAATTTTTTGCTCACCATTTTGTTGCTGCACAAGTACTGCTCCAAGACCGTAAGGACTTGCATCAGCAATAATTGTTGATTTGCAATTTGGATCAAAGAATCCAAGGGTCTTGCTTTTCACTAATTCTTTCTTCAATCTCTCGAACGCATCGTTTTGTTCTCGAGTCCACTTAAACGGTGTATTCTTTCTTATTAATTTTCTTAGTGGTGCAGTTAATGTGGAATATTCTGGTATGAACTTACAGCAAAATCCTACCAATCCCAGAAAACTTTGAAGTTCTACTTTTGTTTCCGGTGCTCGGAAATTTTTAATAGCTTCTATTCTACTTCTCAATGGTTTTATACCACTTTTGCTAATTTCATGTCCCATGAATTCAACCGATTCTTGCGAAATCTTACATTTGCTCGCATTAACAGTAATTCCTGCTTCATTCAACCGATTGAATAGGTTTTCCAAGTTTTTATTATGTTCCTGCAATGTTTTCCCGTATACTAAAAAGTCATCTATGTATATTTTAACTCCTTCCATATCTTCAACCAGTTGTTCCATGATCCGCTGAAAGATTTCAGGTGCACAATTTGTTCCAAAAAATAGTCTTTTGAATCTGTAGAGTCCTTCAGATGTGGCAAATGTCGTAATTTCTCTACTTTCTTCCGTAAGCTCTATTTGATGGAATGCCGATCTTAAATCAATCTCTGAGAACCATTTACTTCCGCTAAGTTCGGAAGTTAAATCATTTATTGTTGGTATCGGGTGGCGTTCACGCACAATTGCCTCATTTGCTGCACGCATATCTATGCACATGCGAAGTTCTCCATTCTTTTTAGCTGTACAAACCACAGGGGATACCCATCTTGCTGGCTGATTGACTTTTTCGATTATATCGTCCCCCATCAACTTTTGTAGCTTTTCTTTGACTTGTGGTCGCAGTTGCAAGGGAATTCTTCGAGCTGTTTGTGCAAGTGCCGGAATATTCTCATCGATAACTAGTTTCAGCTTATAATTTTTCAGCTTTCCTATTTTACTGGAGAATACTTTTGGGTATTCTTCTTTTAGCGCCTCCAACGTAAGCAACTCTTCAGTATTTATGTTCCTTAATGGAAGCCCCATCCTTAAAATTCCTAGACTTCTTGCATCTTTTTTCCCAATTATTGGCACTCCTCCTTCGCTGACAACGTAGAATTTAGAATTCAATTCTCGACCATCTTCTAATCGAATACTTGTATTAAAGGCTCCTAAAGTCTTGAGGGGTAGTTCATTACCGTATGCGAATAATTTGCGATCTGTTTTTTCACAGCGCCCTTTTATTTTATTCTTTTTCAGCACTTCCCAACTATTCTTATCAATTACGTTGCATGTTGCCCCGGAATCAATTAAAAGCTTTGTTTTCACTCCTCCAATCCATGCTTCGATGTCCCCAGGATCACCGTATTCTCTTATTTGAAAAGCATATTCATCATTATTTTCATCTTCGCCGTCTTCAACGTTTCGTACTTTTCCTTTCGGTTTAAATTCTCTGGATTCCTTTGATTTGCCTTTCTTCTTAGTTTTGCAACATTTTTCGAAATGTCCCATTAAGCCGCATTTCTTGCAAGTTTTATTTCTTGTTGAGCATCTTTCATCCCAAGCTAAATGTCCTTCCTTGCTGCAGCGATAGCAAGTAATTTCTTTACGTTTTTTATCTATACGTCTTATTTCTTGTTCTTGTTTTGTTGCTTCCATACTGCCTGCTTGCTTTTCTGACGCTTCAAATATTCTACCAATTTCCTTCGCTTTTTCAACTGTTAAATTGTCTCCTTCTTTAAGCAATTGCCTTCTCAGCTCATTAGATCTGCATTTTTCAATCACTTGGTCTATGATCATATCATCTTCGTTGCTTTTAAAATTGCAGTTTGAACTCTGAGCTTTTAGACGAGTTACAAACTGGATAATTGTTTCGTCTTCTTTTTGAGCCAGTGAACGAAAAATGTGACGTTCATATGTATAATTTTTTCCTGGTTGAAATACTTTCGTCAAAGCGTGTTTGCAAATTTCATACACATCATCAGTTGGTGAGTATTCTTGTTTAGACTCTGACAGGGTATACCATACCTCTTGCACATTTTCTCCAGCATGATGCAACAATAAAGCTCGCTTTCGTTTATCATTTTGAATAGCACTAGCTTCTAAAAACAATTCAAAAGATCTTAACCATCGATCCCACCTTTGTGCAGTAGCAGATTCTTCCCCTCGTGTATCGAAGGATTTAATATTCGATTTATCAACGTTCATCCTCGTCGCCAGTGTTATATAATCTCAAATTTAATATAATAGATTATTTATTCAACCGCTTATACTGTTACATTGTTTTATAATATTTATCTAATGTCAAAAGTTGTGTTGCCAAGCAACTAATTAATACCTAACTACATTACAAACTCCATTTCTCAGTATACGTCAATGAGCTGTCATTGAGCATTGTAGTTCAAAAGTGAAAATAATTGCATATAAAACATGGGAAAACGTTTGTTCTGTTTCAGGCTGTTGTGTTAAGGATGATTCAAGTAAAATATAGTTCCATAGATTTCATGTACCCGGTTATAACATAAAAAAACTAGTGAAGTGAATCAAAGCGGTAAATTGAGTATTGCCTGTCTTTCATTATTAATCTATATAACAAATATGTTTGTAATTCAATTGTGGAATTAGAAATATTCATCATCGATTTGGGATTCATGAATTTACCTCTATCTCTAATTTGTAAGATATTTTAGTGATAGAAGTTTGTCAGATGCACTTCGCAATAATTTTGTTGTTAATATTGTCAGCAACATATTCTTCAACATGTTTAATATGGCAAAACTAATTTCACGCTTTTCTTCAATGCTTCCTCGGTAAAAGGGATACAGTGTTTGATAAATACAAACCAGATCTGGAAAATCATTGCCGTCATAATTTGAGGTTATCCTGTCAATTTGGACGAATTAAGACGTTTTCTCTATAATAGGTACGTTATAATTGAAGAAAAAAATACTCAAAATGAATAATTTCAACGTACCTTTTGTGCTATACAAGTTATATTATACGCACACAGCTGAATTAAATAATATTAGTACATTTAAAAAATTATAGGTATGAAACAATGATAAAATGGAGTTCAATCGTTCTCTATTGCCCGCTAGAGGCGCTAGTAGACTTCATGCACGTAGCCTATAGTAAATAAATTATAATTTCATAAAGTGATAGCCGTGTGACAAATGAACATTCAATTAAAATGCCTGGAAAATGTTTTGTCCCGAATTGTAATTCTGGATATGAGAGTTGTAAGATAAAATATAGTGTTTTTAGAGCTCCACTTGACATGATAGAAATTTGGGACAAAGCAATTGAATAAAATTATGTATACAAACACGTGAATTAAACTTCTTTATTTGCTCAAAGAATTAAAGCACTCGCGCTGAACGCGCTCGTGATTTTGAACTTTCTTCTCGCAAATAAACAGTCGTTTAATTCACTTGTATAAATAACTATTAAACTAGGTCCAGTTTCATAAATGAATTTAATTCTCATTCAAATTTACTCACAAAGTAAATTTGTATCAAGTCATTCAAATTAAATCTAAATTTTGACAATGTTAATGAATTAAGTAAAAGATAATTTAAAATAACGTGTATTTGTTAAAAATAAATATATATATATATATATATATATATATATATATATAATCATTTCTCTTAAACCCTTGCGGGTGTCGAGTATTGTTTTTTCTTTCATTTCTACATATCGTTTCTTGTGAAGTTGAACCAATCTTTTCTGTTTAGTGCTTTAGTTTTCGCTTCTTGTTTGTTGCTGTTTCTTTTTTCTAGTACTCTGTCGATTATTTCACTACTATATCTTTTTCCAGCGCACTAAATTTACTGAATTAAAGTCACTTGTGTTTTTATTTCACGATATGTCCTTTATTAAAGGAGATTTTATCGGTGAACGTCAAACACACGTTACTTATCACGGCCACTTCACTTCGACTCCTAAAAATAAATATAAGTGCCCTTAATACAGAAAAAACTATTACGTTGTGAAACATTATGTATAATATAGGAATATAATATTTTGAACTGAATCTAATTTTTGTTTAACTTATGTTTTCATATATTAATTAATATGAGTCTTAAGGTAAATGTTATAAACAAAAAGAAAATAAACCCCTAACCTTAAATAAAATTTGTAAAAACTATATACGTATTTCGAGAACTAAGTTCTCATCATCAGTAGAAAGGCGAATCACATCAGCAGCAGGCTGCAGTTTTCCTCTAGAGATATGCTCTCCACCGACTAGGCTGAGGATTGCTACAGGAGATATTGTCTCCACCAGAGGTGATGTGAAACACGCCTCTGGTGGAGACAATATCTCCTGTAGCAATCCTCAGCCTACTCGGTGGAGAGCATATCTCTAGAGGAAAACTGCAGCCTGCTGCTGATGTGATTCGCCTTTCTACTGATGATGAGAACTTAGTTCTCGAAATACGTATATAGTTTTTACAAATTTTATTTAAGGTTAGGGGTTTATTTTCTTTTTGTTTATTATGTTTTCATGTTTCCTTTATTGAAAGTTCGAACAATTTTCTTGTAATTGAAAACATATCATCTATATGTATTCTTGAAGATTAAACACATTGTTAATGTATTCAAATATTTCTCAATTATTGTTAATCGCATGTGATCTCGGAATTTATCCAACTGAGTTTCTTGCATAGATAATAATTAAATATTAAATATTACTCAATGCAACACTAATTTAACAAGTATATCAATTTTTAATTAAAGTAAAATATATGCTGTAAACATTACATATACGGTTAACTTCAATATATAAATGATTTCGTAAAATTTTGTAAGTTTAGTGTAATTATACATTAAACACTGTTGTAAAACAGGCCTTACTGATGTAGGCGTCTCTAGCGGCGGCAGCGCGAACTATAACCATCTCAGCGGACGCATTTTCGGGGCGAGTTAGGTTACCTACTATGTCTTGTACCGTGGTTTTAAACGAAGTTGATTTTGGTATTTTGCAGATGTTTCCGAAATGCGCACACGGGGAATAACGACAGTTCAAACGTTTATTTAATTTAATGAATTTAGCGAATATAGTAAATTAGTCCTAATTCACAATGGGCGTAAGCATAAGAAGTACATAAGAAATACATAAGACATTAAGTTGAACATGTGCAATTCTTATGGACGTGTTCACAATGATCTTACGTATTTCTTATGCTTACGTAGTGCATAACAGCTGCATAAGAAAGTTGAAATCATCTCAAGTTTACGTATTTCTTACGCATATATTTTCTTAGTGCGCATGTCCAATATAGTTTTACAGACACAGACAGTAAATGTGTCAAATGAGTGAAAATAAACTTGTTTTTGTGGTTAGGAATATTTATAATCTTTGTTTTAATAACAATACTAAACGAATTTCGTCTTCCAAAAAAGGCATTTAATTGCAAACATGTGCAGAAACAAAAGTGATGCCCTAAACTAAGAGCTTTAATATAAAAAGCGAAACCAAAAGCAAGGAAAAATATTTTCAAATATAAAATTTGAAAAAAAGGAGTATTCACAAAAGCTGTTTTGATAAAGTAATCGAATCAAAACAAAAATAAAACAAAGCGTTATTTAGGACAAGTGATTTAAATTGTGACAGATACTAAAAACTAAAAGTACCTATATTTTATAACCAACTCAGGCCGCAATATCCCTATAAAATAATTTTTATGCTATGCTCATTGTGAACACGCATAAGATTTTCATAAGAATTATGTTATGTACTTCTTATGCTACGCCCAATATAAATTATAGGTTATAGTTTATTTTCAATTTTACTCTACTAAATCCACTAAATTCTCAAAAAAATATTAGAGTTTCATCAATAAGCTACGTAAATCTAAATTGTATTTCAATCAGTAGCTGTTATTATTTTATAATCGTTGAGTTGAAAGCTTCATGCTTTTACTGTAAGATGGCAACACCTTACACAATTTGAATTATTTCGTTTTTTTTTTTGTAATACGTGCACCGAAAGTTCTTTATTACTGAATTGTTTTCAGCTTCGAAAGTTCTCAATTCCAAACCATGAAAGCAGTTATCATTAATTTCCTTTTGACATGGATTTAATGATCTATCATTTTTCCTGCTAAGAGGGAAAAATGATAATAGTGGATCATGGATGCCTTTGGCATTTTTCCATTCAATTATTATTTATCAAGTTGAAATTTGAAAAAAGAAATTTAGTACGGGATGTGTTCGTTGTAGTGTTTGCATTTGCAGTAAACATGACAGCACAGATAGAAGGAAGAACAGAACGTAATATCAATCAATAAAATAAAGTCATGTAAGTTATTTTTCACAGTGATTAAAAATGTGATCGCAATTGCAATATTTTGAAAGATGAATAAGACACTGAATTTGCTAGATGCGGATTGATTTTCTGCCATTAATAGAATATTTTGATTTTGTTTAGGTTATTTTAGTCGAACTAAGCAACATTTACGTTATTTTGTGATGTAGTTTATTGCTTGAGTTAAAAAAAATGATAGAAATTACTTTACCTTGCAGATGATGTCATTTATTGTCAATTCAAATAATGGCGCGAATTTCAATTCGTTCAAATTATATAAATGCCTTGCATTTACTATTATTTGTACGACAAATGGGTTAAAGTCACGTGAAATTTGTTTTCAGTAATATTGGAAAAAAATAATGCAAATTTTACCTGTAAATATCCTGCAATTTGGCTTTTTTTCTGACGATTTTCTTGGAAAGCATGAGTAAGTCCGGAATTCGTCTCAAATAATCGCTGTGTAAACGATAAGTCAATTGCGAATCATTAACTAATGCTTCAACTACATCCAAACGATCATTCAGGGCATTTAAATCTCTCAGCGGTTGTTTAATCCATTGTAAAAGAGTTCTTCTGCCATGTGAAGTCCTACAGTTGTCCAAAAGACCTATAATACTAGTGCTTTTACGTTCTGACGCATTCGCACCATCTTTTGGGAGAATATTTAGAGCTTTTACAGCGGCATGATCCAAGTGAACAAATTTCTCAGTGTTTAAAATTTGAGATTTGAATTTTCCGTGGCACATTTCATCAGATATCAGTTCTAAATAATTAATTAAAGCGTGGAGGCTCGCCATAGCACTCTTCATATTCATTTCCGGTATAGAATTACAGCTCTGTTGTTGTCCTTCTTCAAAATACAGCAATCTATTTAAATCTTGCTCGATGTGAAAAGGATTATATTCCATTTTTTTCAAGGGATTACAAAGAATATTGCTGCGCTGTATGATTGTTTTGAGACGGCTAACATTCTGCAGATCGCTAGATTGAACGATACATTCTCGAGGATTTAGTTGAATAATTAAAGATTCTAGCTGCGAGAAGAATTCATTATCCGAGAATTCGCATAAGGAAAAAAGTCGTTCATCTGTATTCACCAAACTGAGTCCAATAAACTGGAAATAAGAGGAATTATGTTATAAAAAATGTACTTTTTGAACCCAAGACCAAATTTAATCATTCATTGGAAAATCACAAAATAAATAATTACATTAATTAGCTCGTGAAAAAACGACAAATAATTGAAAAAAATTAGTAATACTTACATTATTTTTCTCCAATTTGATAGCCATGATAATTCCGGTAACAACATTTTCATTATCATTAAAAATGATATCTTCAAACTGAATTATATTCCCTGGAGATCCTCTAAACTCGACCTCCCAATCATTATTTTTGCTCCCTTTTTGGTTGGAATAGACTTCTACCTGATAATGTTTAACCAGGAGAAGCTGGCGAACGAATTTTTCGAAATTATTTTTGCTAAGAACAACGTAGTCCAATTTGGGAACGGTTGACATAGTTTTGATGACATTTGGGGACTTGAAGACCTCTTGAGCTGCCAGATGGGCATCTTCGCCGTGGACTGTGTAGTAATCGGTGCGGTTGAAGATTCGAATAAGAGTAGAAGGCTTCTATGAAAGAAAATTAAATATTATTCATGGAAACTTGTAAGAAAATGACGAATGAATGAAAGTAATAGCAAGGTCAACAAGTTTGAGTCACACAAAGCCAAATAATAAATAATACAAAGTCATAATATTGACGTTTTATTTGCGTGCTTCGAAACATGTCAATTGTTTCATCTTTCCTATTAAAAAAACTTGATATATTCCCCACTTTTCATTCATAATCCGGTTATGACCTTTGGCGGCACTTATTTGTGACGTAATACATTCAAAAACATAGTTATATGTACGCACATGAGCATCCTACAATTACCAATACCCAAATTTGTTTTCTTGTCCAAAATTAGCTTTATTTTCGAAAATACATCGAAATATGTATTTATATTACATTTTTATGCACTAGAATGAATTGGGAAGTTAGCTGGAAGCAGATTGGTTGTACACCATTAATGGAATACTTTCTATTTCGGTCTATAGTTCATTTCAGTCAAACGCAGTCCAAGGGCTCTTATGGAACTACGATTCTGATTGGCCGAAATGCGAGCACAATTCACTCACATTAAATGCAAACTTGAATAAATACAAATTTAAATTTTCGAACTGTGCAAATCTTTCTATGATAATGGATGAACGACTGACAAATGATGCAACTGATAGATAACCAGGTGCGATTATTGTGCTAACGTGAAGTTGATTTGCATTTTGGCCAATCAAAAGATTTGAATCGTAGTCCCATAAGTGCCCTTGAACCGTTCTTAAATGAATGAACTATAGTTCATGCTTACATTATTATTAAACTTTAACTCAATTAAATGAGATTTCATTCAATTCACTGTATCTAATTGAAGGGTGTAACAGAAATGGATACATTAAATTTAATCAGTAATAGAACTCGTCGAGATCAACAATATTTCTCAATAAGTTTTTTCCGAATTTTCTCATTCTTTGTTACTCCTCACTCCATAATTTAACGAGTCGTTCAGGTGCGTAATTATTGGACCCAGAGTCGGCTCGGGTCGTTTCAATTATATGCACCCCGTGAATTGATCTGCTTGAAAAATAAAACGTATGTAATATTACATCTAATATTTCATAAAATATTTAAAAACATTTACCAAAAGTTTGATTACATTTGGAGGTTATGTTTTCTGTTCTTTAAGAATAGAAGCTTTCGGAATTGTAGCAATATTTTCAATTGAATTATTCACTAAATTCATTATTTTAGAGTTGAATTCATTTTAGTATTCAACCGTTTCCTTTAAATAAATTGTTGAATGATCTTCTAATGGTTGAGAAGTTAGTTTATAGGTCGTTCATAGATAGCAGCATCGATTTTAAACTGTTTAAGGGCCAGTTTCACCAAAGCCAGTTAAATTTATCCAGAGGTTATTTTATACGAAAATTATTGTTGATACAATTGTAACTATAGTTACTAACTCAAAATAACCCCTAGATAAATTTAACTGACTTTGGTGAAACCGGGCCTAAATCAGCTGTTCTTTGAGAAAGTGCAATGGACTTGTGCAGACATGAAATACCTGAATATAAATCAATTCACTTGACAACGAGATATAAATGTGACTAATAGACCAAATTGTTGATCTCAGAGACAAATTTAATCTATCTTGTAACAGTTATAACATATGCAAAAATAAAATTACCGAGATAAGCAAAGATCAATGTATTGCCAAAATAGAAACATTCTTCCAGTTTCGAATGAATGATTGACATGATTTTGACAAAATAATCTATACATTTTTCAAAATTTTATTGCATAAAAACTACTTTTGATTTCAAATTCTGTATATTTTATTTGAAACTTTGACGTTTCGATCCTTCTGAAGAAGATCCTTGATCAAAGGATCGAAACGTCAAAGTTTCAAATAAAATATTCAGAAGTTAAAAGCAAAAGTAATTTTTTCTACGATCACTATAGAAAACAACATATTTCTCATACAAAACACAACTAGAAAACTTACAATTTCACACAACTATGCGAAAAGTCGTGAGAAATCATTTCTCACACCAGTTTGACCAACTTATATATTAATAATTCATTCTGAATATTCTTTAGGTGATATATATGATATATTTAGCAAGATTATTGATAAATATCACGGACTTGATATAAATCTCTGTTTGCTCTTTTATAAGCCACATTTAAATAACAAAATTGCACTAAGCTCTGTTGGAATTATTTTCTTATTCTTGTAATAAATATTCCGAAGGTTGGTAACACTACGAATCACAACTGTCAAATTGAAGCAGACAAAACACGTTCCATCACATTCTGTTGAAATCGAGAAATTATGTATGTAATTATTGTATCATAACCAAAATTAGATATCCACAAATATCATTACTGCAGTTGGAAAATGGTTAGTGACGAAGATTTAGAAAACACGCTACCCCAGATCACAGAAAACTCTAACTAATGAACCAATCAGAAGGTCGCCTGGTGAGAGTGAGCCAATCAGATACAATCTTTCCGTAGTTTGCAACAATTAGATTACACAACAATGAAATGTCAATCAACTGATAGAAAATGTATCAATAATGTTCCAAATCATAACTAAAATTAATATCACAATAAATAAGCAGAGCAAACAATTAAAATGCCAAAATTATTTCATATTTGTGAAAATAGATTCAAAATCTCAGTCATACGAATGATTTACCTACATATTTCATTAAAAATTGTGATCGTAGAAAAAGTATAGTGTACAACACGTATAGAATCACCTATTTCACACTTGTGTGATTCCAGCACTCGACTCCGTCTCGTGCTGAAAATTGCACACCTCGTGTGAAATAGGTAATTTTCTATACTTGTTGTACAATATACTATTTACTTACTTGTACTTAGTACAAGGAAGTATTGTGAAACCGACAAAATTCACCAATCGGGATTTTGATGGAAATATTCGTTTTGAGCATCCCTGAATCCATTTTGACTATTTTTGGCTTGATGTCGGTACGTATGTTCCTGCATTCGTGCGTGCGTAACTCGCAAATCTCAAAACTGGTTGAACGTATAATGTTGAAATTTTGTATTTAACACTGGAAGTGCACTTTACTTGAAACTTTTTTCGATTTTTTCTAATAAATCCAGAATAATCAACCGCAGGATGTTGAAATTCAGTATTTGAACTTGATGTTGTATCAGAATGGTTATCTGCTATTTTTGTAAGAATCGGTCAGGCCAGAAGTGCACTTTACTTGAAACTTTTTTTGAATTTTTTGCATAAATATAGAATGATCCGCCATAGCATATCGAAATTTCGTATTAAATACTTCTATAATATCTTATTGTACATCTTGCATTATGGTTGCGATCGGCTAAACCGGAAATGCACTGTACTTGAAACTTTTCTTTGATTTTCCGCATAAATTCAGAATAATCAGCTATAGGATACTGAAATTTAGCATTTGAAATTGCTGTAGCATCTAAATGGTCATCTTCTATTTTTGTAACAATCGGCTGAGCCGGAAGTGCACTTTATATGACAGACTTTTTAAATTTTCTGCATAAATTCTAAACAATCAGTCATAGAATATTTAAATTCTGTATTAGGCACTTTTATAATATCTAGTTGTACACCTTGAATTATGATTGCTATCGACTAAGCCGGAAGAGCACTTTATTCGAAACATATTTTGAATTTTCCGCATAAGTCCAAAACGGTTGAATGTAGATTGTTATAATTCAGTATTTAGGACGATTATACCGTCTAGATGCTCATATCCCATTTTTATTGAGATCCACTGAGCCGGAAGTGCACTTTACTTGACAGTCTTTTGGAATTTTTCGCATAAATTCGAAACGATCAGGTATAGAATATTGAAATTTGGTATTTCAGTCTGCTGTAGCATCTGAATGATTGCCACCTATTTTCGTAACAATAGACTGAACCGGAAGTGCACTTCAGCAGGAATTTATTTTACAATTTTGCGCATAAAATCAAATCTGTTGGTAGTCATAGAATTTTGGAAATCAGTATTAAGGAATGTTGTAGTATAAGAATAATAGCCTACTGTTTCCATAGCAACCGACTTGGCTGAAAGCTCATTTTACTTGACAGATTTTTAGAATCTCTTGGGTAAATTTAAAACGATTAACTGTGGAACGATGAGATTTTGTGTTTGATTATATATATCCAATGATATATATGATCAAACACAAAATCACATCGTATTATATATACATATATATATATATATATATATATATATATATATATATATATATATATAATAAATATATATATATATATATATATATATAATAAATATATATATATATATATATATATATATATATATATATATATATATATATATATATATATATATATATATATATATATATATATGTATATATACATATCCAATGATGTACAAGTCACGTGATGTTCACGTCAGATTTTTAATTTTGACAAAACTTCGATGAATTTTTACTTGACAGCCAGAAGGTTTAAAGTAAAAGGTATTGAGAAAAATTGTTATACTTGACGAGTGCTATCGCTGGTAAATAAATTAATATACTTATTTCTGTTACACACTGTATATTTTTTTTATGATTTAACAGCTAAATGCTGTTGATTGTCAATTCAAATACAATGGCGCGAAACTAAAATTAATCAAATGATTAAAATTGACTAATATCAACAAAAAATAATTAAACACGTATTTCTATTAATTTCACAAGAAGCTTATACTTATACTGCCAGAGTGAAGTGTGCGTTCCTTAAAATCAGGGAGCTTGTTGGATGCGGATTAATTGTCCGTTATTTTTATCCAATTTATTGAAATTTGAAGTAATTGAATGAGTATTCATTCAATTGATGTAGTCAAACTAACTAATCAATTCAAAAAATGGCGCGAAATTTTAATATTTTTGATGAATTCCTGAAAATTAATTAATTTGTAATGAAGGAAAAACTTTTCAGAACCCATTTTTTAGTAAATATGTTTTATTTGGAAAAGTTCTGTATATAAAAATGATTAGAAACACAACGTTTCGACAGCAAAGTGCTGCCTTTTTCAAGTGTAAAAAAAAAGGCAGCACTTTGCTGTCGAAACGTTGTGTTTCTAATCATTTTTATATACAGAACTTTTCCAAATGAAACATATGTATTAATTTGTAATAATTTTTAAGATGAGTTAAATTCACATAAAGGAGATGCTTTTTTCTGTTCTATTCAAATAATGAAATTTCAGATAAATCTCACATCCGGTATCCCACAGATGGCGGAATTTTCGAAAATGACGATTTTTTTTTAAGTATGGTCCACGAAAAACAAATGTAAGATATCTCAATAGTCCATTTTTTTGTTTTTCTCACTTTAATTGTAATTAAATGATTCAGAATGTCAGTATTTGTAACAGAATTATTCATACTGGATTCTGTCCATGAGAAAGGCAAAATTTCCGACAATAACAAACATTTTCTGATAATAAATTAGATCATAATACAACTGCAGTCGAATCCTTGGACGTCATCGGCTCAAAAATGTTTGATAGCTTCGCATGACCTGTGAGCGATTACAAGAAAAACAAGAAACAGGTCAACCGGGCAAATCTTGTGAAAAATCTTTACAATTCATGTAAAGAAGCGATGATAAATCATTTAAAAGTACAAATTATTATGGAAGTAGATAATTAAAAACCGGTAATTAGAACTATTGTTTTACCCAAATTAAAAAATCGCACAATAATTTAATCAATTAAAAAATAAAAGAACTATTTGAACTCATGAATAATTTGGTAGCGAAACCAGTTTGGCGTTCTTAGTACAGCTGAGAGTATTTCCCAAACAAGTCAAAGTCACTGGCATTTTAAGTTCGGAATTTCCAGGCACAAAAAACAACAAATCTAACCAATTTGATGTTCTCTTATTTGCTACATTTAATGATAAATCTTGACCTAAAAAACAGCTACACGACCCTAAAAATCAAAATAAACTTTGCTTTCTTTGAACTGGTGCGTTTCTGGAATTGAATCTTGTGTTTTTCTGAAGGACAAATTCTGATCGCGATGGGAAGGATGTAAAATTAACTGATGATTAACACGAGGTGGGTCGATTTGGAGGGGATTTAAGATCAAAACAAAACAAACGGAATATAATTGATAATTCGCGTGGTGTAAGCGCAGTTTTGAACGGGCGCTTTTTCAGCTCACAAGTGTACAACCAGTTTTTGAAATATCTACAATACACATTGAAACAGAATAGGTAAGAGAATTTGTAACTTACTTGCTTTAATTTAAATTTATTTCTCAATGAAACCTGTAAATTATGATTATTTACGGTTGATAATATTAGTACGTGAATTGCCAATTTCCCAAGAGCTGCAAACAATGAATTTTTTGACGTTTGTCATAGATTTAATAAGAAAATTGTAGAAAAAATAAATATTTACGCTACTGCAGTTATTTTTTCCCACGGGCTAATTTCAGAGTCAATAAGAAAACGCCACAAGTGGATGTAACAGAACAAATGATCTTTAAACTTAATTTATTTTAACGTTTGATAAATAAAATATTGGCCAATAAATTTAATTATCTAATTTATCATAGAAAAAATATAATACATAAATAATAACTATTGTTTGAGGTTTTTTTGAATAAATTGTTGTAAATATTTTTATTGTTGTAGTCAATCAGCTCTCGAGTATTTTTAATAACTTTTTTATTCAAAGAGGCTCATATAAAACATTTCAAATTTAAAAAAAAAGAAGAAACTGTCAAACAATTTTTGTTCTAATGTTTCATTTGAAATTAATTGCCGGCCATATTCGAAAAATATTTAATAGTAAAATTTACGATAAACTTGTTTTAGAATTGTAGGAAATCGAATTACACGCGCGCGTTTAACAGCGTGAAGCTAGCAATGTTTTCAAACGCGCAGAAAGTTTGTTAAATATTTTTTTTTTGCATTATTATTAATTATGACATCTGAAATTTAGTTTAAAATTAAAGAGTAAAGGTTGGGATACTTCAAATCATTATCTTTGTGGTATTAAATGTAGGAAAATTTGTGGAATTACAAAATTGTAGAAAAATACAGAAATAAAAACCACAATAATTGATAAATTATTTCGAAAGTAATGATGAATTTGTTAACCTTGAACATCTTGAGAGCTAAAATGAAAACGTTTTCATACTTTACTACAGTATCTAGAAGGAAAACATCTATAATTTACATAATATTAGCAATTTTAATGTGATAATAAGACGGATAAACCAAGAATACAAAACATTCCGCGCAATTAAATTAAAATATTTATTTTTTCAGACAAAATGAAGCAACTACTCCTTATTTTGGGTATTGTAGCCTTAGCTACAGCTTATCCAAAGCCCGGCGGTTACTACCAAGAGCAATACCAATTCAACCAACAATCTGCTGCGTTCAAAGACAACGAATTACAACGCAAAGACGACGAAGCAGGCCGTTATTCAAAGGTAGAAGATCTTAGCCACGAAACTCCGCCTCAAGAGCAGACAGCTTACAGCCGGACACAATACAACGCACCTAGTGCCCCACCTGCAGCTGGTGTTAAAGGGGGAAGGCCCCATAGTTACCACCACCACCATCAGTCTAGTTATAATTATAACACACAATGGAGGCAGGAATATCAATATCCACCTGGTGATCATCATCCTCGTAATCATGGACCTCACAGCGATCATCAAGGACATCATTTCCACCCGCACGAACAATTGGGAGGTGGTAGACCTTTCGGAGCTTCCGGAAGAGATTATTGGATGAGAACTGAAGGACAACCCGAACAAACTCCTTCTGTAGGCACTAGACCGATTCCTACAGTTCATCCAAGTGTTCAAACCGTTCAAACTACGACAGAAAACATCAAACCTGTTTATGAAATTCCGGTAGAAGTTCCTCAACCGTCTGAAGATAGTCGCACTATCCGAGCTGGTAACAACGAACATTTGTCAGATGTTTTTAAACAAATAAATAAAATCGCTCAAATGGATGAGATGCTACGACAAAATCAAAATAATGATAAAGATTTAAACAAATTTGGACTTGGTTTGATTGATGAAAGACAAAGAACAACGCAAAGCAGTCGAAATGATCAAATTGGACAAGAAACACAAACGGTTGAAAGTTTAACGGAAATAAATACCCAACAAACGCAAAATGATTACGACGATTTATTACAACAAACACAAAACAGCTTTGAAGATCTTACCCAACAAACGCAACAATCTCAAACTGGATTTGAACAATTAACTCAACAAATTCTACAAAATCCCAATACTTTTCCTAAATTGGAAGTCAGCGCTCAACAAAAAGATTTAAATGAGCAAACTCAAAAGGACCTCACACAACAGCAACAAGAAGATTTGACTCAACAAACTCAATCTGGTAATCAAAACGGATTCGAAAACTTTGAAGCAGGTCAAGAAACTGAAGATTTAAGTCAACATCATCATCAGCAAACAGGCTTTGAATTTGGAAGCCAGCAGCGTGATTCATCGCAGAGACATCAAACAGGATATGGAAAACTTGAATTTAGCGGACAGGAAGAGGATTTGTCTCAACATCATCAACAAGAAGATTTGACGCAACAAACTCAAACAGATTTTGAATTTGGAAGTCAGAAACCTCAAACGGAAAACGGAAGACTACAACAACATGAACAGCACGAAGATTTGACGCAACAAACTCAATCAGGCTTCGAATTTGGAAGCCAGCAACGCGATTCGCCACAAAAACCACAAACGGGACACGGAGGACTACAATTTAGCGGTCAACATCAACAGAATGAAGATATCACGCAACAACACCAACAGTTTGAGGATCTGACGCAACAAACTCAAACGGGCTTTGAATTTGGAAGTCAGAAACCTCAAATGGAACAAGGAAGACTACAATTTGGCGGTCAACATCAACAGCATGAAGATCTCATGCAACAACATCAACAGCACGAAGATTTGACGCAACAAACTCAATCAGGTTTTGAATTTGGAAGCCAGCAACGCGATTCGCCACAAAAACCTCAAACGGGACATGGAAGGCTGCAATTTAGCGGTCAACAACAACAACAGCTTGAAGATCTCACGCAACATCAACAACACGAAGATCTAACGCAACAAACTCAATCAGGTTTCGAATTTGGAAGCCAGCAGCGCGATTCGCCACAAAAACCTCAAACAGGACATGGAAGACTGCAATTTAGCGGTCAACAACAACAGCTCGAAGATCTCACGCAACATCAACAGCACGAAGATTTGACGCAACAAACTCAATCAGGTTTCGAATTTGGAAGTCAGCAACGCGATTCACACGGAAGACTACAATTTAGCGGCCAACAACATCAACAGCCTGAAGATTTGACGCAACAAACTCAAGCAGGTTTCGAATTTGGAAGCCAGCAACGCGATTCGCCACAAAAACCTCAAACGGGGTACGAAAAACTAGAATTTAGCGGTCAACAACACTCAGATTTGTCGCAACAACACCAACGAGAAGATTTTACGCAACAACATCAACAACATGAAGATCTTACGCAACAAAGACAACAATCGGGATTTGGAAGACTTGAATTCAGCGGTCAGGAACACGCAGATTTATCGCAACATCAACAGCAAGAAGATGATTTAAGTGTTATTGGATTTACAAATCAGGATCAACATGGAAGGGCTAATCCACAAAGTGGAAGCTTTAGTTCCGCAAATTCTTACCAAGGAGGTTATTCTCAGCAGCGCCAGCATCAACAACAAGCTTCAAATTCTCGTAAGTATTTCTCTTGATAAATAACCTAAAATTTGATTATTTTTCCAACGCAAAATTGTAGCTAACTAAATATTTCCTGATAAATGTAATTTATATGAAAAATTATTTTAAAAAAAATTGTAGGCACGCTCCATTACGGCCAAGCCCGGCAAATTCCCTCTGAAGCGTCTGAAGATCTTCAACAACATGCTCAAGAAGTCCAAGACGTTACCCAACAAGTCCAGAAAGTAGAAAATTTGCACCTGGAAAATCAGAAAGAAGATTTCAATCAAAAAAGCACGCAAGAAATTTTAGCTATAACTCCAGAAGAAGAACAGAAAGCTACAATTGTTGAAGAAGGAGATCCAACCGAAAAACCAGGCTTCTGGAAAAGAGTTGGAAGTTCTATTACTACTACATACGAAAATGCGAAAGAAAAAACGAAAAATTTAGCTGATAAAGTTAAACAAAACTTGGGTTAAATAAAAGAAAAAAGTATTATTATGATTTATAAATTAGTTTTTTAAATGCCATAACTAATTTTAAGTAGTTTTACGTTATATATTTGTAATAATAATTAAAATACTGTATCGATATTTATAAATAAATTGATTTCAAATATAAAGAAATGTCATTTTTAGTTGGTATTTATTATTTAAATCAAGTAATCACAGCAAAATTAATTCGAAAAACAGTTACTAAATATATAATAATGGAATTTGCAACTTGGTGCCGTTTAAAAACAAACTAATATTAATTATTATTGAATACCCGTAGCTTGACGACTGGTAACCGCACTACCAAGGGCACTATAAGTATCTGCCACACCCGTTACGGGGAAAAAGGCGTGACTGTTTTATATATCATAAAAATATAATTAGATGAATATGTTTGAAAATCGCCAAAATCGCATTGGCAAAATGTTTAATGTTTATGTAGCATTATTTAGTTATCAATAATTCAAGGCGTCATTCACGACCGTGATATCAAAATAACAAAAAAAGCAATATTTTCCAAGAATAGATAAAAAATTGAGATCATCAAGTCTAAGAAAAGATAAACCATGAACTTCATCTTATAAATTAGGCCAATGGCATTATTATCAATAAATTTTTAATTGTAAATTGTTTGGAATTGTCTCCCATATTTGATTAAAATTATTTCATCATGAAATGACTGCACGAGTTGACCCCCCAGTAAAATATCACTAACCTCAACTTTTTACAATTAATTTTCCAATTATTTATCTTATTCGGGTTTATAACATGAATTACAAAGAAGAATTATTTTATAAATGATATTACACTGTTAAGTACTAAAAATAAGCTATAAAAAAATTCCAATAATTGTTGAAGGTCTAAAGATGACCATAACATCATAAGAAACTGATAATTTCAGCGGACAAAGCTGCAAGAGTGGGGAATACTGAATAAAAGCACAAGAATATTATGCTGATTTAGTTATTAGTGCAGTTTCTAATTAATCAACAGTTCACAAGTCATTTGATAGGTTTCTAACATCAAATTAATATTTGAACAGATAGAAACGCATTAAATTTTAAAACTGGGCATCTGAAGGTAAAATATCCACTTCCTAAGAATTTAAACGCGTTTTTAATATAACTTTCATGCAACAGAAATTCAAATCTGAAATTTGTGTATTTAGAACAATTTTTACATTTATTAAAAATTATTTCTTTACCGATCGCCAAAAAATTGACTATCTACAAGCATTTATTCATTGTTAATCAAATTGTAATAAGTATATTGCAATATGCAGAAAATTTTGTAGAGAAAACTTGTCAGTTGCGCCAATTGTCATTCATTCATCAATTTATCATAAATAGATTTGTTGAAAGATTTGATTTTGTATCAATTCAAGTACTGTGTGAATATATTTGTTGCTTTTATTTCTTGAATTCATTTCAAGTAAGCTTATTTTGAATCCTGTTTAATGTGAGTGAATTGTATTAGCATAAGAACTCTTGGACCGTTCTTAACTGAGATAAACTACAAAAATTGAAGCCTTTAATTACAGCAGCATTTGGAATTCCTATTTATAGTCCATTCCAGTTAAGAACGGTCTAAGTTCACTTATGGCTCTACGATTTAAGCCTTTTGATTGGTCGAAATGCGAACCAATTTTATTTTGCACTTCTATGTAAATTTATGTCATCATTCTTATGAACGAATTGACATTAGCCGACAGAAGTTGATGTGTTTTTATCATTTTCAAATGGATTTGTAGATCTGTAAGAATTATGGTTTTGCAAAGAATTGCGACAAAACATTAGCACAAAAATAGTACTTGGCGATCTGCCAGCTGCATCAACTGTCAGTCGTTCATTAATCATCTATAGACCTATACATATAAATAAAGTTAAAGTGTCTGTCCGTGTTTCCGCAATAAAGACTTTTTCTCAATCTCAAATGGTTATTTGCAGGATTTCAAAACCAAAACACGCGTTTTTAAATTTTTGTCTGGATCGATTGAGTTGAAACTTTCTACAGCTGTTGTTGCTGCTGACATAATGTTGACAACGTTTAATAAGTGGTGCAAGAGTCGTATTTGTTTGTTCGCGCATCGTTCATCCGATTGAGTTGAAACTATGTTTATTTGTTGATGGCACTTACTTAAAGATTTTTGATATAGTATCATCAACATACAATAAGTGGCGCACGAATCGTAGTTGTTCGTTCGCGTATCGTTCATCCAATTGAATTGAAACTTTGAATAGTTGCTGTTGGCGCTTGTGTGAAAGTTCCTGACATAGTACTATCAAAGTATTTATCTTGATTAATATCTCAATAAGTGGTACAAAGACTTCATAGTATTTTTTTTGTCTTTATGCAGTTCTAAATTCGTTTATCGAAATACTTATTATTTGATAGACAACGCAGACCAAACCGCTGGACCTGAAGGGCTGAAATTTTGGCACTGCACTCCTAAAATGACATAGATAACTATTAAAATTTTATCCCTAAGGGAGTAAATTGGGACACTTCAATACTTTTATGTGAAAATTGGTTCGGTTAGCCCCAAAATAGAACAGTAAAATATATCTACAGGAAAGCTCACGGTTTTCCCGATTGCTCAATTAATTTTTCTCTTCGTTAATCTAGAAAAGTTACTGCAGGTAGAGTATGCGTTTTATCATAAGATTGCAGTCAATTATTAATTTTTTTTGATAAAATGATTGGATTAGTGAATGTAAGTATTGGAAAGAAGGGAATTCAAGGGAATTCAAGGGAATTCAATCAAATATATTTTTTTCTATTCTGACTCTACAGTTTCGGTTACACCTTAGCTATCTTCAGAAGCAAAAAGAATAATTTCGATTAAATTTAAATTTATACATATTTTCGCTCCTGAAGATAACTAAGGTGCAACCGAGGCTGTAGTCGGAGAAGAAAAAAAAATTATACTTATATTTGACTGAATTCCCTTATTCCAATTCTCATTGATTTCAAAAAGTTGCTGCAGGTGAAACCTACGAATTGATTTCGAAAAGTTATCAGTTTGTCAATTATTATATTTTTAAGAGAAAGTCAATTAGAGCTGTTTTTTCAGGTGCTGCAGTCTATATTATTTTTTTCGCCAACTGTCAAAAAAGCATGATATTTTTGTATTGTTATGGATACGCAAAGTTCGTGATTTTTTCACTAGTAAAAAAATGAAACATATTTTATCACTGGTGAAAAAATAAATTCTATTTTTGCGCACCTAATCTAATATAATTCAGTTTAGTATTGCTACAAGGATAGAAACAAACAGGTATTTAACAAAAAAGAAATATGAATTTGTACACAAAACTACTTATTTTTGAATATAAAAATTAATTGTTGACAGTTCTTTATTTATCAAACAACAATTGCGCATTTTTTTGGTAACAATACCCAGGTGACTGCAAATTAATTTCATTTTGTACTTTTTTCTTACATTACTGAATAAAACAATAATTTTTTTTATATATTATTTTTTGACAGTTGGCGAAAAAATATTGTTTGTATTTCGTGCGCGGTGATTGTATTTTTTGTTGCGCTTTCGAATGAATTTGTTAAAATTGACATTCTCACGCGCAACAAAAAAAAACAATCACTTTGCACACTTAATACAAAAATAACTATTTTCTCGTTGATTTCAAAAAATACTTCCATAGGCGAGCGAAGCCACGGGTGACAGCTAGTAATAAATAAATTTGAGCAATTCGAAGATTTAAATTTGTTTCTACTCAGGTATAATGTGAATATTTGTTGCTTTTACTTCCTGAATACATTTTCAGAAAACTTGATTCGAATCTTGCAATTATTGTGAGTGAATCGTGTTTGAGTTACGGTCAATCAGAGCCCTTGAACCGTTCTTAACTGGAATAGACCATCAGCTATTTAATGCCATTATTTGTATTTCAAAATGATTTCAATTAACCTTCCATATTAAAGAATGCAATTTCAGTCTGAATTTAGGAAGAAATTAGTAAAAAAAAAAAATTCAATCGATACATTTTTGAAATTTGTAGTTCAGCGATTCCCTGTTTGGCACTACATCAAATAAATTGAAAATCAGAGCTTGAGAAATGGAATAATAATGACTTTTCGTTAAATATTTTGCAATCTGTAAATTCAAATTAATGTAATGAAGTCTGCCCTGAAGTTAGCTCATGGAATATTTAACTTAAAAAGATTTTTCTATATATTTAGTAATTCGAACTAATTTTAAATTATTTCAGGTCAAAAAATGCAGGAATATATTTTTCTGCTTTTTGCTATTCTGGTTTTGACCACTGCGTCTCCAAAACCATATTTTCAGCAGCATTACCAATACCAAGAACAATCAGAATCGTACAAAAATAACGAACTTCAACACAAGAAAGAAGAAGCTGGCAAATTTTCCAAATTTGGGGATGGTATTTCCGATCCAGTAGAACGTTCAGCTTTTCATAAATCTGAATACCATGCTCCTGAGGCCGAAACAGGAGGTTTAACAATTGATACAACCCGAAATAATCAAGGTTATAAAAGTCGTAATTTTGGCGCCAATAATCAAGGTGTAAGTACTTATGGGGTAGGAAATGGACATTCACAGTCTCTCACCAGCGAAAGTGATTATTTTCAAGCAGCTAATGACGGCCAAACGAAACGTATATTATTACCAACTATTGTAAGACCAAATGCAGATCATTTAGTGTCCGCTCAAGAACCAGGTAAATCGTCTTCTTATAAAAAGGAATGGAGTAGCCATTCTTCCTATAGTTATGGACAAACTGCTCAAAATCCAACTGTTACTCATGATAGTTATGTACGTCCATATCACTATGGAGACGCACAAACTTCCGGTTCAACTGTTTCGCAAACAAACAGCCAAGAAGAACAAAACAGAAGATACGCAAATTTTGATACCGGAAGTCAACAAAATCGACGCTATGAAACACAGACAACTGAAAATTATAGACCGTATGGGACTTTAAACACTGGAGATAATTATTTCAGTACCAATACTGGATCACAAAGCGGATTAACTGGTATAAATAGTCCTGCTAACTTTGGGACACATTCTGCAGATACTACAAGTAAAGTTACGCATCAAAGAGCAAAAACTTATTTAATTACAAGCACAAATAAGCATGAAATTAGTCCTAATACTCAAAATATAAGGGTAGTACCGTCCACTTCTTATGATTATAGTACAGACACAACTCAAAAAATATCTGGAGTGCCAATTATTCCCTTTCCAAATACTGAAAAGCAAACAGTGCCTAATACTTACGATTATAACGCTCCTATAGCACCAGTTAACACAAATTCTGACACTTCTAGAACCTTCCGTGCGTCACAAAATAAATTATTTGAAGCAGAAAGTGGTTCTAGAAGAATACAACATCCTGTACACCCAGGATACATTAGAATTGTTCCTAGTAGTACTACAGAACAGCCTTTGACTTATTTGAAGCAAGAGCCGGTAGAAAATAAATATGAGCCGTTACAATCGTATCCAGCAGTTAGAGCAGCGCCAATTACAACAAATTCTGAAACAACTAGAACCTCTTATGCATCACAAACTGTTGAAGTAGGAAGTGGTTCTAGAAGAGTACCAGTTCCGACATCTTCTGAACCAATTAAAACATATCCAGGATATGTCAGAATTAACCCTCGTACTACTACAGAACAACCTGCACCTGATTTGGAGCAAGCAGAACCTGAACAACAAATTACGCATGATTCTCAGCCGTTGCAATCGTACCCTGCAATTAGGACTGCGCCAATTATAAGAGTTCATAGAAAACCTGTCGTCCAAACCACCAATGAACAAACAAGTTCATCTTACCAAACTAGCTACTCTAAAATACAAGATATCAAACAGAATTCGCAACAAAAACCAACAGATTCTACGGAAGATGATTACGGAGATTTAACTCAAAAAACAGAAAATCAATTTGCTGATTTAAAAATTGGATCCCAAAAATTAGATGCGACTGAAAACCAAAACGAACAGAGATTTGATGATTTAACTCAGCATACTCAAACAGACGATTTCCCTAAAAATAAACCAACAAAATATGAACAAAGAACATACCGCGCGCACAGAACTGAAAAGACAGAATTTGCGGATATTTCACAAGAAAAAACAGCTCCCACACCACAAATTTCATTCCAAAGTAATCCACAAACTTTAGACCAAAATTTGGTGCCCCAACAACGTCAAAAATATTTTGAAGTTAATCATCAAACTATTAGAGATTACACACAGCAAAAACAAGAACAATTTGATCAACAAACAAATATACCTGAACAAAGAGATCATTTACGAACTTTAAAAGTAGAACCTTTCCAAAATAGTCCACAAACAACTCCCAAACCACAAGTTTCAAGGATTTTAACAGTGGAACCATTCCAAAATAATAATCCACAACGTCAAAAATATCACCAAACATCTCAAAATAACTATCAATCTGTTAGAGATTATACCCAACAGACACAAGAATTAGATCAACATATTCCTGAAAGAAGAGATCATTTAAGGACAGTACCAATTACACAAAATGGGGCACAAGATTCTTCGTATAAAACTTCTAGTACATACACAAAAAGTAGTTCCTATTCAGCGCAAAATCCGCAAGTTGTATTTTCGCCGGTTCAAGTTGGAACAAAATCAGGTAAATCATACCAAATATTTTTCTACGATTTGTTGTATAAATTAAACAATTACATTTATTGGAAACTATTTTTGGTTAAATTCGGAAGTTAGGAAAACAACTTGAGTTAATAATTTTAATATGATTTTCAGGCGAATTACAATTGTACCAAACAATGCAGATACCAGCCGGAACTTCCGAAACAACTAGAAGAGAACTACAAGAGCAAATGAGGCGTCAACTCGAACAAAAGATGCTAGAACTACAATCCCAACAACAATATTCATCATCTTCTCATGTAACATTCTCTCCCATTCGCGTTAATTCAAACTCAGGTACATTTAGAATCTCCCAACTATAAAATATTTTTCGAATGGTTTTTATTGTAGGTACGGGAGAATATCAAGTCTACCAGACAGTCCAACTACCGGCAGGATCCACCGAAGAAGCAAGACACAGAATTCAAGAGCAAATGCGCCAACAACTTCAGCAAAAGCTGCAAGAATTAATGCAACAGAATTCACAATCAGGCTTAGTTAAAAGTTTTGGAGGAGCAGATTGTGACGAACAAACTGGAGGATCATATTCCAGTTCTTATTCATCAAGTGGTGGGAATCATTACGAAAGTCTACCTGGAAGTAGCTACACTGCCCATTATCCAGGATATCATAATTATTAAGTTTATAAATAATATTTATTATGTACCGAAACACACAAATAAATCTTTTAAATAATCTTGCGTCTGTTCTTTCATAAACTGTTAAAATATCGACCAAATTACTTACTTCTGGCAAAGATTGATAGCATCTTACAAAACTTTGTTGCTGAGAAGGCTCTGAAATCAATTTGGTTGGTTAGAAACACAGCTTTATATAATTTAAAGATTATTACCTAAATTTAAAGCATGTAAAGGTTCAACATTTGCCATACTGTATTATTACTACTACTATTATTTGAATTATGTTGTATCATTCACTAAATTCTCCTGAAAATAAACCGTAGAAACACACAGATATTTTTGACAACTTGAACAAATTAAAGGCGCCAAAACTGCACCAGAGAAGTTATCACTGAACTGGATGGGACATTCAAGCCAGTGACGCCGAAAAGTAGGTAAAGTGGACACCAGCCTAGCGCTCTTCAAAAATTAGAATTATTCACACAGTGATTTATCGGAGACCACAACTGAACAAATTATTTTTATTTCGAATATATAGCAACTTACGTTTCACACATTACTAGGTTTAATCAGATGTCCATTTTCCTCATTGTATTCTGTCTTATCCAGTTATTTATACAAATCAATGGCTAAGTGCTACGCAGTCTGGTGGCAAACTTTAAAAGCTCAATAAGAGATATTCGTAAAACGTCAGCTACATTCTTTTATCTCTTTCAACTGAATTTATTAAGAATTTAAGCTATATTACTTGAATATTTGATTTGAATAATTATGTCAACTACATATTGTTGTGTACCTGGCTGTAGTACTTGAAAAAGTGGGATTCAAGCTTAAGTTTTTTCCTATTTCCTAAACAGGATAGTAAGGTTAAACTGAACAATAAATTTAATGATTTTGAATTATAAGTTAAAAAAAAGTATGAATTGATTCTTTCAAAATTGGAAAAAAGGGAGTCCTTTTATAAAAGTATTTCTTCAATTTTGTGTGGCGGGGACTGCAGAAGTTTGCAAACATAAACCATACAATTTTATATTTAGATCTGAATTGCTATGTGAAGTGCCACAAATAATCATGTGTCCAGCATTAAAAACATCGTCTCCTTCATAAACTAATCAGGAATTTTAATTTTAATATATCAGAAATATTCTATTAAGGAGAATCTCAGATCTTTCGTAATTCCGCTATTATTTATTGAATTATTTATCCGAAAAATAAATTCAGAACAATAATAATCTGTAACATTATAATTTCTATTGATACTTACTACTTTTAAATACAGCAAATTCTTCGTGAATCACTTTATTTTCAATAATGCACGTGCACCATGCAATAACCTCGCGCAATGTCTCTTCTCGAGCTTCGAATTCTACTCACAGTGGCGCTGATAGCATAACTGTAAATTCCTATAAGCTATGTGATTGATTTGTGTTCATGCATTGTCTCTTTGTGAAACATAATAAATAGAAATCTACCAAATAGTTTACAGTATATTACTGTTGATATTATATACAATGATTTTGATGAATATAAAAGAAACGACGAAATATACGCATTTTTTTGGTATTAATATTTGCGCATCCGTAAATATTCAAATCTGTAGTCCAACCGTTCATATTTGATATGAACTTTGTCAATGCGCAATTATTTATTATTTTATTGTATCTATTCTTAAAATTCATACATTAAATGGTCGTTTCAGGCAGTCATTGCAAAATTCATTACAACTTCTCATATTATCAACTACAGTGTGAAACAGGAGGTTCCGTTCGATATTTTCAATCAGTCCAAGGGCTCTTATGAAACTACGATTTAGGTCTGCTGATTGGCCAAACTGCGAACCCATTTCACATTAGCACAAAAATCGCTTGTCAGTTGCATCATTCGTCAATCAATAAACATAAATTCTTATCTATACAGATAATATGTAAATATATTTGTTACTTTTATTTCTTTCATTCTTTCCTAGCAAGCTTGTTTAGAATCCTGCATTTGATGTTCGTGAATCATGTTTGCATCTCAGCCAATCATTAGGCTTAAATCGTAGTCCCATAAGAGCCTTTAAGCCGTTCTTAATTGAAATGAGCTATAAATTCTAATTCCATAATTTAGTGTTTTACATATTCTCATATAATATTCACTGTCATTTCTCACATTCTTATTTCTATTTTTAAGTGATAATCTTTATTTTTGTTTCAAAAGATATAATGTTAATTTGGCAAGTTCAATATTCCGATGATAGATGTCGCCATACTTAAACGAGTTCGATTTGAAGTGCGAAAATAGGAGTTGGCGCGTAAAGGATGTTTCTCGCACTATTTACGAAAGTAGAGAAATAAATAGACTCTTTTGGTTTTAATTCTGTATATTTAATTTAATTTTTGACGTTTCGACACTCTAACCGAAAGTCTTCATCAGAAAAAATGATACAAAAATAAACAAGGCAAGAAGGTATCTAGATAATTAGAAATTAAAAATTGAAAATATACAGATAACTAGATGTGAAAACGTGGATTCCACATTTAGTGCAAAAAGAACAAAATTCCTCTGGCATTTACCCAAAGTCTGAGGAAAAACCAAGTAAAAACCTCAACAGAGGAATCAATGATATGAGTCAAATTAAATTAAATATGCAGAATTAAAACCAAAAAAGTCTATTTATTATGATATAATTCTAAAGGTATGTATAGATCATTGAAAGTAGAGAAATAAATTTTCAGTGTAGAGTACAGTAGAATAAAGTTTTCTCACGGAAATATTAAGACAATAAGCGAATTATTGGAAATTATAATATTGTAAATAAATTCGATAATTATTTACTATTCATTCGCAACTAGTTCACTTTACACTTTGTAACTTGAGGTAGTTTCCGGTGTTACAATCAAAAATTTTGAATGAAGTAGAGCGAGAAATTGCCGAAAAACAACAACGGTATTATTGAAAATATATTTAATATCTTTTAATATGAGAAGAAACAGGTAATAATCTGTAAATTACGATATCAATAAATTTTTTATATGCAGGTATCATAGTTTTATTCCACGAGGTGATTTATTTTTCGATGTTTCAAAGCATCAATAGAATAGATAAAAAAAAAAATTCATAAACACAACGTTTCTATCAAATTACACTAAAAAGGAGATTGTTTTTTCTGGTCCTCCATAAATAAAAGCGTGCGGAACACTAATTAAACGTAATTATCGTAGGTGCCCCACGCTTTTATCTATGGAAAAGCAGGAAAAAAACTTCTACTTTTCAGTGCTTTTTGATTTAAACGTGGTGTTTGAATTTTCTTTTTATATATTTTATTTTCTACTTTTCGTCAAAGGCGATTGTGAATAGGTGATCCGCCATCATGAGGCGGTTGCCATATTGAATTTACTGCAACGTCACTCACTTTATTGTTTTCAAATCATCAAACTCTCTCATTTGATATTCACATCAAAATGATTCTGAAGAAAAAGGTGATCCCCCATCTTAGACCGGTGGTTAATTTGAACAAATTACAATATTGAATATACTAGATTGTACTGTCACTAATATCAAAAAAGTATACCAAATTTCAGCAAGATTGGACTATAGGAAGTGGCTTAAAACTCAATTTAAAAAGGGCGGTCCATGCTCCTGTTCAAAGTATGAAGAGTATAATAATGAGAAGTGCAATCTTTGTATATAAAATCGTCTACAAAATTTGATATAATAAGAGTCAGTGCCCAAAGTATAGTATACTCATCAGTCATCAACAAAGGTTTTATCAACTTCTTATACATTTATTATTAGACGATAAACAAGACAATTTAAACAAATTATCAATATGCAGCTAGTTCCACTTTACTTTGTGATTACAGGCGATTTATATCGGATTTAAAAACTATAAGTATTATAAATAAATGTCATAATAAAGCTTGAGGAGATCGGACACTTTATGCACTTGCTTACTTGTTTTAGTGTGTTTAATTTGTAGTGCAAGATGAGGATTGGTTGTCCTTCATTTATGAAATACTTCCGGTGATGTTTACATTCAATTGTTATCAAATTTTATCAAGATTTGACTTCATAAAGTTTTTAATTATTTACTGGATTTAATTGGACTAAAATTATATTTACCGTGAACAGGATGTTGTCGATTGTCTGTTAAAATGATGGCGTGAAACTAGAATTAATTAAATGATTGAATTGACAAATATTATTAATCATTAATCATCAAATTGATTTCTGATTATTTATATAGTAACTGAATTAAATATAATGCTTTTCTTCTCCTATTTTATTGTATTTTTGAATATTGGCACGTTTTAATGTTTTTTAAAATATAAATTAAATTAAAAAGTATTTATGTGATATTTAAGAAAGAACAATTGCTAAAAAACCATTTATTAAAGAAAACAGTGGCTTAAACATTACATTACATTAAGATATTGTAGATGAAAATATTTACAAATGTAATATGTCAACTTATATCTAATAGAATATAACTAAATATGAACAATATGTGAGGTACCAACTATCCTGGTTTGCAGTTAAATTATCCTGAATATCTGAGGTTTAAATCTATTGTTAAAAACTGTAGAGTAATGTTAGTAACAATTAACAATGAGAACAATCACGCAACAAAGTCTAATGGTCTGTTAAAACCACCTTTTCTATTCATATACTGTCTATATTTACGCTTAAGAATAACATGAACAGCTCCCACGTCATTTCCCTCAACCTTTTTACCTTTAGTGGTATCGAAATTGCAGAATCCCATCATTTTCATCATTTCTTGCTCATCGGGGCTTTTCCCTTCCAAATCTGCGGCAGTAACTGGAGGTCTTTCAACAACAGCAGCTTTCGTTTTGCTTCTATCATCCCTTTCAAATGATCTTGATCTTGATCGAGAAAAAGATCGTCTTCTGCGGTGTTCTCGATCTTCTGAATGTCGTCTTCTCTCGCGGGATCTATCCCGAGATCTTCTTCTACGTCTATGCCTGTCTCTATCCCGTTCCCTTTCTCTTCTTCGAGCTGGAGAACCTGATCGACTTCTTCCCATTCCTTACCAATAAAAAATAAATGAAAGAAAAACCGACAAAAGGGCAGATAAATTATTAAAAAGTAGAATAAACTTACCTTTGGGTGCGAAAAAAGCGTTGAATTACCGAAATAAAATTTTTATTTTTCTGTGTGTAATTGACATTAAAATCGTTTTTATTACGTTCTTTTTGGTTATTTTTTCTCAGTGTTGACATATTATCCAATATAAAACTTCCTGTTTTTATTATTTTTTTTCCGAATTCTTTCAACTATCAGTAACAGTTCGTTCAAGTTTGATCGAATAATCACTTAGGATGTCAAGAATCTCGTTGACATAAGACAATTGTCTCAGAAAGATTAAAAATAAATGATATTTTTTTGAAAATACTACGTAGGGTTATTTAGTGGGTTGGTATTTCTGTTTTAGTTCAAGCTAATTCCGTCAGATGACTGTAGCGCTGGCGGAGTAATACCAATAAATCCTCGTGTTGAAATTTTCAAGCCAAAATAACCCGTATGAGATTTGTATATAAAGTTCATATTTCCGTGAAGATAGTTCGGTGCGTGCGCAGCTCAATAAAATTTGTTCTGGTGAATGACGCTATCGAATTTACAGAAATACGGCGAGTTTTAAGAACTTGATGGTGCGCTTGGCCCAAATTACAGTGAACAAAAGATCGAATTATAAGCTGAAATAGGTTTAAGTCAAATCGGTGCGTGCTTAAAGTTTACTTTATTGATTTTCATGGAAGATTTCTTGATGGGGCGTGTGCTTTAATAACGACTGATATCTGGTGCGGCAAGGTGCTTGCCAGTGTAGAGAAAGTGTCCAGAGTGTGGTGCTGTTTATCGGTGGGATATCTAAAAGGTATTTATTTGTATTAAACATTTATTTATGATCTGTACAAGGCTCAAATTATATTGTCTTGAAATGGAGGATGAAAATTTGATTCGGGGTGTGTCCAACCTTTTTTTTAACCAAAAGTCGAACTAATTTAAAGCCGAAAGTGTTTATTGCGAAGATTTAATGATAAAAATTTGGTTCAACGTTTAATAATTAACTTACAAGTCATAATTATTATTGTTGTATGTCATTGTTTGCCATAACCCATAATTTTGCATTTATTTTGTCTTAATTGTTAAGTAAAGTCAAGAATTTTTGTTGATGGTTGCTTCTCGGCAGTTATAATAGAGGAAAATGACATGAAAGATGTTATTTAATCTACAGATTGTCAAGTTGCAAATTATTGTTAATTGGGGCGCCATTTTCGATGAAGTCATAGCCTAAAATTTCGCCGAATTCCTTGACCTTCGGCTTATAAAATATTTATAAGTTGATATGTTACTGTACTGAGACAAAATGTACCGCATTTGCAAGTCTAATCTATTGAATTATCAAATATTTGCATTTTAAACGTCATGAATTGTTGATAGTTTTCACAACTCATTTGTTTGAATCATTTGATAACTACCCGAAGATAATTACCAAGGAGTAGACAATCGGGTCAGCTTTTGAGCTGAAAGTGTCAAATTTAATAAGAATGTTATAACAATAATATTTTTTTCTGTGCATAGATAATATACCAAAGAAAGTGGACAGTCGTGTCTCAGCTTCTGAGCTGGAAGTGTCGTAAATGTTGCTGTGTCTGTGATTATTGAATAAAAAATGTTATAACAATAAATAAATTCAATTTACGTGATTTTTAACAGATTTGGAGGTATATATTTTTCTACTTTTCTAATACTTAAAAATAATCTTCGCAAAATAGTTAAGATAATCAATTAACTGAAGTGATAAATAGCTGTATATGACTTTTAAGGTGATTACTTATGTAATGTGATGATAAGGCGTGAAACTGCAATGTTTTAATAATTCAATAGTCGTTTTTCAGTGCTTTAAGTTTAAAATGAAGGTTATTTTTGAACATATTTTTAGTGAGTCAATGGATATTTATAGTTGGATGCTTTTGTAAATATTTGACTGGCTTTTAAGTTTTACATCTGTTTTTATTGCATTTTTGCTAACATTTATTTTTGGGCTTACAATATTTCTTTGTTGTAATCAAAATTGATTACATTAGTAATAAACAACAATCGGCAATTTTGTGCCTTTTTACGGATTGTACATGGTTTAGGCATTAAATACAAACGTAGTACAGTTGTTTGATTACTGGATGCCGTTGTGACGTCATTGTTGTAATGAGAATTTGTGAACTGTGCCACCGAGGTTACAGGTAACAGTTAAAACCGTTGCTGCCTCTTTCTGTCACAATAGTTATTTGTGTATCAAGGCCGTAAAGGTTATCTTTTTTGGTCGAATCTGTTGTTTGCGGCCGAAGCGTAGCTGAGGCTGCAATTCAGGTGAGACCAAAAAAGAACTGTAGGCCGAGATGCACACAACGTTTTTTAGGCGATCATTACGTAATAATTTAAAATCACATCATTTTATCTATTTATTTCTAAAACGTTGCAATTGTAAATCTTAGTTGCCGTTGAAATTGTTTTATTTTATTGTCTTCTATCAAGTTGACATTTAACAAAAAATGCGTATTTATTTTTTGAATTGCAAGAACTACAGAGGTTGACGGAAGAATATATGTACTATTTAAGCGAAAACTGTTTCTTAAAGAGTTCATCAAGCTGCCCATATAGGTAAATATAAAGTGTTTATGAAATATTTTTTGACAGATCAGTCCCAAAAAGTAAAATTTGACAGATCAGTCCCAAAAAGTAAAATTTGACAGATTTGTACCAAAAAGTGAAACTTCACGGCCGCAAAAGGAGCCATAGAAACAACTTTTTTGGTATGATCGCCTAAAAAATAATAATTTTATGTTAATTTGATTTTTTGTAACAATTAAAAATTGTCAAAATTTTATTTGATTTAATTTGAGGTGCGATTGAGCGGTCAAGGTGAAATATTGAGCCATGTGCTGAATTTTTAGTTTGCAAATATCGCGCCAAAAATATTGAAGTGTAATAATTTCCGTTTGAAATCAGTGTTAGAGAAACTAAGAACTAATTTTAGTAGCAATAAAAAATATCTCTTGGTTTTCTATGAGTTAAACTGCCATAAACGCTGTAATAAATATAAAAATTTCTTCGTATGTTACTGATTGTTTAGTTGCGTGTTGTTCGATGATCATTTGATGATCTCAGTGTAGTTATACCGGTTCTTTTACTGTTGAAATCTTCAAGTGATAGAAAAATGTGCACCTGGATATAAGAACATGACGGGATGCATTTATATTTAAATTTATTAGGAAATATCAATAGCACTATTTTTAATAAAAACTAAATTTTGGAGGACATGACGAAGATTTTTATTATTATTTAATAATTATTCTCTCGAAACTTTGGATGTTTGAACTATTTAAAAAATACGAGTATTTCTTGTGTTGCTGTTATAAAATAATATAATTTTATTCCGTGTTCTTGCGCAATCAACAATAGTAGAATGAAAAGAGCACGTTTGTAGACAGAAACAAATTTATGATTTGATTGTAAACTGAAAAGGTCGCTCCAGGTGCGCTATTGTTTCATTTCTTGATATTTATATTTCGAATCCTTCTAAGAATCTACCTGAAATGGCAACAATTCCTGGAAATAACTATTAAAATAATGTTACAGATGGATCCAAAAATACAACTGGATGGTGATTTATTGATTATTTTAAAATTTCGTGACCTGTTTTCTCAATATTTAGGTCAACTGAAGACAGGTCATGTTGAATATATTAGAATATTTGTAAGTGAACGTTGCTTTTTGTATGAGAACAAACAAAAGTACAACAAAGACAATTTAAAACAACAAAAAAATGCAGTCAATGAACTCTTGACATGCGAAATTTTATCCAATAGTCATTGTGTCATTATAATAATGAGAATTTAGTAATATTGATGAAATATAGCGGAAAATTAATCCCTGGTTTCATGAGAAAAAATTGTATGAATCACGAAATTATAATCTATTCAAATTTCAACTTGATGAAGCATTTTTTAAAATAAACTCAAAAGTCTGTAACACTTGGTTTAAGTTTCTCAATTCTTTTACTTTTTTTTGTGAAATTACATTTTTTAATTGCAAAGTATGCTTTTTAAAATCAAATTTCCATTAGTTTTAGTCCTGCTGTATATTTTTGAATCAAAAATTGTGCCAATACATTAAAAATGAATCATAATTATATAAAATTGATGTTTTCGGGGTAATAACTCCGGAATTGTTGGAAACATTGATTATTCACTGGCTAGACAGTTAGTTTATCGCCCTAAAATTTATTTGATTGTTCCACGGATGTATTTGGACTAAACATGCGACTTATAGAATATTATAATAATAACTAAGACCACAGAAATGATTAGATATGAAATTAGATTGAAAGTTCGTATTGTTTTTAAATTCAAATCTTTCTTTAATTTACTCTCAGGGTATATAAGCAACCCTCATAACATACGTGTAATTTTGGTTAAGTGTTTTCTGTCCAATTTTTTTAATACTTCAATAAATTATTGATTGATCGATTTTTTATGCATTGGAAGTTCAATAAACCGAAAAGAAAATCCTTCAGATTGTTGGATTTCAGTTCAGGATGTTTAATGGATATAGAAATTTTAAAATACGTGTTGACTAATTTAGAAGATGGTACAATTAAATTTTCAAATTTCTCTATTCAATAAACAATCCGAAATTCAAACCTAAGATATTTTTTTATCACTTTAAATTGAATAAAATTGATTTTTAGGGATAAGTAAACAACCTCCATAACATATTTGTAATGTTTTTCATTGAGATTATTGTCAATTTTCCAATTTCAACTGATTCTTCCCAGTTTTAGACGAAAAAATTATTAATTCAGACCTTTCAAATCTAATTTCCAATTGGATTAATTGAAGTATAATAGTTACAATCCCCCAATTCAATCTGTTCTTTGTTATTTGACATTGCGGATAATATAATTCACGGATATATGTTAGCGACAGCAGTGCCCTCTAACCTGGTCCCGGATATCGATCCGGTTTCCGGTGCCGGCACCATGGCGCCCCGGGATATCGCGTGCAAACGCACCACCATCAAACAATGACCTCCACAGAGGCGTATTAAAACTCTTAAATCACTATTCTACTAAAAAAATATATTTCAAATAAAGTTTCAGACCACCCCTGTACTTTTTATAGCCAACCATAAGCACGAACTATATTTTTTATTACGGACCTGTTTCTGTCCATGAAATTAGGCTAAAGCAAGTCTGCATAATTTTTGAATAATCTTGATTCAAGATTTTATCCATCATGCAACAATTTCCTGTTAAGTTATGACGTCATCATCTTATTGGAATCAAACTATATTTACTTATCGAAATCCAATACATTTACTGATAAAACTTTCACACGATGCCCTTTTAAGGTCGATGACTTCTTTTCGTGACCTTCGAACTTAGACTCCACCTTCATAACTCCCCTAACTTGTTGATCAAAAGATTCATTTAAATAGTCGAAAAACTGATAACATATGACCTCCTAAGGTCACAGCTTATAAACTATTTTTAGTATCCGAGAAATACATATTTTTCATTTTTAAACTCCATTTCTCACTCTAGGACATTTATTTATTTGTTTATTCAGGTGGAATATCAATAAAGTACTAAGGAAATAACTAAAATAAACAATATTATCGTCAACTGCACACATGAGCGTCGGTAGAAGGCAATCCAGGCAAAAACCCAGTTTCAACTATTTTTTTAGTCCGACTTTATAATAATTACAAACAAAAATAACAAATTTTGCTGTTTACCCTTTATAAAAAAAATTGTCGGTGCACATGACTCCAAACAAAAATAAAATTTATTTACGACTTAATAATCATAGCTTCAAATTTCAAAATAAAGGATGTTTATCTATTTGGGTTTGTTCTAAGGATTCGAAATAATTTAATTAATAAAACAAGAAATGTTTGGTGTCATTGAACTTGAAATTGTTCGAATAACAAATTATTTTAATAGGAAAATCGGTCTATATTTGTAGTTGGCTATGATACTGATATTCTTTTGTTTTAGGTCCCACCAGAAAGGAGGGATAGAGAGCGAGACGAAGTCAGCAAAAAGAGTGAGTAAAAAACATTGTGTAGAATTTTTTTAGTGTATATTCATTTAATCATTTTTGGGGTCGATTAGGGCTATTATTGAATTATATTCAACCATTATAAGCTGTAAGGGCAGTTAGTAAATGTAAATGTTGGTCAACGAAAAAGTCAAAATTTCAAATCATTATATAATTATTTAAAAAACATCGATGAAAGCTAAACAAATTGAAATGTTTATGTTTATTGGTGATAAGCCATTTAGTAATCTATTTTTAGCTTATGTTAACCACGTGGTTAGCTTTAAAATATGCCCGTGCTGTATTATTAATATTTATATCTGGTTTTATTGTGTTGGTATGCGTTATTAGGACTATGACATCTAGTAAGACATGGAGGTGTGTCTAAAATGATTCAGTAATTGACTTATACTAGTTTTTATTGAGTTATTTAATTGATACTACATTCCACAGATCAAAAATAATAGATAAATTGGGCATTCTTCATTTCGGAAGGTTTTTCTTGAACTTTATTCACTACTTTTCCTGGAATTAAGTTCTTGTTCTTGAAATTAAAAATCTGACGTGAACACCACGTGACTTACTTGTGCATCATTGGATATATATGTATAATACGATGTGATTTTGTGTTTGATCATATATATCATTGGATATATATATATATATATATATATATATATATATATATATATATATATATATATATATATATATATATATATATATATATATATATATATATATATATATATATATATATATATATATATATATATATATATATATATATATATATATATATATATATATATATATATATATATATATATATATATATATATATATATATATATATATATATATATATATATATATATATATATATATATAATCAAACACAAAATCTCATCGTTCTATAGTTAATCGTTTTGAATTTACCCAAAATATTCTAAGAATCTGTCAAATAAAATGCGCTTTCTGCCAAGTCGAATGCTATGGAAACAGTAGGCCATTATTCTTATACTACAACATTCCTAAATACTGATTTCCAAAATTTTACGACTACCAACAGATCTGAATTTATGCGCAAAATTAAAAAATAAATTCCTACTGAAGGGCACTTCCGGTTCAGTCTATTGTTATGAAAATAGTAGGCAATCATTGAGATGCTACAGCAGATTGAAATACCAAAATTTCAATATTCTTCACCTGATCGTTTCGAATTTATGCGAAAAATTCCAAAAGACTGTCAAGTAAAGTGCACTTCCGGCTCGGTGGATCTCAATAAAAATTAGATATGAGCATCTAGACGGTATAATCGTCCTAAATACTGAATTCTAACAATCTACGTTCAATCGTTTTGGATTTAAGCGGAAAATTCAAAAAATGTTTCGAATAAAGTGCTCTTTCGGCTTAGTCGATAGCAATCATAATACAAGGTGTATAACTAGATATTATAAAAGTGTCTAATACAAAATTTAAATATTCTACGAATGATTGTTTAGAATGTATCCGGAAAATTCAAAAAGTCTGTCATATAAAGTGCACTTCCGGTTCAGCCGATTGGTACAAAAATACAAGATGACCATTTAGATGCTACAGCAATTTCAAATGCTGAATTCCAGTATCCTATGGCAGATAATTCTGAATTTATGCGGAAAATTAAAAAAAAAAAAACAAGTAAAATGCACTTCCGGTTTGGCCGATTGGTACAAAAATACAAGATGACCATTTAGATGCTACAGCAATTTCAAATGCTAAATTCCAGTATCCTATGGCAGATCATTCTGAATTTATGCGGAAAATTTAAAAAAATTCAAGTAAAGTGCACTTCCGGTTTAGCCGATCGCAATCATAATGCAAGATGTACAATAAGATGTTATAGAAATTCTTTATACGAAATTTCAATGTGCTATGGCGAATCATTCTATATTTATGCAAAAAATTCAAAAATAGTTTCAAGTAAAGTGTACTTCTGGCTTGGCCGATTCATAAAAAAATAGCAGATAACTATTCTGATACAACATCAAGTTCAAATACTGAATTTCAACGTCCTACGGTTAATCATTCTTGATTTATTAGAAAAATTCGAAAAAAGTTTCAAGTAAAGTGCACTTCCGGTACAGTCGATTGGAACCATAATGCGAGGTGCACAACTAGACCCTATATCAGTCTTAAATACAAAATTTCAACATTATACGTTCAAGCAGTTTTGAGATTTGCGAGATACGCATGTACGTACGCACGCACGAACATACGTACCGACATCAAGCCAAAAATAGTCAAAATGGATTCAGGGATGCTCAAAACGGATATTTCCATCAAAATCCCGATAGGTCGGTTTCACAATACTTGTTATTTTGTACAAGTAAGTAAAAATTAAAATTACCAAATTACAAACCGACCTAAAACTATTTAAATAAAATATTTTGACGTGTAAATTAAATGTTTGCAAGTATTTTATCATAAAAAAAGATAAAGGATGAACAGTTAGGTAACAGGATATCCGCACGTTACGTTCTCATGAAACAATTCCCCATTGTCTCACTTCCCTTATGATCTAAACTTATTTTAATTTATTTTAAATATCAATTTGCAGTATTTTGGGCTCTATATGGGCGTTAATTTGTAGGTTTTGATTTTTAGGGGTAGGTAAGCAACCCCCACAACATGTATGCAATGTTGGTGGCCCTTTGTAAAATTTGATAAAAATTTCACTAAACTTAAAAAAAAAAAATTGTGTTCGCGTCAGAAATATTGAAACTAGCTCAAATAAAATAGAAATAAAACAAAGCAATTAACAAATAATTGACGTTTAACTGTCAAGCCGATATATTAGGAATAATAAATTGTTTTAATTACTTTTTAAACAAATGAAAATATTGAGACAAAACTAAATGGGAAAAATTATAAAAACAATCAGATAGACGTCATAGTTTCAATTTAAAAATATTAAAAAGTTGTTCACAGCTATCTTTGTGTGAAAGTAATATTATTTCCGTTTCTATTTGTTTGTGCTTCAGTTTCTTTTGTCTGCCTTGATCTAGATAGTTATATAGTTGAATAATAAATTTCAAAAAGTTCACTTGTTATGCGTTTGTTGAGAAATATTCATTTATTCACAACAATTTGAATTAATTCAGCAGTCGCAAGTTTCGTCAGCTGTTTAGCGCATGCAGTTGTCCTGGAAACCATCCTGCTTGCCCCATTTTTGTTTTCGTCAACTGTTTTTGGTCGATATATAGGCAACTACGTTTTACTGGGTTTTTTGTTGTGAATCGTTGGAAAATTGAATTTTAAAATTGATATGTCATTAAAAAAAATACTGTTTTGAAATTTTTTTTTTGTTATTTGTCTATAAATATATTTATTTTCGATTTGAATAATTTGTGGGTTTTCAGTTTGATGAACTGTTTTATAAAAAATGGTCTAGTATGCTTTTATATTTCTACTTGAACACATGTTTGAAATAATAACTGTTCTCGGCTCTTGACAATGGAATTCACATATGTAAAACTGTTTTAATTATAGATTTACTCAGATTTACCGTTAATTAATATCAGTTTTATAAAATATTGTTTTAAATTGTTATAAAATCTTTGTAGAACGTCACATGAAATATTTTTTGCGTTTCTTTGAATGATGTCATTGTTTATATTTATAGCTATTAAATAATATTATTGACATATTTTGCGTTTCTGTGAATTGTTTTGCTAATTAGAATAATTATAACTGAATCGCGAAAATATTATGTAATATTTAGAGCGATATATTTAATAAAATTATGAAGCTAGGCAAATAAATCAAAAATGCTAGGAAATTGCTAATTTATTACAAGTGATTTTTGCTTATAATTCATTTAGATTAATCCAGAACTCCCACAAAAGTTTATTTATAGGACTACAATTTCACTTCGTTTGAATTAACTGCAATTTAAATACAAATTCCGTAATTCCGTAAGATGAAATTAGAAATCTTGCTTTTAACGGCTTTAATTCCAGTAAAAAATGTACCATTTTGCAGTATTTTATAAGCTGTTAATTCTAATTCAAAGAAAACGACGCAAAAAAGCTGAACTTCAGACGGAGTTCCGTTAACTGAGGAGTTGACCAAGATACACATATGTTCAGGGGGCACTGAACTTTTTACAACCCCCTATAGGGCATTGAACTGTCGAAAAAGTCCCCAAGAAGAAATTTTAATAGTCTAATATTAAAATAATTATTTAAACAATAAAATAACCAAATTTAAATGTATATTGTGAAGATTGCTTGCTCACTTGCTCACAATATTTCTGTATTTCCTAAAATTTCACTTATTTCGTGTGATTTTTGGTTACAAATTAAAATACTAGCCAGTTACGGTTGGCAGCTCTCGTTCCACTTCAGATATGTTGCAACATAACAGAGAAGAGAGTACAAATAGCGTGAACTATTCTTCCTGTGTTACTTGTGTATTGAACAAATTAATGCTAATGGACTGGCCTTCGACATCATTGTGCTAACAGACAGCAAAGAATATTCAACATTCAAGAGATTTAACTTTGAAGATATTTTTAGAAGTTGCGCCGAGCAAAAGGGAAATTTAAAACAGTTTTTTGCTTGAAGATTGCGAAGGAATTGCAGTACATTGTTGGGAAATAAATAATAAATGTAATTTTAAAGCATAATAGAATGGGGAATAAAATATTACCACAATTACTAAAAATTGTAGATGAAAAACTGCCCGGAAAAATTCTACACACTGATTACAACAATAAAAATAAATAATGGAGACAAATAAATCCATAAAACATTCAACAATGACTAAAATGGCGTACAGTCGTAATAATTTATTTTCACAACCATTGGAACTAGACAAATTATAATTTTTAGGCTTTCTAAAAATATTATTCAATGAACAAAACTTATTAGTGTAACGTAACTTTTGAGTAGACTTCCGTATTGATATTTTCCTCTTCAAAACCAGTTTATTTCTTATAGGAAATAAATGTGACTCATATGTTGTATTTTTCGTACGGTTCTTGAACCAGAGGCGCACTAAAAAAAAATTGAGAGGGGGAACAATATATTTCGATTTAACTTTTGTAATAATTTTTTTTTAATAGTTTTTAAACATTTTCTGGGACTTTATTGTCAATATTTATTATTGATATTATTTTTTTAATAGTCGATTATGTTTTGAAGGTCAATCATTGATACCAATCTATATAATTTTTTTTTTCGTGTCGTAGCATTATGTTTTTGTAATTTCAAGCACAAAATCGTGCCTTCCAGTTCTTAAAATCATATTTAAATTTTGTAGACACCTGTACTTTACAAATGGCAATATAATTATACGTTTTTTTTTGGTCATTGTTTTTCTGTTGGCCAGGAAACGACGTAGTACTTTAAGTTTTACGGAACGAAAATTATCTACATTCTCAGGAGGAAATAAAAAAATCAATTGCCAACATATAAAATAATTTGTAGATATTTTAGAAAACGATTTTTGTATGGTTCGAATAATCAATCATAATTTTTTTTAATAAAATCGGTAACTTTATACTGCTTAAAAAATTAATTTATCTCTTCTGTATTAAGTTTCATGAATTTGCACCTCAAAAATATTATATTACTTGTCCTGATTCATAAACTGACATCGCAAAAAACAATGCAAAACTTTATAATATAAATGAAAACAGTTTTCACTCCAGTACTATTTTTAGATGGTGATGTTATTGGAGAAATATTCCAGCGATTAGATTACGAATTCAAATAATACTTGAATTAGTTTTTTGGCATTTTAATTACATTTTTTCGTATCTTTATTGTGCGATATTAAAATTGCTCTAGATGGGTGGGAATAATAATATTTTTAATGTTGCATTTGTATTTGATTAGTTGATAGCTTATCACATTTTAATTTTACTGGGAAAATATTTATCGGTCGTTTTATTGATAATTAATTGTGGTTTATGATTATTAGGAAAATATTATTCAAAATAAATGTGACAGTAACATTTTTATTACGTTTTTTTTTTTCAGATTTAATTCATATAAAACAATTTTCTAGCGAGAGATATATCAATCAACAACTTTTTTTACATTTCTGTTGTGCGGGTTGCTAGTCGAAATTCGCTACTTTGTAATTGATATTTAAAAATTTGCATTTTTAGCTGTAAAACAGATGACGTAAAGTCGTCCTTGCATATTTCCGTTTAATCAGGCCCTGTTAAGTAATACCCCCGCATATTTCCCCAAAAATTAAGCTAATGTCACCATGAAATCAGCATTACCAACAAAAAAAACGTAATAATTCTTCTCAATTTTTTAATTTATTTGGAATAATAGATTTTCGGGTCATTTATGTTACTATCTGTGTCACATGAGCACAGAATCACTTAACACTAATTACTTAGGGCAAATGACGTCATTGTCACGTGATTTCATTACATTACATTGCATCCTCACTAAATGTACCACACCTATAAATAAACATCAAAAACTACTGTACATGTCATTTACGGATCAAAAATCACTTTAAAACAATAAATTTTTAGTGCTCATATTTACTTTATGACTTATTGTAAGAATATTTGTTACATATTCCAGAAAAGAAAAATAAATATTAGAAGATTGTATTATCTGTTGAATAAATATTGGTTTGTTTGATAAGAACAGTCAACAGAAAATAATTTTTAAAAATTACCCAACCAAAAATTGACAATAGACAAAATGGCAACAATGTCTGTCAATCAATTGGCGGAATCTTCGAGCTATCAATCATCGGCCAACAACCATCGACTAACAAAATAGAATGAATAGTTGGCGATCATAATATCCGCATATTAGAAATGGAAAAAATATAATAAAAATAACTATATTTTTTCCAGAAACTTATTGTACATTTTTTGGATGGAATATGGGCAGTCCATTCTATTATGTAGATGGATTCATCAGACGACAATACAAACAACATTTAATCAGTTGATTATTCATTGTTGCTTTATTTGGTCGTAAAATAGTCTAAGGCCCGAGATATCCACCTTCTAATAAATTTATTTGGTGAATAAGAACTATGGTAACAATTGTGCAGACAATTGTTGCTATAGTTATTATTCACCAAATAAATTTATCAGGAGATGGATATCTCGGGCCTAAATAAAATTTAATTATATTTTGTATTAAATATTCTTTAGAGGAAATGAATAACGAGAATATAAGAAAGAAATACATTGAAGAATTGGAAAACAATTTGAAAAACGAAAATGAAAAAGAGTAGAAAATAGGGGAAAAATGTATTATAGACGGGTTGTTGGGGGTTGTTTTATTGATGAGACGAGATTAATAAGTAAATAATAATAATTAATAGATGATAAAATATAATTAGAAAATATAAAAAAAACTTATGTTTGGCTGATGAGCTGTTGGTGGCCTTGCCGTCAGGAGTTAGGGGCTGGTCAGGTGTTAGGGCGTAATTAAGCCGAATTCTCCTGAAAGTAATATAAGTTTGAGCCACAATGCTCAGTGAGATGTCATGAAAGAGTCACACACATCAATTCTCCGCCATCGGGACATTTCAGGTTTAGTTTGGGTAACCAGAGCGGATATAATAATGATACACCTGTCTCAGAGGTTGGATAGGATATCTGGTTAACAGATAGGCCGTTGAGTTCACCGAATAGATAGCTACCAGTACTATAATGAACATCGATGCCCGCGACACACGCGAGTTGGTCGATTTACCCACTCTTGGAACAACCCCGTTGCCCGCAATAACACACAGTACATGCGGTTGGCATACACATATTCCCGTGCACCACAGACAGAATAATGTAGCATCGGTGGCACTAGCTCCCAGATAGCTGAGTCACTAGAACTGTTTATCTCACGTTAGACGACACCTACGGATGGCTATCAGTACCGTAATGCCGTACCGATGCCTGCGACACACGCAGTTTGGTTGACTTATCCACTCTTGGGGCAACACGGTTGCCGCAATAACACAAAGTACATGCGGTTGGCAGCAATCACCGCCGTCACACGGTCAAGGTGTGCGCACCGATGGCATTGATACCCCAGGTAGCTAAGGATACCAACCCTTTAAAAGGAAAAGGATCATACGCCTCGCACACTTAGCGTGGCATCACCACATGTGACGCTAAACATACCAAACTCATAAAACACAATGACAGACAAACTCACCAATTAATAGAAGTTCTCAGCCACTTCACAACACTGAATTCAATAGTATGATGGCTAATTAAGCTCAGATAATTAAAGTAAACAATGCACCTCACAGATAAACTGCACGCTCAAAGTTCGACTTTAAAGTGACGCAATGTGTTTGCAACAAACACTTTCTGGGGGCTGACCTTAGAAGCGATCAGGGATGTTTTCGAAACTGGGTTTTATGTATAGTACGGTTTTTGGGTCATATTGGTGTGACAGGGTGTGTCAAGTGTCTTTTCTCTTATTACAAGACATGGTCAAAAGCCATCTGGGGTATTTTTAACTAATGAATATTTCTTTTAAAAGCAGCAAAAATATTTGTAAATAATTGTATTTAAAAATTGTCGTAACAAATGGTTTAAAATTAAAAGATGTATAAATGACGCTGCTCAAAAATGGATAGGGAAAGAAAGCAAAAATGCGAAAAATAGAAAAAATTGGTTTGATGATGAAATTAAAAAATCCATGGAGGAAAAAGGCAAGCAAGATTAAAATTTGTAGCTACAAATAAAAGTGGAGATAAAGACGAATACGAAAGATTAAGAAACAAATGTAATAAAAATATTAGAAAAAATAAGAGAATATGGGTAGAGAAAAAAATTAGAGTCATTGAAGAAGAAAGATTGAATAGAAACACAAAGAAATTTTATAAAGAAATAAACGAACAAAATAAAACATATAAAGCTAAAACATACGGAATAAAGGACAAAAATGACCAACAATACAAGAAAGTGTGGATGGAATACTTCAAAGATCTATTAACTGAACCAGAACAAGAATTAATAGTTGATACTCTAGAAGAAAACGAAATAGAATTAACAGAACCTACTCTAGACGAAGTAAATGAAATAATAAAAAACATGAACGGTAGATCACCAGGAAAAGATGAAATGAACATAGAACTAATGAAATATGGAGGCAAAAAAATCTTGCAGCAAATACATGAGCTTATACTAGAAATATGGAGAAAAGAAGAAATGCCGAAAGATTGGGAAATAGGACAAATAATAACTATACCCAAAAAAGGAGACCAACAAGTATGTCAAAATTATAGAGGAATCACACTTTTAAACACAGCTTACAAAATAATGTCGACATTAATAAAATAAAAGAGAAGGATAACAAATGTGACAAGAGGGACCATCGGGCAATATTAGTGTGGCTTTGTGAAAGGGAAGTCAATTACGGATGCCATACACACTATAAAACAAGTAATTGTAAAAACACTGGAATATGAACTAAACACTGAAATACTATTTATTGATCTTAAACAGGCGTTCGACTCAATTAAAAGAGGAAAATTAATAGCAGCTTTAAAAGACTTGCAAGTACCAGGAAAATTGAGAAGATTATTAGCAATGATCATGAGAGGAACAAAAATAAGCATTAAGACTTAAAAAGGAGAAACAGAAGACATAATAATAAATAAAGGAGTAAGACAAGGCGATGCCCTATCAGCCACGTTATTTGATTTAGCCTTAGAGCACGCAATGAGAGATAATAAAGGGAACACTCAAAACAAGAGGAGGACAAATAATAGCATACGCAGATGACATAGCAATGGAATAGAAAAGTGATGAAAGAAATACTGGAGGAAATAATAAGTGAAGGAAAGAAAATAGGACTAGAAATAAACGAAGGAAAGATCAAAATATTGATAATTGGAAACAAGGTAAAAGAAAATATAATTAAAATAGGAGAGTTCAAATAAATTTAAACATCTAGGAGTATTATTAACGAACAAAGAAACTTCTATAAAGTAAAATTATATCGAAAACTACAAAAATGAGAATATATAGAACCATAATAAGACCAATAACATTATACGCAGCGGAAACAATGTCAATGACAAAAAAGAACGAAAAACAGTTGAGAATAACTGAAAGGGAAATAATAAGAAGAATATTAGGACCCATAAAAATAACAGATACAGAATATAGAATAAGAATGAACTACGAGATTGAACAATAACTAAATGGAGAAGACATAGTAAAAAGAATAAAACAACAAAGGATAAAATGCGAGCAAGATACAATCAAGTCAATAATGCAGTGGAGCCCTAGAAGCAAAAGAAGAAAGGGAAGACCAAGATCAACGTGGATAAAAGAAGTAGAAGAAGACTTAGGATTAGCGGGAATTAGAGATTTACAACAAAAAACAGAAAACAGGAAAATATGGAGCAACATAGCCAAGAATATTTAAAGTTGTAATGGAGAGCGATCCCCTCCAGAAAAAAAGGATCTAGGAAGCTTCGTTAGAAGCGGCGCATTTCCTCAAGGAGTGTTAAGCCATATATATATATTATTTTCAAAAATAATTCGTAGCATTTTTAGTTTATTTATGCTTGGTTTTATAAAGGGCAGAGTAATTTACTTCCAGAGTAAATAAAATTTACTCTGTTAAATGACAGTCGATTTTTTGACAGCAATGATTCTGTTGTCATAAAGAAATTCAAAACGATTAGAATTTGTTAAGTGGAATAAATTTATTTTGAGAGTAAATTTACTTGGTCTTTTATAAAACCGGCCATTTGAATAATGTTTTATTCTAAATTACTTTTTGTAACACGTACACCGAAAATACTGTCGAAAGTTCTCAATCCCGAACCATGGAAACAATTATGGTTAATTCTCTGTTGACAGGAAATTATTTGATATTAATTCTCTGTGGAGAGGGAAAAAGTGATAATCGTGGATCATTAATGCAGTCAGTATTTTTTAATTCTATTGTAATGTCAAATTGACATTTGGGAAGAGTTTGTATTATGAGATGTGTTCCTTATAGTGTTTGCATTTGCTGTAAACGTGATGATAACACAGAAAATATGAAAAATATCAATCAATAAAATAAGTCTTTTAAGTTAAATTTGTTTGTAAAATCAATAAGATAGTTTCAATACATCTAAATTTATTTAAAAAGCTTATTGATGGGGTACTTCGGTGTACTTGCTACAAAAAGTATCATTTGCAACACGTACACTGAACAATCTTTATTATTGTTATAAATAAAGTTTGCTGTAGCTCCGCCCTCGCCTTCGTTTCCGTGCTATACTACAATAATGACGATCGTTCGGTCCTTGTAGCATAATATATTATTTCACAAATTTTGATTTTACAAGCTGATGAAGTTTAATTCTCATTGAGGTATTTCTCGTATTATTGTTTGTGATGGTTGATTGTTTTGTCCTCTCTGGTTAATTAATTTAATGCTAACTGTCTTTGCGCTTGACACAACAATAATTTATTACTTTTGATTGAATATTAATTGCTGGCTATTATTAAAAGTTCTGTTAGTGAAGTTCAAGGATAAATATTGCTTTCTTCTAGTTTTTAAGTTGGAAATGGGAACGTTATATTCGGGCGGAAATGACTGTCAGGTGGTACGAATTGGCGCGCATTTCACACTTGTTTATATATGTTGTTTGTACAGCTTCGAATTATTTTTATGAATACCAAACATAAACTCTTACTATTTTACGTGAAAATATTGTCACAAATTTTATTCAGAATAATTTATTAACACAGGTTAAAGTGTAAATCTTCACTTTACAAACACAATATCGTTCACAGTCACTCTTACTGAATAACTGAATCACTGACTGAATTCCTCTCCTAGCTCGCGCTATTTTATACCTAAGCCGACAATGGGCTAACATTCAATTGTCTAACAGTTGTTGCCATCTAGTGACCATAGTCTGTCAATCATGTCCGACAATTGAACATCGATCTTGTCAATACTAACTAGGATTACAGTTACAGCGAATTCAAATAAATAATTTTGTGACCTAATTACTACAAATATTTCATATTTGTGACAATATGTAAGAACTGTAAATAGTTATATTTAGGAATTTTAAAATATTTTCTAGGGATACTTTCTTTAAATTTTCAAAAATTAAGTTAGTAATTGAAAAAGTGAAAATAGGCTTATATATTTTTTTGTTTTCAGGCTAGATAGTCTGCATCATGGCGGACACCAGCAACTCAGAGCCGCACACCAACGGCCTGGTGGACGCCGCTGAAGAAGACGAGCGTTACAAACAACGCCCGGCAGACATCGACGCCGATATGCGCGAAATGGAACGCCGCAAACGAGTCGAACTCATCATGAACAGCCGTCTCTTCCGCGAGGAACTCGAAAGAATAATCGAGACACAAATTAAAGATGGAGGCGCTGGTACAAGCCACCTTCTGCAGCAGATATCCGACATGATGGGGGTTCCCAAACATTCCAACGTGTTCAAGGGCCCGAATTGTGTTGTCCCAATTAATGACATCCGTGGGGTTGAAAGTATGGGTTATGCTAAAGGGGAAAAACTCCTCCGTTGCAAACTGGCTTGTGTTTACCGCCTTCTGGATCTCTACGGCTGGTCCAAAGGCGTTGGCAACCAAGTAACTGCACGGTTAAATCAAGATCAGGAGCATTTTTTGGTCAACCCTTATGGAATGCTCTGCCATGAGATCACAGCGTCGAGTTTAGTCAAAATTGACATGCAGGGAAATGTTGTGGAGCAAGGAACTACTAATTTTGGGGTGAATTTAACTGCGTTTTCTCTGCATGCGGCGATTCATGCGGCCAGACCGGATGTTAAATGCGCTGTGCATGTCCATACGCCGGCTGTCATGGCAGTTTCCGCCCTAAAATGTGGATTATTGCCTATTTCACAAGAAAGCGTAGTAATTGGGGAGGTCAGCACGCACCCTTACTCCGGAGGACTTGCTGAACCCGAGGAACGCGAAAAAGTCGCCAGGAATTTGGGACCCATCAATAAAGTAATTATTTAACCCAAAATAATTCAAATAAATTCTAATTTTATTTTACAGATTCTTCTTCTGGCGAACCACGGGGCCGTTTGTTGCGGGGAAACCGTCGAAGAAGCTTTTTTCAACGTTTACAACACCATTTTAGCGTGCGAAACTCAATTAAAATTAATGCCAGTTGGAATTGACAACTTAGCGTTGGTATCTGAAGAAACGCGCAAGCAAATGTACGAGGCCGCCCGTAAGGCCCCTGATGGCACCGCCGCAAAGATTATCCACGAAAGCGGTAGCGTAATTGCCGAAAAACTGGCGGAAAGGAAGTGGCGCGTCGGAGGAGTCGAATTCGAGGCTCTTATGAGGATGCTAGATAACGCTGGATTCAGAACAGGATATATTTACAGGAATCCGTTGATTAAAGGTGAACCTCCGAGGCCGAGGAATGACGTAGAAGTGCCTCCGGCTGTTTCCAGTCTTGGATATTTGCTTGAAGAAGAGGAAATGTACAGACAAGGGTAAGTGAACTCACCATTTTTTAGAAAGAGAGTTAGTGGTTTTTACATTGTGACGTAGCGATCATAACGGACATAGTAGCTTCTCTGAGTCACATGAAAACAAAACGGCAGTGCGCTCCATTTCGTCATAATCCCTACTAACTGTAATTTTATTATCATCGTATTTTTTGTTAGACAAAAAGGAAACAAGGGACAATTTTACTGTGTTTATGTTATGAAAATCAATAAAATATTGATTTTAAGTTCGTTGAACTCGGAAAGATTTTATCAGCTTCAGTTGTGTAAACTACACGACTTTGTTAATGGTTTCCTTACCTAATTGTTTGCTCTAGTTACCAAAAAATTATCTTATCTACGATTGTATGAAAAGTCATTTTTTTACATCATTTTCAAAGTAAAAAGTAGGCTTTTATGAAAAACTCCACAATAAAAGTTTTATTGTACAATTTTGTTGCACGATTTCAGTTGGAGAAATCATCAGTGAAATTATCAGTATCTCAAACATCTGAAGCGTATTTTGAAACTTATTTACAACACTTAAGTACTTGTGAATATTTGGAACTTGATATTTCAATTCAAATTTCTAAGAACATTTATGTCAGTTTAAACTGCAACAGTTCAATTCACAATATCGTTACCTCAGCTATTACGAGCCTAAAATCATATCATTTGACCCATAGTTCTTCAGATTTCTTCACTTTAAACTTACAATAAAAAAATGCTTCAACCAGTATTTTAAATGATATCATTTATAACAATATTTTAATTATAGTAACAATATAAATTTTAACAAATTAACAGATAACTACTAACTGAATTCGTTTGTGTATTGTATTTACTAAGCTCTGGCAATCAGTGTAGTGAATGAATTCCAAATTTGAGTGAGCCCTTCTTTAAATTCAGGCACTGCTCTAGTCAGATTAGCTCACAATTTTTTTAATCATTTCATGCCATAGCGTTTCCTCCATAGGTTATAGATACTGGACGTCCAATTTACAAGTTAATATCATGTTCGAAGAACCATGTCTTGACTTTTTTAGCTGTGTGACATGCAGCACCATCTTGTATGAAAATGTACTGATTTTCTGCAGACTTCAAAAATTCTATAGATGGTGTCAGACTGTCTTTAAGAATATTTATTCATCAACATTGACCGTTCCTTCAAAATATCCAATATCTTGAGCAGACATGTATCCCCATATCATGAAAATGCAGTAAATTTCACTCTTTTATGTAAACAATATCAAACCGCAGGGTGTATACCAAACCTGGAAAACCGGGGAATGTCAGGGAATTTAGATGAACTGGAAAGGTCATGAGATTGTCAGGGAATCTCCGTATTTTTTCTGGAATAAAATAGATTATAGGATATTTATACAGCACTAATAAAAATACATAGGCTTGCATTCTCACCTGAAGAATCGCTTCGTTCCATTGTTTCCATTATAGTGCTATCCTTAATTCTTCCAATTTTTGTTTAAGTAGCCCTTGAACAAGATGTTTAACCGATATGTATCGTTTTTTGTTTTTGAAGCCGTATTTCTATTACTCCCCCACACAAACTTCAAATCTGGATTCATCACTTGAAAATGTGTCCAATTTTTATAAGTTTTTGCCGAAATTAGTCGGTTCTTTCTCTGCTTCACTAGTAGAAATGCTTTTTTTTTCCTACAAATTTGAATGAATTCTGTGAAATTGTTTTATTTTTCCAATTAAAGTTGAAGCCTAAAGGTCCATTCACAACCTAATTTGAACATGGCACAATTTCATGCTAGCTTTAAATTCAAAGTTAAGTGTATGAGCTCAGTAGTAACCATTCACAACTAAAATTTGTAGTCTGCGTACTTTACGTTCGGATTGCAATGTTTGCAAAGTGCAAACTTTCACTTCAAGTCACTAGCGAATTGGTATGTGCATTGCATCTTCCGATGATTCAATATGTGTTTTTGACGTTTAAAATCAAATAGAATAATAGAAGCCATTTGCAAACAGTGAATTGACGGAGAGAAAGCTTGGTTTGGTATTTTATTAATCGATCATTTCTTTTCTTTAATATGGACGAGAGATTATTGAATTTAAGTTCATAAAGTTTGTTAGCTTATTATATTTATTTACCTTATAACATTCTTCAATAAGAACTGAAATTCTAGTAAATAAATAACTAACTAACAACCATTCTTCATGCCCCGCAAGAAATTGACCACTGAATTTGGAAATATATTCTTTCAAACGAAAAGAAGAATAAAGTATTTATTATTTGCATTATTTTGTACTTGTTTTCGTAGTAAAATTTCAAGCAATGTTGAAAGTGGTTGTGAATGCTACAAATTTTAACCCTGCGTAATTTGAACTTCAAGTGCAAATTAAGCAGAGTCTAAAGTGGTTGTGAATGCAGCTTAATAGTCTAAGATCCGACCTTTCATCTGTTTTCCAATTGAAATACAATATTTATAGATTATTTCACTCATGTCAATTATACTGACAAATTTTGCATAGTTACAATGACAATTATAATAATAAATTCCTTGCCAACGGGAATTTACCTCGGCAAATTCCCGTTACCTGGTAAATTGGCAAGCGATTTTTCGCGATAAATTGCCTTTGTCATAGAGAAACAATACACAGGTCTAATATAAACAAACAATCAGTTCTCGGAAATGTCAAAATTTAATCGTTTTGGAAATGCATTTTTCGCCGAATGTAATGAAATTGAAAACAAAAAGTATAAAAATAGAAGAGTATATGAAGACAATTTAGTGCATTTTTTCAATCAAAAAGGTTAGTAGTTGCAACTAACATTATTTAATAGGTACTTATAGTAGCAATTTCATTCGAGAAATATTCTCCACAAATACCACTCACGACTTTCTTTAATTTTATCATACATTTTTCTTTCAAACATTGATTATCTTAAAGCAACATCCTTCGAGTCATCTGCTCAGATGACTCTCACGATGTTGCAAGGTAATCAATGTTTTTAAGAAAAATTTATTGATAAAATTACAGTCTTTTGTGATTTTATATACGATAAAATTACAGTCCTTGTGATACAGAGTGTGCAACGAAACGAGGAACATAGAGGTTTAACATGGGATTTTCAAATCGTGCGGATATTGGCTCTCCTGTATATTTTAGAGCAACAGTACTAGAATGGAAAGCTGTTTAAAATAAATTTTCACTTATGAAAAGTCTTTATTTAATGTCGTAGAAAATCTGTAGCATTAGATATTTAGAAAAAAATTTTCATCAGATGTTAACATTTTGAGGTCCTAGGCAGCTATTGTAACTATTTTTAAGAGGATATTTGTATGTAATATGTATGTACATATATGTTTACGTACGTAAGTGTCAATATTTGAACAAACTAACTGATTGAGATCTAGTTTGCAGCGTTTAATAGAGTCTTATTTGGTTCAGATTACGTAAGAATTTCAATTGAATTGATCAAGTTGATTTTCCGAAATAACTTTTAAACTATTCTACCGTACAATTCTAAAATCCAATTAGCTCTATTGTTCGAAATACACCGTCGAAAGTCGTAAAGCTGATCTAAATTGATTGATAAAAAAAATCTTTCGCTTTTATGTATCTTTGACAATTGGCAACCCCTATTTATCCGGGCACTTTCACATAGGCAATCATGTACCATGGCTCAATATCTGAGTTTTATTGTTTCTAATTCACATTTAATAGTTGAAAAAAAAAAATATTTCGTTTTACTTCGCCCGTTTTCAATTCAATTTTCATTTGCAAATTAAAATTATGTGTATACTTTTTCTTTTTAGGAAATTTCCTGCTCTTTAAGATTTGTTTTTCCGATTTCCGATATCTGCAGTAGGTTTGAGATATTTACGGAAAACAAAACCCTTTTTTTTTAATAAATTGTTTATAACTTTTGTAATTTTTTCATGCGTAACTTTAACTTATTTAAAAACTTTCTAGATGAAATTACGAATTTTCTGAGGCAAAGTGGAAGTTCATAAAACGACACATGTGAATTAGACTACATAGATGCAAGTTTTATACTCATGGGTCAAATGATATGAATAGCTCATTATATTTCCAAGATAGCGATTTTATGTTAATGCATAATTATTTACTTGCAATTTTCTTTACAAATATCAACCAAAACTACTTCGTTTAAGAAATATATGTGCTGAGTAAATATATATTTTTTTTTTTATTATTGCAATACAGTGTCTTGAATATTTGTTTCAAAAAGCTTTTGCTGGGCTGAATGATATGATTCAGGGCTCGTAATAGTCCAAGCACAACTGAAATCGACTGGCAAATAATTTCTTTCTTCTACAAATATTTACGCATGACTATAAGTGATTCAATGCAAATATACTACTGAAAAATGAATGTTTGTTCATAACTAAAAGCCATATCCTTTTTTTAGAATCTGGAAGCCAGGAAGGAAAGGAAACGACCGCACCCGTTGGTTAAACTCTCCAAACGTTTATCAAAAAGTGGAAATTCTGGAAACTGGAACGCCGGATCCCAAGAAAATCACAAAGGTAGAATTTATTAAGTTTGAAGATAAAGAATAAATTTTATGTATAATTTTACGTACTGTCATGCTGCCATATTAAACATTCCACCCAAATTTGAAACAGTCAAATATTAGCCACGATTATTTAGTAGTAGACGTTTTGACTGATAGCTAGCTTCTAATAACGTAACAATTTACTATTTAACATATAGAAGCCGCAAGAACAAAATGAGGTCCCAATTTACCGCTCAAAAAGTTATTTCATTGCTATTACGCGGCAACCGGCACAATACTCACAACTTTTTAAAATAATATTTTATTATCTAGTCACTACATTAAAAAGCATGTTTATTGTGACTAGAATGTTTTAAAATAACATAAATGTTAGTTTTATTTTTTCTTCAAGATGTGCTATAATAATTAAAATATATTTTGCCTTGCTTATAAATGGATAACGTAATTTAATAAATATTAAAATTGATTAAAATGATTTATTATTTTAATCCGTACCAATTTCCTACAAAAAATAATTATTAACTGTCATAATTCGCTAAAAATTTCTCAGCTTGAATTGTTTTAATAATGTCAATGAAATTCTTTCATTGTTTGTTCGTTTTCTAAGTCTCTCTAAATATTTAATTTTAAGGTTTGAAGTGTCCGATGATTTTGAGTTATTTTTGTTTTATTTTTTAGTGGGTGGATGCAAATGCAGATGAGGTAACTGGAAATTCCAACCTACATTTAATTGGATAATTCATTTTAAGTATCTGTAGCGTTTAAATTAGTTTCGGGGCTAGTTATTCATACCAACAAGGTTGTGGGTTTTCATTTACATAAGAATCATACATTTTACGGTCAAAACAGGACCATTTTGATCATAAATCACTAATTATGCATGCAATTAAAATTAATTAGCGATTTATTTACATTCAAATCACAATATCAATCGTTTTATAGTGCTAAAATAATTTTCGCACTATTTTTGCTTGATTAGATAAACGCAAATTTTTTATCAAAGTATAAACATCTTTTCATCTTAATGTTTGTACTTTATGTCCTGTTTTTGTGCGTTGTGGTGTCTTCTGCGACAAAACCAGTACATTAGTTCTCGAACGATGCCACGAACAAACAAATACGCTATTTTCATCGATGAATCAGGCTTACGAACAAAAAAACTTAAGTACTTCATATATTAAAAAAAAAATTGGCTTGATACTTCGTTGATTGTAGCACAACAGGCACTGCTTTGCATTTAATTTAATAATATTAACATTTCGATCGGTACTGGAGCAAATTTAGCTAATGTCCTGGTTTTGTCCCTTCCAGTGGGTTACCGATGGTTCGCCCACTCATTCAAGCACACCCGTGAAGATCGATGCCGCTTTACAGTTCGTGCCGAAGAATACAAACCCCAAAGAATTCAAATTGCTTCAGCAACAGGTAAAAATATTAGTACAGGCTGTATTTATTAAATTTATTATCAATTATTTAGATCAAAGACAACAGGAGGGCAGATAAAATTTCAGCAGGCCCTCAGTCACATATTTTGGAAGGAGTCACATGGGAAGAAGCGAAAAAAATGCAAGATGCTGGTTACACACAAACTGGAGACCAGGTATTTTATTTTTTTAATTAAAAATTAGTTAAGTTGCGGTGAATTTTCGTTTTGTGTTTAGGTCGTTGTAGTCGGCGCAGCCTCCAAGGGAATAATTCAACGCGGTTTTCAGCACCACGCTATGGTGTACAAAACACCTTATGCCAAAAATCCTTTCGATTCCGTCACTGATGAAGAATTGGACGAATATAAGAAAGTTATCGAAAAAAAGGCCAGAGGAGAATGTAAGTCTTCCTATTAATTATTTAAAACAGCTACAAATTGTAATCGTAATAAACAACCCACAGAAATTTAAATAATGGCAAGTATGTATTCGTAAAAATGAAGCAAAAAGGGTTGAGTTTTTGGTTATTTTTCAGACGATACGGACTTCAGCGAATCGGAAGGTCTGTCTTCAGCACAAATTAGTAAACAAGTAGATGAACTCAATTTAAGATCGCCTACGTCGGCGACTAGCGAAACCGAAGAAGAAAGCAGAGACGGTAAAACAATTTTCCCCTCTTTGGGAACTAATTTTAACGTTTAAAATTTATTTCAGAACCTCGTGTCCTGCGAATAGAAACCAAACAAGCTCCGAAACCCAGTCAACCAGAAGTAGTGCTTAGCGACGGTAAGTCCGTTTTGTCTTTTATCCTTCAATTTTTGATAGTTATAAGTTTTCTGTCTCTACATGAGTTTTAATTCGTTGTTATCCTCCTTGCTTCTTCGAAGTTTATAATAAGAGAAAGTGATGGAGTGGTAAGTGTTCATCGCTGTCCAAATTTATTCTCTATTCATCTTAGTGTCATCTTCATCGGTGTTGGGAGTAGATATTCGTAAAATGGGATAGAAAACAAAAATATGCATGTAAAAAGATTGAAATAAACAAAAATTGCTGCTTAATTCTACAATAAAACGCATAATTTTTGTATCCCTGACAAACTGCAGATTGTCAATAAAATTTTGTCAGTAATATGAAAAGTTTGAAGTGCAAGTATTAATGCAGAATTTTAATATTTTATTTTTATGTCAATATTGCGACGTAAAGTAAAATGATTAAAATAATCATAGGGATTCTGTAACCAAGCGTTAATTCACGTCGAGCGTTAACGTGAACCTAACTCCCGTTTTGTCATTTTCGTATTCTGAACCTGAACGTTGATTCAAGTTCACGCCGATAGTCGACGTTAAGTCACGCTAGCCATTTGACAGCGTTAAGTGTTACGTTTTCAGGTTATTTATATACGAACAGTAGAAATATCCAACTACTTCTACAAAATAAGTCAAATAAACAACATTTAGCGATAAAGATGAGCAAATTCGACATTGGTCTCACATAACAAGATCAAACTTTCAAAAATTAAAAAATTTCCTCAGACTCAAGATTTGAATGATTACTCCAAGACCAAATTTGCAAAATCAAGAAGTATTCCAAATTTTTCAGTGCGCGTTTGAAAGTAGCTCCATGTTTTAAAGTATCTATCACTTCTATTTGAATCGTGAATAAAGATCAGATAATTATATGAGTCTATCTTATAAATTGAGCAATATATATTCTAGAAAGACAACTGAATTTGTCAACGTGCAGATATGACTGAAGTCTCAATAAATAAGAATGCAATCTTATTTTTCAATCAAGATATTTATTCGTGTCATCAAGAGTTTGATTGTCGAAATATTAATTTCAAATATAGATATCTTAACGTATATTCCTCATCCCGTTGATTCCAGTCTTTTTGTTATTATAATTGAATTTTATTTTCCAATTAAGATATTCACTGTTGTACTCAAGAGATTGATTGTTGAAATAAAAATTCAAAATCTTCAAACTTTAATTTTTCGTCGCTGTGTTATGGTCTCACTAAAATCAATTCTCTGCACATATACATACATAGGTAATACTATTTTCTTTGAACAGCTTCATCAGAATGGAACGCTTTGTCTATTTCAAGTTAATTTTTAAAACCGATGAACTCAACTTTCGTTGATTTAATTTTCTAGTACAAACATTAAATGAAAATTTAGTTGAGCTTTTACTTGAACCATTACTGGAAAATCAGCATACACTACCGCGTTCTTGATATATCTTGCTTTCTTTCTCTACTATTTTCGTTTATGAAAAGATGCTGGATTATATGCTGCAAAATAAATGATTTACAGTTTGGAAACTTGTACAACATTTTATATAAATTAGAAATAGTTTTTTGAAGCATTTATTGGTTAAATGAATATGTCAAATAGTTTCCTTGATATTTACGAAACTAAATAACACTCCTTTTTCTCCTCTATTTTCTTCATAATAACCAGACCACTTAGTACATCTTTCATCCAGAAGATTAAAAAGCATGAAATGTCAAAATGAAATATGACAGCAAATTTTTCAATTTCTTGTAATTCGATTGGCTGAATTTCACACATTTCATAGAATTTGGAATGAGTTATTTAACGCTAGCGTTAATCTAACGTCAGTGTAGACTAACGTTCAACTTTCACGTTGACATTTCAGAATACCAGCTTAACGTTAGGGCGTGAAAACTATTGACGTTAAGTAACGCTGGCGTGACTTAACGCTCGATTCTAGAATCCCTATCAATATTTCCAATTAGTGTAGTCACTTTGTGATTTCACTTCCAACTAATTCTATAGCAGTTTTAAATTCAGATATTTTTGGATAGTTTGATTCAAAATGGGTCAAATTTGAAATATTAAAAAAGAAAAAGTGTGCTATTTTGTTGGAAGTGAGGGACACTCCAATTCAGGAGCTTCGAAAATGGAAAAAAGTGATTATTGGCGCGGATAGGGCGTCGAATTTTATTCCAAAAAGCTCCCTTTAGTGCTACCTCTATCTAAATACCTAAGGGAATATAGGGGGCTAGAAATATGGATCCGTATTCTATTTATTATTAAATTTTAATTAAAAGAGAGCGCTATATGATAAAACATTAACTAGTAAGAGAAAGTGCATAATTTTTCAGGAAGTAGTGCGATTTTAAGAGGTAAGAATATGGACCATTGTTTTTTAAGCAAAAAACATCGATTCCTCGAAAGCTTTGAGCAAATTACTCAATGGTGATGATATATTCGAAAAAGTTTGTTATAACAAAAATATTAGCTTATGAAATGACAAAAATAATGCATGTAATACAAATTTGTTTATTTAAATTCATGTTTTTTGTTAGTATGTACTAACAATTATGTATACAGTTAATTTTTTTCAATCGTGATGATTATCCATAACCTAATGTAATATGAAAATATTTGAAATAATGAATTATTTTGGCTTGAATGTTAAATAACTTAGCAGAAAAACTTGATGTTGATTAAAAATCATGGTAATATATTGACAAAAATGTTGCGTCTTTTATTTCCTATATAAAATTAATGAATTGGAGGAAGTGTTGGAGATAATTTTTTATTTAAATTGAAGCATTCAAAATGAATATGGAAACTGACGATCTCTGTTCGATATAGGTTGACTTGACCTTGAAGAATATTAAAATATCTTCAATATTCTTTTCTTGAATGGTTTTTAGCGTTCATTGCACTTTGCGCTTCGTTCTACCAAATTCCGATATTGCTCGTCTGACGGTAAAACCTCACAATATTTTCAATTTTTTTTTTGTTAGAATTTTGTTCTAAATTATAAGAGCTTGCAAAAAAAGTTCGACTTGTTCAAACAAGCAAAATATACATAGGTATTCGTTGTACATCTATCAGCCTTATCGCGAATTTTGAAATTCTGACTTCAGATTAGTCATCTGCGGTCTTTAAAATATATACATAAATATTTTCATCAACTCATCATCAATTGGCTCAGTATTAAATTTTAAATTCCAATGGGGCATTTCCACCCTCTTTTTAATATTATTTTATATTTGAAGTTTATGAATCTGCTAGACAAAAAATATTACAAGGCGCTACAGAATTAGTTGGAAGTTTTGGTACTTTTTGACACCAAGTGACCATACTAAATGAATTATGCGTTTATTGAGAAATTTGAAATGTGAGTGAATTATAGGCTGTTCCAATTTAGAATGGTTCCAAGGATCTTATGGGACTACGATTCAATTCTTCTGATTATTCAATATTAAATGCAGGATTTGAAACATGCTTTCTGAACATAAATTCAAGAAATAGAAGCAACAAATATTTCCACATATTACTTGAATTGCTATAGTTTGAATCTTCAAATTGTACAAATTTATTTTAATGAACGGCTAACGGTTCATCCAATCAGAATCATAGTCCCATAAGAGCCTTCGACCGTTCTTGACTGGAATAGACTCTAGTTCAAATTGTGTATACATTAAGTTAAAACCACGGTGTTAAGATAAACACAGATCACAAATCACGCATGTTTAGCATGTTATTATTTATTCAGAATCCGATTTATCAACATTAGAACGCAGAAAACCTCCTATACCGCCTAGGAAACCCAGAGGTAAAACGCGTTTTCAGTTTTGTGTTTTCAGAGTGCTACTACCTTTTAACAACCGTAATTAGATCTTAACAGTTTTTGTTGTATTTATTTATTATTTTGAAACCTATTTGAGTTGGAAATTTCATTAGATCATTGCATGTCTGCTATATTTATTTGGTTAGATATTAGTTTAGTTTGCATGATTTAGATGACGAGAATGTCAATGTCAATATGATGCTCTTGAATGCGGAACGCAGCCATACACAACCACCGACTGGTAATTCCAACAAGAGTTATAAAGGTAGATCTTTTCATTTGCTGGCCCTTATTTTTCATTTTAACACCCTTTATATCACAAAAAATTGATTTATTTTGGTCACAACTGTTTTTACGGAGTATTCTATTTTTTCCGAGTGTAGTTAGCTACTGTAATACTCACAATAATTTTAAAAATACAAATAATATTTATACAAAAATTTGTTGATGAATACTGTTTCAGCAAGTGAATTCAATCAGAATAAATACTTGTTAAAATTGATTTTTATGACGTCTGCCAAATGATAGTTAAAATTGAATTTTTATGGCGTCTGACAAATGATTGTTAAAATAAATGTAATTAATTAATTTATATAGAAATTGTTGTTTTTCCTCTAATTAACTTTGACGCGGGTCTCTTTAGCAACGCGCAGCGAAAGTAAATGCAAACAGCATTGTTAAACTTTAATTTTTTTAACGTTTAACAAAAAAATATGGCGTAATAAATATAATTATTTGATTTATACAGAAAATTGTTAAAAAATACGTACAAGGTAACAAGAAATAACAGTTGTGTCAATTTTTCGGAAAAACTAAAATAAGTCGAGCTTGCAGGTTTTTTGTGATATGAAGGTAATTGATTAAATCTTCTGTTAATTATTTTATTTCTGTGCTTGTGCATTGTTGCTTGTGTAAATACGTTTTGGAGTGGTCCTTTCCAGGCTATAAGAACTATGCGGGGATCCCGGCTAACTACCGCACGCGCAGCCACGCTGGAATGCCTCGGGGCAGATTTATCAGCCCCCAACCTAAGCATTTCCACATTCAGGGAGGCTTCAGCCTCGCTGAGATGCGTGCGCACCCACTTTTCCAGCGCTTCAGCAAGACACAACTAGCTTATGCACAACCCCTAACATCTAACAAAAACATAACCGTTACTATACCTTCAAATATTGCCAGAGCTTTTATTACACCCTTTTATAGGGCCTTGGGCTTTACTGACACTCATACCGCAAATGAAACGTACAATATACCTCAAAACGATGAAGAAATCCAATCACCCGATACTGAAAATCATTACGAGTATGATTTTACTGATTTTAATCAGAATAACGAAGAATCAGTGCTTCGGAAACAACGGGATATGGTCATGAAGGACATTAATAGCAACGTAGCTCTATTAGATTTAGACACTTCCTTCTCTGACCTTGAGGTAATTGACGAAGAAGCCTCCGATTCGGAACACGATCATCAAATATCAGAAAACGTCATAGATTTCGCCAAAAAAGTGACCAAATATAATTTCGACAATACTTCAGCCCCAGAAATCCACAAAATTAGAATTTGGGATCAGGATGATCACCAACGACCATCTACTGGTCGAACGACAATTGAGAGAGAGAATTTACAAGAACCTTTTCCCACTATTTCTCGCTATAATGTAGCTGATGATTCTCCATTTGATTTACCAAAAGAAATGGTTAGCATTGATAAAATTGATGAAATGAATGCCAGCGGCGATTCTATCCTGAAAAGTGTGCTGAAAATATCGGAAGGATACGACCAAATCTTAGCGGAATATCAACCAAGCGAAAATTTCGAAGATTGTTTCGATAAGTTTAAATTTAATAAAGATTGTATTGCAGTTATAAAGCAAATATCAAAAGAAATGTACAAATTCATCAAACAAGTATGTGTAGAAACAATTGAAGCCTTAGAATTTCCCGACATTCGGTGTTACCATGACGCCGAAGATTTTTTCAATACCGTTTTGATTATTTTCGACAAGAATCTGGAACTTTTTCCTAATGCAGAAGATCTACAAGCTTTAAAGGAGTGCGTAATGAGCTCCGTTATTAAATGCATGGGAAAATATGTTGTTATTATCCCTGTTACTAAGGATAACAATATTGACCTAAAAATAGCCAATCGCAAAATATCTACTCTAAAACGATTCTTATCTGTTTTAATTTACATTATATTCGACAAAATCGAAAATCCTGACTTTCAGTGCACCCATTATGAAATGCCCGACCTTTCCGGGTATGATATAAAATATCATTCAACTCCAGAAAGTAGTAGTCATTTTTTTACTTTGTCGGAAAGTAGTGACGAGCTGGAAAAATGTAGCTCAAACCAGGAAATAACTCCTCCCGATGTTAAAACAGAAATTGAGGAGCCGTCATTGCCAGATGAAATGGTAACAACGTTTTTGAGCCAAAAATCGGACAAAACCGGAAGTTTGCGGTATTGGTTTATGATTAACGATAAAGTTTTTCCCCATAAAAGGAATTTGAGTCTGACAGGCTTCAGCCCTCCTGCAGCAGCAGAAAAAACTCGCAGATCATCGGCGCCGGCTCGATTTATGTCCGATTTTCCGCGAGTTTTATCTCCAATACTTGAAGAAGCTAGAAGAAGCTTAGTACTTGAATGGGATTCCTATGAAGAAGAAAAAATAATTGATTCTGCGACTGTTACTTTAGACGGCTCTAATAAAACTTCGTCTAGTAGCGAGTTAGAAAGCTCCGGAAGATCTAAAGAAGAAAAAACATTTGATTCTGCGACTGTTACTTTAGACGGCTCTAATAAAACTTCGTCTAGTAGCGAGTTAGAAAGCTCCGGAAGCTCTGGAGACAAAACAGTATTTAAAAATGAAATTATTTTTAGAGCAAGCCGTGATACTAAGACTGATTACGACGCAGCTAGATTTGCAACCTCTTTAACATTTGTACCTGATGATAACATAACTGAACGATTAGTTACAATGAGCTTAAATGACTCAGAAGACGCCGAACATACTGGTTACCTCTCTTTAAACTCGTTGGACGAGGAAGGAAATTGGATGGGATACGATTCCGCCAAATTTTGATAGATGGATACTGTCTTTTTTTTGCAGAATGCACTTTTATTAGCAGTATTTTTAAATTATTTGACAAAATGTGATTGGTTACCTCTCTTTAAACTCTTCGGAAGAGGAAGGAAATTGGATGGGATACGATTCCGCCAAATTTTTTTGCAGAATGCACTTTTATTAGCAATATTTTTTAAATTATTTGACTGAAAATGTGATTTAAATATGTTAATTTTTTGTACTTAATAGTTAATAAGACCATTTTTGTATCATTTGCATTTTTTTCATTTAGTTTTTTTAGTCTACAAAATGATTAAATACATTGACATATAGAATGGATTTTATAAGAAACGGGAGGTGCAACACACATAATGCGTTGTTTATTGAAAAATTTTTTTTGACAGACGTAGTAATACATGTGGAGTGATACATAAGTAGTGTTATACGCGGAGTAATACACAAAAAGTGCTACAGGCGGAGTGATACACAAGTAATAGTGTTACGGACGAAACGTGTGTTATTAAAACAGTGTACAGACATAAATTTGTGTTGAAAGAATATTTATTTTTTTTCCGAGTCTCTTATAAATTGCTTGTGTGACAAACTTTAGAAAACAAAGTAGGCGCGAACCGAACAAACATAACTCTAAATAGCATAATTCATTCAATGTGTCGATGTCAAAAAATGCATGCTACACTTATAACTATGTGATTTATTGTTGATGTGTGGTGTTTTGTTTTTTATAAGAATACGGCATAAAATCCTGGTGTTGATGGTTTGGTTCACAATTTTAAGTTATGCTTGCTTTAATCTCCTCTTCTGTGGACAGGTATTTCTATTTTCTTATATTCCAAAAACTTTTTTTTTGTATCGTTTGCTTGCTTAAAGTGCACTTGTATATATTTTTTTTTATATAGATATAAATACACTAAACAGTAACATATTTTTTTTAAGATACTAAAATTAACGGTGGACTATTTCATGAAGAATTTTGGTTAATTGTATTCAATTTTCAGGTGAAAATACAGTAAATGGAGATCATTCTGATGCGCATATGAGCACATTATCACAGAGCAGTAAAGAGGTTAGCACTATTTTTTATTAAAACAATTTTCAATGTATTAGTAATAACTATTTTTGACGCATATTACTTCGAGTTTATTTTATTTCTGTACTTGAAACTGGCTTTGGACAGGGCCTTTAAATAAAGTCTTTTTGTTAGTTCTAAAATGGGGCATCGTTAGATGGGCTAGAAAACCAGATCATATTAAAAAGAAATCTGTGATAATTACATGTTTAAATTGTGAAACCCGTGTGACACACTCAATTTTATTAAGGTATCAAGGCTGCTAAATAGACAATAATGCCTGAGGTCTACAGTGTACTTTCCGAGGGCCTCTGGCCTGAGGCGTGTACGTTGACTGTAGGTATTATCGTCCGTTCAACTCCCGTGGTGCCTTCAATGTTTAATGTCCGACTAATGTACTATTTCAATCAAAATTTTTAGCAATGTTTGTCCTGTCGTAATTTTAATTATTCTAGTTACTTGCTGTCACTAGGGAACGTGATATTCTTGTTTGTTATTTTGCAAAATAATGTACTCCGGTATTATTTGTTAAATTATTACCCTGGCAACAATATTATTTTGACATCAATAATAAACTAGTCGGACATTAATGGCCAGTTGAATCACTATTACTTAATTTTGAGTGGAGATTAATATCTATGGCAACTATTGTATGGACAATAATTGTTACTACGGTTATTATTCCTCCCTCAAGTTAAGTGACGGTGGTGCAACTGGCCATCATTACTATAATATTAATTTCGAATCGGTTACTATCCAGTATAACTTTTTTCCCGTCCACACTATTTATGTTTAAAATTGGCCAACTTATCAGTTATCATCAATGACGTCTTATATATTACACTCTGAACGTCCTATGTTGGTTGACAGTTTGTTTTGAAGCAGACATTAGCGGTTAGGGAGGAAAGGGAATTATCGAAGTTTGAAGTGCCTGATGTCTAGTTCACACTATTTGTATGACTTGTATTGTTATTGTTTGTTTTAATTTTTTTAAATAATTATAATCTTATAATCTACCTAAAAAATTTATCAATTTATATTAAAGTCATACCGCAATTTATTTATAAAATGAAATTATCGTTTTCATTGTGGTGTCGCAGGCGCGGCAAGTGTGGTAAGCGTGGTACGAAATTTGTACTTTCTATTTTCACGGTGGCATGAGAGGCGTGGCAACTGACAAATGCATATTGGTATGAAAGTTTATCTTTTCATATTTTGACGGCTTATCTGATAAACAATCAAATTATGAGAAGATTTACGCATGCGCAGAGGCGAGCGTGGTACAAAAGTTGAATATTTTCAACCTCTGACACCACGCTTCCAACATCGCGGTCCCAAGACCACGGTACGGTGATGGTCAAAATCCGGCAATCCTATTGGCTTAATTTCTCGTACCACGCCTGCGACACCACAATGAAAACAATACTTATTGTATTTTTTTTTTGTGAATTGTATTTTAAATGTGAAATCCACGTTTTCACAACTTTTAACATTCATAAATCACTTGCCTTGTTCATCAATTCATATATTTCTGATGAAGAATTGAGTTTCAAATTTGGTGAGAGTTAGAAAAAATAATTCCATGATTCGCGAGTAAAATTACCGATGGCTGCGCTGTTATCAATCAAAATATCGGATGTAAGTCATACTATCATTTTTAGACATGCTTGTCTACATGGTCTATATACATGCTTGTCTACATGTTAAAACCGCAGTTTTGCAGGTAGTTATATTTTGTTATTATAATATTCACGGTGGTTTCTCTTAAGGAACTTGTAAACCTGTTTGTAAGTTTGAGAATTAAATTTCATTGATATTATTTCAATTTTGTGCATGGACGTTTCAAATTGTATTTATTTGCAGATAAATATTAACCATGTTCTTGGGAAACAGTCTTTAAATAATTTAATTTCACATTATACACTTTTGTTGAAGGAAAATTCATGTTAAATTAAAAAAATTAAATAAGTGGAGAAAGAATAACGAAATTAATAAATAGTAAATAGGAAAGCGCAAAAGAGGTTAAAATGAAACTGATGTAAATAGGAAAGCAGTCTCCAAAAAGATACATTTTGATCAATACACATATACTGAAATAGTAAATAAAAACGTGAAATAGAAAAAATATAACAAAAGCTCACTGTTTACAAATAACAAACGTTCAAAATAACATTAGTTGAAATGGCGTTTCAAGCGTAATAGTCTGAGTAGTTCCTGGTTTTGCCACCAGATGGCTACGGCTTAATTTTACTCGCGAATATGTCACTTGAAAGTTATCTGGTTATATGCAACCTGCACTTCCAACTTGGATTTTTCTCCGTTCCCCGCACCCCTAATATCTGCTTCAAAACAAATGCTAGCACGCTGGGTCTAATGTTTTGACGTCATTGGTTGTAATAGACAACTTCAACCACTAGAATGGCGCTAGAGGCTAGACTCAGTTCCCATGGCGAATTTCATTATCAGTTGTCAAAGTCTTATTTTAAAGTAATTTATTCTGCATTTCTATTTGGTAATATGTTGAAAATAATTATTTATTAGTAAGTAATTATAAAGTACAATTCTATGGTTTATTATCTTGGTCAAATTCAAATACCTCATTCAGGCTTATTTTGCACAACATAACCATATTTTTTTTGTGTGATATCTTCTTTATAACCATATGTTTTTATAAAAGTATTTATTCTGATTGTATTTATTGTTCAGGGCTCTCCAACAAAGGATATGTCAGTATCAGAAGGTTCTCCCAAAAAAGACAAAAAGAAGAAGAAAGGTCTGCGAACACCTTCATTTTTGAAGAAAAAGAAAGAAAAGAAGAAGATGGCGGAAGCATAAAAAATGACGAAGTGATATCGTGTGTCGTCTGGTATAAAATTGAAGCGATTTAGCTCGCTTATGTCGCCCCTAATAGCTGATTTGACTGCCACCTTTCGCTACGACACTAAAATAAAAAAATTAAACGTTTTTCATAAACACTTTTACATAGATTGAAGCGCAGCGACCAGAACGAATACGGACTAAGTTCGGCTAATTTTTAAATGTTTTTATTTTATTTTTTAGCTTTATTTGTACAGGTAACCACGAAGTTATATATTATATATTGAAATTTGACTCTAAGAATTACGAACTCTCGTTTATTGGAGATATATAATGAATATTATAAATAAGATGAAAAAAATATTATATAAAAGAAAAATTATGAAAGATTACACAATTTAATACTATATGATTATTAATATATGTACATTTATAGCTGGAACTGCTTTTTATTGAATTTTTCTTCATATGGTGCAAACTCATAAAATGCTACTATGATTATTTACTACTAATTAGATTTAGCGGGTTATCTATTACTGTTCGCAATAGTTCTTAATCGGACTCAACGACTAGCAGACATTTTGTTAGAACCAAGTACGAAATTACGGATAAATTTGGTGCATTCTATAATAATTGATATTAGTTATTATTAAATAATTTATTACGAACAAAATTATTTTTCCCGCCAAAAAATGTCATTTATTATACAAGTTGCCCCGATTACGACTTGTTTTTTACAATTTGGCTGCTATATAAAACTGCAAGAATGTCAAAACTTCTTCTGGACATTCTTTTGTGCTATAATCATCTCTCTTTTTCTCCAGCATGATTCACCGAATGTTTCTGATAAAGAAAATTTGCTTTGCTTGCCTTTCTCACTGCCCATTGAGTACGAAGATCATTTCAGAGAAAAAGTGAGGTTATTATTTAGATTGTCAATGTTTGCTCCAAATATTTTATAAATTGTAGAAAAATGTCATGGCCCATTACTGTGATTTTGCTAGGATACAATTTTGTCCTCATAAAGTCGAAAAGTAAACAATAATGTATTTCTTGAATGCTCCCTAGGAAACACCTAACCTACCTTTTTTGTATTTATTTTTATTTGAATGTGTTTACTGTAGCTTCCCTCAGAAAGGCAGCTTGAAAATAGATCTTACATCAAATTTAGGAAAGTTTTAAAAAAACTCAGTTTGACATAAAAAGATAGGTTAAAGTTTCTTAAGGATTCAAAACCACTTTTTGAAAGTATGGGTATGAAGTGTTAGGTCCATTTTGCTACTAATCCATGTAAGAACGATTGAAATCATGTGAGTCGTTAGAAATAGATTTTTTTAAACATTTCAATTTTAAATTATTTGAATGAAAGGGATTGGTGTCGCCCGATGCTTGCTGTTTAATAATCTAACAAGAATTTGAATCGATTCTCATTTCATTTCATTCATCTTCGCAAACTCATTATTCAGCCATTCATTCATAATTTTTAGCAGCAATCATCAAAAATCATTGATTACGATAATATAACTCAGGAAGAATATATAAAAGGAAGTTCGCTCTACGCAAAATTTTTCATAGTAATGAGTTGCTGAATACAAACTGGTAAATGAGATCTATTTTGAATTTTGCTGTTTTCTACCGGAAATATACTCCTCCGCTTTCGTGCCGTTTGCGCGCCAAATTTTGCGTACGAATTTCAAATATATTCTTCATGATTAAACTAAATAACAATCGGTCCGTTTTTAGGAACATGCTGTCACATTTCGTTGTTTCTTTCACAAGAAAGACCAAATGTAAAGTGGAAATTAAAATTTCTGTTCCTACCCATTCTTGTTTGATAGCCCAAGCAAGTTTGTAATAGGAAATATACGTTTTACTGTAAATGGAAGATGAGAAGCGATGCGAAAAGTAGTACCTATTTTATATATTTTATTTTCACATGTGCAACGTCTTCAGGTTCTATTCTTGTGTAATATATTATTACTATTAAATGTTTGCAATTATTTTTTATTATTTGAAATAAATTATGTTTATTGTATGAAAGTAGATTTTTAACAAAGGCGTTTTCAACCTATCTTTATTATATCCAGTTTTAATTTGAAAAACAACATAAATGTAGAGCAATAGTGATAAATAGAGCTTCATTGAGTAGTAATTTACATTCAGCAGTGCTTCAAATTGGTGATTTGTGTCTTACAATTTAAGTTTCGCATTTAACAGTGATAAGGTAAGTATTAATTATTAATCATATACTATCGATTTTTTTAAATGCAAATTCTAATTCTAAAAAATATATATCTTTGTTAACATTATATTTAAAGCTGTTTCAACTTTAAAATAAATCTATTTCGCCCTGTTAACCGAGTCTCCATGCTGTGACGTTTTTAATTTTGATGCCGACGGAAGTCCTCGAGCAAATTACGATGCCTCTACTCTGCAGCAAGCTCTTGAATGTCAGGTGGTTCTGTCAACGTTTAAATTGAACCAATTTAGAACAACAATAGAATTTCCCCGTGCTGCACGCCCCGCACAATCCAAATGGACTGTGATGCTGCATCAAAACAGACTTTTGTGCGCGAATTGGAATTGATTTTTAATCGAGCTTTGATTATGATGTATTGATTAAAAGTTTCATGAAATGAATTTAAATACTTCCAGCCAATCAATTTTTATACTAATACATTTTTTAAATAAATATAAATTCATCAGTATTTTCAATCAATGTTCTTGAATAAACTGGTTCAGTTAGTTTTCTGATTGTTAAAATAGTGCAGTTCATTTGGCAGTTGGAAGATAAATTTCAAGGCATTCAGGTGAATAAATAGCACAAAAACTTGACATAATTGTGAGAAGAGGATTAGAGTTACGTGTGGAGCTTCAGGACCTACATGACGTCTTTGAGGTAGGTACAAATTTACGTAACATTTCAATTTGTTGATTATTTTTAGGCGGACAAGAAATCTGATTTAAAAAAATGTTTCAGACCGTGTGAATGATTCATAGCAAACTAGAATTGTTCAAAATCACAATAAATATTTGTAATTTATTATTTAAGGGCTATTTCAAAGAAAATATATGCGATGTTAGGTAATATATTTTTTTTGCTTTTGGAATTAAATACGTTTAGTTCATCATACGATATATCCTATAATTATATATTTGATAAAGTAACATTGTATATGAATCGATCGGGAATATAGTGGTCAATAGGGTGCCAGACATTATAAGTCCAGGAACTAAAAACCACTTCCGGTCAATTTTTTAGAATCAACTTCCCTGATAGCACTTACGATTGAAATTAGGTCAAGTACTTCAAGAAAAACCAGGATGTCATCCCCTGTCCTGTCCGGGAGAGCGACAGCCGCCCCTAAGTGTAACCCATTTTTGAACTCAACTTCCCTGATCAAACTTAAGAAAATTATTTCTTTTAAATTGAAGCTCGAACCTTCCTAAACATGAGAAAAACGGATTGCAGTTCCTCTACCTGTCCGGGAGGGCAGCAGCCACCCTTAAAGTTTTCCGATTTTCAGATTCCACCCAATTTCGAACACAACTTGAAAATTGTTACCATGGTTTGGAATTGAGAACTTTCGAAGCAGAAGTCAGCTCAGTAATAGGGTACTTTCGGTGTACGTTACAAAAACTATATTCATATTTAGCATGGCTTATATTTTTTCTTATTCAAATATTGAGTTTCATGATCATAAATGTGAATTAAAGGGTTGTTTTGATATTTTTTCATGAATTACGCATAGAGTACAGGCAACCAGAACAAAAAAAATTGTCTACTATACAGGATGTTGAAAAAAAGGATAATCGAATTTCATGACACATATATTTCGATGTGCTGATTCACAATCAAAAATTATTTTCTCAAAATTCGCAAAATTATGGGGGTGCTTAAAAAAGAGTACATTTCTAGTGCCACTGGTCGAGACGAAATTCTTAATGAAGTTAATAAATGAGTATTTCAACCACGTAATTAATGTTGAGTAATAAATTAATTTATTTTATTTTGACGTTTTGTTCTTCAGAACAGCGATGAACAAATGAGTACAGGTATTCATCAAAACTTATTTGTTTTTATTAATGAATAAGAATATTTTATAGTAAATGTTCAGAATTCCATCTCCACACAATCTCTGCATCTTCTTAAAAATGATGCCCTTACTCTTCCAATTGTTTCACTGCTTTGCAGAATTCGTTGTTGCAATTCTTCTAAATTGCGTACTGGTGTTGCATAGACCAAACTTTTAAGAAAACCCCACACAAATAAATCAAGTGGTGCTAAATCCGGGGAACTAGAAGGCCATTGAACGAAACCTCCTCTTCCTATCTATCTTCCACGGAACCTGTGGTTTAAGTGCTCTCTAACACGAAGCGTAAAATGAGGTGGAGCTCCATCTTGCATAAACCACATATTCATCCTTTGATTAATTAATACATTTCCTAAGAGCACTGATGATAACTCATTTTGTAGAAAATCGTGATATGCGGCACCATTTAACCTATTGGGCAAAACAACTGGTTCTATTAAAGTGTCTCCTATAATGCCGAGCTAGATATTGTAACGAATTTAAGTCTATAAATTAGTCATTTCGGCTTTACTGGTGCTTAGAATTATTGTGGGAGTATTTTACATCAAGAAATAGAAGCGAATATATTTGTTTTCTAGAAAATTGCTGGTACCTTCTAGCGTTTTCTAGAAACGCCTGGACGTTTGCGGGAAAAACGTAGTGGGGAGAGACCCACGGTATATATTCGCTGACTCAACAAGAAGTATTATTGATTTTGGCTCAGAGACCTTATACTATGGACTGCTAGGGGTTGAAATAAATTGTGCTATTTAAAATAAAGCAATGTTGACATAAATAATTAATGTCAAGTTATAGTGTAGTGGAATAAACTTTAGTTTAAATTAGAATTATTTATTCGAAATAGTGTTAGTTATCTAACTTATTATTTTAATAAATCATAAAAATAAATAGTAGTGTTTAGTAACTTTTGCTCCCTAAACTAAAATAAATAACGTTACAATATTGAGGCTAAATCGCTCTTGATGGTGTGATTCGACAACGGGGTGAGGATTTTAATCTGACCAAACATGATTATTATGAAAATTAAATATTCCATCTTTAGTAAAACCGGCCTCATCTGTAAAAAGAATATTTGAAACGAAATCTGGATTATTGGCATTCTGGTGTAAAATCCACAGACAAAATGCCATACTGGCTTGATAATCAGGAAGATTAAGGACTTGTACCCGTTGAAAGTGGTACGGATGTAGAAGCCTAGAATGTAGAGTTCTCCAAACAAGAAGACCACTGATACCCACTTCAGCGGATATCCTTTTAACACTTGTTTCGGGATTTTATTCAATAATATTAACACTCTTTCTTCAATTTCGCGTGTAACTACTTGACCGACCACTAACGGCAGAACGTTTATGTAGTGAGCCAGGATCACTCAGTCGTTGGAAACTTTTTGAAAGATTTCTGGATGAAGGCAATGCGCGATTTGGATAGGCTTCTTCATAAAGACGCCGCGCTTGAAGTGTGCTTCCATTAGGCACGACCATACATAAAAATCATATCGGCCATTTCAATATTGGAATAAAAAGGCATGTTTCATTACTTTCATAAAGAAGCCACACCAATGTTCAACTATTCAATTTTATGATCAGTGACAGTGCAGGTATTATTACAAAACGCCAGAATAAAATTAATTTGTTATTCAACAATAATTATGTGATTAAAATACTCATTTATTAGATTCTTTGAAAATTTCGTGTCGACCAGTGGCACAAGAAATGTACTCTTCTTGAAGCACCCCATAATTGTGCGAATTTTGAAAAAATTCTTTTTAATTGGGAATCAGCACATCGAAATGTATATGCCATAAAAAATTTTATATTTTTTTTAAAACCCTGTATAATACTACGCTACAATATTTTATATTTAATAATAAAGATATTTGAAAAAAAAGAAACTAAAACATCACATTGTTAGATGCATTGTCATTACATATTGTCATAAATTTATTGTGAATTGAAAACTTTACACATATTACAGTATCACTTTTCTCATCATTACTTGACCTCTTTCTCAGAGCGTCGTCGCCAGTCAGTCAGCGGACCAATCGAATACCTTTACCACAACAAGCGCACAATCACATTTTGCAACAATAAACTACTCAAATGACTGATAACTGACAGAATCATCTTCTAAAATGTGCCCAAATCCCAGCTTAGATAATAATTACAATAATTTCATGTTTGTGGCAATATTTTTCGAAATAAGTTCTAATTTTGAGATCATTGGGATGAGCTGTTTGAAACAAACAAGTCTAGCGCAACTCTCGGCACAGCAGTTTCACCAAACTTAGTATTAGGATCACATGTCCAAAGAGATATTTCAGCCAGTTTTAATAAAGATAAAAAAATTAATAACTCTTTTTTTTTAACTACTCTCAATTTGTAATGATTTCAATATTGTATTTTATAATTATACCCTAGATAAAAATAAGATTTGACTTTATTGAACAAAAATGAATAATAATACATCATCAAATGCAAAAGAAAAAACCGACGATTAAATTTTGCTACGGGACATTTTGCAAACTAATTTTCAAGAATAAACAGCTCACGGAAACGTCAGTTTTGCCCAATTTGATATCAGAATCAGAACTACATATTTGAAAAGAGTCACAATAACAAGTATTTGATATTTTATTATTAATTTTAAAAAGGAAAGCAAGCTAAAAATAAATAAAATAATTGAAGCGATTAATAATGAGTTGAATTTTCAATAAAATTATAGCAAATATTCTGCTAACAATTAATGAGAACAATTTTAAGTATTAATATGTAACCCGCAACACTTCAAGCGCACTTTGGTCATCGGTTGTTTTTAAATTTAATAATTATTATTAAACTGCGTAAAAAAATACTGAATTTACATTTCTTTTATATAATAAATTTAAAATCGCGAAAAAATAAAATAATTCTTCGTACGCAGTTAAGTTAACTTCCGGTTCGTAATTTCTCAGCTCTATTCCAACTTGGCATTAATTACCGGTTCGTCATTTCCGGATAATTTGCATGCTGCCCTGTAGTGATATTAGTAGAGTTAACATCATTATTCGCCGTCTACGTTCCATCAGAGACCACAGTTATGATTAATTGTTCTATCGAGTGTATTTTACAATTTATCTACCGAAATTCGCCCTCGGGTGACACAAAAATTAATATTTTAACAAGATCTGATGATATTTTATCGTCAGAAGCAATAATTGATAATTATGATGGGATATTTAAGGTTTGAATTAATTTTGATTTTTGAAATAGTTTAAGGGACTATATCTTCTGAACGGTGGGAGATAATTGAATTTTACTTTCAGTTTTGTAATTTGCTGGGCTTTGTTAATAAACAAGATAATTTTTATTGTCGATTTTATTAAAAATGTCGTAATTTTATTATGACAGTCTGGATTGGAAAGTTTCAAAATTTGAGTAGGTATTTAGATTTTTTCACTCTCATTCAATTATTATAGACTAACCGGACCTATGCATCAATTTTTATTGCAATTAAATGAAAAACAAAAATTTTATACCGACTCAATTAATAATTTGCAGATTATTTATTTTGATATTCCAACACTTGTAACTCAAAAACTAATGAAGATAATTAAAATTTGCGGATTGATTTAAAGTTCGGAAATGTTTTGCTGTCAACTATCAAATTTTTATTAGAATATTTGTGGAAATTAATATTTTATGGCCATTTGAATAAAAAATTTCAAAAAAATATATTATTATTCACGTGCTGAAATACTCCACGCCCTAAAATTGGAAAAATAAATGAAATTCAATTTTTTTCTCCATAATTATGTTCTCATCTTAATAATAATAAATATGCCACATTTAGGTCAGTTATAAATCAAAAATAAATAAATAATTCATTATTATAATTCAATTTATGAATCGGTCATCATAAAAAAAATCGCACTATACATCCCAAATAATTGAATATAAAGTTAGGCATATTTTCGTGGGCGGAAGCGCTTTGGAATGCCGGAAGATAAAGAGGTTTGAGCTAAAGGCTTCGCCACCGCAATCAAACGCATTTCGAAGCCACAACGACGCCTGGAGACGATAGCGTCGGTATGAAGATGGCATACGTGTTATTCACTTTATTAATGGAGTGAGAAATACCGAGTACCTTTGAAAAGTGGCGCAGAAAGAGGGGCTTTATTTAGACGCTTTGTAACGAAAATTAAAAGACTTTTTGAGCTTTTGTTGGGCCTAAAACATCAATAAATCTTGAAAATTATTAAATTGATATTTATATGATATTCTATAGTTCAGAATTTGATTTAAATTCGTTTTATGATGATAAAAATCAATTCAGAAAGTTTTCAAGTATTAATCTGCAACCCGCAATACTTTGAGCACACTTTGGTCATTAGTTTTTGAATTAATTTGTACTATTTGGGAATAATTACGTACGGCTATGGAAAAGGACATGATCAAATTCCTTTACGATCAAATGAGCGTCATTTTCAACGCCTCAGCAGCATTAGTACCCAAGAATTTTTAATAAAACAAATTGCTGAATACCCTAAATTAATTTTTGACCTACTCTTACTAAATTCATCAAAAAAAATTGAATATTAAGTTCTGATATGCCATTTTGTATGATTTCTTGGTCAATTTTTTTTGTAAATACTGTTCGAATCCTCCCCTAAATATTTAAGCCTTATTTAAAAAAGTTTACTTTTTATGTTGGTAAATGTATCTGTTCATCTTGAAGTCAATCAGTTAAATGTACTTTCGAGTATAATTCAAATCCGGAATTGTAACTCTTGGTCACGTAGCATTTAAACGCCGTAGAAAGTGCTTTTATATTCCCTGCAATCTTTAAAAGTTATCACCAAAGCTTTTTCGTCATCATTCCAAGTTCATGATCGCGTAAAATCAATCAAAAAAAATATATGTTAAACTTTTGTAACGAAAATTACATTTTAAAATCGTTTTGAAGCTCTTAAAATCTGCAAAAACTTAATTTTCTTATCTTTTTTGATTGTAGATGCACTTTACAATGTTTAAGTGTATTTTAGGGAATGAGGGTAGTGCAATTACACTGAAAAATCACGCCGAAAGCCTTTCTGTGTTGCTCAGGGCGGTTCGAAGCATCCATCATACCGAACGAGTATTGCGGTTTCACTAATAAAAGAATTGCTGCTTCATTTTTTACTCTAATTGAACAATAAACAATTATTTCGAGATTATAACACTCAAAGAGAATGAACTAATAGATATTTAAGATACAAGTGTAAAAAGTTCTTTTTACAGCTCTGTAAAGAATTTTTTCACGTGTTACTTTCGATCGTTTTAATTATTGTTAAATATAGTCGATTTTTACTTCCTCGACCTATATACATATTGTCACAAATATGAAATATCTGAAATTATAAATTAGCAATAATGTTTCACTAAGTTTGTTATTTATTTAATGATTAATTGTAATTACGACCCAAATTAGCATTCGCCAACAGACTGGAGAATGTTCAATTGTCAGATATTTGAATGCTAGCTCATTGTTACAAAATGTCATTGTCGCAATTGGGGCAATATTGTAATAGTGATTTCTTAAAATTTCGAAATTTTGATGAATCTTTGCGATTTGGACCTTACTAAACCCAAAAACATAATTTTAAAAAAAGTCGATCTGTCTGTAAAGCATGATAACGAGAATGTGGACGAATTTTTGACTGAAATTTTATATTTTCAAGCTTCTTATTAAAAAACTAGTGTTGAATTAGTGAATAAGCTTTTTGCAACCAATGGTACCAACTTTTTATTGACGAAACTTTTTCGTTTCTTGCGTTTTCAAAATTATTATTTGTTATTATTAAAATTAGTTTTTTTTCCTGAAACATGCGAAGAAAAGGAATAAAGAAAATCATAATTTGAAATTGAATTTATTATTACTCATGGTTGTACATCATATGCAAACGTTCGTCAATTGTTTTTTCTAATAAATAATTTGGTTCCATCGTGTTTAGTGTCAAATTAAAGTTCCTGCAGAAATAATTATAGTAAAAGTGTCAAGAATGATATTTAAATGATTGTCAATTGTTTCTCTACAGGTTATTGAAATAATGTCTAGTTTAGTATCAATTTAAAGCTCTCGGAGAGATAAGCTTAGCAGAAATCTTGAAAAATCTGAACCAGATTATGCTAAGTTTGGGATCAACTAAAGCAACTGGACATAAAGCTTATGACCATTGTAAAATAGAATAGTAATTTCATATAACCGGCATCTGTCACTTTGAGAATGATAGTTGTCACTTTGAAATATGCAATTAATTGATACGACACTCTAAAATAAAACAGCAATGAAAGCCTATTTTACTTACTTGTACAAGTATTGTGAAACCGACAAAATTCACATATCGAGATTTTGATGGATATATCCGTTTTAAGCATCCCTGAATCCATTTTGACTATTTTTGGCTTGATGTGCGTATTCGCAAATCTCAAAACCCGTCGGACGTATAATGTTGAAATTTTGTATTTAATATTAGTTTAGGGTCTAGTTATGCACCTCGCATTATGGTTGCAATCATCTGTACCAGAAATGAACTTTATTTGAAACTTTTTTTGGAGTTTCCGCATAAATTCAGAATGATTAGCCGTAGGATACTGAAATTCATTATTTGAAATTGCTGTAGCATCCAAATGGTCATCTCTTATTTTTGTAGCAATCGGATAAGCCAGAAGACTTTTGAATTCTCCTCATAAATTTAAAACAATCAATCGTAGAATATTGAAATTTCTTATTAAGCACTTTTATAGCATCTAGTTGTGTACCTTGCATTATAATTACGATCGGCTAAGCCGGCAGTGCAGTTTACTCGGAACATTTTTTGAATTCTCCGCATAAATCCTAAACGATTGAACGTAAAATATTAGAATTCAATATTCAAGACGATAATACCGTCCAGATGCTCATATCCTATTTTCATTGAGATCGACTGAGCCGAAAGTGCACTTTACTTGACAGTCTTTTGGTATTTTTCGCATAAATTTGAAACGATCGGCGGTGAGTATTGAAATTTGGTATTGTAGTCTGCTGTAGCATCTGAATGATTGCCTACTATTTTCATAACAATAGACTGAACCGGAAGTGCTGATCCATTTGTTTTTTTTAATAAAAATAAATTGTAGTAACTTTATAATTATTGAGGGAAACATTCCTAATTGAGTCAAATTTCAGTTTTTGTGCCAAAAGTGGTTGATAATTCCGAAATGGGAAATTTTAATATTCTCATTAGGTTACTTGTATTTCTCTGATTTTTTGAGGCATTACGTACGCAATAATACTATAAAAAAAATGAGATATGTGCAAAAATCAATTACAAAATTTCAACAATCGTAACAGTTACTTATCATTACTTTAAGATATCGTCAGCCGAGTATTGGTTTGTCTCATGTCCATTTTCAATTTTTGTATAAGTTCAGTGTTCTATGTCCTTAAATATGACCTGTACTCTGTGAAATACAGTTGCGGCTTTGCCCAAGTCCAGAAAATATATTTCAGGACTTGGTACAGAACTACAACTCTATTTCTCAGGATACAAGTCGTAATTGGGGACATAGAACACATGGACTTCATACAAAATTAAAAATGGACATGAGACAAACCAATTCTCAGTTGACGATATTATTACTTCAATAGTGAAAATAAATCAAATAAAATGTATATACAAGTTGTCTCATTCATCGTGCTCACCGTTTATAACATTTATATGTAAAAAGATACGATGTTAATTGGGTTAGACAATAAGTGCCATATCATGGTCTCATATTTTGATAACTTTAGTATCGACGAGCTTAAGACAGGGGTGCCGACATATTCTAGTTTATTAATTGGAAAATGACAAATTGAAAGTGTTTATCATTTAAAAAAAAAAATTGGAAAAATGTTTGTGAGATCTCATAGATAAATCAGTAATGAAATCTTGTTATTTAAATTTTTTTAAATAGCTGCTATTGTCGGTATAATTAAAAAAAAATATATCAATAAAAAGTAGAGCTTAGCTCTTACGGAACAGTATTTTTGCCACATTTGTTTAAAAGAGTAAGTCCTGCCAGTTTTTCTTTTAAATAAAAATTAATAATTCCTAAATTAATTTATTATGCTATAATACTTTGTAGATATTGTTCTACAACCATGATCTTATCAAAAATTAGGTCGCTTGGTTACACCTCAATTAGAAATATGACCATCACCAACGTATTTACTGTTTTAAAAAAAAAAATAAAAAATTATGGGATAATATAAATATTACATAGCTGGATGCAAAAAAAAAATACGAGATCAATTATTGTTATTATATATTTTAAGAAATAGCTCCACGTTAGCTATATTAAAATGAAAATAATTCATTCTGTAAAAAGATTTCTGTCAATAAACCTGAAACTAATATAATATTTTTAGTTATAAAAAAATAGTTTTTCAAAAATTCTATCAAATTACTCTTATTTTAAATGTTGTCAGAAATGTACACTGCAAAAGATGTGATTTCAATTTACATTAAAAACAAAAATATTTTTAATGTCACCTGAAAGGATGAAAAAACCTGTTCTTTATCTATGGTTCTTAACGAGGACGAACTGAACGTGCTATCGATACATTTTAGGCAATATATCTCCCAATACGATGAGTTGCCGTTTGCAGGATAACGAATCCTGAAAAAGAAGCGTGTTCAGGATAATATTCTGCCAATAATGGCAACAGCGCTTTTATTTCTACGCCTATAAGGTACCTGTCAAAGGATACTCTATATAGTATAATAGCACTAAATTCTAAATTTAAATATCAGCTTGAAAGAAAAATAGGTTTATTTTTGAGCTTGTCAAAAGATAAGCTTGTGTTTGGTCAAGTATCTGTAAAACTATTTGATTTCAAAATTTTTTGCATGTAAATTTCGGGCAGAAATCGTAGATAATCAAAATGACCTTCACTTATATGCCTAAATGAATCAAATTTCAGTTTTTGAGCAAAAAGTGGTTGGATAATTTCGAAATGGGAAATTTCAACTTTCTCATCAGGTTACTTGATTTTTTTTTCTATTTTGTTGATGTAAACATAGGAGTATTATTCATTGCGCTCACCGCTGCTAACTTTTGTATGTGAGATGTCTAGATTTTTTCTACTTAAGGCATGGGTGCCAATATATTTTAGTCAAATAACAACTCGTTTTCAAGATATCAAAAAAATTAAGGCGATATCGCATTACGAGGGCACCGATTTTGCCAGACTTGATAATCACATGTATGAAAAGAGATATTTAAACCTGCTTTCATCGATGAAAAATTGATAATTCTGATATGAACAATCTTTATGTTTTGATATATTGTACACAATATTCTGTGATTATTACTTAATCAAATAATAATTTTCCTGGTTATTACTCAATTGAAATTTTCTTACAGTCATCAAATCTTCTCATTAAATAAACTTACTACTAATATCAAATGCTCGCTGATACGTAAACAATGAGTTAATCAATCCTCACAGATCTGATTTGCAATACTCTGAAACTGCTTAGAATGTAGTAATTTTGACTGTAATTTTGACTTGTTTCAAACTTCATATAACTGCAGATAGCGCTCTGAAAACACGAAATATGATGTTTTTACCAATAGATTCATACATATTATGAGGTCCTGAATCGAGTCATGAACTTTTTGATTGTAAAAATCTGCTCGGAAAGTCGTGAATTCGACTTATTCCAAACTTTGTAAAACTGCAAATAGCACTCTAAAAACACAAAATATGATGTATTTGGAGTTAGATTTTGCCATATAACGCAATTTTGTAGCAAAATCTCGCTTCTGAGCAGATTTTCACTATCAAAATTTTCTTAACGAGACTCAGAAAAAACGGTGATAGCTCGCTGGAAACGCAAAATTTTGTGCATTTGAGGACGAATTCATACTTATAACTTTGTCTTGAATGGAATTATGTGATTTGCAATACTCTGAAACTGCTCAGAATGTAGTAATTTTGACTTATTTCAAACTTCATATAACTGCGGATAGCGCTCTGAAAATACGAGATATGTTGTTTTTCCCTATACATTCATACATATTATGAGGTCCCGAATAGAATTATGAACTTTTTGATTGTGAAAATCTGCTAGTAAAGTCGTGATTTGGACCTATTCCAAACTTTGTATAGCACTCTAAAAACACGAAATATGATGTATTTGGAGTTAGATTTTGCCATATAACGCATTTTTGTAGCAAAATCTCGCTTTTGAGCAGCTTTTCACTATCTAAATTGAAATAATCTGCTGAAAAATACGAAAAGCGACTTCACAATCATCCAAATGAGGAAGCCGTAAATCTGCTCAGAAATGAATTGACCATAAAAAGACATGACAGAAAAAAAAAACCGTTAGATTTATGTTGCAATTCTGCATAAATCCATAAGTCTTACAGATTTATAAATACGTAAGAATTTTGTTGATTAATGTCAATTTGTTCATAAGGATGACAAGTTCATTGCGATTTTGTTTATAATTTACAAATTTATGAATTTATAAGACTTATAAATTATGAATGTACTATAAGTGAAATATCTTTGTCTTTCATAATGGTCAGTTGTTGCCAAGCACAGTTTTTTTAAATATTTTAAATATTTTATTTTAAATTTTTTGACCAAAAACATGATTGTTTTTCTCATTGTTATTACATCGACTTTTATATAATTTATTATCACACACAGATGTTAACTCACACACATTATTTTATTCACTCCTGAAGATGGTCCAGGTGGGACCGAAACTGTAGAGTAGAATAGAAAATAAAACTCTTGACTGAATTCCCCACACTTCGTTTTCTTCATGTGAAATATTATGTAAAGGAGATGATGACAAAATTATCGTCTCTCATACTATTGAACGTTTCATCACATTTTCTTGTTGACCAAAAATTATAAATTAAATTTAATAAACAAAAAAAAATCTTGTCATTATCCAACAAATCTCTTCATTTTTGAGATAATTGAAGAATCAACTTCATTTTTCGACAATCGCGAGAAGGAGAACTTCGATTTTTCTCAACTTGATATTAGGATTACATGTTTGAAAAGAGTCCCTTTAAGAGTTGTAGGTATTTATTTATTCTTTCTTCAAAACAAAAAAATATATTGGAATGCAGTTTGTAATCTTAATACAAGAATAATAACCTCAAGATATAAGAAAATTATGAATCGCTACTTTCAGACTGTGAGGGCTAATTGATAAAAAAGCATTTCATTCTGCAGAATGAAATCAATTTATGTGGAAGACAAGAACTAGATATTTTTTTACTCAGTAAACAACTCGTTTGACTTCGAAGAAAATATTAAGGGAAAATATAAATGATTCATCATTAAATGCAGAAAAATGGATTGATTGAATCAATAACAATTTTTTAATTCCTTCATTTCTGCAATAAAACTTGAATAATTGTATGTTCTTCCTCAGGTAGTACACAATAAAAACAAGTATCATTAGAAATTTATTTCCGGGCGAATACCGGGGAATATGGACCACATATTATGTAATATAATTAAAATTAAGTACAGCTGTGCAGAATCAAGCCTGGTTTCCTCCTCTTAACGTAAACGCTAACTTTGTTTTTAGACGTGACCTTGAAAAGTTTGGTTTATGGGAATACAGTGTAGCGTTCCAACCTACTGTTTTAGTCGTTAACTTAAACTTTGTTTCTCGACGTAAACGAAAAGTTTGCAAACCCCAAACTTTCGACACAAACTTAAGCGTTGTTGTGTGGGAGAGAGACGGAGCATATATATTTTTCTCTTTCTATTAAACATCAGCTGATGATTTTGTGGATTAGTACTGTTGTAAATATATCCAATTGATGTAACTTCAACAATATTCTTATAAAATATTGATGGAATGTGAGCAGAGATTATAAAATTGTATACGACAAATGAAGATATTATTTTTTGGCGCGTTCACCTAAATTACCCAAATAGTATTCTATATTTAACTGTAAATTATACAATCTGAAAAAAATATTTTCGAATATTATTGCCTTTCTAAATCATTCTTTTACAATCTATGACATTTCAAATGAATAGAAAATATCTTTACGAAATATTCCATATTAAATGTGAACATACCACTTCGTTTAAAACAACGCTTATGTTAAGAGCTGGAAACGGACCAAATACTAAGTTAAATGAGAAAACTAAGTTAGTGTTTATGTTAAGAGCTGGAAACCAAGCTTTACTTGTAGACGTCCTGCGTCGTATGACGTCATTCAATATCGCTAAGTCAACAAGTGGGTGCTTCATTATTGTTGCCCAGCTGTTTTACTTCAAATATTCTGTTGAAAAAATATTAATTCAAATAATTTATTGTTAGTTCAAAACCGAAATGGATCCATTCATACAAAGTAAAACTTTCTGCGAATTATACAAACAATTCCCAAATGTACAGGATGATTATAAATGATTGACCGTGCCGCTTTTTTTGATTTATAGTTGTGCTTGTAACTATGATGAACGGATCACTCTAACCTAACAGTTTGAATAAATGATAGTTCAATTTGATTTTTTTTATATTGCATTTCTTAATTTATTCATCTATTAGTAATAAGATATGATTAAAGTATTTATCAATTATTTCGAAGAATAGTGGATAAAAAATAATAATAAATAAAATATGTACAAATGTGCTGTATTAATTTTATTTCGTGGAAAGTAATTTTGATCATAATACGAACTTTGACGAGTCTCGTGATCTGAGCCGGAACTAGGGTATTGGCCGCCCGTGGCGAATCATAAAATTGCGCCCCTCTTTTTGTGTAGAGAATCATTATGAATGTGGCCACACAGTACTTCCCCGACCATAAAGTTCCTGGCCAGTTTCATCACTGTTTCAGAAATTTAGAGTGTCGCATCAATTAATTGCATATTTCAAAGTGACAGCTGTCATTGTCAAAGTGACATCTGTCACTGTTAAAGTGACAGCTGTCATTGTCAAAGGGATAACTATCAATGTTAAAGTGACAGATAGCAGTCATATTTCAGTCCTACATAAAATAAGTATTCTTGAAAATATGAAGAGTCCTTTTCTAGATTTTCGGAGTCTTCAGTTCATTGGAACATACAGTTTTGACATTTGATCGCCGGAAGTGTAATTTAAAAATGGTAACATGAATTCCACTAATTAATATTCATTCTTGATATCTACTAATTTTATCTTCTTGAGAGATTTAAATTGATACCAAACTAGATATCACTTGAATAATTTAAATAAGAAACAATTTATGATCGTTTAAATATCCTCTTTGACACTTCCACTACAATTACATATCTCCGCAAGAACTTTAATTTGATACCAAACACGATAGAGCTAAATTACCTAATTTAAAAGAACAATTGACGAAAGTTTGCATGAAATATCCGAATATGAGTAATAATAATTCTAATTTCACATTATGATTATCATTACTTCTTTGCTTCAGAAAAACATAGCGAGTTTCATAAAAATTCAAATTTTAATAATGATAAATGGACCGCTGATAATTTCGAAAAATGTTCCGGGTAAATAGTGTGCCAAATTATTCGAGGAGCAATTCTAGTGTTTTTATATTCTATGATAAATATTAGCGTTTCTAAAATAAACGCAAAATGTTAAAAAGTTCCGTCAATAAAGTTTTGATACCACTTGTTGAAAAAAGCTCATCTACGAACTTGATCTTAGCTTTTTGATGAAAAACTTGAAAATGAAATTTCGTTCGAAAATTCGTACGCGTTCTCAAGCTATCTCGCTTCCACACAGACGAACCGACGGACAGACCGACTTTTTTGAACTCTGTCTTTTGGGTTCAGTGGGGTCTAAGACTAGAATTAATTAACGTCAAACAATAGATGAAAAGTTAAAAGATAAAAATGTATTCTTCTTTAACAAATCAAGCGTCGCGGGTGGCTCGGCATTCCTAACACAATGCACTAAATGCAGAAGCTAGACTATTTGCTGATAGAGCACCAGTGTAAATCTCCAATAACTAATAAAGCTTTCTCACCCAAAACCCGTTATAAAACATTTCTTAAATTTGAATTTAAATGATTCGTTTAATGCAGTTCATAGAATTTTGCGCCCCCTAGGAATCTGCGCCCGTGGCAGGGACCATCTTCGCCACGCCCTAGTTCCGGCTCTGCTCGTGACCGTCAGTTAATTATGATCAACCTGTAGAGCGTTCATATTTCTTTTCTAAAGGTTTCCAAATATTGTGAGCATTATCAAGATGCGCACTATGAATCCCATTAATTTATTATTTAGTTTGACCAATTCTTAGGTATTTTTTATTGATATTTGTCTTCCCAAGAAAAATATAATTTTGGAATACTCATTTTTATTCATTTTTACATCATTTGCCAAAAGTACAACAATAAAGTTCTATTTTTGCCACTCTTATGTGTGGAAACACTTTGAGCCCATAACCCGATGAGATACAATGAACAGTGACGAAACATTTTCTCAAGAATTCTTTCAAACTTTATTTCTCTGACCTATTTTTAATACAATTTTATCTGTTCTACAATAATGGGTTGAAATTCATTTTTTGTTTTTTTTTTGTAATTTGTATTACTCTTTCAGAAATTATGCCCTCTCCTCAAATTAAGGTTGGCATGAGCCCCATTTAACTAGCAATTATTCTTCTCCAGGTACCCCTCTTCCGCTTTATCCACATTCATAGTCTCTTTCATATAAGCTCGTTTATTCTTCCTATTCGCAACTTCCTCTCGCGCAACACTCCAACAATCATATCCATCCACCTACATACAGGCTCATCCATCTTCAATTTCACCCACATAAATCGCCCTACTTGTTGAGCGTCAGAATAAAATTAAAGGATATTATTTTTTGCTTTAATTATTTATTTTAACCTAATGTCGATAATTAATACTGTATTGATGATTTGGAAGTTTTCCAATTTAAATAAAATTAATTTGTGTTTTAATTACAAAATTAGGTGCAATATTCCTATTTATAAATTAAATACTTTGAAATGTAATTAATTTTCAACAAATTTTTGTGGCAATTAATAGCTGCTGCATTTTAATTTTTATTTCTATCAACAAATGTTAAATTGCCAATCGATATCGGTAATTTTTGAGTTTAACTATAAATGGCTGTACTTTCATCCCTAAACAGAATAAATTAATTTTCTTGTTGAGAAATGAGCCAAAGTACTTTCATTTTTTAAATGAGTGAAAAATCCAATAAAATCATTCTTATTTCAGGTATTTCTTCTCTTTTCAACTTTCCGGAGTTTCCTGCATCTGCTCTCAACTTTATTTCGCTCTCCTGCTGGCTTCTTGCGCCGACGCTGTCACCAATTCTGCGTTGATGAAACCCATGATGATATTTTGGGAAAGCAGACGGTCCGCGGACGCCTGGTGAGGCGGACAGCCCCCCGACACGTGAGACACACGTGGCTACGATGGAGTCACAGATACAGCCCCCAAGAGGACGCACCAACACATACAAAAAGACGAACATAGCCGGAGGACTGGATTAGAAACAGAAGGTAGGAAATTTAAAATATTTTAATAGTTAGTTTTAAACTAATTTAAAATTATTTTATATGTAAATGAAATTTGCGCCTCGATATTTATCACGGTTTCGAAGTTATAGAGACTCAGCAGGAATAAATTAATTGCTTAAAGCTGGAAAATTAAGAACTTCAGATTTTTGAAAAATATTTTGCTAGTTATTTTCAAATGAAGCAAATCCAAAAATCTAGTGGGATTTTGTATATCTTTTTAGGTTTTTGAGTTGAAGCTCGTTGAAGAATTTAGGAAAATTTATATTTTTTCAAGATTTTACATAATAAATAATTCTTACAATAAAAAATATGATAGTTTTCAATTTTAAACAACTTTTTGGCTCTTTATTATTGAATTTATGTACTGCAATTTGTTTCTGCAAAGTACTAGGTCAATTATTTGATGAAATATGGCTAACCTCATTTAGTTACAACTTCATTTCAAGTACAATACTTAGATACTGCCATTATGGTTTACCATATTTAATTGCTCTATCAATATTACATTTACTTGCTTGAGATTTTACCTTAGAACAAGGGTAAATTTAAGGGTTGATTCTGCAGTAAAATTATTAATTTTCACTGGAAACTATCTCTGCATTCTTTAAAATTATGATGAATTAGAGAAATATTTTTTAAAGGATTTTAATACAATTTTTGATTTAAATATCAATAATTCATGAACTTTTATTGATTTATGATTAATATTTATTATATAGATATCTATATGCTTTGTCAACATTCACACAAAATTTCAATAATTAAGGGCTACCAATTTAGTGGAAAATAAATCAGTTCGTTTCGAGACAACTATGTTTTATAAATTCAATTGGAGTTGTCAGTTTTTGTGACAATAATTCATAAAATAGTAAAGACTACTAATTGATATTTTATCAGGCTGATGAATAAATTCTTTTTTAATATTTTTACAAAGTTTTAGCTCTTTAGAATGTTTCACTTGGTAATAAATAATTTATTCATTCTAATAAAATCATTGTTCTATGATTTCTGTCAGAATTTTTGATTTGCAAGTCGATAATTCATGAATTATGATTGACTGATTTATTGATATTAAATACATAGGAATCTAAATATTTTTGCGGTAATCACACAAAATTTTAATTATTTGAGTTTGCCTTTTAGTAAAAAAAATAATTAGTTTGTTTTGAGAGGATTGATACATTTAATAAATTTAATTGGAATTATAAGTTCTCATGACAATAATTCATGACTTACTGTTAAATGCCCTTTGATAATGCTTTCGCAGGTATTCCTACCTTTTTTTAATATTCATACAAAGTTTCAAGTTTCTAGAGCCACTAACTTAGTGACAAATTATTAATTTGTCCTATTTTATCATTTCTGTCGAAATTTTCAGTTTGCCTGTCAATAATTCATAAACTAGGATTAATTTTTAATTGATTTTCATTTAACAGAGGTCTATATATATATTTACAATAATCACACCAAATTTCAGAAATTTAGGGACACTAGTTTCGAGGGAACTGATAAGATTTATAAATTCAATTAGACTAATCAATTCTCATGACAATAATTTGTGAATAAGTAATGACTGCTGATCGATATTTTTTACATAAGTACTCCTATCCTTCCTTTAAATTCATACAAAATTTCAATTTTTTAGAAGCTCCGATTCTGTAGTAAATTATCAATTCTTCTTAATGCAGCCACAGGAAACACTTTTAAAAATTTTGATATATAGCTCTAGTTTGAATTACAGTATTAAAACTGTCCAGTATATCTTCATAAGACAATTTACTGATGACGTGACTATTTTAATCTAAATTCTGGTAATTCAATAACTGTGTAATCAAGTGCTTCCTCATTACAACTTTTATTTCGCTCCAAGTTCACCAAAGGAAGAAATAGGTCTAAAAAATTTAGAAACTCAAATTGAAAGTATATATCAACACAAGGATGATTGTGTAGCTGCCTATCAACAATTCTAATATCTCATGCCCTTTAATTAATCTAAAAAACTAATTTATTTTATTGAAGCCTGCCAGTGCTACAACCAGCAATACAAGTGTGTCAATTAGTTTGCGTTAGCCTAAATTTAATCTTTCTGCAAATTCATATTGGTAGAACCCCATAATATATTTCAAATGAATAGATTCTTTATCTAGTTGTTCATTTTCTATTGACGGACCCGGATTTTCGTGCATACGTACCGGATTTACGTCTGTACGCCTCCCGGAAATTCAATATGAGTAACAGGCAGTTCGTGTCAGAGTATTTACTAACTGAAATAAGCACAGATTTGACGAGGGCACTGGGTTTATTTGTTTAATATAGCCACAAACACCACTTGAAGAACTTTGCAAGTTTAATGAAGGCGTAATTATGATTTCAAGAGGCTATTGTTTGATTTGAACGCGAAATATTGTAAAATATCTTATAATTATGGAATTAAATGCTTTGTTGATTTAATAATTCATATATTTAAAGCAGTTAACAATAAATATTGAAACTTTCAGAGCTATTAAAAGTAATTCACAAGTTTAATTTCAAATTTTTATTCTATCATGTCCTAGTGCCAATTTTGAGTGAATCATAAATGGAACTGTAGTAAAGATAGGTATTTTATGAAAACATTCATAATTTTAATGAAGACTACTAAAATATCTATTAAATATGTTATATATTATTCGTTAAATCTAAAAAAGGCCAGATATGAAAACAAGCAACAAGCTCACCCCAATATTATAAAATCAACCCTCCATTTTTGTGAACTAATTTCAATATCAGAATCATTTTTTGTCATCTCCATTTCTTCGTATTATTTTATTCCTGACGTATTCTAATTTTTGCGGCCTCTTTGACTGCACATCTTGACTCCTTGAGCGTCGACTTTTAATTTCCTGTATGCTGTACACTTTGCAGATGACGCCTCTGTCGTCTTTTGCTTCTCTGCATCGTTGGACTTCCGTTTCGTGTCTTTTATTCATTAATTTGACACTGCTGAGGAACAGGCTCCTAGAATCTGAATTTTAAATATATTTTAGAATCAGTTATTAAATACTGAACATAAAATTGAATTTCGCATCGCGATATTTTCAAATGCTCCTGAAAATATTAGTGTACAGCAAGAATAGCAGGAAAAAATTGTTGCTAATTGCTCGAGAGCTACGAATACCAGATTTATTAAAAATATTCTGTTAGTTACTTTTAAATGTATTGAATCCAAAAATCTTATCAGATAACTCATATCTTTTTCAGTTATTGAGAAAAACTCGTTTCAAATTCTAAAAATTATAGTTTTTTGATAGAATTATATTTTATCAACAAAAATATTTGTAAAACTTTAAGATTTTAATGTGAAATTATTTTAAATGAATACAAACTTATTATTTGATTGGTTATCCAAAAGAATCCTCTATAAATGAAAAACAGGAACTACTCAGCAATAAAAATTGGTAAAGCAACAACCAAAAATAAGGAAAATGAATTAGTCAAACATCCTACTAACTTATTTGCTTCAGTAATTAAAAGAAGACTAATTATTCTTTCGCTACCCAATTTTTCTACTTGCTAATTACTTTGAAGTAATTTTACTTGATTTTAACTTAAATTTAAAACTTAATTATTATAAAAAAGTACGAACAAATTCATTTTAAAATGATACAATATATTTAAATACAATAGAGATTTTTTTTATACTGATTCAATATTATCAACTGGCGTAGTTCAATGTTGGTAGTTCAATAAAAAGACAACGAAAAGCTATTATTAATTATTGCAAGTATTTCACAGAACTAATTTTCTGGGAATTAATTAGATTTTAACTGTGACATTTATTAACTATTTCCTAAACGCTTGTAAGATATTTTTGACAGTTTACAAGAAAGTTCATCAATAAACTTCTTAGAATGAGTTTATATTAAATTTCCAGTGATTGTTTATAATAATTTCCTGTGATTTTTGAGCTAAAATTAGATAGTATTTTAAATTTTGTTGAATGTACTAACATAATAAATTGTTTTCAAAAAGATTTTGTCAAATAGTCTTCCAGTTTAGCTTACAACTTTGAACGAATTGGGTGACGAAAAGCTAGATTACAATAAGAATTATTGGTAAATCACATTACAATTTTATTTTGTTGATGATCTATTCAGGATTATCAAGTGTTAAAGATATTTATAGATCTATCCACAAACAAGTATTGTGACAATTATTTAAATCAAAATTTAAAATTGCAGTCAATTTAAATGCTCTCAAATCTTGCAAAAATGAAAAAGAATATTGCAGCTTCCAATATTATAATTTATTTATAATTATCTATTAATGTTCGAATCTTTGGTTAATTATTTCGAAAAATACGGTTTTTAGAGATATTTTTATCATTAGTGTTTGCGTCCCATAATTATTCCGCTTCAAATTCCATGAAAATTTGCTAACAATATCTCAAATAATATTGATTGATCATTTCAATATATTTTTGAATATTGTTGCATCAAAAAACGACAAAAAATATTGCAGCTTCCAATATTATATTTTATTTATAATTATCTATAAATGTTCGGATCTTTGATTAATTATTTTGAAAAATACGGTTTTTAGAGATATTTTTATCATTAGTGTTTGCGTCCCATAATTATTTTCCTTCAAATTCCATGAAAATTTGCTAATAATATTTCAATTTATATTGATTGAACATTTCAATATATTTTTGAATATTGTTGCATCAAAATTGAATTAAATATATATTTGATTCAATATAAAAATTAAAATCGGCTAAAATTCTTTTTATTCTCATTTAATTGAACAAAATAGCTTCATATCGATTTTAAAATACTGTAGCTCAGTATTTTATTAATTACTTAAGAAATAAATTGAAATAGCTCCAGATAGTTTTTTTTTTTTGCTGAAACGCAACCTGCCTCACACGTCAGTAACAGTTTTTGCAACTGATAAACATTTTCTTGTAATTTGGCTTGTACGACTGATAGTAATAATTTAATTTGTTGAGAAATGCAGAAATCATCAAATTTTTCAGCTTTAAAACAATCATTTTCACTTTTAATTACAGTAGTTAAGTACTTTTAAAAATCAGATTTGAATTTAAGAAGCTCTTAATTTATGTTTAAATCGAAAAAATTCAGTTATGGATATTAATTTTTGTATGGATACAAATTTTAGCGGTTTTCAAATGATCTCGTATAGCGGCTCTTAAAATTTTTATGCCTAAATACATCGAAATAAAATTTCACGCTTTGTTTTTATGAAGTCCAAGTATTATTAAAATGAAAATTAAATATCGTCGTTAGTTTTGGAATGGCATATTTAAAACAAAAATATTTTCACGCCTGTCGGTCAATTCACAAAATTTGGTATACTCCTCAACAATAAATTCAACTTTAAAATAAATATCTTTTTTGGTTTGAAATCTATAGTCAAATAAGTAGACAACAAAATATTTATTTAGTTTTACACTATCCAGCTTCCTTTTTAATTATTTTCTCTCTTTGCTAGAGGCGGAAATGCAGTCCGCTCTACGATACAATTGCGATGGTTGCAGCTTAACAAAATTCTTCTAAATAAAACTCGTACGAATTATTGTGTAATAATGATGATCCAATTTGTTAGAAAAGGCACACTGTGGGCAATTTTTAGAATCATTTAATTTTAACAATACAGTGTTCATAAGGGTGAAAATATGAGAGATTTCTCAGTTAATCTTTCATCTGAATGTAGTCTTTCTCCCGGCATCTGCAATTTATGTGCTCTTCTGGTATAAGTGTGGAAAGAGATAAATTTCTGTGCTCTTACGACGTTAAAACGAGATGGAGCTAAAGCAGAAATATTGAAGATATTACAAGGATTGCAGCACGACATTTGTGGCCAGATTTCATGACAGGAATCTGAATTGAGCTTATTTTGATATACTTATAAGATTTTAGGAATTTTTCACACTGTTAAAAATGATAAAAGAAAAAAAATTGTAATAATATATAAATAAACACCCCTCAGTGCATAACGTAGTAAAAAAACATTTTTATTGAGCTTATATGCATATTTGAAACTTGTATTCAAACTGAACCTTATAATATTTCCGAATAAAATATATAACGCACATCTGTCGAAATAACAATCTCGATTCGTTCTTGTGTTTACATTATTCTAGTAAATTCCCTGTGCAGGTTCACGGCTTTGATGATGTTGTGAACGGCTGTTGTTGCTCGTATATCGACACACAGAACATAAAATGTCTTCCAGGAGTTCTTCTATATCCATAAAGGTGCTTCGCATCTTTATGTGTTAAAAAGAAAACAGAAAACTTGATTGTAAAATATTATAAAATAACAATTTCATCTAGGGATTTTTTGTTACGTATTTAATTGGTAGCACTGATTTGTAATTGTCAATTCATACAATTATACAAGTTTACCAACTCATGTGTAGTCTCTTTATTTTTATAATCAAAGATTCTGTCAAACTTTGGAGATGAAAGTTTTCAAATTTGGCACTTTTAACGTCTTTCTGTCTTTATTTCGTACTGTTTCTTGTTAGAAATAAATAAACACAAATAATTATTAGATTTTTTAAATTTGGCGCCATCTACGTTGGTCTACCTTCGTTTAGTTCTGTTTCCGGTTAACAATAGTTTCCGTTTGTAGTAATATTACATTTGAACATAATAATACCCTATGGAATTCCCTATCTTAACTGTGTTGCAAAAGTGAAGCCAAAAATGTAACATTGTTAGAGAGAGAAGGTAACTGAGAGATAGTTAGATGCGGGCCCATGTTTGTATGGAAATAAATGGCGAGTTTTGCTCTATTCAGAATTTTCATGCGGAAATATATTGTAAAATAGGAAGAAAATGTTTTGTGCCAAATTGTAATAGTAGGTACAGAGCTTGTAAAGAGGAATATTGTCTTTTTTTTCTGCACCCAAAAATTATATTTTATTAAATACGTGGCGCAAGAACGTAACACGACAGAATAGAACATTGGAAATTACAGATTACGTTTGTGAAAAACATTTCAGAGAGGAGGATATTATAAAAGAATGAATAGAGATGTAAAAGTGAGTAGAAATTATTTTAAAATTATAATTGCAGATCTTAGAAATTGAAAGGTTATATCAATGTTTCAAATTGTTAAACGTATCTAACCTAGACTTTTAGTGAAAAATTCAACTTCGAGGAAACTTCTTGTCAATAAATTTATTAATTCGTAAAACTTATAGATTTACACAGAATTGCAACATTAATTTCTTCACTTTTCATCAATATATAAAAGTTATTGAGAATACAATTGTCAAAAGTGAGCGAAGCAAGTGTTCTTATTAGCCCTGTGGCATATTAGAAAAGTTTTTTCATTTCTCCTGTGCTACTTTCTAAAAATTGAAATTAACAATAGAATATTGTGCAACAAGTGCAATAAGTTCTCGATTGCCCACGAGAACACAAGTGGGCAATTGACAACACCGCACGAGTTGCAGATACTATTTTTTATTACGAATGCGGGTAAATACTATTTTGTGCTTTTTTCCGGGCGGTAAATTATACTTGGCGCACGCAAAAGCCAAAGAGCCATTTACCGCCCGGAGAAATATGTGCAAAGTAGTACTTATCCTGCATGAGTAATAAGAACTATGTTTAAAGTATTTACTGATAGAATAGAGTCAAGTAATAAAAATTTTATTGCGCAGTTTAATTTAATAACTTTTTTTTACCCCAGAAATGATGTCAAAAACTGTTACTTTTTGTGAGATCGTGGATGTATATTATATTTTTGTTGAAGTTTTCGTTCATGTTCCACAAACAGAAAATTTTTGCAGAGCAGCATTTTCTATTTTTACCTTTCTTCTAGTGAATAAGAAATTGTTTATGTATATCTTTTCAATTCTATCACGCCTATTGTAATATAAATATTCATCAAATTATTTATATGCCTATTATAATTCATAATGAGAAAACTCGCGTCCAAAGAAACGTTTATAAAACATGTTTCATGATAATGTACTAATTCATTGTAGGTTTTAATGAATAGAAATGCTAATTTTCTTATACTTTTGCCTTCCATTCAATAAATAATGTAGTATTTAACGTAATGAAAATAAGAAATCTATCTGGCAATTGTATTTTATTGAAAATAATTGAAATATAATCTTATTTCGGCATATGACGCACGCAAAGCTGGGCCCGCTCTCGCTATCTCTCTCACATCTGCTGCATTACATTTTAGGCTTCACGTTTTCCAAATGAGTGTCTGCTCCTCTATTATTCTCCTTCGAGATAATAATCTTTGAGAGTCAAAGACTGTTGTAATCAAGACAAGAAAATGCGATAAAAAAGTTACTGAAACCATTGCCAAACTCAGATATTTAGGCATTATAAAATATATTTTGTTGAATAACTGAGAATTAAAGTTTGATTTATTGATATTTTTATGCTTTGAGAAAGGAAACAATTGTGAACAAAAAATTTAAAAGTAAATTATGCAAAATTTGATTGATTATTGTAATCAATCTTTTTTTATTTGTGAGCCAATGACATATTTCAATTGTTGTAACCAATTTATTTTTAAATTATTCAGGATTGCAAATTTAATTTTTTCTCTCCACATTTATTCCAATAATATCTCTAGTATATGATTTAAATCTAACTTTTTGTGTTAGTGCTTTTCAATCTAGTTTTTTTTATATGCCCTATTTTAAATATCAATTTTCCATCATGTTAAAGATGTCGAGGTGATAAAATGGCTCGCTATTAGTACAGAGCATCACAGCAGAGATGAAGCATATAATCTCATTAATGGAAAGGTAATTAGGGTATATCAGGGTTGCGCGTCATTGAACATTGTTGCCAGATTGTGCACAGAGGCGTATTAACACAAAACTATAAATTTATAACAAAAATAGCACAACCAAATATGATTATTACAAAAATTAGATATTTTTAAGCACTTTTAGAGTGTAAAGTCACTAAAATAAGCTCTTTTTAAATTCCTGTTGTGAAATCTGGCCACAAGTGTTATCTTGCAATCCTCTATAATATCTGCAAAGTTCCTACATTCTACACTTATATTTCATGACGCGATCCGGAAAGATTCATTCAATTTTTTTAAATATTTTCTTCCTTATGTATATTTATTCTTACTCAAAGTACTGTTAAAGCTAAATGTCCCTTGTAATCGTCAAAAGTGTGCATTTTTCAACAAATTAGCTTTCATATTAGTCATTGATCGTATGGACCTAATTGGCAAGAGAATAATTTTTTTAGGCTGCAAGCATTGTTACTATTTTATGACGCGGGTTGCGTTCAGACTGAAAATTCACTAGTAGATTTTTTTAGCGCAGACGCATTTTTGCAAAAAATTTGCTATTATATTCACTTTGGCTGTCTGGCTGGCTGGCGTGACGCTGAATTCTCAGCAACTACAGCACTTTCAGACTTGTAACTGATACTAAATGAAATCTGCTGTTTCATAGATTTGCACAATCTGCTTAATTTTTTCATTCATGCAGCCAGCTTTTGGTAAAAAATTATATAAAATTTCAAAAATCAATTACTGCTGAACTATGCATAATTTAACATGAAAATTGCTGCACAGAATCAGCAACATGTCGGTAATTAAATTTCATACTTTAAATTTCGGACTGATATGGGTTAGTACCCATTTAAGGGTAGAAACTATTTATCTTAATATCTCACGAGTTACACAAGATATTGACATGCGGCTTTCGATGTTAGTACCAAAATGAATTAAACTTCTGTTTTTATTATCAATTTAGGTCAGTACATAACCACCCGTTACTCATTTTCTTAAATCCATAGTTTTGGAGGTAATTGCACCAAATTTTCAGGGATTTTTTTAAATATAACTTTGATAAAGATCAAATTATTATTTTAGGGTGCAGCAAATGACCTCCCATCAGTCAATAACTAATCAGTAATGACTAAAAGGTCCTTTTGAGATTGTATTATAAGTTATTTATAGAATAATCACAACTTGAAACTGGTACTAAATGGAAGCTGATTTTAATCTCATTGATTGTGGTATATAATAATTTGCGGAATCTCTGAACTAACAAACATTCATGAACTGCCAAAAATGTGTTTTGATCATCAAGATGATTCTTTAATTTTTTTAGTTCAATTATTAATTTTGGGCTTCTTGAAAATGAAATTCTGAATAGCGATCGATAAAAATGGGTAATAGGTATTAAATTACTGTAAATAAGAATCAAAATTAATTTCATTTTTCGATAATTTTTCGCCGAATTTTTTGTGAACAAAAATTGATGTTATTTTTTAAACAAGTCTTTGTTTTCCGCTACAAGACATTAATTTAGAAGTAGAAGCTATATGCCCAGGGTCATGAACGTTCATTAGCTCAACAATTTATTAAAAATTAACAATATATAATCGCAATTTTGACAGCAATGCTTAGCAACTGATTCGATTTGATTTTGTGCGTTTTCAAAGAGCTCCTTAGTTAATGAACGTTAATGCAACCATTTGTAGTTCTGTAGCGTTATAGAAAAATCCAGATTCGCTCTATTAATTTTTTTCGAAAATATTCCACTTCTAAAAGTTGATTTTAGGTAAGTTATTTATTGAGTTTTGGGTCGTGAATATGAAGAAACTTAAATTTTTGAAAGTTTTCATTGTTTTTTGTTCCTGGAGCTGTGATTTTCAAACCTCTTAAGATATTTGTAATCTAAACATATCAAATAATCTATTATAGCTTACTGGACCTACTAGAAACATTTTTTTATTTGAAAAATAAATATTTGGTGAGCAATCTGGAATTAATCAAAAATTGTACTTTATTTTTTCGACGCGTTATTATAAAACTAACGAAAATAATTCAGATATGTTTTCAGTTTAATAATATTTGGACTTTATAACAATTTCATTTTGATATTTTGAAGGATACATTTTTATGGGATAATGTAATAAAATACAAAACATAATAACTTTTTCGGTATTATAATAGTAATGTTTGAATAAAAAAATATTAATGAATACTTACTAAGATTTATTGAGTAGTTCGACTTAAATACTGTTTTACAATCAGGTAAATGTGTATGGTTGCTTCAATAATTGTTTCTAACTGCCAAATCTAGTTGTGTAGCTAGTTTATGAACTCCTGAATATGTTTATCATCCATGTAAGTGTTTCTGAATGTGTGTGAGGCTTATTAGAAATTATACACGCTTCATCTTAAACTCAATCGAAGTAATTAACTCACCACATCGTCATAGAGCGCTAGTATCGCAAAATTTGATTCAAGATTTAAATGTGATTAAGTAAAGACGAAGAGCTTTGTGATAGTTTAAGGAGCTCCAGCTGAGTGCAGAAAATACCCAATCTTTCAAAAAATACTCTTCAAATAGCCTGTTACGTTTTTAAGAATGAAATGATTTTTATTGAGCTTAACAAGCTTCAAATCTCAGCTAAAAAATTGAGCTTTCAGAACCTGAAAGCAGGAAAAGCTCAGGGAATAACCATATGTTACATTTCTACGTCTTTTGATTCAAGTCTGATGAATTGAAAGTGGCAAATAAATTCGGATTAGAGAAGAACAAGGGAATGGAATATTTATTACGGATTAGGAATTCTTGCTGAGTGCAGGAAGCACACACAAACACGTATGGGATAAAATACGTTAGGGAACAACTTTTTGTAGGCTTATCAGGCAATAATGGAGCTTGATTCGTAGAAACTTGTATTAAATAATAATAAACTGTGATTTCATTCCTTTAAAAAAATCAATTAAAAATTATTGGTTTAAAATTAAGATTGTGAGTACAAATATTTGGGACACGATTTTTTAATTGAAAGTCCTATCCTGCTTTGCAGAAACGTGCTGAAATGACACCAAGAAATTTAACATTCGGGAAATCTGTCACGGAAGTGTCTACATTTTATTGATGTAACAAAGATTGACGTTCCAGCAAGCAAATTAATTTTGATTGAAATAATTATTGTTTGATTTCAATCAAGGAAAATTGAGTGTATGATTTAATAAATTAAAATTATTTTTTATGGGAAAAAATTTGTTCATTCTTGGTTTTTCAGGTCTTTATACATTTTTTTATTGTGAAGCGATAAAAATGCGCTTTCAATTTGTAATATTTCTCTACGGACCAGTTGATATCCCTTATTGAGCTTAACAGAGCTTTCTAAAGCTTTTGTGACGTATTGCAGCTTTTCTTATAATTGCCAAGTACTTCGCATCGTTTCATTTACATACAATTGAATTGATTTGGTAACTTGCTTATTATCTTCCGGTTAGCAGGATGCTTAAATGAAGATTTTTTTTATGTTTGAAGGTTCGGCGTGGTGCAGGTGTGTCGCGATGATGTCCATGCTGAATGAGTGGGTGGCAGGATCGCGATTTGGTGGCTGGTTACAAAGATGCCGCGAATCGCGACGCCTTGTGCTCGTCATCGTGGCCATAGCGTTACTCCTGGATAACATGCTGCTCACCACTGTTGGTAAGTTGAACTTCACACATTCGATAATAATAATAAGAAACAAATATTTCGATATCTTTTTTCTTTCTGCTATAATTTTTAATTTCAAATATTGCAGCAGCAAATATTTGTTTGAAAATCACTGGTTTATTATTAATTTGAAGACAATGAAAAATATTTTGTTAGTGACTTTATAAAATGCTGAATCCAAATATATGCACCAACTTTTGGTATCTTTTTTGGTTTTTGAGCTCTAGCTAATCAAATAATCCAGCAGGAATGATTTTTCTTCCTGAAGGTCATTATGATCTATTGAATTATTTTTTAAGCTGTACTTTTTTTATCTAATCATGTCTTCGCAACTTTTTCTCGTGCTCCAAAATAAATCTAGAGCTGAAAACCACTAGTTAACTAGTCTAGAAACGTGTTAATTCTTGCTACTGCAAATTAAAATACGTGTGATAGCTCGTTGAGCTCGTTATGACGTCTAGAAAAATGTGAAAAAATTTCAAATCTGCTCATAAACAATTGCAAAAGTTATAAACAATTGAAGATTCCTAAGAAAAGGGGTCTAGTTTCTAGAAAATAACTCTACAACTATTGATGCTAGAGCAATTTTACAAACAGATTCTGAAAGAAGAGAAAATTTTCAAGAAAAAATGTCGACTGCCGGAATTTGAGCTCCATTGTTAATACTTTTTATTAGATGTTGAAAATAGGACTTCACGCGGTGAGCTATAACAAAATCATTGTTTTAAATTTTCTCACCTCTTTGATTACAAATTTTTCAACTTACGATTCTCTACAAAGTCCAAGTATAAAATTAGTGGTCGGTTTCAAGGCAGCGTTACGACACCGCGCTCACCGTGCGGAATCCTATTTTCAACATCAAATAAAAAGTATTAACAATGAAGGTTAAGCTCCGAGAATCTGTATGTAAAATTTCTCTAGCACCAATAGTTTTCAGGTAATTTTAAAAAAAGTAGACTCCTTTTCTTTGGAATCTTCAATTGCTTATAAGTTTTGCAATTATTTATGTGCGGGTTTGAAATTACCTCGAAATAAATCCCGGCTGGAGTTTCTCGAAGCCTCTAAAAAGTTCTAATAGTTTCCAGAAATTCTCCCAGAGGTCATTACGTTCTCAACGCCTTATGATTTAGTTGCGTTTGTCACCCGTTTATCCGGTGTGTTGCAATAGAAGTCTATCCTGTAGGAAATCTTACAGTATATCCATAAAATATAGAATCTAAACATGAGCAATCTTTTGGTATCTTGTTTGATTTTTTTTAGTTCTATAGCCTTTCCTGCAACTTTTTCTCGTATTTCAAGATTTTAGAGCCGAAAACTCTTACAATCTCTATATCTCAATATTAGTCCTGTCTGGTGCAGGACTTAATGATCTGATATCTCCTCCGGTCGAGAATTTACTTATCTTGTTAACCAAACCCCGATTTACACTGCCAACATCAAAGCTCAACCGGATTACACGAATATCACTAATTACCATCTCTTTAGCAGTTCGAATCCACCTTTGGGTTAACTTTCAGTATTGCTCTGCTTAAGAAAGCATTATATTTTGGTTTAACAGCTCTAGAACGTATAAGCTCTAAAAGGCTTTAAAGTGCTTTATTCCATAACTGTTTTCAGTCTTTTCTGCTCGTATAGAATTGTCACAATAATGCCTGAAATTGAGTATGAAATGGATGGCAATTTTTACGATTTGCCCGATCAATTTGACACTAATCTTGGAAACTTTTGTGGGAGAGTGAACAGCGAGGAATGAAATCGAATAATTTGCAAGAAAAAGTAGATTATTAGGCCAGAATGCATAATCTTTGAATTCCATTTATATTAAATTTGAAAAATTCAATAATAAATATTATTAGCACATTTATCACTCTCCACGTCCTTAACATTATTTTTTAACAAAAAAATAATTGTTTTTATTTTTATTCTGAATAAAACTGTAATAAAATTTATTATTGGATAATTTTGGTTTTTTTTTGTCTTCGAAGATTGGTAGGCCTTTTTTGATGTTTAAGAACAAAATGTGACCAATAAAATGAACAATTTCACATTTTATTCTTATTCATGTGATACCACCCTCGATACAAGCTTGTTAATCAGATTGCCTATCTTAAATATAATTTTTTGGCGAATTTATGTTGATTGCACAATTAACAGCATAATTATTTATGTATTTGATGGTAGTACAGTGCGCAGCATCTGTCACTGAACAACTTGTTTCATTAAATCAAATCATAATACCTAACTTTGTACTTTTGTTGCAAAAAGTTCTTTTTAAAGATATTCTGTCCGTATAAAATTTTATTTTAGTAATAAACTTGAATAAATTAATCCCTTTTAAAGCCAAATTTTCTGAAATTAGTTAAAATTGGAATGTATTTTGCGCTTTATAATTAAAAGTTTTTGAAAGGGAGCTAAAGAGAATTATAATAGATATTCATGTTGAATATTGATTTTATAAGATCTTTTATAAAAGATTAGAGTGTAAAAAGGTGAATTTTTACAACGGATAAGAGGGTTATAAATATAAAAATAATTCAAATTGTAAGTAGAATTTATAAATATTTTTAGAAACTGTTATAAATGAGCTATGGATGGGAAAATAATTGAATTTTTTAAGACTATAGGATTTTTTGATATATGCAATCCATTATACATGTCTGTAGTGAAGTAACATCTCTCTCTTGTTATCTAACCTAAAACTAGTTTATCTTTGGAATAAATCAAGCTTATGTTAGGAATTTTGATAAAAATTCTTAAAGCATCAAGAACAACATTTCCGGTGAATTTTAAAGTAATTCAAAGAGCTTTTCAATTATTTCCCTTCGTAACCACAAACTTAAAACAAGCAAAATTCTTATTAAAATGAGGAAAAATATGTTCAGTTTATTTGCATGCGGCTAATTGTGCGCCAGTTGAGCTCTCCCGAGCTTAACGGAAGCTTTTACAGTTTCAGGAAGCTTGACAAAGACACTCGTCATTTGGTGGGCAGCGAAATGACTCTTATCTTAAAGACAAAGCTCTTCACTTGACGCATGAACACACACAATGTAATGACCTAATGACCCCTAAGACTACGTTAACGAGCCTTCCGTTCACTTGTTTCCGGTAACAAAAGGGCGGCAGACGTCTTGTTAAACGCCCAAAGAGTTTCAAAGAGAAATGCGAAGTTCTTACTGCGTAAAACTTCAAAATTGTTTCGAATTTACAACTTGGAATAATCTTGAAGGTCAACTGAGTTAATTAATTAATATTTTGCAGAATAATTAAAAGTGAAACGAGCCTAGTAGGCTGATACAAATTTCATTTAACATTTTAATAAGACATTTTGCTCCATTCGGTACTCGGTAACTTTCTCACACGCAACAAATTAAAAATCAAACCCATTCGCTTGAATATCTAATATTCATGCACTTTTTCGCTTTAATTTCGTTAATAATTTCGACAGTAAAATATATTAATTACGTCAAATAATTCTAGATCAATATGTTCCTTTCATCAAACTTAATTAGAATTTTTGTATTTAAACCAATGTTATTGATCCAAATTGATCAGTTTTTCCAAAAAACCGTTCCCAAATATCAGTTTTCCTCCGTGATTTCCGTTTCAAGAGTGTATCTTCCGATTTCGTTTAAACTTCCTCCCTATCTCCTAAAAACGAGTTCCGGAAATGTACTTAAACATACTAGAATGTAAGGAACTATCAATTTCATCTAAATTTATAAACATCTGCCCAATTTTGCGCTGTGCACTGCTCCAATTTGCCTTCGTCATCCCTAGAATGACGCACTTCTACTTGTCTTTCGCAAATCACAATCAGTCCGATGAAGCCCCATAGAGTGGTTGCCATGGCTACCCATTAAAGCCAGAATATCAATGATCCTTGTTTATCCAAACAAAAAAGAATTGGAATAAAATAAAACGTCAAACTGAATTTACAAAACTTCAACTAGAATTTGAAAAAAAAATATACTTTTATGGTTTATTAAGTTTTATTTCTTAATTTAACTCTGAAAAAATAATAACAATATCTTTTTTTGTCCCGTAATAATATATTTAAAATATTTTAACTGTAAATATTTGTTTGACAACCACTGGTTTAATTCGGATTATAAAGCAATTAAAGATATTTTGTTAGTAAGTTCATAGAATGCTCAATCCAAATATGTAAACAAATATTTGATACCTTTCTTGATTTTTGAGTTCTAGCTCTCTAAAAGATTCAGCAGGAATGAGTTTTTCTCAAGGTTATTGAGATTCGATTTTTCTTCATGGGAATAATATTCTGTTATGTTTTAAGACTGTATGTATCAAAATTACCTGAAATTTTCGCATAATTTCGAAGATATACCAAATTCTTACATAATCCTTATTGTTGAAAGAGCTGTACGTGGCAAAAGTCTTTAAAAGCTTTTTTAATCAAAAAATTTAATACTTACTCACCCAATCCTATTATCTACAAAAATTTTAATTTCTTAGCGTAAGCCCCACGAAGACTACATTATTTTTTGCAATGTGTACATTACGTTGAAGATAAAGAATGCAACCGCAGGAGCTGTTGCCATAGTGACAGAGATTGAGAGTCCCTGCGAGCCAGATTGTTGAAAGAACGACGATGTAAAAAAATAAAAGACAATTCAATTGGAAAAAATCATAGAGGGGTATAATAATCGAACGAATGGTCTGCAGGTATTTTTATCTTTAATATTTTAAGGGTTGGAATTCGATTGCAAGCTATTAGCATCCCTTTTCATTATAATTTTAAGTAAATTGACCGCCATAGCAGATTTTATGTTCAACAGAAGCTTATAGTGTCTAAGGATGCAATCCAGTTGGTAGAAGGATTTAAACTTTTGTGTATTATCAGAAGCTTTCAAAAATTACTGACGAAATTCAAGCAAAACCGTAAGGGGCTTTCGCAACACTTGAAAGGTTTATGGGTTGCATAAGCTCATAGAAAACATATATAGCCCAACTGTAGTACATCAAAGAAGTTGACGGGTACAGTAAATTACTTATTTTTAATATATGCACCATTTTGGGGTATTTCGTATTGTTTCAAGCACAACTAGACAATTTCGTGTATTAGTTTATTAGAAAAAATCTGTAATTCAGTTTAAAACTTTTAAATAGGTTGCCTTTATTTAAAATCGTGGAATATTTCTGCAACACTTAAAAGCTTCCTGGGTTGCATTTTATGAGAAACTTATATAACCCAAAGATAGTACATACTTTTGAGGAATTGTGTGAAGCTGTAAATTATTATTACTTCAATATCTCTCTTGGTTTTCGAGATATGGCTTATCGAAGAGCTCAGCAGGATTGATTTTTCCCGAAATATTGGGAATTTGGTTGTTGAATGAATCAATGCCTGCCAGTGATCGTTTAAATAGCAAAATATATAATCTCTGTCAGATGAATATTCCATCGTTGAGTGATTCAGTCCCAGATAGGGGTAAACGGGGCTTAGGAGGGTTGGTACGACGTCACAAAGGCCTCGGTGGCCGATGCGAGTTATCGCCTCGATAACTCCTAAAAGCTTGCTCCCGCGCACAGCCTTTCATGTATAATGCAATGCGGGCACACGAGAGAGCGACTCAGAAGAGTACTGAGCCCGTTGGAGGACCGGAAAGACCGGAAACCTAAGGGAACCCTTCGAATTCTTCACTACGACATTGGACATCAACTAATTACAAAGACCCTAACTAGAATTAAAAATGTTTGCTAGTTAGATGAAATTATTGTAGGGCTCCCTAGTGGGTTGAGGCAGCGCCCAAGTGGGCTGCATATTATTATTATAAAATTGATATAACAGCCTCCTTGATCGGAAAACGATTCAAACTTTTTTTCCAATAAGGACCCTTGTTTATTCAATTATTGGCACTATATTTGCTGGTTTAGCTCAATACTTTACAAATACTCTTTACAAGGACACTCTTTATTAAAAACTACGTTTAATTTTAAATATTCGATGCAGAGAGCGTAGTTCAGAGGGCAGAAGGTTTTAATTAAAATTGTCGTGACTGAGCTGAAGTCTTGCTGTCTAAACAAATTCAGATATTTTTTTTCTATTTGGGTTCTTAATGTGTATTTTATTAAATTCGTTTGTGTTTCACAAAGTATCTTTTAAAAAAATCTACTAGATTGGTAACAACGTTGTCTGACAACTAAATGTAATTTTTATCTGTCAAATTAAGTTACGTGAAAAACAAAATATTTCTAATCAATGTGATCAAAATAGAAATTGAAATATTTACTATTTTGCGACATATAAGTTTTCAAACTACATCGCGTGCTGTAAAATTATATGTTATGAAACGATTATACGAGGGAAAATGTATCGAATCAACAGATTTCTTCTTGAAAGAATAATAATTTCTATTTTCAAATTAAATGAAAAATATTGTTTCTATTGATTGGATTGACTGTCCATTAATCTATATTACAGGACTGTAAGGACTAATATTGTCATAATTTATGATAATCCAACCAATTGCATCATCCCTCAGGAACTTCGAATGATTTGTAGATAGAAACTATTATTCATGCATCTAACTATTTTAATTATTTTCTTCTCAGATATAGGTGACATATAAATAAAATTATTGATATTTAACAAGAATTTGGTTCTGAATGCAATAATATTTGAATTTTTGTAATATTTCTTTCCGTTCCTATATTATTCAGGTTTAAATGAGGCAGCACAAAAAGTTTGAATTCAAGCCAATAGTAAAATAATACTTCAAAACAGATGAAACATATTTTGCTAGTTAGATCATAAAATCCTGTTTACTTTTTGAGCTGGACTGAATTATTTTTTCAGATTAACAAAGATATGAATTTTCTCTTATAAAATTAATCAATTAAATTGAAATTTCAGTAATATTTTGCTTGTACTGCATACAAATTTAGGAAAGCAGGAAATAATCTAAATCCTAAGCAGATATCAATTAAAATTTCTTATATAAACCTATTTACATACAAGGAAATGTATCAAAATCACTTATTTATCTAACCAATTTGAATTATCGAAATATGGAAAGTTATAACCTTTCTAAATAATAATTATTTGGTGCATAACAAATAAGCTAAGAGAAATACCAGGAAAGATATCCAGAACCTGTTGCTTTAGAAACCGGCGAAAAGCAACAGATTAGAGATCGCAAGGGTCGGGGCTTCTATCCATATGTTCGAAGAATCTAATCTCCCCTTGATTTGCTCTCACTTTACAAGACTTTAAAAAAATAGTAACTTTTGGTAACGAATTTTAAGTCGAGCAATTCAACTAGCATGTATGTATTGCTGGTGGTATCACTAGAAAGCAATATAAATGCGGAAAACGCAGTCTAAGCACTATTTTCTTGTTAAACTTACTGAAAATTATTTTTATAGATTGTAAAACCATTTACCATTTTTAAAATAAAATTCAACCTTTACATGCTCTAAAACCTATTTCAAATCAATTAAAACCAAATGAAAAATTAATATCCTTTATCTATCCAATCTTTCCAGCATCGTTCAAAGCAGCGAGGATAATTGATTTAAAAAATCGTTCAGAATTTAAATTTTCTTGATGACTAATTCAATGTATACAAAATTAGGTAATTTACAAGATAGAAATTCTCTGTTATATTTCGTATAAAAATTGATAAGCCAGTGATTAAAAATCTCTAAAATTATTACTACTAAGTTTACTAACATATGTGCTTTTGACTAATAAATCATTAAATCACCTGTAAATTGTGATATATCCACATAAAAAATTATTATCTCCTGAATGAGCTGTCACAAAAATTTGAAATTACGGCTACTAATCAAAGTCATAAAAAATAGGTTAGTGCTCAACTGATAGCTAATATTTCCTAAATTTACCAATATATGAGCTAATGACCAATAAATCATAAAATCACTTGTAAATTGTGATTTATCCATATAAATTGATTATCTCCTAAATCAGTTGTCGCAAAAAATTTGAAATTGAGATTACTGATAAAAGAAGGTTCGGGACTATTTATCAATAGATCATAAAATCATCTGTATAATATATGCGATATATTGTGATTAAATAATATTATAATTCGTTGCACAATGGCAAAATCACTTATATTGTATTTTTATTTCTTCTCTCACCAGCCCACGGGGCTTTATACTCTTTTCCAACAATGAGCTAGCATTCAAATGACCGACAACTGATCATCTTGCAACATTGAGCTAGGATTCAAACGTCGACAACTATCTTGCAACAATAAGCTAGCATTCAAATGTCCGACAGTTGAACTTCCTACAACAATGAGCTAGCATTCAAATGCCTGACAATTGAACATTTTCTAGATTGTTCACGAATGCTAACTTAGATCGTAATTACAATAAATTTTATTAAATAAATAACGAACTCAAATAAACATAAGTGTGAACAAATCATTCAATAATTTTATATTTAATATTTAATAATTTAATATTCTATTAATAATCGACGCTAAAACTACACAACTAACACTACACTTATTATAATAGTAACACCATTTATTGCCACAGCTTCTTATTTATTTCCAACTGTTCCTCTATTTATTTTTCACTTTCCTCATTCATTTCCACTGGTTCACTTCATCTAGTTCAACCAACCACAAATACTTATACATTCTCCTCCGATTATTCTCTCCAATACTTCCTTATTCACTCACTGTCTTACTTACTGTCTCCCATTCGATTCAGTTTCCCTGTTTATATACCTGCGACTACGTTTTCTCGCATCTTTCCGGAAATTTCCATTCGGTTTGTCGTCATCTGTCCTTGACACATATCGGCCAGTTGTGCCGGCTTAGACAACAACTCTATTGCGTAAGCCGTCCAACCGACGCATCGAAATGGGAGTCTACACTATAGGGGCACTGTTCGTTACAATATATCTCATGTAGTAAAAAATGGATTATCTTCTGAACCAATATTAAAAAAAAAATTAAATTGTGGCTATTGATAGGGAAAAGGTAAAGACTGAAGTGATAAAAGTAGGGCTCTTAAATTGAACCGATACATGGTTTATTAACTAATAAATAATAAAATTATCAGTAAATTGTGATGTCTCCAAATAAAAATAGATTATCTCCTATACCAAAACAAGAAAAAAATTGAAGATATAACTGCTGATAGAGGAGATTAGGAGATTGAGTGATGAGAGCTAGGTGTCTGCAAGTTTACTAACACATGACCTATTAGCTAATAGATCATAAATTCATTAGTAGACTGTGATGCCACATTATGAAAAATCTGACGTGAACATCACGTGACTCACTTGTACATCATTTGATATATACACAAATTTATTTAATAAAGTTTTCTGTCAGTCCAGATTATAGTTATTATAATTTTAATAATATTTTGACATGTAAAATGTCAAACAAAATCAAAAAATTGACACAGATTATCATTGCCTACCTTATCATTTCAATTAAACTGATTGTTTCATACGGGAAATTCTGAATGTCTGTTATATGTATGAACTGCACTTCCGGCTCAACCGATTGATACAAAGATAGTAGATAACTATTTTGGTGCTACAACAAGTTCAAACACTAAATTTCAATATGCTATGGCTGATCATTCTAGATTATGCAAAAAATTCAAAAAAAGTTCCAAGTAAAGTGCATTTCTGGCTTGGCCGATTCATACAAAAATAGCAGATGACCATTCTGATACAACATCAAGTTCAAATACTGAATTTCAACATCCTACGGTTGATCATTCTGGATTTATTAGAAAAATTCGAAAAAAGTTTCAAGTAAAGTGCACTTCCGGTACGGACGATTAGAACCATAATGCGAGGTGCACAATTAGACCCTATACCAGTCTCAAATACAAAATTTCAACATAATACGTTCTACCAGTTTTGAGATTTGCGAGTTACGAACGCACGCACGAACGCACATACGTACCAACATCAAGCCGAAAATAGTCAAAATGGATTCAGGGATGCTCGAAACGGATATTTCCATCAAAATCTCAATAAGTAAATTTTGTCGGTTTCACAATACTTCCTTATACTTAGTACAAGTAAGTAAAAATTGATTATCTCCTAAACCAGTTGCTGAAGAAAACTGAAATAATAAATAATGATGAAAACTAGCTTTTTAAAGTTTACTTGTACATTAGATATTGGCCAATAGTTTATAAAATCACCTGAAGGTTTTGATATCTCTTGTAAAAAATTAATTATATTCTAGTTCAGTGATTGAAAAAAAAAAATGTTATTACTGATAAAAAGAAATTAGGGACTCAAGTGGTTAAAACTAAGATTGTCTACATAATTACATTTGCTTTTGACCAATAGATCATAAAATCACCTGTAGAATGTGATGTCTCCATACAAAAAATTGATTTTCTCCCAAACCATTCGTTGGAAAAATTTAAAATTATGGCTGTTGATAGAAGAATGTTAGGGGCTCAAGTGCTGAATTTTGTTATGCTATTAAACACATAAATCAATTTTTATCAAATCTTGAATCAATCAAACTCGTGAAAAGTCCTTCAGATAAGTTTATGGGCGATTAATTTTTGATGATTATTAAATTAGATAATTTTCACCAAATTATACATATATTGAGACATCAAACAAAAAATAATCAAACTGATATTATATATTGAGAATTCAATTTTTAATTCAACCCAATTTGAATTTTTGTAATATCTCCTTTCATTCTTGTAATATTCAGGGCAAAAATGTGGTGGCAGAAAATGTTTAAGTACTAACCACTTGTAAACAAATAACATGTGACAAATGAAAAGTACTTTGTTAGTGTGTTCATAAAAAGTAGACTTCAAATATATAAATTTATTTGTGATATTTTGTTTAGTTTCTGAGTTATAGCTCTTCGAAAATTCAGCAGAAATGAGATTTTTTCAGGCTTATTTTGATTTAATTTTCTATTTAAAATTTATCAATCAGATTGTATTTGTGTTGTATATATCGTAATTAGGTACAAATTCAGTCAAATTTAGCTGATTTTATTTCCTTTAGGTTTCTTTAAAAATCTTTTCCGTCTCTGTTTGGTCGAATCGGAAGTCGAATTCATTACAAATGCCATCTGGTGAAGTGGCTGACCGTATTCACACCTCATCGGTCTTCTTATCAAGCTAATGGTTTTAGTTAGCAATGTTTCTAGGCTCATACATTTTCAGTAGAGCGTTCCCTGTGTTTCTTGTTCTAAATGTGCATCTTTTAAGCATCGATTCTCGTCTTTTAGCACTTGATAGATTACCTCATACAATATTCAGTAGTTCTAGAATTGTTCTGAGTTATAAAACAATATTTATTTGATCAATAATTTATTTACAAAAAAATAATTTTACAATGATATTTTTCAATAAATACATTTAATTTCTCGAGGGTAAAGGCACTTTGGTAACATGCAAACAATCTTTTTCTTTGGACCATCCGCAAACTTGCTTTTTAGGGTCGTAAACAAACGGATAAGGGCATACTTTTGCAATAGCCTTTCCATTAGAACATACATATAACCTGGAGCACAAATATGGATTGGCTAGAGCCACTTGCTTCTGTCCTAATTGGTGAGCCTTTTCACAACAACTTTTAGGGTTCCTAAGGCCCCATTTGCACGCCCTGGACACCCCCTGAATTGATGATACAGCCCAGAAAAGAGTCAGCAAGAAGAGGACGAACAATTTGTGTATTTCCATGGTTCGAAGGCTCTTAATAATAATTTATCTGTATTTATTAAATATTTGGGCTATAATCTTATCAATAAATAATATTTTATCAAAAAGTAAACACTTGTATCAAAAATTTCAAATGAATTCAATAGAAAAAAATTAGATAAAATTTAGCGTAAGAAAATTATTATTTATTTATTATAAAAACCATTAAATACATCATTAATTTATTGTTTTTGGTCACAAGTATTAGGGGTTTTGGAAGGAGTGCATTTCTGGACATTAACATCCCAAACTTGCCCAGGCAAACAAGGCCACAACATCGGTTTATTATCCTTGCAAAGATAGAAACTGCCACACTCTTTTGGATTGGCTAAATGAGCCGAATTACCATTTGGAATACTCTTGCAACATTCTGTTGCACTTTCCCTCCCCCATAAACAGTCCTGTGAAACCTCTCTCAAAATAGTTCGCCTAAAAGTCTTCTGAGGGCACTGATTTGGATTGCTAGATTTTTCGCACTTATTCTTTTCTACGTCCCAAACTTGTCCTGGAAGACAGGACCAAATAATAGGCTGCCTATTTTTACAAAGATAAAAACTGGAACATTCTTTGGGGTTGGCTAAATGGGTTGAATCACCGTCTGGAATGTTTTTGCAGCAAGATTCCGGACTTTCTCGACCCCAAAGGCAATCTTCGGAGACATTGGCGGCGTGGATTGCCCCACAACACAAAACAAGAAGAGTTACAGTCACTAAAATTAAAAAAGAAAAATTAAATCAAAATAATTAAAACCAAAAACATTTACTTACGTTTCATTTTAAAAAATAGGTCATTATATCCAAGCTACGAATTCTTTTATACAATCTACAATCTTGATAAAGTTAAATCAAGATCACTTTATTAATTTAATCTGAATTATCACCCAAAATAACTTTCCATTCAAAGATAATAGATTAAATCTCTTGGAACGATAAATAAACACCTAAAAATATTTTGTATTCATCTGATCCGTTACATGTGCGAATATAAAACATGATGTCCGCCATTCTGACATTAATACATGATAAATCAATCCAAAATTTTATTTGTTTTTTATTCATATTGACGGCTGAACGAATCAATGAACAACCACACGTTCTAATTTATTCAGAATCAGTTTATCTCTGTAATGAGTTTTAAAACACTGAAATACATATATGATACATGTTCTGCATGGTTCTACCTATTGATTAATTCAACCAAAATGCTATAATTCTCACCCTAAGAGACTTAAAATCTTGCCCAGATGTATAAGGTAACATTATTCCTATAAATTTAATAAATACAGCTAACCGCAATATGAATTTCACATGTATTACTACTCTCTAGTCTAATTCGTTTATTTCTGCAATAAAACTTAAAAGCATATAATATGTAAACCACACATTTTTCAAGCTTTATGATTATGACTAACTGATTACGCCAAAAGATACCAATTTTGTTTTTGGTCTAGAAATAAATTACGTAACAATTCAAATTTTATTGATACTGTACTGTGGACCAACGAGATCAAATTTATAAATAACGTAATTTACAATAGACATAATTATCACTTTTGGAGTAGAGAAAATAGATTCCAAATTAGAGAGTCACGGTTTCAAATTCAATTTGATTTTAATGTTTGATTGATTTTAATTTTGGGAACGAATTTAATAGGGACATTTATTTTGGATAAAAATTTAAACTCAGGGAACTACTTGAAAAATAAATTGATGAATTGACTCTACATGAAAGGAGTAATGTATGGTTTAATCAAGATGGTGCCCCACCGCACAATAGCGGAATAGTGCTTGAATATTTGGTACCCATTATCGGATCTCAATCACCTTGATTTCTTTCTATGGGGCTTAGTAAAATAATCGGTATACGAAATAGAAAATATTGAAGAAATGCGAAATCGTTCATGCTTTCGGTAATATTAGAAGGAAAACATTAATGCTTACAAGTAGCAAACTTATTAAAAAAATAAATGAATAATTGGAAGTAAATGGACAACATTTTGAATATTTGTTGTTGATTATAATTTTATCAATATTCAAATCATAATCAAATTTAATACAAAGAACGGGTTTTGATTATTAGAGTTTGAATAAAAACATTTTTCTATCCCTATTGTTTTTTTTTTAATACAAATTAGAAATATTTAGCATCAATATAATTAGTACATTATGCTACAAGAACCGAACGACCGTCATTATTGTCCAGGATGAAGCTGGCTACACTCGGTGCGTAGCCTCGTGCAGCTAACTTCATCCGTTACAATAATGACGATCGTTCAGTGTTCATGTTCACTACGATACTTTTTGTAACAAGTGCACCGAAGTACCCCGTTACTGAGCTTTTTAAATAAATTTAGAAGTATTGAAACTATCTCATCAATTTTACAAACAAATTTTTGCAATGGCGATCACATTTACAGCAAACTAATACTATGAAACATATTTTCATTAACTGACTTATTTTATTTATTGATATTTTTCACATTTTCTGTGCTATCACATTTACAGCAAAAGCAAAATAACGAATACATCTCACAACTCACCATACAATTTTTTTCCAAATGTCAATTTGATATAACAATGAAATTAAAAAATACCAACGGCATCCATGATCCACAATTATCATTTTTTCCCTCTGCGTAGGGTATTAAAATTCATTAACTCCCTGTCAATTATTGTTTTCATGGTTTGGAATTGAGAACTTTCGAAGCAGAATTCAGTTCAGTAATAGAGTACTTTCGACAGACGTGTTACAAAAAATATATGAATAATGTTCATTTTATTTTCAATTGTTTTATGTTATTTAAAAATATAAAAGTAAGGTTCTAGCATAAATTAATGCATTAACGGCCAGTTGCACCGCTCTAGCTTAAAATTTAAGTTTCACTTAAACAAAAAATATCGAATCGGAATAATGACAGCAATGTTTCGCCACATTTGACTTTTTAAGACGATACGATACTGTTTAATTAAGCGACGCTTAAAATTTACATATTTACATATTTACAACATTACTGGCTGGGTTATGATCTATCAAATTATGTGGTTTCATTATTATGAACTTGTATTTAGAGATAGTTTTTAATTTTTTTAAATGTTGCGCCGGTGGTGCAGGCATCCAATCCTACACTCCTAAAAAGATTATTTTCTCTAATATTACAAAGCTAGAAGTTTTATTTATTACTGTAAATAAGATAAAAATAGCAAACCCTAATATGTATTTTGCTTGTAGTACTTTTCTAAAGACTAATTTGAACATTTCTGTTCCTGCAATAAAAATTAAAAATACTTATAGCCTCCCCCTAAATATTTTTATCTAAAAATAAAAAAATAAAATGCAATAAAACCTTCGCCAAATCATGTACGAATAAATCTTTATAATGAACTTCTTTATAGCGAAAAACTCTCTATAACATGAATATTGCTCGAAATTGGTTGGTTTATTATTACCCATATATTAATTCTCTATAACGTAATGGTTATTCTCTATAACGAGAAATACGTCTCAATCTCAACTTAGACATCTGTGTACTTCTTTTAGTTGTAGCATTAATATATATTTCTTATTGACTTTCATTTTCTAAGAATAACAATGGGCTCGTTCGGGTGTTTTTCAATTCTTACATAATGTTATTCAGAATATTGAAATATAAATTCCGTCACTTTTATTTTTTTCCAAAAAATGTTCAATAAAGTCGAGAATAATATATAAAGTCCTGATGACGTCATAGCCACTAGATCCTAAGAATGTTACGTGTACGCTGAGATAAAATGTAAACGTATGTCGAGTCATTTGCAGTGGCGCTACCCAGCTAAACATCCCAACTGATTACTAGCAGAAAATGTGTGGTCTACTGTACAATTCTGTGGTACAGCTGGACAAATATAGTGACTGTTACGTCATGAATGGCGCATATTCAAATGAACATTTTCATTGTTATAATTTGAGTTAAATACTGAAAACAAAAGTGATAATTTTTATATTTATATCAACAATTAACCAGTATCTTTTGTCTGTCTAAAATGAGTCACATCAGAGAGTACGAAATTCAGCTCACTTGATGCAGATGACAGTAGTGGCTGTTAAAAATGAAAAAAGATGAATTTAGTTATTTAAATGTTGTGAGTGTAGTTTTGTGGAATTGCCTGAACAATGTTCCGATGAAAGAAAAGGTTTAAAAATATTTAATTGTGTTTTGTGCATGTCAACAGATTGTAATTTTTAATTATTGTTTCAGTACCGATCATCCCCGAATTCCTGTATGACATAGATCACCCGAACGCTCCTTTAAGCCAGCACCTGGACAGCTCATTCACTGGTAAATCTCTCCAAGATGTTCCAAGTACCTCATCGACTCTTAGCATCCCTTCCGGCAACTCTCCATCCTGTTATTGTCCTTGTTTGGCTCCAAATGCCAGCCGCCTAGATTTCCTTGATGTTTCTGCTACGACTGACGTTGCTGTGGAGCCCAATGTCACCACCACGTTGACTCCTTTGGAAGCCGAGAAGAAGTTGAGGCACAAGGATCTGGTGGAGGAGACTGTAGCTGTGGGGATGATGTTTGCTAGTAAGGCTTTTGTGCAATTGTTGGCTAATCCCATCGTTGGGCCCCTCACGCACAAGTAAAAACAATTAATTCAATTTTTATGCTTCAAATTGTATTTAATGTATTTTTTTTAGAATTGGTTACAGCATTCCAATGTTTACTGGATTTATCATCATGTTCCTATCCACTTTAAGTAAGTATTTTTTCAATATGATGCCAAAATCCTGTTTTTAAAACAAATATTTTTCAACAATACGCTTTTGTTTCTGTAAAACTTGTCAAAAAACTGTTTGGCTATTCCATGCATTGATTTTTTGCTTGAAATAACTTCGTTAAATCATGTTATTTTTGCTGCTAGAATTTCGAAACAAAATCAACAATGGTTTCCAAATTTTAAATAATCCTATAGAGGAATATTCTAATTAAAGGACCATAGAATGCTTATATTCATTTTAATTTTCAAAAATTGAGTTTGAACCCATGTAATTAATTCAGTAAATTTATTTCTAAACTTGAATGTTGGAATGAAAAGTTGTCCACATTGACTGAAATGTTTCTGAATTTAATATAAAAACCATTGTTCAATTATTCTAGACAAAAAAGCTTCTTATACATTTAGGTTGACAGACAGAAAAAATTTAGATAAAGGGACTCTATTTTACGAGATCTTGGCCGTAGGCTATTTGCAATGAATAAATAATTGTTAATAAATGTATAATTATTCAATTTATCAAGACTGGCTTAGAAATAAAATGTGTGTATTATAAGCCCAAAGATTTTTTGTCGTTTATAATCTTATATGTATATTCAATTGAGGGTTGCTCAAATTCAAATTTAAAATAAGAATAGGCTCCCTAATATAATATTCCGTCTTTCATTCCAACAATAAGTCAAAAGAAATCGAGCGCAGGGTAACATGGAGTAATAAAACAGTGATTGAATAAACGAGACAGCCAAGAATCAAAGATGAATAGGACAATTTCGAGAAACTAAATCAATTATGTATATACGCTGTGGGGGTCGAGCCGATCCACCCCTTGTAAGTGAGTTAGAGGGCGGCAGCTCGGCGCGCGGAGTGTAAGTGGTTCTAATTGAATCAGCCGCCCCGGCAAGAAGTTCAGAGTCTGACGCTGACAAGCAAATCTTAGCCGGTAATTGGAGAAGCTACTACAAATGCGTATTTCTTGTACTTCAATCAATCTATATTATTCTGATATATCTTTTTATTTTTAGTTTTCGCTTTTGGAAGATCATACAGCGTCCTGTTCGTAGCTCGCGCGCTTCAGGGCATTGGGAGCTCTTGTTCCAGCGTATCCGGAATGGGGATGCTAGCAGAACGATATCCAGACGACAAAGAACGCGGAAATGCCATGGGAATAGCACTTGGGGGTCTTGCACTTGGAGTTTTGATCGGACCACCCTTCGGAGGAGTCATGTATGAGTTTGTTGGGAAATCGGCACCATTTTTAGTGCTTAGTGCTCTCGCCCTTGGAGATGGATGTATGTTTTACTACAATTATTCTGTACAAGTAAAACTTCCTTTAAATCAGTTTCTGTAACAAAACATATAGATATTTTCATACACTATTTATTCGAAATATATTTCATGTATGTAAAATTTTAATGCTCAAAATTATACAGGGTTTAATATATGCAAAAACTTGACCGAGGTATGAAAAACAGGCCACTTTCAGTATTATTGGCTGTCCCTCAAACAACAATAGGTGAAATTAATGCCAATCACGTAAAAACATATGTTGTCCTATCTTGACTGGAAGCACAGCAACAATTCCAAAATTTATTCCCATTTTCGGTGAAAAAATTAGAATTCACGCGTAGAGCGTTGCCTTGCATTATCTGAAAATAGAATGAAACTTTCAATGTACAACAGCGATATAATTAAAAATTAATTTAATTCACTTTCTGTTTAAAAAGAATTAAGACAGTAATCCAAAATTCACATGCAGTTTGTTTCACTTCGTAACTGCGCGTGATGAGCGCGACTTATGGTAGCTTAATAAACTATTAACTACATTATAAGAAATTTTGCGAACAAATTTGTCAAGAGAGACAAATGTTATTTTATAACTAATTTATTCAATTTAATCCAACAAATTTTTTATTAGAGATGATTTATCGTGAATGCGAAGTTGATTGTCAATTCAAATTATGGCGCGAAACTAACATTTTTGATTGATCCATGGAATATAATTAGCTTGTAGAGCCCTGTACAGAAGGGGAATCTTTCACAAAAAAAAAAAGAAAAGTAGAAATGTTGAAGGAATAACTCAATTATTGACTAGATTACGTTTAAATGGGGAGTCATAAGAGTTTTCCTGAAATACAGTAATTTTTATAAAAATTCTCATGTTTGGGTTATTTTTATTGTAAATTGCAAGTTGCGATACGCTTCACAAAAGATTCCACGAGAGTCTTGATTTTTTCGTACTCCCGGGAGTAAAAGACGAGTTTAATCCCTCATTTCAGGAACTTAAGTTTAGTCCCAGAGGAATCTAAAATGATCCAAACTCCCAAGGGACTAAAGTAAAATAAACTAATTTTTCCATGACTACTGAATAAACAATGTACATAAATGTCAAATTGAATCTTTTTATTAGAATAAATATGAATATATAAAACTCTGTTTTCTATCAGAATTATTTGAATTTATATGGAAGACAGGTTTTTTTTGTCATCTGTTTTATTTAAATAATGATAGGTCAAGAGACTTCCTCTTTCGGTAGATAATTAATGACGGCTTTGTTTTATCAGTCATTCGAGGATCATTAGCTAATGATAACTAACTGTGATGAATTATTACATATTAAATCAAAATCTATAATAAAAATGTCATGCATGAAAACAATTTCGTCATTAAATACGGTTATGTTAGGTACTGCAAAACAATAAATGTTTGGTCAATGAGGTAAATGATCAGCGGTAATGAAACAGGATTGTACTTCGGATGTACATCATTATGAACCTATTTCCGAATCTATTTTGAAATAGTAAAAACTAAACTCATGTTTTAATTTAGGCATTATTGTAAGATAATCAGTTTTAAACGTGTACATTTTTTCTCTAGTCCGGATGTTTAAGATCGAAAAATAATTATCACTTCCGGTCAAGGTGAGGCTGGATTTCAGCCCACAATGTCCGAAAATAGGAGAAGGAATTGCCAAAATACAACAGCAGTATTATTAAAAATCAATTTAATTTTTTATATCAAGATAATTAAGCCGTAAGCGAAAAACTGAAATTAACTATTAACATGTAGCTAGTTTCACTTCGTAAATGCATTATTAAAATGGGTCTGTTCTAAAAACTATATAAAAAAATTGCATACCGAGTTGAAAATCTGATTTGTATACAATTTTAATTGGTAATAACCTTTTATTAAATCTAATAACGCTTCCAACAAAATTGAGACAATAATTTGATTGGCTATATTTGAATATTTTTCCGCCTAACACACTCAAATTTTGAGATTGACAATAATTCACCATACGGGGGTGAGCGGCAGTCAAATTAAAATATCTGACGTGGACACCACATGACTTGTACATCATTGGATATAATTTTTGCATATAATAATATGATAATCAACCACAAAATCTCCTCGCTCCATGGCTAATCGTTTTGGACTTATCCAAAAAATTCTAAAAATATTTCAAGTCAAGTACGCTTTCGATTGCTATGGGAACAAGAGATCATCATTCTTATATGCTACAACATTACTAAATACTGATTTCCAAGATTATATACAGATCTGAATTTATGTGCAAAATTAAAAAAAAAGTTCAACGGAAGTGCACTTCTGGTTCAGTCGATTGCTATGAGAATAGTAGGCAATCATTCAGATACTGCACACTGACTGTCAAGTAAAATGCACTTCCGTTTCAGTTGATCTCAATGAAAATAGGATATGAGCATCTAGGCTGTACTATCTTTTAGAATACTGAATTCCAACAATCTAAGTTCAACCGTTTTAGTTTTATGCAAACAATTCAAAAAATGTTTCGAGTAAAGTGCATTTCCGGTACAGACGATTGCAATCATAATGCGAACTGCAAATCTAGACTTTATATATTTAAACAAAATTTAAACATAGCATTTTCGATAGGCTTTAGGATTTGCGAGCTACGTACATACATTAGTACATACGTATTTACAGACATCTGGTCGAAAATAGTCAAAATGGATTCATTTTGTCAAGATAAAATCACAATTGTCCTAGCTTCAAAGGTGAATGCTTAGCACTTATTTATAGGCTTAAAATAGCTTTTGTACTAAGCACGTACAATGTAGATTTTAGTATTCTTTGAGGATTGTAATTAATTGAAAGAAAATGTTTGCGGCGAAATAGTACGTATTGTTTTGTTTTGGAAAAGTTTAAGAAGTTTCACTTCGAATATGCGTCTATCGTAAGTTACTACATTGATTTGTTTTAGTATTGCAACTTTTGATGCTACAACCAGCTGTAGTTCGTCAAGAATCCGACCCACCTTCGTTAAAATCTTTAGTTTCCGATCCTTATATAATAGTTGCTGCTGGCGCTATAACTTTTGCAAATACTGGAATAGCAATGCTGGAACCTTCTCTCCCAATATGGATGATGGATACGATGGATGCTGGTAGATGGAAGCAAGGAGTGACGTTTTTACCGGCCAGTATTTCTTATTTGATCGGGACTAATCTTTTTGGACCTCTCGGACATAGAATGGGTCGGTGGCTCGCGAGTTTACTCGGTTTAATTGTGATTGGGGTGTGCCTCATGTGTGTAAGTATCAATTGTAATGATTATTACAAGAAAATCATATTTAATTATATTTAGATTCCGCTGGCAACGAGTATCAACCATTTGATTGTACCAAACGCCGGTTTGGGCTTTGCCATCGGCATGGTAGACTCTTCAATGATGCCAGAATTAGGTTATCTGGTGGATATTCGACATTCAGCTGTTTATGGTAGCGTTTATGCCATTGGTGATGTGGCTTTCTGTCTTGGATTTGCTATTGGACCGGCCTTAAGTGGTACCCTGGTTAATACCATCGGGTTTGAATGGATGTTGTTTGGAATAGCGCTGCTGAATTTTATGTACGCGCCGTTGATGGTCATTTTGAGAAACCCACCAACGAAAGAGGAGAAAAAGGTAAGAGAGGAATCAAAATTGATGGGGTCCTCCACCAATTGCTTATAATGAAAGAACCAAAGAACGGAAAGTTCAAAAATATTACAAATTTTCGCAATATTTCTACCCTATTTCAACTACATTGGCTGATTTTTTCAGTCAAACTCATTGACAGTTGTTTATTTGAATTATTTCTAAATATACAAAACTCTGTATTCTATCAAAATTAATTGAATTTTCATGCAAGAATTACTTGCGGATCTTTACAAAATAATCATTTTTGTGTAAATTGCCTCTTCAGACCCAATGCGAAAATTAGTTACGGCCCAAAGGACAATAATTGTAACATGTAACTACTACAGAATAATAGTGGAGGACCCCATTTTGTGTACATACATTTATCGCGCCAAATGTTCAAGTTTTTATTGCTGTGATTCAGGATGATAACTTACCAGTATCTTTTTCCGTTTCTTTTGCTGCTGTGGATCTTAGTCCCTCATCATAGGAGGTGAGAAATCCTCTGTTCGTTACGTCACTTACTCAAACGAAGAGGAAGAAGAATAAAAAAGCTTGAAATCAAGCACAGATATTACAAAGTATAACAAATAAGAAAAGATGTTATATTTATTATATTAACAATAAAGTTTCATTGTTATTAATGTTCCAATGCATCTATAGGATAGTATAGACATGACATTATAAAGACTTGAATATCACTTTGTACAAATAAAACATCGGGTGGAAGTCTTGTGCCCAAGGACTGTCACCCAAGAAGTCGCCATTATGAAAAGAACAAGACATCGTTCGTTTATTTACAACACGCTCTCTTGGAAAGAAAAATGCACTGTTTACTCATTTAATTAATTTAGATTGATTTATTTTTTGTTGGCAAGCACTTGCACGCTTTTTTAGTCAAGAAAATACCATTTTTTTTATAAATTTACGATAGAAGTGCGTCAAATATCAAAATTATTTTGGAGGTCCTCTCAGGGCTCCGTGAATGGCTGCACGGGTTCCGCAGTAGAGGTGCGTTGAAATATACCTCAAACATTTCGGAATTTGCTACAAAAATGTCATAAAAAGCACTTTTATCAGGAAATACTGACGGGAACAGCTCTTCTGCCACATGCATATTAAATATATAAAATGCTCGCATATACAGAAACCGCGCATTATATGTGATTAGTATTATAGGTGTCAAATAGTTTAGAATCAATTCTGGCTAAAGAATTTATGAAAGAATTGCTGAGCCAATCAAAAACGCATTTTTATGAATGGAGCAACAGCTTTGTGCGGCGGAGAGGGGGACCATATTGATGTTAAAGCTTCAAACTATTACAAAATATTTATGGAATAATTTAGTTGTGTTCTGTATATGCAGATGTATTAATCATTCTTGTAGAGGGCTCAGAACCCTCAAGATTATTGTGAGTAGACAATAATCATATCATTGCTACCGTCATTCAAATACGGTCCTGTCTTTACAAACAATATTTTTGCCAATTTGAAGTTTATAATATTAAAATTAAAGGTTATTCCCAACCTATACTTCTTTTAAGATAACAACTATCTTATATTGTACTAAAAACTTGATTTTTTTGGCAAAAATATGTTTGTAATCTTTCGCTGTGGCTCTGTACGTCCAAAACGTACATATATCTATTGAGTTATTGTCTTTTAACATGTAAAAGTATATAGAAAGCTGGTAAGGGTCCGAATTTGTCGACAGACGGAAAAATAATTCCGTCTTGTCGTTGTACTTCTGTTATCACTAAACACGAATTGTGTTAAAAACCCGCGTAATATTAATATAAACAAAAATGTAATGTGTAATCTTCTTGCAAGTATCTATAATGTACATTTTGCATGATTTAAAATAAGCCTATCTCTTGAATAGAGCAAGAATGTAACTAACCACTTGAAATATCAAAGTTACCCAAAACGCGTCTGTCTTAAATTGTAATTTAATTATTATAAGTCTCAATGTGCACTGCTTTGATGTCTTTAATGTTTCAATGTTTATGTCTATATCAAATTTGTGGTGCAATAAATGGAACAGATATATTCGACCAACAAACCATACTCTTGTAATTTATAATCTCTCTGCTTGATATTTAAATAATTTCTTTTTATAGTTAATGATTTCAAACAAAGAAAATACAATTTTGCGTGATTTTCCTCTCTGTTGCGTAATTAAAAATCCTTTCTAGGAATGTTATCAATTTCAAACTCCAACGCGTTTCTCCTGAAACGTAAAAATCAACCGTTTACTTAATACGTTCAATATACAGGTTTAAATAGCGAAAAACTATCTCATATTACTTTCTCCAGGGCCTGCATGAACGGAGGGGGCCCCACAGATCTATAAGACATACATCGGATCTCCACTTACCTTTGATTTAATTCTAAAGTGATTCGGTTTGGATATTAGTGCATCAAGAAAAAATAATATGGAATTTTACGTAAGTATTTTTATTTTATTGTGAATATGTCACAAAATATTGGGCTGAAAGCAGTAACTTTCTTCCAAATCAAATAATATTGTACTCCCTTTCATTTTATTACCAACAATTTTCATTTTTAATGCGGTTCATTAAATTTTACTTTTTGCTTTGCATTTCAATGCTGCATTTTTATGCAAAAAAATGTACCGTGTCATACATAAAATCAGAGTTCAATGCATGGAATTTTATGTATAACACGGTGCATTTTTGTTTGCATCTAGATACAGCATAAAAATTGAAAATGCAGTGTGTCAAACGGTTTTTATTTCAAATATAAACGGATCAAATTTACACAAAATATTTATGTTTTTATCCACTCAATCATAAATTTTTGTGGGCTCTGGTTCATCTATTCCAGCAAAAAAATCGAGTTTCGCTTTAATTCATTTATAATTCGTTGTCATTTACTAATTGATAACTTTCTGTATCACATTTCTAATGCACAGCATCTAAAAACATGTAATTATCAATTTTAAATTATTTTTTGCCGTAATTCTTATTATCATAACACAATTACGTAAAGTATGAGACATTTTCCAAAATCGAGATACGAAACCGGTCACCTAGTCCACTTTCTAAAGTGTCGTTGTGTTTATTGCATTTTTAAATAATAACACATTCATTTCCTACCTCAACTTAATAGTGCTACATTATTGATTGATTGTTTTATTTCGAATTAGATTACAAGTCTTATATCGGCCTTGTAATTGTAGTACATCCTTTTTTGATTATCTTGAACTTTAAATATTTTTTGCGGTTGCTAATTTTGCGTGGATACATTCCAACAAACAGTGCTAATCAAGCTTGACTTTTTAAATGTTTGCCAAAGAAATAATTCTTGACATAAGTGTTGCATTGGTAATTGTAATTTTAAATTCAGTATTGTTTGTAATTTCGTTTTTAGTTGCGATCGTCAATCCTCTCCACTGTTCTGCTGTTATCTTCAGCGCAGTATCATGCACAATACCCTCAAAATTACGAATCTTCAGGTCCAAGTATTCGCCCAGCTGCACCTTCACCAGTTCATCTAAATTATCCCGATTCTTCAGCTCAACAAAGTTATCATAAACATAGCACTCCTAGGCCGTTAATTTTAAGTCATAAACAAACTCAGACGCACGATGGAGGGTTTAGATATGCCTTCACGGCAGATAATGGTCTGCAACAAGGAGAACAAATTAATCCAGATGGTACAAGGACTGGAGCTTATTCTTATGTCGATCCACATGGACAACAAATTACAGTAAGATTTTTTTTCCACAAGCTAACTTCGACGCATTTTTAATAGCAACATTGGATACAATCAATGAATGCTTATCAAATTTGAATTATTTAATTTACAGATAAAATACACAGCTGGAAAAGAAGGTTTCCGAATAATTGAAGGTCCTCATAAAACTCCAGATGTCGCTCCTCATCAAGAGCCCTCTCAATCGGCGACAAATACTTATTCTGGTCCTCAAACATTTGCAGCTCAAAATGATGGCAGCAGATATACTCATGCGTTCCATAGAGGGCCCTCTTTAGAATCGGTGACAACTGCGCAACCTCTTGTAGTCAATTATCAGCCTTATAAAAACTCCGGAGAATCGTCATCGGACAGAAATGATATTCAAAATGAACCTGAATATCATGATGAACCTGGAAAGCCTTACAGTTTTGGAACTGGATATTCTTTTGAATTTTCAGGCTAATAATGATTATTAAAATATTGGTTGCCAACATTACAGTATAAAATAACGTAAATTTATATTTATTCTTAGAAAAATAAGATTAATTTTGTACTTAATGAATTTATCTTTCCATAAACTGATTGTACAAACCAAAATCTAGAAATCTCAACTATAGTAAATACGTAATAATATCTTCAATTTCTAGGATTTCTATTTATTTTGAGCAAAATAGTGAATTTTTAATAAATTATTGAGATATTCAATTCTCAAATCTAGAGCTCGTGCATCAATAACGATAAATTTTACGCTTGATCAATTGGTGTATCTATAATATTTTCTGAAATAATAGCGGAGGAATGAAAAATCATAGGTTGTTATATATTGTCACAAATTTTATTGTGGCTAAATCATTATTATTACAGATTACAGAACAATTTTTCTCTTTACAATTCGACGCACAATAACAAAATCTCTCACAGACACTTTTATTGAATAGTTTTTCTGTCACCAGCTCACGGGCTTTTTTCCAACAATAACTAGCATCCAAATGTCCGATAATTCTTCCTCTCGCAATGTCTAACAATTGAAGACTCTCTAGATTGTTAGCGAATACTAACTAAGATCATTAAATTCATCATCATCATCATCACTGGCGCAATAGCCCTTGTAAGGGCCTGGGCCTTTCTAATCGGTATCATTTGCTGCATTTTTTTTTATTTTTACGACAAATCACACATTGTCGGTGAGTGGATTCGAACCTGCGACCTCTTGGTCGAGTGACGTCACAGCATGAATAGGTGAACAAACACGCTCGGCCATCCGCACTCACTGATTACATTAAATTATTATAGTAATTAAGGTATCAAGGGTGTTAAAAGGACACTAATGCCTGAGGTCAACGGTATACTTTCCGAAGGACTGAGGCCCGAGATATACGTTGACCGTAGGCATTATCGTCCGTTCATCTCCCGTGATACCTTCAATGTTTAATGTCTGATTAATGTACTATTCCAATCAAATTTTTTTGCAATGTATGTCGTGTCATTGTAATTTCTATCAGAGATATTACTCTAGTTACTTGCTATAACTACTAATTAGGAAACATGAAATTCTTGTTTGTTATTTTTCAAAATAATGCCCTTGTTTTCTGCTTCTTACCAGTGTAAAAGGTGTAAATTTTAAGTTTTCAAGGTAATTATGCCTCTTTTCGTGGAGGTATGTTGTATACCAGAAAGATAAAATAGAAATTTAGAATTCCTTCTGCAAATTTAGTTCAGGGAATATTTTGCTGGTATATATATCGTGAAAGATCTTGTGTAATTTGAATTAATTTTTATGCCGTAATAGGTCAATAGGCTTTATATTAAATTTAAACAAAATCGGAAAGCATTCAGATTTAAATATGAAGTTTTTGAGTCAGTTTCATGACATTTTTAATGACTGAATTGAGGTATTTAATAGATCGAAAGTATCTTTTCTTTTTATTATTTTCCACATTTTAACGGCTCACGACCAAGAAAAATATATAAACTTGAATAGAGCGAAAAAATTAACATGTTTTGGCTGTACTTTTATTATTTACCAGGTGCTTTATTTTATTTATTCACCCAAAACTTATTTTAATGAGGTTTTTGAGAAATTAATCTCAGATTATACTCTTAAATATAAGTATTATCTCTTACTATGCATATATTATGCTGGAATAACTAACCTCTATAAAGGTAGTCATTCTCATCAAAATGAGGGGAACACACTTTCATAAACCTACTGACTGGTTCTTCATTCTTTGATTTCATGTACCAAGCTTTTAACTTATCTATTTTTTCTGTTTGAGTGAAAATTTGAATTTCTCTCCTTGTTTTGTATGGATTAATTATTAATTAACACGGAACAATGAACATTACTCATGTTGACAAATAGTGCAATATGAAATTTAATGCTTAAATTTGTTTAAATTTAAAGAAAAAAACACGAATCCCATCTATGCTTATACAATTTATCACACTTCCGGTAGTTCTACAAAGTGCCACCAGATAGAGTATCACTTAGCAAGACTCGCCAATGGCAGGATCTTTGTTGTTGACATGGTTGGTAACACTGGCTGTCAATGTTTTACAATTTGCGTAGTAGAGCCTCATATGTTTTTAGTTTTGTGACTTTTGTAGTTTAATAACTTTAATAATTTCAGTAAACCAAGTCTGTATTTAATATTATGGCTTTAGTGGCATATGGATGTAGCGATTCTGAATCAGAAAGTGAGAAAGAGGATAAGAATAATGAAATCGAACAATCATCTGTATCTGGTAACAAATATTTTATTAAAATTAAAAGAAATAATTTAAAAGGAAAATATTGTACAGTGCACTCTTATATACTAGCGAAAAATCACTATGTAAGTCTATGTTTGATATGTTTGACACAAATATATTAAAGATATGACATATCCGTATGGTTATAGGATTCAGTTCATAGTTTGATCTAGTTATTGTAATTCTGAATGCATACAATCGATCAATTGATATACTTAAATTACATGGCACGACGAAGTTAAAATTTTCCAGAATTGAGGAACTGCCAATGCGATTATGGAATATGGATCAGTGTATCAAGAAGTAATGTACCGCCTTTTTTGATGTGTGCAAATTTGAAAGATTTGAAGATGATATGTATAGCTGTATGTGAGGCAACTGGAAGAGACAAAATTTCCTAGCACAAAATCTAAGGAACTTTTTTTCATTCTCTCAATTGCCTCGCTGTATCTAATATACACTGGATTCCTAACCAGAACACAGTACTCGAGCCTGGAACTTATAAAAGAAAATATATTCTACATGATTCTAAAAAGTTAGTTTAGGATCAAATACGACACCCAAATCTTTACATTGCATAACCCTGTTAAATGCTAAGTTACTCATCTTATACACATTCAAAACTGCGTTATGTTTCGAGAAGTATGTCATAACACATGTTTTTATATTAAAAAATAAATTCGATTGAACAGACCATTTATGGAGATTTTAGATATGAGTTTATTACTCTAAAAATGTTCAAATCATCAGCATATGACAATACTTCAGAATTTCTAATGCAATTAATTATATCATTTAGGAAAAGGATGAATAATAAAGATCCTAAATTTGATGCTTGAGGAATCCCAGAGGAGGGCATAGAATACTTAGATTTACTAGTATTATAAAACGCAAAGTTTTTACGATTCTTGATATAAGATTCAAAAAACATAATTAAATCAGGTGAAAAGCCAAACTGATATTTTAATTTGAATAGCAAGATTCACACGTTGGCTGCGTTATCGGTTCCTGAGGATCATTTTTTAACTTTTTAACTGTGCGCACAAATTTTCACCAAATTTTCTCTTCGCGCGGTGTCATATCTTCCGTATTTTTTGGCCAACTTCGATGTTGCAGGTACTATTCTTTTTAAAAGAGTCTAAACTTATCGAAAATATTGATAGCTCTGTGATTTTCAATATCATGAGAACTACCAAATTTAAATATAGGACAGACATGGACTGTTTTGAAGGAATTCGGAAACGTAATATTAGGGAGAGATAGATTAAAGATAAATAATAGAGGTGTAGTTAATAATATATTGTTATTTTATTTTGCAGAATTGTTTTCATCACTACCCAAACCAAAACAGCAAGCATTTATTGAAGAAGAAGAAGATGATGTATTATTGACAAAAACTGAACCAAAATTGAATGGATCGAAGAAAACTGTGAAAATTTCTATACCAGCTCTTTCCAACTACTACAGCGATGAAGAAGAACCACCGAAAAAAATTATCGTCAAAGCGCCCATAGAGGTCAGGCCTTAATATTTTGTTTGCAATTAAAGAAATTATAAAATTTGAAATTTTAGAAATCATCTGGTTTATTTTCCGTGTTACCGACCCCGAAATCTGCGCCAAATGATATCTATAATCAAAAATTTGATGCCAAGGTGATTAAACAAAAGAATCTATTACCTAGAAGTTTGAAAACGAAATCAATTGCAAAAATAGAAAATGACTCTGATGATGAAGAAATCAGTACTAGCAACTTCTTTTCTTTCACTGAGACTACAAAAACTGATGTTAAATCTGCTACTTTACCAGGAACTATTGGTATACAAGTTGATAGTGCCAAGCCTGTAAAAGATGCTAACTGTAAATCAAATGCATTTTTCTCCAATTTGGTTGCAAGTGCTGCTAAAGTTGAGGCCGAAACAATCATTGCAGAAGAAGAAGAAGCTATCGCTCTGGAAGAAAATGCGGTATTTTAATAGATTTATGTAATAAAATTTCCTTAAAATAGTGTTTTCAAACAGGTTGAAGAATTATGTGGAAAACGAAGTAAAAAGTCTAAGAAGAACAAAATTAAATTCATTGACATTAACGCGGCTGATGTAATGCCCGATCAACGAGAATGGAGAGTAAAAGCGTTGACAGAAGAAGCACCAACTCCAGCGGTTAAAAAGGGAGAAGAGCCTTCTTCACAGAGTCGAAGAAAACATCAAATTACGTACCTTGCGTATCAGGTAATTAAAATCTTCGATTTTAAACACAGTGAACGCTATAAAGTAAATGTTAGCTAAATTTAGTAGATTTTTTATGAGAATCTGAATATCAATTCTTCTATCCAGCGAGAATTACGCTATACGGAATCAAAATATCAAAAATACATAACAGAGTGTAATCCAAATGCAAAAATGATAGATTATTTTAATGTAGGTGCTGAGTAATTGAGAGGATGCAGTCAAAATTTATTTTTTCTTTCTTTTCTACTCTACAATTTTGGCCGCACCTTGGCCATCTTCAGGAGCGAAAAGAATTATTGAATCTAAATTTGAACATGATGTCATTGCAACAATTGACAATCATGGAAGCTACTGATAAATTTTTAGTATTTTACTTGAAAATTTGTTGAAATTTGAATTCAATGGTCGATATGCTCACCTCTTCTTCAATCGCTATTTGAACAAAAATTGGAATAAATAAAAATAGCGCTATAATGAAAATATGAGGTGAGAATACAGGACAATAATTTTTTCGCTTGTGAAGATAAATAAGGTGTGATCGAAACTTTATAACTGAAAAGAAAGAAAAATCAAATGAGCCAGCATCAACAATCAAATTTCAAGCCATGAAGCGTACAAATTTCATTTTAGTCAATTATTTCATTTTGGTCTATTTAATCTAACTTTAAGGACTGTGACTATTGCACAACCCATACGACCATGATTGCTCTGTTAATTATCCGTCTATTACTTTGATATTAGCATGATTATTTGTTACAATTAACTTACCGCATCACTTGAATATACACTCGGCAAAAAAAACGCACCGCATGAAAATGCATCAAAAATACCGATTTTTCAAATCGCTATAACTTGGTTGATTTTTATAAAAAATTGATGAATCTTCAAGTTTTGGGAAATTTGAAGTTTTCTGTTTCAGGGCGTGTAAGTAAATCCGACGCCAAGTTCATCGCACTAACTTCCACACCCCTGAGGAAAAAAAAAATGTTTTCAATGTTAAAATATGCTAAACTTTGACAACTTGTACGGGGTGCAAAAGGATCGTGGACTCAGTTCACAATCCAGGAAATCAAGTTCCTTCATTTTCCTTTAAACTGCGCAAAAAATCGAGTGTTTACGACAATTTGGCGCAAAGTTATGAATTAAACAAAATAAAATATATATTTCGCGCTTTTTTGATTAAAACTCGGCTAATTTTGCACGGCAATTGATGCTTTGAACAAAACAAAGTTCAACAATTTCCGTGCAAGATTAGCAGAGTTATGACTGAAAAAGCGCAAAATGTATTTTTTTTTTCTTGTTTAATTTATAACTTTGTGCCAAATCGTCGCAGACATTCGATTTTTTGCGCAATTTAAAAGTAAATGAATGAACTTGATTTCATGGGTCGTGAGTTGAGTCTATGATTTGTTTTTTTGTACGCGGTACTAGTTGTCAAAGCTTAACATTTTTTGACATCAAGAACATTTTTTTTCTCAGAGGTGTGGTAGGGAGTGCGATGAAATTGGTATCGGATTAACTTACATGCCATGGAATAGAAAACTTTAAACTTTCCAAAACTTAAAGATTCATCAAGTTATGGCGGTTTGAAAAATCAGTATTTTTGGTACATTTTCAAGTGGTTCGTTTTTTTGTTTTTTTTTTTGCTAAATGTATAAAAATATGAGACGCGTAGCTTTCAGTATATGTGTGCGAGGAACATTTTGGCGCGTAATGTTTGAGCATATTACTCACGCACAAAACCACAGCACTTGTATATCGACGACGTAAACGAGTTCACATGTTTACATTTAAAAAAATTGTGTCACTCTTCTAGATAATATACATATTGGGGATTATTTCGTACACCGATTTAGTATTATTTTTTAATACAGATTCATATTAGTAATACTTTAATGGTACATTTCATTTTAGGCAAAGGTAAATGAACAAGAGCTCAAAAACCAGTGGGCATTGAGCCGAATGTCAAGAAAACAAACACAAGCAAAATATGGATTCTAATTATGTAATTTTGACATATGTATATAAAAATAAAGGTAATTATTTATTTATTCCACTCATAAACTACAACCCTATTTTAAATTTCATAAAATACGCAAAGCCAAAATCAACAATTAGTAATTATTACATTCTTCAGGATGGATCTATTACAACAAAATAAGTCAATTTTAGTGTAAAAGTTATCGTAACACATAATACATTACACAGACTCGAACGGTATGTGGCACATTCTGTTGAGCACAACCAGAGATAAATGTGGTAGACTTGTCAATAACACAAGTACTATTGGACCGCAAAGAACGGTTGTGTAACTCAGGAATAGCCAGATCATCGTGACATTTCCTTTACAAACAAAAATATTATCATATAAATCAGTGATTCTCATATAAATATAAAAAAAACTATCAAAAATCACCAAGCTCAAATTTCGCATTGAATGTATACTTATAATTATGTTGTAATTAATCACTCATTATACATTCTACTGTCTTTGTAATACATATTATTTTATTTATTTCATTGAAAATTATTATCATAAACTATTTTACAGTGTATTATAGGAAAGAAAAATTTCTACTTATTTTATTTGTTAGTGTACCGACAAATTTGAAAATTGTTAAAAGTGTACCGGAACAAAATGAAGGTTGAGAATCACTGATATAAATCATTTAGAGAAATAACAAAGGTAATAATTCATGAGTTTATAATAATCAAGATTAGTGTTACTTATTTCAGAAAAGATTTACTTTGAAATTCTTATGACTTGGTCTAGACTAGCACAAAGGCAAACTTAAAATTTAAAATATTTTATACTGCTGCATGTAAAACATTAAGAATTGTAAAATAATATTTGAATACAGCTGGCAGATCATTAATATGAATAATAAATGTTGTCATGAATCGATTTTATTTATTCATTGAATTTGAAAGCTTTTAAAACTTTGAAATATTGAAAGTAAATTAATAATAATATTTTCTGTTGCTCCTGAAGACTTTTGGATGGACAGCAGTAGCGGAATAGCTGGACAAATTGGAAAACCTGTCGCAGTAATGGAGCCACATTTGGTTACAGTTCTTCTAAGAAATTCGCAATTGGAGTGGGGGTTTCTCCAGCAAGTTCACCTCAACTATGGACTTGGTAACATCTTATAGGTGTATTCTAGATACATTCCTTTCAAGTTTTTATTTTTCTGGAAGATCTCGTTTGAATTCAATTAAATAATATGTATTCAAGACAAAAATGTGACGAAATATGTTTAGAATGCAGCTTTCAGTATGTCACAGTCATATTTAGGCCAATATCTAAATCATTACTGTCTACTGTGTTATATCTCGCGGTTTTTTCTTATTGTTTTTCTTTGTATAGTTTCGAAGGTGCTGTAAATATATTTGAGTTTTGTACAAAATCGTATTAGCGTAGAGATCAAAATTATATTGAATCAAACTGGGATTTTAATTTCGCGCAATATAGTTTCTGATTATTAGGTTCTCGAGCGTATCTATTCCGTTTTTGCTATTAAATAATAAACAATTGTCTTATTATTTTATTTTTTATGTCTTTGTGTACGTATCTTGAGCCATAGTTGGATTATTTAGATTTCTTAATCTACCTCTTTAAAGAACTCAATTCTAACTTCTATTAATTTGGTAACAGCGTTGTTAATAATTGTTATTTTTATGTCAAAATAAGGAATGTAAATCAAGTCTCGGTGTTACCAACAGTCATATGAAAAAATAGAATATTCCTAATTCATGTTTCCAAAATAGAAATATTTTATATTTTTCGATATACAAGAAATCAAATAAAAAAAAAAAACATATAAGATGCATGTTTCATAAGAAATTTAGGGCACTTGTTCATTTAAAAACTCACCGCGTGTCCTAAAATAATGTCTTATGAAACTTTTATCTTAATATATTATTAATAAATGTTAAGAGCGATGATTTATTAATAAAAAATATATATTAATTATTAGCTAGGGTAGAATAAGAGTTTTTATGTTAGAAAGTAACTGAAGTTTTAATTATTATTATTTATATATAAGTAATATATCTAATTCAAATTTTGCTTTAAAAAGATATATTATGGATTTTAATTTTCGTAGAATAATAAAATTTATTGTTTTTATATTATTAGGTATGTTTTGTATTTAGCGGAATAAAATAATACATTTTTTAGTGAAAAACATGTATATTGTTTCATTTTAATTCTGTTTCAGATAAAAATACTGGAATTAGTTCTCAAATGCCCCACAAAAAAGTGCAATGTCTAGTTTAAAAAAATCAAAATCTGTTAAATTTGTATCCGGAGAACATGATTTAAAGGAGCAATTTCTATCAAATTTTTTTGCGCCAAAAATTTGTAAATATTGCTCCTAAGACTCCTGTTCCTCTGATACAATGAAGATTGATGAATAAATTTTGTGCATTTGAAAATCTAAAAGCAGTATTAGGATAGTAGAGATAAAAAGAGTTATTTCAGGGGATTTATTAGCGATTTTATCTAAAACTGAGAACTTACGGACAAATGCTTCAAATTAAACTTGCATAACTTTTAATGTAGTATAAGATTCATTTGAAATCATTTTCTCTAAGATTCATAATTTATGAGAAACTATATACTACTACCCGTTGGTAGAAAATTATATTAGCCTTTTTGTTAACCCTTCAGAAGCTGCATACAATGATATCATTAAATTTTTTCTTTGAATTATAGTTCAGGAGTAAATCAAAAAAAACACTTTTCGAAAAACTTTGAAATTGCTCTATCAATTTCTGCAGCCTTAATAGCAAGTTTCAATTTTCAGCCGATGTATCTGAAAGAGTTCTGTTTAAAAATCAAAATTTGTTATCACGATAGCAGAACCTGATGGAGCATTTTCAAGAATTTTTGGAAAGTGTTTTTCTTTATTTACTCCTGAATCAAAGCCCAAAGGAAAAATTCAATTACTTGGTTGTACACAACTTTTGAAGGGCTATCAAAAAGGTAGATCCATTTTTTTTCCAACCCTTCAATTAAGGGTAGTAATATATCGTTTCTCGTAAACTATGAATTTTAGAGGAAAATATTTAAGATGAATTTTATAGGACATTGAAAGTTATGTAAGTATGACTTGGAACATTTGTCACTCAAGTCTATAGTTTTCGAGAAAATTGCTAATTAATCCCTTGAAAGAACTCTTTCCATCTCTACTACCTTAATACTATTTTTAGATTTTTTGAGCACACAAAATTCATCACGCAACGTCATTTTTGATCATGGAAAAGGTGATGGCTAATTGGTCTTATTGACATGTGCTGCCCCCTGATGACAATTATTTGAACTTCATACAAGCAATTCAATGACGTAAATTTATAAGACGTCATTGAAGCAATTTAATTATATTTCTCCAAATTAAAATCTGAGTGCATATTCAGACCATATTGAGCTCAATTATGATGTACAGATAGAAAGCAAAGTGTATATATTACAAATACTTTATTTTAATATGATAATACATGAGAATAATAAATTATATAATTTTTGGAGCATTTTTACCCAATTACCATCTTTTTTTTCATTTCAATTGTAAACATTAGAGGAAACACATAATTACAATTATTTAAACTAATAAAAAACATCATATAAATTGTTATAATATATTGAGAATCTATCAAAGAATAATTTTATTATCTACCCTACGCCTGAAAATTTATTTAAATGGCTCTAAAAAATAGAAAAATATAAATTTTGGGTAAGAATTTTATTGGAGAATTAGAAAAAGGAAAGATTGGGAATATTGTTGAGCCCTGATTCGCCTCCAGGCAATGACTTTGGGGAAAGAGACGAATCTTTCTGCGGAAATTCTTTCTTGACGCCCAGGGTAACCCCAGCAAAACCTATTGGCACAGAAGTGGCTTCAGCAGCTGTAAAATAAGGAAAAATAAAATTGAGGTTGTATTTGGTAATTTTAAAATAAGTTACAGAACAAGGACCATTTTAAGCCTAACTACTTCTGAAAATAATTAAAATAGGTTTTAGAAATAAAACGACTGAAATTTTGTGGGAATGACTTTATTTTAGGAATTAGGGAAGGGTACAAAGGTTCGAAGATGTTGATTACTCGATGCTGTTGTGATGCTGGAAGTCTTGTCCGCGATGCTGTTGCGTCCCCAGGCAATAACTAAGGGGAAAGAGACGAACTCTTCTCCGAGAATTCTCCCTTTGGGTCTAGGGAAACCCCAGCGAAACCTAGACCAGAGAAGTGGCTCCTTCGCTCGCTGCAACTAAAACAACAAAATAATTATTACAAGTCGGAGAATTCAAAAAGAAATTGAACTCACTTGAACTTTGCAAGCGGCGGACAAAATTAATCAGTTGACTTCTTTAAAGTTGAGTTGAATTGGGGCCTGAAACATTTGCTACTGATGTGTTGATCTTCTGCAGTTACTGGAGAACTTCTTGGGCGACTGCTGGGCTCTGGTTCTGCTGCTGTAGGTCTTCTTGGAAAGTTATTGGGCTTTGGTTCTGCTGCTACTGGAGGACTTCTTGGACGGTTTCTGGGCTCTGGTTTTGCTGCTGCTGCAGGACTTCTTATTACTGCTTGGACGGCTGCTGAGCTCTGATTCTGTTGCTGGGCTCTGATTTTGCTGCTGGGTTCTGATTCTGCTGCTGGGTTCTAATTTTGCTGCTGGGCTCTAGTTCTGCTGCTGGACTGTGATCTTACTGCTGGGCTCTGGTTCTGCTGCTGGGCTCTTATTCTGCTTCTGAGGTCTGATTCTGCTGCTGGGCTCTGGTTCCGTTGCTGGATGGCCTAAAAACATGAAAAATACAAATAAATTATTAAATTGAAGATAAGTAATTTACTTATTTAGCAGTAGTTAAAAACAGTTATATAAATGCGCAATATTATATTACCTAGCTGATGTTATGAAGATCCACGGCCGGCGACCTGAAACAGAAACTTAAAACAAATTTTGGTGAATCACATTCAACAAAACAAATAATGAGAGTTGATTTTGGCTGCTGGGCTCATCCTCAGCTCCTCCCACGATGTCCATTCCTTCGATGTCCAATCCCTCGATGTCCACCTCATCAGCTGGGCTCATCCTCTGCAAATGATCTGAAAAAATACAAATTGATTAGAAATTTGCAAAAAAAAGCAATACAAAATAGCTAAAAAAAAAAATGATTAGAACCTGAAAAGCAAAGTTAATTAGTCAACTTACGTCCTGTTGTTAATTTGTTGGAGGTGGTAATGATGAACTGTAGAAGCTGAAAGGGAATTTTTATTAGTCACATTCATTCAACATTCGCTCAACTTTCAATCGTGTTGTGTGTTTTGGTTTGTGTGTTTCGCGCCTTTTCAACGGATTTTTTTTGTTTGAAGAGCTACCCGGAACAAACTATTTTTTTTTCATATACCAGGAGTTGTAGAAAACTCAAATTCTGGGTACGCATTCAGGATGGATATAGGTATATGCAGAATTATTTGCTGTCATTAATCGTAATTGGTGCACGAGCTATAAATTTAAGAATTAAATATTTTAAATCAGTTGATAATTTATTACATTTCACCGCTCGGAACAAACTATTTTTTTCTTCGTATACCAGGTGTTGTAGAGAACCCAAATTGTGGGTACGTACTCAGGATAGATGTATGTATATGCAGAATTATTTGCAGTCATTAATCGTAATTGGTGCACGAGTTATAAATTTAAGAATTAAATATTTTAAATAAATTGATAATTTATTACATTTCACCGCTCGGAACAAACTATTTTTTTCTTCGTATACCAGGTGTTGTAGAGAACCCAAATTGTGGGTACGTACTCAGGATAGATATATGTGTATGCAGAATTATTTGCAGTCATTATTCGTAATTGGTGCACGAGCTATAAATTTATGAATTAAATATTTTAAACCGGTTAATAATTTATTATATTGTACCGCTTGGAATATTTTTTTTTTGGGTATACCGGGGGTTGTAGAAAACTCAAATTGTGGGTACATACTCAAAAAGGATGTAGGTACATGCAGAATGATTGGTAGTCATTAATTGTAATTGGTGCATGAGCTAAAAATTTAAGAATTAAATATTCTAAATCAGTAATAATCTATTACATATCACCGCTTGGAACATACTAATTTTTTTTCACGTATACCAGGTGTGGTAGAAAAATTTAAATTATGGATAAGTACATACTCAGGATGGATGTACGTATATGCAGAATTATTTGCACTCATTAATTGTAATTGGTGCACGAGCTATAAATTTAAGAATTAAATATTCTAAATCGGTTAATAATTTATTACAATAAACCGCTTGAAATGAATAAATTTTTTCTGTGTTTACTAAGTGTTGTAGAAAACTCAAATTGTAGGTACGCACTCAGGATAGATGTATGTATATGCAGAATTTTTGGCAGTCCTTAATCGTAATTGGTGCATGAGCTATAAATTTGAAAATTCAATATTTTAAAGACCGTCTATAATTTATTACATCACCGCTCGAAACATATTAATTTTTTTTGAGTATATCAGGAGTTGTAGAAAAATCAAATTATGGATACGAATTCAGAATGTATATACGTATATGTCGAATTATTTGTAGTCAATAATTGTAATTGATGCATGAGCTATAAATTTAAGAATTAAATATTCTAGATTAATAAATAATTTATGACAATAAACCGCTTAATGGCCGGTTTTATAAAAGACCAAGTAAATTTACTCCTAAAGTAAATTTATTTTATTTAACAAATTCTAATCAGTTTGACCTTCCTTATGACAACAGAATCATTGCTGTCAAATAATCGATTGTCATCTAATAGAGTAAATTTTATTTATTTTGGAAGTAAAATACTCTGCCCTTTATAAAACCGGGCATAAAAGGAATAAATATATACCAGGTGTTGTAGAAAATTTAAATTGTAGGTACGTACTCAAGATAGAAGTACGTATATGCAGAATTATTGCCAGTTCTTAATCGTACATTTTTTAATTCTGAATTAAATTAACTTCGAAAATGCAATTGATATTTTAGCAGAGTATATATATATTTTTCATGATGTTTCATTTTGTGTTGCATCAGCTCCATTTTTATTCTCTGGAATTGCAATTGCTGCTTTTATCTATTAACTATGAATCGTTACGGTGATTTCTTACAGTTCCCTTCTTTCTATTGACTCAGATCTATGCTCGAAAATAAAATCACAGATGAAGCGTCTTTGAAAGGAAAAGTAAAAGTTTGGTATATAACGATAAAAGAATTCAGTATTTTCGGTTGCCAGGAGATCAAAACAGTTTAAGCTCAGACAATGACATTCATGGCCAGTTGCACCGCCATCACTTAACTTTAAGGGAAGAATAATATCTATGGTTACCATTGTATGGACAATTGTTCCCATGGAAATTATTCCGTACTTAAAGTTAAGTGATATCGGTGCAACTGGGCATTAATTACAAATAAATAAGTGGCAGTGCATGAAAATTAAGTACCAATGCTATAAAATTAAGTAGCAGTGCTGGATAATCAACTAGCAATACAAGAAAATTAAGTAGCACTGCTAAAAAATTAAATATAAATGCTTAATACTCAAATAGCAATGCCAAATATTTAAGTTGCAATATCAATTTTTCAAGCAATAATATAAGCGGAATATTTAAAAAATATAAATTTTGGTGACCCTTGTACGCTTCCGTACTTTGCTGTCGAAACCCTTCAAATAATTTATATACAGAACTTTTCACCCAATAAAACATATTTATTAAAAAATGAGTTCTGGAAAGTTTTTTCTTTCCGCTCGATGCATTAATCATCAAGAACTACTGACATCTGTGGCGGTACGTTGTACCTATTAACTATCCACTTCAACAAACTTTATTTTGCCAGTCCGTACAGTTGTTATATCAATGGGTACAGTAAATTTTTGACAACTGACAGCTATTTTGGAAATATCCTTTTCTAGGTTGTGAAAAAAATCAAGTAAATTTACTTACGTAATATTAGTATATTATTGAATTTGAAGTATTATCGATACAAATTGACATGCACCATTCACCAAGGTTAATCAATACGGAAATATTGTGCAATTCAACTCAAGACAATCTCTTCCCACCATGAGTTCAATACAGAAGGTCATAAGATACGCTGTTAAGAGCCGTTATTTATATTCAAAATGGGTAAAATACCGACTGTTGAGCTTAACAACGGAAAAGAAATTCCAATCTTTGGTTTAGGAACGTGGAAGGTGAGATTATTGGTTGATGTTACTATAGATTCAAATTATTTAATGTTTAGTCTAAGCCCGGTGAAGTAACACAAGCTGTAAAAAATGCAATCGATATTGGATATCGCCACATTGATTGTGCTTATCTTTATGGGAATGAAAAAGAAGTTGGTGCTGCCATTTCTGCAAAAATTGCTGAAGGAGTAGTGAAGCGTGAAGATCTTTTCATCACAAGTAAATTGTGGAATACTTTTCATCGTCCTGATTTAGTGGAACCAATACTTAAAGAAACTCTAAAGAATTTGGGTCTGCAATATTTGGATCTGTATTTGATTCATTTCCCCACTGGTTACAAAGAAGGAGAAGGGTTATATCCTCGTGATAAAGCAGGGAAAGTTTTATATAGTGATGTTGATTATCTAGATACATGGAAAGAGATGGAAAATGCTGTCCAGAAAGGATTGGTTATAAGTATTGGTGTTTCGAACTTTAATATTGAACAGATTGATCGATTACTTGCTAATTCCACAATCAAACCAGTGAATAATCAAATTGAATGCCACCCATACTTAAACCAAAAGCAATTGATGGCTCATTGTGCGTCTAAGGGCATAACTATCACAGCGTACTCTCCTTTAGGGTCTCCTGATCGGCCCTGGGCCAAACCAGATGATCCATTATTATTAGACGACCCAAAGCTTAAAGCTCTAGCGGAGAAATACAAAAAATCAACTGCTCAAATTGTACTGCGTTATCAAATTCAAAGAGGAAATATCACAATTCCGAAATCGGTAACTAAATCGAGAATTCAACAAAATATTGATATTTTTGATTTTGAATTGAGCAAAGAAGATGTTGAATTGATTGATACGTTTGACTGCAACGGGAGAATTTGTCCATTGATTGAGTAAGAATTGATTGACGTATAAGTTGACAAATAAATTTATTTTATTTTTTTCAGTGGCAAAAATCATAAATATTACCCTTTTTAAATAAATGAAGTACTAGCAGCCCTGCATGAATATTTTCTTAATAAATATTTTTGTACGTAAATCAATAAATAGTCGTCTTTCTTTTATTATTGACTTTTATTCGATCTTAAATATAAATATATCAGCATTTCTTCCAATATTTCCTTCTTTTATCTTTGGTTCTATGAAAAATATTTTCAAAGACAAATAAACTAATTGCAACGCCAAATCCAGCTCCCAGGAAGGCAAAAGCTGGCCCAGCCTCTACCAAACCTACAGAAACAAAATTACTTCCTCCACCAAGACATTTCGGTTTCCGGTCGAAAAGTTTATTCGTTTCGCGAGATTGTATACCCAATTCTGCTAATTTGCGGAGGCTGCAACGAACAATTTGATTATTTAAATAAAATACAGCATTTCATGTAACGTACCATACTTTAAAAATTTCTTTAAAGCTACTATTTTTCCTACAGGGCATCCAAAATTGGCTGGCTTCTATATATTGTAAGTTTTGTAGGCCACACTTTTCGCTTTCATAAAAAATATCGCCTATAACAGTATACATTGGGGGCGTTTCATGATGAAACGCAAAAAAACCTTCTCTTACTTTTTTCATTCCTTCTTCAAGAGACATATATGCTTTATCACCTTTTGAAAGTATTTTTTGTTCATATAGAGCCTTTCTGGTAGGTTCTGTAGCATTCTAACAATAATATTTTAATGATTAATCAATCAAAATTGTTTACGATTCTTACTTGAAAGTAGAAAAAATTATAGGGAGCATTAGATAGTCCTAAGCTCATTTTGGAGTTAAGTAAATCTTCAAGAGTTTGTATTTCGTTTGAAGTTGATTGCAGCAGAACTACTATATAAGCAGAAAATGAAGTGTAAATAAATAATAGTGCTACAAATGTGAGCCATGTTACTAATCGGCCTGTACTACTTTTAGGTTCGTAATTAGTGCCTTGTTGACACACAGCACCCACTGCTAGCATAACTATTTCTGCTAGAGAATCGTCTTCCGCCTACAATTTTTATTTTATTATGCTTTAGACATGCATCTCACTTAAAAATAGCTTTGAGTTGTATTTATCATGAAATTATACAGACAAATATTATTTGCATTTAACAACCAAAAAGCAAAGTTGGAAATATGTTTACATGGTTTTTGCAATGGGATCCTCCACCTTTCTTTTATTAGACCATTTATCAAACTAATACAGTGATCATAAATGATTGACCGTGCCGCATCTTTGAGGTAGCTCATTAAACATATCCTTTTTATTTGGTAAACACAAACACAAAAAAATAGAAATGTATAAATTTCAAATGATAAATAATAAGTTGCAAATTTTCATATGTGCATATGTGGAAATACAATCACAAGTAACATTTCTATTTGTGAATGGACAGGCTTATAAAATTGAAATTGTTAATCAAAATATAATACATAATAATTTTGATGACTCATTTTCAATTGGAAATATGTCAATTACTATTCATTTTCCGAAAGAATCTAAACAAAACTTATTTTGTATATTTGATTTATAAATAATGCTTACTTTGAACGTGCGCATATTTATTACTGCACAGCCATCTGTGGCAGAAAACTAAACTAATTATCAAGATATGATAAATAAATAACTTATTTTCACATTGATGGAGGGCCCCATTGAGTCAATCTGATAAAAAATAAGATGCTTACTTCTTGTTCAATATTTTGCCTTTCCCATAAGGTTATGAGATAAATAAATAAAACAGCTACCCAAAATAAGCCAAAAATACTAATCCAAACTGTTCCAGAAAACGGCAAAGTGAATAAATTTGATACATAACTCAGAGGGGGCTGTCTATAAACAAATTGTATAGCTGTAGGAGTTGTCCAAGACATATAATCAACAGCCTGTAATCTTTCTGTATTAACAAAAAGAGATGTGCCTAAAATAAGATTTATTTATTTTTTATTCAATCGAAGAGTCGTTACTTACAGCCAATATCTGCATTTCCTGTTTGTAGGGCCCCAATCATGCCGGAATATAGTTTCTCGGTTGGTTTTTTGTAGCCCCAACTATCATAATATTCAAAACCTTTTGTACCGTTCAAATATTCAACCATTAAGCTGACTAATTGAAAATTTAGTTTTGTTATTGAATCGTACTGTTTCTGCCTGAAATCTTATCAATAAAAATACGTCTCCACTTGATTTTTTATTTCTTACCTATAATCATCCATATGTAGCAATGTAGAATTAACAACCACGACTCCAGCGCTCATAATTTTAGTTCCCATAATATTTTGTCTACCTCTGGATAGAACAGTAGGCACAAGATGGTTTTTGAATCCTTCTCCAAGAATCCACATATCAATAAACTGATATTGAAGTAAACTAGATGAATTATGTTTAAATATTACGCTCAGAGAAATTTTTTCTTTAGTTATTTGTTCTCCAACATAAAAAGCAGAGTCTAATAATATATCTAATTCATTTAGATGACTAAAATTTTTTGATAGTAGTAGCCATTTATAAGGACTTACGTATAATTTTTGTAGATTTGCCTACAAAATAAATTTTTAATTCAAGTTTTCCGTCAAAATTAGGGACACTAACCATAGACAAAATATTGGAGGATAGATCACATTCTCCATCCATTATAAATAATAAATTAGGCGAAGGCTCGAAACGCTTCAAGCTCCCAATAAATCTGTTTTGAATATTTATTCTAACATTGATTTCAAATAGTTTTTTTGATAGTTTCATTAAATCATCTGTAAGCAAAATGTAGTAATTATTTTAGCAAAAAATATTCGACGCGCAACAAATAATAATTCGTATTAAATTATCCGTAACATATTGTTCAAGAGTTAGTATAAATATCACAAAATTTTTAGTTTATGCATCAATCACAAAATGAAACAGACATTTTTGATTTTATTTGTGGCCGTTTTGGTAGCCCAGTGTTTGGTGAGTAAATGGTTTATTAATTTTGAAGATGAATAAAATCATAATTCATAGTTCTACTATTTTATATAATTTTTCTTGTTTTCTTCAAAATATGACGGTAATTTATGCAACAAGAGTATTAAGTTGAGCATTATGATATGAGCCCAAGTATTTGGTGACGAGGCTAGCCGAGTCACTAAAATTGTTGGCCAAATGTCATAAAGTTTGTTTACACTCGTGTTGCATGCTAGATTTTTTTCTACGGTCCTCAATAGTAGCTTTAAAAACAAAATCAGGACATATGACACGGCACTAGTTGACATTAGGACCTTACAAATAACCTGAACAATGGATCCATGACAGATGTGGCTACCTCAAATTTCGAGTCTCCAATTTATTTTTAATTTTCAGCAGAAATATCATATTTTGACATTTATTAAGAACGAACAACACGACAAAAAGCAAAATACCTCGAAACACTGGTTGTGGCAGCTTGTTACCAGCATTAATTCACGGAAAAAAATTAATTCACTTATATACTTATATTAGTAGCAGTGAAAGCTCTGAAAGGTGTAAAGAAATAGATGAAATATGAAAAAAAAAATAGTTTACGTATGGTCGCAGAAAAACAGAGCATTTTTTCCTAATTTTGGTTATTTTAGGCACAAGAAGATATGCCCAATCCGCCGAAGGGTTGTCCTGGTAAGTAATAATTTTATTTTTAAAAATCTATACATTTTTCAGAATTTTATTTAATAACAAATTACTTTTGATTTTAAATTCTTTTTTTAAATTTTATTCTATTTTTATTCTGAATATTATATTATGTACTAAATTTTCCAGTATTCAATGACACCATAATGATGACAAAAAAAAAAAAAACGATGTCACTTCATATTTTCAGTTGGCAATGGTCCAAGGATTCTTATGGGACTATGATTTAAGTTTTCTAATTGGCCAAAGTGCGAACCAATTTCACTTTAGCACAAAAATCGGACGTGGCAATCTGTCAGTTGCATCACTTATCATAAATAAATTTATGCAGCTCAAAGATTTAAATTTGTTTTGAGTCCTGCATTTAATAGGAATAAATTGTGTTCACATTTCGGCCAATCAGGAGGATTATATCGTAGTCCATAAGAGTCCTTGGACCGTTCTTAACTGAAATGAACTATAGAAACTGCCACCATTACTTGAACTATAATTCTAGCATAATCACATTATTATGTCAAGAAAAATATTAAATCTCAAATGGTAACTGACGTTACAATTTGTTTAAAATTGTAATGTGAAAATTTAATTACAAAGTGACATTTCAATATTTGGGCTGATTTTATTCGTAGCAGGCATATCGATTAATTCTGAAATAAAACCGATCTCCGATTCGATTCGAATCGAATGCAGTAAAATCGATTCTTGGTTAAATCGGGCATTAGAAAATCGATTTTCGGTTAATGGAATCATTTGTCTATATTTTCTAAACGTGCCTATTAGAGATAAAGAACATTATTGATGATGAATAAGTGTCAAGTACAAGTAATTGTTTAGCAATAGATCAAGCTATCCGGTAACAAAAATATCAACTACAATACAAAAATGTTGTCCTCTCCAAAAATGAAATGGCAGTTTTGTCGCAGCAAGCACCACTGTGGTGTCATCTTTCATCGGATAGGCAAAATTAACAACAATAGACTGTAAAAAATGGTAACAGTTTACAAATATGCTCAGAGATGGCGAGCAAAATTGTGTAGGACTATGTAATGCGACTTGCACACTTGCCCTAGCTCAACGCTATCGTAAAGCTATTTGTACAGCTTGAAACATCCAGAAAAAATTGCCCGTGGTTTTTGTGGATATTCACAAGACAAACTCGGGAATTTGAGTCTCAAGAAGAATTTTTTTTTCAAGCAAGAATGTTTTTTCGATTTTGCTTTTTACACTTGTTGCTTTAAAATTTATCTCTTCTTCCACTTTTCAAACAAAATCCTTGAAAAAATTATGTATTACAGTTTTAAAACATTAGAAGCCACTACTTTAATTTGCATATACGTTCATAAATTACTTTCAAATAAAAAGTTTGTACCATTTGATATTTTTATAAACTTTAAGATATTTATTTCGTCAACTGATCGGTCTGTTGAAAGCATGGAAGCATTTATCGAAATTCTTAAATCGTGTCCGTTCTTAGATTCTCAAAAAATTCTTAAAAGATTGTAAATCTTCTTTTCTTAGTTCTTTTATCTGTACAGAACAGATAAATAAAATTGAAGTGAAAATAAATGTAGAAATTTAAGTGAGAACTGATATTCAAACGATGCCCAATCATAAATGATCGTTTTTAGAATTTTTATATATCTCTCTGTCTGAATGTTTGTCTCGAATATGCCCCGAAACAGCTCAATAGATTTCAATGAAAATTCACAGATGAAAATAGGAATTTCAAATTGAATTTTCGTGTATGTTCAATTTCGATATCTGCAGTGTCAGTGGAACTGTGGAAATGATAAAAAGTATGCGCATGTCTAAGATGAGGAAAGAGAAAATACTTTCTGCCACATCGTAAAGTAAGCGAAATTTACGTATCATTTGCGCGAGCGACCTGATGATAAGCAGTTCTGTTACATAATCCTATTGCTCTCTTAATGATTATAATTTTCAGAAATAATCATTATTAGCAACGATATCTCTATTCACTCATTCTTTACAATTATTTATTTCGATTATGATGGTCCCCGCAGCCCAAGTGGCGGGCACTGGCTAGTAGTAAATATAGGCTCTTCCATCTTTTAACTCATAATCTCCTTTTTTGTTTTTTGGATTGTTCTCAATATCGTCTTCCAAATCAACAATAATTAAAAAAATAAATGTATTTGCTACATTTTATCAGCTGTCGCATATTTTAATTACGATAAAAAAGTTTAATGATGTAAATAACAATATAATATCAATATTCAAACCAAACGCGTACACAAATAACTTATACAAAAATCAAAAATAGATTATTACGAAGTTATCAATGAGCTGGGATTTTCCCATTTGCAAGACACTACAAAGTAACAAAATTTGTTATTTGAAAAGTAACCCAAATTGTATTTCTTCTCAAGACTCAAATTCCCAAGTGTCTACGTCTGAACCGGACATAAAAGAAAATCAATTTTCTCAAGAACCGAGGAATTCATTCACTGTTATTTATTATTGTCGTATAATAAATAATAAAAGGCAAAATGTAAAATGGAGTTGTGTGACTATTTTTTAGGTCCTCGAGGAGGAGGTCCACCAGGGGGCCATCCACCACCTTTTCCAGGAGGTTCACCACCACCTGGCTTCACTCCACCTGAAGGATGCGGTCCTCCAGAGGGCATGACTACACCTTCCGCTTAAAATAAATCTTTTTGTATATTAGAGACTTGGTTTAAATATTCTGAATATTCTATTTCACTTACTTTTTTCCCAACATAAAAATGCAGTAGTTTGAATATTATAGAATTCCACTTTTAAAAAATCTTTCAGAAACTCTATTTCTGTGTTTTTGTCACCCAAAATTTGATGAGAAAATAAAACATATAGAATGATTACAACAATAGACATTTTGTTTGTAGAGTTCAAATGATTATTTCCGGTATATAAAGACAAAAAATTCAGTTAAAATATGTTTGTCTTGGCCATTTAATTTTACTTGCGGTTCAGTTTGGTTTCGGAGAAGTATAATAGTATTAAATATTTTAGATCTGCGGTGAATATAGGACACGATTTTTGGATTAAATACGATAATAGCACATTCTGTTTGTATCCATTTTTCAGCGCGAAAGATTATTTAATAAGGAAAAAAAATTACTGTCAGTATCTTAAAATATATTCAATTTACTAGTAATAAATACAATAATTTATTACAAATAATAGTACAAAAATTATTTTTAGCTACTTTTAAGTCCTATATACATTTCTTCTTCTTCTAACTAAATCGTTGAAACTTTTTGGCGGATTTTTGTGAAATTCTTCGTCGTCGGCTAATAAATGCACTACGTTAGGTATCGCATTTTTAATTAGTGCCTCGATATGATCATAAGGATAATTTAAGACTTGTTCACCACTACAGATCGTTTTATCTTTGCATTTTGATAGTTCCAGTATAGGAGAAAATCTTTTGTCTGCTGTAAATTTAAAAAGTTGTTCACACGAAAACTATTATTTATTCATAAATACATATTTACCACAATAGCAAAAATTGAATAATAATACTATTAATAACAACATATTCTTGCTGTAAGTTTCAATTCACTGTAAGAAGTAGCAGTGGGAACATTTTTATATATACAACTTGTGCTGGTATTTCCAGGCCTCAAATATTTTTGATATATGTAAATTTTCCTGTAATAAAAGAAATCCGTCTGATAATCGGATGCTTGAGTCATGTAAACATACTTTTACTGTTGATTACAACAATTAAATCAATATTATTGATTACTTGCAATTTTCATTCAGAAAAATGTTGGAAACTTTTATTTTTATAATTTTAGATTGCATAACGAAATACCGGAGCTAATTAACGATTTTCGTGGAATAAAAATTCTTAAACATCTATTAATAATAATCTATTACAGTCAATAACGGTTCAAGGGCTCTTATAAGTATTTTTTTGACCGAAATGCGAATTAATTTTACTTCAGCACAAAAATCGCATTCGAATATTTGTCAGTAGCGTCAACTTTCAAATCGTTCATCAATCATCATAAATAAATGTCTAAATTTGTATATATTTAAGTAGGTAATACGTGGATATGTTTGTTGCTATTATTTACTGAATTCATTTGTAGAAAGCTTGTTTTAAATCTTGCATTTTAATTTGAGAGGATCGTGTTTGCTTGCTGATCAGAAGGCTTAAATCGTAGTCCACTAAGAGCCCTTGGACCGGTCTTAAATGGAATGGGCTATAACTAACATTTGCAATAACCTATGATATAATGCACAATCATTTGTGAATACAACTTATTAAAGAATTTATGAATAACGCGCATTTCCAGTGCGCGCATGCCCAAGAGCCAATGTACAAGCGATGACAGAATCACATTATATATAAATAACTGGATACGGATAGAGCAAGATTCGAATTCGTATGATCAAATTTTCGCTTTCTGCACACCTTCTCCATATAAACTTTAAGTATGCCAAATCTCACATTCCTTTGTGCATGCAATATACTTAAAAAGGGGATGGAAAGTTTTCTCTTTACCAAACCAATTAAGATAAAGCCCCAATTATTTTTTTTTTGCACTGGGACCCTCATCTCTAGCTACGCCACTGAACATAATAATGTGTCAAACATAGTTTGCAAAATGTTTGAATTAGAAATAGTTTGTTCATTTGTGATTTTCAATAAATTACCTATTTATAAAGATGAGTGGAGAGAACGGACAGAACAAATAATCGAAGGCATACGTCAGATACTTTTACTGTAGATTAGAGTGCATGATAGAATCCCGGAACTATTTAACCCAATAGCACTCCATTAATTCAGTACAAACGATTTTCGTGAAACAATAACTCTTAAAAATCTTCTAATGACTCTGTTAATTAACTGACTAAAGAAAATGATTCATAAATCTGTCAAAAATGAGACGAATTAAAAATTTCGTGCGGCCTCTAGCTAAATTTAAAATATAATTACTTTAGGAAAAAAGTATATTTGACACAAAGACGTAGTTCAAAGTGAACCAATAATCAATAGTTGATAAATCTATTTATATTGTTATAATTGTCATTCGCTTATTTTACCGCCGTTGTATAGCGGTAATTCCCCTCTACTTTTGGACACTAGCGCCCTTTGCTCGCCAATTATTATTATTTTTTAATATTACGGAAGAATTTTACCTACAATGATCAGATATTTTGTTACTTTGTACTAAGCATTAAGATAATTATTTTTGCATATTTTTACGTCATATTGCAATTTGCTATTCAAAATTAGAGATGCATTTCTCAAGTGTTCTAATTACAAATACATTCTTTGATGGCTGCTTCAATAAATTAATTTTAATATTCAGGTCTTTGGTATATCAACAGCACAAGGAAAACAATTTTATTTAATTGTGAAAAACTTGGTGTTTTCATGCGTGAAATGGTTGAAAGAAATCACATTTGTTGACTTTTGAATAATATATATCCCTTATTATGTAATGATCTTGTTCCAGATATTTTTTTGTGGCTAAGTTCAAATAAACGTAGCATAATTGATATTGAATTCAAATCTGCTTAATACGTGACTCACTTTTTAGAATTTGATTTGAATTTTCAGATACCATGTTTGACACAGCAGTCTTTCATGGGAGTATAAGCAAATAAAAAATAAATATCAACATGCCTTTTACCCATTACGGGTTTGGCATATACTATTTTTATTGTACATTAGTAGATTGATTGATACTTCCTAAGCTGTGGGGTGCGGTTACCAGTCGTCAAGCTACGGTTACTTTCAGTTCTTGTATATTATTACTCAGTAAAAAATCACACTGATTTTTTTCCGAAGATGATTTTGATCCCACGGCCTTCAGTTTGTACAGACCAGCATATTTACACTGAGTTATTAATACTCGTAATATGAATATGAATATTGATCAAATTTTTATGTAACTGATGTATGCAGATTTGATAGATAATTTATTTACTTTTACTAAGGAAGTTTGAAGGCTGGAAAAAATTGTATATTGCTGATCAGTCAAACGTTTGATTGATATTTATATTAATTTGATGCAAAAACAATAATTATATATATTTTTATATTTTAATGTCATGGAGACCAGCAACAGTCACGATATATCTATTAAACAAGAATTTCGTTCATCATAGTTGTGATCCTAATTAATTTTTAAAATGACAGTTATATAAATGAAGTTCGTCCTCAAGAAAACGATTATTAGTAATAGGAAACCGTATTGGAAACGATGCACGGAGTGTCGAATTTTGTTGATAAATGGTGAGACAGATGTATTGTCAGTAAATCCTACAATCTTTGAAAGAAAACGGAAATTAACCGAACTAAAGTAGTTATATTTGTATGAAAAAAGAGTCAGGATGACAGAAGAAGTGAAATATCTAGGAGTAATCTTTGATAAAAAGCCTACATTTAAACCACACTTTGATAAAGCTACGAATAAAGTTATAAAAGCCTATGGACCTGCAGGCAAATATATGAAAAAAGTCTAATTCGTAGACAGGTTGCAGTCTCTATGTTAATGACATCGTGACACAGCTACATTTATAGGGGCTTGAATATAATATGTTGGTGCAAACAATATTATCTGATATAGGGACGATACTTTAAATCAAAATCTATTAATTTTGCTAGCTCATTATTAATCATAGTAGTTAAATTTTGTCTTACTTTTATTATCTGTCCGCTAAGTGGTACATGTATCGAGAGTCTCCAAAATGATGTCAAGAAAATGTCTCTACGAATTAGAATTGAGCTCCGGAGTCTACTGGCACCAATAATTCACTGGATTTACTCAGTAATGGTCAAATCAATTAAACAATATGCCAGTATTGCCTTGTGATAGAGAATATTACAAAGCACTGACAAGATATATTAAAGCAAGGTGCAAATGAATCACGGGAGCTATTTCGACAACACCGATTGCGGCAATGAAAACTCTAACAAGTCTACTTCCATTACATTTAACTATAAGAGCGAGAGCACTTAGTAGCGCCTATAAAACGAAAATTCCCTCGAACGAGAAAAAATGCAAGGACACTCAAATTTTGCTCAAAATTTTACAGATGGTTCTTGACCAAATTAATATTAAACACACTATTGACAAAACCTACAATATAGAAATTTCTGCAAATGATGTTTGGGAGCGAGTAAATAATCCGGCAGATAAAATGACGTCATTTACACAGACGGCTCCAATACCATCAATAGAACCAGGGTAGGAATATATAAACTAATAAAACAAAAGAACTGAGACGCAATCAGTGGGTTGGACTCAGGACAAATGCGATAGTACTTCAAGCCGAATTGTACTGCACGCGATTTAAATCAGTTGGCGAGGAACTGTTACGGCCCACAGTAACAGAATTTTCCACCCTGTGGTGGAGGAGAGTGGAAGGATGCGAAAAACCCCCACCCCAAACATAGACAATAACTTGCAATATTTTTCCCCAAGTTAGTCAGTTGTTAAAAGATGTTCAAGAAAGCAAGTCAATCAATACAATTCACTCAAGCGATTGTTAAACAAATCTTCGTCTTGTTTCATAATTTAATTTTACTCCTACCATTTTAGTATATATTTTTCTTGTGTTTTAAATAGATGATTGTACATAAAACGCAAGTGATCCTTCGACAAACGAACCATCAACATCTCCTGTGTCGTACCCACCAGGAACTATAGTAATAGGAGAATTCCTATAGTTATTGATAGGTCGCTTTAAAAACATTAGAATTAGAGCTTTCTAAAATGAGATCTGGACTAGTTCTATTCGTAGATTGCATTCGTAGATTCAACGCTCTAGGAGCGATAAATTAAAGTTAATATGGGAGTCTGGACATTCAGATAGCAAAGGCAACCAGGAGGTTGACCATCTAGCTAAAGACGGGACAAAGTAAATATTTACAAGACCAGAGCCTTTTTGCGGTATTTCTATATAAAGGATCAAACATTGCTCCAGCAATGGTACAAGATCCATTGGATTATTGGATACCACCAGGTCAAAATCAAGCAAGGCTCTTCCTGGATAAAACATCCAAGAAAAGGACAGATAGTTTACTCTCTTTGAGCATAGGCGAAACATCGAAGGAATGACAACTTATAACGGGATACTGTCCAATGAATAAACATCTTCATACATTGGGACTAAAGTCAGAACCATTATGCAGAGGTTGTGGAGAAAAGGATGAAACCCCTGGACTCGTAATATTTTACTGCAAGGCATTCACTGCCAGCAGAAATGGTCTTCTAGGAGCGGAGAAACTGCACTCCAAGACTAAAAGAACTAAATCTGAAGAAAATCCTGCAGACAGACTCCTGTCAAAGGATACAATAGACACCAAGAGGTCGTAGTACAGTGATTTTGAGGAGACCATCTCTTGCAATAATGAAAATAATGATAATAATAACAAGGCCCTGTGACTACTAAAATGTTTTCACAAAAGATTTCATAATCTCAAATGGTTATTTATGGCATACCAAAACCAAAACACGTGTTTCCCAAAGTTTTGTCTGTCTATCTGTCTATCTGTCTGTTTATTCGAGATAATTTCCGAAACGCTTAAATCGATTGAGTTGAAACTTTCTACAGTTGTTGGTAATTGCATAAGAATTTTCGACATAATATTATCAATATACATATAATAAGTGGTGTACGAGCCGTATTTCTTTGTTCGCGTATCGTTCATCCGATTGAGTTGAAACTATATGCGTTTATTAATAGTACTTGCTTCAAGATTTTTGACAGCATCTTCAGCATACAATAAATGGCACATGAGTCGTGTTTGTTTGTTGGCGTATCATTCATCTAATTGAGATGAAATTTTGTATAGTATAGGTGGAGTGCGAGTCGTTCGCGCATTGTTCATCCGATTAAGTTGAAACTTTGAACAGTTGTTGTCAGCGCTTACGTGAAAGTTCCTGATAGTATCAACAAAGTATGATTTTCACTGCAGTGCAAATATTTATCTCAGTTAATATATCCATAAAGGATATAAAAAATTTATAGTTGATTTTTTGTTCTTAGTTCTAAATTTGTTTATCTAAATACTTATTATCTGAAAGACAATAACGCACAGACCAAACCGCTAGATCTAAAGTTCTGGAATTTTTACACTGCATTCTTATAATGACATGAATTAAAATTATTCTGCAAGATAATAAGAATTCCAATTTTCCATTATGTACATAATTTTAATTCAATCATAAAAATCCAATGCATTAAAATTATCTTGCACAGTAATAATGATTCTGAATTTTTATTATGAACATAATTCTAATTCAATCATAAAAATTCAATCAATTGAAATTATCTTGCAAGATAATGATAATTCTGAATTACCATTATGTACATAATTTTAATTCAATCATAAAAATTCTTTGCATAAAATTATCTTGCAAGTTAATAATAATTCTGAATTTTCATTATGTACATAATTTTAATTCAATCATAAAAGTCCAATGAATTAAATTATCTTGCAAGATAAAAAATATGTATAATTTAAATTTAAGTGGAATAAATTTTTGCTATTAAATAGCAAAACGGCGTGCCATAAACTGACGTGCATCCACTCTGGTTGATGAGGTACTGACGATCACAGAACACTAACTGACGATCCTTCCTCCTTATCAGTCAATACTCATTTTTAACCCCACCCACAATGCTGCTTTCTGTTACCGTCCCCTTTACACCTGCAAAACCTTAGATGGTCAATGATTGCAAGAGACCCCCCCTAATAAAGGGTTTTTTTGAGATTCATCCTTAGGAGAGACACTCCAATACGTTTGTGTGGAATATTTTATTCTCTGCGAACTGCGATTATTATATTTTTATGAGAAAGCTAATTGGATTGGTTAACCCTAGAACAAAACAGCAAAAATATCTATAGCAAAGGTGTACCAGTTGTCTCCAGGGCCCCTATTCTATAACTTTTATCCATATACCTACAAATATATATACCAACGACTTGGACCTGACAGCGTATTATTGTGCATAAATCTATCATAAGATGAAAATTCATAATAATTTGAAACAAATAATAATTTGAAATCTTATTTACGTTAAAAATGTAGTAGGTTAAATTTTAATAACTGTAATATTTATTATTATGCAGTCAGATTTCAATTCTCATTGATAAATGCTGTAAAATATGAATAATTAATAAAACTGACAAATTTCCAAACTATAGTAACATAAATAAATATAACCAGAAACTTGAGAGAGTAAAAGTTACTAGACGAGTACCTTCAGATGCTTCAACGGTGGAAGGGGATATGACGTCATTAATATATCACCCCTGTGGGTGATAAGTCGTGAAAAGTTATAGAATAGGCACCCAGTGCTGCATGATTTTTTTATTATTTTTTTCGTTGATTTTAAAAAGTTACTGGGTGCTGCAATCAATTAATAGATATATTTTCAAGAGAAAGTCAATTGGCTTGATTAACCCTAAAATAAAACAACAGAAAATATCGAAAACACAGGGCTATCGCAGGCAGTATTCGCGATTAGCCCTGGTACTGCAGTTAACAGTTATATATTTTTTCATTCATTTAAAAAAATATATCCATATGTGAGTGGAGCCGCGGGTGACAGCTAGTCAAATGAATCTGTGCAGTTTGAAAATTTAAGTTCATATCTATTTATTTTATTCAGGTAATAAGTCAGTATATCAACATTTCTTGTATTTATTTTCAGAAATACTACGTTTAATGTAAGGGAGTTATGTTTGCATTTCGGCCAATCAGAAGGCTTAAATTGTAATCTAATAAGAGCCTTGGACCGTTCTTAATTGGAATATACTATAGCCAATGACATATTAACAGTAGACCCAGCACGCGGCATTTGTTTTGATGCAGGAGTAAACAGTGGGATGAGGAGGGCAAACATCGCTGTATCGCAGGTTGCGTTTTCCATTTGAAAAAATATCGATTGTGAGATGTGGGAAAAATCTCGTTTATTCCTATTTTGCATCAATTAATATATTATTACTTCTATTTTAACAAATATATACATTCAGTACAGAATAAAGACACGCACTTCTCAAACATAAATAAAAGCAGGCAAACCGCATAACAAGCATGTTTACTCCCTTCGCTTCTCAGAACCCCTCACCCTGTAAGTGCTAACATCACAACAAACTATGGACTGCCATAGGACGCGCTGGGTCTACTTTAATAATACGTCATTGACTATAGCTCACGATCACACTAGGAATATCAAAAGAACCTGAGAAACAAATTATTTTTGCTAAAAAAAATTATACCTAGTTCTTTTTACTTACTTGTACAAAGTAACAAGTATTGTGAAACCGACAAAATTCACCTATAGAAATTTTGATGGAAATATCCGTTTTGAGCATCCCTGAATCCATTTTGACTATTTTTGGCTTGATGTCAGTACGTATGTTCGTGCGTGCGTGCGTTCGTAGCTCGCAAATTTCAAAACTGGTTGAACGTATAGTGTTGAAATTTTGTATTTAAGACTGGTATAGGGTCTAGTTGTGCACCTCGCATTATGGTTCCAATCGTCTGTACCGGAAGTGCACTTTACTTGAAACTTTTTTCGAATTTTTCAAATAAATCCAAAATGATCAACCGTAGGATGTTGAAATTCAATATTTGAACTTAATGTTATATCATAATGGTCATCTGCTATTTTTGTATTAATCGTCCAAGTCAGAAGTGCACTTTACCTAAAACTTTTTTTGAATTTTTTGCATAAATCTAGAATGATTAGCCATAGCATATTGAAATTTCGTATCAAGCACTTCTATAACATCTTATTGTACATCTTGCATTATGATTGCGATCGACTAAGCCGGAAGTGCACTTTACTTGAGACTTTTTTTAAATTTTCCGCATAAATCCAGAATGATCAGCCGTAGAATACTAGAATTTAGCATTTGAAATTGCTGTAGCATCTAAATGGTCATCTTTTATTTTTGTAACAATCGGCTGAGCCGGAAGTGCACTTTATATGACAGACTTTTTGAATTTTCCGCATAAATTCTAAACAATCAGTCGTAGAATATTTAAATTTTGTATTAGGCACTTTTATAATATGTAGTTGTACACCTTGCATTATGATTGCTATCGACTAAACCGGAAGAGCACTTTATTTGAAACATTTTTTGAATTTTCCGCATAAATCCAAAATGATTCAACATAGATTGTTAGAATTCAGTATTTAGGACGATTATACCATCTAGATGCTCATATCCTATTTTTATTGAGATCCACTCAGCCGGAAGTGCACTTTATCTGACAGTCTTTTGGAATTTTTCGCATAAATTCGAAACGATCAGGTATAGAATATTGAAATTTGGTATTTTAGTCTGCTGTAGCATCTGAATGATTGCCTACTATTTTCATAACAATAGACTGAACCGGGAGTGCACTTCAGTAGGAATTTATTTTTTAATTTTGCGCATAAAATCAGATCTGTTGGTAGTCGTAGAATTTTGGAAATAAGTATTTAGGAATGTTGTAGTATAAGAATAATGGCCTACTGTTTCCATAGCAATGATGTACAAGTAAGTCACGTGATGTTCACGTCAGATTTTTTTTTGTAAGTTTCTACTTTTTTCTCTCAAATGCATATTTTTTTATAACTGTTTTTTTCAAATTCTATCCTCTGATAGGGGAATAAAAAATAAAGTATTAATGAAAATGCGATTCAAAAAAATCTCTTAGTACTTTTCCAACTATTTCGATACATTTTTATTTATTTATCAGTACATCAATTAATAATGATGCAACAATATTTTCCATGAATAAGATCAGACCTTCTGGGGATTTATTTATACATGTACGAAACCCACTGTTTGATAGAAACAAAAGGCTTTCGCACGTCATCAAGACGTCTTATAAATATTAAATCATCTTTTTAATTAAAACGAAGCAATATTTAATATCATTTTCGTTGCTTATATCTATTACTTATCAAATACTTTCTTATTTTCAAGAAAGTTTCTTCAATTTTGATAGTACTGGAATAGCCCATTAGGTGCTTCAAATAAGATCAAACCAAATTTTGAATTTATGATTTGAAAAAAAATTTATGCGAAGATATATTATCTGAAGTACATTCAAAACTTATAAGTGAGATTCAATTCACAAAAATTTTGTTAAATAATGATTTTTATCGGCACAGAAAACTTTGTAGAATCTTTTCCTACTTCTTTTTCAGGATTTTTTAATGATAATATTCCTGATTTGCACAGGACTTGATAAATTCAAAAATTATTGTAATGTAATATCAATATATTCAAGTTGATACACAAATCATTATTATTTAATTATTCAAAGGATTATGTCAAAGTAAGATGTTTTATCTTGTAGCTGCATTTTTGCGATAAGTCATCTAAAAAAACCCGAAGATTAATAAACATAATTATATTGCCTCGACTCTATCTCCCATAGTTCATCATTGACTTTTATCTTGTGAAAGGTCGCGTTTAGTCTCTACTGAGGCAGCTCTACACTATTGGGAAATAACACAAGACGCCATCAAGTTCTTCTTCGGTAGAGAGAGAGTGATTGTATGCTTCATCTCACAAGACACATTCAGTTGTGTCAGTTGCTCTTTGCCTGCAGGGCTGTTGTGATCTCTTGGAGTTCTTAGTGTGAATAGTGACTCCTGAGGAATTGGTGAGTGCAAAAATCATATTTGAAGAAACTGTTATTCTATAAATGCAAAAAAAAAATTTTTTTGGGGATTTTTAATATTACAAGATTATTTCCCTAATTTCAGAGCGGTCATCTATTTTGAAGTTGACCGCGCGATTTTGTTTGACTTCAATCATCACATGAGCAAATTTTGCAAACGCCTCATTAAAATATTCAAATTGATTACAATAATTTGTGTTTGACAGTTGATTACATTTTATTCGTTGTCAAAATATTTTGTATATTTTACGCAACAAAAAGTCACCATTTATTGATTAAATGCGATAATAATTAGAAATATGGCAATATTTTTAGTGTTGCATAAAATAAACGTCATGTTAACTTTTTAGCGTAAAGGTTTTCTTTAGCATGAGACTAAGTTTGAGCAATATTTGCGTGTAATAAAAAGACAATAGTCTTCAGCTTCATTCACACATATTATGAACATTAGTGTGTGTTTAGTATTTGAGTTGCTGCGTTCTTTTCCATGCTTGAAAAGGAAAATAACTTAAGAGCTAATCCAAAAGTTGTGAAATTATAATTTTGCTAATTGCTTCAATACCAAAAGAGCAAGTCAATAAAGACACATACATATTCTTCACTAAATGATCTTGCTAAAAGATCAAGATATCGATCTTTCACTGAGACAAACACTTAAAATGCTATTGATTGTCATAAAACCATGCGGAAATATTTGCAAGGTATTTTAAATGCTCAAGCATTATTCATCTTCTAATAATATATTTATTAATAAGGTATTTTCTTTCCTAACAAGGTTTTAGAAATCTGAAATGAATAATGATATACAATATTTGACAATTATAGACAATTAAATGATATTTGCATTAAAATTAAGCAACAATATTTTTGGAAACTTCAATGCAATTGATAGAAATAAATTTGAAGCCAAGATACAATTTTAATTAATCGATTTGTTCAATTAAATTATTTCTTTGAATTTGTGTTCTATAAGTTGTCAAGACAAATTATTATAATAATTGATAATTTCACAAAAAATTGAGAAATTATTTTTTGTTGAATAAATAATAATCTATTCAGTATTTCTCTTAATTTAGTGATGCATAAATGGTCTGCTATTTGAGATTCTCAGTTTCTTGGTCTATTATAAACTCATGAACAAATATTGATTGCTGAATGAATTTTATTTTACAGTAAATATCTACAGATTTATTATTTTGGGACTACTAGCTTAGTAATAAATTGATAGTTTGTCTGAAAAGAACCGCTTTGTCTGTAAAACATGAACAAATATTGATTGATAATGTATTGATACATATTGTATTTACAACCTTTTTTAATATTTTTGACTACTGGTTTGATAATAAATTAATAAATTGTCTCATAGGAACCGGTCTCATTCATTAATTCCATTTGAATTTTCTGTTTTTGGATCTATAACTCATGAACAAAAATTGATTACCGGTAACTTCATTCTTCTTCAAAATTTCGCCAAAATTTTATCAATCTTGAACTACTGATTAAATAATAAATTGATAATATGTCCCAAGGGAACCACTTGGTCTTGGTCTATAACTCATGAACAAATATTGATTGATGATATTTATGTATGTTACAGATAACTATAACTATTTTTAATATTTTGACAAAATTTGATCAATTTTGGACTACTAGTTTTGAAATAAATTATTATTAGTTTGTCTCAACTTTCAATGGAACTGATTTGAATCATGAATTACATTGAAATTTTCTGTATATGGGTCTATAATTCATGAACAAATATTAATAGGTTATTGATATTTATATCATAGGTACTTACATCCTTCTTTAATACTATGACAAAATTTTATAAATTTGCTCAAGCGGTCAAGTAAAAAATTGATAATTAGTCTCACGGGTCTATAACTCATGAACAAATAATAATTAGAAATTAGTATTTATTCTGTAGTTATTTGCATCCTTCTTCAATATTCTAAGAATATATCATAAATGTTGGACAATTGGTTCAGTGATAAATTAATAATTGGTTCAAGAGAACGCTTCGTCTATAACTCATGGACAAATATTAATTGATGATCGATATTTGTGTTATAGCTACTTTTAGAAGTTTCTATTATTCTAACAAAATTTCATAAAATTTAGAGTACTGATTTAATGATAAATCAAGTGAACTGATTTGATTTATGAATTGATGAACGAATATTGATTAATTATTGATATTTATTCTACTGTCATCCACATCTTTTTTTAATATTTTGACAAAATTTCATGAACTTTGGATGATTGGTTCAGTAGTAAATTGATATGATCCAAGGTAATTGCATTATCTATAGCTCATGAACAAATATTGATTGACCAATAATATTCATGTTATAGTTTTCTATGTCTTTTTTAAATATTTATACAAAATTTGATACGTTTTAGACGACGGGTTCAACAATAAAATAATAATTTGCTTCAAGGGAACTAATATGATTAATGAATTCCATTGATTTTTTTTGTCTTTGTGTCTATAACTCATGAACGAATATTGTATTGATATTGATATTAATTCTACATATTTCCTTTATATTTTGACAAAATTTGATAAATTTTGGACAGCTAATTTAATGACAAATTGATAATTTATGCCAAGGGAACTGTTTGCTCTATAACTAATAACTAAATATTGATTATTCATTGATATTAACTTTTCAGTCATCTACATTTTTCTCCCATATTCTGACAAAATTTCCCAAATTTTTGACGACTGGTTCAGTCATAAATTAATAATATGTTCCCTGCTAACTATATTATCTATAACTCATGAACAATTGATATTCATTTTAAAGTTGTCTACGCTTTTTCAAGTATTTTTGCAGAATTTAAGATGTTTGTCCAACTGGTTCAACAATAAATTAATAATTTGTCTCTTGAGAACTAATATATGATTAATGAATTTCATTGACATTTTTTGTTTCTGGGTCTAAAGCTTATTGATTGTAAATTGATATTTATTTTATATATTTTTTCAACGTTTTGACAAAATTTGATGAATTTTGGACGACTAGTTTATTGATTAATTAATAATTTATATCAATGGAAACGTTTCCTCTATAACTCATGAACAAATGTGGATCGGTAATTGGTTATTTTTTACAGTTAAGTACCAGCAACCTTTCTTGATATTTGTATATAATTTTGTTTTTTGTACGTTTTGAATTACTGGTTTAGATGTAAATTAATAATTTGTCTCACGGGAATCGATTCGATTCATGATTTAATTGGAACTTTTTGTTTCTGGGTCTTTAATTCATGAACAAATAATAAATGGAAATTGGTATTTGTTCTACAGTTACCTATATCTATTTTTAATATTTGTACAAAATTCTGTAAGTTTTGGATTACTGGTTTAGCTATAAATTAATTTTTTCTTTAGCCGGTCCACATTCCTTCTTGTTTAAAATTTTGTTGCTGTGTAACACCCTATATAATAATTCGTATTCTCTGCCAAAAGTTTCGTAGAAAGATTTTGTGGGTGATAAAAGTGAGAAATCTTTCACATCAAAGTGTGCCATTCTTGATGGGCGATCCCGGATTACCTGAAAACAAAGTTCATGACTATGTCATTCATTGTGTGCAATACCCATAACTTGCTGTCAAAGTTCACCAGCACAACAAGATCATACTTTCTGTGACTGTCTTGTAGGAAGAGGCGAAAGTAACCTTAAAAAAGAAATGATGTAGAATGAGAATCATTAACTGCTTTCCTAAATAGTTTAGAAGCTTTATTAGTTTGGTAGCGTTCCTAATAACTTTAAAACAATAAATTAAAATCAAATAAATGTCTCAATCCATTCTGTCTACAAATATAGGCAATTGATTTTTACAACATAATTTTCAATTCTCCTTATACGTCCCTGACAAGTAAGCTCATATCCTTAACAACCAAACAACTATTGTTCCATTCCAAACAATAATTGAAACAAAGATGCATGGCTTTCTTAGATTCTATAACGAAGTATGAGAATAGAAACTTTGAGAATAAGAAATTAAAATAGTGAATAGAAATTTGGTAATGTTTTTGATTTATTCTTGAATTTTGAAAGGATTTAATATTTTGTACTCACCAGATGCTGTGAATTTTTAGAAAAACTGAAAGTTTCGTTAATTATTTTTCAAAAATGTATAATTACTTAATACAGACAGGAGTGTGATTTAAATGCCTCAGGATTAATAAAAACCAGAGGTTAGAGGTTATAAGATGTATGAACAGAGAAATATTAGAGAAATTGTGACTCGAGGCTAAATATTATTTTGTACGAGGAAAAAGTGATTTGCGATAATAATTTTTCTTGAATTCTTGTAACCGGAAGTTCGACTATTAATACCAGACACGAGAGAGTCAATTTTTATTTAAAATGAAGTTTCTGTCATCAAAAATTTAACTGTATACCATAATTGTATTGGACAAATGGTGATTGTTTTTTATTCTACAATTATTTATATTCTTTTTGATATCTGCAAGAAATTTCAAATTTTTTAAATCACTGATTCAATAGTAAACTGATTCATTTCGAAACTGTATTATAATTTTCAGTTTCTGGGTCTATAACTCATGAACAAATAATAATTGGTTATTGATTTTTATTTTACAATTACTTCAATTACTTTTTAATACTTGCAATGTGTTTCAAATTTTCAAATCCACTGGTTTTGTAATAAACTGATTTCATTAAAATTTGTTTTTCTGGGTTTTAACTCATGAACCAAATACTTATTGGTTATTGGTTCTCATTTTACAATTACTTCTATTCCTATTAAATACTTACAGAGATTTTCAAGTTTAGTAATCAACTGATTCAATTAAAAACGATATTGAATTTGTTTGTTTCTGGGTCTATAACCCATGAACGAATACTGGTAGGAAATTGATTTTTATTTTACAATTACTTCTATCCTTTAGTAATATTCGCCGAAACATTTTTAAATTTCGATCTGCTAATAAAATGATTCAATTCATAATTTTATTTTAATAGGTCTATAATTCATGAACAAATAATTGTCGCTTCCTGATTTTGATTCAACAATTATTTCTATTTTTTTTTAATACTCACCGGTAATTTCAATTTTTTAAACTATTAATAAACTAATCCAAGGGATTCAAAATAATTTGCTGTTTCTGATAACTCATGAACAAATATTGATTGGTTTTTGGTAAACATCAATTACAATTTAATAATAAACTAATAATTTGTTCCAAGGGAGTCAAAATAATTTAAGATTCAGTTGGAATTTTCTGCTTCTGGATCTATAACTCATGAATGAATATCGATTAGTCAACGATTTTTATTCTACAATTATTTCTGTCCTTTTTCAGTATTCACTAGTAGTTTCAATTTTTTTAAACTGATAATAAGCTAACCCTAAGGGTCCAAAATAATTTGCTGCTTGACTATAACTCATGAATAAATATTGATTGGTTATTGATATTTAAGGTTTAAATTTTTCTTATTTACTTTTTAAGTAATAAACTAATTCTATTCAAATTGCATCGGGATTTTCTGTTTTTTTTCTTTCTTAATATTCGCAAGAAGCTTCAAATATTTTTAACTATTAGTTTTTAATTAAATAAATAATTAAAAATTCGATGGAAATTTTCTGTATCTGGATCTATAACTCATGCACGAATACCAATTGATTTACGATTTTTATTCCACAATTATTTCTAACTTTTTTTAATACTGACAGTAAGTTTGAATATTTTTGAATTATTGGTTCAGTAATAAACTAATTATTTGTTTCTGTGGGTCTATAACTCATGAACGCATAATGATTAGCTGTTGATTTTTATTCTATAATTACGTCTATTATTTATGAACATCTGTATGAGGCTCAGATGAAAATGAATTTTTCGTCTAAGCCATGTTAAAATTTGGTTAATCGTCTTTTGTATGAAAGTGTGCACAGCAATAAAATTATGAAATGAATTAAAAATTATCCATGTGAAAATCACTGAAATTCTTATTGTCATATAAAATAACATTTGAGAATTTTTAACAATGACTATTATTATAATATATGCTGTCAATGAACACTACATATCCGGCATTTGAGATAAATACCCTTCAAAGAGTTATTACTTTTTTATTGTTTGAAAAATCCTTCACAATTTAGTTATATCTAATTTTTGATGAATATATTATTAGGAAACTAATAAAATTAGAACTGAACGAAAGTAAACTATCAATATAATCGACCTCTTTCTCCAATTTCTATTTGCATCCATTTCAAACAATGTAACCAACGTCAAAAAAATTATTACTGCTGATTGGAATCGTGCTAAATCTCTGCATACATGTATATTGTTATAATTTATCCCCAACTCTTCGTTTAACCTTACTTTATTCATTTCCGGAATTTCTCCGTGAACTTTGATGTCCTTATTTGGAATGTGAACTTTGGAGTTTAGATTTTTCAAGAATCTCAAGAAACGTCTGCATATTTATTTATGAATTGAGGAAGTGTTGATGAAAAGTAATTAATTTGGGATTAATTTATTGATTGTTGTTTGATTTATCATTAATTTTGTCTGTTCCCATTTCATATCTAATCCAAATCAGTAATAATTTATAACAATGAAGAACAATAGAGAAATTTATGTTTTGTATCAATAATATTAATATTACAGATAATAAATTGAATCGGTTTTACAATGTATACAAATTTTTGAATATTCCTTTCAAAGACCAAAAATTTTTGGTCATTTTTAATGACAGAATGATTCTAAATATGAATCAATCATTTTAAATCAAGATGTTATATTTATTATCCAGAATATAAATACTTTGACTAAACTATTTTTACTAGCAAATTAATAGCTAATATTCATGTGAAACAAGAAGCGATATACGTTAAATAACTTTTTCATGTTAAATCATTTGAAACATGACTTAAATATTTGTTTATCCACAAAAACATGAATTTTATTTGTGCCATAAAGAGCCTATTTTATCACTAATCTTATAAGTAATTTAACTAAACATCGGAAGTTTACTATCTAAAAGAACAACCATATAAAAGTAAATGTTCCTATGGAATCCTTTCTCTTGTGGCCTATGATACTAATTTAACAAGATTATTTTGTTACTTTCAATTATTTAATGGAACAATTTCGAGTTAATATGGGTAATAAATATTTGAATTGATCTAGAAAAGTATTTCCATGATTGGATGACATTTTTAGCTGGCAGATGGAAACGTAAAATTATTTTGAATATTGTCCGACATTAAAAATTATTGAATAGAATGACTGAATAACATATTTTATAATTTGTAATTCACGTTTATAATTGTTTTTGACAACTCAAATGCCTTTCCAGAGATAGCTTTGTTTAAATCAAATGGCGGGAATGTAAAGTCACATTTTAGATTAATTTTATGACCATAAACAAAAAGATAGATTAAGAACTGAAAGTAAATGTGACAATTTTCTTTGAGATAACTTTGTTAGTTTAGTGAATAGAATCATTTATGTAAGAAGTGTTTTATTTGCAGTAAAATTATGAAATTATAATATATTGACCATTTATGGTTAACTAGGAAAGTGAGGACGATTATAAATTTAACGACAATGCAATAAATAAATTTCACTAACGCTTTATTGTGTATTACGTCTAAATTACTTCATTATTAAAGTAATATTTGGTCTAGGGTGCAATAATACAGTTTAAAATTACGTATGAATTATTTTCTCTTTCACTGTACAATTATTACGACAACAATAGTTCAAAATCAGTAATTTAAATAATAACATCTTGAGGATGACAGCTGGTAGGTACAAATTCATTTAGTAATTCGATCTTGGATTATTAGTTATTGCAAAAGAAGTAAATCATTTTAAAAGTGCTAAAAAGTCATATTGTACTACACTTAGCTAAATTATTATGTAGGGGATTCCAATTTGCAGCTAAGTTATGTAATATCATACGAAATATGAGGAATAGTTAGAGACTTTCTCTCAAGAAGAGTGTGAAGTATTTCACCTAATAAGTGGTACAATTCGTACTTATTTTGACGGAATATTGTAGGACAGAGTTGGTAAATGCTGTTAATTTTTACTTACTTGTACTAAGTACAAGAAAATATTGTGAAATCGACAAAATTCACCATCAAGATTTTTATGGAAATATCCGTTTTGAGCATCCCTGAATCCATTTTGACTATTTTCGGCTTGATGTCGGTACGTATGTTCGTGCGTTCGTTTGTGCGTAACTCGTAAATTCCAAAACTGGTTGAACGTATAATGTTTGAGACTGGTATAGGGTCTAGTTGTGCACCTCGCATTATGGTTCCAATAGTCTGTACCGGAAGTGTACTTTACTTGAAACTTTTTTCGAATTTCTGTAACAGAATGGTTACCTGCTATTTTTGTAGTAATCGGCCAAGCCAGAAGTGCACTTTACTTTAAACTTTTTTCTAATTTTTTTGCATAGATATAGAATGATCAGCCATAGCATATTGAAATTTAGTGTTTGAACTTGCTGTAGCATCAAAATAGTTATCTACTATTTTTGTATCAATCGGCTGAGCCAGAAGAGCAGTTCATATGTATAAAACAATCAGCTCAATTGAAATGATAAGGTAGGCAATGATAATCTGATGTCAATTTTTTGATTTTGTTTGGCATTTCACATGTCAAAATATTATTAAAATTATATTAATTATAATCCGAAGTGACAGAAAACTTTATTGAATAAATTTGTGTACATATCAAATGATGTACAAGTAAGTCACGTGATGTTCACGTCAGATTTTTTAATTTAAAACACAAGTTTTTCAACTGGAAACTTTTACTCAAACTGATATAAATGAGATTCATGTATTAGATCATATTCATGTTCAGTTCATAATTTATAAATTGAATGCTCTTCAAAGAAAGCTTAAAAACTATCAGCGCATTCGACACACTTTATCTTTCTAAATTAATTTTTACTTGCGTCAGTATTAATATTTGTTTTTTTATATTTTGCCTTTCAAAATCTGTTTCAATGGAGGATCTGTAACTAATTCGGAGATCGCACTTCTTGAGACTCATGTAATTGTAGGTAAAATATAAATTAATTTTAATAAATATATAACAATGCTTTCAAGAAATAACTATTCAGTTTTTTAAATAAATTTTCATTATGCTTTAAGCTATTCTTCCACTGATCATACTTCCTTTTTGTTAGCTAACATAAAAATATGAAATAAGAATAAATTCAACTTTTCATTCGTTCTGTAGATCCATGGTATTTTATTAAAACCAAGAATTAAAATTCTCAATTGCGAAATTTAATTAAATTGTCAACTTCCTCAAATAGCGCCCTTTAGTTCATACATTGCTTGGCGCTGCTGTCACGCACTAAGCCATTGTTTAGGGTGGAGTTTACACATTTTTATAAAATGCAAATGAAGTTATTTGAACAGTTTCTTCACTGATTGATTAATTAATTTCTTATAAATATAATGTCTCACTCTCGTCTTTAAAGAATTAGAATCTGCTACAGCAATAAAAAATTCAAACAAATCTGTGCAATTAAGTTATTTAAATGTAATTAATAAGAAATAAATATTTTTTCCGTTTTAAAAGAAAATTCATTTGACATGGCTATCAATCTACCGGATTATTACACTGGTGTGAGAAATAATCTATTTCTGCAAATAAAATAAAATATTACGTTTGTGCACGTGTTTACTGTAGGCATGCGAGAGCTTTCTATTCTCTAACAGAGTGCATGCGCACATTCCCAATTAACAGTTTTCTGATTTTATTTGGTATGAGAAATATGTTATTTTCTGTTTTTCTGTAATTAAGAGTTTTATTTGCATATGTCTCTACTGTATGCATCCTTATTTAAAATTCGCACCAATTAACATTACTTCAGCCCAAATTTAAAATGTAACGTTCCAACTTCGCTTCCCAAATTTTTAGATAGAACGATCGTTAGATATATTCCAAGACTGATATATTTACACGTGATAGAAAAATATTTAATGGTGCTTGATACATAAAACGATATCCCAGAGATTTTGATAAAATTTGAATACTATAAGTATTAATACACAACTTATCAAAAAAAACGAATCACTTCTGGATTAGTTTGGTAGATATTTGAATCCGAAACCGATACTTTATTTGTACTTATAGGACGACATAACATTTGCCATTGTTTGGATATTATCGCGATAAAAATGGAAAGATATGAACAAAAAACGAATAGATTAAAAATTGAATATTCATTTATTATACCATAGGTAGTTGAAGTTTTATCGATTATTTTTGTGGTGTTATCACGAATGTTTATTGTGCTTGCGTTTGAATACCACGAGTGTGCAGCACGAGTGGTATTCAATAAACATGACTATTCCATTCGTAGTATTTATAACAAGGTTAACAATGCTAAATCGTCATAGAAACGGTGCATATCAGTGGATATTTGGACGTGTAGAAATACCATCAAGTTTTATACTAGTGGTCAGAGTGAGTATTTTACTCAAAGATGTGGATACCTCCAATTTGTGCTTTCTTCGTATTTAATGGAATATTTTTCTGAATATCTTCATCAATTTTATCTTCTGATCTATCACCAAACCTTTCTGAACTAGATTCCAAATCAAGACGCAATATATTTCTCTATTATTCGTCGAAGAAAATGCAAGAAATTCTAATTTTTCAGTTTGACAGAAGTTTATTTACTCGTTCCTATGAAAATTACGTGAGTTGTTACTAGATTTATAGAAAACTAATTTGAAAAAATGGTTTGACTCCTGGAATAGACCTCCATATACCATTTGTAGTTAAAGTATTATAGACTATTTTTGTGGTGCAATCACTCATGTTTATTGTGCTTGTGAATACCACTCGTGCTGCACACTCGTAATATTCAAACGCAAGCACAATAAACATTTGTGATAGCACCACAAAAATAATCGATAATACTTCAACTACTTATGGTATAATAAATGAGTGATTGCACCACAAAATTAGTCTATAATACTTTAACTACAAATGGTATATGGAGGACTATTCCAGGAGTCAAACCATTTTTTCAAATTAGTTTCCTATGAATCAAGTAACAAGTCACGTAGTTTTCATGGGAACGAGTAAACAAACTTCTGTCAAATTGAAAAATTAGAATTTCTTGCATTTTCTTTGACAAATAATAGAGAAATAAATTGCGTTCTGATATGGAAACTAGTTCCAAAAGGTTTAATTTTAAATCAGAAGATGAAATTGATGAAGATACTCAGAAACATATTTCATTAAATACGAAGAAAACACGAGATTACAAATTGGAGGTATCCAAATCTTTGAGTAAAATACTCACTTTGATCACTAGTGTAATACCCGATGGTATTTCTACGCGTCCAAATACCCACTGATATGCACCGTTTCTATGGCGATTCAGCATTGTTAACATTGTTATAAATACTACGAATGGAATAGTCACAATAATTTGATCAAAATTACAAGAAAAGTGTAGGATTTGTAATAAAGATTTACTTCAGTTCAAGGCAAAAAATCAATATTAAGCCCTATCCCTGCATTCTCCATCTCTGCCTAGTTTCAATATTCTCCATAGCTTTAACTATAGTATCGAGGTATCGATCTGCATTCTTTTATAGTTGTTTCAAGCATTTGGCTAAAAGATGGCAGTTTTCTCGTAGCAAGCACCTTAAATTTTTTGTAGCTTTCATTATAAAAACTCAAGATAGAATTTCAAAAAACTAAATTTATATGTTCCACATTCCTATTCTGTAAAAAAAACTTCATTCAAAAAACCTGACGTTCAATAAAATGTAAAAATTGGTATTATATTATAATTAAAATACATATTTAAAACTATGGCCCGTGTACTCACCTCTTGTTAAAGCGCTACTTAAACAAAAATCTGATGTGGTCATCACGTGATTCACTTGTATATCATTGAATATATTTTTACTTACTTGTACAAAGTAAAATTCACATATCGAGATTTTGATGAAAATATCTGTTTTGAGCATCCCTGAATCCATTTTGACTATTTTTGGCATGCTGTCGGTACGTATGTAAGTTGCAATAATCTGTACCGGAAGAGCACTTCACTTGAAACTTTTTTTGAATTTTTTGCATAAATTCAGAATGATCAGCCTGATTCAGTATTTGAGATTTCTGTAGCATTTAAATGGTTATCTTCTATTTTTGTACCAATCGGCTGAGCCGGAAGTGCACTTTATAAAATTCAAACAATCAATCGAAAAATATTGAAATTTTGTATTGAGCGCTTCTGTAACATCTAGCTGTGCATCTCGTATTATGATTTCAATCATCTGTACCGGAAGTGCACTTTACTTGAAACATTTTTTGAATTTTCCGTATAAATCCAAAAACGATTGAACGCAGAATGTTACAATTCAGTATTTAAGACGATAGTATCGTCTAGATGCTTATATCATATTTTCATTGAGATCGACTTGGCCGGAAGTGCACTTTACTTGACAGTCTTTCGGAATTTTTCGCATAAATCCGAAGCGATTGGCTGTAAAATATTGATATTCAGTATTTCAGTCTGCTGCAGCATCTGAATGATTGCCTTTCATTCTCATAACAATTGAATGAACCGGAAGTGCAAAAAATCTGACGTGGACATCACATGACTTACTTGTACATCATTACATTATTATATTGTATTTTATACAAGTAAGAATTGAAATAAATAAAGATAACGGAAACAATGGAATAAACAAAGACAGTACATCGAATTTTTGGAAGAAGCGCTGCTTTAAGAGATGAAAATACGGACCTACATTAGCTGTCAGATTGGCAACATCGCATGTTAATTAGACGGGTTAAAAAGTTTAACGGAAAAATAATTGAAAAATTAAAGTACTTCTTTTTACTTGTATATGTCTTTCATACAAATCTTACTGTTAGTGTAAATGATTTCAATGATTCACCTGATTCTTTGCGCCGTGAAATGTCAAGCATTCACAGCAAAAATGCGACGTTGCCGTATGTCTCCGTATAAAAATTACCATTAGTCAAGTTCAATACAATATTGAAAGTGAAAGATAAGTATGAGGACATCAAATAAGAAAAAACTAAAGTTATTTCATATCACGTGTTTTACATTTTTTAATGCTTAAAATATATAGATATTTCGTTGACTAGTTCGGTGGTAGGCGAAGTTATAGCATAATGTTCTAATTAGATTCATCTATGCGGAAAAACAGGCATCTCGAACCGTATGAAAGTGAAGTTAGCGTGCAATGAAGCAATGAAAGTGCTCACACAGCTGATAAAGGCATAATCCGTTGTATTTTTCTCCAACCGCAGCTTCTTCACTTTCAAATGAATCTCAACGTAACCGTATAATACTAACATAAATATATAACGACTCACATTATGTATATAGTCGTTCGCGTGTTTGTTTGTAAATTATGTCTACTTCCGACTATTTCTTTATCAAGTTAGTGACTCTTTCACTTTTATTTATACGAAAAATAATTTTTTGTTTACATTACTAATATTTTTCCAATCATTTACATATTTTAGAATATTTAGTTATTTAACGAAGCGGTAAAAACCAATATGGTATTAGTTATAAGTTAAAGACATGAAGTGCAGAAAAATGCTTTCGTAGTGCACTGAAGGCATCTTTGGCAGCGGGAATAACGTACAACAATTCTTACTCCATATGAATATTAACAGTCAGTTTTGAAATAATTATTATATCCTGGATTAATTTTTATTAAAGTAACAATTATATTTAACTTTTAACAACGTTTATAAATATGATACTTCTGTTACAATTATATTATAAATAATTTTTAGTTGGGTTTGAAACGTACGAACTAAGAATCATAATACGTTCTATGACTCATTATAATCACCAATTATTTCTTATTCATCTACATTTCGTCAATAATTGTTACAGATACTCTATTAAAATAATTACTTCAAGTTTGGAACAACCAAAGATTCTTTTCGCTAATTTTATTGTGCTACTAACATTTTAAATTAAATAAAACAACTTGAATTGTGAAATATACAATTACAAGAACTGTACATACTCGGAAAGTTTCGTGACCAGTATGAATGCCGTCTATCTTACTATTATTAAACGATAATTATCGAAATTATCCCAATCATTGCAAATTTTCTGACCTGATGATTCTAATTATAGTTTTTACCTTTTTACACTTAATTTGGTAGCGTTTTTGCTGGTGAGATAAAAAATTAATTGAATTTGTAAGACAGAAGTTGATAATTATTTTTTTTAGGAAGTATTACATTTAAACTTTGACGAAGATGGATTGATAGGGAACTACAGTTATAAAGTGTGTTAATTTGTTTTGATTAAAAAATTTGATATTTATGCTGAATTGAACCGTTATTGAATTATTAGTAAATTTACTAAATACGTCTCTGGTTTTGAAGAAGTTGAGTAATTTATGCGATGATTTGGTTGACCGATTCAATTGAGATTCACCCAATTACACAACTTAACTGGACAACTGAGATCTGTCAGACGATTTAGGTTAGGGTAGGTTACCATTTTTTTTACTTAGTTGGTAACATTGAGAACTGTACTTATTTAAATTTGAATCAAAAAATGTTCTAAAACATTTTATTTTTGATATTAGGTAATGTTTTCTGGTAATATGTGTGGAATTGCGAGTTTTTGGTGAAATACCAACTTAATTTGAATACAAAAGTAGGTATTGCAAAAAAAGCATTAATTATCACCTGCAGCAAAGCAATTAACGAATTCTTCAAGTGTTTTTGCCGAGACTACACCGAAAATATACAGTGAAGACATTCAGCCTTCAATTTTATGAACTTTATTAGCTCTAATTTATTTAGAAAGGTTGTAAATTTAGTACAGATGTTCAAAATAAGTATTTGGAAATAAAAACTAGTTTATTTTATCGTTTTATCTCAAACTGCAAATATAGAGCGAAAAATAAAAATGCTAATTTAGTTTTTGTAAAATAGCATGAAATTGGGCTTATCTCAGTTATAACTTTCTTAGAGCTATTTAAAATTTGGATCTTTCTGAAATAAATAATTTCGTAAGAATGTTTTACAGTGTACCACTCCTAGATACTACAATCATCTTCAATGTTTTCACCACAAGATCACAGATAATACAATTACTGCATAAATTGGCGAAAATATTGCAACTTGAGGCGAAAAATTTCTTCTTTCTCCTTAGCCGACTAGGAAGCAACCATAATTGCAACAATAATTGTGAGCAATAATTATTGAAGTAAATAACAATGATTATCGATAAAAACGTGGTACCTGTTCGCTTATAGGTTCAAACTTTACATGCTCTCAACCTTTAAGATTTTCTCACGAAGAATCTGTGACGTTGTGTCAAGGGAAACACGAAGAAAAAGATAAATTAGTTCCGGATTAATTAAAATGACAAATAATATCATAATTAAATATAATTTGTATCAGAATTTTCAATTCCCATAACTATAACTTATGAACTAATATTAATTATTGATTGATTTTTGTCACATGTATATCTTTATCCTTGCTAAATATTCGTACATAATTTTAATTATTTGAAACAATTTATATATTAATAATATGTCATGTAAATAACTCATGAGCTGGTAATGACTGTTTATTTATATTCATGACAGATACATCTATCCTTTACAAATTACAAATAACCTCACCAAAATTCATTGATTTTGAACAACTGATTCAGCAACAAAGTGATAATATGTTCGAAGAGAACATCCCTATTGATTTTCACTTTAAGTAGCAATAACTCATGAACTAATATTGTATGACAATTCATATTTATCACATATACACCATTTTCCAACCTTAATATTCGTACAAATTTTCAATTACTTTGAACAATCGGCTCATTTTTTATTAGTTAATAAGTCTTGAGGGAATACTCATGTCAATAACTCATGAACTAGTGGTAAAGATTATTTATAGATTTAGGACTACTGGTGCCGCAACAAATCAATAGTTAGTTCAAAAACAACCTAATATCTATCAGAATCTATATTTCGCATAGCAATAACTCATGAACTAATATTAATTGTTAACTGATATATATATATATATATATATATATATATATATATATATATACATCATATATATTTTATTCTTTCTTAATATTCGTACAAAGTTTCAATTGTTTGGAATAATGAGCTCATTTTGAAATTAATAATACATTTGAAGAGTATATTCAGTCAATAACTCATGAACTAGTAACGGCTGTTAATTTAAATGCATCCTTTTCTAATAACCGCACAAAAATTCATTAATTTAGGACAACTGGTTCAGCAGTAAATTAGTAGTATGTTCACAAAGAACAAAATTAGAAATTTCAGTTCATATGGCAATAACTGATGAACTATTATACATTTATCCTCTCTTAATATTCGTACAAAGTTTTATTTGTTTTAAATAATCGGCTCATTTATTAATTAATGACATGTCTAAAAGAATATCCATATCAATAACTCATGAACTAGACAAGGTTGTTAATTCATATATTTTCAGTTCGCGTAGCAATAACTCATGAACTAATATTAATTGTCAATTGATATTTATCACCGTTTTTCAATACTTATACAAAGTTTCAATTGTAATAATGGGCTCATTTTTAAATTAATAATACATCTGAAGAGAATATTCATGTCAATAACTCATGAGCTAGTAAAGTTTGTTAATTTAAATTCAAAATACACATGCATCCATCTTTTTAAAATAACTACACAAAATTCATTGATTTAGGATTACTGGTTCAGCAACAAATTACTAGTATGTTTCAATTCGTATGACAATAACTTATGAACTATTGGTAAATACTTTTTATCACATATATACCTTAATCCTTCCTTAATATTTGAACATAGTTTCAATTGTTTTGAACAATCGGATCATTTATTAATTATTAACATATCTAATAGAATATTCATGTCAATAACTCATGAACTACAGAAGTTTGTTAATTTATATTCATAACACAGATACACTTATCGTTTTCTAATAACCAAACAAAAATTTATTGATATAGAACTACTAGTTCAACAACTACTTGATAGTCTGTTCAGAGAGAACATTATGTTTTCAAATCCTTATTGACAAATAACAATAACTCATGAACTCATATTAATTAGTAAATGATATTTTTCACATAAATATCTTTATCCACTCTAAATATTTGTATAAAGTTTTAATTGTTTTAAACAATCAGCTCAATTATTCATTAATAATATATGTTTCAAGAGAATATTTGTGAATAACTCATGAACTAATACTTGTTGTTTATTTATATTTAAAATAGAGATACATCTATCTTTTTCTAATCACTCCACTAAAACCCATTCATTTGGAACTGCTGATTCAGCAAAAATTCAATAATTTATTTAGATAGAATATCCTGTTTTTGAATCCTTATTAGATTTTTTAATTTGCATAGCAATAACTCATGAACTAATAATAATTGGTGATTTCTTTTAATCATATAAATACCGTCATATTTCCTTGGTACAAAATTTCAATTGTTTCATACAATATATTATATTAATTAAGTAATAATATGTCTGAAGACAGCTCTCATATCAATAACTGATGAGCTATCAATAATTGCTCAATAATATTCAGAATATAAATATATCAGTCCTTTTTCAATAAGTGCACAAAAAAAATTTTTTTTCAGGACTACTAGTTCAACGACACATCAATAGTTTGTTCGAAAAGAACATTGTATTTTTAAATGCCTATTGAAATTTGCAATTTTCATGGCAATAACTCATGAACTAATATTGATAGGTGACTGATATTTATTGTACGGATACCTCCACTCATAAAATATTAAAAGTAGTTAAAATTTTGGCGGTTAGATGTTCATAGTGATAATTAATAACACTTAAATATCAGCTAAAATAATTTCTATTGTGCGTGGGATTGTTAAATGATAACATTTGAAACGTTGTTATTAATTGTTGCACTATAAACTGTCCTTTAGATTATCAATTGTTGCTCAAAACATTCTATTCCCAAAAGCTGGCACAAATAGCTTTCGATTGCATATCTGCGCTGCGTTTTTGTCTCACTTACAGTCGATTGTTTTGTTGCTTTTGTATTGTCTTTCAAGAAGTTTGGTTAATTAAGTGTGAAATATGTTTCAACATACAGAAATTTGTCTGAAATATTGCCAATATGGAAATCATACAGAGATTTCAAGATGAAAACGATAGCTAAATTCGTTTTACTACGTAATTTTTTTAGTACAAATGTCCTAGAAATAAAACTTTGGATGTACCAGCCTTGACTTTTGAAATTTGATAAATTGAAATAATTTTTTCTAATTAAAAGATGCGAACTGAATATTTTTCTTTCATTAAAATGCAATTAGTAATGCTGTCACTTCATAATTAGTAACTAATTATTAAATAAAACGGGGCAATGTTAACGCAAAATGAATAGAATCGCGCAGGAATTAATTCTTGTATATTCTTAAAATAACAACAATAAGTAACAGTTACAAATTTAAGAAACCCATTTTTCGTGTCTTGAAAAAATAACCCTTTCGAATATGCATACAGCAATTCAAGCATGTTACCCAGGACTGCATGAATTGAAATATTTTGGACGTAATTCAGAATTCATGTTCGCAAGGCAACAAATGAGATAAACGGATATTAATCCGCATAAAAAAAGCACAGGGACTACTTTTCCATGTTTCCAAGACAATAAAATAGTGGCAAAAAACATATCAAGGCGCATTGTTTACATGGTTTACATGTAAATAAATTTAATGTGCAAATCGTGGAGATTCCCTGCAATATTTTAAGATTCAAATGAGCTCCTTGTACTTGGATATGTACGTATACATAACTTTGACATTCATAAATATTAGTACTTTTATTTCTACTACATCATTGGTTACAAGGTTTCGAAAGCAAGAAGGTTTTAAATATTAATAAGTGAGTAAATATTTAATTCTGATATTTTCTCAAGTTGCATCAAGTGGAAAAGAGTTTAATTGTTTCTGAACACACCCTGTATATTTGGCATTTCCGCAAACTGCTGCCAACCTTTCATGTACAAATCTTCCCATATCTTTTAATATTCTAATTTTATGATTGTGTGGGAGCTTATTTGAATACTTTAAATAAGAAAGTACATTCCAAACACCTAAAAAATATATTATTAATCAAAACTATAAATCTTCTAAGCGATTGAAATGAAAATGAAAATGAAATTGCGTGAGTATGGTGCTGTATTATAATCTTGAAATTATTTATTATATAAGGAAGCAGATATCACTTGTCTGGGTCTTCTAAAATGAATATTTAAGAAAAGAAAGTCGCGTATTTACAATATTATCGATAACTAATAAATTACATACTATAGTATTTCTAATTCATAAAACTATCATAAAAATCAAAACAGGAATAATTTTTTTTTGTATCAAATCATCGTCGTCATTCAGAGCCTACTGTGTTCCCAGTAAAATTTTCTTCTACTCGGACATGGAAGTAAATGTTAAATACAACCTTCATTGTGACGTCTTTTGTTTCCCAAGTGAAACATTCAACTGTTAAATCAACAATTGCCGCCTGCGCAAATTTTCTCACATGTCTACAGCACGAATTTTACTATTCTGAAAGTGTTAACGTTAATTAATTGCGTTCAATAGAAATTTATCACATAAAATATAATAATATTTCTTATTATTGTATTAAAAAATATTTTTGTAGAAGGATATAGAAGTTTTATTTCCGGTAATTGCAAAAAATAAATTCACACGCGCAATAAGTGAGGTAATAACAGAGTTGGCCATGCTAAATACATTTAATTTACTGCGAAATATTAACATTTGAATATTAAAACCTAGTTGACATTAAATCTTCAATGAAATTATTTAGACCGATTTGTTGTTTTTCTCTAGATTACAAAATTTGATGAAAATATGTATAAATGTTGATCTATATTATTTAAAACAATTTTCGTGGATATTTCATCAAATAAAAGCCACTAAATCAAAACAAGCTTTCCCAAAATCGTTAAACAATATAAACAGTGACATAATAAATTTATTTCGTCCCATTTTAGTGAAAATTTATGGAATAAAAGTAACAGTATTCTGTGAACTTTAGTTTTGAACCCATTTCTAACACTGTAGTCGCTAAACAATTCAAATTTCGCGCCAAAGCAAATCATAATGCGGTGGTAAAAATGACCTACCACAAGAATATTGTTTAAATTGGAATTTGCTAGCTTCTAAAGCCCAAACAAACATTTTAAAGCTACTTTCATATTTTCCTTCTAGAAATCTTCTCTTAAATAAAAAAAAAAAAAAACAAGGAACTGTGACTTGAATAATTTGAGTTTCCTGCTTAAATTTTGATTTTTTTTTTTTCGCTCATAAACGAATTACAGAGTAATATTGAAAATTATGAGTAAGCTAAAAATATTTTTTTTATATAAATAACTCAGAAAATTGAAAATTGGGCCAGGCAAATTCATAAAGCCAAGTACGTCCGCGTCGCTTTTATCTACGAGAAATTGATCACGAGTTGCGGGGAATCTAGCTACTAGAGCTTTTGTTGCTTAGTTTTGCAATATTGAGAATAGCAGGCGAAATATTTTGAATGTTGAGTTTTCCAGATTCTGTAAAGAATTCTTCATTTTTGCATTACCTCTCAAAAAAATTTTGTTGATAATTTACGAAACATTGATTGTTTTGCAATAGTATATTCTACAACAACTAGAAGGTGAGGGCCAGGTAAGGATTACGGTTCGCGAGTATGGAATACACCATTTCAAACATGTCGTTTTCCAGAAAAACTTTAAAAATTATAAAACGTCTAACGCAGAGCCAGAAATTAATATCTGAATTGTTAGGAACCAAACTAACAGCTTCTGATTCGAAATTGATGATTGAATGATTTTAAACAGCATACGAAATTATTCTAAACGACGTGTTGGAATGTCACTTGTTCCAACATATTCTTTGTTATAGAATATGCAAATTCCAAAACAATGTTGGAGAAAATAATTTTTCTCACTTTTGTCCAACAAAATGTGAATATCATTTATTAATTTTTATTCAAGAAACTGAAATAAACAATAACCCTCAAAAATAATACTCAAATACAATAATTTATTCAACTCGTATATCAAAACGATGTATCTTTTGTTTTTGATTAAAATTAAATCAAATTAATTACGACAATGGAACAAGCAATCATCAATTTACAATGAGGATAACATCAAAGAATCAAACATTGATAAAACCAGTAAATAAGACTGAATAAATCAATCCATATCAAACTGTTTGGTTGATTACGACAATAGAACAATCAATCAGCAACTCAACAATATTTCTTCACTGTCAATCAAATCCATACTGTTAATAAAAATAAACAAATTTCGTTATTCACGTAATTAAAACAATCACACAAACTTTTGTCAATCGAATATTCAATTACAATATTTAACAGGTTTTTCCGGGCGCCAGCAGGTTAAATTACGCCAATTTTTGGGTAAAGCATTTTGGGAAAATATAATAATTAATTACTTCTCAATAAATCAATTTATTTTATGAACATTTTGGAAACTGAATGCAATTTTGGAACTAAGGATAATCTCTAGTATATTCATAAAGAACCACTTAACGTAGTGAAATCTAATTGGTGCTACTCTGGGTAGCGCAAATCGAACTCCCTTGAGTGGTTGACTGGGGATAGAGCGAGAGCCAATGAAACCAGAATTTAGAAAAATCAATGCAAATTAATCTGTTTGATAGCTACTTGAGGTAGCACAATATCAGATCACTCTCGCGGCTGATTGCTATTCGAGATAAGTCTGAATAAAATTTTACTGAAAACAAAAAAAAAACAATTCATACAAGCTTAGAGGTATGACCAAAAACAAGAACCCCGGCACCTAGATGCAAACATATTATCTTCATGAGTTTTCTTGGCTCAGTTATTTAAATTATCTACATAAAAAAAAAAATTATAGCGTGCTAGTTACTTGTATTACTACACTGTAATTTGCTTTTCAACCCTATAGGGATTTCCAGTTAAGTGCTACGCAGTCTGGAGGCAAATTTTAGAAGCTCAATAAGAGATATTCGTAAAACGTCAGTTACATTCTTTTATCTTTTTCAACTGAATTTATTAAGAATTCAAGCTTTAATATTTGAATATTTGTTTTGAATAATTATATCAACTACATATTATTGTGTATCTGGCTGTAGTTTTAGAAAAAAACGGGATTCAAGCTCAAATTTTGTCCTATTTCCTAAACAGGAGAGTAAGGTTGAAGTGAAAAGTAAATTTAATGATTTTGAATTTATAAGTAGAAAAAAAGTATGAATTGATTCTTTCAAAATTGGAAAAAGAGTGAGTCCTTTTATGATAGTATTTCTTCAATTTTGTGTGGCGATGACTGCAACGCAGAAGTTTGCAAACATAAATGATACAATTTTATATTTAAATCTGAGTTGTCACGTGAAGTGCCACTAATAATTATGTGTCCAGCATTAAAAACTTCTGCACATACGTAAACTACTCTGGAATTTCAATTTAAATACATCGAAAATATTCTATCAAGGAAAATCTTAGATTATTCGTCATTCCGTTATTATTCATTGAATTATTTATCTGAACATGAATGTATTATAAAAGTGAAGAATCAAATTCAGAACAATAATAATCTGTAACATTATAATTTCTATTGATGTACAAATTTTAAATACAGCAAATTCTTCGTAAATCACTTTATCTCCACTTGTACACAACGCAATAACCTCGCGCAATATCTCTTCTCGAGCTTTGAATTTTACTCACAGTGGCGCTGATGGCATAACTTTAAATCCCTATAACGTAATTTGCATATTAACGAGAGATTTGAATACGAGGGTGTCAGTTTAGTTTTGCATACTGGCTCGCCGATGGCGCCAACAGCCAAATGTTCAACAGAAAAATTAACCCTCTTATTTAGTCAAGTTAAATCAGTACAATTTGTATAATATTAAAGCTGTAGAGAATTTTCAAAGTTCAAAAGTTATCAGAAATATAGAATTGACTCCAGAAAATTTTCACGCAATAATTTTTTCCAACTTTCGAAGAAAATTATCTCAACAAGAATGCCTCGCCGAGTTGATTTCTGTTTTCGGTAATGAAGTACTATATCAGCCGACAGTTTCTCACTGGTATGCAGAATTTAAACGTGGATGAATAAGTCTTAGCGACAGGTCTCTCAAAAACGGTAGTCACTCAAGAAAACATTAATGCCGTGCGCAAGCTCATCAACGAAGAACGACATGTGGCATATCACGAGATTGAGGCGTAATAGGGGATCTCAAAGACCTCAATTCAGAAAAATTTGCCCAAAGAATTGTGTGTAAAAAAATTAGTTTCACGTTGAATATCTTATGTGTTGACCGAAGAACAGAAAGAAGTTAGAATCAATTGGTGTTGAAAAACTCTTGGCCGATTCAACGCAGGCAACTCTAAAAACGTGTACAGCATCGTCAGTAGTGATGAATCGTGAATTTACTCATATGAATCCAATAATAAACGTCAGTCGTCTGTTTGAGTGTTCCAAAAAAATCATCCGCTCTCGAAGTGTATCCAAAAAGATGGTCGCGACATTTGTCCCAAAATGTTGTCATATAGCAGCAATTTCTCTACAAGATGGAAGAACTGTTCCTGCCGATTTGTATACAGTCATTTGTTTGCTGAGCTTCGAAGAAACAACCTGAACGACGAATCATGCTCTACTAAGACAATACAAGTTCGCACACAGCTCGCAAGATTATTAAATTAGTAAAACATCGAATTGTTAAACCATCTTCCTTATAATCCCGACATAAATCGCAACGATTTTCTTACTTTTCCAAAAATCAAAATCGGACTGTCTGGTCAAAGGTTTCAGTCGCCGGAAGGAGCAATTGACGGCTTTATAAATGCAATTTTGTCAGTACCAACAAACAAGTGGAATAAATGTTTCCAAAGTTGGTTCAGCGTATGCAAAAAATGCATCAACGTTCGAGAAGAATACTTCGAAAAAAAATAAGATCATTAAACCTCTCTACTGTTTTCTTCCATTTTTATATGCAAATCAAAAAAGACAGCCCTTGTAACTTCACGGTTACAAGGCTGAAATTAATTTTTTACGAACCGGGATTTATTTTTTAAAAGGGTACTAAGATCCTTGACCAGCTGGCGCCAGCGCCAGAGCAAAATATTAGCGGAACATTGATTTTCTCATTATTATAAACAACAACAAAATTTGTTGGAGATTTAATTAAATTTAGTACACTGATTTGCTTGACAGCAAAAAAATGTCATTGTATATTGATTGATTGATTGTTTTATAATCATAATCAACTATATTTGATTTGGTCTAATCTTTATCTATCTCCGTAGCGCAGAGTAAAAATTAAAAATAAGAAGTCGTTATAAGCTAACAAACTATGGGAACGAAAACCTCCCATCGCAGTTTCTTCATAACGAAGAAGAAAAAGATGGGTAATTCTCGTTGAAGAGCGGTTTTGCAACGTCCTTGCTTCTCGTATTGTTCCAATTGCCATAGCAACGAAGTAACCAGCAACTGAACTGCGGAGTGCGGATGTCGTAGGTTACTTTCTATTTCGGATGCTTAACAAATGAAACACTCACTCAACAAATGAGTAATCACATTTTTTTCGGTTACTTTCAATATATTCACAATTACCATTCCTTTTTATTTTCAATTGTTTAGGCTTTAGGAAATGTCAACTGTCATTTCCGAAACAAACAGTTATATCATAGCTAGCTTTGAATAATTTTTCGAATATAATAAGTAAAATGCCAAAATAAATAGAATTGAAATACTTTAGGTTTTATTAGAAATCTGAAAAGGTTAACACTTATTCTTCGTATATGGATGGATTTATTAGCATTACGTAAGTCGGATCGTTTTTAGGAGAATTCAATCCAAAATTTATTGATTATCGAATCAAATTTATGTTCTTGAGCCTAAGCGTAAATCAAAAGCATTACAAAATTTTTCTAGCATCATATTCAATGAATCACACATTGAATCATTCTTTGGGGAACAAAATAATTGTTGAATAGATATTTTCAAGTTTTTAGTGGCATTCAAGCAATACCAACCAGACCTAGAAAATATTTAACTAAGCAGACATAAATGCTCTACAAAATATTTGTTTCGAGTTTTTTCCTAGTTTGCATTTTTCGCTTAAAATTCAATTTCGAAATTTTATTTAAGAAAGAAAATAACTCAGACAATGTTTTTCTTGTTAAACATTGGATGAATAGTATTTTACTCGTGCGGAACAACGTTTTATAATCTGAAACTGTAATACACGCATACACACAACCATCTTCACTGTTATTACGTCACATCCGCGACCGTGAATTGCAAAAGAATTTCACAGAACATAAATTTACTATTCAGGAGAAAATTAAGATTATTTCTAAGAAATCTGCCTTCAGAATTCCGTACTATGAAGAACAAGTGAGCAATACAACAAGAGAATAATGTAGCGTATTATACTGCTAGAGGAAGGAAATTAACAAATTTTCTTGTACAAATCAACAAGTTGCCAAATCTATAAGCACCTTTTGTTATTTAATTACTACTTGAATAAGCTATTGGATACCAGTGATTAGTATACCATCATCATTTGATAATTAGTTCAATTATCTACTTGTATATTTAGGAGAAAGCAAAAAAATTGTGGTTTTAATAAGACAGGAAAAATTTTGAAGTAACAAAAATTCGTGGGAACTTTTGGAGCCATATTAATAGTTATAGATATTATTCAAGGCTATATTTTTCATGAATAAAAGTTATTTGTACTTGTAAATAAATATGAGAGCAAGGTGAATTGGAAATATTCAGTAATCAATCACTATTAGCTTAAACTGTCTTAAAAAATATCAAATTGCGACGTAACCTTCTTTTTGAATAATTTAAACAACAAAAATATGTCACTGTATCATCTGCATTACTCAATAACCTCTTTTTTAGCTTTATAATTCACTGCGAATTTGAAAAAATGACCTTGATTATGCACATTTATTTCTAGAACCACCCTCATAAATAAACCTTTCATTTTTCAACCACCTAATGCTTAATTGATGTTATAATGGGCTTCATTAAATACTTCGACATTTTCATTTCCTAGTGTTAAGTATGACAGGTAATTTGGCATTTAGGTAATATTTTAAGTACATAAGTGAGTAAATGAAACGTTAGTATGATCTGTGCACTATTGAAGACAATTGAACGTCGTAGTGACGCAATAGAAACACGCTAGCTGCTAAAATTGCGATGCAGTGCAGTGAAACAGATAATAAGCCACAATTTTCCCACGAAAATTTGTTATTTAGGTTAGTTTTTATTGTTTAAAGAGTTCGCTGCGAACGACTTGAAAACACAATACAAACTATCTATTAATAAATATGCTATTTACTTCATAATTGATGAAAACTTTGTAGAAAACCAACTGAGGCTACAAATAAATCAAAAAGTAAAATTAATCAACATTGTTTGTTAATTGATCAAAATACTTCTATTATTGCTCATTTGGCGTGAAATAATCTTTGCTTCAATAATTATTACCAACTAATGTATTTAATTTTTATGTACTGAGGATGTATGAAATAATCGTTCCCATAGAAAAGGCGGAAATTCAATATTCATTAAAAATAAGATCATCTGGGAAATTGCTAATTTATTTTCAATATTACAATTATAGGTTTTGCATCACTTCATTTCAGCCTGATTCATTCATTTCTGCAATAAAACTTGAAAACATATGACCCCTCCTGTTGTATAAAGTATTGAATATCAATATTAATTTTTCTCAAAAACTAGTCGAAATTTCAAAATGCAGTTTTACCATACTATTAAAAATATGTAGTTTCATAGGAAAAAAAAATTGAGTGTAAATTAAAGGGTAGTAATAGGATAAATGAATTATTTTGTAACCACCTGCAGTGTGAAGCTTTTTTGTTTGTCAAATTACGTTTAATAAATCAACATCCAAAATTTGTATACGGTCAAATATATCTTCTCGTAATTAATTTATATTTAAGGGCATTTATAAGTTTTTTTTTCGGATTTGTAAAGAAGGCCACCCACATGACAGTCACAAGAAAAATTATTATTATTATTTAATGAATAAATGTCAAAAGCGATTCATTTTTATTAATATTGACATAAATTGTATAGTTTAACCATCGAATGAAAGTTGACTCTTAAATTATTTTATAGATGGGGTTTTCTTTCAGACCATTTAGCTATTATTCGAATTTCAAAGAGAACTAAACTTTATGACGGAATGGTTAACAAAGATTAGAATTCAGGCTCCGAGAATTTTTGCAAACACCCATCCAAATACTGGATGTGGAATTCCCATAAATACATTAGTATAACTTGTTTGAAATAGTTGGATAACTGATATTTACAGGATAGTGGAGAACAAGACAGGGGTGCATTAAACGTATTTTTTATTATTTATTTTGATTCTAACAAATTATGTTGTATATATCTTGTAGAAATGGTTCAGAAGAAGATTCATTCCTATTGGAATCACCAGAGACCCACGGTTGTCACATTTTAAAAATTGTCATCTATCTGCCTGATACTTTGGTAATAAGACAAATGAGTCGTAATATATCCCTGAAACCCTGTTTCTAAGATCATTTTCAATCCAGTGGTATTAAGAACATTCATGTTGATATATTTCTGGGGATTCCTAGTCCAGTATTTCAGTGGGTACTTGTAAAGGTCAGTTTTATTTACAATTCGAGTAATAACTAAATTTTTTGAAAGAAAACCACATCTATAAAATAATTTGAGAGTCAACTTTCATTCGATGGTTAAACTATACAAGTTGTATTTCCAGATATTGTGATACCCGACATAGAAGATGAAATTGTGACAAACAATCTTTTGTTGAAGAACTATCAATTCGTTCATTGATAGATTCAAGTCTTTGGGCATTTCGTTTCTATTTTCTCGCGATTCTGCAATGTAACCTTCAGCAACTGAATAACTTTTCCAATCACCGAGTATTTGTAAAATTGTGATATCAGTACCACTATCTGCTAAAATTATAGCTTATGTTCTCCGAAAAGAGTGACCCCTATAGATTACAGCGTTAGGAGTTCCCAGATACTTGGCAATAATTCCAGGAATTCGTCAAAATGTATTTATTTCAACTGGATTACGTGCACATTTTCCAAAATTATAAAATAAAAAGAACTTTATACCTTTCACATTCCTTGGTCTTAACTTCATATAATTTTTATTAATACTACCGCGTCACTATCATTCAAAATTGTGAATGTTCTATCTCTGTGTGTGTTTGTGTCTTTAATATGAACGACTATAAAGCCTTCCACTTTTACATCGTCAGTACATAAATTATGGAACCTAAAACTCCGACAAGCTCCAAATAAACCAAAAATGGCAAGAACGTGAAAATGACATTTTTTGAGAAAAAATTCACTTCGTTCATGTGCCAATTTAATTAATGCCATAATACTATGGATTATAAACTTAAAAACTAATTTCAGAGTATACTATTATGTCAATTACTTGCCTAAAAAAAATAACTGAAACCCCTTGAAATATACATCAGATCCAGAATAATTTATTGATCAAATCTTGTCATTATATATTTTTTCAAACCATTCCTCAATTACTAGATATAAATAATGTTTATACAACAATCCTTTGCGCATCTAACACACAGCAGTAATTTTACTGAACTTTGTATTAGGATCACATGTCTTGAAAGAGTCGCCTCAGAAATTGTAATATTTCATTTCCCAAAAACTATAATTGATATTGGGATAAAGATTTAAATGTGAAATCAAAATACTTTTATCATTATAAAAACATTTTTTGGTGACTAATATTTAGTGAATACAGGAGTAAAAAATTAAAAACCTAATTACATTATGCGATTTTTTTCTTTCAAGTTTTGTTGTTATAAAAGTATATCGATTTGTACTTAGTTGTACAAAGTACAAGAAAATATTGTAAAACCGACAAAATTCACATATCGAAATTTTGATGGATATATCCGTTTTGAGCATTCCTGAATCCATTTTGACTATTTTTGGCTTGATGTCGGTACGTATGTAATGTGTATATGTGCGTAGCTCGCAAATCTCAAAACCCGTCAAACGTATAATGCTAAAATTTTGTATTTAAGACTGGTATAGGGTCTTGATGTGCACCTCGCATTATGGTTGCAATCGTCTGTACCGGAAGTGCACTTTACTTGAAACATTTTTTGAATTTTCCGCATAAATCCAGAATTATCAGTCGTAGGATACTGAAATTCAGTATTTGGAATTTCTGTAGCATCAAAATGGTTATCTTTTATTTCTGTACCAATCGGCTAAGCCGGAAGTGCACTTTATATAACAAACTTTTCGAATTTTCCTCATAAATTCAATACAATCGTAGAATTATGATTGCGATCGGAGAACCGGAAGTGCAGTTTATTCGAAACATTTTTTAAATTTTCCGCATAAATCCAAAATGATAGAACGTAGAATATTAGAATTAAGTATTCAAGACAATAATATCGTCTAGATACTCAATTTTCATTTTCATTGAGATCGACTGAGCCGGAAGTGCACTTTACCTAACAGTCTTTTGGAATTGTTCGCATAATTTCGAAACGATTGGCTGTAGAGTATTGAAATTTGGTATTTCAGTCTGCTGTAGCATCTTAATGATTTCCTTTCATTCTCATAACAATAGACTGAACCGGAAGTGCACTTCAGTTGGATCTTTCTTTTTAATTTTGTGCCTAAATTCAAAACAGTTAGTCGTAGAATCTTGGAAATCAGTATTTAGGAATGTTGTAGCATAAGAATGATGATCTGCTGTTTCCATAGCAACCGACTAGGCCGAAAGCGCACTTTTCTTGGCAGATTTTTAGAATTTTTTGGATAAATCCGAAACGATCAGCCGTGGAACGATGAAATTTTGTGTTTGATTATCGTATTATTATATGAAAAAAATATATCCAATGATATACAAGTAATGTTTAAATGCAGATTGAAGGACCCAAATATGGATTAGGAAAAAAATTTTTTAGGTATTGAAGTCCATTTAATTTTATTCATGCTACTGTTCAATTTTTGGACGTTTCGGATGTGCACCCATCCATCTTCAGCGTTCTATTGAAATATTACAATCCTATAGCTTCGTTTACAGCATAGTTGTGAAGATAAACTTCCAATACTTATTGATAACAATATAAAAATAGCAAATAGCTCAAAAATCACAAAAAAATGTGTGAATGTAACTTCGAGGCTACCACCAACCAAGGTGGCTGGTGATAGAAGATAGAACGCTGAAGATGGATGGGTGCACATCCGAAACGTCCAAAAATTGAACAGTAGCATGAATAAAATTAAATGGACTTCAATACCAAAAAAATTTTTTTCCTGATATACAAGTAAGTTACGTGATGTCCACGTCAGATTTTTTTCTAGATAACCCTGTGAGGCAGGCAACCAGTTTGACATTTATTTGAAGAAATTAAATACTCCACTATGAATAATTTGTACAAAGTTATGTTTTACATTTATCATTCAAGAATTATTGTCTTTCCAAATATTCATACTCTTGTACAGAAATGAGACATTTGTAAATGTTTTTTAAAGTCACGTTGTATTATTTTTATTATTGAAAATGTGGATAAAATATTGCAACGTAGTTTTTGCAGGAAGGATACATTTTTTAATATAAATACTTATTTGTGGGTTAAAATTTGACGAATTCTAAGAATTCCGTTTTAATAAATTGGGTAAAGCCAATTTTTTCGAACTCAAATATCAAATTTTGTAATTACAAACTTATACTCAGGCCCGATTGCACAATCTTTGCTTCATTCTAATTGAAGCTTTATTGATAAAGATTGTTGAAATAATTATTACTAAGGTAATTAAGCTACGCTCAAGATAAACAAAAGACCGTGCAACTAGGAGTCAGGAGTACACTGAAAAACTAAGTGGTAAGTGTAGCAATTCAAGTAGTACGAGTAGCAATTCAGGCGGTATTTCTTACTATTTACGTAGTAAGAAATACCACTCAAATTGCTATCTTTACTACTTAGTTTTTTCAGTGTAGTTTTGAATATTCTTTCTTCTACAGCCGTGCGTAAAGTAGGTACTTGACGCACCAAAACAATGCAACAATGCGTGAAGCAAGGCTTTTTCGTGGCTCAGTTTTATTATTATTTATACACGTAACAGTTAAATTTCTGTGAATGCTTGTTTGTAGCATCTCTCATTGATCCATTTGTTTGGATATTTGTTAAATCTGAATGTCACTTTGTGCTTTTGGCTCTCTTGATGAGTGCTTAATAATTGTCAAAATATGGGAGTTGAGTGTCGTAGAAAAACAAGGTCAATAATTTTAGTGACCAAAAACTTGGCCTCATGTTATAATGCTCAACTTTGTTGAAAAAATTACTATTTTAATACTGCTGTAATACAGGCAACCAGTTTCACATTTCTGAAAAAATGGCTGTATTTTATTAACTTGTAACATTAATTAATACTGTTCACCGAATGACGTCACGATATATCGACAATTTAATTAAGTGAACGTATCTTTAGCACTTCTAATATATTACATGATCCTGAGAACATTCACTACATATAGATTTTATCAAATTGCAACGAATTGAATTCATGCTTTAGCATTGTTATTGACCTTATTTTGTGCTGTTACCTTGCCAACGTCGTGCAATTGTTTTTCAAGAATCTTCAAATATTTTTGTAGAGCTCTCATTAAGAAAAATTGATGGGAAAATGAGAAGCATAATACATATGAACATTAAAATAAAGTAAATATTTAAACAGCAATTAAAGTAATGTTGAAAATAAAATGAACGATTATAAAATAGTTAGTTTTTCACGTGACATTATTTTTACAAGGATATATTATGCAAAATGCTATATTTATAACATAAAAAGTGTGCAATTATGATTTTTAGTGGTTTATTGATAATTTTATTAAAAATAATTTCGTCATAGATTCAGCTTCCCAGAAATTATCCTGTCATGTTTCTAATAAATCCTGCAGTTGTTATCTTCCCATTTCGTAATTTTAATGAGGGGTAATACAGTAAAACCGTCTAGTTGTCTATCAAATTAATAAAATATTCTCCACGACGCATAGATACAAATCAAAGCGAATAAAAATCAGTTAGATAGAAGGATTAGAAGTCTCACGACCTCACTGACAATAATTTTGACCTTATTGAAGAATCCGAAAGATCAAGACGATTACAACTTGAAGAAAGTAAAACATTGCGTTAATCAAATCACGAATTTTCTTTTAGTTTTCGAAATTTTGAATAAATAAAGCTTAAACGGCCAAGCCTAAACAATTATTTCAAACATCTTTCATGGAAGATCAATTTTATTGGCTAGCAGAGAGGCGGTGATTGAATTGTCATCTGATTGAGGTAGCCTTCATATAAACTACCCTTAATATTTAAAATTTTAATACCAAAATAAAAACATCGGTAGAAAACATTTTATAATGCTTAAATATGAATTATGAATGAAATCAATCCAACAGTTTAGATAAACGTGAAGCACCGGGTCGAATATCGGCACTGCACATCACTTTTTAAATTTATCGTCCACATTCGAAGGCTGAATTACCCAATTACTCATATTTTAAAATGGATGAAAACAAATAATCTCATTTATTGATGAACATTAATTTGGAGCTTCAACCTTGAGAGATTCAAAAATATATTCACAATTTTTAATAATTTTTACACAATATTGTAGAAGAGATTCAGTAAATTCTCTTTTTTTTGTAATGCTTGAATAACACTAAGTACCACTGCTGTATCAGAGTTCATGACTTTGCTTTGTATATAAACAAAAAATTGCAAGTATAAAAATTCTTGATGTATTTATATTTCGCACCAAATCCGCTCATTCTTTGGAACTCCACAGTCTCAAAAAAATAAAATTTGACAGATGTGTACAAAAAAGTAACAATTCACAGATGTGTAAAAAACAAGTGAATGTTATGATCGCCTAAAAATATGTTTTTTATTGTTTTATTGATGATTATCGACGTGGGAATTGTTTCATTTGATTTATATAGAATCATTAAGAATTAATACAGTCATTAAATAGTCGCTATTCATTATGTAGCTCTTTTTTGTAATTATTCTACATGTTATTTAATAATAGAGAAAGCTACGCTTAAACTCTTTACTATTCTTTGTATTTAAATCAGTTGTAAAATTTTTACAGCTTATGTAATGGACTCTTTCATTTTTAATAACTCAATTTTCGCCTTAAAGTTATTTCATTTGTTGAGAAATTTGTGAAAAAGATTAATTTTAATTTGTTAGAAACTTTAAAAACTGATAAAATACGATTTTTTGATTCATTCCATAGATGTCAAATTGACTGCCTACAGCACAGGGGCAGTCCGCTAGAAACTATTTTAAGCTACCCCTCATTATACGGTTATAAACTTAAAACTTCATATTTATAGTAACAAAATTTATGAATACAATATTATTAGCATCACATACTGATGTACTCTAAAATACATGAGTTTTTTTTTTTTTACCCTTGTGTTCTCCAAATATTTGCCCCCAAAAAATGCTTTCATAATGAAAACTGTATATTTGATTTTATCTTTAAGACGGCATGGCAATATTTCACCTGAAAATAAATCTATCTTTGACGTGACCCTTTTAAGAACATTTGAAAATAATCCCTTTTTAAATGAGTTATCAATATCAGGGATACATATTTGAAGTTTATAAATAAAATATCACTATTTAAAAGTTATTCACAGTGGAGAAATTAATTCTTTTAATAAGTGTCAAACTGTTTGCCTACCGCGCAGGCGTAATTTGGGAAAAACTCTATGCAACCCCTAAATATTATTGTCAATTGAATATCGAAAACCGCATCTTAATATGAGTTTTTTTTCGAAAAAAATATTATCTTGCTTTTGATGTTTATTGCAGGGGAAAGGGGTCATATACTTTCAATTTTTATCACAGAAATGAACATATTAGACTCTAAAGAATGAAACAGGCCAAATTTATATTAAACTTTGTTAGGTATATCAATTTTCAAAAATCAATAATCTTTATTAATTGTATTATTTGGAATACAATTAGGAATAATGTCCAACTGATTTCCTTATGACAAAAATATACGTTGTGTTTTAGCACATTTGTACTTCCTACTGAGGTCAGAGGTCAAAGAAAACAATAATTCGTACGGTACTTGTTCTACCAAAGATTTTTATACGCAATATTTTCACTTTCTCTTTAATGAATGTTTAGGATGATTTATTAAAATAAATTACAGCTTTTTATGCGAGAATAGCCAGAAAAAATCTTGGATCGAAATGAAGGGTGGGCGGTTGAATTTTGTGACAGGCACTAGATCTTCTTTGAATAAATAAATATCAATAAATAAAGAAGCTTCAATATAGAACTGAAGTAGTGCTATTTATTAAAAACTAGATTTAATCATTCATATTTGAACCGTGCCGCAGTGGGGGATTAGATGAAACAATAATCCTAAAATAATGAGCCAAATGTCAATAGAAAGCTTATTCAGTGCCATTTATTATTAGGTTCTTACTTTTAACAATTTATAATTAAAATATTTTCAACCCTTAAAGTAGTTCTTCTTTACGGCACGGTCGTGACTTTTAGAAGGTTATAACGACTAAAAAGAGAAAATAGTTTTGTTTTCCACATATTTAAATTAAATAAGACTTTACAAATAACAAAGTTTTTTTTTCTTCTAGATTGCTGAAACCTTCTCCCATCATGAAGAGGTATCTCTTCCTAAAATTAGGTACGTATTTAACATTATATAACATAATTATATAATTGATAAAATCTTGCAATTTCATTGTTAATCTTATGGTATATCTTTGTACGTTCAAATAGCAAATTCACAATGTAAACACATGTCTACGAAATGTTCATGTTGTTTTAATAAGATACAAGAATCCCACTGTCTTTCATAAATTTTAATAAGACATTTTAGTTGGTTACATGACGTAATTTCAAATTTTTAATACCTGTACGGGTTTTCGCAACTTTTGGCGTCAAAATATGCACAAAATTGTTCTTGTGGCGTCATTAAAAGAAAACATACAATTATTGAAATATCACTCCTATAATCAATTTTATGTTCAACACCTTGATAATAGTTAATTTTCGAATTATATTAAGTACGCTGTGGTGTTTTTGTAAAAATAGGGGAACAGACGTGCAATTCATTTAACATAATCAAATTGAATTTACTCTGCTTTTACAGTACTGAGATAAAGGCAAAAAAAAAGATTGTTTCAAGTGTCTTACCGATTAAGATCATTTTGGAAATTTCTTGCTGTTGTAACAATCCTTCCAACAAAATAAACACTACTAGATAAGTCACTAGATTGCTATATTACACTCAGTAAATTCAACCACAAACTTATTTCTATTGAAAAGTATCAAAAACAGTCATTAATTCCACTATATTTATTCTGTGATTTTGACGTTTCCAATATTCCAATTCCAAGTTCAGTATGGAGTACACTGATTTCTATGATACTTAAAAATTAAAATTATGGACCTAGCGTGCGTCGCGATACTGAACGTAACAGTATACACGCGTCCAGTGACACAGACATGTTTATGCTGATAATTTAACTACGAGAATTTGATTATTTACAATTTTTTATTTAGAGCCCCAGTTCATAGTTATTGGCGTTTTTTTTTTAAATAGTCATTATTCTCTTGTATTAATGAATATTTAAAAAATACAAAAACTTGAATACTGCTTCGCCTTGAAAAGTTTCTGTCACGTTTATCATTTGTGTGCGTATTTTGCATAAAAAGCCGAACTTCTTAACATGCTTTTGGTTTTTGGAGAGGCAAGGCGTAATGCACAATAAGCTCGTAGAAGTTATCGGAGTACATATCCAAATCGATAGCAACCAAGTTGCCGCATTTTTAGGAGAATATGTAGAGGTTTGTCGGAGACTGGAAGTTTTCACCCAGCAATTAATGGAAATTCCAGTAGATTATGTCGAACTCCTACATTTGAAGTAGTTGTTCTTAATATTATTGAAGATTAGCTATCGACAAGCATAAGAGTAATAGCAAATAGATTAGATTTAATCACGTGACAGTTTGGCTAGTTTTGAAGGAACAAGATCACCATCCATTTTCTAGATAAAAAGTGCAATCCGGTGCAAGCTTTGGGACCTGAAGACTTCCAGTTGTTTTATCGTTGGTTTTTTGAACATTGCAATCTTCAGAAGCATTTTGAAAAGTTTATTTTATTTACAGACGAAGCTTGTTTCACAAGGGACGATGTATTAATTCTTGCAATAATCATCTGTGGTATCATGAAAGAAAATCCCCACGCAACATTTGTTTCAGTAAATGTATGGGCAGGAATCATAGTGAAGTTATTAGACCCTACATTCTTCCAAACAGATTGAATGGCGAAAATTATTTCAATTTCTCAAATAAAGTATAGCCAGAGCTTCTTACTTACCCTTAAACATTGGACGAAGACTTTGGTTTCAGCATGATGCAGCACCAGCTCATACAACTCGAAAAGTTATAGCACTGCTAAATAAAGAATATCCGAATAAGTGAATTGAGAGAAGAGGTCCTGTTGCGTGGCCAGCCCGGAACCTCGACCTAACACCCTTAGATTTTTTTTCTGGTGTCAGATGAAGATCTCTGCGGACCTCTGTTTATGAGACACCAGTAAACACCGAATTAACAGGTGGCTAGAATAGTAGCTGCAGCAGAAGAAATAAAAGACAAACAGGCAGCTCTTGCAAGTTTCTCTTTTGATATTAAAACACGCTGCCGGGCTTGAATTGCTGCGTATGATGGCCATTTTTAAAATCAAATTTAATTCCTCCCTTGTAACATTGTTACTTATCTTGTTTGTGTTTGTTTCTTATTATTTTTCTTGTTTAATCTTTTTGTTTGATGGCAGCAAGCCTACTTTGTTTCAAATGATTGGTGCAGTGTGTTGAAATTTATCTTGTCATTCAATTTGATTTAAAACTTTTTTAGAGAACCGGAAGCAAATGCTGAAATTTTTTGTATTTCTTAAATATTTTTTAAAATAAGGGAGTAATAACAACTTTTCGAGAAACAAAAAACGCCAATATCAATGAACTGGAAATCCAAATCAAAAATTTTAACTTAGAAAAGTTGTTTATTTCAATGAGTTTTAATTGTCATTTTCGGATGTTACAACTTAGTATTAATACCTTGTATATGAATTGAACAAAGCATCGTTTCCGTTCAGAATAAATCGACGTGGATTACATTAATTATAATAAAATTGAAATTTCTCTGCTTTTACGGTACTAAGATAAAGGCAAAGAGAAGAAAAGATTATTTTAAAAGTGTCTCACCTGTTCAGCTCATTCTGGAAATTTCTTGCTGTTGTAACAATCCTTCCAACAAAATAAAAACTACCTACTAAATAAGTCACTAGATTCCTATATTACATTCACATCAGTAATAACAATCTTAGTAAATTCAACTACAAACTACTATTTCTATTAAAAAATATTTAAAAAAACAGTCACGAATGCCACCATATTTGTTCTGTGTAGTTTTGTGAATTTGATGTTTCTAATTCCAAGTTCGGTATGTACTAGTTTACTTATAGTTCACAGCTTTTTGGAAAGATTAATTGTCATTTATTTTCAACATTAAATTTCTACTAAATTTGCTTATTATCATTTATAGTTGATTAATAGAAAAGTGAACAAAAAAATCTGATGTGGACATCACGTGACTTACTTGTACATCATTGGATATATTTTTTGCATATAATACGATAATGAAACACAAAATTCCATTTTTCCACGGCTAATCGTTTTGGATTTATCAAAAAATTCTAAGAATTTGTCAAGTAAAGTGCGCTTTCGGCCTAGTCGGTTGCTATGGAAACAGTAGGTCATCATTCTCATGCTACAACATTCCCAAATACTGATTTCCAAGATTCTACGCCTAGCTGTTTTAAATTCATGTGCAAAATTAAAAACAAAAATTCCAACTGAAGTGCACTTCCGATTCAGTCTATTATTATGAGAGTAAAAGGCAATCATTCAGATGCTACAGCAAACAATTATAATACGAGGTACACAGCTAGATCTTACAGAAATGCTCATTACAAAATTTCAATATTCTACGACTGATAGTTTTGAGTTTATGCGAAAAATTCGAAATGTCTGTTGTATAAAGTGCACTTCCGGCTCAGCAAAAATAGAAGATAACCATTTAGATGCTACAACAATCTCAAATACTGAATTTCAGTATCCTACGGCTAATCATCCTGTCCGTTTAGTGAATAACATCGTTTGATTACGGTTTAAATTATCGAGTTGCCAAAAAAATTTACTTGTACTATATGAAAAATATTGCATAGCAATTTATTCAACATTTTACTTAGATCAATCAGCGCCACGTACTTCTTATTTGCCTACAAAATTCGACCACATTTTGAACGTGTCGTCCATTAGGGATAACCAGTGACCTCTTCTGTTACCAGAGATCACTGGAGATAACCCTCCTCCTATTCACTCCATATAGTCCAAGATTCCAATCCGCCAAACGTTACTTATTTTCTGAGAAACAAAATGAGTGGATTAGAGTAGTGTTAGTCGGTACTTTGATCATACGCATACTTGCTTGTTTGTGCCGACGGCCAATTTGTAGATAAAAGGTACTAGAGATACGTTAAAACATTACTCATATTTCTTAAAGTCTGAGTGATGGTTTTTATGTATGTTTTAGAGAATATTGTTAAAAATTGATATTCAATACTACTCTATTTAACACATTTTGTTTCTCAGAAAATAAGTAGCGTCTGGCGGGCCTGGGATCTTGCTTTAAATTGTTTAGGGTCCTCAAATAGACACTTCTAGTAATTTGAAAAAATTCTAAGGGATGGCAGTACCAGCAGATCATTAGTGAAAAGCTTTGTCAGTGGCACTGAAACAGTGGTTATTTTTCAATAAATTGATTGCAGACTAGCTCGCTTCGCTCGCACTTTCAAAATACATTTCAGAATAGTCAACTATATTCTTTCTATTTTACTGCAGAGTGAACTGAACACAAAAAATAATACCAAAATGAACTATTTTCGTAGATAAAAAACCTTACGTAATTTGAAAAATGGGAATAATATCAACAATGCAAATTGAACAGCTTTTAATTTATTTTTTTTATATTCAACTTCGAATACTAATATTTCTATTTTTGTAGGGTTAACTATTTTGGTATTCGCTGCAGCATCCCCTAGGAATCAGGTAAATTAATTTTCTTATTTAATTCTATTTTTAATCATTTCAAATCTAATTTTGCTTCAGGTAACAGAAAACATCCCTCCTAAAGATGTCTACAGAGATAGCAATCAAAATAACGACCAAAAGGAACAGCGAAATATTAGTAATCATGAAGAGCAACAAATTAAATCCGAAGAATACCAAGGTAGTCGGTATCTCAATTTTTAGGGATATTTAATGAGCTATTTTTGGTTTTAGGAGTAATAGGAAAACCTGGCGTTGATTTCCCTATTTTAACGTACATACCCAGAACTGGGTTTACTTGTAAAGGGAAGAAATCGGGGTATTACGCCGATTTGGATACTAACTGTCAGGTAACAAGCTGAAAATAAATAATTGTATTTTCTCTATAAATTGTTTATTGTAGGTGTTTCACATTTGCGAAGAGGGCCGAAAAGTATCTTTTCTGTGCCCTAATGGCACAATCTTCCAACAATCTGACCTCATTTGCGATTGGTGGTTCAAAGTTGATTGTGCAACAGCTCCGACGTTATATGACGAAAGCGCTGAGCAATTTTACGAAGACACAATTCGAAGAAAAGAAAATAGAAGAGTACTGGAACAAGAGAGGCGAGCCATAAAGAAAAAACAGTCAAATTACGTAAAAAAAGATACCAATCAGTACACTCAAAATAATTATCAATTTAGGGAAGATTATTTGAAAGAGACACAAGTACCGAGCGAAACTGCTTCTTTTGTTAGTAATAGATATAATAGTGAACAACAAAAACAGTATTTTAAAAGTATTAATGATGTAAGAGAAAAATTCTCGACCAAAATCGCTACTAGTGCATTCGCCACTACGGAAAAAATTGTAAATCGGGGAAGGACCTATTCAAACCATTTTACATCACAATATAGAAACCAGTTACCGGATATAATAAAAACAACTACACAGCATACCATTTACAGCCCTACAGTGCCACCTTTTACTACGAGACACACCACAAAAGTACCCCCTGTGACAGGATTTTACATTACAACCGAATTTAAAGCATCAAAGTTAATAAATACTACTCCTGAACCATTTAATACTAAATATCCGTTAGCAGGAAGTGAAATAGTAGCCGGAAACGATGATTTTAGTACCACAACGTTTGAAAATATTAAAAACACTGTTCCATCCGTCCCTACTCCTTTTAAGACAAATGAGGAGAATAAAAGATACTTACCTAAAACAAATAACAGTATTCCTACGCCAAAACCAACTCAACCAACTGAATATACAGTTGCACCAACTGTAACTGAAAATTTAACCAACATGATTAGAACTTTGGAAGAAATAAATCCGGATATAGAAAATAGATTTGGTGGTAGGCCCGGTTTGGACATTCCGCCATCAGCCGGCCCAAAAACGTTACATTCACTTGCAGTTTATTTTGCGACAGCTCTAGATAATTTAAATGACAGTGAACCGACAGAATTTACTACAATTTCGTCGGCAGATACACTTTTCTCGCAAATGACACAAAATAAATATAATGATTTATTTGAGTTACAAAATAGTACAGAATCTTCAGATATAGATTTAAAATCTTTAGTTGAGTATGATTTGGATGGTCAACAAAGTCAGGGTCCTGTCAGTAGCACGCCGAGAATTCGGCAATTGGCCCAAGTTTTCACGCAAGCTTTGAGCGCTTATTTAGACAATCCTGATACTTTCAAGAAAGTTTTAGAAGAGATTAGACCCACTGAACCTCCTTTGAATACTGACATAAGCACAACTGTTCCTCCTTTGTATTCAGAAACGGACACAACCGTTCCGACAACAACCGAATATAAATCATACACTAAAGAAGAAGACGAAGTATTAGATTTTTCGGACGCTGATAAATCGTCGACTTACCGCCCTTATAATGACATCAGAACAACTGAATCCACTAAAATTTACCTGAATGAAATAACGAATTTAAAGTTAGAATCAAGTGGCAAAAACGATACAATTATTAAAAGAATTCCAAATTCTTTGGCTATTGATTTAAATAATGGATTAAATACTAATAGCTCGTTGCAAGAAATTGATGCATCTTTGGAAGATACAACAGAATCGGATGATTATTTTCCATTTAACACTGGAGAAGATGAAGAACAGGCAAAAATCAGAGCTACTGCTAAACCGTACGGAGCGGGCGTAAAACCCGCAAATAGTACTCCGATTAGTGTCCAATTAGAACCATCTGACTCATTGTTACCGCCTTTTAAAATATCTTTATTAAATAAAAAAGAATATAACAGTACTGTGAATTTAAATGATGAATATTTACAAAGTGCCCATTCACAATCATTTGTGTCACACAACCGGCAAGCAAAACAATTCAATTTTGATGACACAACAACGGAATATTCGCAAACAACAAATTTTCCTTCAACAAGTTATTATCCTGAAACAACGACAGATCTTTCAGCAACAACTGATATATCAACAACTCAAGACTCATATACGACCCCAACAACAACTTTCACCCCTCCAACAACAACAGAAATCGAACAAACAACCCTTTCAAAAGCAGTACCCAATAACCACTGGAGCACTTCTCCGGAAGTAACCAAATTATGGGAAGAAGCTCTCTACGTTGATCCACAAATAATAAATCGGAATTTAGAAGACGTTCCAACAACATACCGTCCTGATTTTAGTACACTACCATATAGGACAACGACGGAATATGATGACGTAGATTTAAGATTCGCTAGCACGGAAGAGCCGACAACAACAACAGATTTGAATATTTACACAACATATTACGATTTAGGAATACATAATTTATTAAATAATACAGAATTGGAGATTGCTTCGAGTCAGGCCCAACAAATATTTGGCAAATTGAAAAGAACGGAGCAAGATATGTTAATAGAAAAGATGAAAGAGGCGGAATCAAATTCTACGGTTAGGAGGTTGATTTTATTATTAGTCAGCACTTGCGATGCTAGTTTATCGAACAATAAAACCGTTCAAGAAACTAGAAATACAATCTTACAAGCCTTGTTAAATTTACCGTCAAATAATATTTCTGAAAGAGTCCCGAAGCAATTAAATATTGAAACAACAACAATTATTCCAGAAAATACTTCTTTAGGGACAAAATTTGAAGATCCAAATAATACAAATGATATTAAAGATGTCAACGAGGATACTAGAGCTTTAGAACTTTTAAGGTCGCTTTATTCTTTAGCTGCTAAATGGGGGAAAAAGTAAATTATTTTTTTGGTAGACCGCGCAACGAAAAAATCGCAAAACAAACAACATTTTGTATATTAAACATAAAACACATATAAATTCGTCTGCAAAGAATTGATCTGCCAAGTTTATTTGTATCCGCGCTAGAAAACTTGCGTCAATTCATCCCGAAAGTTAGACCGTAGGAAAACGACAAACGCGTTGATAATATAAATAAATCTCTTGTAGATGCATTATTCAAACAAAAATTCAAATAATTGAAGACAGCGCTACAGTGGAAACAACTGAATAAAGAAAAACAGTGCATCGAATTTTGGGAAGAAGCGCTTCTTTAAGGAGTGAGAATACGAGCCTAAATATTTTTAAAAGAAAAAATGTTGTTGCTAGAGCCGTGACAATAATAAATTCTCCCGCAAAATTTGAAAAAATTAGAATTGTATACTGTTGTAGGGACTAATTCATTGTTACAGCCATATTTCTGTAAAATTCGTCCGGAAAATTGATACACAAAGATCACTTTGTCCTAAAGTAAAGAGGGAAGTTACTTTTTCATTGTGCGGTCACTTGTAAATTGTTTTCATGTTATTTGGCATTATATGTCAAAATAAATCTATAAAAAAACTGTTGAAATTCATAGATAATTCTCTATAATAAAGTTACTATTTATTAGAACTTAGAAATGTGAAAAATATGTTTTCTGCCCGATTTGAAGTGTTGATAATGTTGTATATTGTTTATGTATGGCTCTTGAGTGCTGTGTTTATTGTATTATAATATGTACCTATTTTAGATTGCTATTAAATAAGATATTCTTATAAAAAAATGTTTTATTTTAATTATGCATTAAGATCGTACTTTTGGCAACATTGGCAACTCCTCCACTTCCACCAAAATAAAAAATTTGAAAATTTACTAGTGATATTTAGAAAATTATGATCAGAGAATGAAAAATTCAAAAATATTTCTAGTTTGCACGATATTTTGAATAATCGGAATTAACGTGACGTCACAATATTGGATCCTATCCCAACTACTTTGACGTTTATAACTTATTTTTAACATTGTTAAGAAGAGGAGTGGGGTCAAGCTATGGTGGCAACCCTGCTCTATGCTAACTACATAGGATAAACATTTATTGCCAACTCCAAATAAACAAAATTTCAATTATTAAAACTGATGGAAATGTTTGTTTTCGGTTGAAAATGCATGATTTTGAGTAATTTGGATCCTTATTCTATTCTTTTAAAGAGCTTCCATTCGGTGAAATATTCTTTTTTCATATTTTAACAAAGCTACAATATGATATGTATAGCGCGCAACGCTGTAGACTTTCAAAAGTATTTTTGACATCTGACGTTTAGTAGTGATACTGCATTTCATAACCAAACAAACTTATTGATGATAAATCTACATCAAAAAAATAATATCGATGGAAGAATAAATGGGTTACTCAATCAGTGTACCGGCAAGTCAGGGAAATCTTGTTTATTCTAATCACACACACTCTTCCTATTTCATCTCATGCGGCGACGTTGCCAAGCGTATGATAACTTGCTAAATTTCAGTAGCTTTTGTACAATTTTTTTGAGTAATAATTCAATTTTCTCTGGAACTATAAATAAGACTTTTTTGAAACTTGGTACACATGTTTATAAGACTTTCGTAGATATTTTGATGATTTTTTGTAATGTTGACATTTCAGGTAGTCGAGATAATGACGTATAAATCAATGTGAAACACGTCGCGTGCATTTACGCAATGTAATAACATGTCACTGAACAGCAACTTTGATATTTTTTATCTCGATAACTAGAAACAAGATTGAAATCAAACTTTGCCAGACTATTCTTCACTAAACAAATAATATACTGTGAAAATTTGAATGAATTCTCATATACTTTGATTTCCTTCTCAACAACCTTAAAATAAGCAAATTAGTAAAATTATACCATTATTCAACTAAAATATGTAACAGAAATGTCAAAACAAATACGGCCACAATAACGATCAAAGGTATGTTGAATGAAATACCCAACCATTGGTAAAAAAAAAATAAAAACTATTTAAAAATCAATATTTTGAACATATTTTTAACAATATTCAAGAATAGTACAATAATGAATGTATATACTTACGTTTTTATTGTTATTATTGTGGAAAAATCAATTCAAAGTGCATACATTTTCGCGCCAGGTCCATTTTTTTGATAACAAAAAACAATCGGCACAAATGTCAAACAAACTTTGCAAATTAATTACGGCCCAACTAAGAACAATCAAAACAGATTTCTTTACAAAATAAAAAAATAAATATTATTAATATTAATCACATCTTTTACTCGATTCGGGTGTGGCAGACATTTATTGATAGATAGATAGATTGATATTTTTTCAGCATTAGGAAACGGGTGCTCAAAGTTTTTGAGGAGTATACGCCACAGCGTATATTATAATTCAATTAAAATATTACTGGTACTCCCTGTATTACTGAATTTTTGTCCAACCTCGCAACCACTGGATTACAAAGCCAGCATATTTGCATAAAAAAATGACAGTAGTTTTATAGAATAATCTGTAAGAGTGCCAAAATATTATTAAAATAAAATAAAATAAGTAAATTGTAATAAATTTATTTATAGAATCATGTAACATCAAAAAAGTAATCGTTTTGATAAAGTACCGCCTTCAGCAGATTCCAAAATTTTACGTTTTAAAGACGGACGTTCTGGATCCTTTTTGACGGACGATGGAAGAGGTAACTTTGGTCCTAAGGTTGGTGCTGGCTTATTACTAACAAAAAGAATAATAGTTTTTAGTATATTTAGCACTGAATTTGTTAGAAAATACCTAAAAAATGGAAGTTGTAGGACGTCAGTACAATTCAGTCTTTTTTCTGGGTTTAATTCTAATAATCCTGCAATAACATCAAGTAAATCATCGGCAGCGGCTGTAAAAATAAATTTTAAGGGGGTTCCAGGGAACTGTTTGAATTTAATATAATCTGTAAGATTAGTCATCCCCTAAAAATTAAAATCAGTATTAGATTAAATTACTTTAGATCAATTAATTTGTTTTACAGGCCAGCTTTCGTCAGTTGGAGTTCCTAAAACTTGGAAAATTTTCGTTAGTTGCTCCAAATCAGATTCTCCGGGTAAAAAAGGCACTCTCAGTAATAATTCAGCTAAAATACAACCGACTGCCCACATGTCAATGCAAGTGCCATATTGGCGGGCCCCGTACAATAGCTCAGGAGATCTGAAATCGATCTAAAATATTTACTCCAAAAATATTTTAACACATTTTTTTTACCTATACCATCTGGTGACTACTTGGTGAGTGTTAACTCTAGTAGGAGAGCCGTACCATTTGGCTAAGCCAAAATCTCCGATTTTTAAGACTCCACTGCTGTTGACCAATAAATTATTTGGTTTCAAATCTCTGTGTAGTATCCAATTTATGTGCAGAAACTCTAAGCCTTGTATAGTCATAAGCATGTAGGCTTTTATGTTAGCTGTAGTTAAAATAATTGATTGATCTTTTATTATAACCTCTAAATCGGTGTCCATGAAGTCAAATACTAAAGACACGTTGGATTTATGTCCAAACACATCTAACAAATAATAAAATATAGTTTCGAGAGTATTGTAGTTTTCAATTAAATACCTAACAAGCCAATGAGATTTTTATGCGATAATTCTTGGAGCAATTTAATTTCCCTTAGAGCAGTTCGATTAATACCATCCTGGGCCTCTACTCTGCTACCTATTTTGATTTTTTTGACAGCCACTATCATACCCGTTTCAGAATCTCGGGCTTTGTATACTGTTGCAAACTGTGAACAATGTTATCTTGCTGAAAGAGGTTATGTTTCCGAAATTCAAAAGTTAATTATATTTAAGGCACATAAAGTTGTAAAATTAAATTAAAATAAGTGAAATTGAATCAATTATCTTTTTTTACCTGTCCTTCTCCCAAAAACTCAATTTTCTCATACCGCCGCAATTTATCATCCATTTTTGCCATGATACTATTAATACTATTAATTCTGAACAAATTATTACAGCATAATACTACTTAATAAACGTTTAACAGTTGTAAAAATATTTTCACAGTTTTTTGCAACACGTTATTCCACTGTTTGTCAAATCGTTCATTTGTTTCATTTGCTTCACTAGTTGACAGTTGTTTGTAATTCAAAAAAATATCGCCTACTTTTAAATTTATTAATATAAACAATAGTTGCAAAATATCTCAAAATTGATATAAATGAATAATTAATAACAAATCTTTATCTTTCTAATGAATATAACTTAATAAAGCACAGGGCAGTATTAAGTTGTTTTTATTCAAATTGCATCAATGAATCATAAATTTAGAATAATTCTTGTGGTAAGAGTGACTAATAGGTCCCTATGCCAATTTCGCACAATTTTAAAGAGATGGCGATACTGACGTCTCTGCAGTAAAAACAAATTTTGTCAGTGGCACTAAAACAGTGTTCATGTGTAACAATGGTTGTAGGTTAGCTCGCTACGCTCGCGGCTTTAACAAACATCCCTGAATATTACCGCACTTGCGCTGCGCGCGCCTGTGGGACTGAACTTGAGAGGAAACCACCTCGAAGGGTGAACCAAATTTCTCCATGTTGGACCGAAATAATGAAACTTTCACATGTCATGTTTGAGGACTACTGCTTAGCTACCACTTACTCTGTACACATGTATTTCGAGCGCAAGCGCATAACATAGGTACCTATCATTCACTTTATCCATTCTTGTATTTGAGAAATTATCATAATCTAACAATCAAAATCAACCAAAATTTCTACTAGATTGTAAAATCAGGAATTAAATATAATAAAAACGTTAATTCAAATGCCGCCATCTAGTGTACCCAGGGCTAAGCCCTCATCTGCATTTTCTTCTTAACAAAAATGAAACATCATAAATAATTTATTCAAATAAAATTTAATTACTTAATTGTTCTTAATATAATTTGTTGTTTCTAAAGTACTATATTTTATATCAGTGTGCACTGTTGCCAAGTGAGTCATAAATAATTGTCATTTAAATTATGTATTTCTTTTCTGGCATCTAAATTATTGTAAAATACTTGGTATAATCGATAAATTTATTATTAATAATGTGCTTTTATATATAACTAATCAAATTACGCGGAATTGACATTTATTAGTATTTCGTTTTTTGCATGATTACCAACTATTATTCATAAATAATTGTTTAAATAAAAAAAATTTGGGTTCAAAATATTATATTATATTTATGATAAAACCTAGATTAATAATTTTTGTCTCATACATTCACAAAACTAGTAATTTTGATAGAAAGCCGGTAGCAGTCTTTTGAAAATTGTTTATGTGATTACATTTTTACAAGTGGAATTTGCATCAATTTACAAAGCGTGAATATATAAATATTTATAAAATAGATGCATATTTATTGCATTACTTATCTGTAAACATGACAAATATACAAAAGAATGCAAACAAAAATTATTATTCATTCTCAAAGGAAATAAACGTCGTTACAATAATCAGAGCGCAATCGCAATTGAAAGTATGTGATCTGAGATACAAACAAAATGGGTGGAAACATTTAAAATTGAAGTAAAAGAAATACTTTTCTACCAAACGAGTGTTTCACTTTTGAGTTTTTTTGTAAAAGTGTATCAAGGTTAATGAAGTAAACGATGAGTCATACTTCAAAAAAGTTTCAGTGTAAAACAAAGTGTTGCAACAATATTTTAAAGTAAATAATTACAGAAACTTAGAATTAAATAAAGTTATTGGTCATCTGTAACGTGTGCCTTAATTTAAAAATGTTATTTTACATTGTAGTTAACTATTGAAAGACAGGTTATGTTACTTAAAATAAAAAATAATGGATGAAAGAAAAGTCGCAGATTATTTTGTGGTAGCTGGATTACCAGACTCGCCAGAACTTTTAGATGATTTAAACTTCTCGGACTGCGGTCATTTAAAAACAAATCATGATCAGGCTCCGATTACAGACATTGGGGTTATATTCCCTGAATTGGAAAAAGACATGCCTCCAGGCTATCAATTATTGGAGCATACACCGAGTGGAATAACTGCAGATTTGAATCATGGCAGTTTGAGAAACCACCAATGTTTTTTATGTTACCGACGAGGGAGAGATAAACCACCGCTAGTTGATATAGGTTAGTAAAGCTCTAATTATTGTTGGTATTTAGTTTGAAGGTAAATTTTTTGTTAGGTGTTATGTACGAAGGCAAAGAATGGCTTTTACCAGACGCAGAGGTTGTGAAAGAGTCTATTGGGGGTCTCACAGCTAATGTGAATAATACTGGTGCAAAAACTTTTATAACCTTCAGACGGGGACAACCAACAGCCCCTTGCAACGCTTTAGTAGTAACAGATATTTGTGTGATCATAACTAGTAAAGGAGAAGAACCGCCTCATGCATTTTGTTGTATAAATAAGAATTTAAACAAGGGCTTTGTGGGTAGTGACGTTTATTTGTGCTACAAAAAGTCTATGAATCGGGCCCAATTGCTGAGCTACAAACCGGAAGTGCTAAGAAGGTAAATTTTTAATTTGGTTAATATTAAAATGTACAACTTATTTTTATTACAGATTTCCAATGTCTGATCTGTCACATTTTCCATTTCCGCATTCTGTAGCAATGTTCTGCCTTCCAATGGGGGCTACGGTAGAAATGTGGCCAGCGGAGGCTTCACAACCTCGTCCTGTGTTCAGTACTTTTGTTCTAACAGTGTCCGATGCTAAACAAAAAGTTTATGGATCGGCGTTAACGTTTTATGAGAAATTTCCTATTGATAAGTTAACTAAAGAGCAAAAAGAACAATTAGGCTATGAACCTGAATCAAATTACGTTTTAAATGCCAATAAAAGTATCTGCGTTTTATCCCATTGGCCGTTTTCCGATACTTTTGAAAGATGGCTGATATTCTTATACGTAAGTATTCAAAAAAATGATATCACCAACGATACTCATTGTTTATTGTTATTAATTGTCAAAACATTGCTCGTGTTCAGCCCGGGGTAGCGTTATTACGTCACACAATTTTTTTTTTTAATTTTCATTGGGTAGCAGTATTGATTTGACAGTGTCACCATAATTACATAACGAGCATTATGCCGGGTTGAATACGACAACTTTTTTTCGGTTGCTATGCAAAATTATCGTTTTTTACACCCGTCTCCATAGCAGCACACAGCAAAATACTTATCATTATGAATACAAACAAAATATATATTTAACTTCTAAATAAACAAATTATTTACATCAAGGCTGTTTTTATTTATTTATTTTTTGTTAGGAAAAAGTGGTGAGCGGTGAACCTCAAGCAGTCCCTGTGGAGCGCTACATCGTCCAGCTCCTGGAAGAAGTACCATTTCCAGGCCCTCGAACTCTCCTCCAATTGACAGCTAACAGTCCAGAAAGGGTTGTTCTAACACAGCCTGAAGATTTGCCTCTTCCTAGAAGTGCAGCTGGATTTAAACATCTTTTAGTTAATTTAGGGGCCGAAAATTGTTTGCAGGTTCTTCTTTTAGCTCTAACGGAACAGAAAATTTTGATGCATTCACTGCGACCGGATGCGTTGACTGCTGCGACGGAAGCGGTCTCGTCTTTATTGTTTCCGTTTAAGTGGCAGTGCCCTTATATACCACTTTGTCCTCTAGGTGAGCCGATTTTATATTTTTCCATCAATTTTTTAATGAGTTGAAATATTTTAGGCTTAGTTGAAGTACTACACGCACCTTTACCGTTTTTAATCGGTGTTGATTCTCGTTATTTTGATCTGTACGATCCTCCAACCGATGTTTCGTGTATTGATTTAGACACAAATTTCATTACGGTTTGTAATTTTAAACTTTTTATATTCTATTATATATTTTTTCTATGATTGTTGTTCCCGCACGGGCCAACTTCAAAGAAAAACGACGGGAGTGATTCCCAACAAAATGAAATTAATTATTTAATTTATACAGAAAATCGTAGAAAAAATATTGGGATTTAAACACACAAATAATTATTTTATCCGTTATTAAATATTTCAGTTATGTGACGCCCAAAAACACTTGAATATAAAATTATTACCCAAAAGGGCGGCTAAAGCACTCAAGACTAATTTAGATCAGCTACATTTACAATTACGGAACAATGCGTCTACGCATAATTATGATAAAAATAATGATAATAATGTGGAGAAGGAATTTCAGCGCAGAAGGAAAGAAGTAAGTAAGATATCTAATAATTATTTCGTGTAATAAATTAAAATGTTTTTGCAGCAAGCTTTAGAATTAGAAATACAAGAAGCGTTTTTAAAATTCATGGCGTGGACTCTAAAAGGCTACCGGAATTATTTATTGCCAATAATTAGGGCTCCAACTGTTGGAACAACAGATGCGCAAGCCTTGTTTCAAATTGATTCGTTTTTAAAATCAAGGGATAAGGTATTTACTTACAATTATCAATTCATACAGTTTAATTTGTTGATTAATTTGTAGAATCATCAAAAATTCTTCTCTTTATTGATGAAAACACAAATGTTTACTCGTTTTATCGAAGAACGTAGCTTTGTAGCTGATGGCGATATGGGCTTAGCTTTCTTTGACGAATGTACGGAAAGATTGACGAGTGAAGAAAGTAATATTCGGTTGTTGGAACCAGAAATGACCCATACTAGTGAAAGAACTGTTTTGTTGCTACCGCCAGAGCCTCCTGCACAAGGTAAGATTCAAAAAAAATTTAAATCGATTTATTCAATGAAATTAGATTCTATAATCGGACAGAAGTGGTACGAATTAGTAATGTAAACAATTAGCATAGTAAAATAACAATTTCAGTTGTACAAAAATTAAGGAAAAGACGTATGTAATTTTAAATGATCTTAATATTTTTTTTCCCATCATTTGCTATTTTGGCGCCTCTGTACGACCTAAATTGACGCAGTTACAACCCTTTGAGAAAAAAATAACATTTTTTTTTAAATTTGTCTTTCGCTAGTAACATTTTATTTTTTTCCGCTATATATTTATACCGGAATTTTATTTTATTCCACTGAAATTGGTCAAGTACGAGGAAAATACTGTAAAAAAAAGGTCTGTCAGTTTTTCAAAAATAACTCGAAAACTATTCATGATAGAGAAAAATCGAAAAAATCAAATTAAAGTTAATAAAATTATCTTTCATTTTCATTCTTACAATCTTCGCCACGTTATTTTAATTGAAAATATTTTTAATAATCTCCGGTAATTATGAGTATTAAATTATTATTTTGGATAATCACAGCTTTTATAAATAAATTGAAATCAGCAGCGTCATTCGGGTTTTTGACATTTCAACATTCTCAATTTTTTTATTTATTCAATAATTTATTGTAATTATTGTTCAATTTCACATTTGCGAATATCCCTGAAAATATTTCTGTCAGTAATAGTTCATTGTTTTGGGAAAATGAATACGATCGATCCGCTTTATGCTTTCTGACGTTCTAATTGGCTTAGAATATACAAGGGTATAAAAATTCATGTGGACTAGTAAAAATAAGTCAAGAAGTGACGCGAAAAGTGATAATAAGCGATTTTGACTAGCGATCTCACATTTTGCGACAATTTATAAAGTAAATGAGTCAAAATCAAATTTGAGACCATACTTTCATATTTGCCGTCTTAGATTACTCGGAAAACTGCGTATATTCGCAGTAACTCGGTCAATATTAGCTACACGAATTCTCCAAAAAGACTACATTTTAGGGAATTAATTATCCCATAATTTTCATTCTATACTATTCAAAATTTATTGGCAAGTACAAGCGAAAAGAGTTGCTTTTTCCAATGGAGATATTTGAAAAGACTGAAACTCGGTCAGTTTTGGTCGAAGAACAGTGGGAAAATAACCAAATGACGAAAATTTTTATCTGTAGTTTAAAAAGATCCAATATTTATCAGACTTGGGCCCAGTATTTCAGGTTCAGTTTAATCTATAGATTACTTAAACGAAGCTTAATTACTATGGTAACAATTGTTTTCACAATCGTTGCTACGAAAATTAATCCACAGTTTTCGTAATCCAAACACTGAAATACTGGGCCTAAGGCACAGTATTTCAGTGTTCGGATTACGAAAACTGGAGATTAATTTTCGTAGCAACGATTTTAAAAACAATTGTTACCATAGTAATTAAGCTTCGTTTAAGTAATCTATAGATTAAACTGAGCCTGAAATACTGGGCCTAAGGCCCGGTTTCACCAAAGTCAGTTAACTTTATCTAGGGGTTATTTTGAGTTAGTAACTATAGTTACAATTGTATCAACAATAGTTTTCGTATAAAATAACCTCTGGATAAATTTAACTGGCCCTTAGGACCAGTTTCACCAAAGCCAGTTAAATTTATCCAGAGGTTATTTTATTCGAAAACTATTGTTGATACAATTGTAACTATAGTTACTAACTCAAAATAACCCCTAGATAAAGTTAACTGACTTTGGTGAAATCGGGCCTAAGGGCCAGTTTCACCAAAGCCAGTTAAATTTATCCAGAGGTTATTTTACGAAAACTATTGTTGATACAATTGTAACTATAGTTACTAACTCAAAATAACCCCTAGAGAAAGTTAACTGACTTTGGTGAAACCGGGTCTAAGGGCCAGTTTCACCAAAGCCAGTTAAATTTATCCAGAGGTTATTTTATACGAAAACTATTGTTGATACAATTGTAACTATAGTTACTAGCTCAAAATAAACCCTAGATAAATTTAACTGACTTTGGTGAAACCGGGCCTAAGATTTAAACCTTCTGATTGGCTGAAATACGAACCAATTTTACATTAGCACAAAAATGTTCAGTTGCATGAATTGTTAGTCGTTCATTAGTCATCATAAATAAATTTGAGCAGTTAAAAAATTCAAATATCTATTCAGGTAATATGTGAATATATTTGTTGTTCCATTTCTTGAATTTATTTTCGGAAAGCTTGTTTTAAATCATTTATTTAATTTAAACTGGCGCTTCGCGGGCTTAAACCCTAAGTTGCGCAGCGAGATAGGTTGGTCGATTTTCTATCCAGAATACTTTGTCGACATGTTCAATTTTGATTACAAATTGAAGTATCGGTCTCTGAACTCACAATCTTTCCGTTACAATTAAATCAATCTATAGATCTTTCTAAGACCTATTAATTGAGGCCGGTATTTCAGTCCTCGGTTTATCTTAAGCGGAGCTTAATTACTTTGGTAACAATTGTTCTAACAATCATTACTATGGAAATTAAGCTAAGTTTAAGGTAAACCATGGACTGAAATACTGGACCTTAGTGACTAAGGTCCAGTATTTCAGTGTTCGGATTACGAAAACTGTGGATTAATTTTCGTAGCAACGATTGTAAAAACAATTATTACCATAGTAATTAAGCTTCGTTTAAGTAATCTATAGATTAAACTGAACCTGAAATACTGAGCCTTAATCTTTATCTATTTATATCGGTTTATAGGTAAACATATTCATCTGAATAATGTTTGATAATGAATTGGAGAAAATAGCTTCGCAAATAACCCATTGTTTTTACTAATTTCAATAGATAAAAATAGTTGCGAGTGTACCTTAGAAGATAGACACAATGCTCTCGCGGCCTTTTCTGTAGGCTTTTTCCAGACCTACAATTTTCTAGTACATAGTTTTGTTGTATCTCTTAAGATTTGGCCAGCGTTAGCAATGTAAGTGTACGAAAACAATTTTTTTGACTAAACATTGTCATGCTACAGCCATTTCATAAAAAAAATTTACAAATTTTATTCATAAACTTTCCTTGCTTATCGCTTTTTCTATTTGTGAAAGCCGTATCAAAATCCATTGCGTGGTTTAGAAGAAATAAGCGGGGAAACAGACAAGCAGACAGCGACTTTGTTTACAATTTAGAGAATAGAGATGAATTTTATTGTAGCTGCTTCCAGCCAATCAGAAGATTTAAATTATAGTCCTATAAGAGCCTTGGACCGTTCTTAACTGGAATAAACTATAGTTTTTAGAAAAAATATTAAATTAGCGAAAAACACAGATTTTGAAATTTTAAAAATTTATACCATCCGGAAGCGCTACAATTTCTTTTGTTCCTCAAAGTATATACCATGACGAAAATTTATTGTCCTTTCCCTAATTTTTGTACTACAGTAATTTTTTGTATACTAACCAGCAACTGTAGTAATACAAATAATGGTAGATATCGACGACAACAAACAACAGCATTTTTAAAAATGTTAATCAAACTCGATCAACAATATGACCAAATTAATATCTATGATAACAAACTAGCATTTTTACATGTCTAGCAATGTAAAAAAATGAATATCCATGACAATTAAAGAATTAACAATAATATTTATAAATATGCCAATCAAACTTGGCCAACAATGTGAACTCCTTTTTTGTACAATCACAGTAATTTTTTGAACTAATTTTATTATACCGAGTACATCCTACAATATTTCGTTAAAATAAATTATAATCATAAATATCTTTCTAAATCTAAGCAATTTTTTTATAGTACACACATTTTTTTATATACCTAGTCAAATTGTTTAAGGTGGAATGTATACTTATGACTGTTTCGAATTGGATCCTACTTTGTTAATAAGTAAAACGAAAAGTCATTTGCCATCTTTATATTCTTCTGCAACTGCGCCCGGCTCGCCAATGGCTCGAAGGACCAAACAAGAAATTAAATGTGCCCAAAAATTAGCAAAGTAAAATAATTTAAATTTTTTGGAGCAATTTTTGAAACTTATTTTTTAGGCGATGTGTCCGCTCGCCGGACGCCTGGGCTCGCTGTCTATTAGGCACTTGTTACTCACTTTACTTCATGACTTTGCCTAGCATGTTATCTCTTTGTCCAGGGAGAGAAAGGGCCGTTTTACGGCTATCTTATGAATTATTAGGTAGAGCAGCCCGTTTGAGATTAACTTGCGATGAAGTCTGCTATAGGCTCATGATGCAATTATGCGGAGAGCATTCTATGCCGTTACTGGCAGTGAAATTACTGTTACTGATGAAAAGATCCGGGATTCAGCCCAATGCCTTGACATACGGGTTAGTAAAAACTTTTATTAATGTTCCAAGGAGTTGAAAACATTTTTTTTGGGATAGACTGTACAACCGCTGCGTTTTGGAGGCAGAATGGCCGGCTCATTCTAGTTCCAGTCAGCTGTTATGGAACAAACTTCGTTATGTAGTACTCGGCGCGGCCCATTTCCGCCGTGCTGGTAAAAAGCAAGCGTCTAGGAGACATGCCTCGACCGAAGGCGCAAGTAATTTGCTCGATCAAGCCGACAGAATGTCCCGATCGAGTTTAGATAGTCACGAAATTGCTTCAACGGGCGAAATCGGAATGTTTGATCGATTTCACAGCAAAGTTACGAGTATTGTCCGACCGGGAAACGATGGAGTTGATCCTGCAAACGCCAATTCCAGTGCCGGGCTTCTTATAAGTGGATTGGACTCGCCGGATGAAAATTCTAAAACTGTAGCGACGGACAGAGCATTAAATATGTCTCTGACTCCTCCTGAAAGCCCGTCGGAAAATTTAAGACTATTGGCTCGTTCAGAAAGTTTTGCAAACGATGCCGGTATCTTAGAAAAATTACAAAATTTAAAAAAGCCTTGTTCCAGAGCCTTAGATTTCCAAGAGGAGCAAGATGAAGGCTCCAAATCATCACCTACTAAGTAATAATCAAATAACTCAACAAAATTTTATTAATTAATTGATTAAAAAAAAATAGGGTTTCTCCTCGCACTCCAGTAACGGAAAACGACCCTCTAGGAGCCCTCGAACAACCTCCAACTCCATCATCGGTCGAACCAACTCAAATGATTTTTCAGTCGCCTGTTCCTCCGTCAGATACGCCACTTTTATTCCGTTCTTCAGTTCAGCGCTCCGCTACGTTTGAAGGAAGCCCTCCTGCGCAAACTAAGGGGCTGCATAGGTCAGAAACAGTGCCGGCTTCAAGTGTCACTAGCAGTTTAGCCAGTTTGAGCAACAGCATCAAAATGAATTTTAGGTAAAATAAAATATTATACTATTTTGTGACTGCAGTTTGAAAAATTATTTTAAAAGTATTATTTCTTATTTAAAAATTTGTTAGCACGGCTTTAATTGCACGTAGATCATGTAGTCAGTAGATAGATGTGTTGTTTTAGTCGTTACTCACCGGCCCGTCTTTCACTGCGCAAAGCTGATCTCAAGCTGCCCCAACAGATCATTGAAAATGCCATCACTAATCTAAGGTAACGCACTGATTTTTTTTTTTGTCATACAGAAATAAATATTCGTTTATTTGTTTATATTGATTGAAAACAGAATGGTTGAAAAAACAAATCAAAGTTTGCTATGAAAATATCTAAAGCAACGCCCAGTAAATTATTTTGTTGTCATCAAGGATACAAATTGGCATAACTTGATGTTGTTTTTAATCACTCATTATTTTATTTGATTCTAAAATACTTTCAGCCCAAGCAGCCTGACAAGCAAAAAATCCAACGAACTAATCCAGGGCGGAATTAGCAGCTTGAAATCTGCAGCAGTTGCGGCTGCTAAAAAGCTCGACGAAATCAAAGAAGCAATCTCCACGACCTCTACACCTGTTAAGGTTATAACAGACAAAACTACAGGCGGAGACAACTTGGAGATTGCTAACGCAGAAGGCGAATCAACTGATGGTAGCGAAGCAGACGGCCTTAGAAGAGTTTCCACTGAATTGGGCAGTTACAAAGGTAGTGTGGCTAATTTGAGGGATTTGGAGGATATTTTGCCGGATAATTTGTACCCCCAAATCTTAGACAACCAAAGTGGTGAGTTAATAACGTCATATTATTTCAAATATTTGTGAGTGTTACAAGAAGTAGTATTATACATAATAATTTTAGGTGCTGAAAATGACATGGAACTAGTACTGACATCTTGCTCCCAATGTCATAATTGCTCAGCTTTACTGTACGACGAAGAAATAATGTGTAATTGGTCTGCCGAGGATTCAAATCTCAATACAAAGTGCCATGTTTGTGGAAAACCAACGGTTCCATTATTAACAGTCACAATAATCCAACCAAACAATCCAGTTAGTGATCCATTTAGCGTACCATATTTAAACCCTCTTGTTTTGCGAAAAGAACTAGAGAATATTTTGATTAGGGAAGGTGATTTGTGTTTGGCGGACCCTAATTTTGTGAATGAGCATCCAATTATTTATTGGAACTTGATTTGGGCTTTCGAAAGGATTAACGTACAAAGCCATTTACCGAATTTGTGTCTTAAAAATAAAAATGATGATGAAGTCAAAGAGGATGAGGAGAAAAATGGGGAGGAATTGACGAAAAATGAGGGAAATTCCACTATGGTACTAGTGGAAAACGGAACGGATCCTCTTTCTCAAGAATTAGTTACAGCAGGTAAAAATTATGATTTATTATTGTATACAATTAATTTTGTATTAATTATTGCAAGCAGCTCATGAAAAGGAAACTAAACGTGAGTAATAATACATTAATTGTGCCCCCTCCTTTTTTCAGTAATGGAACGCTAATTTATGAGTTTATAATTGAATACGGACCTGTTCAATATTACTAAGTTACCTAAACATGTTACTTTACTTTTTTATTCAATAAATTAGTTACTAAAAATTGTCTAATAATTATTTGCGTATTTTAATTAAATAATCATGTGTAATTAACGTTGACAAACATTAATTGTAGACACTTCCGGTGCCAAACTTTGCCCGGAAGTTAGCTCGTGAGAAAATACTTTTTGTTAAAAAAATGAAAGCGCAAACTTAGTTTTGTTCAGAAAAAATTATAAATTGTCGGGTTATGTGTAGTTTCCAGGCTTTAATTTGTCGTTAATGTATTGTAGAACGATTCTCAGCTCAAGTAGCGGTACGTTGCATTTGGGATGACCCTAGATTACATGGAGAAGGGGCTCCTATGTATCTTTTGTGGCAAAGAAGGGATACAACTCTAATTAATGCCCTTTTAACTGATCAGCAATGCCGGGAGATCAGTAAAACGTGAGTATACGATTTATTTATTGATGCTTATTTTCAGTGATTTTTTATTTAATTGTATAAGTATTAAATTAAAAACATATTTTACAGAGTTATGCAAAACATAATCGGCTCCGTTCGCTGCAACGACCTTCTCGAACCTCTAAAACGTCTCGCAACCGAACGACAAAAACTTCAATCACTTCGAGGAATGGATAAAACTCATTCAGCTTATAGGGATATTTTATTTTTAGCTTGTAAAGCTCTAGGTAGATCTAGTGTGGATTTGATTGCTTTTGATAGAGAATACGCTTCGGCTTTTGATCGATTACCGGAAAAAAACACCAAACTGTATAGACCTCAAGACAAACCTCTTAATTTAGCGGCTATTTATTGTAGGCATTATTTTAAGCCTTTAACATTGCCATAGCTATTGACACTCAGTATTTTAATAGTATAGGTGCTTGCAATCAAAAGGGGGAGCTGTTTGCATTGCCTGATCAAGCGTAAAAATAATTTTAATATTTTACTGGAGACATCACATAAATAAATGTTTCAATCATGTCGCTTGGTCCATCAATGACAGCAACAACTCGTCCAATGTAAATAAAAAGTAGAAAATTCAATTTTATTGTAAATAAAAGTTAAATGATGATTTTAAAGACATTTTAGGTTGTGTTATCTATAATTAATAGGCGCATATTTTAGTATTATTTTACTTACTGATCAATAGTTGACATTTTTGTCAGTATTTCAAGCAAAAAACAATTTTAAGTTGCAAAAAATCTCGAAATAAATTTAATTAAGGTTTCGTACACAATATATTAATAAATATTGACAAAAAATCAAGAAGATACTGATCAAAATAGTTATTTTTATACGGCTGGTATTAAAAGTTGTTGTTTACGCTCTCATTTTGTCGTCAACTTTGGTGCAGGAATCCAATAGCAACGCGCCGGAAGTGGATAGAAACAGAATAGTTTTCACTTTTCCGACGTTTGACAAAAAATAATAATTGATCAATTCACTTGCATTGTCATTTTTTTCATACATATATAAACTAAATTATGTACCACTATTTTATATCTGAAATTTTCTCCTGTATTTTTGATATAGGGAGCGTAACACTTTCTGCGAGCAAACTTCAGGATCTGGAGTTAAATTATCCGATTTAAATGGCTCATTTCCTTGGTAATAATATCAATTTCAGCTTTTTTTGTGTCATTATAGGCTAATCAAATCGATTAAACGAATCGAAACTTCTTTTATTGGTCAACTCTGTCACTTTAAAAAGGAGCAGTTCCACCAATGCCTTTTAAATTTATCTAAAGGTTATTTCAAGTTTGTGACCATGACAACTATTGTATCAACAGTGGTTTTCGGATAAAATAACCTCAGGATAAATTTAGCTGACTTTGGTGAAACCGGCCCTAAGCCAGGTTAATTTAACTTCCAGTCATGAAATCAGAAATTAATTTTTTTAAATTGTTTAACCGTAGTTAAAGGACTAAACTTAAGTTTGCTTCAAATTGGTTCGTATTTCGGCCAATCAAAAGATTTGAATCGCAATCTTTGGATCATTTTTTGACAGAATTTTGTTAAACGTCAAAAAAATTAATTTCTGGCCGTGTTGCTATTAAAGTCTCACGCCAAACTTGACAGAAGTTTGGTCGTGACAAAATAAACTGCGCTTATAAATGAAAGCGTGGGAAAAATTATTTTAAGAGGAATCATGTTTTATTTATTTTAATATTCAACTCACGTATATTTTACGAATTAGAATGTGTATTTTAGTTGAAATTTTTATGGAACGTTAGCACCAGTAGTTTTTTACTTATCAAACATATCGTATTGTTTTTATTATGAAGAAATGTAAAGATGAATCGCTAAATAAGATACATATTTCAGTAACTTTTTCTAATTCCGAATTAATTATTCTTGTATTCTGCCTGGTAATATTTCGAAATAATCATTAATAATGAAAATTTTATTGTATCCTTATTTAGCGGTGTAAACGATTGAAATTTTAGTGTGTACGGCTGTGGTGTTTATAATCACTGTAATTTAAGGTTTAGGATAACGTAAGACCACATTTTCACTGAGAATGTCAAATATTGTGTCGCCTTGAAAGATGCAATAATTGTTTATTAAATAAAAACTGGAAAAGAAAACTTATTAAATATTTTATTTAATGACTTTAAAGATTAAACATTTCAGCAAATATAAACTAAACTGCACCTTGTAAATAACCTTATGATAAAATAAATGTCAATGCGTTAGTACTCATTAAAAATAATCTCAAATTAAAATAATTAGTATATCACTCATGCACTTAATGTCAATATCATATAAACTTTACTTGATTGGCATCAGATGAAAATCATACATGAAAAAAGCTTACAAAATTACTTAATCTAAATAAAAATTACATGGCCCGAAAATCCACCATTCTTGTGCCAATTCTGGTCGATTTTCGGTATAATTTGAAACCTGGAGGACAATTAAACTAGTAACTAGAAAAATTGATTATAAAATTTCGTCAGAAACTGATAAATCACTCACTGACACTTCACTTGATTAGAAAAGTCTGAAATATATCGAAATGCAAAGCAAAGCTTCCGTTAACTGCAAAATATGTATCTGTAAATTTTTGTGCGTTCAAATGTCTGCTGGATATGTTCAAACACAACACTTCCTGTTAATTTGTTCATTTTATTTACAAAATCGAACACCGAACGCGTCTACGACCGCCGATTCCCGAGTATTTGTTGGGTCGCTTCCCTCGACTTAATTTATCCTTTCTTATTTCTCTAACTAGTGTATAAAATGCGTCGTCCACGCCCATTCGTGTCTTTGCAGAGGTTTCCACGAAAGGAACGCCGTATTGTTTCGCCACCTAACAGAAATCATTCAATTTACAAGAAATAACAAAATATTAATTATTTTACAGTATTTAGAATAACTTAAGCTGTGATTATTGCATGTAATAGAATATATAATTAAAACTGAGTAAGATGCATAGCAATGTGATTTACTCATCGTATAATGAGGTGTGTCATAGAATTAAGAGCAAAAAAAAGCAATTGGAAAAACCACAGGCTTCTTAAATTATTGGAAATATACTTACTTCTCTGGCTTGTGCCATATCAACAGCCCACGACGACAAATCGCACTTATTCCCCACTAAAACCATCGGAACCTCTTCTGCATCTTTCACCCGTTTAATCTGCTCCCTATAAGTGCCAATATCTTCGAAACTTTTGGCAGAATTAACTGCAAAGACAAGCAGGAACCCTTCGCCGGTTCTCATGTACTGATCCCTCATTGCACTATATTCCTCTTGACCTGCAGTGTCTAAAATATCTAACAAACAAGTATCTCCATCTATCACAACCTGTTTCCTATAAGAGTCTTCAATCGTAGGATCATATTCGTCTACAAAATGGTTTTGTATAAGTTGAATCGTTAGAGCGGATTTCCCCACACCACCCGCACCCACTACAACTAGCTTATATTCAGTCATTGTTGAACGATTGTTCAAAATATTTTTTATGCACGCCGTTGATAGTTTTTTTAGACAACCGAAGATAATTTAGTCTTCATCAATGACCACACTTTTTCAAATTAACTACTTTGCATTAAATATACATTCTACTGTCATACTATTAATTAAACATGTGAGAATTAGATGTACTACTTTTAATTGCACGTTAATTTATTTTAATATCTTCAATTTGTACTATCAACGAAAGCGTCTGGCATTTATCATGTCAAGTTAGATGGATACTAGCGGTATCTTGTATCGTTTTGTGGCAACAGTAAGAGGCGAGGCTGTTGCGTCAAAGAACGAACTCACGCTGGCTTAAAATATTCCCGCGAATATATAAATCATTAAAATCACATTATCTCATTGAATTAGATTTTGGGGCGTACTTAGTAGCAATATTCATTTAATTATAACAATTACTATTGCGTATATAAATATATTTGGAGTAAAACGTACAAAAATATTTATTACATTCGAGAACATACACCAAATATCAAAAAATGCATCAATTGGAAGTATTTTGTGCTATAATTTCACTTAAACTTTCTATAATACTGTCAGCTTGTGCGGAATTATTATTTTCGTAAACGAAATCCCATGAATTGAGGTCATCCAAATTACATTCTGACGCAACGTCATCAACACCTAAAAAGAAACCTATTATTGCCGTAAAAAGAGAATTCGTGAAAATTACCAGTGGTAAAGATCCACCCTCGATTTTTTCGCACTTCTTCGTCTGCTTTAATTCGAACAGTTTTTATTAGATCCCCGTAATATTCGGAGAAAAATTTCAAATCGGTTTTTCTTCTAATATCACTTACAATCCAGACTGCCTTTTCTGGGGCTGTAATAAATATTAATAATACATTAAGGTCTGGTTTTATATGAAAAATTACCATTATCACAAGCAATTCGGCAAAAATATTCATAATCTTTATCACGTATGTCATCGCTCCATTTAATCATTTCCAATCTATATTTCTCCTTATAAATATTATCGCTTAATAATTGATTTAAATCTAAATTAAAAGTTTTGGCATAATATGTTTTGATTGGTTCTGATATTCGTACTATTGTGCATTTGTTTTTAAACCTAAAAGTAAATTAATTAGATCAATAAATAACTTATTCTTCACGTACCGTTGTAATAACTTTTCCGATATATAATCTTTGCCTGATTTTCGTTTACCACTTATTAAAATAATAAGTTTTGGAGAGCTCATTTTGTGCTATTACATTTTCTAGAACTGTCTTGAAGTTAGGTTAAGTAATAAGTTAATGACCTTATCAGTTGATTATTATCAATTTATTTCAATACACAATTACTAAACCTATTCTACACAAATACATTTTAATATCTATAAAAATGTCATAAATAAATGCATAAAATTGCACAAAATACTGCGAAAATTGCACACATTTTGATTTTAATTAAAAATACGAGATCTAAAAACATTACTAAAGTAATAAAATAATGAGTATGTATTTATCACTACTTTCAGTTCATTCTTTTAATGGCCAGGAAGTGTGACGTCAATGTAGTGCGGGTTGTTGATATCTCCCAAACTTTATGCCAAACAAATTGGACCTTACTTCAACTTTGAAATTGGACATCATTCATTTGATGTATCAAATAAGTAAGAAAGTTTCTGTTCTCAAATGTATTCTTCAGTATTATTTAAGTATTCTAATTGACCGAAATGTGAACCAATTTTGCATAAGAACAAAAATCGTACGTGATTTGTCAGTCGTTCATCAATCATCATTAAGAAAAATTGCTGATGATTCAGATTTGCATATATCCAAGAAATATTTGAATATAGTGTCACAAATATGAAATATCTCAAGTTATTAGTTTACACTAATGTTTATTTAATAATTTATTGTAATTACGATCTAAGTTAGCATTCGTGAGCAATCTAGAAAATGTTAAATTGTCAGACATTTGAATGCTAGCTCATTGTTGTAAGGTGTTCAACTGTCAACACTTGAATCATAGCTCATTGTTGTAAGGTGTTCAACTGTCAACACTTGAATCATAGCTCATTGTTGTAAGGTGTTCAACTGTCAACACTTGAATCATAGCTCATTGTTGGAAGAGAGTATATAAAGCCCCGAGGGCTAGTGAGAAGAAAGATCATTAAATAAAAGCGACGATCAGCGATTTTGTTATTGTGCAACGAATTGTTAAGTAAATAAGCGTACCTGTAATATTATAAAATTACAATAAAATTTGTGACAATATTTATTTCTTTTATTTCTTGAATTGCTTAGATCCCGCAATGCGAGTGAATCATGTTTGTATTTCGGATAATAAGGCTTAAATCGTAAATCAAAACAAACACGTCGCTAAATATGACTATACTGGAAAACAAGATAAACATGAAAGTCATATTGAATGATCAATCATACTTATTTAAAAATCACTATTTTGAAAATATTTTAAAACAGTTTTTACTATATATGCCGTTTTATGGAGTGCTTCTTGTTTGTATGTGATCTAATTTATTGAAATTAGAGTTGATAAAGTGATTTTTTGATTAACTTGCTTGATTTTAATCATAAAGATGAATTTACCCCGTACATGACGTCACACTAACTTTGAAAATTAATTACAGCTCAACGAGGACCAATTGAAACATGTAAGTATATTTAACACTTCCGCAACACATTGTCCTGTCCGAAAATATTAATTAATAACAGCAGTACAAGTATGTCTGCCGAGACTCCTTTTGTAAATGAATTTCTTCCCACATTGCTGACAATTATAACTAGCTCTTTGCCCATGAGTAGCCAAATGCTCCCTCAGGCCATCCGATCTCACAAAAGCCCTATCGCAAAGGGTGCACGCATAGGGCCTCGCCCCCGTGTGAGTTCTAGTATGAACTGTCAACATATACTTATCCACAAATTTCTTCTGACAAAATCCGCATTCATGATTCTTTTTTTCACTGTGTACTCTCCGCGTGTGATCACGGAGCGATCGAAAACTTTTGAAGCTTTTCGCGCAAATTTCGCAGACATGCAAGCCATTTTCGTGACGCGCCATGTGAGTATATAGAGCTGAAGCGGTTCGGCCGCTATATTCACAAATTTTGCAGCTATAGGGCCGAACTTCGCTATGTATTTTGATGTGTGTTTGTAGTGATGTAGTGGACGTGAAACTTTTGCCGCAGCGTTCGCAAACGTGCGTTTTTAAACGGATGTGGACTGATTCCACGTGCTGGCGCAACATTGTGCTGTTGCAAAAACGCCAGTTGCATTGAGGACATCTAAAATTTAAATTTTTAGTCTAGAAAATAAATATTTCAGTAATACGTACTTGTATTTATCTGTATGTAACACCATATGAGTTTTTAGACATCCTGGTAATATCATTTTGCCACATTTCGGACACGGTATTTGATGTCTGCTGTCATGATCGACCAATGCATTTCTAGACGTGAAAATCTACCAAAAAAGTAGTTATTGGTGTATTTAGAACAGAAAGTTATAAGTTAGGCAATGGAAAAACGACAATTCTACGTTGCGAACAACCAAAAACAAATAAGTTAAAAAATTAGTACATACTGCTTCGCATCTGTAGCACTTAAAAACTGGCTGCCCATTGTGATTTTCCTGATGATCCAAATAATCAAACATACTACTAAAAGTAGTTTGACATATTTCGCATTCATAAATAAATACTTGTGATACCTCTTTTTTCAACTCTTTTTCCTAAAAAAAAAATAACTTATCAAGATAATCAAATCCATAATAAATAAATTACAGCATCTTCCTGGCACAATCTATATAAATATTTCTCCAAGGCTTCCACAGAATCTTCTAAAATTTCGTCTTCACTTTCCGAATCAGTTTCCACCTCTTTTTTAACTTTTATCCTCACTTTCCTTATCTTCTTTTTATATATTCTGGTTTTTTTAATTTTAAGTTTATTCGGAACTGGCTTATTTTTATTTTTTGGGGGTCTGCCTCTTTTTCTTTTCACTACTCTTTCTTCCTCTGAAGATTCACTAGCAATTTCTTCTTTTGGAGAGGGTACGGCAATGTCCGGTTCATAAGTTTCATCAAAATGGTTGTCTTCTTCGTCTGAAGATGCGTCTGACTCTTTTATCTCTTCTTTGGAATCATTTTTCTCTTGTTTTGAATCCTGAGCCTCTAATTTTACTAAAGATTGTAGAAGGATGTTGTGAGATTGGTGGCATACTTCTCTGAAGGCTGACCAGTTGTTTAGTTGCTGAAGACAGGTCAGGCAAATCATTGAAGGCAATTTTTCGTTTATTTCAACCTATAATTATAAAACAATCATTTATTTTGGAGTACGTCCTCGTCAAGAAATGAATCCAGATAAGTCAAAAAGTAGGTGTTTATTTTATAATACTTACATCTAAAGCAACACATTCTTTGATTTTATTCACTAAATCAGGTATATTGCAAATTGAAATGATTTCTGTACCAAACCCTTGGTACAAACATAATCGGCACATATTATCTACATTTGTATTTAAAGTTTTAAGCAACATTATACCGCCTTTCTCATTTAGTTTTTTTAAAAACAACAACAAATATACATTGTACAACAGTTGATTGTACTTCTTCAATGACAGTTCAAATAATAGCTTCCTCTTATTGTTTTCCTCAAATATCACAGCGATTAATTTCTTCCAGGAAATGTAGTTTGCAAATATATCTGTTGTATATTACTTATTTTGACTTAATAATCAACTTAAAGACCATCAAATATCATCAAACTAATTATTTTGAGCCCCGAAGTCGAAGATAAATGATCATGTTGGTAACATTGTTAAAATGTAGCCCAATGTAGCCAATAGCTTAAGATTACAAATAATTTCAAAATCTTACAATTGATTAATTTGCGTCAAATTATAAAATAACAATTCACTTTTATTTAGGTGCAATATGTGAATCTTACAAGAATTTAGATACTAAAAGGAAATTAACTTAATGACATAGTTGGTAACAGTGCAGCAGTACAATAGAATAGAATAGAATCTTCAGAATAAAATAAAAACGTAACATTGAATTTATGATTTTTTTTATATTCGGAACAATCAAATAATTGAATTAAAATCAAATAAATAATAACTCTATGGTTTGGGATTGAGAGTTTGGTGCGTGTAATCCAAGTGTAGTCCTTGATTGACAAAGTTCTTCACAGAGTGCAGCACCTAATTAATGTATTTACTGACAGTTCTTTCTTATTGTTTGGTTTGAAAAATTGGAGGCAATTGAAGAATCGAATGAATCGAATATTGAAGGATTGGATATTACAAGGACGGGGCTAGAAATGTATTATTATTCAACATGCTCAATTTAATGGAAGCGATCTATTTGGAATAAATATGTAGTATAGTTATTCGATATTCAATTAAAATATGTGATATAAATTTAAAAATCAAAACAAATACATACATTGATGAATCTTATTATGTACTGGAAGGCTTTTTGAATGAAGTTAGTGACCAATAATAATGAAAAATACTCGTTTAAAAATCATTTTTTTGAATAAATTTTTAAGCAGTACTGAAATGAATGTTCAAATTAATTTTTTCATTATGCCGTTATTATAAAACAATCAAATTCAAGTGAGTGCAAAATGCTGATTGGTTTTCCACCATTTTTTAGACTACTTCCTGTTTTCTGTTAATTCTTGTTGATTTATAATAGGTTTGTTCCTACAGCAGTACAAAACTGTTCGAGACTGTCCGGAGTCTGCGCAGTTTGATTTTAGGTGTTCCAGCAGCAGTTGTGACAAATCCCTGACTAGAAAGTTTTCTGTTCCAACAGTCCATGGACCAGTTTGCTGATAGTCAGAAAAGTTTCCTGACTATCCGCAAATTCTAAATCCCCGCATGCGCTTTGTGAGGTTGTTGACAGTTATCAACTTTGTAAAGTGAAGTTTTGAGATTTTTAAAAACCTATTAAATGTGAATGATAGTGAGTTTAGTAGTGCTTACGAAATTACTTCGTCTTTATTAAGTGAATCTGACGATGCTAATTTTGGAGAACTTTTACAAGAAATAATAGAATCTAAAAAGCAGAATTACTTGAACTCAATTGAAAATTATGATGATGTGAAGTTCATTGAACACTTCAGAATAAGTAAAAATGTAATTGGATCTGTTGTGATTCTTCTGACTGTTGAACATGTGTTCCAACAAATAATCACTGACTAGTTTGAAATCAGTCATAGCTCGCGCATGCGTACAAAAAATTAGTACGGGACTGTCAGTACATAGTCAGGGATTTTCTGTAGGAACAAACCTAATGATCCAGTTTGCTAAAGTTTGAGTTGATAAAAAGAGTTTCTGGTAAATCTACTTATTTGATTGTTGGGCTCATGCAAAACTAATTTTATTTACATTTTTACTATATTAGCATTACATTTCAAGTATCTCAATTCAATCTTAGAATAATTGAAATATGAAATTATCTCAGATTTATCTTCAAAATTATGTAATTTCATAAAATAGTAAAAAAATGCCAAGTTATTTGTTTGTTCTCATCATACTACGCATCCGTTATCAACTATTGATATCTTTTATTTATATTAGATACTTGTAATGAGTACATTATTTCATAGATAAGAATTAAAGTATTATGTAACAAATAACTGTTAAATATTAAGCTCAATCACATTGCTTCTATTATCACAATATCCCTTTCATCCTTATTACATACGTTTTTGATAATAATTGCTGCTAATAACTAATAATGGCGTCACCGGTTTTAAAGCAAAACGATGGCACTACAATTCCTGTGTTGGGCCTTGGAACTTGGGAAGTAAGTACGAAAATCATTTCATGTTTGCAGTTTTTAACATATTTCATGTAGGCTGCTGAAGGGGAAGTCGCTGAAGCCGTAAAAAATGCTATTGATGCGGGCTACCGCCATTTCGATTGTGCTTTTTTATATGGGAATGAAAAGGAAGTAGGGGACGGAATTCGAAGTAAAATTGATGATGGAACCGTCAAAAGAGAGGATTTGTTCATTACTACTAAAGTAAGTCGATATTTTTGATTACAAATAAATATTGGATTTATATGTTTATCGATTATTATACAAAAAAAATCATAATAAAAAAGATAATTTGTAGTTATGGAATACTTTTCACCCATACGAAATGGTTGTACCAGCTTGCAAGAGAAGTTTAAAAAATCTTGGACTTGATTATGTCGATTTGTACTTAATACACTGGCCATTTGCTTGGAAGGTGAGTTTTGATAATTATTTCAATTTATTGCAGTTTTATATTAAAATTTAATTAAAATGATAAAAACTCATTTATTAATCTTATTTTTAATAACTTCTGATAGCAATTTAATCATTTTTCTAGGAAGGTGAAGATCTCTGGCCTATGAAAAACGGTCAACATATATTCAGCGATGTTGATTATTTAGATACATGGAAAGGAATGGAAGATTGCGTTACTCAAAACCTCACTAAAAGCATCGGAGTTTCTAATTTTAACAGTGAACAAATCACACGACTTCTACAAAATGCCATAATTAAACCCGTTAATAACCAAGTAGAGGTTAATATTATGTTGAATCAAAAGAAATTAATCGAATTTTGTCGTTCCAAAGATATTACTGTTGTTGGATACTGTCCTTTGGGAAGACCTACCGGCCACAGAAGCTTTTTAGACGACCCAAAAATAGCTGAAATCGCCAAAAAATATAGGAAGACTTGTGCACAAATTGTGCTGAAATATTTAGTCTCTTTAGGAATTAGTGTCGTTCCTAAATCAACAAATAAGAGTAGAATCATTAAGAATATAAATATTTTTGATTTCGAATTGAAGCCGGAAGATATTAAACTTTTAGATAACTTTAATAAAAACATTAGAATTTGCGGGTTTGAAGAGAGTAGCGAGCACAAATATTATCCTTTTAATATTGAATATTAATTTGTTTACATTAGCTTTTAGTGTGAACTATTGTTTTTTGATCAAATAAAATAATCTTCTCATTACAAGTGTTTAATAATTGCCCGAGTCCGATACAGAAATATAATCTTCAAAAATTTAGTGCATCCTTCTCGGCTGTCTCGGGCTCAAGTTCTGTCTCACAGGCGCTCGCAACGCAATTCATTAATATTCATGAGTAATTTCAAAGTCATAGGAGCCACACCTACACTTGTTATTATTTTTCTCATTATTCCCATGTTTAATACAAGTTTTTTCCAAAATTTCATCCATTTTGGAGGTGGGGCGCCGCATCGACAACAATACCACAAAGTTTGTCAGTGCTATCTGTATTCATCAGCTGGAATAAATGATGATAGATAAAAACTTATAAATTGACTTACAGAACAGCTCAAAATAATAGGAAATATCAAAATTAGATAATTTTCCAGCTGTTGATAGGATATTCATCGGTTGTAATAATCACTCAGTTGATTAACTAACATTTAAATCAATAGAGAAAGTAGTGTGGCTGTAAAATACTCAATAATAGTCTTATGTTCTAGGAGAATACATCATTTAATTTATTATTTGTGTTCCAAATTACGCTGAATTTTAATAAGAAGTTGGTAACAATGAGTTGCATGTCAGCAAAACTCTAAAAATTTAGTTGCCTGATACGTAATACAGATTACAACAATGTTAATTACTGTTTACTCAATAACTCACTGAAATAAACATAAAACATAATTGTGATCTGACATATTCACTCCTGACATCTAGTGGCGAATGCGAGAAATATTATAAGACTGCATCCAGTCAAATTATGTATCAAGCTCCATTTGTTCAAGCGTATTTAATCATTCATATTTACATCCAAATTCTCAAAAATGGGATAAATAAAATTTCCAGCTCGTTTGTAAAGTTAAACAAGATTCATATATGTATTATCTAGAGAATTGTAGAAGTAGTTATAATATAGATTCAGACATAAGATTTCATAAAGCTCCTGATGCAAGACAACGTTTTTTGAATGCACAAAATATTTTTGGAAAACTAGAAAAAATTGACCATTTCAAAGAATGAAAAGAGCTTTGGCAATTAGTAAAGTAAAGTAAACGATTGGAGTTTGCTCTGTACATTTTAAAAAGCATGACTCTATATCATTCGGTAAGTATATAAGTATGACATATAGCTTCATCGTTTTAGTATAATAGTTATACATATTATTGGTTATTGTTTATCAATTTGTATTACCGCAAAAAAGAGAGCATCTAATTCTTTATTATAACTACTTCTACAATTTTGTATTCAATAGATCAATCTTGTTCACAAATAGGATAGATATAGCATCTTTTTTCAAATGCTCTCTTTTTTCGGTAATACAAATCTATAAATAACTACGAATAATATAACCATTACTTATATCAAAAATTCGGCCTTGCAGCTAAGAAAGACGCTAACTAGCGGGAAAGACGAGAAGCTCTCCATGCTACATTGTTCATTGACAGTTCTATAGCGATATAACCTGTTTGAGCTCTTTTGCTAACTACCTTTGGCTTTTTCCGTTTGTTACTCTCGTAATTTCGTTATATTTTGTGTGTATTCATTTATTTTACTATTTAAATTCAATTTGCCTAATCTGCATTCCTGATGGCATCTAAATGTTGTGTGCCAATGTGCAATTCTTTAAGAAAAAAAAAACCAGCAATAAGTTTCCATAAATTTCCTAATAATTTGGAGAAAATTAGTTTCAAAAATAATTATGGGGTATTCGAGTCTGTGAATAAAAAGAATCTTTGGGCCAGCAAACTGAAAATAGGCAAAAAAATTAGCCCATACATGAGAGTATGTTCTCTTCATTTCAATGAAAATGACTTTTTCACTGGTGAGTCCCAATATTAAAACCATGCAATTGTAGACAAAATAAATTTATAATTTTCAGTTCGACATCGAAAGAATTTGAAGAAGAATGCAGTACCTCCACTTAACTTGCCGCAAGTTGTTCAGGGCAGTTCATCATCAGCTCAATTTTCATCTAAAACTACATTAGCTTCAGCGCGTGGAGAACGTTTGGCCATGAGGACTAAAGTAAAGGAAGAAATTGGCATTCCGATTTCTGAGAATTTGTGTGAAGTGGAAATAGAAGATGAAAAAATTGTAGAATGCTTAAATGAAAGTGAAATTGAAGCTGCGAATACTTCATTATCATTGATGCAAACAGGCGTTGAAAATTCAGATCAAAAGACTCTCCGTGATTTTAAAATACAAGTAAATATGCCTAGGAAGTATACGCTATGTGATTTTATTACATCAGATGCATCTTTGACAAGTTTAACTGGAATACGTAGTCATCAGTTATTGAGCAAAATTGTTTAAAATGTAGAATTAGTGTACAATGACAAGCGATTCCACAAGTTGACACTATATCTGTATTATCTCACATTCAATAAACGCAATAATTATAAAATAAAACCAAAAAAATTCAAACCAATCTATTTTACACTGATTTGAAATATGACAAATAGTATTTATGTAGCATGCAAGGGTTCAGAGATTCGCCGCCTTGGCGCTGCGATCTTAAATTCAAAGGCCAATACGTCATTTATATATACAAGGCAAATTTCAATCGTTCACTTTACTTCACTAATTGTTAAAGCTCGTTAAAGCTCTTTTCATGCTCTTTTCCAAAAATATTTTGTAATATACAAAACATTTCCTGCATCAGGAATTTTATAGAATCTTATATCTAAATCTTAACTACTCCTACAATTCTCTGGACAATAGATCAATCTTGATTAACTTTGCAAAAGAATAAGAAATTTTATTAATTCCATTTTTGAGAATTTGGATGTTAATATGGGACAATAAACACACTTGAACAAATGGAACTTGATACTAATTTCACTGGATGCAGTCTTATGATATTTCTCGCATTCGCCACTAGAGGTCAGGAGTGAATATGTCAGATCCCAATATGCTGCCAATATGGAAGCGAAAATAAACTCAATCGTCACCGACAAACTATAGAACCTTAGTCTGAATGATGACAGTGCAGTCCTATGATTGATTGAAAATGCGTTAGGTATAAAAGTCGCCAACGAGAGAAATATTAAGACGAGGAAGAAATTGTTGTCTTTTTTATTATTAATTCTATATCAATCATATTTAAAGCATGTTTTGATCCAAGGTGTTGTCAACTCTCAGATGAAAATATGTGTTTAAAGTTGACGCATGCGCTATTAGTTGTTTCGTACGTAAACATAACATAAAATTGAATTTATCTCAACTTTACGTTTTCGTTTCGTAGCTCTTATGTCAATACGTAAACGTAAGAAATACGTAAGAGCATTGTGAACACGGGCATTGAAATACAGTAGTTCAACTTTATGTTTATGTTTACGGTTATGTACTCCTTACGTTTACGTACATTGTGAATTGGCACTTAAAATTAATATTTCGCACAATTTGAGTTAATTTCGAAGAATGCTCCGAGATACAACATTAATCGTACTCTCAGGATTGTATGAACAAGAACGCTTGGATTATGGGAACATTATTACTTATTTGTTTTTTCAGATTTAATAGAATCATTGATTCAATAAAAGTGAGCGTATTATTGTATAGATTTCTTTAGAAATAAATTGTAATCATCATATTTCCAATTGAAAATAAATAATTTGGATTATTATTTATTAAATTTTTATAAGTTATTACTACGAATGGAAATATTCTGCAAGCGAACTTGACTTCATTGCGGATAGGACTGGATTACCATATCGTATCGCAGGATTATGGCCGAATTTTGTAAATCTCAGGATTTTTCGATTTTTAATAAAATACAGTAGATTTTTCAGATTTTTTATTGGAAAGTTACTATCAACATGAACAGAAACATAATCTGCACCACAGTAAATTTTTTTTCGTGGAATTATTATAAATCGTGTTTCAAAATAATGTAACGTTTGCGACAAAATGGAATTGAATTTCTCAATTTTCCATCCAGTACCTATGTTGCAGAAATTATTAAAAATTACATTACATAGGCCAGTTAAAAATTACCGTTTGAGAGCTACTGCGTGCAGTGATAACATAGAATTGACGACTGGATGCAATAACACATTACGCAAGCGCACGCTGTACCACAATCTGACAGTTGTTATTGAGAAGGTCAGGTCAGAAAGTATAATTTTTTTATATTATTTGTGTTGTTGTGTAATAAAAGTAAATGATAGTTGTTTATGTTCAATAATGACATCGCCAGTTTTGAAACAAAATGATGGGACCGAAATTCCTGTTTTGGGCCTTGGAACTTGGGCAGTAAGTACGTAATTCATTTAATATGCACAGTTTTGATTTGATTATATTTTATGTAGGCTGGAAAAGGGGAAGTCGCTGAAGCTGTAAGAAATGCTATTGATGCTGGATACCGTCATTTTGATTGTGCCTATTTGTATGGAAATGAAAAAGAAGTAGGAAAAGGAATTCGAAGTAAAATTGATGATGGAACCGTAAAAAGAGAAGATTTGTACATTACTACCAAAGTAAGTTAGTTTATTATAATTTAGGGTACTTATTTATGATTGTAGTGGCATAACTGGGTTGAAAAGTAAAGTTAAAAATTAATATTGGTTGAAAATTCGCATCTATCAATATTATACAGTAGAAACTATAAGATTTATATTGTAGCTATGGAATACTTTTCATCCATACGAAATGGTGGTACCAGCTTGCAAGAGAAGTTTGAAAAATCTAGGACTTGATTATGTCGATCTGTATTTGATACACTGGCCATTCGCATGGAAAGTGAGTGATAATAATTATATTTAAATTTATTAGAGATGAAAAACCATCTTTGTAAAAAGACAGTTGATGTCCAAGAGCAAGATGTGTTTTATGTTTCAATTTAATTGAAAAGATAAAAACTCATTTATTAATCTTATTTTTAATGACTTCTGATGATAATTTAATCATTTTTAACCTTTAGGAAGGTGAAGACCTCTGGCCTATGAAAAACGGTCAAAATCTATTCAGCGATGTTGATTATCTAGATACATGGAGAGGAATGGAAGACTGCGTTACTCAAAACCTCACTAAAAGCATCGGAGTTTCTAATTTTAACAGTGAACAAATTACTCGACTTCTACAAAATGCCAAAATTAAACCCGTCAATAACCAAGTGGAGGTTAATATTCTATTGAATCAAAAGAAATTAATTGAATTTTGTCGTTCCAAAGACATTACTGTTGTTGGATACTGTCCTTTGGGAAGACCTACGGGCCATAGAAGCTTTCTAGACGACCCAAAAATTACTGAAATCGCTAAAAAATATGGAAAAACTTGTGCGCAAGTTGTGCTGAAATATTTAGTCTCTTTGGGGATTAGTGTCATCCCAAAATCAACAAACAAGAGCAGAATCATTGAAAATATAAATATTTTTGATTTTGAATTGCAGCCGGAAGATATTGTTCTATTAGATACGTTCAATAAAAATGTCAGAATTTGCGGGTTTGAAGAGAGTAGCGCTCACAAATATTATCCTTTTAATATTGAATATTAGTTTGTTATATAATATTTTAATCTGTAAAATACTCTGTTGTGTAATGACTTTGTAAAAATATTCCGATAAGAATTTGATCAAATAAAATAATCTTTCTGTTACAAGTATTTAATTTAAATAAAAGATATCAATATTTGATAATTTTTCAGCAAGTGATAGAAAATAAAGTTGTAAAAATCACTCAATTGACTAGCGTCGTTCCGAACTTACATTTACGCCAAAAAAAATATATATTTTGGCTGCTAAGTACCTACACTTGTCCCTGAAATTGTTGCTAACAATAAGATAGCAAAATTAAATATATTAGCATGATACAGATAATTTATTACAATACTATTTACTGTCAACTCGTTAATTTTTTCTCGCTGCTCTGTCATTAATCAAAAACGGAAATACGTGTTTCATTTAAAAATTCAAGATAATTTCCCCCACCACATACATATATATAAACTGAAATACCGGTTACTGGTTACTTTAGAGCACATAATAAGTTCGCATAAGGTTTATAGCAGTTATTTATATCTAAAATGGTTAAAATACCGACTGTCAAGTTTAACAATGGAAAAGAAATTCCAGTCTTTGGTTTAGGAACGTGGAAGGTAAGAATTTTAAGGTTATGATATTGATTCAAATGCAATGGAAAATACCCAAAGTATTTTTATTTCACAAATTATAGAGATTTGACTTTTCTGAAAAATATTAGTATTTGTACAATTTAATCGTAAACGCTGTATGCTACACGAATTTCAGTTTCCTTATCACTCGTTACATTTCAAATTATTAATTTTACTACAGAATTTACTGAGATAAGCAGCTTGATCCGTTTTTAATTTGAATAATATACTTTCACAAATATTAATTTTGAATTGTTTTTTTATTTTAATGGATATCTTGTGAGATTTGGAAGTTGTCCAACTTCGAAATTTACACAGTGAAGTTAAAATGTAAATCCAGTTGCGTGAAAATGCTAGCTTTTTCTTTTTGCTCAACTTTAAAAAATTGAAATTTGATCATTATAAATAACAATAAATTGACACACAAATGATTTCAAATAAATATTCGTTTTAATATAAGTAATGGGAGTTCAAGTACATTAATGATTTATTTAATGTTTAGTCAAAACCCGGTGAAGTAACACAAGCTGTAAAAGATGCAATCGATATTGGATATCGCCACATCGACTGTGCTTACGTTTATGGAAATGAGAAAGAGGTTGGAGCTGCCATTTCTGCAAAAATCGCTGAAGGAGTAGTGAAGCGTGAGGATCTTTTCATCACCAGCAAACTGTGGAATACTTTCCACCGTACTGATTTAGTTGAACCAATACTTAAAGAAACTTTAAAGAATTTGGGTCTGCAATATTTGGATTTGTACCTGATTCATTGGCCAACTGGTTACAAAGAAGAGGGGGAATTGTTTCCTCGTGATGAAGCGGGAAAAATTTTATACAGTGATGTTGATTATCTTGATACTTGGAAAGAGATGGAAAAGGCTGTCAAAAACGGTTTGGTTAAAAGTATTGGCGTTTCTAATTTTAATATTGAACAAATTGATCGATTACTTGCTAATTCCACAATCAAACCCGTCAATAATCAAGTTGAATGCCATCCTTACCTAAACCAAAAGCAATTAATGGCTCATTGTGCGTCTAAAGGCATAACAATCACAGCGTACTCTCCTTTAGGGTCTCCAGATCGACCCTGGGCTAAACCAGATGACCCACAATTATTAGACGACCCAAAACTTAAAACTCTTGCAGAGAAATACAAAAAATCAACTGCCCAAATTGTGCTGCGTTATCAAATTCAAAGGGGAAATATTACAATCCCGAAATCAGTAACTAAATCAAGAATTCAAGAAAATGCCGAAATATTTGATTTTGAATTGAGCAAAGAAGATGTTGAATTGATTGATACGTTTGATTGCAACGGCAGACTTTGTCCATTAGATGAGTAAGAATTTATTGAAGTATAAAACAGCAAATGACCTAACAAATTTTTTTTTTAGCGGCAAAAATCACAAATATTACCCGTTTTAAATAAATGGAACACCAGGATCTCTGCATCTTCACCTAATAATTAACAAAGAAATTGTTTATAAATCTTGTTTATATAAAATTTAAAACTAATAAACTTTTATTTGCGCAAAATCCATTTTTATTTATAATTGTATTAGATAAACAGATCACGTGTGCAAAATTTAATTAAATTTATCTTTACGCAACCTTAAACAATCAAATTCTAAGCAGCGTCGTGTGTGTTTAATTTGAATTATTTTACTGATTGTACATTTAATAGTTGTATTTCAGTTTTAACTGGAGCAAAACAAGTTCCCTATCTCTTTTTACGATGAATATTTTACAATTTAAATTGGCAATTTCCTCTAGTGCTGCCAACTAGTTGAAACCAAAATTGTATGGATTTTGCTAAAAAGAATCCGTATAAAGGGGGACGTGAATCCCAAATCTATAAAGAATTATATCAGTTTCAAAATGTTGAAATATCAACAAGTGAAATTTGTTCTTTTCAAATAAAAGCCATAATTCACAATCACAATGAGCATAGCGTAAAAATATTTTGTAGGGATATTATGCGTCCTGAGTTGGTATTAAGATATAGGTACTTTTAGTTTTTAGGTTTTTAGTATCTGTCACAATTTAAATCATTTTTTAAAGACTCCTTTTCTTCAAATTTTATATTTGATAGTTATTTGTTTAACTAGGCAAAAAAATAGATGATTTATTGACGCGGCTAGAGGCAAGGCAGTAAATCTTCATTTTTTGCCGTGTTGAACACATAATTTTTTTGCCGATTGTTTAAATTTGATTAATTTTATGATTATTTCGATATTTTTGAAAAATGTCATCGCCATCAAATTATGTTGCTATGCATATGTTGATCGGTTGCCAAGTTGTTAAGCGTCAATTGGTCGGTTGCTGTGGAAACTGCCTAGGCAGTAAAAGTGACACTTTACAGACTGTAAACTGTCAATAAAGTCGTACTTTTAAAGTCAATCGGCAAAAAAATATTTTTCATTGCTTTTGTTTTTTTTTTTTATTTTAAAGTCCTTAGTTTAGGCCAGGGTATTATTTTTTTTTTGCACGTGTTTGCAATTAAATGTCTTTTTTGGAAGAGGAAGTTCATTTAGTATTGTTATTACAACAAAGATTATAAATATTCCTAACCATAAAAACAAGTTTATTTTCATTCATTTGTCGTATCTACTGTCTGCATCTGTTTAAAAATATATTGGACATGCGCATTAAGAAAATTTATATGCATAAGAAATACGTAAAGTTGAGATTATTTCAACTTTCTTATGCAGCTGTTACGTAAGCATGAGAAATACCTAAGATCATTGTGAACACGGTCATAAGAATTGCACATGTTCAACTTTATGTGCCAATTCACAATGTACGTAAACGTAAGGAGTACGTAACCGTAAACATAAACATAAAGTTGAACTACTGTATTTCAATGCCCGTGTTCACAATGCTCTTACGTATTTCTTATGTTTACGTATTGACATAAGAGCTACGTAATGAAAACGTAAAGTTGAGATAAATTCAACTTTATGTTATGTTTACGTATGAAACAACTAATAGCGCATGCGTCAACTTTAAACACATGTTTTCATCTGAATGTTGACAACACCCTGGATCGAAACATGCTTCAAATATGATTGACATAGAATTATTAATAAAAAAAAACAACAATTTCTTCCTCGTCTCAATATTTCTCTCGTTGGCGACTTTTATAACGCAGTTTCAATCTGGTTTCAATAATAGTGAAAGCAAGATCTTTATCAGACATCATACAATAAAACAAAACAAACTAAACTCCAAATTGTTAAAAGTGAAACATAAGTGAAACCAAAGAAAATCAGTAAAAACGAAACAGAGTCGAAATCAACAGAATATTTGAAAATGACAGTCAGAGAAACCAACACAATCAATGACGTATTAACAGTAGACCCAGCACGCAGCATTTGTTTTGATGCAGGAGTAAACAGTGGGGTGAGGAGGGTAAACATCGTTGTATCGCAGGTTGCGTTTTTCATTTGAAAAAATATCGATTGTGAGATGTGGGAAAAATCTAGTTTATTTTTTATTTTGAATCAATTAATATATTATTACATCTATTTTAACAAATATATACATGCAGTACAGAATATAGGCGCGCACTTCTCAAACATAAATAAAAGCAGGCAAACTGCATAACAAGCATGTTTACTCCCTTCGCTTCTCAGAGCCTCTCACCTGGTAAGTACTAACATCACAACAAACTGTGGACTGCCATAGGACGCGCTGGGTGTACTTTAATAATACGTCATTGAACACAATACATCAATAACCCTAATTTGTACCAACGTAAAATGAAAAAAACACTTTATTTTAATATTTTACGTTACGACCATTGTGAACATACATAATTTCTTACGTTTATGTTTTTACGTACTCCTTATGTTTATGTACATTGTGAATTGGCACTTATGCTTACGTTAATTATTGTGAATTGTGAATCTGAAGTACTGCCGTGAAGTTAGCTATCCAAAATTTCATGTGTACTACGACAGAAAACCGTCAGTGTTGTCAGCATTATTGATAATAATCTATACATTTTTCAGAATTTTATTGAATAAAATACTACTTTTGATTTTAAATTCTGTATAATTTATTTTAAACTTTGATGTTTTGTATCATTGTTTTCTGAAGAAGATCCTTGGTCAAAGGGTCGAAACGTCAAAGTTTCAAATAAAATAAACAGAATTTAAAATCAAAAATACTTTATTGATATATTTACTGAATCAATACATAACTGTGTTAAACAAATATTGATTTCTAATAGACTGCAAATGTGTTAAGTAAACAGACAAGAAATTGATACCAAATTGTTTAAATAAGTATTTAATTGCATCGATATTACAATAACACAATATTTCATGGTTTATTGTGACTAGAATAATTAAAACATTACATTTACAACATTTTACAAAATATTTTTGTATTTGTGGCTGCAGGCAAGATTTTAAACGCGTTTTTCTTTTATCGTATTCTAAAACGAATTAAGTATTATTTAACCCGGTATTGTTTGCTCTATGGTTTCTTCAAGTTCTTCTTCCGAACTTTCAAAAGATTCAATTGAATCTTCTTCTTCATGTTCCATCAATTTCATTTGAAAATAACGCTTTTCTTCATTTAAAACGGCCAAATCGCGTTCCTGTTCTGCAATTATGGCTCGAAGATCCGTTATTAAATTCAAATCTTCTGGACGACTTTCACGTTTGTCGTATCTGGACCGCATATCTTCAAATCTAATCATTTGAAAGCAAAATAGAAAAAAGTATAACAATTTCTGTTTAAATTAATGTTAAACCGAAAAAATTCAAATTTGAGAAGCAACCATTTTGGCGCGCATTGTTATTGGAAACATGCGGCAAAAGTTTGCTCTAAAGTTAGCGTGGGGAAATGAAAACTTTGCGTTGATAAATGGAGTTTTTTGTAGTAAAAATATGTATAAATTAAATAATTATATTTGCTAAGAGTTATGTTTTTGTTAAACGTCAAATATTCATTTTGTTCTGTGTCGCACGTTACTATTGGAACATTAACTCAGGAGTTAGTGTGGGAAAATTATCATTGCAACATTATAAAAAAATATTTTTATTCCAAATATAAGGAAAAATTAATATATTTTTGATAATTTAGAAATTGTGTTATTGTGGAGTTCTTTTTTTTTTAAATAAAATTTATAGTTACTTACAATTTGGTCAAACATTGACACCTTTTCTGTAATTGTTCCATATTAGTTTGTGTCTGTTTCTGAATATGTGTGATCTCTTCAATGTGCTCCTCTCGTTCGACTTGTAGTGTATCTTTTTCAACTTGTAACGCATGCTGCAGCTCTCTGAAGAAAATGGCCACAAAGGAAGAGGAAATTTGGACGACAATACGACAAACGTTAAGGATTATCACAGGAAAGGTTAGATTTCTCTCACCTACTTCACATTTTAATGCAAATGTAATAAAGTGTATGTGTGTACGAAAAATACAAAAAATATAAATTTTATGTTAATTTATGATAACGATAAAAATATTTTCTGTATTTAAGACGGTTTTCTTGGATTATTTTCCCGCCCTCAGTACTAAATATAAAAATGCATAAAAGCGAATAACTAAACTATGATATAAAAGCAACAATAAAAATGCAACCAATGTGGAATAATTTTTATTACACAAAACAAACATGATACAACCAATTATACATTCAAACAAAATAAAATGCCGAATAAATGAGCAAAAATGAAAATTAGTGAAAGATGTGATGAAAGAAGTAGAAAAAATAGCGGCAGTGTGTATTTCCGGTCAAACATCAATAAAATGTAAATTACTAGGAGATGCCTAGCAACCTTTGCTTTTAAGCTAGACCGTGGGAAAATTACAATAAAATGATGATGATGACGTTTGGTGAGTAATTTTAAGAAGAAAAATGATTCATGCAATTCAAAAAGACCAATAATAAAATGGCTAATGCCGTGAAGGCAAAAGTGTGGAAATTGGTGCCGGAAATGGCCCAGGATACAACAGGAAATAAAGTTATGGATACAACGGCCAATACCGGAAGTCTGCCCGTGTTTGTCACCGGTTCTACGTCACTGATATTGTTAAAACAAACAAAAAACAAAACAATAAATACATTTAAACAACAAAATTGTGGTTTTAATTATGTTCAAATATAAATCCGTAAGAAAAGGGGGAAAGGAGATTAATTTCATGCCTGGAAACAATAAAACATGCATTGAGGTTTGTATTTGTGCGCGTTTGATGTGAAGTAAGGAGAAAAATCTGAGAAACCAAACCCGAAAATAGATAATTACCCAATTTTCTGCTCTGCTTCGGCTTTAACTTTGCTGAGTGTTTGGTCTTGGTGTACAATTTCTTGTCGCAAAATTTGTACGCCACCGTGAAGCGTATCAACGTTGTTTTGTAGACTTTCTATTGTTGTTGTTTTATCAGTTATTTCATTTGTTAAATTGTTTATTTTGCCTATTAAGTCTTGTTGTTTGTTTTGATGCGATTTTTGGACTGTTGTAAATTGTTCTTTTATTTTTTCAAATTTTATTTTGAATTCTTGTTCGATTTGCTGTTTTTCGTCGGTGAGACGTTGCCACAATTCATCTAAAAAAAAAAAGTTTAGAGTAAAATAAAAACGGAAGGTGGGATTAAAAAATACCTTTAGCCTTTTGATGATCATTTTCTAGTTTTGCGATTCGCTCGTCGGCTTCTCTAGCGGCTTGTTCTTTAACTAATTCTACAGTCGCTCGCATGGAGCTCATTTGCAATTGGGAATTTTGTTCCAATTCTTTTAATTTGCGTTCCGCTTCGTCATTTATTCTGTCTGTTACAACACAAATTTTTATTTAACATTTTATAATTCATTTTAGTACTTACCAATTTCGCATTCATGTTTTTCAAGTAATTTTTCAGTTCTTTCATGGAACGCCATTTCTGATTTATCTAGTTCTCGCCTCAATTCGAGAATATCTCGGTCAGTATTCGTCCGTAATCGCTCCAATTCATTGTGATATTTATCATCTTTCCTAGAAAGCGTATTTTTCAAATCCTGTATTTCTTCGACACCCAGTTGCAGCTTCCTTTCCCACTGTTCTTTCAATGCCTCAAATTCGCGATCCTTTTGCACTTTAACTAACTCTATCGCTAACTGTTTTTCCTCATTATGCATTTGCTCTAATTCTCCTGAAAGTCTGGCGCATTCCTGCCGTAATTTTTGCTCCCACTGGACGGCAACTTCTCCTCTTTGTTTCTCTAACCGAATTTGTAAGGCGCGTTCTTTATCGGCGAGGTCCTTTTCATGGCGGTGAATTAAAACTATTTTTTCACGTTTTTCTAGTTCTAAAGCGCCGTGAAGTTTATTAATTTCTTCGTTGAGATTTTGTTCCGACGCTTGTAGCTCTTCTACACGCGCTGACATTGAACGGAGGGAATGCTGTTGGTCGTTAGTCAAACCACGGAGGGCTCTCACCTCTGCTTCGTACGATTTCAAGTTTAAAACCTCATTCAATTGCGCTTCAGCCTCCTTAATTTTCTCCTCAACACCTTTCTGCGCCTCTTTAATCCTCAATTCTGCTTGCTTATCCTTTTCATCCAATCTTTTTTTGCACGCCGCTTGTACCTCCCTTAATTTCCATTCAAAATCATCCAACATTTGTTGTTCCCTATCGGTATTCACAGTCCTAAGTTTCTCGAAATCCAGTTCCCACCGTCTTCGTATTGTTTCATTTTCGGAAGTCGCTGCATCTAACGCCTCTTGCACTATTCGTTTCTCTTCCTCGCGTTCTGCTTCAAGCTCTGCGCGCCGTTTTTCTAACCTATCTCGTTCTTCACGTATTGAGGCTATTTGTAATTCTAAATTTGATAATTTTTCTGTTAAATCTTTGACGGAGGCTTCCAGGGAAGCGGTGCGGTCTTTGCTGGTTTGCTCCAAACATTTATATTCGTCTAAATAATAATTAATTTAATAATCGCAATAATAAACAGGATTTAAATATTACCTGTTTTATTTTGTATTTCCTCAACCATTTCTGCATTTTTCTGCCTGTATTCTTGGATTTCTTCTTGCAGTCGTTTTAATTTTTGTCGAACTGTTTCGGAATCTTTATGGGCTGCGGAAAGCTCTGCTTCAAGACCTACAGGAGAAACAGAAATACAAGAACCCATTTTCAATAAATAAATATTATCTCGAAAGAATTAAAAATTTGCACGCCTGCATCGATTGTTCCCTTATCACTGATAAAACTGATTGTATTTAACATGAGTGGCCTATACAACAGACACAGGCTCAAACAAAGAGTCCTTAAATATAATTATTATAAACTAATTAAAGTATTCTTGAGTAAAATGATTTGTAGCAGAAATAGACAAATTAGATCGATTAAAAAATTAATTGAAATCTGAGAAAAATATCAACAAATTTTTGATAAACTATATCTCTTAAGATATTTTTAGTTGTAATAAATTCTGAATTTGACTGAATTTTTATAAAAAATATCGTAGGCGGTACTTTCTGGCTTTACTAGTAATAAATTTATACTTTTTCCAAAATGTGTGCGTCATTCGCCAAAATAATTTCTTGCATTTAATTTTTTCAATTTATTTTTATCTTTAGAATATTTTAGATTGCATACTTCCAGTGTGCATTCCAGAATAAAAGAAGCTGAGTCACAAATAAATAAGTTGAAATTGTTCAATTTTTTTAATTTAAAAGTATCCAATTGTTTTTTTTTTAAATTGTACAATTGTTCTATTAGAAACTATTCAATTGTTTTACTTAATTTTCTTCAATTGTTCTATTTTTAACTGACTTCAGAAAAAGGAGGAGGTCCTCAATTCATCAGAATTTTTTTTAGTGTATACTTTAGTCGATAACTTCGTTGATAATGAGCAGAATTAAAAAAATATATATCAAATAGTTGTTCCATTTAAATTTGATGAAAAAAATTAACTTCTAAGGATGTTAAGGGTGAAAAATTATTCTTTTCAACCGATTTCAAATATGTTACACGATATATTTTCTGATTGTTAGCTGATTTTGATGATTCTATTTTTATTGGATAGGCTAAGCCTTAAATTTGAGGGTAAAAAATCCATCCCTAAAGATGAACCTGTTTAAATTTGAAGCAAAAATTTCACCCCTGAAAATGGCATAAGGCTGGAATTATGGGGGAGAATTTAATATTGGACTCTGTAACCAAATTTCCTTAGAGATGGTGATCTCTCAAAAACTTTTAGTGTTCACGGTGCCTTTCTTCAATTATTAAAAAGTGAAAAATAAAATCTTAAAAAAAAAATGAAATCAACTTCAGCATAGACCACCAAAAAGTAATGGGTAATTTTAAATTTCTTATGATTTTCGACACCCTGAAATCGGCTCCAATGTAGCAACTATATGAGATAATGCATCTCTTATGTTCTCATTAGCCGACTTCAAGGAGATTCAAAAATACTTATTTTTATTTAGCTTGGAATGTTCATTTATTTTGCTTCAATTTGTTCAACTGTTTAGTTTCAAATTGTTCAATTGTTTATTTAAAATGACTCCATTGTTAAGCTTTAAATTATTCAAATTTTTAGCTTTTTGTGTTACTGTGTAACTTGTTTCAAATATTTTATTTAAAAATATTATATTTTTAGCTTTTTTAAATTGAATTGATCAAAATTGTTCAATTGTTAGATTTTTAGCTTGTTTCAATAGTTTTATTTTAAATTATTCAAACTTTCAAGTTATTCAGAATTTTTCAAATATTTTATTCAATAATGCAATTTATTTTGATCGTTTTACTTAATTTTCCAGCTTGAATCAATAGTTTCGTTTAAATTTGCTCAAAATTTCAGCTTATTTCAATTTTTTTATTCAAAATTGTTCAATTTTTAGCTTATTTTTTTTTAAGGTTGATTCAATTGTTTTATTTAAATTTATTGAAATTTTCAATATGTCTAAATTGTTTTAATCAGAATTATTTAAATTTTCAGCTTGTTTCAATAATTGCTGTACTTGAATTTGTTCAGTTTTTCAGCTTTTTCAATGTTTTATCAATTTTCCAGCTTGCTTTAAATATTTTATTCGAAATTATGAAATTATATATTTTTCAGCTTGCTTCAATTGTTTTAATATTTTTTTCAACATTTTCCAATTGTTTTAACAAATCGATTTTTTTTTTCTTAAAAAGATTCTTTGTCAAAGGATCGGAACGTCAAAGTTTCAAATAAAATATACAGAATTTAAAATCCAAAGTAGTTTTGGGGGCGTCCATTAATTACGTGAGGCGTTTTTGGCGATTTTTCGACCCTCTCCCCCCTTGGTCAGATGTCGTGAGATTTGGTTCGACCGCCTCCCCCAACCCCCAATCTCACGTGAGATTTCTCAAAATGTGTGTTTCTAGAGTAAATGCGTTGGATTCATTGTAAAAAAAAAAAAAAATTATTATAATTTGTTTCATATTTTTATTTGATTAGTTAAGACTATTATTGTATAAGATTTGGCCATATTCTAGTGAAGAAACATGTTTTGCTTAAATTAACCCAATACTATCGCAATTGTATTCTGTTTCTTGTGGAAAAAAAATTACGTGACATCGTCGAGACTCCCTCTCTCCCTAAAGTAAGATTAGGTGAGATTCGGCTCGACCCCCTCCTCCCCCTAAACGCCCCACGTAATTAATGGACGCCCCCTTTTTATTCAATAAAATTCTAAAAAATGTATGGATTTTTAAATTAGCTTGTTTTATTTCTGTTAATTTTTTTTATCTTGGTTCAATTGTTTTAAACAAAATTGATTCAAATTTCAATTTATTTCAATTGTTTCATTCCGAATTGTTCATTTTTTTTCAAATTACATGATTGTTTAGCTTACTCTAATTTTGCTTCGAAGTTATTCAATTATCTAGCTTTAAACTGTTCAACTGTTCAATTTAATTTTTTTTCTACAACTGTAATTGATATAGTATGCAACGAATTGGTGTCCATTGCACCAAATAACATTTGAAACATATGTTGACAAGCAAGCTTATGGCCTCGATCATTTTAAGCACGGTCTGAAGCTAGCTTCAATCATTTTTGACATTTCTTTCAGAATAGATTCTTAAAATTGACTTAATTTGCGTTTGTAAAAAAAGTATAGCATGTGATTGAAGAGAAAATTATAAAAAATGTTACATAATATACTATTTCAGTTGTTTAGCATGAAATTTTAAAGTGCATTCATATTTAATATTGCATCAGTAAAATTATTTTTATACACGGATATCTCCGAGACTATCTTTTATTTATTACAGGCTTCAAACATTAAAATTCAATTGAAACAATTTGGCGTCTATATATACATACACATTTCTCTTCGTCTTTTGACGTCATGCGAAATTTCCAGCATTTCGACACGCATTTGTTTTGAGAACGTGATGAAGGCTAGGCTAAATATTTTATTTTACTTACGGTCAACTCCAGATGATTTAACATACAAATCTTGTTTTAGAGTTTCCATTTGAATACGTAATTCACTTGTTTCGCTCTCTCGTGAACGAAGCCTTTCAGATAGCTCCGCCAATTGTGTTTGGAATTGGGTTTCTTGATTTACCAAATTTCTCCTGAAATTAAAGTATATTTTTAAATATTATCAAAACATTGATGCAATGACAATTTTCAGCTAAATAAATCCCATTTTGATGTGAATAACATTCGAAAAACGCACATAAAAATGTTTCTAGTGTAATTTGATTAACAAAAACAAGTCTTTCATAAGCAAATGAGTCACTTCTTAGCAACGGATTTTGTTTTCACACGAACAAATTCGCATCAAAACTGACTGGAATACGTACTTCTCTTTATCAGTTTCTTGTTTAACTTTCTTATCACTATTTTTAGCACTTTTATCGTTATTTTCTTCCTCCGTTCTGGTATAAACATTCGCAATTGTCGGTAAATTATTTTTTTGATCAGTTTTTGAGTGTTTGGCCAGGCGAGAAGTTCTTAAAGCAGCTATTGGACTTCCTGGAGGAGTTAAAGACGCGTTTGGAGGTGTAATTGCAGGAATTGTAACGAGAGAACTAGGTTTTACACTATGACGACGTTTTTCTGGCGGCTGAGGGTGTTGAGACATCGGAGGAACTGAATCCAGACGTTGTAATATTTTATTATTTGTTGGAACTTCTTTGGTGTTCATTATTTGGTTAGAATTTTCACTATTTTGTTTATTTGAAGCACTTTTTTGCTGCTTTATTTCATTTTGTTTCACCTCTTCTTCTGTTTTAGAGACAACTGGCTGTTTTTGTTCTTTCTTGGCAATCTTTTTGGCCTTGCTCTTGCCGCGAACAGCAGCCATGGGAGCCATAATTTGGTCCCTTTTTTGCACCACGTTGTTGACAACTTCTTCTGATTGTGAACTAGAACTATTTTCGTCTTGAGCAAGGCAAGTGGGCTGAGACGACGCAAAGGTGTCGTGACGTTCTAAAGCCACGTGAGCGACACCGTTTGTATCTTTTTTACCGCGCCGGAAAAAGCTAAACATCTTTAAAAATTGAAAAACAACGGTCCTTTGAAGGGAAGTAAATCTCAAATATTTTACAGCATTTTTTGTTGATTTAACACCATATTTGTTTTAATTATTTATTAACAATATTTATCCATTGTTACAGCTAAGGTGAATCATTTTTTACAAACACTTCACTATTTTTTTAACAACTATCGATCATTAATTTTCACATCAATTCTGATTCATTTTGTAAATGCGTCATCACTTTAAGTACACTGCTTCGTAATTGCACTATTTAAATGTTCCCGACGTCTACTTTTCGAGTTCTGCAGCCGGTCTGGACGATCAAAAACCAAGAAGAAGGTTTCTTATATTTTTAGATTCGTTTAGATACACCGTGTTCACATAAAAACACTAATTACAGCACTGGTTTAAACTGTGAGGTAGGTACATCCGGATTTTTTTAATTCACTTTTCAAACAGAATGCACATAATGTTTTCTCTATAATTACTGCTAATAAATAAACAATCATCCATTTGTACCAGCTTCCGGCGCCTTTTGATGAGCACCAAAGTTTGCTCTGAAGTTAGCGTGGGAAAATAACAATTTGCGTTGATAAACAACCGTAGAAAGGGCGCTACCTAATATCCGAAAGTAGAAAACGAAATTTGCGATAGGCAAGTTTGCGCCGTAAGTACATGTTTGAAGTTAATTTTGATCAAATCTCAAAAATATAAACACTATTGTTGCGCTCGACCACAAATATCACTATTTAAATATCACATCACTGTTTTTAAGTTGTTCTTCCGTTCCGTTCCGTTTGTAAACTGTCCACTGGATATTTCCAACGTAAATTGACAAATACAAGCAATGAAGTCACCAGGTGCGATGAATACCTGAAATACTGATGCGGGATGACTAATCACTCACTATTTTATCCTTGAACTGCTGCTAAACAGTAGCAGGTATCATATTTGTAGAGTAGTTGCCGCAAAAACTTGCTAATTTCCAATATAGGAGTTGTACAGTCAATGACCTTCTTATTTCTAGTAAAATAATTATTTAAAACAGAAAACTAATCTTTTTAGCGATAAATTTTAACTTCTGACAGCTTTTAGTTATTAAAAGTATGTGTTGTTTGAAAACAATTGAACAGGAAACGGATATTGTCGGTTTTTCCCGTACTTTTATACAATTAATTTTAAATGCATAAAACAATTATTATTATTTGTTGCAAATTTAATCACAGCACGAGATAAAGGCGCGAAATAGTGCGCTCAAGGCTTTTACAAAACTAAATACGGACTAGACTTTCTGCGCAAGGCAATCAGGGCCGGAATAAGCAATTTTTAATACATACATTGGCAGCAATATATTTATTTATTAATAATTGTATTTTGTTCAATCCTATTATTGAAACATGTTATCCTTTACTTGGATACCAATCTTGAAACTGTTTGTTTTGTCAACTACAGTGATTCCTATGACAACGGGTGGGCGAAAGTAGTGAGTGTAATTACTTTCGTCCACTCACTCTTTCATAACGAAATAAAAAATAAACTACAATACATTTTATCACATGTATTTATTGATATGAAAATGAACTTCACAATTATCAAAAATTGCGTTACTTAAACAAGATATACCAGCAACTGAAAACTGATGAGACTCTGTAGTTATCGTAGTAACTTTTGTAATATCAACTTGAGTGCTATTTCTATTACTTGTTTTCTCTTCTTTGTTTATTATTTTCGTCGCACAATTTCATTATTATCTTGTTCCATTCTAGTGTCACAATTTATATTTGTAAAAATATCAGGACAAAACAATTTTAATATTTTTGACAGTTGCGGATGTTTATATTTACATGATCCATAACAACGCATCCGCCGCCTATGCTACTTTATACTTTATACATGATCTTTGTTTAAGAAGTGTAACAGATTTTAATGTTTTAATGAATGTTTCAATAATAGGATTGAACAAAACGCTATACAGCACTCGTGAAGAAACGAATTCGCTTACTTGTGTGCCTTTGCACACTCGGCTAGCGCCTCGTGCACAAAACTGCCACCCGCGTGAGCAAAACTCATAGTTTCTTCACTTGTATTGTAATATACTATTAATAATGTTGCTATGATATTGAACAACGTTGTTGGTTAAACAGGAAATAAATTTCTTCGTAACAACCACAAAAATGGCTGACTCCACCTCTGTATAAATGCGAGCTGTCTGTTCAAAGAGTAACAAAACCGTGAGAACTTTGTAAGAAACGTAATGAATGAAATGAACCTGAAATAAGACTACGATAACATTCGACATGTGGTACAATGCATTTTGGGACAATTCTATTATATGGTTGCTATGAAAACGTTGTTGATTTCCTGTCTAATCAGTTGTCGTAGCAACAATAACATTGTAGCGTGGGTTGCGTGTTAGGCAAACAAAAAAAAGGCAAATTTAATATTTTTCTATAAAACAATAAAAATTGCTTGCCAAATGTTAAATAAATAATAAACTCTGACAAAAAATTTCAAATCCATCTGCCCTGCCCCTCCTGGAAAATTACCTGACGCCGTACATGTGAATAACAAAAGAATCCCAAAGTACAGTACATTAGAGCATAAGTGAAATCTATACATACATATAAATAAAATTGAAGTATCTATTTTTGATTTAGCTATAAAGGCTGCAGAATACCAAAACGCAAACCCAAACACGCGATTTTTTAATTTTTGTCTGTCTGTTTGTTTGTCCGGGCTAATTTCAGAAATGGCTGAATCAATCAGGGTTGTTAAAAAAACCATTTTTTCAGATTTTGACCAGGGCACTGGTCAAAAATGGTTAAAACCGTCCAGAACTGGTTTTAACCACAATTTTTTATTTTTTTATTTTTTTACTGCTTCTTATTATATATTTACATATTTTATATCTTCCTCTCATTTTATTCAGTCATAGAATATAGAATAATAATAGATGTGTGTATAAAAAGGAAAAAGAGGGACAGACTTATTCCATCGGGTATTCGACTGTAGTTGTAAATAATACACCTAAGGAAATTTTCTAACTCACAAATTATGAAATAATTATGAAAGTAAATAAATTCACTTTTAAAGGCTTGATTATATTTTATCCAATTTTGACGTTTCAGAGCTACATTATTAAATCCATAGCTACAGTCATAAGTAAATCTTTATTCACTAGTGATTTGGAATGAATTATTAGTGATTTATAAAAATTTAAATCACTGTTCGAATTCCTTTTCATAAAAAGATTTCGATTTCTGAGGAATAATTTTCCCAACTGCAGCGGCTGCTTCGTTCAAAATGGTATCGGGGACGATAATATTGTTTTAATCACATTCTTCCATCATTTCAGACAATGCTTTTCACAATTATAACGCTTCAATTCAAAATTCACAAAACTGACAGTTTACTGACAGTCGCACTCCCGAATGTTTGAGAAACAAACACTCGTCGCGATATCAACGAAGCTGCCTTGCAAATGCAATTGAATTTTTTTGAATTTTGTCTCTCAGTTTCATGTTTCAAAAATTTACGCAGAATTGAATAAAATTATGTATACAAACACGTGAATTAAACCTCTTTATTTGCTCGAAGAATTAAACCACTCGCGCTCAACGCGCTCGTGATTTTGAACTTTCTTCTCGCCAATAAACAGTGGTTTAATTCTCTTGTTGTATAAATAACTATTATGAAATTGTCAGGGAGGTATCAATAGTAATTAATAAATAAGTAATACAAGATATAAGAAACTCATATGTAGATAGAAGATCAAATTATGATATTCAATATTTCCATAAGAACCACCGGTCAAAATAAGATAAAGTCCAGGACGGTTTAAACCGGTTTAAACCAGTGGTTTTAACCACCCTGGTTTTAACCAAACCACCCTGGAATCAATTAAGTTGAAACTTTCTGCAGTTGTTATTGACAGTTGCGTAAAGATTTTCGACATAGTATTATCAACGTACAATAAGGGACGCACGTATTTGTTTGTTCGCACATCGTTCATCCGATTGAGACCTTGTACAGTTGTTGCTGGCACTAATCAGTATTCTTAACAGAATCTCATCAACTTGAATAAGTAGTGCACGAGACGTAGTTGTTCGTTCGCGTATCGTTCATCCAATTTAGTTGAAACTCACTTGCGCGAAAAATTTTTATATAGTAATACTAATGTACAATTGATGGCGCGCGAGCCGCATCGGATAATTATTAGTCCGCGCATCATTCATCTGATTGAGTTGAAACTCTGAGTAGTTGTTGTTGGTGCTTGCGTGAAAGTTCCTGACGTAGTATTATTCAAGTACGAAAGTGGCTTAGAGAATTCATAGTTAATATTGTAACGAACTTCCATCGGACAAGCTGGTTAAACGGGTGGCATAAGCAGTAGACTGATATCGTGCCAAGGAAATAAATGAAGAAACAGTGGCAATAAATAAATAAGAAGTGGAAATAAATTGAAGACAGTGTTGTTGTGTAAATAATAATAATTAGTTGTCTAGTTTTAACGTCGATAAGTAAGAAATATTAATTAGTGGATGTATTGTATACGAACAAGTTTAAGTTTCGCTACAATATCTTTGTCTTTATATAGTTCTAAATTCGTTTATCTGAGTATTTATAATTTGACAGACAATAAATTTTGACACTTGATTTCAAAAATTACGTCCATATGCAGGCAAAAGCCCGGATGACAGCTAGTAAATAATATAAACAGTAATTAAATTTGTAACTTCAATTAAAATAGGTATAAATACGTAATTAAAATTAAAAACACGCAAACAGTATTAAAATAACTGAGGATTGAACTTTGCCTCGCCAGTAAAACCGTGCGAAAGAGTAATTGAACAAAAAATAATTAAGGTAAAGCTATTTAAATGATTCGTTTTTGCTTGATTAGCATTTGGAAATGTTAACAATGAAATTAACCAATAGCATCCAAATTCACAACAATCAATTATCCATTATAATTCATCAATCAATTATTCTCGAATATCTTTTATGAATAGGCAACTAGCTTAACACGCAAGTACTTCTGGTTTTCCACGAAATATAATAATTCATAGAAAAAAGTCAAATTTTATTCTGTTCGCCACTGACTCTTCCTTCTTTCATTACAAACATTAGTAGTTAATTTTTGGCAACGTTTCGTGCGGCTGACTTATTTTGAAACCCAGCCAAACGCAAGCTACATTACAATTTCGTTTCACATCTGTCCAAACTGCATAAAACTTTGGGTTAGGTTACAAAACAACCGAAAGTAGTACTTTCTTAAATTTAAAATTAGTATTTTAATAATTTTTAAATTAATTAGAACTATTATTAGAAAATGAATGCAAATTAGGCTGGGTACTTAATAATGGAATATTTCAAAGAAAAAACAGAAATACATGCGAATTAGACTGGTTGCCTTGCAACAAGCTGAATAATTCAAAGAAAACCAGAAGAACATACAAGTCAGGCTGGTTGCTTATCAACAAACTGAATATTTTCTTTTTATTAAAAATAAATCAATAGAGAAAAAAGACTACCGTTCTTATAGATATGTATGTTCAGGTATTACGTTTTAAAACAGTTTACTTAGTCCAGTTGTGCCTATAAATCAAATTAAAATATACTTTGAGTATCTAATTTGGTATTTAAATGAAACGCATTAAAACTAATGAAGATATTTTAGTATCAAAACATTTGAACATAAAACAACAAATAAATATCTCCAAAAATATAATTTTTAAATAACAGGACCGTATAGCACAAACTTCCATCATTTATCACTTCCGAAATGACTAAAGCTTAAAATATGTTTAATTAGACGGTGTAAAAGACGAGGCGCTAATTTTTGCTTTTAGTACCGAGTGGTAAATAAGTCATGGCGAATTAATTTTAGTCGCCCACTAACATGTGGCTAAGATACGAGCTAAAGTATTTTTACGACGAAATTGCATTCCTCACTGCTTGTTCTTTAAATTTGTACAAAAAGGCGTGGCTTGCGCACAACAATGAGTTGTTAATTAAGTTGAGTGACAATTGAGAATCAGTAGAAATGAATACTGCCTAGTATGGTAACTAGTTTCTAATAAACTTAATTGTGATTTATTTTAAGGATATTTTAATTAACGCAATAAACATTACTAAATGAACATAAAATGTTTAAGTTTAGCAATAGGATTCATCTCTCGGGTAAATGTACGGAAATACCTCGGTTCTTGTCAACTTTAAGGCCAACGACTGCTGCGTATTTTTGGCAGGGCCCCAAACATTCTTACCCAAACTTTTATTGTTTTAATAATTGTAAATATAGTAATTTTATTGATATATGCCGAAAAATAGAACAAATTGACATTTAGATATCACAAATAAATTTTAAAAATAGGAGATTGACAGTTAAAAAAAATGAATCAGTGACAGGCAGTCCTGCCAACATAAACTCATAGAAAAATTATTAAAAATATCTGCTGATATTTTTGTTTATTTGTCCTTCAAAATTTGATTACAAATAAAAACAAACTCACCGAAACATCTTTTGAAAGACATCTTGAAAATACATTCGTTGAAACTTATTCACCTGCATTTCGTATGGAACCTTTCGTTAATCAATTCATTTGTCTTACTACTAAATAAATGACAAGCGTCACAAAAAAATAAATAAAATAGAACGCAAAAGTTATATTTACACCCGCCAAATTATTTCTTTGTTCTAAAAGATGTTTACCAGAAACAAAAGAATTTATTGATAGAAAAAGCGGAACAATTAAAATAATAGATGCACTAAAACTGAAAAAAAAAACAATGACTGACTGGTGGTCATATGTTCAGCATGTGATAAAGAATTGAGTGCGATAAAAATAAAATAATTACGAGAATATTGCGCAACGTCAAAATGACAAGAAGATCATTTTTTGTAGGTTAGAACTTATCATTTGACATTTACTTGAAACAATCAAATGTCAAATTAAAGTTGTTTCTGATATGTCAATAATTGCCAATCAAAGATATTTAACCAAATGACCCCAATTAAATTACTAACCAATAAGTAAAAAACGAAGATAAAGCGTTGCAATCTGGCTCCGTCCCCCTCTGTCCATTCTGCCCCAAATCACTGGAAAACGACTCCACCATATTATCAGTTTCAATTCCATCATCATCATCATCATCACTTTCTTCATCATCTGAAGACCCCACAGGACTAACAGGCCTTTTTTCTTCTTTAATTTCTGCGGAAATTTTTCCGAAAATACTCCGAACAAAACTCATTGTAATTAACACAAAAAACACTAGAGGTAACGAAAATAAAATCGAAAACACTTTGAAGGTTTACTGCACTACACTGATCAAATGTTGAGAAGATTCTAAAGTATCTGAGATTAGTTGGCAGATGCTATTTACAGCTGACCAGCATATTCAACGAGCAGGACGGTAATAGTAGTTAAATTTCAGGAACAAATTCAAAACTTAACAAACTTTGGCGCGCTCTCCATAACAATGCGCCGAAAGTTGACACAAAACAGAATAAATGTTTGACAAGACAAAGTATACACAATAAATAAATAATACATTCAGTTATCCGTTGTTAGTTTATTTTCGAATAAATAATATCAACAGTTGGTGTTTCCAACTATTAAATCATTTATTTCAGTTTATACAATTTCGGGCGGAATGTTGTCCAACCCACCCGACTTTCCGTACCGAAGCTATTTGGTGGCAGCTTTAATTTTGTTCATGTTGGGGGGATTTGCCTTGATTCACTATAGATTTATTTTGCTTGTGTTAAACATATAAAGTATTTAAATGAATAATAAGGTCGACATATTTTAATGTGCAATTGAAAGATAGACATAAGAACAGCTGTCGAATAATTTCTAACATAGTATATTACTCATATTTGTATGATGGCCAACATAATTGGTGAAAAAATCAAAATGGCTGACCTCTGGTGGCAGATTTATCAGCTAGAGATATAAGGAAAAGTTTTCTTTGTTGTCACCAGGGCCGTCTTTAACCTACTGGAACTGGAGGCCCTGGGCATATTAGAGTAATGGGGCCCCTATGACCTTGACAGATCACTATTTTGTTAAAATAGACACATCTGACTACATTGGACGACTTTCAATCACAATCTCATCAACCCTGATAGGCTTTCTCAAAAACACTCCACTTATGAGCAATTCAGTATCCATTTTGTCTCAAGCCACCAGCGAGAATAGCGACGAAAACAAGTTAAGTATATTTATTCCATCGCTCTTATCGCTTGTAGCAGCGCTCATTGTTGCACTGCTCTCCTCTCCAGTCTCTTCTATGCGATTTTCCATTGATATGTGTGTTTTTGTATTCGTCGCTCTTTTCATTTATGACAGATGATGATGGTCCTGACACTTGATCAGAATACTAATATTCAGAGACGGGGAAACTGCGAGGAGAATTGTCACTAGAACAAAGAAATATCTTCAATTACTTGATTATCTGCTTTGCCATCTCCATAATGTTCCTCATTTTCTATAGATTTTGAAAAATTTCTGGACGAAGCTCTGGGAGTAAATTGATCTTTTAAGAACAGTAGACACCCAAAATATGGCCAAAGGCTTATATGCTTACGTATTGTTCCCAGCAACTTCGCCCCATACTTAGTCCAAAATATATCGATTGTGGTGATCTTTATCTTTTTGATCCCACCAACATGGCTTCAAAAACACTTCATTGATTAATTTATTCGCGTCAACCATCGCGATAAGAGCGAAGAAATGCAACTGAATGTCTTTCGTCGCTCTTCACGTTAATCGACAAGCGAGAGCAACGCTGTAGCTTTCCTCAATATTGTAACGTAATTTATTCTAATTTAGGGAGCAAAAGTTATTAAACACTATTATTTATTTTTATGATTTATTAAAATAATAAATTAGATAACTAACACTATTTCTAATAAATAATTCTAATTTGAACTAAAGATTATTACACTACACTATTAATTAACTTTAATTATGTATGTCAATATTGATTTATTTTAAATAACACAATTTATTTCAACCATTAGCAGTCCATATTATAAGGCCTCTGAGCCAAATTCAATAATCCTCCTCGTTGAGTCAGCCACTGATATATACCGTGGGTCTCTCTCCACTACGTTTCTCCAGCAAACGTCCAGGCTTTTCTAGAAAGCGCTAGAAGGTACCAGCAATTTTCTAGAAAACAAATATATTCGCTTCTATTTCTTGATGTAAAATATTTCCACAATAATTCTAAGCACCAGTAAAGCCGAAATGACTAATTTATAGACTTAAATTCGATACAATATAAACACTTACATTATAATCAATCATTTGCTTTTCGTTGCTTCGCTCTTATCATGGCTCTTATCATTCATCGTTGCTCCAACATGAATATCGACTATCGTTTGGTGATCTGCTAGGATCAAGGGGGCCCCTATCGATCACGGGGCCCTGAGCACGTGCCCAGAGTGCCTAGTAGGAAAGAGAGGCCTGGTTGTCACATTTCAAAAGAAGAGGCTGTGGAAACTGCCTGCTTAACAAAAGCACGAACAGATGTAAAACTTTCTGTTCAAAGAATTGAAGTTTTTAAAATATTCTCAAATGAATTAGAATAGTCATTATAGTGTCGTATTTAAATGAAATAATGTCAATAGTCTGTTCCAGTCAATTTATCTCAAGTGACAACGAATTTAATGAATAGATAAATTTTATTTCAGTAACATTTACATTTCTAGTATTTTTTTAAATTCTAATACAGTTTTACCAAGAACTTATCTGCTTTCCTTGTTCCTCCTCCATCTTGTTGCTTCGAGGTATTTTTTTCGCCGAATACATGTGATTTAGGACAAATCGTATTGGTGAAATTCCAGATACGAAATTTTAACTGTTGAAATTTGTCCGTTCACAGCCTGAAATTTAGACACCGAAATTAGTGACTAGTGACAGCTGTAGGCTTAATTTCGAAGTAATTTTGAAGCTTGAATCAGCCATTTATATTGTTTGTGTATTTTGTTTATATTCAAATTGATGTTATAAATATAATAACTGAGGAAGAATTATTACATTTAATTTTTTGTTATTCTTCTTTATGATAGGAAAAATATAAATTTTAAGAATTATCGTGTGGAAACCACTAAACATTAGAAATCTTCAAGTACTGCCTGCAATCAAGATAACTTATTTGGAAAAGATAAAAATTAAGCACAAACAAAAATCGTACACAAATAATCAAACGTCAAATGAAATAAGAGTTCATTCAAAACACATATTCTTCTTCATTATTTTTGTAGAACGCAACCTAAATTACAAGAAAAGTTTGGAGCTTGCAAGGTTTGGTCAAAGTGAAATTTGTATGCACCAAATTTCAGCGCTGTGAACGCTACTACGGCTTTCCCATATACCAAGCTTTACGAATTTCGACGAATTTCGCCGAATTTCGCGCTGTGAATGGAGCATAATGCCCCATTCACAGCGCGAAATTTGGTGAAATTCCAAATACGAAATTTCAACTGTTGAAATTTGTCCGTTCACAGCCTGAAATTTAGACACCGAAATTAGTGACTAGCGACAGCTGTAGGCTTAATTTCGAAGTAGTTTTGAAGCTTGAATCAGCCATTTATATTGTTTATGTATTTTGTTTATATTCAAATTGATACTATAAATATGATAACTGGGGAAGAATTATTACATTTAATTTCTTGTTATCCTTCTTTATGATAGGAGAAATATAAATTTTAAGAATTATCGTGTGGAAACCATTAAAATTTAGAAATCTTCAAGTACTGCCTCCAATCAAGATAACTTATTTGAAAAAGATAAAAATTAACCACAAACAAAAATCGTACACAAATAATCAAACGTCAAATGAAATAAGAGTTCATTCAAATCACATTATTTTTGTAGAACGCAACCTAAATTACAAGAAAAGTTTGGAGCTTGCAAGGTTTAAGCAAAGTGGAATTTGTATGCACCAAATTTCAGCGCTGTGAACGCTACTACGGCTTTCCCATATACCAAGCTTTACGAATTTCGACGAATTTCACCGAATTTCAGGCTGTGAATGGGACATAATACCTGCAAAGAACTGAGATGAGCTCGCGTGTGAAAGTGCCAATTCACAATGTGCGTAAACGTAAGGAGTACGTAAAATATTAAAATAAAGTGTTTTTTTCATTTTACGTTGGTACAAAATTTCGATTCTGTTTCGTGTTTAATGTTTTTCTTTGGTTTCACTTTTATTAGTTTGGAGTTTTGTTTGTTTTGTTTTATTGTATGATGTCTGAAAAAGATTTTGCGATTGTTCCATTATTATAGAAACCAGATTGAAACTGCGTTATAAAAGTTGCCAACGAGAGAAATATTAAGACGAGGAAGAAATTTTTGTTTTATGTATTAATAATTCTATGTCAATCATATTTAAAGTATGTTTCGCTCCAGGGTGTTGTCAACTGTCAGATGAAAATATGTGCTTAAAGTTGACGCGCTATTAGTTGTTTCGTACGTAAACATAACATAAAGTTGAATTTATCTCAACTTTACGTTTTCATTACGTAGCTTTTATGTCAATACGTAAACGTAAGAAATACGTAAGAGCATTGTGAACACGGGCATTGAAATACAGTAGTTCAACTTTTTGTTTATGTTTACGGTTACGTACTCCTTACGTTTATGCACATTGTGAATTGGCACAATGTACGTAAACATAAGGAGTACGTAAAAACATAAATGTAAGAAATTATGTATGTTCACAATGGTCGTAACGTAAAATATTAAAATAAAGTGTTTTTTTCATTTTACGTTGGTACAAATTAGGGTTATTGATGTATTGTGTTGGTTTCTCTGACTGTCATTTTCAAATATTCTGTTGATTTCGATTCTGTTTCGTATTTACTGTTTTTCTTTGGTTTCACTTATGTTTCACTTTTAATAATTTGGAGTTTAGTTTGTTTTGTTTTGTTGTATGATGTCTGATAAAGGTCTTGCGATTGTTTCATTATTATTGAAACTACGTTATAAAAGTCGCCAACGAGAGAAATATTAAGACGAGGAAGAAATTGTTGGTTTTTTTATTAATAATTCTATGTCAATCATATTTAAAGCATGTTTCGATCCAGAGTGTTGTCAACAGTCAGATGAAAACATGTGTTTAAAGTTGACGCATGCGCTATTAGTTGTTTCGTACGTAAACATAACAAAAAGTTGAATTTATCTCAACTTTACGTTTTCATTACGTAGCTCTTATGTCAATACGTAAACGTAAGAATTACGTAAGAGCATTGTGAACACGGGCATTGAAATACAGTAGTTCAACTTTATGTTTTTGTTTACGTACTCCTTACGTTTACGTACATTGTGAATTGGCACTAAGGGGTATGCGTGATGATGAAAGCAATGTGGATGGGTTTAAATTGGGCATTGCGTAATCAACTATTGCGCATCTATTCGTCTATTTCACACTATTTATGCAAAAATGAAATATGACTCGACTTTCATATTCACACTCTTACCAAAAAAATGGTAAGGGAGAACCGGATAGATGATCCTGGAACCTGAAAATGTATTCAGAACCCGCCATTTAAAAGTGAAGAATGTTGACACCGATTTAGCGTTTTTTTTTATTAGAATTATTCACACGATAATTTATTGGAAATCATAACTGAACAAGTTATTTCTATTTAAACATTTTGCAAACTACATTTGAAATATTATTATTACGTGATGGTGCGGGTGTGCGCACTAGTCGATTGCGCATCGCTGGTTGTATGTGTTTCCCACTGTTATGGCAGCGCACCGTATGTATATATTTTTGTAGGGAGCAAGTACTTATTCTTGCTCCGCATTATAATTAATTGACTATAATAAACATACAACTGATTCTCATTTTATACGTGATTTCTTTTACTATTCAAGTTGCTTGGGTGATAAAATAGCAATGTCTGTCAGTGAATCGATGGTAAGTAATTCGTTTGAATCAAAAGATAAAATAAGGTTAGTTAATTAATATTCGGTTAAAATTTCTTATGTTATTGTTCGATTTTTTTCAAATAATGCGTTTATTATTTATAGGTGCGTACAGCAGAACAGGAAACAAATATCGAAAAAAATTATACGCGAATTTTGGAAATATTTCCTGATTTTAGTCCAATATTTTTGCGTTTGATTTTCAATAAATGTGATAATAATTTTGTTAGAGCTATTGATAACATTCTATATATTAAAAGATCTTGCTGCTATTTGAATGATTTGAGAAAACGCAAAGAAAGTGAAACGAAACGTCAAAATACAGAAGAAAATCTTTCGCAAGTGAATAACAATGTAAATCAAGCCAATTTTGCTACAACTACATGTTCGCCAATACAAGACAGTCAACAAACCCTTCCATCTACAAATACTAGGAGTACATCAACTGAACCAATTAATTATTCGCAAGATACGCAATCCCAATTTTGTGATTCTTCCAATGGTAAATTTCCGTTTATAAACGTATTATATTATATTATTAATAACTACCTTTTAGATCTTCCAGATGGCATTTATGGGATAGATCCTGAAAGTATGTCATTTGTGTACTCTGGACCTTTCATTGAAATTTCAGGTGTTAATTTCTTTGAAAGTTGTGACCAAAATATGCAATAATGCAACTATTTTTAGTTTTTTAAGCCATACGTGATTTATTTTATGTTTATTTCTTGGATTACTTTTTGTATCATTTACTTTAATGTCAAATTATTTCATTGTTGTAATATTTGTTTATGACAACTGAAAAACAACAAACAGTCAACAATCAATTGTTGCTACAATAATATATTGTTTTCAACATGTTTCAGTGTGAAATAAAAGCGGTATGTCTATAAATACACTGTTATTGAATATTTTTCTAGTTATGTAGTGTTTTAGGAGAATTGTCAACAAAAAGGAAGAAAACCTTTCGCCCATTTACCAATTACTTGTCCCTGGAGTTACAAAGTACCACTAAATTCAATGCAAAATAAGATAAGATCAAAAAAATATTACCAGAATCCAAAAGTAAGTTTGGCCTGTGCAATTATTATAAAAATATCAAGTAAAATATGTTTTTTTAGATAGAACAAGCTTCAAATATTTATAAATCAAATGCTGGTGACAATTTTGAAAGACAATATTATAATTTTTTACGCCTGATGCATTCATTTCCATCAATACACCCTGCTAATATTCACAGGATTCTGTTATCTTGTAATTATGACGTTTGTCGAGCGGCAGATAAATTGAGAAGAGTATTTTGGGCTTTGAAAGGACCACATCGTCCTAATATACAAAGATATCCTAGATTTTATGATAAATTCTCCTATAATTGTAGAAATTTGTCTGGTCACGTGCTGAATTCTGTTGTAGTGGCACCAGATTGTTGTGCTGGACCTAAAACTTATATTAAATATGATATTCCTAGAAATCTATACAGATAAGTCCTGATTTATACATTTTATTTTTTAATAAATGTTTAGTTTTACTTTGTATCATATTTTTTTTTTTTAAATAATAAAGTAATAAAATAATATATTAAAAAAGAAAATATTTCTGAAAAATATACTAAGTGATGGCCTTGCGCCGCTAAGAATTTTCACCGTTGAGTCGGTTTAGATTTTTTTTTAGAAGAATGTAGGGTCCAATTTACTAGAAAACGTCGTTGATACGCACGAACAAATGTTGCATGGGAATTTTCATCATACCACAGGTGATTATTGCGAGAATTAAATGCACCGTCCCTTGTGAAACAAGCTTCATCTGTAAATAAAATAAAATTTCCAAAATGCCTACGAAGATTACAACGTTTAAGATAACGACAAAACAACAATTTTGACTGGAGGTCTCCAGGTCCCAAAGCTTGCACTTTTTTTCTAGAGAATAGATGGAGATCTTCAGAACTTGCCAAACTGTCACGTGATTCACATCTGATCTATTTGCTATTATTCTTGTGCTCGTGGATGGCTCATCTTCATTAATATTTAAGAATAACTTCTTCAAATGCAGGGGTTCGTTGTAATCTATTGGAATGGGTGCCAATTTCCAGTCTCTGACAAACGTCTAGATATTCTTCAAAAAATGCGGCAACTTGGTTTCTGACGATTTGGATATCTTCTCCGATAAATTCTACGAGCTTCTTGTGCATTACGCCTTGCCTCTCCAAAAACCAAAAGCTTGTCAAGAAATTCAGCGCATGCAAAGTATGCAAAATACGCGCACAAATGATAAACGTGACAAAAACTTTTCAAGATGAAGCAGCAAATAAAATTTTCTTTGAAAATAAAGATATTTCTATAGAACAAGATCAGAAAGTATTTGAATAATAATAAATAAGCCTACTTTGTTTTAAATAATTGTTGCAGTGTGTTAAAATTTATCTTGTAATTCAATTTGAATAACAATTTTTTTTGGACAAATGGAAAAAATATTCCAGATAAATGTTATTAGTAGATATTTTGACAGTTTAAGGATTTTGTGAATGTTTTATTTTCAAAAATCGATCGAGTGATTTATAAAATATCTTGTTTTGAATTTTTTGATCGATTGCCATTTTGCTATTTGATAGAATAGAAAATAATTGTAAGTATAAATGTTTTAGAGAACCGAAAACAAATGCTGAAAGTTATTGTATTTTTTAAATATTTCATAAAATAAGGGAGTAATGACAGTTTCTCGAAAATAAAAAAACGCAGATAACTATGAACTGAGGCTCCAAATAAAAAATTTGAACAAAGAAAACTTGTTTGTTTCAATGAGTTCTAACCCCTTTTTATAGGTGTAACAACGTTGTATTAACATCCGTATAAATATTAGTAGTATACCAGTATATTGGTTTATTGGTTGGCAACGCTGCTTTATAGTTAGGATGAGTGTTGTTGGAATGATCCGAGAGCTACTGTTATGTACATTTTCCAATTGCACATTGATTATTAATTTAAATACTTATGCCCAGTTGCACCGCTATCACTTAACTTTAAGTACGGAATAATTACCATGGGAACAATTGTCTGCACAATGGTAACCATAGATATTATTCTTCCCTTAAAGTTAAGTGACGGCGGTGCAACTGGCCATTAGTATTTATAACAAACTCTAAAAAAATCCAACACGTGAAGGTCACTGCTGTCACCCTCTCCACAAGGCTATCAATATGGCGTTTGTTTCAAAACTAATTTTGACTGATACAGCGCAGTTTTTTGTTTACAATAGAAATAGTATTTATACTATAGCCTCAATGTCTGCCATAATTTACATACATGAGGTAAAACTATTATCGCCCTATTTCATAAGTCTGTTAGTGTATTAATTCAATTATTTATGTGATCGTTCATACGTGAATGAAGAATTTTAGTTATTATGTCAGTTTAGTTTTATCGGCCAGATAGTAAATACGTATGTACTATAGAGTTTGTGAAGTGATAGTGTTGTTGAAGCTGACTTCTGAAACTAGTGCTAGGTGAGTTGAGTACTGGGTATGTGTAGTGTTTATCGTATGGTAAAAAGAAAAACTAAACGTTCTATGAAAAATTGCCTAATGACCCACAGTTACAATATTAGCAAAGAAAAACAAAACAAATGTACAAGTTGTAATTCAAATTTTACCGTTAAACATATGATAGAAAATACATCAAATACCACAAAATATCAATGAAACTCTTGCAAACAACAAAAAAAGCTGCTATGCTACCTATAGTCCAGGAGCCGATCGCACCTTATCTTCCCTGATCGGACTTACGATCAAATTGTAAATGAATCTATTGGGAATATAGTGGTCAATAGGATACCAGACTTTAAAAATCCAGATTCCTGTCCTAAATGTCGAAAAAAAAGACCATTTTCTTTCTGGGACAGGAAAAAAAATCCACAATCGTAAGTTCGATCAGGAAAGTTGAATACAAAAATGTGTTATGCCCACTTTACATGATCATATTTATACAAATAATTTTAGATGTATTTCTTGTTATATTTAAAAATCTATATCAGCACTTTACACGATCAAATATTCTCAGAATATTTGATAGCATGACAGTGACAGCTAATATATTTGTGGTGGCAATACTTAAGACTTGGAGCAACGAACAACTTCATTTGTATTTTTGTTTTGTGTAAATTTATTACACTTGATAAAGATTTGATTTTTGTCCATACAGATTATTAATTTCGATGTATTTTCTTCATTTCACATCTTAATAGTTTTTCACAAAAACAAGAAAGATATTAACATTGACATATAGCACATTGACAGTTGCTTAAAGCATAATAAGAATGAAGTTAAATGCTGAACGTGACTCACATAAGGCAGCAACTACGAATTCTAAAGATCCTAGATATCACCAAAATTTGATGAAAATGGCTCTAATCCAACTATTTTCACAACTTCGTATTGAACAATAACATTCTGAAAATTTCTATTGTTTTACACGGTTAAATATCATTGAACAAAATGATTTTGTAAAATTACATGTATATTTATAACCGTGTAAAGAGTAAAGTAGGCATTACACTTATGGGTGGCACACTGGTTTTTTGTTGAATTAATTGACTTTCACTATCGATTAGTACTAGTTTTAATCATAAGTTCTATCAGGAAAGTTGACCCCGAAAAAATTGACCGGAAGCAGCCTTTCTTCGACACTTAGAACAGGATGCTTGATTTATAAAGTTTGGCATTCTATTGAACATTATATTCTCGATCAATTCATGAACAATTTGGCCGTAAGTTCGATCAGGAAACATAGGGTACAGCCGGCTCTCCGACTACTAAGAAACATCTATCACTTTATAAGATAATAATGTAAAAATACAAATGTACCGAAGTTGAATTATCTAGTAGTTGAAAACCTCTTGAATTGAAAAAAAATTTGATACATAGATCACGAGTTAGCAAAAAATTGTAACAAATATCATAAGAGGAGAACTAAAATAGCTCGAATTTTCAAAAGTATGCTAGCCGAATGGCGATTAGCGATACTAAGACAAAAGCAGTTTGTCTACTTTAGTATGAGGTTATATGACTTTTGATAGCCACTTTCTTCCTATTTTACAATATATTTCCACATGAAAATACTAAATAGAGCGAAACTCGCCATTTACTTCATGGGCCCGCCTCTACCTATCTCTCAGTTACCTTCTCTCTCTCTAACAATATTAAATTTTTGGCTTCACTTTTGCAACACAGGCGTGGTGTCAACAAATAGTCAGCGCCATCTCTTAGTAGCTGAAAATGTTAAAAAAATAACAGCAAACTCCCAAGCAAACTAGATCTCGGCCCAACATGAGTTTAATGGACCTTTCTTGATTATTTTGGGCTCAAATTTTGTCCCACAGGTGCACACAGCGCAATTCAGTTCCTTTTATGAATGTTTTTCTAAAAAGGCAAATGTGGCAATCAATTTATTGAAAAAAAAAACACTGTTTCAGTGACATTTCACAGGAAGTTGATGGGAACGCCATCTTTTAAAAATTCAGGCGGCCTACCTTATCTTGTTTATCAGTTGCATTGATCTGTCATTAAATCTTTATAAATGTAATCAATTTATAAATATATCTCGTCGATAAATTGTAGATAAAATTGAGGCACGAAAGTTCGTTTTTGTGCACGTAAGTCAGCTGTGAAAAATGACGGAAGTTACTACTATTTATTCTAAAAAATGTACCATAATAATGTATGTTGGTGTTGCTATAGTAGTATTTATTGTAGCTATAGTTTCCGTTACACTCCCGAAAAAAGGTATGTCAGAAAAATTTCATATTTTATATAAAATTCGTCTGCTATATTTGGAAAAATAAGCGTTGGAGCGCAAAAGGCGGTACGCTCGCAATGTTTGGAAGTAGAAGCAGAGATTTCCTGTATACAAATCAGACTTAATTTAATTTTTGTGTAAAAATAATTGGACAGTGAACAAAAAATTGTAAATTATGACAGTGTAACTATATACACTTTGTCAAACAACGTGGCTTATGACTTATGACTACTTTATTGTCAAAAATATTTGGGAATAGATTTGTTGCTTGTGGTATATAAATTCAGTTTTAGATTATTAATTGAATAATACAACCAATAATTACTTTACAGAATGTTCCATTGATATAATCGAAGATTTAACTGTTTCACATCCGCTGCTTCTTCACACCGACTCACTGGAATTCATTCTACCTACTTTTCAATCGAAAATATCTCTAAAAGCAGGCGAAAAATTACGTTTGGCATGTGCGGGCCAAAATAATTATTTTTTAAGAATAAGTTTGCCTGTAATAGAAGCTACTTGTATTGATGATAAAATATTTCTTGTGGGAAATGCATATTATATATTTGAAAAATTACAGTGTATAAAACCCACAGAAACATCAGTAAAAGTATCTGAAAATAAGTGTTCCGAAAAATATACTCAAATTGATATAGGTTATGATACCAAAACTGGGTTCGTCAATTTGATAAGCTCTTGCTTCGATGATGTTAACAAAAATAGTTTATATTCTATACATAATTTATCTCCAAGAACGAATTACACTCAAAAAGTGGACAATCCTTTATTATTTGAACAGGGGGAATTTTATGGAGCAATAGATGTGAATAAATTGTATCAAGCAACAAATCAACAGATAATTTTTAAACAAATTACAGGAACGTCGGTTATAAACATGATAAATAGATCAAAATACTTCAATAGAGGACATTTAGCACCAAAAGGAGATTTTATTTACGCATTTCAAAAATTATCCACATTTCATTTCGTAAATGTAGCACCACAATGGAATACATTTAATGCCGGGAATTGGGAAAAACTAGAATCCAGCTGCAGAAAATTCGCAATTATCAGGAACCTAAATCTAAAAGTTTTCACAGGAGTTTATGGACAGTCGCAACTACAACGTAGATATATTTCATTACATCTAGATAAAAACAATAATAAATTATTAGCAGTTCCCAAAATATACTGGAAAATATTATACGATGCTAACTCCGGAAGTGCTACGGTTTTTATTACTCACAATAATCCGTACGAAATTGCAACCAAGATATGTACAGATGTGTGCTATAAAATTGAGTGGCTATCATGGCAACCAACTGATAAGAATGCCGGGATTTCGTATTGTTGCGAATACGCAGAAGTCAAAAGAATTGTTGGCCACTTTCCGGACATTCCCGTTATAAAGCTTTTAACCTAAAATTGTAAAATCACATATAGAAATAATAAATTAAGTACTTAATTATACACCGTCACTTTATTTCTAGAATAATATGGATGAATTATAGGTTTTTAGCAGTTAACTAATTAATTTGACCAGTGTTGCTCTGAAATGTCATTTAAGCCATTAAAAAAATTATTTGAGTGGGAAAAATACATTATAATAGTCTTGCTGTTTCTCAAGTTCAACATACATATTTATACATCTTAAATATGAATTATATGCAGTCCAAATCTGTATTAATGTGTTGGTAACAATTTTTATTTTCACATTTATATTTACAATTATAGATGTTTCGAGGGTGCAACTGCCCTCATCCTCATGAGTTAATACTATTTTACATGGTGTAACAATGTTTTTATTAAAAAATTATCTAACAATAAAATAAATATAAGTACATTTTAGTAGAGTGATAAAAACATAATTGAAACAAATGTTATTCCCAACAACATCAACAACGAGAGGCCCCAAAAAGACGAAGATCACTCCATGGTGGTTGGTCGCCAACCAGATTACATTACAGGTACAGATTTACATAATTGTGATACCAATGAACAATTTAATAAAATAAAGTAAAATTATTGTGTGTATCACATTTATGTAAACCTGTAGCACTCCCGAGGATGGTCCAGGAGGGACCGAAAGTGTAGAGTATAAGAAAAATTAAACTGTGACTGTATTTTCATATTTCAAAACCTACATTAAAGAATCTATTTGTCTATTGGAATAATTTAATGTAACTCTGTCAATTACAATTTTTACGTTTTAGTTAAAATTGTCTAAAAATTCTTAAATAATTCAAAGGATAATAATCTTAAATTGAAGTGATTTGAGATATTCAGTTCAACAACTAATGGTAAACATCAAAATTATTTGAATTGTCAATAAGATTTTCATGTAAACACCCTACAAAAATTGAACTTTGTATTTATATTGAAGGTTACCAGGAAGGATCGAGGATGTTAGAAATACCGTCTTAAAGTTTGCTCTCTTTATTTATAACTTTCGTTATTTTATTGATTATGAAACGACCGATTTCGGCAATTTAATTGATATCATCAGGTCGGGACATGCTGTGATAAACATTCCATTAGCTTGGACGTTTTCAATCAATTGCATTAAATAATAAATTCATGTACCTCCTGTAATTAACATCTTCCGACCTGATGATGTTAATCAAATTGACTAAATCGGTCGTTTCATCTTCTATCTATCTATCTTCTATCTATCTATATAAATAAAAATCACTGTTTGTATGTTTGTTCCTTATGCGCTCCGAAAACATTGATCAGATTGTGATGAAACTTTGATAAAGCGGTTTGAAGACGCCCGCGACTGTTTCTGGCCTAAAAAAATTTTTTTCGTGTTCATCGGATTCCTAAATTCTTCAATATAAAGGATGTATTTTTGGCGAAAATTTTTTTGTGCGTTTGAGTGACTGTAGACTTTATGTAGTTTAGACTTACAACTGGATCTGGTAGATGGCGCTGCAGTCGAGGGTTTAGGACTTTTTATCTTATTTATTTATAAAGGCTGATTAATGTAGACTGCAACTATATGCATTTACTTTAACATTAGCATTATTAGATTTTCAAACATAGGGAATTACGTGTTATGGTACTAGTGCTGACACGCAGCTGTCTTGCATTAAGCTGTAACCCTAAAATATGAAAATTTTTCAATTTCTGAGACATAATGTTAACTCTGACCAATCAGACGTGCTTATGTTCGTATATGATCAGTTTACATCGACTATCTCTGCGAACTGCGATTAGTGTCACTCGTTATAACTTTTGTGTATGTAAGTTGTATTTAAAGTGTTGAAAGTTGAAATATAAATTGACAATTAAATTTAAAATTAATATGATCACAGAAAGAGATGTACAACTGATATAATTTGACGGATATTGACATGTCGATCTCGTGGAATGTATTTTTATCGGCCTACTCTTTATTGGTTCACCCTAAGAAATACATGAACCGTACTAAGTTTAATGTAAAGTATAATTTTATGGTAAAGGCCAGGTAAAGGCAAATGCGTGAAGTTACAGCTTACATACACCAGCCTTTATGCCTGAACTTTACATACATAATTCTTGTGTACATGTATTATGTCGGAAAATATCTTTATATAAATAAATATCTCCTGTTGCCCCACAGTATTTCCCCGACCATAAATTTTATGGCCAGTTTCATCGTTGTTTCATAAATATAGAGTATCACATCAATTAATTGCATGTCTCGAAGCGACAGCTGTCATTGTCAAAATGACAGCTGTTATTGTCAAAATGACAGCTGTCATTGTTAAAGTGACAGATGGCGGTTATATTTCTATGGTTCGGAACTGAAAAGGCCAATGTCAAAAATTCTATATTTGAAAAAATTGCACTGGAAGTTTCAATCAAAATTTTATCTCTTTACTTTCGACATGCATTACAAGATTATTTTGTAAATTTTTGCTGGCAAAACAAATACTTCAGCTTCAGCTAATGTTGATGCATTGGCCGCTGCTATATTCACCTAAGCTGTTCTAGGCTAAGCTCGACATTGGCTGTTATAGTATACAAAGATCGCAAGAAAAAAGATTCAACGCAAGATCCAAGTCAAAACAGCCAAATATTGGCATTGATCTTTTTAACACCAAGTCAGAGATTTTAGTCCTTACATAAAATAGATATTTTTGAAAATGGAGAGTCCTTTCCTAGATTTTCGGGATTTTTAATTCTTTGGAATGTACAGGTTTGACATTTGATCACCGGAAGTGTAGTTAAAAAATGGCACCATGGAGTTCCGTGACTATTTATTTTAGATTTTTACCAAGCTTCATCTCCCCGAGAGCTATAAATTGATTCCAATTTAGACATCATTTAAATAACTTATGAAAAAAACAATTGACAATCGTAAATATCCTTTCTGACACTTCTACTAGATCTATTCCCGCAGGTGTTTCAATTTGATACCAAATATATGATAGAACCAAATTACTTATTTTGAAGAAACATTTTTCGTGTTGACACACAATTGCAGTCAACAAATCTTACAATAAATAGTTTTACTTATTGTGTAGCCAGTATTTCATTATAGAAATCAATTATGCCACCCAAACGAAAAGTCAACATTCGGGCAGGACAACGTCTGCCGGGTCCGCTAGTAATCAATAAAATAATTTATAAATAAACAGCAAAGTTTAAGACGTTATTTCTTAACATCCGGAATCCTTTCTGGTGACTTTCAATTCAAAATACTTTGCTGGGTACAACATTTCAATTTTGTATTTATTATAATTCATCAAAATACTCTAGAACCAAAAGGTAACAAGTGTCGTGATCGTGCAAATATTTCATCAGATAATTTGATATTTTTAATTCGACTATTACACACTAGTTGTAAACTTAGTGAAAAAGGCTTTATAAAAGTTAAACTGTTTCCTTAAAAATAAATTCATTAAAATACTTTATTCTAGAATTATTAAGTAAATATACATTCTTATTATCAATTAAAATAAATAGTTGTTGTCATAGTTACAAAATTTACGTTAGTAAACTATTGATTTTAATATCGGGCATATAACTAACTAATTTCTTGAATTCTGAAAAATCACAACCATAAGAAATTCCAGCTGTAACATTTTTTGCATCCCACGTTAACCAATTGAGTTTTCCGCTAACATCTTTGCAAATAGTGGAAACATTTTGATTGTATGGATTGTTGTGTCCAACCAAAACAACGCCTCTACTCGTCGCTGGATCGTGAAGAACCCTCCAATAAATCTCAGGAATTGCAATCTTTTGTTTATTGTTTTTATCAACATACATAGATAAATTTTGATAATTATTATTGATATCTGGCAATTTTGATTGTCCAAATATTCCAGTGTACACATCTAAATCCAATTTTTGTTTGCTTGCATAGTTTCTGCAACTTTTTTCAACTTCATTCCAATTGTTTCCGTTGAATGTATGCCATTGTGGAGCAACATTTACGTAATAAAAAGTTGCTCGTTGTTGCGGTGCATATATATAATCTCCTTTTGGTGTAAGATGTCCTCTAGATAAGAAAAAGTCAGAATCTAAGGAGATATATTTGATTGCCAAATCAGTGGAATTTAAAATTCGTTCGAAAGCTGTCCTCTGGCTGTTTTTTGTGTACAAAACTGATATTTTCGGATACAAATCACTGTAAAAATCGCCCTCTTTAAAATCATTTGGCCGCGGGACGGAATATTGTTGGGTTTTTACCATTTTACTCAATAAATATTTTGAATATAAACTGTTTTTTGTTGTCTCATCCAAACAATTAATCATAATAGGTATATAACCTGTACTGGTATTAAAACCGATTGCAATTTCCGTGTATTTCTGTGAGCATTTTTTGCCTGTACGTTTGGCAATTGATTCTGGGTAATTTTCACAACGTAATTCTTTAAATAAATGGTTAGATCCATTCAAAGCGAATGTGTTATTGGCAATACAGGCTACAATAGCTTCTTGGGATGTAGAAACTTTTATATGATTCTTTGGACCTGGACAGGACAGACGTATAGTTTCTCCCTTGGAGAAATTTATTCCTTTTTTGGTATTTGGCACAATAAATTCGTTTTTGTTAGGGTTTAATATCAAAGGATGTTGGTACGTGAAGTCCGAATTTAGGTTGAGGAAGCACTCTGCAAATATAAATTAAATTAGTCACATAACTCAAACTGAAACAGCACAAATCAATTTTTGATAACTATTCTCAAACAAGTATATTCAGAGAGATATTATATTTTTGGAACTACGATTCAAGCTTTCTGATTGGTCGAAATGTAAGCACTATTTACTCACATTAAACACAAGATTTAAAACAAGTTTTCAGTAAATTAAAAAAATCTGACGTAGTCATCACGTACATCATTGGATATATATATAATCAAATACTGAATCTCATCATTCCGTGGCTAATCGTTTTGTATTTATCCAAAAGATTCTAAAAATTTGTCAAGTAAAATGCGCTTTTAGCCTAGTCGGTTGCTATGGAAACAGTAGGTCATCATTCTTATGCAACAATATTCCTAAATACTGATTTCCAGGATTCTACAACTAAAAGTTCTGATTTTATGCGCAAAATTAAAAAAAAATTCCAACTGAAGGGCACTTCCGGCTCAGTCTATTGTTATGAAAATAGTAGGCTATCATTCAGATGCTACAGCAGACTGAAATACCAAATTTCAATACTCTACAGGCGATCTATGCAAAATAATCCAAAAGACTGTCAAGTAAAGTGCACCGAGCCGGTGGATCTCAATAAAAATAGGATATGAGCATCTAGATGGTATAATCGTCCTAAATACTGAATTCTAACAATCTACGTTCAATATTGTTTTGGATTTATGCGGAAAATTCAAAAATGTTTCGAATAAAGTGCTCTTCCGGCTTAGTCGATAGCAATCATAATGCAAGGTGTACAACTAGATATTATAAAAGTGCCTAATACAAAATTTAAATATTCTTAGACTGATTGTTTAGCAATTATGCGCAAAATTCAAAAAGTCTGTCATATAAAGTGCACTTCCGGCTCAACCGATTGTTACAAAAATAGAAGATGACCATTTAGATGCTACAGCAATTTCAAATACTGAATTTCAGTATCCTACGGCTAATCATTCTGGATTTACAAGACCCTATACCGGTCTTAAATACAAAATTTCAGAATTATACGTTTGACAGGTGTTGAGATTTGCGAGCTACGCACATACATACATACCGAAATCAAGCCAAAAATAATCAAAATGGATTCAGGGATGCTCAGAACGGATATATCCATTAAAATCTCAATATGTGAATTTTGTCGATTTCACAATACTTCTTGTACTTTGTACAAGTAAGTAAAAATACGATTTTGAATCTGAGCCAAATATCAATATTGATAAAAGAATATGTTTTATTGTTTAGGTATATGCAATCAATTAGAGGTAAGGCAAAGAAATCTTGATAGTATAGCAGGAAAAGTTTTGTCAGCGACTCTAGAACAGCGCTTTTTTCAATAAAATTAAGAAATGTGTTCAATTAATTATCGGTTAGCTCATAACGCTCACATTGTCAAAAAAAAAACCCTAATTAAATACCGAATTGCGCTGCGCGTGCCTGTAGGATCGAACTTGAGTCTGAGACAATCGAAAAAGATGCATTAAACTTCTCATGTTAAGCTGAAATCCAGTCGTTTGAGAGCTATTGAGCGTAGGTGCAATCTTGGAGCCACAGGGCAGCTATCAAACCAAATTCTTCGAGGTAGGCAGTTATTGTAAAATGTTTAGTTAAATTGAAGAGGACGGTGCTACGCAAAAAGGATGGAGTGTGCTATTATTACTGACAGATATATAATTAAATAGAATAAATACAGGAAGTAAAATAATTATATTATTGATTGTAGATAAAAATGAAGTACCGCGAATTGGCGGCGATTCTGAATACAAATATTTCAAATTTCAGATGATAGCTAAAAAGTTGCAGTTTCTTGTATTTTAATGTGGAAATTCAATCACAAGTGAAATTTCAACTATATTTGAGTTGATTTTATTTGTAGGTGTCATTTCGACAGGCCTAATGTACTTTATTTAGGGAATTTATTTATGTAATAGAATATCTAGTTTTTCATGTGTGGAACCAGTAAGACAGCAAAGTAAAAGAAAACCAATAATACAAATAGTTATTATAAAACATTTATGTAGGAATTAAATAATCAACAGAATGCAGTAAATTATATATTTTTTCCTATTCTATAGTTCCGGTCTCATCTTGGCTATCTTCAGGAGCGCTACAATTTACAATATGGGATAATAATTATAAATGTGTCTGATTCTTCGCATTCTTATTTCAAAATCCCATTAGAAATTGAAATGGCTAACTTATAGGTTTTGTATTTTACGTATATGGAATCAATTAAACGGCAAAGAAAATGTAAAAGTTATTATAAAATATTTAGGTGAAAATAACAGCCAAGATGCAAAATGAAGAGGTGTTCTGCTGTTACTGACATAAGTTATAATATGTAAAATATCTCAAATGTCGAATCGTCTACCGCAACAAATAGCACGGTTAAAATGAGTTATCACTTTTTGTCAAAATCCAAGATAAGGGACATTTGAATAAGGAAAAAGACATAATCGCTATTAATGGGGATGGAATTCAAGTTAAAAAAACGAGGGAAATATTTAACGACAACCGTACATGGATCATTACAAATCAACTTAATAAGTTTATCAAAAATATTGGTCAATTTACTTACTTTCATCTGCAGCCAAAGGTAAACTTAAAACAGTTGTTAAATAAGCGACTAAAATAAATAAAATAAAACGCGTCATGGTGACAACTGGATAAAAAATAAATATTATGCTGTATTTATAGTTTAAACGAAGTGATAGTTTTATCAAACACGTGCTAAGTGCTACCTAATCGTGCATCAGATCTGATAATCAAATAAAAAGTAATCAAGTCCTTTGTTATTATTATTTTATTTAAGATATAAGTAATTCACAAAGATAGCGATAAAATAAGAGTGCCATATTTTTTTATTAAAATATTATAAATGCTGAAATTTATTTGACAGGCCTTCTACTGGGTTCGCTCGCAGTAGGAGGCGGCGGTGGACCCCTTTTATCCAATTCCTCCAAATAAGTAATAATCAGTTGAGTTCTTTCATGCGGAATATAGTCCAAAACTAAATACCGTTTATCATTTTTTAATATTTCTTCTATTTCCAACATATGATTCTCATTTTCTCTCAATTGCGTTAAAGATTTGTGCGTTATTAATTTAGTTTCTTGGAGCAGTTCTTTAAAATCAGCTTTCGCTGCAATTAATTTATCTTTGATGTAATCGCGAAATTCTCTCTCGCATCGTTCGCTAGAAGCGAATTTTGTGTATCTGGGATCGTCTTTAATTGTTCTTTTTATGTCTTTCCAACTGCTGGTTAGTGCAACTTCAGGAGTTTCATCTAAAAGTTCTCGGAATTTGTCGCGTTTGCGACGAAGTAGTTGGTCTACGTGTTCCGCGTATAGACGCTCCTTGTCTTCACGGGATAACAGTTCGGCAAATTCCCAACGGTGATCTTTGCGGAGCTGGCGCTTTGCTTCGCGCCAACTTAGGTCTGCGTTGCGCACCAAATCGGCCAGAAGAGCATTGAAATGCTAAACAGGAATTGTAATAATTATTTTATTTCAAATTTGAATGCTGTTGACATACAAACATAAGTTAGCACACAAATATAATTTAATGAAAATATTGAAATTTCGACCATCTAATTTTCTTAGCATATTTTTTCCGATCAAATCGCACTTTGTGATCAATAAATTCTTTGTTGCATTCAAAAAAGTATATAGAACTAGCAAAAATTTGTTGGGAAATCAGCTTGAATCAAACAAACCAAAGTACATTTCCTTTCGATATAATTACAGTGGGACTAAGGATAAAGATTAAAGTACGATAATTTTCTTTTAATAGTTTAGAAGCTATTTTATCTTATCGGGATAGCAATTTGGAAATATATTTAGTAATGTTTAAATTATTTACTTGAATGGCTTCATCGCGTTTGTGTTGTTCCCTTTCCTTGTCCCTATCTCTGAGATGAGTTGCCAAAGTTCTCTGCACTTCTTTTTCCCGTTCTCTTAAACTAGCTTCAGCTCTTGCTTGTTTTTCCTTTTCTTTTTCTTCCCGAGCCCTTTCATCATCCGTATCATGTTCATCTTTCATTTCATCTTCTAAATTATCTTCTTTATCATTATTTTCCAAAATATCGTCCTTTTCTTCAATTTTTTCTTCGTCTCCAACTGATTTAAGCCTTTCTTTTTCACGTTCCCGTTTGCTGCTACTCTTGGAATGTTTATCTTTATCCCTTTTGTGTTCTCTTTCTTTTTCTTTGGCACGACGCTTTTCGTCTTTGAGAATTTTGCAATATTCCCGGAACCAATCTTCCCGAAGACTGCTGGAGTCGACGCATTTATAACGGGGATCGGAATCGATTTTTTTCTTGACTTCTGACCATCGGGAGTGGCGATCGATGTCAGAATGTTCGCGGAGAAGTGCGTGGAAATCACGCTTTGCCTGCGAACATGACAAAGAGAATTATAATATTTTAATTTTGACTATTAGAAGATTTAAAGGTGTTTTTCTGTTGAAAAACAGAATAACACAAACTTAAAACTAAACTGCGCTTAGACCAGGCCTGTAATAAAATTATTAAAGCTGAAACGGAAATATTAATACCTGAAATCCAAAAATTGTTGATTATATTCTGAAAAGAAGTTTTTTTTATTATATTATAATTTATTACATTGCTTTTTGGGTTTTATTTTCATATTTGTAATATTACAATTTTACAAATATGAATTTTAACAAATCAAATTACATCCTAGACGGGCGCAACGAGCTGAAAATAAATTGAATTAATCCTTCACTTCTTTCATCCAGATTATTATTTTATTTCGGCTTTTAAAACAGTAAATTTTTTCAAATTTTGTCAAATTGAATGAACATAAACATAAAATAATAATCTATCAGTTGTTTGACCCCATGTGTTTAATTTGTAATAAAATGGCTAATTATTTTGGCTAAGATATTCTAAAATTTAAGTAAACAGGTTTTTTCTGTTGAATTATTTAAATTTTGTGAATAAAATTGAAGTGGTGAAAACCACAATCAATAATCACCTGACTGAAACCTACTAGACTACCACTACCACCACAAAAAAGCAAAAAAAAAGCTGAATTTTTTTAATTACTGACGTTTTTTGTAAAACTGCAACAATTTTTGATAAACAAATTGTTTTTAGGGCACTAGATAATAAAATTATATAAAATTACGTTCAAAATGCTCTCAAAAATGCTTGAAAATCGATTTAAAAGGGCAGTAGCAATAGTTAGTGGCAGACTAGGTAGTTGAGTAGTTTAAGTACCAGCGTAGAAATCGCGCCAGCGTCGAACGTAGCGGCGTGGTCTCGTTTTACTTCGTCCTCAGAACGGAGATGCATCTCTCGCGCTTAGCCCCCGGCTGGAGGGCCCACCAATCCCCGACACGACTCTATCCTCTTGAAAACGCAACAATCAAGCTAGATAAGTCAGTACACACACACATACAGAGCTTAAAATAAATATGTTTTTAGTTTATTTCAATTATGAAGAATATGACGTCCTTATTTTAATTATAAATTACTTTTACGATCGTCAAAATTAAAATAAACTGCAGTTTAAATTTCTTACATACCAACAAAACTGAAAAATTAAAATTAACCTGAAAGGTAGAACATTTTTGTATTCAAATTTAAATTTTCATGAAGGGTACACAATATTTTTTCTACGGTATTCATAGTGATACGTAGTTTCCCGTGCGTTGCTATTCGCACCGTGGAGACAGCCTAAAATGGCGGTAATGTTAACTAGTATAAGCAATAAAGATTTTGACCTCCAAATTTCTTTTGACTCAATAAAAATTTTGGTAAAGGTAGTTGATAGGATTTACAATAACATATTGAAGTTGCCTCGGGTGTATTTGGGTGATGAATGACAATAAAAGGCCGGTGAAGGCTTTAATAATGAGAAAAGATAGGCAGATTCAGAATTTTTATTTTCATATTATAATTAATAATTATATTAATTTTCTGTGATTTTACTATTTCAAGCAAAAATTTAGGTAGAAATATCAGTAGATACATACATCTTTTGTTTGTTTGCCTAATGCCCAGTTTTATGAAGGACTGTTTAGTTTACTTACAGAGTAAATAAAATTAACTATTAGATGACAGTTGATTATTTGACAGTAATGATTCTGACGTCATAAAGAAACTCAAACTCATTAAAATTTGTTAATAAAATTCACTCTGTGAAATGATAGTCTATTTTTTGACAACAATGCTTTTATTGTCTTAAATAATGAAAATTCGACTAGAATTTGTTAAATAAAATAAATTTACTTCGTCCTTTATAATACTAAATAATAATAAATATAAAATCAATGATTAAATTACTATACTGGAAGTGAACACATATCCGTTCTAAAAAATAGTGTTGTGTATAAATTGAATTATCGAATGTCAATAAAATCAAATAATTTATCGTGGCAATTTAGAAAAACGATAAAACATCAATTTTTCATACAAACCGTAGAAAAAATACTATTCAATGTCATCAGTACAATATTTACGAAATGAATTGAAAACAGCGGCATTATTTAGACGAAGTTAGGCTGTTTTTAATTCTGAATAATACAATTTGTTGCTAAAATTAACATTAAATTGCTGAAAATAGCAACATACATTTTTCAAGCAGCCGACCTCCAATTTTATTTGAAGGTGGTTATTTATTTGATAAGAATTTTTTTTAATACGTACTTGTTCTCTACGATGTGATTTTTCTTCTTTTTCACGTTTTCGTACCTCAATGAGGTACTCGTTGAATAATCCTTCGCGTTCTCGCATTTTTTCAACGTTTTTGAAACGCTCGTCTTTTGCGAATTTCTGCGCAAAGTCACTAAATGAAGACCTGGAGAAAAAATCAAAAAATAACAATTTATTGATACTGAAAATTAATACACATTAAAAAGTAGAACCACTAATTTTTGTGTTGCTAATTTTAATAATACTTACTTTCCATGCAAATGAGCTTCATTTAATAATCTTCTAAAGGCGTCTTTTCTTTCTCTGAGCCGATTTCGTTTTTCTCGTCGCTCGTCCTCTGCCCTCTCCTTGACATATCTTTCAAAAACCTGTTTTCTTTCTTTGGACGTTAGTAGTAAATATCTCGGATCAAAAACAATTTTATGAAGTTCTTTTTCCCACGTACTAAACGCAGAAACTTCTTTTTCGGCCAACATTTCGCGAAAAGATTTAACTCGAGTCTCTAGAGGAACAACGGCGCGTTCTTTAGCCGCCCGAACTTCGGCTTCAATGGCTGCTTCTTTTCCGATGTCAATGGTGCGTTTTTCAATAATTTTCACTCCGTTTGTAGATGGGGTACCTGTGGGAGGAACTAAACAAATTTGCGAATTCTGTTTATTTTGCTTTTACCTTCTTTTTTGGTTCGTTTTGCGGGTGTTCCATCCTCGCTGTCGCTGCTGTCTGATTCGGTGCGCTTATTTCCTCCTGGGACAATGCTACCAGTCTTACCTGCTTGCGGGGGCACGAGGACATCGGGTGGTGTTGCCAGCATTTTATCGACGTCAGCGCGCCCTACTAGGTCCTCTGGGCGCTCCCAGACACTCGTTCGGGATGATGGGTTGTAGAAAAAGACGCGACCGTCGCCCGTCCAAACCACACACCAAGGAGTACCTGGTACGGGAGTGCTACAAACAGAAATTAAATAATTACATTTGTCAAACCTCAAAAATTTAATTATTAACAATTATTTCATTGTCTAACGTCAACAAAATTAAGATTATTCTCGCGTTGTCATTACCTAGAAATGGGTCTAGATTTGTCTTGCTGCCTTTGAGGCTGTTCCATTTTCTGTTCAGGCGGACGTTGTTCCTCTTCCTTTTTCCTCCGGGCGGCCTCCTCCTCTTGTTTCTTTTTTTCGTCGGGGGCGATTGTAACTACCACCACATCACTTGGTCGATCTTCCGGCGGAACAATAATCTCTTTTGGTTCATCTTTGCGCGTAATTCCTTGGGCCACGGCAAGTTTTGCGGCTACAAATAATTTCCGTAATCGATTTGAATTAATTTTGATAATGAACTCACCATCTAAATCTTTCAGAGGTTGTGGCCGTTCCCAAACGCTCTCTCCTTTCTTGGCGTTGTAATAATAGCTTCTTCCATCGGGTGCTCGATGTTCCGACCACTCGGAAGCCCTTGCTACAACTTCCGGATCAACGTGAGCTACCAGTAAGCTGTCGTCGCACATGAGAGGGGCTGATTGTGGAGTTAAAGGCGGTGCAGCGCTTTGCTGTGGAGCTAATAGGGGATTCATGCCCCAAGGGGGCATCCATCCTGGAGGAGGCATACCAAATTGAGAGGGTGATGTGAAAGGCGGCATATTTGGGGGCGGTTGCATTAAAGGGGGGTGAATTAATGGCTGAATGGGACTGGAACGTGGCTCGGAAGGCGCTGCTGAAGCTGCATTAGCAACAACAGCTGCGGCCGAGTTTTCGTCAATTTCATCTGATTGTTGCTCTGGGTGTCGTATTTGGGATCCTGATTGCTGAGCTCCGCCCTGAACAGCTTGTGCCATAGCTTCGACTTGATCCTGTGAAATTACCTTAATTCCAGGTCCTTCCGGCTTTGTCCACGTCGTTTCTCTGGTTCTTGCGTTATAATAATAAGATTTACCTTCGGAAGTCTTTGTTTCAACCCAAATTTCACCATTCATATCAATTGGAGGGGGGCCAGCAATAGTATTAGGAGGCATATTAGCGTTAGTAACAATCGGAGGCGCATTTGTAGGTGCTCCGCTATTTCCAGCAGTACTTGTGCTTCCTCCGACGTTATTACCGCCGCCACCGAAATTAGGAGGCCCTGAATGACGCTCCATCATATGCGGGGGCGGACCCATGCCTGGTGGGCCCCAATTAGGAGGCCCCATCTAATAAAAACAAATTATTACCTTCAAATTGTACTGAAACAAAATAATACTCACTGGAGGCCCCATCATACCAGGAGGCCCAATATTTCCAGGCGGTCCCATCCCAGGTGGACCAAAATTAGGAAAATTAGGCCCATTTCTCGGCGGAGGTCCTCCTCGTCCGAATAAAGGTGGCGGAGGGCCCCTACCTCTAAATGGCGGCCCTCCTGGACCATAACCACGACCTCTAAACCTAGGAGGTAAGCCTTCCCTAGGACCAGGCATTCCACCAACACCCCAATTACGAGGAGCGCCTCTGGCACCCCTAAATATCCATAATCAACAATAAATACTCTTCACTTATAGTGAACTTACCTAAAACCTCTTCCACGGCCCCGTGGACGAAAATCATCCTCATCTTCCATATTATTATCATACCCATCGTCTTCATAATCTTCTGAGCCTCCGTCCTGTTCCATATCTTCGCAAATTTCCGGATTCATCATTCCTTCGTCATTCATTTTACTAATAACTGTCAAGTAGGAACTAACCTACTGAATTAAACACTGATACAATTTTAGAATCAATTTTTGTTCATGTAGATAAATAATTATTTATTAATCAATAAAACACGCTACAAAATGCCATTTTCTTGTGTCTGACTCGAATGATCAGCAAAGTCACAAACACGGCTTTGACACTAGCGATGAATAAATTAGGTATGAAGGTAGCCCCACATACGATATCGATAAGAATTGTCTCATAAATGTTTGCAATGATTATTTATTAATATTTGTTGTATTTCAATATATTATTAGGCTCACATGCACAATAGCGGGCTCTTTTGGTTGGAGCAATTTTTAAGAGATGGCGATACCAGCGAAATGAAATTTTGTCGGTGGTATTGAAACGGTGGTCATATATAGGTATAGATGGAAGGGAGCATAATGTGAAGAGGAGTGTTGAGAATGGATCATAGTTCAGTGACAGTAAGTTGAGTATGAAGAATATTTTGTGCTTTACGTTTATGGCTGCATTTCAACAACACAAAATGTAAAGTTCGGCCGTTACCTGCAGCCATTGTAACACATGAACACTTGATTTATATCGAATTTCAGCCCAACATTATGGAGTATAGTTCACCCTTCGAGGTGGTTTCCTCTCAAGTTCAGTCCCACAGGCGCGCGCAGCGCGATTGCGGTAATATTCAGGGATGTTTGTTTAAGTCGCGAGCGTAGCGAGCTAACCTACAACTATGGTTATACGTTGACAATTATGAATAGATTGAATTTTGAACCGTTCAGGGTGAATTGCAAAAAAAAAGTTTTTTCCGGATAACATTTACTCCGGCTCGAGTACCCTAAATCATATATTTCCTATACTCCTATCATAAAATCCCTACAGCTGTGTTTCAGTCTGATTTTGCAATTTTCTAATTGAAAAAAACACCGTTTTAGTACCGCTGACAAAATTTCATTGTACTAGGCAATCGATAGTGTCGCCATCTCTTAAAAATTGTTTGAATTATAAGAGCCCGCTATTATGCATGTGTACCTATTATTAAAATGTTATGAAAATTATTATTTCTCAAATTTCCGGGTTCGGCTTTTCTCTAGTAGATGGCAGCACATAGACCGTTTTAAGCATAAACTATAGTTCATTTCATTTAAGAACCGTCCAAGGCTCTTATTACTTGCGATTGGCTGAAATGCGAACACGATTTATTCTCAATAATTGCAGGATTCAAAACAGAGCTGGAACCACAACGGCTTGACATTGACATTGACTTGATTTCTACTGTCAATTTGCCATGCAAGTTGGACATGTGTCCAATTAATATTTATCATAGATCTTATTTTAATAGAAGGATAACCTGATCTAGTCCCTATCATGCCCCTATTACAAATATTAACTGGAAACATGTCCAATTTGTGTAGCACATTGACAGTAAAAATCAAATCAATGTCAATGTCAAGTCGTTGTAGTTCCACCACAGGCTTGCTGGAAATGAATCCAAGAAATAAAAGTAACAAACATATTCACATATTACCTGAGTAGATAAAAATTTAAATCTTCGAACTGCACGAATCTATTCATGATAATTGATGAACGACTAAGCCCAACTCAATTACCTTAGTAACAATTGTTTCAACAATCGTTACCTAGGTAATTAAGCTACGCTTAAGATAAACCAAAGACTGTGCAACAGGCCTAACGAATAATATAAGAATAGACAGATAGCTAAGTGCGATTTTTGTGCTAATATGAAATTGGCTCGCATTTTGGCCAATCAGAAGGCTTAAATTGTAGTAGCCCTAGGATCGTTCTTAGCTGAAATGAATTATAGAGGCAAATATTTTATTTTGATTTATTATTCGTTTTATTTTATACCTAGGAAGCTAGAATTAAGGCATTGATATGATTGACCGATTAGAGCAGCTACCGAGATTGATTACTGCAAAGTTTTAAAACAAATTTGTAAAAAAGTACTCTCTATATCAATTTGTTGTTTTAGCCATTGCTATAAAATTGTTTATCATAAACAAAAATTAAAAAATGGTTGACCGAAGTCCACATCTTTGTTTTTTTTTATAAAACTAATTCTTAATTTGCAAGAGAAAAAAAGCGCTATCAAGTTATTTTGTTGAACTTCGTATTGATTTTGATTTGTTAGTTTTTTCATCTCCAAAATAGAGAGAAAAATTAGCTGATATAAACATTGCTAATTTTAAGAAATATTTTTAGATTACTTAAATTTCAAAGTGAAACAAATGGCATCTATGTTTTATTATTTTGAATTTTCTTTTTATTTTACATATTCTTGAATATAAGTTGTATTACTAATTGCGTTGCTGCTTTTTTCATATATTAAAAAAGACAAATAAAAAGTGCATTTATATATAAATATTTTTAATTTATTCGAAAAACAAAGGAAATGCAATAATAGTAATTTATTGTACTTATACTAGAAAGTGTGGAATGTGTTATATTAGACAGCGTTTTATCCAACACCTCTCTTAAAACGACTTTAAGTTTACAAACTCGCACCATAACAAAATCGGTAGCTATCACTTTTATTTATTGATGATTATTCTTTCACCAACCCACGGGGCTATTTATACTTTTTTGCAACAATGTCTGAGAACTGAACATCCTGCAACAATGAGCTATAGCATTCAAATGTCTGACAACCGATTATCTCGCAACAATGAGCTAGCATTCAAATGTCTGCGAATTGAACATTTTCTAGTGATTTCGCTTTTTTTACCAAGTAGCTTTTGTTGTATCGTTGTATACGTCAAATTTTGTAATCAAATTTTGAACCACTTACTATAGTTCAATCTTGCTGAAATTTTGTACAAACCTTTTGGTGCCGAGGACAATACAATCAATACTGTAATTTGTCCAAAATAGGCGCCGCTATAAGATGACATGTTATTTTTCTTTACAACCCTCTTGATATGGATATTACATAAAACACCTATTTATTCACAATCACCTTGACATAGGTATCGAATGGAAGGGTTTGATGAGCAGAATAACATTAATAATCTATACATTTTTCAAAATTAAATGAATAATAAATTGTTTTTAGTTTTAATTCTGCAAATTTATTTGAAACTTTAAAGTTTCGATCCTTTGACCAAAGATATTCATCAGAAAACAAAGATGACTTGCCCTGTTTACTTTTATATCATTGCTTTTTGATGAAGATCTTTGGTCAAAGAATCGAAACGTTAAAGTTTCAAATAAATTTATAGAATTGAAACTGAAAACAATTTATTTTTCAGAATAACGTTAACAATGTTTTCCTGTACAATTCAAAACTAATCTTGTCAGAAAAATTCACAGGAAAACTGAAAAGTATAAATCAATATAATATAAGAAAACTTTTTAAACACCATACTTGTATTAAATTATTTTTTTCCTGGTTCTCCATAAATAAAATCATGGAGCGCACACAAATATTACGTCAATTCGTCAATATAATTTAGCGCTCCATGCTTTTATTTATGGAGAACCAGGGAAAAAAATTATCGCTTCTTTTTAGTGCCAGTTAATAAAAGCATGGTGTTTTAAAAAAATTTTTTTTACGGCCGTGTGTAAAGTGGGTACTTCTTTGGCTTCCAGTTGTATCATCATTTAAAAGTGTAGAAGCGTGTAGCAGTTAAATTTTTGTGAATTTAATTTATGTCAGCTTGTGCTCTGAGCTTCCTTACTGAGTGCTCAATAATTGCTAAAATATGGAAGTTTAAGGCCGTAGAAAAATAAATTTTTGTATGCAATACGAGTGTAAACAAGTATTATAATATTCGGTCAACAGTTTTAGTGACTTGTTGCATAAATTACTATTTTTATATTATTTTATTTTTCTCACTGAGCTACTAATGTTGGATATTATTTATTTGAAATAAATTTATGAACATTTAAATAATTGACATTCATAAAAAAAATATTCGTAACATTACGACGTTCGAAGAAAAAACATAGGGCACACGTGTAAAATGTCTTGATCATATTTTTAATCAAGCCGTCCGTGCATCAAAGAATACATTTAATATTTGTATCTTAAATTTATTCTTGGCTAGTACGAACAAAATATAGACTTTGTTATTCACTGTATTGTAGGTATATAATAGGTACATTGTGTAATAATTCTACTTATTTTTATGGATAACATGATAGAAGCTCGTAATTGAAATTGTTGATGAAAACAGCTTAGCTTATTTGCTTTCTGTTTTAAGAACTTTGCTTACATCTAAATTCATCGATTCATTTTATTACACATTTTTCCAATAATGTCTTGCTCGTTCAGCGTGTCCATCCATTAATATTTCCATTACAATATCGTCATCATAATTATACGTAGTTAACAATCCATGAATTGCTGCTGGTTGTACAAACGGAAACATAAGCATAAGTTTCTTGAAACAAACAACTCGTTTGCGGGCATTACTTGGTGTTAATTTGAATCAGGATGAATTAGAAAGCAGATTTTCTTCATTAAATGCAGACATGTTCACTAATTGATTTTTTATTAATTATTCTATTTTTTAATCACAAAAATAATCCAATGCAATAGATTATATTAATTGCTGATGCATAATAAGTATTAAATGTTACCAACCTTTCGCTGTTGAGATTGAGACAAAGTTGAATACTTGTAAATAAATTTATTCAATATACATAATTAACAATAAATAAATATAAGTTACATTGGACAGATATCTACAAATCAATTTCTAGTAATATTGCAAAATAAATACACAGCCAACATAAAATAGTTTGGACCCATCTGTTTTATTATTTTATGAATTAATTACTTATCGACAATTTACCTGGTGTTCAGTTTGAGTATGATGAGGTTCAGTTTTTTTAACAACTAACATTTGTCTTAAAGATGAGGCCTCTTCTCTTAAAGTTAATATTTGTGCTCGTAAAATTGCGTTTTCATGTTCCAGCATCGTTGCTCGGAAGGCAATCTAAAAGTTTGAACAATTAATATTTTTTTCAAGGGCTCTTATGGGACAACGCTTTAACGCTTCTGATTGGTCGAAATGCGAATTCATTTTACTGCTAATTCTTGGCTATTTGATAGATTCCATCAACTGTCGCGCATCAATAATTATAAATAAATTTGCGTAGTTCGATGATACTCAGATAATATGTGGATATATTTCTTTCTCTTATTTCTTGAATTTATTTTCAGAAAGTTTGTTCCAAATTCTGCATTTACTGTGCATGAAGCATGTTTACATTTTAGATAATCAGAAGGCTTAAATCGCAGTCCCATAAGAGCTCTTGTACTGTTTTTAACTGGATTAGACTATAATAATAAATTAATATTTTTACTTGATCTTCTCTCATTTTTCTCGCATCTCGGGATTTTTTAGCAGCTTGATTATTCCTTCTTCTTCTTTCAAAATATTTATCGTCTTTTTGATCGTCTGGAATTGGTTTTTTCTCGCCTCTTAGTCGTCGAGGCGATGTACTGGTTATTACACTTCTGTTTAATACGGGACCTGTAAAATCGTTCAAAATATTTAATAATACATTAGCAGTTATCTTTTTAAAAACAACTTTTAAATGTACAATAAATAAAATTAAAATCAAGCCAACATTAAGTTTGACATTTAGAGGTAATTTAACAATTAAAAATTAAAATGAATAATATTTCTTACTCAGCGGAGTTTCTGGAACTGTAAAAATAGGTGTAGATGTTGTAGCAACAGGCTGGTACCCCAAAAGATGAGGTGTTAATAAAGAAGGACCTGGAGTAGCTATGAAACCGCTGTTACTGGATAATTTATAATCATCCGGCACACAATTTTGTGTTATTAGTTGTCTGTAGCGTTGACTGACTTCTAAAATAATAATAATAATATATAAATTGTTTGGATGTGGTTACATTTAGCCACTAAAGAAAATTAAAATTTAAGAAACTATTTTATACTTTGAAAACTTTAATAGTATAAATGAAAATTGCGGTTGAGCTAATAGTGTATTCTATTTCAAGAAATAACACACAGATCACGCAATATGTCACTCAAACATATGATTTGGTCCTCACACAAAACTGTCATATTTGACACCAAATATTATTAATATTCTTATTTTGATTAAATTCTCATCTATCATGTCTTATTCGTGACAAAAAAATTATTTGTTTACCTTATTTAATTGACAATTTTCATGGAGAATTTTTTTGTGGAATATTTAGGCTGGCAACATTTGCGTTTGACAACTGATGTAATTTACTTGATAGTAATACTTTGCTACAGTATTTTGAGTATTATTGACGCAAAATATCATTAGAAGAATACATATTGTTCCAAATTCATCGTGATTTAATAATTTACTCACATATTGTAATACAATATTTACTTAACAAATTGTCGCACAATGTAATTTGCCACAAAAATCGCTCTCTTTTACTTTGCTACACTACTAGAATTTTTACGCCCAACCATTTCATCATTTTTCCAGAATATTCTCCCAATCAGAGCGGACCAATAAAATTCAGTTTTGCTTTACTTCGCAACAGTTAATACTTTTTGTGGAATCTTTTAGAAAAATGCACAGGGCATAATTATTCCTAATTTTTCACTTATCAAATTATTTTCATACGAAAATTAAATTGTGAATCAGAAATTTCTCCCTCTTCTTTCGGACATTACAAGCGTAGCGCCCTCTGCGGACAAGAGTTATTTTTTCAAATGTTGTGAAGATATTTAATATATAGCCCATTCACATAAGTATTTAATTTTGAGATTCACATTTACATAATCATACATAATACATTTATTGCCCGGTTTTATAAACGACAGCGTAAATAACCTCCAGAATATTTAAAATTTATTCTTTTAAATGACAATCGATTATTTGACAGTAATGATTCTGCTGTCACCAAGAAACTCAAAATGATTATAATTTTTTAAATAAAATGAATTTATTTTATATTTAATTACAGTTAAGAACAGTCTAAAGGTTGTTATGGCACTACGATTTAAAACTTCCGATTGGCCAAAATAGTAACCAATTTTACATTAGCACAAAAATCGTACTTGGCTATTTGTCAGTTGATCTGCATCATTTGTCAGTCGTTCATCAATTATTATAAATAAATGTGTGCAGTTCAAATTGCCTAAACTAAGGCCCAGTATTTCAATGTTCGGATTACGAAAACTGTGGATTAATTTTCGTAGTAACGATGATAAAAACAATTGTTACCATAGTAATTAAGCTTCGATTAAGTAATCTATAAATTAAACTGAGCCTGAAATATTGGGCCTAAGAGATAAGAGAAGATAGGGGCACCAACTATCAGTACCCGCCAACATACAGCGTGTTGCCTAATTTGAAATGTTTTGATATATTCATTGTTGGAAAGCAACATATAGGATGTAATAAAAATAAGTACATTACTTTTAACCAGTAATAGAACTCGTCAAATATAAATTTTTCTCAATAACTTTTTTCTGAAAGCCCTCTGGATATCGAGTAAAAATTCATCAAAGTTTTGTCAAAAATGGTTCGAACTAAATGTCTGTCATTTGTTAGAAGAATGACAGCTGTCGATTGAAATGAGTATTTTGTAGCTCTAAGCTATCGTAGTCATGTCAATTATTCATTTAAAACTTAAAAAATATATAGATTTGGCATACTTGAAGTTTATATGGAGAAGGAATGCAGAAAGGTAAAAATATATACAGGTGTCCCATTTCAATCATACGTGAAGACTTGAAGAGAAAATTTTGTACTGAGCGCATAAAGGAATGTGAGATTTGGCATACTTGAAGTTTATGTGGAGAAAGAGTGCAGAAAGCTAAAAGTATATACAGAGTGTCCCATTTTGGTTTTACGTGGAGAGAAAACTTTGTACTGTGCGCATGAAGGAATGTGAAGTTTGGCTTACTTGAAGTTTATCTGGAGGAGTGCAAAAAGCTAAAAGTATATACAGGTGTCCCATTTTAATTTTATGTGAACGCACGAACATGAAATAGTGTGAGACTTGGCATACTTGCAGTCTGTGTGGAGAAGGAAGTGCAGAAAGCTAAAATTATATACAGAGTGTACCATTTTAATATCACGTGAAAAGAAAACTTTGTACTGCGCGCATAAAGGAATGTGATATTTGGCATATTTGAAGTTTATATGGAGAAGGAGTGCAGAAAGCTAAAAGTATATACTTTGTGACACGCACGAAAGAACGTGAGATTTGGCATACTTGAAGTTCATGAGGAGAAGGAGTGCTGGGAGCTAAAATTATATACAGGTGTCCTATTTCAATTTGACGTGGAGAGAAAACTTTGTACTGTGCGCATAAAAGAATGTGAGATTTGATATACCTGAATTTTATGTGGAGAAAGAGTGCAGAAAGCCTTAATTATATACAAGGTGTTCAATTTTAATTTACCGCTGAAAACGATATTATTTTTTGCTGGAATATATCGAGAAATATGCACCGAATGGGAAAATGGCTGAAGAAAAAACCTAATGATTTCTTTCCCCCTCGGAGGGTTGGGGAGCTTGAATGAGAATCACTATTCTTAATTTTAGATTCGGATGGAGCGTCGAATACCGAGTTAATTTTACCTGAAACCTCCGAGGATGGAGAGTTAAATTCAATAATCTTCAAATTTAGCAATATAATCAATTACGGTCGAATTTCGACCATTAGTTTTTCATAATTATTATTTTAATTTATAGTCTATGCTCTATGATTTTGGCCTTATCAAAGCATTACTTGCAACCGCACTACAACGGCGGATACAATGTCCATTTATATTCCTGCCTCACATAAAATGCTACAATATACGATGTTTTATTTTGTTTTGTCTAAGATTCTAATAGACCAGAAAAACTGGTGCGATTTGGTCCCATCTGCCAATCCGAGTATTAGTAGCTTTTTGATTTTTACTTGATTGAGGCCATTCCCAAGTTTTCCATGTAGATGCTTCATATAAAAACTTTATTTCGAAATTTATACATTTAATTGTCAATGATAGACGGGGACTAATTGTGCTATGGAACAAAAAATTCATACAACTTTGACGAAACACCCACGCATTAGTATAGGCAAAGGATCCGTCTGCCGCTTTTTTATTCTGAACTTCTGCAATAAAAATAAGTCTATGATGCGTTGACAGACCGGAATCAATTGTTCCTTGAGCCAATTTTTTTTTGCATTTTGGCGCTTGGTGTTTGCGAAATAAGAAATTGTTCAAAGACTGCTGATTCTCTCACAATTTCCGAATAAAGTGAAGTATTCACATAAAAAATTTGGAAATGGCCTCAATTAACTAAAAAATCAAAAAGTTACTAATACTCAAATTGGTAGACGGGAACAAAGCACGCCAGTTTTTTTGTTACGGGCCCATAATCTATAAGGTATCAAGCAACAAAATAATTTGAAAGAGAAATTTTTAATCCGTACAGCAAGGTCTTCTGTAATCCCTATGTACCACTTAAGCACGGCGGAAACTTAACAGATTATTCGATATACCATAAACAAAGATAGTAAGTAAAATGTAAAATCTTTAATGTGCAATGCACACAGCCGAAATAAATCAATCACGTAAGAATAATGGGAAAAAAGCACCCTAATTGGACTATTTTCAGTAAAATGAATTATATTAGCTGTAAGAAAGTGTAAATATTTGTAAATATGTTTTTTTTTCTACTTATATAGTTTATATCAGTCGTTATGAAAATGAATTGCTATCCAAGTTCGTTTATTATATTAACTCACAATTTTGCGAATTTAGAGAAGATACATTTATTTGAGAATAAAAGATTAAAGTAATAAGCTTGGCTCAAACGGTATATAGGGATTAAGAGAAAAATGCTCAGATGGTCTATGGGATTAGGACAAAACTGACCGCCGCGCTCAAACGGTATATCTCCGCACGCCCATTCCTTTTTATAGGTATGTCAATGGCTGCATCAAGTGTCAGTTGATATCAAATATAAATGAAATGTAGTTTGATTAAAAGATTCAGATAATATGTAAAATATGTGCTGCTCATATCATTTGGCTGGCTCTAAAGAGTACAAGGGCACGTGCCTATCCAACCGCTCGGATAAATGGAAAGAAATATTAAAATGTCATTCACCATTCAGTGCATTATTTTATTTATGCGATCATAATATAAAGGTGCTATCAAGCATTCCTTCAGTTCACTCAAATAGTCAAACCTTCTTTCCGTAGGTCAAGTACCGCGTCGAGCTGTAGACGTCCGCAGGGGAATAGTTTGAAATGTACCTATTTTCGAGTTGATTCGGTTATCTTTGGTTATCTTCTCAATACACGATTATATGCTTGACGTAGGGCACCGAACAGCATGTCTCTCAGTATCTATCATACTCTATAACTATAAGTGTTTGTTTGTTTGATTTTCGTCGCGTTTTAAATTCTAAGACGTGAAGTAAAGTTTATTGTTTGTTATCAAAGATGGAGCCAGTGGGACTTAATTGAATGCAAAATATTTTGAAAGTTTTTCCTTTCAAAACTCACGATCCGCCGCTGGCTCCTATTATCTTATTGTTTTTTATAGGTAATGTGAATTTTCCATAAGTCCATCTGCTATGACAACGCGCGGATAAGTATTTATTACCATGGATACAAGCAATAAATGTTTGTGAAACTTGAATGCTTAAACGTTCAGCAAATAATGATGTAATGATTCTTAATCATTGTAGAAGAAATATTGTGTGTATAGACCAGAAGCGTAACGTTAATGTGTTGCGGTTTGCTGAAATCAACGTGAAATGCTTCCAATCAAACCGGAAGTACATAAATTGACTGAGATAGGTAGAAAATTGTAAGTTTCATTTATAAACTAAAATATTCAAAAAATGGGTGATATTTTCGGTGATAAATGTATTATGAACTATCAAATTTAATATTTAATACTTTTAATCATTTTTTCGGCTGTTAAAAAGCCATAAACCTAACCTTATTAATTAGTAATTTTCTGGTTTGTATATTTGAGCGTTTTATTTCGTTATCTGTGAATCTTTTTGTACCCTCTTCTGCTTGCAGGACAATTTAAAAGCTTCCAATAATATTTGAAGAGTTCGTTCGTTACAAATGGACATTAAGATTCGACGATTTGATAAAAATCTTATTATTTATTTTACTGTAATCCAAGTACTTACTGGGACAGTTTTTTAATTAAGATTCTGTAATTTTTTCGTTTAGTTTTACGGTAATTCTAGAAGATAACACTAAAGATTGTGATTTATATTTTTAATTAATAAGAATATATTTTTATTCCAGTCTAAAACATTTTTATTCTGAATAATTAAATGAGAGAGAAGGAATATTAATATTTATTTTATATTATTTTTTTGTGCTTTAATTGATTTCAAGGTTAAGCTCCAATTTTTTTTTTTTAATTAAACATAAAAACTGGAGATTTTGATTGTAAACAAAAATATTGTTTTTACCTGGAGGTGTGAGAAGTTGATTATAATTCCTTAATAAATGCAGTGCAGAAAAAGGATGTATTCCTGCCACAACAGCAGGAACCGTCATCGGCGAACTAAACCCATGAAAATGTGTTGCAGAAGCTTCGTCTTCCGTAGCAGTTTTATTCAACATTTCACTACTAAACAGCACAAAAGACTGTCTGTTTTTATGGAATTTCCAAACAATAATAATAACAATAATACTCAGAAGAAGTTAAACAATTATATGAACTTATTATAGAGGCATTACGAGTGGAGAGCTTTAGGGGTAGCTTATTGGTGGATATTAGGTCAGAAGGAGGGTAGAAACGCCCCGTAAAAAGCTCGAAAAGCTCCGGTTGGTGGCGTAAGCTCGCACAGTGTTACATGAAAGTTGTTTGTTTGTGAATTAATTGATTTTGAATATTACGGACGCGGGATAGGGTGTCAATTTGTGATTGATCGCGCGGCGCCACAAAATAATTCATTAATTATACATATTTTGTATACTTACAGTCTAAATTGAAGAAAAAATTCGACTAGGAACATAATTCTATCATTAATTTTGCCATACGTTACACATTACGCTTTCCAAGGGATAATTTTCTATATAAATTTAATGCTTACCTTTGTTAAACGCCGAGAAAATTCAAGGTTTTAAGGTTATTGTTTGTATGAAATTCTTTTGTATTCTCGAATAATTTTTCTTCTTAAATGCAAAAGTGACATCTAGAATCAAAAATTACTATTTCTTCCTTTTTCTACATATCTAAATTATTATCTTTACTAAGAAATATTTTTTGGCCTGATGATAAAACAATTATTGAAGTTATAGCTCGTGAGAAAATGATACTTTTAATAATTTAAGTCTTCTGATTGGCCAAAATTCGTACTAATTTCACATTAGCACAAAAGTTGTACTTGATTATATGTCAGTTGCATTATCTATCAATAATTCATCAATTATAATTAAAAAAATGGTGCAGTTTTAAGATTCTATTGAATATATTTATTGCTTTCATTTCTTGAATTTATTTTCAGAAAGCTTGTTTAAAACCTTGCATATAATGTGAGTGAATCGTGCATGCATTTGCTCAAAATTGAAGATCGTCCAGTATTCATTCTGTTTGCTCTGAGGTTAGTTCCTAGAAAAACGACACCTCTGCGTTAATAAATGACAGATAACAAATATAAAATAAACGATAAATTTAAAAAAAAATCGAGTCGGTAAGCATTCATCCTGTTTGTTAACCCGTTTATGTGAATTTCATCTCAATAAAGTTAGCACATCCAACGAAAATATGTTTTTTAACGGAATTAAGCCAGTTTTTGAGCAATTTATTAGAATTGACATTTTTTAAATTTACCTGGAGATTATTCACTTTTCGTGTATTGAGCTGTATTTGAGTTACAAAAAGAGGAAAATTCCAAGTATTGCCTAATTTTACCAAAATACAGAAAATCAACGATAATGAGATGAAAAAATCTGCTACAGCCAGCACAATACTACCCCGACTATGAATTTTTTGGCCAGTTTCATAAATTTAGAGTTCGTAACAATTAATTGCATATTTCAAAGTGATCTCTTTGGCATAGTCTGGTTAAGTTGTGAAAAAAACAATTAACAATCAAAAAAAATATTTGTTCCAGATTTCTATACTAAGCTTATCCCCCGAGAGCTTGATATAAAACTAGATATTATTGAAATTGCCAGACCTTTAAATATAATTTTTATACTTTTTCGCAGGATCTTTAATTTGATACCAAACACGATCAAACCAAATCACTTATTTTAAAAAAATTGAAGAATCATCTTGATGATGAAAGCGCCTTTTTGACAGCTCATGAATGCTTGTTACTTCAGAGATTTCGCAAATTACCATCTCTCACAATCACTGAGCTTAAAATCAAGCAGTTTAGGCAAACCTACGAAACAACAGCTTTCATTTTTACTTTTAATCTTTATTGTTTAGTTATTGACTGACGAGAGGTCATGGGCTGTACCTTAAAATAATAATTTGATCATCATCAAAGCTGTATAAAAAAATCCCTGAAAATTACCTCCAAAGCTACAGATTCAAGAAAATAAGTAACTGGTGGTCATGTACTGGCCTAAATTGATCGTAAAAACAAAAGTCGAACTCATTCTGATACTAATAACATCGGATATCGCATGTCAATATCTTGTGTAACTCGCGAGATATTGAAATTAATGGTTTCTACCCTAAAATGGGTACTAACCCATATCGGCTCGAAATTTTGGGTATAAAATTTAAATACTGATATGATATGAATGAGAAAATCTAGCGGTTTATGCTAACCTACCAATCAGCATCTTTCATTTAGTGCCTGTTTAAAGTCTGTAAGTGCTGTGGTTGCTGAGATCTCAGCGTCACGCCAGCCAGCCAGCCAGACAGCCAAAGTGCATATAATAGCGTATTTTTTTTTTTGTAAAAATGCGTTAAAAAGACATTTGACGAATGTCTGCATATGATGTCCAAATATGGGTAGTAATAATTAGTGGTGGGAACCGGTATCGGTACTATTCGATACCGGTTTTTGTAAGAACCGGGTACCCGGTTATTTGAATATGCAACTAACCGGTTCTCGGTTCCGAGTCCGGTTCCGATTCCAGAACCGGTCTTCGATTCCGATTCCAGAATCGGTTTTCGATTCCGATTCCGATTCCTTCGATTCCAGAATCGGTTTTCAGCTCCAATTCCAGAATCGGTTTCCGATTCTGTTTTCGATTCCCAGTTCACTTCGACTCGATCCCAGAACCGAGAAGAGAAATTCCGATTTTAGACAGTTATTTTCAGTATCCATTGAAAAATAATGTGTTCTGTACCTAACCGATGCACTGTTTCGAATTAGTAGATTCGAAACGAACCGAAAAAAGGCATTTTTTCTTTTTTTTTCACATATAATTAATTTGCGTCACCTATACTGGTTTTATGTTATGAAGACTAATTTTAGCCTTTCGAATCATTCATTGAACATATGAACTATCAGTATTCAGTATGTGTGAAATATTTCAACATCTTGAACAAAAATATATAGTGTATAATGTAGTTATTTAATTTTATAATCGACGACAAAGTGTGATGAAAATTTAGAGATATTATGACAATAATAATTGAGTGTATTGACAAAATCAGGTAGTTTTAGTATCAAAGACTACCCATGATGCCGCTTGCTATTTCTAGTTTTGGGTAAGATTAATTTTATGGCCGGATTATGAGCAGATGGCATACTACCATTTTTAGCCTCTTTCAGTTCATTTCAATGTAATTGTTTTGCTCAATAAACTAATAGAAAGATAGGATCTCTTAGAAAATAGTAATATTTGATATTCGGGATAATTTGCAATCCTCTTTGATGTTCAGAACTTTACGTTCATTCATGTTTCAAAGTCTGCAGTGTCACCGATAGGAGTAAAGTAGAAATAAGTAAATGTAGTTATGTGTGGCAACTATAATGTACAAAATATAATTCTTAAAAATTCTAAATGTTCTGTTTGTTCTGGGACGAGTCAGTATAATAAAATAAAACGCTCAACTAAAAGCCCAGATAGTATTTGTAACTTAAACGCAGTAGAGAAATGATATTTGCCAAGAAAGGTTTTCGGTATTAAGAACCGGAATCGAGATTCGAATCGGAACCCAGATTCGGACCGGAATCGAGATTCGGATCAAAATCGAGATTCGAACCGAAATAGAGACTCGAACCGGAATCGAGATTCGGACCGGAATCGAGATTCGAACCGGAATCGAGATTCGAACCGGAATCGAGATTCGGACCGGAATCGAGATTCGAATCGGAATCGAATTTGGACTCGATAACCGGGTACCCGGGTACCCGATTAGTTTTGGAACCGTGGAACCGGTTCCATTTTATTCCGGTTTTTAACAGCACTAGTAATAATCCTAATTTCACATTATGATTTTTATATTTCTTCACATGTTTTAGAAAAATATAACGAATTTTACAATAATTCCAATTTTAATAATATCAAATGAACCACTAATAATTTTGAAAAATGGCTCAGATAAATACTGCTCCTAATTATTCAAGGATCAATTTCAGTTATTTTATATTTTATGATAATACTACCGTTTATAGAATAAACACAAGAAACTAAAAAGCTCCATCAGTAAAGTTTTCTTACTACTGGTTGAAAAAAGCTGATTTTTGATAAAAATCTTAAATATAAAATTTCAATCAAAAATTCGTACGCCTTCTCAAGCTATTGTACTTCCGCACAGACTGACTTTTTTCAAATTATATTTTTTAGTTTTAGTAGTGTCTAAAATTATCTCGCGTCAAATCACTTCTTTTTCCAACTATCTATCACCTTGATATGTTTCAACATAGTGTTATTAGTGTTAACTGATATTGAGCAATCATCTGGGGTAAAATTCTTTTAATTTTTTGGAGACGAGCACATAATTCTGGAAAATATTAAATGTATCTTTCAAAAAGGTAATGCCACTTGGATTGGACTGGATACTTGAAAAAAAAAATCCTCTTTTAAAAATAGACATAGAGTGGTCGAGATCTAGATCTCTTGACGATCAAAATCTTTTGACATATAAAAAGCTTCAATTATAGCCCATGAGAAAAGTTCCAGAGGTACGAACTCGTCTCCAAAAAATTAGGATCAATTTCACTTCAGATGATTGCTAAACATCAATTGGCACTTTGTTGAAACTTATCAAAGTGATAGTTGAAAAAGGCGAGTAACGCAGAAATAATTTTCTATTTAATTTTTGTTGGTTTTCTGTATTTTAGCAATATTAGAAAATGCTTAGAATTCTCCTTTTTTTGTCACTCAAAATATAGCTCAAAAAAATTGGCCTAAATTCTTTAAAAAACATATTTTCGTTGGTTCCGCGTGGAAAAAAAATAATTTTTGTTAATAAATAAAAGCAATTGTAGATTTTTTCCAGTACAGAATTAACTTTTTTCATATTATTTCCAATACCAGCCAACTAGTATATTGAAATTCAAGTTATAACCATATTGTTAATAACGTGATAATATTGGTTTAATTCTTCAGCATATTCGCAGACATTCAAGTGATAAATGTGTGTTTATTGTGCATTGTGTTGCACATTCGTTTTGTTTTGGATGCCAAGAAATATGTAAGTAAGTACAATAAAATTATTTTTTGTAACACGTGCACCGAAAGTACCCTATTACTGAGCTGACTTCTGCTTCGAAAGTTCTCAATTCCAAACCATGGTAACAATTTTCATTAATTCTCAGTTGACAGGGAATTAATGGATATTTTTGTCCGCTGGGTAAAAATGAAATTGTGATCATGGATGCCATTGGATTGATATCTGAAAGAAATTTGTATTATAGAATATGCTCGTTATAGTATGTGCATTTATTGTGAATGGGATAGCACAGAAAATGTGAAAAATATCAATCAATAAAATAAATCATGTAAGTTATGTTTCATTGTATTAGTTTATTGTAATGTGATTGCATTTGCTAAAATCTGTTTGTCAAATCGATAAGATAGTTTTGATGCATCCAAATTTATTTAAAAAGCTTAGTAATGAGGGTACTTCGGTGCACTTGTTACAAAAAGTATCGTATGCAACACGGACACTGAACGACTGTCATTATTGTCACGGACAAATTTGGCTGCACGAAGCTACGCCTTGGGCTTTGTGCTCGTCTTGTTCTCGTGCTTCGCCCTCGTCATTACCGAATGCAGCCAAATTTATCCTGGACAAAAATGACAGTCGTTCGGTCCTTATAGCATAATATACTATTATTTAAAAATGTGTAACGAAACTTGAGGAGTAAAAAATAATGTTAAATTCAGGTGGACGTGATTTTGTGTGTTCAATGAGTTCAGCAAGCCAGCCCTAGCAGAAGAGTAAAACAACGTCAGCAAAGAAATCATAGTATTATCAACGTATAAAAACACATAAAACATAGTATTGTTAACGTATAAAAAGTAGCGCACGACTGAATTAAAACTATTTAAATTTTTGATGGCACTTACATAAAGATTCTGATATAATATCAACGTATAATAAATGGCGCACGAGTCTTATTTATTCGTTTGCATATCGTTCATCCAGTTGATTTGAAATGTTCGTCAATTGTTTTTTGAAATAAGCAATTTGGCTTTATCGTGTTTTGGCCTGAAATTAAAGCTCTTGCGGAGATAATTCTGGTGACAGTGTAAAAGAGGATATTTAAACGATTGTCAATTGTTTCTCCTACAAATTATTTAAATGATGTCTAGTTTGGTATCAATTTAAAGCTCTCAGTAATATAATCTTAAGTAGATAACAAGAATAAATAATATAATTAGTGGAATCCATGTTACCATCTTTAAATTACACTTCCAGCGATCAAATGTCGAAACTTTATGTTCCAATGAATTAAAGATACCGAAAATCTATGAAAGGACTTTTTAGTTTCAAAAATTCTTGTTTTAACTAAAATATTACCGCCATCTGTCACTTTAACAGTGATAGCTGTCACTTTGATAATGACAGCTGTCACTTTGAAATATGCAATTGATTGATGCGACACTCTAAATTTCTGAAACAGCGATGAAACTGGCCATGAAATTCATGGTTGGGGAAGTACTATGTGGCCACAGAAATTTTTTTTCATTGATTTCAAAAAGTTATCGCGGATTGTAATTTGTGTATTTTTGGGTGCTGTAGTCAATTACCTATCCTGTTTTCAAGAGAAAGTCATTTGGATTGATTAACCCTAAAATAAAACAAAAAAAAATATCGGAAGAACAGCGTTATCGCAGGCGGTGCGTGCGTTAGCTCGGGTGCAGTTAATTATTATATTTTCTCATTGATTTAAAAAAGTACATCTATATGAGGGCGGAGCCGCACGTAATAGCTGTATTATTATAAGTAAGTTATTTTTTGCGTAGCTAATGTTAAATATGAATTTTTATCAATAATTGCTCGATTACCCAACCTTAAATTTGGGAACAACTGTTGAGCGGTAAAAATCGAAGTAAAATGTGTGTAATCGGAAAATATTTATTTATAATCGAGTGCGTCAAAGTAATATTTTATTTAATATCACTTTGAATAATCTGTACAATAACGTTTTGTCACATAGATTTCTTCATTTTGTATTTATTTAATTATTTGGATGTTTGTAAAATGCCAGTGCTTTCCGAACTAAACTTTACAACATTGTATGAGTGAAAATCAAGTTACTCGTCACGTAGGAACAATTGCAACAAGCGTTTTACAGTTTGGGATACCAAAAAATATTTTTAGAAGTTTCAAAACATTCTCCAGGACAATCTTTTTTTGTTTTCTTAAAATTAAGGAAATTAAAATCAAGTTTACAAAGGAATTAAATCTAGTATCTTTGTTTAATAATAATAATAAGTTTGTTGGTAGCTGCACGCCATTCGCAAATTACACCAGAAGTTAAACTAGGGGTTAATAGTTATTATGTGCCTTATTATCTCTGTGAATTTTAAATCTGCGGTGACGTTTTCTTATAATTACATCGTCTAGGTCTGGATCACGTGAAAAATGCCGTAATAATACATCAAGGCATTGAACGTTTCATCCTCTTTGATATATTTTGTATTCTTTATTATTACTAGATTGATTATAGAAAGAATCGAAATGAAATAATTACTAGGGGTAAAGATATAATTCATATTTTATGAAATCATTATTGATTGCAGTTGAAAAACTTAAAATAAGTGCATTAAAAATTATTAATAAATGACATTCGATTCTAAGGTTAAGACGACTGTCATTTTGATGTATCAAATATTTGTTCTTCATAAATCTCGAAATGACAGGCTCAAAATATTATTTTGGTTATGATGGGTAATACTTCCGGAAATACGTCATTAGTCCCTCCAGTCAGGGTTAAGTGCTACTAGATCGAATCGTGCGATTAAATACAAGGGTGTGACACACGATTACGAGTGCACAAGTGTGCAAAATCTCACGATTTTTATCCATTACCCTACCGAGCAGGTTAATAAGTTTACCTCATGCAATTTATGAACAATTCACCTGCACTTATTTCAAATTCAAAATAATAGTTGAGAAATTTGTTTAGTTTAGGTTTTTTGACCTAACTTCAGAGTTAATTGTTATGGTAACACACGGGAAAGTACTCATACTCATGAATACAATTTTTTTTTTGTCAAATTGGATTTCTTAGAACAAATAACCCAGACTTGGTTGCACAGTCTTAAGTATAGCTCAATTGTTTTACAAACCACTAGGTAATTAAAAGATGTGTGTGTGGAACAGAAGTTACGTCAATGTGTTGCGGGTTGTTGAAAACAACGTGAAATCTCTTCAAACAAATCGGAAGTCATAATATTCAATTACAACGATATTAAAGATAAATAAGATATTTATAGTACGAAATAAATCATTTCCCAATGTTTTAATACAGTTTATAATTTAATTGTGTGTGGACTAGAAGTATTACGTCAGTGTGCTGCGGGTTGTTGAAAACAATGGGAAATATTTTCAAACAAACCGAAAGTACTTTAGAGTGGTATTAAAGATAAATAAGGTATTTATAGTGCGAAACAAATCATTTGCCAATGTTTTTATACAGTTTAGAAATTACTTAAAGCCTGTAACTTAATTTTGAGGTCAGTAAAATTGTTATTTAACGTATCAAAATAAGTGTGGTGCGTTTTATTGGAATAAATATCAAATATGGAGTAAATTCAAATGTTAGTTACTAAATACGTGATGAAATCATTATTAATTTTAAAATAAGGGTGCTTTTCCGGGTGTTTTCAATCCGTGTGATAGTACAGATGGTCGAGGCGGTGCCGTTTGGCGGTATATAGTCTCTATAACATGTTATGGAAACAGTATAACTAAAATAGTGATTATTATTAGGGTCATTAGGCTGTGTGACCTGCGCCCTCAGACTAGGGTATCTATACAGAACGGTAGTGATCTATGATTTTTGATCGGGCGATGGAAATGATGAGTATACAGATATGTATTTCAAAAAATTATTTCAATAAATTCTCAAGATAATATTTAAGTGTTTTATTGTTAGCTTCTGTTAATTCCAATCGAAGTTCTACTAGATTAGATAAAGTTTCGAAATAAGTTTTTATTACATGTTTTCACATATAAATTAGTGAACATTAGATGATACACCCCTGTTCTCGGTCATTTTCTACACATACACTTGGATAATTTTTACGTAGGTGTAAGTCATAAAGCGTGTGAATATATCGAACGTATTCAGGTGCTTTTGTTGCCCCTCTCTACCTCCGACAGCCCCCAACGGTGAAAACAGACATTCCGTAATCAAAATACATACAAGTAAACATTCTACAAACTTCAATTTAAAAAGTAATATTTATTTTCACTTCTCAAATGACATACAACCTCTATAGAATAATCATCGATTTCAGTCAATTATTGCGATACATTCTCTTTCTTAAAGTGTTTTCTTGATCTGTAATCATTAAGTATAAGGGTTAAACTGATTATATATTTATAAACTTGGGTCTAATATTTTGAAAAATGGATTGTAGAATTCATTTTCTTGTCTCTGCGTGACCTGAGAATGTCATTAAATGAAATTTACGTGTAAATCATGAAAGTAGATAAATATTATGTTGTATATGTACGTATTATTTTCAAACTATTCATAAATTATTCACATACCTAACAATTTTATTTAATCAGTTGTACCAGCAGGTATCTATCTAAACAAGAACTTTATAAACTATAAAATGGTTTACAAACTAATTAAATTCATATTAAGTATTATTATATTAAAAATATACTTGAGCACGAAAATTGTTAAATAAAGAAATATTTAGCAAAGCGGATGCATCTGTTTTGATTCCGGTGGTGTTTGTCAGTCACGTGACCTTAATGGCCGCCACGCGTCTCTAATTATTTAACAATTAGGCGTAATGGGGTTCAAACATAAAACTAGATCATATTTAAAAGAAATCTGTGGTACTTACATATTTTAATTGTCCCCTAGTTCCTTTTCAGTATTAACAAGATCAAAACATAAATAGAAACATATTTTTTTTTTGTATCGAAATATGTCTAAAATAATAAATTTCAGGTAAATAAATCTGAAATACAATGCGACGTTTTATAGCTGCTGGTCTCCTACCTCATTCAATCTTGTTTTGCAGTACTTATCCGTAGACATCACATGCAAACATTCGTCAATTTTTTTTTAAATAAATATTTGGCTCTATCATGTTTAGTATCAAATTAAAGCTGTTGCGGAGATAATGCCAGCAGAAGTATCAAAGAGAGTATTTAAACGATTGTCAATTATTTCTTTCACAAATTATTTAAATGATGTCTAGTTTGGTATCAATTTGAAAATGTCGAAACTGTATGTTCCAATGAATTAAAGACTCCGAAAATCTGAAAAAAGGACTCTTCATTTTCAAAATACTTATTTTATGTAAGGACTAAAATATAACCGCCATCTGTCACTTTAACAATGACAGTTGTCACTTTGACAATGACAGTTGTCACTTTGACAATGACAGCTTTCACTTTGAAATATGCAATTAATTGATGCGACACTCTAAATTTCTGAAAACAGCGATGAAACTGGTCATTTATGGTCGGGGAAGTACTGTGCTAGCCACCGCGGATTTTTCACTCTACATTTCGTTGCACAGTAACAAAATCGCTGACCGTCACTTATCACCAGCCCACGGGTTTCATATACTCTGAAACAATGAGCTAGTTAGCATTCGAATGACAGCTGTCACTTTGACAATGACAGCTGTCTCTTTGAAATATTCAATTAATTAATGCGATACCCTAAATTTCTGAAACAGCGATGAAACTGGCAATTAAATTTATGGTTAGAGAAATACTGTGCTGGCTGCAGCTAGATTATTAGCCCTGGTTATCACTATTTTATCAGGTACTGTTAATGGAGACAGGACAAAGTTAGATCGTGGAGAAATCTAAATTCAAAATATTTTAACAAATTATAAATGCCAAAATAGTTGCATTGCGGTTTTAAGTATAATATTCACTAAAAACAGTTAACAAAAATGTATTTCTGTTTTGCCGCCAAATAAATGGCGGTAAATTCAAGCTGAAGACACCCCATATTTGTTTCATGAGAAATATATGCTCATATTGAATCTATTTGAATAAAAATGTCAACACAATTTGTATATTTGATGTTTTTGTAATATTACATACAATAAAGCCATTAAATACATATGTACATACTAAAATAATGATTTGTTTGCTAAGCAAATATTGTTTCAAGCTCGATTATGATTCTAACCCTTTCGAATACTCAACAAAAATAAGCAGAGAGTTGTTTTTATTTATTATCTAGACGTTCCAGTGCTATATAAAAAGAAAAAAGCATTTTTATGAACTGAAACAAAAAAAATTTACCTTACAATATTTTATTAATATTTTGAATTCGAATTTTACCGCCACATAAGTCGGAAGTGAAAAAATAATCATGCCGCCAGCTGTCACTAATACTGGCTTTTGAGATTTCAAAATAATCATTGATAATCCAAATATTATAGATTTATTATTGAAATTCTCCCAATTTACAGCGTAAGCTTCTTTTCCAATACTTTTACACTAAAATCAGAAAAATGTAACCAAAATTTGATCAATTTAAAGATATGGTTATCTCACTGGTAACAAAATCTCCAAAAATACAATATAAAAACGGCTGGCTTCCACTTGCAGCTAGAATAAGTAAAAATTTAGGATTTAAGCTCCTGAAAAATATATAATTAATAATTTTATTAAAATTTCAGGAGACCTTATCTCACTTTTGTGAAGTAAACACGTAAGTACCACAACATAAACAAAATATATCGCATAACAATTTATCTATCATAAGTAACGTGAACATTTCTTCTATATTTCTCAACAAACTAAAAAAAAAAAAAATTATATCAGTTTACGATTGCAACGACTAGCGCCATCCGTTAATCACTTTTTGAACTGTCATTGAATAGCATGAATTACTAATAATACTTACTCTAGTATAATATTATGATGTTTAACACAATTTTTAATTTCATAAAATATTTTTCTTTCATCATTCTCCATATTAATCATTTTTAATTTCGTTTTGATCAAATCAATTTGAATTATAGCAAATCCGATGCTCACAACGTAAATTACATCAATTAAAATAACTAAAATAGCAGAAAGAATGACAGAAATCATTTGAACAAAATAAATTACATAAAAAAATGGAGATTTCTTAATAAAATTGTTATAAGGAAAACTCATATCCATTGCAAATTTGTCAGAATTATGAAAAATTGGTTCGAAAAACCAAATTAGTAAGCAGGAATAACAAATGATTTGATAGCTCCAGGATATATTTAATAATATTTTGTAATACGTTCGATGCTTTTCATTTAGAATGTTTTTATTGTACCAAAAATCATTTTCTAACGTTTTTAAAATAAAAAATAGGTTAGTTTTATATTTTATTATAGTAATCAATCCAACAAGAGGCTACAAATAAAAAAATTATCAATTATTCTATCTTGCTGTTTCTATTATCACCTGAGAAGTACAACTAATATTTACGATGATGTCTCCAATTTGTTCAATATTTTTCATGTGTGTTATGTGCACACAAGACAATAGAATCCAAAACAATAACAATAAAAATAATATATTCCACCAAATTTTGGTCAAAATATTAGACTTCTTGGCGAAATGTCCAATCAAATTCAAATTAAATACGACTGGCTTAATAATAACTTCAAAAGGAGTATTTTCCTCCATTTTTGCACTTCAAATTGAACACATTTTCTTCTTGGCTGCTATTTATTAATTTTTGCAAATTAATTAATTAGAAAATCAATCCTGAAATACATTTTTAATGCAACAAAAGTAGTTAGAAGTAATTAAAACTGTAATTAACTAGAAACTAAAGTACAAAATTTTGAATAAATCATTTAAGTAAATCAAGAATTTATAATCGTTTCCTGAATATTGATGTTTTCTATCAAAAGTTTCTGTAATTAGAGAACTGACAAATTCAAACATACCTAGATTTATCATATTGTCATAAATTTTATTCTAATTATATAATACAGGTCACAGTACATTTATTTTCTTTATACAATTCGTTGCACAATAACAAAATCACTGGCCGTCATTTTTATTGAATGATGATTTCTTCCTTTTTGCCAGTCCACTTGAACTTTCAAAAATGTCGAATATTCTAACATTCTAACCAATCAGAATGCTGCCAATCAGTCAGCGGACCAATTGCAACAATGAGCTAGCATTCAATTTCAATTGTCTGACAATTGAACATTTTCTAGATTATAGGCTACGTGCATGAGGTCTACTAGCGAGCTAGCGCCTCTAACGGGCAATGGAGAACGATTGAACTCACATTTTATCATTGTTTCAAACCTATAATTTTTGAAATGTACTAATATTATTTAATTCAGCTGTGTGCGTATGATATAACTTGCATAGCATAAAAGGTACGGTGAAACGATTTATTTTGAGTATTTTTTCCTTCAATTATAACGTACATATTAGAGAAATCGTCTTAATTCGTCCCAATTGACAGGATAACCTTGAATTATGACGCCAATGATCTTGCGGATCGGGTTTGTATGTATTAAACACTGTATCCCTTTTACCGAGGAAGTATTGAAGAAAAACGTGAAACTAGTTTTGCCATATTGAACATGTTGAAGAATATGTTGCTGGCAATATTAACAACAAAATTATTGCGATGTGCATCCGACAAGCTTCTATCACTGAAATACCTTACAAATTAGAGATAGAGGTAAATTCGTGAATCCCAAATCGATGGTGAATTTTTCTGATTTCACAATTGAATTACAAACATCTTTGTAATATAGATTAATGATGGAAGACAGATAATACTCGGTTTATCGCTTTGATCCACTTCATTCGTTTTTTTTATATTATAACTGCGTACATGTAATCTATGAAACTATATTTCATTTGAATCATCCTTAACACAACAGCCTGAAACAGAACAAGCGTTTTTCTATGTTTTATATGCAATTATTTTCACTTTTAACTACAATACTCAATGACAGCTCAATGACATATTCTGAGAAATGGTGTTCAATGGTTACAATTGTGCTCACCATGAGCGCTCGCATCGATATCTGTTCAAACTCCGCCCTCTTGCACATAGCCTATAACCTAGTTTTTGCAAATTTCTGAAATAAGATTTATGACTGATAATAAGTGATAACAAAGTCAGATGCACCTAAAACAAAAGTTGACATTATTTTAAAAAAAAAATCTTTTTTCTTAGGAATGTTTATCAAGGAATATACGTGAAAAGATTTTTCGTATGCATTTATAATATATTTATTCTCACTTTTAAATAATTAGTTTCGAAAAGTATCACAATCCACGTTGTTTTTAGTTACTTGTGAATAATTGATTTATTCACAATTATAATTCTGAATATCTCGTTTATTGTCTTATGCCCAATGCAGAAAGCATTGTTAACTTCAATAATCACATTGTTAAAAATTTGATTACGTCTTTCTAACATAATTTTCTGACAATATGATACAAATAATTATATGAATCATTCTTAATAGTATATTATGCTACAAGGACTTAACGACTGTCATTTTTGTCCAGGATAAATTGGCTGCATTCGGTGAAGACGAGGGCAAAGCCCGAGGCAGAGGCGAGGGTGAAGTACGAGGTGAAGGCGAGGGCGAAGCACGAGGCGAAGACGAGGGCAAAGCCCAAGGCATAACTCCGTGCAGCCAAATTTATCCGTGACAATAATGACAGTCGTTCAGCCGTGTTGCATACGATACTTTTTGTAACAAGTGCACCGAAGTACCCCCATTATTAAGCTTTTTAAATAAATTTGGATGCATCGAAACTATCTTATCGATTTGGTGTAGTATGTAGAAAATGTGCATTTGGATGCTGTCGTTATCATTGTAAAACATTCTTATTGAATTTTTGAAACTGTTATAGAATGACATACAATTATGATAAATTATATATTGATATTCAAATTATTTCCTTACAACACTATAATTCCCAACTGAATCAATCAACGTGAAAAACATCGTATCCTAACTCGAATAAAAAAAATGTTTCATCATGTCCAAGCAAAATTTGTAATAAAATAATTTATCAACGCCGTCTATGAATAACAAAATTAAATTACATAAAAATTATTAAAGAAATCTACCTTTAATATCACTACCCCCATCTATGGGGTGAAAAAAAGCTTGCAATTAATCTCTGAGCTCAGCGCTATCTATTAGAATTAAATAAATTAAAGCTAGGTTATCTACTTCCGCGCCACTACCGATATCTATGATAAAAATAAATGTTTTTTCGAAATTACAGATATATATATATTGGTCCAGAACCAGCCATAAATAATTATTAACATGCAACTGGGACAAGTGTTTTTATGCATATAAACTTTTTTCGTAAAAACGTAGACCACTAAAAAATAAGAAATAAGTATTTTTGAATCTTCTGTTTTCGACACCTTGAAGTCCATACTATCCTTGTATTTGTCAAATTTTTTTGTCATTTCAATCATAAGAACTTGGACTGGCTTCATGTATATTTTGATCATATTTTGTTCTTAGGAACAAAATTGTGAATAAAGAACTATATTGCTATATTCTTGAGGTTCGAAATAAAAATAAACGAAATATTTACAATGAGTTAGTGTCAATTCTCAATGTACGTAAACGTAAAAAGTACGTAACCGTAAACATAAACATAAAGTTGAACTACTGTATTTCAATGCCCGTGTTCACAATGCTCTTACGTATTTCTTACGTTTACGTATTGACATAAGAGCTACGTAATGAAAACATAAAGTTGAGATAAATTCAGCTTTATGTTATGTTTACGTACGAAACAACTAATAGCAGATGCGTCAATTTTAAACACGTTTTCATCTGACAGTTAACAGCACCCTGGATCGAGATATGCTTAAATATGATTGACATAGAATGATAAATAAAAAAAAAACAACAATTTCTTCCTCGTCTTAATATTTCTCTCGTTGGCGACTTTTACAACGCAGTTTCAATAATAATGAAACAATCGCAAGATCTTTTTCAGACGTCATACAATAAAACAAAACAAACTAAACTCCAAACTAATAAAAGTGAAACCAAAGAAAAACATTAAACACGAAACAGAATCGAAATCAACAGAATATTTGAAAATGACAGTCAGAGAAACCAACACAATACATCAATAATCCTAATTTATACCAACGTAAAATGAAAAAAACACTTTATTTTTATATTTTACGTTACGACCACTGTGAATATACATAATTTCTTACGTTTATGTTTTTACGTACTCCTTATGTTTACGCTCATTGTGAATTGGCACTTAGCATTCAAATGTCTGACAATTGAATATTATCTAGATTGTTTGTAGGATTATTTTCGAATGCTAACTTGAATCTTAGTTACAATAAATAACAATTTAAAATATTTTACATTTGTTCACTTCAAATTAATAGCTGTCGTCAGATTTGATCACGAAGGATTTGATATTTCATCAATTTATGAATGCCAAAGTAGTTGGAATAGAATAGAGTTGGGACAAAAAACAACAATGCTTAGTATCTGATTTATTAACAATAAAATTGCACTTTGCACATCAGTCAATTATGTACAAAAAATATATACATATTTATTTTTATAACAAATAGGTATAAAAAATATATATAATATAAAATGGCAACAATGTTTAGTTAGTAATAAGATACATTTTTAGCAAGTTACAAAACGGTTTATTCTTCGTGATTTTCTTGAAATACTTCCGTCTGCTTCATCGCTTGTTGCGGTTCATGATATTCAATCGGATCTTCTTGAGTTGATGGAATTCTATTTTTCAAGATTGTTAAATATAATACGGTATGCAAAATGGCACAAATTAACGCTGCTGCACTAAAAATATTTAAAGCTACACGTCCACCAAGTCTTCTGAAAATAATTCCACTGATTACACTTCCGATTGCGTACCCGAAACCATCGTCCATGCCAGCTACAAGTCCTTGCATTGTTGCTGACGTTCCTAAAAGAGAAAAATATAATTTAATTAATAAAATATTTAGATGTTTTTATTTTTACCTGATGGAGATACAGCGCTAGCATATGCAACGATTGTAGTGTAACAAAGAGCGTATGTGGGGCCCTGAAGTAACAATTCTATAGGAATAGCCCACCAAGGATTTGGAATAACTGAAATTAGTCCTAATCGAAGAGCGTAAAATGCAAAACACATACTAAAAGTGTGCCCATAGCCTATCAGCTTTAATATTGAACCTTAAAAATTTATTTTTTGTTAGATATTAAAAAACTAATTATCATTATCTGAATTTTGTAGTAAATGTTAAAAAAATTATGATTGTTACCTGAAACAGAGAAGAATAAAACTTCGCCCCCTAAAGTTTCAGCCGCAACAATTATTCCTTCTAATAATTTTATATTATGAATATGACCTGTCTCAGCCGCAAGATCTTCCAAATACCAAAAAAAGAAGTATATAATAAAACTATCAATAATTCCTGCTAACGTAGCAAATACTATAAAAATCCTAATATGGATCAATTTTAATAGTTGTATCACTTCTTTTACGATATTTTTTGGCGTTTCCATAACAGGCAACTACAATAAAAAAAAATTGTAATAATAATCGTTGAATTATCGGTAAAACATACTTTCAATTTCTTACAACAAAGTACATCCAGTAAAAGAAATGCCAACATAATTATAATTGCAGGGGTGAAGCTTTTTACGTCACCTGACGACCAATAATCAACAAAATAACCGGAAATGAGGGCAGATAATCCAAAACCAATTGTTCCCCAAACTCTCTGCCGTCCATAATCCATTTGTTGGCCATCTCCTAAAACATATTTCTATGCTATTTATTTATTAAATTAAATAATTACATTTATTAAGAACTTCGTCTTTGTGGTTCACCATAATCGTGATTAATAAATAAATAGTGAAGCCACTGTTAACAATAACTATATCTGAAATTATTATAATTAAAAAGAGCAACTGGATTCTATAATAGAACTGCACATAATCAAGTCGCTCACACAAATGATACGCGATGAGGAGGCAGAAAATATTTCCTCGTATTTCCATCTCAGGCATGCCCATGCATTGTATCATTACCCTAGTTACAAAACAAAAATTCTCTACTGATTTATTATATTATAGATTATTTCTTTATAGTTCTGAAGTGGGAAAATGTCAATTTCGTGTTGATACATACCTAATACATCAAAACAAATAGCGTCGCTAATGCTATTAATAACATTAAATCCAATGGTTCCTGCGCTCATCAAAATCACAAACACCCAAAATCTAGTTGAAGTTAAAGTACATTCAAAACTCATTTCTGCATTCTGACATTTCAAATCACAAGAATTATTTTCGTAAGTAATATTTGATACAACACAAATATCATATTTTTGGTTTGATTGTGGAACAACGAGAACCGTTTCCGGTTTGCTATTATTTACAATTAAAGAACAATGAAGAGTTTGACACGATATCCTGTCTTGTAAGTCCTAAAATACAACACAAATTATATCGATATAATTAAATTAATATATTTTAAACCTATAAATTGTATCGTTTTGTTACTAACTGTGACATTACATGATTGGCAACTTTTGTTTGTCATCTCCATGTTATTATTAGGCGCAGGTACAAAATATAATCCGGAATACATAACTCCCATCACAATAATAAGTACAATAAAAATTTGTTTTCTATATCTTCTATATTTATCTGCCAAAAAACCAAACGCTGGTTTTGCAAGCAGAAACATTATTGGAAGAACGCCTGTTACTGTTCCCATCACTTCCGGTGATATTCCCAACTGTTTTCCGTAAACTGGAAGTTGTGGAAGTATGGGTCCCATTGCTGCAACAAAAATACTAAATAAATAAAGTATCCTATTCCAATTACTTTGGCATTCGAATCAAATTCAATGAATGTGTGAAGTTAATAGTACGTATATTCAAATAAATGCCCACTATTATTCTTTATTCAATTAAAATATACAGGGTGTTTTTAAGTTGCAACACCCGAAAATACCAGTTACACTTCATTGAAACAACTTTTCTCAGTTCAAATATTTTATTTGGAGCCCCAGTTGTTTTTTGAAAAATCGTTATTACTCCCTTGTTTTAAGGAATATTTAAAAATACAAAAACTTTCAGCATTTGTGTTCACAATTATCTTCTATTCTATCAAATTACAAAATGGTGACCGATCAAATATGTCAAAACAAGATATTTTGAAAACCACTCGATCGATTTTTGAAAATAAACAATTTACAACATCCTTAAATTATCTATTAAGAACATTTTTTTCAATCTGTTAAAAGAGAATTTGTATTCAAATTTAATTACAAGACAAATTTTAACACACTGCAACAATCATTTAAAATAAAGTAGGCCTGTTGTCATTAAATAATGAAACAAAAGCCCTTTTACCGTTAAGTGTAGGGATTTTAGTCTTTATTCTTTATTCGTGCACAAACTTTGCACACTGTTTCCTGTTTTTTGCAGTCTGCTTGGTTTCGCGTAGTTTGATTCCTTTCTGCTCCAGGATTTTCTCTATGATGTCCTCTTTACAGGTCCATTTTCCTCCATCCTGACCAGGTATCCCCACCAGCTCAGTTATCTTTGTTCAATAAATTCTACTATAGGTTTCACTGAAAGTTCTGATCTTATATCTTGATTTCTTATTCTGTCCATTCTCGTTACTCTTTTGACCCTTCTCAAATATTTCATTTCTAATGTCTGGATTTTACTTTTGGTTCTTCTCGGTATAACCCGACTCACAACCATATGTTAGAACTGATCTAAATATTGTATTGTAAACTGTTGATTTTGTCTTCCTGCTAATTTCTTTTTTACTTATGAAGCTGTCATTTATGCTGTGAAATAATTTCACTGTTTTATCTACTCTTTTGTCAATGTCTTCGTCCTATTTTCCATTTTTTGTTATTGTTACTCCTAAATATTCGAATTTCTCTACTTGTATGTTTTCATTATTTAGCTTAATAGATTTTTCTTCATTACCAATTATCATTATTTTGTTTTATTCACATTTATTGACATTCCGTGCATATTCAGTTTATTATTTCATAAATTCAAATTTCTTTGCAATTGTGTTTCGTTTCTTGTGAATATTACAACATCGTCCGTAAACGCGCATTCTCCAATTTCGATACGTTGCATATTTTTGGGGCCTACTAATAGCTTCGTTGTTTCTTGCTTGCATTCTTTTATAATATCGTCCATGAATACTGTAAACAGAACCGGACTCATAACTCCTCCTTGGCGAAGGCCATTTTTCGTTTCAAATATTTCTGATTTTCGGTTTCTTTTAACAATATAGTTCAAATTCTTCTTATATGAACTTTTGATCGCACTCACTAATTTCCCATTCACACCTCTCTTTGTTAAACTGTTCCAGATTCTTTGTCTTTGTACTCTGTCGAATGCTTTTCCCAGATCTATGAAGGCCATGCATGCTTTACTTATAGTCAATAAGGTTTTCTGGACTATTTGTTTTATGGTAAAAATATGATCTTGTACACTTCTTCCTTTCCTGAATCCGCTTTGAGCTTCTTCTAGGGATGATTCTATTATTATTCTCAGTCTTTTTTCCAGAACTCTTTCATATAATTTTAGTGCTGTACTTGATAGTGAAATCCCTCTATAATTGTTACATTCACGGATATCTCCTTTTTTATATATCGGTAAGATAACTGCTATTTCCCAGTCTTTTGGTATTGTATCTTTCTTCCATACTTGATTAAATATTTTTAATAGCAACATATCACCTTTATCACCCATGTATTTTAGCATTTCTGTAGTTATTCTGTCATGACCAGGCGATTTTCCACATTTTTGCATTTGAATGGCTTCTTTTACTTCTTCAATACTTATTTCTTCTGTAGATGTTGCAGTCAATTCACCTCTTGTTTGCAGTTCTATGTTTCTCTCTTCGACTGTTGGATCTAATAATTCTGCGATGTACTCTTTCCATCGTTCCATTACTTGGTCTTCTTGTGTTATCAGGGATCCCGTCTTGTCTTTTACTGGAAAATTGTCTGTTGTTTTCCCCTTTCTTAAAGTTTTCATTGCTTTGTAAAATAGTTTTTGATTTGCTTTGCTATTGATTTCCGAATGTGATCCAACTTTTCTCCTTCTCTATTTTTATTAGATTTTTAACTTTTTCTGCGCTACTCTTTGTAAATGTTGTAGTTTTATTGAGTTCTGTTGCTAAGATACTTTATCCAGGTTCTCTTTTTGCATTTTATTTCTTCTTTAATTTCTTGGTTCCACCATGGTGTTTGTTTCTTATTACTTTTTACTTTGAAAGTTCCGCAAACTTCTCTTGCTACATTTGTTAGAATTGTTTTGAACGTTGACCAATTTTGTTCAATATCAGTTTCACTATCCATTGTGAGTTCTTTTATTTGTTTTGTTATCTCTTTTTCGTACATTTTTGCTGTTGCCTGCGATTTTAGTTTGTAGGTTCTTATTGTTTCATAGGACATTTCTCTCTTACATACATTTTCTCTTACATTTCCTTGCTCGTTGTATTCTTTCTTTATTTTCGCTACTACCAAAAAATGATCACTATATATTTCTGGCCCTCTTCTAGTTCTGACATCTTTTATCAATTTTCTGTTTCCTCTTTCCACTAGTATGTAGTCTATCAACGATCCGCCCTCTGGTCCGTGTCTCGTACTTAAAGCACGTATTTTCTAGCTTATAATTTCAAATTAAAATACTATTTGATCTAGTTCTTTCGGAATATCTTTATTTTTTACTGCTTAATCTTGAAAAGTTTCTGTCACGTTTGTCATTTGTTTGCATATTTTGCATAATTTGTGTATAAAAATGCATATAATTAATAAAACGCTGAACTTCTTGACATGTTTTTGGTTTTTGGAGAAGATATCAAAATTGTCAGCAACCAAGTTGCCGCATTTTCAGAAGAATATGTAGTCGTTTGTCAAAGACTGAAAGTTTTCAATCAACAATAAATTGGTGGGAATTCCAATAGATTACGTCGAACTCCTGCATTTGAAGAAGCTGTTCTTAATATAAGTGAAGAGAGTCATTGACGAGCACAAGAGTAATAGCAAATAGATTAGATGTAAATAACTTGACAGTTTGGCAAGCTCTGAAGGAACAAAGTCTCCCAAATCGATTGAATAGTGGAAATTATTTTAATTTCTTGAATAACGTTGTGCCAGAGTGTCTTGATGACTTACCGCTGAATATCAAACGAAGACTTTGGTTTCAACATGATGGAGCACCGGCTCATACAACCCCACTACTAAATAGAGAATATCCGAATAAGTGGATTAGAAGAGGAAATCCTGTGCGTGTCCAGCTCGGAGCTAATTACTCTAGATTTCATTTTCTAGGGTCAAATGAAGACATCTGTATATGAGGCACTAGTAAAGACTGAATTAGAACTGGTGACTAGAATAGTACCTGCAGCAGAAGATATAAAAGATAAGCAGGCAGCTCTTGCAAGTGTCTCTTCTAATATTAAAAACAGGCTTGCGTTGCTGTGAATAGTGGCCATTTTGAAAATCAAATTTAGTCCCTTATTGTTTCAATGTTCATTGTTTTATTTTTCTTGCTTGTTTGTTTCTTGTTTTTCTTGTTTAATGGCAGCAAGAATACTTTCTTTAAATGATTGTTGCAGTGTGTTAAAATTTATCTTTTAATTAAATTTGAATAAAAACTTTTTTGGACAGATCGAAAAAATATTCTAGACAAATGTTATTAGTAAATAATTTAAGGATTTTGCGTATGTTTTATTCTCAAAAATCGATCAAGTGATTTTCAAAATATCTCATTTCGAAATTTTTGATTGACCGCCATCTTATTATTTGATAAAACAGAGAATAATAAAAACGAAAAGAAACGCCAATAACTATGAACTGAAGCTCCAAATTAAAAATTTGAACTAAAAAAAAGTTGTTTGTTCCAATTTTCGGATTTTACAACTTAGTATTAACATCCTGTATAATAATGCAAATTACAGTCAAAAATAAGAACGACAAAACAATCATACCATAAAAGATATACAGAATGAGTTAGATGATTAGAGTTACTTGAAAATCATTATTTTGAACATATTTCCGGATATATTTTGAAATTTTCGCGCCAGTCTTACTGTTTGACAACGTATAACTATCTTCACGGTAATGTTACACTAATTTTAGAAATTAATTACGGCCCAACGAAAAAAAATTAAAACATAAGTACCACAATTTTTTTTCTAAATATAATCTGTCTTATTACTAATTGTAATTGTTCAACAAAATAGAATTAAGTTAATTGATGTTCAATAGAAAGGGCTGCGCGTGCGCTTTTAATATGTCGGAAGTGTCCGGCAATGTAACAAAATCTGTGATTGGTTAACTCTTTTTTAACTTCCAATTTGACTTTATTTGTTTCTGAGTCTTTTTTTTCACATACACATAAAACTATTGCAATAGACTGCAAATTGCAGAATACGAAGAAGAAGGTGGCCGCCATTCACACAGTCCATTCTATCAATGACAGGGAATCGAAATTATTTAACCAACAAACTATTCACGTTACAAAATATCCGTTATACATAAAAAAAATACTTACAAGCCATAAAGAAAAAGTAGTGCGCCTTTATAGGCAATAAATCAGTGTTGATCTTCATTGTTGATTTATTTCAGCATACTCATTTCTAGAACAAAGATTTGTACTAAATTATTACAATTCGGCAAACAGTTGCTGACAATATGCTTTGTGATAAGAGAATGATAAGATTAATTACAAAAAGTCGACTTTTACAATAAATATATTACTGAGTCATAATAATTTATTGTTAAATTGGACAGAACAGTTATTTGACTTATTTATAATGAATAATTGATGATAAATCAGCTAAAAATACACATGATACAAAAGTTATGTGGCCCGCTTAACAAAAGCAAGTCGATTGCCTGTTCCCTGCTATACAATCTCGTTTGGTTGGAAACATAAACAAGTTGAAATAAATTAATATGAACTTTGTAATTTAAATTAAAATAAACAGCTGTATGTATTTAACGTATATTGATTAATAAATAATGATTTTTAATCAAATAAAATAGATTCACTGAGCAGTTTGTTGTGTGCTTATTTATTTGGTGGAACCAAGTAAAACAAAAACTGAAGTAGCTGTTTATTAAAACAATATTTATTTTTTTCGTTTATTTCGGGACATAAAATGCCAAATTGAGTTTGTTGACGGAATTGGTAATATCAACAGTATTTTTAATAAAATAATAAGTACGGAAATGTTTTTGGCGGAGCAGAAGGGGGAAAGGTAGTGCTTGTTTGTATTGGAGTGTAGTTTCATATCAGTGAACGGTGGTGCTATTTTAAATGATTTATTGATTATTATTTGTAGCAAATATTCTATTATATTGAGTATTAAACATTATTTAATGAATACATAGTTGAATTAAGTTGTAATGTATCTGTTTAACTAATTAAAAACACGTAAATGTTGACAGCAGTCAACATAACCTTAAGTGATGTGAATAAGAGTAAATTTATTGCTTTACAAGCAAATCAGTGACTGTAAGCAGCTAACAGGTAAAAATAAATAATTAATATTTTTTGGTAAAATCATAACCTCGTCGTTTATTTTCAGTTAGTAAACAAAGAAAATGAGTGGGGAACAGGAATACCGATTTCGCGATGTAGACAGTGGTAATCAAGGTAATCCTGAACAAGATTTTAAGAGCAGCTTATCTTGTTGTGGTGTAAAACTCTGGGCACTCAGTTGCGGGTCTAGTCACTGTCACTTTAGTGCTGGGTGTTGCGAAGCGCAAGCGAGCGGCTCTTCCGAAAGAAAAAGTTTTCCCTACTTGAGGATCATTTTCGGGATGGCTAATTGTGTTATACTCGCACTGTTGGTCTATTTTTTAGTGTATAGTGTACAAGATATCAAAGGGGACACTAACAAATGTGAGTAGTCAAATTTCATATCTTTGTTTTGTTATTAAATCAAATAAATAAATAACAGAATCAATAATTTATTTGCTTTTTATTCTTTATTTTTAATTATTCGTAAAATAAAACAGTATTCTACTTATTTATGAATGGAATAAATAAAAAATACGATAAATGAATGAATAAAAGTATAAGTTTGTAGTAATCACGTTTTCTTTGGATATAACAAAAAATAGGTATCAATCAAACGTGTGTACAAATCGCACGTTTTCAAGTCAGGGTAAAACCAGAAGTACTTTAATTTTTCTTTTACGTTTTGTGGTTCTTTGAATTTTTAAAATAGTCTTCGGGAATTACCAAAGCTTTCACCTTTACCTGTATGACGTCACAAATCACAAACGGATTGGTCAAAAGTGACGAAACAAATTATGAAACGCATTTAACATGTTTACAAAATTATAATACTATCAGAATTATCTTTCCTCCCAGGACCGCTGTCACTGTTAGTCATCGAGGTTACGATAAATATTTGTTACAGAAATCAATGTTTACACAATTATCTGCATAGAATTTTGAATTTTTGAGTTTTATTTATAGAACCTTTATTATTTATTACAATCAGAGTTAATGAGTTAATCACTTAAGAATATTCAATGTCATTTTTTTCAAGGCTGACGACCAACTCAGGCTCGTTTTATACAAAAAATTAATATTGTATCGTTACAATTCATAAAAAAATTATAGTTTATTGTGCTAAGTTCGTTAAAAGATGCAATAAAATTAATTTAAACTTGCAGCAACGTTAATTACCTAATTATGCAATAGATGCCTCCGTAAATATTTAAAAAATCTAAAAATAAATTTTAGAGCATAAAACTGTTCCTAAATTTATTACTACAAATTTTGTCGCTTCAATAGTAACAATCGGCTCGGCAGAAACAAAAGATAGCTTGTCTGATGTTAATTTTTCATTTGGCAATTAATACGTTCGTAATTATTTAAAAAAAAAACAATCTAGAGCATTAAACTTTGTTCTTGTTAATTTCCACGGGCCAACTTCAAAACAAAATTTGGCGCGTCTCCATAGAAACGCGCGGCTGAAAATCTATCACTATGGTTACAAACACAATGAATGCTTATCTGACGCAAATTTATTAATTCTGCGATTGATGCCTCCGCAATTATTCAAACAAATCCAAACGTGAATTTTAGAACATGACATTTAATGGCATACAACATCGTATATACAAATCCCATGATCTAACAACACGCGACAATATAGCTATCACTATGGATACAAATAGAATGAATGCTTGTCTGATAGTAATTTGTTGTTTTGGCGATTGATGCTTCCGTAATTATTCTTAAAAATTCAAATGAAAATTTAAGGCATAAACTCGTATTTCAATCAATTCCCAAGGCATGATTTCAGGGTAAACTTGTGCCACGTATCTAATAGAAACATGCGGAAAATTCTTATCACCATGGATACAGACAATAAATGCTTGATTTTTGCGGATGTAGAAAATTCTGTTGATATTTTAATTCAAATAGATTTAAAGACCAAATACAGACTGGCCTCAGTTTCAACTCGCCAACATTTTTGTTAGCGGGAAAACAGTGTTCATTGGTAGCTGTCATTAGAGAACTTTGAAGTTAAATAATGACAAGGTACAAGATCAAAAAGTTCATAGAAGTTGTGTAAATTTATTTTAGCATTCATGATTTGTTAGAATGGTATATTTAGTAATTATTTTTAAAAAGCAATTCAAAAATAAATTTCAGGACATAAAATCTTAGAGCATAAAACATTGTACCTAAATATAGTTATTTACATTACAAGATGCGAAAGTATACTTTTTGTGTGAGGTGGTATTTGAATGGCCGAGGTGAAGCCGAGGCCGTTCAAAACCTCCGAACACCTGAAGGGCTTTCGCATCGTGTGATGTATTAAATTTTTTCTGCTACTGCTCTATATAGATATTAATATTTAATAATGATTATTACATTTGAAATAATGTTATGGAGACTGTTTTACCTGTCTAAAATTATCCATAGCAACGGTTTATTTACAATGTTATCTGTCATCAGCGCCTGTCACAGATTTTGAATTTCAATAATTTAGTGAAACATTGCATTTGACCAATTTAAAATGTTAACAGAAAATGAAAATGGTATTCAAAAGGCAGCTAACAATGCATGTATACTCGGACAAGCCTAACCTGTCGCTTGAGAATTTATCTTCTGGAGATAGAAATAGCCTGACCTAACTGTATCTATCTCTCTCTTACTAATGCTATGAAAGAAACAGTTGTTGCATGACGTTTGTCTTTCCAAGCTAAGACATACTCTATTGCTGATGTCCTCTTTAATTTCTACCTACCGCCTTGTACCAGTAAGAAACGTATGTCTGCGTGAAAATATTTTGTTCATTCGCTTCCATGAGCGCACTTAGTAATTTTGTTTGGCTAATCAATAAGGTTTGAGCCACGCGAAGATTGAATATAGCTGAATTAAACGCTTCTTTCTTTTCACTTGTTGATTTAAGACATTATGTACATTTCGTATGTAAAGGAAACATTATCGGAGTACAAATTTTTTTCTTAAAAATTATTCATATTTGATATACTGTTTTATCGTGGATTTTTGATATAATTAATTCAACCACGACAAATCATAAATCCATTCTATAAAATGTTCTGACTTTGATAAACAATACATAGATAAACGAAAAGAAATTTATAAACGCTTTCAAGAACACAACATATACCATGTTAAATGCAAAGAATCTATTCAAGTCTGCGTTACCATAAAATTTTCAAGAAACAGGACTCAAATTTTAGATTAATAATCCTAATCTTCAACAAGATTATAATATGTGAGGAAAATAATTTGAATGCTTTAGAGGTAATCCAAATAGAAATCGAGAAGTTGTAATAGATCAAAGCGACGTATCACCTTTAATTATAGATTTAGAGGATTTCAGTGATGATACCGATGACTCCGATAGTTTGTTGCTGATGATTGTAACAGTAATGATATGTTGTCAATAACATTATAAATTATTAATTACGATAACAAATATCTTTTAAGACAATTTTTGGTTTTATCTTTTGATTTTTATTCTATTTTATTATTATTTTTATTATATATATGTACATATTCAATAAATGAAGTATTCTCAAATAAATTTAAAACATTTGAGAATAAAATGCGTACGCCGCTGACGACGTCAGTTTCCTATCTTAGCCGATCTTGAATCATACGATTATCGAACTTACCCGATGGGACTCATTTGACTTGTCCGAGTATACCTCACTTCTTGCGGATAAATCCAAAGAAAAGTACAAACGAACATACAGCATGTTTTCTAAATGGCTTGCTGATAAAAACTTTACTCGAATTAACGAAAATGTAATGCTTCGGGTGCCGATATTTTGGATTTAAAGAGCGGATGGAAGTCTTCTTCGTAAAGTAATTAAATTGAAATTTCTAAAAATATGTTTCATGAAATTCACATTAATATTTCTTCAAATAAAGAAACAGTGACAAATATGAATTTTGACGTAATTCAAAATGATAAAAATCTTCCAATACAAAGTGAAGAAGTTAATAGTTTGAGTAATATTCCTACCATGACTTTTTCCAATTGTTCAAATTGCATAATTACTTAAAACCAATAGATAGATAAAATTAAATTAAATAGATTGGATAAAATCATATTATTGTTATAAACTACTTATTTATTTGAATAAATAATGAAATTTTCGATATATTTGCATTTTTTCAAACTTTTACTTTTTTGTCCTGGCTCCGAAAGTATTACTTTCGTAACTAGCAACGCATAGCAACGAGATAACACGAAGGTTTGCTTTCGTTATCGTTCGAGTTGTCAGGGCTACAAAGCTCACTTATTTATACAGTAGCAGAAAAAATTATTTCCACGGCCTAACTTGAGCTAATTTCAATGGAAACACGCAGGAAAGTATTCACAAACAAACGATAGTGAGGGTTTCCATAGTTTAGTACATATTGTTCGCCACTAGAATGTCTCCAACTGAAATCGATGCCAATATTGGTCTTTTTATTGGGTCATTTTGAAACTTATCAGGAAATTCTAATTGCAACTACTTAAATTTTAAATAAAACCTTGAATTTGCTTTTTTTTTTTTTTTGTAAATTTTTTGATCTCGCTTGGATACAATAAAAATACAACGAAAAATGCAATAAATTATACTTAGAAACCGGGAATTATAAAATAATTTCTCTGTTTTTGCTCAATTTTTAATAATATCCTCGTAAAATGATAGATTTGTTAAATGGAAACTAAAGCCCTGTTTAGACGTGGACTCACACAGTCTTAAGAAGAAGTTTTTTGAAGAAGCAAAATATTTTTGTGTCTTGGCCGTTCACACGTGTAGCTCGTTTATTGCCTCAAAATGTATCTCTTCTTCCACTTTAAAAATAAAATCCTTCAAAACTTTATTTATTCCATTGGTATTTTTGTATTAGATTATTTAAATAGAATTCATATTGCATGATTAATAAACATATTCCATTTATAATATGATAAAAAAAACTGTTTCTGAATGATTAGAATTTGAATACATTAAGAAACCATTATTTGAATTCTCAAAAAATTCTTAGAAGACTGTAAATATACTGTTCTTAGTTCTTTTAGTAAAAAAAGACTCTCTCTATTCTCATATCCCTTATCTTTTAACCCAGTCTCTTTTTTCTGGATTGTTCATAAACTCGTTTCCAAATCCGCAATAATTAAAGAAAGAAATGTATTTGTTATACTTTTCTGCCTTTCGCACATTTCAAATACGATAAAAATAATTAAATGACGCAAATAACAATAAAAGTCAAAGACATAGATTACCATGAAGTAATCAATGAGATGAGGAAACGACAACGCCCACTTTGCAAGACTCAAAATAGCGGCGCCTCTATTTGACAGGCGACACAAATTGTACCTCTTTTTCTTAAGATTCAAATTCATCAATCATAAATAAATTGATGCAATTTTAATATTCAAGTTTGATCTTTCCAAATAATATGTATTGTAGCAAGGAATGTGCCCTTGAGTCCAGCAGGTACCTAGACCTACCCTTGGCCCGCACAAGGGTAGGCGCTACGGGGGTGTGTTGGCCGAGGGGATGAACGAGGGGGCACAAGAAGTGTCGCATCATTTACTCTCATATGTATATATTTATCTTGTTTTGTATTTCGTATAATTCTTTCATTTATTTAAATCGTTTCAAGGTAATAAAGTATCACCTATTTTGCATCCTGTTCACGCTCGTTTTGTTTTGACGCTTTGTTACAGACTCGGCTTCGAAACCCCAAATAGAGTAAGTAACAAAAAATACATCAAACGTTACAGTATAATATATAATTTTTCGAATTTATTGCAAGTTTTAAATCCTGCATTTAATGTGAGTTCACATTTTAGCTAATCAAAAAGCTTAAACCGTAGTCCCATAAGAGCCTTGGACCGATCTCAACTAGAATAGACTTCAAACAAATTCCCAGGGCCTAACTTCCAGACAAGCTCGCATTACCTTTACCATACAAATAAAATGATTTTTTTTTTTTTTACATTTGATACTAATGTAGATTCATCAATTTTGCAACAAATTGTACGCATACTATTAATCGATATTCAATTGAAATATGTGATGAATATGCAAATTAAAACAAATACGTCTATGAATATAATTATAAACAGCAAAACAAGATTGAATGAGATAGATAACCGGTGGTAATGAAACTTGGGATTTACTTATTTGAAAATCATTATTTTGAACATATTTCTGGTTATAATTTGAAGATATGAATGAAAAATGTTTTATTATAATGAAATCAGTTTTGGATGCTACAATTTTGGCGGCAGTTCCATTATTTGAGGACGGAAAACAATACAATTAATTACGAGTCAATAGAGAACAATTGAAACATATAATTGCCACAGATTTATTTTAAATATGATGTATTTTATAAAATAATTTCTTTAGAGACACATGATGGCCTTTAATGTCACGTGAGAATAATTACCTCTCGAAACAAAACAGGAGCAACCATTTTGCTAAATATTAATTTGTTACATAATATAGACATACAAATAATTATTTGGTTCAAAATTGACTGAAAAAAATTAATTGCTGCTTTTTTTTTTAGATCGGGTGTGTGTAGTGGATGGCCGAGGAGCGTTTAAACGCGCAGGGAGATATTGTCCAATTTTAGATAAATCTGACAGCAAAGTAGAATGTGTAATTGGACTGGACCGGTAAGTCTTCATTTTTAATAATTATTATTTCATATTATATAATATTTTAAACAAAAAAGAATTTAAGTATTGTGTGTTAAATGTGAATAATTAAATTTACTATTTTTAAACTTAACTATTAAGTATTTTTCTTTAATTAGCTGTGAACGTTTTGTTTAAAATTTAGCACAGCATTAAAAAATATTTTTATATCATGTTTTGGATGTGTACAAGATTTGACAAAAAAAAATAGGAACTAATAAAGCACTTTGAAGTCAGGCTGTTTTTCAACATGATTGTAACTCCTGTGTTCCTTAGTGTGTGGCTTTATTTTAACGAGTCTATCAATTTGTTTTTTTTTTTATCTGAGCAAATTTTTATAGTCGCGGCATTTGCGAACAGCGCAGCGTTGATTCTGTAATTTCTAAACGCTTATGAATATAATTTTGTTTTGAAATTTAGTTGAAGGATAATGAAATAACAAACGGCAAAAAATGTTGCGTCGATCGATGGTCTACCGTCTGTAATATTTTTTTTTCCGACTTTTTCGCAATAGTTGAATAAATATTTTAAAATCAGCTGGTTACGTTGTCCGACATATTTTGCGCACCATATTTTTAGTTCGACGCTCTGCAAATGTAAGTTTCGTGATGACATGTTTACCTATTAATACTAGTGTCACACATATAGGTAAGCATGTCTTGTGATCAGTAATCATTGTTCCGACAAAATATTTGCACTGCGTCGTCAGAGCGAAAAGAATTATTTCGTTTAAACGAAATAATTCTTTTCGCTCCTGAAGATTTCTTAGATGTAGACTGTAGTCAGAAATGAAAAAGAAATACATATTCTGTGGCGTACTCTCTACAAAAACTAAGACTACTCGTAGCTTGACGACTGGTAACCGCACCCTACGGCTTAAGAAATATCAATCAATCTACTGAGTGCACTGTAAGTGTCTGTCACACCCGTAGCGAGTAAAAAGCGTCATTGGTATTCATTTTTTATCTGGGTACATTCACTAATCCAGTCAGCTTCAACCATTTTATTTATTAAGAATGGTATATTGTTATATAATCTATATATAGGGAGTTTAGAAACAGAGTACTTTTCTGTATGCATCTCAATTTTAATGTTGAAAACGACGTATTCTCATTTATTTATTAGCATATAGCACATATATTAATTCATTCTTTATGAATATATGATTAAGAAACCAATGGGGTATTTCACTACTATCAAAATTTGAGAAACTTTCATGAAAATATGAAAATATGGGATAAATAATAGGTATTACTGATGTAAATGATATTGAATATTGCTTCGTTTTACTAAAAAAGACGATTTAATACTTATATGACGTCTATAACACTAGATAAAGCGCAGCAGACTCGTCCGCCATTTTGGAGCCCACAGTCAGTTGTCTGCAGTTTACCGATGTATGAAGTTTAATATAATTTAGTAAAATAATTGCAAATGACGGGCTGTTCTGGGCCCAGTTGTATTATTCATTCAAGATATGAGTTCTGATTCTACAGATGAGTAATTTTTATTTCTCAATACATCATTTGAATGTGGAGAAATATATTCCGAGTTACTTAACCTCAATTTAAATTTCGAGTTTAACTATTCGATTGTAAGAGGCTGAATGTATTATTCAGAGTAAATGTCAGCATTATTGCAAAAATATTTGTCCTTCAGTAATATTCTTAATGTGATTTGCTATTAAATTGTCATAATTTCCCGAAGTTTTGCAATATTGCAAATTATTTGTTAGAGCACTACACTGTTGTGAGAGGTTTGGGAATTAGGAATTTTGAAATTTCAAACAAAAATGGAACCACCAGCTATAATTCCAAATGAGCTAACAAAAAAAATACAAGAAGCAAGTAATTGTGTTTCATTCGATTTGGACTGTTTTTAGCGCATTTTTCGGAAAAAAGCGCTATTATATTCACTTTGGCTGTCTGGCTGGCTGGCTGGCTGGCGTGACGCTGAGTTCTCAGCAACTATACTATTTACAGACTTGAAACTGGTACCAAATAAAAGCTGCTGTTTCGTAGGTTTGCACAAATTGCTTTAATTCGAGCTCAGTGATTGTGGAAGATTCAATTATTCAATTACTTGTTTCAAGTGAAACAATGCTCAAGGATATATATATATATATATATATATATATATATATATATATATATATATATATATATATATATATATATATATATATATATATATATATATATATATATATATGACATTAGGGATATGGCAACTGAAATTTATTAAAGTAGATTAAAATTTAGTAACAACTTTCGCCGCGGGTGTCACCACAGAACAAAACTACTAAAGAAGAAGCGAAGCGCCCACTTTATTCCAAACTTAGCATATCACTGTTAGCGCCATCTATCCGCGGTCCTATTGAACTACTGTAATAGCGCGCGAATACGAATCTAGGTACCTACTGTTAAATCTTACACAATTTTTTTTTTATGATTTTTATTTATGATTCTAGTTTTCTTGATTCAAATATGAGAAATATAAATTGAATCATGATAACTAGAATCACAAATCACAAATTGAATAAATACGAGTAAAAATAAATTAAATACAATCACAGAATTTGGAGTATTGATAATATTTTCATATTTCAACATTTATATACAATAGCAAATAGTATTGCATTTGGAAATAGTTCAATTACATTATTTAAAAAACTATATATAGATATAGTTCATCTTACAAAATCACAAAAATGATGTCCGCCTGTCTGTCCGTTGAGGATTCCTTTTTAATCTCGTGTTTTATACATAGAGAAAATGAAATCGCGATATTGTATTACGATGCCGTTCTTGTAAAACATGACATTCTGCGTCGCAAACTAGTGTAGGTGTTTTTTCGATAAAATCCATAGTTCTTGAGTTATGGGGTTTTCCTATGGTATTCATTTGGTAAATACGGATTTATTATTCGTATGTTTCTCTCCAAGTTCCTGCATTATCAAAAGTGTATTTTCATGGAAGTTAGAATTTTGTCTTGGAATGACCTCTTCACATTTTCAGATATAAATTAAGTTTCATATTTTTTGGTACCCTGAATAGATGCTGCTTCGTTTATGAATTTTCATAAATTGAGAAATTCTGCGGCGGGAATTGCCCTTGGCGTTTCTCGATGAAATCCTATTCGAATTATCAAATAATGTACAAAAATAAATCAAAATACTTAAACTGTTTTTATTACAAAATCTCAATAGGAAAAATTATATTCAAAAAGTGACAGATCATTTCATTTTTTTTTTTTTATTAATTGAAGATCGCTGCAACCTAGATCAAACTTTAAATTATTTCAACAGCCTCCCTTAAAGTTGAATCCCAGAGCAGATCTATTCTTTAGAAAAGCTGGCTTTGGCAACGCCTTTGTGAAACTGTCAGCAGGTTGTTTTGTTCCTTGAATATGTTCAATCTTGAAACTACCTTTCAGATATTGTTCTCGAACATACATAAAACGTACTTCAATATGTTTAGTACGATTATGGAACTCGGGATTTTTCACAAGTCTAATTGCACTGGCATTGTCTATTCTTAAAATGGGTATTTCTTGAAGTTGTCCCATTTCTGATAATAGTCGTTTAAGCCATACTAACTCCTTTGCAGCCTCACTTGCTGATATAAACTCAGCTTCTGTTGTCGACAAAGCTATGGTCTGCTGTTTTTGACTACGCCAACTTATCGCTCCTCCGCTGAACAAATAAACAAATCCAGTCCTGGATTTCCTTGTAATAGGATCGCCAGCGTAATCAGCATCACAATAACCTTCTAATATTCCTGGCTTGAAATTATAAGAATATTTTATACCCATGTTGCTTGTTCCACGTAAATATTTAAAGATCCTTTTAACTCTATTCCAGTCTTGAACAGTCGGTTTTTCTAAATTTTGTGATACAATACTAACAGCGTAGGCTATATCTGGTCTCGTGACCGTAGTTAGATATATTAAACTGCCCACTGCTTCCCTGTACGGTATTTCAGATCCTGCTGGTTGCTTTTCTTCTTCTATATTAAAATATTTCTCGATTGGTGTTAATACAGGACAACTTTCAGTCATATTAAATCGTTGCAAAATTTTCTTCGTATAACATTCTTGGGAAGTAACAATTGAACCATCTTTTTCATGCCGGATTTCCATCCCTAAATAAGTGTTTGAAGTTTCTTTTGTTATTTCAAAATCATTTTCTAAATCATTCAGAAACTGATCAATTTCTGATTCATTTGATCCAACGACCAAACCATCATCAACATATATAGTTACCATCAAAATATTTTCATTTGTCATTTTGATAAAAAGACAGGGATCCGATCGACTTTGTTTCAGTTCATATTTCTCTAAAACTTTGGTGAATTTAACATTCCAGCAACGAGATGCTTGTTTTAGCCCATACAAACTTTTATTTAGCTTGCAAACTTGGTCGGTACCATCGCTAAAACCTTCAGGCTGTTCCATATAAAGTTCTTCTTCGACCTCCCCATTTAGAAATGCAGTTACAACATCAAATTGTTTTCTAATCAAACCTTTTCCCGCCGCAACTGCTAGCATTGTTCGAATTGTCGTGAAACGTACCACCGGACTAAAAGTCTCATCATATTCAAAACCATATCTTTGCTGATATCCTTTCACAACATATCGTGCTTTGAACTTTTTAACTTCACTATTTATTGTAAATTTCTTTCTGTAAACCCATTTACCTTTCATTACAGACTTGTCTGCAGGTCGATTTACTAACTTCCAAGTTTCATTCTTCATCAATGACTCAATTTCTTTTTCCATTGCCTTAAGCCAATAATTTCCTTCTTCTGACTTTAATGCTTCTTGGTAAGATGTAGGATCCATATTCTCTGCCATAAGCATCCACTCACCATATCTTTCTGGTTTTTTAATTTCATTTCTGTCTCGAAGTTGTCGCTGATCATTGTTTTCTATATTTATAGTTTCTATCCTATTTTCTTCTATTACTTCTTCAAGTTCTTCAGAAGGAAAATTTTCATCTAAAATTTCGTTTTCTTCTCCTTCAGTTTTTTTTACTCATCGGGAATAAACAATTCAAAGAATTAGATTTCTTTCTCTCTTCTTCAGCGTTTTCAACTGAAAACTTCTCCACAGCTACTTTTTCTTCCTTGAAAACTACGTTTCTACTCAGTAATACTTTATCAATTTCAGGAATCCAAACTCGAAAACCATCATCGCCACAATATCCAACAAGATATCCCTTATATGACTTCGGATCTAATTTCTTCCTTTTCACCTCAGGTTTGTGTACGAAGCAAACAGTACCAAAAATCCGAAGATGTGTAACTCGTGCTCTACGACCAAACCATAATTCATATGGAGTTGTTTTTGGAACTGTTGGTCCAGTTCTGTTCAAAACGTAGACTGCAGTATTGACTGCTTCTGCCCACATTTTCTTAGGAAGGTTAGCTGATAAAAGCATAGATCTTGCACTTTCTACAAGAATCCTGTTTTCCCTTTCAGCAGCACCATTTTGCTGAGGAGTATACGGCATACTAGTTCTATGACTCGTACCTGCTTGTATCAATTGAGCTTGTGTATCTCTACCTGTGAATTCAGTTCCACAGTCACTTAAAAGCTGCCTGATATGGTGACCTGCTGCTTTCGATTCAGCATTGAAGAGTTTAAATTTTTCAGGAACTTCTGACTTCTGTTTAATGAAATACGTCATCCTATATTTAGTAAAATCATCCTTGAAAACAACAAAATATTTAGCACCACCAAGGGATGTCTCCTCCATTGGTCCACATACATCGGCATGCACCAGTTCACCAGGAGCCTTGGCTCTGTAAATCCTGTTTCCAAAACTAAGTCGCTGCTGTTTACCGAACATACAGCCGTCACAGAAGTCATTTGTATGTTCAAATTCAATACCCTCTTCTCCCAGAAATCGTTGCACATGAGCTTTATACTGATGAGCAAGTCTCTCGTGCCAAACCTGTAATGACTCAATTTTCTCTGCAAGTAATAATTCTTGACTTTTAGGAGGAATAACTTTAATAAACATACCGTAAAGTTCACAGCTAGGTAACTTCCTTCCTTCAGCTTCTACTTCATTGTTTAGAAGAAGTTGACAATTATTACCTTTCATATGAAGTTCATATCCTCTTTTCAGTACTGCTCTTGCTGAGAAAAGATTTCTTCCAATTTTTGGCACATACCAGACATTTTCCATCAAATGATCATACCAGTTTCCATTTTTCCAAACTTTTATTTCCACAGTTCCTTTCCCTATTCCTTCAATCTGATGAAGATCCCCAACAGATACCATTTTTGGTCTATTGAACGCTTCAAAACTTGAAAAATTTTCTTTGTCTGCCATCATATGAACAGTTGCCCCACTATCTAGTATCCAAGCTTCTGCTTCTATGTTATTCGGAAATTCAGCAACAAACGCACCTGCTCTAAAACTTGATTCTTTTCCAAATTTGTTATAGACTTTTTGATTTTCTTTTCTTTTAAGACAATTCCTCTTCAAATGTCCTGGCTCGCCGCAGAAAAAAACACTTGAAAGTTTTATTTGTTTTAACAAGCCCTTTTTTATCAAAATCGAACTTCTCAGTATTTCCTGAAGTGACTTTTGGATTCCTACGTTCATATTTATTTTGCTTGTCATGTTTTACTACGAACGCTGTTTTCTCAATAGGTTCTTTTTCATCACGCTCTGATATTCTTTGTTCATGACGAGTAAGAAATTCTACCATTTTTGTGGGTGTTTTTTCTTCATCAGGCATTGCATCCCATACTGCAATTACTTCAAAAAAAACATCAGGCAAAGATTCCCCTAATCGATTCATTAGTAACTCTTCTGGCAGTTTTGATTTATGACGTTTCTGTAGCTCTTCTTGCATCGCGTTCCACGCCAAAAGCATTTTTGCTGCATGTTTGGCCACTGTATCTGCAGGATCTTTTTGTCGTTTATCAAAAAAAGCATTAAACAAACGACCTAATCTGGCACAAGAACTTTGTTCATAAATAACATGCAAAGCATCCCAAGCTGATTTAGCAGTATCACAATCCATTACAAAATCTTTTTGATCCTCTGCAATATTCCTAAAAATCAGAAAACTTGCTTTACCATCTAAGTATTCAAATTGCTTTTTTTTATTTTCGTAAGCTCTTATCGTTTCCTGGTTCGCATCTGCATCAGGCATATTTGGCATAGTCTCAAGACCTAGTACCACGTCCGAAGTATTATGCATCTTGAAAAGCAATTTCATACCATGCTTCCAAGTTGCCCAATTTTGCTTCCCACGTAACAACGCAATTGCAAAATTTTCGGTGTCCGCCATTCTCTATCTTATTTAGAGAAAAATTAAATCAGATGAACCTCAACAGATAAATACCACAGTTATAGCATGAACTGGGCCCATAACCTATTCGAATTATCAAATAATGTACAAAAATAAATCAAAATACTTAAACTGTTTTTATTACAAAATCTCAATAGGAAAAATTATATTCAAAAAGTGACAGATCATTTCATTTTTTTTTTTTTATTAATTGAAGATCGCTGCAACCTAGATCAAACTTTAAATTATTTCAACAAATCCATACTTCAAAATTTGAGTAATTTTTTTGATGTCCGTATATGTATATATATCTATCTGTTTTTTCTTATGAAGGATCATCAATGTGACATTTTATTCCTGTTTTTCAAATTTGTCTTGATTTTGACGGTATTCTGCTACAAAAAAGTGATTCAAATTCCAGACCAATTTTGATTGAGGAATACAATGTAAGAATGAACTGACATTTTCTCCTAAACAAGCAAGGCAACGGTACTAAAAATACACAAATTGTAAATTAACATCTTATTTATTCATATGACATTCAAAATCACTTACCACAATAATTGACACTTAGGACTCTCTGCAGCTCACTTTGAAACAAATTCAAGCCAAACAATTCAAAAATGAAATCACTTGATCATAAATCTCTAATAGTTCCATAGGACCGCGTATAGATGGCAGGAGAATAATATGATAAATTCAAATCATATTCTCGTTTCGCTAGCCTGGGTGTCACTATTATTATGTACAGTTGTCAAATCTGTCCGGGATTCATTCAATGACTTGTTCGACGCGAATTTGAAGCTTATTAGAATGAATTATTATTATTGGATGAAAATTTGTTTACTTTTGGTGAGTTTTGTTGACCTCCCGTCAGTCAATAACTAAACAATGAAGATTAAAAGGTATTTTTGAGTTTGTACATACATAAATTATGTACCTATCAGATGGTTAACTTGAAACTAGTACTAAATGGAAGCTGCTGTTCCGTGAATTTGCCCAAACTGCTTGATTTCAAGCTCAGTAACTGTGAGAGATGGTAATTTGCGAAATCTCTGAAGTAACAAGCATTCATGAGCTGTCAAAAATGCGCTTTCATCATTTAGATGATTCTTCCATTTTTTAAATTTTTATTGTATTTTCTATGATTACCTTAAGTGATATCTTATAAGAAAAACTTATTTTTTTTTCTTATTATTATTTATTATTCAACCTGCTTTGACCAAAGCAGATATTTAGGTACCTAGATACCTATTTGTTTAAATCACTATACTACCTACTTTAACTTCATAATTTGAATACTAAACATTTACAGATTTTATGTAAAAAATTAATGCAAGCAGATAAATTCCTTAAAGAACAAGATGCACAACTGCCTGCTATTTTGATTTTGTTATTATTCATCTAGAAACCTACATAATTAACACAAAATCATAAAAATAAGGATATTAAACGTTTCACAGATTTGTCAGTGGGCTCCAAGATGGCGGACGAGTCAGCTATGGTTATCTAGTGCTGTAATGACGTCTAAAAGTCTATTGTGACCCTCAAACAGTGGGTTTCATAGGTGTACAAATTCCTAGAAGTTTGTTCATATTCATGAAAAAATATTGTTGCGCTGCAATTTGATGTACTCATAAATTATTGGAAATGTATTGGAAAAGTTGAAATATGTATCATTTCTATTTTTCGAATGCTGTTTAGAAACATTTTGAGAGGCCTCCAAGTTTCACAGGCATGCGCATTGAGAGAAAATCAAGCTTCAAGCTACTGGTATTGTTTGGTCGAAAGAAACGTGATTTTCATGAGTGAATTTGATAACTGTATAATTTTTCTAGCTCGTGATCTTACTGACAATAATAAAAATAATTTAGATGATGTTAAATAAGCAAGACACTAACGCCACCTATTTTACTTTACGTCAATATTCTCAAAATGTTTGATGTTGAATAAGATCTACCGTTTGAGTGACACAATAGACTTTTGGACGTCACGGAAAATTTTCAAATTAAAAAAAAATATTTCTCAAGTACTACGAAGTTTTTTTGAATCGCATTTTCACTAATACTTTTATTTTTTCATGTCCTATCAGAAAAGAGAATAAAAAAAAACCAGTGGAATACCCCATTGTTTTATATAAATTGTGCAATATACAGGATGTGCAACGAAACGCGCAACATAGGAATTTAACATGGGATTTTAAAAATGTGCGGACATTGGCTCTCCTGTTTATTTTAGAACAAAAATACAGGAATGGAAAGTTGATGAAAATCAATTTTTACTTATGAAAAGTCTTCATTTATTGCAGTAGAATATCTGTAGCATTAGATCTTTAGAAAATAGAATATGACATTTTCGTCAAAAATCAGATTTCCATGAGAATAAAAAACGAATGGAACAAGTTTTCATCCTGACATTTCATTCTGTGTTGCTATTGCTGAAGTCTATTAGATTCTGTAGATATTCTACTGCATTGAATGAAGACTTTTCATGAGTAAAAATTGATTTTGAACAACTCTTCATTTTTGATAATAATTGTTGTAATAACACTGAATTGAACTGTCAAAATGGGAGTCTGTTTCATTCGTTCTTTATTTCTATGGCTATCTGATTTTTGACGGAAATGTCATATCTTATTTCCTAAATATCTGATGCTACAGATATTCTTCTGCATTAAATGAAAGCTTTTCATGTGTGAAAATTGATTTTGAACAACTTTTCATTCCTGTACTTTTGCTCTAAAATATACAGGAGAGCCAATATCCGCACTTTTAAAAATCCCATGTTAAACTCCTATGTTCTGATTTTCGTTGCACACCTGTATATATTTTGAATTGATCAGGTTATAATGTTAAATATTGCTCAACTTAAGGATAGCATTGTTCATATGTTTTCTAAAAAAGTTTTAAGTTCTGAAATTAATAACTATTGAAAGTATATAATTTATAGTACAATACCATGTTTAAGTATACATAACTTTAAAAAATCTAAATATTTTGTTAATAAAAGTAAATTGCACATATCATGAAACAATAAATTTTCAATTTCTAAACAAGAATAAATTTCAAACAATGAACGTTTTGTGCATGGAAAATATTCGATTTGTAGCTTGTGTCGAGCTTCAATTTTATGATACAATTTTTAAATCTTTTAAAACAATTTCCGAGAGCTTTAGATATTTTTTGTCATGTTTTTAGAATAGTTAAACAAATATATAAAGAATAGAGTTGTCACTAAGTATAAAATAAAGTTTAAAGTTGAAAAGTAAATTACAGAATAGTGGCAAACAAAACTGGTATTCAACATTTTATGTGAATTTTGTAAATAACTGTGCCAGAAATACTCAGAAAAAGCAAGTATCTCTACGACCCTTTCGTCAACGTGTAAAGCCCGTATGACACGCTCAATTTTTTCGTACATTTTTCAGTTCAATGTTTTTTTTTGTGAAAAAATTGACTGTTGCAAACAGGTTAAAATGTTCAATGATCTACTCAATTTTTCGTTCAATGAAATAATAGAACTCGCCCTATTTTGTTCAATGTTTTCGTCAATTAATTGCGCAGATAGTATGCGCACTATATTGCAATGCGCTGTCAATGGTAGCCAGAGATAGAAAATACATTCGTATCATTTAAAACAAAATGAAACAAAATCAGTTAAAAAAAAAAGAAATAAATGGAGCAGAAGCCGGCCACGACATAGAGAAGCGAACGATGGTATTTTAACAATGTTGAATGAAGAATTGTTCATATAAATTCGTTCAGAAATTATCTAAGATTGCTGAATGAATGTTTCCAGATTTTTTTCGTAAATTTTTCATAATTAAGTTGATAGCTGCGTCTGCGAGAACTAGAGCCAGAATATCAATTTCCTCCACATAACCCATCTTTGACATTAATGTAGTGATTCTGGAATTTTCTACAACACTGCAGAACTGTAAATCTGGACAAAATCGCAACAATTTTTGTTGACAAATACATTTAGTGTCATTTGACATCAAGAAATGATGTGATTTTGTTCAGATTTACAGTTCTGTAATGTTGTAGAAAATTCCAGAATCGCACCATAAATGTTTGACAGCTACAGCTTGTCGGTATGATTCTCAGAAAATAGAAATAAAATACGCATGCGCATGCAACAAAAAATTGAAATACGTTGCATACAGGATTTCTTGCTTTCAATGATTTAGTTCATAAAAGAGTACAGAAAAATTGATCACAAAACATTGACATAAAAATTGTACGAAAAAATTGAACGTGTCATACGGGCTTAAGGAGCTACGTAGGTAAAAATAACTTGAATTCAATGGCTAAAGCTCAGAGCAACTTTTATACTATCAAGCTTTGCACTATCCTAACAATAGATATCAGAGAAGATAATTTAGAAGTGTGGTAGAAGTTCTCCAAGTTTCTAGGTAGTTATCTGCCACATAGAAGAGACTAATTCGAGTTACCTGGAGTGGCACACGGTTAGATTGTTTCACGTTAAACGGTTCGTTCCGATGTATCAGAAATTATCCTCAGTTTCAAAATTCACATTTCGTTCCCATAATTTGATTTATTGAGGTAACTATATCTTGTCCAAAATGTTTCATTGTACTGTCCAAGCTCGACAATCATGTTGAGAAACAGGGTCTGGCCGCGGTAAAGTTCGCATTTAATAACACTGCATGTTTATTTTATTTATTTTTAATAATAGAGTATACGAATTTATTTTTTTATTCTTAAAACTGCCAATTTGTTTCAGGTCGGATTGCTTACGACGTATTTTCAAGGGAAAAGTCGATTTTTCAGTATTTACAGCGGAAGACTTAATAACTGCAACGAATTCACAAATAGAAGTGTTAATAACAAACGAAATGAGATATTCGGATCGTAAGTTTTTTTTTATATTAATCTTATTTTCATTTTAAATCATTGTTAACTTCTTTTTAGAGCGTTTTGAATATGACGTAGTCGCAATTGTTAATGATGATGCTGGAATAAACAGTAAATATGATTTAAAAGATAAGAAATTGTGCCATCCAGGCTATGGATACGAAATTGAATGGACCACAATTTTGGCTAACGTAAGTAAATACCACTGCGTTGTTTTTGGATTCACTGTGAAGAAAAATTACAACTAACTACAACAATCGCAAAATAATCATTATGGATACAAATTAATTGTTCATTTTGTTTTATAGTTTTTTGAAGCGTCCGTAGTGCCAAAATCGTGTATAGAATCTCTAACATTAAAAGAAAATCGAATAAAAGCATCTTCGGAATTTTTCACAGCCGCTTGTAAAGCTGGACCGTGGGTGTCTGACAATATTTTGGATCAAGAATTAAGTATGGGTATAATAATCATGCTTACCAACTTATTTATTTATTGTTTGTTTATTTTAGAAAGGAAATATCCGAATTTATGTGCTTTATGTGGTAGTCCTGATAGGTGTTCCAGTAACGACAAATATTGGGGCCGTAGAGGGCCTTTATATTGCCTAACGGATGGTTTAGGGGATGTTAGTTGGGTTAGATTAGACGATGCGCAATCTCATTTTGGGATTACGCCTGGTACGCAATCTCATTTTGGGATTACGCCTGCTGCGGTTGCAAGCCCAGAAGGGTATTCTTTTTTATGTCCGGATGGAACTAAACGACCTGTTAATACAACAAATCCGTGTGTTTGGGTTTCCAAACCTTGGCCAGTTATTGCAGCGAAGAGGTAATTATATTTTATTTTATATGGTAAGAGCAACATATCACAATTATTCATTTGTAATACGAAAAATTGAATTTAACAAATCATAATAATGCATTAAAATGAATCATTTCTATTGATAAATATTTTGTATTATAAAATATATATTTTAGGACGGTCGCACAAGAAATACAGCGTTTTATAAATAATTTAGATCGAGATGATACTAATTCATGGCAAAACGCTTTACTCAATTTGATTAAAATTTTTAATGTTGATATTCATAGCGTGGATCCCGTCCAAGCTATTGAAAGTTATTTACTTAGTACACCAGGGTTTCAAAGTGCTAATAGTTTTACTGGTTGCCATCCTCCAAGGTAAGTTTGTTTATTGATGCACCGGAAGTAACTCAACTTATTGATTCCGTTGCTTATCTGTCCACTGATGACTAATATATTAATAGATAAATATTTGTAGGTCAATTCGTATGTGTACAACATCAAATTTAGAGAATTCAAAGTGCAAATGGATGCGAGAATCGGCTGCTGTTTACGGAATTGAGCCTGATTTTGAGTGTCTAAAGGCGGATAACAAAACGCATTGTCTGCAAGCGATATCTTTAGATTTAGCAGACGTTGTGTTATTACCTCCTGATTTAATTATGACCGCAAGACGTGATTACAATTTAAAAACTCTTTTATATGAAGATGTTAAGCCTGAAAATAGATATGAAACAGTAGCGGTTGTGAAAAAAGACTCAATTATCCGTAAATTCCAAGATTTACGCGGCAAAAAAGCGTGTTTTCCTTCTTACGAAGGTATTGCGTGGAATTCAATGCTTTACGAATTTCAAAAACTTGGTTTATTGAATTCAATGTGCCCGTATTCTTCAAAAGCAGCTAATTTCTTCGGGGATTCTTGCGTTCCAGGAATTTCTTCCGTCAAATCTTTAAAAAAATTGTGTAACAGTCCTTCTTACGAAGGAGATTTTGGTGCTTTGAAGTGTCTAACTTTAGAGGACGCTGATGTGGCGTTCGTATCTAAAACTAGTTTAAAAAAATTGTGGGCGGGCAATTTAAGCCACGAAAAGTGGGTCGGAAAATTAGCTTCTGATAATTTTCGAATTATTTGCGAAAATGAATGGAAACCTTGCGAAATAAGTTGGTCTACCGTTGGAGAAATCATGATTAGGGCGTCATCTTCAAAAATGGCGTATCACGAAACTTTCGATGCTTTTATGAAAGTCGATGAGCTTTTTGGCGCTAACTATAGGTCATTAACTCGGCCTTTTACAATGTACGGGCCGTTTGATAATCAACACGACGTTTTATTTCATGATGAAACGGTTAAACTCAGGGATAAGCAATATTTGAGCCGAATAGAGAAATCTATTCCTAGTTATGATGATGTTTTGAAAGAAGTGTCTGAGTGTATTGAAGCTTCCGCTGATAGTATACGGTCTAACATATTTTTTGGTCTCTCTTTTATGCTAGTATTTTTATTACGATAAGAATTTGCTGTGATCTGTGTTATATAGTAAGAATGTATTTTTATTTAATACAACATTTTATAAATAATATTTAATTCATAATTTCACATTTACTGATTGTTTCCTTCACTCCTTGCTGTTTGGGTGCTATAAGAATGAGAAATGAGTTTTTTTTTATTTATTGATAGCTTGATTTCAAAACTATTTTTGTCGAATATAGTTGAGATATCAACAAAATTAATTTTCATGTTGAAATCCTTTTCAGCGTTGCTCTTTATTCGCCAACAAAAAGTTCAATATTTCGAAAATTAGAGATGAGAATTTGATAGAATTTTGCACTCATTTTGAAACTGGTTGTTACACCAGCTGGATTGATTTGAAAGGAAAATTTTAAAAATACTCAATAGGTCTACGAAAATATTAATATTCTTTTTCCTCTGATCTCAGGTTGGCAACACTTTTCGCGCGAATAAGTGAATAATTTTATCATTTTTTTGCCACCTGTTTGACATGTCAGTACGCCAATTGAAAATCCGTAGTTATTGATCACAAGAATATTGATTAATTTATTATCTTGATTAAAACCACTTTAATATTTATTCTAAGTAATATTTTATTCATAATTGAGTAATCGTGATGAAATTCATTGATTATTTTTCAGGCTCCTATTGCCAGTTGCACCACTCTAGTTAAAATTTTGAGCTGATTTTAAGTTTCACTAAATAAAAAATATCGAATCAGAATACTGACAGCAATGATTGTCACACTCCCTGGTCACATTATTTGAGTATTGAGTCTTGCTACGATCAGGACGATATTGTTTAAAATTGACCACTATTGGTTTATTGTTAGCAATGGTTGCCAATGGTACTACGTTACTTGACACACTTTAGTATGTTTGTAAGCCGCTGGAAAATGTATAAAAGCTTTTATATATAGGGATTATTGGTTTGTTTGGAAACTGGTTGCTAGCCGAGAAACCTTACCAATTCCAAAACCATTTTTGCATGAAAATGTGAAACGAATCAAAATTTTGATAACCGGTAATATATTTTGAGTTGGTTACACTGTCTGCTACATGAAGTTGGTCAAGGTTGTGACTCTTTGACATATTTGTGTTGTAAAGTAAAAACACATGCAAATAATATTAAAAACATATATTTAAATGACATATTATGTCGAAAAATAAGGTATTTGACTCAATTTGTTTTGCACCAGCACCAAGATGTCGCACAAAAATACACTTGCAAATGAAAAACAGTGCACTTTGCTATATTTATTATATAAAATTAGCATAATCAATAATATTATTCATATACTAGGCTGAAACTTCTAGTCAACTTAGAAATAAAGTGAGTAATGGATCTAAAAAAGTTTTATCAAGTTCTAAAAATGAAGAGCTTAAAAAAAGAGAGGTTAGTACTGACAGGAGTAACTTGAAGAAAAGTGTGACAGCTAAAAAAGTAGAATTACCTCCTAAAACTGTAAGTACAAGCAAAGTAGCTGTGAAAAACGATAAAATAAATGTCTCATCACGAACAAGTACACGTAATATTACTATTAAACCTTCAAAATCATCCACATCTACTACGTCACTAAATTCTACAAAATCTACAATGAAAGCGCCTTCAAAAGGGACCAAAAGTACTTCGCGAGATATAACCAGTAAACGAGTTACAAAAGAACAATATTTTCCAAAAAAATATCCTTTTAGTTCGTATTTGCATGAAAATGTCGCAAAAACAGATAAGAAAGAAGCGAAGGTTGGTATTAAAACGGAATTGAATAAAGAACGAACAGTAACAAAAGTTTCAAGTCCTAGCGAAAAGAAAATTGAAGAAAATTTGGTAGAAAGACCACGAACTGCTACAATACGAAAACATACTGATGTAAATATCAACGAAAATAGTGGCGCAACTGAAGAAACAGTTCCTGGAAATGATTACGAAGATGATTTCGATTCTTACGAATCGGATTTTGAAGCTTACAGCTCGGAAATCTTAACAAGTTCCTCAAGCGAGTCTTCTTTTAGTTTAAATGAAGAAAAATTGACTGAATTAACTCCAAAACGAATAAATTCCGCCGGAAATGAAGAAGAACGTAAATTAGATTCCGGAAATTACGATTTGCCTGATGTTAAACATAAACAAATGCTTGATAAAATAAAAGAAGCGGTTGAAAAAGAAAATTCGAATTTAAATCAGGTGCAGAGTAATTTAGCGTCACTTTCTGATGAAGGTTTTGAGGATGGTTTAAAAAATGGTGGTTTTATTAATTTTACGGAAGCCAAAAAGAAGCAACAGCAGAAGAAATTGGTGTCGAAAAGTAGAAAACGTGGTGAAGACCTCATGGGAATGATTCGTTTAAATAACGCCTCGTTTTCTTTGTTTGATATGACGGCAATTTCTTATGATGAATTTATGCGGAGCTACGGAAAATCTGGAACTATACAAATGTCATCACAAACTGGACAAGACGACGTTGATGAAGAAATACAAACAGAAAACATCGAAATTTTAGATAAATCGACTCAATTTCCTATTAGATTCTCACCGTTTGAAAATAATCAACAATTTAGTGATAATAAATTGACAAAACAATTGGATAAATTCATTGAAAAGTCAGGGGAATTAATTTTACATATTTTGGAATTAAAACAAATGAAGAAACAACCAATAAATAAAAATGAACGACAACTTCCGTTCAGTGACGGATATTTCAGTTTAAAATTCATGGAAAATCGTTCCGTTTCTTACATGACTTATTCGAAATACTCCAAATTATTAACAGTACACGAAAGTAATATTGACATTAACATGGATATAAATAGTCAGTTATTATCACGGCCTTCTATATGTATTTGGGATATTTCGGAATCTAGTTGTCCGTTAAGCATCCTAGTAACGTCTGGAGAGATAACAAAAGCTTGTTTTGATTGTAATCATGGTTTCTTAGTGTTCGCTGGAATTTGTGACGGGTAAATTTCACATTAAATCAAACAAAATCGAAAATTAATTATATTATTGTAGATCTATTTGCGTTTGGGATTTGAGAGAGGATTCTGACTTTCACCGTTCAGTTTACGACGAAAAAACTGATAAATATCACGTTTTGAGGTCGCCAACTTATACCACGGTTATTAGAGTAGATGGAGAACAAAATGCTGCCAAAATAATTGCATTACAATCATTTTCCGACAGATTAAATGAGAATACAACAAGTCAGTTGAGTTTTTCTGGAATTCAGGTACGATTTTTTATTTTAAAGGTGAAACTTCTTTTTTATTAGTCACAGTCTCATTATGCTTACGTATTTGATCCGCATAAACCTCACTTAGGGATGTGGCAATATAAAATCTTCCTAAAAGCTGAAAACTGACATTATTTCTGTGTTAGGCACTATTTTCGTGTTTTTTTTTTTATTATAGAAAGATATTTTAGATCGTTTATCCCATTTCTTGTGCAATTATCATCGCTCCCAAAAAGTAAACATACAAAACAGAATACGAATTTGTTTCTTCGCAACTACAAATCCAAACAATTTTTATTGTATCTGTTTTTGTCAAACTTACGTATAAAAGCATTTTTATTTTGCATTGTCGCTGCTTCTGCACTATTTAAATAATTCTGGCATAGGACGACCAATTTGTTTTATTTCTAGTTTTTTATTTAAGATCAAAGCGCTAAATATAAGGTTTTTAATTTCATCCACTTTCATAATTGTCCTTAAAGTCTAGTCTAATGTCTAATAAAAATGATAAAACCTATCAAAATTGCAAGAGTTCCACTATTCACTAGGGCGAAGAGCATCTCACAGGCGCTAGCATTGCCACTAGAGCAGTGGTTGTCTTGACGATCGCCGTATCGACCTTGGGCGGAGTATGGAAGCGCCGTAGAGCTTATTTAAGCGCTATCTTTGTCATGCAATTCGCAAGTTGAATTAAATTAATCTCAATGCAAGCAGGGAGGATAGCCGTTCGTTTAAAAAAAATATACCCTGAAGCTAGATAATCGGATTATACATTTTTGTCATAACATTTTTAGAGTTTAGGCTATAATTCACTAAACTATTGTAAAAATTCATGTAGATAAAGCACATTTAATATAATCAACAAAAATGTTTACGAAATTAAACTGTCAAGAGTGACAGTTACTAATACCATGATACCGGTCGTTCGAAGACGAAAACTGCAAAAATCTTCTGTTTTCTCTTGCGTCCATGAAAAATACATGAGCATAAGAAAGAAAAAAGACAAAATAAATGTTTATTTACAAATTTCACAATTTTTTTTTCTGTGATATCTCTTTTTTATATTATAATATTATATAGGGATCTTGCATCGCTCATGACGGCGGGCATGCATTTAGCACAGAACAAAGATGACGAGATCCTTCGATTTGGCGCGCATTTGAAACAAAGATGGTCGCCATTCGCTAATTTGTCGATTGTTGTCAACAATAACAAGAGTGATCTATTTTCAAATATTTTAGTTAATTTTTGGCTTATGTTAAGCCAGGGGTGGGGAATCTCCAGTCCGCGGGCCGCGAAGTCATTTGATCTGGCCCACGAGCAGTGTTGCCAACTCGTGTGAATTTTCCCATTTTCGGGAATTTTAAGCCTCAAATCGGAATTAGAGAACTGTCTCTGAAATATGGGAATTTTTATTATTGAGTTACTGTTTTTTTTTCATAATTAAATAATGCATTTATGAACTTCTTTGTGATTGAAACGAAGCATTATTATTTGTCTGGCCCGCGAATGATGTTATAAATTTCCAAATGGCCCTTGACAGAAAGTAGGTTCCCTACCCCTGTTTTAAGCACTGAAAAAGCTGTCTATATGAAAAATTGACATACATATCACTTTGTCGTAAGTGCCAATTCACAATGTGCGTAAGCATAAGGAGTACGTAAAAACATAAACGTAAGAAATTATGTACGTTCACGGTGGTCGTAACGTAAAATACCAAAATAAAGTGTTTTTTTTCATTTTACGTTGGTACAAATTAGGGTTATTGATGTATTGTGTTGGTTTCTCTGACTGTCATCTTCAAATATTCTGTTGATTTCGATTCTGTTTCGTGTTTACTGTTTTTCTTTGGTTTCACTTTTAACAGTTTGGAGTTTAGTTTGTCTTGTTTTATTGTATGATGTCTGAAAAATATCTTGCGATTGTTTCATTATTATTCACACTGCGTTATAAAAGTCGCCAACGAGAGGAATATTAAGATGAGGAAGAAATTGTTGTTTTTTTATCAATAATTCTATGTCAATCATATTTAAGGACGTTCACTGGTTGAATCGATTTTCTTCTGATTTTCCTCAAATTGAAAAATGTTGATAATGAAAATGCCCTCTATACAGTAGTATTTTTTGAAATATCGCTATCCATCCAAAATTTAGAGAAATTTGTTCTTAATGTTGGCGACTTTAACATGGGAGGTATAGGTTATACATCGTAAAAATGAACATTTTTACTAATATCAAAAAAAAGTTTTCTTTACATATCTCTGGAAAAACAATATACGTTAGAATTGAATGTGAGGAAAATTTACCATTTAAAATATTTCACCTATCCATATTCATTATCAAGAACGAGTCATAATAAAAATGTGAACACTACAGTTTTACGTTGGGAGGAAAAGACATGAGAGAGAGGTTGCAACGTTGCGGAATCGCTCTGCGCGCCTTGTGGTTGCTCAACTCACACAGGCACAGATTACGTCTGTTCATGTGAAGCTATGTTGCCGCACATCTAACACACCAAACTACGCACACTCCCTCTCTCTCGCAAGAACTTTTCTGTCTCTCTCTCGCCGAGTGAACGTCGTTAAAGCACTTTTAGATCCAGGGTGTTGTCAACTGTCAGATGAAAACATGTGTTTAAAGTTGATGCATGCGCTATTAGTTGTTTCGTACGTAAACTTAACATAAGGTTTGTTACTACAGACAATCCCTGACTAGGTACTGACCAATGACGTCAAAACATTAGACCCAGTTTGCTAGCATTTGTTTTGAAGCAGACATTAGGGGTGCGAGGAACGGGGAAAGATCCAAGTTGGTAGTGCAGGTTGCATTTAAAACTTAATTCTTCTTCAGAAACATGTGAATTGATGAACAGGGCAAGTGATTTATGAATGTTAAGAGTTATGAAAATGTGGATTTCACATTTAAAATACAATTCACAAAAAAAATTACAATAAGTTAAAAGCCTTTCATTTTATAAATAAATAACGATATGATTTTAATATGAATTGATATATTTTTCAAGTTGATTTTAAGATTGTAATTATTTAAAAAAATTAAAACACAAACAATAACAATACACGTCATACAAATAGTGTAAACTAGGCATCACGCACTTCAAACTTGGATAATTCCCTTTCCTCCCTACCCGCTAATGTCTGCTTCAAAACAAACTGTACACCAACATAGGACGTGCGGAGTCTAATTTATAAGACGTCATTGGTACTGACAGTCCCGTACTAATTTTCTGCACGCATGCGCGAGCTATGACTGCTTTCAAACTAGTCCGTGATTATTTGTTGGAACACATGTTCAACAGTTAGAAGAATCACAACATATCCAATTACATTTTCACTTATTCTAAAGTGCTCAATGAATTCCACATCATTATAATTTTCAATTAAGTTCAAGTAATTCTACTTTTTATGTCCTATTCTTTCTTGTAAAAGTTCTCCAAAATTATCATCGTCAGATTCACTTAATGAAGACGAAGTAATTTCGTAAACATTACTAAACTCACACTCATATTTAATACGTTTCTGAAAATTTCAAAACTTTTCTTACAAAGCCGATAACAGTCAACAACCTCACAATGCGCATGCGGGGATTTAGAATTTGTGGATAGTCAGGGAACTTTTCTGACTATCAGCAAACTGGTTCATGGACTGTTGGAACAGAAAACTTTCTAATCAGGGATTTGTCACAACTGTTGTTGGAACATCTAAAATCAAACTGCGCAGATTCCGGACAGTATTGTACTGCTGTAGGAACAAACCTATAAAGTTGAATTTATCTCAACTTTACGTTTTCATTACGTAGCTCTTATGTTAATACATAAACGTGAGAAATACGTAAGAGTGTTGTGAACACGGGCATTGAAATATAGTAGTTCAACTTTACGTTCAGGGTTTATGTTTACTGTTACGTACTCCTTACGTTTACGCACATTGTGAATTGGCACTACGAGTTTACATTTAACTCAATAGCTATTTTTGCACGATTGAGCGTTTTCATCTGTTTACTGGCCCTCTATTTAAGGTGGTATGTTGATTTTACCGGCAAACTGTGGTTACAATGGTTATGCTGACTTACCGCCCATGTGCAAAGGCGGTAAGTAAAAAATTGTGGATTTTCACAAAAAAATATTAATTTATTTATCTTTATTTGTAATTGAAAATTCAAAATAAAATGTCAAATTTGACAGCTGACAGCGAATAAACAATCATCAGTTTGAATCAATTTGAGAAAGAAAATTAGGATCAATATTTTGGATCGATCCAATCGTGCAAAAAATTTTGTAAGCATCACGGTCAATAAGTACAGTACCGATTTCGTAAAATATTTGGAAACCTCGCCAAGGCTCGGCCTCCAAACTATTATTCTCAATCGGTAAACTGTACTTACTGACCTTAATACTTAAATAACTATTAAGTATTAAGGTCAGTAAGTACAGTTTACCGATTGAGAACAATAGTTTGGAGGCTGAGCCTTGGCGAGGTTTTCAAATATTATGCGAAATCGGTACTGTAAAATTTTTTGCACGATTAGAAGATCCACCTAAAATATGGATCCGAATTTTCTTTTTCAAATTGAGTTACTACTGGTGATTTTTTGTTCACTGTCACATTTTATTGTGAATTTTTTACTTACAGCCTTTGCCTATGGGCGGTAAGTCAGTAAACACATTTTGCCGGTAAAATCAACATACCACCTCAAATAGAGGGTCGGTAAACACATGAAAACGCCCAATCGTGCAAAAAGGTTATTTTATTCGAAAACCATTGTTGATAAAATTGTTGCCATAGTAACTAATTCAAAATAACCTTCAGAGAAATATAACTGATGTTTGTGAAACTGATCCTTAAGCATGAATAAGTTATTTTATGATTTTATTCATATTTTACATACAAATTAGATTATTTTTAGATGTTTTTATACGGTTTAAAAGTAAACAATGTGTTGGAACTTATATAAACAAACCGGAAGCTTATGCTACTTCCATAGAAATTCAATTACAGCATTATTGAGGACGAATAATGTAAAAGGCAAATTTATGTGCAAAATAGATTAGTCTTTCTAATACAGTAGTAATTTGACTTCTGAGTGTTGATACGATATTGTTCAGTTGAGCAAATCTTAAAATTTGGGGTACACCGGTACAACTGGCCATAACACTTATTTTCAGATTTCAAATGACTTCTAAAGTGTATTAAAAGCACAAAGAATGTCAATTGATGTACCTTATTTACCCTACTATATTTAATGTGCCGACTCTGTCCATTATCAAAGCCAAAAATTCCTTTTAAATTGATTTGCGTTATGAAATTTGAGTGTAAATACGACCGTAACACATTTTCAATTTATTTAAGAATTTTCAGTGAGCATACGAATTATTACATCTAATTTCTATGTTTTTTTTTAGATAGCTACTTTAGATGAAACAGGTTTAATTGTACTTTGGAGCGTAATACAAAAGTCCGCTACTCCTGAATTATTATCTGACGATCAGGGCTTAGTTCCTTGGGGTTGCATTCTTTTAGTACAAGGATTAACAATAAATTTACAAAAATTAAACCCTAATTTAAAAGAATTACAATGTTTTGATTTACAATTCAGCGAAGAAGACTCTAATCATTTTTTTGTGGCATCAAATTATGGAGTTTTGCATTATTTAACAAGTGGCTTAAAACCTAATCCTAGAATTTATTCAACTGGTAAGGATTAGTTAATTTATTGACTTATTTATGTGATTTTTGTTGATTTCAGATAATTCATGTGTTAATTGTGTGGAAATGGCTCCGTTTTCTTCAATTCATTTTTTGAGTGGATGTGAAAATGGCAATATAAAATTACATTCGCGTTTTTATGAAAAACCGCTAATAACTTTATGTTCTGAGGAACAAAACCGTTTTGAAGAGAATATTCAGTTAATAGAATGGTCCAATAAAAGACCATGCGTATTTTTTGTTAAAGATAAATCAAATAACATCCATATTTGGGATTTAACCTCAAGCGACATGTATCCAATCTATTCTATTCCGTTTAAAGAAGAAATAACTGATATTAAATTTTTATCTTCTAATAAATCTTCGCAGGATTGTTTTTTGGTAAGTTTTAAGTATTTAATTAATATTTTCGTCTGATTTATTGTGTTTTAAAAGGCTGTTGCGTCTAAAGATGGTGTACGCGTTCACATTGTAAGTAAAGAGTTTTCGCAGATTTCTGCAGATCAATATAAAACTGAACTTAATATATTTTTGAACTATGCAAACAGATTATAATAAAATACAATCCTCAAGTAAATATGTATTTATTAACACAAATAAATAGTCTATATATTTTATATTTTATTGATTTATAGGTTATAAACAAATTTCATTGACACAAATTGAAATAAGCCTGTCAAAGTTAAATTTCTGTCAACTCCTTTGTCATGGAAGATAAGTTAGTAAATACAAAAAATTTCGGTTTAAAAATACTGACATGCATCTTTGAACTACAACTTAGTATCAAAAACAACATTGCTCCTACTTTTGACGATATTGTCAATTACTTTATTTCAAAATATCCGAGTGACGGAGACGTCGACACTCAAGTTGTAATTTCCCTTCGACAATTGTGCCACAAAGGATTCATTTCAAGAACTAAAAAAGGTGGTTACAAGATTATTGGACCGATGGCACGTGTGCTTTTAATGCCCCATAATTGTAAAAATAGAAATAGAGAAATAAATCGGCTTCAGAAAATATTTTTGTTTAGAGATGAACGTGAGGAAGATCGGGCTACGTTGAAGAAAACTGTTTCAACAATGACTGAAAATAATATTGGGAATAGTGAGCCCACAAATGAGACAAATACGGAAAGTAAAAACGATTACGATTTAAATTAAATGTACTTTTTATAATAAACTTTTATCAATTATTTTATTCTTAAACTAAATTATTGATCAGCTGTGTCTCTCGAAATGTTTATGAATAACATTAAAAAAATAAAAATAACATCTTCAACTTTCCCGATACATTTTATTAAGTAATTATAATACAACAATATTTTTTATGAATAAGATCAAATCTAGGAATTTGTACACATATGAAATCCACTGTTTGAGGGACACAAAAGGCTTTTACAGGGGCTTTTACATGTCATCAAGACGTCATGTAAATATTAAATCGTCTTTTTAATCAAAGTGAAGCAATAATTATTACAGTTTTCGTTGCTTATATCTATTACTTATCACTTACTTTGTTATTTTCATGAAAGTATCTAATTTTCATAGTAGTGAAATATTCAACTCGCCATGGAAATTGATTCTGACGCTAACTATTGGTTGGAAATAAAAGTTTTACGGTCCTTAAATTTATTGCTTTACCATTTATTAGTTCAAAAATATTTTTAAATCTGAATTATCCAAAAAAATAATCTTGACATTTCCACGGCAATAAAATGTTTGTTAAATTTCAATATGACAGTTTGATTATAAATTACATGTAAAGATTACAAGATGATGGAAAAGCAGGTATGTTTTGATTCAAAACCTACCATAATTGATGATAAAAATCCTGTAATGAATCCAGAGCAAAGTGAGGAAGGAAACGAAAAGTCTTCTAATCATGATTTAATTGATAGTATGTGGGAAAAATTGGTTCTGTATTATTTGTCAAGACTCAAAGGCCTTTGCGATTGGACGAACAATGAGAAAAATATGTATGACCAAATGAGTGCACATAGTAACAGGTCGGATAAATCTTTGGATGCTTTATCTGAAAGAGAACTCATTGAACGAATAACGAAACGAACTATAAAAGATAGTATGGATATTGGTGACAATATTAGGATGCCAAAAGGTGTCAGTGCTTATATGGCGGCTGGATATAAAGAAGGTAAACAGCAAGCAGCAAGAATCATAGTTCGAGCTTTAAAGTATGGCGTTTTGACAGGAATTCTTAAAAAAGAAGGCAGTATTTATCGATTTCATCACAAATTTTTTAATAAAAACAAAACACCGAAATCAACACGCTGTAAAATCTTGTTCAAAAGAAGATGTAAAATTAGAAATCATAAAATGAAACTAAGAACTAGGAAAACTAGAAGATCGAAGAACCAAAGCGAATATTCTAATTCTATAAGCGAAGCTTGTTCATCAGACAAATCTTTGTCTCCTTCAGTGCACCATAAGCCTAAGCCAGATGCAAAAAGAAAAAAATCAAGAGTTGCAATAGAAAGACCAGTAAAACGTCGTCCTCAACGCCGAAAACGCGACCGTTCTCAAACTAAATCTCCAACTCCTACTAGATCTCCATCAAAAACTTCTGTGCATGAATATAGAACCCGAAAATTATCATCTTTTAAAAAATATCGTACTCCTTTTCCAAAACGAGATGGTTCTGTTATTTCTGACGTTTCGTCAGATAATATTAGTGTGTGTACTTTGTGTAAAATCAAAAGAAAACGGTCACGTAGTAACAACACAGAAAAAACAAATGTAAAACGCTCAAAAAGTTGAAAAAATAAATATAATTTGTTCAAAATATTGATGACTATCAGCAGAGGTTAGACTTTGCAATAATCTTTTATTTAATTTTTAATACTTACATGATACGTATTTAAATGAGAGATGGATATAATTTCAGTTGAAATTTATTTATATTTTTTCACTTGATTCACTTTTCAAATTTGACAACTTACATACCTATTTGACAAAAATGTAGCTATTTTTATTCATGAGAATGATTGAATTATTTGAATTTATTGTTTTATTTACTTTTTAGAGACACGTATTCGTAATACCAATTTAAATTATGCATTAATAAAATTTCGAAGTATATTAGTTTCGCCAATCTCCAAGAGATGGCGCGAGTAGTAACTTTTAAACCTTTTAAATGTCAGTGGTAGTAAGCAAGTAAGCCAAAAGATTTATATTCAATAAATCGATTTTGAAAAATTTCATGCATTTCATTTTCGAATTGAGAAGATTGATATTTCGTAGACTGATTTCGAGGGCTTTGCCATAGGCGTAGAATAGGGAATGAACCACCAATTTTGATATTTTTGCTTATAATTATTGTGAAACTACGTTTCCAAAAAATAAAATAAAAACTGTTTTAGGATCTCCTAATAACGGCCATTCTAATGATACCCTACTTGTCTAAATTAAAAATTATTTATTTGTTTTGCTCTCAAATTTTGGCCGTCCACGTGACATAAATCATATGGCTGGTTCCTGCTAACTTCACTCGAAGCTTTGCAGCTAATATCTCTTTCTACTAGAACTGTCATTTCGAGAAGAGCGGAAAATTTGAAAAAAATATTCATTGTAGAAAAATCATTTTGTGATCGTTGAGTTGTCGTACGAGAAGTGTTTTGTGGTATTTGTCAGTGTTTTATTTTCAGGCGATACCTGCGGAGACATATAGGAAAGGTGATATTTGGAAATAAATTATATTTAAGCAAGTAACAATTATTTATATGTGTGCAGGGTGGGTGGATCCGAGAGAGTTGAGAGACGTCGCTGATGGTTAGAAGCAATTGGAAATGATGATTCTATGCGCGAGGATGCTCGTGTTCGGCTACATTTTATTATTGGTGGGCTTCCTTTGTATCAGCTTGTTTTATCATCCTTTACGTACATCACAACGTCCCTTCAAGAATCTCCATCTCTAGTTATTTTTGCACATGAACAATCTTATTGAACGAAGCACTAAGTTAATGCCATTTGGTTTTTTGTTTGCCAAACAGATAATGCAGTTGATGATAAAGATCATCCAGTCTGGGTGCCAGCAAAAATCTTTTTGACAACATTTCACCTAAAGACGAAGATAAAGATATAAAGTTGGTGAAACATGCGGAAAAATTGAGAGAGAGAAGAAGTATAAATAAGGATTTATTGCCATTAACATTTAAAAAAATGCATATTACTATAACATTCAAGATGTATCAATCAATGATTGTAAAGTCTTCCATATACGAGTTGGATTTTATTAATTACTTGTTTTACAAGGTATTAGATATTAATTTTTCAAAGCCAACCACTGTTTACTTTGTTTCAGCTAGGGACGTTCAGAAATATACGGCCACAGAAAATAGCAATATGAAATATGAATCAATAAGTAACAGTGCGCTCTAGCGAGGCAAATTTTCAGATAATATTATTACCATGAACTGTTTTAATCAGCATCTATTTCAATTAAAGAGTTATTTGACGGTTTAAGTGAGTATATGTTATATTTATTCTCTTGAATATATTATGAAAATTAGTTATTATTTCTGTGCAGAAAGGAATTATCTACCCGCATCTCTAGTTGTCGATAGTAGCTGAAATATGTCTTCCTCGGTCGGCGTAGATATTTTGTAAGATTTAATAATTCTCATATGTCCATTAACTTCTCCCCATTTTGCCTTGGGGAACTTTCCACGCAGGCTTTACTCCCGTTACGGATACTTTTACTTTTTGTAATTTCTATCTTCTACAGCGAACAAAATAGCAGCAAAATGTCTACAAGCCTCACCAAGACCTGCATCGCATCTACAATGACTACAGAGAATTTCTCTTTCTGGCCGAGCTAAAATCCAAGGCTGTAGAGGTTTTTCATTGAGTCGTTGAGAATGTATCACCTAAGAAACAAATTGTTTAAAAATTAGTATGTTCAAAAATATTAATTCTTTACGTATTAATTCATAGTTATATTTGAATAAATTTGAGTGACCATTTTAGTCGCATAACGTGTGTTACTGCTTAATTTTTATTTGCTGTGCATAGTGTTTTAATTGAAGCTATAAAGAATTGAAGAATATATCTTTTTCAATAATATTTCAAGATTTTATGCGTAAAATTTTTTGTTATATAAATATTAATAATAAATGTTCAGTGCATACAACTTACCTTTCCAAAAATCAAGATATTTTCTTTAAACTTTTTCACCAATAAATCTCGCACCCATCCGCATGACACATATTTATAGACTTGTAAACTCTTGAAAACTCTAAATTCTTGATGTGTATAGAAACTTCTTGTAAGAACTAAATATTAAAAATTTTTATCGTGTAATATTGGTTCCAGTTGCCTTGAAAAACTGGATAAATCACTATTATAAGGATCGACATCTTCAAATTGAATAATTTTATTCAAATAAGGAGCTCTCACGTCACTACTTGAAGATTCAAAATATTTAGACATGTTTATTTCTCAAAAATCACAAATGAACCAAATTAGTTAGGGAAAATGTTTTGGCTCAAACACTTTTTAAATTTATCGTAATTTCGACTATGAATACTTCTGTTCAGAAATCCGCTTAATAAACTCTCAAATAAATAGGTATTTGATTTTGTATTATTCATGTAGGTATAATTCTTCTTTCAGCGAATACTTATCTGTACACAATAGTAAACAGTTACAAAAATGTTACTGTTATAAATATACAATCTGTTTTCGGTAAGATTGTCTTTGTATTGAGTATTTTTGCATCGTACTTTAGTTTTAGTGCAAGATCATGCATTTGGAAAACCAGATATGCATGAGATCATGTTAGGAATATTCACCGTAATAAAAAAATCATGTAAGTAGAACAGAAAATACAAAAGGTACAGTTCATTGTGGTATTCAATAGTAGAAGAAAATATAAATATTAAATTACTTGAAAAAAATTAAATATCATGTAAAAAATATAATTCCACCATATTTGCTTGTAGTTCCATTTTAATTTTCTGAATTTTTTATAGGTTGATAGCAGATATAATTCATGTAACTGAAAAGACCGTATACTTCAAATTATGAAGCATACATTTTTTTAATACATTTTGAATTCCCGCCCTTCTCAAAATGACAGTTCTATTTGGAAGAGATATTAGCTGCAAAGCTTCGAGTGAAGTTAGTAGGAACCAGTCATATGATTTATGTCACGTGACATCTCGTCTCCTATAGGGTAAGGATGTTTTGGTGCTACCAACTCTAAAAAAAAGTGTGGGACGTAGGTAAACAAAATGTATTACTGTACAAAATTTCAAGTTGATATCTCAATCTTTTCTGAATTAAATTGAATGTGACAGACAGATGGACACATTTTTGCGAATAATTAAGAAACTGCCCAATTTAAAGTTTATATGAGTACAATTTTAGAATCGTCACAAAGCGCCCTTTCTATTGATACCCCACTTGCTGTGAAAAAAAAATTATTTATATTTTCACCCCTCAAATTTTGGTCTCTCAAAAATAGAGAAAGAATATATTTCAGGTATCGGCTTTTGAAATAGGTGTGGGCAAATGAAACGTATGATTATTTTAAATTTTAAGTGGCTAGCTTAATTTGTTTTGGATAAAATTGAGTATGACAGACGGACGGACATGAAAAATTTATATAATTATAGTGAATGAGTTCCTCAAATTCATCCCAGTGGTGTCCAAGGCTATTTTTGATAATGGTTTGATCCCTGTAACAGAAAAAATATTATTAAAAGTGAAAATTCAGCTACTGACAGAAAAGGGATTTGTTTTCAATGACAAAAAGTTAAGCATCTTTAAAACCAGTGGCTCTAAAAATCTAAAACTTGTAGTTACTGATAGAAAAGAATTAATAGTTTGTGTGACAGAAAATGGACTTTGAAAAATATCCCTGTGATTGATTTATTGATCAATAGATCCTGGAAATACTAAAATTTATTTAATGAAGGAAAAAACTTTTCAGAACTCATTTTTAAATAAATATGTTTTATTGGGTTTAAGTTCTGTAATTTATTAGAAACACTTGAAAAAGGCAGCACTTTGCTGTTGAAACGTTGTGTTTCTAATTACAGAACTTAAACCCAATAAAACATATTTATTTAAAATTTATTTGTTTTCAAAGACAAAAAGTTGATTCTCCTTAAAACCAGTGGCTCTAAAAATCTGAAAACTGTGGCTGCTAATAGAAAAGAGTTAGTAGTTCATGTTTCAGAAGAAGGGATTCCCTAACTATCTCTTCTAATGATTTATTGATCAATAGATCCTGAACATTTTAGAATTTATTTCTTTTCGAAGACAAAAAGTTGATTATTTTTCAAACCAGTGGCTCTAAAAATTTAGAAACTATGGTTACTGATAGAAAAGTGTCGCGCTTTATTAACCACAAAATTTCTTTGAATGCAAATCAATAATTAAACAAATCCATATAAAAATATTTATTTTCTCATATTATTCGTACAAAATTAATTTTAATTATAAATATTTTGACATTCTATGTTCATTAGTTCAAATTCTTAGTACAAGGTGTCACCACCAAACACAATGTTCTCCTGATATCGTTTTAAGGACCAGATTGGTGTCCTACCTTAAAAAATGTCCAATTCGTCAATAGAAAATAAAATTCAAGGCTTGTTGGACCGTTTGAAGACAGAAAATAATTCAAGGGAACGTGACCCTTTGCCCAGAGTCATGGACAGTCCAAACATGCCAAGTTCACGTAACCGGCCTCCACCACAATCCCGTAAGTTTTATTTTATGTGATTCTAGCCTCATTTATTTACATCATTATAAAATAACTTTGCTGTTTGATGTTATTATCTAATTAAACATCGACTAGATGTAGAATTTTATTTGATTTAATGAAAGAATGCTTCGAACGAAGCAGTTTAGCTGTGAAAACAATCTAAGATCAATGTTGGCGTTTCTTTCAGTGGGCAATTTAAACTCTAGCAATTCTAGTATTCCAACTAGAAGAAATCTCCAATTAAATGTATCACATCAAGAACGTAATTTACATTTAACCGAAACAGATAATAAACTTAGGGAAATTATGAAAATAAGTGGTATTCTAACGATTGGTGGTAGACAATACCACACAAATATATCAGAAATGGAGCATATTGGGGAACTAGGCAGTGGAACTTGTGGACAAGTTGTTAAAATGCGACATAAACCTAGTGGTGCAATAATTGCAGTCAAGGTAAGAGATATGTTCTTTTTAGGTTAAATTATTTATGGTTTGGATTTTAGCAAATGCGACGATCTGGAAATAGTGAAGAAAATAAAAGAATTATAATGGATATTGACGTAGTTTTAAAGTCGCATGATTGTCCATATATTGTTCAATGTTTAGGCTGTTTTATAACAGATTCAGATGTATGGATTTGTATGGAATTAATGGCGACGTGTTTTGATAAACTTTTAAAACGATTAAAGATGTCTATACCAGAAAATGTATTAGGAAAAGTTACATACGCGGTAAGTCAACCTTTAAATGAATTTAATACATTACAAATGTTTAATTTTGTTTACTAGACGGTAAAAGCACTTTCGTACCTGAAAGAACAACACGATGTAATTCATAGAGATGTTAAACCATCAAATATATTAGTAGATGAAAGAGGGAACGTCAAATTATGTGATTTTGGTATTAGTGGACGACTAGTGGATTCCATGGCTAAGACTCGAAGTGCTGGATGTGCTGCATACATGGCGGTAAATAAAAAAACATTTAAAAAGTTGTTGATTTACAAATATTTAATAAATTATTGCAGCCTGAAAGAATAGAGCCTCCAAATCCCTCAAAACCAGATTACGATATTAGGGCTGACGTTTGGTCGTTAGGCATCACATTAGTTGAATTAGCAACCGGCGATTTTCCTTATAAAGATTGCGAAACCGATTTCGAAGTTTTGGCTAAAGTTTTATCGGAAGATCCGCCGTCACTTCCTCGAGATCAAGAATTTAGTGATGAATTCCGTGCCTTCGTAGCGTGTTGGTGAGTAAAACAATTTTTGTTGTTTGTATCTGTGGCAGTGAGTATTTTCCGGTGCGTTGCTATGGTGCAGTTCGCTTCATATCACGCTGCTGTGAAAACTCGTGAGAAAACGACAAAATCGAATAACTATACATAGGAGGCGTAACGAGATATTTTAATAATGTATTTCTTTTTAGTCTTATAAAAAATTACGTAGATCGTCCAAAATATGTCCGTTTATTAGAAGATCCGTTTTTGAAGCGTTACGAGTCAATAGCAACCAATGTCAACGTGGATGAGTGGTTCAAACTGGCGCTCAAGCAGGCCGATCTGCTGGGGGCGAACAGCCCGGGGCGCAGGTACGTTGCATGGTTAGTTTCACAACTTTTTTTTTCTAATTCATTTATTATAACGGTTTTTGAATATTTTGTGCATGTTTTTTTTTGTATATACTTCTTCATTTAACAACATATTTAATATGAATTTATTAATAAATTATGTCAAATTATTGCCGAAAAAATTGCAAATTATTTTCAAAACGCAATTTAGGACCTTATATCAATTCTAAAACTAACGCAACACAGTTTCTACGAAACTAGATCATATTTAATGTTTCAATTGTTTCAAAGTTGAGTGACGTCACCGTGTCTTTGTTTCTCCATTTTCAACCATAAAAACTAACTATTTTACAAAACATAACTGGAAATATGTTCAAAATCATATTTTTTGAGCAAGCAAACTGGAAATACAATCCTATGTTTTATTTTAGTACTAATAGAGATGCGCAATATTAGGATATTTTTCGGTATGAATAGCAATTTTTCCAATTTTCCCCATTCAAACTTTGTTTCAATCGTCAAATAAATTCAAATTCTGCTACCATTTTTATTTACTTGTACAAAGTACATGAAGTATTATGAAACCGACAAAATTCACATTTCGAGATCTTGATGAAAATATCCGTTTTGAGCATCCCCCAAAACCATTTTGACTTTTTTCGGCTTGATGTCGGTGCGTGTGTGCGTTCCTAGCTCGCAAACATTAAACCCGTCAAACGTATACTGTTGAAATTTTGTATTTAAGACTGGTCTAGGATCTAGTTGTGCACGTCGCATTATGGCTGCAATCATCTGTACCGAAAGTGCACTTTACTTGAAACATTTTTTGAATTTTCCGAATAAGTCCAGATTGATCAGACGTGGGATACTGAAAGTCAGTATTTGAGATTGCTGGGGCATTATAATAGCTGTCTTCTATTTTTGTACCAATCGGCTGAGCCGGAAGTGCACTTTATATAACAGACTTTTCGAATTTTCCGCATAAATTCAAATGAATCAGTTGTAGAATATTGAAATTTTGCTTTGAGCACTTCTATAATATCTAGCAGTGCACCTCGCATTATGATTGCAATCGTCTGTACCGGAAGTTCACTTTACTCGATTTTTTTTTTGAATTTTCCGCATAAATCCGGAAGGATTGAATGTAGAATGTTAGAATTCAGTATTTAAGACAATAGTACCGTCTAGATTCTAGATGCTCATATCCTATTTTCATTGAGATCGACTGAGCAGGAAGTGCACTTTACTTGACAGTCTTTTGGTATTTTTCGCATAAAATCGAAACGATCAGCTGTGTAGTATTGAGATTTAATATTTAGGTTTACTGTAGCATCTGAATGATTGCATACTATTCTCATAACAATAGACTGAACCGGAAGTACACTTTAGTTGGATTTTTCTTTTTTTAATTTTGAGTATAAATTCAGAACTTTTAGTCGTAGAATCTTGGAAATCAGTATTTAGGAATGTTGTAGCATAAGAATGATGATCTACTGTTTTCATATCAACCGACTGGGTTGAAAGCGCACTTTACTTGTTAGATTTTTAGAAGTTTTTTGATTAAAAAAAAAGATTATTCGTTGAGTTTTGTGTTTGATTATCGTATGCAGAAAATATATCCAATGATGTACAAGTAAGTCGTCGCATGATGCGTTGTTATTGGAGACGCTGCAAAGTAGACAGGTTTTATAGGAAGTTTATCTAATTTGTTCTGTCTTAGTTCGTCAAAATATGTAAGATGTAGTTATTCATTGGAACTGGTACGAAATTCGCGTAATTTAGATTGAGAGGAAAGTCTCGTAGTGCAAATTTGCACTTGCAATCTGAGTATTATGCACGCAAGAACAAAATTCAAAGAATAAGTAAAATTTATTTTATATATATATATATATATATATATATATATATATATATATATATATATATATATATATATATATATATATATATATATATATATATATATATATATATATATATATATATATATATATATATATATATATATATATATATATATATATATATATATATATATATATATATATATATATATATATATATATATATATATATATATATATATATATATATATATATATATCTATGATTTTTTTCATCAGTAAATGACATTATATAATCTGAAATGTATAATATTTATTTGGAACTTATTGGCAATCAAAATAAATCGCTTATTGAAGCAAAATGTCGTTTAAATTTGAATGTTTTACGAATATCATATTCGCATGAAATTTAAGGTCGCATTGAAAGAATTGGCGCGAACGGCGAGTACATTTTTTGACAGATGTGTACAAAAAAAAGCATTTGACAAATGTGTACAAAAAGTGAAACTTCAAGGTTGCAAAGGGGCCATAGAAACAACTTTTTTGTTATTATCGCCTAAAAAATCATTTTCAAATTTGTGAGTTTTCAATCATTCGATTTATCGCTGAAAATAATTTTTTATAACACGTGCACCGAAAGTACTCAATTAATTACTGAACTGAATTCTGCTTCAAAAGTACTCAATTCCAAACCATGGAAACAATTTTCATTAAATTAAAGCTATGGATCATGAATGCTGTTGGTATTTTTCATTTCATTATCAAATATATTCAAAGCAATCGCCTCTCTTACCCAAGACCTTAGCAAACTGATTCATGAGTTCAAGCTTAATAAGAAATACTGGAAGAATGATTATTTCAACCTATCTGTAGTTCATGATTGGTGTTATCTTGTCCAATGATATATTTTGGCGGTCATGCATTGAATAGAACAAACAAATGACAAAAATCTGGTATATATATTTTTTAATTTGGCTATTTCAAATATCCAACTATTGGTGATTTAATTAAACAAAATTCAAGTATGAAGGTCAGTAAGTACAGTTTACCGATTGAGAATAATAGTTTGGAGGCCAAGCCTTGGCGAGGTTTCCAAATATTATGCGAAATCTATTGACCGTGATGCTTAAAAATTTTTTTGCACAATTGGAAAAACTAGTCAACACATGGATCCGAATTTTCTTTTTCAAATTGAGTTACTACTGGTGATTGTTTATTCGCTGTTCACTGTCAAGTTTGTCATTTTATTGTGAATATTCAAATACAAATAAAGATAAATAGATGAATATTTTTTGTGAAGATCCATGATTTTTACTTACCGCCTTTGCCTATGGGCATAAAAACGACCAATTGTGCAAAAATGAAATTTATGCTAGAACCAGAGCCAATCCAATGAACCACTAGAATTATTGTATGTATCATAATAGTGAAAAAATTTAATGCCGCAGAAAAAAATATTTTTCTGTCCCTCTGTGTAATTTATCAAGTATATCATACAATAATCCATCAATCTATACTATGGTTATAATTGCTGAAATAATTGTTACCATAGAAAACAAACTTAACTAATTAATTAATTAATAAAAACCTGACTGCATATCAAATTCCCCTAAAGCCTGTCCTATATTTGTTAATTTTTCCGTCAATTTTAAATATTTTCTCAAGTTCTAGAAGTAGAACTTAAAATATAGCTTTACATTTGTCAATTTTTCCGTCAATTTTAAGTACTTACTTAGCAGCTTAGTAAGCTGCAATTAGAACAAGTTCTATTTTTCCTTCATTTGAAGGACTGTGGTGGTGCTAACTGAAAAAAATGAACTGTCAGATTATATGTAGAATTTTTCTAAATAATTTAAGCTCAAATCATATTCATAAAATTGCATTATTGTTCATCTCAAAAATAACAATAATAATATGAAGTATGTTTGATTTTCGTGAAGTTTGAAGAGGGAAAGCGACGCGTTCGTATATATGTATATGTTGGTAAAACTTTAAAATTATCTAATATTGGTATTCTGCTGCTTAAATTGAAGATGTAATTGACAAGTGTAAATGGTCTGCATATTTTGTAGACTTTGTACAATTTATTGAACAATTTTAAGTACTTAAAGTTGATGGAGAAATTGACATATATAAAACAGGCTTAAAACAGCTACAGAATGGTTCAAAAAGTTCTTATGCCTGTTTTATACGGTCCGATTTCTTGGCCAATAAATTGATCAAGTTTTCTGTCAAGTTTTCAACAAAAGGTCAACTTTTGAAAATTATTGACCAATAAATTGGATCGTGTAATACAGGCATTAGAAATTGGAAGCAAATTATTTAAAAATCATGTAACCTCATACAAAAAGTAAAAAATAGTTGTATCGATATTTGCCATTAAGTTCGTATTATTAGAAAATCAATTGGAGACGCAAAATTTAGTCTGAAGTTAAACCGTGGGAAAATAACTTTGCGGTGATAAATGAAAGCGTTAATATAATTGAGTTTATTAAATAACATTACATTTTTAAGCATGATTAATATTTTTGGTTGTCATATAACAAATATTCATCAAAACTCTTCCATTTTCTTGTTATTTTTTTTCTAACTAGATATACTCCCGCTCCACCATCATCGTCTCGCCGTCATATTTCTCTTCAACATCGTTCTCTGGCAGACTCTCAGCAACTAAACGGTGGATCGGTAGGCTCTCCACCACTTTTATTGGATCGATTATCCAACAGTTCATTACCTCCCGATGGGCGATCGAATTTTATTCGCCAATCGCCAATACCATTCAATCACCAAAGAGAAACATTTTACACCAACCAAAGAATAAGTATACCACCAGAAAGCAGCGGGAGATTTTCCCCGTTTCAAAGGAGGTTAGGGGAAAGTCCTCCAGAAGAAAGGAGTAGATTTTCGCCTAGTCCTAGACCGGAAATAAATCCGAATGTCATGTCGCCTTATCAGCCACGTAGAGAGCGATTAATAGGCGATGGTTTTTGGCAATCACCGATTAGTTCGCCGATACCAACTAGGAAATATCAAACTTCTCCAGCTTTAGAACAGCAGTTTAGTAGTAATACGAGTCCAATTCTTTTGCAACGGTTTATTCATCAACAAAAACAATTTCAAGCCGCTCAGTCGGATGATTCAAAGGATGAAATTGGCGGAAAAAAGAGATTTGCGTCGCATATTAAATTGCAATTAGTTGGAGATAGAAGTACTTTGAAATCATCACGGCATCAAAGCCCTGAACCTCCGCCCAGATTGAGTAGAGGCTCGTCTACGGAAAATTCATTTAGTCAAAGTCCTTTACCTGCCAGAAGACATTTTCTGGAAGCTTCTAGTACAGCGTCACCTAGTCTTTCACGGAGGTAACGAATTTTTTTTTCTCTTTGATTTAAAGAAGGATAACTTGATAAAATCTTAGGTATATTTCGCCATCTCCACCGCAGCCGCCGCCTCGTCGTCTCAGTGAATCAAGCTCGGTCCCGGGCTCGCCCCAACACTTTCGGGCAAGATTTCACTATACACCAGAACCACAACGTCGAATTTTTCACAATAGCGATATCTCCTAACAGCCAGCATTACAAACTCCTGAAAATATAAGTGCACAAACACAAAGTCCTAGTTTTATATTCAATTCAGTGCTTGAAACGCTAAGTGTGACATTGTACAGACTTAAAAATAGAATAGGTAGTCGATTCTAGTCCCAAAGACAGACGCATTGTTTAAATCATTGATAAAATAATAAAATTATTTTTCTTCAGCTTCAAAATTGGCTATTATGAGTACGTTCCACTATACGATCGAAACGCCTTGCTAAGTTACGTATTTTGCTGTTCTACTAACATATGGTTGTTGTGGTGCTTCAAGTCAAACTAATTGACCATTTGAGAAGAAATCCAAAAGTGAATGAACTTATTTGTAGCTAAAAGGATATATGAATGAAATTAATCCTACATGCCTATGTGAATTATGCCCGGTTTTATAAAAGGCTCGGTAATTTACTTCTAGAATAAATAAAATTTACTCTATTAGATGACAGCCGATTATTTGACAGCAATGATTCTGATATCGTAAGGAAACTCAAACTAATTAGAATTGGTTAGATAAAATAGATTTATTTTAGGAGTAAATTTACTTGGTCTTTTATACAACCGGCTATTGATTTTATAAATGATAGGCTTATACACTTGGCTAATCTTGACAGCTCGGAACACGCGTGCCTTCTAGCGGCGAGTAGAATAAACTCTTAGGTAAGAGATATGATGACGAAAATGAAATGTTAATTTTGATTTGAAAACATTGAGTGAATATATAGAAGAGAAATGTTGATATTAAGAGCATTCTGTACAGTTTATGCTAGTGGTGCGCTCCGGGGTCGGCATGAGAGGAAATTAGTAGGAGGCGGGACTTATAATAGCGGACCATTTGTAGTATTCAGTTATGTTAGACGAAGTTTTCGCACTGTTATCTAATATTGATTTTTTGGTAACGTTACTGTTTGTCTGCATGCCGAAATATTTATTTGCACAAAGAAATAGACAAATGACTATTGTTCAGTTGTTTCCGTATAAATAATAAAAATTTCCACCAATAAACGAAAAATAACATTTTTAAAGATACTCCAAATTAGATTACGCTTAGATTTATATTACTTCTGCAGAACAAATAAATTTATATATATAAAAATTATAGAAAAAAATGCTTTTGAAAAAAGAAAACACGTGTCAAAGAATTACTTTGACTTAAATTATCATATGGATCTGTATAAATATAATGAACAACTTGAGAACATTATTCATCCATTATGTAACCAAATTCATAAATCATAAATATAAATATAAATATATATATATATTTCTATCCATATTTATGAATTTGTTTACATAATAGATGAATAAGGTTCTCAAGTTGTTTATTATATTTTTTATACAAATCCATATGACAGTTTAAATCAAAGTAATTCTTTGACACGTGTTTTTTTTTTTCACAAGCATTTTTTTCTATAATTTACTGCACCAATAACACCATTTCGAAACCTTAAAGTTTCACCTTAAATTTTTGTTTTTAATTTTTTTTGAAATTTTATGTCTTGCTCTATTTGACTTATCTTATTACAGTAATTGCGCAATGAATGATTTATACATTTGATTTTTGTATCTAAGTTTTTTTTTGTATGGGTTACTATCACCCTCTGCTACAAATTTTCCATATTTTATATGTACATCTCCATACTCATTTCAAATCTTTGCGCTAGTATTTCAGCTTCCATCTGATTGCACACAATGCACTTGAATTTAAAAATCTGCTGTGGCCACACAGTACTTCCCCGACCAATAATTTCTTGACCAGTTTCATCGCTGTTCCAAAAATTTAGAGTATCGCATCAATTAATTGCATTTTTAGAAGTGACAGCTGTCATTGTCAAAGTGACAACTGTTATTTTTAAAGTGGCAACTGTCATTGTCAAAGTGACAGCTATCATTGTAAAGTGGCAGTTGGAGGTTATATTTTAGTACTTACAAAAAATGAGTATTTTTGGAAATAAAGAGTCTTTTTCCAGTCTTTCAGGGTTTTCAATTCATTGGAACATACAGTTTCAACATTTAATCGTCGAAAGTGTAATTTGAAGATAGGAACGTGGACTCCACTGATTATTTATTTTTAATATCTACTGAGCTTATCTCCCCAAGAGCTTCAAATTAATTCCAAACTAAACATCATTTAGAAAATTTATAAGAGAAACAATTGACAGTCTTTTGAATACCTATCCTCTTTGACACTTCTACTAGAATTATCCCTGCAAGAGCTTTCATTTGATACCAAACACGATAGAGCCAAATTACATATTTCAAAAAACAATTGACGAACGCTTGCATATGATGTCCAAATATAAGTGATAATAATTCTAATTTCAAATCACGATTCCTATTATTTTTTTGCTTCAGAAAAATATGACGAATTTTATAATAGTTCAAATTTTAATAGTAACAGAAAAACCGCTGATAATTTTCAAGAATATTCCAGGTGAATGTTGTGCCAAATTATTCGAAGACTAATTTTAGATATTTCATATTATATGACAAATACTATCGTTTATAAAATAAGCGCGAGAAAACTAGAAAGCCATTTCTATTTCAAAAATAACTTGGTCAATTATTGGTCAAGAAAAAATTGTGGAAATTTTGGACATATTACACACAACAATAAATTGAAAGTCAATTTTTGAAAATTATTGACCAATAAATTGTATCGTATAAATACCGACATAATATATTCCGCAAAATCGAACTTTGCTTAAAATGAACGCACCCCATGACTCACACTACCAATTCAGTATAACTCCAGAATATTTTCAATCGTACTATTTTTCTGTTAACCTTGGAAGGACTTTTCTTCCCAATAACTGACTCACAATTTGCATGACACGGTTACAACTGCAAACTATGTCTGGTCTACTGTAATACAGTGATGTTAGAAAGATTGGCGCTAGAGAGCAGTATAGTACAGCCATGAAAAATGAACTTTTGGACCTGATTCCCTATACAAATATTTACTTTATTATTGGATGGATATAATTAATTTTTTCAAAAGTTGTTCATAAAGGTTCAATGAAGGTTTCCCATGTTTTAGATTTTGCATATTTTGCTTCAGATCCTTTCAAAATGAGATTTAAAAAGGTTCAATTTTGTGGCAATTTGTTACTATTTTCTGAGGAAGATAGATAAATAATTGAAAAAATTGCACAAGAGAAACATAGCTTGATCTTTCATCTTTCCATATTTCTTGATTTCATAACAAAAATATATATCAATTGACCCCTAGCTGTATAGGCGCAAAGCGCTTTTTGGACGTAAATTTTAGCTGTACAGAATGCTCTTAACCTGTGGATTTGAAAAAGTTGAATTTGATTGCTTACGCCAAAAAAGTTTGCCCAAAGGAAATTATTTGAGTTCAAAATCGATCGCCTGACGATTCCAAATTGTACATATGTTCTTTGATAAACTTTTCGTCTTGTTATCCTATTATTAAAGACTACCATGGAGAAATTCATTCAGAAGAAATAAATTGGTTTATAGTTTTCATGTTGGTAATTTCGAATACAAAATTAGCGATGCATGTGGAAAAATCATTGGAGTTGTATTACGCGAAACTCCAGGCGTTTACATTGGAAAGAACAAACCAGAAAACGTACAATCCAGTTGTGAATATTCATACTTATTTTAATAGTATTGTGAATAAGCAGAAACTCATTTTTTGTTGTGTTGAATTGTATAACTCGATTTTTGGAGTTTCTTATTGTTTTTTGGATAAATTATCCAAATTATCGTATGGATTAATGAAGATCGAATAATTAAAATTGCCAATTGTAACTGTGAGACAGAATAAGGATATTGCAAGCACGCTGCAGCAATTTGTATCTATGTGAACATAGAAAATACTTGCCTCTAAAACGGATACACCGATGATATGGAATCGTCCCCCTCAAAAGCAACTTGTTAATGCGGTATGCAAGGGCTGCAAAGTTAATGATCTTTTTCCAATTGCAAAATGAGACACTGTCTCTAAAAAAAGAAATAAATTATAATGACAAGTATAACTTGAATGTGGATACAAAAAGTACCTATATTGAATCAAAATTTATATGGAAAACATAAAAGAATATACATTATGCCAATAATTATATAATGAAGGAAAAAACTTTTCAGAACTCATTTTTAAATAAATATGTTTTATTGGGTATAAGTTCTGTAATTTATTAGAAACACAACGTTTCAACAGCAAAGTGCTGCCTTTTTCAAGTGAAAAGAAATATATATATATTTCTTTTCACTTGAAAAAGGCAGCACTTTGCTGTTGAAACGTTGTGTTTCTAATAAATTACAGAACTTATACCCAATAAAACATATTTATTTAATAATTATATATATTTATGTCATCAACAACTGAATATTGTAAGGGTAAAAAATCAAGTCACGATTTTCATTTTGGGTGTTTTGACAACCAGGTAAGCAGCAACTACGACCTATCTCTTATTTTTTCCACTCATGGTTTATCAACACACTTCAAACAATTAAATTATTTAATAAAATACATCAATAGTCGCCAGCTTGCAGTGTGACAGCGAATACGTCAAACTTCGTTTATAACCTACGAGTTTCTAAAAGCTGCCGCATCGAGGCGCTACTTACTCCATTAGCCAAGCGTATAAGCGACAATGAAATTATCTGTCAAATTAGCATCTAATGAAATTCCGAATAAATCAACATAATCCAGACTCAAATATACAAATTGACGATATTTTTTCAATTAATTCAAATTTCTTGATGATTCCCGTGAAAATAAATAACGATCACTACGACCCAAATCTTAATCACGTGAGTACTATGCGCCTGTAGTAGTCCAGATTAATGACGTCTTGTGGGACAGATAATTGAACGTTGCGTTCGCTAGTGGAACGAGCTCTATATGAAATTAAATTGACTTCTGTGACATCAGTTCCTTCATCTTTGAAGGAGCGGACTCATGCAGACGCTTGACGCTCTTTTAGAGTGTGAAATTAAGTAACGTGGTACAATTTTGAATTTCCCGCTACATGAAAAAAAAAGCGTCAAAACTAAAGCCTCGTTCACAACAAGAAATTAGTAGTTAGTAGTTATGGTTAGTGCTAGATGTTTGACATGCACAATCGTGTGTTAGCGTTCACAACAACAAAATTAGCCCAGCGCTGCTCTGCACGAACCGTGGTTAGTGCAGAAGCATGCAAGCTCCACATTTTTAAGTTAGTAGTTAGTGGAACGGCCAATCAGAAGAGAGAAGGAAAGAAATAAAATATTTGAATTTAGATGGTTCTCTATTTCTGTGAAGATGTGTGACAGAATGAAATTGAAACGAAAAAAAAATATTACTTGCTTCTCTTATTTTATACAAAGCAAGAAATAAGAACAACATTATAGAAGATGGTGGATTCGCTCAGTAAATCAAAATGGAAATGAGCAAAGAGATTGGAAAAACTTGATTTAAGAAATGAGGCTCTCGGATCAAGATATATTTTTTAATTACACAAGAATGACTATTTCCCAATTTAATGATATATTAGCATTGATTGGACCAAGTTTTGCTACGATTAACTAAGATTGCAAACGAAGTAAACAAAAACAGCTGATGCTTCTATATTTTGTGACATATATTACATTTTTTGTATGCATTGAAATAATGTTACAGCTCTCTGCATTACCGACAGGGACAGCGCTAATTAAAGAGTATTGTGAACGCTAACTCCAGAGTCTTAACTCAAACACTAACCACTAACTACTAACTACTAATTTCTTGCTGTTAACGAGGCTTTAAATACAGTTTAGTTTTGAAGTACAGAATTTTGGATTTGAACCTTGGAAGAAAAAAGAAAGGAAGCGACAGTTGAGGTTAATAATTGATAGGTGAAAAAGCTCTTGTTTATTTATATTTATCGAGCAATTTAAATAATGGATGAATCCAAAAACGTTTTCTATTACGCTTGTTTTTATTTGATTGCCGGGAAATTTCATTTGCTAAAAGAGCTATTAATACTCTTGAAAGCTCTGTGAAAAATTTTTTTTTCATCCATAAACCCACATTTGATATTTGACATCACTTATTTATGATCACAACTTTGCAACGATTTATTATCCTATTTATTAGGTTAGGTTAGGCATACATCAACTTTCGATTTGTTTTGACGCTAAGCAGCCATGTTGGAGCTGCAATTTGACCCTATTTTTTTTTCGTGTGGTAGGAAACTCAAATTTCTACCACGTGACATAATTTGACGCTTTAAACGAGCGTCAAGCGTCTGCATGAGGCCGCACCTTAATATTCACAACCAAAATTCTATTTGTATCCATGGTGATAATTTTTTTTATAAACTTGTGAATAATCGAACAATTTTCAGATTTTAACAAAGCAGAAGTCACTACAAATTCATTCTAAAATAGTCCTGCTTATAACTTAAATAATGAATTTGCTGTGTGCCGAATTATAAAAGTAGAAGTGGAAAATTTAAATTTAAATTTGATTACATGCATTTTAAATCATTTAAACGGAATATAAGATGAAATTTTGACGCTTGCGTGACGGAGCATTCGAACTTTCAGAAAAAATCAAGTTTAACGCTTTCACTAGGCGACCGAAACGCTTTACTTACTATCACAATATAAGAAAGTTTGGTACACTGACTTCCCTTCAAATAAAAATAGGTATAAAAACTTTTAAGTTAAACGGAGTTATTTGAAATCATAACTAGAAAATAATTAGGACACAAAACTCGATTTTTTTGAGATTCTGATATCTGGTAAGAAATTGTGCAATACTAGCAGTGCTGTCTTCTCTTGTGGGTCACTTTCAGCGGAAAAAGTAATAATCTGGGACTTTTAACAGACTAAAATAAAAACGAGGCACATAAAAACCTGTATAACGACTGCGTAATTAAAGAAGGACGATTTGTCAAGAAAAATGTGTTTCCAAGCCCACCAGATGAAATATTTCAAATGCGCCTCACGTTTTTATTTTAGATTGTTAAAAGTCCCAGAATATTACTTATTCCGCTGACGCAGCGACACAAAGTGCCCCTTGGCATTCGACACGAGAAGACTGCTAGTATTGCACCTCTTACCAGACGTTAGAATATCAAGTAGGTTCAGGTTTCTAGTTTTTGGTAAAAATTTGAAATGAGACCGTTCAACCTAAAAGTTTTGTTTACCTGTTTTTATTTTCTAGTCTTCAGTTTGATTTTTTTTTCAACTCATTGCATCTTTGTTGCACGGTTTCTTACCTGTAAATTTTTAACAATCAAGCTTCTCAATACATAGCCCTTCTCGAAGAGCTCTGTCCATCATCAGATCTTCGTCACCAAATATATTTTATGGAACACTCGTCAAAACCAAGCAAATTAGCTCAAACTCATAAGGGTTACTAGTAATCGTTGAAGAGTTCCATTGTCCACCTCCTGACTCCATTTTTAAACCCTCCGTACTAAGTTGAAATTATCATAATGTTGTATTATCACGGGAACTGAATGTGTGTGCAAAATTTTATAAGAATCAGTTTGAAGCCCGCCACACACGAGGCAATTTTTCAAGCAATTTTGTTCATTTAATTTGCCGCAAGTTTCCTTGCGCTCTGGCCCACGTTGAGCTGCGCTTGGCGTGACACTTGTTTTCACAGCACACGACGCAAGCTGCGCCACTTATTGTGACTCTAGAACGTGGAATTGCTTAAATAATCATCGGAGAAGAGCAGTTATAGCTTGCGAATTAATTAGAATGCAGACAGAAAAAAAGCGCTTCAACTGTTACTATTTTTTTCTACAGCATAAGCTAGACAGCTAGAGAGTCAGAGTATCGTCCTTTCTTATTATATGACTGCGATTTTTGCTACTTTACTAACTTATGGAGTCCTATTCTAATTCTTAGAGACAGCTTGGAGACAGGCCCCAGTCTCTATGTCAATGTACTCATGACATATTTACATTTATAGTGACTTGAATATTGTATGTTAGTGCAAACAATATGATTCAAAAATTTGTGCTGGTGCTTGAAATCAAATTTAATTCATGCTTATTAATTTTTCTAATTCATTTTTAATCGCAATAATCAAATTTTGTTTTAATGAAGGAAAAAATTTTTCAAAACTCTATAAAAATAATAAGAAACAACGTTTCAACAGCAACGTGCTGCCTTTTTCAAGAAAAATGTTAAACTTATAATTCAATATCCACATGTCTTCAGGAGATAAAAGTGAAGATCTAAATAGGGTAATTGTCAACTAGTCAATCTGGCTCTACTCTTTTCACATGAAAAAAGCAGCACTTGCTAGTGAAACGTTATGTTAAATGAACTTAAATCAATCAGCATAATTTGGAATCAGAGTACAAAGTAGAGACATCTTTTCGTGTAAAAATAAACGCAAGCTTTCGACCGCAGGCGTTATGAATCTGAAACATTTGCAATCAATGACACCATATATAATGTTTTTTTCAAAACACAACGACTGCTGTCGCCTTGCGGAACGATAATTGGGAGTTGCGGTCGTCTAGTGGAACATACAACGTACTTTTACAGTACTGTTATCTAGAAAATGTGTGTGAGCCCCCATTGTTATTTAAAAGGGAAGGTCCAAAATGATATCCTGCTTATGTACGCCGCTTGTAAGCAGTAAGATTCATGACATTTGGATGTTGGTATTAAGGATGCTAGATTTCTTATTTTTTTTTTTTCAAATTAGTTATTTGCGAATTATACAGTCCGAGAGGTAGCGTTGCAAATGAAAAATTCATAGTGATTTTGATATCGATAGTTGATTTCGAAAAACCGACCGTCAGCTGCTCCAGTAGCGGTGGGTGTGGTTGTGAGAGGCTGTGAAAGCGGTAAACTTTTCTTATGAACAGTCAGCTGTACCGTGGATCCATCAGCTGACGCTTGATTCACTTATTAATAATACCAGATCTATCAGAAAAGATAAAAATCGATCGGCGTAAAAACAGTACCTAAAATGCAACGGTACCTCCCGGATTAATATTTTTGTCAAGTTTGTATCCTTGGTGGTATATTGTCGCGTGCTGTTACGTCTGCTCTGAAGTTAGCGTAGAAAAATGTCTAATTTACGTTGATTTTAAGCGCAAGTATCTACATTTTATAGCAAAAACTATTTATTTTAATTTAATTGTTATCAAATGTACGCCATTTTGAAACTGGTAGAAAAAATCAGTGCCTCGCTGTTCAAAATGTTATTTTAAGACAATCTGAAGAAACGTTCTATCGCAAAATAGAAAAATAGCTGCATCTAGTTTAAAACGAACTAAAAAAAAATATTTATGTAATTTATTTTTCCTCTAGAATTATTTTTGTTATAATTTTAGGGTGAGATCAATTGTAATTAGAAATTCTCGAAATATTTAGCATCCAGACTGTTGAAACTGATAATAAAAATCGTTTGACTAGCTTTTGTAAGGAAATAAGTCAAGTGATAAGTACTAGACTGCATATTTTGTTGTAATGTGAAAATAGACGTTGAAAAAATATTTATTTTAAAGTACGGCTGCGTGCGTGTCTTTTATTTTAACAAGAACTGAATGTATGAAATTCCCGGAATGCTATTAAGTGTTATTTGTAAAATTTAGCTGTCCTGGGAATATAGTCAAGAATTTTAGCTTAAATTTACAATTTCTATTGTAAATATTTAGAAATTGCCATATATGATATTGTGTATAGTTTGACATTTGCAGATGTATATATTATTATAATATTCAATCCAAATATATTATACTATTGTAAGAACTCAATTCCAAACATTTATTTGCGAACAAGTCAAATTATTAAATAAAATATTAAGTTATAATAGTTGATTTCACAGCTTTTAACAGGAAATCAACCAGCGTTGCCACCTTTTGAGAAAAAAGTGGAGACAATCGGTCAGTCATCGGAAACGATCGGAGCTTGATCAGATTTGGACCATCTGACTGAAGGAGAAAATAAAAACGTTTTTTGTTTTTATATTTATTCAATTTTACTTATTCTACTATGTATATTTCTTACCTATACGGATCAGTTTTATTAATTCTGCTTCATTTTTATATTTATTTATGAACTTTGGACAAGGCATGCTCATATCAATCAAATCTACAGAGCAACGATTCCTTGCATTGAAACATTTGATCGTCATTAAAAAGATAAACTCGCTCAACATAAACATTTGAAGAAGATATGCTCAAAGCGTTATCAAAAATCGGGACTGGTGAAACTCTGGTTGTTTCAAATAACGTGTCAAAAATAAATTAAATTGTTATTTAAGTCGATATAATAATAATTTTGGGTGAAAACATATACATAATATCCAAATTCAATTAATTAATTAATGTGGTTCAAATATCGATGCAACGTTTCAATATGATGAGAATTGATAGCAATTAATTTGACTATTCCATTCGTAGTATTTATAACAAGGTTAACAATACTAAATCGCTATAGAAACGGTGCATATCAGTGGGTATTTGGACGTGTAGAAATACCATCGAGTATTACACTAGTTGGTCAGGGTGAGTATTTTACTCAAAAATGTGGATACCTCCAATTTGTGCTTTCTTCGTATTTAATGGAATATTTTTCTGAATATCTTCATCAATTTCATCTTTTGATCTATCACCAAACCTTTCTGAACTAGATTCCATATCAAGACGCAATATATTTCTGTACTATTCGTCAAAGAAAATGCAAGAAATTCTAATTTTGCAGTTTGACAGAAGTTTGTTTACTCGTTCCTATGAAAATTACGTGAGTTGTTACTAGATTCATAGAAAACTAATTTGAAAAAATGGTTTGACTCCTGGAATAGTCCTCCATATACCATTTGTAGTTAAAGTATTATAGACTATTTTTGTGGTGCAATCACTCATGTTTATTGTGCTTGTGAATATCACTCGTGCTGCACACTCGTGGTATTCAAACGGAGGCACAATAAACATTCGTGATAGCACCACAAAAATAATCGATAATACTTCAACTACTTATGGTATAATAAATGATTAGATTATGGTAATATATCGATCATGAAGCAAAATCAAAGTGGTATTATAACTTTGAAGCAGTAGGAAAACGAAAAGGAACAAACTGGCTTCGTAAAAGATGGGGCCATCTTTCATAGAGTATTCAAAACTTATGACGTGGTGAGAAATCTATTTTATCAGGGTTCACAGTTATTGAAACTTTTCTGTCTTTCAAAAATTCGTCATTACTCCCTTTTCTAAGGAATATTTAAAAAATACAAAAAATTTCAGCATTTTATCAAATTAGAAAATGGCGACCAATCAAAAATTTCAAAACAAGATATTTTGCAAGCACTCAATCAATGTTTGGAAATGAAACATTTAAACAATCTACTAATAACATTTGCCTACATCATTTTTTTCGACCTATCCAAAAATAGTATATTATATAACAAGGAACTTGAGTGCTTGATTTAATCCTGAGGGTGGAGTTTATTGCACGGGACGAAGTCGAGGGCAATACTCACCTGAGGGATTGAAGGCACTTAAGTCATGTGTTATTTACGCTATTTTTCGCACTACGATATTATATTGAATCATTAGTGTAAAAGCAGATTAATTAATCTTACAATTTTGACAACAACAAACTTGATACGAAAATGCTGAGTAAATTCACCATAGTAACAAGACTGACTACAGCAGTTGTTAAATAAATAAGCTAGCTGTCAAAAAGATGAATGAGAGATTTAATATTGTTACAAATATGAAATATTTGTAGTAATTATGTCACATAATTATTTATTTGAATTCGCTGTAACTGTAATCCTAGTTAGTACTGACAAGGTCGTTGTTCAATTGTCGGACATGATTGACAGACTATGGTCACTAGATGTTTGGTGGTTGCCAGGCAACAATTTTTAAACAATTGAATATTGGCCCAATGTCGGCTTAGGTATATAAGAGCGTTAGCTAGGAGAGGAATTCAGTCATTCAGAGATTCAGTAAGAGTAACTTTGAGCGAAATTGTGTTAATACGAGTTTGTAACATAAATACTGGCACTGTAACCTGTGTCACAAAATTATTCACAATAAAATTTGTGACAATATTGATAAGGCTGCGGAAGTGGTAACTTTAAAATTATTTTCCCAAAAATCTAGAAAATTTACGAACAACAATACGATGCATTTGTAAAATTGTGTCAATTGTAATAATGCTAATATAAATCATCAATAATAAAGGTTTGATTTCTAATGATAAAATTCAATTTGACCTTTAGGTAGGTTCTTTGATTATTCAGTTGTCATAGAGAAATTTGTTTATTTTACTTTAGTCCCTTGGGATTTTTGATCATTTTAGATCCCTAGGAACTAAACTCAAATTTTAGTCTCTGAAATGAGGGATCAAACACGTATTTCACTCCCGGAAGTGCGAAAAAGTTTTTATTCAAATTGAATTACAAGATAGATTTTAACACACTGCAACTATTATTCAAAACAAAGTAGGCTGCTGCTATTAAACAATGAAACAAAAGCCGAATAATAATTTGTACGTTAAAATTTAAGTACTTTTTGATCTAGTTCTTTAAAAATCTTTATTTTCTAAAACAATTATTATTTTGTGCATCTTCTTGAAAAATTTTTGTCACGTTTATCATTTGTAAACATTGAACTTCTTGACATGCCTTTGGTTTTTGGAGAGACAAAGCGTAATGCACAAAAAAGCTCGTAGAATTTATCGGAGAAGATATTCAAATCGTCAGCAACCAAGTTGCCGGATTTTTAGAAGAATATGTAGACGTTTGTCAGAGACTGAAAGTTTTCATCCAACAATTGGTGGGAATTCCAATAGATTACGTCGAGGCCCTGCATTTGAAGAAGCCGTTCTTGATATTATTGAAGCTGAGCCATCGGTGAGCACAAGAGTAATAGCAAACAGATTAGATGTAAATCACGTGACAGTTTGGCAAGCTCTAGACAAAAAATGTAAGCTTTGGGACCTGAAAACATCCAGTCAAGATGGTTGTTTTGCCGTTGGTTTCTTGAACGTTGTAATCCTCAGAGGTGTTTTAAAAAGTTAATTTTATTTACAGACGAAGCTTGTTTCACAAGGGACGGTGTATTTAATTCTAGCAACAATTACTTGTGGTGTGATGAAAATCCCCACGCAACATTTGTTTGTGTGCATAACGTTCTGCCAGAGCTAGACATCAGACGAGGATTTGGGTTTCAACATACAATCCGAGAAGTCTATAAAGATCTATAACTCCCTTAGATTTCTTTTTCTGGGGTCAGATGAAGACCTAATATAAGACACCAGTAAACACCGAATTAGAACTAGTGGTTAGAATAGTAACTGCAGCAGAAAATATAAAAGAGAAGTAGGCAGCTCTTGCAAATGTCTCTTCTAATATTGAAACACGCTGCTAGGCTTGTGTTGCTGCGAATGGTGGTTATTTTGTAAATCAAATCTAGCCCCCTTTGTTGTTTCATTATTCATTGTTTTATTTTTCTTTGTTTGTTTCTTGTTTTTCTTATTTAATTTTCTTCACTTTGTCTTAAGTGATTATTGTAGTGTGTTAAAATTTATCTTATAATTCAATTTGGATAAAAACTTTTTATGGAGAAATCGAAAAAAATGGTTCAGACAAAAATGTTATTAGTAGTTTTAGGCTTTTGTAAATGTTTTATTTTCAAAAATCGATCGAGTGGCTTTCAAAATATCTTGTTTTGAAATTTTTGATCGGTTGCTATTTTGTTATTCAATAAAATAGAAAATAATTGTAAATACAATACCCGAAAGCAAATGCTGAAAGTTTTTGTATTTTTTAAATATTTCTCAAAATAAGGGAGTAACGACGATTTTTCGAAAAACAAAAAAAAAATACTCTGGAATGGGGCTCCAAATAGAAAATTTGTTTATTTTAATAAGTTCTAACTGCCATTTTCGGATGCTACAACTTGGTATTAACATCCTGTATGTGGATAGTTGATACAGTAGTCTACCACTGACTCCTTTAAAGCAATCACTAGCCCACTAGCGTCACGGTATCGGGGAAGGAACTAAAATGATATTTGGTAATGCCCCATTCACAGCGCGAAATTTGGTGAAATTCCAAATACGAAATTTTAACTGTTGAAATTTGTCCGTTCACAGCCTGAAATTTAAGACACCGAAATTAGTGACTAGCGACAGCTATAGGCTTAATTTCGAAGTAGTTTTGAAGCTTGAATCAGCCATTATATTGTTTGTGTATTTTGTTTATATTCAAATTAATATTATAAATATGATAACTGAGGAAGAATTATTACATTTAATTTCTTGTTATCCTTCTTTATGATAGGAGAAATATAAATTTTAAGAATTATCGTGTGGAAACCACTAAAAATTAGAAATCTTCAAGTACTGCCTCCAATCAAGATAACTTATTTCAAAAAGATAAAAATTAACCACCAACAAAAATCGTACACAAATAATCAAACGTCAAATGGAATAAGAGTTCATTCAAAACACATATTCTTCTTCATTATTTTTGTAGAACGCAACCTAAATTACAAGAAAAGTTTGGAGCTTGCAAGGTTTGGTCAAAGTGAAATTTGTATGCACCAAATTTCAGCGCTGTGAACGCTACTATGGCTTTCCCATATACCAAGCTTTACGAATTTCGACGAATTTCGCCGAATTTCGGGCTGTGAATGGGACTTAAAGCACACTGATCTATAAATATTATTTATTATAAAATCACTCATAAAATATATTTTTCATTTTTATTTTGTAAAATAGGGGTGCTGTTGCAGTTGTAAGTAATCAAATTGTCGTAGTTAAATTATCAACATACACATGTCTGTGTTACTTGACCCGTGTACTGACTACTGATTCGTCACTTGTTTTGTTTAGTATCGTTGTGCAGACTAGGTCCATGTTTTAAAATAATTCCCATAAGAATCAGCTATCCATATATAGAAATCAATAGTTTAATATTATTTATATTCAGTTGTTTATTACGGTAAACAACAATCCGCCGCCATTTTGCTATGTTGATTCTGTGTAGATAAATATTTTTGCTGTAAATATTGAGTATGGATGGTAAAATTATTGCATTTTTGAGCAACAAATCAAAAAATTTAACCGAAAATATCAAAATACAGAATAAAAATCTTCAAGAACTCAATCAAGAATACGTAAGAAAATCAGTAGAATTTAATCTATTGGAAAACCAAGTAAGTTGCGCCAAAAAAGTCGTTGAAGAGACATCTAAAAAATTACAAACAAATAAAATACAATTGGAAAAGCTTCAGAAATTAGTTTGGAGTGAAAGAAGTAAATTTGAAGACAATATTGGAGGCAATAAAGTGGATAAATATGAAGAGAATAATTTAGTGAAACCAGATGAAGAGTTATATGAGCAATATTTGGAATTACAAGGGAAATTAAATGGTTTAAAAATGTATGAAGCGCAAACGAAGAAGCAGATTGAGAAATTTAAATTACTTTTGAACTAAATTATTATAACTAACTTTATTAATTACAGTTTATAAACAGTTATTATAAATATGATGACTAATTATTGAGCTGATAACAATAACAAAATGATTTTACGTTGATTGATGATATTTACAGAACTGGCAAGTTCTTCACTTGGTTTTTTGATCTTCTGGTATATTTTCAGTCGATGTAATTTTAAAATTAATTTGTTGACTTAGTATCCGCTCTTCTTTAGTGCCTTTAAGTCCACGCCTTTGTAGTAGTCCTCGCTAAATAAAAATAAGCTCATCTTTATTATAATTGTTTTTGTTTTAGTCACAGTTATTACATTCAGATGTAATTGGTTAAAAGAAAAAGAAATTACCTTGTACCTTGTAATTTCTTGGTATTATCACTGAAGAAATAGTTAAAAACAGTGCTAAATAGTTATTTGTTACGTTTTTTCTACGATTTTTTGTACCATACATTTATTGTTGGATGTTGTTATTGGAGACGCAAAACAATCGTAGAAAAAATGTGTTATTTATCCATATTTGTGTGTGTATGTACCTTTGTAAAGAGTGCTTGAAGGAAATAAAGGGTGGGTATTAAACAAAGCAACCAGAGTATTAAAAAACAGCTTTTATTTATAAAAAGTATTGGTAGGTTGGTAGTTGTACCGGTATAAAATTTACAGCACATTTTAGTGTTGATCTATGGGCGGAATAAAGGCGATATCTTCATTTATAAATCCTAAATTCATAAACTACTTAATTAAATAATTATATTAATAATGAATGAAGGTATCGTCTAAATTTAGGGAGATGCTAACAATTTATGGCTTGAAAATAAGCCAAAAATAATTTTGTTGGTTATGAGAATTATTAGTATTTGTTTTTGTTAATATCTCCCTTGGTTGCTTAACTTCTCGCGGATTAGAATTGGAAAATTAGTTATGTTCCGCAACGTCGTTGTTTCGCGACGCGGTTTGTGGTCTTGGCTTCAACTTGGGGGCGGCTACGGGTCGCTCCGCGCCTCCTCTCTGCAAACCGGCCAGAAGTTCGCTCTTGCGGATGCTCTTCAAATCCAGGTCTCCGTAATAGTCCTCGCTGTGAAACGCCAGGGATTGTCAAACGCGTTAACCGCGATATATTTACCGCGCAGTGTACGTGCATTGTGCATCATGCAGTAAATTAACAGATAGAAAGATGACAAATCACCGCATGCGATTGTCAAGAAAATATTAAGAAAAATAACTTACCATCCGGGAACATCTTCGGGATCTTCGCAATTGCCAGTACCGTCAGCATCACCGATTTTGAAAACGGTTCCAATGGGGCATCCGTATTCACGAGCGACTCCTTCAAGACAAATATAATACTTGCGGCAATCTTCTGGATGTGCGTGACGAGAGAAAGACCCTACGTTGCTTATTTCGCCTGCTGCTGAGCAACTAAAACCTCCAGCCACTTCTACAACAACAAAACACAATAATTAAAAGAGCACATATTAATTTAAAATGATAACTTACCTTCGTTTTTACATTCAGGAACTTGATCTGCCCACATACAAACACGTGCTTCACGATCGTAAGCCAAACCGGGAGAACATTGATAACGGGAAGCTTCTCCGTTCCAACAATTCCAGAATACATCACATTTATTTTCATCAGCGAAGATTCCGTACAGGCGGGCACAATGCGTGGTCGAAATTGCAGGTTCTGTAGAAAAGTAAACAAATTGAAATAATTGCAGCGTCAAGTAAACTTGTTGAGCTTAAAACAAAGTTCAAATATTGCCATTTCCAATAAATTGTCAATGAGATTCTATTGAGATGCTATTTACTGCATAATATTGCTGTACTACTCTACAGTCTTTTAAAAATACAATTTTCTTAAATATTTGTTTGAAATATTTTCATTTAAATAATTTGGAACATTTTTATTGCCTTAATACAACGCTTTTAAAACAGTTTTAAGCTAGACAGTTGAAACAGTTCAAGGTTCTTATAGGACTACGATTTAAGCGTTCTGATTGGCAGAAATGCGAGCCACTTTCACATTAGCACAAAAATCGTGCTTGACTATCTGTCAATTGCATCCAGTCGTTCATCAATTATCATAAATAAGTTTGTGCAGTTTGAAGATTCTTTGTTAAACGGTTTTTTTAGTTAAAATTCTGTATATTTTATTTATTTTTGACGCTTCGACTCTCTATCCAAGAGTCATAAAAAGCAATAATACAAAAATAAACAAGGCACTTATCTAAATAATTATTGCCCGGTTTTATAAAGGGCACAGTATTTTACTTCCAGAGTAAATGAAATTTACTCTGTTAGATGACAGTCGATTATTTGACAGCAATGATTTTGTTGTCATAAGGAATCTCAAACTGATTAGAATTTGTTTCATAAAATAAATTTACTTCAGGAGTAAATTTACTTGGTCATTTATAAAACCGGCCATAAAAATATACAGAAGACAAATGTAAAACCGTGAGTTCCACATTATTTAGTGTAGAAAGAACAAAATTGCTCTGGCATTCACCCAGGTTCTGAGGAAAAGCTACGTGAAACAACCTCAAACAGAGGAATCAATAATATGAGTCTTGACAATTATCATTGTGCACACAGTTCCAAGGTCCAAACATGTCATGATATATCTTTTTTGTCTACCAAAAGAACTGAGTTCCAATAATGAATAACAACCTAACAATAATAAGAATCAAGATTGATATTTCACAAATCATATATGTCTATTATTAATTATAGGAAGCTAAACATTTGGTAACTCAAAATCATCAGCATGGTTGGAAGTATTATTTCAATAACTTGTCTGACCAATCTACCATGAATCGATAGCAACTCACGATTATTCTTGTTTCTTCAAACTTAATGTCATGTCGTTCTTGTGTGTTAAATTAATTTATTCTTATTTCAAAAAGATAATTGTCAAGACTCGTATTATTGATTCCTGTGTTTGAGGTTGTTTCGCGTGGGTTTTCCTCAATCCTTGGGTGAATGCCAGAGGAATTTTGTTCTCCCTCCACTAAATGTGTAATCTATTTTTTCACATCTGGTCTTTTGTATATTTTTAATAATCTAGTTACTTGCCTTGTTTATTTTTGTATCATTGTCTTTTTGATGAAGACTCTTGGATAGAGAGTCGAAACGCCAAAAATAAATTGAATATACAGAATTTTAACCAAAAAAATCTCTCAATCATTATTTAATTCTGAAAAACATGTATAGACCATTCAAATTTGTATTTATTCAGGTAGAAAGTTTGTTTTAAATCCAGCATATTCAATATTCTTGAATTGTGTTTATATTTCGGCAAAATTTTAAGAAAAGGAGATATCGCTATATGATAAACCATGAGATGATAAGAGAAAGTGCATAAATTTTAGGAAGCAGAGCAATTTTAAGAGGTGAGGATATGGATCATAGTTCCTGGTATCAGCCAACGAGACAAAGTATGGAGCAAAAATTAGATATTTAAAAAATAAAATAGAACATTTCCGTCAAAAATAAGATAGTCATGGAATAAAAAACGAATGAAACAAGCTTTCATTCTGACTATTTTGATAGTTCAATTCCGTGTTAATATTTTTATTTTTTTTAGATGCTACAGATATTCTACTGTATAAAATGAAGACTCTTTATGAGTAGAAACTCATTTTAAACAACTTTTCATTTTTGGTAATTGTTGTAATAACACAGAATTGAACTGTCAGAATAGGAGTTTGTTTCTTTCGTTGCTTATTTCCATAGCTATCTGATTTTTGACGAAAATTCTATTGCATCAAATGAAGAAGTAAGAATTGATTTCAAACAACTTTTTATTCTTGTACTTTTGCTCTAACATATACAGGAGAGCCAATATCCGCACATTTAAAAAATCCTATGTTCCGCGTTTCGTTGCACACCTGTACTATTCGCGAGTAAAATTACCGATGGTGGCGCTGTTATCAACCAAAATGTCGGATGTAAGTCGTACTGTCATTTTTAGACATGCTTGTTTACATGTTAAAACCGCAGTTTTCCAGGGAGTCATATTTTATTAATATAATATTTATGGTGGTTTCTCTTGAAAAACTTGTAAGTTTGAGGATTAAATTTCATTGCTATTATTTCAATTTTGTGCATGGACGTTTCAAATTGTATTTATTTGTAGATAAATAACCATGTTCTTGGGAAATAGTCTTTAAATATTTAAATTTACATTATTCACTTTTGTCGAAGAAAAACTCGTGTTAAACTAAAAAATATGAATAAATGGAGAAAGAGTAAGGAAATTAATAGGTGGTAAATAGGAAAGCGCAAAAGAGGTTAAAATGAAAATGATGTAAATAAGAAAGTAGTCCCCAAAAAGATTGATTTTGATCAATACACATATACTAAAATAGTAACTAAGAACGTGAAATAGAAAAAAAATAACAAAAGCTCACTGTTTACAAATAATAAACGATTAAAATAGCATTAGCTCAAATGGCGTTTCAAGCGGAATACGTCTTTGAGTGATTCCTGGTTTTGCCACCAGATGGCTACGGCTTAATTTTACTCGCGAATATCAATTATTAGGGGAAAAGCATACACCATAGTGCGGTTTTATGTTCTAATAATCAAAACATGTATTTAAAATTTTTGTTAATTATATGTGATCCAAATGTTAATTATAAATGTGATAATTGATCTCTATAAAAATGGATACCTGATAGGTATGCGAAAAATTTGAAAATATGACCCTAGCCTGCGCCGCGATACTGAACGAAACAAGTATCGAAAGAGCACACGCATCAAATGACATAGACATGTTTATGCTAATAATTCAACTACGAGTATTTGATTACTACTATTCTTACCAAATGGTTCAAAACATCTGATCAGTGTGTTCTACTAGTCATTTTAGTTTCTCTCCCGGTACCGTGGCGCTAGTGATTGCTCTAAAGGCGTTAATGGCAGACCACAGTATCAGTTATCCATATATATCAGTGTTGCATATAATAGGAAGAATTTGTAACAATGAGTTGATAGGTTATTGTGATATATCTGTCATGGAGCAAGATTATTTATTATTAAATGAAAATTACAGTGGTATGATAACTTTGAAGCTGTAGGGAAACGAAGTGGAATAAATGGCGCCATCTTTCGTAGAGCTTAGAAAAAAATTAGTATACCGGTAATATTTTTTTTTTTTCAAAAAGTTATAAATTTTACTAGTATTTCTGCCTTTAGGATATTTCTGGTGAAATTGCTATCATTATTGTTATTTAAAAATTTATTATCAATATTCAATTGTTATTACGGTAATAATTAGCCGTCATTTTATTTAGTTGATTCTGTGCAAGTGTTAGTAAGCAAGTACTGTTACTACAAATATTGAGTATGGATTGTAAAGATAGTACACTTTTATGCCATAAATCAAAAACTTTAGTCATGTTAAGAGTATGAATGAAAAAGTCAATAGATTTTAACAATCACGTGACGTGCACTAGTTGAGCTTAGCATGACGGCAAACTGCGCACATCTATTATGATATTTAAAATTTATGAGCAAATGCAATATATTGAATTGGAAAAGACAGATTCTAATTCGTAGAGACAGGTTACAGTCTCTGTCTCTGTCAATGACGGCATGATATAGTTGCATTTATAGGAACTTGAAAATTATATATTAGTGCAAACGATACAATTGTCAAAACAGACATCGATCTAAAGAAACTGACTTGATTCAGTCTCTTACTTTTAAAAACTGTCTCCAACGAAGAAAAGATTAAATTACTTATCCAATTGTCCGCAAGGTGATACAAGTATCGAGAGCCTCTAAAATGACGTCAAGAAATTTGCTCTACGAATTAAAATTGAACTTATGAAAGTAACGATGAGCTATTTTGTGCAATATTTTAGCTATAAAAATGCTTCATACTTTTTTGTTGTGCTGTTAAGATTTCGACGTACGTGTACGTCAAACTAACTAACCTCAAATTGTACCATTTTTAATTAATCGTTATTCATACTCTATTATGATGTTACTTATTGGATGATTTAATGAATAGATGAATAATAGGAATATTGGCTTTGAAAATATTTATTAATTACGATGAATTGACTACGTTTCGGCCAAAAGGATTTAGGCCATTTTCAAGTCTAAAAATTACACCAGGTACAATCTAGGTCGAAAGAATTGAGTCGAAAAAATTGTTAAAATTTAAAACAAAACTGAAGTTGCGTTCAATTCACTGAAGTAATTACTTCAGTTTTGTTTTAAATTTTAATAATTTTTTCGACTCAATTCTTTCGACCTAGATTGTACCTGATGTAATTTTTAGACTTGAAAATGGCCTAAATCCTTTTGGCCGAAACGTAGTCAATTCATCGTAATTAATAAATATTTTCAAAGCCAATATTCCTATTATCATCAAATTCAACAAATTTATTTTCGGCTTTTCCAACTCCAAAATTTATGGATGATTTATTGTATTTTCGCCTAAATTTTCCACTTCCCTTATTATTTTATCATATAAAAAGTCTGGTTCATTTCAATCACGCCTATGCAATTCTCTATCTTAACTGTGTTGCAAAAATGAAGCTAAAAATGTAATATTGTTAGAGAGAGAAGATAACTGAGAGATAGGAGAGGCGGGCCCATGTTTGTATGGTAGTAAATGGCGAGTTTCGCTCTATTTAGTATTTTCATGTGGACATATATTGTAAAATAGGAGGAAAATGTTTTGTGCCAAATTGTAATAGTAGGTACAGAATTTGTAAAGAGAAATATTGTCTTTTTTCTGTACCCAAAAATGATATTTTATTAAATAAGTGGCGCAAGAACATTATACGATAGAATAGAACATTGGAAATTACAGATTATGTTTGAGAAAAACATTTCATAGAGGAAGATATTATAAAAGAATGGTCGTCTAGAGATGTAAAAGTGAGTAGAAATTATTTTAAAATTATAATTGCAGATCTACTGACAATTCTATGTTAGAAAATGAAAGGTTATATCAATGTTTCAAATTATTAAACGTATCCAACCTAGACTTTTAGTGAAAAATTCAATTTCGAGGAAACTTCTTGTCAATAAATTTATTAATTCATAAAACTTATAGATTTACACAGAATTGCAACATTAATTTCTTCACTTTTCATCAATATATAAAAGTTATTGAGAATACAATTGTCAAAAGTGAGCGAAGCAAGTGTTCTTGTTAGCCATGTGGCATATTAGAATAGTTTTTTTTTATTTCTCCTGGGCCCTGATTTTGTAACTAGAAAGCGATACCGAATAGAAATAAAAAATGGCGATGTGTTGAATGACGACCATCTTGGATTTCTATTCAACAGTGCGAATTCTAAGGTATAAACATTTAATTCTCCTCTGTTTTAACGCATGCGTATTGTGGTAGCAATTTGAAAATAACACATGTTAGGGACTTGGGTGGGAGTTCCGGCGCTTGCTGGTCACTCGTTTGTAAACAAAAGGTCGAATTTCCTCGATGAACGCCTCTGCAGCAGCTTTATTCAATCTGCGTATTATAAATTTATTTGGAACATGACACAAAATATTCGCAATGCAATAAATTTACCGAAAAGTTGCTAAGAAATTGTCATCCGGCAGTTCAAAAGGATCCATAGCATCTCTTAATCTCCGCCTATCGATACGCAATTGGATATTTTCCCTGCGGAGCACCCGGTAATACCATAGTGCCATAAAAGCCATCTGGATAAAGTAATAGAAGGTTTATTATTCTACATTCTTACAGTTTAAATTTTGATGCAGATTAATAGAATTAAAAACAAATACTCACATCTTAAAATTCTTGAAACATTATAATTATAAACTCTCTAGGAACAAAATTTGAATTAAAACTTGAATCAACTTAACGCTACTAAACATCAACTATATTCACTTTGCCAAATACGTATTCGTCTGGTCCCGACCAGTTGAATAGGCCTATTCAACAGAGAATAGCAGAAAATGGCCGACTTAAGATGGCGCTAGGTAACGAAAATGTATTCGGTATCGCTTTCTAGTTACAAAATCAGGGCCCTGTGCTACTTTCGAAAAATTGAAATTAACAACAGTATATTGTGCTATAAGTGCAATAAGTTCTCGATTGCCCACGAGAGCTCAAGTGGGCAACTAACAATACCGCACGAGTTGCAGATACTATTGTAGATGTATATTATATTTTTGTTAAATTTTTCGTTCATTGTCAACAAACAAAAAATTTTTGCAGAGCAGCCTTTTCTATTTCTACCTTTCTTCTAGTGAATATTCTTTGTGTATATTTTTTCAATTTTAACACGCCCATTGTAATATAAAATGTTCATCAAATTATTTATGAACCTAATCAGAAAACTCGCGTCCAAAGAAACGTTTATAAAACATGTTTCATCATAATGTACTAATTTATTGCAGGTTTTAATGAATAGAAATGCTAATTTTCTCTTATTTTTGCCTTTCATTTAATAAAGGATGTAGTATTTAACATAATGAAAATAGGCAATCTATCTGACAGTTGAATTTCATTGAAAATAATTGAAATATAATCTTATTTCTGCATATGACGCACGCAAAGCTGGGCCCGCTCTCGCTATCTCTCTCACAGCTGCCGCATTACATTTTAGGTTTCACGTTGACTGTCCGCTCCTCTATTATTCTCCTTCGTGATTTCAATACAAATTTATTTAAACTGAACGCTACCGCTTAGCTTAAAAGTGGAGGTGGTGAAATGACTAAACTGGCGGCAAGTCGCGCATATTTGAAAATAAATCATTATTAGGTTAGTATTTACTTACCAAATTGTGTTCTGTCCCCGCATTCAACATTATGAATGTAATCACAATTTTCCGTTAAAAATTTGGAGTCAGTAGCATCAAAAGCGAGTCCATTTCCGCAGGTTTTCAATTCGGCTACTCCGTTATCGCATTTCCAGTATTTATCACACGATACATGATGAGGATAGAAGCCAAAATCGTCTGGACATTTGAAGCTTTCTTGGGCAACTGCTGTAAATAAAAAAAAAGTTTAACAGGCATTGTTTTGGCGCATGTTGCTTGGAGACTCGCTCCAAAGTTAGCCCGGAAGTGGGTTGATAAATGCAACCACAATGCAAACTTTCTTCGCATTGTATTTCTTCTTCAAGGACGTATAAAGTACGACATTTTTTTTGTTATTTGTTGAGCTGGGTGTGGTATATGTAAATTGTTGCATGGTTGGCTTGTGTTAAGTGTTGCTTGGCGGGTGAAAGACCCGAATGTAGGACACTTTTCAAACTCACTTTTCGATGCGAACAAAAAAATAGATTAACCTTGTAATCTTACAATTAATTTGGCAGGTGACAAATGCCCAAGTGCGCCACTTTCTCTGAATAATTTTCTTTTTATCATTTATTTAAAGAAAATAAACTGCAGCATTCAATAAACTGATTAGTTAGAAAGCTATCAATTTTATTGTTCAACCATATGTTGAGATAAATAACCAATAACAAAATATTAAAAGAAATAGGTTAGAAAGCACCTTGATTTACTTAAACGACATTTAAAAAATTTGGAATTTTAATTTCATCATTGTATGTGTGAAAGTTGCTGACGTAAGCGATATTTTCGTCGTTCCTTGAAAAATCATTATACAATTAAGTCGAAAATTAATATTTTCAGTTTCACTTAAAGTTGTTGAGACATCGAGTGAAAAAATCAGTCGTTTGCGCGCACCTATTTATTATATAACAATCTTGTAGAATGTCAAACAAGTTTAGAAAATGAAATTATTGATTTATTTGTTAACTTGTTTATTTACTTTCTCAAGAAAAGCCAAAAATGACTATTTTCCGCATTCCTATTCACCATAAACGATTGAAAGAAAAAAACAATGATTAGATAACTAAATTACAAATTGTTCCATTTTAATAGATTAATCAATTCCTTAACATTTGAAGTACTTTTATTACAACCAGGATTACAACCTTGGAACAACAGATTCTTATTTTTAGCTTTTTACTTCCAAGAAACAAGTGAAAGGGAGTTCAATAGGAGACTACAATAGTCAATCAGAACAGATACTCAAGCATAATACAAAAAATCTAACTGTACTCAATAATATCGAATGATATTGGTTCTAAATAAATTGCTATATACTCGCAAAAAACTATTAATAATAAATTATTATCATTTTGGTAACTAGGTGAAAAAGCAACACAAATAGATAGGCAAAAAATCACGAATGTATTGTTGGTTGCGTTTGAAAACTTTTCTGATGGAAAATAGCTATAGCAACACTTGTTAATTGTTATCATAGACCTTAAACAAATAAATAGTGCAAATGATATAAATAATTAATTATATTGTACTGTTATGAATTAACTGGATCGAATCGTCTTGTAAATTATTAATTATAAAAATTGTTCCGGTTATAATCCAATTAACTTGTAAAATTGTTCCATTTATTTGAACTAAATATCTACAAATAATATATAATTTCAATAATTTTTTTGTGATTAAAATTTGTAGTGCGATTCGATAGGCTTTTTTTTCTGTTTTAGGAATCCAGAATAATTATTAACTCAACTTTTTCATTGCATGTTTAAACGCTTAGGTTAAAATTATTATTATTAATATTAAAATAGTAGAAAATGTAACAGTTAATGATAAGAGAAAACTGGTGAATGTGAAATAGGTTTCTTTTACTTTTATTTTACTTTTATAACGGCCTTGAAAGAAAAATTAACATGTTAGCGATCTAGCTCATTAGTTTTGAACTTTTTCCTGTAGTGAATTTGAAAATATATAAAATATTTCTAGTTTAAAGCAAAATATTAAAAGATAAATTATTTTTGCGATATATACTTCAAAATTTAATTCCAGTAAATAAATCTATTTAATATGTTCAGTGCAATAATAAATTTCAAATTTTCGGAATCAAAGTGAACTATGATAAAACAAAATGACGTTTTTGAGTAAGTTTTGTTTTTCACTAATTGTAACCACTTTTCACTAAACCGTACATCACTTCACGTCGGTTACGTAATAAAATAAAAATGGTACATACCAGCACCAAGAAGTGCGCAGAGAACAACACACACGGTCTTCTGCATTCTCTCACTTATTTGACTTAAAATATGTATGTAGTATGAATTAAACTGACGGTTCGAAGGCGGTTCCTTCAGTTTTATACTCGCTACCCGCTGACTGCTGTTAAATGGTGGTAGGGAAACCATCGGCGAGAAAGCGGGAGGGTCACACTTCTAAGGAAAGTGGATGAACACGACATACAACAAATATTTGACAAATATTCGTACGATTACTATGGAAAATGGATTTATCAAAGCAAAGTTGACATTTTCCCACGGACTAACTTCAGAAGTAACATTGACGCGCGACTCCTAGCAACGATGATACAAACAGAACGAATGCTTACCAGACCTGAATTTTCTTGTTACAATTATTCAATTTACACAAAAAATCGTATTTTTACTATGAAAAATTTTTACATTTTTTTGACATTTGCCAACTTTGGCGCGGATGTATATCTTTTAAGTTACTAGTTTACACAAATATTTATTTAAGTTTATCATTTCGATAATTTATTGTCATTATTATCTAAGTTTGCATTTGCGAACACTCTAAAAAATATTTGTTAGTTGTCAGTCATTTGAGTATTAGTTCATTGTTGCAAAATGTGATTGTTGCGGCAAAATATATTCAATTGGCCAATTGCATGCTTCCTGACGTTCTAATTGGTTAAGAATATTTGAGAACATTGAACGATAGTATAATTATTTAATTCATACAAACAATCATATTTATGCTTTGAAAAATTGATTTATCCACGAATTACTTTCGAACTTATTTTGGAGCAAATCTCAGAATAAATACAAATGATGTCAAGCTTGAATTTTTTCACGTTTGATGTATGTTATTATTTAATTACTACAGAAAATCGTAAAAAATAGTATATTACACTACAAGGGCCGAAAGTTGAATCGCCTCGGGCATCATGACGCGCAGGACCGAGATTTCAATTTTTGGCCCGTGTAGTGTATACGATTTTTCTTCATAGCCGGTCGAAAGTACGTCATTAATTTTACTTTTTTTAACTTTAAATGTCTGTAAGCATGTTTTTGATGCCTGGCCCGACATTTGCGGCACGAGCGAAGCGAATGCTGCTGGTCGTCGAGTATAAATACGCATGAGAAATTCTTTCCTCCCGCCGTTATAGAGGACGAGCGTGTACTTCTCACAGGATGTGAATGTCAAATTTTCGTCCCTGCTATTAGGGACGGAAGTACATACTTTCGATCGAGATATGAAGAAAAATGTTTTTTTTTATCGATTGATGTCAAATTTGATCTTTACGCTTTCATTTATCAACGCAAAGTTGCCGTTCTGCGTGGAGCTAACTTCAAAGTGTAGCAAAATGGATATCTCAAACGAAACATAACCCAGACGAAGCATAATAGCATTTGTTATAAAGCAAAAATTAAAATAAACGTGGCACCCGCCGTTCTACTGCAGATTGCATATAATGTTTTGAAAAGATAAAAAAAATCTGAACTAGCGCTAGCAGAGTTAATTAGGGGTATTTATATAAAACAGAATAAAAAATTAGCCGAAGTGAGGGTACTCAAAAAATTATATTTATATCAATCGGAATACAGAATCTGCTCGATGGATCCTCAGTAGGTTCATTTGGCTAAAAATATGAATACCAAAATTAATAAGAAAATAATTTCTTAAAAACACCTAACTTTGGAGGCCATTTCCTGCACTAAGGACTCGGATCAAAAAATAGGTTTCAGGCGGGCACCATCTGTAAAGTGTTCTCTATAAGAGCCCTTGGTTTGTACTATATTTCATCTGAGGTGGAAAAAACAGAATGAGTAATTGTCAAACGTGAATTTTGTGGCGTTTGACAAATAGTCCAGGAACCGACCGCACCTTATCTTCCCTGATCGGACTTATGACTAAATTGTATGTGAATCTATCTATAAGATGTCAGATTTTATAAATCCAGGATCCTACCCTGAGTGTTAAAAAAACGTCATTTCCGGTCAATTTTTTAGGGTTTCCGGTCAATTTGAAACTAGTATCAATCGATAGCGGAGATCAAGTACTTTAAGATGAAACCAAGATGTCATGCCCAGTCTTGTCCTGTCCGGGATAATCGTAAATTCGATCAGGGAAGTAGAATACAAAAATGAGTTACACTTAGAGGTGGCTGCCGCCCTCCAGAACAGAACAGAGAGTGCATCTTGGTTTTTTCTCAAAGAACTTGACCTTCTGATCCTGAGAAAATTGACCGGAAGTAGCCTTTTTGTCGATACTTAGAACAGAATCCTAGATTTTTTATAAAATCTGGCACCCTATTGACCACTATATTCCCGATCGATTCATATACAATTTGATTTGGCCGTAAGTTCGATCCGGGAATATAAGGTACGGCCGGCTCCCCGACTAAAATAAATATTTTTTGATCAAATGTAATGAAAATGGTTGATGATACTGATTGCAGGTATTGAAAATATGGAAATTCAGTTAAGAATTTAATTTTTCTTTTCTACTCTAGAGTTTTGGTTCCACCTGGACCATCCTCAGGAGTGCTGGACACTTACATAATTGCGATGCTGATGGATAATTTAATACAATATAGTAAAATGTACTCAAACAGAATTTGTGTGTTTAAAATTGAACATGTGTTCAGTGATGATTTAAAACCATATTAAGTTTATTTAATTAGTTTTCATACTTGCAATATCTGTTTTAATAGTATATTGTGTGGCTAGGGACGAAACAAGACGATTTCAGCTGAGGGTGAGCGTTGCTTGCCCGAGCGAAGCGAGGGCTGGCATCACCTTCGGCTGAAATCGTGTTTTGTCCCGTGCCACACACTGTATTTTTCATAGCACCTGCATTGAAACTTTCCACATTACAAATTTGTCATAACAAAGTAAATATTTTTCTTTTGATTTTGCAAGTAACAAGTCGAGAGTAGCTGCTTATGCTTCATCAATAAGATGTTGTGGTGTACTTAAAATTGTCGTATTAATACTTTTTTTCTTGAAACTAATCGTCTTTTTAATTTAATTTACAGTTCCGAATACAACAACTGTCAAATTAACTAAGGTTATATGATTTTCATTTAGAGATTGACAATGAACAAATGCGACTCTGCCAGGGATAAAACGATGTAAACAATTAATTTAGCGGGCAGAAACAAGCTTGTTTCTCCCCTCGGGCAGAAACAAGCCTGTTCCTGCCCGGCTACACTCGCATTTGTCTGCAATTGTCTTGTTTCGACTGACAAAACAGGCGTTGAAACGCGTTGTTTCAATGCAGGTATTATGAAAATGTATTTAAATGAATTTGAATGGAAAATAATATTTTTTCTATGAAAAATTGATGTATCAACGCAATGTTGGCACTTTCCCACGGGCTAACTTCAATACTAATTTATTAATTTTGGCACGAGTCCCTTAAGAACGCGGGGCAATTCGAAAACCAGTAAAATAATTGCTTGGCAAAATATTATTGAAACCTATTTTAATCAAAGTTATTTTGAACTAGAATAACCGCCTGTAACGACTGATTTGATTCTTTTTTTCATATTTATTAGAATAGTGGACAATATTAACACTGATTTGTGTGCAATTTCACTAGTATTTGTTCAATAATTTTGCGGTTTGTTATTTTTAGAAAAATTGGTTTTGAAATTCTGGAATTATGATATAATAAGTTTTGTTTATATTTGCAATAATGGAATACTCATCGATCAACAATATTGATCAATCATTTTTAATTGCATAACGGATTGGTAACTGTTTCTGTAATAAATATGAATTTGATTTAGGATATTAGTCTCCAAAAAAACTATACCTCAATTATTGTAACGTACACAAATTCAGGAGGAAATGTATTTAAAAATATAGCTCGGATTTTGAAAGATATTTAAATTGATACTAAGCTAGACATCATTCAAATAACTTGTAAAAAAATTGTTAATAGGGCAAGTTGCTCAACTTATTATTTATTGACAGTTACTGATCTCATGTCAAAAGCTCTTGAGCAAAATTAGTTTGTCAGATAAATTTGATTTCACAATCATCTGGATGATGAAAGCGCATTTTTGACAGCTCATGAATGCTTGTTACTGCAGAGATTTCGCAAATTACCATCTCTCACAATTACTGAGCTTGAAATCAAGCAGTTTGGGCAAACTTACGAAACAGCAGCTTCCATTTAGTACTAGTTTCAAGTTGACTATTTGATAAATACATAATTTATGCATGTACAAACTCAAAAATACCTTGTAATCTTCATTGTTTAGTTATTGACTGACGGGAGATCAAGTGCTGTACCTTAAAATTAAAATTTGATCTTTATCAAAGCTATATAAAAAAATACACTAAAAGTAAACAAATTTTCATCCAATAATAATAATTCATTCTAATAAGCTTCAAATTCGCCTCAAACAAGTCATTGAATGAATCCCGGACAGATTTGACAACTGTACATAATAATAGTGACACCCGCGGCGAAAGTTGTAACTAAATTTTTATCTACTTTAATAAACTCTAGTTGCCATACCCTAATTTCATATATATCTATGGGCATTGGCATTGTTTCACTTGAATCAAGTAATTGAATAATTTAATCTTCCACAATCATTGAGCTTGAATTGAAGCAATTTGTGTAAACCTACGAAACAGCAGCTTTTATTTAGTACCAGTTTCAAGTCTGTAAATAGTATAGTTGCTGAGAACTCAGCGTCACGCCAGCCAGCCAGCCAGCCAGCCAGACAGCCAAAGTGAATATAATAGCGCTTTTTTCCAAAAAATACGCTAAAAATAATTGACAATCGTTTAAATATCCTTTTTGACACTTCTACTAGAATTAATTCAGCAGGAACTTTAATTTGATACCAAACACAATAGAACCAAATTACTTTTTTTGAAAAAACAATTGACGAACGTTTGCAGGTTATGTCCAAATATGAGTAATGATAAGATAATTTTAACTTTATATTATGATTCTCATTATTTCTTTGCTTCAGAAAAATATAACAAATTTTATAATAATTCAAATTTTAATAATAACAAATGAACAGCTAATAATTTTGGAAAATGGTCAAGATAAATGTTGATCCAAATTATTCAGGGATCAGTAAATGCAAGAAACTAGTAATATAAAAATTGTTTGTCATTGATTGAAGAGTATTAACAGCATTCTGTTCATTAAAATCTGTTCGAGAAACATAAATTCATGGAAAAAGTAAAGAAATATAATAATCTGTATTCGTAATTACAACTTGATTAGATAAAGCATATTCTTCTCAAATCACTTTTTTACCATTCAACACTTAATGTCTCTCGCTAAGCTTTGATTTTTACTCACAGTGGCGCTAATATCATAACTTTGAATTATACTCAAGAAAAAAAAGAGCGGATAAAATGGAATGTATTCCTTTCTCAAATTTCAGTATAAAAAATCGATTTAAAAGAAGTTTTATTTCAAAAATTATCAAATAAATGTGATATCAATTCTTAATTTAGCAAATGAGCTCAAGATTAGTTTTAAGAATGCAACCTTGCTGGAATATTTTGTCATAAAAGTGGGCGAGTCGCATTTTACAAATAGCTCAAGATCGAGGTGTAAATTCAATCAATATTTATTTAAAAATATGGATTAATTTAGTTTTATTTTACAGGTTATGATGATCCATTTTTACTGTAAGGACAAGGAAGAACGGGGCGCTTTGGAACAGTAAAATGTGAGTAGTTTTTATTCTTTTATAATTGTTTATTTGCAAAAATATTACAAAGGAGTCTCATTATGAAATATTTGCATTTAATTGTCGCCGTTTCATCACGATATTCATATTTCAACAGTAGATTCTCTTCTGTTTTATGTTTGATGTACCTAAAGTAGACTTTACAGACGGATAATGACCGCAAATGCAGCCGTGTAAACCATACTGCAATAATTAGATCAAGGATATCTTGTTAGGTGTGGTCCCGCACAACATGAGGACAAATAAATAATTTTGCCCAGGAAATGAATGACCAATGCACAATGCAATGCACGATTACAATCAACTGCATTTTTATTTACACAAAAATTTCTAAATCGTCATTTTTTAAAATGTTTTAAGTATTATTGGCGATTTTTTGTTGTTGACCTTCAGACAAAGGGAAAGATTGGACCTTGCCAGGCCAAGGTTAAACTTCTTGATGGATTATTTCTTTTTTAAACTGACCATTAGTGATTAACAAGTACAGTCATCATGATTTATTACCTATTTAAACATTAAAATAAGAATTAAAATGTGAAAAAATTCCTTGGTAGTCAATAACCTTTAACATCTTCATTTAAATAATATAATTCTTAATTTATCTTTTACTTTCGTCTAAGGTTAGCTTTCTAATCTTTCACACATAGTAAAAGCAACCAAATAATATATTTTTATTTATTTACCGTACATTACTTTGAACGTTATATAACCTAAATTGATCGTTCGTCTTCTTGTCAACCAACCTACAGTACAAAGCGTACAAAGAGAAAGTGATTCCAGTACACAGTGTGATCTTCATTTTATAAATAAAATGTATTGAAAGCTGAAATATCAAGGCCTGAAACAACTTATTAGAATCCGTTATATTTTTATTCGGACAGTTGCATTTGGTAAAGCAATTATTGGCAATTTAAGTTCCAGCTCACAACATTTACAGTAACAATAGCAAACGGTTAATTAACTGTTAACGATTTCCTTCGTAATGATATGCAAGAATGAATATTTTCATAATTTAACATACAGAGAGAAATACTTATAACTTGACCTTTCAAAGAAGAGTCCTTTCACTACGATGAACACAGATTCATTGGGAATATTTCACCAATAGGATATTCACCTTGCAACTAAATTTCATTTTATAAAACTAGATCGTATTTCAAAGAAATCTGTAGTACACGTTTTAATAATTGTTCTTCGTTGGGTCGTTATTCATTTTTGAAGTTGAAGTGACATCAATCCCAGATGGTTTTCTGATCTTAAATTTTCGCACTTCAAACTTACTATTTCTCAGCAAATAATATCAGAATGTACTGTTCTAAAATACATTCGAAAACATGCCCAAAAAAATTAGTTTTAAGTCACTTTGCGTAGGGCGGTATTTCAAAGTAGGTCAAAGATTTTTTTTCGAATGAATGTTTTACAAAATTATGAATCCACGGTCTTTTCAGTTACTTCGATGAACTTCATAGATTGATGAGCATGTAATATGGTTCTAGCAGTCAAGCATTTTTATAGAACTCAGTTTCTCAGAGCTGTAACATTGTAAGTTCAATTTTTAAGCAAACAAATATTTTTAAAAACGAGAAATATTGTTGATGTTTATTTGTAGTTGAAATCAGGCTGATATATTAATTTTTTGAATGACTGCACTTCATTATCATTTCATTTCTTAGTAAGATGCTAGAAGAGTACAAATTGATAGTAATGATAAAATAAGTGACAGAAAAAAAGGATAATTGAAAGAAGAAATATAGGGACTTGGAAAAAAAGTCAAGACGTATGCAGGTTTTAGCAGAAATAAGTACATTAATTTTAACCAGTAATAGAATTCGTCAAATATAACAATTTTCCCCCATAATTTTTTCCTGTAACCTTTCTGAATATCGAGTTAAAATTTATCAAAGTTATGTCAAAAGTTTCACAGTACGCCTATGGTTCGAATTGAATGTTTCTCATTTGTAAGAAGAATGACAGCTATCAATTAAAATGAATGTACATTGATCTTCGCTTACCTCGGTAATTCTATTTTCACATATTTTGTAAGATAGATTAAATACGTGTCTAAAATCAACAATTTGGTCTATTAGTCATATTTATATCTCCACTGTCAAGTAAACTGATTTCTATTTAGAGATTCCACGTTTAAAAATTAGATTATCTACACGAGTTCATTGCACTCTCACAAAGCACAGCCTATTCTGACAGTCTGAAAACAGATAAAATCTGTGCTGCCATCTATGAGCGGCGAAAAAAACTAACTGTTATTCTCGAAAATTCAGATATTTCCAGAATTTATTTTGACATTTATGCCAAAATCAATTACTCCATAGTTATTCGATCTAAAAATAATGAACATGACCGAGTCGGTTATCGGATGGTAAAAATGCTATAAAAAAATGAGAATCCGGAAAAAAGTTTATTAGAGCGTAAGGTTATTTCGGCTCAATTGATTAATAAATTATAATATTGCATGAAATGTCAAAACGTATTTACAGCGCATTTTTGCAAATAAAATACGCTATTATATGCACTTTGGCTGTCAGGCTGGCTGGCTGGCGTGACGCTGAGTTCTCAGGAACTACAGCACTTACAGACTTGAAACAGGTACTAAATGACTAAATGAAAGATGCTGTTTTGTAGGTTTGCACAAACTGCTAGATTTTCATATTCATACACCCAGTTTTGGGTAAAAATTGAAATAAAAATTCAAAAGGTAATTACTGCTGAACTATGCATAGTTGAAATCTGAAAATTGCTGCACAGAATGAGTAACATATCAGTAATTGAATTTTATACCCGAAATTTCCAACCGATATGGGTAGGTACCCATTTTAGGGTAGAAACTATTTATTTCAATATCTCGTGAGTTGAACAAGATATTGACATGCAGTTTCCGATGTTATTAGTATCAGAATGAGTTCGACTTTTGTTTTTACAATCAATTTAGGCCAGTACATGACCACTTATTTTCTTGAATCTGTAGCTTTGGAGTTAAGTTTCAGAGATTTTTTTTATATAGCTTTGATAAAGATCAAATTTTTATTTTAAGGTACAGCACGTGACCTCCCGTCAGTCAATAACTAAACAATAAAGATTAAAAGGTATTTTTGAGTTTGTACGTGCACAAATTATGTACCTATCAAATAGTCAACTTGAGACTGGTACTAAATGAAAGCTGCTGTTTCGTAGGTTTGCCCAAACTGCTTGATTTCAAGCTCAATGGTAATTTGCGAAATTTCTGAAGTAACAAGCATTCATGAGCTGTCAAAAATGCGTTTTCATAACGGTACGAACAACGTACGGCACCCATTTGTGTGGCCCAAGCTAGCGTCAACTTACAACCATCACTCGCACTACAAAAGAAACGCTAATAAAATTAAGATATATTGTTGATCTCAACTAGTTCTATTACTGATTAAATTTAATGTATTCATTTCTCTTACACCCTGTTTATTGTCACAAATATGAAATATCTTAAGACATTCAATTGTTTGCGCTAATATCTGTTATAGTTATTATCTAAGTTGGCGTTTAGGAACATTTTGTTGAATGTTTGTGACAGTTGTTAGATATTTGAATGCTAGGTCATTGATGCAAAATGTGATTGTTACCTCAATTTTTGCCAACATGGCGGCACTCAATTGGGAACACAATCGAGAGGCTTAAGTCCAATCCAGTATTATATAAAGATCAGTGGATAAGTAAAGTAGTGAACTGTAATCGGTGTGAATTTATTAATTCATAATAAAGTGACAATATAATTTTTTTATAAATAAATGCCAAAATAGTTGGAATAGAATGAAGTACAAGCGATTTCTGGTGATGTATGCAAATCTATAAATCCTTGAACTTTTTTTTCAATTAATGACGTCAATATTCCATTCATATGTCACGATTCCAACACTTCGCCAGAATGAAGTTTTCCATAATTTCAAGCTTACCAGCTATGATTCTATTACAATTACATAATTCAGCAAAAGTAGCTTTGGCTTTAAGTTTTGGGAAATTAACTTTTTAAGTTCGTTAGCATTATCAACAAAATCAAACTAGAGTTTGCAAAATGTGATGTTCCCTAAGTTTTGATCAAGTTCTACTAAATAAAAGATTTCCACAAAAAATAAACGACTTGTTTGACAGATAATTCTATAGAGTTGCACTGACAATCAAATAGTATAATAACAAGAAAAAGATAGAATATTTGAGGTAGCTCGTCAGTTGCATCCATGAATCTGCAGGACTATTAATAGAGCGAGAGCTGGCTGCAAAAAAACTCGGCCGAGCGAGTAACAGAATGAAATGTTTTCAAACGTTAATACACACCGAGACAATAAGAAAAGACATGGTGTGCCTCGGCAGAAGTTGTGCATAAGTATAGTATGATTTTTTTATGGTAAATTTTTCGTGCAGCAACTATACCAATGGCGTGACACTATGAAATTACCCTTAAAATTTAGGTGTAACTTAATGGAAAAAAAATTATATTTATGTGCCTCGTCAAATCCCATTCCTATGCCTTGGCACACCACTTTTTAAATTTTTTTTTGGTCCATTACTTCGTATCGAGTTACAGCTTCAGACTATGATCAAATTAAAGTTTAAACATTTCTGTATTAAAAAAAAGAGGTGTTCCATATCTATGCATGTTACAAATATTTTTATTCCTTAAAGTCTTATGCTATTGTCATTTGTATAGTAAGGCATAATGGTAGGATTTGATGAGGCACACAAATATATTTTATTTTTACTCAGTAACATCTAAATCTTAAGAGTTATTTCATATTGTTACGTCATTGGTATAGTTGCTGTACGAAAAACGTGGGTACCATAAATAGTATATTGTGTAACAAGTGCGATAAGTTGTCGATTGCCTACGAGAGCGAAGTTGGGCGCACGAACGAAGTGAGCAATTGACAACACCGCACGAGTTGCAGATATTATTTTTTATTACGAATGTGGGCTGAGTATTATTTTGCATGCGACAAGTTTACTTGTCGCACTCAAATTATACTTGGCGCACTCAAAAAGCAAAGAGCTATCTACCGCCCGGAAAAACGTGCGCAAAGTAGTACTTATCCCGCATGAGTAATAAAAAAAATCATACTATACTTGTGCACAACTTCTGCCTAGGCACACCATGACTTTTCTGATTGTTTCGGTGAGTACTAACGTTTGAAAAACATTTCATTCTGTTACTCGATCGGCCAGGTTTTTTGCAGCCAGCTCTTGGACTGTAACACATAACATTAAAATGATATATTTCATTATTCCCAGAACCACGAACTTACATCCATCGCCAGAATTCGCCTAGTAGTACAGTCATTTAGTGGTTTTACATGGAAATTTTTCCGGAAGTTTTGAAAATGGGTAATTTTATAGATTTCGATGTGTTCCTTCCGAATTTCAACTTTACTACATCGTTTCTTTGTCGCTCACGCCACCATATTGGAAAAATGGCTCTTAAACGCAGTTTTTAGCGCATTTTTCCGAAAAAAGCGCTATTATATTCACTTTGGCTGGCTGGCTGGCTGGCTGGCTGGCTGGCTGGCGTGACGCTGAGATCTCAGCAACTATACTATTTACAGACTTGAAACTGGTATTAAATAAAAGCTGCTGTTTCGTAGGCTTGCACAAATTGCTTTAATTCAAGCTCAGTGATTGTGGAAAATTGAATTATTCAATTACTTGTTTCAAGTGAAACAATTTCCATAGATATCTATGACATTAGGGATATGGCAACTAAAATTTATTAAAGTAGATAAAAATTTAGTTACAACTTTCGCCGCGGGTGTCACTATTATTATGTACAGTTGTCAAATCTGTCCGGGATTCATTCAATGACTTGTATGACGCGAATTTGAAGCTTATTAGAATGAATTATTATTATTGGATGAAAATTTGTTCACTTTTGGTGTATTTTTTTTTATATAGCTTTGATAAAGATCAAATTATCATTTTAAGCTACAGCAGTTGACCTCCTGTCAGTCAATAACTAACCAATGAAGATTAAAAAGTATTTTTGAGTTTGTACATGTATAAATTATGTACCTATTAAAAAGTCAACTTGAAACTAGTACTAAATGGAAGCTGCTGTTTCGTAAGTTTGCCCAAACTGCTTGATTTCAAGCTCAGTAATTGTAAGAGATGGTAATTTGCGAAATCTCTTAAGTAACAAGCATTCATGAGCTTTCAAAAATGCGCTTCCATCATCTAGATGATTCTTCCATTTTTTGACAATATCTCCTTTCCGACTCATTTTACACCAAAAACATTTATATACAAAATAAATCTAGAGAAAATTTCCTACAATTTATGTAATAACCTTATTTTTTTTCGTAAAATCAATAGTTTCGATGTACAAGCGCCGATAAGTGTAGTTGGGCGCGTAAATCGCAGTTGTGGATGGGAAGTCGTGATATACTTTCCTCTACGCAATCGTTTTCAACATACATGGAATATCGTGAACCACTTTCGATCTCAGTCCCACCAAAAGTTTATCCTTGTTGTCCTTTCTTTTAATACTTGACTTACGACAAGTCTTCCTTTTTCTTTGTCTTCATTCTCTCCACTTTTATGCAATGGATTAGCACAAATAAAACAATTTACTTCATTAGAAGCCATGGCTCTATAAATGCAAACGACTCTGTGAAGGAAGAAGAGGGCGCCCGGCACAAAGACAACACATTCCTTTATTACTGCGGAAAACAGGCCATAGTAAGCCGGTTTTTCAACGCAAAGTATAGTATATTATGCTACAAGGACCGAACGGCTGTCATTTTTGTCCAGGATAAATTTGGCTGCATTCGGTGAAGACAAAGGCAAACCCCAAAGCAGAGGCAAAGGCGAAGGCGAGGGCGAAGCACGAGGCGAAGACGAGGGCAAAGCCCAAGGCGTAGCCAAATTTATCCGTGACAATAATGACAGTCGTTCAGTGCCCGTGTTGCATACGATACTTTTTGTAACAAGTGCACCAAAGTACCCCCATTACTAAGCTTTTTAAATAAATTTGGGTGTATTGAAACTATCTTATCGATTTGACAAACAGATTTTTGCAAATGCAATCACATTACAGTAAACTAATACAATGAAACATAACTTACATGATTTATTTTTTTGATTGATATTTTTCACATTTTCTGTGCTATCCTGTTCACAATAAATGCACATACTATAACAAACACATTCTATAATACAAATTTCTTTCAAATATCAATTTGACATATATCAATGAAATAAAAAAATCCAACGGCATCCTGATCCATGATCTACAATTTCATTTTTATCCAGCGGACAAAAATATCCATTAATTCCCAGTCAACAGAGAATTGGTTTGGAATTGAGAACTTTCGAAGCAGAAGTCAGCTCAGTAATAGGGTACTTTCGGTGTACGTGTTACAAAAAAATATTTATTGTTAGTATAGTTTTCAGATTCAAGTTGATTTTATAATTCACAAATTTCAGTTAAAATTGAATGTTACGGGTTGGCGTAGATGTATAATGGTTTGCGGTGCTCGTACGCCAGAACTATTGATTTTACGAGAAAAAAGGTCATTAAATAAATTGTAGGAAATTTTCTCTAGCTTCATTTTGTGTATAAGTGCTTTTATTGTGAAATGAGTCGGAAAGGAGATATTTTCAAAATATTGCTTTTAGGCGCTATTTTTTCAATATAGTGGCGCGAGCTGCAAAACTACGAGGTGGCAAAGTTGAAATTTGGAAAGAGCTCATCGAAATTTATAAAATTACCCATTTTTAAAACTCCCGGTAAAATTTCCAGGTACTCTTTTTTTTTTAGAACCAAATGACTGTATTATAGGGATTGTAAAATTATAACGCTAGGTTAATTATTTCGATAATTTCAAATAGCGGCGGAACCAGAACTTTCTTTATGTAATTAAATATTTTACTATTGATTGCAATTTTTTAAACATAGAAAAAATTCAAGCTCAACAAAAATTCTGTTGTGCTCTCACTGAGTTTAACATTTTATTAAATCATAATGCCAATAATAGTTGTAATAAAATGCCGTTACGTTAGTCATTCCAATATTTCCAAATATCGTCGTCATCACAAATGTTTTCTGGACTTTTTTGCTCCTGATCATATTTTTTTAATATCTACTATCAGTGTGTCAATAGTAATTTCTATAATGTCAGTTAATAACAATATTACTCATAACAAGGTTTAAAATTACGGCAAATCCTGTAGACTTGCTAGCAGCGTAGTAAAATAGCTAAGAAAAAAACATTCTTTGAATAGTTACTGTACAGTTTTATTCAATCAACAAATGACTCATCTAGAAATCAACAACATTTTTAATTAAATTCACTGAATCTTATTTAAAACTAATGTCTTCTTGCACAAGAAATAATTCAAGGTTGTGCCAAAGCTAAATTACAAATTATGCAATTCTTCCTTCTCCCTCTCATAGGAGCTTACAAGCAAGTGCCTCGTACCCATTTTTTATTTAATCTTATATTTCACTGAAATTGAAAACAAATTGTCTTAATTTGCAAATCGGCATTTTTTTTTTAATAATTTGCTTAGATGTTGACATTTTAAAAGAAAGTGGAGGGAAGGTAAATATCATGAATAATTAGTAAATCGCTTAACGATTACTCTATTCAATTATATCATCAAATATAATAGAAAGAACAATAAAGTACCGCTAAGTAAACATCAATTTCAAATTACATAACAATGACTTTCTTCTCACTGTTCTCAAGAAGAAGAAGAAGGGGGAAGCGTTGTCTCCATGGTGATAAGTAAATAGGAAAGATTGACGGAAGTGATGATAATCAAAAAATGAAGGTGACTCTAGGAGGCAAAAAATATTGTGAAAAAGGTTAAGAAGCAGTTTTATTTGTAATAAATTTAAATAGTGTTGAATAAAATTACTGGAATCGAAAGATTTTTAAGTTAATGTTGCAATTGAATGTTCTACATTCAGCGTTTCATCATTTTAGCCAACAAAAATAATATATAAGACGTTCAGTACATCCATTTATAATACAAATTACTTACAATCTCTCTCTCTCTCTCTTATATAATTTCATGTAAAATTTACAACTACTATTGCAGAATATTTGACATTTTCATTCAGAAAGATTAATTTAATAATAATTATTTAAATTCAATAAGTTTTATTTACATATGTCATGAAAAGATTATCATCTTTATGAATTTAGAAAATTTACTTATTGATAAATAGATTAAGCTTTCACTCTTGAAATCCTAAAATACTCATAAATAATTTAAGAATGTGCTAGAACATACTGTTCTGTTCAAGATGGAATTAATTTGAATACAACTCTGTTGGATACCATTAAAGTAGAAATGAAAAGTAGCTCACCTTGGAAATACGCCGTTAAAGATGGACCGTATTCTGCATTCTGCAGATGATGAAGGAAAGGATTTATTCTCCTAACCTAAAATTTATTTACCGGTTTATTATGTAAACTAATATAATTTATAATTATTCTAGATCCTGTTCAAAATTTTATGGTCCGTATTCTCACCTCTTGTTGGAGGAAATGAATAATGATAGTGCATCAAATTTTGGAAAAAAGGTATTTTGAGGAGAGGTGAGAACACTTTTCAGTTTGTTTCAAAATAGTTTTTTGTTTCAACAACGTGAAAATTATTCAGTCAACAATGAGAAACAAGATGGACAGATACCAGTGACAATGACCATGAATACTGGATAAGGCAAAAGTAAAAGTTGATATTGCAACATTGACTGAGCATTTCGCAAATTTTTTAATCTTACCTGAAAAGAATACAAAATTTTTACAATAGATTACGGAAGAATAGCAATCATCATGTGACATACTATTTTATTTATTAAAACAGTTTGACTTAAAACAACTTATCTTGGAGTAAACCTGACTTTTCAAAAGGCAGAGAAGAGGGACAGGATTTGCAATAATTATCAGTTTTTCTAGAAATGCAGTATTATAGATTCATCAATGTCTTATAATATTATCTGAATAACAATTAATTGAAATTGTTGAAATTTAATGCTAAATGTCAGTTGGGCGCTATTTAAAAATGACAATAATTTTATAATTTGTAGACTGATTATTCCATGAATCGATCTCTGTGAGTACTCGTTCGCAAAATTAGAAATTACAACAGTTAGGGCCAGTTTCACCAAAGCCAGTTAAATTTATCCAGAGGTTATTTTATACGAAAACTATTGTTGATACAATTGTAACTATAGTTACTAACTCAAAATAACCTCTAGATAAATTTAACTGACTTTGGTGAAATCGGGCCTTAGTATGCCATTAATGGAGTAGCCGGAAATCATAAAAACGCGCGAATTTTCAAATAGGCATTTAAATTAAACATATTTTCTTCATGAATCATCACAAATTAATTTAGACTAATGAATTGGTCATGAATATTAGTCAATTAATTCATTTGAATAATGTCAGTTTTGTGCCATTATTCAAAATGACATTGAACATAAAGGAATATAATTTTAGTTGGATTGAATTAAATATTTGAACTAAAAACTCATTTTATTAATTGAAATTTCAATGAAATTGGGTCACAAAATAATTTAAATGTTACACAAATTAAAACAGGAAGTTATTGGCTATTAGCTATTGACTTAATCAAAATTGAAAATTACTACATTGTGGAATTTTTTTTTTAAAGCAACTAGTTTCATTTATGACAAATTTCGAAACTTCCTTCCGGGGAGATATGTAATTTTGATTATTATGAACGCCCCTTCAAAATATATGCTGATCAAATTTTCTCAAAAAATTAATTTATATTGGAAAACTTATTTGGTTATTTCAATAAAAGAATAACGGGGATAATAACACAAGGTAATCGAGATAAAGGGTACGTTCCACTAGACGACCGCAACGCTCATGTCGCCTCATTGATCGTTCCACAAGACGATCGCGGTCTTGACGTTCATGATAAATACGTCATAGATGACGTCATTGATCTCGACCACTTCAAGCTCACAACGCCCGCGATTGAAAGGTGGGTCGAAGCGGTCGTTGCGTTCATTTTTGCAAAAATTGCCAAGAAGATCAAATTAAATGAGAAGATGCCTTTCCAATTTGTACTTTCGATTCCAAGCTATGTCAATTGATTCAAGATTTTCTATTTTTGTCAACACGACAGATCATTTCATGGTCTCTCATTATCATTATTTATTATGTAAGAGCGATTAATTTACACAGGCATATTGGATTTATCCCATTTGTATATCCTTTTTGCTACAGGTTAGTTTAATCTTATTAATGATTTACTTTTCGATTTTAACTACAAATTGTCAGTTTATTCGACACCATCGTTCGTTCCACTTGAAGCACCAGCCACATCGATCAAAAGCTAGTGGAACAGCAAAAGCCGCGGTCGTGAGCGTGAGCATTGCGGTCATCTAGTGGAACATACTCAAAATAATTTTTTGTTTCTTTAAAACATAACGCTACTAAGCCACGCCTAGCAACCAATTGGGAACAATTGTTCTTCCGACTATCAAGATCAAAGCATTGTTACTCAAACTAATTTATTAAACTGTTTAAATTTGACAAATATCACTCAGCAAATAATAAAATACTATCAACGTATCTAGAGGTGGGGAAAGTTGTTACAAAACAGAGCCAGTAATGGCAGTACTTGGCCACTTCTACGAAGGAAATAATTTTTAAGTTAAAATGGAACAAATAAGAAAGTAAATTGTTCCCAAAATGAATATATGGGATTAAAAACATCTCCTAAATTGATTTGGCGCCAAAAGCCAATAGCCAATCACGTGACAGAGCTGGGCAAAGTATTCATGAAAAGTACTTCAAGTACAAGCAGCAAGTACTTGAGTGTTTGTGAAAATAATTGAAGTACAAGTACTCTTTTAATCTGCCAAGTACTTGCAAATATCAAACACTGTTGTAAATACTTAGTAAGTACTTCTATATTACAGAACTGGGCAAAATTATCCGTCAAAAGTATTTCAAGTACAAGTACTAAGTACTTGAGTGTTAGTTCATATTGTTATTCATTTGAATTCGCTATCTACTCATTAATTTATTGTAATTGTAGTCCTAGTAAGCATTGATCAACAATCTAGTCGGTGTTCAATTGTCGGGTGTGATTGACAGCCTATGGCTACTAGATGTTCGGTGTTTGTCAGGCATTTGAATTGTTGTTCAACTGTTAGACATTCGAATATTGGCCCATTGTTAGATTAGGGTATATAAAGAGCGAGAGCTAGGATAGAGTGAGTCTATCAGTACGAGTAACTGTGATCGATATCGTGTTCATACGAGTTTATAAAATAAATATTTGCACTGTGACCTGTCTTAATAAATTAATCACAATAAAATTTGTGACAATATATTTACCGTATCACTTACGTAGCTTATTTGAAATAATTGAAACAAAAAAACTATCATTTAAATTAAAATGAAATTGTAACTTGAAATTATCATCAAATTATTTGATAATATAAACTCTATATAATGAAGTTCAAGGGACCGATTGTTTTCTTTCGTTATAAAGAGTTTTCGTTGTATGGATATTTGAAAAAAGACAGTGTAAGAGCACAAATACACTTTTTTTACTCGCATAACCTGGTATACATGACGTCTATCTCCAAAATCTCAATTTTTCTGTATAGTCCATTATTTTGGCCTAATGTCTTGTGCTAAGCCTATACTTGATTTGTATTTTAAATTAATTATATCCTTATCTTTAGATGAAGTGGGATCTTCTTCTTAAAGTACTAAAAACTTGCATAATAATTTAGCTGCGTTAAGTGCTTGTTAAATTTTAGCCTAGGCTTATGACAATGCATTCCTACACATTAAGACAGTAATGGCAAACAACGAAAGATAGGAACACAATTGTTATTCTTAGAAAATGGAAGACGATAAGAGATGCATATTGATGCATCAACAAAATAGATGTCTAAGCAGAGACTTATTTCTCGTTGTAGAGAATGACCAATACGTTATAGAAAGTGTTTCAATGTATAGGTAATGATGTAAACCAATCAATTTCAAGCAATTTCCATTTTTTATAGAGAGTTTTTCGCTATAAAGAAGTTCGTTATAAAGAGTTTACACTGTATTTGCATTTGATATATCACTCTTCATTTGAAACGTGGGGTCTAGTACACCTCACGTCGTTTCTAATACCAGCCATTTTTTAAATAGTGGGCCTATCTATTTGTCTCTTTCAGTACCTTTCAAAAATTATCTAGGTTTTACTTGTAACAGTTACCCGCCTTTAATCATTCAGCGGCCTTCGTAAAAAATTAAAGATTAAAGTAATAAACTTGGCTCGAACGGTATATAAGGATTAAGAGAAAAATGCTCAAATGGTCTATGGGATTAGGACAAAACTGACCGCCGCGCTCAAACGGTATATCCCTGTTTCAGGACTTGTAAACTCAACTTGTACAAAATTTAAATACTGTAAGTATTATTCTGTGGGGTTAGTAGTACTAAAAGTGAGGTAAAATACTTTCAATTATTCATAATCAAACTTAGGACTACAGTTAGTGGCAGACAGTTAGATTCAAACCATCAAAAACGAAGAATGGAGAATACAAGAGTTCCATGTGATCTAAGGGGTCTCACCAGGAAAATACAGGAAGGAGATTGTCCAGAAATAAAAAAGAGTAAGCTAAGTCTCCCAGAAAGATGCCATGTGTGCCCTAGAAAAGAATACAGGCATACAAGATACAAATGTAAATCTTGCAAAATGTTTTTACGTCTAGAACATGCAAATATGTAGTGTGAAAATTACGAAAAAAATGGACAACAAGAGGAATTTTATATGGACTGTTAACAAAGTGTTAAGTCTGTGTCTTTGGATGTTTTCGCAGTAGATTTGAATATTTTCATACGAAAATATGTCAGTTTTACACAATTAACGTTATTTTTCTTTTCTACTGTTGTTTTAAAGCTGAAATATTATACATTCAGAACATATGTTGTTTTTCATATAAAATTGGAAGCTTAAGTTAATGTTTATTTGTTGGAAAGTATATGTTTCTACATGATGGTTTTTCATCACAAATTTTAGTTTTATGTTTTAATTAAGATTTTGGTGAATTTTCAAAAATGGGGTGTGTGAAATGCCCTCGGGTATTATTTGTTACGTAATTCCCCTAAAATCAGTATTATTATGACAGCAATAATAAACTAGTCGGACATTAAAAGTATTTTGAGTACTTTGAAAATACCTATTTCAAGTATTTTTCATTGTACTTCAAGTAATATTTTCAAGTAATCAGTACTAAGTAAATAAAACGAAAGTACAAAGTACCGAAAATAAAAAGTATTTCAAGTACAGTACTTAAAGTACTGAAAATACTTGCAAGCGTAATCAAGTGCTTCTCGTACTGCATGTGAATAATAAAAATCCCAAAATCAACCATACTTTCCAGACTTCTGCCTACTTTTTGTCATTCTCATGCGAATGACTTTTTCCCAGTGAAAAATAAAATCGTGGTCTGAAGTCCAGAATTTGAAATCCTTCTATTAGAATTGACCAAGCGACCCAGACCAAAACAGGCTCTTCAATTGGCTCGAATACCTACGCCTGGGTCAGTCCAGCACTGAAATATCAGTGCTGGATTTATAATCCAGGAGGAAATTGGAACTTGTTTACTCTTGCGAAAAAGAAAGAAGAGCGCTTTTAAATCTGTTTTCCCGCCAGATGAGCCACGGCCATTCACGACTACATTGTAAGGAGTCCCGCAAACATCCTCACGATGTTCTCCAGGGAACTATCTTGCAGTGTTTCTCTGGTTTCACTTTTAGAAATCTCAAATTTATTTGAAAGAAGTCACTTGTGGATTCGTCTTCTGGCTCCGAGAAAAACCCTAATTAACAAGGATAAGCTAAAATTGATAATCTGATGAATATTAATCTTGTTAATATAGTAATTAAGGTATCAAGAGTGTTAAAAGGACAATAATGCCTGAAGTCAACAGTGTACTTTCCGAGGGCCTCTGGCCTGAGGTGTGTATGTCAACCGTAGGCATTATTGTCTGTTCAACTCCCGAGGTGCCTTCAATGTTTAATGTCCGACTTTTGTTGTATTTCAATCAAAATTTTTAGCAATGTATGTCCTGTCATTGTGATTTCTGTCAGAGAAATTACTGTAGTTACTTGCTGTAACTAGGAAACATAATACCCTCGGGTATTATTTGTTACATAATCACCCTGAAATCAGTGTTATTATGACAACAATAATAAACTAGTCGGACATTACAATAATTAATTGAATTATAAATTACGCCAAAATAAAATAAACTGTAAGATATTTACCCTACTTTTACGAGTTTTATTTCGGGGGAATATTATATTTTAGTTGCATCGATTGAGGAATTAGCACATGATTCCAAACCCAGGAACAAAGTAAGTACAGACTTTGTTCAAATAAATAGTGTACTAGCAGTAGCATTGAAATACAAGGATTGACATCTGTCGTGGGGTTCCCATAGGTTCCTAGTGTGATCTAAATCTAATAAGATAAACTCATCATACGTTTCACCGTTACCAAGTCCGTAACTACGTGAATCAATTCAGTTTGAAACAGATTCCGGCAGTATTAGAATGATCTAAATGATTCTGATTTTTTCTTGGCCGCTAAACTAACAATTTAAATAAATTACAGTTAAATTTTTAAAAAACTCTATAATTTTTCATTTCTAAGAATAAAATATGACCAAAATATGAATCACGAAATTTGATTAATAAAATATGTACAAATGTGTTTAATTCCGGGGAAAATAATTTTGATTATAATACGAACTTTTACAAGTCACGTGACGGCCAAACATTTATAATCAAGAATATTGTGAATATATTCCAAGTATGGTGTTTTATGGAATTTTTTGTAATAGAAAAACTCACACATTTATATTTCAGGTGCGGATTGTCTAGCATTGTTGAATAGTGACAGACGGTACGCAAGTTGAATTGCATAATATTTTAATGTCATTCTATGGAAATGTACGTACATTTTACTCATACGAATTACTATCGAATGGAAAGTTCGCATTATTTTAGTATAGATGAAAAAGAAGATAATTGGCGAAATGAACTGAACATATACGTGAAATAATTTGTAGGTTATGGTCGATAAAATATATATTTCTAGTTTTATTGAATAAATTATCTGTTGAAGGATATCACAAAGAATGTTCTTTGACATTGACATTTTGAAAGAATAAATTTATGACCATTTCACCGCAAAATTACTGAACGAACTTTCCACGCAGATTTTTTTTTGACCTTTAACATTAGCGGAGGAAAATTCTTACTGGTTTTTAGTCCCTGTTTGTAACGATAAGTTTTGATTTTAAAATGCCTAGATAATCTCGGATGCATTGTTACATCCATTTCCTGCTATGCTCGCTAACGTATTACGAGCTCTATTCATTCGAATAAACGTGACTTCCTTTTCGACTTTTATATCCATGACTTTTTACGTTAACGGATTTTTTTGATTCAACGGGAATTGGACAAGCATTGAATTTTAAAATTGGAATTTAAGAAGCCGAATACAAGATTTGGAGAGGAACAGTCAGGAATAAGTTAATACTTGAACTGTCAACGACCAATAAATGCTGCCAATTCAAATATTGCACGATATATATTTTTCTTAAAATTTTTGATAATCCTGTTGAAAATATTTAACGTCAATGTCCTATTGAACATCGCATGATTATTTTTTGCGGTGCACATCCTTTTTAATCCTTTTATAGTAAAAAACCTTAGCCACGGTAACAATATACAATGTGGGTGCATTCGGTTGGCGGGATATGATTGCCACATTGAATATTAATTTAATTTTACATAATTTTATAACAGCACGTACGTCATTTACAGTTACAAACGTACTTATTTAAGTATGTGTTAACTTGATAAGCATATTAATGTTTTAAAGATATCGTGTGAATCTTAAGGACGCGAAGAATGATTGGTATCTCTCATTGTTGATGATTGCACAAAGATGGATTGCGTGCGGAGAGCTACCACCTGGTAAAGTTCATGATTTCAAAACAGGATGTAAAAATTTGGTTGAATTGATAATCAATATGCAGAATTAATAAATTATCCTTCTGAAAGGTCAATTAATGGTACCGTTTTTTAATTTATTTGTCGTTCAACCTTCTCCTTCAATATTTAGAGCAATGACAAATATTCATTCACGTTTTCTTAATTTCGATTCATATAATTATATAAATATTGTTCAGAAAATTATATATTTATTTATATAATTGTTTGTTATTAATATAAAACCGTATAGATTGCGGAAATTGTGCAGAATTCTTGACGCATTCGTATTCTGAACAAGGTGAATTATAAAAGTAATGGTGCATAACTTACCAGTCTTGAAAATGACAAAGGTAACTATCTATCATTATCTTCTGCTGTCTGTCACGCTAGTACTCGAAATAAAAATTTAAATCCACGAGGAAAATTAAAGACAACATAATATGTTTTGATTATAAAGAGAATTGAAAAAAGTTATGATATAAACAAAAAAAAAAAAATAGATTTTTAAAAATTTATTAATTTTTTCAATTATTTCACAAAATAGAGTAGAATTATCCATACTTGATCATCGATATGTATAAAAAATGCCCAATTTCATGAGTGGGAGTTAAATTAACCTAGTTTAAAGTGACGAGGAGTTGACCAATAAACAAGATTTCAATTTTTAAATTAATTTGATTAGTAATGTGATGACACAAAAATACCTCCAAAATATTTATGAAGAATTGAATTTTCACTCAAATATATAAAATAAACACTTGATTCGAATTATTATTTTGTTCTTTAAAAATACAAAAACATCTAAAACGTCGTGTTTCAAATTAATTTTTACAGAACTGATTACCCAATAAAACATATTTATTATTAAATCTAAGACCATTTAAATCATTGATTTTAAAAAAATCACTAATTTAAATCAAGCCAATCCTAATTATAAATGATCAGTTGTATTAAACAGTATAAAAAAATACAAAAATGTGAATTATCGCGAGTGGAGTTAATTCGGTTAGAATAAAAATCAGCTGAAGTTGTAAAGCCATAGAAACAATAGGTTTTATTGTCTGCTAGTCAATTTCAAATAAGAGGGTGCCTAATAAATTGTACTTATATCAATCAGAAGTCAGAATTTGTATTTTTTATTTTGGAATTGATAAACGGGTAGCCGATGTGTCCCCCATGGATTTATTTTTTTGTTAAAAATATGAATACAAAATATTTATAGAAAAATGATTTCTTGAAAAAACATCTAACATTGGAGGTTAGTTACTCCACTTTTAACGGCTCGATTAGAAAAAATGTGCTTACTGCTTATGCGGGTACTGTCTTCAAAGTGTCCTTAACAAAATAGACTAATTAGTTTTTGGTTTTAATGTAATAAAAAAAAAAAATCGTGCGTACAGGGTACATTGTCAAAAACCGTTTTGTAGAGGTATTAAGTATGAGAGATATAGAAAATTAATCAAGCTTACCTCAAGCTATACAAAATGCATAAGTTATTTTGTAAATCATTCATTTATCATTTTTGACGAATCAGAAGCTGTTAGTTTGGTTACCATGGTTATAGAAGAGTTATTGATATTGTAGAACGGCCATGATTAACTTTATCAGCAGGTTATTGTCTTCAAGAAAATCGTAAATTTTAAATTATCAGGACCGTACTCTAATTTCTTGTAAATTTTTAGCACTATATAAGAACAGTTCATGTTTTAATAGAATTTTATTTCATATACGTTTTCTTATGACAAACATAGAATTTAGGAATCCAAAATTTAATATTATTACTTAACAGTCAGGAAAGGATTGTAAATTAATTATTAATATTAGGAATTTATTAATCCTTTTTTAGTGCTTTTTCCAAAATCAATATTGGGATTTAAAAAGAAAAAATATTAGGAATTCATCAATCCTTTCATTAGTACTTTTTCCAACTATGCTGTGTGTATACTTCATGAAAAATTATAGTAAAACTGCTGGACTTCCTAATCGAGAGGTTTGAGTGAAGAAACTGGTGTTCTGTTCTATATGAAGATGAAGCAACTGAATTACAGAATACGTAAAATATTTCTCTGTTCTTCTACCTGTTTTATATTGGGATAATCCTGTACTAATGATGTGGTAAGTGCCCTGCCCATAAGTCAACTCATTATATTTTTGCGAGAGGTATAGTCAATAATCCTATAGTCGGGCCCACATCGTTCTACAATATCTAGTCTTCTACTATACTTCCTAATAATTCAGGTATTCATTTCTGGCTTTGCGTTTGACCTTTCAAAGTTTTGAAAAATTCCTCTGAAATTTTGGTAAATTTCAAAAAAACTTATTAAAGAAAATATGGTCTACAAAATTTTAGAATGGCGTATTCCACACTCGCGAACCAAGTTCTCCCCTCCGATCCGGATTATAAACTTTTCGCTCGTTTGAAATAAGGACCAGTCGAATATTTTTGTTGTAGAATATACTATTTAATAAACCAAAAAAATCCTGGACGGAAATCATAATAATACAAAAATATCTTTGCTATAAATTTTGCCGGATACTTTAATAACGTACGTGTACTCCATTCTGTTATGTCTATGGTCCATCTGACATTTTTATCTTAATTCAAAATACACCATTTTCAATTAATCATTACCCAAAATTTATTGAGATATTTATAAAATAATAATGCATTTCTTCAAAAATTGAAAAAATTCTTGATTCGATCATCCCCTCGCCCGCATTTATCATTTGAAGTCAGGTTTACTCCAAAACAAATTAAGTAGGCGGAAGAAAATAATGATGTATTCAAATTGATGCGCCAAATCATAATCCTACATAAGTAATAAATATTTATTAATAATTATGGTGAAAAATATCTCCCACTAGATTTAAAATTGCAATTCAAGGCTCTTAATTAATTTTGATTTTAAAATAGGTTTGGGTAGGTTTTAAAAGTTATCTATATACGAACCTATTAAAAATCACCGCTTCTTACATCATTTTCAGGTACGTAGTCAGGAGAAGGATTTATGTGGCTGAACCTTTCCCTCCCAAAAATATGGTTTAAATATATCTATATTTCAGTTAATTGATTTATTTGTAAAAAAATGAATATTAATTATTAATACACCGGCGCAGTTGGTATTAATTTCGAGTTATCTGAACCACGCACTAAAAAGATATCGATCTGATGAAAGAAAAAAATTATACGAAAACTACTCCCCTTCAGTTCCAAAAATTTCGAAGTCGCCCAGATAAAAATCCTGGCTACGGATCTGATCATTTTAAATTTAAAAACTAAGCTTTTGTTAAAAACAGTGAAATAAAAATGTTATTACTCATTTATATTGAACTTTTTCAGTTTGGACGGTTCATCAATAAGAATATCATTATTTATAAACATCTGGGAGGTATTTATCTAAAACATAAAGATCACTTTATATTTTAACGCAAACTTTCAGGAACATTTATGTCAACTTTAACTACAATACCGTTTCCTAGCTATCAATAGTAGTCGTCCAAATGACATTTACAATAGAAATAATTTTAATGGAAAATAGACTACATTCAGAGCCGGAACTAGGGCCTGGTGAAGGCGGCCCCTGCCACAGGCGCAAGCAAATCATTCAAATTCAAATTTAAAAAATGTTTTATGACGAGGGTGAAAAAGCTTATACCGTTCTAATATCTGCTACACATCTTATCTTAAGTTCAACTATAAAATTTAACTTAGGTTTATTGGTTACTAGAGATGTACACTGCTCTATCAGCAAATAGTCTAGCTTCTGCATGTCGTGCATTGTGTTAGGAATGCCGAGCCACCTGCTACGCTTGATTTGTTAAAGAAGAATATATTTTTAATTTTTAACTTTCCATCTGCTGTTCAGAATTAATTAATTCTGGTTTTAGACTCCACTGAACCCAAAAGTTATAGTTTTTAAAAAAAGTCGGTCTATCTGTCGGTTCGTCTGTGTGGAAAGTACGATAACTTGAGAATGCGCACGAATTTTCGAATGGAATTTCATATTCAAGTTTTTTATCAAAAAGCTAGGTTCAAGTTCGTAGATGAGTTTTTTCCAATCAGTGGTACCAGAACTTTTTGATTTTTTGCGTTCATTTTAGAAACTGTAGTATTTATCATAGAATATAAATTGACTAGAATTGATCCTCGAATAATATGGCACAACATTTATCCTAAACATTTTTTGCAATTATCAGCAGTTCATTTGTTATTAAATATTAAATTTTTATTAAAAAATGAGTTTCTATGAAATTCTTTGTTTTTCTGAAGCAAAATAATAATAAGAATCACAATGTGAAATTAGAATTATTATCACTCATATTCGGACATCACATGCAAACGTTCGTCAATTGTTCTTTTAAATTAGGTAACTTAGCTCTATCGTGTTTGGTATCAAATTAAATTCTTGCGAAGATATTTAATTGTAGTGGAGGTGTCAAAGAGAATATTTAAACGATCATCAATTGTTTTTTTTACAAATTATTAAAATGATATCTAGTTTGGTATCAATTTAAAACTCTCGGAAAGATGGAATTAGTAGATATCAAGGATGAATATTAATTAGTGAAATCCACGTTACACTTTCGGCGGTCAAATGTCAAAACTATATGTTCCAATGTACTGAAGACTCCGAAAATCTAGAAAAGGACTATTTATTTTCAAGAATACTTATTTTATGTAGGACTAAAATATAACTGCCATCTGTCACTTTAACATTGACAGTTATTCCTTTGACAATGACAGCTGTCACTTTGACAATGACAGATGTCACTTTGACGTCCAGCCGCCACTTTGAAATATGCTATTAATTGATGCAACACTCTAAATTTTTGAAACAGTGATGAAACTGGCCAGGAAAATGGTCGAGAAAGAAGTGTGTGGCCAAAGCAGATTTTTTTTGTATAATCACATCGATTTTTTATCTTTATGAAGATATTAAGATGTTAGTAATATTTAATGTACCTGATTGATTATAATTTGGTTTTTGGTTTTATTATGTCACCATTTGGTGTGAAGAATATAAATATATATATTTTTTTTTACAACATAATTTTTCTGCCTCATATTCATGAAAATAGGGGCGCAATTTTATGATTCGCCACGGGCGGCCAATACCCTAGTTCCGGCTCTGACTACATTTTATGAAAACGAGAACGATCGAAAATAAAGGGCCAATTGCATAAAAATATATGAGCTAACATGATGTTAAATCAATTGTAAATTGTCTTTATTCGAAACAAAAATAATTTTGACAATAATTCACTTGTTTCTAACATTTGAATAACAATTTTAAGATGTATTTGTTATAAAACATTGTAATTTGTAAAATTAAGGTTGGAAGCAGATGATCAAATATTTGACAATATGATTAACAGCGTTAATTGACAACTAAACTGTCATTTTATCCGTTAAAGTACAATGTATTTAAATTAAAATGATTGTTAAATTGCATAAAGCATCGTAGACTCTCATCACAATATATCTGATTACATGTTCCTAATCTTATTTTTTCATATTTAAATGCAAACGGAGATATTTTCACATGAGCTCGTAATAAATACAACTTAAAATTGTTATTGAAATATCAGAAACAAGTGAATCATTCTTAAAACCTATTTTTGTCGATTAAAAGTCATTCAAGAATTGAATAACGAGATATCAGCTGAGAACATGTTATCATTGCTTCATGCAACTGGGTCTTGGTCTCGGTGTTACCAATAGGCACATGAAAAACAAAATATTCTTAATAAATCTTTTCAGCATACTTAGAAACTGGAATATTTGAAATTTTTGAATATGTAAGAACCCAAATAGAAAAAATGGTATAAGGTGTACGTTTCATAAAACATTTTAGGGCACTTGTTCAATAAAAAACTCATTTTGAAACTATAATCATGTCTCATGAAACTTATATCTTGATACTATTTATTAAATATCTTAAAAATGTCATTGAACTTTATTGAATTTAACTTTCTCTATACTTCAAGTATGTATTCATATTTTGTATTAATTTATTGTTTCCTTATTCTTTAACATACCTGCTATGTATAAATTTCAAAATTGTTTAAAAGCATAATTATTATTGAATTACTGAAAGAGATTATAATGTGCATATTATTGAGGTTATTAAAATGCAATTATTGTTCCAAAAATACCGAAAAAGAAATTTTTTATGTTTTTATTTATATAGTAAATATTTGACTATGGACAGAATGTGACGTCAATGGGTTGCGGATTGTTGGTATCCTGGTTGGTATCAACAATATTCGTAGCACCTGTAATTTTGCATCAAAATTGAAAATAAACGACAAAGTGACAGCCTAGTCTCGAAAACATTTTTATAATTTTATGAAATGTGCGGATTCACATGAGTTTTATGTATAGTTTTGTGCGATAAATACATGAGCAAATGAATTGTGATATATTTTAATTTTAGAGGCACTATTTTAAGGAATTTCAATTTTTGACAACTGTAATTTTTTTGCCCCGTTATAACCCTTTGAGATACTTTTTTTCTAGAACAAATCGACATATATACAAAAACTGTACACTTTTAACCGTAAGGCGAACATGTCATTTCGACATAACTTTCAATTTAGTCAAGTGTCATAATGATTACATAAGGTACGAGAGGGTTTTTGTGCAAATTAGATTATTTATGTATTATTAAATACGGTTTAAGCAGGGGTCACATTTATATCTAATTCCATTAATTAAGGCGTTATGTGACAATTGATTTAATGGCATTAGGCGTAGATGTGACCCCAGCATTAGAAGTGTTTTTAAAAGCATGAATAAGTGGGCACATTCAACTTCGAGGCTAGGACGATATTTGACTTATTAAGTGAACGTAGAATACGTTCCTCTAGCCAATCGCAACACTTTGCTCAAGTGGAACGATATGAGTGGCTGTTAAATGTAAAATAAATCGTCAATTCAAGGTTAAGATCAACAAGGAAATTATTAATAAGATTGAACTAATCTGTAGCAAAAAGTATAATACATGGAATGAATTCAACATGATTGCCTAAATTATTCTCTCAAAAATAATAAAATAATGATGATGAACAGACAGTGAAATTATCTGTCATATTGACTAATAATAAAATCTTGAATAATTTGGAACCGAAGTACTAATTGCGAAGATATCTTCTCAAATAATTTTTCTTGGTGATTTCCGTGAGAATTAACACAAAACGAAACTTCTCTTGCGTGTTTGCGCACAGCTTGCGCGCATGTCGTACTGTTTTAAGCAGTAGCTCTCAAGCAATTATCACTTCATTTGAAAGTTTGGCCCAATAAGAGGTATTTAATGCACAAGTTTGATCACACAGGTGCACGCTGCGCAACTCGGAATTATCTTGGGATGCTTACCTAGCAATCTTTGTTCAAAAAAGCACTATTTTAGTGTAATTGTCAAAATTTCAGTCGCTGGTATTGCCATCTCTTGACTGTTAACCTGATTGTTCATTAATTTAGCGTTTGCAGCTGTGAGTTCAATGACCTTCACCATGTGAGATATTTTCTTGGTGTTATATAATATATAAACAAAGCAAGATAATATATAATCTGCATGATATTATCTTGAATTAAAAATTAATTTAGATCACATATAGATACAAATAGAACTGATATCTTAGAGAATTGACTTTAATTCAATTGATGGTAAATCTAACTTAAATTTCACATACAGAAATAAGCATGTTTCAGAAGGTAAGCAAAGATATTGTCACAAAATTGTGAATAATTTATCAACACAGGTTACAGTGCAAATATTTATTTTACAAACTCGTATGATCACAAAATTGCTCCTCACAGTTTCTCTTACGGAATGACTGACTCTCCCATTAGCTCGCATGCCTTATATATCCTACTTCAACAATGAGCCTAGATTCAAATGTCTGATAGTTGAACAACAATGAACCAACATTCAAATGCCTGACAACCACCAAAAATCTAGTAATCATAGGCTGTCAATCACGTCCGACAATTGAACACCGACTAAATTGTTGGTCAATGCTGACTAGGATTACAATTACAATAAATTATTGAATGAATAGCGAATTCAAATGAATAATAATGTGAACTAATGACTTAAAATATTTCACATTTGTGACAATGTATTGCCAAAATGTCAATACTCTTTCAGTTTCAAATGAATTAGTGACATCTCATTACAGTTACAAGTAGTGAAAAAGCATTATTGAAACACAAATATACTACAGCTGATTTTTTTAGTCTAATGAATATATAAATACGGCGTAATCCCATGTAAAATTTACAAAACCTTACTTACGATTACGATCGTTCAAAGTTACAAATTGCTCATTTGTACTTCCCGACCTATAATTTAATAGGGGAAGTATTGTAATCGTGATTTTTTGACAGATCGAGATTTTGATGAATCTTCACGTTTTAGACCCTACTGAACCCGAAAAAATAATTTAAAAAAGTCGGCCAGTCTGTTGGTCTGTGTGGAAGCACGATAACTTTAGGACGCGTACGAATTTTCGACTGAAATTTTATATTTAAGTTTCTCATCAAAGAGCTAGATTCAAGTTCGTAGATGAGCTTTTCTCAACCAGTGGTTCTAAAACTTTACTGATGGAACTTTTGAGTTTTTTGCGTTTATTTTATAAACGGTAGTATTAATAATAAAATATGAAATAACTAAAATTAATCCTTGAATGATTTGGCACAACATTCACACGAAATATTTCTCAAAATTATCAGCGGTTTATTTGTTATTATCAAAATTTAAATTATTATAGAATTCGTTATATTTTTCTGAAGCAACGAAATAATGAGAATCATGATGTGAAATTGGGATTATTATCACTCATATTTTGCCATCAAATGCAAACGTTCGTCAATTGTTTTTTTAAAATAAGTAATTTGGCTTTATCTTCTTTGGTATCTAATTAAAGCTCTTGTAGAGATAATTCGAACAGAAGTGTCAAAGAGGATATTTAAACGATTTTCAATTGTTTCTTTCACAAATCATTCAAATGATGTCTAGTTTGATATTAGTTTTAAGCTTTTGGGGAAATAAACTCAGTAGATATCAAGAATAAACAATTAGTGAAATCCACGTTACCATCTTTAAATTACACTTCCGGCGATCAAATGTCTAAACTATATCTATGTTCCAATGAATTAAGGTTGAGAAGGAAATCAAAGTATATAAGAATTTTCTTAAATTTTTACAGTATATTATTTGTTTAATGAAGAAAATTCTGGCAAAGTTTGAACTCAATCTTGTTTTTAATCATCGAGATAAAAAATGTCAAAGTTGCTGTTCAATGACACACGCGACGAGTTTCACATTGATTTATACATCATTATCTCGACTATCTGAAATGACAGCATTACAAAAAATCGCCAAAATATGTACGAAAATACTATAAACATGTGTACCAAATTTCAAAAAAATTTGTTCATAGTTTCAGAGAAAATTGAATTATTATTCAAAAAAATTGTACAAATACTACTAAAATTTAGCAAGTTATCATACGCTTGGCAACGTCGCCGTATGAGATGAAATAGGAAGTGTTCGATTAGAATAAACAAGATTTTTGTATTACTTCCCCGACTGGACGGTACACTGATACAATAACCCATTTATTCTTCCACCGATATTCTTTTTCTGATGTAGATTTATCAACAGTAATTACACAGGAGCTTTTTATTTTGCTGGATAGATTTCTGTTTTCACGAAACCTTGTTACCTAGCAATTTGACAAGAAAACTGTTCTAATAAAATCACGACACCGTAGGTGGAGTGATTTTATCTTTTGAACAGTTTTCGAGTCAAATTGCTGTCAGGTTACAAGGTTGAGTTGTCAAACTGAAATTTATCCCAAGAAAAATAAAATGCTAGAGTGTAATTCGGCGAGATAATTTAACGACATTTTATTTATGAAAAAGTTTATTTAAATGTGTAATTATTGAGAATACAATTAACATACATCGTTTCATTTGACAGATTTCATTACATATTCTTTATAATTTTCTTCATCAATTCTTCGCATACTGTAAGTCCAATCTAGCAAAATATTTGAAATTTGACATAACATTGCACCTCTTTCTAATACATAATTCTGGACTCTGGTTTTCACAAAATACGATGAATTGTCTCCAGATACATGATTTATTGTTTTTTGTATTCATAGACACACTTTACTTAATATCTTCTTTCATATTTTCTTCGGAAATATTCCAAATTCTGTTAATTTTGCAGTTTAAGCATGGACAAATTGTGCAAATGACATAAATATAGTGAGTGTTTTGATTTGGTTGCTAGGAGAAAGGTAAATAACGTTTTATCACTTGCAAAAAGTTACCTTCCTTTTTATCCGCTGTCAAAACGATAAAATTGTTTTTTATATATGGCTTACTTTATATTGGAGTGGAATTGTCATCAATAAGTTTGTTTGGTTATTAAACGCAGTACCATTACTAAACGTCAAATATCAAAGATATTTCCAAAAGTCTACAGCATTATATACACATCATATTGTAGCTTTGTTAAAATATGAAAAAAAAAAATGTTTCAACCGATGAAAGCTCTTTAAAAGAATAGAATAAGGAACCAAATTATTCAAAATCATGTATTTTCAACCAAAACCAAACATTTGCATAGGTTTCAATCATTGAAATTTTGTTTATTTGAAGTTGGCAATGAATGCTTCAATCTATGTATTTAGCATAGAGCAGGGCTCCCACCACAGCTTGACCCCACTCCTCTTCTTAAAGAGCCAGAAAATCTAGAAAATACTTATTTTATGTAAGGACTAGAATATAACCGCCATCTGTCACTTTAACAATGGCAGCTATCACTTTGACATAGACAGTTATCACTTTGATAATGACTTTGACAATGACAGCTTACACTTTGAAATATGCAATTAATTGATGCGACTTTCTAAATTTCTGAAACAGCGATGAAACTGGCCATGAAATTTATGGTCGGGGAAGTACTGCTTGGCCACAGCAGATTTTTATTGATAGCAGTTATTTTTTTGGAAAATGTCAAACATTCAGAATCATCCATGGGCGCACAGTGAAATTTTTGACAAAACTTCAGCGAATTTAAATCGAATATCCAGAAAGTTTAGAGGAAAAAGTTATCTAGAAATAATATTACGCAGGACGAGTTCTGTTACTGGTTATAGTTAATGTTCTTATTCTGTATATATGTATGTAGATTTCCAAGAAGCGCTACGTAATTTTTTTTTTGAAATGGGAGCAGTAAACTAAATAAATTTGGGAGCCACTGACTTAGCAGATCAATTCATGCGAGCACACATTATTGAAACGAACCAAAAGTCTGTAATAAGTATGAGAAAAGACGTGAATTTATTTACACATTCACTTTCCTATCAGGTACTCTAGTTTTAATTGACTTATACCACAGTCATCTTGAATAACTGATTTCTTAGGCTCTCAATTTTTATTTAAATACCTTACAGTATTTTCATCATTATATATAAGTAGACTATATTCTAATATGGGATACGTAAATTTAATCACAATTGGATGCTTAATGCCTATGGAATCGCTATTAGCAAATGCAGACATTTTTATAGGTTTTAATTTTTGTGATAATTTATTATCAGTTGATTTTTTTTGACATAATTTATTTGTCAAAATCAGTTGTTGAATATTTTTTTGCTGCTGGTTCAAATATTTATATAAGCATTTATGGAGTGGATTCAGAATATATTTATTAAGAAATTTTATTGCTCTCAACGAGTTCTATTACTGGCTGAATTTAATAGATTTATTTCTGATACACCCTGTAATAGATATTTGTTTAATTTTGTCATTTTTCCGCGGTTTAACTTCAGAGCTATCCTGGTAAAGTACGATGAATACAAATAATAAATATTTGCCAAACTAAATTTTCCCCTACGTTTAACAAATAATTCTTAACAGTAATTATTTACTTAAGACAGAAGATTGTAGCAAAAATATTGTTTATTCACAATCATTGTAGTAATATGGCAATTCCTAACTTCTTGGAGGTTGGAAAGTATGTAATTTCCAACTGCAATGACTATCTTACGGGTTGGAAGCGACACTTCCATCTCTTGGGTGGGAAATGTTTATACAGGTTGCCTAGCATCAGTCATAAATCTTTGTTGGAATAAAATAATCCCTACTGACAAATATACCGATCATATTACATAATAATTCAAATAGCTCATATTGAAAATAAGCGGCATTATGTTGCAATTTTGTTTAAATTATGAGCAAAATCGCTATGAACTTACATCCGTAGCACTTTCGTTCGATTCGGGGCAAGTATATAGCTCCACTTCACTGTTATAACTAATTGATATCTGCACTTATCACAATTTCAATGGATACAGGTATAAATAACTTGATTTATAAATCATAAATCTAACAAATGTCAAATTAGTTGAATTTTTCAAAACATTCTTGTTTTCATAGACTACTACATCAATTTATTTTGTTGAAAAAAGAACGAATTCGGATCAATCATTTCTCGGAATACTGGCGATGATTGTGAATAAAATAGTATACATACTTCGGTGAAGATTTCATATCAGCCTCGAGCTATATCTGATCCTCGAGGCTTCGCCTCTCGGTCATATAATAAGCTCTCGGCTGTAATGAAACACTTTCCACCTCAGATATAATATACTATTGTGTAGCCTGAAAGTGTAACTTCAATGTGGTTAATGCATTGCACGTTGCTGGGATCAACTTTAAATTTTTACAACAAACCGGAAGTACATTTTGCCTGTTTAATTTAAATTCAATTTCAGCGGTATTAAAAATAAATAAATTACGAGAGTATTTTTAATTCAGTTCATAAGTTACTTAATCATTTTAGATCCATCATACATTTATTCAAATTTAAATTGCCTAATGATATTGCAAAATTTTGGGTGCGTTCTGAACGAAATTCAAAGAATGCCGACGTATTTAATGAAAATAGTTTTTGTGCACGAAACATCACCAAAAATTATTTAATATTGCTGTAGTATTAATAAACATAATTATAACTTCATTATGAAGAAAATTACTTACTGTAACTGATATTAAACATTTTCTCCATAGAAAATCAATTAAGTTTTTGTTTCAAAAAACTTTTACTCTTTTGAATGTCAATAGCAAAGTGTTTTTCTATTGAGTAAAACGTCCATTGATTTCACAGTAGGCAGATTTTTTCTGGCAAAATGTCAAAATGTTACTCTTTTCTCTCTGATTTAAATTCCTTTTTTTTCACAACTTTCTTTATGCCATGAGCAGAATGCATTATATATTTATGAAATTAGCAGCATTTCATTTTACAATCTAACAATTGATCTATCTATTGGTATAATCTCAATTGAAAGATTTTCGCGCCATTTGACTTTTGACCGGAAATAACAATAATTTGTTTTATTTATTTATCTCCTTAGTGATATGATGTATCTATGTTGATTGTCATTGTTATATTGTTGTTCTGCTGTACACTCCCTAATTCTTGAATTTCTGATTACATTATGGCAGTTCGTATCCCGGGCGTAGTGAAAGTACTTTTCAGGTGTTTACGCAGGGCTGGACTCAATTTAGTTGCTAGGGAATAATTTAAATCTGGCAGATAAATTATCATGTATAGAATAATTATTTTTTTGTTTCATGGCTACCGTTATTTTTGAGCTTGCTTATCGACTTAATTGCAGAATTTTGTACTAAAAATTATTCTTCTTAAATAGTTGGGGAAATGATTGTAAGCAAATCCAGCTCTGTAGGCGCTTACGTATAAATATATTTGTCACTTTCTCTGTGGCATTAAGCCTCAGCATCGCGTCATTCATTGTTTTAAATAAAATTACGATTGTCTCTTCATCGAATTCATATTCATAGTGAGTCTTCACCTTTCATCACGTGGTTAGCTGGTTTATTAGCATACAGGCTTCAAGGAATAGTTTTGAATTTCCGTCTTTAAAATTATTACTTAACGAACACACAATTTATTTAAAAATTGGTTTATTCCTCCACCGAAACCCCTTAAAAATTCGTACAAATTTCATTACAAATGTTTCATACAAATTTTCATGTTTAAAACTAATATGCTACAAAAATTAAATACTTAAGCCCTAAAGACTGAAGCTTAATTTATTTAAATTATGGCAATTATGTTTTTTCAGTCTTCAAACTAAAAATATCCTAATGGCAAGATGATAGTATGAAATGAGAATTTTTTTGGTGGCCCTCTTGGTTGCTGCTTTTTCGTTTTAGCTGAAATTTATTTCAAAATTATTATTAATTGTTCCCGCAATGCAGGAATGTATTGCTGGTTGAGGACTTACCATTTAGCAAAATGTTTAGCTACACACAATCCTTGTTCAGCATTATAGCCGGTATTATGTCCACAATTAATAACTTCAGTACGTCCTAATCTACAAATTGCTACTGAAGAACAATCCGAGTTTAGACGATAAACCGAATTCTCCACACAATTCTTTTTATCGCTTAACAAATCTGAAATAAATGCATTTTTTAATGAATGCAACGATTTTTAAATAGATTATTCAATACCTGCTGGAATACGCTGTAAATAATATGGATTCCAGTTGGGTGTGTCATTTGTTGGGTATGGTTGTGGTTGAACTGGTTGTGGCTGAATTGGTTGTGGCTGAACTGGTTGTGGTGCTGGTTGCATATGTTGGGGGCAAGCAACATTATAGGGATAATCACAAACGCCCAATTCCTGTCAGAAAATTTGTATTGGTAAAAAAATACATTCAGGTTTGAATTTGAACAAAAGCGACCCACTGGGCATACATACAAATAAAACAACCCAAATTTAGTTAATTTCGAAGAAATATATATAAATTTCGAGCAAAGTTGGTCCAATGACTAACTAGAGGTATCAGATTCGATCCTCGATCATGAAAATTAATTTTTTTTATTTATCATTTACCCGAGACCAAAACTATCGGCTGTTGCAATTTTGAAAGTTTTTTTTTTAATATTTTTTGCCGACAAAAAAAAATTTACATTTTTTACCTATTTCAACTATATCCGTTATAAAATACAAATAAATAATAGATAAAACAAAATCTCTCAATAATCGCTGGCTACTGACAGTCGTCCAAGGGGACTTGAGTCCGGTAGTGGCGTGCGACTGTGACATACAAATACCAGTGACGTAGTGGAAATTGTGTCCAAGTTTAAAAATTTAAAAATAATAAAAATATAAAGAAAGAGTGGTGATTTGGGAATGAGTAAAAGATCGAAAAGTAGAGAAGAGCAGGAACGCGAAAATTTTCACAATGTACGTAAACGTAAGGAGTACGTAACCGTAAACAAAAACATAAAGTTGAACTATTGTATTTCAATGCCCGTGTTCACAATGCTCTTACGTATTTCTTACGTTTACGTATTGACATAAGAGCTACGTAATGAAAACGTAAAGTTGAGATAAATTCAACTTTATGTTATGTTTACGTACGAAACAACTAATAGCGCATGCGTCAACTTTAAACAAATGTTTTCATCTGACTGTTGACAACACCCTGGATCGAAACATGCTTTAAATATGATTGACATAGAATTATTAATAAAAAAAACAACAGTTTCTTCCTTGTCTTAATATTTCTCTCGTTGGCGACTTTTATAACGCAGTTTCAATCCGGTTTCAATAATAGTGAAACAATCGCAAGATCTTTATCAGACATACAATAAAATAAAACAAACTAAACTCCAAATTGTTAAAAGTGAAACCAAAGAAAAACAGTAAACACGAAACAGAATCGAAATCAACAGAATATTTGAAAATGACAGTCAGAGAAACCAACACAATACATCAATAACCCTAGTTTGTACCAACGTAAAATGAAAAAAACACTTTATTTTAATATTTTACGTTACGACCATTGTGAACATACATATAATTTCTTACATTTATGTTTTTACGTACTGCTTATGTTTATGTACATTGTGAATTGGCACTAAGAAATACCTCCGAAAATATAACAAAATTACAGAAATAGACGTAGACACAGAAAAGATGGAAGAATTAAAAGAAATTATACAAAAAAATGATGAACATAATGGAAGGAAATCAAAAGGAATTAAAACAAGAGATAAAAAAAAATATATTAAGACAGAAATGATGAAGAAGGAAGAGGAATGGAGAAAAGAGAGGAACATGTTACTGAGCAGAATAGAAGACCTTGAAACAAAAGCCGAGAAAGAGGAGACATACAAGAAAACGAATAATATAGTGATAAAGGGATTAAGACTGGAACAAAATACAGAAAAAGAACTAGAAAAGTGAATTTCAAACAAATTGAATATACATACAGACGTATATAAAGTAATAACCCTGAATCAAAATACAGAGAAAAAAATTATTAAAGTAGAAATGCTAGATTTGGAGCAGAAGCAAAAGGTTATGAAAGCCAAAAATGAACTTAAGAATACAAACATATTCATCGATAACGATCTTACCTGGGAAGACAGAAGAATTCAGAGAGAGATAAGGAACATATCAAGAGAAGCGAGGACAAATGGGAAAAGAGTAAAAATTGAATATAAAAAAATAATAATCAATGGAATACCATACAAGTGGGATAAACAGGAAAATGTGTAGTACCCACAGAAAGCAAAGTAGACCCAAAAGATGTAACAAATAAGGGAAACCCAAAAAACTCTTAATGTATAACATAACCCAACCAGTCAACGTGGAAACAAACATGCATACGAAAAGGTTAAAACAAATAGGTATATGGAACATTAAAAGTATAAATTATAAGGCAATAGAATTAGTAGAAGAGTTTAAAAGAGTTAACTTGGACTTATTGGCTGTAACGGAAACGAAAATGAAAGGGCAAGGTATAAAAAAATTAAATGACAAACATATCTTAATATATAGTGGAGTAGAAATAGAAGATAGAGTAAAAGGCGGCGTAGATTGCATATTACACAAAAGCATAGAACAAACTTGAAAAAGTGGATATGTGTAAATGAAAGATTAATGATTGTCAAGACTGAGAATACTAACAAAGCAATTATAAATTTCATGATAATCTATGGGCCAAATGATAATGACGATAAATCAACGAAAGATGAGTTTTGGGACACGATACAATTAGAATGTAAAAAACTAAAAGAACCAATATACTTAGTGGGAGATTTTAATGCAAGAGTGGGTGATATAAATAAAGGAATAAAAGAAATAATGGGAATATATGGTGAACAAACTAAAAATAACAACGGAAAAGGATTAATCGATTTCTGCATAATAAATGACCTGTAAATATTAAATACATATTTCCAGCACAAAGACATACATAAATATACCCGAGAAGTAAAAAGTAGGAGTGAGAGATCAATAATAGATTATTTTATCAAATAAAACGCAAATAAAAAACATAAATGATGTTAAAGTCCAAAGAGGTAGTGAAATCGGAAGTGACCATTTCCTAACAATAGCGAAAATGAAAATAATACAAAAAGAAACCAAAACAAAAAAAAAAATCGGGGAAGAAATAAACACGGTTAAATTAAGGACAGATAAACTGAACAATGTAGAAGTAAGGAGGAAATACCACGATAAAATTGGCGAATTGATAATGAAAACACCAATTCCAAATCAAGAAAATATAGAAGAAATGTGGAAAACGTTTAAACAAATAATACAAGAGGCAACAAAAGAAACATGCGGAGCTAATAAAAACACAAGAAACATTACAAAGATACACTGGTGGAATAAAGAAGTTAAAGAAGTAATTAAAATGGAAAAACAAAAATGGAAGAAATATTCAAGTACAAAAAAGGAAGAAGACTACAAAGAGTATAAAATACAAAGAACAAAAGTAAAACAAATTATAAAACAATCCAAGTTAAAGGCATTGGAAGAATTCGGAAAAACAATGGAAATAAACTATAAGGAAAATCAGAAACTAATCTACAAAACATTGAAAACATGTAAAAAACAAAATCAAGTTATACTAAAACAAATACAAGATAAACAGGGAAACATATTAAAAGAATATAAGTTAATAATGGAAAGAACACTTCCAAGATTATTAGAGGAAGATCAAGTCATGGATGCAAGAGATCTTCAAGAATCAAACAACGAAATCAATAACGAAACAGATAATATCACGTATGACGAAATGAAGACAATATTACAGAAACTTAGGAACGGTAAAGCTCCAGGTCACGACATGATAAAGGCAGAACAGCTGAAGTATATAGAGGAACATGGAGAGCAAATATTATTAATCATGCTTAACCAAATATGAAAAACAAGAAAAATTCCAACAGACTGGGAAAAGGCGGTGATATTTCCGATATATAAAAAAGGTGATAGCAAGAAATGTAACAATTATAGAGGAATATCACTCAACCCAAGATCATATCTTTACTATCAGAACACTGACAGAAATAGTAATGAAACAAAATAAAAGGCTATACGTAACATTTGTCGACCTAGAAAAAGTCTTCGATAGAGTCCCTAGAAAAAAAATGTGGGAAATATTAAGGAAGAGAGGAATAAGTGACTGAACTTCCATATCTTCATTCTCTTCATTCAACTCACTTGTCAGCGTCACCATTCCATCCATTAAATAATTAAATTGAAAACTTACGGTGCTGTAATACAGTCCGGAAGGACAAGCGAACTTGACAGGTGATCCATGAACACAAACAAAGAACTCGCTGCAATTCCTATCGTTCCTGTAGTTACCAAATGGCGTAGGACATTTGTTTTGCCCTTCTGTCATTATAGGTGCTTGAGATGCTGCAATAATTTAGTTTTAATCACATTTAAACATAATACTAATATAAAAAGCTTTTTGATTAATCCGTTACCTTGCTGAAAGAAAGTTAAGTGCGCAACCGACAATTCAAGCGTGCTATGAGAGTCACCTAACCAAAAATAAATTCTAAAACTTAAAGTTGTTATTTTGATTGTTAATAATAGCATGAAAGGCCTGTTTCCGTTTTCCATCATTTGTTAAAATGTTGTATTTATTTTTATTTACATGAAATGAAACTTGAAAAATGTTTGTTAACAAAATGAGTGATTGTTTTTTGTGAATACATACTGCCTTCGTTTGATGATGGCCTTCCAGAACAATCAACATTATAATCAAAGTCGCAGTACCCTTTATCGGAAAATACTAATCCTGACGGACATTCTTGTTCGATTATTACGTCGTCCCAACAATTGACGTATTTATTACAAGATTTGGCGGGAAATTGACCACGGGGCTTCAGGCAATATCTTCTTAAAGCTTCTACCTCTGAAATACACACAACAATAATTGATTGATTTTTATAAAAATGCAAACGCAACGCGCTGATATACATACCTGGTGATAATGGTGGATTGGTGGCAGCTGGAGGGTAATTGGAAGGAGGAGTGTTTATGGGATAAGTTTGAGGGGGAGGGTTTGTGGGATATGTTTGAGGTCCTGAAGGATATTGTGGTTGTGGTTGCGGCTGCGGTTGTGGTGTCGGCTGCGGCTGAGGGTATGGCTGTGGCTGCGGCTGAGGATATGGCTGTGGCTGGTACCAAGGGTTTCCAGGCTGTGGCTGTGGCTGTGGTTGAGGTTGAGGTTGTGGCTGCGGTTGTGGTTGTGTTTGAGGCTGTTGCAACCATGGATTTCCTCCATAATTATTATTATTATTTCCGCCATAATTATTATTATCATTTCCGCCATAATTTTTGATTAGTACTGTATCATCTATTTTATTAGCGGGTTGAAAGTTCGTTTGCCATTGTTTAAATTGTTGAAGGAGCTCTTCGTTGTTAAGAAGGTCTTGAATTGTTGAAATTTCTGCAAAAAAAAAATTGCGTTAGTTGTATGTATTAATTTTCAATTGTAACATCATCGTGCTCATTGCTTATCGCTCTCATCAGTGGTATAGATAAAGAGACAGAAGGAAGGGTGGCCTCGGGTGCACCATTCTGGGCGTGAAACCCGGATATTTAAACACAAATCAAACTAAAATAAAAAATTGATCAAATATCTGCAATTCAATCTCTGGTACAAATACCAAGATTGAGAAATATATTTCTTTTTAACAAAAAATATTTGTAGATATTTTATTATTACAGAAATTTTGTCCATGGTATTAATTTTCATATTCATGTAAAGTGGAGAAAAGGATTATACCATCACTATGACCCGGATGACAATAATTCCAGCTACGCCACTGATTGTCAGAAGGACTGATGGGAAAATGTACGCATTTAAAACCGATTATTTTGCAGTAAGCAAAATCAAAACATCAGTTCAAACATTTATTGCTACACTGTTCTAAAATAAATTTGGAAATATGTTCGAAATAATAGGTTTGTTCCAACAAGAACAGAAATTTTAAACGTGGATTTTGACTATTAGTCAAGCGTTCCAACAACGTGCGACTCAATCCGCAAACCAGTTTGTGGACAGTCAAAACAGTCCATGGACCAATGCTTGTACTATTCGTCAAATGAGATAACCTCAAATAAATATGAGTGATTTAAGTGTTGAAAATGAATGTTCAACACATTCTAGCGATGATGAATTTGATTTAACCGTGGGAATACATCAAATTAAAAATATAAATCATATAGGCATGTAGAATTATAAGAAAATAGGCATTTTTATTTGATATGTTGAAATGAAAGTTTTAAATAAAATATACAGAATTTAAAATCAAAAGTAATTTATTATTCATTAAAAATTTGAAGAATGTACAGATTATTAATTGAAATTTTATTTTGTGTGGTTTTTGAGTTCTATTTTAGAAGAAATAGTTTATCTCTTAATATTTTGACATGTTTTTTGAATACTTTCGTCTGAGCAGAGAAATTTCTGAGAATATAGCAGAAAATTTTAAGAGAAATGATCAGGATAAACAGCACTTTGGATAATATGGAAGACTCCATCGAAATTCAGATGTACTTTGTCATCATTATTGTCAATAGGAATTAACATTACATGGTTATATGAGAAACTATTTCATATTTCTAGTTTTCACCTAATTATATCTTCCATGTTTACTACAACTAAATAGTTTTAACTTAAAATTATTTGATTGACAGATAACAGTCAAATCTTGTCAGAAATGCGTTCGAACACGCGCTACGTTCGACTCAGTCCGAAACTGATTCATTCGACGCATATGCGAATGAGTCAAATCTGAAACCGATTCAGAACCAGTCCAGAACTGCTTGTTGGAACTAACCGGCTTTTATAGGACTACGATTTAAGCCTTCTGATTGGCCGAAATGCGAACACTATTCACTCACATTAAATGCAGGATTCAAAACAAGCTTACTGGAAATAAATCCAAGAAATAAAAGCAGCAAATATATTTGCGTATTATCTGATTAGATAAAAATTTAAATAATGATCCATACATACTTTCAAAATTATATCATAATAAATAGACTTTTTTGATTTTAATTCTGTATATTTAATTTTATTTTTGACGTTTCGACTCTCTAACCGAAAGTCTTTATCTGAAAAAATGATACAAAAATAAACAAGACAAGAAGGTATCGGTTAGAGAGTCGAAACGTCAAAAATAAAATTAAATATACAGAATCAAAATCAAAAAAAGTCTATTTAAAAATTTAAATATTCGAATTGCAAAAATGTATTCATGATAATTGATGAACGACTGACAAATGATTGGACTGTTCTTAGCTAAAATTAAGTATAAATTGAAAAAAAAAACATCACTCAATATATTGATATTACTTAATATAGTACATTACAAATACAAATGTTTGTATTAATGTTTCGTCTTATCTGCAAGCCTTCAAATAAGAGAAATTATTATTTTAATTCAAGATAAGTATAATGAAGTTTTGATAAATTGAACTTCAAAACAATTAATTAACTACTTAATTACTTTTCAAATCTATTCCAACTGCTTTAAGTCTATTTGAAGTCTTTTTAAATATCCTTGAGACAAAAACAAGTCAAGATCCTTTGTGAAGACGTGATGAATGCAAAAGAAACATTGCTCTGTGTGGTTTCACATTTTATCAGATCCGCTGTGAACAATTTTTTTTTATTTTCCGTTTTTTGTGCAAAATAGTCTTGTCTAAGCTGTCGTTATGTATTATTTTACGCTTGAAGAGATTGTAAACGTAATGATGAACGAAAATATTAGCTAAATTGTATCGTTTACAATTTAATGTGCTTTAAGGTTATTGGTCCTCTGCCCACTACCCCGAAAATTATGACAAAATCTAGATTTTTTTTCACTAAAATGAGACATATGAACATGTTAATCAATAACTTGAGTTTAAATGTTGCTTTTAATCGAATTTATTCTATTATTTATTCACTAACAATAATAAATAAGTGTCTTTTGACTTTTGGGTAAATGTTGTAGTATTAGAGGCCATTTTTTTGAATAAAACAAATGAGAAAAATAAAAATAAAAGTAAAATGTATGAAAAATTATCAAAGTTTTGACGAATGTTCAATGATATATTAATTTATTATGTTGATTTCTCAATGTTCATTATTTATTATTCAGTATTTACCCGACGCTTGGGTGGTTTTACATACGTTCTAGTTTCAATTTTGAATCCACTGTCTCGAATTCGAATCTGTGACGGCATATTTATTTTAATTTACTTTTTCTCAGTATAAATTTTGTTTGTACATACGTTTTTGTTAATAATATCTCTTTATTTTCTATGCTTTTTATATAATATATAATGTTTGTCATTCAATACTATTTCATAAATGAATTTCAATTCTAATCTTTCTTCAAGTATTGATAATGAATTTTAAATTCCATTTCAAAATTCTTAATTTAACAAAAAAATATGACCCTTATTCTTATTGAATATCAACTTCTTGCAGTGCATGCCTGATTGATATTGCCGTGCATTTTCGATCATGCACTGCACGTCAGAACACTTTTTCAATGTTTTTACATATTCTACGTGAATTGATTTATATAAATTACATTTTTTTAATATTTTATATCTTGAGTAACTGGAGTTCAATTTTGATAAAATTAGTATTTTCGGTAATACTTTCAATTACCCTGTACTAAAAACATTATTTTCAATAATTAATAACTCAAAAACCAGACTCCCAATATTTGGAAAATATACCCAGAATCCACATATTAAAATTTCTAATTTTTATCTTTACATTGCTCTTAATCTAGTCAATTTAGATTTTATCTATCGAATAAATGTTACTGGCTTTTTATTGCGAAAATATCTTCGTTTCGGCATGTACAATAAGTGACAATCTTATTGTCAAATCATGGTGCTTCAGGAGATATCGAATACCAAAGATTAAAAACCTCGTTTTTGTCCAGTTTTTTGCAAATATCTCATTTTCTAATGGTCGAAGAGCATTTGAAGTCATGAGTAAACATAAAGTATACATTTTCCTCTACATAAAAGATTGTATGACTTATTTGCGTATCTATAACCGTAAATGAGGTACCGGGCGTACAGTGTGCACCGACGCGCAATCCTGCATTCTTTGCCGCACCACCACTAGGGTAGAATGTGAAGCTAACAAGATATAAAGTTATCATTTGAATGCTACAATTGCTTTAAATACTAAATTTCAAGATTCTACAGCTGATCGTTCGAGATTTATGCGAAAAAATCGAAAAATTGTCCTGTAAACTGCACTTCCAGGTTAACCGATCGTAATCATAATTCAAGATACACAACTAGATGTTATAGAAATGCTTGATAAAAAAAATTAATATTACAAGACTGTTATATAAAGTGCACTTCTGGCTCAGCCAATTGATACAGAAATATAAGATTACCATCAAGATGCTACAACAATCTCAAATACGGAATTTCAACATCCTATGGCTAGCAATTTTGAATTTATGCGAAAAATTCTAAAAATGTTTCGAGTAAAGTGCACGTTCGCAACCATTATGCGAGGTGCACAACTAGACCTTAGACCAATCTTAAATATAAAACTTCAACATTATACGTTCGACGGGCTTTGAGATTTGCGAGTTATTAATACGTACACACGTATCGACGTCAAGCCGAAAATTGTCAAATTGGTTCAGGGATGCTCAAAACGAATATTCTAATCAAAATAAGTATATAAATGTATTAGAACTTTGCAAACAAGTAAAACATTCTAAATATTAGTTTATATCGTCGATATATTAGCTATACTTTCCATTAAAAACGTTAGGTCGCACTTTTTACGCGAAATATCTCGTTAACGGTTATAGATACGCAAATGAGTTATGCGATCTTTTTTGTAGTGAAAATGATGTACTAAATTTTTGCTCATGACCTTAAATGCTCTACAAATGAGATATTTGCTAAAAACTGGTCCAAAACGGCGTTTTTTATCTTTGGCCTTCCATATCTTCTGAAGCTCTGTGACAATATGATTTTTGCACATTTATTGTACATTCCAAAATGAAGATATTCTCGCAATAGAAAGACCAGTATGTATTCGGTAGATTGAGTACTTTTTTGTCTAAATTGACTGGACTATCTAAAAATCGAATAACCTTAAATCAGAAAATAGTATGAGTACTCATAGCTTAGGGAAAAAATGCTGGCTTTGTAATCCGGGAACCTATTGTAATTTGAAGAGAGTTCGGAGACAAGTCACAATCTCCTTATTGATGACATCTTGACGTAGCTACATTTATAGGAACTTAAATATTGTATTTTGATGTAGACGATATGAACTACAAATGTATGTTGGCAACAAGAAAGTACGATGCGTACAATAAAATTTTAGTCATATTTATTCTTTTTAATTATAGTCTACGTGCATGAAGTCTACTAGCGCCTCTAGCGGGCAATGGAGAACAATTGAACTCCCATTTTATCATTGTTGCATACCTATAATTTTTTAAATATACTAATATTATTTAATTCCGCTGTGTGCGCATAATATAACTTGCACAGCATGAAAGGTACGTTGAAATTATTTTTTCTTCAATTATAACGTACCTATTAGAGAAAACGTCTTAATTCGTCCAAATTGACAGGATAACCTGAAATCATGACGCCGATGGTCTTGCGGATTGGGTTTGTATGTATCAAACACTATATTCCTTCTACCGAAGAAGCATTGAAGAAAAGCGTGAAATTAGTTTTGCCATATTAAACATGTTGAAAAATATGTTGCTGACAATATTAACAACAAAATTAATGCGAAGTGCATCCGACAAACTTTTATCACTGAAACATCTTACAAATTAGAGATAGAAGTAAATTCTTGAATCCAAAATAGATGACGAATTTTTCTAATTTCACAATTTAATTACAAACAGCTTTGTTATATAGATTAATAATGAAAGACAGATAATACTCTATTTACCGCTTTGATCCACTTCACTCGTTTTTTTATGTTATAACTGCGTACATGAAATCTATGAAACTATATTTCACTTGAATCATCCTCAACACAACAGCCTGAAGTAGAACAAGCGTTTTTCTAAGTTTTATATGCAGCAATTATTTTCACTTTTAAACTACAATGCTCGATGACGTATTCTGAAAATGGAGTTCAATGGTTACAATGGTGCTCACCATGAGCGCTCGCATCGGTATTTATTCAAACTCCGCCCCCTTGCACATAGCCTATAGCAATAAATTTTTTCTATTGCTTTATAATGACATACAAATGTCAAAAAACTAACATCAAGCTGAAGAGACAGACATGACCCTGTCTCTTACTTTTGGAAGACTGTCTTCAACAATAATAAAATCATTTCTGAATTTGTTCGCTAGAGTCTCTGAAATTATGTAAAAAATTCGAATAGAACCCTCAAAAATCGATTGACAAAAAATCTGTACGATTTGCACTGAATTATATATTTTGTGGCTTATGATTATCATGGTTTGGTGACTGGCAAACGCACCCCACGGCTTAGAAAATATAAGTTAATCTATCAATGTGCACTAAAAATTGTGTGTATAGTTTGTTCATCATTCATTTGAAAAAATGACTTTTAAATTCTTTCATAAACACTAATCGCTGCTACTGTTTATAATTTTTGGTTTCAAGCAAACATATGCTTTTCGCAGATTATAAAAAATATATAGGAAAGATGAAAATAGCTTGAAAATTATTCAAAAACAGACAGGGATAATTGAAAATACAGAAAATATTTGATACGGAATGAACAGATTAGTATTAAATTTATTTATGAATATTGGCTGCAGTGGCGTAACTATACCATATGAGGCCCGTGGCAAATTCTTTTGATGGGGCCCTCCCAGTTAAAATCGTTGAATATCTAATAAATTTCATTTTCAAGACCATATGTTTATACATATTTATAATGAAATAACAATTTATTTTTAATAAAATATTTATCAATAAAAGTCTTTTTTGCGAGCTTTCTGTTTCGCAAAAATATCTATAACATCATCAAAGTTTGAAGACCGGAAGATCGGGCCATAGAATTTTCAATAGACAGAATTGCCAGGTAACGTAGCCTGTCTTGTTCCATAGAGTTTCTTGAATAAGTTTTTATTAATTTTAGTTTCGGAAATGATCGTTCAGCACTAGCTGTAGTCACAGAAATTGTAACAAATAACATTAATTCAGTACATACTCCAGGAAAGCAGCACGACATAAAATGGTTTTTTATTATTAATAAATCAGTAAGTTCTCTAATACACGAAGACTTTTCTATTTCGTCTCTAAAAGTGGACCGAAAACTGTTATTTCCCTGGCAAATGATGCAGACATGTCTTTTTATATATATCAACAAATTCTAGAGCTTTTTTAATAGACCAGTATCATTTAAAATTTGCAAAGTGGCAGATTGCAATACACTGAAATTGGAAACTATTTCATTCATGGAAGGAAACGCGATTTCAGTTGATTAATAATGATGTCCAATACTCGATAAAATATATTCACTTTGAACAAACTTTCCAGATCTTGGAGACGCTCATCTTCGCAAAGTTCGTCAAAATGGCATTTAACCTTCCTCTGACGAGTTTTAGAGAATTCAGGGTTGATAGACCATTTTTCTGCTACACTATTTGTTTCCATTTTTAAATTTATAATTTCATGTCGATACCTTTCCAATTCTTTTAGACAAATTTTCAAATGTTTTGAGGCATTTGAAAGATCGGAGGCATAATTATTCATAAGACTGAAGTGCTTTAGAGGCTGCATCGATAGTTTGTAGAATTTTGCAATGGAAAACCAATAACCTAATAAAATTGTAGTTCTCGATCTTCTTCTTGAGTGAAATAGCTTCCTTTCTTTCATCTGATTTGCAATTTAACAGAACTGTTTTCGTTCGACAAAAAAAAAAGCAACCAATGGATGCGTTCTAAAATTGATTGACACCTTTTTGTTTTGAATGCGTTGAAATCTTAATGATTAGTTTGAATTTGTATATGGTCTTTATTAGTTGTATCTTGTGTCTCACTTTAATTTATTTTAAGTACTTGAAAAAAATTATAATTTTGTTAAAAATGTTAGGTTATCCTCTTGGGCCGGGGCCCTCTCGGGTTGGGGGCCCGTGGCATTTTGCCAGCCCTGCCGCCCTATAGTTACGCCACTGATTGACTGGCATAATGCACATTATTTTCTAATAAAATAAATATATAATTAATCAGTAGTTTTCCACGACTACCGCCGCAGCGTGTCCAATCTCAGATTTTAATATGTTATAGGTACATATTGATAACAATTTGTTGTCCGTGTTCGTGAAGATGTGAACGAAAAGCATCACAAGTAGAAGTACTTGCAGAGAGTTCTGGTTTTGAAACATCCAATATTGCACAGTCACTGTCACTGTTTTCTTGTTCTTCCTCTTCACAAACACTTGCATCTAACCATGGCCTGAACATTTTATTTCCGAATGTAGAATAAAAACCACAAAATAAGAAAATAAAGCCAGCATATTTACTGATGCACTAGATAATCTAAATTTAAATGAAATTTAGAGTAGCCCGAACTTAAATACTCAGTTGGGATGGCCAAAATTGTTATGTCTCAGTAACAATATTTATTATAAAAAATCTGCACTATTTTAATCTGATTTAACTTGACGGATTATTTAAGTAATTAGCAATGATTAAAAGCGATCACTACTCTCGACATTGATATTATCTTTTTTTTCCAATCAGAATAATATTAAATGAATTAATCAGAAATAGATTTTTTTACACTCATTTTTGCCGCAGGCTTTTTTTAAATTAATATAGTAATCAAATTATGATCTAATATGTACTAACTACTATTTTGAATACAAAAAATGTATACGTCGTTGGGTTTGGCAATTAGCATAAAACTAATAAACAATAATTACTTTTTCTGTTTTTATTGGAGCCTGAAATCAAAACATCAAATTTAGATGAATCATAAATTAAAATACTGTCTGAAATGAATCCATATATTATTATAACCTTCAATTTAGGCACATCAATATAAAGGTTTGCAAAATCACATTAAAAAAATTAATATGTCAGTTTTTTCTACCAGCAACGCGATTTGGAACTAGATGTAGGCGACCGAAGACGTTGTTTATCTAAAGTTGATTAATTAGGATCCACTTTAATGGTTTGAAATAAAACTGATGAGTTACAAAGAAGAAAGATCATTGAAGAATTTATGTGGGTGATTTCGTTTATTAATCCAAAATTAAATTTCAAATACTTGACAATGTGTTTCACAATTCAAATATATAATAATTAGTTCTCCTTGAAATACAAGGACGACAATAAACCAAAAAATAAAATATGTCACATAAAACTGAGTTATTGTAACCAATAAAAAATTCTTTGTTTCATTAATGTGATTTTTTTCCAGTGTGAAACTGGTTCACTACATAAATTTTTAATTTAAAACACATTTACCAAGACTACAGGGTTCATTTCCTTTCAACAAAGAATTACTAAGTATAAAAGAGAGGAGTACTTAAAGAAGTGATTATTCTGCATTAAAATGCAGGAAAAAATCGTTTTATGTGTGCAAAGAGTAGGCAATAATTTTGCAGATGCAGATAATTGGCTTAGATTTACATATTACTTAAAAGTACTGTATTTATTTATTACTTTGTTGTATCATTTATTTATTTGAAGTTGGTAGCACTGGACTGCAGTGAATATGTAAATGCTTAATGTAAAAACGCCTCCAATGTAAAGTACTTAATATTGATACTGACGTAATAGACGCCAACATCCCTTGACTTATTTTTATTGCTAAAGTTATTAACCACATCCCACATGAAAAAATCGCCCTAAAATACCAATTCTCAAAGTTATTTTTCATGGAATGATTTGCATAAATTTGTTATTTATCACCTACAGTGTAGACAATTGTACGTCCGAAAAGTTACAACAAAAAAATTTGGTCCAACTCGCGAAATAATTGGCTTCATGAATCTCAAATCTTTTGATACATTTTTTCTCGACTCTTTGTCCAAATTAAATAGCAAAAAAAGTCAACACAGCAAGATCATAAAGAGAATTATTTAAATTTTTCGCGCACTGTATTTTTTACGATGTTGATATTATCTTAAACTTTAACTCAGTTGGATTTTTGTTTTAAACTAAAATAAAATGTGTAAGTAAGCTTGTACATTTTAAGATAATAAGATATCAATCTTAAATACACCATTTTCAGTGAATCACACCAAAATATATTTGTTTATTATGCGGACATAATTGATCAATTTTCTTTGTCTTTGTCGAAAAACAAATATTTTAATCTAACAACATTTGTTATTATTCTTGAAGGATTTGACGTCATATACGTGCAAAAACGTCATCTCTCTGCAGAACAAGAACATGAAACGTGACAGTAAAAGACAAGCCATGTTATTACTATCACAGTTGTTATCTGATGTTAGAATTGCAACCGAGGAGAATATTAAAGAAGCAAACCTTGAATTTTACGTACTGAAATTCAAGTAAATCCTAATTTTAACAGCAACTGAGGCATTTCCATAATCAGAATTTGCAGATAAGTAAGTGGTACCTGTTGTGGCAACAGGCGGAGGAATTCGAAGACCTATTAATAACCGTACATGTTGCGGTTCCTTTATCATCCACGATATAATTCAAAGCCCAATTTAAGCGAGAAGATTCGTCAGACTATAAATTTTAGGAAGTTTCGGGACGGTTTGAGGTTATTGTACTATTTTAGCAAAGAAAAAATATTTGGAAGAATGTAGAAAGATGTTTTGGATGTCCAGTTATCGGAATAAATTTAAATAAGCATTAATTTGCATCAATATATGATAAATTTTACAGGAAACCTATTAATAATTGTATTTTCGTTTTAGTTGGACTTTGCAAGAGGTCGATGGAATTATGTCGGTAATAACAGCAGGTATCACAACTTTTTTAACAATTAGAAGTGTATAATGTTTTCACGTGGTTTTTCCTCAAGCCTTGGGTGAATGCCAGAGGATTTTATTATTTTTGTTTAAAAGTGATATCCACGTTATCACATCTAGTATTCTGTATATTTTCAGTATCTAGCTACTTGCCTTATTCTATTTTTGTATCATTGTTTTCTGAAGAAGGCCCTTGGTAAAAAGATCGAAACGTCAAAGTTTCAAATAAAATATACAGAATTTAAAATCAAAAGTAGTTTTTTATTCAATAAAATTTTGAAAGATGTATACATTATTACATAATTTTCGTTAAAAAAATTACGTTTTTATGAAAAGTGGTGCAATGAAAAATTGATTGCACTCTTTCAGTTGGAGATTATGAGCATTTTAAACATTTTGAGGTATTCTGAAACTCATCTACAACGCTAAAATCACTTCTGGACATTTAATATTTAAATAAAAATTTTCATGGACATTTATATCAACATCAACACAACAGTTCAATTGACAATATTGTTACCTTAGCTACCGATAGAAGCAGTTGAAGTGACATTTACAAAAAAAAAAAATAATAATATACTATGCTACAAGGACCGAACGACTGTCATTATTATTCAGGATGTATCTGGTTGCACTCATCGAAGCCCAAGGCGTAGCTTCGTGCAGCCAACTTCATCCGTGTTAATGATGGTCGTTCAATGTCTGTGTTGCATACGATATTTTTTATAACAAGTGCCCCGAAGTACCCCATTACTGAACTTTTTAAATAAATTTAGACATATTGAAACCATCCTATATAACAATTGCTATCACATTTACTGTAAACTAATACTATGAAACATAAGTTACCCAAGTGCGACAATAATAGGAACTGGTAAGAGTTTTTTGATACTGTTTTTAAAATTTATTGTGCAACCGGTTTCGATCACTTGATGATCATCTTCTAACTACCAGTGAGACTACAAAGAAAAGAGGACAAATTTAATCATACGTACAAGTATATAGAAAAAATAGCAAAATCAAAAATAATAAAATAGTAAACATACACAATAAAATTACAGGACCTTCACAAAAAAGCGGCGTCAAGCAGTCCGCTATTGTCATCATAAACAAAATGAAATGAAAAAATTGCATGTCTTATTTTATTTATTGATATTACATTATATTTTTCACATTTTCTGTGCTCTCATGTTTTCAGCAAATGCAAACACTATAAAGCACACATCCCATATAATACAATTTTATCAAATGTCAATTTGACATATAACAATAAAATTGAATACCAACGGCATCCATGATCTACAATAGGCACCTCCACCTCAATCAAATTACAGTGAACTGATTATAAAAAAACATAAAGTAAATGTAAAACTGTGGCCAGTAATGCAGAAAGTTTTTAAAACAATTCGTTTATTTTTAAATTATTTATAAAGAGTAAAGCCAAGGATCCGTTGATGATTATTAGGAATAGGACAAGGCCTTTCGAAATCCAGTTTTTCTGTATCATAATTAGTTTATTATGGACGTTTCGGATCCAATTGATCCATCATCAGCAGTATAACAACAGGATTTCGAAAGGCCTTGTCCTATTCCTAATATTTAAATTATTTACAAATTAAAACTACTGTGACGTCAGTAGTACTTTTTTGAATTTCTGCCGGCAGACATGCGCGAAACAAACATTAACTATTAGCTGTCACTTCTATCTACTGCCATTTTGTTTGTTGTTGTTTTATCGTTTTTTGGTTAAAATTTATTATTTTGAAAGAAATATTAGCTTTTAAATTGCTGTTTTGAATCTTATATTCAGTGACAGTTCTCCCCACAAAACAAAAACTATTTGTTTGGTACACTAGCGCCACCTTGAACTGATTTTTTTTTACGTAAAAATTTTCTAATAATTACTTAAATTACCGTATTTTCTCTACTTTGCCGTGCAAATATTATAATATGAAATATACAAATCAATAATATTTTAGTTTAAAACAAATACTCAATTTCTTTACGCTTCTTTCAGACGATAATCTGGAACAAAAAACGCTAGCACCACTGACGTCATACTCGAATTTTTGAACTTTAAAAATTTATATCGCGCTAAATAAATAAAATTTTGAAATAATTATTGTACATATCATCTCAAATATTGATGGAGAATCATGAAAAAAATTTTAAAAAAACAGTGGAGGTGCCTGTTATAATTTTTCCCTCTCAGCAGGGAAATAATGATCATGGATTCCCTGTCAACAGAGAATTAATGATAATTGTTGCCATGGTTTGGAATTGAGAACTTTAGAAGCAGAATTCAGTTCAGTAATTAGGCAGGGAAATGGTGACAACTGGGGCTCTCCGCTTTTATACCGCATGCTTTCTTGAGGGTTAGAAATTCACATCTTGATAAGAAAGATGAAAAGGTTATTGACCGATGCATGCTTTTTGGTCGTAGTGCAAACTCCAATTATATTAAAGAAAAAAGTTTCCCGTGACAACATTTTGCATGCCTTTGTAACTTAAAATAGTGATTTAAAGCCTAGTACTGAAAGGCATGCAATTCGCAACCCAAAAGGCTCAAATGGTCGAGTGAACAGGTAAAAGAAAATAAAATTGAAATTTCGTGTTTTCTAATTGCATGTCAATGAACCCTAGTGAAAAAAATTGCATTCATCACTTCTTGGCACAAGGGTTGCAAATTATATAATAAGGGAGATTCCGGCTAATTGGTTTTACATTTGTACAAGATTTCTCTAAAATTGCCCATCCTTGTGCCAAATTTTTCACAAGGAATTTTTGCAGGGTGTAAAAAAATCATGATTTAAAAAAAAATAAAACAAAAATCACGATTCTTTAGCTTTGACTCTTATGCCCGATTTCATGACCGGGAGGTAAATTAACCTGGTTTTAAGTGGCGGGGAGTTAACCAATGAACTGCATTTCGATTTACTTAATCAATTTGATTGGCTAGTGATGACACAAAAAATGCAAAAATTGATATTGTTACCAAGGAAATGAGCCATTTAAACCGGATTAATTTAACTCGAGATCCTGAAATCGGCCACAAATGTTCTATTTAGATAGTATTTTCAATGCTTTTAGAAATTATTTGAACCATTTCGTTGCATAACTGTCTCTAATACCAATTTAATTTTAAATTGACATGAAAAATGTGTCAGGTCGAAGCATGTTTGAAAAATTCACAGTTTCTTTATACAATTTTTTGTATATTTCCAATTCTAAGTTGGAATTTTGTATGGCATAATTCAATTAATTTTTAATTTTCTGTTATAATTTTTAATTTTGATAAAATATGTATGTTTCCTGTTCCTTAATCTTTTCATAATAAGTAATTTACTTAATTTTCCCCTGTGGTGTTTTTCCGTAGAAGAAAATATTTTATTTTTGATTAAAATCAATGATTTTTTTTTTTTAAATCATTTGATTAAAACCTTGGTTTTAATCATGATTTAAACCAAATGATTTTAATCATCTACACTCTGATTTTTTGGCTGAAACTTTTTATTGGCATACAATTTGAACCGCGGAATTTAACATTTTTTTTTTATAAGTTCACGTGACCGTTCCAGTCTTTTAGGCTGTTGCGAATTGCTTGCCTTTTAGTACTGGGCTTCAAATCAGTTTCAACTATTTCTCGGTACAAAGGAATGCAAAGTGTCACAGAAAAACCCAATTTAAAAAAAATATATAATCGGAGTATTGCACGGCATCGGTCCATAACCTTTTCATCTTTCTTATCAAGAAGTAAATTTTCAACCCTCAAAAAGACATGCGCTATGAAATTATGAAAAAGTTGACTTTATTTTACAGGAATAAGGAAGATCGAAGATAAAACGTTGTAAGACACGCGTAAAATATTTCTAATGTACTCACATTCAAAAAAAAAAAATACATTTGTATCTTATTGACAAATTTCGAGTGTAATTAGTGTAATCTTGTAAAAAATAAATATTTAATTAACGCTCTTGTTTATTTGCAAGCAAAAAAATTGCAATTCAATGTAAATTCCCAACAGTAAGACCATTTCAAAACCAGATGCAAGTTGTAAGTCCTTATCTAATGAGAAAAAGACAATTAAAAAATGTTTCTACCCAAGCTCAAGCTCTCTTTAGTTGTTCAATAAAACGCCGATTTTTATAATGACTTCTCTTTAAGAGACGGAGAAGAAACATGTCTCCTCTGGACACTGAAAGTAAATGTAGAATTGTTTAAAGAACTGGATTACATTTTGCTATAACCAATTTTTATTATTTAGAACTATAATTAAATAAAAGTAAAAGTATTGTAGAAAGGTCTTTCACTTATCTTTCAGATTTCGTATAATATTTTGGCGCGTAAACTAATCCAACAGTATTTTAATAATTATTTTTAACTTTTACTACTTCCATGTTTTGAGTTCATCCGTAACTTGATATATTAAGAAACAGGTATTTCTTACACTTTGAGACAGTTTAACCATGACAAATCTATTTAATAAAGTCTAAATCCTGCCGTATAATCTTACATGCTGTATTTATTAAATATTACGAAACCGATCCTTTTAATTCCTCTTCGTCTTATTGCTTTGGTAATTGATTCACTTGCTTGGTGCAAAGTGTGGAGAGGATTTAATATATAAGGTTTTAATTAGAATCAAGTTCTTTGCGACTTTATGTTTATACATATTGATGTTGGGCGGCAGGTGATTCGTTAATGGAGGGGTATTAACCTTTACAATATTTTTTTGTGAAATATTAATCGATATTTTAATTAAAAATAAAATTCTTTTACCTTGAGAAAATCATTCGGATCATCCTGAACATGAATACAATATTGATTATTTAATTTGTTTGAAAGTAATATGACATTTGAAGAAAAAAATGTTACAGAAAAGTTTTATACAGTATACTCCTCGTATATTCAACATAAAATGTACTTTAATAATTTTATTCTTTTGCAGGTCCCTCCTTTATCGCTTTTTTACATTATACATTATAATATAATCCATTGTTGTTGGACAATGTATCTTTAGATCTTTGAGTTAGGTGTGAAATATCAATGAGATTTATCCGCCAACAAAAATTTAAAAGTGAAACTTAGGTTATGACATTGAATAATTTTTTGTCATATTCACATTATTTAAAAAAGAAAAAGTAATGCTTTTCTTTGTTTCGATATACTTAAAGATATTTGATGAAACATGCGATCAATAATTTAGTTATAACAAAAATTAATTTTAATCTAAGTCAATTCTGGTACTTTGTAATTAAGTTATTCTAGAATATTAATTTTTCGTGAAAATGAAAAATGTTTGATAACTCACGGCGTCTTCCAGTGTGTCGTTGCGCGCTGGTCGTTGCGATTGCCAACAGCACCACCAAAAAAGCAACCCTCATCTTGATATCTCTTTTCTGTCACAATCTTCTGAAAGTCTTGAATTCGCGATTGCTCCCAATGTCACGGTCACCATCGTTTTATATAGCGTCAGTCCCCACCCCATTGCGAATTCTTAAAAATTTGCTCTACGGTCGCAAAAAGAACACAACTTCTTCTTCACTTCTTTAACTCTCTGGATTCTATGTACGTGAGATGAGCAGATACAAAGGAGAAAAAATTGATGCCGTCTTTCGGATGGGAACTATTTTGAACGAAAACGAGAGTACAATGCAGCAGAGCATGAAGCTGACGATGGAAAAGACTTAACCAATTTTTAGAAAAAATAGTTTAATTACAGTTACAAACTGCTTACTGTTGTGAAACTAAATTATCTACCTGTCAAACTAAAAAAAAAAAAACTGAAAACGTCAGATTTATTTGGTAATTTATCTGGGAAGATTAAACAACTGGAAATTGTTTTTTACCTGTTTAAAATTCTGAGCAAAACGAGATTTATTGCCAAAGAACTACTATTCTTATCTGTTTTACAAAATCTGATATTTATAGCATAAAAATAATATAATTCTTTGCTGACAAATAAATAAAATACATGAATATTTTGGACGAAAAAAAATTATTTGAAAAACAAAGGTGTGGCTTCTTTTTTTGGTTTGCTAACTATCAAGAATAAAAGTATAGGTTATGATTTTATGATTTATATCCTAAGTATTGTGAATTAAATGTATTGTATTAAAACAAAACGATTATTAGGTCATTGATTCTGAAACACTGGGTGTATTTATTGTTAAATTAAATAATTACTGTCCGATATCTCCCAGAAGCTTTTACAACATAACATTATTGTACCCATAAAAAGAAATTACAATGTGAAACAACAAGTGCCGCTCATCCTCCGCCCCGTCCTTCAATTTTTCTTGCACATTACGGCATAATGGTTCTTTAGCTTGTGGGAGATTCTTGCAGAATCTTCTCTTTCTCGTTTTAGAGTTAAGTATCGAAGTGTCTTCCTACTCAAATTGATGGCGCTTCAGAGGTCAACAACTTCGAAAAAATACCGAAAACAGTTTTGCATTTTTGTCCTTTTTTTGGTTTTTTATTTTATGAAATTTCCTGAGTCTTAAATTTCGAAAATGTTTGGAAAACATCTGCGAATTTTGGAAGCGAGTTTATTAAACTCTATTCAAATTGTTATGGATCTAACATTACATCATTTTATCTATTAATTCAATTATATTCAATAGATATTTGATTATTTGTATTAACTTCCTGTTTACGTCATATTAATTAATAAAATGTTAATTAATGGGTCATTTCCCGTCTAAAATTTTTTGATTTGTTTGCAAATAAATTGGAGCCACTTATTTGCTGTTTTATATATTTGCAGCTGCAACATATGTAAAATAATCAACATTAATATTATTACAAACTGTATCTGTCAAAACGTACATCAATCACAATTACCAACTGTATTTTTTGCAAATTGTGTAAGCATTCAGATGAATACCGTTTTTGGCAACGATTCTCTTGAAAATATTTGTAACGGGACATGTTATGTTAATTTGCACAATTTATATTTATTGATTGCTGTATATCATAAAATTAATTTAAGAAATGTTGTGTTGTATCTAGGGTTTCCCGTCGTATTTTCTGGCATTCATTCCAACCTCAAATTACATATTTTAATGAATAGTTATTCAAATTTTATTATAAGACTATTTACATGATTTATCTATGCATAATTAATCTATAGATAATTTTCATGTTGTGCACGCATCACGCGAAAAGTTCTTGATAGCTTATACACCAGCTCATTTAGAATACTTTTTATATCGGAAAATAAAAGGATTCCGACAATAAATAGATTAAATTGTAACACGCTTCGCGCTTGTGCCAGCCATTGGCGTGCAGAGCATAAAACCAGTGTCAGCGTAACTGTGGGAACGATACAACGAATGCCCATGCATGAGTTGGAGAGAGGGAATAATATATTCTGCAACAAGTATTGGAATGGCTCTTTTTCCAAACGAACGAAAAGTTTGTAATCCGAGCCGGAGGCGAAGATTACGATTCGCAAGTGTGCAATACTCCATTCCAAACATTTTGTAGAGTATGCTTTCTCCAACAAGATTTTGGAAGCTCACCAATATTTTAGAGGAAACTTTAAATATTTTGAAATGTCAAACGCAATGCAAGAAATGAATATCTGAATTGTTAAAAAGAAACCATAGTAACAGATTCTGATTCGTCGAAAATTATGATTGAATTATTCTAAACGTCATACGGAATTATTCTGAATGTCACACTTATTCCAACATAATTTTTGGCTACGGAATGTACAAATTCCAAAAATGTTTGAGAATGGTATATTCTACAGGTTTGGTTCGGATTACGGTTCGCGCGTGTGGAATACGTCATTCCAACACATGTTGTAGATTATACTTTCTTTTTTTTGGTTTTGGAAGCACCAATATTTCAGAAGAAACTTTGAAAATTATGAAACGTCAAACGTAAAGCCAGAAAAGAATATCTGAATTGTTGAGACGTAATCTGTTATCAAAATAACAGCTTCTGATTCGTCGAAATGATTCTACACGGTTACAGAATATTATTCTTACACAACGTGTGGAATGTCACCTATCCAACATAATTTTTGACTATGGAATATGCAAATTCCATAACAGTGTTGAAGAAAATACTTTTTGCCTCATTGTAAAGTAAGCAAAATCCGCGTATCATTTGCGCGAGCGATCTGATGATGGGCAGTTGCTTTCTTCAGTGATATTAAAATTTTCATTTATTCCTAAAAATTCATTAATTCTTTATGATTATTTATTCTAATCATGGTGAGCTACGCAGACGAAGACCTGGACACTGGCTAGTTAGGTAATATTGATGAATCTACGAGGTCTGTCTGAAAAGTATCCGATTTTGAATGATAGTGTACTATTCTCAACAAAAGATATTTACAATTTGGTATGATATATAAGCAACTCAGTCGGTTGTGGCATTCTATTATGTTAACGTCGAATCTTGTGTACATTGTATTTTGCAATAAACAAATGCATCGACCAAAAAATCTTATTCGAAAATAATTGCTGTGATTCAAAAAAATTGTATGGCTATAAATCTATGATCCTGGAACAAAAGCTCAGCTGTTTTTCATCGTCTTATAATTGTGATTCTCTAAATCATGATTCTCGAGAATCATGATCAACCACTTTTTGAAACGAGAAACAAATGAACTACGAATCATGGATCATTGGTCACATCGATCTTATAGTGTGGATGACAAGACCGTCTTCAACTTATTGGAGGTCCTGGGCACATTAGGATAATGGGACCTCTTTGATCTTGACAGAACACTATATTTTGTTGAAATAGACACATTTGACTACATCCTATTTAAAATTGAATATAGACTACTGAAAAATTGGACGAATTTCAGTTACAATCCCATCAACCCTGATAAACTTTCTCACAAACACTCCGCTTATGAGCAGTTCAGTATTTTGCCCCAAACCACCAGCGAGAATAGCGATGAAAATAAGTATGTTTGATTCCTTCGCTCTTATCGCTTGTGGCAGCGCTTATTGTCGCGCTGCTCTTCTCTCTAGTCTCCACTATGCGATGTTCTATTGATGTATGTGTTTGTATTCGTCGCTTTTCTCTTCCCACTTATCGTTGCTTTTATCGCCGCTCCTCTATGCGGTTACTCTTCGATCGGTTATGTTCAGTTTTACGTCGCTATAGAATCCTGCGAGTAATGAATATCGGTTATCGTTTGGTGATCTGGTAGGAACTAGGGAGCCCCTATCAATTGCGTGCCCAGAGTGCCCAGTGGAAAAGATGGGCCTAAACTAAACTTTTTATAATTTTAAAATATTCATTTATTCGTTTTTGATATTTTATTTTGTTGCTATGATTTTTGGATTTTTTTATCGGTATTAAATCCTATTGATTTTCATTCTGATTTGTGAAATAGTTCGATTATTATGCCCAATTAATTGTCGCATAATTATTCGTCATAGTTATAACTAATGTAAATTTATCCCATCATATATAAATATGAGATGCGGGATGTAAACTACTGATATTACCAGATCCGGATCTATGTATGGGCTTTTTGGGCTGCAGTTCAGAGCCCCGTGAATATAAAGGGCTCCCAGTCCCCATTGAAGATAATGGACAACATGATGAATTTTAAAAAATAACTAAATTACATCATAAGATTGACTAATGATCATATATTGGATAGTGGCCAAGGGATCAAGAAAAAACCTTATAGTGGAAAAAACACTTCAAGTTTAATTCCGATGCCGAAACAACCCGCCACCATCAGCTGAAGAATAATGCATTTTTTTCCAAATTAAGCTGTATTTTATTGTTTAACTACCATTTTTCAACGTTATATGAAAAAAATTGCATTTTTCTTCAGCTGATGATGGTAGGGCTATTTTCATTGTCTCTTGACCACTATCCAATATATGAAAATTCGAACAAAGGATCATCAACATATTAAACTCATATTGAATGAATAAAATATATTGTCCTTATCTTTTTCGTATACCGCACACATTTTATCGAAAACAGGTTTTTGAAAAAATGGCAAGTTTGATTAATTAAGTAGGCTTCCAAGAAGTGTTAGCCCAGGGCCTCACAAATTCACGGTCTACCCCTGGATTTTCGACGATTCCCAACTCGGCACATTTGGAGGTAGTCTCTGCTAATGACTCCCCAACTCGGCACATACGAGTATCTCAGGTACCTGCAGCGATACCCAACTCGGCACATGTGCAGGTAGTCTCTGATGATAATAAAATCACCTAGGTACCTGAAGAAAACGAGGACTGGGTATTCTAATATTTTTAAATGAAATAAAATCAATTTTATAGTTCATTTGAAAATAATACAAAATCATAGAATAAGTAGGTTGCATCATACAATAGAAACAATAACTTCAACGTGATCGAGGATTAACCTTTTTGTCGTTATTACTCGATTACTGGTCTCGTTCATGGTATGGAAAAATGGTTTGCACTTCCGAATAGCACACCGCCAATTGACTTCATCAGATAAAAATTTTCGATTTGATTTACTGAATCAGTAGTATTTTATCACGTTGGCTAGTTATCTCGCAAATTGATACCTTTGATGTGGTTGATTGAATTGGCAGATTGACAATAGATAGCTGCTAAGGAAAACATTCTAATTTAAATTTTTCCCAGGTGTTAAACCAATAATAGGGGTGGGTTCTTCTGCAAACACTTGATTAAGATGTGCCGAGTTGGTCATAAGGATTACCACCAACTCTTGATTGATGTCCCATCGGAAGATTAAATATGCCGAGTTGGGGTTACACTGATTCTGTTGCTGCAATTCATGAAATAATTTAAAATAATTATCAATTAAAAAAAAACTTTTTAAAAACAGCCTTTTATTCAATATTTCAGTTGTACTAAAATTAGAACATTCTTCATAGAGGAGGCCTTCTAAAGATCTAACTCGGCTATAGGCAACATAAGTTTGCCCAGCGGCGAAAAGTTGGTACTTCTCGCCCATCAATGTAACTGTTCGCTATATTGAATTTAGAGTGACATCATTTTAATTTGTCATCATATCATGATGGTAGGTAAGAAAATTTTGTCCGCCATCTTGGAGCGTCCGCCATATTGAATTTAGTGTGACGTCATTCAACTTATCGTATTCTTCTCAGCAAACCCTTTCATTTGATACCCATATCATAGGGTTGCATGAAAATAACTACTTCGCCATTTTCGGGAATCTGCCATATTGGATTTAGAATGACGTCACTTAGCTAACCATGAATTGTAATCCAAACTAAACGTCTTTGAAAAATATCAGCGCAATCGGTTGGAAATAACTGTTTCAAAATTCAGTTGCAAGATTTGGTTCATACTAACAAGGCAAGTTAAATAAAAGCTTGTTTTAGACTGATTCAGAAGGGTAAGACTTCCCGTCCATTAGGAGCGGAAAGCTGCAAACTTCGAAATAACGAATTCGGGCGAATACCCTTCGTCCATTGCTGCAGTATTTTTTTCCGGAATTTGTACACACGATATGGCGTTGACATTCGGAAACGATATGTGTAATGATCCTGATAAAGAATTTATAACTTTAGAGTTATCACCTTTGATACTTCGACGTATATCACACAAACGATATCGAAGAAGACGGAAAATTGAGTCAATCATATTTATGCTTTTAGAATAAGAAAAAACACATTTGGTTACATCCTTGAGAATATTTTTTCTAGAATTTAGCAATTTTCTAGAGACAATTCCACTGGAAGATTGGCTAGCTGTTATATTACGTTAAATGTGGTTGAAAAATCACCGTATTTTTGTTTTATATTGTGTGATTCGCACTAATTCGCAAGTAAAATCTTATCAGAATGGAATCAGTTCGCAGCTGTACGCACGAACACTGACAATCGATACAGGCCCAGTGGACGCAACTCTCTTCTAAACCACACGTTTCAATCGTTCGTGCGGATTCGGACGAGCTCGAATTCGCAACTGTTCGTAACTTTTCACTTCCAATGGACGAGAAGTCTAAGGGAATTGTCACTTTGTGATCACAAAATAATTACAACTAACTGATAACAAACAAAGATACATGATTCTTCTGAATCATGTTTACTTTAATTAAGAATTATAATTCGAAGAAATACAGCTGTTCTCAGTGGTTGACGTTCGAAAAGCAACAAATCAAGAAAACGCGCTAGTCATAACAATATTTAGATGCTAAGTGCAGTGATTAGGAAACAGCCAAATTTGTACAAAAGTGGCAATTGGATGCTTCAGCACGATAACACCACTGTCCATTCATTTCAATTTTTGGGGATATACGGAATCTTTTAAATACGTCAACTGGCACGTAGCTCCTTGCAATTTTGGACTATTCTCTAAATTGAAAATTATTTTGAAAGGGACAAGATTTAAAGACCCAGAGGAGATTAAGAAAATGCGATAATACAGCTGTTAGCAATTACGTGAAGGAGTGAGGAGTGCTTCCAAGAGTAGGAGAATTTCTGGAAGAAGAGTGTGACTTATAAAGTCGTATACTTTCTAGATAAACCTTGCCGCACCCCTTCAAAAAATATTATTTGAAAAATTTGGCCCACTCAGAAACATTTATTCTATATAAATATCTATTAATTATATTTCGCATACATCTTTATGTACTTTACCTTCAACAGTTCATTCGTCTTGATTTTATTAATAAAATACAAAACAATGCCTCTTTATCTCATCTGTCCAAAGTTTGGCATGTCGTTCATTAATTATTCTGTGTGAAGTCGAATAAAAGAGATTTGCGGTTTGTAAATTAAAAGGTAATCTGAAATATTATAATTCTATAGATAAACTGAGGCTTTTAGCACTTCCAAACAATTTAATAATACTTTTTTGTTTTTAGAAATTGGTAGGACTGCATTTAATAGTCAAAAAAATTTGACAGTGAATAAACGTTTGTATATAATTTAATTACAGCGGTATTAAGCATGAAAAGGATATGCAAACTACAATATTTCGCAATTTATTCCATTTTAGACGTATAAAAACTGATTTACAAACTGATTTTATTCTATATTTAATAATTTATGAAAATGGATGTTGTTTCTGATTGGTAATTTAAATGTAGATATTAAATTATGGCAATTAAGTCAAGAGTTTTAATATTTCTTTTTACTCTGCAGTTTCGATTCCACCTGGACAGAAGTGACAAGAATTTGTGAGTTCAATATTTTAAACTCACAAATTCTTTTCACTCCTGAAGATATTCCAGGTGAGACCGAAACTGGGGTATAAAAAGAAATATCAAAACTTGACTGTTATCTTATAATTTAATACCTACATTTATAATTTATTATCGTAATAAACTTAAATCTTAAAGTTGAGTGTTTATACAATCCAGTGCGTTAGAGTAGTAGCATTTTACAGCGCAAAAGTTTTGTTTGATTAGTTAGAACGCCGTAAAATATTTAGCGCACCTGATTCATATTAAAATTTTTAGTAGGCAATATACAGGGTGAATATTCAAAATCACTTACCAAATATAGTTTGAGTACATTTGTAGGTCATGTTTTGTTCTTTAAGAATAGCAGCTTTCAGAGTTGTAGCAATATTTTCAATTGAATTATTACCGAATTCATTATTTTAGAATTGAATTTCATTTAATTGGCCACCGTTTTCTTTATCGTTGAATGATTCTCTTGTTTGATGCTGGGGCCACATTTAAGCCTAATGCCATTAACTGAGGCGTTGTTTAACAATAAACACATTGTCAATGACAATTTAACAATTGTCACATAACGCCTTAATTAATGGCATTAGACTAAGTGTGGCCCCTGCATAAGAATAACAGTTAGTTTATCGCCGCTCATAGATGGCAGCACAGATTTTGACTGATTTTAGATTGTTTGAATCAGCTGTTCTTTGTGAAAGTGCAATGAACTTATGCAAACATCCTAATTTTTAAGAAATGTACTGTCTGAAAAAATACGGGAAATTTCTAAATAATAATTAATTTACTTGACAATGAGATACAAATATAAAATACTAAACAAATGACTAATAAACAAAATTGTTAATCTCAGAGACAGATTTAATATGTAAAAATAAACTTATCAAGGTAAGCGAAGATCAATCAAAATACAAAAATTCTTTCAGTTTTCAATGAAGAAGATCCTTGGTCAAAGGATCGGAACGTCAAAGTTTCAAATAAAATATACAGAATTTAAAATCAAAAGCAGTTTTTTATTAAATAAAATTCTGAAAAATGTATAGATTATTAAGAATACGGGTAATTAATTGTATTCTGTTTCGATAATTGTGTTCGTTATGATTATATTAGCATAAGAGGCCTCTCAATTCAAAACCGGACAAGTCCACATTTTGAATTTTTGCTGTTTTCAGTAATGTTGTATTCAGGCTGGTTGGAACAGAGATGGTACATAATTCAAAAATTGGTATCAAAATCCGGGCTAAGATGCAAAACCGGCTAAATCCGTAACACAGTTGACTCCAAAATCGGATAAATCCAGTAAGATCAAAAACGGACTGATTCGCTTGTGATTCTTATTGGGTAAAATTTATAACCGGATAAATCTGCCATGTCAATAAACGGTTTTAGTATCTTCTTGTGTACTTTTTGTTTATTGTGCTTAATATCATCGCAGTAAGAGAACGTACAACAAAGTAGTTTTTAGTTGAAAATGGATCTTCCCCTCAAAACGTTTTGAACAGTCTAAAAACCGAAATGAAAGTCATGACAAAAAGGAAAATATTACATGCACAAATATCCAGATGAAGTAGATCTTCACGTTTATTCAAACTCGAAAAATTTATGGACTTCTCACAGGGCATTTAGGATCTGACTGTGAGAGGAAATAAATAATAGATCACACCATTCAAAGGTAAAAAATGGTCTATAGCTTCACCTTTCTGTGTTTTATTATTATTATTATGAAAGTAACTAGAACTAAGATAGAGTTGACTCTGATATATTTGAATGCTAATCGCTTATAAATTACAAAAACGGATAAATCCATCATAAGTTCGAGAAATTAGCAGCTATTTTCTAAGATTAAAGGACTATAATTGGGAAAATGATAGCTGATATGATAAAAAAGTCACAATAAAAAACTCAATTCGTTATATCACTTTTTATAAGAACAGCAGTTTTTCGCGATTTTCACAAAATTTCCTATTCCTATTTTGGATTTAGAAGCCTCAGATATCAATTTCAACTGTCATATCATTGGACATTTTACTTCTCCGACCTATATAATATAATAGGAAAAGTATTGTAAACGAGATTTTTTGACAGTTCGAGATTTTGATGAATCTTCACGTTTCAGACCCTACTGAACCCGAAAAGCATAATTTTAAAAAAATTCGGTCTGTCTGTCGGGGTAACAGGAAAAAAAAACTCCCAGGAAATAAAACCCCGTAAGAAAATCCCCGAAAAAAAGCCCCGGAAAAAACCCCCAGGAAAAAAAACCCTCGGAAAAATAGCCCCCTGTGATAAAAACCGAAGAAAGTTTATATAACGAATATTATAAATTAGGCATATAAGGATACTTTCATTATGTTTGATAATAAAACCAAGAGTTATAAACAACAATTCTATATAATGTGTAATATATAATGTCATACAGACATAAAAATATAATGTCTTCTATTTTATTCATCTATTAGCGCCAATAATAATATAGTGGAGTAAAACATTTACATACGTTTATTATTTTCAATTGTTTTATCTTATTAAAAAATATAGAGGCTTGATATTGACATAAGTTGAGGCATTAAATATAATTCAACTTAAAATACAGAAATTGTAAAATTTCTCATGTTGTACCAACACAAAAAAAAAAATTTCATATTATTGGAATAAGAAAAAAATATGTAATTTTTTGCTGTTATTTTTATGTATTAGTTCTATTTGAAAAATTATAACTTTGTGTCGTATTTGAAAAATATACCTTACAATAAAAATATTCATGTATGCCACTGTCTGGTTAATAATAATATTCAACTTTTTTACTTGAAACCTTTTTTCCCATTTGCGACAGTTCAGGAATTATTTACAGAATAAACAATCCACCAAAATCAGTTTCTCGTCATTACCTAGTAACCTCTGGAAACTTTTCAAAAAAACAAAAATATTCTTGAGATCATCTCTTAATGCACAAAAATTAAATATATGTAAATGTTTTAAGGCTTGTTTATAATGGATGTAAACTTAATCTGTTAATAAATAGACTTTTTTGGTTTTAATTCTGTATATTTTATTTTATTTTTGACGTTTTGACTCTCTAACCAGAAGTCTTCATCAGAAAAAAAAAAAAAAAAACTTTTGGTTAGAGAGTCGAAACGTCAAAAATAAAATAAAATATACAGAATTAAAACCAAAAAAGTCTATTTATTATGATATAGTTCTGAAAGAATGTATAGATCATTAATCTGTTAACTTATGATGCAAGACGTATGATGTTATTTTCAACAGCCTGGTTCATAATCAAACGTCAAAATTGTCAGAAATAGATCTAGAGAATGATTTTCAAAATCGATTGACAGTAAAATAATTCTGTCATGTCTCCAATGAGTCTGTTAAATATAAGAAAACTATTGTAGAGAAGGAGTTACCATAAAATTTATTTTCATTTCATGTCATTTCTTACTTGGTATTTTTGATTCATGAGCTATGTATTTCCATGAATTCTCATTACATAATTTATTTTTATAGTCCACGTTACATTTGTCATATATAGTTATGCGAAATTTTTTTTACAAGTCAAATTAACTTTATATAAAAATCACTCATTTCAAACAGCAGTACAAACTTCGTGATGTGAAGATGAAATGTCAGTGTCAAATATGTATACTGAAATACAAAAATAAATGCAACGCATACACGTGATACAATTCTCGCTCGCTATTGGTTGTGAATAAGCTGTATGATGTTAAACTTGAAAGTTGGTGAACTTTACGGTTACAGCATAAGTTAATATCATATTTCATGTCATTATGAACGTCAACGTGAAAATGCGTATAGTTTAATTTTAAAGACTACAGAATAAATCACCGGCTACATCCATTATAAACCATTCTTTACTCCACTATATAATTATTGACGCTAATTGATAAATAAAACTTATACACGTTATATAAAATTGTTGTTTATAATTCTTGGTTATCAAACATAATGAAAACATCCTTATATACCTGATTTATAATATTCGTTATATAAATTTTCCTCGGATTTTATTAATGGGGCTTTTTTCCGGGGTTTTTCTCCGGGGGCTTTTTTCCGGGGGTTTTTTTCCGGGGCTTTTTTTCCGGGGTTTTATTTCCCGGGGGTTTTTTTCCTAGATTCGTCTGTCGGTGTTTGTGGAAACACGATAACTTGAGAACGCGTACGAATTTTCGCTTGGAATTTTATATTCAAGTTTTTCATCAAAAATCTAGGTTCAAGTTGTAGATGAGTTTTTTTTAACCAGTAGTATCCAAACTTCATTGATGGAACTTTTTAGTTCTTTGCGTTCATTTTATAAAAGGTAATATTTAATCTAAAATATGAAATAACTAAAACTAATCCTTGAATGATTTGACACAACATTCATGGGGAACATTTTTCAAAATTATCAGCGATTCATTTGTTATTATCAAAATTTTAATTATTATAAAATTTGTTATATTTTTCTGAACCAAAGAAATAATGAGAATCATAATGTGGAATTAGAATTATTATCACTCATATTTTGACATCACATGCAAACGTTCGTGAATAATTTTTTTCAAATAAGTAACTTGGCCCTATCGTGTTTGGAATCAAATTAAAACTCTTGTGGAGATAATTCTAGTGGAACAGTGTCAAAAAGGATATTCAAACGATTGTAAATTGTTTCTATCAAAAATCATTTAAATGATGTCTAGTTTGGTATCAATTTTAAGCTCTCGGGGAGATAAGCTTAAAAGATATCAAAAATAAATAATTAAGTAGTGGAATTCAGGTTACCATCTTCAAATTACACTCCCGACGATCAAATGTCGAAACTGTATGTTCCAATGAATTAAAGATCTCGAAAATCTAGAAAAGAACTCTTTATTTCCAAGAATACTTATTTTATGTGAAAACTAAAAAATAACCGGCATGTGTCACTTTAACAATGACAGTTGTTACTTTGACAATGACAGTTGTCACTTTGACAATGACAGCTGTCACTTTAACAATGACAGCATTCACTTTGAAATATGTAATTAATTGATACGACACTCTAAATTTATGAAACAGCGTTGAAACTGGCCATGAAATTTATGGTTGGGGAAGTACTGTGTGACCACAGCGGATTTTTATAAATAAACAATTAAGAACATTGGGATTAGGATCTAGGGAATTCAAGTTCTGGTGTCAAGATTGCCAGCGACAGCTGTCAGAAGATAACGAAAAATATCAATTAATTCTTTTTTTGTATATTTATCACAATATATTATATTTCCTTACATAAATTTTTGTATTTTATGTACCTACAATTTATTATTCAGATGTTTGTTGAAGGACAGCATTTTTCGATTTGTGTGTATAAAATTAAGTTACTAACGCATTTTATAAAGCGTATTAAGTGCACGAAAAATGTAAATAAATAATCCGATATCCTTAATAACGCTGTAGTAAAATTGAAGTTAAACTATAAGTGCAAAATAATATGTACTACTGTTTTATTTGTTTTGTTGATTCGACGTCACATCCTTCATATTACAAATCAGATAATCAAAGTTATGTGGGGATATTTTCTATTGGCTTCTTGTATATTTTATACCTTTTTGGTTTGAATTAAACCAGAATTTGCCGCACCCTTGCTTTTAAAAAGGATTTCCAGCTAATGAATCTGAAACCGATGATCGTTAGAGATCAGTTGACTCACCTTGTTTTATAATAATAGCCTCCCAAACAAGTAACTTACTTAAATTTATTCGAAAATTCGATTTTAAAACACCGTTTCTTTCAAGAGAAGAATGTCCAACAAGAAATAAGAACATAGCAATCGAAAATAATGACGTGATCAGAACTAAAACACAAATTCAAGCCGAAATAAATTGACGCATTAAAATAAATGGATTTGCAGGCTCAGGTTACAATCACACTTACATTTAAAAAAAAAGTCATATGCGTTTTTTTCTACAGTCACTATAGAATGATACCTATTCCACACGCTGTAGCGTGCGGAATAGGGGTCATTCCGCACGCTTAGAAGTTCCTAGGAAAACTGCGTGGCGTCGCGAAAAAACTGTTCCATTGCTGTCATAGTTTCATTTCTTTTTGATTTTCTTATCATTCCTCTCCAAAAAAATATGAATATGAGTAATTTTATCAAAGTTTGATGAATGGGAATGAGATCAATGAAGCAAATTCTTTCTCAAGAAACTGCATATTTTGGTTATGAATATTTCCGCGAACACCTTTGACTGTAGAAAAAATAACATCCGTCACTCGTGCGAATCGATCATTCCATGCTCATGTGAATTCTGCCACTCGACTTCGTCTCGTGGCTGAATTATTCGCATTCGCATGGAATGATCTCCATTCCGCACTTGTATCGGAATATACTATTCTATAGAAACGATCAACAAAAAATTAAAGATTCATTCTGTTTGTATTAATTTCTGACGTGTTGCGCCAAAATTCGCTCGGAAGTTATCCCGTGGGAAAATATCAACCTGCGTTAATTCCCAAATACTAATTTATGCAAAACTAAAACAAAGGTAGTTTTGCCTTCACATAACGATGGGAATTTAGTAGAATATTTCTTAAACAAGAAAAGGTGGAACAAGTATTTTGCCATAAAAGGCTAAATGGCTATTTTAACAAATTCTGTTTACTGTGTACTCTTGAGTTTGCATTTTTCTTGAAGACATTACTTGGAAGAAAAGATAATAAAAATGATACCCAATGTAATTTATTTAATACAGTTATAATAAATGACGGAACAATGACGATGATATTTGTATGATAAATGATGCTTGTGTCGGTACGAATCGATTCAAATTATATTTAAAAAGGAGAACAATTGTTTTGAAGCTCGCCCACTTGATTATAATAATACATTAAAATATTTATGACACGAATATTCACAGCAATTCACGTAATTTATTAGCTTTTCGTCAGACACTTATGTAGAGTGGGTTGCACACATTTGCCATCTAAAAATATAACGGAGAAATTGTAATAATGTATTATTTAACATTAAAATCAAAATAACGTCATTACAGAATTGCACCAACAATTTATTGACTTTGATTCATTTATTGGCCGCAAACCAACTTAAATAATCTAAATATAATACCACATTTTATAAATCAGTAATTTTTATTTAACCTTTGCCAATAATTCTTCTCCAAATTTTATATATGATTCTGAGGAGGCGTTTCGAGGATATTTTGGCAAATACTTATTGAATTAAGTTTATTTGGAGGACATTTTGAGTTAGCAACCATGATAAAAATTGTGTTTACAATAATTTTTACTAGCTCGACAGTTTCGGCTACACCTTAGCCATCCTCAAGAGCGAAAAGAATTCGGAAGTTTGTACATTAGACATGAATCTTGAATAACATCTGATATATTAAAAGCGAAAAAAAGCAATTATCATTTTGTCATTTGCCACAACCGACTACTATGACTAAAAATATTTTTTTAGTACTAAAAAATAGTATATTATGCAACAAGTGCGGTAAGTTGTCGATTGCTCACGCTCAAGTGGGAAATTGACAATACCGCACGAGTTGCAGATTTTTTATTACGAATGCGGGCTAAGTATTATTTTGCGCTTATTTTTCCAGGTGGTAAATTATACTTGGCGCACTTAAAAGCAAAAGAGCCATTTACAGCCCGGTAAAACGTGCGCAAAATAGTGTTTATCCTGCATGAGTAATAAAAAGTAAATTATTTGATCGAATTCCCTGATTTCTATACTTATATTAACTATTCCAGTCAGCTTCAACAATATTATCCATCATTAAATAATTACTTGATTTGAGCATCGATTTTCTTCTGCAGTAGAAATATTAATTAATTAATTGTATTGTATGAATTTCATGATATGACCTATTGTCCCTAGTTTGACTTTTTGACACAAAACTATTTTTCACTTTGCTTGCTACGTTTCTCACATTACTGCCATGTGTGTTGCTAGTCAACTGTGCAGGCCCATGTCATAATAAGTAGCCGGTGGCAGATATCTTCGAAGATATTGCCAAGTTAATTTAATTTCCAATGTGGAAAGATAACGAGAGCGAATACCGATCTAGCCCTCTACCACTGTGCTATCTCGAAGTAGAAATTTCATTAAATTAATAAAAATACAAAAAAAATATATAAAAATGATTTGTATTGACGATTTAAAAAAATTTCTTTGTGTTCAATATTAATTTTTTTATTCGTGCGTTTTCCATATCTTTCACTTTAATTAATGCAGCTTCTATGCATGAACAATATGCTTCCGAAAAAAAGAAAGTCAAGTGGACTGGGTCGCCCTAAAATAAGACAAAAAATACCAACAAAAACTATCGATAGTATAGTTAGCATGTGCTGCAGTCAATTTATTTTTCATTGATTTCAAAAATGTTCATCTCTGTGCGGGCGAAGTCGCGGCTAGCTGCTAGTTAATTTAAAAATAGTAATTTGTTCATAAGGATTACAAATTCAATGCGATTTTGTTCACCATTCACAGATTTATAATAAAATTCATAGGTATGCACAGAATTGCAACATCAATTTGAATAAGTACTTTATTCCTCTGTTTTATTGTGTCACTTAATTTCATGTGCCTGAACGTTTTTTTCTTTGCAAAACATGAATTTTTAATATTTGTTTATTGTTTATGCTACATTTTCATGAATTAAATTGTACCTCCAATATATTTTAATGTCTGCAAACATGAATATTTTACAATTTAATTTCTAAAGTGTATTGAAAAAATGATTTTTTGGTGCAAAATCCAGGGCTTGCAGCCCGGAACCGATTGTTGTCGACTTGACCCGAACTGGTTAGAGCCTAGTTCGACAATCAAAGTAAGCCAGCCATTTTGATTTTGTCAGGGAGTGAACTGTACCAAAAACAATATTTTGTATTTTCCGTTTATTTATCGCGTTTGTAGTTTTCACTCCTTGATAATAAAATTCAGTGCACCTTATGGCTTGTTTGAACACATTAAAATTAGAAATTAGAAGGTTAGAATCGATATTCCCTAAAAACCATGAACGGTTCCAAATAATGTCAGCCAGTGTTGATGAATTGAGTTGTCGATTTATTGGTAAAAGTGGCAAAAAATATGAAATTCACGCTAATATTACGGTATGTATTGTAATTTTATATGCTGTGGCTGCATTTTATGTAATGACCTTTGTGTTGTAGTTATTTTTCCAAACAAAGACGTGACAGCTGATTATAATATTTTTTGGTTTTTTTTTAGGAAACGTATCCAAGTACGCCCCCGGTTTGGTTTGCAGATTCGGAAGAGACCAGCGTGACAAATGCAGTTCAAATCCTCAGCAATACTGAGGGAATAGATAATCATGTGATTCACCAAGTCGCAATTCTTTTGAAAGAATTGTGTCGACTACACGCAGTTCCTGAACCGCCAGATATCGAAAATTTAACTTTACCGGACATGCCCCTTGCCGTTTCTAGGCTGACCAGCGAAGTGGAGCCAATGGAAGACGAAGGGGTTGATAGTGAAGACGCCGAAGTTGGTGATAGTGATGGCGATGGAGATGGGAGCGACGTTGAGGAGGATTTACAGCTCGAAATGGAAGATAATCGAGCTAAAGCTGACGAAATGGGGGTAGAACATTTAGCTACTTTAGAAAGATTAAGGCAGAATCAACGACAAGATTATCTTAAGGTAAAAAAAACTCAAAATCGTTTTCTATGTTTAAAATATGAATGATGGAAGATTTTTTCGGGCAGCTTAGGTGCAAATCCCCAGTGCATTTTGCATATCTTTTAGAAATTTACTTAAAAATTGTTTTGTCTTTAGGGTTTGGTGCCGGGAACGAATTTCGTAAGTATTGATACAAAATTTACGCTATTTTCCACCCTAAATACATCTCAATACGTGTCTGTAAACATTTATAAGTGTTTATTAGATGACAGGATATCTGTAGTATTTTTTTTTGTCTGTAGGGCTCAGTATCTGGTTCAGTTCAAGCAACAGACCGTCTAATGAAAGAACTGCGAGATATTTATAGGTCAGATTCGTTCAAAAACCGCATGTATTCTATAGAACTCGTAAACGATTCAATTTACGAGTGGAATATTAGGTTGATGGCCGTAGACCCCGATAGTCCACTTAGCCACGATTTAGCTTTGCTCAAAGAAAAAGAAGGCAAGGACTCCATCCTCCTAAATATGTTATTCAAAGACACATACCCCTTTGAACCCCCATTTGTTAGAGTTGTACATCCAATTATATCCGGTAAGTGATGAAACAACATGAAATTAAGTGCAAGATTTATTTTGTGTTTTGTAGGAGGTTATGTACTCCTTGGAGGCGCGATATGTATGGAATTACTCACAAAACAAGGATGGTCCAGTGCATACACAGTTGAAGCTGTAATCATGCAGATTTCTGCAACGCTCGTTAAAGGCAAAGCAAGAATACAGTTTGGAGCGAAAGTCTGTCCGCAGGGACAATATAGTTTAGCACGCGCACAGCAGAGTTTCAAATCTCTTGTACAGATTCACGAAAAGAACGGTAAGCTAAAATTTATATTCTTTTTTTATAGCAGTTTCAACAAAACTGTCTTAATTGTATTCTTCTATTAAAATAACATCTTCATCTGCCTTGTACGTATATGATTATTTGTTTCACTTTTTGCTACGAAACTTGGAAATTTGCTCAATATAAAAATGCATAAAATCTTCTACTAAATTTTTTATTTTGGTCAATAAAAATCCTATGTTTAATTTTAATGAGATCGTTATTGAAACCTAATGATCAATTCAAACTGATAAGCATTTGTTTTGGTCAACAGAACATTAAGATTTTTTAAACACAATCAGACAATAATTAATTTCTGCTCTAAATAGTCCATTGTTTTGTTCATCAGTTGCTCCTCAATTTGGTTTTTCTACTAGACTTTTTTTTCTTAATCTAATATTTGATGTCGCTACTGCATTATTTTGTAAATTGTTTTGTTAATAAATTGTTCTAAAAATTTAGAATCATCTTTTAAATACAAATTAAATTTAGTAAAGTACTATTTTTCAGTCAAATATTGAATCGTTGCATGTATGACTTGATTATTATTATTGTCATTTGTTTTGACCACTAGAATATTCTATTAATATTTAATTTTACTACAGTTATCTTTTAAACACCAAACATAAAACATAATTATCAATTTTTATAATAAATGCCGTCATTACTGCTTCTAGTTAGTCATTTGTTTTCTTCTACGTTACTCATGGCCAGTTGCACCGCTGTTTCTTAAATTTTAAGTATCGCTTAACTGAACAATATCGTATATCAACTTCAAAGTCAAATGTAACATGCACATTGCTGTTATTACACCGAATCGATATTTTTTGTTCAAGTGAAGCTTAAAATTTAAGCTGAAGCGGTGCAACCGGCCGTCAATAAATTTAATTTTATTTGAATTATTTTTTAAAAATAAATTTTTAGCCGAATTCATTACTTTTAATGATTGTCATTTGTTTTAGTTGCTAGACCAATGGCCAGTTGCACCGATGTCCCTTAAATTTGAAGTATCGCTCAATTGAACAATATAATATTCGATATTTTTTGTATTCAACTGGTCATAAACAAATTTAAAATACAATTTGAACTAAATTCAAACTAATAATTAATTTTTATGGAGTTTGACGTCTTTGCTTCGATAGATAGTCAATCATTTTGTTCGTAAACTGCCCAATAAAGTTGATATTCAATTAGATCATCTGTGAAACACAAATTTCCAGTCGAATATTAGTTTATTTCATGTATGACGTCATTACTATTATTGATTATCTTTTGTTTTGGCTATTAAAGCAGTCTACAATTTTAATTTCATTACAACCTTTGAAATACAAGTAATAATAAATTTCCTGAAACACTGTTTTGAAATTTGCATATTCCTTAATCAAAAATTATATTTTGACAAGTGACATTTCAGCATGTCGTTCAGAATAATTCCCTAAACCGTTTTGAATCATTAAATTATAATTTTCAACGAATCGGAAGCTGTTAGTTTGGTTATCACGGTTACTTCTTAGCAATTCAGGTATTCATTTCTAGCTTTGCGTTTGAAGTTTCATAATTCAAAATTTTTTTTCTGAAATGTTGATGTTTCCAAAATCTTGTTAGAAAAAGTATAGTCTGCAACATGTTTGCAATGGCGTATTCCACACTCGTGAACAACAAACATTTTGCTCGTTTAGAATAAGGACCATTCCAATACTTAAAATATACTATTCTGGATGTATTAGGTCATTACTAATAATTTTACAGTGTGACGTCATAACTGCATTAGATTGTCATTTGTTTTGATTTCAAATCTATAGCTCATTTATCATTTGTTTCAACACTTGGATCACCTATATAATTTTTATTGGATATAAAACAATATTTGATGAGATATTAATGTATGACATCATTACTGTATACAATTGTCTTTTGTTTTGATTGAATTTAAGTTCGGACTAATGTTGCAATTCTGTGCAAAACAGTAAATCCATAAGAAACTGATAGAAACACATAGTCGTTTGTTGATAAATATAAATTTGTACATAAGGATGACAATTTCATTGCGAATTTGTTCGTAATTTACGGATTTATGATTTTATAAGACAGAGAATTGCAACATTAGTCTCATACATTTTTTTTTTTTGTATTGAGGAACATTTCTTTTGTTCAAAAATAATCTTTTGATAGGCGTTTATTATACTATCCACAGTGATAATATATTGGAAACGAGAGGCCAAGTTGACGTTGATAAATGTAACGTGATTCTTTTTGTGCCCGGTTTTATAAAAAGCAGGATATTTTACTTTCTGAGTAAATAAAATTTTTCTATTAGATGACAATCGATTATTTGATAGCAACGATTCTTTTGTCATAAAAATACTCAAACTGATTAGAATTTCTCAAATAAAATAAGTTTGCTCTAGGTGTAAATTTAATTGGTCGTTTTTCTAATTTAAATTGTTTTTATGGTGTTAAATAATATTTTACCTACGATTTTTTTGTTCATTTTCTATGTAAAAAGTAGGCTTTATGGAAAACAGCAGTAAACATTTTATTGCATACTTTTAATGCACGATTTCAGTGAGAGAGTTCCAATTATCAGTATTTTAAATATCTGAGGAATATTTTGAAACTCATCTATAACACTAAAATTACTTTTGGATATTTTAAACTTGATTTTAATCTAAATTTCCAAGAACATTAATGTCAACTTCAATGAAAACAGTTCAATTCATAATATCGTATTCATAGTTACCAATAGTTGCGGTCAAAGTAACATTTATAAAATAAAAAATATTCAGGGATAATACCACGTGTGCGTAAATATGATTGGTTAATTTTTGAGCAGAATATTTTTGGAATGTTCAAATTTAATTCAAATACTTAGAAAAAATAAGAGTTGCTACTGACTTTGACGTTTCTTGTATACAGTACAAACAAAACAGATTTCGTTTGTGTTGTCAAAATAGTTGTTTAGACAACGTGGAATATCTACTGTAATTTTTTGATAATTCCACTTCTCTTAAAGGCTGGTTTATGATGGATTTAATTTATAAATTTAGATTCTCTCAATTATAAATCCACCCAATCGTAGACATTGGCTGACATGTCAAAAATTTCAAATTGTCAACTGTCACAGAAAATAAATTCAAATCATGAATATGGTGGAGGTGCACCCTTATTCATATAATGAAAGAAATAATTCCAACCGAAATTCAATTATTTGTGCAAATAAAATGATTTTGGCGATGTAAAATGGCTACTCAAAAGGTCAATTTCAGGTTATATTTCAAAAAAGAAGAGAGAACGGAGATCTAAAACTATGAATCTAAATTTCTAAATGTAAATTCCTAAATTATAAATCCAACCAATCGTAGACTTTGGTTGACATGTCAGAAATTTCAAATTGACAACTGTCGCAGAAAAGATATCCAATCATGAACATGGTGGAAGAGCAACCATATTTATATGATAAAAGTAATAATTCAAACCGAAATTCAATCATTTGTGCGAATGGAACAATTTTGATGATGCAAAATGGCTTCTCAAAAGTCCATTTTAGGTTAAATTACAGAAAATGAACGAGAATGAGGATCTAAAACTATGAATCTAAATTTCTAAATGTAAATTCCTAAATTAAATCCATCATAAACCAGCCTTTATGGGAAAATTTATACATGAGTGAAATAATCTAATATAATTGACTGTTTGACGGAAATTAGGATGATCGAAGATAAAACATTGTAAGACACAGGTGTAAAAAGTCTCTTAATGCACTTACGGAGTTCTGAAAAACATTCGCTTCGCTCGTATTTTTACTCAAACCGCTCGTGCATTAAAGTTTCACTTTTTACCTTCGTATTTTGAATACCTATTAAATACACCTTGGCAGGCAAGCTAGCTTCAATTATTTCTTCCAGAATAGTATTTTTTTTTCTTAATTTACGTTTGTATAAGAATGCTGTTTTTATGTAATTTTTGGGTCTTTCTTTGCTTGCTTTCTTATTACTTGTATTATTTAGGGTGTTTTAATTTTCAGGAAATGATTGACATACAATCGATGTAAATTTATACCTTGTTCTAGGTTGGTTCACACCTCCGAAAGAAGATGGTTAATAAAACGTCCTCTTAAGATCTGTATGTATCATTATAATATCTCTTGCACCCCATACGATGCCTACTTCAGCATTCTTTCAGTTAGTTTTGTGATTTTTATGAGTTTATTTTGCGGAATACAGTTTTTTGAATTAAATTTCAATTAGTACATTGACTGTGTAATTGCAGGATGCGTTATTTTTAAGTTTCTTCGACACGAGGGTCCTGGAGAGCCTTTTTTACTTCATTCCACTATCTTTGTTGTTGTTCTTTTTTTGTTCATTCGTAACTTAGATTTTATCAGAGATCAAGTGATAACCGCATGTATTAAACACACCGGTTTATTTATAGGTATTTAAGCTGTAATAGTTGTGCGAATTGGCAAATTTACTGATTTTATGTTTTCAAAAAAGATTATTAGTTTTTTTGTTGTCATTCAGTGAAAAATAAGGTGTAAAATGTATTTGGTAAGAATTTGTAGCTCTATTTATAAATCTCTGGTAAAAATTGTATTTTTAGTTGAATTTAAAATTGTGTGTAATATAATCCTTCGCCCCTTTCAAAATAATAAGCAAAAACAACAGAAAGTGACTGTTAATTTGCAGTGGTGTACTAACTAACTAGAGGACAAAAGAGTTTTGCTTAGATAAATGGTGATTCTGTGGAGTGTACAGACGCTTCTGAGATTTATATTTAAGTGTATAACATTTTTAAGTCATCAAAAATATTGGTTTATTAATAAATTTACTATACGTGACTATATACATTCGTATTTTACATTCAGCCATATTATAACTTATATAAACTGTGTTATATTTCATTAGTTACTTCATTTTCGTTATATTTTTCAGTAAAATTAATGGGATATTCACCCACCTAGTATTTTATATACTTATATTAATGTTAATTTGTTATTTTAGGTATTGCAATATTAAAATTTTTGTAAATGTATTTGTTGTTTTTATTCGTTGCGTGTGAAGCTAGTTGGTTGGAGTTTTAAGTTTCTGCAGGTTGCTGACGAACATATGAGCGAATGCGGCCAATGTCAGTGCAATCTAGTGGAGAAGTGTTGTGTACGAAGAAAAGAGTTTGTATATTTTGTGATATAACTTGAATATACTTGGTTTTTTTAATTAAATTTCAGAGGTAGATGAAGGTACGACCATATTTTTATATACCAAGTGAAGTTTTTAACATGATTGTATAGGGAAAGTGAAGAATATTTGTAATGTTTTTTTACGCGTCATGGTTTTAAATTTAGTAATATATGAGATGTTTTTGGAGAAAATATTCGTGGTTCATTTATCGGGTAATAATACGTACGTTTGTAGGTTATGTATAAATTCTCTTATTAGTGAGTTATGATTAAAGATGACTTTGTTTTTGCTATGACAGCTGAACAGTTGCAGCTTGTGAAATATTTCTGACAGAACAGTATTCTTTAACTATCTCATGCAAATGACAAATATGACCTTAATTTTTTTTCGTCTAGTTGTGAGCATTCTGTATTTTCTGTCTTCAGGTTTTAATATGCCAAGAAATCATAAAGAAAATAATACACCACGGCGTTCATATACCATTATGTCACCCGAAGATGCTGCTTCTGGAAAGAAAACTTACTGGACAGAATTGGAGATAACAGGGACTATTCGCAATTTGAGTCCCAATATGTGGAATTTTGACTATTTGACTGGACTATATCTTAAAAATAATTGTCTAGCGAGGCTTCCTCCAGAAATCTGTCATTTAGTCAATCTCCGATCGCTGGATTTGTCCAATAACAAGCTGCGCTCACTGCCAGCTGAACTCGGGGACCTTATCTACCTCAGGTATTTATTTGAAATTAATATTTTGCTCATTTGACATACTTTTGATGTTTCGTTTTGATTGCAGGGAATTATTATTAAATAACAATTACTTACGTATCCTGCCTTATGAGATAGGCAAACTTTTTAATCTTCATGTATTAGGATTACATGGAAACCCGTTGAATAAAGAAATTGTGACGCTATACACGGAGCCAAATGGGACACATAAGCTCTTAACTTACATGTTGGACAATTTACAAGGTAAGCAAATCACAAATAACTAAATTTAGGTTGTTTCGTATTTATTTAACCTCATTTCCAGTTGTCAAAACAATAATTTTATATGTTTATTCAAATTAAATGTAATTTTATTCCATTTCCGTCTTGAAGTGAGCGATAAAAATATTATTAAATTGTTTTATTTTGATGCGTCGAAAACGTAATTTAGTATAATTACAGGTTTATTTTTAAAACAAGTCAATTGAATAATTAATCTGGCGCTGTATATTAATCGAAAATTCAGATGCGCTACAACTTACTTTTATCACTTTATATTCATCCTGAGGTGTGCCCATTCTATCCAATTCTCTTTGTTGAATCTTGTGCGTCTCGCGACTTTATAAATAATTTCTTGAAAATATGTGTCTAACTTAATCTTTGAAATGTACATTTTAAAGAATTTAAATATTTTATTTACGATTACTGTGAAAAAAAATGGATGAATGTTGTTATTTTCTTACGGCCTAACTTCAGAACAAACTTTGTCATAGCAACGTGCGCCGAAACAGATACAAAACAAAATGGATGCTTGTCAAACTTTTAAATGTGATTATTCAATTCATTCATTACACTGCGCTCTAAATACACAAATAAATATTTTTGTTTTCGAAAATTGTGAAATATTGAACTTGGTAACCTCCAAACCGGTTCTTATTCAAATCTGGAATATTAACATAAACATTTTGAACCAATAGTTGTTTAATTCTTGCATATTTACATGTCTATTACATATTCTACATTCATTGAGCATTTCATTCTTAATTTAAGGTTGAGAAAATAATTTGGAACCGTTAACTCATTGCAAATTAACTGTTGTCTTCAATTTTAAATACGATGGCACTGCACAATAATTTGCATGCCATGTATACGCAAATATAACAAATGGTAATTATTTGAACGGTACATACTTATGTCTATGTTAAAATTATTATGCTGATGTAAACTACTTAATGTCTCCATCAATTACTCTAAATAAATTTTAGATTTTTTCCCGGAGTCGATATTTACGCCATTCATCAACACATTTTTTTTCTACGAGCTAAATTTACAGCCTCGTAATATCGCCATGGATTCAAATATATTTAATTTATTGGCTTTTGAAAAATAAACTATTTAATTTATGCAAAAAATAACTACAGTTCATTTCACTTAAGAACGGCCCAAGGGTTCCTATGGGACTACGATTTAAGCCTTTTGATTGGCCGAAATGCGTACACTATTCACTCATATTATATATAAGAATCAAAACAAGCTTGCTGGCAAGAAATTCAAGAAATAATAGCAACATATTTTACATATTGCCGGAATATATATAAATTCAAATTTTGGAATTGCACAAATGATAATTGATTAACGATTGTCAAATGATGCAACTGACAGATAGTCAAGTGCGACTTTTATGCAAATTTGAAATTGGTTCACATTTTGGCCAATTAGAAGGCTTAATTCATAGTCTCATAAGAGCTCTTGGACCGTTCTTAACTGAAGTGAACTATAGTACAATTGCTAAGAAAATTTAATGTTTACGTTTCCTTTATCAACGCCGGAAGTGGATACAGATTGAGTACTTAGCAAACTTGATTTTTTTTTGACGTTTGACAGAGAAATGTTTGGCAGAAAATCGTATTTATGCTAAGCAAAGCTGGTATTTACGCTTTCCTTTTCAACGCAATTGTCGTTTTCCCACTTGTTAACTTTATAACTAAATTCAGCGCGCGTTGCCAATAGCCGGAAATTATTACAAACAATTCGAATATTTATTTTTTCATTATGAATTTTACACAAGAAGTCACAAATTCTATGAACGAATGTAATGTTACTCCAAAAACCCGAAAAATTAGATGTCGCCAGTGTTTACTTTTAATGCTCCATTCACAGCACGAAATTTGTCCGTTCACATTCAGAAATTTAGACAACGAAATTAGTGACTAGCGACAACTTTTTTATCGTGTGAAAAACACTAAAAATTAAAAATCTTCAAGTACTTCCTCCAATCAATACTTATTTGAAGAAGATGAAAATTAACCACAAACAAAAAATCAAACGTCAAATGAAATAAGAGTTCATTCAAAACGCATATTCTTCTTTATTATTTTTGTAGAATGCAACCTAAATTACAAGAAAAATTTGGAGCTTGCAAGATTTGGTCAAAATGGAATTTATATGCACCAAATTTCAGCGCTGTGAACGCTACTACGGCTTTCCCATATACCAAGCTTTATGAATTTCGTCGAATTTCAGGCTTTTAAGTGATTAGACAGTTTATAACATAATTTGTCTAATAAAATTCAATTAAATTGAAAACAGGGCCGAGTTTGAAGTGGTGGGGACTCCAAGGCAAAATTTTGGTGAGGGTTTACTACTAAAAAGAATTTTTTTTGGAAGTCATTGCCTGTGGAAATTCCATTCAATGTAATATGCATCTACTAAAAGTTTATGTTTCAATTTGAATAACATTTTTGATAAATATATCTTTATTTGTGCTTAATATCGCAAGATCGTTTAGGCGTTCTTGGGTCATTGAAATTCGCAATGGGTTTTTGACTGATTTTAATTTTGAAAATGATCTTATCAAAATAAGGTACGTTTTCAAAATTATTCTGAAAAGCATCCTGCAATTGTTTTTTTACGATCAAGGCAATGGCGGATTTACCAGCAGGCTGAATAGACTTGATCCTAAGGCGGCAAATTTCAGGAGAAGGAGGGGGCAATTTTGAGAACCGAATTTATTTTTTTTCGCCGTTTTACAAAAATCTATAAAATTTTGATATGGTTTTCTGATGTCTTGCAGAAAGAAGTCCCGATGACTTCACTCTTCACTTTTATTGTGTACAATTTCAACCAAATTTTTTGATTGCAAAAATAATCTTAAGAACTGACAATTGTTCAGGTAGGAGCGGCCAAAATTTAATAGCCTGTTCTTGGGAATTGTGTAGATCCGCCACTGAATCAAGATATACATAAAATGTTGTCGAGTAAAACATTTACTTTCGTCTACTGTAAATTATTTGTAAAATTCTGAGAATTGCAGGAGCTCATATTTTTATTTCTACTAGGAGGGGCTCCTGATTTTGTTAAATAAAATAATTTTTTAGGCATTACAAAAAGATATCCCTTCACTGTTTTGGTACAAACGGAACACTAGTGCTCTCCTATTTTGGGAAATCATTTTGACGTTTGATAAATGTGATCAATTTATATAGAATGCCATTTTGCGCTCTAGATACACAAATAATAATTATATTTAGTAGAACCTTTATTTACATTACATTTACCAAATAATTTTGTTGAGGAAATTTTTTCGCACCAAAATAATATTAATGTATGGATAAAATTGTAAAATAAATAATATTTATGTCGCTTATTAAGACAATAAATACTATTATCACTCCATTAATAATGCAAACTTGTTAGTAGTTAAATAAATTATCAATTTATTAGTCATCTACAAATCTCTTTGTTATAATTCCCCGCTAGTTATATAAAATAACCCATTTTCTACATAATTCTAAATTTTAGCTTTCTAAAATCAGACAATTACTATTGTTTGTGGACTCATCATCATTACGAGATTTTTATTTACTTTTATCTTTAAAATTATGTTTGTTAAAAGTGTGACACATATTTTAGAAACTACCAAAAAATATGATGAGGAAACAAAGAAAATAAATAATAAAACTTTTTTTGTGACCTTCATTTGAGAAATAATATTTTTAATTGATCAAATGTATAATAAGGAATAATTTTCCACCAAAAATTCATTAATCAAATTTTTCGAAAATTCGCTTTCTAAATTTAAGTTGAATAAAAATTCAATGAAGTGTTTCAAACTTTGCAATAAATTACAAGATTACATTTGAAATGAAAGTGTAAGACCAATAAATTCATTTGAAAAATATTGATTCTATAATATAAATTGAAGAAATACTTCCTACATTTTGTGGAAGATAAAATTAAAATAAATTTATTGAGAAAAGTTATAGAATTAGACTAATTTTTGTTCTTTTTGTTACAGGTAAGCCAGTTTACTTCTAATTCGTCCGATTTTCGAGACGTGAGTACCTGAAAATTAATTTTATTATTTAGAATTGATAATACTTCGAATTTTATTGATAAATTATGTGTTTTAAAAGTAAAAAACAGTTAATTGTGCCACGGAACGGAATCAAATTGGATAATATATTAATTATATCATTGTTTTAATTTAATAGAGAATTATTACATTATAATAGTTATAACAGTTTACAAAACGGATTAATACTTAAGATCAATGAGATATTGGCTCCATTTTGGTTTTTATTATCAAATGTGTGTTAAATGATTCAACCTACATAATTTATGTAAAGCAGATACATCAATGAAAGTTACTAATATTGGTTGACCGTAATATTGAACCAGATCTTACAAATAATTCTGTTTATAAATAATTTCATTGTAAAATGGAAAATATCGTACTAATAATTCGTGTTTAATGCTTTTTTTGATCTTTAAAGCAGAAAATCAAAAACTAGTAACGATTAAAATGTATGTAGCACAAGGAAAAGTGAATAAATTTCTATACTGTACTACTTAACATGATTTAGTCCCATTTTAAGATAGTTGATGGCTTTTAAGGATTCTAAAAGTGTGTATAATTATCAATTTTTAGCATTGTAATTAATCCTTGTAACGAATTATGAACGGAAAAAAATAATTTACTAATTAGATTTCAATATAGAAAAATTCGAATCGTTTGAACAAAAACATTGGAATAAATTGCTATACAATTAGAAATAAGTTTGAGCATCCGGAAAATTTGCTGCACACACCTTAAGCAATTTAATTTTAGATTCAACGTCTCAATATTATTATTATGATTTATATAAATTTACGGTATTCTAATACCAAATAAAAATCATAAATATTTGATTCACTTCCTGCAATATTTTTAGTGTTGTCACGTATAAAAAACATTTGTCGTGTCAATTTCAGGTTGTCGCAATATGTAAATAAATTTCTTATGTAGCAATAATAATTTTCAGGCATTTTTAATACCAAACACGTAGCTAAAATGAAATTTTGAACAAGCCCAAAATATTAATTGACAAATCGGTGCTCTAATTACAAATATTTTATAAGTGTATTGCGGGTTGCAACAATATATTCTCCTTATTTTCATGTTAGAATTTTTAAAGTTTTTTAAAGGTATGACAACAACAAGATCTTAGTAGATGATATACAAGATATTCAGGGTCATTTTAAGAGTTGTCCGTGGTTCACATGACCCCACAAACATAATTTATTTAGTCTAAAGTCGGAACATATATTTCTTGAGAGAAATCTTATCTTAGAAAGGGAATTTTTAAAAGAAAATAATTGTGAAAGATGTGACTTGAATTTGTCACATCAATTTTTAATCTTGATTTTAAGATAGAGTTAATAGCACTATTTAAATTCGATGCTTGCGAGACTAAGGTGTTAAATTACTTCTTTGAGTAGGCAGTGCTCAAGAGCTACAACTTTAATTAAATTTAGAAAAATTAGTAGCCGGTTTTAATGCTATGAGATGTTACTATCTGATAAATATAAAATTAATAGGAAATTATATTTTCATACTTTTACCGATTATTCTAATGGGAAAAAACAGTGGGATCTAATAATTATTTGAAAGAAATGTAATAACAATATATAATTAGTAGAGCAAGTCTTGTCGTCCGTTAGAAGAAGAGAAAAATTCCGTTATTTATTATCATTCCAACTATTATATGGTTCATACGTTTCTAACAATAAAAAGAATCCATCTTTATCTTATTAAATCTGAATTGTTCCAACTTTTATCTTTATTTTGTGATATTAGCAACAGAAACATTTCTTTCCGTGCTTAAATATAATTGTAGCTCACACATTAGACGATAAAATCACATCGTTACTAACTATAAAGTAAAGACGCGGTGTAAAATTAAACGAGACTCTTTAATGTTTTTAACGTGACTGCATTATCACTATCTCCTCTTATAAAAGATGTATTAACAATGATAATAAACAATTTATCAATCTTTTAATTTCATAAATGATAAAATAACTGTAAATATTCAACTTTCATTATTGTGCTTTTGTATCAACAAGGAAACGGACCTAAAACAAGTACATAAACTTTCTGTTGTGTTATTGAATTCTCTCTTAGTCATCTTTGCTTAAATCGAAACGTTTTTCTGGGTCATAGTGAAATTGCCCCAATTTTAGTAAGGGAAATCACTTTTGAAACCCAGTACAAAAATAAAACAAAACATTTAATATTTAAATTAGGTGCATTTTTAAGTAACAACCTGTTCTTGAGATGTTATTAGTTATTATTACGCAATAAAAAAAATAACAAAATATAAATAACCCTGAAATAAGTGGGCTGATTCGTGACCCTACAATTTCATGGTCAGAACTTGCTACATTGACAGGTCAACGAGTTATACTTCACTTCCTTTTAAGGAGACGAGAAGTAACATAAAAATCACTAGAATATAAATTACTAAATTAAATTCATAAAATTTTATTTTTGGTTAATTTATAATAGTAGATTCTACAACAAATATTGGAATGGCCTGTATTCCAAACGAGTGAAAAGTTTGTAATTCGAGCCGAAGGCGCAGAGTATGGTTCGCAAGTGTTCCAAATATGTTGTAGACTATACTTTATCCAACAAGATTATGAAAATTCATCTAAGTTTCAGAAAAAACTATTAAAATTTTGAAACCTCAATCGCAAAACCAGAAATGAATACTTGAATTGTCAAGACGTGACCTTGTTACCAAACTTGAAACTTCCGATTCGTCGAAAATGATGATGGAATGATTTCAAACGATATACCGAATAATTATTCTAAAAGATGTATTAGAATGTCATTTGTTCTAACATAGTTTTTAGTTGTGACATGTGCAGATTTCAAAATAGCGTTAAGGCCGTTATGACATGATGCATTATTTTTCTCAAAATTATGTATATTTTTGTGTTTCAAAATTATGATCAAAAAAATAGCTTACATCAAAATATCGTCAAAAAAATGTTCAAAAAATTGTACAAAAAATATAGGACTCGCTCTATATACTTACAGATTTTCCTTCAAAATGTACGCAATACGAATGCGCATTGGCATAAATAAAGATTATCATTTGTTTGATACTTTATGCCCAAATATGAATTGTTGTTGGTGTGAGAGTTATGATTATTTTAGAAATATCGTGCTTCAGAGATGAAATCATAATTTCAATTGAGGAATTTCATTTCATCCATTTTAATATTTTTATTCAATCTGACAGTTGTCACGTGAAGTAGCTTGTGCGCAGATGCGTGAACATTCAAAATGTGCGCAATATGAATGCGTACTGGCATGAATATACATTCTAGCTAGTCTATTTGACAGTTACTTTTTGTGTACGTTGATGGTTTGAGATATAATTATTTTTAACAATCGCTATTATCAACGATATCAATAATAATTAAAATTTATGCTCGCTCCACAAATCTTCTGTCATCCATCTCAATATTTTTGTTCAATCTGACAGTTGTCACGTGAAGTAGCATGTGCGCAGATACGTGAACAGAATAATGTACAAAATTTTGTAGTTGTGACATACAGGCCTTCAAAATAATATTCAAAAAATTGTAAAAACTTTTGATACAAGTTTTGTTCAAAATTATGATCATAGTTTTGAAAGAAATTATGCATCGTGTCATACGGCCTTCAGAGAGAATTATATTTTCTTCAGTTGCAACTTGACGCGCATCTCCATTGACAACTAAAATTAACCCGTAGCCATCTAGCGGTTATGAGCGAAACTTTCCTTTAGTGGATTCGTTTTGACTTCTCCTTTGGCAATATATTAAATCGCTAATTTTATTGCAGTTTTTAATGTTATTCGTGTGATATATTGGAACAAAATGGTATGCTCTTCTATTTGTGTGTGATTTTACTTTCAATTATTTTATGAAAACATAAAGATTTCGACTTATCTTCTTATTTCTGGTCTCATTTTTTTCATTCAAATCACAGCTTGTGATCAATAAAATTATGAGGCAATGAATAAAGAACATATACAAGATAAGCAAAATTTTGTTATGAAATTATTCTTTTTGCCCATTATTTTTTATAACATAAGCTGCATCTGAAAATTATTCGATTATTCACAAGCTTATAACAAAAAATCTATTGTGGGCAACACAGTATTTCTCCGACTATAAATTGCATGGTCAATTTCATCACTGTTTCAGAAATTAATGCCCAGTTGCACCGCTATCACTTAACTTTAAGTACGGAATAATTACCATGGGAACAATTGTCCATACAATGGTAACCATAGATATTATTCTTCCCTTAAAGTTAAGTGACGGCGGTGCAACTGGCCATAAGAGTGTCGCATCAATTAATTGCATATTTCAAAGTGACAGCTGTTATTGTTAAAGTGGCAGATGGCGGATATATTTTAGTCCTTACATAAAATAAGTATTTTTGAAAATGAAGAGATCTTTTCTAGATTTTCCGGGTCTTTAATTCATTGGAACATACAGTTTCGACATTTGATCGCCGGCAGTGTAATTTGAAGATGGTAACGTGGATTCCACTACTTAATTATTTATTTTTGATATCTCCTAAGCTTATCTCCTCGAGAGCTTGAAATTGATACCAAACTAGACATCATTTAAATGATTTGTGATAGAAACAATCGACAATCGTTTAAATATCCTCTTTGGCACTTCCACTGTTCCACTAGAATTATCTCAACAAGAGCTTTAATTTGATAGCAAACACGATAGAACCGAATTACTTATTTTAAAAAAACATTTCATATGATGTCCAAATATCAGTGATAATAATTCCAATTCCACATCATGATTCTCATTATTTCTTTGGTTCAGAAAAATATAACGAATTTTTTAATAATTCAAATTTTAATAATAACAAATGAACCGCTGATAATTCTGAAAACTGTTTCAGGGGAACGTTGTACCAAATTATTCAAGGATCAGTTTCAGTTATTTTATATTTTATAATAAATAGTACCGTTTATAAAATAAACGCAAGAAACTAAAAAAATCCATCAATAAAGTTTTAGTACCACTGATTGAAAAAACTAATCTACAAACTTGAACCTAGTTTTTTGATATAAAAACTTAAATATAAAATTTCAGTTGAAAATTTGTACGCGTTCCCAAGATATCGTGCTTTCAGACAGGTCGATTTTTTTTAATTATGTTTTTTGGATTTAGTAGGGTTTAAAACGTGAAGATACAATTACAATACTTTCCTTATTATACATATGTATTGGTCGAGGGAGTAAAAACTATCTCTTCTTTTAATAAAAACGACTTTTGATTTTAAACTCTGTATATTTATTTGAAACTTTGACGTTTCGATCCTTGGTCAAAGGATCGAAACGTCAAAGTTTCAAATAAAATATACAGAATTTAAAATCAAAAGCAGTTTTTTATTAAATAAAATTCTGAAAAATGTATAGATTATTATCATTTAACACAATCGATAAAATATGAATTGAATCTTTTTTCCTACCATCTTTGAAATTTTACAGTAATTTACTCTGACCATTGGGGGTTGCCAGAAGTGACTTTTATTGTTGAGTAGGTATTAAAGATTGAGTCAGTAACTTTTCATGACTTTTGAAGTGACAACTGAAATTTGGTCACTGGCTCTTCCTTCCTCTATAAATTTATTTTATCTTTTATAAAACTGGCCATAAGCTATATTCAGGTGGCCTCACATGTAACAATAGCCGATGATGTGGAAGACGAGGTGGGCTTAAGAGTAATAACAGGATCTTCTGTTCAAAACTTCAAGTTTTCTGGTATGGTATGGTATTTAAATTGTAGTCCCATAAGAGCCTTGGACCGTTCTTAACTGGAATAAATTCTAGTAATATTTAAATTATCGGTATTTGCTCCGGTTGCTATGAAAACTTGATTTATCAACGTAAAGTTGTCGCTAACTTCACAGCTATGTTGGCACCGGAAGTGGGTACAAATTTGAATTTATGTTGACGCTTAACATACCTATATAATTATTTAATTTATACAGAAAATTCTAGTGAAAAATATTGATGCAATTTCATAAACAAAACGATTAAATAAATAATATGATATTGTGTCATATAGTACCGACCTCAATAACATTTTGAGTAAAAACACACTTTGTAAGCAAATTATTATGTAGTTTTTCTTATTAATTTTACTAATGATACAAAAATATACCGTACGAATGAATTATTTTTCATGTTTGAAATTTAATTTTGTACAGAAACATGTAAAGATTTAATGTTGACAGACAGAAGTAATTTTAAAGTAAACTCATGCGTAACGATTAGAAATGTCTGAATGATATTTGTGTGTAAAGTTAGATGTAGGTTAAAAAAAATTTAATTAATGATTGTGTTTACTCTCGATTTCTTTTACTTTACTTCTAGCTTATATGCATTACGTCTTAAGAATGTAAACTTTGAATATTTGAAGTTGATCCTGCAACTTGCAAATTGTGATTTTGTAAGAAAGGTAAAATTAAAGAAAAAGATTGACAAATTGTTTTGTTATTATATGGAGCGGAAACATCAGCGCTAAAAGAAACAAATGTAGTATAAGACAAGAAAATGATGATAGGGTGTGAAAAAAATATATATATAAAAATGTATTCCTTGCGTATAACGGAATTATTTCCATTAGCGCATATTCATACACAGAGTTTAAAATTTGCTCTTCTGATTAATCCCATCAGTCAGTCAGTCTGTTATAACGTAATTTTTCCATTTGTCGGGGAAAAGGTGAACTGAAGTGAACAGTACTTCAATTACTGGGTGTATTGGATAGTTCGAGCAGTAAGCTAACTCAACTCATGCATTATTCACCATACAAGGCAAAAACCAACGCGAAATAAAGACAAAGGGGCAAAGTTCGTGACCAAACGTCCGTTACACCAACAGATTCTGTTACAATAACTCCGAGAGTAATATTTCAGATGGAAATTATTATATTTCAAATTTATAAACATGAAAAATTGCGTAATCTCATTTTCATGGTCCAAATGTTGAAAAAAACTATCACAATGTGATTTTTTAGGTCGGACACAAAAAATAATATAAACAAAGATGTGTATTGTAACTAATTTCTATTACAGTTGTAGAGTAAAATGTACATGCAATTTGAATAACTGATTCTCGTAAAGATGTGACAATTTTTGTAAATTGCAAGATGAATTTAGAATACGCGGTAACTTGTATGTACAATGCTTTATTCTATTGCATTTTTTATATAAATCAGTGGAAATGTATTGATGTTTCAACATTATGACGTATTATTACCTGGTAAAATCAAATCAACAATAATTATATTTATTAAGAATTATTTGACAAGCATATATTTTGTTTGTATCCATTTCCGGCGTGTTGCTATTGGAGAGCTCCAAGTTAGCTCTAAAGTCATGTTAGTCCGTGGAAAAGACAACTTTGCATTGATAAATTCACAGCAATCATAGAAAAAACATATTTCCAATGACATAAAAGAACTCTTAAAGTGGTAATTATATTTATGATTGTGACCTTAGAATACTCTATATAGTATTAGAAATAACGGTTGTAATGTTTATTTATTCAAATAGGTACGCACAAGGATAATAAATTTATATTCTTACCGTAAAAACACGTTTATCATTTTACGATTTGTAAGCGTTAAAATTTAATACGAGACGATACTTTTATCGAATCTCAGTGATAATAATTAGTTTATAATATTCTAGCCTTGTTAAAAGATGTCCTGCGTGCTCGGAAATATTCCAATGGCCCCTTTAAAATGTTCCCACGGATCTAAGAAGCACCACAACTATTTTAATTCACATTTTATGACATAAAAGGGATGTTAACGGCGATCAAAGAAAAGACAATGATTATTTCTAACAGATCCGTAACAAAATATTTGAAATTAAACAATTTTCAAATGTATTATTCCATTTATCATACAAAAAAATCAGTTCACAAAAATTCTTCACATAACTTGCCTCAATGAATTTTTTGATTGCTTTAATCAGGTTTGAAATTATTGTAGATTTGAGATGTCGAAAACAAATACTCAGGTATTTTACTATTAGTACTCGAATCGAATCGTATATTTCTATTTGATTCGAATTTCGAATCGAGTATTCGTTTTTTCGAATTATTCGTTTTATATCAAACTGTCCGATTTTTTTAGATTTTTTTAATATTTAATCTCGTAATTATAGTATTTAATTTATTCCGAATTAATGATTAACTTAGAATCGAACGGTTTTTCAGTAATGTTAACTCATCAACTAACGAATGAAAGTTTTTTCGTCAGTAGATGATGTTGGTACAGAAGAAAAATCATGTTTATCACCAGAATCAGTACCTATCATATTATTTTTTTCTATATAAATATTCAAACTAATTTTTACTTCACTTTTTCAATCAATGGAATATTTAGTTCAGAATTATAGTTATCATTATTATTATTTACGGGAAAACCGTTAAATTTTATGTAAATTATTAATTTATCACTCTTTATCTACAGCATCGATCCGTATTCTTTTACGTTATTTCAACCGTTTGACTAATGGATGGCAGTTTTTACGTAGCAAGTACCTTAAGCTACGTTAAGCCCGTATGAAACGCTCAATTTTTTCGTACATTTTTCAGTTTAATGTTTTGATTGTGAAAAAATTGACTGTTGCAAACAGGTTAAAATGTTCAATGATTTACTCAATTTTTCGTTCAATGAAATAATAGAACTCGCCCTATTTTGTTCAATGTTTTCGTCAATCAATTGCGCAGATAATATGCGCTCTATATCGCATTGCGCTGCCAATGGTAGCCAGAGATAAAATATACATTCGTATCATTTAAAACAAAATGAAACAAAAGCAGTGCAAAAAAAAGAAATAAATGGAGCAGAAAGTGGCTGCAACGTAGAGAAGCGAACGATGGTATTTTAACAATGTTGAATGAAGAATTGTTAATATAAATTCGTTCAGAAATTAACTAAGATTTCTGAATGAATGTCTCGTAAATTTTTCGTAATTAAATTGATAGCTGCAACTGCGAGAACTAGAACCAGAATATCAATTTTCTCCACATAACCCATTTTTGACCTTAAATATTTGACAGCTAAAGCTTGTTAGTGTTATTCTCAGAAAATAAAAATAAAGTACGCATGCGCATGCAACAAAAAATTGAGGTACGTTGCATACAGGATTTCTTGCTTTCAATGATTTAATTCATAAAAATATACAGAAAAATTGATTACAAAACATTGACATAGAAATTATACGAAAAAATGGAAGAATCATCTAGATGATGAAAGCGCATTTTTGACAGCTCATGAATGCTTGTTACTTCAGAGATTTCGCAAATCACCATCTCTCACAATTACTAAGCTTGAAATCAAGCAGTTTGGGCAAACCTACGAAACATCAGCTTCCATTTAGTACTAGTTTCAAGTTGACTATTTGATAGGTACATAATTTATGCATGTTCATTGTTTAGTTATTGACTGACGGGAGGTCAAGTGCTGTACTTTAAAATGATAAATTGATCTTTATCAAAGCTATATAAAAAAAAATACACCAAAAGTAAACAAATTTTTATCCTATATTAATAATTCATTCTAATAAGCTTCAAATTCGCGTCAAACAAGTCATTGAATGAATCCCGGACAGATTTGACAACTGTACATAATAATAGTGACACCCACGGCGAAAGTTGTAACTAAATTTTTATCTACTTTAATAAATTTTAGTTGGCATATCCCTAATGTCATATATATCTATGGGCATTGTTTCACTTGAAACAAGTAATTGAATAATTTAATCTTCCATAATCATTGAGCTTGAATTAAAGCAATTTGTGCAAACCTACGAAACAGCAGCTTTTATTTAGTACCAGTTTCAAGTCTGTAAATAGTATAGTTACTGAGAACTCAGCGTCACGCCAGCCAGCCAGACAGCCAAAGTGAATATAATAGCGCTTTTTTCCAAAACAAATGCGCTAAAAATTGAGCGTGTCATACGGGCTTTGATTGTAGGTGAGCTCGTAACGCTCGCACTCTCGAAAAACATCCCTAAATAGTATCTATTTACGCTGCTAGTTTGGAACTATTGATAAAGATACATTAAACACCTCGGATTGGGTCAAAATCTAACCTGTTTGAAAAATCCTGCATACATATTAGGGCATTATAGCTAGGGAGCTGATGGCAATACGGGTATATGATTTTATTGTGGCCAACAATGATATGGAATGTAGGCATTGATATAACTGACCGATTTAAGCAGATATCGAGTTTAATTGCTGCTGAGTTTTCTAATAGGTGAATTTTAAATTTCCAAAAAAAAAAATGCTCCTATATTAATTTATTGTTTCAGCCATTGTTATAAAATCGTTTATCAGAACTAGAAATAAAAAAATTGATGGCTGAAGCCTATGTCTCTGACTTTTTGAGAAAACTAATTATTAATTTGCAGAAAAAAATGGCTATTAACTCATTTTATTGTGCTTCGCATTGGTTTTGATTTGTTGGTTCTCATATCCAAAAGTAGGAAAAAACATTGGCTGTCGTATACATTGCTGATTTTCAGAAATATTCTGTTTACTCTAAAAAATTTCAAAGTTTGAAGAATAAATTATTATCGTATTGAAACTCAAAACAAGGTGTTATTTATGTTTGATTATTGGAAAAAAAAGTCAACCATAAATTTTATTACTGATTGCGTTACATATTGATTATTTCATATATTTGAATTTTTTTTCAAAACACTTGTTAGTAAAAGATATATATATATATGTACCTAAATTTTGTTACTAATATTTCGATTTCAGAACATATCTTCATTCATATATTGTTTCCAACATCACTTCTTAAACTCTTGAGTCATTGTAAATTAGAAGTGTAGAATTCAATCGCAAGTAATAATAGGGAGTAAAAAAAAAAAAGAAGATAGATATCATGAATTAACCCATGAATGGAACTATAAATTCACTATAGCTGCAATATAGTCCAGTCGGCATGTCGAAAAATAGGGGCAAATTAGGAAAAAATGTGAACTTGATGAAACTTTGGTATATTGTTTTTGATCACCCAATAGTGTTATATGTATATTTTCCGACCAAAATTTCGCGAAGCAATTTCCAGGGGGAGGAAAAAACTACGAAATTTTGACACTTTTTTCAGTTTTCGTCCTGTAACTTTTTCCCCTTCATTCCTACGCCTTAGCTCATCAAGTTCAATTTCGTAGAGTATTCAATTTTCGATAAGTTTGAGTCAAAAAACTTGTTTATAGACCCACTAAGTTCCAAGATACAGCACTTCATAAAAGTGGAAAATTTCTCAAAATCTAAAAAAACATTAAAAATGGGGGCTTTCGCTGGATATCTTTTATTTTTCATTTTTTTTTATGGTACCTAGTTTCATTCTGACGCAGAAATCAATCAACAACCCACCCCTCACCCTGCCTGCCTATGCCACTATATCTGGAGGCACGGTAGTGCCCCCACCAAGACCAGTCAAATGAAGCGCAAGAGCACTACATACCTTTCTCGAAGAGCTTCGTCGTTTTTTTGAACCCTCATAACTTGGATTTGGATTATACCTACCAGATAAACAAAATCCTCGGGATATAATGTCAATAGTGGACTTATTAAACATATAAAGTTTCAATTGCATAGTTCTTATACTTTAAAATTTATTGACATCTGAAAAAACCCCGATTTCGTCACTGACTCGCTCACTGATGATTATCAAAATTCTTGGGTTACTTCTTGAAGTACTAGAATGCTGAAATTTGGTATGTAAGCTAGTATTAGTACCCAAACAACAACAAAATTCTAAAACTTGAAACTTCTACTCCCAACCACTTAAACTAGAGGATGGAAAATTGTGTGAGACTTGCACAAATTTTGATGCTAGAGGTCTGAATATTGATACTGAGATTCCTTGTTATGAATCATAGTAAAATAAAAATTTACTAAAAGAAGTGGAATCCCACCAAAAACATTTTCATGTAAAATGTTCCCAAAACGAAGCCATATGGCTCGCACTGTCAAAGAGTTATTAGATCCCATGTAGAGCCACGCTCTAATTCTACAAGCCATAACTTCACAATTCTACACCTCAGTCAAAATATGCGACTTGGCCATTTCGATACATTCACATGGGCATAAAGTAAGAAATTTATTCACTATTCATTAGTTTTCTGTTATACAATAGTCCTAATAGTTCCCTTCTAAATGAGTGGTGGCTAGACAGATAGATGGACAAGGAGGCTTGTAGAATTAGAGCGTGTAGGATTAGAGACTTGGCTCTCAATTTGACAATTTTTTGACAGTGCGAGCCATATGGTCTCCTCTTTGCAACATTTCACTTGAAAATATTTCTGGTGGGACTCCACTTCTTTTAGTAAGTTTTTATATTACTATTATTTATATCAAATAGTCCCTATATCAATTTTCAGACATCTAGCATCAAAATTTGCGGAAGTCTCGTACAAATTTCCTTCCCCTAGTTTAAGGGATTGGGGAGTGAAAGTTTCAATTTTCAGAATTGTTTTGTTGTTTGTGTACTAATACTAGCTCACATTCCATATTTCAGCATTCTAGGAATTCAGGAAGTAACCTAAGAACTCTGATGATCATCAGTGAGCGAATCAGTGACGAAGTCGGGGTTTTTTTAGATATCATAAAAGTATAAGAACTATGCAATTGAAACTTTATGGCTGGTCTATTTTTGGCGATACTAGAAGCATTGTGTCAAAATGTGTTTTGACGCAATTAAAATTTTCCTAAATATTAGCGAAGACCGCCATTTTTCATGTTTTTTTAGATTTTCAGGAATTTTTCACTTTTTTGAATTGCTGTATCTTGGAACTTGGTGGATCTACAAACAAGCTATACGTATCAAATTTATCGGAAATTTGATGCTCTATAAAGTTGAACTTGATAATCTAAGGCGTAGGAATAGAGGGGAAAAAGTTACAGAGCAAAAACTGAAAAAAGTGCCAAAATTTCGTGGTTTTTCCCTCCTCCTGAAAAATTGCTTCGCGAAATTTTGGTCGGAAAACATGGAAATAACACTATTGGCTGATCAGAAACAACATACCAAAGTTTCATCAAGTTCGCATTTGTTCCGACCTCAAAGTACATGTCGACTGGACTAATATTATAAAGTGTATTTCTGTGGAAACTGAACATTCAAAAATTGATATCCAGAGTGATCTTACTCGGTTAATAGTCATCACCTGACGATTTTTTCCTTATTATGAAAAGAAAGAGCAAATTTTTCGAAATGCATGCAAATTTCACGTTATACCATACACTAGAATTCATCGTTTTCAAAACAAAAAGAAAAAATGTAATTAGGATTACGTGTAACGGTCCAAACTACAAAGCCTGGAAGTAATGAAAAGTATTTAGTTCACTTACGTATTTTTTCACTCCAATATTTGTTGTTCAAATTGATTTTCTAAGCAATTACTTAAAATAGAAGAGAATAATTGTAAAAACATTGAAATTTTTCTTGAAACTTCCTAGATAGCGACAAAAATCTTATAAAAATAATTATTAAGAAACGTCAGCCAATGAAAACTCAGAATCGTAGATTTCAGGCACTATTTTTTCAATGTCTTTTACAAATAGAGGATGCTGCCTGTCAAGTGGCTGACACAATAAAATGATATAAAAGCATTTTTTTTTGCCCCATTTTCGAAAATTCACCCTCATTAAACGCAGGAGCAGTCAGGTGACTGAAGCTTGTTTTATTGTTTCTAATTACATTGCGAAACTTATGATACAAGATACGTCGACAATAAAATCATTTAATTTTGAGTATATCAAAAACTATTTAAAAAAATCATATTGCAAAAAAATGCAGACATATAGATTTCAGCCGATTATATTTATATCTATGTCATATCGACAAGTAACGTTTAAAATATGTGGCTGACACAATAAGATTATATGTTTTTTTCTAGCATTTTCAATTGACTCTCAATCAAAAACTCAGCAGCACCTGAATGACTGAAATGGTTTTTCTTATACTCTTTATAATGACGTCTTTACAATTATTAACTTTATTCGCACAATAAAATCATATAAAAATTTCTGCCATCAGCTCCTTAACTATTAGGTTGTATTCAAGTCTCTTTTCCATTTATCAGAACCTGAAATTGACAAATCTAAATAATAATCTATTGTTTGTTTCGTCTGGATTTGATCAAAATAGAGCGAAAGTGAGGATTATTTTCAACTGAACGCAAGCATATTACGCAAGGGTGAGATAAAGTGTTTACAAAAAATAAACCAAACTAAATTAGACGAAAGTCAGGTTAATCAATTATTTTTCAGTGTATTCACCAATTTGATTCGATAGATCTCTGAGAAAGGCTGGAAGTCATATTATTAAGATTAATCATAACCTCGAAGTTTATATTCTAAGACTCATTTGTATAAAGAATTGTTAACTCAATGACATCAAAAAGAACTAGATTTTAAGGATGATTTCTTTGTAAAACTGACAATAATTTTGAGTTGTATTTGTCTTGCTTCTTGCAATTCTATGGTTGGCACTCAAAAAATCATAAGTCGTTTTTTTTAGAAAGATAGAATTTTTGGTTGAATATGTTTAAAAAAGAGCCTCATTCAATCTTTCAAAACGATATATATAATATATATTTCAGATTAAATATTTACAAATGTATACCAAAATCAAAACACTCAATTACAATTTCAAAATTCACAGCAATCTAAAAATTCTTCCATGCTACAGAAGCAATGTATGAAAAGAATATTTTTAGCGCATTTTTTGGAAAAAAGCGCTATTATATTCACTTTGCCTGTCTGGCTGGCTGGCTGGCTGGCTGGCTGGTTGGCTGGCTGGCTGGCGTGATGCTGAGTTCTCAGCAACTATACTATTTACAGACTTGAAACTGGTACTAAATAAAAGCTGCTGTTTCGTAGGTTTGCACAAATTGCTTTAATTCAAGCTCAGTGATTGTGGAAAATTGAATTATTAAATTACTTGTTTCAAGTGAAACAATGCCCATAGATATATATGACATTAGGGATATGGCAACTAAAGTTTATTCAAGTAGATAAAAATTTAGTTACAACTGTAGCCGTGGGTGTCACTATTATTATGTACAGTTGTCAAATCTGTCCGGGATTCATTCAATGACTTTTTTGACGCGAATTTGAAGCTTATTAGAATGAATTATTATTATTGGATGAAAATTTGTTTACTTTTGGTGTATTTTTTTTATATAGCTTTGATAAAGATCAAATTATTATTTTAAGGTACAGTACTTGACCTTCCGTCAGTCAATAACTAAACAATGAAGATTAAAAGGTATTTTTGAGCTTGTACATGCATACATTATGTACCTATCAAATAGTTAACTTGAAACTAGTACTAAATGGAAGCTGCTGTTTCGTAAGTTTGCCTAAACTGCTTGATTTCAAGCTCAGTTATTGTGGGAGATGGTAATTTGCGAAATCTCTGAAGTAACAAGCATTCATGAGCTGTCAAAATTGCGCTTTCATCATCTAGATGACTCTTCAATTTTTTATAATAGATTTAAATTATCTTAATGATTTTGCTTTCAATTCACTACTAATTTCATTATAAATTGGTCCCCAATATTCGACATTATTCTTACTCTTATTTATTCTAACAAATTTAGGTACAATTTTATTTTTTAATCTAGTTTCATAATCATGAATATCTGCATGTGTTTGATACTCATTTATATTGTTCTTTACATGAAGTAAGCATTTATAAATAAAAATACAAGGGAGAGGCAAAATCTTCAAATTTTTATACAGTCTATTTATGCTGCAATAAGTAAATATCAAGGTACCTAAAAAAGCGAACCACAGAATTATCATAATTTGTATTTAAATGTCAAAAAGTGAGGTTGGAAACACCTGATCAAATATTTGACAATGCCCGCGTTCAGCCCTGAGCACTGATCAGTACAGCAGTATTAATTTGACACATCACATAACAATGTGATTAAAGTTGACAATGCTTAATGCAACTGGGTATAAGAAGAAGAAAAGAATGATTTTAAATAAATGAAGTATCAATATTTAAAGCTGAATTATTACGAAACAAGATTTGAAGTATGATAAAAATAATAATATTTGGTAACAATGTTTACTAAAAGTTTCAAGTCATAGTTGCATAGTCAATTGTGTCTCCTCTGCGTCCCCGTATCTTTTTCTCAGAATTGTCTTATTCGTTCTGGTTTTTAGCGTAAATTAGATCCACTATGCGTTCTACATTTATATAGAACTAGGCTTAAAACAAGGGTCATAATATTTCACACAATTTAATAACAAATCTGTTTGAAATGTGTGAAGTAACACTTTGGATGTAAATTGTATAAAGTGATTGGCAGATTGAGGAGAGAGAGATTCAATACAAGAATTGAACTTACATTAAACGGTGTTAATGAAATAACGTTGTATTTACGAGATACGCATTTTATTATCAAATATAATTTCTTTTTGCAAGAAATATTTTTTATTTTGGTATGCTTTAGTGATTTTGAAGTGAAGTAGAGTGTAAATGCGATCATCAAAATCTACGGAAGATGTCGACGTATTGTTTTATGTATTGGTCACGCTACTTAACCAAAATAATACTGAATTTAAATAGTATGGGAACTTTAATTTGAAATCCCTTCCCACAAGAACAACTAGGGCCGCGCCGGTTTAAAATAAAAAAAGCAGTTTTAAATTGTATTATGAAATATTGAATATCTGACTATGCTTTATATAACTGAAACTTGTTTTAATAGTAGAGGGTGATATTTCGTTCCTATTAATAATTTTCACGGAAGAATCTTTTGAATAATCTTGTTATTATCTTTGTGCGCGTGTTTCTATCATCAATTCGACTTCCTCTTTTTCGATTCTTTGTAAAATAATGAGCTGTTTAGCATTTACCTCCTCAATCTGTCGGAAACTGTACGTTTCTAACGTTTGATTCCATCGCATCGCATCTCATCGCTTGATTGAATTCAACTTCTTTGCGTTACGAGAGGAATTTTCTATTTTTGTTCAGTTCGGATCGTCGTGATGGACAGAAAGCTATAATTGAAGAAAAATGGAGAAATTCTAAAGAGATTCGTTCAACCGGATCAGTTTTGCATAAATACAGACAGAGTTTAGATAATGAATCCTCAAAATTTATTTATTTTCATACGGTACCTACTAAACATACCTACAACTGAGATTTGTACCAAGTAGATGGCTGCATCTCTTTCTCTCTTGACTTTGACATGCAAGATATGAAGGGTAACGTTATAATGGGTACACGAACTCAACTCTTAACGACAGTAATCTCTCGTGTGCGCTCAAATTAAATTGTGCCTCACGTATTTAACCGTCCTACAGTACTTAGGTACATAGAGAGCCTTTATTCACTACCTCGTTTACTGTTTTACTATAAGTGATTGTAACTTACACCACTAAGGCCCGGTTGCACAGCCTTTGGTTCATCCTAAGCAATTCTTAATTGCTTAGGTAACGATTGTAGAAACAATTGTTATTAAGGTAATTGAGTTACGCTTAAGTTAAACCAAAGGCTGCAACTAGGCCTAAATAACAAAAATTACAACTTTATCTTGATTTTCTATGGCTCATATTACATTTATTGAGTATTTCCTCCTTAGGCGCCAAAATGATAGTAATAATAAGTTGGTAAGCAGCCATTTTTCTTGTACCCATTCCGACCCGCGTTGCTATTGGAGAAGCACGAAAAATTGTTTTAAAGTTAACCCTTCGGAAAGTGACGACGAAAAATTATTAGCATCATTTGTGAAAGTTTGTTCATTATTAAAAATTAAATAAAACAATTGTTAACATTTATATTTCAGTTTTTGCTTCAGCCTGAACCGTAGCTAATATAAATAAATATCAATCACGCCTTTTATCCGATACGGGTGTGGCAGACACTCATATTGATTGATGATTCTTCAGCCGTAGGATGCGGTTACCAGTCGTTAAACTACGGGTACTCTTGTAATAAAATAATAAAAATATTTTAAAATCATAAAATTAAATAGAATGAATCTCTCGGCTCAGGCCCGAACCTCATTTTCAGCGCGAGCTTCAGCGGGTAGTCTACAAGTTTATTTATTGCTCCATGGTGCCTATAATAATTCAATGTAATCTTAACAGGTATATGAATGCCGCTGATATCATTTCATATTCACAGTTCACGATAATAAGTCATTTTTTTAGAAAATTGCTTAAAAAACTTGTAATGAGAATAAATAGGGCTATATTCTGATAGTTAACCAATAGACCGTCAGATAGCGCAGATTTTAGTGCCCCATTTTGTTTTTTCTGCCTTCAAGAGTTTTGATAAGTATGTATATTTGGAGTATAATAATGCCAAAATTAAAGCTGGACCATGTGGTCAACATAATAAAAATGAATTTCAAATTTTTATAAAAAAAAAAACATGTTCTGATCCAATCTTCTCACTCCTGCCATGCTTACGAAATTAATTTTAGGGAAACAAGAGTCAGCGGAAAACGATAGGCTGTTCCACTTGCCCAAGGATTTGAATGAGGGCTCACTTGTGCAAAAAAATTGTTCACGTTTTTCTCGCTTCTGTCGTTTGGCCGTATGAAAGTTGATATCATGAGTATCTCGTAGAAACGAATGGCAGAAGGTTTTCGAATGACCAAGTCAAGATATAAACGAAAACATCTTCCGAAAATTTGAATGTTTTCGTACATATCTTGACTTGGTCTTTCGAGAACCTTCTGCCTTTCGTTTCTACGAGGCACTCAAAATATCAACTTTCATACTGCCAAACGGCAGAAGCGAGAAGTACGTGAACAATTGATATAATTTTTTGCACAATCGAGCATTCATTCCGAACCCTCGGGCAGGTGAAACATTTCTGCCTATCTTTTCCGCTGACTCTTTTAATTTAATTTTGTAAGAATGGCAGAAGCGACAAAATTGGATCAGAACATGTTTTTTTTATAAAAATTTAAAATTAATTTTTATTATGTTGACCACACAGTCCAGCTTTAATTTTGGCATTATTATACTCCACATATACATATTTATCAAAACTCTTGAAGGCAGAAAAAACAAAATGGGGCACTCAAATCCATGACTATCTGACGGTCTATCTAGACAACAAAGGATGGAGATGCATTTCACTATTAAAAATATATACAGGGTGTAACAGAAATAAGTACATTAATTTTAACCAGTGATAGATCTCGTCAAGCCTAACAATTTTTCTCAGTAACTTTTTCTCGAATTCTCATCTTTTTCTAGCATTTTTTATCCCCTATAATTTAACGAGTCGTTCAGGTGCATATTTATCGGATCCAGTAGCAGTTGCAATAGAACAACAATTGATTTTGACATATGTGAGTTATCAATTCCTTCAAATAAATTCTGGAATTAAACAGATTATGAATTATTGATTCTGTGTACGATTTCACAGGCAGTTTAGGATTAGCTTAGCAAATTTATTTGGAACGATCTCGAATTGTCATTTTTCACTAAAAATTTAATTATTGTGGTTATGCTAATGTATTTAATGTCAAAATATTATGCACTTATACATTATGATGAGAATACCATGGGATATTTAGAACTTAACGTTTATCTGAAACGTAAAACAGCAAATGAGATGAATGAAATACATTAATTTATAGATGAAGCACCTGTGTATTAGTTTTTCTCATATTATTACAAACTTCACACTTCACACTCAGATCGTTTCAATAAAGTATGCCCCGTGAATTGATCTGCTGAATAAACAAAATATTGTATCATATATTTCAGAAAATATTTAAAATCAACTACCAAATTCAGTTTGATACATTTATAGGTTATATTTTCTCTTCTTCAAGAATAGAATCTTCAAAATTTCATGTAGCAATATTTCTATTGAATTATTCAGTGAATTAATTAATTCAGAATACATTCCATTTAATATTCTACCGTTTTCTTTAAATAAATCGTTGAATGATTTTCTCTTTATGTTTCTGATGAAGTAAGTTGAGAACAGCAACTACTTTTTGAACTGCTTGTAGATGGCAGCACAGTCTGACACTCCTGACACAGTGACACAGTTTCAGACAAATCAAATCAGCTGATTCAAATGCAATGAACTTGTGCAGACAATCTTATGTTTAAGAAATGTACTATCCGAAAATATACTTGAAATCCCTAAATAAAAGTCAAACTTCTTAAAAATGACATATAAATACGACTAAAAGATCAAATTGTTGATTATAGAGACAAATTTAGCCTTTCTTCCAACATATGCATAAATAGAATTATCGAGGTGAGTGAATATCAATGTATTGCCAAAATACTAATATTTTTTCAGTTTCAAATGACTGATTGACAAGACTACGATGGCTCAAAGTTGCAAAATACTCCTTTCAATCGACAGCTGTCATTCTTTTAACAAATGAGATACGTTCAGTTTGAACCATAGGCGCACTATGAAACTTTTGACAAAATTTTGATGAATTTATACTCTATATCTAGAGGATTTACAGAAAAAAGTTATTAAGAAAAATTGTTATGCTTGACAAATTGCATTACAGGTTAAAATTAATGTACTTATTTCTGTTACACCCTGTATAATACGATGTGATTTTGTGTTTGATCGTATATATCATTGGATATGTATAGTCAAACACAAAATCTCATCGTTCCACAGTTAATCGTTTTGGATTTACCCAAGAGATTCTAAGAATCTGCCAAGTAAAATGCGCTTTCAGCCAAGTCGGTTGCTATGGAAACAGTAGGCCATTATTCTTATACTACAACATTTCTAAATACTGTTTTCCCAAAATTCTACGACTACCAACAGATCTGATTTTATGCGCAAAATTAAAAAATAAATTCCTACTGAAGTGCGCTTCCGGTTCAGTCTATTGTTATGAAAATAGTAGGCAATCATTCAGATGCTACAGCAGGCTGAAATACCAAATTTCAATATTCTACACCTGATCGTTTCGAATTTATACGAAAAATTCCAAAAGACTGTCAAATAAAGTGCACTTCCGGCTTGGTGGATCTCAATAAAAATAGGATATGAGCATCTAGACGGTATAATCGTCCTAAATACTGAATTCTAACAATCTACTTTCAATCGTTCTGGATTTATACGGAAAATTCAAAAAAAATTCGAATTAAGTCGATAGCAATCATAATGCAGGTGTACAACTAGATATTATAGAAGTGCCTAATACAAAATTTAAATATTCTACGACTGATTGTTTAGAATTTATGCGGAAAATTCGAAAAGTCTGTCATATAAAGTGCACTTCCGGCACAGCCGATTGTTACAAAAATAGAAGATGACCATTTAGATGCTACAGCAATTTCAAATGCTAAATTCCAGTATCCTACGGCTGATCATTCTGGATTTATGCGGAAAATTAAAAAAAAGCTTTAAGTAAAGTGCACTTCCGGCTTAGCCGATCGCAATCATAATGCAAGATGTACAATAAGATGTTATGGAAGCTCTTTATACGAAATTTCAATATGCTATGGCTAATCATTATAGATTTATGCAAAAAATTCAAAAAAAGTTTTAAGTAAAGTGCACTTCTAGCTTGGCGGATTCATACAAAAATAGCAGATGACCATTCTGATACAACATCAAGTTCAAATACTGAATTTCAACATCTTACGGTTGATCATTCTGGATTTATTAGAAAAATTCGAAAAATGTTTCAAGTAAAGTGCACTTTCGGTACAGACGATTGGAACCATAATGCGAGGTGCACAACTAGACCCTATACCAGTCTTAAATACAAAATTTCAACATTATTCGTTCAACCAGCTTTGAGAACTGCGAGTTACGAACGCACGTATGCACGCAAGAACGCACGCACGCACGAACATACGTACCGACATCAAGCCAAAAATAGTCAAAATGGATTCAGGGATGCTCAAAACGGATATTTCCATCAAAATCTCGATAGGTTAATTTTGTCGGTTTCACAATATTTTTGTTACTTTGTACAGGTAAGTAAAAATTATGTTGGAAGTTGATTACTTGTGGAATTAGTCAAGTTATAATCACTTCTGCCTTTGAAACTCGACGCTGGAATGCTAGTTGATAGTAAAAATTAATCTCAATATGTTTGAATGATTACAAGTGTGAAAGAAGAGTAAATTAGAGTTTTCCTACTTTATATGAAAAAGTAATTCTCAAGAGAAAGTATATTGAAAAAAATATGAAAATCTAATAAAATGTAAGTAAAATATATGAGAGCTTGAAATTTTATTCTATTACATATAATTATCCATCTTCATGTGTCCTACTTAGTAAATAACTTATTTTTATGTATTTCCTGCGGTAAAATTAAACTGTTTTTATAAGCATTATACTTTCTATTAACTGTTGTGTAGTAATCAATTTTACTGCTAATGATTTTTGTTGGTAAGTAGATTGGGTCTTTCAGGAAAAAAACTGTCCATTTATTTTTTACAATTATAATAAACTTGCTAATTTTAAACATTAAAAAAATGTGAATATATTAATCCTTGCATTCATAATTTTAATAAAAATAATTCACGATATTCAGAGTGAGGTCACAAGTAAGCAGTAGCTCTCAAACTAGATCGACCATGAGGAGTTTAGTTCACTCATCTCGGTTATTTTAGACTCAAGTTCGGTCAACACAACTCGGTACTATTCAGAAATCTTTTCTGTAACTGCGAGCGAAGCGAGCTAACCTACAATCAGTTTATCTGTTAGAAACATGATTTTATGGTGACCGCTATAAAAATGACCACTTTGAGTCCTGTACCCTTATTTCTGTGTCCAAAGTCAGTAATTAATTATTAAAAATAAGAAACAAAATTAATCGAAACAAGTGATGATTTGGCTTAGACAAGTTATAAATGCAATAAACGCGATAGCACATGTGTACCGTGTTTAAAAATAAGCAGATGGCCAGCTGTCAACCTAAAATTGCATTTGTAGATTATTGAAGTCCGTTTTCTCATATTCTAATTCTAATTTTGAAATTATAATAAGACCAAACAGAAATGATAACAAAATATTATATGTATTTGTCCATCGGTGTGACAGTTGGGTACTTCTTATTTTATTTACCGCAGCATTCAAATAGTATTCACGTATAAGCCTACCAATTTTGAAATATAAAATATATATTATTCTAAAAACTATAAAATAACAAACTTTATAATTTTGACTTTGAATTATACTTTCTGAAATGAATCTATTTCCAATCGAATGCTCAGTACATTGTACAGTCTTCAATTTATGCTGTTGGAACATTTTCACGTTTTCGATCGGCGATAGGGAAATCAGTCTAACTAGAACTAAATAACCTATACAAAACGATAAAGTTTCATAAAATAAGTTCATAGGTTGATTTCTCTTCAACAGTTTAAGCTTTCTCCTCAACTAGGTGCCTCATAATAATCAGAACACTCAAAATATAAAGTACAGAAATTATTTATAATATAGATTTTATTTAGGGGATATATATTTTAACCAAAAGTTGTATCCTACGTTCTCTTTTACTAAATTCTGATAAAGATATTAACTTATAAATTATAATTTTATGTTTATAGTTGAAACTATGTCGCTAATTATGTATAATTTGGTATAATGATGAATCTTTTGTTCTTTGTGACCTCATTTTCATTCTAAATGCTCGAAAGAGTTCTAGTACCATACATATCTGAAGAGAAAGGTCATGAGTTCATCTCATCTTTCATCTAGTTTCAATATTTGAGAAGTTTGTTTTATTTTTGGTGGTTGATGATATGTTCTTTGAACAAGCACCCTGTCGTTAGTCTGCGACCTGGTTCTCCGGTTCTCTGACTAGGTCACGAAACGAGGTCAGCATTGAGCCACAGTGGCTGGCTGCCTGGCTCATCATCTGACTTCTTCAGCCGGACATGAACACTCTCAGACTTATAAGAGACACAAGACGACCAATCAATTAACAGATACACGCTCTCCTACATTTATAGACTGACATTTACAACATCCAGCTGAGTTACTAACGGTCAACAACTTTTAACTAATATTTGATCTCATGGAAGATTGTAGTGATTTGGAAATTAGGAGTATTCGAAACAATGACGTACCTTTTTCTTTGTCTGATTTATTAAGAACTATTGAAAAAAATACAAGTTAAACAAACATTAATTTTGTTTATAATCACTTTAAGCGCGTTCCGATTGAAAACTCGCATCAAAAGTTATCTCGATAGCGACAAAAATACTTTGCACACAATTCTTTGTCTAAATTAAGTTAAGTAGTATTCCTTTGGCGAACGTGGAGAATTCAAGTTTATTAGGCATCCACTTTGTTTGAATCCAATTTACAGCCTGTTCCTGTTGGAAACACGCGTCAAATACAAAATAATCACAAATGGCCGTGCCGCCTCGTTCCGATTATATGTTTTCCGCATCGTCTTGATGATGACAACGATTGATGAATCATTTTAACTCAACAATTTGAATAAATGATAATTTCTAATAAACAACAATGGCATAAATTACAGCGTGAATAGTGACAAAATATACTTTGTGTCCTGCACATAATGTTTTCATATGATTTCCTGTTTAAACAAATAATTATATTTATGGCGGGGTAAATGTGAATTCAATGTGTTGCGGATTGTTGGTACCAACCTGAAACTTTTCCAAACAAAACTAAAACAGACGCTCAGCTACCGTGGAACAGTTGCATCGAACTAAATTAGAAAAAATGAAATAAATATTTGTGAAAACTTTTCAATAAAGAAATCTATTTTAACTTTCCCGACTTATAAATAACAGATGAAGTATTGTAATCGTGACTTTTTGACTGTTCGAGATTTTGATGTATCTTCACGTTTTAGACACTACTAAACCCAAAAAACAATTTAAGAAAAAGTAGATCGGGCTGTCTATCTGAAAGCACAATAAATTGATAATGCGTACGAGTTTCCGACTGAAATTAGTTTTTTATTAAAAAGCTGTGTTTAATTTCGTAGCAGACCTTTTTTCATCCAGTGACTCTAAAGCTTTATTGATGGAATTTTTTAGTTTTTTACATTTATTTTATAAACGGTAGTATTTACCATGAAATATAAAATATCTAAAATTGAGCCTTGAATAATTTAGCACAACATTTACCTGAAATATTTTTCAAAATTATTAGCGGTTTATTTGTTGTTATTACAATTTGAATTATAAAATTCGTTGAATTTTTCTGAAAATACAAAGAAAAGAAATAATGAGCATCATGATGTGAAATTAGAATTATTATTACTCATTTTTGGACATCATATGCAAATTATTTTTTCTTTTTAAATAAAAATAATTTGTTTCTATCTGATTTGATATTAAAATGAAGCTCTTGCGGCAATAATTCTATTAAAAGTGTCAAAAATGATATCAAGACGGTATCAATTATTTTTTTACAAGTTGTTTAAATGATGTCTAGTTTGGTATCAATCAATCAAAGAATAAGCAACATGCTTCCCAAATTGTTGTCATTATTTCGTTATTATCAATATTCTGAAGATATTATAGTTGATAATTGTACAATAAATACTGGTTTCTATCATTCAAGTCTTGAAAATGCTGTAAGATACTTATAAAAATATAGAGCAATTTGTTGAGATGTTTTCATCATTCCTATTCTTTGATAAAAATAATAATGATTTTTCTTATAAATACTATACTTTAAAAAAATCTATTTCTATCCAACACAAGTCATTTTTTTTATTTCTCAAAGGTCCAGGTCACCTTAACACCATATTTAAATTCAATATAGCTGTGATCCTGTTAGAACTATAAAAATCAGAGTGTCCACCAATGTAGTACATATGGTCGTTGATGTGTAAGATTTGAAATCAAAATGAGAGCTTAAATAGAAAACAAAGGTTGCCAGAATTCTTTCGACGAAACAAGAGGACGTAGCGTTATTTTATTTATTTATCATTAGATATTCTACAAAAAAAGCCTATTCAGAATTCCATTATTAAATTTAATGCCCAACTAGTTTATTATTTGTTGTCATAATAACATTGTTTTCAGGATAGTTACGTAACAAATAATACCCGAGGGCATTATGCTTCAAAATAATGCCTTCGGGCATTATTTTGAAAAATAAAAAACAAGTTTCCTAGTTACAGCAAGTAACTAGAGTAATTTCTCTGACAGAAATCACAATGGCAGGACATACATTGCTAAAAGTTTTGATTGAAATACAACAAAAGTCGGACATTAATCATTGAAGGCACCACGGGAGTTGAACAGACAATAATACCTACGGTCAACGTACATACCTCGGGCCAGAGGCCCTCGGAAAGTACACTGTTGACCTCAGGCATTATTGTCCTTTTAACATCCTTGATACCTTAATTACTATAAAAACTACATAAACGTTTATTTTAAAATTAATCTACTACAGAAATACAAATTCACAATAATTATTAGTTAGGGAGCTGGTGGCAGAAATTTTTATTGTGCGAATAAAGTTGATAATTGTAAAGACGGCATTAGAAAGAGTAAGAAAAACCATTTCAGTCATTCAGGCGCTGCTGAGTTTTTGATTGAGAGTCAATGAAATTGCTAGAAAAAACATGCTTCTATATAATCTTATTGTGTCAGCCACATATTTAAAACGTTACTTGTCGATATGACATAGATATAAATGTAATCGGCTGAAATCTATATGTCTGCATTTTTTTGCAATATGATTTTTCAAAATAGTTTTAGATATACTCAAAATTAATTGATTTTATTGTCGACGTATCCTGTATCAGAAGTTTTGCAATGTAATCAGAAACAATAAAACAAACTTCAGTCACCTGACTGCTGCTGCGTTTAATGAGGATGAATTTTCGAAAATGGGGCAAAAAAAATGCTTCTATATAATTTTATTGTGTCAGCCACTTGACAGGCAGCATCCTCTATTTGTAGAAGACATTGAAAAAATAGTGGCTGAAATCTACGATTCTGAGTTTTATTTTTATAAGATTTTTGTCGCTTTCTAGGAAGTTTCAAGAAAAATTTCAATGTTTTTACAATTATTCTCTTCTATTTCAAGTATTTGCTTAGAAAATCAATTTGAACTACAAATATTGGAGTAAAAAATACGTATAAGTGAACTAAATAGTTTTCATTACTTCCAGGCTTTGGATCGTTATTCGTAATCCTAATTACATTTTTTTTTAACTTTTAAAACGATGAATTCTAGTTTATGGTATAATGTGAAATTTGCATGCATTTCGAAAACTTTGTTCTTCGTTTTCATAATAAGGAAAAAAACTTCAGGTGGTGGCTTTTAACCGAGTAAGATCACTCTGGATGTCAATTTTTGAATGTTCAGTTTCCACAGAAATACACTTTATAATATTGCAGCTATAGTGAATCTATAGTTCCATTATTCTCATGGATTAATTCATGATATCTATCTTCTTTCCTTTTTTCTTCTCTCTATTATTACTTTCGATTGAATTCTACACTTCTAATTTACAATGACACAAGTGTTTAGTGATGTTGGAAACAATATATGAATGAAGATATGTTCTGAAATCAAAATATTAGTAGCAAAATTTAGGTAGATATACCTATCTTTTACTAACAAGTGTTTTGAAAAAAAAATCAAATATATGAAATAACCAATATGTAACGCAATCAGTAATAAAATTTATGGTTGAATTTTTTTTTCCAATAATCAAACATAAATAACTCCTTGTTTTGAGTTTCAATACGATAATCATTTATTCTTCAAACTTTGAAATTTTTTGGAGTAAACCGGGAATATTTCTGAAAATCAGCAATGTATACGTTAGCCAATGGTTTTTCCTACTTTTGGATATGAGAACCAACAAATCAAAACCAATGCGAAGCACAATAAAATGAGTTAATAGCACCTTTTTTTTTTCTGCAAATTAATAATTAGTTTTCTCAAAAAGTCAGAGACATAGGCTTCAGCTACCAATTTTTTTATTTCTAGTTCTGATAAACGAGTGGTTTTGTAACAATGGCTGAAACAATAAATTAATATAGGAGCATTTTTTTTTTTTGGAAATTTGAAGTTCATCTATTGGAAAACTCAGCAGTAATGAAACTCGATATCTGTTTAAATCGGTCAGTTATATCATTGTTAGCCACAATAAAATCATATACCCGTATTGCCACCAGCTCCCTAGCTATAATGATTATAATGTGCCAAACATCCTAATCTAAATATAAAACAAAGTTTAATTTAATTTTAATTGTCAAAAATTATGTGGAAAATATAAGCTGTTTGAAACTTCATTGTATCTTCTATACATTAAATTCACAAGCAAATTGTAGTGATTTTAAACCTGTAAATAAATTTGAGGTAAATTAAGTAATCATAATGAGTTTTATTGTGATAATTACTTATCACGTAATTATGTAAAGTATGTAAAAATCATCCGCAAAAATCGAAACAATCTGCTGTGATCTGTTTCGTCGCTGATTCATTTTAGAGTGTCGCATCAATTAATTACATATTTCAAAGTGACAGCTGTTATTGTCAAAGTGACAGCTGTCATTGTCAAAGTAACAAATTATGCAGTGATTAATTTCAATTGTTTTATATTTTATGATAAATATTACCGTTTATAGGCTATGTGCAAGGGGGCGGAGTTTGAACAAATATCGATGCGAGCGCTCATTGTGAGCACCATTGTAACCATTGAACTCCATTTCTCAGTATACGTCAATGAGCTGTCATTGAGCATTGTAGTTCAAAAGTGAAAATCATTGCATATAAAACATGGGAAAACGTTTGTTCTGTTTCAGGCTGTTGTGTTAAGGATGATTCAAGTAAAATATAGTTCCATAGATTTCATGTACCCGGTTATAACATAAAAAAACTAGTGAAGTGAATCAAAGCGGTAAATTGAGTATTGCCTGTCTTTCATTATTAATCTATATAACAAATATGTTTGTAATTCAATTGTGGAAGTAGAAATATTCATCATCGATTTGGGATTCATGAATTTACCTCCATCTCTAATTTGTAAGATATTTTAGTGATAGAAGTTTGTCAGATGCACTTCGCAATAATTTTGTTGTTAATATTGTCAGCAACATATTCTTCAACATGTTTAATATGGCAAAACTAATTTCACGCTTTTCTTCAATGCTTCCTCGGTAAAAGGGATACAGTGTTTGATAAATACAAACCAGATCTGGAAAATCATCGCCGTCATAATTTGAGGTTATCCTGTCAATTTGGACGAATTAAGACGTTTTCTCTATAATAGGTACGTTATAATTGAAGAAAAAAATACTCAAAATGAATAATTTCAACGTACCTTTTGTGCTATACAAGTTATATTATACGCACACAGCGGAATTAAATAATATTAGTACATTTAAAAAATTATAGGTATGAAACAATGATAAAATGGAGTTCAATCGTTCTCTATTGCCCGCTAGAGGCGCTAGTAGACTTCATGCACGTAGCCTATAAAATAAACGCAAAAAATTAAAAAGTTCCATTTACTGACTTTGGTATTACTGGTTGAGAAAAACTTATTTCCGAACTCAAAACTAGCTTTTCAATAAGAAACTCAAATATAAAATTTTAGTCGAAAATTCGTACGCTTTTTCAAGTTACCGTGCTTTCAGAAAGACCGACCAACTCTTTTTAAAATTGTTTTTTGGGTTCATTAGGGTCTAAAATGTAAAGATTCATCAAAATCTCGAACTGTCAAAAAATCACGATTACAATACTTCCTCTATTATATATACTTCAGGGAAGTAAAAATAAAAGTTGGCATGCAGAGGGAAAAATTACCATTATATAATTTAATTTATTTTTTGTGCTGAAGAAATTAGACAATAAAGGAAAAAATTGGGAGCCATGTTATTGTGAATTAATTTTGTAACTGTGTGTATGGGTTCTTCATACATTTAATATTTTTCGTGAGTATTCGTATTTATTCTGCCGCGCTTAGTTTGCTCTGAAGTTAGCTCGTGGGAAAACTACAGCAGAACAAATTTGCGTTGATAAATGGAAGCGTAAATATCATCTTTTCGTAACAATCGTTCCTGCTCCAGTTGATGTGGGTGTGTAATGCATGGATGTAAGTAAGTAAAGAGAAATGAAATCTCAATAATAATTCCGTTGGTTGTTCCGCTCGGTCCACGCTTCGTGGCTGTTTAGTTCAGTCACTTCAAAAGTAGGTTAGTGCAGTCATAGACGACTTGTATAAGAAAGAGTGGGGCTTACTTCCAAGCACTCATCTACCTATTCACTCAGTCATTTAGTGAATCACCAACAGTCATCATGTTGTGGTAACACAGAGTGTAAATTCAGTTGTAAACATGAGCCCGGCTTCATCCGGATCATTACAAGTCGAACGTTATATTGGTGCTTGTTTAATGAAAAATGCACAACCAAATAATCAATTATATCCAGGAGGATATCCCAATTTTACTTACCAACAACGTTCACGGAAATGCAATGGATGGGCCGGTGGAATGCCTCTTATTTCGTTTGCCCATAATCAAAGAAGAAATCCAAAAGATACTGAATTAACAAATCGATGTTCTGCAGGAGAAGATTTACAACTATCCAGACTTGCGGTTCATACACAAGGATTACCATTAATTTTATCCAGGAATCATGGAAATCGTAAAACTAAAACGCGGAATGCTACAAGTGTTGTTCAAAGTAATCCTATTAATAAAGACAATAATAATATAGTGGATTGTTTGAGTGTTGCTAGTGATGAAAGTTCCAGTTCGAATAATTCCGAAACATCGTTACCACGTATTATCAAACCTCGCAAAAGGCGGAAAAAGGATCGAAAACCAAGACAAGATATACCGGAAAATTCAAATATAGTTACATTAAAACCTTATGGTCCATATTGTTATGAACGATTTATCCCAAAAATCGATAAAAACTCCGAAAATAATAAGTGTATTGATGAGATTCCTTCATTATTATGCCTGGAAGATCTTCCTGCCGATGATGCAGATCGTAGTGAACCTACCGCGTGTCAGTGCCGCTACTGCGATCCTTCAAGCCAAATTTGGGATATAGATAAACATTTTTATTCACCATTTTTAACTTCTTCACCTTTTAGACAACTTTGTCATTCAATCTCTGATCCAACAGGAGGTGTGAATGATAAAATGTCGTCCGCTTTACAAAATCAATGTTTAATTTCTAGTTTTTCACTAGAAGATGTCAAAGAAAAAATGCCAAATAAAATTGAAATCTCAACGAAAATTGTTACAAGTCCAAATGGCCATAGAGATTTAGAAATAAGACTGTTTAGTAATTTTCCTATTATTGATGATGATAGACCTGTAAACAATAATGGAGCAGCAAAAGATAATGAAAAGTGCGAGAATTTAACACCAGAGGAATAAAATAGTGTCAAAAATGATCTCTCTCTATATTATTTATACTTATAATGGATCTCTATTTGGTTTTCTTGGGGGTATTTATTTATTTTTTTGTTTAGGGTAGGTTACAGAGGAAAAAGATGGAAAATATTATTTCAATTTATTTTCATTTATATTATTGATATTTTTCCTTTGATGTTACAAGTGTAAAGCATCCTTTCTCCTCTGTAAAATCGTAGCAACCTTGGGGTTCCTTCTTCTCTTTTGTTGATGTAAATAAAAGCGATTTTTTTTCGCTCAAATTATTTAGTATCAGGCATTTAATTATGTATTTTATTTAAGCCTGTTATTATTAGAATTGCACCAATTGAAATAAAGATTATAAATTTTATCAAGTGTATTATTTACTAATTCATAATTTATATTATTTATGCATATTTTTTACGGTTGCTATAAATAGTATTCTTTATCGTTTTCTCAAGGGCTAACTTCAGAGAAAACTTTGGCGCGAGTCGCCTAGCAACGCGCCGGAAGTAGATACAAACGAATTAATGCTTGTCAAACTATTTTTAATTTGCAAGTATATTTAAAAATTATTATCACGATGTTGATACCTCCTTGACACAGTCGAACATTTGAGGCCTTGAAAATAAAATTCATACGAATGACCATTTATAGTAGATAATTTTGTTTGCCTCATATTTGAAAAAAAGTAATAAACAAAATGTTGCAGTGATAAAATTTGTAAGAATAATAGTTAGTATAAAGTTCATGTAATGTCTAATTTGTTTAAATTATATCCGACTATTAGTATGATACAAAGATTACCAACTTGAATTTTCAAGGCTTTTTTTAATTATCAACATTAGGGAAAAGGTGACACCTAGCTAAATTTGCGCGACGCAAAAAGAATATTATGTTATAAAACAATTATCCTTTTATAACAATATTTTTAGATGTTTGGCGTAACTTATCGTGGGAGAAACAAGTTTTAAAATAATGTAAGAACTGATTCTTTCATTCATATTTTATTGCGTTTACCGTACGATTTAATTAATATTTATTAAAACTGTAAAGAAATCTGTAAAGTTGGTGTGAATGGCAGAAAAGAATTCTATTCAATAACTAATTATTTAACAAATGTTTAATAGTGTCATAGTATTCCTACCATTATTGAGGAAATTGCGTGATTTACATTAATATCAGGAATTAAAATGCAAGAAAGTGGCATACTTACTTCATAATTAATTGAACGGAAGATTTATAACAATTGTTCAATTTGTTGTTGATACAAGAGATAAAGCATTTTAATTATTTTTAATTTAACAATATTATAGTCTATTCTAGTTTAGTATGGTCCACGACTCTTATGGTATTACGATTTAAGCATTTTGATTGGTTGATTCATTCACATTAAAAGCAGGCCTTAGAACGAACTTTCTGAAAATAAATTCAATAGTGAAAACAATCTATATCACATGTTACCTGAATAGTTCTTAAAACTTTAAAACAATTGAAGCTGATTGGATTAGCGAATGCAAGTAATGGAAATAAGGGAATTCAGTCAATTATATACAGAGTGATCAATAATGATTGTCTGACAAGTGACAGGCCAAAGTTCGCATTATGATCAAAACTATCTTCATGGAATAAAGTTAGTATAAATTTATTTATTTTGAAAACTGCATTACCGACATTTCAAGAACACAATGGCGTATATTTTGCATATTTTATGACGGATTCGTTCATAATCTGATTCAATAAACAAAAAAATAAGTAAATAGCTGTATTATTGACTGATTATTGAGAATTTATTATTTTTCTACCAAATTATTAGTTTAGAATAGTGTTTTCAGAGGAACTGTCATCTGTCATTTGAACGTCACTATCTCAAGCAGGCGGCAAAGAAAAAATCAGAACAAAGCGGCACGGACAATCATTTTTGATCACTCTGTATATATTTTTTTTCTTTTCTACCGCTACAGTTTCGAGGGCACGTTAGCCATCTTCAGGAGCGCAAGGAATTATTCAATTTAAATTTAGCTATTAAATACACATATAAATTTAAATTTAAACTAAATAATTCCTTTCGCTCCTGAAGATGGCTGAGATCTAGCCGAAACTATAGAGCTAGGGAGGGAAAAAAACATATAATTGACTGACCAATGAAAATTGATGCAATTGATAGGACAGATGCCAAGTATAACTATAAACATGAATAATAATTGAGTTTTAAGATTCTACATCAAATTGAAGATGTCCTTACCTCAAATATTTATTACAGGTTTAAAAATTGCAAGATAATTTTCTTTAAATGAAGATTTAATTTATTTTTATCCATAATACTGCTGTAATTTAATTGTTTCCAACAATCCATAAAACAATGATTTTGTCCATCATCAATTTGTCAATTAATAAATCCTAATTTTATTTCTTGTATTCTTAGAAATGTTTTTTATTAAAGATTGTAGAGTGTGAATTCATATTTACTTCCCCGACCTATATAATAGAAGTATTGTAATTGTGATTTTTTGACAGTTCGAGATTTTGATAAATCTTCACATTTTAGACCCTACTGAACCCAAAAAACATAATTTTTAAAAAGGTCGATCTGAAAGCACGATAACTTGAAAACGCGTACAAATTTTCGACTGAAATTTCATATTCAAGTTTTTCATTGAAAAGCTGTGTTTAAGTTCGTGAATAAGTTTTTTTCAACCAGTGGTAACAAATTTTTACTGATGACACTTTTTAGTTTTTTGTGTTTATTTTTAAACGGTAGTATTTATCATAAAATATAAAATAACTGAAACTAATCCTTGGATAAATTGGCACAACATTTATTCGAAGCATTTTTCAAAATTATTAACGATTCATTTGTTATTAAAATTTGAATTATTATTAAATTCGTTATATTTGTCTGAAGCAAAGAAATTATGAGAATCATAATGTGAAATTGGAATGATCACATGCAAACGTTCATCAATTGTTTCTTCAATATAAATAATTCGGTTCTATAGGCTGGTTTATAATGGATTTAATTTAGGAATTTACATTTAGAAATTTAGATTCTTAGTTTTAGATTCCCATTCTCGTTCATTTTTTGAAATATAACCTAAAATTGACTTTTTGAGAAGCCATTTTACATCCCCAAAACTATTTTATTTGCACAAATGATTGAACTCCGGTTTGATTTATTACTTCTATCACATAAATATGAGTGCTCTTCCACCATGATTTGAATATCTTTTCTATGATAGCTGTCAATTTGGAATTTTTGACATGTCAACCAATGTCTATGATTGATTGGATTTATAATTGAGGCAATCTAAATTTGTAAATTCAATCCATCATAAACCTGCCTTAAGGCTGATTTATGATGGATTTAATTTACAAATTTAGATTTAGAGATTTAGATTCATAGTTTTATTTTTTGAAATATAGCCTGAAATTGACATTTTAAGTAGCCATTTTACATCTCTAAAATTGTTTCATTTGCACAAATGATTGAATTTAAGTTTGATTTATTACTTTTGTCATATAAATATGGGTGCTTTTCCACCATATTCATGAAATGAATAACTTTTCTCTGACAGCTGTCAATTTGGAATTTTTGACATATCAACCAATGTCTATGATTGGCTGGATTTATCGTGTTTGACATCAAATTGAAGCTCCTGCAGAAATAGTTCTAGTAATAGTGCCAAAAAGGATATTTAAACGATTGTCAATTGTTTTTTTTACAAGTTATTTAAATGATGTCTTGTTTAGAATCAATTTAAAGCTCTCAAGGACATAAGTTTAGTAGAAATATAGAATAAATCTGTGGAATCCACGTTATCATCTGTAAATTACACTTCCGGCGATCAAATGTCAAAACTGTATATTCTAAGATCCCGAAAATCTAAAAAAGGACTCTTTTTTTTCAAAAATACTTATTTTGTGTACGGACTAAAATATAACTAATGATCTATACATGTTTTCAGAATTATATTATAATAAATAGATTTTTTTGGGTTTAATTCTGTATATTTATTTTTATTTTGACGTTTCGACTTTCTATCCGAAAGTCTTCTTCAGAAAAAATGACACAAAAATAAACAAGGCAAGTAGGTATCTAGATAACTACATGAAAAAAAAAAAAATAATAATAATTGTCAAGACTCGTATCGTTGATTCCTCTGTTTGAGGTTTTTACGTGTTTTTTCTTCAGACCTTGGATGAATGCCAATTTTTGCACTAAATGTGGAACCCACGTAATCTGTATATTTTCAATTTTTAATTTGTAATTATCTAAATACCACTTGCCTTGTTTATTTTTGTATCATTTTTTCTGAAGAAGACTTTTGGATAGAAAGTCGAAACGTCAAAATAAAAATAAATATACAGAATTAAAACCAAAAAAATCTATTTAATAAAATATAAATGCGCCTTGTCAATTTAAAAATGATAGCTGTCACTTTTACAATGACAGTTGTCACTTTGAAAATATCAGCTGTCACTTTGACAATGACAGCTATTAATTTGACATAAGTAATTAAATGATGCGACACTCTAAATTTATGATTATAAATAGTTATTTTTGATTCTAGATTGCGAAATGTCACTTTTGCATTCGAGAATAAAATATTTTTTTTGTTGGAAAAACAATTATTCGAGAATGCAAAAGAATTTCGCAATCATGTATCAAACAACGTTTTTTCGAAAATCACGTCTCAAAATTAATAAAAATGTAAATTTTGATATTTAGAATCAATTATTGTCAATTTAATTGTTGCTATGATACCAATACAGTTTATCTATTTCGCATCCTGGCTGCGAAATAGGAAATAGGTACTTCGCATCCTGACTGCGAAGTATTTCGCGTCCTGTAAACAAAACAATCATTTCGCATGTTTCTAGTTGCCTTGTAAATGTTCACTTTTAACGACAGTTTTTGAAAAATGAAATTTATGGTCAGAAAAGTACTGTGATGGCCACAGCAGATTTTTTTCAATTTGAAAATTACTAATTTTGTTTTTTTTTTGCAGGTAAGTCTACAGAACATATTCGATATGATTTTTTTGGGCTTAAGTAAGTATACATTTTATTCAATTCGTCTAAAATGTAGAAGAATATGTTGAAAATTTTCGATGTAAAATGGTGAGTTTTAAATTAGTTTAAATAAAATTGAAAATTATAATTGCAAAATTTATAAGAAACTTTTACTTTTATTAATGTTTACGACAGGCGCACCTTTAGAAGTCGAGGCAATACTTCTTCTGCTGTACCATTGTTCGTTCTTCTAACTTAGCTCAATACTTAAACATAACATTCAAGTAGTATCTTCCTTTAGTCTTTAGTTTAGTGAAAGTTGTGCATAATCTAACCAAATACAAAAAGACAAAGAACTTTTTTTAGAAATCTGTGAGAAAAGATATTTTAGATTTCTTATCAAACTTATTGTATTAAAATAAAATTTTTTGTTACATTTTTAGAATGAAGTCAGCAAATTCGCAGAAACAATTCTCTTTTTCAGTTAGTTATTTTATTTTCTGGATCTTAGTACATCTTCACGTTTCGTATTTCGAAATCTGATTTCAGAATCTAGATCATATTTCACAAGAACTCTTTAGGTCTTAGAACACGATTTAAGTTTTGAATTTGTCAAGGTAAGGATACTAAAAAATGTAATTGTAAAAAATAAATATTTAATTCAGTGCTGTATTTTAAAAATACATTTAAAGAATTCTGTAGGCAGATAATGAAATCTGTAACACTTACGCACAAATTTCATTGAACTCCAGTAGTTAGTTATATCGCCCACCTCTATCTTGTTTTAAATTTACATATTTATAAACCTGCAATTATTATTTCAGCAACTTATCGTCAAAAATTCAGTTGAATGTGTTTTGCTATAAAAAAGAATCCTGTTAAATTCTTCAACTGTTATTTCAATCAGAAGTAATAATACCACGCTTTCTTCTTCTTTAAAATTGATTATATTTAAAACTAATGAAAATTTATTAACTCATTTCACAAAATACTGATTGTAAATGAAACCTGAAATAATAAATAAAACCTTTAGACTTGGTGAGAGAATCGCGTGGCTATTTGTCTGTAAGGTGAGGCCTCATTTTCAATGCCCAGGTCGTAAGACTGAGATCTGTTAAGTTGTACAGCTCCTCATTCGACAGAGCCGTAATAAGAAAAAAAAATTGTTATTAATGTCTTTCCGACACTGTAAACTGAACAGAATAGTTGTAACTCTGCGGGTGTGGTTCTTGTCTTAGGTAGGTATGTAATGTTTGACCTTCGACTCCGATCTTGTTCACCTGCCTAGAGCACTTTACATCACTAGCTAGAGCTAAAGAACGTGTGTCACATCACCTTGCCTCCTGTATTCATCAAAAAGTAACCAAAAGGATTTCATTTTACTTACGTGAAATCTTCCGGTGAAAAATAATTTTGCTCATAAATGAATTGTAACAGAATTCTACCATTTTTTTTATAGATTCGTTCGTATTTAGCTCTAATGTTTAAGCCCTCTGATTATCTGTCAGTTGCATCAATTGTCAGTCATTCATTGTTTATCATAAATATATTTAAATTTGTATCTATTCAGGTGATATGTAAATATATTTATTGCTTTTATTTCTTGAATTTATTTCCAGCAAGCTTGTTTTTAATCCTGCATTTGATGTGAGTGAATCGGGCATTTCGGCCAATAACAAGGCTTAAATCTTAATCCCATACGAGCCTTAGGACCGTTCTTAACTGAAATGAACTATAACTTGTAAATCGTAAGAAAAATCAAGTGTAAGAAGTGTTTATTTTGCTTGTATCCACTTCCGGCACGTTGCTATTGAAAACTCATGCCAAAAGTTATCCTGTGCTAAATGACAATTTTGCATTGATAAATGAAAGCGTAACGTCAATATATCGTAGAAAATGTTATTATTGTAGATGAAAGTTAGTAATTTTAGAAAATTGGCTTCAAATTGCTTTTGTGTGGGTAATAATTTGAATATAAGATGAGAAGGTGTATTAAATATCCCTTCACTAACCTCACACGATTTGTTTATGTATTATGTTCTATAATACATATCGTAAGTGGGTTCTCCATTGTACAATCAACATAAATATATCACATACAAGAGAAAATTATATCTGTTCTGTTATGCTGTCTGTCGGAGGATCGTAATTTCGAACGGTATCTTCCTTCTAGTAAAATGAACACTCTATGTACTGATGTTATGACTACGGTGTGAACATAATTGAAAATTATTGCCCCTACATGTCAAGAATATACATTACGATGCCTTCAAATCAAATTTCACATATTCTCAAACAAAATATTATGTTCAATTTATTCTGTTGGTATTATTGTGATATAATTCTGAAACTGCCCTGAAGTTGGCTCTTCGGAAAATTTATTTAAAATATAATTTATAATAACTATAGCTATTTTATTCGAAATAGTTGAAGAATCACTGTTTATGAATAATTATTAATGTTTACATTCACCAAAAGGTGAAAAAGGCCGCCAACACACACACTGGCACATATAATAGATTTTAACGCACGTCCTAGGTAATTATACGAAATAATTTTTATCTCAACTTCCCTTATATGTGACTGATTTGTTAATTTATTATTATTTACAGCAGTAATTTATATAAATAAAATAAATAATACAATAATTATATGTTTTGAATCGATAAAATTGTGAAAAAAATCTCACCTAACAACAAATTTATTGTTCTACAAAGGAAAACATAAAATATAATTATGAGTAATATTTTTTATTATTGAATATAATAAGCTAGTATTTATTAAAACTATAAACATGTTTTCTATTATTGCTTGAATTCAGTGTACGTACGCATTATAATAACTATAATTTGTTATTACCTTGAAATTCTCTATTCAAAAAGAGTGAAATAGTTCATTTACCTGCAAAAAAATTGACATGACTTCGTATCTGATTATTTCGTCCGATGGATTTATGCCGTTTCCAACACAAGGTAAAATTTTACTAATTATTGATAACTGGAATAAAAATTGCCATTGTTGTAATTTGAAATTCTAAACAATTTCTCTAGAATACATTGTAATAATAATCGTGAGAATGAGATACGTTTCTTCACTTGATTGCGTTATTATTTGACCTAGAATTTTAATAAAAATAAATGCAAATTATATGTATTTGAAGTATTCATAATTGATTGTTCTATTTTTCCTCAAAAAGAAGGCTGAAATAAGAAAATTAATACCCAGTTAGAATTAGAATTAAAAACAAATTTGATGTTTGAATTTGACAACTTTTGAATGAATTTCTCCAGATTTTTAGGGATTTTCGATAAAAATCACCAGATTTCCAAAGATTCCCCTACCATTCTTCAACAAGTTTTTGTTTTGAGGAAATTTGCTCGAAAGATTATCTGCTCTTTTCTTCTGCCGTTTAAAGTACTGTTGAAACATTCACGGGTATTAATTTTGTTTTAATGTTTTCAAGTCAGTTATAAATTTGCTATTGAAAAGAGGCACACAATATACACCGTGTAATTTCACAATAGAATGGGAATAAAGCGTTAAAATTAACATAAATACACTCGAATTGCAATTTAGAACGCCAACTTGTACGATTGATTAAGAAATTTCCGTGTGAATTGTACTTTGTTAGTTTTAACCTCTTCTTGCGAGAGATTTGTCTTCGGGAATTGCCTTGAACAAAATGAAAGGTATACAATCTTTTTAATGATTTTACTGTGTAGAATATTTATATTTTACAAGTCCATCTCTGTACGAGGATATCCTGGGCGTAAGCCATCATACACCAAAACAACAAATTAAAGTGAAAACTAAGTAATTCTCTGTTAATTATAAGATAGCAAACTAAACGATACAAAAGAAACTTTACGTTTTACACGAGACGACGTATCATTATAATTATTATTTGAGGCGCGTACGTGAAGTGTAAATTGGAAAATTACGTTTCAGTAAAGATTTGAAAAATCAACTTCTTTTATTTGTAAGAAAAGTTTGCGAAGAATTCACATTATTGACTGTATTATTAAATGTGAAAGTACAATTTGTCCTTGCATTCCAAGTTGAAATTATTGTTCTTCGAGTTCTCTTGAAGATTTTTTCTTATCTATACTTCATTGATGACTAATTGTCTTCCTTATGAAATCATTTTATTGTGAAGGTGTGCGTTTATTAATCAATAATAATTACCTATTATTAGATCCAAATTTATAAACAACTTTTTATACTAAATCTTTTCTAAATAAAGACAAAAAGCTATTAGTACGGCTCTCTTAACATTTCTAAAGGTTTTTAAATACATATTTCACTTGAAACTGTCAATTTGATATTTCTGAAGGTAACCTAGCTTTAAGAACGTTTTTATTTCTAATATTATTTCAAGTAATTTAACAACGGCACTTTTACAGCATATTTTGCAAATAATAATTCATTTAATTGCATACTTCAATAGTTCCTATTATACATTTATGGTAGTAAACTGTTTATGAGTAAATATATGTATGTACGCATTATTTTTACTTGGAATTTCAGTTTATTGTGTTTGAAAAACAATTTTATTTTAATTGCTATTGATAAATACATTTTATGCTTCTTTGTAGACCAAAAATAGAAAGAAAAATGTATTTCGAATGGAATAGAAATGCAAAACAACTTTAAGAAAAATGGGAATATTTGAATCAATTCTAATCTTTCACAGCTTGTTAACCCAAATTTAGTGACGGAAACAAAACAATTCATTAAGTACAACTAGAAATTACTGTACTGTAATGTATAGTTTGTATACAAACCGTAGAAAATACCGCACGCGTCATTCTAGATCTACAATTTTATCTTGTTTGCTTTGGCCCCAATTTTACAAATTGAAGAAAATTTGTTTTCGGATATAAATTGAAACTTACCGTAATTTTCAATTAATTGTTTTTAATTCCAAAGCTGAAAATTACGAAAGTTTAATATGAAACTATCCCATAAATACAATAATTATAATTTAAATTCTTTATATAATTATAACTTTTTGAAATTAAAAGTATATTATTTACTATTATAACGAAATAGTTTTCAGATAAATTCAGAACATTTTATTACATTATAAGGTCTGGGTGTACATTAATACAGCTTAATATTTACTATGGTTATAATGAAATAATTGTAACTATAGAAATCGAACTGTAGTTAAGCACGAGCGTAGCGAGTGTTTGGAATTATGTGTGTGTCTGAAGATTTTGTAAAATAATTACATACTATATTTTTTCATTAAACTCAAGTTGAGGCAGCACAAATCAGTTTTATAATTCTATTTTATAAGAAGTCAAATATTAATGCCAAAAATAACCGAAGCCACGAGTTTATCAATATGTTTTAAAATGTTGTTTTGTGCCATGGAAACCAGTTCGATAAATGCTATTTTAATTAAAGTTTGACACATATTTATTCTGTTTGCATCCACTATTCAAAATTTGCGACAAAATTTAACGTTGAAAAATGCCAATTTTTATAATTAATAGTTCAACTCAATTAATGTCATCAATATTTTCGTCAAACGGAAATTCTCAAACGTAAAATAGAAACGGAAGCTTTTTAAAATAGATTACCTCCTGTAAATTGTAATATCTGTCGTTAAACATAAAAAATTGTAATCTTGTTTGATTTAGTTCAACATGTGATGAGTTGTATCAGTTTCTGGAGAAAGTTCATCTTAATCGGAAGCCTGAGTCACAACCTTAAAAAACTTCCTCTGTATTAAACTGCCGTGTACTTTCTTCTTTCTTCCCACAAATCGTGTTCATTACATTTTAAAAGTTTTTAAAGCACAAAGAACCAACAGCAGAGGGAAAGTTTGAAGAATGAAACATTGGAGACGAATGTTTCAACTGACTGAGCAAGTGAAAGGCACAACGTTTGATATTGTTCAAATAGAGGAGTAGATTCTGATTTCTAATTTGAATTTGTGATTCTCTTTAGAGAATTTATAATTTTATATACGAATGTAGCACAACCGTAAAACAAATAATACTGCATTGAATCTCGAGAGTTAATGGGAAAATTGCATATGTATGTCAGATGCAAGAATGAATGGCTCAAATCTCAACTATTAAACTAAAAAATATTTTGGTTTTTAGAAATATAATTATGTTTTATGTTTAGTGACATGTCCGCACCCTCCACAAAGACCCTGGATCCCCTTAACTCGACCGAGTCGGAATCGACCGACTTGCATATTCACTGTGATGTGTTACAACGTCCTTTGTGACAAATATGCAACCAGACAAATGTACAGCTACTGTCCAAGTTGGGCTCTCGAATGGACGTACCGGAAAAAAGGCATTTTGGATGAAATTAGACACTATTCCGCTGATATTATCAATTTGCAAGAAGTTGAAATGGATCAGTTCTATAACTTTTTCTCTCCGGAACTTAAAAATGACGGATATGAAGGTTGTTATACAATAATTTGAATAAAGCATTTGTCAGTAATTGCTGGTTTTATGTTTAAAAGGAATTTTCTCACCGAAATCAAGAGCAAAAACCATGGCCGAAAATGAAAGAAAGTACGTTGATGGCTGTGCCATTTTCTATAGGACATCGAAGTGAGTAAATCATAGATTTGATCCTGATTATGAATTAATTTGTGATTTTGATTAGATTTACTCTGGTAAAAGAACATCTCGTCGAGTTTAATCAGCTGGCAATGGCAAACGCGGATGGTTTAGATCACATGTTAAACCGTGTAATGCCAAAAGATAATATAGGTCTAGCTGCATTGTTGCAAACGACAGAAAGTGCTTGGGACAATGCTGGAATCTCACCCGAACCAGCGTTAGTCCATCAGCCTGTTTTAGTTTGTACAGCGCACATACATTGGGACCCTGAGTTTTGTGATGTTAAATTAATACAAACAATGATGCTATCTAACGAATTAAGGAGTATTTTAGATGATGCGGCGCACACATTTAGGAATGATCTAAAAATTGAAGCAAGTAATGTACAACTGTTACTATGTGGTGATTTTAATTCGTTGCCCGATTCGGGTGTAATAGAATTTTTATCATCTGGCAGAGTACCTTCTGATCATAAAGACTTTAAAGAACTCAGTTATCAGACTTGTTTAGAGAAAATTGTGGGCTGTGATAAACCAAACGAATTTACACATTCCTTTAAATTAGCGTCGGCATACAGTGAAGACATCATGCCATACACAAATTTCACGTTTGATTTTAAAGGAATTATAGATTACATATTTTATTCGAAGCAAAGTATGACGCCTTTAGGTTTATTAGGGCCGTTGTCACAAGATTGGTTCCGAGAAAATAAAGTTGTTGGGTGTCCGCATCCTCATATACCATCAGGTATTTATACCTCTATTGATAATGTATAAATATATTATTTTAATGTTTTATAGATCATTTTCCTTTACTGGTTGAATTGGAGATGATACCGACGATACCGTCGTTGCCAAATGGCCTAATTGGTCACAGGTAGCAGCGTTGTTTAAGTAGCCAAAGACGTTAGCCATCTCGCCTTTTTTTAAATTCATCTAATTTCAATTCAAGTCGTTATCGCTCGCCCTACATCAAAACAAACCAAGAACACACCACAAATAAAACGAGAAGAAAAATATAAAACGAAAAAAATATTAAACAGAGGGCTTGATTGGTACCTGACATCATCATCGTGTGTCGTCCTCAAATACATAATTCAAAATAAGATATTTTATTATGGGATTTTGTAGATTTGTAACAACTCTTTAAAATAATGTGCACAACATAAACACATGCATACCAACTGATGAGATTTTTTACTTCAATACAAAACAGCCTCCATTTTTATGACAGTATCCAAATGGACTGAGAAAATAATTTGTAATATTCGTTTTTACTTTCATTATGTATTTAATTATGTAAATAATAAAAGTAGAAAAGAAAACTTGTGTTTTGAATTGATTTTTCAGTCCATTTTTATATTGATTTTATTTTATATACTTGTACTTTAAACTTAAGTTTTATCTTGATTTATATTATATGTATATTTTTTTTAAATAATGATGTGGAAATTTTAACAAATTTGAATTATTTTGTTATGCATGTGCGTTATGTGTCTTTAATATAAAAATATATATTATATATAGAGCTATATTTGTATAAGTGAACAAAATTTAAATAATGTGATTAAGTAAGTAGCAAAGTACCAAGGGAATTCTTGACAAAATTTTACCGTTTTTCACACACACTAGTAGGTATATTTATTATTATTAAGTTTTATAATATATTAAAATAATCACGATTTTAAAATATAGTTACTTTTCTTCAACTAATTATTATTTTTATACAACATAACTCTGAAAAATTAGTTTTTTAAAGTATACTGTTGCGATTATTAATTTTTAGGAATATTGCGAATGAATTTTATTGGCATGTAATTTACTAAGAATACTTTTACAATTTTGGCAAATATGATGCATGAATTTTATATAAATACGTACATATTTTCCTACATTTGTAAATACGATTATTGTACTTATTATTTTACTATAAAAATTATTATAGTCTCTTCATGCAACATATTTTTTATGTTTCTGTTGTTTTAGATTATAGATTCTATTATTTCGGCTTAGCTGAAAAATATTAATGATCTGTTTTTATGTTTTCAAATTATTGTGCTCTCAATTTTTGTCCCGATTATGATTATAGATTCAAACCGAAGTGATTTTGAATAATTGCAAATTTATTATATTTAATCAAGAAAATGTAATTGTTCAGCCCGATATAGCGCTCAATGTAATACTGCTGCGTTGAACTAACGCAGGCATTGAATATGACAATTGTTTACGAGAGTGTAGATGAAAGAGGGCCTAAAAAGCTTTACTTTAATTGTTAATTTTAATTTATTATACAGTGCATTCAATAATAATGGGTTCAGGTTTTTTTTTGTCAATATAAAATTTCGATCTCATTTTATAAAACGATATTATTTACTGACTTCTCACTAGTATTTGTCGGTAATGTAGGCCCGTATCACGAGCTCTGTTCTAAGAATGTTGTAAAAAGTTTTTTACTGAAATAAAAATGCTCCAAATCTCCAGGTACAAGTTACAAAGAATACAATTGTCTCCAATATTCGTTTAAAATATTTTCATTTAAACGAGCTTTTAAAACAGCTAAAAACAGAGTTCTTGATATCAGCCATAGTGTTCAATTTAGAGAAATACAATTTAGCTCTTAATTTTTGTTGTGTAATCTAAATTGTGACACAAAATGATTTCTAAATGACGTAAAACAATTTGTTTTAGATTTAAATAATGAACAGATATGTGTGACATTTTGTTGTTGTAAATCAGGAAAAATGTTACTAAACTGTACAATAATTCAAGCAAACTATTTGATGTTAAAATGACAAGTTATGCTAGTTGAACAGGAGAATAATTAAATCTATCTAAAAAATATTCATATCTTATCCTTCCATCCCTTCTTATATTTTATTGTAAATATTATATGAATATTTTAAGAATAATCTTAAATATTTACATATTTTTTTTAATTTGCCATTTTTGAGTTTCAGCAATAATCGTTTATTTTGGTGTAAGGACTTTGAAACAGTAATGAAAAGTGAAGTCCGCCGCCGCACTGAAGTCAATAATTAAATCGCGGTTACGTTTTCAATAACCGGTTACATTTACGGAACGCGGCTGTCGAAATTTTTTGTTATTTTCTTGTAACCAAACTAACCGCGCTGGTTTGGCGGTTACGGATATTGTTGACGATCATGGCGGTCATTTTGAAATATGCTACGGTACCTGACAGTTGACAGTCCGTTTTAGGTTTAACTTTTTCTTTTATGTTGGAGGTACACTCGAACAAGCGTAACTTCTCCCTTGAGTATTTTTGTTTTGGAGGTAGAAATAGCCTGACTTGATAGTATCTCTCTCTCTCTCTCTCTTACTAATGGTATAAAAGAAACATTTGTTACATGGCATTTGTCTACCCAAGTTCCGACATATTTTGTTGCTGATGTCTTCTTCAAATCCACGTTCTAGCTTCTTATTAAGCCGCGCAGTTTGCTTCGTGTGACGCGCCTAGCACGGCTGAAAAAGCGACCCAGAGCGCGAAGCAATTTGCGACAAATTGCTTGAAAAATTGGCTCATGTGCGGCGTACTCAACAGTTAACACGTGCTCAGAGATAACAGGCTAAAATGTGCGACATTGTGTAAAGAAGTTTATACGCTTGTCCTAGCTCATTGCTATCACAAAGTTGTATTTACATCTTTGAAGAGTTTTATGATACTAGAATCAAGAATTTATATAATAATATCAATATGGTAAACTTCGTACGCCCAGCCGTGAGCTACTGTTTGACTGACAATGAAGCAATGTGGGTGAGTCTTAGATCATAAATAATATCTAGATGGAAGAAACTGCGAACGGTTAGTACGGAAAGAGATGGAAGATATATTGTAAGAAAGCTGGAGAAATGAACTGCGCAAGCGTGACAATAATCAAATTTCGGTTTGTCAAGCCCGCAAAATGACAAACACTTGATGTAATGAGTTCTTATTTCTGTAAAAAATATTTATATTCATTCGCCATTTTCTAGTTGCAAAGTAAATCTTCTTAACAGAACTTTTATAAATAGCAAATGAAATTCGATAGACATGCGCAGTTCGTTTCACTTCATTTCTCTTTCATTATATTTTATTTCTTTGTTCCTCTAACGTAATCTATATTTTCTTCTCTTTCTGGCATAACCGTTCGCAAAAATGTATTGTGTGATATAGGACTCCTTCCATCTAGATATTATTTATGATCTAAGTTATTCTTGCACAGTGGTGTAATCCCAAAAAAAAAAGTACTGGAAAGCCCCGATTTAGCGGTGGTGGGGGGGTCTTGCGAGTTGACTTTTTTTATATTTGGTTTGTCGCACCTTTTTTTATTTGGTTTTCCGGCAAGCACCCCGTTCGAAAAGGAGAACCATAAATTATACATCGGTGAATAAGTACATGCGGGGGCGACTCGGGATCCTTTTAATATTTAGTCTTTACACATTTTTTTCCAAAATTCTGACTAAGTGTAAAAATATATCAAAAAAGGCAATATTTCTGAAGAATAGTACCGGGACGCGTTTCGCCTTCCCACTACTGCTCGTAAATTTGATCAGGAAAGTTGAGTACGAAAATACGTTGCACTTAAGAGTGGCTGTTATCTTCCCGGACAAGACCGAAGGTGGTATTCTGGTACATTTTTCTCAATCGATTTTTGACCGATGACGCGTGAATCATGACAACTTGTCATTATATTTTTGTTCAGTATTGTTTGACATTTCATTCTGGAAAGACTTATTCTGGCACAGTCTCTACAAATCATTCAGCTGTATTACGAAAATCAGTGTTCTACCAGAAATGTGTTTCGTGTACATAGAGCTACTTATGCTCTTGCATGAATAGTAGCAAAGAACGAAATAGGTAGATGCGCAATAGCGCATTAAGCATTATACAGTCTAAAGACAACCACATTGCTTCAATTATCACGCACACCTCTTTCAAACGAAATCAACATCTTTGTATACTCGTACATAGAACAATGAACACACCAAAATATCTTAAACTTGGCAATAAGTTTTACATTAGCCGGTATTGACAGCTAGCCTCTCTGCCTTCTCTTATCCCATGATCCAGGATCCAACCAAGTTTTGGCTGAGAATACAGGAGGCTCAACGATAGTGGTGGGGGTGAAGCAAAAAAGAGGTGCAGCAAATCGTTTAATTTGGTGGCTGCGCCTCGCAGCCTAGCAGCGTTTCTCTAGAGCTTGTGTATCTATTTGGCGTTCTGACATAACGTGTGCGAATGAGAAACAATGATAATTGCGAATGGTGGGAGGCGCTACGTGAAACCATATTTTGCCTCAAATCTATACACGATGCAGCATAGGGCGTTGAGCCTCCTGTATTCTAGACTTCTTGGACAAACCATTGCCGCAACACTGCAATGTTTTCAGTCAGCACTGTTACAAATTTTTTGAACCGCTGGTTTAGTCAGAAATTAGTCGTTTTTTGTAAGAAAACAGATAGAACTATTATATCTTATGATCTTGAGTTCTGAACACTATAATTTTGTGCAGGAAGACGGTGACGTCATTATGTTTTTAGTATATTATTTCTGTAACACTATTTTGTTGTTTGAACAAGTAGCATTTCAACACATCTTTTAGAATTAGTTCGTATACAGTTCAGAATTATTCCATTATTATTTTCGACGTATCACAAGCTGTTGATTTGGTAATTATGGTTACGTCTTAAAAATTTATGTATTCGTTTCTGGCTTTGCGTTCTGAATTTTGAAGCCACTTTCTACACACCCTGTAAAATATTTATGAAAATATTGACATCATGGAGAACCTTATTTTATTGTGAGCCCGTATGCATATAAAATCAATTTTTTTCAACGACGTGAATTCGAGATACTCGTTTTCTAGTAGCTGCCATGCAATTAATTTAGAAACTGTTCAAAATAAAGCCATAGTTGCTTCATTAAAGCAAAAGAATCCAAAAATATGATAAAATATAGAGTGTTCCATTAAAATGAGAAAGTTAATGTCGACTTCTAGTGTAACTGGAAGTGTCGCTATTTTGAAAATATTTTGGATTAACTATCAGTTCTCAAAATATCTATAGAGGAGCATCTCAAAAAAACATCCGTATATTCTCATGTCTGATTTAAAATATTTAGGGTCGAAAATTTCGAAAAAAAACAGCTATTTTAAGATTTTCCCCCATAAAATTCGAATTCATTATTTAATCGTTCAATCGATTGGTGTTATTGGTAATTGGTATCTCCAATATTATTTGAAATAGTGAGGCAGGAATTACAAAATAATTGGTTTTTTAACGCATTTTTCTCCGAAATGTGGGGAGATATATCAAAAATTGGTTTAAATATTTGAAATTAGTAATATTGAAAGATAATTAATTGATATTTATTGTTTTTTTTTTTTAATTTGTATAGTATAAAACTCGGAAACTACACTATACATTTTTCAGAATTTTAATTAATAATAAATTACTTTTGATTTTAAATTCTGTAAATTTTATTTGAAACTTTGACGTTTCGATCCTGTGACCAAGCATCTTCAGGAAACAAATGATACAAAAATAAAAATAAGGCAAAAGAAAGGTTCTAATACAGAATTTTAACAGCTTGGTGACCTGCTGTCAAATTTTCTAATAAAATATACAGAATTTAAACCAAAAGCAATTTATTATTCATTTAATATTCTGAAAAAATGTATAGATTTATTATTAAAATAAGTTTAAAAATATGGGTGCGCCGCTGTGGTGGTGATTTTGTGAACCTGTAGCGCTGCTATCATCGTTGTTTGACATCTATGAAATGGAAGTTTATGTCAAAACATTATCACGTTTCGGCTTTAGCGACGTGTCAAATTAAATTACGCATTATCTGATAAAAATCAATTAAACAATATGCTAACCACAGAAGATTCGTTAAATTTAGATCGAGTTAACTTTGATGTATCGAATAATAATAGCATAGGTGAGTGTTTTCAGTTATTGTAATAATTGTTTAGCAAAAATAGATATTGCATAGTTCTTTGTCAACTAATTTTAGAAGGACACGAAGATTTCATCCAACAATTGTCTGCTGAATTGGATATTCCTCTGTTATTAGACCAAAATGGACTTTCGTTTGTCAGTAATGAAGACGATTTACTATCAGAGGTAATGTTTTATTAATTATGCTAAAATGTGAAGTGAATAATTTTTTATTGAAGGTAATGACAGAAAGCTGGCCACAATATGAAGACTTGGATAGCTTAACGAATATAGATTTTACCTGTATAGATTCACCGATATCATTAAATATAAAATCAGAACCGTTAACACCTAGCTCTCCTGAGAGTTTATATACAGATTCTTTCAAATCAAATTCACCAACACCGTCTCAAAGCAGTGATGGTTCAATAAAAACTGAAATTAGTAGTACAGGTTTCGAAACACCGCCCGTATCTCCCCCACAAGATATAAAAAAACATAAAAAGAGCGATAAATGTAGTATAAATTCATCAAAATTTAATTTAAAACGTGTTCCTATACAACCGAAACCACATTATGGTGTTTCACCTGCTAAAAATAAAAGAAAAATTGTTCCTGAGAATTTCGTTGTTAATAACGAATTAGAAAGGATCAATTCAAAAACCAGTAATGTAGTTTTAAATAGTCCCGCCAAAGTTGTGGTTTTGGAAAACGTTCCACAAATAGGAAAACTGTCTCAAGTTGTTAATATTAGTCCTGTACAAATATCATCTGTACCTGTTTTATATAATAATGATTCAAATATAATCACTATATCTAATGGATACGATACAAAAGCCTTGAAAAGGCAACAAAGAATGATAAAAAATAGAGAATCTGCGTGTCTGTCACGAAAAAAGAAAAAAGATTATTTGACATCATTGGAAAAAGAAGTATCCGATTTGAAATTGGAGAATCAAAAGTTAAAACAAGAAAATATTATATTAAAAGAGAGATTATTTGGGAAATCGAAAGGATTGTCTTTTACTCTACCAAATAAATCGAGTAAGAATACTGCGTTTTTGTTGGCTGTACTTTTTATGGTATCCATAAATGTTGGCTCAATACGGTTAGTCAAGTCTGTAAGAAATGAATTGAGCAATTAAAATATATACCTTTTTTGTAGTGGTCTATTTAATTTCAAAACAGAAACATCTTTTTCGTCTGAAATAATAAATACTGAAACACATCATGGACGTTCGCTATTATGGGCAACTGATATTGATACAAATAATAATATTCCTGTACCTGCTAATGTTTCAACAGATTTGAATGTCTGTTCAATGACTTATGTTAATCAATCGGAAAGCGTTAGACTTGCCAGAGAGCTACATAGGTAACATTTGCTTGCATTTTATATTAAATATTAAATTAATCGATTTATTTTTTAAGATGGATAGCAAAACCATATAATCAAAGCTCTGCCGTAAAATTGAAGCGCAAAAGACGACAGTATCCACCATCACTACTGAAAGTACCTTTGCGAAAAAGCAGACGTATCATTAAAAATATTAATAATGAAATACAAGTTTTTGAACCTAGACCTGAAGCAATTTATTCCGAATTTTTTGAAGCAATTAATAGAAGAGATGATACATTTTATGTAGTCTCTTTTAATGCAGATAATATGTTGTTACCAGCATTGCATCACAACAATACCAGAAGGCCCAAAATGTCACTTCTATTACCTGCAATGTTATCAAACGGTGTGTTTTATAATTAATTTATAAATATTAAGAAATAAATTTGTTATTTTTTAGAAACGTCATCAGATCATAGTAGTATGATTTCCTTAATGCAAATAGACTGCGAGGTGCTCGATACAAGACTGCTCCACGTTAAATCAAGGTCTATTCCTCAACATCTTCGTTCGTCTAGTAACATAACAGAAGATCTCAAGACAAATATTTCAGATAGATCCTCTACGTCGGATAACAGCAACGAAAAGTTTTACAAGCCGTACTTTCTAAAAAATGGATCAATCAAATCAAATATTGATAGATTATACTCTGAAAAAGAAGCTAAACTTTTTAAATATAATTAAAAAAGTGTTTTTGAGTAATATTTATACAGTGTAACTGTTTTTTCTCTTTAATTAATGACTTAGATGTGTTCAGTATTATTTTTTATGCATTTTTATACATTTCATTAGATTTAGAGGTAATACTGGTAGCACTGTTTGAAATTTTACTTCATTAGACAGTTTACAATTTTTGAATTCTATTATTCTAGACAAATTTGGACTAGATATATTTTATTGTAAGATTTGTGATAATATAGGTATACATATTTCTAAGAAATATATGCAATATTAATAAGTATGAAAATTTATGCAAATAAAGGAAATAAATTAGAAAAAACAGCATGTACATTAATCAAATTGAAACGAATAACATAAAAAAGTAAACATTTTTATTAAAAACGAAATAATTTGTACATATATCGATAAATTTCAGTCAGTACATATTAAAGAAATATATTTTTACGTCTTTAAGGTTCAAGTTAAGTATTTTAAATTGACAGTATTTATATTTTTTGTAATTTCTTGAATTCTGTCTTATTTTAAATTAGGTGTACTTGATCCCAAATAGCATTTCAAATCATTAATGGTACTTTTAACCAATTTGGCTTTGATTGTAGATAAATCTAATCGTTTTGCAGCAGTATATCTATGGCACCCTCCAAAACTATAATAATAATCACCACCTTCCGATCCTGTGATCCAGAGGACATCAATAGGCGGAATTGTATCCCTTTGCTTAGGGTCGGCCATGGTTTGCATCAAAGATTGGACTTTTTCTTCATTAATTTCAGGTTGAAAAGGACGAATAAGTATTTTCATTGGAATATCGTAAGTTTCTTTTATATTTGCTGCATGAATACTCGTCATTATTCCTGCAATTTAATAATATAAATCATATGTTGGGTCGTGAACTACTTAATATTAACTAGGTCAAGATTCGCAACAATTTTCAAATTTATTGTATGTACTAAATATATTCCAATTCTACTTATTTTAAATATTAAACAGTTTTCTTTATATATCTAAGTACATTTTATGAAATTTGAAGTATTATACTTACTAATTTGTTGTCTGGAGATATATCGGAGTTGGAATAACTGTTTATAAAAATAAATCATCAAAAATAACTTTTATCAAGTGATAACTACTTGTTTGTCAATCAGTACATTTTAAGTACACGATTCACCTTGATTTTATGTGTAAAATCATTTAAAAGTACTATTTGATAAAACTTTCAATTAATACTGACTCATTCTGCAGTTCACACCGCCGACTTTGAATGTGAACTGAATAATTTTACATTAATTTTATCATTCTGCATTGAAGTTGTTGTCAAGAAAAATACTTTATTGTATTATTTTGGACCTATCTTATCTTATCTTTCTACTTTTTAAATCATAGTACAAACATGTACTTCTTATTTAAATATATTGTCTATTGTTTTTTTTAATACGATTCAAGGTTTGAAATCCGCCAAGTGAGCGATAGCGCTTTAATCAATTTTCAAAAGATGGCAATACTAGCAAAATGAAATTTTGTCAGTGGCACTGAAACAGTGGGTTTTTTAATTACGGAGTTAAAGGCTACGCTCGTATTGTTGAATGAACGTGACTAAATAGTACCAAATTGCGCAATGCGCAACTGTGAGATCGAGCTTAAACCCAAAAAGTATCGGAAAGGGTGCACCAAGTACCTCATATTGGACTAAAAGTAGTCTTAAAATCAGAGGCGGCCCTAGCCTAGTTACCGCCGGGGTGCAAAGATATCTAAATTGCGCCTCTCCCTATCTCCCTCTCTTCTCTCTTCATCGTACTTCTCTTTTTTATTGATTTGAATCCCAATCCACAATCCACAACTTGAATCCCAATTCAAAATTTAAATCCTAATCCACAATCCACAATTGAATCTCAGTCTACAATTTCAATCCCAATCCACAATTTCAATCCCAATCAACAATCCATAAATTTAATCCCAATTCACAATCCACAATTTTGATCCCAAACCAAAATCCAAAATTTTAATCCCAATCCACAATCAATAATTTCAATCTCAAACCACAATTAACAATTTTAATCTTAATCCACAATTTGAATCCCAATACACAATTTCAATCCCAACCCATAATCCACAATTTCAATCCCAATCCCAATTAAAAATCCTCAATCACAATCCCAATGCAAAATACACAATTTTAATCCCAATCCCAATTCACAACCCACAATTTCAATCCCAATCCAAAATCCACAATCCTAATCCCAATCCAAAATCCACAACCCCAATCCCAATCATAAATCCACAATCCCAATTCCAATCAGAAATCCACAATCTCAATCCAAAATCCAGAAACCCAATCCCAATCCCAAATTCTACAATCCCAATCCCAATCGAAAATCCACAATCCCAATCCCAATCCAAAATCCACAGCCCCAATCCCAATCGAAAATCCACAATCCCAATCCCAATCAAAAATCCACAATCCCAACCTCTCCCCCCATTCCAAAATTCAGAAGCCCATTCCCAATCCAAAATCCTAATCCCAATCCAAAATCCACAATTCCTGATCCAAAATCCAAAATAGATTAGTGAATTGTTGATTGTGGATTAGCTCTAATAGAATATTTTGTTGAAGAAATTGGTCTTATTTTTAAAGAATTATGTTCGGGGCCCAATTGCCGCCTTCAAGGTCATGGCGCCGGGGTGCCGTGCACCCCATGCACCCCTGCTTGAGACGCCTCTGACTGTATAGTAATGAACCAAAGATTGATAGAAAGCTTATTTATACCTTTGATCTTTTAACCCTGATAGTACAGGGAGTAAGTTGTATAAGGGGTTGAATGATGCAACGACTTCGAAAGCTTGTATCTTCTGAAATAAAAATCGTATAATAATGTAATAAACGTTGATTTGAATGTCATGTGTCATGCTAATATCCCAACCCCTGCCAATATAGGGGGTTAAATTTAGCAATAACTTTGAAAGCTAATATCTTCTGAACTAATAATCGTATGATGATGAAACAAACGTTAATAGGAAGCTCATTTATTACGATTTATTATAAAACCAGTTCAACCCTTGATTATACAACCCTTAATGTATAACACATCTTCAATTGCGGTACAGGCACATTTTAGATTTATCTTAATAGTTTTTGCTAAAATGAGTGGTTATTTATGAATAAAACAACTATTTTATAGGGGTGGATTAAGTGTGATCCTATACTCGGTCGCTGCCATCCGTAGGCCTTCACTCTAGAGGTAGTACCCCTGGTGACTCCTGGTCGAAGGGTGGGAGTGGAAGTGCCTGAAGCATGCAATCATGTGATAGATCTATAGTCAGGGGGAAACTGAGGAGTAGCCGCTACGTGGCAGGTATAGGTCGCGTTTTAGGCGTTAAACACCGGGGTTCGGCAGGGACCCACGTAAACTCTGAACAAACACGCAGCGGTGTTAATTCTCTTTTTTTATTTGCTCGTGAACTGCGAATTGCGAATTGGGGATCTGAATGGTGTGTGATGAATGTTGAATGAATGCTTAATCAAAATTCCCTTTCAGTACATCATCATCATCATTATCAACAGGACGTAAGTTAATTAAAAAAAATTGTTTGTTCCAGGTTTCTAATCTATTTTTTTCCTATTAATTTTCAGATCGGAAGAGACGTAAGTTAACTGATAGAATATTTATTACAGGTCTCTAATCTGTTTTATTTATTTTTTTTTGTTTGCTTTACAGGTTTGCTGATATTTTTGTTAAACAGATTGGAATTCTGACAGTTTAATTAATTTTTGTGTGTATTTTATGATTGCAGGACTTCAAGCTTCAAGTAGCAGTCTTCCGTTGTTGGAAGTGGCCCAGCGGGGTTCATCTTTAAGTCCAGCAGCTTGCAATAGTCCACCGAGGGAGCACCCCGCCGAACTAATCAAAACATTCCATTTCAGCTCAGTATCATCATCTTCACATTCGAGCTTCAAGCAACAGTCTGCCGTTGTTGGAAGTGGCCCAGCTGTTTTCATCTTTAAGCCCAGCTGCTAACAATCAACCACCGTGGGAGTGCCTCGCTGAACTAATCACAACATTCCCTTTCAGCTCAAAATCATCGTTACTACATCAACACGTAAGATTTATTCAAAATAATGATAAAAAACTTGACTAACCTTCAATTTATTTATTTATTTGTATTTTTTATGTTTTTAGGCCGTCCAGCAGCAGATCCAGAGCCCAGCAGCAGAACCACAGACCAGCAACAGAACCAGAGCACAACAGCAGAAACAGCCCAGCAGTAGAACCAACAGTAAAAACAGCCCAGCAGCAGAACGAAAACTCAGCATCCGTCCAAGAAGTCCTCCAGTAGCAGCAGAACTAAAGCCCAGCAGCAGTCCAAGAAGTTTTATAGCAGCAGCAGAACCAAAGCCTAACAGCCATCTAAGAAGTCCTCCAGTAGCAGCAGAACCAGAGCCCAATAACCTTCCAAGAAGTCCTCCAGCAGCAGCAGAACCAGAGTTGAGCAGCCATCCAAAAAATCCTCCAGTAACTGCAGAAGATCAACACATCAGTAGCAACTGTTTCAGGTTCCAGATTCAACTCAACTTTGGAGAAGTCAACTGATTAATTTAGCCCTCCGCTTGCAAAGTTCAAGTGAGTTCAATTTTTTTTTAAATTTTCCGACTTGTAATAAGTATTTTGTTGTTTCAGTTGCAGCGAGCGAAGAAGCCACTTCTCTGGTCTAGGTTTCGCTGGGGTTTTCCTAGGTCCAAAGGGAGAATTTCCGGAGAAGAGTTCGTCTCTTTCCCCTTAGTCATTGCCTAGGGGCGAACAAAGCTTACAACAACGCAACAGCATCGCGGACAAGACTTCCAACATCACAACAGCATCAAGTAGTCAACAATTAATCTTCGAACCTTTGTACCCTTTCCTTATTCCCAAAATAAAATCATTTCCACAGAACTTACGGTTGTATTCATTTCTAAAGCCTATTTTTATTGTTTTCAGGAGTAGCTAATAAATGTATTGTTGAATAGTTTCTAGAATAAATTAAATTGTAACTTGTATGTTTTATTTTTAAAGTGAATACAAAATTCAGAAATTTATTTTTACTATTTTAAATATCCAAAAATAACAAAATATGTTATGCAAAAGTTTCTGTAATAAATAAACATGCCAAATAGTCTCTATTTTCTATTTAAAAAATTTAGTTCAAACGTGCTAGGTGCTGCCATCTCTGATTAACTAAACAAACTAGTGCCTATTCAAAAATGTGTTGATTTTTGACGTACGAGCTTTTATACATTATTTTTGATCAAAATATACTCTTTATTAATTATAACAACTATAAATATTGGTTTAAAATTATTATTCAAGAAGTGACTCAATATTTATTCAGATAAAGACAATGCCGGCAAGCGACGCATCGATCACCGGTTAAATCTGACAGCCCTGATATTTCCCGGTAAAAAGTTATGAAATAAAATAACTATTCTTGACTTGCTACCAAATATATTTTGATATAAATTTTGTTCCATAAAATCAGAATATCCAAAATTAATTCAAATTTGCCGACAGTTTGCCAAATATAGGCCCTTTACTAGAAATTAATTTATAAATTTGCGGTTATCTGTTGAGCAGGTAAAAAGTATGACAAAATTGTGGTTGCATTATTTTACCTCTTATTCTTTGTGGGTTTGATCGATAGAGGACTGGATTTAATTTTAAAACGAATAACATAATATAAACTTCCTATTAAAAGTTAAATAATAAATCTAAAATCATTTATATAAGAAATATAAGCTTTGTAGTAGAAATTGACATTCAAAACTACGGTTACCTGTTGAGCATTTATATTGTATAACCTGAATACTTATTAGTTCACGAGAATTAAACAGATGGCAGCATATACCTCGTTTTGAGAAATTTTAAAGTAATTTCATTTTCTTGTGACTAAATGGCAACTCATTTTGAAAATACTTAATTATAAATGTGTATCGATTGAGCATAAAATAAATTTTGTATTTAGTACCAGCCCAATAAGGGCTTTAAAAATATTATGACTTTTTGTTGCGTTTTTCAATCTAATATCTCTACTTAAATACTCAGGAAGAACAAACTGGTTTTACTGTTGTAAACTTGAAAAACCTTTTTATTTAGTTGAAAGATGTCATACATCAAAAAGGAATAATATATTCAATCAATTATATCTATATCTATGGAAACGAAATAAATGTTAACATAATAGAATAGAAGGCTATTTTCTTCAACACTTTCCCTTGTTAACTGGTTTTTGTTTCCTCTTGGTACAATCCCATCTGATCACACAATGTCAGTAGTCTTGATTTTGCTAATGGTTTCGTCAAGATGTCAGAGACTTGTTTTTCAGTTGACAACTGTTCAACATTAAGCTTTCCTTCTATAACTTTCTCACGCACAAAGAAATGCTTTATATCGATGTGTTTAGTCCGTCGATGATATTCGGGATTGTGTGACTACTTCACAGCGGCTCTATTATCTACGTAGAGTGTAGGAATATCTTTTAAATTCACAATACCTTCAAACAATCTACGAAGCCAAATCACTTCTTTGGCTGCTTCTGATGCTGCTATAACTTCAGCCTCAGTGGTTGAGGTGGCAACAATGGCTTGTCTTTGACTACGCCAGGATATAGCTCCTTCAGCATATATCATCACATACCCAGAGGTTGATCGGCCAGTTTTGGTACAGCCACCAAAATCCGAATCACTATAACACTGAAGTATTCCTCTATTTGTTGCACGATATGTGATTCCATACGTAATTGTGCCAGCTACATAGCGCAATACTCTCTTCACTCGTACTATATCTTCTGCAGATGGGTTTTCGAGTGATCTTGAAAGATATCCTATACTGTAGGCTAGATCTGGCCTAGTTCCTACCATTAAATACATAAGAGCACCAACTACCTGTCTGTATGGAGAGTCTAGGATTTTGGTCGTATCATGCTCTTGTAACTCTGATCCTGAATCCTTCAACATAGGAGTTGCTACAGCTCTGCACTTATCAAATCCAAAACGTTGAAGGATTTTTCTAGTGTATCCTTTTTGATTAACTGTAATTGAACTATCGCTATTACGTTCAATTTCCAGTCCAAAGATACAGGAGACCTCTCCAACAGAAATTTTGAATTTTGCTTTCAGTTCCTTGATGTATATTTCAGAGTCCTGTTGATCAGTGGCAGCAATCAAACCATCATCAACGTAAAGCACTATAAGCAATTTTCTGCCTTTCCTTTCACGAATGTAGAGACATGGATCAGCTTCACTTGCTTTGAAGCCAAGATCTGTTAGAAACTTACCGAAACACTTATTCCAACAACGTGGCGATTGTTTTAGACCCTAAAGGCTATGCTTGAGCCTGCACACTCTTTCCGTACCATCTCTGAAATCTTCTGGTTGTTTCATGTATATGGTTTCATCCAAATCTCCCTAAAGGAATGCTGTTGATACATCAAATTGTGTCAAGTGCATACTTTCTTCAGCTGCAATGCTTAATACTGCATGTATTGTTCCTAATTTGGCTACTGGACTATATGTTTCACTATAGTCAATGCCCTGCCGTTGACTGAAGCCCTTGATAACAAGTCTGGCTTTGTATTTGTCAATGCTACCATCTGGATTCGTCTTGAGTCTATAAACCCACTTACAGGGTATTGCTATAGCTCCAGCTGGTAGTTCAGTCAGTTCCCATGTCTGATTTTCCTTCAATGAACTCATTTCATTGTTCATGGCTTTCTTCCAGTCTATGCTATCCTTGGCATTAATTGCTTCTTCATATGTTTCAGGATTATTATTTTCATTTAAATATGCCTCAGCTTCCATAATATGATCCTCAAAGCGTTTAGGTCTTTGCAGAAGTGAGCGATTTCTTAGCTGTCTATTAGATGTGAGTTCAGCATCACCTTCTTCACTGTCTGTCTCGCTTGTTTCGCTTTCTTGGCGTTGATCATCTTGTTTGGAGTTTTCTTCATTTTCTATCTGCTGCTCTTCAGACTTTCCCTGATTTAACTCTTCTTCTACTCTATCTTGTAATGATAAGTCAGTGCGGTCATCACATTTGCCAACCTTTTCTTCAAAGATTACATCTCTTGACAGAATCACACTATGATTTTGCTTAACGTAAATTCTGTAACGCTCATCCCCATCATATCCTACCAGATAGCCTTTAATAGCTTTTTTGTCCATCTTTCTTCGTTTTTGAATAGGAATATGAACGTAACATGTAGATCCAATTATACGTAAGTGTTTTGGTCTGGGTTTCTTTTTCAGCCAAAGCTCAAATGGACTAACATCTTCTACTGATGACTTGCCTGTCCTGTTTAGTATGTATATAGCAGAGCTAACTAATTCAGCCCATATTGCAGTAGGAAAATTTGCCTCAGTATTTGCGTATTTGAATGTTCTGGCCATCTCAACTATGGTTCTCATTTCACGTTCACTGCCTCCATTCTGTTCTGGAGTATAAGGTGCTGTCAGTCTTACGGTGATTCCTTTTGAATACAAAATTTTACGAACATCTTCATTGTCAAACTCACCACCATTGTCACTGAGGAATTCCTTTACTGAGTATCCTAGGACTTTGACATGTGCAAGCATTTGTTCTAAGACATTTTTAACTTCTGACTTCTCTTTTATAATATAACCATAGCGAAATTTTGTGAAACTGTCTTTGAATAGGACAAAATACCGTTTTTTCTGAAAAGATTCATCGAATGGTCCACATACGTCGGCTGTAATTAGTTCACCAGGCTCAGAGGCTTTCTTCCTGGTGCCAAATGATAACCGATGTGCTTTACCATAGATACATAGCTCACATAATTCTTTGTCTAGATTTACACAAATGTCTAGTTCCTTTTTCATAATGTTTCTAATACAACTGTAACAAGGAGCTTTCCACTTCAACATTATCTACTTCTGTTACTTCTTCAGGTGAAATTGGTTCAATATCTGCCTTGAATAAAGTACCATTTACACTGCGAGATCCGTATAGTACCACTTTATCATTGACTTTCAACCAGCATTGTGTAGAAGTTGACACAAATTTATTATTCTGATTTCTGTCTTGAGCAGCGAGCACAGAAAATAAATTTCGATTAATGTTTGGTACATACCAAACTTCTTTCAGAATTTCTTGACATTTTCCATCAAATGTTGCTCTAAATTTGATAGTGCCTTTCCCTAGTGCATCCAAAATTTCATTTCCTGCAGCTCTAATGCCATAAGGTTTATCAAATTTTATAAAGTCAACAAAGTATATGGAACTGTTTGTGACATGTCTAGTTGCTCCATTGTCGATCCAATATGCTGTTGAATTGGTCTCTGCTGCGTACGCTTCTTCACAGATAGACATCGGTTTTGACTTTGTCTTTGGTGGTCTTCCATCTGAAATCCATTTTCTGCAGTCTTTTACCCAATGTCCTTTACATTTGCAGTAATTGCAGATATCTTCTTTCCTGGTTTTAGATTTATTTTTGACATCAGTGCTTCCTGAACAGCTTTGCTACCATCTTCAACTTTTGTGAAATTCCTTTCAAACATGCACAATTGCATTGTTAGTTCTTCAAATGACTTTTCATCATCTCTTGCCAGCAGCATCCAGCTGGATTTAAAGGTTTCAAACTTATTTGGTAAAATATGTAAAACCTTACAAACCAACATTAATTCAGGCAATTTACTTTCCTCTCTAGCTTCAAGACCATTATTTAGTTCATTCCAGAGACTCCTTAATTTTGCTATGTGTGTTGAAACATCTTCTCCTTGAATCCAACTAAAAGCAAAAAACTCCGTGCATATTTTGAACAACTGATCTTTTGAACTTGCTTCAAATTGCTGCTTTAGTGATTCCCAAGCTTCATAGGCTGTTCCTTTATCCATGATTTTCTGGTAAACCGCATCAGTGACCGTACTCGCGATCATAGATTTGGCGTAGCTGTTTGCTTTGCGGTACAAATCACAGCGTTCTTTATATTGTTTCCTTTCTGTGTCCTGTGCATCGGCATTTATGGATTCTGGTTTCTTCAGCTTTCCATCGATTACTTCGATTGCACCCTCGTGATAATCAAGTAAATCTCGTATTTTGCGTCTCCACATCGGCCAATCGGCTTCTCCGGTCAAAGGCTTAATATGTCGGCTAAAATCCATGCTTTATCTCTCTTTCAGAAATATGAGATTCATAAATTTACAAAATAGTTCACTGAAACTTCTTTTCAGCAGATTTCTCGATACGCATATTAAAGCTCGTGCATGTACCCATAACCTGTTGCGTTTTTCAATCTAATATCTCTACTTAAATACTCAGGAAGAACAAACTGGTTTTACTGTTGCAAACTTGAAAAACCTTTTTATTTAGTTGAAAGATGTCATACATCAAAAAGGAATCATATATTCAATCAATTATATCTATATCTATGGAAACGAAATAAATGTTAACATAATAGAATAGAAGGCTATTTTCTTCAATACTTTTCACTTCCTGCACTCATTTTCGAATAATTGGTACATAATCTACGAAATACGGCAACTGGAAAATAGTTTCAAGTTGAGTCATACTATTTTTGAAAATTAGTTGGGGTACTTCATGTATCTTTTTTTGATTAGTGCCCGCGTTCATATAAAAATTATTAATTTGTGAAAAGATGATTTCTGACGTAACAAGAGTACTAATCAAAAAGTAGGAAATGAAGTACCCCATTTATTTTTTAAAAATAATATGAGTTTACTTGAAACTTTTTTTTGGTTGTAGTACTCATTTTTGTGTAAACTTTTATAGTCAAGTCCAGTTATAAGTTTCCGTTTCGCTACACAGGTGGCACTACATAGCTCATTTTGAATAATGAAAACTAAATAATTTTTTTTGGCCAAACGGCTGATTTTACCAAAAAAATTGTACGGAGCTTTTAATGTTATTTTTTAATGTCTACCAGATTAGCATATTATTTTTTGCTGCACTACATTTATTAATCATTTTAAGAATAAATAAAACAAAATTAATTTTATTATTCATACAAAAATGATTTTTATAATGACTAGCACCCTTTGGGCAAGCGAAAAAAGGGTTTTCAATTTTTTTAAAAACTTGCATTGCGGGTTGCCGCCCTATTTACTTATATTCAAATTTGAATTTACATTAATAAATTAAATATTATTTATTTTTGACTGAAAAAAAAATACAGGTTTTTAAAATGAATAAAATACGTTTAATTTTGTGGGAAACTTTTTATTTGGTAATTTAAAAATGAGTTACAGAACAAGGACCATTTTAAGCCTAACTACCCCTGAAAACAATAAAAATAGGTTTTAGAAATAAATACAACTGTAAATTTTGAGGAAATGATTTTATTTTGGGAATTAGGAAAGGGTACAAAGGTTCGAAGATCAATTGCTGATTACTCGATGCTGTTGTCTTGTTGGAAGTCTTGTCCGCGATGCTGTTGCGTTGTTGTAAGCCTTGTTCGCCCCCAGGCATTGACTAAGGGGAAAGAGACGAACTCTTCTCCGGGAATTCTCCCTTTGGGCCTAGGAAAACCCCAGCGAAACCTAGGCCAGAGAAGTGGGTTCTTCGCTCGCTGCAACTGAAACAACAAAATTATTATTACAAGTCGGAAAATAAAAAAATACATTGAGCTCACTTGAACTTTGCAAGCGGCGAGTGAAATTAATCAGTTGAATTCTTTGAAGTTGAGTTGGATCTGGGATCTGGAACAGTTGCTACTGATGTGTTGATCTGCTGCAGTTACTGGAGGACTTCTTGGACGGCTGCTGTGCTCTGATTCTGCTGCTGCTGGAGGACTTCATGGAAGATTATTGAGCTATGGTTCTGCTGCTGCTAGAAGACTTCTTGAAAAGTTATTGGGCTCTGGTTTTGCTGCTCCTGGAAGATTTCTTCGAGGGCTGTTGGGATTTGGTTCTGCTGCTGCTGGAAGACTTCTTGCATGGCTTTGGTTCTGCTGTTGGGCTCTGATTTTGTTGCTGGGCTCTGATTTTGCAGCTGGGTTCTGATTCTGCTGCTGCGTTCTAATTCTGTTGCTGCACTCTAATTTTGCTGCTGGGCTCTGATCTTACTGCTGGGCTCTGGTTCTGCTGCTGGGATCTTATTCTGCTTCTGCGGTCTGATTCTGCTGCTGGGCTCTGGTTCCGCTGCTGGATGACCTAAAAACATAAAAAAATACAAATAAATTAATAAATTGAAGATCATTATTTACGTGTTTACAGTAGTTAAAAACAGTTACATAATGAGTAATATTATATTACCTAGCTGATAATGTGGTGATGTTATGAAGATCCACGGCCGGCGACCTGAAACAGAAACTTAAAACAAATTTTGGTGAATCATATTCAACAAAACAAATATTGAGAGTTGATTTTGGCAGCTGGGCTCATCCTCAGCTCCTCCCACGATGTCCATTCCTTCGATGTCCATTCCCTCGTTGTCCACCTCATCAGCTGGGCTCATCCTCTGCAAATGATCTGAAAAAATACGAATTAGTTAGGAGTCTGCAAAAAAACAATACAAAATAGCTGAAAGAAAAATTGATTAGAACCTGAAAAGCAGAGTTTATTAGTTAACTTACGTCCTTTTCTTGATTTGTTGGAGGTGGTAATGATGAAATGAAGAAGCTGAAAGGGAACTTTTTTTGATTAGTTGCATACATTCAACATTCGTTCAACATTCAAACGTGTTTTGTGTGTTGGTTTGTTTGTTGCGCGCTTATTTAAGGGATCTAATTTTTTGTTTGAAGAGTTAGCTACGCGATGAGTGACTGCTGCCGTACTACTTCGCGATTCTATTTTAAAAGTGCTCAGATATATTATGCTACTGTTTGACTCTACTTTACTACCCCAATGAGTGCCTGAGCGCTCAGACACCCAAGCACCGGTGTGCTCGTCGTTTGCAAAAAGAAAAATACGTTGTTTGAATACGTGGCCAATGCATATTCCGAGGCCCGCGATACCGCCTAATTACGCGATATGGTAACCTTAAGTAACGGTCTCAGCTAATGTTGTTTCTTGAACTTAATCAAGGACCCCCGCCAATTACCATATTTTCCGACTTCCGATAGGTACATATCGAGAGTATGCCGTTACTCCCTAGTTAGATCGCTCGTTCGCCCTAGAACTCATTGCAACCCCACGCGGTGGTGTTCACCAGGGGGGGTGCCTCTCGTAGCGGTACCTACGTGTGCACCGATTCCCACGTTGGACCTTTCATTACAGGCCTTTGCAAAAAAAACCAAGACATTTTATTTATTTATAACATAATAAAAGCAAAGACTAACATCGCAAATACGTGCCCCTAACGGACACGCAATGCGGAACAAATTCACCCCAATTTACATATTTAAATACACAAAATTTTGATCTCTACGTTAATAAGCAAAATTCACAACCCTAAATATACCACACAGCACTTTTAAAATAGTTTTTAAACGCAGTTTACGAGAGCAAAGACGATGCAAATGCGGCTTCTACGACAGCCACGACAGCAGTGAACCACACGAAACGAAACAGCAAGCTTCAGAAATAAATTATACGAATTAAGAAGTATACTACGTTTTCCAATGTGTTAAAAAGAGATAGATATGCTAAAAGGAACTAGTGTTATCAAAAATCGAACTGAAGTTCTAACGTGTTGCAACCATCAATTAGTACTTGATTGAATTAACTTGCTTCGACGAAGTAATTGAAAAAGAATCTTTAAAATAAAAATTTAAAAATATTGAAATAAAATTATTTCAAATATTGTAAAATTGTTGTAAATACAATAAATTGTTATTAATAATAATTGTTTAAACATTATAAACAATAATAAAGCAGAATTTGTAAAAAAAATTCAAGCAGTTGTTTTAGTGCAGAAATATTGCTAAATATTCATTAAATATTGTATCAATATTATTATAAACAATTATAAATTGTTATTATTCAAATAACAAATTTAAATATTAATATAGTATAGCTATAATGAGTTAAAAAGAGATAGAAATACTTATTCTACGTCACACACCAGACAAGCTGAAACAATCGAAACAATTATCTCTGAGTTTGGTACTGCATTTTAATAAAAATACAAAATTTTAAAATAATTATATTTCAAAAACTCAACGTATTGTAAAAAAATGATTCACAAATTATATTTGAAATTTTAAAATAATTATATTTCAAAAACTCAACGTATTGTAAAAAAATGATTCACAAATTATATTTGAATATTTATTTATCTATATTTAGCCCTTCGTTAGTGTTGTGGGGTATGTCATACCCCAGTAACTCTATTTTTAATCGTAAAATCAATTTAAGACCAACAAGTGATTTCTTTTTCTCAGTAGCTTAGGATTATACTTGAACTAAGAGGACAGACTTATATACAACTATGTATAAACTTTCAGTTGAACATCAGACTTGCTGAAAGTTGGTTGGGGTATGACATATCCCGGTACACTTTTAAAGTAACTTCTTATGTATAGTCACTCCGTAGGTAAAATTTAGAATTATATTATTTATTTATTTATTTATTTATTCAATGAGGTTATGCAACAGGACGAATCCCAATAATAGCACAACACAATCAATTTACAAGAAAAAAATATAAAAATTATCGCCATAGTGACTAGAGTAAACTAATATTAATAACTTAGTTTAGAAACTAGACATAATATGCTTCGAAGCAAAAACTTTAAATGTACGTAAGCTACATGTGAAAATATCTGGTGAATTACCAAGAGATAACAATTTATTGAATATGACCAGGGGTGGGCTGCCAAATTTTGAACAACCGGCTCGCTATTATTTCGAAGAAAAAAAAAAACGGTAAATGAGTAGGTACATTGTCTTCATTTATTTTTGTACAGTAAAAAATATATAATATATATATATATATATATATATATATATATATATATATATATATATATATATATATATATATATATATATATATATATATATATATATATATATATATATATATATATATATATATATATATATATATATATATATATATATATATATATATATATATATATATATATATATATATATAACAAAACAAAACATTTAATGCACAAAACAATTGATAAATTCCAAATTTTACATACTATTACTATGCTATGTAAATGCATAATAAATTAATTAATTAATGTAGAGTCCATATGTCTTGTTCATTTGCAGAAACATCATTATTGTGCTCTTTTCTTACTCTTGTTTCTGTTGCTAACCTGTGATTATGGTTCATCCAAGATGTAACAAAGGGAATGGCATCGAAATTTGCTATTGGTTTCCCCAATAAATTTATTGTCATTAGATTGGATATATGTTCCACAGTAAGACTAGTTCTTAATTTTGATGCAATTAAATTCATAAGGCTGAAGCCTCTCTCAGCTTCTGAACTGCTAATAGCAATTGTGCTTGCTATTTTTTAAGCCCTTAAAATTGAATTAGGTAACTGAATATTTTTCAGTTGTATGTTTGCGTCTACAAAGTCACGAAAATCATTAACATCTACTTGAAACTTTAAGATTTTACATAATTTTCTAACCATTTCTTCACCTTCTAGCCATGGTGACATAATTTCATCTAATGACCAGGTAGAAGGATCTAAATTCTCGAAGAGCTGCACAAATTTTTCATAGTTATCAGCTTCATTATTCTCATTCTTATCGTCATCCATATTTATATGACTAGCCGATAAAAGTCTTGCTTTCATATTCTTTGCCACACTATCTAATAATTGCCCTCTGGGAAGAGCTACAAATTTATTATTGTAATCAAATGGTATGCGTTTGAGCTCATTTGATGAAATTAAATTTTGAACTTTTTTTTCGTAGACACCAAAATTATCATTTTTGTGTAGTTCTATAGCTCTTATTGAACGCTCAATCAATTGATCAACTTTAGATATGGTAATTTCTCTTGATTGTAGTGCATTGGATAGTATTGACAATTCTTCTAAGATATCTATCATCAAAGCTAAATCTTCAATAAAATGTGTATTAGCTAATCTTTTGGCCATTCCTGAATTTGATTTGGACTGGATAAAATGTTCATACAATGCTGGGTATGCTCGCCACACAGCAGTAGCTGCTCGTAAGCTACAGGATGCCCAACGAGGTCCAAAAAAGCGACCAATTTTTATTATTTTGAGGTTCAAATCACTAGAAATAGTCTCCAATTCAGCTTGGTTTTTATTTGACTGATGATATATCGCATATATTTTGTCTAAAAATATTTTAAAATGATTTACTTGTTTAATTTCGCTTATTGAATTATCTAGTGCCAATTGCAATCGGTGATTCAAACAATGCCACACGATTATATTTGGACACATTTCAGTTAATTTTGTGGCTACTCCAGATTTTCTTCCTAACATTGTCGATGCACCATCTGAACAGAATCCTATGAGATTTCTTTGTAAATAATTTTTATCAAATCCATAGTCAGTAAGACAGTCTATTAACGCCATGAAGATATTTTCGGCAGTTGTTGACGTCAATTCCTTTAGATCTACAAAAATCATGAGAGGTTCAATTGCAGACCGTACTTCACACTGTAAAAATATTACCAAAGTACTTTTTTTAGCAAGTGTAGAAGCTTCGTCAATTATGATACAAATTTTTGAATTTTGATTGATAATGTTTTTAAAAACAGTTTTTTTAATCTGTATTGCAATATGTTCCACAATTCTAGTGGCAGTGCGTCTGGAATGTGAACAATTTCCTATATTAACACCATTTTTTTCTTGTAATTCCAAAGCTGCTTCTATATCAGGCAATGGTCTGTTTTGTTTAACAAGACTATAAACTGTGTTGAAAATTTTCACAGTAATGTTAATTGCTTCAGAATTTAATATTTTGACTACATTTGGTAAAGCTTGCTTGTTAGATTGAATAATTGTTTCTTGAACTTTTAAATGTGAGCATGAAGTGGAATGTTCTTTAATTTTTTTGCGTAGAGAAGCTTGCCTTGTGTCTTTTTTAGTTCCATTAGGAATTATTGAACATGAAATCTACTCATTTGATACGTGAATATGTTTTTTGTTTTCTATTCCTAAAGTTTTCATTTCTGAACAGTCTTTACAACCTAATTTGCCATCTTTCACCACTAACCATTTATATTGTTCTGTGAACAAATTCACTTGTTTTTCTGTCCAACAATCTGGTAGTTGACAATTGCGTACTGTGCATGATTCCAATAATGTTGTAGATGATGCCGATGCCGTTGAACATGGAGCTGATGTTTCATTTGAAGTTGATTGTATAGGTTCAATATCTGTAGAATTTATTGTTTTTTCTAGTATTTCTTCATCGAGTTTTGTTTTTTTGACATTTACGAAAGACAATAAATTTCCTTGAACTCTCTTCATTTTTTAACTAAAAAAAATCTAAAATTTAAATACTGCCATTATATTTACACAATTTTCAGATGAATTTAGAATTTATATTATCCACAAATAATAATTTATAATTGTCTATTTATGTGAATGAAAAATTCAATTTCACTTATATCACTTACTTTGGCAATTAGATTAATTAGTATTGTATTCCATTCATATTGTCAATTCACTAAACAAAGTAAGTTTTCATAGTAAATATAATCTGTAGAAAACGAACAAATTATAGAAAGAATAAAGTTACAACAAGTAACGAAGAAAATAATAAAGCGGACGATATCATGTGCAGTGGCACATCGGCGCGATATGCATATTTTGCATAAACATACTAATGAAATGGCTTTTTTCTGGTTTTACGGATAGTTTAACAAGCGGCTCGCCGAGTTTCAAAAATTTTAACAACCGGCTCGCGCGAGCCGGGCCGAGCCGGCTCCAGCCCACCTCTGAATATGACAATCATTCGATATATAGGAGAATTTAAGGCAGAGTTGGTTCTGCAAGTATTTAAAATGAACATTTCAATTGATCTGGTAGAATAGGAGGGTATTCTAAACAAAATTTCATTTAGTATATTCGGACAACTAACAAGATTATTTAAAACTTTGAAAACAAAGGATGATTGAAGTAAGGCTCGTCTATTTTCAAGTGATGGAAGAGAAATTATAATTTGTGGAAACCTTTTATTCAGAATATAAATGAATTTTCGTTGAATACTCTCGATTCTGCCGACATATATTTTATAAAACGGAGACCAACAAACAGTGGCATATTCTAAATTATGTTATACAATAAGCTATTTTATATGTTGGTATTTTTTTAGGCCAATTCAGCCAAACGACAAAAGATAAGCAGAAGATGCTCTGTTCATCCTAGAAACAAAGATAGAATAGTAAATTGTGCAACAAGTGCGATAAGTTGTTGTTTGCCCACGAAAGCGAAGTTGGGCGCACGAACGAAGTAAGTGCGTTCATTCGCTCAAGTGGGTAAATAACAACACCGCACGAAATGCAGATACTATTTTTTATTACGAATGCGGGATAAGTACTATTTTGCGCTTATTTTTTTAAGCGGTAAATGGTTTGCGTGCGACAAGTATTACTTGTCGCACGCTAATTATACTTGGCACACTCAGAAGCCAAAGAGCCATTTACCGCCTAGAAAAACGTGCGCAAAATAGTGCTCATCCTGCATAATGCATATACTTACGTATAATGTCATTAATTAAGGCGTTATTCAATAATGAACACATTGTCAATGACAATATGTCAATTGTCACATAACGCCTTACTTAACGGCATTAGACATTAGTGTGGCCCCTGCATAAGTAATAAAAAGACATTCAATGCTTGTATGCGATGTGGAACTTCACTGTGCTTGGAACATGCAATTTTGAGTTGCAAAAACTGTGCCCAGTTTGAGGAGCAATAACTTTTTCTTCTTTGATGATACTTGAGTAATTTCTTCTTGCTTCACTTATTTGATCCTTCTTCTCAATAAATACTGTGAGTTCTTTGATGTGTGATGATATTAGAAGTATTTATGAGCAATAATATTGATGTATGTTTTTTCAAAGGCGGACTTGCTATTATTTTAATTTATCTTTCATATTTTTACAATAAATATAGCTGGATACATTTTGTTCAGTTTATATCACTTGAAAACAAGTTGTAGAGCATGTGCAAACGGAAAAATTATCATATTTTAGAATTTAAAATAGTTTGAGAGGACTTTCATATGGGGTATGACATACCCCACAACACCAACCGTGAAACTTTTTTCGAGAACACTAACGGAGGGTTAAAGGCGGCTCTATAGCTTACTTACCGCCGGGGTGCAAAGATATATAAATTGCGCCTCCCTCTCTTCATTGTACTTTTCTTTTTTATAGATTTCAATCTCAATCCACAATCCACAATTTCAATCGCAATCCACAATCCACAATTTTAATCGCAATCCACAATCCACAATTTGAATCACAATCCACAATTTGAATCCCAATCCACAATTTGAATCCCAATCCACAATTTTTTTCTCAATCCACAATCTTAATTCCAATCCACAATTTCAATCCCAATCCACAATTCACAAATTTAATCCCAATTCACAATCCACAATCCTCAATTAGAATCAACAATATCAATCTCAATCCGCAATCCACAATTTTAATCCCAATCCACAATCAATAATTCCAATCTCAAACCACAATTCCCAACTTTAGTCGTAATCCACAATCCACAAATTCAATCCCAATACACAATTTCAATCCCAACCCATAATCCACAATTTTAATCCCAATCCCAATTAAAAATCCACAATCACAATCCCAATCCAAAATACAAAATTTTAATCCAAGTCCTAATTAACAACCCATAATTTCAATTCCAATCCACAATCCTAATCCCAATCCAAAATCCACAATCCCAATTCCAATCCCAATTCCAATCCCAATTCCAATCCAAATTCCAATCCCAATCTCAATCCAAATCCCAATCCAAAATTCACAATCCCAATCCCAATCCAAATCCAAAATCCAAAATCTAGAAACCCCATCATATTCAAAATCCACAACTCCAATCCCAATCTAAAATCCACAATTTCTCGATCCAAAATCCATAATTTCAATCACAATCCATAATCCACAAATTTAATCCCTATTCACAATCCACAATCCTCAATTAGAATCCACAATTTTGATCTCAATCCACAATCCACAAATTTAATCCCAATCCCAATTAAAAATCCACAATCACAATCCCAATCCAAAATACACAATTCTAATCCCAATTCCATTTATAAATCCACAATCACAATACCAATCCAAGATGCACAATTCTAATCCCAATCCTAATTCACAACCCACAATTTCAATCCCAATCCAAAATCCACATTCCATAATCCTAATCCCAATCCAAAATCCACAGCCCCAATCCCAATCGAAAATCCACAATTCCAATCTCAATCAAAAATCCACAATCCCAATCCCAAACCCAATCCCAATCGAAAATCCAAAATCCAGAAACCCAATTCCAATCCAAAATCCTAATCCCAATTCAAAGTCAACAATTTTAATCCCAATCCAAGATAGAATGATGGGTTATGGATTGTGGATTGTTGATTGTGGATTAGCTCTAATAAAATATTTTGTTGAAGAAATTGGTCTTATTTCTAAAGAATTAGGTTCGAGGCCCAACTGCCACCTTCAAGGACATGGCGCCGGGGTACCATGCACTCCATGTCTCTGAATTTTTATTTTTTAATATTGTCACAAATATGAAATATTTGTACTAATTAGTTCACATAATTATTTATTTAAATTCGTTGTAACTGTAATCCTAGTTAGTATTGACAAGGTCGATGTTCGGTGGTTGCCAGGCAACAACTATTAGACAATTGAATGTTGACCCATTGTCAGCTTAGGTACATAAGAGCGTGAGCTAGGAGAGTAATTCATTCATTCAGTGATTCAGTACGAGTAACTGTGAGCGTAATTGTGTTCATACAAGTGTATAAAATAAATAGTTACACTGTAACCTGCGTTAATAAATTATTCTCATTGGAATTTGTGACAATATATTTTATGTGGGTATTAAATTATGGGAATTCAGTGAATTTTTTTCTTTCTACTCGATAGTTTCGGTCCCACCTGTTAGGCTCTGGACCATCTTCAGGAATGAGAAGAATCTGTGAGTTCACAGTTGAACAGCATATTGTGACAATTTCTTTTGTGATCCATAGTTAATACAGATTACAGTCCATTTATTTATTTTAGAATTCGTCATACAATAGAAAAATCGCTGACCGTCACTTTTACTCTTTTATTATTTCCACCTTCAAATGTCTTACAACAATTGAGCAACATTGAGCCAGCATACAAATGTCCTACAATCAACCATCTCGCAACAATGAGCTAGCATTCAAATGTCTGACAATCAAATATTTCGCAACAATGAGCTAGCATTCATTATCTAGATTTTTTTCGATTACTAGCTTGGATCGTAGTTCTATAAATAATAAACTTAAGATATTTCATACTTGCGACAACAGAAATTCTTTTTACTTTTGAAGACGGTCCAGATAGGACCAAAACAGTAGAGTAGAAAGGAATATTTAGAAAATTTGACTGAATTTTCATACATTCAAATTGTAATAATGATATTTTGCAGCATTGAATTAGCATTCAAATGTCTGACATTTAACATTTTCTAAATTATTGCCGAATGCTAACTTGAATCGTAATTACAATTAATTATTAAATAAATAACAAATTCATATTTGTGACAATATATTTGACACAGATTAGATTTGTTTTACAAATTTGAAATGATGCCAATATATTATTAATTACAATGTTTAATACAATAATAATAATAATAATAATCTCGGAAAAGTGAGAATATCTCAAAAATTGGTTTAAATTTTTGAAATCAGTAATATTGAAAAGTTTTAACAAAATTTTTGATAAGTACCTATTTCAGAAATTATACTTCGTATTTGTTTTTAAATTGTTTTGAAATTTGATACACTTATGGGTACGTTTAAAACCGATCGATTGGTATAATTGGCAATTAGATATCTCTAATATCTTCTGAGATATTGAGGCAGATATAGAAGCTCATAGGCTTTTTTTGAACGTATTTTTCTCGAAAATGTGGGGAAGATATCAAATGAATAATAAATGCAAATTAGTCATCATAAATATATTATTAATTATAATTATTTCAAATAGTCTCTATATTATATACTTCATGTAATTGAGTTATATATATATATATATATATATATATATATATATATATATATATATATATATATATATATATATATATATATATATATATATATATATATATATATATATATATATATATATATATATATATATATATATATATATATATATATATATATATATATAATATAACAATATTTTGTATAACAATTTCAATTTTAGAGAGTTTCCCGCCTCTTTCAAATTGTCATTTCAAATGAAGTTAGCAGAGATCAACCATATGCTTAGTCCACGTGACTTATCGTCTTATATCTTTTTCAATGTCATGTCAGTTTACTTTTGATTGTTGCGTAGTGCATTTGTTTTGATTCATCGTTGAACCGGATTCACTAATTATGTTTCAATAATTAATGTACAGCTAACAGCGCTTGTTACAAAATAATATTATAAACAAAAGTATCCATTAATGGTTAGCTAAAACTGAAGAAATAAACAAATATTTGAAATTGCGTTACAAGATTTATCTACCTGGGTAATGATTCATTAAAGATAACTGACTAACATATTTTTAATTGAATTTTGATATTTTATTAATAAAGGCCCAAGTAGTGATGTGAAAATTACGCTATCTGTTTTGGTGTAAGTTAATTTTCAATAACAATGGCAAGTCAGAAAAAAGAAACACTTTCTAAAAATAGTGAATCAAATCCTGTAGTTCTTGGCGTATTAGTAAATTTATTTGGTGATGTATTACATATTGATATAATAAAATCTATCGCTGGAAACTGTAATTGGAATTGTAAGTATATATTGATATTTTTATTCTTTATTTGGAAAGTTTAATAATATTCGCAAGCTACAACGTGATATATATATATACATACTTAAATTTTCATTGACCTTCTTTGTTTACTCTTTTGGAGAATAATTTTTATCAGTGTTTTTTGCTGAGTCGAAATGATAAAGCTTGCCTTTGGAATTTATGATTATCATATAACAGTTTGTTTTCTTTTTCTTTAAGTGGAAACTGCAAGTAATATTCTAGCTGAGCTTACTGCAAGCGTTAGTAATGATACAGTCATTTCAAAAAAATCAAAAAATGTCTCCCATAATATAAATTCTGTTGGCTATGCAGCAGAAGGTGATGACGATCGTAATGTGGATGTTTACGTGGAATCTGAAAATAAATTCGATTATAAACAGGCTATACAACAAGGAAATAAAAATAAAATTACAAATCCCAAGAAAATTCCGCCAGTTAGACAAGTTCAAACAAAAGTAATACAGAATAAATCCAAAAGAGAGCTTGAATATGATAGGGTTCGTGAGCATATTCTTACTGGAGCTAAAGTTTGTATTTTATTGAGAGGTTTGCCGGGAAGTGGAAAGACCCATTTAGCTAGAATGATTATTCAAACAACAATAAACGCAGATTATCGAAGATTCATATTCAGCACCGATGAATATTTTGAAAGAAATGGGTGTTATAACTATAATCCTTCATTATTGAATGACGCTCATAATTGGAATCAAAAACGCGCTTATGAAGCAATGCATTTAGGAATCAGTCCTGTAATTATAGATAATACTAACACACAAATGTGGGAAATGAAAGTATATGCATCTTATGCTGTTCAATTCGGATATGCAGTTGAAATATTAGAACCAATGACTGTATGGATTTTTAATGCCATCGAACTTGCACGCAGGAACGTTCATAATGTCCCTAAAAATAAAATAATTGATATGTTAGACCGGTATGAAAAAAATATCACCCCTGAAAAATTATTTTCAATGTTTGCAATAAAGTACTCTCCGAAAAATTTCCCACCGCAGCCGAGATTATACCCACCCATGAATAGAAATATAAAACCTTTATTTAATATTCCATCTGCTATCTTGAAGAATCCAAATAATCCACCAAACAAAAATACAAATCAAAATCAACCTAAACCAAAAAAGAAACGTACAAAAAAGAAGAAACAAGAAGATCAAAATGCTGATAGCAGTAGTACAATAAGCAAATCAGAATCAATGAACAGTATTTTAACAAATGATGGTAGCGAAGAGGATAGTGACATTGATACTTTGAATGAATTGAGTAAAACAGATAGTGGGTATAATTTAAATGTTCGAGATACTTTTTATGACAAAAACGATAGTAATACCAAACAAAGCAATCAATATGAGTTAGTTAATCTTGATGATAACACCCAGCAAAAAAATTACAACAAACCAAGTGCTGATATTGATCTAATCAACTTTGATTTTGATGATACTAAAAATTCATACAGTGCAGACTTGATTGGTTTAGAAAATAATAAAACAGTAAATAGTAACACTAATGCGACTGATGTTCATGAAAAAACTCAACAGCTAATAGATTCGTGTGTTAAATTATTTAGAGCAGTAACAAATAAAGATACTAATGAAGTAGATAAAAATTTAGTGAAGTCTACAGATTATCCAAAAGTAGATTTATCTTCTTGGGGTGTTACGGACGAAACTTTTGCTTCTTGGGAAGTAGTTGATAAATCTAAAGTAAAAGAGGATCCAAAAACTGATCCGCAGCCTCAGAGACAAATTAATAATGTAATTTCAAGAGAATCACCACTTATTCCAAATGAAATTGGGACAAATACATCGAGTGAAGATTTTGCATTATTAAAACAAGATTTTATAGATAGTCCTGAAATTAAAATAGTTCCAACAGTAAACAGAAATATTGGAGAGTATTGCACAAATCCAATAATAAGAAATCTGAATAGAGCTTCTATGTTTGATAAAAGTACGATGACAGGGAGGGAAAATGTTTTGAATGCAGCCCTAGCTCGCTCACGGTGTAGCAATGAAGATCAACATTTTCATGAACTATTGAAACTTTTCCCGGAGATAAGTGAACACGTTTTAAGAGATATTTTTGAAAAATGTCAGGGAGATGTCAACTGGGCTGTAGATTTATTACTTGATGAAAATAAGGATTTAGCTGTCGGAAATACTGAAGAAATTGGCAATGCTGCCAGTAATCATGTCCATTCATCAGACTGTGATTGTTCCACAAATTTGCATCCAGATATCTATATTCCACAAGAATCTATTGTTGAAAAATCTAATTTATGTCCGGAAATCAAAAAGAGTCCCACAAAATTGAAAAATAAAACTTCGGAAGAGTCATTACTCTTGAAAAAACAAATAGAAGAACAATTTAGAATAGATGATACCTATTATTCACCTCACGTTTCAAATATTCGCAAAAAAAGATATGGAGAACAAGAACCAATGCCATCAACTTCAAAAGATCCTCAACTTTCAGCTAGCTCTGAAGATAATGATAATAATTTTGAAGAATGTGAAACTTCAGAAGATAGTTCAGAAGAAGAAATAATTGAAATGAATGTAGGTCTTGATTTTATCGAACAATTAGAAAGAAGCTGTGGTAACCCAGATATGGATTATCCTAAAGGATTTCAACCTGTAATGCAGTTACCATCAAGTGTTGTTAGACTTCTTCATGCTTATTGGCTAGAATCTCTTTATCTTCAAATGGATAACCAGTCAACAATTTTGAATATCATGATAAAAGAAGATGAAGAATTTGCTAAAAAACTACAAGAACAGGAAACTACTCAACCAAACGATCAAACAGTTGCTCCCAATTTGCAAGAAATTATGGATATGGAAATTGCTTTGGCTATTTATAAAGCTGATCAAGAGCAGTGGAAAAACGAAACTCCTGATGATTTGGCATCTAGAATGAAGAGGCAAAAATTATTTGAGACTTTTCCTAATTTTGATCAAGGTGCCTTAGTGGAGATTATGCAGGATTGTGATAATTCTTTTGATCAAACAGTAGAAGTTCTGAAACTCTCTATGGATATACCTGATGAAAATTCAAGCACTGAATTAGATAAACAAAAAGAATTGTTGGAAACAGCTAAAAAAGAATACATTGAAGCCAAACAGGTATGCATTTGCAACTTTTTTTTTCATTATAAAACAAAATATGGAAAAATATGACGTGACGAGTAATTTATGATAGTAAAAACACAGGAATTGTAGGATTAAAGTCAAGGTCATTGTTTATAATTTTTTTCTTCTTTTCCGCTGGTGATAAGTGCATCATTATTATTAATATTGGAATTTTAAACCCTGACAACAATTAGATAACGTTATCAGATAGTGCGTCATTGTTTTTTTCCAAAAGTTCAATGAAATGGACTTTTACTTTTTTAAATTAATTCATATATTTTGTTTTGTTTACATTGTAAACTAGAATTGCTTCGAAAGATCCCTCTAAATATTATTTTACATCTTCCATTTCTATAAAAGTTATAATTATGGTATTTACCCATCGGTTTCTAAAGAATTCTGATCCTGTACTTCCCCGCTTTTGTAATACGAGAGTATTTTATCACAGATATAAATAAACATGATGACTATTTCAAAATTTTTATTTCATGTATTACTTTTAAACAACAATTTTTACAAATTAAAAACGAAAAAGAAAAAATTTTGTCCCGTACGAACGATAGAAGCTAATAATTCCGTACCGAAATAAACGAATAATCGATCATCAAGAAATACCGGTTTCAAGAATCAATTTAATTGTACGTGTCCCTCCATCCATCTATTTTCGGAATTATAGAGGTGCAAAGTCTAAAATGTTTCAACCAATATTCCGGAAACTATCAAACACAAAATTAAAATCAATGCAATTTTATAAACCTCAAGTAACGTCCTTTTAAACGGAATTCGAGTTGGCAGGATGCAAAAATATTTATTACTTGGATTTTCCCTCTATTCCTAATTTCAAATTTTCATCTATTCTGGGTAAATGTGTTTGTGACGGATGGATGAATGCATGATTCTTTCTATAATGGGCTCTGAATATACCTTTTAAGGTAGCAGAGCCCTAAAACAGTATTCAATTTTTATAACATATTAATTTTTCAGAATGAAATCAAACTACCAAAAATTATTGTAAAAGGCGTTAATATTGACCAAGATGATGATGATTCGTGCTGTTCACCTCGCAATTCTGCAGCTTATTATCGTGAAGAGGCTGCACATCATTTGAAAATGCGTCAGACATGTTTTGCTAAAGCTCAGGCAGCTATTAAAAAAGGCTCAACTCAAATTGCAACTTATTATTCTGAAATTGCTAAGATGCATAAACAGAAATACGAACAAGCAAATAATTTGGCAGCATCTTCTTTTCTCACAGCACATTCAAAAATTCAAAACTCGCGCACTTTGGATTTACACTTCTTATTTGTGAAAGAAGCTGAACAAGCACTCGCTATGTTTTTAGATAAACATGTTTCTATCTTAAAAGCTAGAAATAAACCTAAGGAAACTTTATATGTTATAACAGGAAGAGGAAGCCATAGTAAGGATGGAATTTCACATATAAAACCTGTTGTTAAAAGACATTTGAAGGATAGAAAATTGAAGTAAGTTAATTTCTATATTTTTATGAGAATGGTATCAATTGATTCTTGGAAAACTATTGTATATATACTTGAAATATTCTCAATTTTCAAACAATTAATATTTTCTTGACTCTAATAGCTTTCTCGTATTATCTTAGTCCGTCTATTTAAAATTCAAAAGAGGCTAATTAATACTATAATGTGCTAAATTTCGCTTCCGGAATAAATTCCATGTGAACATATTTTTAAAAATCTCTTCAATTTCATGGAATGCATATCAATACATTAGCAAACAAAAGTTTTTTCAAACAGCCTTTGAATCGAAACAGAAATGTGGTAGTGGATTTTTTTATCTCCCTTATAGATACAAATTTGAATCTTCAAACTGCAAATTAAATTTTAATTATTGATAAACGTCTGACAACTGATGCAACTGTCAGATAGCCGAATACGTCCTAATGTAAATTTTATTTGTATTTCTTAGGCCTGGTTGTACAATCTAAGCTTAATATAGCTTAGTTGAGTGGAGCTTATTTACTATGGTTACAATTGCTGAAATAATTGTAACCATAGAAATTAAACTTGGCTCAACTAAACTGTGGATAAGCTTAAAATGTATTGAACTGTTCTTAACGTGAATATAGTATAGTCATCAAACGAGCTTTGCGTGTTTTAAGAAAGCACAAATAAATAGAGTTTTTAAAGTGGATAATGGTCGTCGTAAGTACGAGACTAAAATTCCCCAGAGCTATTGCTACCTTTTTCTGAATAAGTGGCTGCATATTTCACATTGTCTAGTACAGGAACGGCTTACTCCAGTATTTATAGAGCTCAGAGATTAAAAAAATTCCTGTGCATTAGTCGTACATGCGTATCGCACTTAATTTTCAATTAGGTATAAATATTGTTAAGGAAGTTGCGGTGAGACATTACTGTTCAAAATAAATTCTTTGTCATTAAAACCGTTCAGCTCTACAAAATTGTATTGAGACTAGTACTAAATTATAAACAATTGATGTTTTATTTCATATACATAATACCGACTTTGTATTTGATTGCTAAGAACGAGTTTCTTCGAATTTTATATTTGATTACTGTATTTCGTCCAGTGAAACCGAAAGAGTTATTTGCTGCAATTTTTTATAGGTACCTCAATAGTCCATTATATTTGATTATGGGAATTACAGAATCAATAATTTGCTCAGAAATCTAGGTGGTCCGTTTTAACTTCCCCGACTTATATAATAGAGTAAGTGTTGTAATCGCGATTTTTTGCCAGTTCGAAATTTTAATTAATCTTCAGGTTTTAGATCCTAATGAACCCAAAAAAACATAATTTAAAAAAAAGTCGGTCGGTCTGTCTGTCTGAAAGCACGATAACTTGAGGACGCGTACTAATTTTAGACTGAAAATATTATCAAACTAGTGTTACCCGCGGTTTCGCCCACATATAGATGCTCTTTTTGAAATCAATGAAAGACATTGTCATAATAATTGGCTGCATCACTTAGAAAAATCGCGGTAGACCTGTACTAACAATTTTTTTCTGTTAATTTATTCTAGGGTTACGCAATTCAATAAACTTTCTCTTAGAAATATTGTAATTAACTGCAGCACCCAAGCAAAACGCGGCAAAGCTCGTAGAAGTCTTGTGCTGCCGATTTTTTTTTTGTTGTTGTGTTCTAGAGTGACCCGTACCAATTGACTGTTTTTTGGAAGCATTGCCCATGCATCGATTCAATTGTAATGAAAAATATGGGAAACAGAAAAATCCGTAAAACAAAATGCACGAAAAAGAAATTTAACTTGCGAAATTTTTTTTACATTTCTGGTCTATAATTTGGAAAATGACATTTGTGGCAGTTAAGTTGATTTTCAATTATTTGACCGAAGATTACATGTAATAAAAACTTCAACAAAATTTAATGTGCTACACACGAAAACCAATGTTAAGAAAAGATTTATTTTATTTTTCCCATTGCACTCCAAGTAAAATCAAACTGAACTGAATTGATATTTTATTGACGAATGATTTTAAATAATTAGTTGACGTTTGAGGGTTTGAAATCTGACCACTATATTCTCAAGAAGGCACTTCGTGTCACCACATAACAGATAGATATATGCTATCGCGGACTATCTTTTAGAACTTTGTAAGACAAACACATTTTCGAGTAACTGCAACGGTTTATGCAGTGTACACTGAAATAGCTCTTGAATGGCAGAATTTTTGTCGACTTACTTGATAATGATAGTTATACTAAGTGCCAATTCACAATGTACGTAAACGTAAGAAGTACGTAACCGTAAACATAAACATAAAGTTGAACTACTGTATTTCAATGCCCGTGTTCACAATGCTCTTACGTATTTCTTACGTTTACGTATTGACATAAGAGCTACGTAATAAAAATGTAAAGTTGAGATAAATTCAACTTTATGTTATGTTTACGTACGAAACAACTAATAGCGCATGCGACAACTTTAAACACATGTTTTCATTTGACTGTTGACAACATTCTGGATCGAAACATGCTTTAAATATGATTGACATAGAATTATTAATAAAAAAACCCAACAATTTCTTCCTCGTCTTAATATTTCTCTCGTTGGCGACTTTTATAACGCAGTTTCAATCTGGTTTCAATAATAGTGAAACAATCGCAAGATCTTTATCAGACATCATACAATAAAACAAAACAAACTAAACTCCAAATTGTTAAAAGTGAAACATAAGTGAAACCAAAGAAAAACAATAAACACGAAAAACAGAATCGAAATCAACAGAATATTTGAAAATGACAGTCAGAGAAACCAACACAATACATCAATAACCCTAATTTGTACCAACGAAAAATAAAAAAACACTTTGTTCAATCCTATTATTGAAACATGTTATTTTTTACTTGGATACCAACCTTGAAACTGTTTGTTTTGTCAACTACAGTGATTCCTATGACAACGGATGGGCGAAAGTAGTGAGTGTAATTACTTTCGTCCACTCACTCTTTCATAACGAAATAAAGAATAAACTACAATACATTTCATTACATGTATTTATTGATATGAAAATGAACTTCATAATTATTAAAAATTGCGTTACTTAAACAAGATATACCAGCAACTGAAAACTGATGAGACTCGGTAGTAATCGTAGTAACTTTTGTAATATCAACTTGAGTGCTATTTTTATTACTTGTTTTCTCTTCTTTGTTAATTATTTCCCTCGCACAATTTCATTATTATGTTGTTCCATTTTAGTGTCACAATTTATATTTGTAAAAATATCAGGACAAAACAATTTTAATATTTTTGACAGTTGCGGATGTTTATATTTACATGATCCATGACAACGCATCCGCCGCCTATGCTACTTTATACTTTATTCATGATCTTTGTTTAAGAAGTGTAATAGATTTTAATGTTTTAATGAATGTTTCAATAATAGGATTGAACAAAACGCTATACAGCACTCGTGAAGAAACGAATTCGCTCACTTGTATGCCTTTGCACACTCGGCTAGCGCCTCGTGCACAAAACTGCCACCCGCGTGAGCAAAACTCATAGTTTCTTCACTTGTATTGTAATATACTATTATCTTAATATTTTACGTTACGACCATTGTGAACATACATAATTTCTTACGTTTATGTTTTTACGTACTCCTTATGTTTACGTACATTGTGAATTGGCACTTAGACCAATTTACACAATGGGGTATTCCACTACTATCAAAATTTGAGAAACTTTCATGAAAATATGAAAATATGGGATTAATAATAGATATAATTAATGAAAATGATATTGAATATTGCTCCGTTTTAATAAAAAAACGATTTAATACTTATATGAGGTCATGATGACGTCTAAAAGTCTATTGTGGCCCTCAAACAGTGGGCTTCACAGGTGTACAAATTCCTACAAGATTTGTTCATATTCATGAAAAAATATTGCTGCGGTGCAATTTGATGTACTCATAAATTAATGGAAATGTATCGGAAAAGTTGAAATATGTATCATTTCTATTTTTCGAATGCTGTTTAGAAACATTTTGAGAGGTCTTCAAGTTTCACAGGCATGCGAATTGAGAGAAAATCAAGCTTCAAACTACTGGTATTGTTTGGTCGAAAGAAACGTAATTTTCATAAGTGAATTTGATAACTGTATAATTTATCTAGCTCGTGATCTTACTGACAACAATAAAAATAATTTAGATGATGTTAAATAAGCAAGACACTAACGCCACCTATTTTACTTTACATTAATATTCTCAAAATATTTGATGATGAATAATGAATAATAAGAGTGACACAACAGACTTTTGGACGTCACGGAAAATTTTCAAATTGAAAAAAAAATATTTCTCAAGTACCACGAGGTTTTTTTGAATCGCATTTTCACTAATACTTTTATTTATACATGTCCTATCAGAAAAGAGAATAAGCTATAACATTGTGAAATTTCATCAAAATCTGTTCTATAGTTTTTGCGTGAAGAAGTAACAAACATAGATCCATCCTCACAATCTTTCACATTTATAATATTAGTATATTAAAATATTTGTCCAAATGTTGTAGTGTGGAAAACAAAGTGTATCTACTTTAAATACCAGAAGCGATAAAAGTATTTATTTTGATAAGGATCAATTTTTTACGACCAAATGTGCATATAAATTATAGATTATGTGTAATTCTGATGTATAAGCTTCATTATTGCAAAATTTCAGTAAAATCCATTCAGTGAAAGCGTAACAAAAATCCATACATACATATTCACAAATTTTGCGTTTATAATATTAGTAGGATAGTAGGATATACATAATTTAAACCAAAGAAACATATAAATTATGATTTAGTTCTGAAAAACATATATAGATCATTTAGAATTATTATTACTCATATCCGTTCGTCAATTAGTTTTTCAAAATAAGTAATTTGGTTCTATCGTGTTTGGTATCAAATTAAAGCTCTTACAGAAATAATTCTAGTAGAAGTTTCGAAAAGGACATTTAAACGATTGTCAATTGTTTTTTCACAAGTTATTTAAATGATGTCTAATTTGGTATCAGTTTAAAGTTCTCGGCGAAATAAGCTTAGTAGAAATATAAAATAAATAATCAGTGGAATCTATGTTACCATCTTTAAATTACACTTCCGGAATCAAAACAAATATGTTCCAATGAATTAAAAACCCCAAAAATCTAGAAATGGACTCTTTATTTTCAAAAATACTTATTTTATAGTATAATGCAGGGACCACACTAATGTCTAATGCCGTTAAGTAAGGCGTTATGTGACAATTGACATATTGTCATTAACAATGTGTTCATTATTGAATAACGCTTTAATTAATGACATCATACGTAAGTGTGTGGCCCCAGCATAAGGACTAAAATACAATCACCACCTATTACTTTAACAATGACAGCTATCACTTTGACAATGACAGCTGTCACTTTGAAATATGCAATTAATTGATGCGGCACTCTAAATTTATGAAGCAGCGATGAAACTGGCCATGAATTTATCTGAGTCTATCTGGATTTCAATTCTCCAAGTCAACTGGAAATTATCTAGATTTTTGATGAGATAATGAGTGATAAATGTAGGAATGTTAGGATAGATAAACAAATATGCCATTTTTTCTATCAACTACCGTGTGTCTAGTTCAGGGTATGAGGTTTCCCAGTGCAACTATCATGAAATAAGTAGCGTAGTAAAAAATTCTTTCCAAGAATTAATTGATACATCTTTGTATATCGATTTCAATTTATATATTATGTATATTTGCTTTTCAGTTTTGTTCAGATGAATCCAGGATTGCTTAAGATAACCGTAAATAAGCATTCCATTATGACGAATGACATAAAATAATACAAAACATTTCTAAATTATCACTAATTTTGTTTTCTCACGTAAGTGTGATTTTCTTTTTATGCAACTATGACATGGTATTAAATTTTGTGAAAAAATTTAACCTAAAATATTTGGTACAAAATTTGTAACAGAGTAATTTTTATGTTAGTATTATTCGTGATATTTTTGTGTAAGCTTCATACTTATATATTAGTACTACATTAAGGTTTTCATAACACTTGAAATAAGTGTTTATAATAAGAATAATTTTTATAGCTCATAGTACAAACAATGATGATAAATGAGTGCCTTATGTATTTTGAAATAAAAGTTTTGAATTACTATTCTTTTAAGTCAAAGTTGTTTTATATTCAGTAGAAATAATAATTGGTCCAGATTTTCTAAGCTATCAGTATGATAAATACAGTGAATACAAGTTGTTAGCACTGTGCGCAACACCTGTCATCAATAGATTTTTTAGGCTATTTATGAGGTCTGAATGACTTTTACTGTGTGCTCTTTGCTGTGTTTCCAATGTGTAGGAAGTGTTACTCATGTAGAATAAATCTTGTATGCATATGCAACTTTTATATATGCAAGCACTGACATTCGGTCAACAATTTTCGTGGCTGTAAAGCTTGTTACTAAATATTTGACATAAATTATATAATTCATTACTATCCTGTGTACTCACAGTTATTGATGTTTTAAACCGTAAAATATTGATTGGCAGAACTCATTAATAAATTATTATTTACTGAGATTGATCATAAAAGCTGCTAACTTTTCAATCAAACTTGGGCCCTTGAAATTTATAACACATTAAACTCACTATAGTGGGCTATACGTGTTAATCTTGTCTTTTTTTGTGAAGTATAACTTTTTTCAATTATTTCCATTTGTGACCGTTTTTATAAAAGAACAACTAAAATGTTGCAATTATGTGCAAATCCATAAATCTTAAAGAAAAATGATAAAATGTCAATTCATTCATAAGGATGACGAATTCATTGCAATTTTGTTCATAATTTACGAATTTATGAAATAGATTTACACATTTTGTTTAATCAAATTATTTAATTTAACAATTTTCAGTCAGTTTGGGTTTTTCTTACGACAAAAATATAATTAATGTCAAATAATCGAGTAAAGATTTTGAATCTTGATGTAACAGCATGACTGTTGATTGAAATAAATATTAAAATATTGATTTTTGATAGATATTAGATTGTCATTTTTATAAAATATTGTGAAAATAATGTACAAATGTTACAACCATACGTGACTGAACTATCACATCAATATTAAATAATATTTTTCTACGACCTTGTCCTTAATATAAGTTTTATATTTAAGTAAATGTTTATTGATTACATTAATAAGACGAATACGTAATTAACAAGTCCATGGTTGTATTACATTTTGTAATGATTATCATGGCAATAATGCGAATTATTATGTTGAATTGCCATTTTTTATATAAATGGCATGTAACATTTATTTTATTTTATAAGGTTTAACTTTTAGTTATAGTTGTAGAAATATAATAAGTACGTCACCCTAGTTGTAATGCAATTACATACGCTTGGAAAAACAAATTCGCCTGATAGTTCGTGTTCAAGTTTTTCCAATTGCATGTAATAAGCACCTTACAATTTTCGTATTGTAATTGTATTATTATTTCATGGCAATTTAGTTTCTCTATCATTAATTTTTTTATGATTTCAATTTACAGATATGCTGTTACATCAAATAGATCTTGAAAAGAAAATCTAACTCTTAACACATTATTTTGGCATTTCGCACAATGTATTGCATTCTATTGCACATTTTAAAAGTTTAATGTTGGGCTAATTTTTCTAGTTCAAGATTAATGTTGAAATTCTGTGCAAATCCATAAGTCTTATAGATCTATAAATCCATAAGAAACTGATAAGAACGCATCGACTTTTGTTGACTAATGTCAATTCATTCGTAAATATTACAAGTTCATTGCGATTTTAATCATGATTTACAGATTGATGAATTTAAGACAGATTTACACAGAATTGCAACATAAGGGCTGATTTTAAAATCATGACATAAAATCCTAAATAGGTATATTAACTATGAAACAATAGTAACCATAGTAATTATATCAATATAACATTATACTAGATTTATCCAAGGAATGTAAAATTGACCCCAATAGGGCAAGAATCGATTTTCAAAATCTACCGTTATAGTCCAGATTCATAAAAAAACTACTTTATTAAAATAGATAAGAAATATAGAACCACAGGTCTGACTAATGGCTGGTTTTGCCAACGTCAGTTAAATTTATTCATGCCCGGTTTTATGAAGTATTGATTAATTCTGTTTACGATTAAATAAAATTTACTCTTTTAGATTACAACAATGTTTATGTTGTCATAAAGAAACAAAGGCTTGTTTATAATGGATGTAAACTTAGGCCCGCGATATCCACCTCCTAATAAATTTATTCGATGAATAATAACTATGGTAACAATTGTGCAGACAATTGTTGCCGTAGTTATTATTCACCAAATAAATTTAGTAGGAGATGGATATCTTGGGCCTTAATCTGTTAACTTATGATGCAGGATGTATGATGTTATTTTCAACAGCTTGGTTCATAATCAAACGTCAAAATTTCAAGATCGTGTATCTTAACCTTGTTAGAAATGGATCAAGAGAATGATTTTTAAATTGATTGACAGTAAAACAGTTCTGTCATGTTTTCAATAATTCTGTTAGAATATTTTCATATAATTTCTTCTTCTTACTTGGTATTTTTAATTCATCAGCTATGTATTTTCACGAGTTTTCATTACATAATTTATTTTTATGATCCACGTTACATTTGTCATGTAAATGCGGAAATTTTTCTAAAAGTCAAATTAAGTTTATATAAAAATCACTCGTTTCAATCAGCAGTACAAACTTCATGATGTGAAGACAAAATGTCAAATATGTCTGCTGAAATACAAAAATAAATGCAACGCATACATGTGATACAATGCTCGCTCGCTATTGGTTCGCAATAAGCTGTATGATGTTAAACTTGAAACTTGGTGAACTTTACGGTTACAGCATAAGTTAACATCATATTTCATGTCATTATGAACGTCAATATGGAAATGCGTATAGTTTAATTTTAAAGACTACAGAATAAATCACCGGTTGCATCCGTTATAAACCCACCTTTATGTTGCAATTCTGTAAAAAAAAAGTAATAAGCCTTACAGATCTATAAATCCGTGAAAAACTGATAAAAACGCATCAACTTTTATTGATAAATGTCAATTTGTTCGGATGACAATTTCAGTGCGATAATTTACGGATTTATAAATGCATAAGACTTATAGATCATGTTGCAATTCTGTGCAAATCCATAAGTCTTGCAGATCTATAAATTTATAAGAAATTGATGAAATAATGTCGATTTTTTTTTATTATTGTCAATTTATTCATAACGATGACAATTTCATTGCGATTTTGTCCATCATTTACAGATTTATGAATTTATAAAGGTCCATTCACAACCACTTTGGACTCTGCTTAATTTGCACTCCAAGTTCAAATTACGCAGGGTTGAAATTTGTAGCATTCACAACCAATTTTAACATTGCTTGAGATTCAGTAATGCCATCTGTGAAATCAAATATAAAATAGTACAAATATTAAATACTTCGTTCTTCTTTTCGTTTGAAAAATTATATTTTCAAATTTAACAGTCAATTCGTCAATTCTTTATTGGTACTGAAGAGTAGTTGTCACTCATTTATCTTTTTATTTGGATTTCAGTTTTTATTGAAGAATTTTATAAGGTAAATGAATATAATAAGTAATCAAACTTTATATACCTATACATAAACTATTTTTTCAGTAATTTTGTAATGGATACAGAGGAAGCTGTTATTTTGTTAGGAAGTTTAGCTTGTACCCTAGGAACAATGTTGACAATTATTCTATTTGATTTTAAATTTAAACGTCAAAAACACATGTCGAATCATCAGCGCCCCTAGTGTGAAAAATGCGTGAAATGCAATGCGCATGCCAATTCCAGGCCAATTCGCTGGCGACTTGAAGTGAAAGTTTGCACTTTGCAAACATCGCAATCCGAAAGCCAAGTACGCAGACTACAAATTGTAGTTGTGAATAGTTATTACTGAGCTCATACGCTTAACTTTGAATTTTAAGCTAGCATGAAATTGTGCCATGTTCAAATTCGGTTGTGAATGGGCCTTAAGACTTATGTCCAATTGCACCACCGTCATTTAACTTTAAGTGAAGTTTAATATCTATGGCAACTATTGTATGCACAATTGTTACCAAGGTTATTATTCCTCCCTTAAAGTTAAGTGACGGTAGTGCAACTGGATTTACACAGAATTTCAACATAAATCTGATTAGAGTTTATTAAATTAAATAAATTTACTCTGAGTATAAATTTATTTGGTCTTTTATAAAACCGGCTACTAGAGATTATTTTGAATTATAATCTTCGGATAAATTTAACTCTAACATTGGTAAATCTAGTCCTAAGTGATTATTACCGGAAGGATATTCAATAAGACTGATTAAGTGTGTGAAGTACTACCCTCATAGAACCTCATTATGAAATTTATATTTATTAAAGCAAAATAATATACTTTCATAATTTTTCGGTCTTTCTAGCCTAATTTTGGGAATAGTTCTTGCCAGACTGATATGAAAGAGGTATTCTGAAGTGTTTTTCATTTCTCTACCCTCGTAAGACATGATTTTAATTTATTCTTTCTCATTTGAAGTTTCATTTGTTATTTATTCAAATGTTCTTCTGACAAACCACAAATAGTCGCATGTATACCACTTTTTCTCCTGTTTCTATAGAGTAGTGAAATATTTCAGTATTTCACTTGCGGACAAATTATGGGAATTCAGTCAAATTTATTTTATATATATATTTTTTTACTTTAAATTTTCGGTCCCACCCGGAATCTCTTCAGAAGTGAAAATAATTTGTCAGTCCACAATTAAATAGCATATGTTGTTAACTTACAAATTCTTTTCACCCCTGAAGATGGTCCAGGTGAGACCGAAACTGTAAAGTAGAATTTTGACTGAATGTAATTCCCTCATTCATAATATCTTTCAGAAACAACAACCATTTTTCCAAAAGAAATAAATATTAAAATTTGAAGTGGAAAAAGTTTGAAAGTTATGTATGTTCTTGGAAGATAGTGAAAGTAGAGGCGTATTTATAAATGTGCACAGAAATACCTATGTATATTTTTATCTTATAAAAATTGATTTTGTTTGTTATTTTTGTTAAATCTAATTTCATCGCTGTCATTTAAAATGCAAGCACTAAAAGACTAAAAAATATCGTACTAATAGTAACATTTACATTTCATCTGTTTGATTCGATATTGTTCCTTTAAGTGAAGCTTAAAATTTAAGAAACGGTGCAATTAGCCATTAATCAGTCAAAAATATTCATCCGGCAAGAGTAACTGGTTTTGATTTTATATATTTGTTTTATTGATATTGTTTGGGAGGCTAGATTTTGGAGCTTGGTTGTTATGGAAGTTATTCTATTGAAGCTCCATTTTTTAAATTTTATGATTTCTGATGGTTCGAAAATCCTATGGTAACTTTTGAAACCTGGACACATTTAGGGCCGTATCACTATTAACTATTAGATTCAACTGAATATTATTCACTATTGCAATTGCAGTTTTAGCTCCAAAAATATGTGTGGAAGTTCACCATTTTATAAGCTAGTTTTTACTTTTAATTTTACCACATACTTTAAGAAACGTATATAATCATATTGGTTTTATTTTTATACGGAGATTTTATAAGTTGATCTCTTGAGTGTTGATTAAACAATAAGTTTTTTTTTACATGAACGTATATATTTTATTGAGATATTGTTAGAGGGGACACATTTTAATAAATATTTGTATTGTTAAACTTTTCTAGCTTTTTTTATATTCTTCAAAGGATCGACAAGGCATACTTTCGTGTGTCTGGGACGATGATCCAGTACATTATCTTTAGACGGGTCTAGACCTAAGTATTTGATAGATTTTTTTTCTACGAACGATTTTGATGTAGGACTTATATTTGGCTTATCGGGACTTTTATAAAAAATTTGTGGTATATTCCTAAAACAAAATTGTATTTTCAAACAATCAGTGAGTAAACAAATATATATTAAATATTAATATTCACCCAGTTGTATTCCTATAAGGATCATATTCTCTTTTGGCTTTAATAAATTTCCGGAGAGTACTGGGATTAGCTTTTACTTCATTATACAATTCGTAAGTAGTTTTACTATGTTTTATATGATGAATAATTTTAGGCTCTTTGATATCTGTGGATTCTTTAATCATATTTTTGTACGAATCTACCACTTTATGTTTCTTGATTATCTTTGATTCCTCAGGTTTAATACCCTCTTTTTCTAAACTGTTACATGAATCAGACGGTTTAAACTTCTTTGTGGGAATAATATCATGATAACTTCTTCTTGGTCGTTTGCAATCATTCTAAATAAAAATTAAGTAAGTTTTTTGTTACAAATTGTTTTTTTTTTTTTATTACTTTAGTCTCGCTTTCCTTAGGTGAAACTTTCTTTGCTGTGTTATATATTTCGTTGTAGCTTCTTTTGAGCCTTTTCTCGCCCTAAAAGTTATGTTATATTACTTATACTCATTTATTTTTTTGTTTATAAATATTACTTTATTTATTTGTGTAATAGGTGTCTTCTTTTCATTGACAAAGCTATCAGACTTGAAATCACCTACTGATCCCAAACAGTACGTGGAGTGTTTACTACGAAGATAATTATCATATTCGCTATAATTTATATGAAATAACTGAGTAAGTAAAATTAATAAATATTTAAAATACTGTACCGTAAATGTCTGAAATATTTATGTTCCAGAAGTCTCCTAATATTGCAACGAGTATCGGGATCGTAAGTTATCATCAATTTTAAAACATTTTGCCCATCTGGAGAAATATTTGGAATTAAACTGGCAACTCCTTTCCCTATTTGCTTGGGAAAATATTCAAAGTTGCACGACTTACTAATAAAATTAATTAATTTTTATTATTTACTTATTTTATCATAAAATCAGTATTACTTAGCTACAAATTTTGATATCGTCCTTTTACTGGGAGTACCAAGAATTTTATGAATTTTTGATAGTTGGTCTACTTCATTTGAACCAGCAAATAAAGGTTTAAATCTGAAATATGTTTCTTTTAGTAAATGAAAATAAGATATTAATTGAAAAAAATATACGTCAATAATTCATAAAAAACACATCCTGTAGCCCAAACATCCATTTTAGAACTATAATATCCAGATGTCAATAAACATTCTGGAGAGCGGTACCATCTTGTGGAAATATATTCCGTAAAGGGCGGAGTGCTGTATATTCCTCTCAAAGATCCTAAATCTGCGATTTTAACTGTCTCGTACTATATGATAAAAATTATTTTAATTTAAAAAAAAATATGGATGAAGTTTTGAAAACCCACAACTTTCGACTAACTTAAAAATTTACTCATAATCAACAGTATACTTTTCATGTAAAAGAAATTCAAGTCAATCGGATGTTGGGACTCCCGGAACTTCATCCAAAAATATATTTTAATTTAATACCTTAACAGATTCGTATTCATCATCTACAGGTATTTTTAACAAAATATTTTCTGGCTTAATATCTCGGTGGAACATGCCATTTTTGTGTAGATGGCTCAATCCGCACAATATTTGATACAAATAATATTTTGCTCTTGCTTCATGTACATGTTTTTTTCGCATATTTATGAAATCATATAGACTCATATCCATTAATTCAAACAGGAATGTTACCTTTCCCATTAATGAATCACTAGAGAAAATTGAAAGTAATGAAAAAATTAATTATTTGAGGAAGTTCACTTACAAATGAAACTCTGTCATATGGAGAATGTTTGGGTGTCTTGGTAATTTATGCATCGCTATAACTTCGGCGCATTCATTTACTTCGTCCCAGCTAAAATTTTATAATTTTAAAATATAATAGCGTTTTAATCACTCTTTACCTATTAAATCGTTTTTTTAGTTTTTTGGCTGCTAAAAATTGACCTACTCTTAGATCTTGACATTTTAATACTTCGGAAAATGATCCCTCCCCAATTTTATTCAGTACTCTATACTCTAGAAATTAAAATGAAGTAAATAGATGATAAATTATTTAAAAAATATATATACTATGTAAAAAGGTAGCGGTCGACATGACGCTTTATTTTAAGTTGTGCAAATGAGAATAAAGTTCATCTTAATCACTAGTTTACCCAAACTTAATAAATTTTAATTTCCGATGTTATGTCATAATCGGATTGTCTAGATAGCTAAAATTTAAAATTTCGCGCTACGAATACTGAAATTTTCTGACACATCTCTTCTTCTTCAACTTTTATCAAATGTCAAAATATTTGTGGAGCGTGCATCGATTGTTCTAAATAAATTAATTTTTATATATTAACTGAATTTTTTATTGATTTATAGTTTAAATGGTGTTTATTTGGTGGTGCTTTAATCATTATAGGTATTTTTAGAGTGTTTAATAGGTAATTCAATTTTATTAAAAGTCGTTACTGTTTATTTTTTGGTTATGCTGAAATGCCGAAACTGACATTGATTAAAACTTTTTAATTGTTGCTTCGTTTTGTAATTTTGGTGTATATATTTCAATAGTGAGCTGATATATTATTCTTTTTATTCAAGATTTCAATAGTTATTTAGGAGAACGCTGATAAAATATAATGACAAACGACATGGAAACACAAACTATGAAAAGGCCATTAGAAGCAATAGGAACTAATATAAAAAATGATAATTCAGATGCACCTCCTTCCAAACGTCTTAAAATAAAAGATGTACCGGTCAATTTTGATGAAAAAAATCCAGTCGCTCTGTTGAATGAGATGCGTCCAGGACTGGAATATAGAGTAGTTCATCGTACTGGTCCAGTTCATGCCCCAATTTTCACTATGAGTGTTAAAATAGATAACCAAGAATATGAGGGAAAAGGAACAACTAAAAAGAAAGCAAAGGCAAAAGCTGCTGAAAATGCTTTGAGGTCTTTTATACAACTTCCAAATTCGAGTGAGCTGAATTCTCCTGTTGTAAAATCAAATATTGATTTTACAGCTGATGTAACAGGTGATAATGCCTCCTCAGTTGACAAAGCTAATACAGCGTTCCTTTCCTCAACTAAACTAAAACCTACTGATTTAACCAAAGGGCCGGCGATGTTATTAAATGAAATGTTTCCTGGCTTAAAATATGAAGTTACTCAGGTTAAAGGCGATATTTACGGTACATTTAAGACCACTGTTGAAATTGATGGCGAAATCTATGTTGGAACAGGTATGATTTATTTTTTAATTCATATAAAATAGGTCAATTAATTCAGAAATCTCAAAAAGATGAATTGATCAAATAGTTTCATTAGAAGTTATCAAAATTAAATATTTTTACGGTCATATATTCGGTTGAGGTTGGATGATGAAACATAATATAGTGATTTTCATTATATTGATAAGTTTTATTTTTTTTTTATCTTGTTTTTATTATTGTTCAAGATAATAGAAAATAAATATGTCCATCTGCTGTCTTAAAAATAATTTATTTCTACATTTTTGTTCTGGTACTTATCGGTAGATATAAATTTACAACTCATTATTTTTTATTGCATTGTTAAGATCACATTTTTATTTAAAATTATGATAACTACGTAACTATTTTTATTATTACCTTAAAAGCAGTAATACTATTGGTGCGAAAAATAATCCTATCTAATATTTTCAATAATACATTTTTTGTGAACATTTTTCCTCAACATAAATTGTGCTCAGTAAAGTTGGCCTAATTAATGAAAATCTGTTTTTTGAATGAGTTTGGCACGTTTTAACAAAAAGGGAAAAACTTTAAACAATTCATAATACTGTCTGAATGCTGAGAATCAACATTTCGATTCATTATCGCCTTGATGTCTGGACAGTGGTCTGTATTCAGAAATCACTTTCAGCTTGGCAGTGCGCTTCTAAAATAGTAACGATGTTTTGGAAGTGGTTCCAATTGATTAAATAATGTGAATATTTTTCAAGTAAGGCTCACAGCTGGCTTCTATCGTCTTAGTAGCGTACTGCTAGACATTTTCGCATTATTAGTTGATAACAATCGGACCTAGGATTAGGAAATTTGCAAATTTATTTTACGATTTTTTTAAAAAAGGGGAAAAAATGATATATCGATATTTCTCCAAATATCGCGCTCCGAAATTCCAATTCGATATATCTGCAATTATCGGTAATATTTCCATATCGAATATCGATATTCAAAACTGAATATCATGCAGTCCTAATCAGAACACTTTACATCTTAAAAAGATGCTAGTTCAGCGCTGCTAGAATCAAGCTCTGAATACGAGCGGGTCTTTTTAGTTTTTCATATAGAAGTGGAAGAAACAATATTCTTCACTAATGTTAATGCATTTTCAATCGGACCAACCAACTTTGGAAGCAGTTATTTCACTTGTTTTCTAGTACTGATAAAATTGCATTTATGAAGGCGTCGATTGCTTCTTTCAGCGAATGAAACCTTTGACTACGCTGTCCGTTTTTGATTTTTAGAAAAGAAAAAACTTTGGGACTCAGTTCATTTTAGTTGAAAACAGTCCAAGGCTTCTTATGGGACTACGTTTTAAGCCTTCTGATTGGTCAAAATGCGAAACAATTTCACATTAGCACAAAAATCACAATTGCTATCTGTCAGTCGTTTATCATTATCAATTATAGATTTGTGCAATTCCAAAATTTAAATTTGTATTCATTCAGGTAATATGTGAATATTTTTTTTTGCTTTCATTTCGGGTCTGTAAGGAGAATTGTCTTGGTGGTGTGGAGGATGATTCGTCGTTCAGGATAGTTTTTTTGAAGCTCAGCAATTACTTCCTGCAAACAAATGGTTCTATACCAATCGGCAGTGACAGTTCTTTGATCTTTCAAAGGAATTGTTGCTATATGATCTGCTTTTGAGGCGAATGTCGCGACCATCTTTTTAGACACATTTCGAGAACGAATAATATTCTCATTGCAATACCCAAACAGATTAATGGCATTTATTTTCGGGTTCATAAGACTAAATTCACGATTCATCACCACTGACGATGCTGTTTTTAGAGTTATCTACGTTGAATCGGCTTAGAGTTTTTTGACACCAATTGAACCTAGCTTCTTACTGTCCCTTGGTCAACAGATCAAATATCCAACGGGAAACTATTTTTTTTACACACAATTCTTTATGCAAAATTTTTTGAATTGAGTTCTCTGAAATCTCGAATGATGCCTCAATCTCGTGAAATGTCACATATTAATCTTCGTTAATAAGCTTGCTCACAGCATTAAGGTTTTCCTGACTGACTACCGTTTTTGGAAAACCTTTCCTTGACTTGTCACTAAGATCTATTCGTCCATATCACCGAGAAACTGTCGACTGATGTGGTATTTCATTACTGAAAACAGAAACCAACTCGGCGATGCAATATTGCTAAGATAATTTTCTTTGAAAGTTGTATAAAATTATTGCGCGAAAATTGTACGAATGTTTCTTGCGTATTGTGATCGAAGCTTCTTTATCTTGATATGCTACAAGGTTTCGAGAAACTAAAGATGGGGACTACTGGATGACCATTTTTCAAGTAAAATTGTTTTCTAATTTTCAATCTTTCACTATTTCATTCGTATGACAAGCGGTATTTTCTTTTATTATAGAAAGATACTTTTGTGGTAATAATGTCAAATATATCTATCAATGTATGCCTCTTGATTGTTCGGTTGAAATATTAAAAGATTATATATTAGAAAACAGTGTTCTAATTTTGAAAATGGACGTCCAGTAATTCAGATTTCTCGCCGATCAAAAACTTTCAGTCCATAAAAAATATTCCAGAGTTGTATGCTCATCTCCAAAAAAATATATATGACAAAATTGTATAAACTATCCCTAAGTTTATAGAAAAATGTTTTAATTTCTATAAATATCCCAAGTATAAGCTCTATTTCTTCAAAAAATATATTTTTGTTAATTGGGCCATCTTTACTGAGACAGCGTTGATAGATAATTTTCTCATTTTGATTATAATTGACAAGAAATTTATAATTTTATATTGTTTTTGGACAAATATGTACATATATGGATCTGTATGTGTAAAAATAATAGAACTTACACAAAATCCGCATTTTGTGTTCTAATTTACAAAATTGGTAACTTGACATAATTAACGTAGGATCAAGTAAAAAAAATTCTAAGAGTGCTGCAGCGAAAGCGGCATTATCGAAAATTCTCAGCATTAATGCGTGTACTCCCAACATGGTGGTTCAGATGCCATCTCTTAAACCACCTTACCCCAACTTATCTTTGCCGCAGGAAATCGCAGATTGCATAGGAAGGTAACAATATTATTTTTTATGTTATTTGTTTTATTTCGCCTTTTTTTTCTACATTCATAGAAGACATGACTTTTCTTAAAATATTCACAAGTTACAAAAAAATCAATTTTTATATATTGAAACATTTTCTTGATTTTTTTCTTATCACAAAGAATTTAAAATATTGTTTAATGTATAAAAAGTATTATGTGTTCTATGTAATTATTTTTATTCAAACGCAATTTGATAAATTCATAAAACTTATTAAAGTTGATGTAAATGTTGAGATATGTATAACTTTTGCGTTTGAGTATTATTTATTACTAATTTATAATTTATCGTAGTAGTGCTAATAGCAACTTGAAGACACTGTGTAATTAATTTCTAATCTTTTTATGCAGTTTAATAAAAATAAATTTTTCCTGTGGCATTGTTCTGAAGTGGAACTTCATCCTATAATGTGACAACCCATCATTGTAACTACTTCAGGTCAGAGGAAAAGTTGATTTTTATTAACCTGTGTGAATTTCTGCTGGGTTTTTATCAGTTTCAAACTTATTGCTGCATTGTGATGGTGAAGTAATGAGTTTGAAATCGATTTAAACTTGAAAGTATCTACTTTGTTTTTATTGAAATATAGGTATGTATTTTCTGTGCTGTGGAGTGGCTCATAAATTTCGTTTTTGTTTTTTAAGTCATTGCACTCTACTTATTTTTTTTATTTATTATATTTCGTTGTGATTGTTGCATGTTTTCGTTATATGTTGGATTAAATACTGATTATTCAAAAAAAAACATTTTATCTTGGAAAATATCTAAAGAAATTTATTTTATAATAATATAAATATATTCATATGATTGGCAAAATAACGATAATCGGTGAGCCAAGCTTTGACTGTTGATTATAATTGAACTTGAACAGATAAACGAATAAAAGGAAATACAAATTTTTTGATATTTCGCCCCACCGCTGTAGCATAACTCTGGGTGAGAAATTTTTGAATATAACTTCTAAAAAAAAAAAAAGACCAAACCGAGAAAGGCATCCTGCGCCTTAAATAATCCATCCCAGTCATGTGCGCTTCAATATCTCGAAAACTAGGCAGGGTATTTTTTTTCCATTCATCGTGTCGATTTCTACATGAATTAAACATTTAAAACTTGGTACACCGGAAATCGAATTGAATTGTCAATTTTGTTTAATATCAGCTTTATATCAATCGTTAGCATTTTATTTTGTCAATTAATAATTATTTTATTATTAGATTGATATTCATAGCAATATTTTATTTGAAAATCATATTAAAGTGTTGTTCTATGTGTTTGCCTTGCTCTTTTTGCTCATATTAGGAGCAAAGAAGCGTTATAAAAATTGATATAGATATTTAATTCTCTGAAAACCTGACTTTGAATATTAATTGTCAGCAAGAAAAAAATAATACGTCATATTTTGTTTTTTTGGCATTATAATAAATTAGATAGCTCTGAAATAATAATAACTAAAAATAATATAATTTCTCAAACAAAATTTATAGTCATTTCATATATTCCTTACTATAGTTTAAACATATTCTATTATTTATTTTTCTGTAGCCTTGTGAACGACAAATTCAACTCTTTGATGGCTGACGATCCTACACATATTCGACGCAAGGTGTTGGCTGGTATTGTAATGATTAAGACGGATTCTGAAAGCGGTACCATATCGATTGGTAATTCTAAGAACGCAGAAGTTATTGCTGTAACAACCGGAACTAAATGCGTTTCCGGAGAACATATTAGTATGCACGGGACTGCTTTGAATGACATGCATGCTGAAATTGTAGCAAGAAGATGTTTACTAGAATTTTTGTATAATCAGCTTGACATCGTTTTACGACCAGGTAAATGAGAATGTGAAGAAGATGACTTGAAAACATAATACCTATTTACATTTATAAAATACTTGAGAGTTTCTTTTTCAAATTTAGAAATTGAGAAAATAAATATGGTTTAGTTAGATGATAATCGTAAAAAATAAATAGTTACTCCACCAATTGCCAAAATCACTACAGTTGAACTATAAATAACTAAACTCACCGCGTAAAATTGGTTCAAAAATCAACCTAAATACGCGGGGATTAATATAAAATCTAAATTAAAAATGAATCGGAAAATAACTGCATTAGATGCGAAGTAAACGACGCCTTTAAGAATAAAAAAATCTAAAAAAAAACTTTCAAACTCATTTATAAATTTCGAATACCTTTAACACTGAAATATTAAAGAAAATTAAATGTGAAATATTAAAGAAAAACTAAACAAACTTTGGACATAAATCACCACATTTTATAACAGCCAGAATATTTTTGAAAACAGTAAAATTTTGGCAGTTAGGAAATTGAAATACTTAATAACGGGCTTAAACATAATCAAACAATTAATTTCAAACATAACAACGGAAACCTAAAAATGAATACAGAAAACGCGATTCAATAACTGCCAATTGAAACACAAGACAGGTTGAGACATTTTGGGGCTAATGAGATCATAAAAAACAAAACTAATAATAATAAACAGAACGAACAATGCTAACAAGAAGTAAATTCAGTTAATAATGAAATAACAAAAGAAATACGCGATTCTACATAACTGAAACTGATAAAGATGATATAAACATAATAATAAAGAAGGACGAATACATAACAGGAATTTTGAACTATATTAATAATGGAGGGAAAAACTTTTCAGAACTCATTTTTAATAAATATGTTTTATTGGGTAAAAAAGTTCTATATAAATTATTAGAAACAACGTTTCAACAGCAATGTACTGCCTTTTTCAAGTGTATAAATGTATATACTTGAAAAAGGCAGCACATTGCTGTTGAAACGTTGTGTTTCTAATAATTTATACAGAACTTTTTACCCAATTAAACATATTTTTTATTAATAATAATGATTTTACTGAATTAAAAACAAAATTTCCCTCTAATAAATACCAATTAAATTTAAACAACGCGATAGGACAATTTCCTCTCAATCGACACTAACAAAAAAGTAATATAAATCCACAATCCCCGGTTTAAAAGTCTTACCTAAAATTAATAAAATCGACGTATCAATAAGAGCAATAGTTTACTTCATGCAAGCACCGACTTATATTATCTAAGACACACGCAAATATACTTGAAACGACTGACTTGGAAAATAAATACTCTGTTAAAAATAATACTGAAACTAAAAACTTTGATATAAATGAAACAAATACAATACAATCAAAAATAACCTTAATGATAAAAACTTTCATACGGATTTCATTGAAAAGTTAACAAATTTTCTAAATACAGTACCCAATCAAAATATAAACAAAATAATGATTTGGCTACATTTTATGTCCGGGGGCTGTCTTTTTAGTTTTGCATATAGAACTTACGTGAATGAAAATCTTCAAGTGAAAATAAATTATTGTTTTATCAATTCAAAAAGCGGCTCTATTAGGGTTTGGAAAGTCCCAACAATTTCACTGTCTCGGGACACGAGACAACCCAATAGTCTCGGGATGTCCCGGAACTTCAAGACTTCTTAGAATAAAATTAAAATCGAGTTCATTTTTGGTAAGATTTATTTATGGAAAAAGGAATTTTAGTAAAAATCAATATTTACTGAACACAAAATCGAATCCTCACATTAATAATTGATTGCCCATTCTATTTGACTTTAAAACAACAATATGGTGGCGAATAGTAGAGTATCAAGTAATATTCGTTAAGCAAATGAATAGCGTTTTCAGGTGCAGGAAATTAATCAAATTCATTATGGCTTTTTGAAAATATAATTATTACTGTATAATTTTAACAACCGTGTCTCGAGTCTCGACCCGAAAGTCTCGGAACCCGAGACAACTTAATTTACAAAAAGTTCCGGGACTTCGAGATACAAGACGTTCCGGAATCCAAACCCTAGCGGCTACCCAGCTTTTTAAAACCAATGCATCTTCCGAAGAGATATGTATGCTTAATGAATAGATTTATAATTATCACACTGCAGCACTACGCAATATACTTCACGTTTACTTGTCGTAATCACATAATTGCAGCGGAAGGCAATAAAGAAATGTTCTCCTTATTCCTTTAGTTCATAAATCTGCCACCAGAGATCAGCCTCTTGGATCTTTTTCGCTAATAACAGATCATAATAATTTTCACGATATACTAAAGGAAATTAAAAACTTCAACAGCAAAAAATATAAAATTTATTTTGGAAGAAGAAGTACACAATAAATTTAATTATCTGAACTTGATAATTTCCAAATCATCCAACATTCAACAAAATCATTTATAATATATACTCAAACTAATAATATAATATATGCGACTAAAGAACGTCGTGAAAAACATAAACACGCGACACTTAGAAGTTCATTATATTGTTTTGAGAAAAGCTCCGGGACACGATGAAATAAGACCAGAACAACTTAAATACATGGGACCAGCAGGAGAATAAATATTATTAGTGATGCTGAATAGAATCTGGACAATAGGAAAAATCCCTAAAGATTGGGAAAAGGCAGTGATTTTCGCCATTTATAAAAAAGGAGACAATAGAAATTGTAACAATTACAGAGGGATAGCACTAATATACACGACAGCCAAAGTATGTGAAACTATACTAGAAAAGAAACTAAGACAAGAGGTGGAATCAAAAATGGAAAGGTCACACGAGTTCAGGAAAGGACATTGCACACATGACCACATATACACAATTAGGAAGCTTATAGAAAAAACTCTGATACAAGAAAGCAAGCTATATATTACATTTGTCGATCTAGAAAAAGCAAACGGATGCGAAATAGAAAAAGTAGAAGACTGTACATATCTAGGAGTAACAATAAATAATAAAGGAAATATGGAACCAGAAATCAACAAAAGAATACAAGCAGCTAGCAGAAACTACTATGCACTAAACAAAGCGGTACTAGGAAATAAGCAAGTATCCAAGAACACAAAAATGACACTAGACAAAACTGTATACCGACCAGCTTTTATATACGGAAGTGAGTCGTGGATACTCGAGCAGAGACTGAAAAGTAAAGTACAAGCATCAGAAATGCGATACTTAAGAAGAGTTGAAGGAGTTACAAGGATAGACAGAGTAAGAAACGAACGAATAAGAGATAATCTAGAAATAGAGAGCATACATAAGACCAAAGAAAAGAAACAAGTTTCATGGTATGGTCACTTAGTCAGAATGCCAGAGGAAAATCAGATGAAGCAAGTTTGGAAAGCAAGAATCACAATAAAGCAAAAAAAGAGGAAGACCTGCGAAAAAAACATAAATGAAATTCTCCACAGAAACAACATCAGCTGGCAAGAAGCAAAGAGAATAGCACAAGAGTGGGAAGAACTGATCAATAATTTAAAGTTAAAATAATTTACAATCTAGACATCCGAAAGGGTATAAATAGATTTAAAAAGATTAATAATAATATATCGTTTTGAAACCATACCCTTAAACAAAGAAAAAAGTTGAACAAAATCGCGATCAACAACGGATATTCAATAATACAGTAAATAAAATTGATGAACAAATAAAATACAAACTCTATAATAAAAATAAACCCAGAAATAATAAAAAACCATATAATAAAATTTGGACCCATGTGAAACAAAAAGAAAAACATGTGATAATTTGGAAAAAAAATAAACTTACGCATCGAGAATAATAGTAAATACAATAAAAGCGAAACACTTATTGAAGCACGCAACTTGTGATTTAAATTATATCGGATGAACGTTAGTTTTAAGATTGTAATAAAAAACATCAATTCGTTAAAATTTTTAAATACTGACTCTAATTACACTAATTACCGACTATAAACCCTCAGTAGATAAAATTGAAGACATGTAAATATGTAAACATCAAAATTAAAATAGCAGAAAACTTAGAGATTTTAAAAGAAAATATATAAGCCAATCATTAACGTCCAAATCAATAGCCAATCCGACATAATCGTTCAACCGTTAAAGCTCCTTCATACTCCATTACCTATCTCATCAATATAAAAGCCGCCTCTCCATCTTCAACCCTCTTTAACTATATATACCTGAGGATGATCGAAAGAATGAAACATGTTGTGATCAGCATTGTGACGAGTAATGTGATTGTTTTAATGTTGTGTATGGTTTGCTACAACTGTACGTTTTATCAATCTTTGTCTCAAACCCTGCATTGAGCATTACTTCAACCATTACAGAAAAGTTGATAAAAGATAATATACTATATTTAAATATTATAGTGACTATATTAATACCACCATTACAAAAATAATTTGATTCTATTTTCACTCTCAATTATCTTTTAGGAGCATCTTCAGATTCAATCTTTACTGCTCGAAAGGATGGTGTTGGTTATAAGCTAAAGCCAGGGATCAAATTTCATTTGTATATAAATACTGCTCCTTGTGGAGACGCAAGAATTTTTAGTCCTCATGAAGATCAAACAGCTGCTGTAGATAAACATCCAAATCGCAAAGCACGAGGGCAATTACGCACGAAGATTGAATCTGGTGAAGGAACTATTCCTGTTAAAAGTAGCAATTACATACAAACGTGGGATGGTATTTTACAGGTAAAATATATATTTTGTTAATTATCATTAATAACAAATTTTATCAACAAAATTAAAATTTAGAATTTATTTTTCATTTGACAAAAGCATCATTTTAATTGCATTTCTATTAAAGTTACTTTTACTTACCAAGAATACTTTTAAACCTTACTATGCCACTTGACAATAATTTTTTACAAAGAAAAAATAAGAAACTGAGAAAATATTTTTAATTTCTCAGGGAGAACGTCTTCTCACAATGTCCTGCTCTGACAAAATAGCCCGCTGGAATGTTCTAGGAATGCAGGGATCCCTCTTATCTCATTTTATTGAGCCAATTTACCTAGATAGCATAGTTTTGGGCAGTTTGCTACATCCTGCGCATATGTATAGGTGAGTGAATTTTGTTTTACATACCCCATTCTATAATTGAAACTTCTGATAACAAAGGATGTAACGAAATCAATTTATAAGGATATTAATAAAATATTGTGTAACGAGCAGGGAATAACATCTATTTCCCACTATTTCGAGGGCTTAGATGGGCTCAAAGTGAGAATTTAAGTGACAAATATGTGTAAACATATCGGCGTTAGGGTAAAGTGAATTGATATTATTTAATACTTCACCGTGCCCATCTATTACAAGGGTAGGTGAGTTCAAACTCGAAAATGCGTTTGATGAAAGGGGAACACTACACTGCTGACAACAGCCATATGTTTTATTCTAATCTTCAATCCTTTATTTGCAATCCGTCTATATTTCTTAGCAGTAATACTAATAGAAAATCGTCTTCAAAAATACAAGCTACGCTTAAATCAAGTGCTATTTATGTACATAATATACAGTTATTTCTAAGTATTCTCATTTACAATTTGGAGTATGGCTCATTTTTATTTGTTTTGAGGTAGAATTTTCCTCTTGTGCTGGAATATACAAGTTAGATCAATTACAAATCCTAATGTAGAAAATATTTAAAATATATTACTTGATAGATAAGGCAAGACCCATATGTGTACATTGACAAACATCATCACAGTTTTCATCTAAATAACCTTTCCATGAATTGCAGTGCGATGCTGGAAATGATTTTGCTTTTACAACTGATTCAGCGTAAAATAAATACGACCGCCAATGGCTGCAAAAGACTACAACAATATTTTTATCATATTATAGAGATTTTGAAATCTTCAGTTTAAAATGTTCAAATAAACTTATTTTGAATTTGAATATCTGTTTTTAAAATTCATAATTGTAATTTTGATCAACTTACTTTGTTCTAAAAGGGAATAAGATTTTATTTGATATATTTCTTTTGGAGTACATCCAGGTTGAGTTGCAATAGAGCCACCGTTAGGATAAAAATCTGCATGTCCTAGAGGTGCCCCCAAACCAAAAGTTGATGTATGAATTACATCAACAAATTTAGCATCACTTGAGTCAAGTCGTAATTCCATTGGAGCATTTTCAAAAAAGGGCTTTGCTGGATCTAATCCTAAAAAATTCCGCAAGTAAATGTCGACGTTCGCGCTCAATACCTAGAATATTATTTGGTAAAACTTGAACAATGTTTTTAAAAAATCAATCTAACATTTACCATATAAAATGTATACTTGTATACTCTCATATAATGTGCGAATTCAATAATTACTTGAAAATCACAGTTATTCCTACAAAATTTATATACATAAATGAAATAATTATTTACGTACCAAGGATAAAAAAGTGTCTATTAGAGCTGTGCCTGAGTTTGCACGAACGTGCTTTAAAGCATGGCCTAAATGCATCATGCATCATTACCGAATAGAAAGTACTACTCTACTTGCTAAAGGTACTTTGTCGCACGTTACTTAAAGCAATATATGACAAAGTGCTTCATATAAAATAGCAATAACTGGCGACAAAATCAGATCTATCCATACTTACGTTCGAATTAAGCTAATTTGCTGTTGATTTACCTGTAATTCTAGATACTTTTCCGCTTTTAACATAATATCCAGTAATTCCAGCGGAATGGCCGCCTAAACTATGCCCAATCAAATGAACTTTACTCAAATCCATTCCTAATTCCACCATAAAATCAATCATTTTAGCTGTATATTCTCCTACAGCTCTTGTGTTTCCTGCAGCTGTTAAGTACCATGGTCCTGCTAATAGTCTTTGTGCATTTGCCACTATAAAATTGTGATCATCTCTCTGCATGTAGGCTGAAAGATGAATTATTAAATACGTGTTCAAATTTATGGAGATATCAAAATATGAAAAAAATTAATGTTATTAAAAATATATAATCACAAGTCTGACTAGGAGATTTTTAACAGGAAATTTATCAAAAAAATATTTGTAATTACATGTATTGTTTTCTGAGCTGTTTAGTTGAACAATCACAATGAATTAGGTATATTTGTTAGACTGGAACGATGAAGTTCGATCTGTAGTGCGAGATATAGAAAATATGTGCTTTTAGGGTGACTTGATTATCATTAGGCTAGATGGGATTAGTCAAATTAAGATATTAAGAAAATATATATACAGTCTGACAAGCTAAGTCCCATCGGGAGATTCAAGGTCGGCTAAGATAGGAAACTAATGCCAACAGTGGTGGCGGTATCTATCGGTATCTATTCTTGAAACTATTTCTATTGAAGAATACTATATTAATGAAATATTTATATGTACTAGCAGCCCGTGCCGGCTTCGCACGGGTGAACATTTATTAATATTCAACATTTTTGTACGAATCCTTAAAGCATAGTTTAATAGTATGAGATGATTATTAAGAATAATACCACATTTCATGATTGAATAACACAATTAAAACATAACCTGAACTGTCAAAATTTGTTGATAAGTGCGTAGATCAATGTATAGATAGCGTCATCAGTATTCAATTAAGGCCCGGTCTTTCCACCTACGAATAACTTTATTCGGTGAATAATACCCACAGCAACAACTGTTGCAATAATTGTTACCATAGTAATTATCTAGGGAATAAAGTTATTCGGAGATGGAAAGACCAGGCCTAAATGAATTACGGAAGAAAGAGATTATATTAGGCGTTTTCGTTTATTCGCTCGGGTTAACCTGAGCAAATTTTATGCGTTCGTAAAGTAATTCGGGTTAACCTGACGCGTTCGTAAATTCATTCGGAGCAACCCGATCAGGTACTCCGAACAAAATTTTTCGATCCTGGGTACCTATTCTATAACTTTTCACCCACTTGGGGTGATATATCAATGACGTCAAATCCCCTTCCGCATCTGAAGGTACTCGTCTAGTAACTTTCACTTGCTTAAGTTTCTGGTTATATTTATTTATGTTGGTACACTATAGTTTGGAAATTTGTTTGATATAATAATTATTAATATTTTACAGCATTTAACAATGAAAATTAGAATATGGCTGCGTAATATTAAATACTACAGTTATTAAAATTTGACCTACTGCATTCCTAATGCAAATAAGATTTTATATTGATATCTGTCTTAAATTAATATGAATTTTCATCATATGGTGGGTTTATGCACAAGAATTTTGTGTACTTTAGTCCCCAACTAAAAATCAGATCCATTTAAAAATAAAATATGAAACACTATAACATCAAACGTCAAAGTATCACCGGTGATAAGTTTCTACCACCATCTCTCTGCTGGGTGATACATATTTTACTAAGTGTGACGTCATATAGATTATTTCGGCAGAACTGCCGCAAAACGGCAGCCCAAAATATATCACCCTGTTTGCGTATCACCGGTGATAAAAGTTATAGAATAGGGGCTCAGATCATTTGTAGGGTTAGTCAAGATTTCGCGCGAAATTTCAGAGTAAGTTGATGCAAGTATGCAATTTCTATGGATTATATCCTTTTTTAATTTTTATTGCCATTTCAAGAATTGGCAAGTCATGTTCGTTTGATTCTTGTACAAAAATATTTATCAAACAAGTACTAATTTCTTGTGGTCAATGTTTATTTATGTACGCACCAAGTATCTAGGTTCAAGTTTTTATTACAACTATAGTAAGTTTCAACTTGATTGGGTAAACGATGCGCGAACGAACAAATATGGCTCGGGTGCCACGTTGATGACACTACAATAAGAACCCTCACGAAAGTGCCAACAACAACCATAATAAGTTTCAAAAATAACTGCAAGGATTGGAATCAAAGATATTTGTTATTGTAATTTATAATCAACCTCTTCAGTTGCGAACTTTCGCTTTACCTTTTTTTTGTTCAACGCATTTTCTTGAAATTTTAAGAGGATCTGCGACTCTTTTAAAATATAAACAAATTTTACAAATATTAATACTTCATTCCCGTGTATATTATTTTGAAATTTTTGAATACAGCGTGTGTGTTAATTATGACATTATGAGTTATTAATTCAATATTTACTGTTTTATAGTATGTATAACAGAAATGAAGGATAAGGATGTTAATATAAGTTTACTTTTTATTGCAAATAACTGTTGCACTTGTTGTATATCTCGAAGAGGTCCATTGTTTTTTTCTTTCTCTCTCAAAATAAACAAAAATATTAGAATAAATAGATTTTATGTTCGACTGCATCATAATCATGTAGTTTATGGTTGCATTTGGTGCTCATAATATGCCACTTAATTGGACTAGGACTTTTACTTTATATAATTGGACGGAACTGTCATTGTCAAAAAAAAATTATTCTGTTCTATCGTATTTATTCTTTTGTACACTTTCTGAAGTATCCATTTATTCTTTTCTATTATGTTTATTCTCTTCTACACTTTCTAAAGTATCTATTTCTTCTATTAAATTGTAATTAATATTTTTGACATCTGCAAACAAACAGTAAAAAACAATTGTAACAACAGCAACACTAGCAAAGCACACCAAGTTATACTTTGCGAATTTTTGTATAGGGGAATTAAGAAATATTTTTAGAAGATATCCTGCGTCTTTAGACCAGTCGAACATAAAGCATTGTATGTAATTCGTACATAAACAAATTTTATAGACTCGCCTTTCTTATTAGACTCGCTCGCGCTGCTCGCTCGTCCATAACCAGCGGCTCGTCCAATAAAGTTCTATATTATATACTAATTACATAAATAGCTATTTTTGGTTTTAATTCTGTATATTTATTTTTATTTTAGACGTTTCGACTCTCTAACCGAAAGTCTTCTTCAGAAAAAATGATACAAAAATAAGTCTATTTATTATAATATAATTCTGAAAGCATGTATAGATCATTCAAAAGATTAGAAATCAATTCTTGAGACTGACTTTTAAACCGGCCTGCATTTCAAACTCATCACTCAGCGCTGACACTAAACAATATTCACTAAGTGCACTCATGGGAGCGAATATACTAAATAGTTTCACGCAGGCATACGTTTTCACTGGTACAAGGCGGTAGGTAGGGTTTAAAAAAGACATCAGCAACAAAGTATGTCAGAACTTGGGCAGACAAACGCCATGTAACAATTGTCCCTTTCATACCAATAGTAAGAGAAAAATAGATACAATTCCGTATTAGAGCGTAGATTATTTCGGCTCAATCGAGTAATAAATTGTAACATTTATACTGAAGAAAACAACGTATATTAAACATATTTAAATTAAAAAATTACATGAAAATGCCAAAACATATTTCTTATTATTATTATTTTTATTCTTCGGTATCTTGGTAACGGTACGAACAACGTACGTCGCCTATTTGTGTGGTCCAACTTAGCGTCGACATACAACCGTCACTCGCAATACAAATCAAACGCTAACATTCCGTCAGGCTATTTCTATCTCGAAAAAAAAAAAAAAACCCGAGACTGAGTAAAAACAAAGATGGTTATAATTTTAATATTCACTGTATAATCATGCAACAGAAATTGAAAAAAAGGGTTCAAGTTGAACTTCATATAATCCAAATACTTAATGAATAATTGTTTCTGTAGTATTAGATTTTGTTGAAATTATTGTAAATATTCAATGAATTCGTATTGAATTTGCAGAAACAAATTCAAAAGTATTTTGTGATAAACCAAGCAGACTTATCTTCATGCCTTAGAGCCTAGAGCTAAACAATTCAAGAATTAAAAGATGACAATCCACATGTGATTAAAGGCATCAAACAAAAGTTTTTCTGCACATTTGGAAAATATATATCAACTATCAAATTTAGATATTTTTTTAACAATTTTGACGTTAGTTTTATACTTAATTTCTTAATTTTGGGCTACAACAATATGATATATAAATAAATGTAAGTTTAACCTTCACGAACAGTTACGGCACTTCCATGTGATCCACCTTCCAGAAACCCATGAAAATATATTACGGTAGTTTTTGTGAAGTCAATACTTGAATTATAAATTGATACTTGATCTCCTAAAAGTAGAATTTCTGGTTGAATCTTACTAGCACTGTAAATAATTAAATTTAAATTCATATTTATCCATAATATCTCAAGAGGTTAACCTAGTATATAATTCAAAAATAATGTCCCTTTTTGGATCAATTTCTGGACAAATATTTCTGTTTATAGGATAAAGTGCGAAATAAGATAAGTCTTCAAGATAAAAACCAGGTGGACCTGAAATATAAGATATAAAATATTAAGAAAATATCAGTATTTCACTTGTCAGTATTTTGAATTTGTGTTCATGACTCTATTTACATGAGCTAATTTTTCCATTAAGAAAAAAAAAATACATGATCTTAACCACGAATTTATTCAAACATTCAAAGTAACAAAATTATCCTGACGAAAATTCAATTTTTCGATGCTTGTAGGACAAATTCTTCAGCTTTCTATAAAGCTATTATACTATAAATGTTGATGGGAAACGAATTTAGGTCAACCAAAATTGATCTTTTTTTGTTCATACTTAGTTCTACAGCGTTAAAGTGAGTGGGCGAATACCGTTTGTATAACAAAATATCCTCTTCAACTACAAAAAAATATTGTCCAAAATATTTTAAAAAAATTACCTACCTGCTAAGTTGGTCAAGAAACAGAACAATGAAAAAGAATTTGTCAACATTTTTAAATTAAACACTAGCAAATAATACAAATTATAATGTGAACAGCGCTCACATTTACATAAAGTAGAATATTAGTAGCATTCAAAACTTTTTTAATCCATTGTACACAAAAAATTCTGTTGAAGTTACGAAACGTGTGACGCGATATTTCAAAGTTTCAATTTATTCCTTTGACATTTTAATTCATTTATTTAAAATAAGCTATAATTTGCTCAGAATAAAATGCTAAACATTGTTATTAAAAAAATCGTCTAAAAATTATAAATATAGGTGATGCAATTTAAAGGAAAAAAAATTGTTTTTATCAAATTTAAGATTTACTAAAATTATGTTTGCCTAAATACTGATTATTGTCACAAAAATTATGAGTAAAGATTCGAAATGACTTTCCAAAAATAAATGATTCACTAAAATGCACTCTCACCGTTCGAATAAATTTCTTTGACTACTCCGACTAATTTTGTACCTGCTTCATTTTGAAGATGTAAAAAAATTTTACCAGTGACGTAGACACATTATCATTTTTATTCAAAAATATAAGAATTAACAATTGTACCTATTTGAATAAATATTTAAATTCGTCTTAGCTCAGCAGTGGAAAATATTTAATAATCCTTAAAGATAAGAATTTTTCACAAAAATTATTGTATCACTAATTATGTGAAAATTATATGGCATATTTAAAATATATCTGGAGGTCCATTAAAGTATGTAGATTTGTGCCATGATATGAAAGTAAAAGTTTTAAAAATTGAGGACAAAATACGAATGAAACATCCAATCATTAAAATAACAGTTATATCATTATTACGACATAATGTTCGAAAAAATTGAAGTAAGTTATCACACTTCAAACCAATATCTTTAACTGTTTCCATTGTATTATTTTTTTCTTTGACGCTTAATGATAAACCCTAAACATATAGCCTAATTATATTTTAATTGAAGTCTTATATTCGTAGAGATATTTTTTTGAGTACCTAAGGTTGTTCGGCATTTGTTGTACTAGAAAAATTTCCTTGGGCATTGAAATAAGAAAAATACATAAATTATTAATGTAGAAATAGTATGTTTTCTATAAACTGTTTTTTCGCATTGCTCCGTTTATATTGAATTTGTAACTTTTGTGTGTAAGGTAACACTATACTTTTTTATTATTTGCACCACAACACTGTCTTCTATTTATTTCTACCGCGTCTTATTGATTTGCAACTAGTACACTTATTTATTTTCACTCTTTTACACTACTAACCATTCATTCGCTCGGCTTTGTCTCCGCTTTATATATCCCCGGCTATTGCTTCTTGAATGCTACCTGTTTAACCGGCGTGTTGCGATAGAAATCCATCCTGTAGGTGCTCCGGGTGTTAAAATATATTTTAGAATTTGTAAAATTGTCAGGATTTACTCCGCGTCGTTCAGCATTCTTTAGTAATTTCAAACCTAGAATATTTTGTATACATTCCAAAACTCAATGCCAAGGGAAAGCGATTTATAGAAATTTGTAAAAAGTGTTGTTCCATCAATAATATAGATAATTACGGTTCTATTTGTTCAAAATGTTCTCCCACTGTCCTACAGTACATTCTAGCTTTTCATATAATTGAAGAAACACTTAGCTGTAGGAGGAAGTTCAGGATAAACATATTTGTAAAGCTATTTAAAAATGTAGCTATTATTAAATTTGCCTTAAGTTATAGAATAAAAAAGACTAGTATGATAAATTCTCAGAAAAATTATATTTCACATAACTTCATTTATATCAACTTTCAGACATTTTAAGATATTGTATGTTTTATAAATTACGGAAAAAAATACATTCTTGAGCTATATCTGACAAATCACGGGTCGGCCTGCATAATTTATTTGAAAATTAATATGACGTTTTAAAATCATGTTTATAATTTTAAGATAATTTATGGCTAGTTTTATGAAGGACATATTAGTTTGCTTTCCGACTAGATTAAATTTACTTTTTTAAATGACAGTCGATTATTTGACAGCAATGATTCTGTTGCCATAAGGAAACACAGAACAAAACTACTAAAGAAGAAGCGAAACGCCCACTTTATTTCAAACTTAGTACTGTCAGCGCCATCTATCCGCGGTCCTATTGAACTACTGTAATAGCGCGCGAATACGAATCTAGGTACCTACTGTTAAATTTTACACAAAAATTTTCTTAAGATTTTTATTTATGATTCAAGTTTTCATGATTCAAATATGAGAAATATGAATTGAATCATGATAACTAGAATTACAAATTGAATAAATACGAGTAAGAATAAATTAAATACAATCACAGAATTTGGAGTAATAATAATATTTTTATATTTTAACATTTATATACAATAGCAAATAGTCTTGCATCTGGAAATGATCCAATTACATTATTCAAAAAACTATATATAGATATAGTTCATCTTACAAAATCACAAAAATGATGTCCGCCTGTCTGTCCGTTTAGGATTCCTTTTTAATCTCGTGTTTTCTACATAGAGAAAATGAAATCGCGATATTGTATTACGATGCAGTTCTTGTAAAACATGACATTCTGCGTCGCAAACTAGTGTTGATGTTTTTTCGATAAAGTCCATAATTCTTGAGTTATGGGGCTTTCCTATGGTATTCATTTGGTAAATATTTCGTATGTTTCTCTCCAAGTTCCTGCATTATCGAAAGTGTATTCTCATGAAAGCTAAAATTTTGTGTTGAAAAGAGCTCTACACATTTTCAGATATAAATTAAGTTTCATATTTTATGGGATTTTTCTGGTACCCTGAATAGATGCTGCTTCGTTTATGAGTTTTCGTAAATTGAGACGTTCTGCGGTGAAAATTGCTCTTGGCGTTTCTTGATGAAATCCACACTTCAAAATTTGAGTAATTTCTTTGATGCCCATATGTATACATATCTTTCTGTTTTTTCTCATGAAGGATCATCAATGTGACATTTTATTCCTATTTTTCAAGTTTGTCTTGATTTTGACGGTATTCTGCTACAAAAGAGTGATTCAAATTCCAGACCAATTTTGATTGAGGAATACAATGTAAGAATGAACTGACATTTTCTCCTAAACAAGCAAGGCAACGGTACTAAAAATACACAAATTGTATATTAAGATCTTATTTATTCATGTGACATTCAAAATCACTTACCACCATAATTGACACTTAGGACTCTTTGCAGCTCACTTTGAAACATATTCAAGCCAAACAACTCAAAAATTCAAAAATGAAATCACTTGATCATAAATCTCTAATAGTTCCATAGGACCGCGTATAGATGGCAGGAGAATAATATAATAAATTCAAATCATATTCTTGTTTCGCTAGCCTGGTAAGGAAATTCAAACTGATTAGAATTTGTTGAATAAAATAAATTTATTCTGATAGCAAATTTACCTGGTCTTCACCTCCGATTTCGATGAAACTTAATGAATCGATTTGTTTCAGCATTACAAATATAGGAAATACAATGAAAATTTTGTCAGTGGAATTAAAGCAATTGTTTATATTTCGTACCCAAATAACGGGCGGACTTTGCCCGCTTTGATCAAGCTTGACGTGGAATCTTGAGCTGGAGACAACAATGAAGGGTATACTAAATACCTCATGTTGGGTTTGATCTGCCATAATTGACTCGAAATGAAGATACCACGTCGAGCTTGGTCAGGAGCGAGCCAAGCCTGCCTGTTAGTTGGAAGTGAAGCACCGCCATTAATAAAATTTCATTTCACTACTGAGTCGCTAGTAGCGCCATCTTACACACACACTGCTCAATGTATACATTTTTTAATGATATAAATTAATTAAGTTTTCAAGGTCAATCGAGTCTGACCGCAAATAGTTATTATTTTTTTCATATTTATAGTAATCAAAACAAATTTTTTCATCAAGTTCCATTGAAATCGGAGTTAGACCAATAATTTTAAAATATTACAATTTTTTTATCACTACTTTTATCTATAATAAAAATTGGTTCGATTGGAAACTCTTGAATATTACATATTGCACATAAAAGTCAGCTGTTAATTGTTGATACAAATATAAAATTTTGATAATTTTGTTTCGTATTTAACTCAAAATGTTAGAATAAAAATGTTCATTTGAACAAGCGCCATTCATGACGTAACTATTACTATGGCTATCCAGTTGTACCCCAGAGTTGTACTGTAGACTACATATTTTCTGCTAGTAATCAGTTGGGATATTTAGTTGGGTAGCGCCACTGCAAATTACTCGACATACGTTTACATTTATCTCAGCGTAAACGTACGTCTAACAACATTCTTACGATCTAGTGACAGTGACGTCATCAAGACTCTATAACTATAACTTATTCTTGACTTTATTAAACAATTTTTGGAAAACATAAAAATGACGGAATTTATATGTCTAGATCCTGAAAAACGTATGTAATAACTCACAAACACTTGAACAAGTCCGTTATAATTTTTAATAGTATTAAATAGTATTTTTAACTTGATATTGCAAACAAGTGAATAAACAAAAGCTGAATGCAAACACAAAATGATAAGGCCAAGACAATAATATTTGTTCATGAATGTATAATTCTTGCCAAACATCAACTTTAGATTTTGTCTCTTTTATCACGTTTAAATATTCAGATATTCATGGTGGAATTCTGAGTAGATCTATAAATTTTATAGATCTACAACTGCAAGATACGAGCTATGAAAAAAATCGCAATAAATTTATCAGACTAATGCAGGGGCCACACTAACGTCTAATGCCGTTAAATAAGGCGTTATGTGATAAATAACATATTGTCATTGACAATGTGTTTATTGTTGAATAACGCATTAATTTATGACATCAGAAATTAGTGTGGCTCCAGCATTACATGGAAATTTGTATTAATCAACAAAAGTCGATGTGTTTTCATAATTTTTTGTACATTTTTTATAAATCCTGTCATCAGTTTTTGCAATAACAACTGTCGAAAGTTTTGAAATTAATGTTCTTATTGGACACAAATCATTGTAATATTTTTGTAATAATAGAGAGTTTTTGTAAGTCACCGCTAATGATACGTTAACGCTGACCTGAGAAACGAATTTTTGATAAATAAGTTTATTGTAAAGTTGTTGGTGCCGTTGAGTAACGCGTTAAATGACAATTGACATATTGTCATTGACAATGTGTTCATTATTGAATAACGCCTCAATTAATGACATTAGACGTAAATGTGGCTCCAGCATAAGCACGTGCAAAGAAATTCATTTCTCACGTTGGCATTAACGTAGCATTATTGGAGGCTCTCAATAATTCTCAAATATACTTTGACATAAGGTTGATAAATGCAATTTAAAATATATCGAACTTTTCTATTTTTCAAATACTGCAGAAGTATTTAAAAATCATCCGGCTCATACTGTTTTTCGGACAATCGATTTTCAATCGCAGTAATCATTGGCATACGTTATAAATGTAAAAGCACAGAATGATTGTTCAAGCAGTTTGTGTAAAATGAATGCATTTAATCTAGTGCCTGTCTAGACTTTCATGGTTGAGTTATCCTAAACGTCTGCGAATGATATTTGATACAAACTTCTTACATTCTGTTTTTTAGTACTGCTTTTATTGACTGGTTCCAGAACAGTATAGTCTCGCTTTTATGATTGTCTTAAGATGGATCTTTTTTTTGCGGAAAATACATTTCATTCTCTCCCACTACCCACTCATATAAGTCCAACTACTGGTTGAGTGCTGCGAACTGGGTGGTTTGTGTATCTGTTGGTATTTGGTATTGACTGGATATATCTGAATAAAAAATAGTTGCAAAGAGCTTTGATTAGCTCAGAAATATATCCTAAAACTATTGCTTGTGCAATTTCAAACAAATTGTTGGATTTAGAAAATAATCTAGAAACTGACAATTGTAGAGGTAAGAGCGAAAAAAATATAACAGTCTATACTTGAGAAATGCACAAATCCGCCACTTTAAATAGTGTTAACTGACCCAATGAGTACATGCCTCTCTCTTGGAGAAAGAATTAATGACATTTTTGTGAAGTAAAGTTATGATTTTTTTTTCTGCGACCACTTATACCAAACACGGAAAAATGACAATTTCTCTCAACTATGGGAAAAGTAATGAGAAATGATTTCTCACACCAGTGTGACCAATCAAGATGTTGATATGTTCCAATTTAAGTTTATATAACTAATTTGATAGTAATTGTCACATATTTAAAACATATGTTTGTTTTTTGTATGCATGTTATAACAAAATTACACTGATGTTAATTTTTATTCCTGTGCCAGTTTCTAATTTTCATGGTGACAGATGAAATTGCACAAGAAATTGAGTCTTATAATGAAACTTCATCAATCAATACAGAGAATATATTGTCTGCGTTAATGCAATAAATTCTTTATAAATCACACATTATTGTTGCTCGAAACAGGGCTAGTAGAGCTATGATTTTATACTTTTGATTGCTCAAAATGCAGACTAGATTTACAAGTGCATAAAAATCTGATTATGCTCGAAACTGTGTTGCTTTTCATCAATGCATTCGTATGATTTGAAGAAGAATTGTCGGGTATAGAATTCATATCTTCCGTTTATCGTGAAATGAAGAATTCGCATGCGTAACTTCTTTCACCTCCTTAAAATGATATATCGGAAAAAATAAAATAAAAAGACAGCAGATCAGTTTTTTGACAGTAGCATTTTTTCTAGAGCTGGAAATGTGTAAATGTACAGTTATCTCTGAGTACGCTTACATGCTTCAATAATTATTTAGTTTAAAATTTGGAGTATGGCGCATTTGCATTTGTTTTGAGGTAGAATTTTCCCGTTGCGCTGAAACATAGTTAGATCAATTATAAATCCTATTGTGAAAGATATTCATAATATATTACTTGATAGATACACCAAAACCCATATGTGTACTTTGAGATACGTCATCACACTTTTTATCTAAATAATCTTCCCATGAATTGCAGTGCGATGCTGAAAATGATTTTGGTTTTACAACGGATTCAGCGTAAAGTGAAAACGACCGCCAATGACTGCAAAAGACTACAACAATATTTTATCACATTCCGGAGATTTTGTTGAGAGCGGTAATGAAATCTCTCGGATTTAAAACATTGTAAACTTTAAAATGTTCAAAAAAGAAGGATTGAATTTGAATATTTGTTTTTAAAATTCACAATTGTAATTCTTATCAACTTACTTAGTTCCAAGATGGAATGAGGGTTTCTCTGGTGTATTTCTTCTAAACTACAACCAGGTTGAGCTGCAATAGAGCCACCGTTAGGATAAAAATCTGCATGTCCTAGAGGTTCTGCCAAACCAAAATCCGATGTATGAATCACGTCAACAAATTTAGCATCACTAGAGTCAAGTCGTAATTCCATTGAAGCATTTTCAAAAAGAGGCTTTGCTGGATCTAAACCTAAAAAATTCCACAAGAAAATATCAACGTCGCGCTCAATATCTAGAATCAATCTAACAATTTATAATATTCAATTTCAATTATCACTTCTTGTTGAGGTTCATATTATTATCATTATTATTTTTTTTTTGTACGAATTTGTATAAAAGTATGTTTCACATGCATCATGCATCATTACCGAATAGAAAGTACTACTTTACGTACTAAAGGTACTTTGCTGAACGTTACAAATAGCAACATATTACAAAGTGCTTTATATTAAAATAGCAATAACTGGCGGCAAAATCAGATTTACTGAATTTCTAACTTCTATTTCGTTTCAGCTATGAAACGCCAACCTAGATAAATAAATTTGTATATACATATATTCGAATTGAGCTCATTTGTTGTTGATTTACCTGTAATTCTAGATACTTTTCCGCTTTTAACATTATATCCAGTAACTCCTGCGGAATGGCCACCTAAACTATGTCCAATCAAATGAAGTTTATTCAAATCCATTCCCAATTTTACCATAAAATCAATCATTTTAGCTGCATATTCTCCTACAGCTTTTGTGTTTCCTGCCGCTGTTAAGTACCATGGTCCTGCTAATAGTCTTTGTGCATTTGTCACTATAAAATTGCTATCATCTCTCTGCATATAGGCTGAAAGATGAATTATTAAATAAGTAAAAATTTCTTGTGTACAGTAATAATTCCTTTTATTTCATCACCCATCCAGTCGATAATCGCTATAATATAGACAACTTTTGAGTAACATCCTTTTTAAGAAATTGAATATTACAATAAATTTAGATATTTTTTGGTATTATTAGTGCCTTTTTATTTTGTGACTGGCATAGCTTTCTCTTTCTACTTAATTCGTTTATTTTGGTTTCCAACAATATGATAAAAAAATAAATGTGAGCTTAACCTTCACGAATAGTTACGGCACTCCCACGTGATCCACCTTCCACAAATCCATGAAAAAATATTACGGTAGTTTTCGTAAAGTCAATACTTGAATTAGAAATTGATACTTGATCTCCTAAAAGTAAAATTTCTGGCTGAATCTTACTATCACTGTAAATAATTGAATATAAGCTCATATTTCTCTAGAATATTTCAGTAGGTTAACCTAGTATATAATTCAAAAATAATGTCTCTTTTTGGATCAATTTCTGGACAAATATTTCTGTTTATAGGATAAAGTACGAAATAAGCCTTGTCTTCAAAATAAAAACCAGGTGGACCTGAAATGTGAGAAATAAAATATTAAGAAAATATCTGTATGTATTATTAGTTGTCAGTATTACTCTGATCAGTACGAAAAGTATTAATTTGTCAGTAATTTCAATTTCGGGTTATTATTTAGAATAATAAATAGAAATTACGCCATTTATTCAAATGATAGTAGCGTGAACCTTAAATCAACATTCAAGCTGCAATAAATCTATACCAAACATCTCATTTGCCGGCAAGATTACAATAACCGGGACGCCAAGTTTTGCCTATTGATTGATTGTTAGATGAACGGAAAAGAAAAAATATGTTTTTTCGATATCTCGCTTCGTTCGACATAAAATATTGTTAAATAATTATGAAAATATTAAAATTAAGAGAGATATCGGAAATTTTACTTCTTTCTTTTTTATTTGTCTCGCGGAGTTCTATCAGAATCGATAGTTGAATTCTGGCGCCTCAGAAATCGTAATGTTCGCCTTTTCTAATATTTCTAAATTTTCTAAAACTTCATGAAAACGAATGCCGTTTCTTGATATTTTTTAGGCTAAACCGTAGTTAATGATACGAACCTGACAGATAAAATATTTAAAATATAGATACATAATCTACTTCTGGTGATTTCCTTGAAATACTAGTCAACCTAAGCTCGGTTTAGGCTAGTTTATTTTTTTTTAACCCTCATTTGTCATTATTTTTTCTATTATCTTCATGTTTGAGTTCTCAATCTGTCAGATTTGTAGCTACGAAGACGAACATGGTGTATTTAAAAAAAAAAATGTTTTAAATTTCAAATATAATCTGCACTTGAAGTCATGAATGGCCAGTTGCACCGCTCTAGCTTAAATATTTAATTTCACTTATGCTGGGGCCACAGTTATGTCTAACGCCATTAATTAAGGTGTTATTTGACGTGTAACGTAGGTGTAGCCACATCTTAGTGCGATAATTTATCCACGGCGTTGATAATGACGTGAGGCGTTAAGCGATAGATCGGTTGGCGGTCTCATTCGACACATCAAAGTGATCAAGTGCGTTATTTATTGCAATGTTGAGGCTACACTAGCGTTTTTCTCTGTCAACTGTCATTGTAAATTTTGAATGCGCGAATTGAGATTCAGTAAGTTTCTGATTGGAATGATAGTATTATCAAAGTTATACAATGGAATGATGTAATGAAGGAGCCATCGAGTTCTTAGAAGTGTTTCAAGAGAAACCTTGTTCATAGGACTGCTTTGACGATCAATTTAGTGACATTTATGATGAAATTCATCATTGAATGCTAGTGTGGCCACTCTATTCAAGGTACAACTTGAAGCGTTAAATTTGACACGATATCTATTGCAATAATAGGCATTAAACGTTAACATAAGTGTGGCTCCAGCATTAAACCAAAAATATTGAATCAGAATGAGAACAGCAATGTTTATGTCACATTTGACTTTTGAGTCTTGATACGATATTGTTCAGTTAAGCGACACTTGAAATTTAAGGGACAGCGGTGCAACTGGCGAGAAATCTTGTAACCTAGCAATTTAACGCGAAAACTGTTTTAATAAAATCATGACACCCCAGGTTTCGCCATTTAATTTTCAAACAGTTTTCAATTCAAATTGTCTGATTGCAAATTCAAATTATCTAATGACCGGTTTTATAGAAGACCAAGTAAATTTACTTCTAAAGTAAATTTATTTTATTTAACAAATTCTAATCAGTTAGAGCTTCCTTATGACAACAGAATCATTGCTGTCAAATAATCGACTGTCATCTAACAGAGTAAATTTTATTTACTCTGGAAGTAAAATACTCTGCCCTTTATAAAACTGGGCATAAAGCACTTAAAACGCTCAAGTGTAATTCGGTGAGATTATTCAGAAAATTACTAAACTCAATCATTTTGCTATACAAAATATTTTGAAAAATATTGTCTACTTGGTTGCTAGGAAAAAGGTATGTATATGGTTTATCAAAGTGGATTTATCACTTGCAAAGAGTTTTTCTTCTATTCATTCACTTCCAGAGTGACGAAATTGTTTTTTATATATAGCTTATTTTATATTAAAGTTGAATTGCCATCAAAAATTGATTTGATTTTGTTCATGCTTATAGTTCTAAAGCATTACAGTAAGTTAGAGAATAGCGCTATAAATCATATATACTGATCAAATTACTTATATATACTGACCATTTATATAACGAAGTACTTTTTTTTTACTAAAAAAAATACTGTCCAAATAATTATAAGATAAAATACTTACCTGCTATGTTGGTCAAGAAACAGAACAATGACAAAATTCTTGTCAACATTTTCAAATACTAGTAAATGATACAAATTATAATGTGAGTAGTATCTTCTATACAAGAAGTAAAATATTTAGTAGCATTCAGAACTCCTTGAATCTATAAAATACACAAAAAAAAAAATCTGTAGAAATTATAGTCCAAGATATAGAGTCGAAATTTCACCGTCAACGGTAATATGGAATTTTTCAAATGTAATGTGCTCCTTCAATATGGGTTGTTAACTTCACCACGAAGGCGGACAGCCTAGTGAATACATGAGGGGCTAAAAAAGCTATTTTTTTGGAAAATTGTCGACATCGATATCACGCTTGAAATTTTGTACAGTGGATAGTCCAAACAAGTAGAAATTATTGCAATCGTTCGCATCTTTTTGATTTAATAAAGGAATCGAAATCGAAAAATTTTGAGTAGAATAGATGATTAACAATGTATCAACGATCTTTTTATGAATTTTGCATCAGTGAGTGAGAACAAAGAGAATGAGATGTTAAACATTAAAATTGATCGAGTGGTTATCAAGATACGGTAGTCCACAAGTAACTTATGCGCGCTGGGGTAAACATCGTCTTATAGCTCGCCGTATCATCCTAGCTGTCCACCTTTTTGGACTCAATATTATGTGGTACTCAAACAAAAAATATCGAATCGGAAATGACAGCAATGCTTATGTCACATTTTACTTTTGATAATTTCATTTAAATATCGCCTGAATTTAAGGTACAGCGGTGCAACAGACAATAAAAATTAGAAATATAGGAGATGCAAATTGAAGAGAAAAACTATAGTTAAACAATTTAAGAATGAATGATTCACTAAAAAGCACTTTGACTATGAATAAGTTGTACCTACTTTGAAACATTTAACAAATTATTATTTGTCCGTAATTATATATCAAGTTAGCCGTATATGAGCTCTATATCAATAGTTGATCTATTTCTCAATTTTGTATAATGAGCGATAACCTCATTATACAAAATTAAGAAATAAATCAACTATTGATATAGAGCTCATATACGGTTAATTTGATTCATAATTACGGACAAATAATAATTTGTTAAATGTTTCAAAGTAGGTACAAGCAACTTTGGGATTACGTAATATGTTCGTATTTTTGGAACAATTCGCGAAAACCTTGCATGTAATAATATTTAAGAGCTTACAGAAAAAGCAGCGGAGTACAAATTATTATTTTTATAATGAAGAAAAGGAGTTAATAACTAAACTTTACAACATTGTATTAGTAAAAATCAAATTCCTAATAGCGTAGAAATAATTGTAACAAGCATTTTACAGTTTACTACACTCCTGATTACTATTGCTTTTTTCTGGAGAAAAAGTAGACGATTTGTGTACCGAATTTTTCAATAAGTTGGCGAGATGGTTTCGTGGCGAGTTAGCTTCGCGACGAGTTGGTTTCGCGGCGAATAACATTCAGTCCTTGTGGCTACAGTCTTCTTAGAATAGCTTTGCAATATGTTGTCCTACAATTTTTTTGTTGTTCCCTACAAAGAGATACCACGGTCTTGCCATTAAGAAGATATATTCGCGATGTTAGTCAAGTATCTTGCCGTAAAAATAAATATTCTATATCATAAGCAATTCTAATTTATTTGTTTCACTGACATCGTAAACAATGAAAATTATCAGTTGAATAACTCTCGAAATAATTATTAATTTTGAGTCCCATTCTGAAGCCTGAAATTCGGCGAAATTCGTAAAGCTTGGTATATCGTTCACAGCGCTGAAATTTGGTGCATACAAATTCCACTTTGACCAAACCTTGCAAGCTCCAAACTTTTGCATTCTACAGAGTGATCAATAATGATTGTCTGACAGATGACAGGCAAAAGTTTGCATTATGATCAAAACTATCTTCATGGAATAAAGTTAGTTTAAATTTATTCATTTTGAAAACTACGTTACCGACATTTCAACAACACAATGGCGTATATTTTGCATATTTTATGACGGATTCGTCCATAATCTGATTCAATAAACAAAAAAGTAAGTAAATAGCTGTATAATTGACTGAATATTGAGAATTTATTATTATTCTACCAAGTTATTAGGTTAGAATAGTGTTATCAGAGGAACTATCATCTGTCACTTGAAGCTCACTATCTCAAGCAGGCGGCAAAGAAAAAATCAGAACAAAGCGGCACGGACAATCATTTTTGATCACTCTGTATAACCTCAAAATTAGTCTTTCTCAAGACTATACTCTTCAAAATACGGAATTTAAACGAAGAATTGATGATAAAAATTGTTGTTTTTATGGATGACATTCCAAATTTAATCGAAAGATTTGAGTTTCCATAATTTTTCTAAAAAGGGAAAAAAAAAATCTGTAGTAAATAAAGTTGGCAACTACGAATTAGTTGATAAACGAGCTGTGTGGATTAGAAAAATTCGTACAAGAAAAGCTGAAAGCTGGAATTTACAATACAAAAATGTCGTAAATACTTCCCCGTAATATTATTTTCTTCGAAGCTATGAATTTCATAACCTCACGCAGTCTTCCAGTTACAACTAAAAACCGTATATAAATAAGATGATTTTGAAAGAAAAAACTATATATTATAAAAGCAGAAAGTCAATACTTTCCCGCACTATTGGAATTGAATTAAATCATTTAATGAAATATGAATATTTCTTTGGTGAATATCAACGTATTTACATTGTAAACAGACTACAAACTTGCCGGAAGCCACTTTTGATCCGCCATTTTGTAAACACAGTGCTGCCGCCAACGGTATTTTCAGTTGCCAATAAACAAAATACACAAACAATATAAGTGGCTGCCTCAGCAATATGGCGCATGCGCATCTCTTTGACAATAGCACATGTTTTGAAAATTTGTTTTATTCTTTGTTTGATAACTGGATGGTGACTATTTGATATTTTATTGTCGTACATTATACTATTGTTTTTTTTTTTTTCATTACGCTCATATACTAGTATGTATAATCTTTTTTTCTTTAGAAAAATTGGGTTTTGAACCGTTCTTGTAACACAGCTGCGGCAAAAAGGTAGTAAGATGACGGATAAAATAATTACATTTGTCGGTGTTAATCGAGATGCCGCGGATTGTAGAATAAAACAATATTGCACATAGCTACATTCAATGCCCAGCTAACAAAAATTTCGTTGAAAAACATACTTTTGTTGCTTGAGACAGGACTATGATTCCAGTCTTCTGATTAGTCAAAATACAGACTAGCACAAAAATCTGTTCATCCTCTAAACTGTGTAGCTTTTCATTATTCATGAATGCATTCGTATGATTTGAAGAGGAATTGTCGGGTATAGAATTCACATCTTCCGTTTACCGTGACTAGTACTATATCGGAAAAAAAGACAGCAAATCAGTTTTTTGGCAGTGGTACTTTTTCTAAAGTAGAGAATACAGACTATTATTTCTTAATAGTAACTATCAAAAATTGTTTGAAGATACAAACTACAATTAGAACATGAGCTATTTATGTTCTAATATACATTTATCTCTAAGTACTCTTATATGCTTCAATAATTATTAAATTTAAAATTTGGAGTATGGCGCATTTGCATTTGTTTTGAGGTCGAATTTTCCCGTTGCGCTGAAACATAGTTAGATCAATATAAATCCTATTGTGAAAAATATTCAAAATATATTACTTGATAGATACACCGAAACCCATATGTGTACTTTGAGAAATGTCTTCGCACTTTTTATCTAAATAATCTTCCCATGAATTGCAGTGCGGTGCTGAAAATGATTTTGGTTCTACAACGGATTCAGCGTAAAGTAAAAACGACCGCCAATGACTGCAAAAGACTACAACAATATTTTATCACATTCTGGAGATTTTGTTGGTGCGGTAATGGAATCTCTCGGATTAAAAACATTGTGAATTTTAAAATGTTCAAAAAACTTGAATTGAGTTTGAATATTTGTTTTTAAAATTCACAATTTTAATTTTTATCAGCTTACTTGGTTCCAAGAGGGAATAAGGATTTCTTTGGTGTATTTCTTCTGAAGTACATCCAGGTTGAGCTGCAATAGAGCCACCATTAGGATAAAAATCTGCATGTCCTAGAGGTCCCTCCAAACCAAAATTTGATGTATGAATCACGTCAACAAATTTAGCATCACTAGAGTCAAGTCGTAATTCCATTGGAGCATTTTCAAAAAAAGGCTTTGCTGGCTCTAAACCTAAAAAAATCCACAAGAAAATATCAACATCGCGCTCAGTACCAATCTAACAATATATATTATTCAAATTCAATAATCACTTGAAAATTATAGTTTTAAATATCTTTGTAAAGAATCGGATCGATCATTCATATAAAATTTATATAAATAAATGAAATAATAATTTACATATCAAGGACAAAAATATGTCTATATGTGACTTTGAAAAACAATTCTTGTCGAGGTTCACATTATTTTTTTTTGTACGAATTTGTATAAAAGTATGTCTCACATGCATCATGCATCATTACCGAATAGAAAGTACTACTTTACGTGCTAAAGGTACTTTGCCGCACGTTACAAATAGCAACATAGTACAAAGTGCTTTATATTAAAATAGCAATAACAGGCGGCAAAATCAGATTTACTGAATTTCTAGCCTCTATTTTGTTTCAGCTATGAGACGCTAACCTAGATAAACAAATTTGTTTATCCATATTCGAATTGAACTTATTTGCTGTTGATTTACCTGTAATTCTGGATACTTTTCCGCTTTTAACATAATATCCAGTAACTCCTGCAGAATGGCCGCCTAAACTAAACCCAATCAAATGAAGTTTATTCAAATCCATTCCCAATTTTACCATAAAATCAATCATTTTAGCTGTATATTCTCCCACAGCTCTTGTGTTTCCTGCGGCAGTCAAGTACCATGGTCCTGCTAATAGTCTTTGTGCATTTGTCACTAAAAAATTGCTATCATTTCTCTGCATGTAGGCTGAAAGATGAATTATTAAATAAGTAATAAGTTCTTGTTTACAGTAATAATTACTAAAAGTTGTTCAAAAATTCGTGAAGATATCAAAATCTTAAAAAAATTCATGTTAAATATATTAAAAAGTGTTTTGAAGGGAGATTATCAAATTGAGCTAACTAACGGTGCGATGAAGATGTGCTACTTTTATCATAGATCATCAATATAAAATTCATATAATTATTAGGAAACATATGTTTTTTCACAATATTTTGTCTGACTAGTACCATTCAACCGGAAGTATTTCTCAGACTGCTCAAAGCATATATTTTCATTTTTTCGCCTGTGTGATCGAAAAGCATTATTTCCTAATTTTCAGTTAAATAATTACAATTAATTATATTTGTTACACTGGATCAATGAAGTTCGATCTTTTAGACGAAATTATACCTATTCGAAATCAATATTTAATGCATAGTCGATTGATATGGCTTTTGAAAAATGAATAATCACTTCATTCAATTTTTGTCTATGATTCCTATTTCTATAAAGTAAAATGATCGATATATTCATCGACTGTATTATAATAGTTTCAATAATCCACCGTTAGATCAATGAAGTTTTAGAATCTATGCTCTAATTAAGAGCATTAAGAATGGGGAATTCGATTTCTGTATGTAAAATTCGCCTATAAAATTTCCGGTACACAACAGCGGTATAATTAAAAATAGATTCACTTTTTGTACAAAAATAATTAGAAAATAAAAATTATGACACTGTAATTAAGTGAAATAAAAACATTGATTAAAAGTCACTGACTTCCTTTTATTTCATCACCCATCCAGTCGATAATCGCTATAAATTAATTTTTGATATAAAAATTACAGAAAACTTTTGAGTAATACCATTTAAAAAAAAATTGAATATTACATTAAATTTAGATATTTTTTGGTTTTATTAGTGTCTTTTTATTTTGGGAATGACATAGCCTTTTCCTATTTTTTTTTGGATTGCAACATATGATAAATAATCAAATGTGAGCTTAACCTTCACGAATATTTACGGCACTCCCACGTGATCCACCTTCCAGAAACCCATGAAAAAATATTACAGTAGTTTTCATGAAGTCAATACTTGAATTATAAATTGATTCTTTATCCCCTAAGAGTAGAATTTCTGGCTGAGTCCTGCTAGCACTGTAAATAATTAAATTTAAATTCATATTTCTCCATAATATCTGAGTAGGTTAACCTAGTATATAATTCGAAAATAATGTCTCTTTTTGGATCAATTTCTGGACAAATATTTCTGTTTATAGGAAAAAGTGCGAAATAAGCCTTGTCTTCAAAATAAAAACCAGGTGGACCTGAAATATGAGAAATAAAATATTAAGAAAATATCTATATGTATTATTAGTTGTCAGTATTACTCTGATCAGTACGAAAAGTATTAATTTATCAGTAATTCCAATTTCGGGTTATTATTTAGAATAATAAATAAAAATTAAGCCATTTATTCAAATGATAGTAGCATGAACCTCAAATCAACATTCAAGCTGCAATAAATCTATACCAGACATTCCTAAATGAATCTCATTTGCCGGCAAGATTACTATAACCGGGACGCCAAGTTTTGCCTAATGATTGTTTAGTTATTAGATGGACGAAAAAGAAAAAATACATTTTTTTGATATCTCGCTTCGATCGACATAAAATAGTGTTAAATCATTTGGAAAATATTAAAATTAAGAGAGATATCGGAATGCCTTCTAATTTTGTTTAATAAACATTAGATTAGTACTTATTAGTTAGACTGTTTGTTGTTTCAAAAAATCTTTCAATGATTTGAAGATAATTTGTAAAGTATACCTGGATAAATAGAAAACAATCCAGACAAAAATATTCACCAGTTGCAATATGCAAAATGAAATGTCCTGCATGAAAGAAAAGATTTTGAAAAACTCTAAAACTGGATTCTACCTTCTTTTTCAGTTTAAAAGTAAAAAGTACATCAAAAAGAAATAGCAACCTTAACATTATTATCAACTGTCAGATAGCGAATGCGTAGGCTATGGCTTTATCAGTCATTACTACTACACTTAATCCTCCATGGTAAATTTTTATATTTGAAATTTCAATCAATAAACACAATATTTTTTCATGAATTTTTGCTAAAATCATTCAGAATTATTATCTCATATATGTTTTTTATGAATACTAATTAAATAACCAAATATAGAGTATGATTTATTGATTTGATTATAAGCTCATGTATAATATATATGTAGCCCGCCAAATCTATCCTAACATCACTAGTTTGAAATTCTGCCACCAGACAGAGTATCGCTTATGTTTGTTTGCCAATACTCCAAATATACGTACTTATCAAGACTCTTGAAGGCAGAGAAAACAAAATGGGGCACTCAAATCTACTACTATCTGACGGTCTATAATGGCCGGTTTTATGAAAGACCAAGTGAATTTATTTCTAAAGTAAATTTATTTTATTTAACAACAGTTTGAGATTCCTTATGACAACAGAATCATTGCTGTCAAATAATCGACTGTCATCTATCAGAGTAAATTTTATTTACTCTGGAAGTAAAATACTCTGCCCTTTATAAAATCGGGCATGAATCAAATAAAACGCTCAAGTGTAATTTGATGAGATTATTCAGAAATATTACTAAACTCAATCACTTTGCTAGACAAAATATTTTGAAAAACATTGTCTACTTGGTTGCTAGGAAAAAGGTAAATATGGTGTATCAAAGTGATTTTTCGCATTCCCGGGAGTACACAATGAATTTAATCCCTCATTTCAGGGGCTTAAGTTTGAGTTTAGTCCCTCGGGATTTAAAATGATCAAGAATCCCAAGGGACTAAAGTAAAACAAACAATTTTTTCCATAACAACTAAATAATCAAAGTACTTATCTAAATGTCAAATTGAATTTTGTCATTAGAATTCAAACCTTTATTCTTGATTTGTATTAATATTATTGTAATTCACACAATTTTACAAATGCATCGTATTATTGTTCGTAAATTTTTTAGACTTTTGGCAAAATCATTTTACAGTTACCTCTTCCGCAGCCTTATCAATATCAATTTTCTCACTCATCTTTTTGACAGCAAGCTTATTTATTGAATAACTGCTGCAGCCAGCCTTGTTACTATGGTGAATTTACTCAACATTTTTGTATCAAGTTTGTAGTTGTCAAAATTGTAAGATTAATTAATCTGCTTTTAAACTATTGTGATTCAATATAATACGGTAGTGCGAAAAATAGCGTAGATAACACAAGACTTAAGTGCCTTTAATCCCTCAGGTGAGTATTGTCCTCGACTGCGTCTCGTGCAATAAACTCCACCCTCAGGATTAAATCAAGCACTCAAGTCCCTCGTTATATAATATACTATTATCACTTGCAAAGAGTTCTTCTTCTATTTATTCACTTCCAGAGTGACAAAATTGTTTTTTATATGTAGCTTATTTTATATTAAAATTGAATTACCAGCAAAAATTGATTTGATTTTGTTCATGCTTACAGTTCTAAAGCATTACAGTGAGTTAGAGAATAGCGCCATAAATCATATTTACTGATCAAATTACTTATATATACTGACCGTTTAAATAACGGAGTACTTTTTTATTACTAAAAAATACTGTCCAATATAAATATAACATAAAATACTTACCTGCTATGTTGGTCAAGAAACAGAACAATGACAAAATTCTTGTCAACATTTTCAAATACTTGTAAATGATACAAATTATAATGTCAATAGTATCTTCTATACAAGAAGTAAAATATTTAGTAGCATTCAGAATTCCTTGAATCTATAAAATCGAATTTTTCAATAAGTTGGCGAGATGGTTTCGTGGCGAGTTAGCTTCGCGACGAGTTGGCTTCGCGGCGAATAACATACAGTCCTTATGGCTACAGTCTACTTAGAATAACTTTGCAATATGTTGTCTCACAATTTTTTTGTTGTTCCCTGCCTTGCCATTAAGGAGACATATTCGCGATGTTAGTCAAGTACCTTGCCGTAAAAATAAATATTCTATATCATAAGCAATTCTAATTTATTTCTTCCACTGACATCGTTAACAATGAAAATTATCAGTTAAATAACTTTCGAAATAATTATTAATATTATTCTGTCTTTGAGTACTGTAGTATCGAAAAATTATTTGGCAACGCTGTGTATACTCCACGTGGTGACAGTATGTATATTATGAAACTTTGGTTTGGTCAAATTTACAAGAAAAGATTAAGTATGGAGCAAGGAAAAAGTCCACGAAGACGTAGTAGATTCACCTAGAAAATAAAATATTCTTGAATTTTCCTACAATATTTGTTTGAAGTAAAGGCAACGTTGCCAGCTTTTTTTCACAGAATATGGCGCATGCGCATCTCTTTGACAATAGCACATGTTTTGAAAATTTGTTTTAGTTTTTGTTTGATAACTGGATGGTGATTATTTGATATTTTATTGTCGTACAATATACAATTATTTTTTTTCCATTATGCTCATATACAAAGTGATCAAAAATGATTGTCCGTGCCGCTTTGTTCTGATTTTTTCTTTGCCGCCTGCTTGAGATAGTGATAGTGACAGATGACAGTTCCTCTGAAAACACCATTTTAACCTAATAATTTGGTAGAATAATAATAGATTCTCAATAATCAGTCAATAATACAGCTATTTACTTACTTTTTTGTTTATTGAATCAGATTATGGATGAATCCGTCATAAAATATGCAAAATATATGCCACTGTGTTCTTGAAATGTCGGTATCAAAATAAATAAATTTAAACTAACTTTATTCCATAATCATAATCATAATGCGAACTTTTGTCTGTCACCTGTCAGACAATCATTATTGATCACTTTGTACTATAATGTATAATCTTTTTTTCTTTTAAAAAAATTGGGTCTTGAACCGCTCTTGTCAAAAACACAGCTGCGACAGAAAGATAGTAGGATGACGGATAAAATATTAAAATTGAGGAATAATTAGATTTGTCGGTGATAATTGAGATGCCGCGGATTATAAAATAAAACAATATTGCACATAGCTACACTCAATGCTCAGCTAACAAAAAAAAAAACTATATAAATTACACTTTGAAAATTTCGTTAAAAAACATATTTTTGTTGCTTGAGACAGGGCTATGATTCCAGTCTTCTGATTAGTCAAAATACAGACTAGCACAAAAATCTGTTCATCCTCTAAACTGTGTTGCTTTTCATTAATCATGAATGCATTCGTATGATTTGAAGAGGAATTGTCGGGTATAGAATTTATGTCTTCCATTTACCGTGAAATAGAGCAATGCACAAGTACTACATCGGGAAAAAAAGACAGCAAATCAATTTTTGGCAGTGGCACTTTTTCTAAAGTAGAGAATACAGACTATTATTTCTTAACAGTAGTAACTACCAAAAATTGTTTGAAAGTACAAACTACTCTTAGAACAAGAGCTATTTATGTGCTAAAATACATTTATCTCTAAGTACTCTTATATGCTTCAATAATTATTTAATTTAAAACTTGGAGTATGGCGGATTTGCATTTGTTTCGAGGTAGAATTTTCCTGTTGCGCTGAAACATAGATCAATTACAAATCCTATTGTGAAAAATATTCAAAATATATTACTTGATAGATACACCGAAACCCATATGTGTACATTGAGAAACATCACACTTTTTATCTAAATAGTCTTCCCATGAATTGCAGTGCGATGCTGAAAATGATTTTGGTTTTACAACGGATTCTGCGTAAAGTGAAAACGACCGCTCATGACTGCAAAGGACTGCAATAATATTTTTATCACATTCTAGAGACTTTGTTGGGAGCGATAATGAAATCTCTTAGATTAAAAAAATTGCAAACTTCAAAATGTTTAAAAAACAAGGATTGAATTTGAATATTTGTTTTTAAAATTCACAATTGTAATTTTTATTAACTTACATAGTTCCAAGAGGGAATAAGGGTCTCTTTGGTGTATTTCCTCTAAAGTACATCCAGGTTGAGCTGCAATAGAGCCACCGTTAGGATAAAAATCTGCATGTCCTAGAGGTCCCTCCAAACCCAAATTTGATGTATGAATCACATCAACAAATTTAGCATCACTAGAGTCAAGTCGTAATTCTATTGGAGCATTTTCAAAAAGAGGCTTTGCTGGTTCTAAACCTAGAATTTTACACTTAAAAAATGTCAACGCTCACGTTCAGTACCTAAAATATGATTTGGTAAAATTTATGCAAACATTAAAAAAAATCGATCCTTAATATAAAATGATCATTTGATTACTTAAAAGAAATCTCATTGATATAAAATTCATATAAAGAAATGAAATAATTATGTATCAAGGACAAAAAGATGTCTTTTAGAGCTGAGCCAGAATTTGTTGACTGAGGCAAAGCCGAGACGAAAAAGTAGGCTGTTGATTTACCTGTAATTCTGGATACATTTCCACTTTTAACATAATATCCAGCAATTCCAGCAGCATGACCGCCTAAACTAAACCCAATCAAATGAAGTTTATTCAAATCCATTCCCAACTCTACCATAAAGTCAATCATTTTAGCTGTATATTCTCCTACAACTTTTGTGTTTTCTACAGCTGTTAAGTACCATGGTCCTGCAAAAAGTCTTTGTGCATTTGCTACTATAAAATTGCTATCATTCCTCTGCATGTAGGCTGAAAGGTGAATTATTAAATAAGTGAAAAGTTTTTTTTGCCGATTGACTTCAAAATTACGACTTTATTGACAGTTTACAGTTTGTAAAGTGTCACTTTTACTGCCTAGGCAGTAAAAGTGTCGTTTTCACAGCAACCGCCCAACATACGCATCACAACTTGGCAACCGATCAACAAATGAATAGAAACATAATTTGATGGCGATGACACTTCTCAAAAATATTGAAATTGATCATAAAATTAATCAAATTTAAACAATCGGCAAAAAAAATAATGTGTTCAACTCGGCAAAAATGAAGATTTACTGCCTCGCCTAGATTCTTAGACTCGGCTACGCCTCGCCTCTGAAACTCTAGCCGCGTCAGTAAATCTTCTATTTTTTGCCTAGTTAAACAAATAACTATTGTGTACATCAATTACAATAGAAAAAGTTGCTTAAAAATTAATTGGACATGTGGAACGTAATGTCAAATGAGAGATTCTTGAAAAAGATTTATGTTTATATTTTGAGAATCACTGGTCGAATTTTTTTTATATCGAGTCCACTGCAATATTCTTGTGAAATTGTATTTCTTTGCTCATTAAACCAACCTCATAGCTCTTATGGTTCTCGAGATAGCAATGATGGCCAACTCAAATTGAACATTTTGTATAGGGGTATCTAGCGAAGAATTATTCCAGGGGACCTATTCTAATTGTAGCGACACTTATGCCTTGATAAACATGATGTCATAATGACGTCATGTGACCTTGCTAAGATTATCAACATTTAGTTATTTAAAATTTATAGGTTGGCACAAAATAAATAAGTTGGTAGTATAAGGACGCGTCTTTTATGAATTTCGTTTTCCCGTTACTTAGAAAATTTGCCATTTTCTCATTGTGTTTTGACGATAGTAGTTCTTGTGTGTTGTTTTTGTATTCTTTTGATAAATCTGTCGTTTTTAAGACAAGTTCTTCTTTTTTTGTGTGTGTTTCTCTGTTTTATTCAATTTTAGTTTATCTTTTTCATTATTATCGTTGAATTTTTGTTGTTGTTGTTGTGGTTATTGTTCTAACTTTAGTTTTTAATTTTGATATCGTCACGAAACGCCATATCAATCAAAACTTATTAAAATAAACTCAAAGCAATCGTAAAGTATACAAGATAACCTCAATTTCACGCTGAATGTCAAAGTTATCAAGTCGCTTTCTCGGTAGCGACACTAGCAGAGGTGTCGCTAAGCTTATCAACGCCTATACGTCACGGATGACGTATCGCACGAGCTTCTTTTCCCATCCGCTAGGTGCGCTAGTGAGTTATCAAGACCTTTTTAAGTTATCAACTTGACAAGTTGAATTAGAATAGGTACCCTGGTTGAATGTTGAATGAGACTCATGCCAACCTCATTTTGAGGAGAAACAATGATTTATATGTATGTATAATAATTTTTTACTTTGATAATTCCACTCCAATATAAAGTAAGCCATAAGAAAAAAACAATTTTATCGTTTTGACAGCGGATAAAAAGGAAGGTAACTTTTTGCAAGTGATAAAACGTTATTTACCTTTCTCCTAGCAACCAAATCAAAACATTCACTATATCAATTTGGAATATTTTCGAAGAAAATATCAAGAAAAGTATGTCTTTAAATACAAAAAACAATAAATCATATATCTGTAGAAAATTTATCGTATTTTGTGAAAACCAGAATTATGTATTAGGAAGAGGTACGATATGTCAAATTTCAAATATTTTGCTAGATTGGACTTAAAGTATGCGGAGAATTGATGGAGAAAATCTCAAAGAATACTTAGTGGAATGTGTCAAATGAAACGTGAAACGATGTATAATAATTGTACTCTCACTAATTGCATATTTAAATAAACTTTTTCATAAATAAAATGTCGTTAAATTATCTCGCCGAATTACACTCTAGCATTTTATTTTTCTTGGGATAAATTTCAGTTTGATAACTCAACCTTGTAACCTGACAGCAATTTGACTTGAAAACTGTTCAAAAAATAAAATCCCTCCACCTACGGTGTCGTGATTTTATTAGAACAGTTTTCTGTCAAATTGCTAGGTAACAAGATTTCGTGAAAACAGAAATTTATCCAGCAAAATAAAAAGCTCTTGTGTAATTACTGTTGATAACGTCTCAACTGAAACTAGCCAGACCTGTTACTTTATATTACTAATATAAATATGTCCTAAGAGCATGAGGAAAAGGAATGCGATTTCTGTACATAAAATTCGTCCACAAAATTTGGCGTAGAGGTCTCTTCTTCACTATGCCCAAATATAGAGGAGGGAATTTCCACTTATAACAGCAGCATAATTAAAATAGCTCTGATTCTCTTTTTGTATAAAAATAATAAGAATAATTAAAAATTATAATATTGTTAATCAATTTTATCAATTATGAACTATTTGGCTTGTTTTACATGGTAAGTACGTGACTTATGGCAGTTTTCGAAACAATTTAATTTTTAAAAAAACAAATTGCAGACAGATTTGTCATCATATTGGAAAAGAAGCTTCATATAATACAAACCTTTGATAAATAATTAAAGTATTTCGTGATAAACTGAGCAGATTGTTTTCTGCAGATTTTATTGCCGAACACATATTCTAAATGCCTAAGAACCTGCACCTCTGCACAAATAAAACATATAGGTAATAATCTATACATTTTTCAGAATTTTATTTAATAAAAAACTTTTTATTTCAAATTCTGTATATTATACCATTTATTTATGTTAATTTTAGTTTTTTTTTTACTTTGGTTTTATTACTGCCTTTTTATTCTGTGACTGATATAGCTTTCTCCTCTCTACCTAATTTCTTAATTTTGGATTGCAACAATGTAATAAATAAATAAATAAATGTAAACTTAACCTTCACGAACAATTACGGCACCTCCACGTGATGCACCCTCCAGAAACCCATGGAAAAATATTACGGTACTTTTCGTGAAGTCAATACTTGAATTATAAATTGATACTTTATCTCCTAAAAGTAGAATTTCTGGTTGAATCTTATTAGCACTGTAAATAATTTAATATAAATTCATATATCTCCATAATATTTCAGTATGTTAACCTAGTATATAATTCAAAAATAATGTCCCTTTTTGGATCAATTCCTGGACAACTATTTCTGTTTATAGGATAAAGTGCGAAATAAGCCCTGTCTTCAAAATAAAAACCAGGTGGACCTGAAATGTGATAATTATAATATTAAGAAAATATCTGTATGTATTATTAGTGGTCAGTATCACACTGATCAGTACGAAAATTATTGATTTGTCAGTATTTGCGATTTAGGGTTATTATTTGAAATAATAAATAGAAATGACGCCATTTATTCAAATGGTAGTAGCGTGAACCTCAAATCAACATTCAAGCAGCAATAAATCTATACCAGCCATTTCTAATTGAAACTCATTTGCCGCAAAAGATTACAATAACCGGAGCGTCAAGTTTTGCCCGTTGATTGTTTGACTAGATGAACGTCTCACTTGGTTTTCAAGATTAAATAACTATCAGCCCAGGTATCAGCCCATCATGAAAATATATTAAAACTAGGAGAGATATCGGCAATTTTAATTCTTTCTACCAGAATCAATAATTGAATCTTGGCGCCTCAGAAATCGTAATGTTTGCCTTTTGTCTCATCTATCTTTCTTTACCGCTAATCATTCTCTAATACTTTATGGAAACGAATGAGGTCCACACGTTTTTTTAGTATTTTTTAGACTAAACCGTAGTTAGCGGACGAATTTTTTTACGAATCTGACAGATGAAGTTCTTCAAATACCGATACATAATCTAGTTCTGCTGATTTTCTTGAAATACTAGTCAACCTAAAAAGCTCTGTTTAGGCTACGTTTCCGATAACTTTATTTTGCTTACTCCCATTCGTCATTATTTCTTCCATTATTTTCATGTTTGAGTACTCAATCTGTCAAATTCGTAATCAACTTCAATTTCGTCCGTTCAGCACATGTAGCCCAGTAATTTGACGAGAAAAGACTTTTTATGCAACAATAGGATTTGTTTTAGCGAAAAATCACTATAAATTAAATCCTTATACTCTATAAATTAACACCAGATGATTAATTATTTTTTGAATTTACAGGAACACTTTTTCTGGTATTTTCCTTCATATCCTAAGCCCGTATGACACGCTCAATTTTTTCGTACATTTTTCAGTTCAATATTTTGTTTGTGGAAAAATTGACTGTTGCAAACAGGTTAAAATGTTCAATGATTTACTCAATTTTTCGTTCAATGAAATAATAGAACTCGCTCTATTTTGTTCAATGTTTTCGTCAATTAATTGCGCAGATAATATGCGCACTATATCGTATTGCACTATCAATGGTAGGCAGAAATAAAAATATATTCGTATCATTTAAAACAAAATGAAACAAAGTCAGTGCAAAAAAAAAATATAGAGCAGAAACTGGCTACAACATAAAGAAGCGAACGATGGTATTTTAACAATGTTGAATAAAGAGTTGTTAATATAAATTCGTTCAGAAATTATCTAAGATTGCTGAATGAATGTTTCCAGAATGTTTCGTAAATTTTTCATAAATAAATTGGTAGCTGCAACTGCAAGAACTAGAACCAGGATATCAATTTCTTCCACATACGCTATGTCAGTAGCGTTGTGCGCGGCGCGAGCGCCGTCCTGGTGGCGACACTTGGCATTCATTTACTAATATATTTATAATCGTGACAATCAACAAATTTTGACGTACACATGTAATTTGCAATAATGGCACTCAGAATTAGCAGAAAGTTTGTTACAATGACAGTAGTACTTCGATGCGGGTCTCAAGAAGTTGATTTATGTATATTTAGATGCAAAAGTTTGAGCAAACGGAAAAAATTGGTACAAAGGTTTCATGTCAACGACGAAGAAGAAATTAAGAATAACGAGGAAGATAGTAAAATTACGGGAGTTATTTTGCGCGAAACGCCTGACACATTTAGTGATGGAACAAATCCGAATTTGTATAATGTATAGGTCGAGATATGTGTAAATTATTATAAGTGTAAAAATAGTTTTCTATTTGACATGATAATACGTACGTTCGGGTGTACTTTTTGTATGTTCTGTTTAATTATTGTCTAAATATTGAATCAATAAGCAATATTAATTTTTCCTGTGATTTTACATAACTTCATCTGATATTTACGAGTTATTCTTATAAATTGAAAATAATCTGTGTAACTATCATAAAAACTTCTTGAGTTGGTGTGTTTTGAATTCTTCAGTAAGGAATCAGCATCATTCATGCCTGAAGATTTAATATTTGCTTACCAGATACGAGTTATCCGAAAGCATCATTTAATTAAATAAGTGAAAATTCATTAATAAGGACTCATTCATGATATTTTGTCTTCAATTTATAATCAATGATAATATTGTTGAAATATAATTCTAATAATTTAATACTGATGCTGTACAAACATTATACAATTTAAAAAACATCAACTGCTCATTTCTAAAGTTTGCTAATACAATAATAACATACTAATTATTGTTTTTTACATGAATGCTGTGAAAATTTATTAAAACAGGTAAATTTAGGTCGAAAAGTTGTTAATATTAGTTGCAATTCCAAACATGCAGCTGCAGTTTGCATATGAATTAACACAAAAAGTATCTGCTTCAAAACTGACAAGCCAATGATTTGGAATCGTCCAACACAATGGGATGAATTTCATAAGAGAGCAAAGATTGATAGTATGTGCTATTGCATAAAAGAAAACTGAGGAGATAACTTTTTAACAGTTTCTTACACCCATTCGCGATTCGAAAATAAATAAAATTTCAGTTCAAGATTGCGCAATTGCGTGTGCAAACACTCAGGAACACAACAATTTAAACCTTGTCCCGATGATTTCCACCTTTTCAAAGGATTTTCCATATTTATTTGCCTCAAAAATTCAGTTTGGCTTTATGTTCTTTTATATTTGTTTTGACAGCTCCAGTCAGTATTAGTAAAGAGCTTATAACTTCCACCGCATGAAGTCGCGTTCGTCGCTACTGACATAGCGTATAACCCATTTTTGACATTAAATGTTTGACAGCTACAGCTTGTCGGTATGATCCTCAAAAAATAAAAATAAAATATGCATGCGCATGCAACAAAAAATAGAGATACGTTGCATACAGGATTATTTGCTTTCATTGATTTAGTTCATGAAATAATACAGAAAAATTGATTAAAAACATTGACATTGAAATTGTACGAAAAAATTGAGCGTGTCACACGGGCTTTATGCAGAAATTCAATTATTTTGAAGTAATAGTTATTTACGTATAGAGGGCTAAAAGATTAAGTTTACACCCGCGGACAAAGTTTGAGGCCCGAAGCGTAGCGAGGGCCTTAATTCGTCCAAGGGTGTAAATTGTCTTTCAGGCCGAGGCACGTACAACGTTTTACGCACAACGTTTTACGCACAACTGTGATAAAATTTACTTGTGAATTTCTCGTAAGTAATTAGTTTTTGAGAACACGCAAAAATATTTATTACTTCAAAATTATAAGGTGGCGTATGGTAACAAAAAATATGTCATGTGTTAAACAATTGATTTTGTTTATATGTCAACAAAATTCTGTTGGTAGTTTTCTTATTTTAATAATAATACTGGTGGCCAATTCTCTAGTTTACAGCCCAACGGGCGGTAAATTTTTTTACCGCCCGACGGGCGTAAAGTAGAAGTTACCACCATGGTAACTAAGTTGTAAACAAACAATTTTGTATCAGTTGTGCGTAAAAAATATTTTGAAAAATATTGTCTACTTGGTTGCTAAGAGGAAGGTGAATATGGTTCTTCTATTTTTATTATTCATGCAGGATAAGCACTATTTTGCGCACGTTTTTCCGGGTGGTAAATGGCTCTTTGGCTTTTGAGTGTGCCAAGTATAAGTTTACTTGTCGCACGCAAACCATTTATCACCCGGAAAAATAAGCGCAAAATAGTACTTATCCCGCATTCGTAATAAAAAATAGTATCTGCAACTTGTGCGGTGTTGTCAATTGCCCACTTGAGCGTATGAACGCACTCACTTCGTTCGTGCGCCCAACTTCGCTCTCGTGAGCAACGACAACTTATCGCACTTGTTGCACAATATTCTATTATTCAATTTCAAAATGAAAAAAATGTGTTTTATGTATCACTTTTTTTATATTATTATCAACAAAAATTATTTGATTTTGTTCATATTTACAGTTCTATAGCATTACAGTGAGTTAGATAATAGTACTATAAATCATTTACAAATTACTTATATATACTGACCGTTTATACAACGAAGTACTTTTTTTCACTAAGAAAAATACTGTCCAAAATATATATATATATATAAGATAAAAATACCTACCTGGTAAGTTGGTCAAGAAACAGAACAATGACAAATTTCTTGTCAGCATTTTCAAATACTAGTAAATGATACAAATTAAAATGTGAATAGTATCTTCTATACAAGAAGTAAAATATTTAGTAGCATTCACAACTCCTTGAATCTATAAAATACACAAAAAAATTCTGTAGATTTACGATAGATATATTTCATAGTTTGTCATTCGTGGCAAATTTTATTAAAATGATTTATAAGAATTTTGTTTATCACAGAAAATTGGATAAGAACTGATCATTATAGTCAAACAATTGTGAGTCAATATTTGAGAATTAATGATCCACGTAAAAGCACTCTTACCGTACAAATATATTTTTTTGACTGAATAATTTGTACCTACTTTGAAACATTTTACAATTTTTTTTTCATCATATAATACTAGTACTATTTTCAAATAATATATTTTTGCGATATTGTATCTTATAGTTTTACAAATTCATCATAGCTAAATTATCTAAACTTAATTGGCCAAAATAAATGTATGGAAATAAAAAGTGCCATAATTATATATCAAATTAGCCGTATATTTCCTATTCAATAGTTGATTTATTTCTTATAATGATCGATAACGTGCAATGTTGCGTTTATGCAACTTTGGGATTACATAATATGCTCGTATTTTCGGATCCTGACTGCTTTGGAAATCTTTAAATTACAGTTTTATTCCGGAAGATCAAGCCAGTACATAATCATTTCGAATGATGATGTATATGTAGTCCTAGTGGATATTTATATAAATTGGGAGCACTAAATAAAAAAATTGGAAAAAATATATCCCGTATCTTCTTTCCATAGTCGAGCATCTACGTAAACACTGTTTTTTCTTGGTATAATTTCTCTTTCCCACATTCATACACCACAGGAACAATTTGCGAAAATCGTGCATGTAATAATATTTAATAACTTACGGAAAAAACAACGTGGTAGAAATTGAAAAATTTTTAATGACGAAAAGGAGATAATACTTCACAACATGAGTAAAAATCAAGTTCCTCGTTACGTAGAAACAATTGTAACAAGCATTTTACAGTTTGGAGAACCAAAACATAATTTGTAGGCATACCAGTCCTCAAAAGACACTTGAATTTTCAAATATCACACTCCTGATTAATGTTGCATTTTTCTGGAGAAAAAGTAGACAGTTGAGAAAATTTTCGACACCATTTTGTTTATCGGATTTTTTAATGAATTGGCGAGATGGTGAGCTGGCTTTTTGGCGAATTGGCCCTGCGGCGAATTGGATGGCGGCGAAACAGCCGCAACGAGTTGGGCTATCCCGCAAAAAACAGGCAGGAACCATCTCCAAAGTGTCCTCTACAAGATAAACTAGTTAGTCTCTGGTTTTAGTGTAAAAAATCAGTTCTTAGGGATTAGGGATGTTGAGTGGTTCGGTTCTAAAAAAACAAAAAAAACAAAACATTAAGTTAACGCTAAATGCTAAAATTATTTAGTCAAGCATCGAAATATAATCTTGTATGTATTCGGAAAACAATTTTCGTGACTCGGCAAGCTTGAAATTCTTGATCTGTTGTCATTATGCTACATAATGTGCTTGTATAAATTTCTATATGGAATTCACCAGAATAACACAATTGTAATTTACAGCTAAGAACTATGACTTATGTTCTTTTGAAGAAAAAATTTCGTTGAAGGAAAACATTGTAAATTATTGTCGAAATTTTTGTTACCAAGTTGTTAATTTATGTTTGAGGTAAATCATTGATAAAAAACCATCGTTAGCGTACAGTTGGTTTTAGATAATATTTTACTTCAATATATTGACCTCAAGAATGATTTCGAAACAAAATACCAAATGCGGTATAAAATTAATATGCAACCTGCATTACAAAAATGAAGGTTTGGCTGTTTCACTAATAATACTATTATATCAGTCGATTATTTGACTGTTTCTGAGATTAAAAATGCTTCAATTTAAAGCAAAAATAAAATATTTCGAGAATCAATACTCTGTAGAAATAATAAAATTATCCAAATGTTTTCTTAGCTGTGTATTGCATTCAATCTATGAACCATATTTCAAATCGTGCCACAGTTAATTTACACGTGGAATTTTTACCACAAAAATACTTGTTGCTTAATTTAATTTTAATCTTGTGTTTTCAATTGGCTGAAAAAAATATTTTTCTTGTTGACTTACAATATGCAAAAAGTTCAAAAATAGAAGGACAGAGATTCAACAAATCAATAAATAACACTGATCAACAATTTACAACTTTATAAAATTTTCCTAAAATATCGTACTAAATCTTCCTTGGCAGCTCTAGTTTTTGAGATATTTACATTTAGGGAGTAGATTTTTTTTCCAGTTTTACTTAGCACATCTGTTTTTACTAGTAAATAATACAATGACTACGAAGAGGAGACCTTGTACGAACAATCCAGACAGTTTTTGTTTTATTTGTGGTGAATATACCTAAATACAGTAAGTCTATTACAAATCAAAAGAACTAAAAATGCGGCCATCGAAAGAGTCATTAGTTATTGGTAATCAAAATGTGATGAATCCACATTTAGTGAATCTAGATCGAATTATATTACTACCGCTTCATAATGAACTCGGCATTAGGAAACAATTTATCAAGGCCCTTAACAAATATGGTGAATATTCTGTTTACCTATCAAATCTCCTGAACTAACTGCAGAAAAATTGAAAGTAGGTATTCTCGCTGGTCCACAGATTAAACGATTGATCAAAAATCCAAATTTTGATGAGCACTTAAATGAGCTCGAAAAGAGAACATGGAAATTATTCGTTTTTAAAATCCAAAAAGTCTTAAAAGTATTTACAATTACAATTTACAATTGGTACAGGTTATGTTGTCAAATCTGAGAGATTTTGGGTGTAACATGAACATTGAAGTTCATTATTTTAATTCTCATTTGGATCCATTTCCTAAAACTCTTGGAGATCTTAGTGAGGAGCAGGATGAAAGATTTCATCAAGATACGAGTTATGGAAGAACGATACCAAGGATGATAGGACACTCATATGATGGCATATTATTGCTGGCATCTTTGTCGGGACCTTGAGCAAGCTCCTTATTCTAGAAAGTCTTATAAGAGACAATATTGTATGGGTTCAAATCAACTTAAGTGTGTAATAATATATATTTTCGTAAGAATTTATAGCCTGTATGTAATTCAAAAACAAGAGCTGCTATAAAAAAAACGGGTGCTACTTTTGAAATAAGCATCCTCAATTTAACCAAAAACGATCAACAGAAGTCTGGAAAATTTTTCTGTGTTGACCAGTGTAAGGATTAGTACTAACAATATGAATAAATTATTATAAAGAGTTATTCAAAGCAGCAATAATAAATTTTTATAATTCAGTTATTATAGAAATCATTTAGAAATGGAGAATATACAAGTAATCAAATTGTTCATAATATAATATTGTATTGTTCTTAGCATGAATTTAATGTTTTTTTTCCGGATCCATGTATATAATTCATTTTTCATCAAGTTCCATATAAAGTCCATTTGTTTACAATTTCAGATTCAATGTATGTAGCGTTGATTATGAGTTTTTAATCAATTTCACTACAATTGATAGATATCAAAAAGAATCGATTATTTACTTATTTTTTATTTGTAGAATTTAAATTAAAAATACATAATATAGAATAGTCAACAATGAAGTATAGAAATAAAAAAAATAGGATTGAAAACAGTAAATTCAGTCTCTTGAGTATGGCTGTTCTGGATTGGTCGTCAAATAGTAATTTCCTCGAGCACTGAAAAAGCAAAAGAATTTTATTTATTTAAGTCAATCATGTTGTATAATAGTAATTTTAATACACTCACAGACAAAAATATTGCATTTTTTTTAAGTCATTATTTTTTTCAAAAAATTTATCTGTTTTTCATTGTTGAATTGAGTGTTTTACATGAACTACCATTCATTTTAGAGATAAAAAACTTAGATGTGACTTTTGTAGCCAAATAAGTGACCAAACGCTATATTTTTTCAAATGAATGATGGACAGACTATACTAACATTTTCACAGTGTGACTTGGCGATTAATAGCATATGCTCTTTTGTTTGTTGTTATCCAAATGACATTCCGTACACTCTATTTCTTGTTCCTGAAGTTTCGGTTAAAGAGATGCCTCATTTTCTTTCTGAATAAATTAGTAACCAAAATCAGGCTATTTTATTAGTTTATTTACGGATCTGTTGGGCAACTTCAATATGTAATTTATTCGACTATAATTCACTCATAATACTCAAGTCAAATAATCAATAAATATATAGAATTTAAACCGAAAAATCTGATTCATGAGAAGAAAAAATTATGACTTAAAAAAAAAATGCAATATTTTTGTATGTGAGTGTATATCTACCTTCTTGGTAATGCATATCCTAGATTAACTTGTTCTCCCATTTGACATTGTCCAGAAAGGAACATTTTCCAAGTTTGACAAGAAACAGATCTGAAAGAATTTGGTTGAACGACTGACTCAGCAAAGAATTGATAGGATCGCCAGTGACTGCAGAATACTATAATAAAAATTAATATAATATTTGAATTATTATTTTGTATATCTTATAAATACTAGTTACTTCCAATTTTGATCTTATTGAAGGTTAAGATTTCTATTCGCCAATAAAAAGACCAGTAGTTTATCTACTTGATAAATGAAAAAGAGCAGCAAGCTTTTTATTTATTTTTTTTTTTTCAAAGAATTATAGTTTTTTTTATTGTGTTTGTAATTTTCTTGTACAAACCTAATTCAAGTATAGTATCTGGACTTCTTCGTTTGACTTCTGAGAATAAACAACCAGGTTGAGGTGAAATTCCACCATTAGGCCAAAAATCTGCGTGTCCTATAGATGTAGGATAACCAAAAATCCCTGCATCTGTGTGTATCACATCAACAAATTCGGCATCAGTGCTATCCAGACGTAAATTTAGTGGTAGTTTTGTAAATAGGGGTTTTGCTGGATCTAAGCCTAAAAATAAATTATGTTACATTACTGACGATAACCAGTTGATAATAATTAATTCATCATTATTCGAGAATTTCCAATTGTTTAAGATTCAAAGACTGGTGTGACTCTTCCTCTTATGTTAAAATAGTAATTTTGGACGAAACATAATTTATCATTAAAAAAAAATCTTCTAAATATCCTATCACCGCGCTCTTTTATTTTTCTAAAATTATACATGCATAATGCTCTAAAACGACGAAACCTTCAGCAAAAGTAGCAATTTTTGAAGTGATACACGAGCGCTAAGGTTGTCATGCGAAAACTTGACCAGACAGCAGAAATTTATCAATTTCCAGTACAAATTCTGAAATACTCAGGACATGAAAGCATAAATGAAACGTCAAATTATCGGCAAAAATGAGTTGTACTTAAAAAAATTGGACTGCCTAATTAAATTTTGAATAAACCTATTAGGAACCCTTTTAAGGTTGTTAAGAAGAGGAGTGGAGTCAAATTGTGGTGAGAACCCTACTCTATAGCTGTATTCTTTCGTTCACGGAGTACTGATTTAACTTACCTGGATCACTATGTGCTTGTTCTTTCGTTTACGGATTAGTCATCCCCACTCCAAATTTTAACTACTCCAGATCACCAAAAACTCCTCTAACGAAAAGCTAGAGGAGTTCATGTGGTCCATATGTATTTAAAAAACGGCGTTATTCGTAACATTTGGATCATAAGAAATAAAAAAATTGCCTTGAAGTAGCTTTAGTTGGGCGAAATGAAAAATTTTGTGATAATTTATTCTGAAATTGAATTATAATTACATGTATTTGTGTTTTATACATTTAAAAAATACTTTCTATTGGAAATTTTTGAATATTCATGATTAAACGAAGTTAAAACAAATTTTAGGTAATGATCCCAGACAAACGCACACTCAACAAATGATTGGCGTTCTTTCGAATACAACAGATCATATGATCTCGACGCCATTTTGAACTGATCTTTAGATTCAGTTGGATCAGTAATCCGTTAACGAAAGAATACAGCTTATGCTAAATACATAGGATAAACATTCATTGCCAACTTCAAATAAACAAAATTTCAATGATTAAAACTAATGGAAATGTTTGTTTTCGGTTGGAAATACATGATTTTGAATAATTTGGTTCCTTATTCTATTCTTTTAAAGAGCTTCTATCCGTTGAAATATTCTTTTTTCATATTTTAACAATGCTTCAATATGATATGTATAGTGTGCAACGCTGTAGACTTTCGGAAGTATTTTTGACATCTGACGTTTAGTAGTGGTACTGCGTTTCATAACCAAACAAACTTATTGATGATAAATCTACATCAAAAAAATAATATCGATGGAAGAATAAATGGGTTACTCAATCAGTGTACCGTCAAGTCAAGGAAATGATAAAAAATCTTGTTTATTCTAATCGAACACTTCCCATTTCATCTCATGCGGCGACGTTGCCAAACGTATGATAACTTGCTAAATTTTAGTAGCTTTTGTACAATTTTTTTGAGTAATAACTCAATTTTCTCTGAATCTATAAACAAGACTTTTTTGAAACTTGGTACACATGTTTTTAAGACATTCGTAGATACTTGTAATGTTGTCATTTCAGGTAGTCGAGATAATGACGTATAAATCAATGTGAAATTCGTCGCGTGCATTAACGCAATGTAACAGGGAGTACCGGGAGAGAGCACTCAATGTTAAAAATTATGCGCATGTAAATAGTTGCGCCCCTTGCTACCTGAGGTCTCTGATAGCTATGTTACCATGGCTCCCAATCAATGACGTCATTGCTCCCAATCTAAATTTATTTTTTGAGGTTAAGTACTATAAATTGAAAGACGTCAATATTTTTTTCAAACAAAAATACATATATTATAAATGTTTGTACATGTAAACCAATCTCATTGACAATATATATATACAAATATCAGGTTTTGAGATATAAAGTTACTTTATGCATAAAGTGTGATCCAATTGTAATGAACAAATTCGCAGTTATAAAGTTCATTTAAAATTTCTATTAAAAACGTTACAAATCAATAACTTTGTATAATGTATTTTTGTAAAATATCTTCACTAACTGCGTGGATCATACCTTAAAATAAAATCACTTTTTACAGTATTGCAATACATTGAATAGGTACCAAACTCAAAATTAAATAAAGTCATTTCATGCATTAGGTTTGACCCAGCTCTGTAGTTATTTGGTAAATTAGTAATTTGAACTAAAAAGCCATTAATCAATTACTTTAAAGTGTCTATTTTCAAAAAATGTTTTTTTAATTACTGTGAGTCATACTTCATGTTGAAATTACTTTTTACAGTATTTCAACTCCATTGTGAACAGGACTAAAGAAATACTGTATACAAATGTTCAGAAGAATTTAAAGTTATTCTAATACACAATATCAAAATCAATAGCCATATTCTCAAAGGAGTTCATACTAACCAATAATTCTGGATTAGTGAATTCTCTTCTATTTTAATTCAATCTTGAATCACTTATGGTGATATGACGGCAGTAGATATGAACTAGAATGAGTTTTAATAACAAAACTGAAAATATTAGGACCAAAATCACTAATCCAAGATTGTAGACTAGTTCAAATGATTTTGAGATGTGTGATTAATTGAAGAAATCAATGGAAAAAATAGAAAAATATTTTAGAAGTATTATTATAGAATAATCACTGAATTCTTCAAATATACTTTGAGCTAAAGTGACGTTTTGCATAGTTTTCACTTCACCTGAACATAAATTCATCTTACTGTCTAAACTGAGTCAATTTTACTGTATTTGAGATTGTTTCTCCACAAATATTTGTTTTTTCTTCATTCCACTTATTGAAGCTTCTTCGGCTGTCTGAATTCTAAAGTAATATCAAGACTGAAGAATATTACTTCTTGGTTCCATATGATATAGAAATATTGGAGCATGTTCCATTACAAATAATAATTTTCAGTTCTAGCACCGTGTAAATATTGCAGCTGAAAAATTTTCATCCATCCCAAATGCTTCTTGTTCACTATTCGAAATTCCAGGTATTTGTGAGGTCCAGAAAATCATCTAGTCCAATATTTGTTATGATGCTCGAACTACATCATGTGTGTATTAATGCATTTGCACTAATAGAAACTCCAGGCCGCGGAATGGAACCAGTGGAGACGTACCTAGAATAATTATGATTTATAATAAATTAACAGAAAAATATTAAACAGACTTACAATTTACTTGCGGTACTTGCTTTTCAAAGTCTTTCTGTAACGTTCAACTGCAAGTCGTTGTATGGGATCCAAAACAGCTAGAGGACGGCTGTCTTGTCCAGTTAAGTATCTATTTGTTCGCTTACACCAAACAAAAATAGAGAACTTAACGGTGAACAAAACAAACGTCCTCGAAATATCGTGGATCCCACAAGTTAGTCTTGTTAAGTCAGTATTAGAAGTCACGAAGTCCACAGTCCGTTTCAGTACACGTCTTTCATGTCCAAGTCGAGGTAAAAGTCCAAAAGTCTTACCCATGACTACTTTTACATAATACATGAACATAGTTCTAGGTCTTGTCAGTCCGTTCACAGTCAGTTCTTGTCGTTGTATCAGGTCATGTTCCGGTAAGGTCTCAGTAGATAGTAAAAGTCCAGTGCAAGTGTCACACAATCTAGCGTCTGTCAGTTGAAAATTTGGAAAATTTCTTTTTTTGTTGGTGCCGGAAATCTTATCATCGGTTGACCAGCGTAAAGAAAACAATCCGGCACGCAACAACATTTCTTCGAAATTGACATCTACAAAAATTATGAACATCATTTATATTATATTATCATTATATAGTATCAAATTTGCATTGTACTCACCACAATTTTATGTATGAATCATAGAAATGAGAGCTTACCTTTTTTAATCGATTCACAATCTCAAAATTATAAAAAATAAATAGCAATAACGCAAGTAAAACTCTTAATTATCTGTATTGACAACAACGATATTGACAATTATAAACAATTTTATTTACTTAAATCGACATTTGCTCAAATTTTTTCAATGGTAACTAAGATTCAAGATTCAAATAAAATTGAAAAATAGTTGCGCCCCTTCCCGCAAGATGGTAGTAGCTATGCGCCAAATTCTTCCATTTGAGTGATCTCTCCCGGTACTCCCTGCAATGTAATAACATGTCACCGAACAGCAACTTTGACATTTTTTATCTCGATAACTAGAAACAAGATTGAGTTCAAACTTTGCCAGAATATTCTTCGCTAAACAAATAATATACTGTAAAAATTTGAATAAATTCTCATATACTTTGATTTCCTTCTCAACAACCTTAAATAAATCGAAACACAATTTATTGGTTAACTCTCCGTCATTTGAACCCAGATTAATTCAACTCCAGGTCATGAAATTGGGCATAATGTTTTTTTTTGTTTTACTAGGCTTTTCCACAACTTACGAAGTGAAACGTTTTGTTAAAAATTTCTAGTATACTCTTGTATAATTTCTTCTTTAGTTTGTCGTACGAAAAGAAGTGTGAAGTACTAATTTTTGGAATATCTATTAGAGGTTTCCATAATTAAAGCATGATTAGCACGTTGTTTAGAAGTTTTTGGAAAATATATTTGAGAAATGGAATTACATAAAAAAATTGTTTGTTACAAGATTTTTGTACTTCCTTTTCATTTCTTTTTTTATTGCCTTATAAAAATATTTGGACCAGTTCTCAATCCTTTGAATTTCCGAAAATGGTTTCAAAAATCTTGAATAAAGTTATTGCAAAAGTTAAAGTAGTAATCAAGCTGACTCATTTGGTAATAGGTTTGAGATATAAGAGATATGATTGATAATGCTAACTGGATCGATGAACGTAGATAGTGAAATGAAGAAGAAATATAGTCAATAATTTATTTCATCTCTTTCCCAACAATCCGAACCCAACAGTTTCAAACACACTTTGACCATCCTCAGGAGTGCTGCAAGTTTATATTTTGGGGAATTTTACAGAACATTTGACAAAATATTTGGAACAAGAATACTTACAAAAGATTTTGTGAATAGAAATTCAAACAAAATCAAAAAATTGACAACAGATTATCATTGCCTACCTTATTATTTCAATTAAACTGATTGTTTTATACGGCAAATTCTGAATGTTTGTTATACATATGAACTGCACTTCCGGCTCAGCCGATTGATACAAAAATAGTAGATAACTATTTTGATGCTACAACAAGTTCAAACACTAAATTTCAATATGTTATGGCTGATCATTCTAGATTTATGCAAAAAATTTAAAAAAAGTTTCAAGTAAAGTGCACTTCTGGCTTGGCTGATTCATACAAAAATAGCAGAAAACCATTGTGATACAACATCAAGTTCAAATACTGAATTTCAACATCCTACGGTCAATCATACTGGATTTATTATAAAAATTCGAAAGAATTTCAAGTAAAGTGCACTTACAGTACAGACGATTAAAACCATAATGCGAGGTGCACAACAAGACCCTATACTAGTCTTAAATTCAAAATTTCAACATTATACGTTCAACCAATTTTGAGATTCACGAGCTACCGACATTAAATCGAAAATAGTCAAGATGGATTCAGGGATGCTCAAAACGGATATTTCCATCAAAATCTCGATAGGTGAATTTTGTCGGTTTCACAATACTTTCTTGTACTTACAAGTAAGTAAAAACTACAATAGTTTATTTCTCTCGTTCATTACAACAGTGAAGGATTAACCCTAGAAATGTTAGAAAATGAAATAAACAGAAAATTAATGAAAATACAAATGTTATAGCCCTCAGCACAATGTACAACATTTTGAAATTTGAAATGATTTTTACAGTTTACTGAATGCTAGAATATTTTTCAGTTTACTTGTTTGACATTCTGATTTGTTGCTTTTTTATTGGTTGATCTTAACAACTTACTGTTATCTTAGTAGCCTCCATAATTATCTGTTGTTACAGTGGATTAAAAAACCCAATATACTCTTTTTAATTGTTTTATTATTTATTTTACTTCAGCATATTGTTTGAATTTGAAGTCATAAATTCTTTAGTAAGCATTCTTGTTCTGTAGATTTTGTCAAACGTCTTGCAGAATAATCCAAAATATAAACTTGCAACACCCCTGGGGATGGTCAAAAAGTGGCCATAACTGTTGGGTTAGGAATGAAATAATAATAATATATGACAACGCAAAGGAGTCCATACCATAAGTTCATATTTGGACTTGGGAAATATCCCATCAAATGAATCAGTGAGAGGTACTATAAACATGAATTCATATAAAAACTGCTACGCATTTGAATGATTATAAAACTGGAACACGAAAAACGCTTACTTCACACATCGTTTGCGATTCCTTAAGTACTAACTTCACGCAAAGTCGTCGAAAAAATAAATGATTGTCTACATTCCTTTCTCAATAACTAAAAATAAAAATATTTTAAAATGTAAATATGTATGTAGATTTAAACATAACTTTGAGGTTTTTTGATTAATTTTTCAAAGTGAAAAGGTACAAACCCGTTATTCTAGCCACTTTTCCGCTGGTAACATATCGTCCAGCAACCCCTGCCATTTGGGCTCCTAGACTCAAACCAATAAGATGCAATTGACTTAGTTGTAGACCCTTGGAAACGAGGTAGTCAATAAATTGAGCACTGTATTGGCCCACAACTCTTGTGTTACTTGCTGCGGTGATGTACCACGGTCCAGCCTCCAATCGTTGAGCATTCAGGATTATAACGTTATAGTTTTCAGGACGCTGCATATAAGCTAAAAAAACAGAAATAATTATTATATAATTTTTCAGTATTCTTGAATATTATTATGTTTGCATACTCAGATGAGGCTTTTTTTGTAGAGTTCCCTAATTCAATAAATAAAATACTTGCCACTACGAATAGTTATCGCGCTAGTTGCTGTATCTGATTCAAAGAATGCGTGAAAGTATATGACTGTAGGATTTGTAAAGTTCATGTTTGATTTGGCTAAAAGTTGGTCATTTCCTGTTTCTAAGGGCTGTCCTTCCACCGGATTCCTCCTAAAAAAACAAAAATAAATGTTTTAAACACTTCTCATTAATATTTAGATAATGTCTGCTATACTCTTTAATTTCTTAATAAGTAAAAGCCATTTTAATCGAAATGAAGACGAATATAACATGGATAATATTAATATTTATTATTATTTAATTGCAGGTGTACCTGCATTGGTACTCGTATTGTTTTTATTTTAGCATGTATTAGTATTGGTAATACAAAAGAAATTGTTAATTGATTTTAATTCGCACTATTGATAAAGTTACTGTTCCATTTCGTGATTAATTTTAATTTAGTTACATGCATTCTATTTTATTGCTTGTTGCAATCAAATGCAAGTGTATAATGATAATTTGAACAATTGGTGAAGGGATAACTTGATCAAATCGCGCATTGTTATCAATTAAATTCTGTAAAGTTGCACAAAAGTAGGACGACCTACAAGCTGAAATAAACGAAATAATTTTCAGACTTTTAGTTAACTCGTGAGGTGTAAGCGAACTTCATGCTGTGAACCTTGCGTCTAATTGTACATCTGTCACAGTCATTTTTATACGAAATTGAAAAAGTATTTTTACTTGAAATTTGAAAAAGTTGCAGAATCAATTTCTGCGGACAAAATTTGATAATGAAGAAAATAAATAAATTATGGCTTCTGTAAAAAAAATGAAGATAGAATTTTTGTATCCAAATTCATGGATTAGGATTAGTTTTATTTTTTTTGAGGACTAAGCTGATAGTTATCAGTAGTTTTTGGAGTTGATAATTTTTTCCATGTCTTCATTTGCTGTTCCCTAATATAAAAAAAAAACAATGAAACAACGAAACAAGTATACATCTATTCCATTTGTTTGTTCACAAAATATAGTTTCCGTTTGATTTTCCTTCTAGTATTCTATTAAAAATCAAATAAAATTATAACAAGTACTTTAACTTCGCTTAAGAGCGTATAGTGAACCAAAAGGCTTATTTTATTATAAGCGCATGGGACATGTATTTACTTTCAATTTCAAGCAGTTTTTGCCCTCATACCGAGAAAAGTTGTTCCGGTATTCCGCATGCAGCATGTGGTCATGCTGTTATATAACTTTCACTGCCAGTGCACATATACATAGGATACTTTTTTAATAGGCTGACATTCATCTTCCTCTCACTTTCTCCAAGAGATAATGATAAGATGTGTTGTTTATATGCAAGCATTTGCATAACTTCATCTTGGTATAGTTGTCATGAAGATTCCGTAGTGAATTTTTAATATTTTATGAGATAGTCGAGGTACTAGTGTTTATGTTATTATATGCATAAAGATGCACATCGTAATAATCTTGATATAAATTTAAAAAATGAAATAACATTTTATTTACAATTATACTTTTTAAATTATAAAAAGAATAAATAGTTATTCCAAAATTTAGGCGGGTTGCATAGATTTTCTTCAGTTTTTTGTCAATATAAATGAAAAAAAAATAGTAATTTCTCGGCAACTACAGCAATTAAATTAAGAGATGTACTACCCTGTTCCAGAAAGATTGCGTGCTTTTGCGATCGTACTAATAGGGTGCTTATAGCGGTCACATATTTTCCAGTCCCTCTGTTCACGTTTTTTTCGGAATTTTATCCCGCCACATTTCGGTCGTGCTCATAGCGGACAATATTCCTTCTCCTCCATATTCATCTATTTTCACAATTTAATTTCGATTCATTTCTCAATTTGAAAGTAATCGCGTTCAAATCATATATGTTGTATTGTAAGCAATAGTTCTTGAATAAACTAGATTTCGGTCCAACATGAGGAGTTTAGTTCACGATTGTCTCGGGCTCGAGTTCTGGTCTACAGGCTCGCGTAGCGCGATTCAGTACTATTAGGGATGTCTTTCGAAAGCGCGAGCAAAGCAAGCTAGCCTACAATAAATTTATTGAAAAAAGCCACTGTTTTAGTGCCATTGAAAAAGCTTCATTCTACTAGTGAGTTACTGGTATCGTCATTTATTAAAAATTGTCCAAATAAGAAATTTAACATACAATTTTTTTTATTGGAATTAAAAAGTGAATCTAGTTTATGTTGCATAAGTAAATAAATGATATTGACCGCTACAAGCACGACCAAAATATGAAGAGAGATAAAATTCCGAAAAAAAAAACTGAACAGAAAATATGTTATCGCTGTAAGCACGATTCTATGGTGACCACTACAAGCACGACTGCTTGAGCGCAAAATGTTCAAGAGTGTAAGAAGATGGTGTGAGCCATTACATAGAAATATCTTCCGATACAATATAATTTCGAATTTTTAAGCTTAAAAAAACAATTCAAGACTTCAAGCTGTTGAATTCTCATTTTTTTTTAATATGTTGAAACAGGGCTATCCAATGTACGGCTTGCGCCTTATATTTGTGCTTTTTTTAAGGCCATTTCTCTCCAAGTTACAGTTTTCTGAAAATCATCCAAAATTTGGAGATTTTTTTAATATCCTTAAATTTTTGTGACTAATGTAAATGTTAATAAATACAATATTTACTCGTATGGCAACAAGTTTTCTGTCACAATTTTTAGGAAAATTTCCGAATGGTGTATGTATGCGTATTTGTTTCTGCGGCCCTCCGATCTGTTTGATAATTTTTATTGGTCCGGGATCGAATCTGGTTTGGACAGCCCTGTGTTAAAACATCAATTTTTCTACTATTTCGAAATTATATTAACAAAATCCAACAATTTAGGACTTTTTGCGTAGTTGGTAATTTTGCCGGCTTCAAAAGTATGTTGCTTGGTAACAGCCCGTTTTCTCGTGGCAGGTCTGTTAACTTGAAAGCTATAAACTTGAAAAAAATTTCAAAATTACGAGTATTTATCAATGGTCGAAGAATATTCGCTAAGAAATAATTTTGGCTAGTCTAATGTTATATAATTCACAATCATGTATTGGAATATAACATTTACACATACAACTATAATTCATTTTTTTTTAAGAAGTCAGTGTGGAGAAGATAGGGCCTATTTGACCTTGATCTCTGATTGGTTTGCGGGAAAGTTTACATAGATGATATTTAATTGTTCACTCTGAATGTACTTGTAGTACAACTTCTAATGTATTTTGATGTGACTGTCAAAATTGAATAATTATATCTAAACCAGTACATATGTTGAAAATTTTGTTAAAATTTGCGCTCACATTATTATTACGTGTTATAATTGACAAATTGCTTGTATTATTTCTAATACATGTAAACGTGTAATAATTACTTATGAAATCTCGATTTGTAAACGTCACTAAATGACAGTTGTCAAATAACCAGACTGAAAGTTTTTCACTATGTGACTCAGTTTTCTAGTTACAGTATTCTTAAATAAAATAGAGTATAGTTGAGTTCAAACACATATGATATTTGCTAAGCAATTATGTAGGGACCACACTTACGTCTAATGCAGGGGCCACACTAATGTCTAATGCCGTTAAGTAAGGCGTTATGTGAAAATTGACATATTGTCATTGACAATGTGTTCATTATTGAATAACGCCTTAATTAATGACATTAGACGTAATGCTGGGGCCACATTTACGTCTAATGTCACTAATTGAGGCGTTATTCAATAATGAACACATTGTCAATGACAATATGTCAATTGTCACATAATGTCGTTATAAATGACATTAGACGTAAGTGTGGCCCCTGCATAAGTGTGGACCCAGCATAATATCAATTATTAAGGGGGGTCTCTTGCAATCATTGACCATCTAAGGTCTTGGAGGTGTAAAGGGGACGGTAACAGAAAGCAGCATTGTGGGTGGGGCTAAAAATTAGTATTGACTGATAAAGAGGGAGGATCGTCAGTCCCTTATCAACCAGGGTGGACGCACGTCAGTTTATGGCACGCCGTATTCCACTTAAATTCAAACTATACATTTTTTTCAATTTGCAAGATAATTTAATTCATTGCATCATTATGATTGAATTAAAATTATATACGTAATGAAAATTCAGAATTATTAATATCTTGCAAAATGATTTGAATGCGTTGAATTTTTATGATTGAATTAAAATTATGTGCATAATGGTAATGCAGGGGCCACACTAATGTCTAATGCCGTTAAGTAAGGCGTTATGTGACAATTGACATATTGTCATTGACAATGTGTTCATTATTGAATAACGCCTTAATTAATGACATTATACGTAAGTGTGGACCCAGCATAATTCAGAATTATTATTATCTTGCAAGATAATTTTAATTCATTGAATTTTTATGATCCAATTAAAATTATGTACATAATGGTAATTCGGAATTCCTATTATCTTGCAGGGCAATTTTGATTCATTGAATTTTTTTTGATTGAATTAAAATTATGTACATAATAGTAATTCAGAATTATTATTATCTTGCAAGAAAATTTCAATTCATTGAATTTTTATGATTGAATTAAAATTATGGACATAATGGAAATTCAGAATTATTATTATCTTGCAAGATGATTTTAATACATTGAATTTTTATGATTGAATAAAATTATGTACATAATGGAAATTTGGAGTTTTTATCATCTTACAGAATAATTTTAATTCATTGAATTTTTTTGATTGAATTAGAATTATGTTCATAATGGGAATTCAGAATTATTATTATTTTGCAAGATAATTTCAATACATTGAATTTTTATGATTGGATTAAAATTATGTACATAATGATAATTCAGCATAGAGACTATCTAGCAAAATTATATGAAATCGTTGAATTTTTATGATTGAATTGAAATTATGTACATAATGAGTATTCAGAATTATTATTATCTTGCAAGATAATTTGAATGTATTGAATTTTTATGATTGAATTAAAATTATGTACATAATAGAAACTCAGAGTTTTCATTATCTTGCAGGATAATTTTATTTCATTGAATTTTTATGATTGAATCAAAATTATGTACATAATAAGAATTCAGAATTATTATTATCTTTCAAGATAATTTTAATACATTGAATTTTTATGATTGAACTAAAATTATGTACTTAATAAGAATTCGGAATTCTTATTATCTTGCAGTATAATTTTAATTCATTGAGTTTTTTTGAATGAATTGAAATTATGTACATAATGGAAATTCAGAATTATTATTATCTTGCAAGATGATTTTAATCCATTGAATTTTCATGATTGGATATGAATTGAATTGAAATTATGTACATAATTTTTAATAAATCATAGAAATTCAATTGATTGAAATTATCTTGCAAGGTAATAATAATTCTGAATTCCTATTATGTACATAATTTTAATTCAATCATAAAAATTCAATGAATCAAAACTATCCTGCAAGATAATAAGAATACTGAATTTTTATTATATACATAATTTTAATTCAATCATAAAAATTCAATGCATTAAAATTATCTTGCAAGATCATAAAAATTCAACGATTTCGTATAATTTTGCCAGATAGTCTCTATGCTGAATTATTATTATGTACATAATTTTAATTCATTCAAAAAAACTCAATGAATTAAAATTATCCTGCAAGATAATAAGAATTCCTAATTTCCATTATGTATATAATTTAAATTCAATCATAAAAATTCAATACAATAAAATAATCTTGCAAGATAATAATAATTCTGAATTTCCATTATGTACATAATTTTAATTCAATAATAAAAATTCGTTGAATTGAAATTATCTTGCAAGATAATAAAAATGTATAGTTTTAATTTAAGTGGAATAAATTGTTGCTATTGAATAGCAAAACGGCGTGCCATAACATAGAAAAATCAAAAACCAACAAAATCCACAAATCAGCCACTTTCACTTTCAATCGGCAATCCTGGTAAATCCCTCAAAAATCAACAAAATTCACATTCATAGCGCTTTTACTTTCGAGTACCTAACAGTTCATTCAAAAATTCGTTGCTATGGAAACAAATTGGGAGGCGGAGTTATGCCAAAGGCTAATCTTCCAGAAAATATATCACTTCACTAACGCCATCTATGAGCCAACGAAATAAAATATAATTATAATTTTATTTTGCTAATTATCCCGAATACATGTTTTTTTTTGATAAATATATGGCTGAAAAATGAGAGATAAAGGTTGAAAGTAAATCAACATATAGGTAATTAAACTGATTATCTGATTTTCATTCAAGAAAAATAGGTTTGAAAAGTACCTATTTTAGTGAAATTCACAATTTTTTTACTGAAGACTAGGATAGTTTTTTGGAAATTCCATACTAGACCGCGGTACAGAACCCCTTTCTCCAGATTATTAACAATCTCTTGAAACTTTGTGAGTGGCTTCATTTTGATGAGTCCGATAACTTTTTTATCTGCGAAAATTTTTGAAACTGCTGCGTTTTCGGCCGAACAGCCGAAAAAGACGTCGATTCTACGATTTATTCCTATTCCTCATAGTTGACATTTCCAGAGTGTCGGACTGAAAATATGCAGCAGAAATTTTGTCGGACAATATCTCCACCCAGCTCCATTATTGTTTATCTATCAATACCGAGAGATTCGATAGGATGTTAATTATCTAACAAAACTTGTAATTTTGACATGTTGAAGATGGGGGTTACGCCGAACGCCGCAATATTTTTGTCGGACTAAATGTTGTTTGTGTTTCTCCTTTTATTATCTTACAATCAAACTATGAAAAAAAGTGATATTGGTGGTCAGGAATAAATCATAGAATCGACGTCTTTTTCGGCTGTTCGGCCGAAAACGCAGCAGTTTCAAAAATTCTCGCAGATAAAAAAGTTGTCGGACTCATCAAAATGAAGCCACTCACAAAGTTTCAAGAGAGTGTTAATAATCTGGAGAAAGGGGTTCTGTACCGCGGCCTATACGCTTATTTGAAGCTGACGGTAATATCTTTCATATAGTTAATTTTCATAAGTGTAAGTCAAATCATATTTGAGTTAAAACGATTTGAAAAGCCTTAAAATCAATATTTGTACTATGTTTAGGAGCCTTTTACTCTGAATCTAGAAAAGATTATCAAATTTCGATACGTACAATTGTTTATAAGCCTCTAATCTTTAAAATGATATATAACATTTGCCATTCCAATAATAAATGAAAGCTGTATAACGATTTGAAAAGTGACAATTATCGCCTTTTACGCAGAGATCCGCCTTAAGGCGTTATGTGACAATTGATATATTGTCATTGACAATGTTTTTATTGTTATGCTGGGGCCACACTTATGTCTAACGCCATTAATTAAGATGTTATTTGACATTAAACGTAGATGTCATCACGTCTTAGCGCGATAATTTATTCACAGCGTTGACAATGACGTGAGGCATTAAGCGATAGATCGGTTGGCGGTCTAATTTGACACATCAAAGTGATCAAGCGCATTATTGTGGCTACGCTAGAGTTTGTCTCTGTCAACTGTCATTGTAAATTTTGAATGCGCAAATCAAAATTCAGTATGTTTTTGACTGAAATAATAGTATCACCAAAATTATACAATGGAGGGGTGTAATGGAAAAGTCATCTACTTTTTAGAAGTATTTCAAAAGGAACCTATTCATAGGACAGTGCTTTGACGGCCAATTTAGTGACATTTATGATGACATTTATCACTGAATGCTAGTGTGGCCCCTCTTAATTTAACGCACAATCTAGGGCCGGTATTTCTGTCTTCGGTTTAACTTAAGCGAAGCTTAATTATCTTAGTAACAATTGTACTAACAATCATTACTATGGAAATTAAGCTTCGTTTAAGGTAAATCATGGACTGGAATACTGGACCTTAGAGCGTTTTATTTGACGTGATATCTATTGCAATAGAAGGCATTAAACGTTAACATAAGTGTGGCCCCAGCATTATTGAAAACCCGAAATTCTGCTTTTAGTGTAATGCTTGGACCATACTTACATCTAATGTCATAAGTTGAGGCGTTATTCAACAATAAACATTTCAGGGTCAAACTTTAAAGATCACTTTACAGTGTCCTGCATTTCTTCTATAAACATTATCAACAATATATTAGTTGTCACATAACGCCTTATTTAACGGCATTAAGCATTAATGTGGCTCCTGCATTATGTTGATGAATTTCGCACACGTGAATGTAAATAGACGGATATTTTTGGATACTGGATGTATAATTTTTTTTATAATTTTGTCTATTTGATGATAATATCTTGAACGAATTAAGAAAATCGGTAGGATATCCCATTATTGATTTATTTTCAGGCAGTTATCCGCAAACTCCTACACAATTTACCTCTTTTTACATCCTTGTAAAGACATCACCCAATTTTTTATGTAATCATTATTACACCTAAATTGTTTTTTTCTTTTTTTTAAGTATTTTGCACATTTCTGAAATATATTTTTCGGGTAAAAATGCAGGTAGCTTCAGTACTTTCTGAAAAAATCAACTGACATTCACATAGACGGACATAGATCGAAGTATCATCCTAAGAAAGGAGTCCTTATTTTCTTTGTACGGTAAATTTTGATATTTTTTTAAGGACTCAATGTGCACCCACCTCGTATTAAGATTATTCTGCTTGAACTGAAATAGTTGCGAATTGTGTTCCGAAGAAATTATATTTGCCAATAGCTTATGCTAATTAAGTTATATTTAATAAAATTGAAAAAAATGAGGAGAGAATGTAGATGGATGTATATGAATAGGATTGTGAAAAAGATGTGTTTGGATAGAGCTGTCGGGCAAAGAATGATTACTGATTGCTGTAAGCAACCGGATTGGTTTAGAATTTAATATTGTAAGAATAAATACTGAAAAAAGTATCACCTTGTAAAAACTTCGTATAAAATATCGCGTCGTCTGTCTATCGTAGGACATTTGGATCGATTGATTGGATAAAGTTGAACATATGCGTCTTCATAGCGAACACCGGGAGGTCCTGCAAATAAAATTATTTTTTATTCATTTTCTGTTTTTTTTTTTTTATTATTCATTGATTATTATAACCTCTTTTATTCACACAATTTGTTAATACAAGCCCAGTGTTTTGGCAGTTTTAAGCATCACTTTATTATAAATATGCTTCTAGTCTAAGAATTCATGAAACAATATTTTTTTGACAAGTTTTCATTCATCTATATGAACCTCAACACTACAGAACACATATATTTATATTATACATAAATACGAATATTTACTTCAAAGATTCCACAATTTTCATTTTCTTGCACCATTTTTAATATGAATCATGTGTTGATTGATCTTTACATTTTTCTGGTGAAAGAGATTCTTCTGCTTTTACCGCAATTTCTTTAATATTTTGTCCATTCTTTTTCCATGTTGATAATGAATTTATCTGACAAATATTTGATGAAATTTATAAACATCAATAATAATAATAATGAAAATGGCTATTGTTTCTTACTGGTATTTTGAATATAGGTATTAAATTATGAGAATTCAGTTAGGAAGCTTAATATTCCTTTTTACTCTAGCAAGAAGGAATGTTGAGCTACCTGACTGAATTCTCATAATACATACAATAATAATAATCACAACGACAGAAATAAATGCTATTTGCACACTGCGATTCTAGCTATAACTGTCATTCAAAGGAAAATAAAAGACATCTACAATGTAGCCGGACATGAAATTTTGTATACAACTCGTACATAATCGGACTTTATAGGCTATGTGTAAGAGGGCTGAGTTTGAACAAATATCGATGCGAGCGCTCATGGTGAGCACCATTGTAAGCATCGAACTCCATTTTCAGAATACGTCATTGAGAATTGTAGTTTAAAAGTGAAAATAATTGCATATAAAACGCTTGTTCTGTTTCAGGCTGTTGTGTTAAGGATGATTCAAGTGAAATATAGTTTCATAGATTTCATGTACGCAGTTATAACATAAAAAAACAAGTGAAGTGGATCAAAGCGGTAAATAGAGTATTATCTGTCTTTCATTATTAATCTGTATAACAAAGTTGTTTGTAATTCAATTGTGAAATTGGAAAAATTCATCATCAATTTGGGATTCATTAATTTATCTATATCTCTGATTTGTAAGGTGTTTCAGTTATAGAAATTTGTCGGATGCACTTCGCAATAATTTTGTTGTTAATATTGTCAGCAACATATTCTTCAACATGTTTAATATGGCAAAACTAATTTCACGCTTTTCTTCAATGCTTCCTTGGTAAGAGGTGTTTGATACATACAAACCCGATCTACAAGTTCATCGGCATCATAATTTGAGGTTATTCTGTCAATTTGGACGAATTAAGACGTTTTCTCTAATAGGTACGTTATAATTAAAGAAAAAAATACTCAAAATAAATCATTGCAACGTACCTTTCATGCTATGCAAATTATATTATACGCACACAACTGAATTAAATAATATTAGTACATTTAAAAAATTATTGGTATGAAACAATGATAAAATCGGAGTTCAATCGTTCTCCATTGCCCGCTAGAGGCGCTAGTAGACTTCATGCACGTAGCCTATAGCCTCTTTTTATTTATCAGCCCATAAACCACTTTTGAATTTGATAGTTTTGCACGTCGCAAATAATAGCTGTATTCTTTCGTTTACGGATTACTGATCCAACTGAATCTAAAGATCAGTTCAAAATTGCGTCGAGATCATATGATCTGTTGTAGTCGAAAGAACACCAAACATTTGTTGACTGTGCGTTTGTCTGTGATCAACTGATCATTAAGCTAAAATCTGTTTTGATTTCGTTTAATCATGAATATTCAAAAAAAATTCAATACAAAGTATCTTTTAAATATATAAAACATAAATACATATAGTTTTTCATCTGTTTAATAATTTTAATTCAACTTCAGGATGAATTATTACAAAATTTTCCATTTTGCCCAACTAAAGCTATTTCAAGGCAATTTCTTCTATTTCTTATGATTCAAATGTTACGTGCTCCGCTGAGTCAGAAATTCTCAGGGAACAGCTCAATTTCATTTGATCAATTTTGACACTGTTGTATGGAACTTTTATAGTCTGACGTTTGATTCCTTGCGTGTTTCAACTTTCGATTTAATCTACAAATAAAGCTTATACACTATTTCAATTGAATTATGTATATTATTTTTGGTTAATTGTAGCATTGATTTTGATAATGGTGAATTCTTAGGTAAAGAAATCCAAATGTAAATTTCAGTCATGTCTATAAGAAAAAATAATTGTCTCTCATAAATGACTGCGGGTTCAATAAAAAATATGATATAATAAATCTGTAGAGAATTTTCATGATGTACGCGCATCACATGGAAAGTACTTGACGTACTTTATGAACACTTTACATAGATGTAGCTCATTCTCCCGGTGATAATTTATAATAATTTTATCCCTGAAAATAAAAGTGCAGTGTCAGTGTAACTGTAGGAACGATAAAATGTATGCGCATGCATCATTTGCGCAGCTCTGTTTCGGAATCTATTTGCTCTCTTTAATGATAATAATTTTTAAAGGTAATTATTGTTAGTAACAGTATCACTATTAATTTATTTATTCCGATTATGGTGAACCACGCAGACGAAGTAGCGGGCACTGACTGGTTTTAAATAGAAATAGTGCTGACAGGAAAAAATCAAATATGTTTTATTGGGTAGGGTTCTGTATATAAAAAATAATAAGAAACAACGTTTCAACAGCAACTTATGCTAGTAGCACTTCATAACATCTGTCATTTACGCATTTATAAGGTTAAGTTGAATTTAATTCTTGGTTTATTGGATTATAGGTTTTTCAATGAATTAGGCATATATAAAATATATATTTATTAATTTAGAAGAGATTTCGACTTCAATTTGAATCATTTCCAATTAGGGATTAATTTAGGATATAAACAAAATGTGTTACATTTCTGAAAAATGGATTGTTAACTCACTAAAATTGCCATAAATTTACTAACAATTATACGCGTAGCAGTCAAGTTTGTTCTGTGAATTCATATGTCAGCTTGTGTTCTGGACTTCCTCACTGAGTAATTGATAATAATTGTCACAATAAGGTAGCTGAGAGTTGTAGACAAGCATTATTACATTCGCAGACAACAATTTTTATCTCGAGATACTTGACCTCATATCATAATGCTTAAGTGCACATACTTGTTGCAATAATTTTTTTTAAGTAAAATAAAATGCCAGCTCTGCAATTCTATCGAAAATTGATCATTAAGCTTTATGAACAAAGTAGTAATTTATGTTTTGATTTTTGAAAGTGGTCTATGTCATTGAGTCTGTTGCGCCTTCAAATAAAATTCTAAATTAGTTCATTTGCTTCATAAATTTAATAATTTAGATTAACTTTAACGAGTAATATCAATTCTATGTTTATATTAATGGACAACTTTCCTATTGCATTGCGCATTTGTAATTCTAGTTTTAAATAACGAACATAATTATTTGAGGTCGATTATTTTCTTATTCCGAAAAAATGTTATAGCTTTAAACTTAAAGTAAACACTGACATTAAAATAATTAATATAAAAAATTAGTTTCATGAAACAAGGTGTTATAATACCAACAAGTATTTATTAAAATGCAATTGTTGCTAACATAAATCATGCGAGACTATCTGATCTAATTAATATATTAACGCCAACTATTATTTATGATCGCAAAGCGTGTAGAAGAAAATATGAATTAGAAAAGTTCCGTGTGAAAACTGTAATGAATGCAAATAGCTTAATTTGATAACAGGATTCTCAATTTTTGTTCAATTGTAAGTAATATTTTCACTAGTTCCGCATCATTGAATTTTATAGAGCATTTGGATGATTTCAATACAGTACCATCTCTTATAACGAGTTTAATCCGTTCCAGAATCTTTCAATATCTATCATTCTGATGATGATAGCACTGTTATCGAAACCTACATTAGTCGATAAATGAAAAGTGAAGGAAAGATTATTTTTGTGTTTTATCAATAAATCTACCAAATTTACTATAAGCGTCTGCCACACCCGCATCGGGCATGGACCTTGTTGATATGTATTTATTTATTTTATTTTAGAATCTTCCTCTTAATGTGAAATACTCGTATATTGAAACAACGTTTCCAATATTAATCAATGTAAAATACGATAATGCGTTCAATGTTGAAAAGATACTCAAAATTTCTTATTTGTAGCATTTATTCACAAGAAATTACATGCTTATAATTTGTCAAGGAACGTAAATCATTATGAATTTATGGTGCAACTACTTTTATTTTACTAGAAAAGTGTCTAGAGAAATTTGTTTTGGCCGACTCTTCAAAATTTTATGAAAATGTGCATAAAAAAATATTTGGAAAAATGTGTAATCACATCGACACTAACATGCTAGCTGAAAACCGACGCACAAGAAAATGACGTAAGGAGAGGACTCTTCCGCGCGTCACACGTTATGCGAAATTTCGCTCGTTAAGGGAGCCATTTTTTTCACAATTTGTTTTGCTCTTGATGCGAAAAAGGCATTAAAAAAGGTGCTCGCTATATTTCTATAAATACGTACACACATAGAAATCATTTCATCCTCTCAAATAAAGTTGATACGAACCTCATATAACATTCAATTTGCAAACAATCCTCGCTAGAAACAAACATCCTTCTTTGCCTCACCCACGTGCATGATTTTGTTTTATATAAAAACATTTATTCTTCCATTCAAAAAATTTCTCGCACGCAGGTCATGTCTTCGTATTCACCCTATAATAGACCTATGTATTATTTTCAAAAGAAATTTTTAATTCAATATTTTATCACGTATCTAGATCAGCGTGACTGAATCATTTCTTCTCTTTCAAATACATTATTTCCAATATTATATTATTCATACACCAATCTATTTCACAATGTCTTTAAATGCAAAACTAATAAATTGGAAGAGTTATTATTTTAAAACTAGTTCTAAAGTATAATTTTAATATTGTAACTAGTACCATTCTTAATATTTACGTATATAGACATACCATTTGATTTTGTAACTGTTTTGTTGAGCAATTGAATGTCAACTTTGTTTACAAGTAATAAAGCAGTCATCTGAGCTACAGCCTTTAATTCCAATTGCGTTAATAATTATTTACCTAATTTTATATCGGATACCGGAATTATAAAGAGGCATTCTTGATTTGATCAGACACCAAGAAATTATTTATGTGTATACGATTTTGTTTTTTTGAAACTGAACAACTTTTTGTAATAATGTACTGCAGTCATCGCATTATTATGATTCCTATACACAGGGATACTCTGAGGTGAATGTAACAGAATTTAATAATTCTTGAAATCCATTTTGAGTAATACTTCACCTCCAATTTCGATTAGACTTGGTGAAAAGATTTTTTTTAGCATTACAAATAAGGGAAAATAATAACTATTGACGGTCAGACTCGGTTGATCTCGAAAACCTTCTTTATCAATTTATGCCATTCAAAAATGTATTTTTACTAGCGACTCACTAGTGAAATGAATTTTATCAGTGGCACTAAAACAGTGGTTGTTTTTTTCAACCGGCGGTGCTTCGCACCCAACTAACAGGCGAACTTCGCTCGCTCTCATAAAACTCGACGTGAAATCTTTTAGTGCACCCTTCGTCATTGTTTCTGTTAAAACATATTGATTTACTATAAACTATGAATGTATGCGAGCTTATGGTTTTATATTTTAGTGTCGCCATCTGCGTATATTCTCATTACCATCATTTTAAGTTTACTGCGCACACACACACTGCGCACGCACACACACCCCACTCAACACAGTCGGTCTGTTATCGATCGCGTTACGATGAACATGTCGGGCGACTCAAAAACCAATTTATATTTTTTCATATAAATAAATATTCTATTTTTCTGAAAATCTCCTGGTATTATTGATTTTTGCCCTTAAACCCTGTTCCGCTGACAGGTTATGAGCCCAGTGCCTCGAGTTCAATAAAATAAAAACTATTCAGTGTGAACAAAAGACAAAAACGATAACTACGTACCACGTGTTCGTCCGCGAGTTCGGTCGTGTTTTGTGTTTCAAGATGAGTGCGAATAGCGCGAGAATCGAACTTCTTGACAAACAAAATTATGATACTTGGAAGCTTCAGATGGAAGCTATCCTTATAAAAAATGACATGTGGGAGTATGTTAGCGGTGCAAAAGTCAAGCCGGAACCAGGTGCCAATAATGCCAATGCCATATTGGAATGGGAGAAAAACGATCGGAAAGCAAGATCCGACATAATCTTGGCCATTTCACCTTCTGAACTCAAGCAAGTGAAAAATTGTGATACATCGCGAGCAATGTGGACGAAGCTCAGCGATATTTTTCAGTCCAGAGAGCCAGCTCGAAAAGCAACACTTTTGAAGAGGCTCACACTTCACAAAATGGCGAACGATGGGGACGTGCGCGAGCACCTCAACGAGTTTTTCGACACTGTTGACAAACTGAGCGACATGGAGATCATAATAAATCCAGATCAACTGGCAATTATGCTCTTGTATAGTCTGCCAAACTCTTACGAAAACTTTCGCTGTGCTATCGAGTCACGAGACGACTTGCCGACTCCAGAAGCGTTGCGCGCAAAAATTACAGAAGAAAGCGAAGCCCGCAAAAATGGTATGTCAAACGATAAATCCGACGCCATGTTTGTCAACAAGCAGCGATTTCCGTCAAAGAAGAAATCACCGACAAATAACAGGGACGATAAACAAAAAAATGGGACTAGGCCAAAGTGCACAATCTGTAAAAAGATTGGCCACAAACAATCCGACTGCTGGTTCAACCAAAAGAACAAAAAACCAAACGAAGAAAAATCAACAGAATCCAGCAGCGTCTGTTTCCATGTTGGTAACTCTGTAACGTCGACAATGCAGAGACAAAATTGGTGTCTCGATAGTGGCGCGACGACACACCTGTGCCGCGACTCGGACAGTTTTCGCGATCTCGACAAAAACAAACGCTCTACGCTGAGCCTCGCGACTGATTTTTCGACTCAGATTGTTGGAAAAGGAACAGTTTCGTTTAACACAGACGTGTCCGGTGATAAATTGAATGTGACACTTAACAATGCGTCCTATGTGCCGGACTTGCGCACAAATCTCATTTCGGTGAGCAAAATCACGGACTACGGTTGCGACGTGATTTTCGAGAAACGTGGCGCTATGGTTGTCAACGCGAGTGGCGAAATAGAGTTGTGCGCGGATCGTGTCGGAGATTTATATTATGTACGTGAACTTGAAGAAAAAGCATGTGCCGTGTCGCGAAAAGACAAGACAGTATCACTCGACACGTTACACAGACGTCTGGGACATGCAAACGCGCGCGACATAACCGACGCAGTGCGCGACAAAATAGTGACCGGCATACAGCTCGATGACAAGGTCAGTCAGTTCAATTGTGACACATGCATCAAGGGGAAGATGTCAAGAGCCCCGTTTCCACAGGAGTCGAAACGTGAAACAAGCCTGCTGGACATCATCCACACAGACGTTTGGGGTCCTAATCCAATCACATCCTTGGGTGGCTCGAGATATTTCGTCACGTTTATTGACGACGCCTCCCGATGGTGCGAAATCCGATTTCTAAAATCAAAAGCTGACGTATTTAACGCAACGGTCGAATATATCGCGCTTGTTGAAAACATAACCGGCAAACGCGTCAAATGTCTCCAGTCGGACAATGGTCGTGAATATCTTCGCGGAGAATTTGACAAATTCCTGAAGAGCAAAGGCATCACTCGACGACTCTCAGTGCCTTACAATCCGGAACAGAACGGCGTCGCTGAAAGGCGAAACCGTACGTTATTGGACGCCGCCAGATGTTTGAAGCTGGAATTTGACTTACCAGATTCGATCTGGACAGAACTAATCAATACGGCAAACTATCTGCGAAACCGGCTACCGTCGAAGAGGTTAGGCGGGAAAACACCTCACGAATTATGGACAGGCAAACCGCCTGACATCTCACACTTGGAGGTTTTCGGCAGTCCAGTCATCTACCTTGACAGAGAACCAGGAAAAAGTAAGCTCGATCAGCGTGGCCGAAACGGTATCCTGGTCGGTTACTCGACCGAATCCAAGGGCTATCGTATCTGGGTGCCGGACAAGAGGAAGATAATAGTGAGCCGCGATGTCAAATTCGTGGAACGGAACCATGAGAACAAGGACGAGACCGAGGACAAGTCCAAGAACTCAAAAACCGCCGCTGCTCCAAAAATATCCAAAAAGAGCTCAACAAATCGGAAATCATCTGCAAAGAACCAACCGAATCAACCAAAGTCCGTGAAATTCGATTTGGTTCCTCAAAACAGCAATGAATCTGATGAGATTGAAGAATTTCGCGGATTCGGCCCTGCCGATGATTTAAATCTGAATTGTCCACTCCTTGAATCAACGATTAGTTCCAATCACGATGCAGAGGACGACAGCGACTACATCATCGAGAGCGATGACAGTGATGACACGATCATTGAAGAACCGATTAATCGAGCCGCGCCGACAGCCGACAACGTCAGACGCAATTTGCGCCCTCGACAAGGAAAGAAAACAAAAGCTGATGAGCATGCCGCCGACAGCGTCGGACGCACTCTACGTCCTCGACCGTGCAAGAAAACAGGAACTAACGAACATGCTACGAACACCGAAGAGACATTCATCTCCGAGGTTCCGATGAGCCAAGCAATGGTTGGGCCAGACGCCCACGAATGGTTTCAAGCCATCACCACAGAAATGAAATCCATCCTCGAAAACGACACCTGGATTCTCGTGGATCGACCGCAGCGCTCCAAGGTCATCGGAAGTCGGATTGTATTACGAAACAAATACCGTCCGGACGGCTCATTGGAAAAGCGTAAGGCAAGATTGGTTGCCCAAGGGTTCAACCAACAACCTGGGATTCATTTCTCACAAACTTTCGCCCCTGTTGCTCGTCCGGGATCCATCCGTCTCATGATGTCACTCGCAGCAAGATTCAATATGAAAATTCGACAATATGATGTGACCACGGCATACCTAAACGGCGAACTTCACGACGTAATACATATGGAAGCCCCTAAAAACTACGAAAAAATCCTGGAGGAGATAATTGCTCAGGAGCCCACCAGCGTCATCTCCGCCAAGGCCGAAAACGCGCTCAACGAATTTCGTAAAGGAAACAAGGTGTGCCTCCTGAAGAAATCGCTGTACGACTTGCGCCAGGCAGGTCGCAATTGGTACGACAAGCTACACCAGACACTCCAGTCCTTAGGAGCAACTCCAACTGAATCGGATCCCTGCATCTTCACCGTCGGTTCAGGGAAAGATGCCATACTGATAGCGGTATACGTGGACGACATCCTGATCGCCAGTCGCCACGAGAAAAGGGCTTCCGAGCTGGGTCGTCATCTAGCCAAACATTTTCAAATCAAAGACCTTGGTTACGCGAAGTGCTGCTTGGGAATCGAAATCGGCCAATCCGAAGGATGCATCACCATGCACCAGAGAGGATATGTCCAGGAGCTGCTTGCCAGATTCAACATGGTCGATTGTCGGACCGTAACCACTCCCATGGACATCAGCACCAAACTCATCAAGAGGACCAATCTTTCCGAAGACGACGAGAAGCTCCCCTACAGAGAGCTAGTAGGAGCACTCACTTATCTGTCCGTCTGCACTAGACCCGACATCGCCTTCGCCGTGAGCTACCTTGGGCAATACAACAATTGCTACGGGCCGGAGCACTGGACTGCTGCGAAACGCGTGCTGAGATATTTAAAGGGTACGCCTAATATCGGCTTATCTTACGAGCGGGATCATCTTCCACTCAAGGGCTACGTTGATGCGGACTGGGGCAGTTGTGTTGAAGATCGTCGATCTTTCACGGGCTACATTTTCACGCTTGGTGGGAGCCCGATCTCTTGGGATGCTAGAAAACAGCGCACCGTCGCCCTATCGACAACGGAAGCGGAGTATATGGCTCTGTCTGAATGTGCGAAAGAAGCCATCTACCTACAACGTTTTCTTCAAGAATTGGGTTACGACGAGCTAGCCAACCTTGTCGTCTACTGCGACAACCGTAGTTCACTCAAGCTAGCGGAAAATCCAGTGTTTCACGCCAAAACGAAACACATTGATATACGGCATCATTTTGTTAGAGATGCTATCCAAAATAAATCATTTGTCGTCGACCACATTTCCACGTCTGACCAGATAGCCGATTTTCTGACAAAAGCTCTGCCAAGACCAAAGCACAGCTGGTGCACGAAGGCCGCAGGACTCCATCTTCAATCATGAAATCAACGCTAACATAAACCCATCACTCGAGGGGAAGTGTTAAAACATATTGATTTACTATAAACTATGAATGTATGCGAGCTTATGGTTTTATATTTTAGTGTCGCCATCTGCGTATATTCTCATTACCATCATTTTAAGTTTACTGCGCACACACACACTGCGCACGCACACACACCCCACTCAACACAGTCGGTCTGTTATCGATCGCGTTACGATGAACATGTCGGGCGACTCAAAAACCAATTTATATTTTTTCATATAAATAAATATTCTATTTTTCTGAAAATCTCCTGGTATTATTGATTTTTGCCCTTAAACCCTGTTCCGCTGACAGTTTCGGACTCAAAATACCACATCGAGCTATATGATATGTATCTTGAACTCGAGTATATGTTCTACTGTCGACGAATCAGTACTTGGTTCGTGATGGACGACAGTGAGTGCATTTACAATTTATGGAAGTTACTGTCATATCTTGCAAATTGTTGTTTCATCTGCCCTTAAAAATTAGTAATCCAGAAAATTTAATTATAAAGACCATGAAGATCAATGGAAAAAAAAGATGTAACAATATCAATTTGAAGCTCTAATAAGGACACGGTTTGGGTTCGAATTAATAAACGTTTAAAGCTTCCCTTGGTAGGATAGCTCAAAAATGACTATCTCAGAGAAAAGTAGAAAAGTCTCAAAATAAGAATTTCACATAAAGCTGACAGCTTTTCAAAACACACTGCATAAAATTTAGTTTAGATCGTTTGATTCCTAATAACCAAAAAGAATAGATCCTGTTTATGATATTTTCTACTTAGAATGACATCAGTAAAAAGCTATTAAATTGTGTTACACTTGTCCGGAAATATCCTATAGATTTTAATTTTCATAACTCAAAATGAACTGTAATACGATTCAATTTAAAAAAATTAAAATAATGCAAAATTGAATTCTGGCTTAGATTAAAAAAAATAAATTAAAAACTAGTTGTGAATATTTTTAGAAATGATAGTGTAGAGAAGCTTGTTTAGTTATGAAAATTATTAAAATATGAAAAATATTTAACAGATTTCTCGGTAGTTGTAGGGCAAATAATTTAGAAAAAAAGCGTCATTTAGATCTTATCGTATTTAATATTTATTTATGTCATTTTATCAGATATAAAAGAGTAACAAAAATGTCATGAAATATTGAATCTGAGTGAGGCTTTTTTTTCTAAATTACCTTGCCCTACAACCATCGAAATAGCCGTTAAATATTTTTCATCTTTCAACAAGTTAGTGTTAACTTTTTTTCAACATTATTAAAATATATATGGAACACTCACAAATAACTTATTGATACAGAAGCACACAAATTTTTTTCAAAAGCTTCCATTAAGTATCAGTTTTAAATGTGAACATATTATTATCACAAATGGAAAAATCTGCTGCCACAGCAGATTTTTTCATTTGAAGAAGTATTGTGATGGCTACCATCACAATAGTTCTCCAACCATGAATTATAGTGCTGTTTCATAAATTTAGAGCGTCATATCAATTAATTGCATATTTCAAAATGACAGATGGGGGTTATATGAAATTATTATTTTATTTTACAAAGTCTTATGTCCAGTCACTTTAGTTGATCCCAAAATTGGCATAATCTGGTCAAGATGTGTAAATAATTAACAATCGGAGCAATTATTTGTTCTAGATTCCTACTGAGCTCATCTCCCCGAGAGCTCTAATTGATACCAAACTAGACATCATCTGAAAAATTTGTAAAAAAAATAATTGAAAATCGTTTATAAATTATTTTTAACACTTTTACTAGAATTATTTCCGCAGATGCTTCAATTTGATACCAAACACGATAAAACCAAATTACTTATTTTAATAAAATAATTAACGAACGTTTGCATATGATCTCCAAATAAGAATAATTTCACTTTATGATTTTCACTTATTACTTTGAAAAATACTCCAAATTATTCAAGTATAAATACTATTGTTTATGAAATAAAGGCTAGAAACTAAAAAGTTTCATCAATTAAGCTTTGATATCACTGGTTGGAAAAAAGCTTATTTACAAATTTAAAACTAGCTTGTATATAAAATTTCAGTCGAAAATTGGTACGCGTTCTCAAGTTATCATGTTTCCAGGCAGACAAATCGATCTTTTTTCAATTATGTTTTTTGGATTAAGTAGGGTCTAAATCAAGAAGATTCATCAAAATCTCAATCTGTCAAAAAATCACAATACTTTCCCTATTATATAGGTCGGGCAAGTAAAAATGTATGATTAATAAAATTACTACTACCGATTTGAATTTATAAAAGCGTTCAACAAATATTATTTTCATTTATATCTTTGAAATAATTTGGAGACTATTTACGATGTGATTTTATTTTTTATTATATTCAACAACAATAATAAATTTGAAGCTAATATAGAAGTGAACTAAAGTGACTGCATGATTATATGTTGCTGGTGTTAATTGATAAAATCTGCACTGACTGTAATAAATGATGCGGAATAATAATTACACAGACAACGATAAGGTATAATTTTCTTTAAATAATAACAAATAAGCACGTGTTCGCCATTTCTATAGGTACTAAATTTATTATGCTTTCTCTAATCAATGATAAAGTTGCTCCAGTTCCTGTAATGGTTTATTTCTTAAAGAAATGTAAGTTATTACAATTTGTTTTGCCGTAAACTTTCTATTAAATGTAGTATCTGCTAGAGTTGAATGAAGTTCAATGGTGATAAGGAAATAATAAATATTTTTCAATAATATTTTTTGTCAGAAATTAAACAAAAAACCGGTCAATTTGGCTAGTCATGTATAAGTATGAATTGATAAAATGGGCAGATGGTCTATATTTGCATCCTTAGAAAGATTATACGAATTGTTCTAGATATTCTATTATAATTCTAAGAATTTATATAATAAAAAGATTCCAACAATTAAAATATTATTTTCTCGATTTTTTCTTCCTTTATTATTTTAGAAAAAAAAAATATAAATAAATTTGGTACAGTAACAATTGTTCTAACAATTTTAGTATCTATTTTACCTGGGATCAAGTTAGTCCGAGATAAAATCGGGGTTAAAAGTTAAATTTTTTCATTCTCGATTCACTTGTTCTTCATATCTGTTAAAACAACTATTGAATCTTTTGTTACTATAAAATATATTAACCGATAGATAAAGTAGAATTAAATTGTTAACCAATTATTATTCCGGTATCTCTAAAATTAACACTAATTTTAAATAACACTAATTTGAAATAATAATTCTGACTGATAATCTTCTTAAATTGTTCAGGAACCACAACTTAGTAAAAATAGTAATTGCTTTTTATTAGTCCTTACCAGGAAGTGCTGTTATTAAACAAGCTAACAATAATGACATCCCCGACATGTCCTCGTAATTGTACAACCACCACGTAACACAAACTACTAAGTTTCTAACGTTTGAAATGAACTCTTAATAAAGCCACTGCCTATACCTTTCTTACTGATAATGTGCCAAAGTAATGTACGAAACTACTTTGCAAAAACCCTAGTCAACACTACTTTGCATCAGAATTTGTAAAAAGTGCAAGTGCACCAACTAGGTAACTGCACTCTATGCAATAAGTTATCCACATCTAGGGGGAATTATTTGATAGATCAGTGATCAACACCTATTTAGTTTCTTTTGAGTTTTGAATACTGTGTTATTACAACGAAATATTCTGTTACATATTGATAGAATCACATTAATGCAGTGAAAGCGGAAAGTTTATAAACCTATATTTTAATAATATTTTCATCATTTTGAAATGTATTAGAAATTTAGAACAGAATTTAAATAGAATGTCAATGTGAATATACGAGAGGAAATTTTTATTTAATACCGGTCGTGGTAGCTGAATTGTCAAATTTTATTTAGTTGTGAAAGGAATTAGTGTGATGCAACGTAAAAAAAAAAAACATAATTGTCTTTGACATCTTGGTCCGTAATCTCACCTTTTGATGAAGCGCTTCTTCCTAAAATTCGATGCAATGTTTTTATTTATTTCATTGTCTTCACTCATACTAATTTTGTTTAAATAGCGCTTGAACAAGAGGTGAGGATACATACTCTTATATTTATTTCATCAAATTTTTTAGTAATTCAAAGTTCAACAGTCGGTAGTCTATGAAACTGTACATTCTTAGTGCAGGAGCCAAATTGTATATGATTCGATCGAGAATATAGCGATCAATAGGGTGCCAGATTTTATAAATCCAGAATCCTATCCTAAGTTTCGAAAAAAATACCATTTCCGGTCAATTTTTTCGGTATTAACTTGAAACTAATATCAATCGATAGCGGAGGTCATTCATATAAAATTTGGCCGTAAGTCCGATCAGGGAACATAAGGTGCGACCGGCTCCCTGAATATTTCTCCAATATCTTCATTAGAGAAAAAATTTTGTTCTGTAAAGGACGTTTCAAGTGACATTTGAAGTAAAACCATGCAATTGCGAATGTGATTCGCATGCAGATGGTTCAGAACTTAATACAAAAAAAAATCTGACGTGAACATCACGTGACTTACTTGTACATCATTGTATATATATATATATATATATATATATATATATATATATATATATATATATATATATATATATATATATATATATATATATATATATATATATATATATATATATATATATATATATATATATATATATATAATACGATGTGATTTTGTGTTTGATCGTATATATCAGGGGTCGGCAACCTTTTTCGGACGGCGGGCCATTTTCACAATAAATTTTTTATGCGGGCCGCACCTTGAAATAGAAAATGTAACTTGAATAGTGCTTTTATATCATATACGAGTATGAATATTATTAAAAATGAATATTGGTGCTTTGGCGGACCGCACAAAATGTTGCAAAGGGCCGCATGCGGCCCGCGGGCCGCACAAAATGTTGCAAAGGGCCGCATGCGGCCCGCGGGCCGCAGGTTGCCGACCCCTGGTATATATCATTGGATATGTATAATCAAACACAAAATCTCATCGTTCCACAGTTAATCGTTTTGGATTTACTCAAGAGATTCTAAAAATCTATCAAGTAAAATGCGCTTTCAGCCAAGTCGGTTGCTATGGAAACAATGAAACAATAGGCCATTATTCTTCTTATACTACAACATTCCTAAATACTGTTTTCCCAAAATTTTACGACTACCAACAGATCTGAATTTATGCGCAAAATTAAAAAATAAATTCCTACTGAAGTGCACTTCCGGTTCAGTCTATTGTTATGAAAATAGTAGGCAATCATTCAGATACTACAGCAGACTGAAATACCAAATTTCAATATTCTACACCTGATCATTTCGAATTTATGCGAAAAATTCCAAAAGACTGTCAAGTAAAGTGCACTTCCGGCTCGGTGGATCTCAATAAAAATAGGATATGAGCATCTAGACGGTATAATCGTCCTAAATACTGAATTCTAACAATCTACTTTCAATCGTTTTGGATTTATGCGGAAAATTCAAAAAATGTTTCGAATAAAGTGCTCTTCCGGCTTAGTCGATAGCAACCATAATGCAAGGTGTACAACTAGATATTATAGAAGTGTCTAATACAAAATTTAAATATTCTGCGATTGATTGTTTAGAATTTATGCGGAAAATTCAAAAAGTCTGTCATATAAAGTGCACTTCCGGCTCAGCCGATTGTTACAAAAAATAAGATGATCATTAGGATTCTGCAGTAATTTCAAATGCTAAATTCCAGTATCCTACGGCTGATCATTCTGGATTTATGCGGAAAATTTAAAAAAAGTATTAAGTAAAGTGCACTTCCGGCTTAGCCGATCGCAATCATAATGCAAGATGTACAATAAGATGTTATAGAAGTTCTTTATACGAAATTTCAATATGCTATGGCGGATCATTCTGTATTTATACAAAAAATTCAAAAAAAGTTTCAAGTAAAGTGCACTTCTGGCCTTACTGATTCTTACAAAAATAACAAATGACCATTCTGATACAACATCAAGTTCAAATACTGAATTTCAACATCCTACGGTTGATCATTCTGGATTTGTAAGAAAAATTCGAAAAAAGTTTCAAGTAAAGTGCACTTCCGGTACAGACGATTGGAACCATAATGCGAGTTGCACAACTAGACCCTATACCAGTCTTAAATACAAAATTTTAACATTATACGTTCAACCAGTTTTGAGATTTGCGAGTTACGCACGAACGCACGGACGAACATACGTACCGACATCAAGCCAAAAATAGCCAAAATGGATTCAGGGATGCTCAAAACGGATATTTCCATCAAAATCTCGATAGGTGAATTTTGTCGGTTTCACAATACTTGTTACTTTGTACAAGTAAGTAAAAATGTAATAAATATTCAATTTAATACATAATTATTAATTTCTCAAAAAATATGGCGGTTAAAGGCTTTTCCTGTGATTCTTTACTCAATTTTCTAGCAGTGAATATTTCAAATAGTCTTCGAACAAGTTCGATTTTATCTATCTTATTTCAATAAATCTAGAGCTCATATTATTAGATATTTTAGTAAGAATCACGAAAATAAAAATCTTGCAGCTAGATGCTGTTATGTTCAACGGTGGCTTAAGACGATAGATAACAAGAGAAGTGACATAACATTAAAAATTTGATATTTCTATTAATATCTAACAGCTGTTCGACACAGTGCATTAAATGCTGCATTTTGCTTTGCAATCAAAGTGCATTGCATAAAATTTTGTGTAGACAAGATTCATTTTTCTTTGCATCAAAATGGAGTATCAAAATGCAACATTTAATTCAAAGTGTCAAACGGCTCTAATATACTGTATTGTAAAATATTTATGCCAGACAAGTAAGTGATTGATAAAACACTGCCTGACCAATAAATAACAATATAAAATTATTTTCAAAAGTGTTAGCAAATAAAAAAAATAAAACCAATACTGATCTGACAAAATATTGTTCTTCAAAAAAGTTTTTGTTTGACCTAAAGCTTCTGTACCAACCAATAAATACAATCTATCATTTGCAGACATTCAAAAAATGTAGTTTTCTGAATTTTTCACAAGAGTAAAATAGATACCTCAATTACTGCAGCTAGAGAAAATATTTCTTACATATCAATTCAACAGACGACTTATACAGTCATGTGAACTAGTTTTTCTCTATCTTCAGTAATTTCTTCTACATTCTGTAATTGATAATTTGATTTGATTTATATAATGGCTTTAGATCATGTAAAGTCTAGTTTTTGGATTAATATTTTCTATTATATCAGTTTTAAGATATTTTTTTTACAGACGTCAAAAAATTATAACATTTGTACATCAATATTAGAATGCGAAATGTCGCATTGGAGTTGTTCATCATGCAACGTGCACGAAGTATTTTGCGCAATAATTTTCTTTTGACAACGGGCAAGTTGTCAAGATAAACAACTTCACTAATTTCTATATTTTAATATGATTTTAATATTTTTTTTATAATTTTTTGACGCCTGTAGAAAAAATGTTGTGTGCAACTCGTGCGCGAAATTTTTTTGATGCTTTCATTTTCAAGTACTAGATACATGAATAACTATTTTTATCTGTTGACACTTTTCAAAGTAGTTTATTAATCGATTCATCTATTCTTGAATTAACATTTTCTAATATTATGGTTTTTGATTAATGTGACATTCTATCACCACCGTGATTGGTTCAGTACCTTGTATTATGTATTGTGTGAATACTACTCGAATCGAATAGAATTATTCGATTTGAAATACGAATAGAATATTATTCTTTTTTTTTTCGAATTATTTGATTTTTTTAGATTACTCGTTTTCTTCATTATGAATCATTAGTTTGAAAAAAGAATAGCTTTTATATTTTATTGTTGTGGATCGATAAAAGTATTCATTTTTCATTTATTCACGGGAAAATTAATACTATCAACTATTCTTTATGAAGAATAATATAACTCAGCTACAAAATAGAGAATAAAGAAAACTCAAAAAAAAGAAACAAATAGCTCGAAAAAATCTAATAATTCCAATTAGAACGAATAGTTCGTTATTTTTGAATTATTCCAAAAAATTAATATTCGATTCGACTCCAAAAATAAGTCGTCATTGACAGCCACATTTTAATCCGTAGATTTTTTTAGAAAACAATGCAATCATGCTATCTTATTTTTTCATTCGTGTGGACAATCTATTGCTGCACTTAGCTAGAAGATCAAACAAAATGATTTAGAAGCAACATAATAATTTTTGTAATACTTTGATAAGCGTACAAGGGCACAAATTAGAAAAGTAAAATTTTCAATTGGTATGTCTGTAATTATATGTATAATTGCAATAGAGCGAAACAAATTAATATTGCAGACGCAGGTTGCAAATTTGTAGTGAAATATTAGAAAAACTATTACATTGAAATGTCTAAAATTAGTATGCAGATATTTGTTCAGAATTTCACAGTTACATTGGGTGGAAAATGTAAATTTCGCTAATGTTTTATTTATTTTTAATTCTAACGCATCGATGCAGTTTAATATTTTTATTGTGTTGTTTACAATTTATACTACCGCTCCGTTGACAGTTACAAATTCAAAACAAGATAATGAAAAGAATCAATCATTCATAGAACATATTGATGAATATGCAAATATAGATTTTACTAGAGATAAAATAAAATAGAAGAAACCAGGAAGTCGAAATTTATGTACCGAAAATAATGGATTAAAAGTTCTATCATGCTTTAAAATATTATCTCATATCAAAATATTATAAATTATTTTGATTAATGTGGTTACAAAAAATTATTGAAAATTTGTCTTTTATTTAATGTATTTCAAATTTTTAACAGTTACCAGAAAAGTTCGATATGAAAATTGACAAATCAAAGATTTTTTAACACTTATTATGTCTAGATCATTTCTTGTATAATTAACTGAATCTGAGCTGCATTTTGAATACATGAATATTCATGTTTTCCAATAAATTATAGTTGATTTTAAAAGTAAAAGGACTTGATTGATCTTTTAACCGATGGTTGAAGTTAGCTAGAGATTAATAGCAATTATGTCAACAATTGTTATAGATATTGTTGATAATCAATTATTTGGTTATATATATTTAGTATCATAGTCACCCTGATATAAAACATATATTTTATGAAATGTTAATAATTGTTTTTACTGTGATTTTTGATGAAAGTGTCAATAAAAATATCGTTGTGATTTAAGTCGTTCAGTTTCATTTTCACAACTCTGCTAATAGGTTATGGGCCCAGATAACGTAAACTGTTAGAACGAACGACGTCAAGAACAGTATTAGCGATCCAGCAGAATCAAAAGTTCGAAAACAAGCAAGTCGATAGCCAGCCAGCAAAATAAAAATTCAAATGGCGAACGCGAGCTCGACGCGACTTGAACTATTGTCTCGCGATAATTATGACACATGGAGAATTCAGGCAGAAGCTTTATTAATTAAAAATGACTCGTGGGGATATGTCGCAGGCGAAATCCCGCAGCCCAAAGTAAACGGCGAGGGCGCCGCACTCATCGCATCTCAAGCTGCTGCAAAGCAATGGTTGAATGCAGATCGTAAGGCAAAAGCCGACATTATTCTAGCGATCAACCCATCCGAATTATCTCAAATTCGAGGATGCGTCACATCGCGGGATGTATGGCTCAAACTTGAATCGACCTACGCATCGAAGGGACCAGCCCGGAAAGCGACGCTATTGAAGCGTCTTATGCAACACAAGATGGAAGATGGCGACGACGTGAATGAACATCTATCCGAATTCTTCGACGCCGTCGACAAACTGCAATCAATGGAGGTCGACATCAATGGAGAATTACTAACTATAATGCTTCTTTACAGCCTTCCTAGCAGTTTTGACAATTTTAGATGTGCCATCGAGTCTCGCGATAACCTGCCGGACGCAGAAACTTTAAAAGTAAAGATTATTGAAGAATACCTCGCGAGAAAGCAAAAGTGTGGTGAAGACGCGAATGCCGTAATGTTCGTTAAATCAAATCGCATAAATCAAAATAGAGCGAATAAGACAAATAAGCCCATTAAAGAGGGTGCGAATGACAGCTCCGAAAAAGATAAACAATTGAAATTAAAAAGGAAATATAAGTGCGGGTATTGTCATAAGAGAGGACATAAAGAATCGGAGTGTTACAAAAAGAACGCGAATAACCGTAAAGACAAATCAACCGAAGCACACGTTTGTTTCTTCGTCGACAAAATACGCGGTTCGAACACTGTAAATAATCTTTGGTGCTTGGACAGCGGGTGCACGTCGCATTTATGCGGAGACAAAAATGCGTTTGAATACCTTGATAATACTACCGGTAAATTGAATCTAGCGAATAATCAAACGACGCGCGTGAAAGCAAAAGGTGACGTTCGTATTGAAATCGCGGACAACTCGGAAAATGTTGTCAATCTCAAAAACACACTATACGTACCCGATCTTCGTACAAACTTAATTTCTGTTGCAAAAATTGTTGATCGCGATAATGAAGTGACATTTAAGAAGAACAGCGCGTTTGTCAAAGATGTTAACGGTGACATTAAAATCGTTGGGGAAAGAATTGGAGATCTATTCTTTTTACGCGAAAATGATCATCAAGCACATGCCGTTTTGGAATCAAAAACTCCAAAAAGCGATGCTGAAAATTGGCACGCTCGATTATGTCACTTAAATTCACAAGGCATGATCAGAATGTTAACCGATAAAAATGTGACAGGTTTGACGTTCGACGCCATGGACGCCGTAATCAACTGCAAGTCTTGCCTCACAGCAAAGATGACAAGCACTCCTTTTACTAATCGAGAAAATTCATCGAAAGAGCTCTTGGAAATTGTCTACTCCGACATATGCGGACCAGTAAGGACCACGTCACAAGGTGGTGCACGTTACTTCATAACATTCATCGATGATTATAGCCGATGGTGCCAAGTATATTTTCTACACCACAAGAGCGAAGCAGTAGATAAATTTATGGAATTTAAGAATTTCGTAGAAAACCAGACAGGATGCAAGATAAAAGCTCTGCAATCTGATAATGGAAAAGAATACTGCAATAATCGAATGAAGTTAATTCTCAAGAACGCAGGGATAAAGCAACGCCTGACAGTACCGCATACGCCGCAGCAAAACGGTGTTGCGGAGCGCAAGAATCGTACCTTGGTTGAAGCAGCGCGATGTATGCTGACGGACTCAGGCCTGCCACCATCGTTCTGGGCAGAAGCTATCGCTGCAGCAAATCACGTGAAGAATCGATGCCCGACCAAAGCATTGCCAAAGGGAATTACTCCACACGAGAAATGGACAGGACAGAAACCCGATGTCTCACATCTTCGTACATTCGGAGAAAAGGTGTTCATCCTGAACAAATGCCCAACAAAAGGAAAATTTGATCCAAGAGGTATATCAGGTATATTCATCGGTTACTCCGAGGAATCAAAGGCGTACCGAATTTGGATTCCGAGTGAACACAGAATCCAGATATCCAGAGATGTAAGGTTTCTGAACGAATTTGAACCGAATTCAACTGAAGATTACTCATGTTTGGAAGTACTTCATCAATGCACTAAAGAAACAGATTTTAAAGGCAAATCCTCGATAACAGAGACAGATATTGGCCCAAATACCGTTGATAACAGAACCGAAGACGTAGACAATGCCGAAGATATCCACGATAATCGTGTTTCTTACGACGCTGAAGCAACTGTCAACACACCTGAAACAGCCAAAGATCGACCGGACGCTCCAGACGAAATCGCTCCTGCTATGAGACGAGGACCTGGACGACCGAGAAAAGAGAAAACGGGACACAGGGGACGTCCTTCCAAGGTGTACAACGAAATCGCCGTCAATAATAATCTGGGGTGTACTGAAACCGATTCCACTATAATCAAAGTTGATTCGTCATCATCGACAAATACTTCTGAACCTATAAATGATCGGGAGGAGGTGTTGTACGACGTTAACTCGGCAATGATCGCCGTTGAAGTAAAAGTCGACGATGCTCTCAGCGGGCCAGATCAGGATGAATGGTTTCAAGCTATCTACTCCGAGATCAAAAGTCTAGTAGCCAACGACACCTGGGAAATAGTCGAAAGACCCGAAAATTCTAAGGTAATCGGTTGCCGAACGGTTCTTCGGAACAAGTTTAATCCAGATGGAACTCTCCTTCGACGAAAAGCCAGAGTAGTCGCGCGCGGTTTTGCTCAGAGGCCCGGAATCGAGTTTACGGAAACCTTCGCGCCAGTGGCGAGAATGGAATCATTTCGACTTTTCATGGCCTTGTCTGCAAGACTGAATTTGTCCATATCACAACTGGATATCACGACGGCGTACCTAAACGGTAATATCGACACGCTGATTCTGATGGAAAAACCCGATTCACTGGTAGACATGCTGAAGAAGATGGTCCGAGCTGAAAAAGGAAGCAGCCTAGCATCAAAAGCGGAACTTATGCTTCGACAATTGAAATCTGGAGACAAGGTATGCAAGCTGACGAAAGCCATTTATGGTCTGCGCCAGGCTGGTCGACAATGGCATGCAAAGCTCAGCGATGTATTCAGATTGATTGGCTTGAAAGCTACAAACAGCGACCATTGTGTCTACATCGACGAGAAAGGATCCAAACCAACGTTTGTTCTTGTATATGTCGATGACATTCTGATTGCATCACAAGATCCAAATAGGACCCTGGAAATCAAGAATCATTTGTCATCTGAATTCCAAGTCAAAGATTTAGGCTATGTTAATCATTGTCTTGGGATTGAAGTGAAGCAAACGGAAAAAGAGATTTCACTGTGTCAGAGCGGCTACATTAGAGAGATTCTTCAGAAGTTCGGGATGACCGATAGTAAGCCCGTGAAATCACCAATGGTAACTGGAACTAAACTGGATTATCCAACGGACACAGAAGCAAACGACACAAGGTATCCATTCAGAGAACTCATCGGTGCTTTGATGTACCTAGCGATTGGGACTCGGCCAGACATCGCGTATGCGGTGAACATGCTGAGCCAATTCAATAACAATCATGGTCAAGCTCATTGGCAGGCTGCGAAGCGCGTTTTGCGATATCTAAAAGGGACTATTGACCGCAAATTAATCTATATTAAAGACGAGATTGGAATTTCTGGGTATGCGGACGCAGACTGGGGTAACTGCATTACCGACAGAAAATCACATTCTGGATATACTTTCACCTTGTCTGGAGCGGCAATCTCATGGCGATCGCATAAGCAGCACACCGTGGCCCTATCTTCGACCGAGGCAGAATATATTAGCCTAACGGACGCTGCCAAGGAGGCCATATTTCTTTCAAATTTTGCTAAAGAGCTTGATTTCGAGAAGCTGACAAATATCATTATCTACAACGACAATCAATCCGCCGGAAAGTTAGCACAGAACCCTGTCTATCATGCTAGGTCTAAGCACATAGACATAAAATGTCACTTCATCCGGCAAGCAATCAAAAATTATCCACTGAAGATCGAGTATCTTCCCACCGAGGAGATGATCGCCGACGTCCTAACCAAGCCACTCTCCGGAAACCAGTTCGAGAAATGCGTTTACGGTCTAGGTCTACGCGATTGAATATCTTACTTTATTTTCTTTATATATTTATCCAAAAATTGAGGGGACGTGTTGATAATCAATTATTTGGTTATATATATTTAGTATCATAGTCACCCTGATATAAAACATATATTTTATGAAATGTTAATAATTGTTTTTACTGTGATTTTTGATGAAAGTGTCAATAAAAATATCGTTGTGATTTAAGTCGTTCAGTTTCATTTTCACAACTCTGCTAATAGATATTAACCTTTAGATAAAGTTAATTTATCATGAAGAAAACGACCCTTAGGGTTAGCAGTGTTGGTCTATGTCTTTCACTTTACGTGTTTTTCCATTTGAAGTAATTGTGTAAAATTGTCGTCATTTTACTATGCAATAAAAATTGATTTATCCGAATCCTAGAATCAAAATAACGAGTTCGATAATGACCGTTACAGTTCCACAAATACCCTAACGTCAAATCAACCAGTACTAATATCTTACATTATCATTGCAATACAAATCAGAAATATAGGACAGTCATGTTCGACACAAGAAACTGAATAAATAACGAAATAGTGTAAGTAATAGTTGCAGACAATAATGTATGTGTAGTACCGTTACCGGTTTAATTCCATTGGGATCAGTTTTAGTATAATGGTTTGAGGTGAACGTCTTCCGTTCATTTTCACTTACTCTTGTTCGAGGTCAACTATGGACACACCTTTATTTGCATCCAAATGTTACATGGACATTGTTGTCATCAACACTTACAATTAAGGGTACAACTGGACATTTGTGTTTTATTTTGAGATTAAAATATATTGATGAAAACACAGAGCCGGATTTATAAGTGTGAAGGCTCTGGGCAACAAAGAGGTTAACCTTTACCGTTTTTGAACCAGAATCAAATAATAATTTTCATGTTGCATATAATTTATTGCGAACTAACAAGATCAAAAATCATACGAAGACTATCAAATTAAATACATGAATAGATGAAATTATTTTTGTTAGACAAACAATAGTTAGCAAGCTTATTTCGACGAAATCGTCTACAAATGATTTCAAGTCTTGAAATTTCATCAAAAAATGCTGTCCTCCCCTTAATTCGGTCCTGTGAAATCCGGAGAAATCGAAGGCAGCAATTCTATGCGAATGATACACGAACTGTGGGACTGAAGTTCATGTCGAGGTTCATGTAGAGTATATTGACATTTTGAATATTTTTAAGAAGTCGCGAGCGCATCCTTAATGTGCTCAGTTATCAAGTGAAGCAGAACTATTAATTTCATTATGTGATTTATTTATTCTAGTGTACTACATAATTTTTTTCTACGATCATGTGTAAAATAAGTAATTTACACTTTGCAATCGAAGCGTTAAGTGAATATTCTCCATTTTTCAGCTCGTCATTTAAATTTGAATTTCATAATTTAGTTTTTCTGTTTGGGTATCATATAGTGCACCTATTTTATGAAACTCGTTTGAGTATCGTAAAGTGCCTAAAGTTGCTAGATAACTTGAACGTTCATTTTGTTGTAATACAATATATTTTGAAGAAAATTATCAAATTGTTCAGGTTTATATTTATTTATTTCTAAAAAGTAACAACATTCAAATTAACACATTTTGAAAAGTATTTTTGATTCACACAAATTACTTATCTGACAAGTCTCTCTGTGACCAAAAGAGTCACATAAAAAATTAGATATTTATCGAGTTTGTTCATTAAAAAAATCGCCGCAAGCGGCTCGTTTTCCAACAACAAGAACGGGTGCCCTGAGAATATGCCTTATGAAAATTATCTATACTATTTTCATGTTTGTGGCACCTCTCACCGATTCATTTATTTAGTTATTTATCAAGTTAAATTTCAACTTGTGCTCTGAGCTCTATTTAACTTTACACCTCTGTTGAATAAATTATTATTATACGTCCCTTTCGCATTTTTTTACACATGGCTGTCAAGTTGCGTATTTTAGTATTTTATCTGTAACAAGCAACTGTCATTCATTCATTTGTGAAATATCAATTACGACTTTTATCCACTACAGGCGTGGCAGATACTTATAGTGCACTCGATAGATTGGATTGATATTTCTTCGGCCGTGGGGTGCGGTTACCAGTCGTCAAGCTACGGGTACTTTTAGTTTTTGCTAAGAGTACGCCACAGAGTATATTATAATTCAGTGATAATCGTATTGACTTTTGTCCGTCTCCGCAACTTCCGGATTACAAAGCCAGCATATTTGCACTGAGCTATGAATATTCATTCATTTGCTTGAACTATAATACTCTTAACTAGTTTTTTGTGTTCTTCACAGCAGAAACTTATTTATAGGTGTGCGCAGAAATTGCTAAAAATTCAATTTGATCGATCTGATCATTTGATCAATCATACGATCTTCTGCTCAATATAATTACAGATTAAACCTATTTCTAGATCAATAAGATCTGCTAATCGAATGATAAATTTGATCAAACACGAATTCCATTTATTGACAGTCTGATTCTTGAAACAGATCAAGCTAATTCACAATTTTGAAATAGCGAATTATTTTGTAATCTACGACTGTAGTTTTAGTCTCAAAAATAAATGGACAACAGGAATATATCATGCGATATTTTGATAAACGGATTGTCAAAGTTAGAATTTAATCAAGTAACCTAACTCTGCTGATTAGGTCAAACTATTTTGAATTCATTATAAAAGAAATAATCTTCTAGTAAAGATCTACATCCATCGATCACTTTCCAAGATTGCACACCATACCATAATTCAGACTTGCGTGGAGTATAGTGCAAGTTGACGGAAGCGTTTCGCCTAAGTATTTGGGATCAATCATCAGTTCTTTCTTTTTAATGATCGGACAGCCTATATTTGAAAAGATTGTTTAAATCTTATTGGAATAACATTGGTAATAGACAGAAAAAAGGAGACAATTTTATCAGGCTGCCATTCTTAGGAAAGATACTTAAAGCTGTAAACTTAAGATATTTGTAATGTACGAAAAAACTTTTCAGAACTCATTTTTAATAAATATGTTTCATTTGGAAAAAGTTCTGTATATAAATTATTATTATTTTTGTTGTCTTGGCAATTTTGTTTATTTATTTATTATACACTTATACACTTGAAAAAGGCAGCACATTGCTGTTGAAACGTTGTGCTTCTAATAATTTCTATACAGAACTTTTTCCAAATAAAACATATTCTCTAAGATATTTGTATTTAAAAATCTCCGTTAAGTGTTGAGGCATATTGAAAAATTAATTTAAATTAGCTTCTTAGAACAACTTTTTTCAGTGAACGTGAAGTAAGTTTACAGAATCAACTTAAAGTTTATTGACAGACGGTCTACTTGAGTCCAAAAGTAAAGCATATTCACTTTTAATAAAAATGTTTTATTGAGTAATCAGTTCTGTATAAATTAATTTGAAACACAACGTTTTGACAGCAAAGTGCTGCCTTTTTCAAGTGTATAAGTGTATAATAAATAAATAAACAAAATTGCCAAGACAACAAAAATAATAATAATTTATATACAGAACTTTTCCCAAATAAAAAAAAGGCAGCACTTTGATTTCGAAACGTTGGCCCGTAGTCAGGATGCGGTTTTAAACCCAGTTCTAAGTCTGGCTAATGCATAACCATGACAACATGTCAAAACAGTATTATAACCTGATCGATTTTTAAACGTCTTCATGGTTATATATAAGATAGACTCAGACCTGGGCTTAAAACCGCGTTCTGACTACGGGCCTATGTGTTTCAAATTAATTTATACAGAACTGATTACCCAATAAAACATATTTATTAATAAAATGAGTTCTGAAAAGTTTTTTCCTTCATATTCACTTTTAATTTCTGAGATATTAGAGCTTTGATTTCTATTAGCTTTTATGCACATTCGAAGGCCCAACTCTTTTGAAAACTGAAATTATAAACTTTTCGTCCAGAATATTTTTCCCATTAATTAATTACTTAGAATTTATTTAAAGAAGAACAAGTTGATGAAACTCAGTTTTTGGTTATCATCACGTTAATATAAAAATAGAAACACCTTTGAGAAGATCCTTCAAATATGTGCGAAAATTCTCTTTAATCTGAAGTTGTAGTTGTTATGGTTCAGAAATTAATCATAGCATAAATTTGAATAGCCTGTATCAAAAGACGAAATTCACTTGATATTTCAATTTTAACGTATGAAATGTAAAATATTTTGTACGATATAAAATTTAAGATTTGCCTAGGACACGTTTCTTTATCCTCAGATAACTTTATCTGGCGGCTAATATTTAAGTAACAACTGTGTTTTTATCTAATTAATAAATTTATCTGAGGATGATGAAACGGGCCTGCTTTGCAGAATACAGAAAAAAAGGACGTACGACAACCATATTCTAAATACAATTATAGAATAATTTTTAAATTACATTTTTGAGAATTACTTACTTCTTAAGATAACTATTTAAATGACGACAATAAAATAAGTAAAATCAATAAATTATATCAAACCTCACTTGTTACAAGTATAAATTTCATAATATAAAGTTAATTAATTGTTATGTATAAATAATATAAGTAAACGGATTAATTTCATAATAGCCTCAAGTAATATACCTATAGAAAAAATGTTATGGATATATGTTCATACAAATCTCAATTATTTAAATTCACTCAAGAAAAAAACAAGAAACATTTATATCACTCTCTATACTTCTTTTTAGCGTTAATTTATTATCCACACACTGAATAAAATTCCTTTAAATCACGAAAATGTCATGCTTCCTTTGATAAAATGATCGATTCTCTCATTTATTTATAAACAATCAGTATGATAATTTATTAATTACAATTTATAACGTGTAATTCCAGAAGGTGTGGTGTATTCATGATTTTAAATGATTTCATTTATTGTGTCCGGTTCAAGACACACATCTGTTTTTATTTTTTTAACATGCTAATTAATACCCAACTTACAATTTGTTGCAAAATCATTGAAACATTGTACAGAGTAGGCAACTAGTATAACACATTTTCTCAGATATTTTATTCTGTTTGTTGACAGGCCCGGGCTTTTGCAGTCAGCTCTCGGTCTAATATTGTTGCATAAATTACTATTATGCAACCGGCTATTAATATTAATATAATAAAGATCACTGGAATAATCGAACGAGGCTATCTGTAATATTTTTACTTATTAAATGTTCAAAGCTTTAGGTGCACGACTCAGAATCGCAGTCGACAAGGTTTTCCTCTGTATACTGTGCTAATATTTTCTGAAAATTAACCATAGCTCATTCTTATTGCAAGCTCTTTGCTTGATGTCTCCGATTTATAGTGGAATATCAACATTTAATTCTCAATCGTTCAATCTTAGTTATATTCTTGTATACCCATAAAAATGAATTGGACAATAGTTTAATGTGGGAAATAAATTATTTTCTTATAAGATTGGGAAGATATTACATTTTGACGAATGTGTTTTAAAACCAGTTTTAAATTTTTTATTTGACATTCTAAAATATTTTAACTGATTCATGATTCCCAGAAATGAATACAATACTTGAAATTATTGTTATTGATCTGTTAATTTTTACAAATATGAATGATACCAAACCAAAACTTTAAAGTACTGTAGTGAAATGGTAATTGGTCTAGTTTTAGTATGTCACAAATTACTCGCAAGAGTTTAAAATGAATTCATGAATGTATTAATAAATAATGAAAGTGCAAGTAATTGTAAATTGAACGCAATCCAGTGCAGCACAAGTTCAGTTAAATAATATTCTGGCGCTTTCACATTACTTCACATGCATTAAAATTTATAAATATGTAATTAAATAGTTATCTGTTTTACAAAATAAGATAATACTTTTGTCTTGCAGTTTCAACCACAAGTTTTTATTATCTGATTTTAAACACAATTGCTTTTTCTCATTTACTTTTATAACTTGGAATCAATGAAAGTAAAAAAATGACGTTCCAGTCAATAGAAACTAGAATTATATAAATACTTGTGTAAATCTATCTGAAATTTTTACATATGTTCATTCTTTCGAAAATCTAGAAACCGAATCGAACATTATCCTAAATAGTTACGTATTTTTTATCAGTATGCTTTTTTAATTACTACAGTTTCCTGTGAATTCGACTGTGGAAATTATTTGAACTAAAATACTTTTAATGATCTATACACGCTATCGGTTAGAGAGTCGAAACGTCAAAAATAAAAACAAATATACAGAATTAAAACCAAAAAAGTCTATTTATTAAAATACTTTTGATTAATCAAAAATAAAAACCTGATTACTTTACAAAATAACAAATTTAGGAGTCGGTTTTTACACTATCATTCTGAATAGGGTGGCAACTGTAGACACGTGTGTTGTCCTTTTTGGGACACTTCAGTACAGTCCAGCAAGTCTCAAATAGTCAGACCTGTGAACCCAAGGCAATTAAAATGGAGTTGATATATGGCATGCAAAGATATAAATTTACAACAGTACCTTCTACCATAATGCAGCCAAAGTGACAGGTTAAAGAAATACAGAACAATGTAAAAACGACCTTTGAAAAAGTTCGTGAAACATAATTTGATAAATTGCTGAAAATCTAAACCTGATTGAAATACTTTTTTATCAGAAAATAAATTATTCCACCAGAAAAAAATTGTTTAATTACCTTACCGTGAAAATAACAAATGATTATCGCATTTTTGGATATTACAATAAGAAGTTTATTACAAATTGGAAAAGTTTTACATATAAATATGAAATGTATCGATCCGTTAAATTTTAAAATTGTTCTTCCAGTAAAAGTAAATGCACTGATTTACTGATGGAAATTTGGCGGTATTAACTGATGAAGACGACATATTTTTTAAAATTATAACAGATTTACTGCCTTATCTGAATTTTTGAATGGAAATGAAGCAATTCCGTCTGTAAATATGCTGCTGTCCTGAATTTGAATTACCGAATTTTGATAAGTTGAATACTAATATTTAATATTGAATGCAAGTAATGTAATAAGAATTTTTATTTTTCAGAGCAATTTGCGGTCGCATTGAGACAACAGTTCAAGGTCTACCACCTCCTTATCGCTTAAACCGTCCTTTGATGTCTCTAACCACTTCTTCAGAGGTTCGTCGTCCTCTGAAAGCACCTAGTTTCAGCGTAAATTGGACTATAGGACAGAATCGCCCTGAAGTTGTTAATACTTTAACTGGAAAAACTGAAGCTGGTGCACAGAGTCGAATTTGCAAAGCTTCTTTATTCCGCAGATTCCAGTTTCTCATGCAAAAGCTTAATACTATTACTGGGTTTGATAAGAATTCCAGCATGATGTACAGTGACGTGAAAAGCGCAGTGGAAACTTACAATGTATGTATATCTCATATTTTATTGGTAATAACAAATGTAACGGCGTCATGCTGCCAGACTTCATATTTCGTGATTCTGGTCTAAAATACTAATAATGTAGGTTCTAACGGAAAGTCGGCTTGTTCTGCCAAAATTTGTTACAGATTATCCTGTGTGGATAATTTAATTTTTATTTATAATCAAAATTTTCGCCCCCATATTATTTATTTCATTCATTTTTTTATTAAATTATGAAAAGAAAAATTGGTTGAATTACTGTACTTACCATACAATCCATTGATCAGACTTCTGTTTATGAAGTTATATTATAATCACAATTTCACATGATTTCTTTCTTCACTATACTGTACTAATTGCATTATGGAAATTTTGCAATTGAACCAAAAATACAGATACCCCTCTTTTTGTTTTTGTGTTGTTTTTCACTTAGAAGATATGATAAGCTGGAAATAACTAGCCTTGGCTAATTACTGCGAAATATTCATAAAATTCATACTAAAAACAAAATTACTTTCTCGGAAGATTTAAAAAAATATTACGCATTTTGTCTGCTTATCAAATATTTTATAGAAAAGGTGCTACTAAACACAACATATTGTGAATCATCGTGAAAATAATTACAAAATGTTTCACAAGAGTAATTCATTCATTTCATCTATATATCAAAAACAAACTGAATGAGTTTATCAGATACTTCAAATATTAATTTCAATATAATTAAAATTTTGCTACAACTAGAGTACGACAAATTAAAAGAGCCAATATTTATAACAGAAGACTTTAATGCAAGGGTAGGAAATAAAAATATAGGATTGGAAGAAATAATGGGAACAAACGGAGAGCTAGTCAAGAATAATAATTACATTATTTACACATAAGGTATGCCACAAATTTACAAGAGAGGTGAAAATTAAGGAGAAAAATCGCTAATTGACTACTTTTTGATAAATAGAATACTGAGAAAAAATATAAATGATGTAAGAGTCAAAAGAGGCAGTGAAATAGGAAGTGATCACTATTTGACTATATTAAAGTTAAAAGTAGAAAAGGAAAAAGAGACAGCACAAGCACTGAAAGAAGACAGTAAAAAGTGCAATAAAATTAAACTCAGAGTACATAAATTAAAAGATACAAAGATAAGAGATAACTATCAAAGTACTATAAAGGATTTGATAAAGTTAACACCAACACCAGATATGAACGACGTAGAAGATATCTGGAATAAATTCAAACACATTATAATCGAGGCGACCAAACAAGCATGTGGCGAAAGTAAAACAATAAATAGTATAAAACAGACACACTGGTGGAGTAAGGAAGTAAAAGACGCAGTAAAAAAAAAAGAAAATAAAATGGATTAAATATTTAAATACTAAGAGCAATGAGGATTATAAAGAATATAAAGAACAGAGAAAATTGGTAAAAGATATAGTTAAAAAATCAAAGATGGCAACATGGCAAGAATTCGGAGATATTATGGAAAGAAATTTTAAAGATAATCAGAAACTGTTTTACAAATCCTTGAAAAGCCACAATAAAATAGATAAAATAAATTTAAAACAAATAAAGGACGAACAAGGAAAAATACAAAGAGATAATGGTACGGTGGAAAGATCATTTTCGAACACTGCTGGAAGAGAAAAACAACACTAACAACGAGGACAGAGAAGATCAAGTACAAACAGTGGAAAGAGAAACAATAGGATGTAGAAAATATTACAGCAAAAGAGCTGAAAGCAGTACTTCAAAAACTTAAAAACGGCAAAGCACCAGGACATGATCAAATAAAAGCGGAGCAACTGAAGTATATGGGCGAAGAAGGAGAAGAAATTTTACTGGTGCTATTAAATAAGATGTGGGAACTAAGAAAAGTACCTTCTGATTGGGAAAAAGCGGTTATATTTTCAATACACAAAAAAGGCGACACAAGAACATGTAGTAACTACAGAGGAATTTCCCTCCTATGTACAACTGCAAAAATATATGAAGCAATTATTGAGAGCAAACTTAGAATGAAGTTAGAAACAAAGTTAGAAAAGGTACAAAGTGGATTCCAAAAGGGGCATTCAACGCAGGACCACATATTTACAATAAGAAAATTAATAGAAAGAACAATGGGACATGACGGTAAACTTTTCATTTTGTTTTTAGACCTTGAAAAAGCATTTGATAGGGTACAAAGGGATACATTATGGAAAATCTTGAAAAAGAGACAATTAACTGGAAGACTACTAGAGGCAATAAAAAGTATATATATATATATAGAAAAACAAATAACTATGTTAGAACGGGCCACGACATTTCTGAAGAATTCATAACAACACAAGGGCTAAGACAAGAAGGAGCCTTGAGTCCTCTTTTGTTCATCATATTTTCAGACGAAATATTAAAACGATAAAAGAAAAGACAAAACAAGTTGAAATTGGTAACTATAAACTACATACAACACAATTTGCACATATGGCATCAGGAATTACAAAAATACAACATGTCAATAAACACCGAAAAATCTAAAATCATGGTGGTATCTAGGGAAGATATATGCACAAATGTAACTATAAATGGCGAAGGAATACAACAGGTAGAAACTTACACGTACCTGGGCTCGGTCATACACAATAAGGGAAGCCTAGATTATGAAATTAATAATAGAGTACAAGCTGCGAATGAAAAATTCTTCATGATGAACACAACAATTCTTAATAACAAATATGTAACGGATACAACAAAAATGACACTGTACAAAACATATAGACCAACACTTATATATGGAAGTGAAACGTGGGTTTTGAACCAAAGGAACAGAAGTAAAATACAAGCGACTGAAATGAAGTACCTAAGAAAAATAAAAGGAATAGCTAAATTAGACAAAATAAGAAATGATCAAATTAGAAACGAGCTACAAACGGAAAGAATACAAAAGACAATAGATAAAAAACAGCTTGTCTGGTACGGGCACTTGATAAGAATGGCAGATAATAAGCAGGCGAAAATCATATAGAATGCTAGAACAGCAGCTAAGAAGAGAAGAGACAGGCCAGTGAAGACATGGGAAAACAACGTAGAAGAAATATTGAGAAGAAACAAAACCAATAGTCAGACTGCAAGAGAAATGGGGAAACAGAGGAAAATATGGAAAGATTTTATTGGCAACATTGAATAAATAATTACTGTGAAATTAATCTCGACACCCGAAAGGGTATAAAGAGATGTAAAAAGACTATAATAATAAAATTTTGCATCTGGTATGAAATATTGAAAATCAATTTTAAGGTTTGGGATTTCAAGTTATCTTGACCTTAAAGAATATATCCCTACAATGAAAAATCTATCCGTAAAAATCTTTATAGTAATAATTTCGAAAGCTGCCATAAGATGCTCTGATTCACGCAGTTACAATACAAGGGACTAATTAATTGATTATAAATTTATTAATGCTGTTATTATTCTCAGTTTTTTGCTCATTTTCCAATTCTTTTTGTTCAAAAAGTGAATTAAATCTATTCTTAATTATTGTATTTCTTTTATATATCGAAAATTTTCTCTTCAATTTTTGGAAATACTAAATGTAGCGAGGAATAACACGTTAGAAGTTAATGATTATTTAATTTTTAATAGTGGGTTTGAAACAATCCATTTAGGAACGGGTTTTATGATGAAGAAAGAACTTGGACATATAGTAATGGAGTTTAAACCAATAACAGACAGAATATGCAAACTAAAAATTAGAGGAAGATATAGAAAAATTACTATTGTAAACGTACATGCCCCATCAGAGAATAAAGAGGAGGAAGAAAAAGACATGTTCTATGAGGAACTATCCAGAGCAGTGGATGACATCCCAAGGTACGATGTTAAAATTATAATAGGAGACTTAAATGCTAAAATAGGAAAAGAGGAAGAGTACAAACACATAACTGGAGGATATAGTAAGCACGAAGAGTCGAATGACAATGGGAGAAGATTGATAGAATACGCAATGGAAAGAAACATGAAGATAATGAGCACAAGTTTCCAAAGGAAGGACATATATAAAGGAACATGGGTTTCACCAGATGGAAACACATGCAACCAGATAGATCTCGTTCTTATCGAAATGAAATTTAACAATCAAATAAAAAACGTAAGATCGCAAAGAGGAGCAGAGGGCGCAACTGATCATTTCCTTGTCAAAGTCATAGTGAGGCAAGAAATCCCAAAAGTTGCCAAGAACAAGTGTTACAGGATGGAACGATACAAAGTACAGCAACTAAAAGAAGAAAATATAAGTCAAACATATGAACTTTTAATAGGAAGGTATCTCTCAGAGCAAAAAATGACGGAAACAATAAATGAAAAATGGAAAGATTTAGAGGACACAATGAAAAAAACGGCTACACAAGTTCTTAAAAAAACCAACGTAAGACAAAATAAGGACTGGTTTGACATGGATTGTAAAAGCGCAATGAAGGAAAAAAACAAAGCAAGACAGCAGTATATACAAAATAAAAACGAACAAAACGCAAAGCAGTATGAAGAGAAGAAGAAATGTTTTAAAACAATCTGCAGGCGAAAAAAGAGGGAGAGAATGGAGAAAATGCTGGATCAAACAGAAGAAAACTATAGAAACAAAGCGATAAGGAAATTCTATCAGGACGTTAGAAAACAAAAGAACGAAATATATAGCAAAACGGTGTATTGCAAGAACAAAGGACAACTGGTGACAGGAGAAGAAAAAATTAATAGATGGAAAGAGCATTTCGAAGAGCTGCTAAATGTGGAAGGAAATGAAGAACTAGCGAGTGATGCAACAGAAATAATGTATACAATGGATGAAAAATACGAGGATCTAATAGAAACTCCTACTTCAGAAGAAATAAGCCAAATTATTGATACATTGAAAAATAACAAGAGCCCAGGAGAAAACGGTTTAGCAGCAGAAGTCTACAAATACGGAGGAGAGGAATTACGGGTTGAAATATTTCGCTTGATTGAAGAGATTTGGAAACAAGAGAAAATGCCAGAACGATGGAGAGGAGCGGTGATTTGTCCAATCCTCAAGAAAGGAGACAAGACGAAGTGCGAAAACTATAGAGGCATAGCTTTGCTAGATGTGGCGTACAAAATCTTTGCAATGTGTTTGAGGAACAGACTGAGAATTTTCGCGGAGGAAACTGTTGGAGAATATCAAGCGGGATTCAGAAAAAATAGGTCCACCACTGACCAGATATTTACAATAAAACAATTAATAGCTAATAGCCTTGAACATAACCTTGAAATGAACATATTATTTATAGACTTTAAGCAAGCTTATGATACTATCAATAAAGCGAAAATGATAGAAATTCTTAAAGAGCAACGACTTCCAAGAAAATTAGTTGAGCTAACGAAAATGACTCTAGAAAATATAAATTGCAAAGTTGTAGTAGAAGGTCGAGTATCGGATAGTTTCAAAGTGGAAAGAGGACTTAGACAAGGGGATCCTATCTCACCAATACTTTTCAACTTGGTACTGGAGGGTATAATAAGAAGAAGCAAACTTTATCGAACAGGAACAATTTACAGACAAAGACACCAACTGCTTGCCTATGCAGACGACATTGCTACAGTAACAAAAACTAAGAAAGAGCTGAAACAAATCTTTGAGAGATTAGAAGAAAGGGCTAAAGAGATTGGCTTGAAAATAAATGAAGAAAAAACGAAATATATGCAAGTTAAAAGAGGCAAAGAAGATGTAGAAATTAGGAATAGATTAACCAAAGGTAGCAAATGTGTAGGATCCTTTTTCAATTTCCTTAAGTCAAAAGTGGTGTCAAGGGCAGCAAAAATCAGAGTATACAAAACAATGATACGCCCAACGGTTTTATACGGCAGTGAAGTGTGGACACTAAGCAAACTCAATAAAAAGAAACTGGAAATTTGGGAGAGGAAAATTTTGCGAATAATATATGGTGGGAAAAACATAGATGGCCTCTTCTTCCGAAGAACTAATGCAGAGGTTATGGAAATGTATGGTGAAGTGAACATAACATGTGTAATTAAGAAGCAGAGGTTAAAATGGCTGGGACATATAGTGCGTATGCCAGAGGACAGAGTGGCTAAATCAGTTTTGAATGGAGGTGTAGTGACTAAGAAAAGGAGAGGGCGCCCGAAGAAAAGTGGTTCAGTGCGGTTCAAAAGGACATTGCTCAGATGGGTACAAGAGTGGGAAAAGAAAGCCGCAAATCGAGAACAGTGGATAGACGTGGTGCATCAAGCCATGAGCCTACAAGGCTTGTAGAGCTGAACAATATATAAATGTAGCGAACTCTGCACGCAAATTTTTATTTTTCTCAAATTTTGTAAATGAATTTTACTTGAATTGGACGCCTTATATATATTCTTCATTTTCTTGACTTAAAATTTACATCCATGATATGAACGATATTATTTGTACGACTGATATTTTCATTTTCAAAATTTAACTAAATTTAACTAATATCTCGTTCATATGTACTACTAGAAGAGTACAAAAGAAGATGTGGGCTATGTGTTTTATTTTTTAATAGTACCAATCTAGGACTCCATATTATGTTGAAACACCATAATTATCATCATTTTATCATGCATTTTCCTACTTTTTCTTAAATGCAACAATAATGTCTTCCACGATTTTTCAAGAATCTCGAAAATGAAATCTGAGCATATTAAAACAGCTATTGACAAAAAGGAAAATCGTTGTGAATTTTATAATGAATGTCATTTGAAAAAGTCACGAAAATCCGCCATGTTGCTGTGATGTCACTACGCACGTTGGCACTCAAGTCTTTTTTTTCATATCTAGGTAGATTAATTTTGAATCTCTTCTCGTAGCAGTTATAACAGCTAAGGGCGCTGCCATAAGCGTGTTCTGAATATAGATTAATGATTCCAAAAATATTTGCATGTATTCTGTGAAACAATCATCAGTTTACTATCGATCAATGAGATTTTTGACAAATGGAAGCAACGATGACATCCAGTATTTTTTCCATTGTTTCCAATATTCATTGGACAAAATATTATGATCGATAAGTACTTATAACTCGAATTAATATTTCTATCATATTGCGGATATATTTACTTTGTCGCACGTTGTTGGTAACATATTAAAATGATATATGCAAAGCATATTTTATTTGTAGGTACACTGGTAAAAGAAAAAAAGTTTCTGCTATAATCAATAAGAAATAATTGTGATAATTATCTATAAAATATGAGTGGTTTCTTGTGAAAATAATTCATTTCAATTTTGTTTACAGATTGCAAAACAAACGCTGTATTCTGCGTTTTCAAAAGCAGATCTCGGTCATTGGATAAAAAAACCAATGGAGCAAGATCAATTCGAGATAGATTTAAATACTATTTAACATATCTGATTGGGTAAATGTTATTTCAATAACTCATTCCATTTAAGAGAATACCTACTTAAACAACTTAAAATTTTCACTTTTGGTACGCCAATCTAGTTGAATATAATAGCTATATTCAATAATTCTACAACATTGTAGTATTCAAGCAGTATTACAAATTGATAGGAGTAAAAAGTTTCCTATATTCGCAAATAATTTTACTATTGTAACAGTACAAATTCATTTACATAATATCACTTTTCAATGTATTTTACTAGGAAATGACATAAATTTAAAATATGTGTGTTTATATAGCTGTTTTTTGATAATTCATTGGTTTGAAAATGTTTGGAATCACTACAATTTTTTGAAGTAATATTGAATTCAATAGAAAATCTAGTTTAAATGGTTTTGAATCCATCTTTCTAATTGTTCTAAAACTTATTCTTAATTAGAATTTATAACAAATGAAAATCTATTAAAATTGGTTTCCTGTGAATTCAGTTATTATTTGTGTGACTTTGCTACTACTATAATATAATTCAAAATTTATATCAATCGAAGACAGCTTATTGTTAAGACAAAAATTGTAATAATGATTTCATTTATTAGGAAGTAAAAAAAGTACACAAGTCATCAAATGTATTATGAAAATAAAAACAGTCTTGATACACTTAAAATATATGATTATTTTTCAAAAGATTTTCAACAAGAGAAGATATCACAATTTCTTTATTTTCTATGTATATTTTACTATTTGCATCTGCTTTATCAAGATAATATCTGTAATTCACCATAATACCACATGACGTTGATAATCCTCTTGCAGATAAATCTGCCATCCAATTGATTCTCCACATTTCGGCTCCATTTCGTAGATGAAAATTGGCTAAAATAGTTTTTTTTTTGTAATATTTATTTTTAAAATAACACAAAATTCTTACCAACACTATCTAAAGCGTAACCTCTTTTCTTTTCTATGTATAAATATCTGACACAATTTCGCATCATAATCGGTTCCAACAATGAAACTAAATTAGGAGTTTGTAGCCAACTATTGCTACTTAATTGTTTCATTAGTTCTTTATACACGTTGTTACTTTTGAGTATTAAATTCAGTGATTCTAATTCTTCATCAGTGAAATATTTTTTTGAAAAATTAGAATCATTATTTGATCGTTTTAAAATATCAAAAAACCAATTTTTAAACTTTGGAATTGGCGATAAAGAGGAAAATTGAGAAAGTTTTGGAAATTCCTTGGCCAACTCGGTTGCTACCCGTTTTATTATATAATTCCCGAGTTCGATTCCCTGAAGACCTATTTGTGTTGAACTGATGGAGTAAAAAATAGCAGCTTTAACATTATCAGGATGGTATGAATCGGTGTGCTTTTGTATTTCTATATTATTAGAGTTTTTAGTGATGATGCTTGAAGTACTATTGATTATCTCTTGCCGCAATGCTGTATGAAGAATCACCAGTAGCTCATCTGGCATGCTACTATGAGTATAAACAAAACATCTGCGATCTTTTCCCATTCTTGTTTTTAAATCTGTCCAACTTCTAACTGGATGAACTGCTTCATAATCTGAAATCTAATAACTCTATGGTGACATCAATTTTTTCAAAATTAATATTATTTACCTTTTGTAACATTTCACAAGAAGATTTCCATGTTATACGCTCTAATTTTAAAAATCCAACAGAAAACCATAATAATAATAATTCTCTTAATGTATTATTAAGTTGTTGCAGGTAAGCCACGCTGCAGTCTTCAAATTTGTTTTTGTCTTGAAGCAGTTCCTAATTCTTTTGATATTAATATATGTTACATCACACAGGAGTAAAGGAGGAACGTGCCCAGAACACCAAAATTCTGAATTTTACAAGGCAAACTTATAAATTTCATCACGTGAATTTGTACATTTTTCTACAATAAGTTTCCGGAATTTTCCAGTTGTCCAAAATAGTTGGAATAGTATTTTTATAGTTTTTCTGATTTATTGAAATATAATCAGCATTACATACATTGATAGATCTAAGAAGGTACCTATTTTTTAGTTAAACTCTAAAAAGTCCGATACAAAATTGAGCGAAACTTAGTATTTGAATGATTCAGCAAAACACACTTTTATAAAAGAATTCTAGGAATTTTTTCCCTTGTTATCTAATTTAACTTTCCCTGCCAGCTAATTTGGTTTTTTTCTGAAATTGTTACAATTTTCATGTTACAATAAAGTTTGCATAACCAACAACAATATGTTTTTATCGGAATTTAGTCATTTTTTGGGCAGTTTATTGAAATAAACATTTTTTCATCTACGTATAGACCTTTTTATTCATTTTTTGCATATTGAGCTATTAGAGTACAAGCCCATCGAGATTTTTAAGCGGTCATATGACCCAGCATGAATTACACCGGTGGCTTCACAGGTAAATTGAATTTTCTATCGGAATATGGCTTTCCCGACGAAATATTCTTGTACGGCATTTCTCACATTGATAGATCATTAAAAAAACAATCACCTAGAACCTATTGTTGTACAAAAATAATGGGACCGAAAACCAAGCAAATTTTTAACTATCCTTCAATTTTGCCTAAAAGATGGGTGATTTGATACTATACTGCATTTGCATAATTCGATTTCTGTGCTTACACAGCTACGCCGTACAAATTTGAACTATGGTGCTATGCGGTCAATTTTGGGCGGTACAGGTGACTACAGAGGTAAATTGAATTTTCCAACGGAAGATGGGCTTTCCCAACAATATATTCTTGAACGGCATTTCTCTTGATAGATCTTAAAAGAAATAATCACCTAGAACCTATTGCCGTACAAAAATAATAGGATCGGGACTCAACAGAATTTTTATCTTCGCTTGAATTTTCTACAAAATATGGGTGATTTAATACAGTACGGCATTTGCACAATTCAATTTCTGTGCTTACATAGACTCATTATTCATGGACGCCGACCATATTTGTTGCCTTGGTGGTACAAGAGTGAGAAACTTTAGGCGCAACTTCTTACCCTCAACTAGAATAGTGATGATTATTTGAACCAACATCAAATTCAATAGTCTTAATGCTATTGCAGAAAACAATGACATTTTTTGTAATGCATAGAACATATAGCTGCACCATGAAAATTAATTTTCTTCTAAAAAAAAAAAAAACAATTCTACGATGATTCTTTTTACGACATTAACATAATTTGATAATACTCAAAACAATAATTCATAGGAATGAAATGACGTGAAGTATTTTGTCACCCCTAAGAATTTTTCCAATTTTTTCAACTACTTTCTACTTCATAAAAGTAATTTTATACTATACGGCGTGTGTACAATTGAATATTTATGTTTTAATGAATCTGCTATTCAGCAATGTCATACATATTTGCTGCTTAGACTCGTTGGGCGCAAGATTATCGCAAAATGTACGGTATCGATTCACAAATATTATGGAGAACTTCATCGCATGTGGAAGATCCTACAAATCAAAATGTACGACAGTTTTTTTTTTTGTCTTTCCATCTTTCAAAAATTTGAAGTAATTTTACTTTAGATTATTGCTTAACATAAATTGATATTATGTTGAAACGTATCAAGATACAGTAGAGCCTGGATTATCCGAACGTCGATCAACCAAACTACCGCTTAACCGAACAGCCAGTCCTAAATCTCGGCCTACTGTCCCGTTGGCTTGTTTTGCGAAATCAAAATTAAAGATTTTTTCGAATTTTACGTAATAAATGACACTCATATCATTACAAATATGGTTTTCTTAGTAAAATAGTGGATCAGTGAAATATACAGTTCGATTATCCGAATAAATCGATTTTCCGAACACCCATGTCTCCCAATTAGTTTGGATAATCGACGCTCTACTGATAAGTCAAAAAAGGCAATAAATGGAAAATTTTCTACTTAGTTTTCATTTATTTTCTGTATTTTCGCAGTATTAGGAAATGCTCAGAATTTTCCTCTTTTGTTATTCAAAATATAGTTCAATATGCCAATAATGAATAAATTATCTCTAATTTCAATAAGTTTCGCGAAAACTGACTAAAATTCCTTCAAAAACCATATTTACGTTCGTATTCGTTTTGAAGTCCTCTAAGATGATTTCCAGAAAGAAATTAGTATGCATGTGTAACCATCTACGGTGACAATCGCAGCATTGTATACGAGCATAATTTAATCGTGATTCAACCGTATAACAACAGTACTTGGGATCGGTGCAACGGAAAGCTCTGAAGCTACACACTGATTTTTTGATTCTCCGCATAACTTCCATAATATTGAAAATAATGACTTCAAAATTGGTAAACAGTTCCGAACCACACTTTCTGGAGATTGAGTCCTGCAGTTTCTTGAGACTTTTTGAGCTGTGTTGTTTTTTTCATGCTTTATGACATAAGATTATCATTAATTTTTTCAAATCTTTCAGAAAGTTTCTTCCGAAGAGACATGTTGGAAAAAACTCATGTGATACGAAAATAGATACTGCCGGGAAAAATCGATCGTGCTTCGCTCCAGTACTGCCTCGGGAGTATCCATGGTCGTAGAACATGATTATTTTACTACTGAGTGAGCAAGGTATAACTTTTATCTACAATTGTATAAAAAGTGACACTTTTTTACATCATTTCCAATTTGAAAAGTAGGTTTTTATAGAAAACTGTGCAATCAAATTTTTTTTGTACACTTTTAATGAACGATTTCAGTGAGAGAGTCCAACAGTTCCAATTATCAGTATTTTGAACATCTGAGGGACATTTTGAAACTCGTCTACAACACTAAAATTATTTGTGAACAATTTAAACTTGATTTTTTTATTAAATTTACAAGAACATTTATGTCAATTTCAATAAAAACAGTTCAATTCATAATATCATTTCCTTTTAAAAATAAAAATATTCATATTATTTGACTGTTTTATGAAAATTAGGGCGATCAAAGATAAATATTGTAAGACCGCTCGTGCATTAAAGAATAACTTTTTACACTTGTATCTTAGATATCTATCTGATTTGTCAATTTGATTAATTAATTTGAAATGACAGAAATGAGTGCTGTGTTTCCAAGATAATGAAATAATTAAATGATATCTGAAGGGTGCAATATTCGTTATTTTCTTTATTTATGCTCTAAATAGAAGAACTGCTCACGAAAAAAATTCGTCTCAAACAATGAATACCAAATTTCAAGTCAATATCTTCAATATTATAGATGAACCGATTCCAATCATAATCTGATACGTTCTAATCACAAAGAAATTATGTCCGGGTGGGAAATAATATTCGCGACCCTAAACTCTACCAAAACTGTCGTCTCAAACTATTAGTACTAAATAAATGTTTCTTTTTCATTTGAATTCTGTATGAATCATAAAAACAATGATACAAAAATAAACAAGGTAAGAGTCTTAGGCCCGGTATTTCAGTTCCCGGTTTACCTTAAGCGGAGCTTAATTACCTTGGTAACAATTGTTCTAACAATCATTACTATGGAAATTAAGCTACGTTCAAGGTAAACCATGGACTGAAATACTGGGCCTTAGGCCCGGTATTTCAATCCTCGGTTTACCTTAAGCGGAGCTTAATTACCTAAGTAACAATTGTTCTAACAATCATTACTATGGAAATTAAGCCATGGACTGAAATACTGGGCCTTAGGCTGTTTTCATAATCCGAACACTGAAATACTGGGCCTTAGGGCTGGTATTTCAGTCCTCGGTTTAACTTAAGCGGAGCTTAATCACCTTAATAAAAATTCTTCTAACAATCATCACTATGGAAATTGAGCTACGTTTAAGGTAAACCATGGACTGAAATACTGGACCTTAGAGCCGGTATTTCAGTCTTCGATTTAACTCAAGTGGAGCTTAATTACCTTAGTAACAATTGTTCTAACAATCATCATTATGGAAATTAAGCTACGTTTAAGGTAAACCATGAACTGAAATACTGGACCTTAGGCCCAGTATTTCAGGCTCAGTTTAATCTATAGATTATTTTTACAATCATTGCTACGAAAATTAATCCACACTTTTCGTAATCCGAACACTGAAGTACTCGGTTTTACTTTTGTACCATTGTTTTTCTGATGAGACTATTGGTGAAAGAATTGAAACGTCAAAAAAAAAATGCAGAATTTAAATTTGAAACACAATATTTTATTACAACGCCTATAATTTCCTGGATATTATTGATTATTGACTTTCGGAAAAATGTGAAGAACATTTTTAACTTGAAATCAACTGATCATCCTTAGTCTTATGTTTCATTCGGTGCAGATTAAGATCTAGGAATCCATAGATTTTGTTCATAATTTACAGATTTATAAATCTATGAGGCTTATAAGTTTGCAAAGAATTGCAGCTTCACTCTGTTTAGTTGCGTGACATTTTGTGATTTTGGAATTTGTGACAAATTAATTATTACTCTTTCTGAATTCGCCTTTTTTACTAAATATTCTAGGCACGGCCCTGATAATACGAAAGGTGCACTTACTAAAACATCTGTTCTCATGTCAACCAAAAATTTTACTCCATTCTCCTGCCTTCCTATATGAAAAAATAGCCATTTATATTTTGGAGTAAGCGCCATTTTCAGTTTTTGCTGTAGCCTAATTATTTGACTCTCATTGCATTTTTCACTGATGAGTGTAGTTGCAAGAGCACACACGTCTTTACCTTGGGTATAATATTTACAAGCAAGTTCTTTAACAAATTCATGTTTTTGCTCTATGGTCAAAGATTTGTAATATGAGCAAAGTTCGTTGATTTTGTTCTGAAATATCTTAATTTAGATTAAATGTGTAAAATAAATTAAATGAATACTTACATCCGTGATAGAATTATTTGTATTTTTATCTCGCAGCTTTAATACATCAAACAGAATATTATTCGGAGTTTGTGAGTATTTTACAATGTTTACTTGTTTTTTATATCCCTGAATATATTTGGCATCGGAATGGAATTGATTGGATTCATGATTGAAATATAAAATAGTAAATTTACAAGAATTGTGTATTGATTTAAAAGTTAAAATTTTGGGAATTTCGAAAAAAAATAAGCTCCTTAACATAATGAATTTTTTTTAGATCTGCATCAAACGATGAAGGTGCAGTATTTTGCTATTAACGATTCAACAAATTTTAATTTATTCAATTATCCAATATTTACTCAAAATGATAGAGCATTAAAAATATGCGTATCATGTTTGTGAGGTTATTAGTAGCAAGGTTATGTTTAAACAAATTTTAAAAAAGGAAAACAGTTGTTAACAAAATAAATCTATTTCAGTTAGTTAAATACAAGCATAAATAAATAACAAGAAAAATTATATTTTATTCCACGATGAAAGTTTACCACGATCTTTAATTTCGATACCATACATTTTTAGTTCATCACGCAGTCGATCACAATATTTTAAAAGTTTTGGGTCTTTATTTTGTAAGCCAACGTTTCGCACATTTTGTCTAAATGTTGACAAAACGTCTAATATGCTTGCAGTACAGTCTTCTTGAACACTATTATTTACTTTTTCAGTTATATTTGCAGTAAAACCAAAAATTTTGAACTGTTCTCGCACAAACTTGTCTACCAAAGACACAACAGCACAATCACTTAAATCTGTTGTTGAAGCATTTGGACTTCTTGAATGAATCATTTTATGTGTTGCACCAACTAATTTAAATACTGATGCTAATGCTCTAGATGTACTAAAATCGTCCTTTAAAGCTGCATCTATTTCATTTGCAGTTTGCGCTATTTTTATTAGTAATTCATTTCTGTCTATATTTGCAGGAGGTAATATCCTAGCAATATAATCTTTGCTGTCATTTAAGAACGTAATAAATTTATTTAGTTGCGATTCAGCGGCACTTAATAATTCCTTGTTATATTCCATATTCGTCCTGTAATGAGACATAACACAAGCCATTCTAAAAATATCTCCTGCTAATTTTCTTTCATTTAGCATATCTCTGATATAAATACAGTTTTCTAATGATTTAGACATTTTTACATCATGTCCAACTAAATTTAAATGCCCGGTATGAAACCAATAGTTGACCCACTGATCTTTTTGATGATAGGCGCAGGAAATTGCTTCCTCATTTTCATGATGAGGAAATCTTAGATCAATTCCTCCTGCATGAATATCTATCTGATCTCCAAACACAGCTGATGCCAAGGCTGAACATTCAGAATGCCACCCAGGTCTTCCAGCGCCTAAATTTGTTTCCCATTTAGGTTCATGTGGTTTGGAACTCTTCCATACTGCAAAATCGCCCGCCGATTTTTTTATTGAATCTTCTTTTGTTTCTTCATACACGATTGGCACTAATTTCCCATATTTATCTGTACATTTAGTTAAATCAAAGTAAACAGATCCATCTGAAGCTACATAAGCTTTATTTTCAATCAGAATCTTATAAATAAATTGAGAGATTGCTGGGATATGTTCTGTAACTCTTACTATAATGTCAGGCTTAAGAATATTTAAATCTTGAATGTCAACCCAGAATTCGTTTTCGTATCTCCTTGCTAGTTCAGAAGGTGATACTTTTAGTTCCATACTTCTTTTTATTATTTTGTCGTCGATATCAGTGATATTCATTACCGATGTTATATTTAATTTGAAATACTCCTTGATAATCCTTTGTATAATGTCTAATTTAACGTAACAGCTTGCATGGCCAATATGTGCAGAGTCGTAAACAGTTGGTCCACAGGTGTACCAAGATATTCGATCTTTTTGCTTGATTATTAAAGGCACCTTTTCTTTTAATATGCAATTGTAAACTTTTATATTTGTATCGAATCCTGAAGGCTGAATCCATTTATGTTTCATTCTTCTTGGGATATTTTGGCACTGGAGACACCGCTTTAGTAGATTTACGTTTGATTTCATGTTTGAGATTATTTTGCAATAATTTTTTGATTAAACTGTTTACATACTATTGAAAATGATATTACGAAACATTTTCTAAATGTATGCGGTTTATATACTGATATATTGTTATGCAGAGCGTATTTTAATTTGAATCAGTAATTTTACGTGACCGCAAAGTACTAATCATAACCTTACAAATGCACATTGCACATGATAGTTACGTAGGGTATGTTGAAAATCGGCGGTCAAGGTTTTAGCTGCGAAAAATAAATAAATTGTTATCTACGATCATATAAAAATTGTATTTTCTTACATAATTTTAAATGTAAAAATGGATTTGATTTTGCGCGCATGCGCGAAAGTTACATGATGATGTTGTAAGCAGTAGCTCTCAAACAAAGTACATTTTGGTTCAACATGAGCAGAGTTCAACTTTCTCATTTGGCACTACATATTCCATAGAAAAGATAACAAACGATAATGATCTCCGGTTGAGGAAATCTCAGATAAGCATTTAAAGCGCCATTCGTGGAGAAGCGTAGTACTAAGATAATGCGCTAGTAGCGACAATGTGGCAGTGGAAAGAACTAATTGAAAAATATCTTGATAGCAATAGAGTGCGCACGCCATGACATATTCAGTTATTTGAAAATGCGGGCTTATGTGTTAATCTACTATCAATTAAGCTTAAAATTACTAGAAACGTCTATTCTAGATTCCTGTTAAAGGATTATTAATGGCCAGTTGCACCGCTCTAGCTTAAATTTTAAGTTTCACTTAAACAAAAAATATCAAATCGGAATAATAACAGCAATGTTTATGTCTCATTCGACTTTTGAGTCTTGATACGATATTGTTCAATTGAGCGACACTTAAAATTTAAGAGACAGCGGTGCAAGGTGCAACTGACCATAAGTATTTTAAGTATTCTCCTCAAAATGAGATTGGCATAAACCCCATTTAACAGTCAACCTGTAATAATACACTCACGGACAAAAATATTGCATATTTTTTTAAGTCATGATTTTTTCTTTTAATAAATACGATTTTTTGGTTTAAATTCTGTATATTTATTGCTTATTTGACTGGAGTATTATGAGTGAATTATAGTCGAATAAATTACATATTAAAGCTTTCCAATAGATTCGTAGATAAACTAATAAAATAGCATGATTTTGGTTGATAATTTAATCAGAAAGCGTAACATAATGAATCTTAACTCGCTTAAATGGGACATCTCTTTGACCGAAACTTCAGAAACAAGAAATAGAGCATTTGGAATGCCATTCGGATAACAACAAACAAAAGAGCATACGCTATTAATCGCCAAGTCATACTGTGAAAATGCTAGTACCTATATAGTTTGCCCATCATTCATTTGAAAAAATATGACTTTTGGTCACTAATTTGGCTACAAAAGCCACGTCGAAGTTTTTTATCTCTGAAATGGATGGCAGTATATGTAAAACACTCAATTCAACAATAAAAAACATCAAGAGTACAATAGATAAATTCTTTGAAAAAAATAATGACTTAAAAAAAAAATGCAATATTTTTGTCTATAAGTGTATAATATATAATTATTAGTTATGAAAGGAAATTTCTAGCCACGACGCCTGAAAGGTGAGTGACTATAACTACCTCTCATATACGTACCATCAAATAGGTACCTCTGTTAAGGGCCGGTTACCAACTAAATTCATCCAGATACTATTTTATACAAAAATCATTGTTCATACAATTGTTTTCTTTGTTGCTAACTCAAAATAATATACAGATAGATTTAACTGATGTTAGTAAAACTGGCTCTAAAGCAACTAAATCTTAATAAATATATTTCATTTGGTAAAAAGTTCTGTATAAATTAATATAAACACAACGTTTCAACAGCAATGTGCTGCTTTTTTCAAGTGTATATAATAAATAAATAAACAAAAATACAAAAGGTGACTAGATAAGTATAAAATATTAACTCCTAGGATCGTAGAGCTCTGCCTGTGGTTTATCTTATAAAGAACCACAAGGAGTTGACAATTTCCCTATTCAGACCTTCATTTTTATCTCCTGAAAGACTTGTGGACATTGAATTATAAAGTAAACCACAGGGAGGGCTCTACGACTCTAGGAGTTAATATTTTATACTTATCTAGTCACCTTTTGTATTTTTGTTGTCCTGACAATTTTTGTCTATTTATTACTTACTTGTACAAAGTAACAAGTATTGTGAAACCGTCAAAATTCACCTATCGAGATTTTGATGGAAATATCCGTTTTGAGCATCCCTGAATCCGTTTTGACTATTTTTGGCTTGATATCGGTACGTATGTTCGTGCGTGCGTGCGTGCGTTCGTAACTCGCAAATCTCAAAACTGGTTGAACGTTTAATGTTGAAATTTTGTATTTAAGACTGGTATAGGGTCTAGTTGTGCATCTCGCATTATGGTTTCGAATTTTTCTAATATATCCAGAATGATCAACCGTAGGATGTTGAAATTCAGTATTTGAACTTGTTGTTGTATCAGAATGGTCATCTGCTATTTTTGTATGAATCGGCCAAGCCAGAAGTGCACTTTACTTGAAACTTTTTTTGAATTTTTTGCATAATTCTAGAATGATCAGCCATAGCATATTGAAATTTCGTATAAAGAACTTCTATAACATCTTATTGTACATCTTGCATTATGATTGCGATCGGCTAAGCCGGAAGTGCACTTTACATAAGACTTTTTTTAATTTTCCGCATAAATCCAGAATGATCAGCCGTAGGATACTGGAATTTAGCATTTGAAATTGCTGTAGCATCTTAATAGTCATCTTCTATTTTTGTAACAATCGGCTGAGTCGGCAGTGCATTTTATATGACAGACTTCTTGAATTTTCCGCATAAATTCTAAGCAATCAGTCGTAGAATATTCAAATTTTGTATTAGGCACTTTTATAATATCTAGGTGTACACCCTGCATTATGATTGCTATCGACTAAATCGGAAGAGCACTTTATTCGAAACATTTTTTGAATTTTCTGCATAACTCCAAAACGATTGAACATAGATTGTTAGAATTCAGTATTTAGGACGATTACACCGTCTAGATGCTCATATCCTATTTTTATTGAGATCCACCGGATGTGCACTTTACTTGACAGTCTTTTGGAATTCGAAACGATCAGGTGTAGAATATTGAAATTTGGTATTTCAGTCTGCTGTAGCATCTGAATGATTGCCTACCAATTTCATAACAATAGACTGAACCGGAAGTGCACTTCAGTAGGAATTTATTTTTTAATTTTGCGCATAAATTCAGATCTGTTGGTAGTAGTAGAATTTTGGAAATCAGTATTTAGGAATGTTGTAGTATAAGAATAATGGCCTACTGTTTCCATAGCAACCGACTTGGCTGAAAGCGCATTTTACTTGACAGATTTTTAGAATCTCCTTAGTAAATCCAAAACGATGGGATTTTGGGTTTGATTATACATATCCAATGATATATACGATCAAACACAAAATTACATAGTATTATATTTATATATCCAATGATGTACAAGTAAGTCATGTGATGTTCACGTCAGATTTTTTTTTATATATTTATACACTTGAAAAAGGCAGCACATTGTTGTTGAAACGTTGTGTTTCTATTAATTTATACAGAACTTTTTACCAAATAAATCATATTTATTAAAAATTGAGTTCTGAAAAGTTTTTTACTTCATTTCAACTAAATCTTTTTCATATGTTGATTTATTTTTGACACTGATAAGACATTTAAATACATAGAAATTAAAAATAGTCATGACATGTTGTAATGTTGCTTACTGTTGCCCGTAATTTGTCTTTTTTCTTACTGAGTGACTATGATGGATATTATTCTCTTCGAAAAATCAACAGTAACAAGCTTATTTTGAACCGGTGTTGGATAAAGAATATTTCTGACTATTCCATTCCTAGTATTTATAACAAGGTTAACAATGCTAAATCGCCATAGAAACGGTGCATATCAGTGGGTATTTGGACGTGTAGAAATACCATCGGGTATTACACTAGTAGTCAAAGTGAGTATTTTACTCAAAAATGTGGATACCTCCAATTTGTAATCTCGTGCTTTTTTCGTATTTAATGGAATATTTTTCTGAATATATTCATCAATTTCATCTTCTGATTTATCATCAAACCTTTTTGAATTTGTTTCCATATCAGAACGCAATTTATTTCTCTATTATTCGTCAAAGAAAATGCAAGAAATTATAAATTTTCAATTTGACAGAAGTTTGTTTACTCGTTCCTATGAAAATTACGTGACTTTTGTTATTTGATTCAGAGGAAACTGTTAAGGAGTAATTATTTTTCTTGTTTGAATTGGAATTTATAAAATTAAGTAAGCGTTTCTTTTATCTGTCATAATATAAAAACAGTTGATTGTTGTTTACTTTTGAATAGTTGAAAATATGTATGTTTTTATGTCATTTTTTGGTCAGCGTTATTATTTTGAAAAAACGATTGTATTAGTATTTGATATATTAATAAACAAGTTATTAATTTCTCTCTGTGTCCACTGAATTGAATAACTACAGGTTATGGGCCCAGTCTGTTAAAACAGAGAGAAAAAAATAGAAGAAAACGTAATCTTTTTGCAAATTACTTTGAAGTAAGGCAGATGTATGTATAGTCAGTTACAAGTCAGAAGTCACGTCTATTTTTATGAGAATGGATTGTGTAAGATCACAATTAGAAATGCTGTCTGAAGATTCACAAGGAAATGTGAACTATGTTTCTTGGAAGTTCAAGCTGAATCTCACTTTAAAATCGAAAGAATTGTTTTTTGTGGCGAATGGAACTGATTTGAAGCCTCAAGGTTTAGACACAGATGAAACTGTTAAGCTATGGATAAAGAAAGATCTTGAAGCTCAAACCATCATAGGTTTAAATGTGAGTAGTCATATTGCACAGAAAATTGCTAACTGTATTTCAGCATATCAAATGGTTGAAAAATTAGAAACGCTGTATGGCAAAAAGTCTGATGTGACAGTCGAAGGTCTTCAAAGAGCATTTTTTGGCTATAAGTATGACAATAACAAGTCAGTAATTGAAAACTGTATGCAAATACAACAGTATGCTGAAAATCTGTCTGCTGAAGGTGAGCAAGTCAAAGTTTCTTGGATTATGACTAGAATTTTAGGGATTCTTCCACCAAAATTACATCATTTTCGTACTGCTTGGGACATCGCCAGTGCCACTGACAAAACCATAAAGAATTTATTTGAACGGTTGCGATTAGAAGAAGATAGACAAAATGGAAGTGAACAGTCAGGTGAAGCCTTGTCTCAAAATGCTTTTATATCTAATCATAAGAAATTTGTAAAGTCAACATCAAAATATTCGACAGTCGAGTGTTTCAAATGTGGACAAAAAGGACATATTAAGAAATTCTGTAAGAATAAGCCTTGTGCTAAGTATACAGCTTATTGTAAGAAAAACTATAGCTGTCATAATTGTAATTTAAAAGGTCATTTTGCTAAGGATTGCAAGAATAAGAAATCAAGTCAGGAAAATGATATGAAAAGTGAAAAGACTGACATAGAAAAATCAAACAGGCGCGCATTTATTACAGTAAGTCTGTCGGCTGCAAATTTAGATTATGTCAACTCTACTAAAGACTGTAAAGATCTATGGTATCAAGACTGTGGAGCGACTCAACATATGACATCACATCAAGAATGGATGATTAATTACGTTAAACTCGAAGAGCCTATTATGGTTATAATTGGTGATGCAACTGAAATGGAAGGAATTGGAATAGGAGATGTAGAATTGGAAGCCTTTGACGGTCAAAAATGGCTTAAGATTGTTCTGAAAAATGTGCTGCATGTACCAAAAATGTCATTCAATCTTTTCTCTGTGATTAAGATGTTAGATAAAGGTTATTTTCAATTTGCAGATTCAAATAGTTCTCTTTTTAAGACAGAAAATGGTGAGGTTGTTGCAGTAGCCAATCGTGAAGGTGATCTGTTTAAGATGATGTTTCGTTTAGAAAAGTCAGAAAAATGTATGGTAACTGTTTCAATTAGACAATGGCATGAGAATTTAGCTCATCAGAACATTAAATATGTTAGAGAAATTTTAAATAGAAATGGCATTAAATATGTGGATGATTGGGATGGATATGTATGTCCAGGATGTGTTTATGGAAAGCAGCATTGTAATTCGCATCCTCAAAATCCAAATGTAGCTTCTCAAACTCTTGATTTAATTCATTTTGATTTATGTGAAATGAATATTAAATCTTTAGGAGGAGCAAAATATTTTCTTCTATTAAAAGATGACTTTTCACATTTTAGAACTGTTTATTTCCTAAAAACAAAAGACGAAGTCGCTCACAAGCTTGAAGTGTTTATGAAGATGATTGAGAATCAGTTTGATAGAAAAGTTAAATGTTTAAGATCGGATAATGGTACAGAAATTAAAAATACTGATACAAAAATACTTTTAGAGGAATTGGGTGTTTTTCACAGTAAGTCAAATGCATATACACCACAGCAAAATGGTCGTATAGAAAGAGATATGAGAACAATAGTTGAATCAGCCAGATCGGCAATTCATGCTCGAGACTTAAACGAAAATCTATGGGCAGAAGCTGTAAATTATGCAGTATTCACAATAAACAAAACGGGAACAAGTTCAATAAAAGGTAAATGTCCTGCTGAATTATGGTTTGGTCGTCGAATGAATGTCAGGAAATTAAGAAGCTTTGGGTGTGAATGTTATGTATTAATTCATGATCACAAACGAGCGAAGACTGAAAAGAAATCAAAAAAAGGGGTTTTCGTTGGTTATAATTTAGATTCATCAAGCTACAGAATTTATATGACAAAAGAATGTGATGTTATAAGTTCTGGAAATGTTATATTTGATGAACAAGCAGGTGTTGATAGAGGATGTACTGAAATTGAAGCACCGTTAACAGATAACTATGATGAAAACTCAGAAGAAGAGACTGCCACTCCTGAATATGTAAGTATTGATACTGTAAGCTCTGGAAGTGATGAAGCTGATCGTTGTGATTCGGATGTAAATGAAAGAAATCAACCCTTTGTCAGAATTTTACGAGATCGTCGTACTTTAAAAAAACCTTCAAATCTTTCTGACTATGTATTGCACTCAAAATTGAATGAAAACAAAACGAATGCCGCCATGATTGGTGAAGTTGAAGAAATCTCTGTATCAGAAGCTTTGAAAGATGATAAATGGCGTAAAGCTATGACTGAAGAATTTGATGCCTTGATAAAAATGAATACTTGGACTTTGGTTGATATTCCTGAAAATGTACACCCTTTGACATGTCGCTGGATATTACGTAAAAAACAAGATGGGAGATTCAAAGCTAGAATTGTTGCCAGAGGCTTTGAGCAAAAGGAAGGAATTGATTTCTCAGAAACTTTTAGTCCAGTTGCTCGTCATGATTTTTAGTATTGCAGCCTCAAATAAAATGAAACTGATGACTTTTGATGTCAAAACAGCTTTTTTTACATGGCAATCTAAAAGAAAAGATTTTTATGTACCAACCTGAAGGTTTTGAAGATGGTTCCGGACGTGTCTGTAAGCTAAATAAGAGTATTTACGGTCTGAAGCAAGCACCTAAAAATTGGAACGAAAAATTTTCTAATTTTTTGAGATCTCTGAATTTTCAAAACACTGATGATGATCCTTGTTTGTATTATAATCAAGACAGAAGTATAATAATTGTTCTGTTTGTGGACGATGGGCTTATGGCTGGCTTAAACGAGGAAAGTATGGTTGGAGTTTTGCAAAGGTTAAACCGAAAATTTGAAATTACTTTTGATACTGGATTGCAAGGTCGTTTATCATATCTCGGTATGCAAATAGTATGTGGTAAAAATGGAGTATTTGTAAATCAATCAAAATATACTGAGAAGATTTTAAAACGTTTTAATTTTGAAATGGCAAATCCTGCATCAACTCCAATGGAACGTGGTATGATGACTGAAGAAGAAAATTTCAAAAACGATAAAGTACTAAGTACATCGGAGCCTTATCGTGAAGCTATAGGCAATTTACTATATTTAGCTACAATATCTCGTCCTGATATTAGTTTTGTAGTTAATTACTTAAGTCGATTCACCAATAAGCCAATGATGAATCATTGGAAGATGATCAAACGAGTCTTTCATTATTTGAAAGGAACCGTAAACTACGGAATATCATTTGATGGAGATAAAAATCTCATCGCATACACAGATTCCGATTATGGAGGTGATCCATCTACTGGACATTCTACAAGTGGAGTTTTCATATTTCGCGGAGGTCCTGCTGTATGGTTCACTCAGAAGCAGCGACTCGTTGCAACATCGACAGCAGAAGCTGAATATAGAGCAGCTGTTTCATCAATTGACGATTTATGTTGGATTCGACGCATAGGAAATGAACTTGGTTTTTTAGATATCAATCAACCTACCACTTTATGTATTGATAATCAATCGGCGATACATATGTTACAGAATACTCATGAAGGTAAAATTACAAAAGGCAAGAAACATATTGATATCCCAAGGAAATTCATTCAAGAACATATTGGTAAAACTGTAAAATTGAAACATGTTAGCAGCTCCGAACAGTTGGCTGATATACTTACGAAGCCTCTAGACCGCAAGATTTTTCAAGAGATTCGACGTAAAATAATTAAGGAGGAGTGTTAAGGAGTAATTATTTTTCTTGTTTGAATTGGAATTTATAAAATTAAGTAAGCGTTTCTTTTATCTGTCATAATATAAAAACAGTTGATTGTTGTTTACTTTTGAATAGTTGAAAATATGTATGTTTTTATGTCATTTTTTGGTCAGCGTTATTATTTTGAAAAAACGATTGTATTAGTATTTGATATATTAATAAACAAGTTATTAATTTCTCTCTGTGTCCACTGAATTGAATAACTACAAAACTAATTTGAAAAAATGGTTTGACTCCTGGAATAGTCCCCCATATACCATTTGTAGTTATAGTATTATAGACTATTTTTGTGGTGCAATCACTCATGTTTATTGTGCTTGTGAATACCACTCGTGCTGCACACTCGTGGTATTCAAACGCAAGCACAATAAACATTCGTGATAGCACCACAAAAATAATCGATAATACTTCAACTACTTATGGTATAATAAATGATTATTTTTACCATCATTTCGACCAATAGAATTGCATCATTCGACGTCACGTGGTACAACCTACACGGTTTTCAAGTGGAAATTTTTTGAAAATTTTGTCTGTTGGTTATATATACAAAACAAAGAACATTCAGCTGCGTTGATTCAGCATCTGTCAAAGTGACAGACAGATTGAATGTAAAAATGAACAGATTCGGAGTCGAGTCTCTGGAATCTATTGATGAATTTGGATGGGAAAAATAATCCCCCGAATACCACTCGAACTTCGAAATTAATCTGATATTTCTCTCAAGGTTCCCTGCAAACAAATGAACTTGTCAAGTTTTCCAGAAAAATCACTCGCGCTACGCGCTCGTGATTTTTTAACATGGAAAACTTGACATGTTTATTTGTTTGCAACGAACCTATTGGGAAATATCCGATAATTTCAAAGCTCTTGTGGTATTATATATGAAAAATTTCTCCGTGAAGAATTAGTGCAATCAAAGTAAAACATTTTAAGAGTTTTAGACACACGTGTATCTTCAACCAAACCATTCGTACAATAGAGTATAACTTTCACATAGAAAGTGTAGAAGGGTTGATTATGGTAAGAGTGAAGGAAGTGTTTTTCAATGCTCCGTGAATGCATTAAATACTTTTTATTCATGTGCCTTACAACGTTTTATCTTCGATAATCTTAATGATCGTCAAATTTGAATATCGAAACCGGTCAGCATTTTTATAAAATAAAAATATAGAACAGTATATACAAGACTTTCTTCCAAATTTTTCTGAAAACCCATTCATCCTAATATTATTCTTCCCACTTGGGCGTTCCCTCTTTTAATTATAAATATTTTATGGTGCGATTCAGTTTTCTACAAAACTACAGAACTGTAAATCTGAACAAAATCACATCATTTCTTGATGTCAAATGACGCTAAATGTATTTGTCAACAAAAATTGTTGCGATTTTGTTCAGATTTACAGCTCTGTAGCGTTAAAAAAAATTTGCAAATTGTTTAGGTTTATATTTATTTATTCCTAAAAAGGAACAACAATCAAATTAACAAATTTTGAAAAGTATTTTTGATTTACACATTAACAGTCAAATAAAAAATAAATGTAAATTGATCGATTTTCAAAATAGAAAATTCATTATTTTTTGACATAATTATAAAACCCAAATTGAAAAAAATAGTATAAAATACACGTTTTAGGTCGCTTGCTCATTAGAAAACGCGTGCCCTAAAATCAGGTCTTATGAAACTTATATCTTAATATACTATTAAAGCTGAAACAAATGAAAAATTAATTGAAATAATTTATGTGCACTATTAACTTTCATCCCTACACTTAACGGTAAAAGGGAATTGGACTATATAATATATATATATATATATATATATATATATATATATATATATATATATATATATATATATATATATATATATATATATATATATATATATATATATATATATATATATATATATATATATATATATATATATATATATATATATATATATATATATATATATATATATATATATATATATATATATATATATAAACTTTCAAGAAAAATAAAGTACTACAAAATGTTTTAAACTCATTTATTGTTGTAAAAATTTTACACCTAAACAAAAAGTACAAAATGTAACACCCAACACTGTGCTATAACAAATTATAGAGTCTTTTCATTCAGCTTTGGATTTCGTGGTAGTAGGCTCATCTTTATAGTGTAAAAACACAAAAGTAAATACAAACACCCCAAACATCATTGAAAAAGCACTTGCATAATAAGGATAAGCGCTATAAATGAATCTTTCGTATTGAGTATGTTGTAAAGGTCTGACAGAAACTTGTGTGTTACTGGAAAGTCTAGTGTATCCAACCCTATCATAATCTACTTTGAATTGATACACTCCATAAACATCAGGAATTTTGAATCTAGCAGTATATTCGCCATTTGTGCTCCGTTTCAAGTTGGTTCTAATGAACGGATCGATTCTCACAAATTCTAATTGGACATCATTAGCGGTATACGGCATCCATTTGCCTTCTGATAGCATTTCAATTTCAATTATATATTTAACATCATCAGTAATAGTATAAGCGCCAGATGGAGGTGCTTTTAACCCATCAGCTAAACCATGTTTCACTGATTTTACTCTCAGTTGGCCTTTTTCGCCAAATACCCACTGACTGATGGCAATGGCAACGTCTTTGTTGCCAGCGTCTTGTCTATTGAATAATTCGTCAGAAAAGAAAGCCAAAGAGCCACTGAACACAACTCTCGCATTATTACGGGCCTGCAAAGCAGCTATCAAAACTGTGTTTTTGCCGACTACGTGAGGGTATTCTTTAATTTGTTGATCAGGGTTGTAACTATAAGCTGTGCTATCACCAGTTAATAATGGAAGTACTAAGGGATTGTCCTCATCAGCTAAAAGTCCAGTACCGCGATATAATAATGGAGATTGACGATTATTTCCAACTATTACAGGAGCATCAATTAAATTAGTTCCTGGTACGAGTATTGTTGTATGTGAGCCATCATCAGAAGTTTTATCGTAATGTAAATGATCAATAACATACGCGCCCTCTTCATCAACTTCAAATCCACATTCGGAAGCAAGTTCACGAAGTACATCACCGGTAACGCTACTACCAGCGATTAAAATATTTCCACCGTCATCAATAAATTCTGTTAGTGTATCAACGTTCAAAGTACCACCAAATTCCTCTACAGAAGGTGCAAAAACGATCAAATTGTCATAAATATATTCACCATATTTGGATAAAACTAAGCCGGAGTCATCTGCTGATTTATATGTAAGAGAATATCCTCTATCTGTAAAAAGTGATAAGTGCCGGTCAAACATAACCTTTATTAATTTTTAATACATACCTTGTAAAGATTTGAAGAAAATTGAATGAGTTTCTTTTATGGCTAAATTATCCAAAAGAACTAGAGTACTTTTCGTGGCATAAGAACTCGTGTATAATAGAAATAATGTGAAAAGTACTTTTGAATTCATTTTTGATAAATACACGTCAGCCAGACTGTTAACAGTTCTCAAAATTTTCTGCTCGAAGCAGCACCAATCAAATATGTACTCATAAAAAATAAGTATAATAAAAACGTAAATTGAATAATTGTTAAAAACGTAGAGGGTGCACTATTATTGTTCAAAAATAATATGAAATATTCACAATTTAGGGTCCAATTTGAAGAAAGATTTTTAATTTAATTTATGCAGTAGTTATCAAGAAATTTAAGAGATGGCAGCATCTATGTAGTACATTTTGATTAAAGATATAGTCTATTTCAATTAAGAACGATCCAATATCCAATAATCTTATCAGACTATGCTTAGCCTTTTGATTAGGCGGAATCTGAACCAAATTTACATGAAGAAATGGATTGGATTAAAAATAAGACTCATGAAGGTGGAAGCACAAAAATCGTACTTGTCTATCTGTTATTTGCATTAATCTGTTATAGAGATTTTCAGAGAGTGTTTTTCTCGATTTACTCTTGAACCATAGTCGTATACAGTTTTGTAAACTCTATCAAAAAGCCAGGTATATAAAATTTTATTCTAATCCTCAAAATTAAGGGCAGTGACATATCATTTTTCGAAAACAACAATCGTGATCCTTCTTTACTTATAGAATTCGATCATTTTCACATACATCAATCCAAACTCAATGTTTAGATAATAATCTGTACTTTTGAGTGTAATTTTTCAAAATTTAGATTCACGAAAAATTTGACAGAGAACGAGAATCATAAAATAATATAAATGTTAATAGGACACATTTTTTATTAGAATAAATTAAATCGGTTATCAGCTGTTAATAACACTTTATTTATAATATTGATGGTAACATAGTCATCACATAAATAATAAGTATCAGTTCCTTATTCGTAACGAGAGAAAAATTGGGGGGAAAAATAGATTCAGTAATAATTTTCAAGTTCTCATAGCTAGAAAAGAGGTACATAATTATAACAAAATTGTTTATAATAATTTCTTTAAAAAGAATTAATGATAAGTAACCATGAAAACACCGAGAAGATTAAAAATTAGACTCATATTATTTTTTACTAATTTTAGTAAAGAATAATAAGAATATTTTATATTTTCTGAGAAGAAACAGATAATAGAGAAGTATAATCAAATTTTAAAATTGAGAACTAGTTTATGAGGATCATGATGTATCTCTATTCTAAGCTGATTGATCTGAATCATTTCATGATTTTGCAGTATCAGCAATATCTTTGCTTAATCGATATTATGAATCGCTACAATTACTGCAACGATCTAGCTTTTTCAACTTAGAAAATTGAAATATTGATCTTACTTTCAATTACATACTGAAAATGCTCTAATGAATTAGTTTCTTTGAGGATAAGTACCAAGGAAAGACTCAAAATAATCAAATCCTTTCCATTTTAACCTTATGTTTCTTTACATGTTCATCTGTAACACATACTGCTTCCCAAGCAACCTATTATTTTTCTGTATTCTGCAGTAATTTTTTAAAAAGCCTCTTCAGTTTAGAAAACTGCTGGATGTAAGGAGTACCGACCTTGAAATCAATTGTTCCATAGCAAGGGGGCGGTCACGTGACTTTTTTGCTACAGCCAATCCCAGTCTGGGTAACATACGTCAAAGTGACAGTTATTTGTTTACTTTCAGTTCGAGGTTAAACACGTGGCTCATAGTTTCAGTGTCTATCAACTGGATATTTTCTAAAAGAAAGATGTCTTTTTATTTCGAAAGTTTGCCTGGTAATGTGAAACAGACAGAAGGAATATTCCATAAGTTTTGATGGACAAAATATCAAAATTATGATGAAACTAATCAATTGAAACTGTGAACTAGCTTAAATTGTTTCGAGAAACGGGCTGTTAAAGCTAGAACTAACACAATACACATGAAAATAATAAAAATAATATAGCATTCACAGCACTATCACAAACAACGAGACTTATCTTCACATAACCTTTAAAATTAAAAATTTAGAACTAAAACTAACACAATACACATAACAATAAAAGAAATTGTCCAAAAGTCACAATATACACACAGAAAAACGTCAAGAACACTAATAAATACCAGTAACACAAAAATCAAGCAAACAAATATTGAGTAAACAATGCTTATGAAATGTCACTTTGACGTTTGCTACCCAAACTGGGATTGGTTGGAGCAAAAAGTCACATGATAGCCCGCAATCCATTAAAAATATAAGAAACATGTTCAATGAATATAGAGATAACGAAATATTTTAGTCTAATCAAGTTGCTCATACTTGAAAAGATTGAAGAAATTTTAATATTATATACAACAAGCGTATGTTGTTGATATTCACCACTGGTTTTGTTGAATTTTTTTCTTGTCCTTTTCATCCTTAATTCTTCGTGTGAATTTGATCAAAATATCATGCAATTCTTCAAAACAGTTGCACATTTAGCTGCTTATATTTCTGGGTCCTGTAATTAATATTGAGAGAAATGTCAATTTCGTTCTTTGAGAACTTTGGTAGATGCTATTTGTGATTAGAAGAAAACATATACAAGAGGTACTATTACGATTGTGTCGCAACGAAGATGTAGAATTATTTTAAGGGTTTTTATAATAAATAATACTGCAAAACCTTTTCATCAGCGTTTGGTTTATAACTTCACAATGATTTTTTTTAGGAGATATAAGCATTAAAAATGTGACAGATTTTCGTTGCATACTTTAATTTCGTATACCGGCAGAGTTAAAATCGGCTTTTAATAAATAGTACTACATAATCTCAAATCATAAATTAGAAACAATGTTTCTGATGAAGACTTTTGGAAAGAGAGTCGAAACGTCAAAAATATTAATAAATATACAGAATTTAAACAAAAAAAAAACCATTTTAGTAATTAAGGTATCAAGGGTGTTAAAAGGACAATAATGCCTGAGGTTAACGTGTACTTTCCGAGGGCCTCTGGTCCGAGGTGTGTACGTTGACCGTAGGCAATATCGTCCGTTCAACTCCCGTGGTGCCTTCAATGTTTAATGTCCGATTAGTTCATTATTGTTGTTATAATAACACTGATTCCAGGGTTATTACGTAGCAAATAATACCCGAGGGCATTATTTTGAAAAATAACAAACAAGTTTCCCAGTTACAGCAAGTAACTAGAGTAATTTCTCTAACAGAAATCACAATGACAAGACATACATTGCTAAAAATTTTGATTGAAATAGTACAAAAGTCGGACATTAACATAATTTTTGTATCAGCGTGTTTTTCTTATTTATTGTACGATTATTATTTTAGGAGATTCAGATGAAATCATATGAATTTTCGTCTAATTTTTTATATTTATGGAACTGCATTTAACGGTTGAAAGATGAAGAATTGAAACTGATTATACATATAATAAATCTGATTACAACAAATTTCTATGAGCGTTTGGTTCATTATTCTGATTATTATTTTAGGAGACAGATTTTCAAAATGTGAAAGATATTTGTTGCATCATTTAATCTTCTGTACAGCTGGAAAAGACATTGATCGATTTGAAAATGTCTCAAAAGGTGAAAATCTCTAATGTGATCAGTTACATTGCTAAAGCTTAGGAAGACATTTTTTGCACATTCGCCTTTGGATGACTACAGTATCGAAAGTAGACTTAAATAATTAAATTTCTGCAAATAAACTATAAAATATTCACATCAAATGGACAGTCATCCACTACTCCAAAATTCATTTTTCAAGTCCCATAATTCCAAGAATACTAAATATTAGGATTGCTCAGTGGACGTGGCTTATAGATGGTCGAAATTTTGCTTTGAATCTATTTTTGCTTTTTCTACCCTTATTGTATGTGGTTTTGAGCGATAACGAATCATAGTTTTGTTATTTAATCGTATTTTTAAGTATTCCTGAAGTTGGCTGCGGAAAAGTAGCGACTTTGGAAAACAAAGATGAATCAAGTAGCAAACACATGGGCTAAACCACTAGAAACTGATGCAAATCCACTGAAACGCAGGCTCAAGCACTAAAACGCTAGCTAAATTACAAATTTGTACAAAATATGTCCAATACAAATAATGCCGCGAAATCACCACTTTTTTCTGCAGCCAACTTCAGGAGTGTCCGTCAGCTGCATTTTAACCAGTGACATACCTAAAAAAAGTTTATAGAATACCTTGGTATTTTTCTCAATAATGAATGAATAATGAGCAATTTTCAATCACTTTAAATTTTTTATTACTTCTTCATGTTAGATGCTAGCTCTGCATATATTAATCACATTGTAGACTTGTAGAGATTGACAATATCAATTAAGCAAAAATATTGCCAAAATAACAGTAGCATGGGATGATTACGATCAATTTAGGCAAGGAAATTCCTCATGATCTTCACACAGCTCTTTCTCAATTTTAAAATTTGTTGATACTTCGCTATTATCAGTTTCTTCCACTAGAAAATAAAATAAAATTTTATTAAAATTAAATTAAAAATTTAGAATCACTAATTTTGCTATTACGAAGTTTGGCTACGAATCTGACAGCTAGAAGAACCGTTTTGCGCATAGGCCAGGCTAGGTTCGATTTGATAATATTTAGGGGTTTTTCAAAAAAGCGAGCCAAGCGTGTCATTTATAAAAAAGCACTGTTTTAGTGCCACTGACTCAACTTGTCAGATTCGTAGCCAGTGGTAGCGACTAGCGAGATTCAGATTTGTCAGCTAACTGCAGTTTTTGTTGAACTAGTTGAATATTTTGATGCTTTTAAAATTGAATATACAATAATTGGAGAATATTAATACATTAATATTTATTAATAACGATTTAACAGTTTAACAAATATAAATGCATATATGTTATGGGAGAATCTTTAGAAATAAGTCATGCTTGACAACCAGGTTTATGTAAACCAGATATAAATGCAAACGAAAAGAAAAATTCAATTGTTTACAATAGTTGGGTATAAATTCAATACAGAAATAATGATAAAATGTAGGCACCAGTTGAAGTTATCAGAATCTTAAAAATTATATATTTGTGTACTTATTTTGTGATATTCATCACATTCTTCTTAAGAAACATAATTTTAGAGCAAATTATTCTCTCCGCTCATGGCATGATCAGTTAATAAATTAGGAATTAGTCTAGATTTTAGTAGGTACCAGAAGAATATAATTAATAAAAAAATACGTACTATTTCTTTTTCAGGTTATTCTCATACATTTCACATGAAACATGAAAGATGAAATACTTATAGCGCAAAACTCAAATTCCCCAAATGTAACCCAGTTTTGACAATAGTGTAAATGAAAAGTAAATGTCACTATGAAAGAATCCATAACAAAATTTGAATAATAACCCAAAAGAAACTACTGGAAGGACGAATCACTTTCATTATCTATGTTTATTAACAGATAATGAATTTTTACAGCGATTTATGGAGTTCAATTCCGTAAATTGTAAGTTTATCGTCAGCTGATATCTGTCTATGGTAACGAATGTTGTTTTATAAATTGACATTTCAATAACACAAATACAAATAACAAAATATTAGTAATGAGACCAATTTATGTAATGTAGATGGAGGAAAAGTTCAGTGACAGCATTTCTAAACATAATGTGGTGAAACTGTTACGTGAACGAGAGTTAAAACTTTCGGCAGCTGCGTCACTGCAACGACATGTACAAGTTACAGAAACTTTAGTCAAACGACTTGGCCTAGAATATGAATTAGAGGGTCATAGGGGCTGTGTAAATTGTATCGAATGGAGCAAAGATGGAAGGTAAAAATCGGTATTATTATTCCAGTTCTATTATTGTGTAACGTTTTAATTTTTAGGAGACTTGCTTCTGGATCAGATGATACTACAGTTATTATTTGGGATCCCTTCCGCCATCGAAAACTCCAGACGATTCATACACCCCACATTGGAAACATATTTTCTGTAAAGGTATATTTTGATTTATAATTATACTTGTTCTTATTCCAAATAAGCTCTTGTAAATTAAACATTTGATCTTTGAGTATATTCAAATGAAACTAGAAATTCGATCGTTGGTACTGTAACTGCTCCTAGCAAAGTACTTTCTTTTATGTGTTCAATTTCAAACTTATTGGTGGCTATGATTTTGAATTCAAGAACATAAGCTAAGATTATTGTATATTTATTTATTTACTTGGATGGTTATCACGACAAGATTACGATAACTTGGACGCCAAGTATAGATTCAATTATAGCTGAACTTGACTAAATAAACCGAAAAGAGAGATTAACATTTTTGATATCTCGCTTAGTCTTCGGAATATCGATTTTTCTTTTCATACTGTATTTCTATTTTTTTGTAGATAAAATAGATAAAGTTAAGGTTTTTTCTTTCAACACCAATCTTGTTACATGAGTTTGTATATTGCTTGCACGGTCAAAGTGGTCAACTCACGCATTATTAATAAATAACCAACTAATATATAATTTCAAGAGGAAATATGACGTTACATTCCAGTTTTCATCTTTATTTTTATTTATAATACCAGTAAATAACAATTTTTGGCTACAGCCTTCATCATTTTCCTCATTTATGTACAACAGACTGTTCAAATTTCGATGGGATTAGTAGGCTAACTTCTAAACTAAAAGAGCTACAATTCCAGTTTGATGGGCATTTTTGTGCACATTCGAAGGACTATCTAAAAGGTGCCTTTGTTTTCGTAATATCTCATTGCTCTCGTGATAATGGCAAAATAATTATTTACAATCGAGTCTGTCAAAGTAATATTGTATAGCGCGATAGCTTTGTCTGAGAAACGACCGCGAAGCGGGAGTTTCTTATTAGCTAGAAAGCTATAAAACTTATTTAGCCCGATTTATCAAATCAATTTTGAACAATTTATAAACGAGGAAAATGCTTCCAGCAAAATCGTTCGTAATTTCAGTTGCGTACTCACCGAGATGGCACATAAGTTCAATACTTAAGTCCATACTTAAAAGTATTTGTGTGATCTTATTTGCTCTATAAATAGATCCTCTTTCTTCTTCTGTGTTCGCTTTTACTGTTAGGCGTCGAGACTTTTCCAAGAAGATTTCCATGCTATTCTACCTAAGGCTTTCATTTTTGCCTCTTTCCAAATTATTCCCTTCTTCTCTAGATTTTTTCTGAGTTCGTTCTGCCTTCCTACGTTTCTGGATTCAGCATTTAATGCTTTAACATATTTGTGCTGGCTAAAATAAAATATGACGCCCATTATTGTCATATCTTGGAAATGTGCTCCCGTAAAAAAATTCTGTACGCCATTCTCTAGTAAACTTAAATTACAATTTGTTGAGGACAATTTCCTTGTTTTTTAGTTGTTTAGAATTTATCTCAGAAAGAAGAAATCGATTAAAATCAGTTTTTTGTCATTATCTCATGACTTACGGGGGATATTACCAAAACAAATGGACCTTTTAGGTGGCCCCTTAAATGAGCGAAAAGTTTCTATTTAACTAAAATTAAAGCTCTTATTGTTTAGGAGTTAGCCTTGTTATCCCATTTTGGACACTCATGCCCGTATTCATAAACGTTCGTTAAACGTATAATGTTTCGTTATCCTTCAAACGAACAGTTATATTGAATTTTCATATTCATAATGCTTGATTTAAAATAACGTTCGTTAAGTTATTCGTTATATTTAATGATTTCATTTTTGTTCATTAAAAATATAACGAACGATTACATATACTGTCATCTATCATTTTGAAAATAAACGTTACTTGTATTGTTTCATCATTCATAATACTTTTATGATAATTCAATTTATTATAATACTAAAATATTTCTGATATAACTACACCCTATGAAATTCATTTTGAGGTTCAAGTGTATAATTAAAATACTCTGCAATTTTAGAAATGTCAGTTTTTCTCATACGTCTGTATCCTCCCTATCGTCATTTTCTGCAGACTCCGATGATAACTTTATCGAAAATGTATTATTAGCCATGCCCAGGCCGCGATTATTTCGAAATCGAAATGATCCAATGGAAATATTTGACAGTTTGGAATTCAAACAACGATATAGATTTGAAAAGGAGACAGTGGTACAAATTTGTGAAATTATTGGCGAACATCTGGAAAGTAACACTTTGAGAAATAAAGCGCTAACTGCAATGGATAAAATTTTAGTTACTTTGCGATTTTACGCTACAGGCTCATTTCAGCAAGTTTTAGCTGATCACATTAATATAAGTCAACCAACTGTGAGTAGAATTATCCCTACTGTTACAAGAGCAATAGCTGCTCTAAGAAAATTTTTCATAAAAATGCCGCGGACAGCAGAAGAGCAAAGAAAAAATAAATTAGAATTTTATGCATTGCATCGATTTCCCTGTATTGTAGGTGCCATTGATGGTACTCACATAAAAATTCAATCTCCAGGTGGAAATAATGCCGAATTGTACAGAAATAGGAAAGTTTGGTTTTCTTACAATGTTCAATGCGTATGTAATGCAAATTTAGAGTTTTTGGACATTATTGCGAGATGGTCTGGTAGCGTACATGATGTCACAATTTTTTATAATTCACCTATTAGAATTTATTTTGAAAATAATATATATCCTGACTGTATTCTACTGGGAGATTCAGGATACGCGCTTAAAAAATATTTATTAACACCAGTGTTGAAACCGGTAACGGAGAATCAGGAAAGATACAATGAAGCACACATACATACAAGAAATGTGATTGAAAGAGCATTTGGGGTGTGGAAAAGACGCTTTCCTTGTTTGTCAATAGGCATGAGTATTGCATAATTTGTGTATCACTTTGAAAGACAATTTTCAAGATCAAGAACTAGATGATCATATTGAATATATTGGTGATGGAATAAATGAACGAATTGCAGAAAACAATGTGAATAACAATAGATTTAGGGACAATTTTATTAATAACTATTTTTGATAGAATAAATTTGTGAATATTAATTATTTTTATAATTTTTCCCTTCTAATTCTAATTGTAATTTTCCTTTTTCTATTTCTATTTCTTGTAATATAATTTCATTTTCTAATTTTCTTTTTTGGAGCAGAAAAAGCTGCTTCGATTGCTCTTTTTCTTCCTTTGATTTCTCTAACTTCAATTTTTCATATTCTATTTTCAATTTCCATTGCTCTTTTTCTTCAATGCTTCTTCGTTTGCTTTCAGTGAGTTTTTCCAGAGCACCATATACATCTGATGCTTTTGCTTTTCTTTCTCTGATATTTTTTTTTGCTCTGGCACTTTTTTCAGCTTCTGTTACTTGAACTTCATTTATCTGAATTAGATCATTGTCCTAATATTTGGAGTATAACATTTGTTAATGCTTCTCTAAAGTATTATTGATATAAATATAAATTAAATGTCTGATAACTAACCACATTAGGCGAAACTAAAATATTGGATATATCTTCATTCCCACAAGTATCACTAATTTCAACATGAGAAATATTTTCTATATTAAGTATTTGATATTGGTCCTAAAAAGTAAAGGCAAGGTTGACTGACATTATGTATTTTAAGAATATAATAGGAATTTACTTGTCCAGAAGTAATGGATGAATCTACATTATTTGAAAGATGACTATCATGATAACTAGAAGAGCTATCATAAACGTTTGCATCTGGCTTAAATTGTTCTTTAATTAAACCTATGAGCCGTTCTCCATTTGGATCCAATTTTTTTTTAAACGTTCCACCGCCTGTTCTATAAATTTCAGCCTGAAATTGGCAAAAAGAAAATTATTTATCTCTATAAAATTTGTTTTTCACATATATTTGCCTTGTCATTAGCGTTATCTTTACATTTCTTTCGTTTAAAATTATCATAAAAGGTCTTAAGTTGTAATACAGTCCTAGGACCGGCAGCAGTACAAGAATTAAACTCTTCCGTGATCTTTTGACAGGTGTAATTTTTCTGTTTCACATTCACCGCATCTGTTTTTTTATTTTCAATAATTTGAATGAAGTTTTTGGCTTCCAATAGGATCATAAGAAGCTCTATTTCTTTTTCATTGAAATTTTTGCCTTTCATTCTCTTCATTATACTATTTTTTAGGTGACTTTTTGAGAAAAGAAACAAATGACAGATGACACTTGGTACAAATTATTTCAATTTTTTATTTAAAATTGTAATGTGAAATCAGCTTTTGATACGAAAAGTTACTAGAAATTTTAACCATTGTTATAAATAAACGAATCATTAAATATTTCATTTTTTATTTGTGAATATCATTGAATATTTTACGTTCATTAAATTATAACAAATCGGTACGTATCGAATCATTAAAATATGTTTTATGAATACGAGCATAAATATATTATAATGTAAATGTCACAAAAAAATTTCATGGCTAGTTTCATCGCTGTTTCAGAAATTTAGAATGTCGCATCAATCAATTGTATATTTCAAAGTGACAGCTGTCATTGTCCAATTGGCAGCTGTCATTGTCAAAGTATCAGCTGATATTGTTAATGGCGGTTATATTTTAGTCCTTACATAAAATGAGTATTTTTTAAAATGAAAAGTCTTTTTGTAGATTTTTGGAGACTTTAATTCATTGGGACATACAGTTTCGACATTTGATCCCCAGAAGTGTAATTTAAAAATGGTTACGTGGATGCCACTAATTATTTATTCTTGATATCTACTAAACTTATCTACCCGAGAGCTTTGAATTGATACCAAACTAGACATCATTTGAATAATTTGTAAAAGAAACAATTGATAATCGTTTAAATATCCTCTTTGACATTTCTACTAGAATTATCTCCGCAAGAGCTTTAATTTGACACCAAACACTATAGAGCCGACTTACTTAATTAAAAAAAAAAACAATTGATGATCGTTTGCATGAGATCCAAATCTAAGTGATAATAATTCTAATTTATCATTATTTCTTTGCTTCAGAAAAAAATAACGAATTTAATAATAATTCAAATTTTAATAATAACACATAAATCGCTGATAATTTTGAAAAATATTGCCAAATTATTCGAGGATCACTTCTAGTTATTTCATATTCCATGATAAATACTACCGTTTATAGAATAATCGCAAAAAACTAAAAAGTTCCATCAATAAAGTTTTCGTACCATTGATTGAAAAAAGCTCATCTATGAACTTGAATCTAGCTTTTTGATGAAAAACTTGAATATAAAATTTCAGTCAAAAATTCTTACGCGTTTTCAAGTTATTTGCTTCCTGATAGACGACAGACCGCCGGCGCCGGTTAGACCGAATTTTTTTAAAACTAAGGCTGGTACCACGAGCTCTGTTTTTGGCGCTACTAAGAACGTTGCGTCAAGATGTATTTTAACGCAATTAAAATTCTCTCAAATACTTTAGAAAAGAATCTTCAGATACAAATTACAGAAAACTCATATGTCTACAAAATTTATTTAAATATTTTCCATTGAAATAGCTTGAAATATTTATATTGCCATAAACTCTTCTTAAAATAACTGCTAGTATAGCCAATAACAGAGCTTAAGAATCAGCCTATGTTTTTCGGGTTCAGTTGGCTCCAAAAACGTGAAGATTCATCAAAATCTCGATCTGTCAAAAAATCACGAATACAATACTTCCTCTATTATATAGATCGGGGAAGTAAAAAGCTACATCGTGTGATAAAATTGCGCTCCAATAGTTATTTAAGTATATTTCGGCCAACGTACATCTCTCAATTTAAGAAAATTTAACTTTTGATATCTTGAAAACTGAGCGTAATATTGAAAAAGTTTTATTTTGTTTTGATGTCCTAATCATTTACTGGTTTTATAGTTTTTAGGAGGCAAAAATGACCCTTTAATTGTTACTGGGGCAGGCGATTGTCATGTCGTTGTCCAGTCCGTAGAACAAGAGCCTGGAGATTTGCCTATTTTGAATTGTTCTTGCCATGCCGGCCGCGTAAAACGTATTGCAACTCCTCCAGATCAGCCACAGATTTTTTGGTCAGCTGGAGAAGATGGTTTGGTCATGTAAATATTATTCATATTTTCATGATAATCTATTTTAAAGTTTTGTGTTATTATAGGCAGTATGATCTTCGTGAACCACATCAATGTATAAGCGGTAGTACCGTGTTTTTGGATTTAACTCGGAATTTAGGTTGGGCAGCCGAAGCGAAATGTCTCGCTGTGAATCCTACACAACCGCATCTAGTGGCTGTTGGTGCTAATGACTGTTTCGTTAGAGTTTATGACAGGAGAATGGTCAAAACTACGCCTTATCGAGTATGTTTGATTTTTTTGCCTTATTAACTTGATTGAGAAAAAAAGCCGTTTTTCATTACTTATTGTTGATTTTATTTACTATTTTTACTGTAAAATATTTAAAGATGGAATAAAGATGTTGCGAAAGTAAAATTTTATAGGCACAATCCACGATCAATTAATTGGAACTGATAATATATATTTATAAATTTAAAAATTATGAATAATCTTTCAACTCTACTTCAATGATTCAGCTATCCCCATTTGATTTATAAATATTTTGTAACATGTGCACCGAAAGTACCCTTTTACTGAACTGTTTTCAGCTTCGAAAGCTTTCAATTCCAAGCTATAGAAACAATTATCTTTAATTCCCTGTTGATTAATGATTATTTCTTTACGGAGAAGAAAAAAATGATAATTGTGGATCCTGAATGCTGTTAGTAATGGGGTACCTCAGTGTACTTGTTACAAAAAGTATAGTATGCAACAGAGACACTGAATGACCGTCGTTGGCTGCACAAAGCTACGCCTTGTGCTTCGTCTTTGCCTTCGTCTAGTCTAGTACAATCAGCTTGGCCCCGGACAAATACTCTTCCTAAGAAAAATAAAGTTTATTTCATATTAGATGAATCACCATGTGGAGCACCGTGACCGCACAGTGACACGGCCAGATGCAGCGGTCGATGCTAGCTGCGTGAAATATTACGCCCCAGGTCATTTGGCACGTTGTGGAGGCGATATGCGATATAAATTAGCAGCCACGTATGTCACCTTTGATCCAACTGGTTTGCAGTTGCTTGTAAATATGGGAGGCGAACAAGTTTACTTGTTTGATGTCAATTCTACAAAAGAAGCACCGGTCCAAGAGCTCAAAGTACCCGAGGAGTATGGAAAAAGATATATGGAAGAGGAATGTTGTTGCGGAGTAAGTTTTAAATTTTCATGAAATATCTACAGTTTGGATTAGAGTAGATAATAATAAATAAACTGATTTGTTTGAATTTTCTTGCAGGATACAAACTCAAAAAAGTCTTGCCGACGTCTGTCTCTCCATAACAACCGTATTTTAAATAATCCTTGTGCTTGTCAGTATCTTGGCCGGGCTTCTACTCTTCTGCAGCGAAAATGGATTGGTGATTTTTATGCTGCCGCCAGGGATTATCTTTATGTTATTAAAAATTGGCCCAACACACGCGAAGCGTATCTCGGTCTAGTACAAAGCCTTATCGCTCTCAGGTGGAATAATATTGCGGGGGATTGGTTAGCATATTTTAGGGGACGATTTACGGAATATTCTAACAGTGCACAGGTTAGTTATTATTGAATTTTATTAATTATTATATATTTTTTTAATGATTATTAAATGATTGGGATATTATTGTAATTATTTATTATTATTTTTAGGTATTATCTTTAAAGTCTGAATTATCTAAACCACCTAAACCTGAGACTGACGAATTTGATGATATGCCGGAACTTCCTGATCAAGAAATAAAGCTCCGTGATTCAGCTGTTGATTTTGAAAGTCGTTATCTTGGTCACTGTAACACAACAACAGACATAAAAGTACATTAATATTCAAGTAGTCGTCTAAAAACATAGCTTGAAATGAATATTTTTTAGGAAGCAAATTTTTTCGGACCAGATGGACAGTTCATAATTGCAGGATCCGATGATGGGATATTTTTCATATGGGATAGACTAACAACGAATATTGTTCGTGCCATGTGGGGAGATGTTTCGATTGTGAATTGTGTGCAACCGCATCCAAGTTGTTGTGTTCTTGCTACTAGTGGAATCGACCCTGTGGTTAAGCTGTGGACGCCTAGACCGGAGGTATGTATCTTGAAATTTTATAATTTTCGTTCGGTCTCACACCTTTATTCTCTAAAATATTATACAAATCGCTATTCGTATTTGCAATCATATCATAGCAGACGCGGGTATGTGTAAGTAAGGTGATCGCGCCGTAATTGTTCGAAACATGTACGTCCGTCGAGTTCGTGCTTTATGGTAGCAGCCGCTACTTCTTATTTTACTAAGAATCCCAATTGGACTTGTAAGTTTCTTTTAATTCAAGTATGTGTTGATGAATTTAGGATGGATCAGAAAATATCCGCGTTGTAACCGACCCAGCTTCAGCTGCAGAGGCTAATCAGCAACGAATTTCAATGGACCCATTCGAGACGATGCTGGCGAATATGGGATATCGGGTGAGAGGTGGCCCCTTGGAAGCCATTCATGGGATGCCCACGTGTCGCACAAGCTAGCCACTACTACCACCTACACTTTGTTTCAGAATGAACACTAGTACATTATTTTCCCGTACACTAAAATCAAGTCGTGTCAATCGTGGTAAGTTTTTTTTTTTACATTTTTGATTTAAGAGATGTAAATTATTGTAATATTGTACAATTGTGAAGAAGTGGAGATATTTTTATTGCTAGATTTTGCTCAAATGTAGATTTTATAACACCAGTTTTAACATAAACATGCGCTGATCTCATGAATTTTTCGCGATCTTAAAACTTTTGATTAAAATTTTACGCGCGATTCGTATAAACTGGGGTGAAAAATAGGTTATTGCTATTTTAGGGGCTTCTTTTGTACATGCATTATATTATTTATTTGAGATATGTCAGATTTTCTTCCACCCTTTAAGTCAGCAGATTTAAAATAATATTTATTTATTATTACGGTTTTCATAATACTACTAATATGTAAATGATTGTTATTTATCTCTGTATTTTCACAAAAAAGTTAATCTTGTTATTGCAAATGAATTTTTTGTTAATCTAAGTTAATTGATAAAAATTGTATATAGATAACAAATATATTCATTATATATATATTGCTTAATCTACATTATTTTCATTACAGAATATAACAACAGTCTTCTACCTCTACGTCGTCAACGTAGATTTATCAAAACTAAAATTGTAAACCGAAAGAATAATCGCGTACAACATTATTTAAATCAATAGATTTTTTGATTAGTTGTGGACATATGATAATCAGTAAACAAGTGCATCTTGATGCCATTATGTACATTTTCTTTCTATCTTCCGCGTCATTTATATCGAAGTCATCATCTTCGAGGACCAAAATGACAACTTTAAATTCCAAACCTTTTACTCTGAGAGCCCATGCAATCAAAAAATTATTTAGGGCTGACTGAGTTACAAAATTTTCTACGTCCCCAGTTGCTTGTGGTTTATAACCATTTTCAACAAAATGTAAAGATATTTCTTCGTTTAAACATTTCGGCGTAAGTTTATCATTTACTAGAAATGGTATCACACAAATATTATTTGGTTTTATCCCTTTAGTTGCACATAAATCTATTATAACACAAACTAAAGTATGTAAAGTTTGGTTGCAATTTTCATGACTTGTAATATTTTGTAATTGAGAATCAACCCACAAAATTGGCGGTCCTGGAATTTCGTGCCCCAAAATAATATTATTTAAATTCATTTTATTAAGAATCGGTTGCGGGACAAAAGGCATAGGATTTGAATAAAATTGTTTAAAAACATTAAAAATGAAACCAGTTGATCTCATTACTCGATTTAGAACAATTTTCGGGATTTTTAAAACTGATGGTGAGTGTTTTGGTAGAAACAATGAAGCCTGATTAATGTCCACCAAGAACCAAAGCTGCCCCCAATCAATAATTTCATGGCTCTCAAACATTTTGGCACATTCTTCCACAGTACTGTAGGGCCTAGCAACATTGGAACATTTTGGATTTTTGCAGTTTCCATCATGGTATCGCTGATAAATTGCTGAGACTGTTCTCATCATGATTGTATCTTCAAATGATAAGCAAATTGCTTCTGCTTCATCCATAAATATATGTTTATAATTTGATTTATTTCGCAGAAGAAATCCCGTTTGTGAAATATAAAATCTGGCACTATCTACATATTTATCAATTCCCAGGATCTTTAGTTTATTTAGAAAATCTCTCCTGCAAAAAATAAATTATCAATTTTATATTGATTAGTCTTTAATATTATTTATGAGATACATAGAGTGACCTATTAGTGCTATAACAAACTTCGGTAGATAAAGCCTAATGCGATCACTAGAAAATATAATCACAAATCCAATGAAATCTTGGAAGATTTATAGTAAGAAACAGCATCAGTTTTTATAATAAATCAAATGTACCTATATATTGATAACTGAAGTCAGTAAATACTGGAAATGGTATAAATGCAGCTAATCACATAATAAATAACACAAATATTATATACATATAAATTTGTTAATGTTGTCTCCTACTAGCCTACTACTTTATGCATGGCAACTATTGAATTCTGTTTATTTTTGTTATGACTGTTATTGATTTTAAAAAAGGTTTGACAGATAATTAAGGACATTTAAAATTGATTCTTTAGGTAATAATTTTGTAATTTTATCTCTTATTTGTGTATGTTAATCTTAATAAATACTTTAGTTTTGCTGAGAACTCAATTTGATGTCATTTCATCAGAAGTACGAAGAACGGAATTACAAATCAATTTTATGTTCTGAAAGATGCCTACTAAAGTGAAGATTCATTTTGAAAAGATATTTGACACAGATAATAAATTAGTAAATTCAGTTAAATCAATAAGATGGCCAAATGATACTGTATGCTTTGAGTTTCCTGAAAATTTTCGATATGAATTATATCACACTGACTTGTTCAAGATTGGTACTGTTAAAAATGGTGTTGCTGGTTTAAATAAACCAGGTCAATTTCGTAATTTACAAATAACATTACCGGATATTATTATACCATTGTACGTTGATGAAGATAATAATTTTGTGTTCAGAAATATTTATTTAGAAGAAAAACCGATTGAAAAGACAAAACAAAGAATACCATCAATATCTTTAGAGAACCTTAATCAAAGTGAATTAGTAGAAGTAATTAATGAACTAAAAGTACAATTAGCTGAAAAACAAATGAATTTATATGATGTTGAGAAAAGGTTTACAATTGATAAATTTGATGGTAAAAAAAATGCGAGGGATTGGTTAAATAGCTTCGAAAAAGAATGTGAAAGGCACAAGATATTAGATGATAGTAAAAAAATCAACTGTCTAAAATTATTTTTAGAAGGAGGTGCAAAGGAATGGTATAGTAGTAAACAGAAAGATATTCCTATTGATAATTGGTTGATTTGGTGTGATTCATTTTTAATGGTATTTGCAGACAAAGGTTGGACCAGTGTGAGGCATGCATACAGTTTTAGATATTTAAATGGTTCAATAAGTGATTATGCTTTGAAGAAAGAACGTTTGCTATCTGAAATTGAGAATAAAATGTCAACCATTTCGAAAATAAATCAAATTGTTATGGGATTACCATTGAATATTCAAGATAAATTAGATCGTGAAGCAATCAAATCAACAGATGAATTAATGAATGAATTAAGAAAGTATGATTCGTACTACACTAAACCAAAGAAAGAAATAAAACCGAGATTATTCAATAATGTTGGATTTGGAATTAATAAGAAGAGTACAGAGAAAAATGATATTTCAGATAGAACATCATTTGAGAAGAAACCATGTACAATATGTAAGACATTGTATCCAGCAGCAGAAGATCGTTTTCACCCAGTTGCCTTGTGTCGTAACAAGAAGAAGTATATGGAAATGAAACATGTAAATGTAACTGAAACTGAGATTGATGAACTAATGAAAATTGAGCTAGATGATAAAAAAAACTAGCTCGCCCGGTAGATTTCACCCCACTAATTGCTTTAAAAGTATTAATTAATAAAGAGAAGATAGTTAAAGGTATATACGATAGTGGTTCTAATGTAACATTTATCAATTATAACATTGTAAGACAATTGAAAACTAAATTAATGGAGAATAAAAGTATTTTCAAGACAATTAGTGGTGTGAATTTCGTTAATAGCCGGGCACGCATACATTTAAAAATAAATAAGATTGAAGATATTTTAGATGTTTATGTTGTAAAGAACAATAATTTTTCATATGATTTATTATTGGGTCTGGATGCAATAAAAAAATTCAATTTAATTCAAGATGAGAATTTAAGAATTTATCAAAGAATAAATAAAATTGATGAAGAATTAATTACTAATCAAGAAAAAGAAAAAAAAAATATTTCAATAAACTTCAATGCATACATTGATTTTAGTAAATTTGAAGCAAATTTAGACCATTTAGAAGAAGATAAGAAAAATAAAATAATGGAAATAATTAACAAACATGAGTCAATATTTGCGAAGAATAAATTTGATGTTGGCATGGTAAAAGATGAAGAAGCACATATTAAATTGACAGAAGAAAAATATATTGCTAAGAAACCATACAGGTGTTCAATACCAGATCAGAAAGAGATTGAATCACAAATTGCTAAATTATTAGAAGCAGGTCTAATAGAAGAAACAAGTTCACCATTTGCATCACCAGTTACTTTAGCCTATAAAAGAGAAGATGGCTGCAGATCGCGATTATGTATTGATTTCAGAGAGTTAAATAAACTAGTTGTACCTGAACCTCAACCCTTTCCTAGAATTGAAGATATCGTTGTTAAAGCTGGTGATTGTAATTGGTTTTCAGCGTTTGACATAAACTCTGCATTTTGGTCTATTCCAATAAGAGAAAAAGATAGAAAAAAAACAGCATTTGTCACGCAGCATGGACATTGGCATTGGATTTGCTTACCATTTGGGCTGAAGACATCATCAGCGATTTTTCAAAGAATTCTTGCAAATATTATAAGAAGAAATAAATTAAATAATTTTTGTATCAACTACATTGATGATATACTGGTATTCTCAAAGACATTTGAAGAGCATTTAAAACACATTGAATTATTGATGAGTGCAATTAAAAAAGAAGGTTTTAGATTAAAACTGGTAAAATGTAATTTTGCAAAGAATTCAGTGAAATATCTGGGACATGTAATTGAGAAAAATAAAATCAGACCATACAAAGACAACTTAATATCAATCAAAAATTTTCAAAGACCAAAGAATAGAACTAATGTAAGGCAATTTTTGGGTAAAACAAATTTTTATTATAAGTACATAGAAAATGCAGCTAAGAAACTTGAACCTTTACATAATTTACTAAGGAAAACAGTGAAATTTGAATGGACAGATGAATGTGAAAAAGCATTTTGTGAGATCAAAGAGTATTTATGTTCTAGTCCTATATTGGCAATTTATAATCCGGAGAAAGATGTATTTATTTATACGGATGCAAGTAGTGCTGGCTTGGGAGCTATTCTTAAACAACCACAAGAAGACGGTAAACTTCATCCAGTAGCTTATTTCTCAAGAAAATTGAACAATAGTCAACAGAAAAAGAAAGCAATATATTTAGAAACTTTGGCAATAAAAGAAGCTATTGTATATTGGCAATACTGGTTGATCGGTAGAGAATTTACAATAATATCTGATCATAAACCACTCGAAACACTCAGAGTAAAAGCAAGAACAGATGAAGAACTTGGGCATTTAATGCACTACTTATCACAATATTCATTCAAAATTATTTATGCACCAGGAAAAGACAATATAGAAGCTGATGCTTTATCTAGAAATCCGGTTTTAGAAAGTATTGAAAACAATGAAGATATACTGAAAGTTGTAAACATGGTCACATTAAAAGAGATAATTGATGATCAAAAAAATGATTGAGAAAGAAATCAAAAATTCAAAGAAAGTAATTAAGAAAGGGGAAATTAGTTTCAAAAATGTAAAAGATAGAAAAAGGATCTATGTATCACAAGATTTTGGATTAAAACTAATTAAGATGATACATGAATTCTATGGTCATATTGGTGTAGGTCATATGATTAATAAGTTGAGACCATATTATTATTTTAAGAACATGGATAAGATGATTCAGCAATTTTGCAAACAATGTGAAACTTGTATAAAAAATAAATCCAGAACTAGTAGACCAATTGGACTTTTGTCTAAGCTGGGCCCAGCAACTAAACCATATGAAATTATGTCAATTGATTCAGTTGGTGGATTTGGGGGTAACAGATCGTCAAAAAGATACATGCACATTTTAGCAGACCATTTTTCAAGAGCAGCATTTATTTCAACAACAAAAGGGCAAACTGCAAGGGATTTCATAAATTTAATTGATAGAATTGCAGGAAAACATGAAATTAAGATAGTATTAGCTGATCAGTATACTGGAATAAATTCTAAAGAATTAAAAGACTATCTAAAAAAAAAGAACATCTTACTGGTATTCACATCAGTTGATTGTCCAGAATCCAATGGATTAAATGAAAGGTTAAACCAAACACTAGTTAACCGAATTCGCTGTAAAATTAATAGCAGTAGTAAAAGAGCATGGTCTAGTATTGCACACGAATGTGCAGAAGAATACAACAAAACTACACACAGTGTTACAAAATATTCTCCAAATTATTTACTACATGGTAGGGAGGATGAGATCATACCAAATGAGTTTGTTAACAAGCGTGATCTAAGTGAAGATAGAGAACAAGCTTTATTGAATTCAATGAAAAACTTTGAGATAAATAAAGGAAGAATTGATAAGAATAGGAGAGAATGGGAATTCAAGGAGAATGATCTAGTATATATCAAGAATGGGAACAAGTTAAATAGGAATAAATTGGATGAGATTAGGAGTGGACCTTTTCGAATAATAAAGAAAATTTCGAACGTACTTTACAAAATTGATTCTGGAAAGAAGCGTAAAGAAGCCAATTTATTTCATACTTGTAAATTAATACCTGTTGATATTGTTAATTAATAATATTGTTATCCTTGTAATGATTCAGAAGCATGCATCTTGTTTTGTTTTAAAACCCAGGTTTTAAAATTTGAGGTGGGGGAGATATAAATTTGTTAATGTTGTCTCCTACTAGCCTACTACTTTATGCATGGCAACTATTGAATTCTGTTTATTTTTGTTATGACTGTTATTGATTTTAAAAAAGGTTTGACAGATAATTAAGGACATTTAAAATTGATTCTTTAGGTAATAATTTTGTAATTTTATCTCTTATTTGTGTATGTTAATCTTAATAAATACTTTAGTTTTGCTGAGAACTCAATTTGATGTCATTTCATCAGAAGTACGAAGAACGGAATTACATACAGTTGTTTCAGCGAAATAAAAATTAGAGTGTTTTTTTTTATTATTGAAGATATGAGGAATCGAAAAGCTCTAAAATGTACACGAATAAGATAGACATCGATTTATGTGAAAATAGTAATTCATTGACAAGTGTGTAAACAAGCATTATAACATGAAGCCAATTATTTAGAGACAAGCAATGCCGAGCCCTCAATTTTCGTATTTTGACAATTATTAAGATTAGAGCACAAGTTGACATTTAGACTTTACAAATAATCCAATAAATAGATCGGCGTCAGGTACTTCGTACAATATTACCATCAGCATGAATTCTCAGAAAAACTAATAGTCCAAGATCCCAGACCCGCCAGACGTTACTTATTTTCTGGAAAACAAAATTTGTGAATTAGAGTAGTGTTAGTCGCTACTTTCATCAAGGTGTTATAAGTACGTTAACACTACTCACTTTTATTAAAGTTTGAGTGCTGACTTTTATGTATGTTCTAGAATCTAGAGAATATTGTTGAAAATTGATAATCAACACTGCCAGACACTTCCCATCGGCAGTAGTTCTAACTAAACGCTTTAAAGCTCGCAAAAATAACGTAATCCTACTTATATTCTGAGTCCTAATTTTTATATATTATACTCATGGAGCAGTTTCAATACTTTTTGTTATCAGCCAGACCAAGGGAAAGTTGGATGCCTATAGATACTTCGCTTACTATCAAGCCTACAAATAGTGACCTCGCGCTTTTACTCACAGCGATATTTTAATTGTGTCTGGGGGATGTTTAGCCCTACGGTTGTTCTGGCTGTTGACAAAAAGTATTGAAGTTGTTTCCTGAGTATCATATATAAAAATCAGCACTCAGACTATAAGCAAGATTACGTTATTCTTTGCGATCTTTAAAGAGTCTAGCAGAAATTATCACCGATAGAAAGTGTCCAGTAGTGTTAATTATCAATTTTTAACAATATTCTCTAAAACATACATGAAAATCAGCAGTCAAGACTATAAGAAAAGTGAGTAATGTCTTAACGTATCTCTAGCACCTCGTATCTAAATATTAGCCATCGGCACAAACTAGCAAGTGTGCGTATAATCAAAGTACATACTAACACTATTCTATTCCACACATTTTGTTTCTCAGAAAATAAAGCCTGCCTCACACGACGCTTGTTTCATTGATGGTTTTCATGCATGGAGTTGTGCTGGCTACTGTGCTTGTTTCTTTGATAGAAAATGACAGCCACTGCTGGTTTTGGTACATGGTTTCCGTGATAGAACATGTGCTATTCTTCAAGCTTGTTTGCCTGATGGATTCGAACGGTAACCAATAGAAAGCTAGCTCCTAGTCACGTGAGTGTAAAATGTGACATTGACATTTAATTTCAAAAAAATGTCACATTTACTCTTCGTTATTTTTCAAGAAAAGTGATCCTAGATGCATTAAATTTCTTGTGAATTGACAACTGTTGGTTTTATTTAAAATTTGGCAGCTACATTTCATTCTGAATAATAACGATAATTTCTGGTGCCGTACGCGTATCGAAAAGGTCTGCTAATCCAACCTAGCATCGTGTGAAGCCAATATCACATAACACCTATCACAATATCCAGCGGCGCAACCAGCTAGGAACCCATCATCGTAACCAAGCAAGAAATCTAGCAGCGAAAAAAGCGTCGTGTGACGTAGGCTTAAGTAACGTCTGGCAGGCCTGGGATCTTGCTTTATAAAATAAGGCTACGATACTTGACTGTCATGATCTGTTTATACCTTATAGCACCTTGCTTGAGCTGAGACGCATTCTTTGTGATGTGTAAATCATCAAAGGATCCTGCACGAAACCCTATAACTCACAGTTCTCAGTTCAATGAGAAAAGAGGTCTGCTAGGGGTCACCCGGTGAGACTCGGATTGGGCGCGGATCGGATTCGAGCTTCCGTAAATGTGGAAAGATTGTCGACCGGTCTCGGAATGTTTTCATTGTACTCCTAGTTAGTAATATCTTTAGAATGAAAAATAAAATTGCAATATATTTAACAATAAACCTAATATTCCAACTTTACAGAAACGATGATAACAAGAAATCGAAATGTATTCACGGCAGATTCAATATACTTACCGTGATTTTTAATCGAAAAGCATTTACCGATTGTGTATTGTTTGACATGCGCGACACGGGTCTTTATTTGGGTTTGATACGCAAGTGCTACAAAACATATCAAAAAGGAATATGTTCGAAATCTTTTTTAAAGTGCTCAGCAATGAAAAAACGAGTTCTTTATATCTAATATTACTCGTTACTCTAAATCAAAAACCATTGATTTTCAAGTTATGTCACTATGAAGATTTTTGATTAGCACATCAACATCATTGACCCCCAGAATTTGAACTCAATTAACCGAGGTTCAAAATTAAAAGGGTCTCGTGCGGAGTTCTTTAGAGATGTCCATAGGATTTTTTTTTTCTGCAACAAACATATTCTGTATGTCGTCGTATAGTCTATGTCAGTTAAAAATGGTCCAAGGGCTCTTACAGGACTAGGATCTAAGCAATTTATTTTTTAATTTACTAGATAATTATTCATTATTAATTGATGAAATTGAGTTTGGATCTTCCATTATCTTTATTTGCGAATCACATAAATTTATCTATAACACAAAATGTGATTCGCAAATGAAGATAATGGAAGTCTAAAATTCAGTTTCATCAATTAATAGGAACTAAGCCGATTGGCCGGAATGCGAAACAATTTTAGATTAACACAAAAATTATACAGAGTGATCAATAATGATTGTCTGACAGGTGACAGGCAAAAGTTCGCATTATGCAGGGGCCACACTTATGTCTAATGCCGTTAAGTAAGGCGTTATGTGACAATTAACATATTGTCATTGACAATGTGTTCATTATTGAATAACGCCTCAATTAATGACATTAGACGTAAATGTGGCCCCAGCATTATGATCAAAACTATCTTCATGGAATAAGTTAGTATAAACTTATTTATTTTGAAAACTACGTTACCGACATTTCAAGAACACAATGGCGTATATTTTGCATATTTATGACGGATTCATCAATAATCTGATTCGATAAATAAAAAGTAAGTAAATAGCTGTATTATTGATTGATTATTGAGAATTTATTATTATTCTACCAAATTATTAGGTTAGAATAGTGTTTTCAGAGGAACTGTCATCTGTCACTTGAAGGTCACTATCTCAAGCAGGCGGCAAAGAAAAATTAGAACAAAGCGGCACGGACAATCATATTTGATCATTCTGTACTTTGGGCTATCTGTCTGTTGCATCAACTGTCAATCGTTCATCAATCATCATGAATAAATTTGTTCAGTTCCAAGATTTTAATTTGTATTTACTCAGGTAAAATGTAAATATATTTGTTGCTTTTATTTCTTAAATTAATTTTCAGTAAATAAATCTTATTTGCATTTTAGCCAATCGGAAAGCTTAAATCGTAGTGTCACAAGATCCCTCGGACTGTTCTTAACTTAAATAGACTATAATAGGGTATCACGTATCATTATCTGAAATCAGCTATTATATTTTTGTTTTAAAATTCAAGCATATTGGTCCGTACAACGAGTTCTATGTTTGCCGTTAAAGAACGTTGTTTTAAGAAGTAAATGTTTCAAATTAATTCAAAGAAAGATTTTCAAGTGCAAATTAGGTCTAAGACACTCGGCAGCTTAAGCCTGGAAACATCCCGATTGAATTAGTAAAATATAGCCCGTACATATTACATGAGACTCTGGCAACGTTATTCAATAAATGTATAAAGAAAGGAGACGATATTCCACAAGATTAGAATTCATCATACATCAGCTCAATTTATAAAAAAGGAGCAAGAAATTGTCAAAATTATAGGAGTATAAATGTTATTAGTGCAATAGGGAGGTTGTAGGGCAGAGTTTTGAAGAAAAGGATTGAAGAAAAAAATCCAAGATATAGAAAAACAAAGTGGCTTTCGCGCCGAAAGATCGTGTCTTGATAATATTGTCACAAATATGAAATATTTGTAGTAATTAGTTCACATAATTATTTATTTAAATTCATTGTAACTGTAATCCTAGTAAGTATTGACAAGATCGATGTTCAACTGTCGGACATGATTGCCAGGCTATGGCCACTAGATGTTCGGTGGTTGCCAGGCAACAATTGTTAGACAATTAAATGTTGACCTATTGTCGGTTTAGGTATATAAGTGCGTGAGCTAGGAGAATGATTCAATCATTCCAGGAGTCATTCAGTGATTCAGTACGAGTAACTGTGAGCGATATTGTGAACATACGAGTTAGTAAAATAAAGATTTACACTGAAACCTTTGTTAACAAATTATTCACATTGAAATTTGCGACAATATTTTCGTCATACAAGTGTTAAAAAAACTAAGAGATAGAAACTTACCCAAACATCTCATATTTTTTGTAGAACTTGAAAAAACTTTTTAAAACATTGACCAAGATCGGCCTGAGTAAGATGTATGTTCGCTCCATATGGAATATTTACTGAAATTTTAAAAAGTACAGTAAAATTAGGAAACTCAATTTCGAAGCCTTTTTCGACCACGAAGGGACTTAAACAAGGTTCAAAATTTACATTTCACTGGTCATCGTTGCACTGGACTCTTAGAAACGCAAAGTGACAAGAATGGAAGTCGAAATTGATGATTTGCTGATGGTCAAATAATCATAACAAATGATGAGGATGACATAGACTATAGAAAAAATATAAAAAGTGGGGTCTGAACATCAATATGACGAAGATATAATTCCTTGTAGTGCGAAATGACAGAGAGACGAATTACAACCAACCAACTTTATTAAATTAGTGGTATCCTCGACACCATTTTCCTATTACACTTCCGGTGATCAAAAGGACTAAAATATAACCGCCATCTGTTACTTTGACAATGACAGCTGTCATTTTGAAATATGCAATTAATGGATATGACACTCTAAATTTATAAAACAACGATAAAACTGGCCATAAAATTTACGGTTGAGGAAGTACTATGATAGCCAAAGCAGTTTTTTTTTCTTGTAATCGCATCAGTTTTCATTTTGTCAAATTACCAATAGATCATCCTATTTCCTATATTGAATAACCGATTTACCTAATGCCAGGCCAATAACAAATGTACAAAGCTCTCTTTTCTTCATTCAATTCTCCTTGTTCATAAAGTAATTGAAGTTTTTTGACAACTAGGAGTGTTTTTCCTGTTCCTGCAGCGCCATGTACAACAAGAGGACCCTTTTCCTTTTTACCCCATCTTCTTGGACCGCTGCTGCTTGCAGTTAGTAACTTCAATTGTTCTTGTGTTAACAGTGCCAACATGCTATGGTAGATTTCATCAACAAATACTCCACAGCTTAATATTATGAATCTTAAAAAAATTGAAAAAGTAGTACATTAAGATCCGAATGTACTAACTTTTCTTAGAAACTCCCCAAGCTAAGGATATTTTAAGAAATGCCAAAATGACAATTTTTAGTTTGAAATCTTTAATGTGAAGTAAAAGTGAATTTTTAACTATTCTTTTTCAGGAAGCTCAAGAAATCACTATTATTTATTCCATATTTAAAAACTCAGTTACCAAAAATACTCAAATACGTTTTTAAAACACCTGTATATTTCAAAATAATATCTTGATGTTTTTGGCAGTTTCAAACTAAATAATTTGTACCAACAGTACGTTAGAATTATTTTAGATTATGTATAAATTGTTATTTACCTGTTTAGTAGCTGCCCAAAATCACATTCTTTCATCTCACTCTTCTTCAATACTACCTCTTCAAACCATCTCTCAAATTCTGTCTTGTCTTTTATTGTATCTTCAAATACATGCAAATCTCCATCTTCTTTCCATCTTTTCATGAACTTACCTCGAGGATCATAGGTCATGGCTTCAAGAAAGGGCCACATGATATAAGTTTGTATTCGATTACAGCAATCTGGATTACTGTTCATGACATGCTGCAAGACTTCGAGGTGGTCTCTCAGTTGATGCTGAGCAGAGCGTTTATTATTTTTCACTACCCTTGCATCACTGATTATTGGAACTTCGGAGCTAGTAGAGGAAGAGCTGGTGGATTTTACTTCCAAGAGACAGACGTAGTGATGACCTGACAAGCATTGAAATACAAAACTTTTTTTTGATCAGTTTGCACGAAACTTGGGGGGGTATAAACTCTTGATGGTCAAGAGATTTATGCAGTACCAAATTCTTCATACAGTGCTTCAAATGACAAAAAGTTATGTTTGCAAATAATGTCTCAAAATACTCCTTTAGTGTAACCGCATTGTAATTTAAATGATATTTTAAATCTTAAAATCAAGTGGAAAATTATTTTTATAAATAATTTAATCAATCTATTTTAATTTTATCGTTGTTGCTTTTTTTTTATGTTTTTTTTTTTTCACTTATGTTCTTTTATTTTGTTATAGGTTGTATGTTGTTAGCAGTAGTATCGGTAGAAACAAAAATTTGAAAACACAGCTTATTTGGGCTACCACATTATGATTGGTGACAAAAGAAAATAATAATTTTGTTTGTCGATCAAAATTTTACACTATTACTATTACAAAAAAGTGCTCCTCATCTTTACGCTGATTTAAAAAGCTTGTTGTTTTTGACGGGTGATTAAGAAAATTTTTACAGTCTTTCACAAAACTTTTCCGATTCAATCGTTGATGAAATTAACTTCACGTGAGTATAAATTTATATCAGCGCTTGTGCTATTATTCTGGTTTGAAAAAAAAGTTGTCATTTCACTGCGAAAGATACTCAGTTGAAACCAGTTTTTGAAGTATAATTTTTATGTGTAACGCGAGCGAAGCATAGTGAGAAAAATTCTAGTTACCTTCATACTTAACGAACACAACAAAATCATGTTCTCTAATCATCAACTTCCCTACTCTTTGATTCCTGAATGAATGTCCTGCGTAAGAAGCTCCATGAAAAAACAATATCCAAATCCCTTTTAGACGAGTCGCTTCTGATAAACCGCTCAATCTTTTGAATACACAAAGCTCAGCTTTACTCGCTTGAAGCTCGGTTCTTTCCGTAAATGTGCGTGGCACGCTATATACAGTGGGGCCTCCGTACTTTGATTCTGGGAACTCGATTTCCACGTATCTATGGCAACGAAAAAACAACTCTTTAAAAGATACGAATGTGGAAATAGATGCAATGAAAAAGTCGTCCTATCGGTATGTTGTACAATTATGAATGATGGATTTTATGTTTCTTGGGAAACGGAGTTGTTACATACTGCAATATTTTTTTGATGCTATCCACTGCAATTTCAACACGATATGTTGCACGGGACTTTTTATTTTTTAATAAGTAATGACAAAATTTTATGATTTACTGCTTGATTATGTAATTATAAATCAATGTTGAATCAGTGGTAGAATAATATTTTCATATAAAATATTGATATTAGCTGTTTGAATTGAAATTATTAGAATGTCCTATGATAATATTTTTTATCATAGTTATTGTTTTTCGTCGATTTGTAAAGAACAATTAGAAATGAATAATGTTTACTTTTCATTTCTTGAACGAGTATAACAAACGAGTTCAGAAACATTTGATTTTACAAACATGAATTAAAAAAGTACTTTTATGGGTTTGAATACAACAATAATAGAGCAGGGGTATCAAATTAGACTAATCAATGATGGGTTGTTGATGTTTTACTATCAGTCCAGTTGGATTATCTCAAAAAGTAGAATAGGTCCTAAATGAGTGCTCGATTCAAGAAAAATTTGAAAGTGCAAAATTGGCTCTTCGAAGGCCTATTTTTCTACTTCTAGATGCGAATAACTCCAAAAAATGTATTGAACATGATTTGTTTCTTGGAAATATTCCTATCCAAATGGCATTTTTTAATTTCTCCAGAAATTTATTCTCAGGCCGAAAAATTCAATGAAAATAGAAGTCCGTATTATCTCTTGTTCAAGAGCTATTTAAACAAAAATAGGATGAAAGGTAATATTACAATGAAAATTGAAATAAAGAGAAACAGTGCATCGAATCTTGGGGAAAAGCGCTAATAATACGGGCCATAGCTTTAGCGAAAATTATATTATAGTATTATAGGTCCATATCTCACCTCTTAAAATAGCGCTACTTCCTAAAAATTGATGCACTTTCTTTTACCATCTCATGTTGCATCATATAGCGCTATCTTTTTTTATTAAAATTTTTGCTGAAGTAGTGCGATTTTAAGAGGTGGGAATACGGATCATAGATTTTTAAACTGGTTTGACCAATTCGTGAATCTCAACTTATAAAACTTAAGTTATCACAAAAGCATTGCTGTAAACCCGATTCTGATAAGTTTCTTAATTTTTGAACAATAAATTTTCAATAATCTATACATTTTTCAGAATTTTATTGAATAAAAACGACTTTTGATTTTAAATTCTGTATATTTAAGCCACATTCCCACCTCTATCATAATCATAGTCGTAATCATAATCATAGTCGTAACACAACCAAATCTAAAGTAGTGAAATATATTCAAAATGATTAATAATTAAATTTTACTGTTGTATAGAAATAATACTACTTTGCTAAGGAAAAAATAATATGTTGAATAACAAATAATAAATAATAAATGTAAATATAAAATATACTCAATTGTATGTGAACATACAATAACTCTTTAAAATATGGAATAACTGGGGATAACATATATGAAATAAATCATATTTCATATAGAATTATTTTAAAAGCTGTAAAATATCCAGAAATATTTAAAACAATAGTATTTTAATTTATTTGAGAAAATATTGAGATTAGTAGTGATTTCCAGGCCACTGAATTTATAAACTTCATGTTGATTTTGACATCAGTTTGACATCTTGGTTTTTGTTTCTTTGGTGTCGTATTTGATAATTTGATTTCTATTCATATTTTTATATCTATAACCTTTCTTTCTATGACAAAAGTAAATAACAGAAGTGAAATTAACGATTCCATGAAATGAAATAGCGCTACATATTTCCATCTCTTTCTATTTATGATTACGACAAAAGTTGGCAGCGCTAAATTTTTATGATTGCGACTTAAGACTTACGACTTGATGACTATGATTACGACAAGAGCAGGAAACGCTCCAATGTTTTCGCGTGTGTCAAACTTTCAAGATTACTACTTAAGACTTATGACTATGATTATGATAGAGATGGGAATGTGGCTTATTTGAAACTTTGACGTCCGATCCTTTGATCAAGGATCTTCTTCAGAAAACAATTATGCAAAATAAAACAAGGCAAGTAACTAGAAACTAAAAATATACAGAATATTAGATGTGATAACGTAGATATCACATCTAAACAAAAAGAATAAAATCCTCTGGCATTTACCCAAGGCTTGAGGGAAACCACGTGAAAACCCCAAACAGAAGAAAATGTCCTACTTGGTAGGGATGTGTGCGAAATCAAAAGTCGTTTTTAATAAATTTTCAATTTTAGCTCATTTAAAAAAATGCATTTTTTAAAACATATCTTGTAATTTACTATAATTCTATAGAAGTGTATAGCACCATTAATCAAGCAATTTAAAGCCTTTTATGCTTCTGTTGAAATTTTACGTATAAAGAAATTTTTAAAGCTACAGACTCATGGTGAATTTTCAAAATTTGACCGGTAGAATAAACTAGGGATTTTTTATAGATATTAACAGTTATCTGCGGCTTCGCCCGCATACAAATGTATTTCTTGAAACCAATGAAAAAAAAAATGACTATATATATTATTCCGGGCAAACCGCGGTACCCCGTGCTATCGAAATTGATTTTATGTTAAAGTTGAATTTTAAGCTTCACTCAAACAGAAAATATCGGGTCGGAATAATGACAGCAATGTTAATGTCACATTTGACTTTCGAGTTTTTACACGATATTGTTCAGTTAAGCAACACTTAAAATTTAAGAGGCAACGGTGCAACTGACCATGAGTGTCATAACGAATTCAGAGACATTTGACTTTTCAAATTTGAGTCAGAAGTAAGTGACAACTGAGTGTAAGTTGAGTAGACTCAAGTGTGATGAGCAGGTACCTTACCCTTCACTCAAATTAATATAAACGCGTATTTAAGTGCCAATTCACAATGTGCGTAAACATAAGGAGTACGTAAAAACATAAACGTAAGAAATTATGTATGTTCACAATGGTCGTAACGTATTAAAATAAAGTGTTTTTTTCATTTTACTTTGGTACAAATTAGGGTTATTGATGTATTGTTTTGGTTTCTCTGACTGTCATTTTCAAATATTCTGTTGATTTCGATTGTTTCGTGTTTACTGTTTGTCTTTGGTTTCACTTATGTTTCACTTTTAACAATTTGGAGTTTAGTTTGTTTTGTTTTATTGTATGATGTCTGATAAAGATCTTGCGATTGTTTCACTATTATTGAAACCAGATTGAAACTGCGTTATAAAAGTCGCCAGCGACTAGCGAGAGAAATATTAAGGCAAGGAAGAGATTGTTTTTTTTTTATTAATAATTCTATGTCAATCATATTTAAAGCATGTTTCGATCCAGGGTGTTGTCAACAGTCAGATGAAAACATGTGTTTAAAGTTGACGCATGCGCTATTAGTTGTTTCGTACGTAAACATAACATAAAGTTGAATTTATCTCAACTTTACGTTTTCATTACGTAGCTCTTATGTCAATACGTAAACGTAAGAAATAAGTGAGAGCATTGTAAACACGGGCATTAAAATACAGTAGTTCAACTTTATGTTTATGTTTACGGTTACATACTTCTTATGTTTCCGTACATTGTGAATTGGCACTAAACAGGTTTATGTTGGACAGTTGATGTTTTTCGATAAATTAATTATGTATTCGCGAGAGGTTGAGAGCTACTATTTTATCATAATTTCTACAATCAAATAACGATATGATCCAGAGAAGAACTGATTAAGGAGAAGTCTAGAGGAACTTTTGTGTCAGGAGATTATTTAAAGAGGTGGCGTTACTAACAACTAAATATTAAAATAAAATAATTGGATTTATTCTGTAACTTAATCGAAAAGTTTTTATCGATCATTATCTATTACAACCAGTAAACGTAGGTAGCACTGTCAAAAATTCTGAATTTTCGCTTGTCACAATTGATTCCATTTATTAAAAATCTTGTTGATCGATAATAAGTTAATGATTGTGTTACAGAATTCGGCCAAGTGTCAGTGAAACTAGAACGGTATTTTCCTCCAATTATAATGACTATGAACTAGCTTGCTATGCTCGCACTTTTGAAAAACATTCCTGACTGGTATCGGATTGCAGTGCGCGTGTCTTTAGTCCGATTTCAAAAAGATCGTTGGACCGACATTCAGTATGAGCTTATGAGTACTTTTCGTCAAGAAACAACAAATCATGTTCTATCTTTTTCGCATATCATATTTGCATTTTCAGATTATTTCTGAATCGATCATTCACTTGCTGACCAGTGCTCGTTTTGATTCTCTTTCTTAACATCGACCCAACCCGGCCTAATCCAGCCCGACCCATCGAATTTTAAAACCCAATCCTATGTATCTATACGTTATTATACATTGAACTATAGTTATTTGTCAATATTTTCATATCCGAGTCCAGATTTGTTCGTAAATTTTTTTCCTTCACTTACGACCCGCGCAATTCCGTGGCGTAAATGATTGGCCAGTATTCGACCTGTGAGTCGGGAGCCCGTAGCCCATCGGATCATCCAGTGTTCTGCCAGGATGTACTTTTAGATAATTATGAAATATGTAAGGGAAATGTATGAATTTTCACAATATTTCGGTCTGATTCGCTTCATTTTGTTGGAAGTATTTGTATGATTACTCCAAAAGCAAGTATTTTCAGATTTTCGTCAGCGTGATGAAAAATTATTGTTTTCTTGACTGTCTGTTTGGTTAATTACAGTTAATTTAATGAATTCGGTCACGTCGTCGAAATACAGAAAATATTTGGCCGTATTCTTTAACACAATCATTGACTTATCGCTCGATAAGATTTTTTACAAATGGAAACAATTGTAACAAGCGAATATTCAGAGTTTTTGCCAGTGCTACATACGTTTATTGGCTGAAATTGATAATGATCGATAAAAACTTATCGATTGAGTTAGTGAATAGCCACAATTGGTCTAACAAGTATTTTCGGCTAAATGGTGCTAATCAGATCAAGACATAATGAAAATACATACATTCTTCTAATATATTTCTTTATTTCATAATGATGTTTCATGAGGGAAGTAGAACATTTACATCACATCATATATTAGTTTAATTTTTATCAACCTTCCGGCTAAAATAATTTAGCCAAGTCATATTGATTTATATTTAAAATATAATTCTGTATGCTCCATTGAATTGAAACAACATAGGTATTATTGCTGAAAAATATAAATTTCCGTTTCGAGAAAAGTTTGTGAAAATACCTTTTTATTCCTTCATCTTGTGATAAACCTTCGTTACCAGCTGATGGTAAATATACCCTGCTTCTTTCATATTCTTCGCAACAAATATCTGACGTAGTTCCGCACATTGCACCTTCAATTCTCGCTTCCGGTTGCACTCACAGAGATATTTTATTTTAAATTTATATAGGTGAACGATCTATAACATTCGATAAAAACAGATATTGTAATAAACTAACAGAAAAAATGATAATTTTTATCAAATCTGTTATCTGCAGGTAATTTTTTAATTAATGGGCAAACTATATTATTATAATATTTGATTTGAGCTTGAGATACATAAATAGAGTTTATGGGGAATCACTGTTGGACGTCATGGTTTTATTGGCAATATTAAATCAATATTTGGAGTAGAAATTAAAATAACTTTACCATTCATAATTTTTTAGTGAATCAGTATTATTTGTAAAAAAAATGACAATAAACAATATGAAAATTTTTGCACGTCCAGAAACCTTCTTTTGTGTTACCAGTCATAAGTGTGAATTTCTTCTTTTTTGATTGACGCTAAATGTTTATGTAAACCTACAAAGCAAATAAGTTTTTACTAATTTTATTGTATGTAAATTCAAATAAAACATACATAAAAAGCTTCATCAAATCTAATTTACATTTATTCATGCAAAATAAAAAAATTATTTGTTGGTAGTTTCTGCATTAACAAAATAATATTTGAATTGCAATATTATTACTTAATACTTATTCAAAGAAATCATAATGGGTTTCCAACAATGCGGAAAATTTGCAAAATTTCTGATTATACTGAGAAATGATTTAAAAGATTACTATTAAAGGAAAATATAATAGAAAAATATTTCCGGCTTTCTCAATATTTAGAGTTATCGAAATAATTAATGCGAAATATGACCATCTCTGTTGTTCATCTCGCGCACGTCACACCTCTATCTGCTTCCAACTACTTAGACATTTTGATTTCTTGAAGTGCCATCTTCTCCGACAGCTGTTAGTTTGAAATAAACAAATAATATTTGAGTATATACTCAATGCCTACTATCAAAACAAAACAAAAAATATGATCATATATCATCACTTGGTCTGTTATGCGAAATTAGTCCGCAATTTATTTTTTTCGGGAAAGTACAGATGATATATCCTGCGTGCAGACTGACTCAAATTGCTTGTTAGTATAGGGGATCTCCGAAACCAGAAGAGATAGAAGAAAACAATTAAAATAGTTATGTCTCTTTTTAAGCTATGGCAGAGAAATTACTTTTCCGATTTATCACGATTATCTTGATATTATTCAGACACTTTATTAATGCCCGGTTTTATAAAGGGCAGAGTATTTTACTAATTTAAGTAAAATTTACTCTGTTAGATGACAGTCGATTATTTGACAGCAATGATTTTGTTGTCATGAGGAAGCTCAAACTGATTAGAATTTGTTAAATAAAATAAATTTACTTTAGAAGTGAATTTACTTGGTCTTTTATAAAACTGGCCATAAGTAGAATTGATAAATCAGATTTTTTTATTATATTACTCTGGGCACCTAGACTAATTCGTAGAGACAGTTTTTTTCATTATTTTAGAGACTCTAATCAGTCTCTTTAGCTTGATGCTATTTTTTTACATTTGTATGAGACTCAAATAATAACAATCGGATTTTTTTTTACATTTATTATTAAAAGAAAATAAGAAAAAATTACACTTCTGGATCGTATTCGTATTGTTTCTTTCGCCATTTTTTTTTACAAAATAATTTAAAACTTTTTTTTTCAAGTTGATACTTGAAAGTTATAAAACGATAAACTTTATTTAAATTCTCTACATTTCAGATAAATTTCTAGAAGTCCGATATTCTTAATAAAATGAGTAAGATAGAGTAGTAAAAATACTTTGTTTCATTACAACAAAAAATGCATCATTTCGTGAAAAGTAAAAAGTTTCTATGAATGCCAAAGAATCATTTTTGGACACATGAATAATATTTTTTTTCTACGATCACTATAGAAAACAACATATTTCTCATACAAAACACAACTAGAAAACTTACAATTTCACATAACTGTGCGAAAAGTCGTGAGAAATGATTTCTCACACCAGTTTGACCAACTTATATATTGATGATTTATTCTGAATATTCTTTAGGTGATATATATGATATATTTAGCTAGATTATTGATAAATATCACGGACTTGATATAAATCTCTGTTTGCTCTTTTATAAGCCACATTTATATAACAAAATTGCATTAAGTTCTGTTGGAATTATTTTCTTATTCTTGTAATACATATTTCGAAGGTTGGCAACACTACGAATCACAACTGTCAAATTGATGCAGACAACACATGTTCCATCACATTCTGTTGAAATCGAGAAATTATGTATGTAATTATTGTATCATAACCAAAATTAGATATCCACGAATATCATTACTGCAGTTGGAAAATGGTTGGTGACAAAAATTTAGAAAACACGCTACCCGAGATCACAGAAAACTCTAACTAATGAACCAATCAGAAGGTCGTTTGGTGAGAGTGGGCCAATCAGATACAATCTTTCCGTAGTTTGCAACAATTAGATTACACAACAATGAAATGTCAATCAACTAATAGAAAATATATCAATAATGTTCCAAATCATAGCTAAAATTAATGTCACAATAAATAAGCAGAGCAAACAATTAAAATGCCTAAATTATTTTACATTTGTGAAAATAGCTTTAAAATCTCAGTTATACGAATGATTTACCTACATATTTCATTAAAAACTGTGATCGTAGAAAAAGTATAGTGTACAACACGTATAGAATCACCCATTTCACACTTGTGTGATTCCAGCACTCGACTCCGTCTCGTGCTGAAAATTACACACCTCGTGTGAAATAGGTAATTTTCTATACTTGTTGTACAATATACTATTACCATCCATCGAATATGAAGAATTCGCTAGAAATATTCAGATCAGGACAACATAGCGCAATGATTTTTTTTTTCACTTTAAAATAATATTGTTTGGAATTCTTTATTATAAATTACTGAATTGAAACAATATAATTATCTTTAGCGATTGTTGGAGCTCAAGAAAATTCGTTTATGCGCTGAGATGACATTTACTTTTTGCGCTAGCATAAAAAGTAAGATTTCGATACAGTTGTCATAGTAATAACAGTCCCGCAAAAACAATCTTTTTATACAAAGAAATTGGAAGATTGTGTCGTATCCAAGTGGTTGACGGAAATATCACATTACATTCGTTTTATTCGACGCTCGTTTTTTGGTAAACTCTTCGATACGCTCATCATACTCTGTTGTAATATAAAAAATTGTGTTATAAAACTTAAACAGATTTTGATCTCAAATTCTAATTCAATTGAAGAATTTACTGTATAAATATCTTCCAGGAGGATATCATTAATCTTTAATAATATTTGTTTTTAAAATGGTGTGGAAGTTAATCGACAACTGTAGAATTTTTTATTATACTGCAAATATTAATTTTTACAGAGTTTTATTAATATTTGTTTAAAAAAAAATTCATTTTACGACTTTTCGTGGAAAACTGACGAGAACTATTTAACGAGTTTTATATAACTATATTTTAATGAATATATTTTTTTAATATAAGGAATTAATTGGGTGTTCAAAGATTATATAAATAATTTTCTGCCAGACAAAACATAATATTATCTTTCAAAATATTGTTGATAAATAGGTTAAATAAATATTATATTTACTTTAGAAATTTTCGTATTTCCAAAAAATTGCCATTCACAAATTGAGCAAAATATAATAAATAAAAAAATCAAAAGTTCACTCACCTCCAGGAAACAAAATTGTAACTTTTTGCTTGTTCAAATTTTCCAAACAAACTAAACAGATGTTTTTCTCGATATTGAAAATAGAAATAACAAAATTATTCATCAAAGATGCGGTTGGGATTTCGCGATGACAAATTCGCATACATAGATCTGCATCGTTTGTCTACATAACAATAATTCCCCCTCTCGAACATACTCAAAGTAAACAAATAATATCAATTATGGAGATAAAAATTATATTCCCAACTATAAGTATACTGCTGACACGAGTGATGTGAAAGTTGCGTTTTAGAGAACTATTTTTCTATAATCAAAATCTAGAAAAAGTCTCTAACCTCTAGAGTCAAAATTTGGAATGATTCTTTGTGGGATGACCTTAAACAAATGTATATCAATTTTGTTTAATGATTTTGGGATAAAATAACCACAGAATAAATTTAATTGACGTTGATGAAACCGGTCATCCTACATAGAACATTATGTATTAGATTTTCAAAAGTTACTCCATAATATTAGATTATTCTTCCTAATCTAAGACTTTTAATCAATTCCAAAAACATTTATCAGAATAAATAAGCGATACCAAAACATTTTTTGATAAATGAACTATTAAAATAAGGACATATATCACTCATTCAATAATATGGATTAGCTTAAATTCTAACAATAGTTATCATTAAAAATTTTAAATAAATCAAGTACTGAAATACTGGGCCCTATATCTATGAAATTTACTCCTCAAATTTCGTGATGCGAACTGATACAAAATAAGAACTAGTTCTTTTTTGTATACTCTATTAATTCTATATGAAGACTATTTTGCTGAATTAACGATGTATCAAGAGTTATTTTCTTTCATCAAAATTTCTTCATCAGTCTACTAAAACGATAAATATCGGCAACAGGTTTTATGATATGTTGATGTACAAATATGTACGCACGTCATACGTGTTGCATATGCTGTTTTTGTTACATGAATAATGAATTTTATTTATTTAGCTTTATTTTTAGTGCGATGAGAATTTCAATTAATCGTCTCATATCAATTTTCATATTTATGAGATAAGCCTATAATCATTTATAATTTGAAATAGTTTTTTATGTGATAGTCTTCATAAATATGTATGAGATATGCAACTTACTATTCATATTAGCATATCAGGTTGCCGACCTTTTTTTTTATCGGCGTAAAACATATGTTCATTTTATCCGTTAATTACTAATTATTTATTTATATATGAACGATTTGCGAACATTAATTGATTAATTTATTTATGAATTTTATGATGAGAGTATTTAGTTTATTATTCATAATATTTTGAATTGCTTAGGTGGATTAATAATTAAGACAAGCTTCTAATATTCATGCAGTGTTCTCAGTGAGCTTATTAACGTAAAATATTTAAAATTAATGCATATAATGTAATAATTTTGTGCGTTCAACAGATAAATTGGACGAATTTCAGATGCGGAAATTTATGCTCTAATCCTATTTTGGAAACTTTTTCTCAATTAAAAAGTCAGGTAATAATAAATACCTGGGAAAATCGTCAATTATTTTATTAGAATATTTCCATTCTTATTGGAAGTTCTAAATATTTTTTTAGATAACATATCCACTTCAATTGATTTAATTTCAGTAATTAATCTCTTTAGAATATTTAATACTCTAGTTCTTATATTTCTGTATTTTAAAAGTTTTTTTTTAATTTATATTGTTTATTATATTTACATAATTATTTCCCGTTAGATGAGAATTTTCTCAGAAAAATTCCGTATTTCCATTACATAAATAAAAGTCATAAATGTTATAGTTAATTTATTAATATGCCAACATAATTTCGTAATATATAATTTACATATCAATTAACATTTAAAAATTAACAATAGTATAACAAAGAGTCCAATTTATCAAAAATGTTTCCGTAGGTGTTTTAAGGTGTACTTTTGGTGCTCCAAAACACCTACAGGTGGCGCCTCTGTCTCGAACGATGTCTATTATTTTTTATAACTTTGTAACAGAAAGAAATATTACAATATACAACCAGCAATAAATTGTGCAGCGAATATCTTCAAATTCTTATGTGTGGGGTGAACAAACTTTGCTATTCTTGTTATTATGATTGAAATATAATGACGCACTGAAATTTTAAGATTTAATATTCAAATTATTATAAAATTCGTATAGCTATTGCTGGAAATCTTGAAAATTCATTAGAAAGCACAGAATTAAAATTATCGTCTTAATTGAATTTTTGCGATTTATTTCTTTAGAATATTGACACAGTTGATTACCTACTTTTGTAGCTTAATTTATTATTTAAATATGTTTTGACATTTCAGTAAACTTAATTTTGAAGTTTGTTAATTTCCAACCAAATTTTCAGCTGCAAGATATCAGCAATAAATGAGGTTTTTTTTTTACCGAAATTAATAACGGAATTCTTCACTTTTACATCGAATTCAATCTCTCAAATGAATGTTCATTGAACGTGAAAAAAGTGTGCTGCTGCAAATTTCAATAATTTTTGAGGAAGTGAAAATAATTGAATCGTTCTCATTAAACATAAAAAACTGGTCAAGTGCGTGTCGAACCACGCACAGTGAAGGGTTCCATAGGAAGAAAAAATGTTCACCGATAAAATTTGATAATGGAGTTGATAATAATTTGTAGTCCATCAACATAGTTTTTCAAATACAATTCGTGAAGTAATACTTCTAAATAGCGTGTAATAGACAAAATCCAATATTTAAAAAACCGCACAACATATCTTATTGAAATTAATTTTTATTGAGAGGGTTATTTAAGTTCTGCCACTTAAATTCTTTCTAGAATTTTCTACTGTATATTTGAGAAGTTAGAAAGGGGAGATGACACACTTTTTACGAATTTAGACGTGCATATTTCACCAACTATTGACCTAAACAAAAAAGTCATCCCGAAACTTCTTTCTCATTTCTCAAAACAAATCGAGTGATACCCCACACGATTATATGAATTTTTTTTTTTTTTTATTTCTCAGTTACTTGTATAATGTGCCACCCCCAATTGTTATTTTCGTAATTTCACTACATCATTGTATTCACCTTCTCTCCAAATTTCATCTTCTTAGTTCATAGTACCAATAGTCTCGAAATAAAATGGCTGCAACATAGTACATACTTTCATTCGGACATAACGAAATTATAAGGGTATCGTGTGTTTGCCATTTGACAACGGAGCCCTGAGAACTATAAAATGTCAAATTCAATCTAATACAAAAAACTTACCTACTAAAAATCTTGTTCAGAATTAAGTTACTGTAGACAATTTTAAACTCGAAAAGTTTGTATTATAGTCAAAATTATCTTCCACGGAATAAAGTTACCATAACATATTTGTACATATTTTCATTTAGATCTTATTCTTCGAATTTTCTGATACATATTTTGGTCATATATTGTTTTTAAGAATAAAAGAGAGAGTGAAGAACTGTATTATTGATTTTTTTCAAACTGAAGTGATTTTTATTCATATTTTAGTCAGCCTGTAGTACAAGAAAAAATATGAGGCCTAAAATTACACTTCGATTTTTTTTTGTGTTTTGAGATCCACTAAATTTTTCGACTTCTATTGAATTAGGTTTCTAAAATTTAACAATTTTTTTCCTCCTGTCGATGAGAAAAGTAAAGTTTGAGTGACAGTTTACTGTAACAAAGACGATTGTTTTTTAGCCTAAGCAGAAAAAGTGTTGCTATTGAAACAAATTTACAAATGATGTTTAAATATAATTTTGTGATTTTATATATTTTTTGAATCATTTAGAAATCGCATACTTTGGAACATATTTGATTTTAGATTCAATAAAGATTTATTTGTTGTTCCTTAATTATTTTATCCAGAAAACAAAAACTTCAACGATATTCTAAGCGTGAATAGAAATTTCATGAGCAATACGATCTGTATGATACATGCGATGACATTGAAATAAGTATTTCAAATTGAAAAGTTATTGATGCAATACTTAACACAACAAAAAATCAAATTTACTGCCTTGTTCGAATTTCTACTCTGGATTTCGCCTCAGCTCTGAATCGTCAGCCTTGGTGATAAAACCAAGTAGAATCACAGATTATCTGTGGTAGAATACAGGAGCAAAAAAGAGATGCAGCAAATAGTTTAATCTGGTGGCTGCGCCGCGCAACCAAGCAACGTTTTTCTAGCGCTTTGGCTTTGGCGTTCTGACGTAACGTGTGCGAGTGAGAAACAATGATAATTGCAAGTGGTGGGAGGCGCTACGTGCAACCATATTTTGCCTCAAGTCTATACACGATGAAACATAGGGCGTTGAGTCTCCTGTACTCTAGACTTCTTGTATAAAACTGTCTATAGTCTATTCTCTATTCCAGTTAAGAACACTCTAAGGCTCTTTTGAGACTACGATTCTGATTAAACGAAATACAAACACGGTTCACTCATATTAAATGCAAAATACAAGACAAGGTTCTTGAAAATAAACTAAAAAAATTAAAGCAACAAATTAATATATTCACATATTACTTGAATAGATACAAATTGGAACTAGGTGTTGATTTTGTAACTAGAAAGCGATACTGAATACGTATTCGTTGCCAGCACCAATCTGAAATCAGCCATTTAATGCTATTCTCGGTGGAATAGGCTTATTCAGCTGATGGACCAGACGAATATGTATTCGGCACAGTGAAGATAGTTCAGATTACACCAAGAATAGTATAAAATGGTCAATTTCAGATGGCGCTAGATAATGAATACGTATTCAGTATCGCTTTCTAGTTTAAAAATCAATACCCTGAACGAATTTTCTATAGTTGAACAAATATTTATTAGCAGATCAAAATATCTTAAGTAGTATGAAAAAATCTCATACTGTTTCTTATATTTTTGATAAGTTATGCATGGTAAATTATTATATAATGCGTGCAGATTCTGCTGAAGTGCTGAAAATACAGAAAATCTAAAATATATTATTTTTTGCATAGTTGGATCCAAAAGTTTGTAAATTATTGCTCAATCCTTTCACCTACGATTAAATTTAGCTGGAGGTTAATAAAATTACAATTATGGTTACGATTGTATAATAATTAACTTCCAATTAAATTATCAATCGATAATGGGATTAGACCTTGATAAAGAATTATTGTAAATTTTCTGTTTAAACATGAAGATAGTAACTCTTGGAAACGTCCTGCAGGTATCGCGACTAGGCACAGGAACTCCTCAACCGTTGGCGCCGAGCTCAAGCCAACGGTGGTGGAGTTACCAAACCTCGTGCGCGTCTCTCCTAAGATTCCATTTGTTCTTGTTCTCCCATCAGGTATTCTAATCTGCAAAAATAAGCACAAAATTAAAAAAGAAGAATATTTTTACAAACTTTTTGATATTTTGATTGTCCTCATAACTGAAATTTGTAATAGAAGTAGTAATGATTTCGTTAAATGAAATAACATAGGAGGACAAGATTACATTAATTTATTTTAGCAAACACAAAAATGAATATATATGGCTGTCTTCATCGGTGACGTATTTATTATTTTACTATCTGTGAAATTTTTAAACTGGTATCTGTGTTGTTTCTCATAATTTAATTTGAAATTTATAACTGTATATTACAGTTTAACATAGCAGAAAGAAGACTTTCACGATAAATTCTGCATAAATGTCTACCGCTTAATCACAACGCGTATTTTATATTTATTGAAATACAGATAATTATTAAAGTATCTTTAAATGCAAATTATAAAAGCAGCCGCATGTATTATCCAAGTAGGAACGTCATATCTTTTTTATTCACTGACCACCAGCATATAATGGATATACTAAAGATTATAAAGCTTTCAAGTCTAAAAATATTTTGATTTTATTCTTAATACATCCTAAAATAATAAAAATGATTTTAAAAGCCCAAGAGCAAGTAGGCAAGGGAATAAAAATCATTCAAGAATTTCAAGAGCAAATAAATTTTAAATACTGAATTCCAAAGTGCCGATTTGATGTTTGATATGAATTTAAAACGAAAAGTGCTTGTGTAATCCGCGTGACTATATAGAAAATGTTGTATGTTATTTATTATTCGGTAGTGCACACAAGTACAATGCTAGAAACAAAGTAGCCCTAGCTGACGAAAAAGTCAAACTTCTCGTATACAAATAAGTACATAAATTTATATATTATTTGATTAGCGTATGATAGGGGCTATTTTAAAAGCCATTATACTCGAGTCCAAACCGTGAGTTCAGTTTAACGCGGAACATAGGATGGTTACGAATTTGACAGCAGTGTTAGAGCATCTTATATAAAATGAAACACAAGAAATATGTTCCCGCCGTGAAATGGGAATGTAAGCTTATCTACAGTTTAGTTAAACTAAATTTATGTTCTATGGTAACAATTATTTCAGCAATTGTAGCCATAGTAAATAAGTTCAGTTTAAATATTTAAGTATAATATCTCTGTTGAATTTATCTCATATTTCATTTTAAAATAGATATCTTATTACTGTTGCTGTCAATTTCGTAACCGTGAACATGAAACACTCCATGATTCACGTTTAAATAAACTTACTACATTATATTTAAAATGCATTTAAACGCTGTTTGAATTAAACATTTTGAATAAATATGTTTCATAAATTCTGTATAAAAATAATTAGAAACACAACATTTTAACAGAAAAATACTGCCTTTTTCAAGTAAAATAAAAATGTACCATTATATCTCTTTATTTCACTTGAAAAAGGCAGCACTTGGCTGTTGAAACGTTGTGTTTCTAATTATTTTTATACAGAACTTATTCCCAATAAAACATATTCATTAAAAATGAGTTCACAAAGTTTTTTAATTTCATTTAAACATTTTGAAACAACATTTCATTGTAAGATATATGATTTATTTATAGTAACCATGATAGCTAAATCAAATGAAATAGATGTGAAAAATCTCGCCGAAATATTTGCTATAATACAAGAAATTATGGTTTAGAACAGGATTTAACCATGTTAAAGAATCTAATCAATATGAAGAGTAGTGGTAAGTATCCTTGAAGAAAAATAATAGCAGTGAGAATAAGAGTACTTTTTTCACCTAGTTGCATAATGGGCAGCAGATGTCAGCCTCAAGGATCTAAGATAATATCTATAAAGGCAAAAACTATTTTCTTCTACCATTTCTAAATTTGTGTCTAACTAAGCGTTTTATGCATTTCATTTTGTTCACTACTATTATCAATACAAGCGTAGAAGTTATAGGATGTCTAAATTACTTTTATTATTTTTTAATTAGATTATTTGTAAACCCTAAATATCAACTTGTACTTAGGGTCGTAGAAAAAGTCTTGATATCGTTACTAAATACTTGATCTCATCATGCTTTATTTCATTCTCATAGTTTAAAAACTTTCTGAAAAAAAAATTAATGACATATGCATTGGAATCTCACTATAAGAGTTTCGTCATGAAAAACCTGAGCTATTTTATATTATACTTTTTAACGATAAGCAATAGATGATCAAATCTTATTTTATGATGAATGAATAAGAATTAACAATATATCTATTAAATATCAGATAAAAATATATTTAATTTTATTTAATGTTTCCAACAGCCAATAATTTATATTATTCAATAATAAACATATTTTTTTTTGAAATTATATTAATTATCTTCGCTTACAAAAAAGTAAAAGTAATTTATTAAGAAAGAAAATTACGCTAACATAATAAAGGTGTGTCTAGATACTTCAGTATTGGTGCAATTAAACGTATATATTGCTGCATACAATACAATTATATATAAGTCAATCATCAGATCTGCCATTCTGCCTTTTCTTTTTCTCTATCATTGAATTACTTAGTTTCAAGATTAAACAAAGAATATTGATAAAAAAATTATTCTATTTTCGAATATTGAAATTGTTCTCTTCTATCAGAAAATTACAGAAAATTCCACTTAAAACAATACTATACAGATTCTGTGTACAGACATTATCGTCAAAAAATCCTTACTTGACGTAAAAGTGTAGGTATATACGAGTGATCAATAATGATTGTCTGTCACGTGACAGGCAAAAGTTCGTATTATAATCAAAACTATCTTCATGGAATAAAATTCATATAAAATTATTTATTTTGATCTACATTACCGACTTTCAAGAACACAGTGGCGTATATTTTGCATTTTTTATGACGGATTCATCCATAATCTGATTCAGAAAAAAAGGAACTAAGTGAATAGCTGTATTATTGCAAATTTATTATTATTCTACCAAATTCTCAGGTTAGAATAATGTTTTCAGAGGAACTGTCAGCTGTCACTTGAAGCACACTATCTCAAGCAGGCGCCAAAGAAAAAATCAGAACAAGGCGGTACGGACAATCATTTTTGATCACTCTGTATATGTATGTGGTTTGAATTAATGATTTTAATGGAATCAACCATTAATTATGTTCCAATTGTATGCCAATAAATTTTGTTTTTAAGTAATTCATTCTGCCTTGAGAATTCAGCTTTAGGCCTTATTTTTTCAATGTATTACCAATAACTTCCATTAAATAGAAACATAAAATTAATAGCCACTAGTAACAAGTTTTTTTACACATTTTTTTTAATTTTGTGTCTTATTTACATTATTTCTTTAGGAAAAATAGTTGTTGGTTTACAGTGAGATTTTTTGTGGAATTAAAAATGAAGTTTATTGAAATATCAACAGGTGTCCGGTATTCACCCAAACAGTTCGGTATTTCAATGTTTTGCCCGGGTAAAAAATTGAAAAAAGACTGAAAAATGAAGCAACCGGTATTTTCTAAAATATAAAGGAATGTTTTTTTCGCCTACACTTCACACTCCTTCCGCATTACACGATTGCAAGTTGATATGCGTTTCTGCAGAACCTCTGCCTCCTGTTCTTCCGACGTAGTTCAAGTGTGCGTGGCTCGTGTGTTAATGTATGTAGGAAGCGCGAGAAGACGATAGGTAGTTCAGTATCTTGAAGGCTAGTATTTTGATTGATTCGTCAATAAAATTAAATTAACTGATTGTTCAATTGTTCAAAATTTGAGGGATTTTATTTGATGGATTATTTGTCCCTTTTCTATCATTTCTGCCAGTGTCCCACACGTGTTCGGTTTATTTTCTAGCACATCTGGTAACTCTAGGTGTGCTTTAATACGTTATTAAACAATTTTCATTGTACATACTGCGATACAAGTAACTGTAACTGTTTAAACTTATTAATATAGCGGCTGTTGTAATTATGCGATTATTTGTTCAAATGATTAATGAATATGATTACTATGAGAAATGTTGACAAGTACAAGATAATGTAGCAAAATGAGTTATTACTTCAATATTTTATGTAGTGTATTGAATACAATGTGTTAATTTGCTTTTAATTTACATATCATCGTCCTGTCATCTATAATGCAAACTCTACCACAGCGTAACCTTTCTAATCTATAAAGCAATCTAATAATCTCTTATTTATTTACGTAAATATGAGTTCATTCATAGGATAGGAGTTTTCCGCATTAACATTTGTTGAATTAGCTGATGATTTGTTGCAACAAAAATTCCAAACGGAAGGCGAAGCATAAATAGTGTGGTCGTGCTTATAAATACTTGCCTACAAAGAAAAACAATATCAATTATTTTATTTTTACAAGTTTGCATATAGGTGCATTATGATCTTAATAATTTAAGATGTATAATGCTGCTCATATTACAACTACATTACTACCACTTTTTCTCTTGATGTCATATTTTTAAAGTTGATTGAATAATTTTATTCGACACCGATTTAAAATAATTTTGTTATCAAGGTCATTTGGAATAGATAATATCCAGCAATAATTATTTAGTGAGATTTTATTAGCTTAGATATATTGGATACACGATTTATAAATAGTCACTCGCCCTTCAGAAGACATAGCTAAACTGTTTCTTTCGGGTCTGATATATCACATTCCACACTAGTTCCATAAATTACCATATCTTTGCTATCTTTCGTATTTTTAGTAATACTTGTTTTGTATCATGATCTGTAGTTGTAATATGGGCAGCATTATGTATTTGCACCTAGATTGCTGCATCTACATATATCTAAACAGTTGAACTAAAAAGTTTTCAATTCGTGTAATAGTAATTTGTTGTATTAGTCACGAAAGAGAATATTTAGCCACGACGCTTGAAAGGCGAGTGACTACAAACTTTGAGTGACTAGCCACATTTTACACGGGTGTAATGAAACATCTTTCTTAAAATGACTTCAATAATTTTTATAAATTGATTCATTTTTTGACAATGACAAGACATGTGAATGCTATTAAAAGCTAAAGCATAATACCCGAGACACGGTTTTAATAGTAGTGATTTGTCTACTTTTCTTTCACTGAATGACTGATATTGGATATTATTTATTTCAAAGGACCAAAGTAATAAGGTTATTATGAATCGGTATTAAATATAGGACTCATATTTTCACTCCTACGCTCACATTTTCCCTCCTACGCTCACCAAATAATATATAACCGTTTGAATATGGATACGTATCTAAGTTCAAATACATAATGCTACTCATATTACAACTATCTATTCATTATTATTATTTTTTCTAATACAATCGTTAGGTGTGCGTATGTTTCTTCTTATTTTATTTTTAAAATTCCGCCCATAGTATGTATCCTATCTTTCGTGATTTCCTTTGTGTTATTCAATGTTTTGCTTTTATTTATTATTATTTTATGTACTACGTCATCTCAATCCTGCCTTGGCCTTCATCAATTTCGTTTCATATTTATCCTTGATTCCAATACTTTTTTGACTGGTGTGTTGTTATTTTTCGTTGCATGTATCATCACCATCCTCATTGTCGTTATTCTATATTTTCAAAAATAATTTTTAGCTCTTCTTTTATATCTTGATTTCGCATTTTATTTATCTTTGTTATTTCCTTAACTTTTCGTAGGTGTTTCATTACTAGCGCTTGCAATCTATTCATACTTTGATCAAATTCAAAATTTCTTTTTCTATCATTGATTATTCAGCTCGACGAAGCGCTTACTGCAGCATCACGTCACATTATTGCGTTAATTTATGCAGCAGTACTAATTTGATAGTGTTTTCATGATTTCAGTGCCAAAATTTCAAAAGTAAACTAAATATAGATAAATAATAATAGTTATTTATAATCAAGTGCGTTAAAGCAGTAGCGCTGTAAAATATTTAGCGCACATGATTTGTACTAATTTTTTTGGCAAATAAAATATATTCCATATTTAAATAAATGAACGAGAAGATTCAAAAATATCATTTATGGCCAGTTGCACCGCCGTCACTTTACTTTAAGGGAAGAATGATACCTATGGTTACCATTGTATAGACAATTGTTCCCATGGTAATTATTCCGTACTTAAAGTTAAGCGATAGCGGTGCAACTGGGTATTAGTTCTTTTCAGTTGGCATCAGGGTTGGCATCGTCATATTTTGACATTTTAAATTGCTGCAGAGAAATTAGAAAAAAAATTGTTTTTCTACAGTCACTATAGAATGATACCGATTCCACACGCTGTGGCGTGCGGAATAGGGGTCATTTCGCACGCTCAGAGGTTCCTAAGAAAGCCGCGTGGCGTCGCGAAAAAACTGTTTCATTACTGTCATAATTTTAATTCTTTTTGATCTTCTTATCATTCCTCTTCAAAATGGAGTCAATATGAGTAATTTTATCAACGATTGATGAATTGGAATAAGATCAATGGAGCAAATTCTTTCTCAGAAAACGGTATATTTTGGTTATAGATATTCACGCGGACACCTTTGACTGTAGAAAAAGTAACATCCGTCACTCGTGCGAATCGATCATACCATGCTCATGTGAATTCTGCCACTCGATTTCGTCTCGTGACTGAATTATTCACATTCGCATGGAATGATCTCCATTCCGCACTTGTATCGGAATATACTATTCTATAAATTACTTATTCTCACCTATAATCCTTCATATTAAAAGCATTTTGATTCGATTGTTAATTTTAATTATATATTTCTACTTGTTTCGTGTCAGTGTTCCTTATGATTGTATCAGCACATAACTTCAATTATCATTCTTACAGATAGACCGCACCTTATCTTCCCTGATCGGGCTGACTGTCAAATTGTATATGAATCGATCAGGAACATATAAATCCAGGATCCTGTCCTAAGTGTCGAAGGAAAGGACATTTCTGCTCAATTTTTTTGAGGTTTATAGAACAATCGATAGTGAAGGTAATGTTCTTATAAGACAAAACCAGGGTGCCACCTCTCACCCTGTACGATACAGAAAAAAACAGCAATAATAAGTTTGATCAGAGGAGTTGAATACGAAAATAAGCCGCCCTCCTGGAGTCCTCAACAGGTCAGGTGATAGAACAATGGTGTTTTCTTATAGTACTTGATCTTCGCTATCGATTGATTCTAGTTCCAAACTAAGTTATATCAGGCAAGCTGACCGTGAAAAAATTGACCAGAAATAGCCTTTCTTTCGACACTTAGGGCAGGATTTTAGATTTATAAAGTCTGGCACCCTATTGGCCACTATATTCCTGATCGATTTATATACAATTTGGCCGTAAGTCCAATCAGGGAAGATAAGATGCGGTTATCATTAAGCGATTCAAGATTTCTGCTGTCAAGATTTCCAGTGACAGCTGTCAGGAGATAATGAAAAATATCAATAAATTCTTTTTGAATATATTTATAACAATAAATATTGTATAAAGTGACGTTTCTTCATATACATTTTTGTATTTTATATCTAATTTATTATTCAGATGTTGAAGAATTTTTCGATTCTTTTACGCATTGTAACTATACTTTTAAAAATGGTATGCGTAAAAATCAAGTTACTCATCAAGCATAAGTAACGTCAGGTTCCTAGCCGTCATGTTAAAAGAGAGTATAATACCACAGGGGTAATTTTTGAAGCTGAAAATTGGTGGCGACATTTCTCGAATTATGCATTTATCATCATGATTACTTATTATTCGTTCATAAATATGAATTATTTTAGATTACTTGTTTACACTGCTTATTTATTATAATATTTATGTAAGTGTTATTTGGAATATTCAAGATACATTTTCTAATGCTGGGGCCACACTTATGTATAATGTCATTAATTAAGGCGTTATTCAATAATGAACACATTGTCAATGACAATATGTCAATTGTCACATAACGCCTTACTTAACGGCATTAGACATTAGTGTGGCCCCTGCATAACAGTTATGCTGGGGCCACACTTACGTATAATGTCATTAATTAAGGCGTTATTCAATAATGAACACATTGTCAATGACAATATGTCAATTGTCACATAACGCCTTACTTAACGGCATTAGACATTAGTGTGGCCCCTGCATTAGAAATATGAATTACAGTCCATTGTTGCACAACAGAAAAAAATGGTATCTGATTGGTCTGTTTTCGCTAGGTAACTCTTTTAATTGGCTAAAATCATGAGTGATAGACGTTGAAGTGGAAACGAGAGGAGGTTTTAAAAGTAAAAGCGAGTAACTTGGCGTGAAATTCAAATATAAAAGTGAAATATCTTTGTACTATAAATTCATAAAGCACAATAAATTTGGGACAATATCCTTCAATATCAGGTGTCTGGTATTATTGATTTTTTAAAAAGATAGAATTACCTCAGGATATACATATTTTTCCTCCAGCGCTTCATTCAGCTCAGATTTTACTTTTTGACTCAAATCGCACATTGGGAAAAATTACATACCTCCTGTCCTTAATGTATTATATGAAATAATTATTTGTTTTGTTTGTTTTGAAAAAAATAATTCTATAAAATCTATGCAGTAATTATAATACTAAGCTAGCTTATTATACGAATAGATAAAAAACTGCGGCAATATCTGTTAAATGATATTTAAAGTTCAGTCGTTTTGACATTTTGGTACAAGCGGTGTGAAATATCTAACACTTATCACGAAGATTTGCGTTTTTTTCCTTTTTTTTTCAACTATAAAATGACATATTTGAAACTTCGTTCTTCTGAATAATTTATTTCCCTGGCCTAATTAAATACAATATATTATTAATAAATCTGACATTTTTTTAGGCTTGGTTCATAATTAGTACATTTCAAAATTCAAGTTTGACTTTTTATCTCAAATCTACGTCTAAATGTCACATATCTTTCCAGGACTCAATGATTATTGTAGTTTGTCTGGTTTTGAAATTATATTTTCTTGATCTATTAATCATAATTTTTAATTGGTTCTGCTATTAAAACATCACTATTATTTATAGATAAATTCTACAATAAAATTCTATTTGCACTACATTTTTTTGTAAATATGGTCACAAATGTAATAGTGATTAAATAATTATTACAAATTACAGTACAATTTTTTTCGTTCACAGTCGCTTTTATTGAATGATTCATCTTTCACTATCCCATGGGCTTTAAATGCTCTTTCAACAATGAGCTAGCATTCAAATGTCTGTCAATTGAGCAACAATGAGCTAGCATTCAAATGTCTCAGAGTTGAGCAGCAATGAGTTAGCATTTAAATGTGACAATTGAACAGCCTGTAGATTGTTGGTGAATGCTATCTAGGATTATAATAGCAATAAATTATTGAATAAATAACGAATTCAAATAAATATTGATGTGAAGTATTAACTGGGAGATATTTCACATTTGTGACAATATACTTGTATTCAATATTTATATTTGGATATTCGACTATAAAAATTGCAAAAGTATATCAATTAATATTCGAAAATCTTTTATACAGACTGTTTCAATAATTTGATGAGGCTTGACGTGCCACTAAAATTATTGATCGAATGTTATAATGCTTGTATAAAATAATAAAAAATGTGAAAATCGCTTTTTTGCGATGCATAAACAACCAAGTGTAAAACGCCTATCTAGTCCTGGATAATAATCAATGACGAATGATTAAAACTAGCTTTATTAGAAGACCATACAATGCCAATTGTTATTTGTCGTCAATAATTTCTCTTGATGTTTATTGTCAACGATTTTTATGAAGAAATAATGTTAGTTGAAGCCAAAACAAAGAAATAATATTATATAAACTTGTTACAAAAGGCTATTCAAGCGTGCTTTGTTACTCGTGTGTTTTAAAACTGTTTCAATATAATTATAAGATTATTTAACGAGCAATAATGAAACTCATTATATTATAAAATTCAATAGCAAGAACTTAATCAAAAGTATAATCTAAATTCATGGAGGAAATAAAAAAATCCACAAAAAATATGCGTAAGAAAAACCGTTTAGTTTTTGTTGAATCATTTTGGCGATGTTTTTTTCAACATCAACTTTTTACGATGTTGACTAACTCGGTGTGCTTGAAGATGGTGGTTGATTGCGAATGATTTTCTTGGTTCAAGGCCATCGAAAACGAACCCTGGTCGAGGTCAGTGACTTTTCTAAAGCCATTTTAACCGTACGTCATAAAGCAAGGATATTAGACAAGATTAAGAATTAACACACCGTGATTATAATTAATTACTGGTTGGTTTGTTGAACCTGACAGTTGAAAGATTATTTTGCGCGTTTATCGATTTATTTTTTAATACACTCAATCAATATTCTTCTGAGGTTTTGACTCAATTTACATAATTGCATCATTTTTTAAAACTGTTTATTCCGAAGACAGATTAGATATTATGTTTCAATATTTTTAATAAATAATTAGTACTCATAAGAAATATCTATGCATGAAATTGATGGTTTGTGTATCACACTAATCAGTAAAAAATATAATTTATCAGTACTTCAAACAGATCAGTATATATAAAGTAAAAATCACTTTTAAAAAGTAAAAACTTGGTTCTGTGCTGAATATCGAGTTAATGTTTATATTCAATTCATATCAGAAAATAAAAATGATTTTAGAATTTTTTAATTGTGTTTTTGACTGTGAAGCATGTATACTGCACGTCTTTTGCAAGTTCATACAAATTAAACTTGCTTGCTCGACGATAGAAGTTAGTTTGTAATAAATTTGTATTGCAGTTTAGTTCAGACTTTTGAGGTGTTGATATGGTGAAAAAATTAAATACAAAAAACAGTAAGCAGATTTGGTGAAAGTGTGGGACCAGTGTATGTCAAATGAATATGTTTAGGTAGTTCTGAACAAAATACAATGTGTACTTCTGATGAAGACTCAGCTACAGCGAAGAAGATGAAATAAAAAACAGTTTTGGGTCTGCCAGACCAAGCAGAATGGATCTACAGGTAAATAACAATATTAGGTTAAGGGTTTGCCAATGCTTTCTTATAAATTAAAATTTCAATCATTATTTATATGTGTACCGGATTAAGCCAGCACGGGGCCTGTAGCAAATTCTATCAAGAGGATCTATCTCAATATGGAGAAAAACTAAATACTACTATCTTAATTGAAAAAAAAGAACTTAAGTACATGATTTAATCCTCTGGATTGAAGGCACTTTAATCCTGTGTTATCTACGCCCTACCCTATTATATTGAATCACAATAGTCTTAAAGTAGATTATTTAATATTACAATTTTGGCAATACAACCATGATGAAAAAATGTTGAATAAATTCACCATAGGAAGTACCAAAGCTGGCTACAACAGTTGTTGAATAAATAAGCTTTAAATTCAATTTGACATTCATGTACTTTGATTATTTATTCAGTTGTCATGGGATTTTATTTTTATTTTATTCAAGTCCCTTGTGACTTTGGATTATTTTAGATCCCTCTAGGACTGAACTTAAACTTAAGTACCTGAAATGAGTGTTTAAATTCGTCTTTTACTCCCGGCAGTACGAAAAAATGTTTTGCGCTCAGGCAGGCGTGGATGCACTGGCCCCCAAATGCGCGTGCTAATCCGGTACTGAATGTGATACATTAGTCACAAAAAAAAATTAGCCACGACATCTGAAGAGCGAGTACATTTCACACGAATCTTAAAACGTCTTAAATCGTTTTCATAAGTTGATTTATTGTTTGACACTGATCAAACATTTAAATTAGTAGAACATAAAAATTTCAAATGGCCATGAAATAGTTGTTATAGTATTTGCTGTTTACCGTGGCTTCTCTATTATTCCCTCACTAAGTGACTATTGATGGATATTATTTATTTCAAATCATTTGAATAAAAAACTTATTATAAATCGATGTTGGATAAAAAAATTAAACATTTTAATACCCTGTAAAATTCTTCTTAAATTGTAAAATAGAGAATAAAAAAGAATTTATGTATTTTTAATAACTAGAATCCCAGAAAATGATTAATATCAACAAAACTTTATCTTTGAATATTTCCGCTTCTTCATTATTAGCATCTTCCAGGAACATTTTCATCTAACGTATTCTTAGCGTTGTAAAAGTAGATATTTTTAATGAATAGGTGGAATTTGTTCAGCATTGGCTATACTTCGATGCATAGCATATGCATTTTCAATTAAAATATGAACATGAATCATAAAACATGAAAAAAAAAATTTGAGTATCTGTTCTCACGTATCGCTTGAATCTCCAAATTAACCATCTAATGAAACGAGTCACTTCACTGTATCGCTTTAAATGTTTCACAGCACAGAAAGTGCATAAGAAATATCTTCCGATGACACTTTTATGTCTGTTTGTCAGTATGATACAATCGATTTTTCTAATGAAAACATGAAATTGATCTTAATTACATATTATTCTTGCTCGTAACTAGAGTAGAAGACAAAATAACAAGAAAAAATGTCCAGTCCATGGAGCTCGCACATTGAAAGTGAAACTTCTATAATACATTAAATTATTATTGAAAGTAAGTACTATTGATATAATAAGTATTAATATAAAAAACTACAAAAAAAGTGAGCATTTTTTCAATTTATTTATAAATATTACTACAATCAAACATTTTATTGAAAATCAATTTATTAAATCGCAAAATGTACCAGTTTTACATTTTCCAATGAAATTGTAACATAATTATTGCATACATCATGGCGGCACAGTTAACCTAAAAATAATAACAATTTAAATCATATTTTTAGCAAAATCTGTTCTTAAATCATGCATATTATACTTGAAAGATTTCTAAATAATTCTTCAGTGATTTGTAAAAATGTTTCGATTGATTTGGACGCTCTGTTGTAGGAATACATGGCGTTTTTTCACAAAATAGTAAATGTGTGTGCATTTAGCAGTCAATCAGATTATTATTATTATTTATTTTTACACTTGACAGTCAAGAACGGTCGAATGGGCCTTCTGATTGGCCAAAATGCGTATCAATTTTACATTAGTACAAAAATCGTACTTGGCTATCTGTCAGTTGCATCAACTGTCAATCGTTCATCATCATAAATCTATTTGTACAGTTTAAATATGCAAATTGTATCTGTTCAGTTGATATGTAAATATATTAATGCTTTTATTTCCAGGAAAGTTATTTTTAATCCTCAATTTAATGTTAGTAAATCGTGTTTACATTTCGACCAATCAGAAGGCTCAAATCGTAACCTCATAAGAGCCTTGAACCATTCTTAATTATAAAAGACAGCACAAAAAAATGCAGGCAATTTTCTTGAAATTAATTTTACCGTAAATCTTTGTTTCATATTCCGCACAATTGGATATAATATTTAATACATAAGTTCAGCGATCTCTATGGATAAAAGGCATAACCGCCATTATTGGGATAACGGAATTATTTAAACAGAACAGAATGTCAAATAAAATTCATTTACCGTATAAATCATTACAAAAATCAATTATATTTCATGAATTGATTAAAAATGCAATTCCAACGACGCGCCATTATTTGAATTGACAATCAACAGCTATTTGTCATTAAAAATATTATTTAAATTGGAATAAAATTATTTATAAACTTATTATTAACTTGAATTTTAATTACGAAGACTGAATCCAATAGTGTACCAATAATAGCGATAAATTCAATTTTCCCGCCAAAAGCAATTCTTTAAATAAGTAATCGTAAGTAATTGCCGATTATTTGGCCAATAATTTTCGAATAGTTCTCTCTATCAAGTTATTTCATGAATATTACCGCGTGAAATATAGAAAAATCCATCAGAAATATTCCATTTGCAGTATGGGTTAGTTTTTTGTGACTTAGTCCCAACAAAATATATTGTACCTAAAAAAAAATCATTAGAAATATGCTAAATAATATAGAACAACCTCACATATTCGTTGTCGCTCAATGTATGATTAAATTTGATCAAAATATTTGGAGTTTTTTCCATCTACAAATTAAACAATGAAAAATGGCCCAAAACTTATTTTAAGTTTTTACCTCATAATTACCAAGCACAAAAAATGCGACAAATATAAATATTTCAAAAATATTTAAGAAAATCCAAAATATGAATGAAGCAATCATGAATTCGTTGGTATAACCTTCATTCGCTGGTATTGTAAAATAGGCACTACACAAATTCATTAACACCGGGATTAATTTAGATATTATTTGTCCAAAAAATACTTTATCTGTATCTCCTTTCACTGTGTATAATTTATCCAGAATTTTAACACATACCGCAATATTATTTTTAAATATTTCTTCACATAAACGTGTTCTAATAGTTTTGACATTTTGATTATTTAGAAACACATTGATAGAATAATATTTGGTGTATATACTATAAATAATTCTCAAAATTTTATAATTCAAGCAAATTTGTATCATCATGAAATATATATGGAACGCCCCGTATACATAAAATCCGTCCTTGTAATAGTAATCAATCAATATATTATTGATGATTGTTATCAACACGAATAAAACCACACCCATCCAAAAAGCCCCTTTTAAATTTTTCGTTTTAACCTCAATATTTTTTTGATTCAATTCTATTTGTATAAGGTCTAAAGTATACAAAATATTGAAATATTTCTCACGATATAATAAGAAGAATATTAAATTACTTGTTATTAAAAATACTGGTGCAAAAATTTTGACAAACAGAATTAAATTCACCACTATACTTTTATCAACACTTGTTATATGTAAATTCTGTTGCAGAAGGTACGTTCCGTAACTAAAATTAATAATTAGAATTGTTACAATATACAAAACACCAATAATTGATATTTCATATTTTTTATTTTGTATATAATAGGGCGTTAGCCCTAGAGATTTAACTATCCACAACATTTTGCAAAGAGCGTCACATATTATTGATTAATAATTTAATTTTCTAATTGACAAACAAGATGAATATTTAATTGTCTAAAAGCCACTACGCAGCAACAATGTAGACTTGACTGATTGCAGCAACAACCACTGCGCACGCGCGTGCTTGATTGCCATTTCAATTTTCTACGAAAAAAAATCATACACTGTTCTCAAAAAAATTATTCTAGTAATCAGTTTCGATGACTGCGTGATCACCATCAGATACTAGTTAGTCTACGCAAAAAGGAAAGAAGTCAAAAACAATGATGATTTTTTTGAATGTAATGAATTGATATTAAATAAATACAATTTGATTTTGATCTGATATGTCGTTTTTATATAATAAATTTTTTTAAGTGACTATTCAACATGTAATCAATTGAAAATCGCGTGTTTTATACTGTGGAACGCACATTTTTGCAAACAAAGATACGCTATTATATTCACTTTGACTGTTTGATTGGCTGGCGTGACGCTTAGTTCTCAGCAACTACAGCACTTACAGACTTGAAACTGGTACTAAATGTTTTGGGTAAAAAATTAAATAGGTAATTACTGCTGAACTATGCATAATTAGAATCTGAAAATTACTGCATAGAGTGAGCAATATATCAGTAATTAAATTTATACCTTCAATTTCGAACTGATATGGGTTAGTTTTAGTACCCATTTTAGGGTAGAAATTATTTATTTTAATATCTCGCGAGTTACACAAGATATTGACATGCGGTTTCTGATGTTAATATAAGAATGAAATGAACTTTTGTTTTGTAGTTTTGGAGGTAATTGCACCAAATTTTCAGGGTTTTGTTTTTTATATACCTTTGATAAAGATTAAATTATTAATATAGAACGTGCACAAGCACTGGTACTTAATGAAAGCTGCTGTTTCGTAGGTTTGGCCAAATTGCTTGATCTTGAGCTCAGTGGTTGTGAGAGATAATAATTTGCAAAATATCTGAACTAACAAACATTTATGAACTGCCAAAAATGCGCTTTGATCATCAAAATAATTCTTTAATTTTTCATATTGTAACGAATTTAAGTCTTTAAATTAGTCATTTCGGCTTTACTGGTGCTTAGAATTATTGTGGAAATATTTACATCAAGAAATAGAAGCGAATATATTTGTTTTCTAGAAAATTGCTGGTACCTTCTAGCGTTTTCTACAAACGCCTGGACGTTTGCGGGAAGAACGTAGTGGGGAGAGATCCACGGTATATATTCGCTGACTCAACAAGGAGAATGATTGATTTTGGCCCAGAGATCTTATAGTATGGACTGCTAGATGTTGAAATAAATTGTGCTATTTAAAATAAATCAACATTGACATAAATAATTAAAGTCAAGTTATAGTGTAGTGTAATAATCTTTAGTTTAAATTAGAATTAGTTATTAGAAATAGTGTTAGTTATCTAATTTATTATTTTAATAAATCGTAAAAATAAATAGTAGTGTTTAGTAACTTTTGCTCCCTAAATTAAGATAAATAACATTACAATATAATATAACTGAAATTACTGGATCTAGAAATATCTGACAACCAGTTCTCCTAGTGGTTTTTTAACGAAGCTCGATGTGGTTGAATCAGGAATGTATGTAATTCTTTTGTCTATGGCTTGAAATTCAATAGGAGCCTTTATTAAACTAATAATCTTTTAAATGGGGTTGGAAATTCATTATTAATAACTTCAAAATCAGAGTTGGAATATATTCATTTGAAACAATGGGCTTAAAATTAAAATTTGGTGAAAATGTAGGTTCGGCTTTGTATGAAATAAAAACTGTACACAAAGCAGACAGTGTAAGAATACTGGAATCAAATTTATTATTGAAGCTGACTGGATTAGTGAATGTAAGTATTAATGGAATTGAGAGAATTCAGTCAAATAATTTTTCAGGAGCGAAAATAATTAATTAAATTTAAACGAAATAATTATTTTCGCTTTTGAAGATGGCTAAGGCTTAACCGAAAACTTAGAAAAAAAAATATATTTGATTGAATTCCTTCATTTCCAGTACTTACATTATTTCACATGTTCACATTTCTCAATTTAGTGGAAATATATAAATTTTATTATGACTTAGGGATGGAAAGCGTACAACCTTAATTGAACTGGACGATCTGAAACTGGATATTTGTAACGTAACAATATTCAATGAAATACAGTATTATATAAAATAATTTAAATATATTTCTGATGTATCATATTTTATGGTTGCACAATACATTTATAAACAAATGAATTTGAAATGTGCTCAATGTTTATTCGAGAGTATACTGTTCATACTTCCTTTTGAAAGAATATCAAACATTTTGAGATAGGGAATAATTTTGTGCATTCAAAGCAAATTTCCTTTTATACTGAAAATATAAAAATAGGTCAAGAAAAGTATGTCTTTTCTTAGCCCCAATGTTTTTGATTTAAAAAATTTGGGATCTTTTTTACTCTTATAATTCAATTAAATATTTATGCATCATTGGTTTTATTCCAATAATTTATTACATTAGGAATTCCCCACCACAAACTTCTATACAAAATGATATTTGTTGTGACTAATGTCAAATAAATTCTGAAACAACTTTTCGATGGTTGTTGGCATTTAAGGAATTTTTTGTTGACATTAACGTTCACAAACAAGAATCAAAATCTGAGCTAGTTTTAAATAATATTTAGTGTATTCCGTAAATTTCTTATAGTTGCAACATATTAATGATAATGAATAAATTAGAGGAGTAGAGATCTCCACTATTTTTTAAATATTTTTTATGATTTCTTATCTACACCTAAGACAAGCTGTGAAAAATTATGTCAAAATTGTATATATTTAGAAAGATATGAGATATGATTCTCAAATTCAATGTTGATCATGTCAGTGGTAAATAAATAAAGAAAGTAACAGAAATTCATTTTTCCTGTTGAACAATTCAATAATCCACTTATCAATTTTATATTATATCCAATCGTAACAATGACATTTTGTAATAATGAGCTAGCATTCAAATGTCTGACAATTGAACATTCTCTAGATTGTTGACGAATGCTAACTTGGATCATAATTACAATAAATTATTGAATAAATGACAAAAAAACATTTGTGTGAACTATTTGTAACTCGAGCACACTCGCTCATGGGCTGAGATGACATTTATTTTTTGTATTAGGAAAACTAAGATTACGGTACAGTTGTCGTGGTAATAACAACAATGCCGCAATAGCATACTTTTCATGTAAAAAAGTCATATTCAAGTTATTTTATTGTACAATCATTTACAGTACTACAGTAAAAAGTGTCATTGGTACATTGATAAGAAAAAACAAAATTCATAAATGTAATTGTATTTTGTTTGTCTATTTTCAATTTTACAATCAAAATATTCTTTTGTTTTAAATTTTCTTATGGCAACGACATTCTGTAATGATGGCTAAGAATAGCATGTCTGAAATTATAAAGAAAACCTGATTTTTCTTTTATTATAGTCAATTATATAAAAAAAGTTAATGTGTTATATACATAAGTTTGGGATGTATAAGAGACTGAAACCCAAGGTCTCGTATAGGAAGATATTATGAATACAGATTAGATGTTTGAGGTGTGTACGTATGGAATTTTCTTCATTTGTAACACTGGGATGTATAATTAACTTCTTTTAACTTAGCAGCAAACAGCAATAGTAACAGACATTCAATACAACTTCTTTATGAGATTGGTCGATGGGTGGGTTGATCTCCCAGTAAAAAGTATAATACAAGTTTTTTCTTAAGAAGACAAAAAAAATTGACAATTTGAGTTTCATTTTGTTTTGTTTGATTGACATTTTTTATCGTTTAACTTATTTCCTTGGCTTAGAAATCTGTTAATATATTTTTCCTACAGCCACCTCTAAGCGTTTTTCCATTTTGCTTACGTATCCTAGTACTACCACCATCAAAACACACGTTACAGTCAAGTTTAGTTTTGTATATTCATATTGGCAGCACTGTGGGCAACATCTGTCACCCATTTGTTATATTATTTGTAAAAATCTACATGTCAATTGGTGCCCTGTGCTCTTTTCTGTGTTCCCGATTTGTTTCGAAAATTTAATTTCTTATGGCTGTGGGAAAAATTCATTATGAAACATGGCAATTTGAATAAATGACAGTTTAATTTAAGAAAATTATCAATAATACATTTCTTCACTCAATTGTTCATTCCGGAAAACAAGAAATGACTAAAATATGTACCAAAATGTTCGGAAAATAAAATATGTAGTAATTTTATCCCCTGAAGATAATTTTGATTATAATATAAACTTTTACTTTTTATATTCTGAAGTGATTCATAAAATTTTCAGAATTTTTGTCCCTTCTTGAAGTAAAACTTTTTTTATCAAAAATCTTGAGAAATCGAATTCGTTCGGGATGAAAGTGACGGCCAATTTTAGTACATGTATGGCCAGTATCTAATACATATACTATAATGTTAATTACAAAAAATATTAACAGTATACCCAGTTTATTCTACGATAACCATTTAAAATAAGTAAGAATCATTCATCAGTCGAATTTTTAGAATATGTGCGAATTTTTTGGAATACAATATCCATATTTTTCGATGAACTTTAAATGAAAAAAAAATTGAGGATTTATGGGGTGATTAACGCTTTTTAAACTATTATACGAATGTTGCAACAAAGTAATCCATTTAATGATCTCGACCATAAAACAAAAGTCTTGTAATAAACTTAACAGTCCACACCTTCATAAATTTCCATAGAATGGCTTAAAACAGAGGCGGATTTAAATAATCATGTATCTTAATAGTGTTGGATAGTTCAATTGAGGCCTCGACTTCAGGAGCCTCAGTCCGACATTGTGCACCTAATTGGATATAAAAGCTACAAGGCTCTGACGGACGGACAGACATTATGGCTAAAAAATTCGGGTTTACTCTTAGACTCTTGTTTCGTAATATCGAAAGTAACTATCTAAAAAAATATAAATAAATATCAATCACGCCTTTTACCCGCTACGGGTGTGGCAGGCACTTATAGTGCACTTGCTAGATTGATTGATATTTTATCAGCCATAGTATGCGGTTACCAATAGTCAAGCTACGGGTACTTTTAGTTTTGTGGAGAGTACGCCACAGAATTTATAATTCTGTGAAAATCTTAACAACTTTTTGTCCATTGTTGGAATTAGATTCCGCGTCCACAGGAGCCAGCATATTCACACTGAGCTATGAATACTGTTAACTAGTAACTATTAGGCTTCAAATATGTTTTTATATTTTTCAGCAACTTCAGCAAACAAAACAGACATTGTAGGGAAGTAGGGCTGCGTGTTGGGTATAAAATCTTCTAAAAATATACTCGTATCCAAATACATATTAGCATATTACATACAAGTTGAAAATTTTATGTGTTTCATTTTGTTAAAAGGTTACAGAAATTTGACGGACTGATAAACATGATTTGGTTTCCGTTTTGGACCTTCTTGATGTAAAATTTTGAAAATAGGTGCTTCTTTTTGAAAACAGTAAATTGCAATATTACTTAGAATCATTAAATCAAGGAAAAATTTAAAAAACAACGAGATTTTACTTAACTTAATGCTGTTACGAGCACTTAGCAATCATGTAGATAATACTGTTTTTTCTGAAATAAATTGAAGCAATAACAGGACACATGATTTAGGGCACAACTAACTTCTTTCAAAACTCTCTTTCTGTCTCTCTATTTAAAAGAAAAATCTGACGTGGACATCACGTGATTTATTTGTACATCATTCGATATACTTCTTGCATATAATAATACGATAATCGAATACAAAATTCCATCTTTCCACGGCTAATCGCTTGGGATTTATCCAAAAAATTCTAAAAATCTGTCAAGTAAAGTGCACTTTCGGCCCAGTCGGTTGCTTTGGAGACAGTAGATCATCATTCTTATGCTACAACATTCCCAAATACTGATTTCCAAGATTCTATGGCTGAACTGCACTGCACTTCCGGTTCAATATATTGTTATGAGAATAATAGGCAATCATTGAGATGCTACAGCAGACTGACATACTAAAATTCAATACTCTACAGCCAATCGGTTTGAATTTATGCGAAAAATTCCAAAAGACTGTCAATTAAAGTGCACTTCTGGTTCAGTCGATCTCAATGAAAATAGATATGAGCATCTAGACGGTACTATCGTCTTAAATACTGAATTCTAACATTCTATGTCCAGTCGTTGTGGACTTATGCGGAAAATTCAAAAAATATTTTAAGTAAAGTGCACTTCCGGTACAGACGATTACAATCATAATACGAGTTGTACAACTAGATGTTACAGAAATGCTCAATATAAAATTTTAATATTGTATGACTGATTGATTTGAATTTATGCGGCAAATTTGAAAAGTCTGTTATATAAAGTGCACTTCCGGTTCAGCCGGTTGGCACAAAAATAGAGATGCTACAGCAATCTCAAATACTGAATTTTAGTATCCTACGGCTGATCATTCTGGATTTATGCGGAAAATTCAAAAAGAGTTTCAAGTAAAGTGCTCTTCCGGTACGATTGCAACCATAATGCGAGGTGCACAACTAAACTCTAGGTCAATATTAAATACAAAATTTTAACATTCATCAAGCCAAAATTGTCAAAATGGGTTAATGGATGCTCAAAACGGATATTTTCATCAAAATCTCGATATGTGAATTTTGTCGATTTCACAATACTTACTTAAGTAAGTAATCAGTTGTAAATGTAAGTTCAAAGAGAAGTTATTAGTAACCTAACCAGATAGCTGCTGCATGAGCATTTTATATATTCCCTCTTGCTCAGGGAACCCATAAAATACAATGTCTAGGAATTTCAGGCTTCAGATGCCCCAAGCATTTTATATATTCTTTTTAGTTTTGGGGCTCCATTACATACTGTGCCTTAGGGCTTTAACGAGTCTTAATCACAGGTTACGAATCTATATATCTCAAATCATAAGATGACCTAGCTTAAATTTCATCATAATTTTGTATAGTACATAATTTAATGATTGTATAATATAGGCTGTATTACACGAGGTTGTCTAATCATCTGAATATAAAACAGTCAAATACTATAATTTTGGCCAGTTTTACGACAAACCAAGTAAATTTTCTCGTTGAGTAAATTTATTTCATTCAACAAATTCTAATCGATTTAAGTTTATTTACGGCAACAAAATCATTACTGTCAAATAATCAACAGTCAACTAATAGAGTTAATTTTATATACTATTTAATACTTATTTGAAAGCTATTCAAATTGGACATCATATAATGATATTTGAATGATAATTGAAGGTGCATTATTTCCATATTAACTAATTAAGTAAAGCCCGGTTGCATCAGTCTTAGGTTTATCCTAAGCCTAGCTCAATTTCCTAGATAACGCTAACGATTATTGAAAAATCAAAGACAGCAACCGGGCCTGAAATGAATAAGATAATCGTTTTTGTGAAAATATCTCATTAGTAATCACTTAAGCTAAAAAAAGTGGGCAGTCTCGGAATGAAACGGAATAAGCTGAAAATTTGAAATCTTTATTTTGGCATTTTAAATGTTGTCTCAAAAGTCTCATAATGTCACGTATGAGCGCACCAAGATCAAAGGTCGCGAAAATCAGTTGTCTGAAAAAATCTCGCTTGCCTTGCCTCGAATCGTATTTGTATTCATTATAAAAGTTGTAGAGTATAAAGTTTTCTACAAATTTTGTCTTTAATAATTTTCTATATGCCCAGCCGTTTTTAAAATACAGCGCAATGAGTGCGGAGTGCTCAGCCATACATGCCACAGCGCAAAATCAATCGCGAATCTCAGTTCATAATAAGTTTTTTTACCTGAATATTCCGTTAAATATTAGTTAATCAACTATTTAATACATTTTATTCATAAATACTAATTAAAAATCAAATAGCCATCTAATATTACTTACTTTTTCCATATAAATAATCAAGTAGATAAATAAATTAATTGTTTTAATATATTTTATGTATAATCTCATTACGGATAACCGTATTTTAAATAGGGAAGAAATTAATTATTTTTATTATGAACTGGGATTTGCGATTGACCTTGCGCTATGGCATGTATGGCTGAGCGCTCTGCACTCATCGAATTCTATCATAAAAGTGGTTAGGCGTATAAAAAATTATTTGAGACAAAATTTGTACGGAATTTTATACCCTACAATTTTTATAATGGATGCAAATACGATTCGAGGCGAAGGAAGCGAGATATTTCCAAAAAGCTGAATTTCGCGACCTTTGACCTTGAATATCTACGGACGCTCACATGTTACCTTATGAGACTTTTGAGACAAACCCATAAGATGGACTGCACTGTACGATATTGCTAAAAAATCAACTATATAATAACGAATTTATTTAATTCGGAAAAGGGTGATAAGTGGAGGCAGAAGAAAATTGGTAAAATGTTGTCCTATAGATATGAGATTTCATATTACAACTGGTTTTAAAAAAAGCAGCATTATTTATATAATTAACAGCGTTGATAAAATAATTAAATTTCATTTATAAGTACTTATGATATAGGAAGCATTATGTATTTGGAGTTGAAGCAATTGTAAATAAAATATCTAATACTTATTTTCTCTTGTATAGATCTTATGGATGGTACAAATCCATTTCTCTAAAGAGACGAAAAAAAAAAAGAAGTGGATACACGTCAGAAGCGGAGCTTATGTTATTAAGATGAAAAAATATATAGATATTGATTTGTTCCGGAAAAATAATATTGCAAAGGTTACAATGGAGCAGCAAATTTAAAAATTTCTGGAATGGAATTCATAAAAATGTTTTCGAGACTGAACTGTCAATTTGACAGTTGTTTCATCAAATTTTTGAATAATTTTAATTTACCAGAGTATTTATAAGCAGAGGAATGACAAAATAGATCGTAAGGTCGGATTGTCTTAAGAGAATAAGGCCACCTCACTACAAATTAATCATAATAATAATAACTTCGTAACTCTTATTGAAAAGAACTAAATTTTCATCCTTTATCCTTCGATATTGGAGATTGACAATCCATAGCACATCAACTACGAGTAAATTTCCTTTTCATCCTTTTTTCCCATTTTTTATTAAATGTACGCTTTTCGACGACAAGACAGAGTATATGAATTCATTATGAGAGGCACCGCTAGAGACGCTATGAACGTTGTGCTGGGAGTGCCACTGGAGGCAATACGAACGTTGTGCCGGGAGCGTATACTGCTGAATTCTTCAGCTTTTAAAGACATTTGATTAGGTAAGTGTGATGAAAAAAACAATAAATTTTCAGTCGTAAATAGTATGGCCGATGGCTGGGCAAGTTAAGAATACATTGTAGCCGGATGATGCCATCTTTGGTTTATTGAATAGCTTATATTATTGAGCTTATACAATAATAATTTAATAGTTTTGATGATTGTTTCCCTGATATATTTTACAACCAATTAAAGGAATAATCTTTCTATTAGACTAATGAAGGCAACGAGAATTTTTTCAAATGCCTATAAATAAAAAATTGTAATTTATATTTATTTCGATGTCATTGTACCGGAAAACTGTTCTTCGAATTACTGATGTATTCTTTAAGATTTTAGCTATAAAAATCCAAATGGGTTTTTAAATTTTATAGTTCTTTAATTACAATCCCGCCCTGTCTAAAAATAGGCATCACACATCAACAACAACGTATCAAACAACAACAAATGACTATCTAACATCTAACTAATGTAATGTAAGTGTGCTGTGAAAGGACGCACGTCAGTAGAGGGGGCGTGGCCTCTAACTCTACCGTCTTAGCGATTTTCATGGCCGAGGTAAATGGCATCAAGTTCATGTATCAAGAACATGGCACCGCACTATCCTGCATTAGCGTCACTATGGCAACAGAAATGTTTATAAAGGCAAAGTACTTTCCCGCGCTCTGTGTCTAGTTCAATGACGCATGCCGCTGATCGGTGGTGCAAAAAAAAGTATGGCGAACTTCCCACTCAAATGTAGCGGACACAGATTAGTTTTTTAATATTATTTATAATTGTTTGGCTCAAAGACCAAATCGTTCACCAGGCGAAAAAAACGCTCAAACATCGAAACTATAAATTTAGTGTTTTACCATTTCACCTATTTCGTGGCTTAAGTTATGTATTTTACATACTGTCAAGCACCATGCCACTTATTTAGCACAGATTTTTATAAATGTCGTGTTCTGATATAGGAAATATATGGTTTTTGTTACAAAAGAGTTTTTGAACGATGCGAACACAGCGAGCAGAGTTTCTTTCAACAGTATTTTCTCAACCAATAGTTGCATCTCAATCATAATTTGCACACTATAAAATACCACACCGCAAATGGTTTAAGCAAAAGAAAACTCAAATTGATGGTGTTTCACCAGCAATTATTACTTCTGATGTTTAACAGATGATTGTGGTGCTCAGTGACGCCACGTAGCTAAAATTAATCGGGATGCTGCTTCAGAAAATTTCTAGCATTTATTTTAAAAATGCGTGAAAGAAAACAAATATGTGTAAAAAAAAAATTATTCAGAAACTTTTATGTAAAACGCGCGGAGTAAAACAACTATCTTCAACCATCACGCCAGGCACTGCGGGAGCGACAGTGTCTTCTTCTCTCACAGCCTCGCGTGTAAATTCCTAAGTGCGCATGCGCATAACTTCCAAACACTGCCCCGTTGGAACTGTAAAGCGCACAGTTTCATACAAAGTTTTCAAAATATTTTTTTAATCTGGGGTTTAAGATTTTATGTGTAACAAGTATAAAGAAAGAATTGAAGAAAAAAATATATAAGATACTATCGATAATATTAGGGACAAAAAGGGGGTGCTGTAGTTCGACAGTGCCTATACCAGAGTAGTGATATTTAAGATCTGTTGGGATAACATCAGAAACTCTAAAAAACAGTTCGAACTTGAAGAAAACTATCTTATCGTGAATAAGTAACTCACTTTTGATGTATCATGCATATTTATTCTTTCAGATAGCATAACTATTTTATAATTTTAATTTCAATGAAATATCTATTTTGTTTCTGTAACCCTAATAATTCGCATTAAAATAGGAAAACTTAACAAAGGAAAAAAAATGCGATCTCACGTGAATTGATGTGCAAGTGTACAGGCAGCCCTATATTCCACATCCTGTGCACCGACTTGCACTTGTTCCGGTGGCACAGTTCCCTTTTCTTGTCCTAGTCCCCTATACGCCAGACAAGTGACTGCACCTGCCCTACTGAACCCAACAGAGCCGAACTAAGGACCAAATATTTTAACATGAAGTTACGATCAAATTTCTTTTTTTATTATTTGAAAATTTATTTTGGGAAATAATAACTGGTATATTATGCAATGAGAGTATAATGGAGGCTTTTTTCCAGAAGGATGAAGTTTGGAGCACGAGCCGCATATATTGATTCATATAAATCAAACCTTATTCCTCTATATTCAAACAAACGTAAAAAGTATGTCAATATATTTAGTCACGAAACTTGTTTTCCGTATGTCATAATGTTTGTTCATACACGTGCTGTATACAAACCTTTTTCGGCCCCTAATTTTCATATTTTGACAATTTTTAAGCACTCAGCAAAAGTTGACGTTTATACTTTCTTAATATCTTTAAATGATTAAATGGATCGATGGCAGAAGTTCTACAATCATTAATTCATAAAAAAGTAGCTAAATTCCGAGACTGATATCTATCACGTCTTCATATAGAGTATTAAATAGTGACAGAAAATCATAGCTGCTCGTTCACTGTCTGCAAGTGAAATGGATCAGTATTCGTTAAATAAGCCCAATTAAACCATTGTCAAGATTTGCTCGCATGCACGAGACGTAGGGCAAAATGGTGAAAAAAATATTATTTACCGTCTGCAAACAATACAGATTATAAGTCTGATTCATTGAAAAGTGTAGGAGGAAGTTGCAGACATTTACAATATGCACATCACTGTATATTTGAAGATGTAATAATGATTATAATTTGATGTGCGCACGATATGGTGTAAATGTCTGCAACTTTCTCATAACCTTTTTCATGAATCAAAATTGTTATCTGTATTGTTTCCAGACGATAAATAATTTTTTGTTTACCAATTCCGCCCTACGTCTCGTGCGTTAGTACAAACTATGAAAGTGGCTCATTTGGACTTATTTTACATATGAATGCATTTTACTTGCAGATGGTAAACGATAATTTTCTGCCACTTTCTACCAGCCTTTAGAGCATTGTTTGCGATGTATAAAAAATCAATTTTAATGGTGGCCATATAAAAAAATTCTCCCAAGAAATTCTAGATTTATTACGTTATTAATTTTCGAATTATATAGTTTCTATGACAGTTTCCTGTAATTAATATTTTAAATTCGTAAAAAACTCGTATGAAGAATCTGTACCTATGTATAAAAACGTTATTCTGAAATGGCATTGAGCAAAATGTAAAAATTGTATATTCCTATGAATGCAATTATTTTTTACATTTTTGTTTAATTTTTTTATGATTATTCCACCACCTGGCTACTAATGGTTTGCGTGGGAAAAGTAAAGATAATTTTTAACGCATTTTATTGCAAGATGCGGGTAGTATCGAAGGTCTTTTTAGTTATGTCTACCATCGTATAATTTAAAATGCAATTATTTAATGTGGTACTTCCAGCAACTCGTTTAGAATCAAAGATTATTTTTTAAATTATTATTTACGAAGTAATTACTATTGTATTAACTAAATAGTAAATGTACTGAAACAGGAAAAATTATTCGACTTCAAGATTTCAATTTTTTAATTGTACCTTCTGAATCACGTCAGATGAAATTGAAGAAAAAATTGATGTATGCTCATTTGAATGCTTGAATGTTGTAATTATTTATTTTATGGCAAAATTAATTCTCAGGAAATGCAGAACATATTTCTAATGTACATAGGTACCGCTTCACACCCTTTGTCTGTCGATAGAAATATTTTTATTAATGGATCAAATTATTTGATGGCTACAAAATATTTTATTAGATATAACTTCAGAGGTTAGAATTTTTTTGTTAGTTGTTTGTTGAAAGTGGAAATGTTGCACCCTTCGGTACATTGATACAATGTGCGTGTCTCATTTATTATACTGACCTTCATTCTTCACTTACAAATGAACATACAAAATTACAGACATACATGCAGGGCAGGACAAGCCCTACATTCCCTTAAATACGAAAATTATTTAATGTATGTCATTATAAAAATTTTTGGTTGATAATTTTAGTTCAACTATCTATACGATAAAAATTAGCTTAATTTCTTGTACCTCAATCATTGGGTGAATCAGAAATGCTCCTTACAAAATTAGAACAAAAATTGTGCCGCCAAATGCATGCGCATTTATCGTAACTCATGTACACGTTTATCAGGAGTTAATTCTGATTATTGACGTCATATTAGAGAGCCGTGGTATATGTACCACTTAGCAGATAAATTGGATACTAGTTATTTTATAAAGCCTGTCTTACATTTGTTAATTTAAAACTGTGCAGAATAGAGAAGAAATGTATGTCTCGCAAAATGTAATTTATTCAAAATATATTTAAATTTTTTCATAAATAATTGACCATAATTTTAATTATGAATATAGCATAATCTTTCAATACTTTTCACAATGGGATGCTTCACAATTTTTTTTCTTTAATTTTGTTTTTGAAAATTTGATTCAGAACAATAACCTTAAAGTTTGTCAAGCTAATCAAAGCTCTGTAGTTTCTCAATACATCATATTTCATATTTATTTTAATTCTATTCAATCAGATAGAATGGAATAATTACTTTGGGCATCATACTACAACACCCAAATATATTTTTTATTACTCATGCAGGATAAGTACTACTTTGCACACGTTTTTCCGGGCGGTAAATAGCTTTTTGCTTTTTGAGTGTGTCAAGTATAATTTGAGTGCGTCAAGTAAATTTGTCGCACGCAAACCATTTATCGCCCGAAAAAACAAACGCAAAATAATACTCATCCCACATTCGTAATAAAAAATAGTATCTGCAACTCATGCGGTGTTGTCAATTGTCCACTTGAGCTCTCGTAGGCAATTGACAACTTATCGCACTTGTTACACAATATACTATTTTCTACAAGCGTCAAAAAATCATGGCATTTGTACATCAATATTAGTATACGAAATGTCGCTTTGGAGTTGTTTATCATGACAAAGGGAACGAAGTATTTCGTGCACTGACTTTATCTTGACAAAGTACTTTGTGCACGTTGTCAAGAAGAAGAATTCTACTAATTTTTGTATTTTAATATGATTTTAATATATTTTTTTAGTTTTTTGACGTCTGTAGAAAAAATGTTATATGCTACACGTGCACGAAATTTCTTTCGCTTTCGAATGATTTGTGTCTCGGCTACCGCCTCGACAAAAAACTTTCATTCTCAAGCACCAAAATATAATTTTGCGCACTAGATACATAAATAACTATTAGAATAAATTTAAGCACTAAAATGTTGCGAAGAATTTTTTTCAGGGCCTGTTAGTAAGATTATTGTGGAATTAAATGAAAAAGAAAAGAGTTTAGAACTCAGTAAATGTTGAAAATTATTGAAATTGAAGAGCTGATAAAAATAACTACTATTATTATGAAAGAAGGAGGTATAAAAATATTTTTAAGCACAATATAATATATTATTTTGCGTTTGTTAAGGTTAGGTTACCCAAGATGTCAAAAATGATTAGAGTGAAAAAACTTAATAATGAAGATAAATTTTAAAATTTTTTGAAGTAGATATATTAACTACAAAAAGTGAGTGATATAAAGTACTGAATAATAAATAGCTTATTACTACTGACGCTGCAGTCGATTTAGTTATTCCCGCCATGTACTTCGCACCCTCACATTTTGAGTACCGCGAATTGTTTTTATCGAAATTATGAATAGATGCTTAAAATTTCTAAATAAACGTATTTTTTTTAAGACTCTATTATTGTCGTTTATTGCTTATGAATTGAAGATTAGCTCCTAGTTATAGTTAGTCATCGGAAGTTGAAAAAAATAATATATAACTAGTCATTTCTTCTGAATTAATTCATAGTTTGCATAAATTAGTACAACGAGATAAATTAATTAAATAGACAACAGAAATATTACTAGTTTCATGTGAAGGTAATATAATAGTTATAAATAAACGTCTCTATATCACGAGCGAATTGAGTGTTTGGAGTTACGCGTGTCTAATAACTTTACAAAACATGAATACTATACTTTTTCTACAAAAGCTAATCAAGCAAATCAATTGAAAAAAAAACTTTTCTGAAACAAATTTCAAAAACGGCTAGCTTCGATCCGTGCTTAAAAGACCGAAACCACGGGTTTGCCTAAATGTGTTTAAAATATTATTTGTTAGTGGCATGGAAATCAGTTCGTTAAATGCCATTTCAATGACGGTTGTAGAAAATTATAATTATTAAAAAAATACTGATACTTATTACTAACCGAAAGTGAAAAATGAAGACATACTACTGTAAAAATATGCTTAATAAACTTATACCAACTTCGAGTCGTGGTTAAAACGACCGAAGCCACAGGTTTGCCTAGATGTCTTTGAAATATTCTTTAGCGCCATTGAAATCAATTTGTTGAATCCCATTTTAATGAGGGTGGTGAAAAAATATAATAAATAAAATACACATATTGTTGACTACAAGTGAGCTTGAATATTAATAAACATATAAATGTTTCATTTTATACCAGCTTTTGCCAGCGGATTCGCTCGCGTTGCCCATATAATTTGAATACTCTGATTTATAATTCTATTGAAGTTCAATAACCTAAACCAGCATTTTTAGTGCTATTTCGAGCTGTGTTCGAATTAATAAAAAAAAGTCAACCAATCGAAGAAGAAGTTCGACTGGTTTTCGATTGATAAGCATTTTATAAGATTATTACACTCATGTCAATTATACTGACAAATTTTGCATAGTTACAGTGACAATTATAGTAACAAATCGCTTGACAACGGGAATAACTCACAAGATCATTTTATTGCGATAAATTGCAGTTTTCTAAAATATCAAAATTTAATCATTTTGGAAATGCATTTCTCGCGGAAAGTAATGAAATTTATTGCATCTTACAATATAAAAAAACTAGTAGTTGCAGCCAGCATCATTCAATATGTACTTATAATAGCAATTTAATTCGTCAAATATTCTCCACAAATACCACTTGCGACTTTAATTTTATCATAAATATTTCTTTCAAACATTGTTTACTTCTAAGCAACATCTTTCGAGTCATCTGCTCGGATTAAATCTCTCGAGCTACGCTCTTGTGATTTAATCGGACAGATGACTCACGATGTTGCTAAGTAAACAATGTTTTTAAGAAAAATTTATTGATAAAATTGCAATCCCGTGTGATATTATATACGAATAATTTTTCATATATAATACCACAAGAGCTTCGAAATTATCGGATATTTCTCGATAGGTTCGTTGCAAACAAATGAACGTGTCAAGTTTTCCACGTTAAAAAATCAAGAGCGCGTAGCGCGAGTGATTTTTCTGGAAAACTTGACAAGTTGATTTGTTTGCAGGGAACCTTGAGAGAAATATCAGATTAATTTCGGAGTTCGAGTAGTATTCGGGAGATTATTTTTCCCATCCAAATTCATCAATATATTCCAGAGACTCGACTCCGAATCTGCTCATTTTTACATTCAATTTGTCTGTCAGTTTGACAGATGCTGAATCAACGCGGCTGAATATTCTTTGTTTTGTATATATAACCAACAGACAAAATTTCCAAAAAATTTCCACTTGAAAACCCTGTTGGTTGTACCACGTGACGTCGAATGGTGCAATTATATTGGTCGAAATTTGGATGGTAAAAATAATCTGTTAAATTTTTATTTCAGAAACAAATGGAGAGAATAAAAAAATATGCTGCAAATTTGGATTATCGTACTATCTTGTTGACAAATGGTGTTAATTCTTAATAAATTTAATCGAGCAATTTTCTTCAAATTCACGAATTTAGTTAAGATAGATTTTATTTATTATTAATTTAAATTAATAAGTTTTACGATCAATATTTCAGTTTTTGATTTATCTCAAGCGTGTGTTCTAACAATCGTTAATATGGACCACAACTAGAATTAACAAAAGATCGGACTACCGGACTTAACAGATTTACAGGTAATGCAAAAATTAAATATACTCTCAAACCTAACCAAATCAAGTCGTTCATATAAAAGAAAACCACTTGAAAATCAGATCCGCTATTATTCAGTTATAAGCAAACAGTAAAAAAGTATTGAAAATTAAAAAAAAAACATCTGTTAGATTCAAAACTTGCCGAATAAATATCCAACAGTTAGAATTTATATATCATCGTGTAAAATAATTCGATAGATACCTGCAGAATTTTTTTAGAACTGGTTTCATGTAATTCTACCGTCAATTTGTTATCTATTGATTTAAAAAAATTACTGATTTTATTGCAAATCAATCCTAATAATATTACAGAAATTTATATTAAGTGGGGTGTCTTGCAGAAGAAAAGCACCCCCCAAGTCCGCATCTGATCTCGCGGTCGAGTAGTACTTATAACAGGTGGCTTGCAAGCTAAAGGGCCTTAGCTAGTGGCTAGTGTTAGCTTGGCGGGTCGCGGTGGATCTTTCTTAACGCTATACGGCGCGGAGTTCTGGCCTCGTCGTAATCCGCCGCACCGCACTTCACCGCTTTACTATCTACCAGACCAGGGGCATTGGCTGCGAAGCCTGACCTTGACGAGGCCAACCCTACACACACATACACACCAAGCCACACACCAGCGAAATCATTATCAACATGGAGAAGGAATAAGTAAAAATTTGCAACGAGACCAGAACTTGAAAGCCGGTTCGCTAAGTATGCAGGAGCTTCGCAACATTAAAAAACATACCATTAAAAAAAATGCGGAATGGAATTTACACGCATTTCCATTCCCACTAATTCAATTTCTCAAAAATAGCGAAGAAATCGCAAATTAATAGGCTTTTTTCTTCATTAAATTCGACTTTTAAAACAAAGTTTCTGAAAAAAATTATAGATTTTATAATTGTTTTACTTAAAGCCGGTCTTTAACAGTACTTTGTTCGAACACTTGTTTCAAAATGGCGGACTCAGCAGACAAACCAAACTTAACCTCGGAATTTGCTACCCCCATCTAGTGATTAATTTTTAAAATATAATTAGATTGTAATATTTACTTCTTTGGAATAATATTTAATATACGATATAGTACCGGTATAAGTTTATGATAAAAATGGAAAGATTACGGGACCGGATTAAGTGCATATTGTAGAGCGAAGATTTGTAGATGATGTTCTTACCTTGAGTGATGTTAGTGGAGAGTTTAGATTGTAAGTTCCGTGTGTATTAGTGTTCACTGCACTAGAGATGGACGCAGCACGGTACTGAGCAGCATAGTAAACTAATACTTACTGAGCAGGTAAGAAGCAGCGCGCGCCCAGGTAAGTTACCTCGTTGCTTCTCCTCGTCCCCCGACAGCCCCATAGCCGCAAGAATGAAAATAAAAGTGTGCTGGTCTCGGCGGCGATGGTGGTGGCGCATGGTAAAAAGTCAACGCCAGGACCGGTTCTTGTTCTTGCGGCCACAGAAACAGAGGTTCTGTACAGGACAACCGAGGCGCCCCACACTATACGATGATGATCTACTTGTGATCACTAAATACAGGCACATTCAATAAATATAATATATTTTTACCGCCTGTTTACAGTGCAGAAACACTGCAGCAAAATTAATTTGCCGGTTCTTAAGACTTATATATAAATATTATGTTAAATACCCAATATTTCCCAGGGCGATAAAATTACTAGGGCCTCTGATTCCAAGGTTTGTAAGTCGTCCTAAATGTTAACCACTTACTATAGTTAACTGACGGTATCTATTAATTCTCTATCGTGGATGAGGCTTAAAGTTATGTCCGTGGTATGTACAGTAGAGCAGTATACATTTTTTTTTTCTTTGCAGGTGCATGAAATTATAAGAGTATTTTTATATTAGAGTTGACGCTTTTGGAACACTAGATCTTATTTTTGCCCAAATTGCAAGTGTATTGTACACTCCGCAGGGCGCCGGCGTTGTATGTCCCATTATCAACTACCGTTTATTATAGTTCTCTGGAACGATGAGATCTTCTTTTGAAATATATGCCATTTTTTATTTTTTTTAATATTTATTATGATCTATATTTGCCTTCGAAAAATTACATGTCTCTTCGTCCTCTACTTGTAGATCGGGAGAGGGTGACAGTTGGTGGCTCTCCAATTTCATACCACATGCCTTTTTGAGAGTTGAAAATTTATCCCTTGACAAGAAAGATAAAACTATTATTGATCAATGCACGCTTGCCGGTCGTAGTACAAATTTCAATTATATTAAAAAAAAAGGATTCTTCGCGACATCATTTTGCATGCCTTTGTAACGTAAAAATGTAAGTTTCATATTGGATTAGCAAAAATCATTATTAAAACAAAAAAAATCAAAAATCATATTTCAAAATGCAGTAAAAATATTAGTATTATAAATGTATAATGTATGAACTATTAGTATTTAATCATTTATAAGTATGAAAAAATTGACATGCATCCCTTGTTGGCACAAGGCTGATAATTTTTGAGGAAAACTTGCATAAATGTAAAACTCTCTTAGTAAATAATTTTTCACCTATGTGCCAACGAGGTATGCATACCAATTTTTTTGCAAGAGTTTTATGCCTAAAACTTCCTTTCTTTTCATCAGCATGCAATTTAGAAACACGGAATTCCATAAAATATAATTCCAGTTTGCACTATGACCGGAAAGTGTGCATAGGTCAATAATATTTTTATCTTTTTATCAAGGGGTAAATTTTTAACTCTCAAAACGGCATGCAGTATAAAATCCCCATCTATTTATTTGTATGAGGACACGCTTCAGGTCTCATTTCTTGCAATGCTGGGAATTATTTGCCCATCAATTGGTTAGCTATCATAATAGAACTCTATTAATTTGTATTATAATTTGTTGAATATTTTCATTTTCATAAATTATTTTCTACAAAAACTTTAATTTTCGTGCTCATCAGGGACTATGTAAAAATACAAGCGAAAGTTATATATTGATAAAGATTATGTACTATTGTCAATGATGGCGTGGCTCAGTGGGCAAAGACCCTGACTCTTATTCAAGCTCACACCTGAATCCAGCATTTTTTTTTAACAATATGTTTCTGGAATATTATTGCTGATGCTGACTGGAACGCTGAATATACTTAGATATTGAGTAATTAAGGGAATGCAGTAAATAATCTAATTCTTCTCTTCATTTCCTATTCTACAGTTTCGGACACACTTTGACCACCTTCAGGAGCGAAAAGAATTATTAATTTTGAATTTAAACATGTTCCGCTATTTTACTAAAACATATGTTGCTTAAGGTTAACATACATAATTATTTTCGCTCCTGAAGATGTCCAATATGTGGTCGAAATTATAGAGTAGGAAAAAAATAAATAAGTATTTGATTGCATTTTGTTAATACCAACATTTTATTTCTTCAATTTATTTGTGCTGTCTTATCGACTAGTGAGATAGCTTCGAATTTTGATGATAGAAGTATAATAATTATAACTTAGGCAATTTCACGAGTAATCAACAACAAAAAATATAAAAAATTATACCATTTTCAATTATCAGAAATATTTATTTCGAACTTTTGCTTTTGAAAAATGACATGCACCTTCGTTCTTTGGTCTTTCCATTTGAGGCATCCTACTGGTCGCAATCTTTGAATAAATTTGGTATTTGGTGATTCTTCTTTCTATAGATTGGTTTACTATCAAAATAGAAGCCTATTGTTTCTTATAATAATTTTTAGAAAAGTTTTGTTTTAATAAACAATTAATAACTGCATTATTACTAGTGATTGCCCAGTAGTCGAAATTCGACCGTGATTCAGTATATTTGCTAGGTTTGAACGTTCTTGAATTTAACGTCCCATCCTTGGAGGTTTCAGGTAAAATTTACTCGGTATTCGATGCTTTATCCGAATCTGAAATAAAAGATAATAGTTCTCATTCAGGATTCCAAACTATCCTTCATCCCACCCCTCGAAAGGGAGGAAAGAAATCATTAAAATTTTACTTCAATCATTCTCCCATTCGGTGCAAATTTCTCGATAATATATTCCACTGTGAAATAATATCGTACTTAACGGTAAATCGAGATGTGACACCCTGTATATAATTTTAGCTTTCTGCACTTTCTTCCTCTATATAAAATTCTCAAGGATGCCAAATCTCACGTTCCTTCGCGCTCGCAGTATAAAGTTATCTCGTAAAATTAAAATGAGACAATCTGTATATAATTTCAGCTTTCTGCATTCCTTCTTCATATAAACTTCAAGTATGCCAAATCTTACATTTCTTCGTGCTGCCTATTAAGAGGTACAAAGTTTTCTCTTTGCGTATTGAAATATAATTAAAATGGGGAATCCTGTACATGATTTTCACTTTCTGCACTTCTTCTCTATATAAACTTTGAGTATGCCTTTCTATTCACGTATTAATATATATATCCTTCGTGCATGCAATATGCTTAAAAAAGGGGACGGAAATTTTTTCTTCACGTATTAATATATAGATTATAGATATAGATATTGTATGCATAATACGAGGGGTGCAATTTCAATTTCACCAACAATTTTGATTTATTCATGAATAATTTATTTGCACAATCAATTTATGCACATGTAATTTGAAAACGACATGTGTTCTTTGGAACCTTATCATCAAACATTTTGTGAATATTGCACATAAAAGTTAGCTGTTAATTGTTGATATAAATATAAAAATTATCATGTTTTGTTGACTATTCCATTCGTAGTATTTATAACAAGGTTAACAATGCTAAATTGCCATAGAAACGGTGCATATCAGTGGGCATTTGGACGCGTAGAAATACCATCGGGTATTACACTAGTGATTCATTTAATGGAATATTTTTCTGAATATCTTCATTAATTTCATCTTCTGATTTATCACCAAACCTTTTTGAACTAGTTTCCATATCAGAACGTAATTTATTTCTCTATTATTCGTGAAAGAAAATGCAAGAAAATCTAATTTTTCAATTTGATAAAAGTTTGTTCTCTCGTTCCTATGAAAATTACGTGATTTGTTACTTGATTCATAGGAAACTAGTTTGAAAAAATGGTTTGATTCCTGGAATAGTTCTCCATATACCATTTGTAGTTAAAGTATTATAGACTATTTTTGTGATGCAATCACTCATGTTTATTGTGCTTGTGAATACCACTCGTGCTGCAAACTCGTGGTATTCAAATACAAGCACAATAAACATTCGTGATAGCACCACAAAAATAATAGATAGTACTTTAATTACTTATGGTATAATAAATGAGTATTCAATTCGAAATATTCAAACAAAAATGTTTATTTGAACAAGCGCCATTTATGATGTCACCATCACTACAGCTGTCTAGTTTTACAGTGGACCACACATTTTCTGCTAATAATCAGTTAGTTGGAGGTACTTCTTTTTCCATCAATCAGTTTGTTGACGTTTGAGTTGAAGTTATTATGTTCATTATTGAAGTTCTGGTACCTATTCAAATATCAGTATTCAATTTTTTCATTTTTTGTGAAATATTAAATAATATTTGAGTGAGTAAAAAGTCTTGGGAATTCAGTCAATATTTCTGTTTTAATGTCTTTCCTACTTACTAAACTAAACTAAACTGAAGTAGGAAAGACATTAAAATAGAAATATTGATTGAATTCCCAAAACTTTTTACTCACTTAAATTCATTCATCCAGTCAGCTTCATCAATTTTATTAAATAATATAGTTGAATAGAAAATAGCACTTTATCTAGAAAGCATGGAACAAGGATTTCAAAGAGCAAATATTAGCAATTTTCTAAAAGTCGATACATTTATGAACATAAATAATTATTTTATTTGTTTTTTTTTTTTTTTGCAGAATAATTTTCGCATTCAGATACAAACATTTTTTCACCAAGATTACATCTAAAAAAATATTGTTATTAGATACAAAAGTAAATAGATATAAAAAAGATTACTAACCCATCCAGAAAGTGAAATGACAATTGTTGGATGTTGAGTTGGGTATCTCAGCGTGCACGTATGAATTATTCTTGACTTTATTAAACATTTTTTAGAAAAAATGAGAAATGAAGGAATTTATATCTCTGGATTATGAATAACATGTAGAAACTGAAAAACATTCACGTTCTTTGGCTTGTCAACCATAAGGTCAGAAAAATGAAATGTGAATATTCAAATACGCAAAAGTTCTATATACTTTATTCGTTGGCTCCGTAATAAGTATATCTCTTAGCTAACGTTTTAATCTTGCAGGATAATATCACGTCACAAGGAAAAAGAGTGATATAAAATGAGACAAAAATAGGTGGTGGTGTAAAACCTAGGTGAGTACATTTATTTTTTCATGTAAAATTCTTCATTGTGACGTCTCAGTGCATACTAAAAATCAATGACGGCCCGTAGCTAAAATTAGATTCAGAATTTAAGCTACTGATTGTTTATGCCTGTTTGACATATTATAATATCAGATGTTTAACGACCTCTTTTTTTTTTACTGTAACTTTCTCATTGAAAGACAGTTGTGAAAACTAAACCACTACTACTTCCACTAGCACGCCAGGATCGGCACTGCGAGTGCAACAGTACTCTCTTTCCCTTGCAGTCTTGCGTGCAGCTGTCTATGTGCCCATGCGCATCAGGATGCGTACAACAGTTTTTTTAAATAAAATAGTGGATGACTACACACATTAAGCTTGAGTAGTAAATTGTACTAGTCTAAAGAAAGAATGAAAGAAAATATGCCTCATTATACTAAATGTTATCCGTAATATCAACTGAAAATAGGGGGTGCTGCAGTTCCACAGTGCCTATACACGAGCTGTCACTGTTATAAAGTAAAAGTCTGGCACACATATTTTTTTAAATTTCATTTATAAGATTAATTGAAAAAATTCATCTTGTATTTTTTATTTCATTTTTTGAATATATTAATCAGAAGATATCAAATAAAATTAGTTTCGTATTGTTTACTTCCATTTAGTGACGTATCTAGTTTTAAGCCAGTGAGTGAAATCGTAGTGCATCTATCTCATTTTGTTTTTGGATAGGGAAGATAAGATGTACTCAAGATGTATAATTGCCATATACGTCTTCAAGGCGGTAATATAAACCGAAGATTCTTAAAAATACAGGAGAAATAGTGAAGATTTTTTTTAAAATAAGTTTTTGAAAAACATCAAATATTAAAAAGAAAAATAACAATATTGAAATTTCGCGCAGGACCTAATTTCCAACAAATTTGAATCTGAATGTATTAATTTTTGCAAATGTCAAAATTCCAATGTTTTAATGCCATCTCATTTCACCAATTCAGCAATAATTTTAAAAATAAAATAAATTAAAGCAAGAAGAATGTTGACTTTTCCAATTCAAGTTTGAATTGAGCGGTCAACCATAAATTATTTGAAAAATTTTAATCAAATTATTCTTCACTATAAATCTTGGATCGAACGTCAACTACTGAATTAAAATTCTTCAACTTTCAAACTTGAAAGTAAGTTTATTTTTAGATAAGCGCCACAGAAATTTATTCATTACTAGTATGGAAATGAACTCTTTTCTGCACTTGTCATACAAACTATCGAATAATGTATTTATGAAGATGATATTTTTGATTAAATGCTTTGGCTATCTTTATAGAATGTTTAACTACATTTACACTGAAAACAGTTTTATAATAAAGATTCTAATGATAAAATCTTAAATTATATTTTGTTTTCAATATGACCTTTAAACAAACTTATCAAATCAAGTATAAACGAAATCTATATCTATAAAAGCGAATACCACTCACTGATTCAACACAAAACCTCAAATATTGCCCAGCCGATTAAGCTCAAATTTGGCAGGTGGGTAGTATGTCCGAAGTAGACATCAGCTAATAAGAAAGGATTTTGCAAACAGGGCCGAATTAAAGGAGGTTTATATGAAAGTCCTATGTTTTTGTTGGTGAAGATATGAAATTCTGTAGAAAATGTGGAAAGAATGAATACCGCAATATAATTTTTTCGACAGGGCTGGATTGAAGTGGTACAGAGAGTACTAAATTCTACTTTGAGAGCTCTGTTTTTGACATCAGAGGGTCAGAGACTTGGATTATATTAATTTTCTTCATAAGTTCAATGTTTTTAAAGTCAATGTCTGTATAAATATTACGATATGATTTATACCACAGGGATGCATTAACGTTGTCAACGGAATATTAAAAAGTACGAATTACATTGAGGAATAAAATTATCTGTGAGATATGCTTCAAACTATTGTCATACAAGTAATATTCTATATTGTAAAACCAATGACCTGTAACAGTTTTATAAATATTTTGTTTATTTTATCATAGTATTTCAGATTTTCGAAGTTATACTCATATAATATTCTATATTGTAAAATCAATGGACTGTAACATTATTTTTGAATATTTTGTTTCTTATCTCATCATATTATTCCAACTATTTCATAGTTATTTCTTTATTTCTTTATAATATTCTTATATAATATTCTATATTGTAAAACAAATACACTATAATATGTTTGGACTATTTTGTTCATCTCATGATATTGTTTCAAATATTCCATAGTTTCGGAGTTATTCTCATGTAATCAAAAAATTCTATATGATATTCTATATTGTAAAACAAATGGACTGTAATATTTATTGAATATTTGATTTCCAAATGTATAACATTATTTCAAATGTTTCAAAATTTTCTAATGTATAATATTATTTCAAATGTATCAAAATTTCCTAATGTATAATATTATTCCAAATGTATCAAAATTATGTTATTGATTATCTATAATGCAAAAACAATGGACTGTATCATTTTTGAATTATTTATTATCTATGTCGTTGTCATATTGTAATATGATTTTTACAACGGGGAAGGATTGTCAACGAAATATTGAAAAATACGAATTATCCTGAAACTTCGTAGGTGGGTATTTTATGGGGAGTAAAAGTCAGTGGAGAAAGTATTTGATTCAACATTGTTGATCTTTACAAAAAATTAAATTGAAGTGTCTGTCTGTGATTTAGCAATAAGAACTTTTTCTCAATCTCATGTGGTTATCTGTAAGATTCCAAAACTCAATCACACATTTTTGAGTCTTTGTCTGTCTGTTTGTCTATTTGTTTGTCCAGTCTGATTTTCGAAGCGGCTCTATAGATTGAGTTGAAACTTTCTATAGTTGTTGTTGACGCTTGTGAACAAATTTCTGAATAATAATTTATGCAACAACAGTGTAGTTGAGTATTACGACATGAGGCCAAGTACTTGGTGACGAGGCTTTCCATAATTTGATAATTATTAAGTACACAGCAAGAGAGAAAAACACAAATTGACATTCATATTAAGCAAATATCCAAACAAATGGATCAATGAGAGTAGCTACAAACATGTATTCAAAGAAATTTAACTGCTACACGTTTAGTAATAAAACTGAGACGTGAAAAAGTCTTACTTTACGCTTTGTTTACGGTGCGTGAAGTATCTTCTGTATGTACTGGTGTGGAAAAATATATTTTCGCACTCCCGGGAGTAAACAACGAATTTAATCCCTCATTTCAGGGACTTAAATTTGAGTTTAGTCCCTCCGGGATCTAAAATGATCAAGAATCTCAAGGGACTAAAGTAAAATAAACAAATTTTTCTATGACAACTAAATAATCAAAGTACTTACCTAAATGTCAAATTGGATTTTATCATTAGAATTCAAACCTTCATTCTTAATTTGTATTAGCATTATTGCAATTCACACAATTTCACAAATGCATCGTATTGTTGTTCGTAAATTTTCTAGACTTTTGGCAAAATCATTTTAGAGTTACCTGCTCCGCAGCCTTATCAATATCAATTTTCTCACTCATCTTTTTGACAGCAAGCTTATTTATTGAACAACTGCTGTAGCCAGTCTTGTTTCTATGGTGAATTTACTCAACATTTTTGTATCAAGTTTTTAGTTATCAAAATTGTAAGATTAATAATTCTACTTTAGACTATTGTGATTCAATATAATACGGTAGTGCGAAAAATAGCGTAGATAACACATGACTTAAGTGCCTTTAATCCCTCAGGTGAGTATTGCCCTCGACTGCGTCTCGTGCAATAAACTCCACCCTCAGGATTAAATCAAGCACTTAAGTCCCTCGTTATATAATATACTATTATTAACTTCATATTCACCAAAAAATCTTCCAGATTTACTAAATCGTCTTCTTGTGTCGCTTATTTTATTTGTATACAATGGATGCGTTTATTTGTTGGCAATTACCTATAGCAACACTAATTTAGAAAATCCCAGAATATCATACATAGATATTTGTAAAATCCACAAAAAAAATTGAATATACCGTAAACACACATTCTGTGCATGGAAAATTCGATTTGTATTCACATCGTTCGTGGCAGAGGTAGAAGAAGCAATATACTTTTTAAGAATAACTTTGAATCTGTTTTATTTTCTTAATTTAAAAGGAATTATTGTATAATTTTTTTTGAGCCACTGAATTTGAACATCATTGTTTGCAATATTCAGTGGAATTGGCAATATTGATACAATCAAGTTGTAAATCAATATATTGCTTGCTAATATACAAAAAAAAATATGCCTCTTACCCATTGCTGAGTGTAACATACTTCATACACAAATCATGATGTCTCATTCGATAAATTGATATTTTTGTACAGTAAGCAGGACCGTCTTTTACCTATTGGAGTCCCTGGGCACATTAGGATAATGAGGCCTCTATGATCTTGACAGAGCACTATTTTGCTATAATTGAACATAGACTAGGTACAGAAAAATTGGACGAATTTCAATCACAATCCCATCAATCCTGATATGATTTCTCACAAACACTCCACTTATGGAGCATCCGTTTTGCCCCAAACCACCAGCGAGAATAGCGCCGAAAACCAATATGTTTGATTCCTTCGCTCTTATCGAGGAACTAGTTGGCCCCTATTGAGCGCGAGGCCCTGGGCAAGTGCCCAAAGTGCCCAGTGGGAATGAAGGTTTGACAGTAAGAACGGTTACCAGCCGTCGAATACGGGTGTCCATAGATGCTAGTGGAAAGTATTGTTACGCCACTGATCATAGATATCTCATTTTTTCATCAAATGTTATGGATATTTAGAAGCTTTTGTTGTACAGTTGGGAAAAAACTTATGCAAAATATTACTTGAAATATTTATTGTGTATTGTAGCCACTTGAGGACAAGGAACTGTTAATGATAACTTCAAAAACTTTTTTGTGTCTTTTTTAACACTCCGAGGTTCATTTAATGACGATTCTTTGTTTACGCAATGATAAGAAGATATTCGATGAGATCTATGAAACTCTGTGTGATAATAAGTTCAAATGACATTTTTTATATATACTCGTTTTTTTGGAGTACAACTAGCTTCGTTCATTGTACACTAGATTATTGTGCCACAAAAATTCCTCCTACAGCATTTTGTTGTATAATAACTAATAATATACAATATTCTATTCTATAATTGGTTTGAATACAGTCTTGACTTTGTATATAGATATAGCATGGTATTAGAAGACGTAGACATTTTTAAACCACCGTTATGTCAGTATTCATGTTGTTTAATTAGCATAACAAAGAAGAAATCCATATGTGATCTTTGTCTATGACAAACTTCATCTTTTCATTATGTCGTAAAACTTGTTATAAATGCGAACAACGGTATTATTTTTTATTTATTCAAATATAAGAATATACATACATTCTCAGATACATTTTTAAAGATGTTACTTTGTTTTATAAGTTCTATTCTCACTAAAATCTATTTTCTACAAATATGTAAGCTTTTGAAATGAATTTTATATACAATTCTTTTAATATAGATGCGTTATGTGTCTAACTTCAAATACATAAGGCTTGCCTACAGGCTCATTATTAAATGAGGCTCCTAAACTGATAAGAGTATATCAAATTAAATTTAGAGTCTTGATATATTCTGTTTTTAATTTGTTTTACTAGTAAATTAGCAAATTAATCTTTCTCATTTTTACAATGGCAAATTCGTTTATAATTTCGATCAAAATATTTGGTCGTATTCTGTAACGTAATCATTTATTTATTATCGATCGATAAGATTTTTGACAAATGGAAACAATTGTAGCAAGCGAATATTCAGAATTTTTATCAGTGCTACTTACGTTCATTGGCTGAAATAGATAATGATCGATAAAAATTTATCGATTGAGTTACAGAATAGCCCCATTTGTTACAAATTTTATGGTGAGTAATTTATTAAAACAGGTTACAGTGTAAATATTTATTTTTGCAACTCGTATGATCACTATTTCGCTCACAGTTACTCGTACTGAATTACTGAATGAATTCCTCTCCTAGCTCACGCTCTTTTATACCTAAGCCGACAATGGACCAACATCTAGTAACCATAGGCTGTCAATCACGTCTGACAATTGAACATGGACTTAGTCAATACTAACTAGGATTATTGTTATAGCGAATTCAAATGAATATTTATGTGAGCTGTGAGTTAACTACCCTAATGCCCGAAGGCATTACTATGAAAAATAATAAACAAGTTTCCTAGTTACAGCAAGTAACTAGAGTAAGTTCTCTGACAGAAATCACAATAACAGGACATACATTATTGAAATTTTTTATTGAAATACAACAAAAATCGGACATTAAACATTGAAGACACCACGGGAGTTGAACAGACAATAATGCCCACGGTCAACGTATACAGCTCGGGCCAGAGGCCCTCGGAAAGAACACTGTTGACCTCAGGCATTATTGTCCTTTTAACACCCTTGATACCTTTATTACTATTTTTTTTTAAAAGAAATTTTTGAGGAATGTAGTTTATGAATTATGACAGTTTAGTTTCTTAAACATCTTTGATGATTGTATGAAATGTATTGCATCTACGTGAATTTTAACAATAGTTTAGCGTATTATATTAGTGAGCAAGTTAGTTGTGATGCATTTCGTGAACACACTGACGAATTTTATTAAATGTGTTATATTTATGTGAATCAAAAAAAAATTCCAATGACATCTGCACGTCAAGATTCTGGTGCATCTGATAGATCCTAATCATCAGAGATTGCGTTAAAAATACATCTGAAAAGCCTGTGGAGAGTGTTTGTGACAAATGGAGTGTAAAAACTGTCAACAAGAAAAAAGATACATTGAAGTAAAGAAAAATTTACTCAAATTTTGACGGGAATGATTTGTAGTATAAATCAATAACAGATGCATATGCTTTCCATTATGGTTTTTGATTTTTATTTATTAGAAATTGTAATATTCACTAAGATGTCCCATGACGGCCAACAATTTTTTTTCATTTCTAATCTTCTGTAAAAAAGACACTATTTAATATTTCCGTGATTGACTGACAAACAATGCACAAATCACACAACTGGACCTGAAGGGCTGAAATCTTGAAAATTGCATTCCTATAACGACATAGATAAGCACTGAGAAAGTATTTTTACATAATTGTGAAGCCGACAAAATTCACCTATCGAGATTTTGATGGAAATATCCGTTTTGAGCATCCCTGAATCCATTTTGACTATTTTCGACTTGATGTCGGTACGTATGTTCGTTCGTGCGTTCGTGCGTAACTCGCAAATCTCAAAAATGGTTAAACGTATAATATTGCAATTTTGTATTTAAGACTGGTATAGGGTCTAGTTGTGCACCTCGCATTATGGTTCCAATCGTCTGTACCGGAAGTGCACTTTACCTGAAACTTTTTTCGAATTTTTCTAATTAATTCAGAATGATCAACCGTAGGATGTTGAAATTCAGTATTTGAACTTGATATTGTATCAGAATGGTTATCTGCTATTTTTGTATAAATCGGCCAAGACAGAAATGCACTTTACTTGAAATTTTTTTTTTTTTATTTTTCGCATAAATCTAGAATGATTAGCCATATCATATTGAAATTCAGTGTTTGAACTTGTTGTAGCATCAAAATAGTTATCTACTATTTTTGTATCAATCGGCTGAGCCGGAAGTGCAGCTTCTATGAATAACAGACATTCAGAATTTGCCGTATAAAACAATCAGTTTAATTGAAATGATAAGGTAGGCAATGATAATCTGTTGTCAATTTTTTGATTTTGTTTGACATTGTACATGTCAAAATATTATTAAGATTATATTAATTATAATCTGAAGTGACTGAAAACTTTATTGAATAAATTTGTGTATATATCAAATGATGTACAAGTAAGTCATGTTCACGTCAGATTTGTATTTGCATCGTTGCTACAGTCAATTTTTTTTTTAACATTGATTTTTACCCGGGTGCTACAATCAAATATTACATTTTTGAGAGGAAGTCATTTGGACCGGTTACCCTAAAATAGAAAAGTATTGAATATTTCTGCACTATTAGTTTTTACAATATTTTTTGTGAATGATGATATTGATGATTCTAATAAATAGGTGCGGTTTTTATTGATAAAAACTTAGAATTTCTTGTCTTTGTATATTACGTTTATATTTTTATAATAGCTTCTCATGCAAAGATTTGGCTGGGTAATATTGGAAAGGGGATGATTCCAGGCTCTTGTTTCTAATTAATAATTCTAGTTACGCCAATAAGTCTAACTTAATAATATATTCACAATCATGTATTGAAATACAACTATTAAATATGAAATTTTCCCACGACAACAACTTGGCTTCTTATAGCAATTGAAAACAGCCCTTAGGCTGTTCTCAATGCATTGTTAATTTGATTCGTCATTTTCGCACATGCGACCATAAATTGGTAAATCTTCTCAATATATAACAAAAAAAATTAACGGAATGTGATTTGAAAATGTCAAATTTAAATAACTTTCAAATACTTTTTAAAATTAAATAAAAGTTGATTCGCCTGTATAATGGCGATTTCATTTATCCTCCTGAAAATAGATTACATTATACACTCATTAAAAGTTACACTATTTTATAATATTTTCACTCATCACTCATCAGCAATGTTTTCTCAAAACAATTTAAATGAATACTAAAATCATTTGATCAATTTTGCAAAGAAGCAGACTGATTTCCTGGCCTCGCCATCGCCTCAATTATGAAACATTAGCAGCGGCAGTAAATTTGGTGTATTCGTTTCTAATTATGTTAATATCTACTTTCATGTTGAATGTACTTCTTTATTATTAAATAATCTTTATTATCTGCGCAAACGTGCAGGCCAAACAGTTCATTATTTCAAAAATACGTACGTCCTCTTACAAATATTGAATATTCTGTAATGAATCATTATATATACATTTTAAGAAGTACTGTTGGACAAATTCAGAATGATCTATGGGTTGAACTGATAACATTTTAAAAGTCATATAAAATAATAGACACCTGTTCTATCCTTGCGTTGAAGTCACCCAAGTTTCAAAAATTTCAGATTGATACACTGGGTTGAAATGATAACATTTTTAAAATCATAAAATAAGAGGAACCTGTTCTGCTCCTGCGTTGAAGTCACTCGAGGTTTATAAGAGAATTCAAATTGAATTGCAAATTTGTATTAGATATGGAGCATTTTTATCCACATACAATTTAAAAATTGATAGATAAAAATATTTTTCCTCCATGAGATGGGCAATACTTAAATTTTTAGGATCTAAGAAATTAATATATTTTGACTCCAGAAATCAGTAGTTTTAATTAATTTTGACTATGTATTGCGTGTATGGCTTTATTTTAAATACTTAAATTATTCTGTTTCGTACGCAAAATATAGGACAAAAAATATCTATTAGGCATTTTATCCGATACGGGTGTAGCAGACACTTATAAAGTGCACTTGATAGATTTATTGATATTTCCTAGTTGTCAAGCTATGGCTGCTCTTAGTTTTTGTGGAGAGTACGCTATACTTTTTGTCCGTTGGTGGGTTTCGATCCGGCGACCTCCGGATTACAAATCCAGCATGCAATATACTATAGTATGGAATAACCTAAAAAATATATAGCGTACACCAAATTGAATATACTGCTACACGAATTTTACACGAATTTAGTTTTTTTCATTGAAGTATTACCGTAGTATTTTAATTTTATTATTGAACATCACAATCAGAATGGAGCAGTCAGTAAAATCGCAGTGCATATATTTCATTCTTTTCTGGAATAAGGAATATATGATGAACTATTATAAACTACGCACGTCATTCAATAGCCTTGTGAAAATAGATCGAAAAATCATTATAAAATGTAATTAGTCCATCAATAATACTATGAAAAAACATCCAAATATCGATCATTAAATATCTGCCAGATGATGTGAAATGAGAAAAATATAAGTATAAGAAACAGAAATCATAAAACTTTTTACTGTGGCTGACATTTCCGACAGATTTGTGCTTAAAAAATTTAATGACATTGGGAAAATCTATATTCATCACTCTTTCATTGTTTATAACACGTGAAGTATCAGTCTAACAGAAAAAGCTCAAGCTTAAAAAATGAATCTTGTTGAACTATATCTAATAAAATTTTTCAAAAACTGTTAGCCAGTGGCGTAATTAGATTTTTCAGGCCTATAAGCAAATTCTAACTACGGGGCCCCTGCTAAAATTTTTTTATTTCAACTATTTATACAAAAGAAAATAAATAAATAAAAGCATTTTAAAACGAATATTAAACGTTTGAAAAGAAACTCACCATGAATAGAAATCAAAACATATCTTAAAGGAGCCCGAAAGCGTTGCTTCCAATTGCTTCCCGGTAGCTACGCCACTGCTGTTAATAGTTGAATATTGAAATTCAATATTTGAGAGTTTTACAGAATTTTAATGATCATCTCCAATTTAATGTCAATTTCAGTGTCAACTGTCAATTTTCCAGTCAAGTAAGTCATGTAGTATCCATCAGATTCTTACTCACTTGTACAAAGTAAAAGTAAGTATTGGGAAACCGACAAAATCCACATTTCGAGATTTTTATTGAAATATCCGCTTCGAGCATTCCTGAATCTATTGACTATTTTCGGCTTGATGTCGGTACGTATATATGTATGTATGTATGTGCATTCGTAACTTGCAAATCTCAAAATCCATCGAACGTATAATGTTGAAATTTTGTATTTAAGACTGATCTAGGGTCTCGTTGTGCACCTCGCATTACGATTGCAATCGTCTGTACTGGAAGTAAACCTTACTTGAAACTTTTTTGAATTTTCCACATAAATCCAAAACGGTTAGCTGTAGGATACTGAAATTTAGTATTTAAAATTGCTGTAGCATCTAAATGGTTATCTTCTATTTTCGTATCGATCGACTGAGCCGGAAGTGTAGTTCATACAACGGACTTTTCGAATTTTCCGCATAAATTTGAAACAATCAGTCATATTGAAATTTCGTATTGAGCATTTCTATAACATCTAGTTGTATACTTCGTATTATGATTGCAATTTTCTGTACCGGAAGTGCGCATTACTCGAAACATTTTTTGAATTTTCCGCATAAATCCAAAACCATTGGATGTAGAATGCTAGATTTTAGTATTTAAGATGATAATACCGTTTAAATACATATATCTTATTTTCATTGAGATCGACTGAGCCGGAAATGCATTTTACTTAGCAGTATTTTGGAATTTTCGCATAAATTCGAAACGATCGGCCGTACAGTATTGAAATTAAGTATTTCAGTCTGCTGTAGCATCAGAATGATTGCCTATTATTCTCATAACAATTGACTGAACCGGAAGTGCACTTCAGTTAATTTTTTAAAAATTTTGCGCATGAATTCAGAACTGCTGGCCGTAGAATCTTGGAAATCAGTATTTAGGAATGTTGTAGCATTACAATGATGGCCTCATGTTTCCATAGCAACCGACTGAGACAAAAGTGCACTTTACTTGACAAAATTTTAGAAGTTTTGGATAAATCAAAAACGATTAGCAAAAAATATATTCAATGATGCGCAAATAAATTACGTCAGATTTTTTATGACAAGAATTGGCCGAATTACAGTCCTTTTACGCCAACCTTTGCGAAAAGCAAAATTTTTCAGATTGTTTTTCGTTAATAACTGCCATGCTGTACCTGCTTTGTATTAGAAAATAATTGAGCCAACAGGATTTTCAGTTTCCTAAGATTTAATTGTTTTTTCAATTTCGTACGACTCAAAGTAGTGAAGTTACGAGGAAAAACACATAAAAATCTATACAAAGGAAAAGCAGTTTTTCAAGATTAGATAATTTTCTTCAAGTCAAATAAAAAAACTGTGTTTGACCTTTATGTAGAATTTAGGCGACATTTCTCAATTTCATTCGAATATAACTTCAAAAACTCTATTATCATAGAAAAATGGTTAATTTCCAATATTTTTCATAAATATTAAAGATTATTTTCAAAATATATGAAAAAAATATCACCATAATTAATTGATAGATACTAATTCCTTCAAACCACTCGTACGTTGAAATCAGATGACTACAATGGATAAAAATAAACTAATAAAGTTATATCACGTTAGATATATATGGAGAGCCACTGGAAATGGCTTGTTCTTATTCTGATGATACTTCATATAAATCTAGTGGTTGCCCATAAAAATTCAAATACCATGGTTTTTTCGAGTTCATTGTACCTTCTTCTATTTTCCTATGCAAATTTCTAAAGATTTTTTTTTTCAATATTGATCTTCAAAATTAATCTTTTTCCAGAAACTTATTCTTCATCTTGTTAGTTTTCGAAAAACTGTTCATGATAGAGAAAAATCACAAAAATAAAATTAAAGCTAATAAAATCAGTTTTTATTCTTATTTTTTAATCTTCGATATATTTCCCAGAATGGAAAAATTTATATGTATATAATTTAAGAAGCATATTGAATGAATTCGGGTTTTTTATATTTCCATCATTTTTTATTTTCAAGAAGGTACTATATTCACGTGAAAATAATCATGGAGACATTCTTTGGTAAAAATTTAGCTCTCTTGGAGAATTGGAAAATGAGAATTTTTAATAGGGCCATAGCTGGATCAATTTTGAATATACAGAGGCATCAAAATGACCGAGCGACCTGATTTTTTTTTATATATCTAGATTTATGCTGATTTGCAGGAATGTATGGATAGAATATCCTTCATTTAGATTTTTTCATGCTCTAGTTTTCGACCGTTAATAATATTAAAGTCTAGTATTTTGTGTGAATGTGAACATTTTGACAAGCGCTGTGTAGCGGGCAATGTGTGAGTGTGTAGCCTGTGTAGACCGTGGCCTTCCAACATTTCAAGACATTCGGTCTCGTCTACATCGGATCATTGTAATTACACATCGGTATCTCTCTCGCACCAATCACTGAACTGACCACGCATAGCGTCATGTCATCTTCTTTACTCTTCCCTGTCGTAGTATCTGCTATCTTTGTTGGTTTGCCACAGCGTCTTCTCTTTGCGCATAACGTTAAGTTAACGTTCTTCGCGTCGTACGCGAATGTCATTTTTATTGCCTGTTCTGCTGAAGAAGGTTACACATTACCTATGCGTTTGTTCGTTGTTTAAAATGACGGCATTTGTTTCTGCTTCGCAAGAAAAAATTGTCAGACTTGTTTTGTTCTGCCCATACTGAGGACTCGATCTGAGATCGATGAGAAAGTGTTTTTATTTATTTGTGCCTTTTTAAAATTATTATTATGATAATTACTGTCACATCGTATTCTTCATGAACAACATACATAAAGATGTACGCTTGGCTACGATATATTCATCCCGTAAAATATAAATCAGAAATGTGACTTCAATCCTTATGACAAAAAATCTGACTTACCTGTACATCATTGGGTACATTTTTTGCATATAATAATACGATAATCAAACACAAAATTCCATCGTTTCACGGCTAATCGTTTTGAATTTATCCAAAAAATTCTAAGAACCTGTCAAGTTGAATGCGCTTTCGGCCCAGTCGGTTGATTTGGAAACAGCAGATCATCATTCTTATGTTACAATATTCCTAAATACTGATTTCCAAGATTCAACGGCGAGCAGTTCTAAATATGAGCGCAAAATTTAACAAAAAATTCAGTCTTTTGTTATGAGAATAGTAGACAATCACTCAGATGCTACAGCAGACTGACGTACTAAATTACTAAATAACTGATGGTTTCGAATTTATGTGAAAAATTCTAAAAGACTGTTAAGTAGAATGCACTTCCGGCTCATTCGATCTCGATGAAAATAGGATATGAGTATCTAGATGGTATTATCGTCTTAAATATTAAAATCTAACATTCTACGTTCAATCGTTTTGGATTTATGCGGGAAATTCAAAAAATGTTTTGAGTAAATTGCACTTCCGGTACAGACGATTGCAATCATAATACGAGGTGTACAACTAGATGTTGTAGAAGTACTTAATACGAAATTTCAATATTCTACGACTGATTGTTTCAGTCTGCTATATAAAGTGCACTTCCGGCTCAGCCGATTGTCATAAAAATAGAAATTAATCTTTTGAATGCTACAGCAATCTCAAATAGTGAATTTCTGTATCCTACGGCCAATCATTCTGAATTTATGCGGAAAATTCAAAAAAAAGTTTCAAGTAAAGTGCACTTCCGGTACAAACGATTGCAACTATAATACGAGGTGCACAACTAGGCCCTAGACCAGTCATAAATTCAAAATTTCAACATTATACATTCGACGGGTTTTGAGATTTGCAAGTTACCAACGCACAAACATATTATACCGACTTCAAGCCGAAAATAGTCAAAATGTATTAAGAGATGCTCAAAACGGATATTTCCATCAAAATCTCAAGATGTGAATTTTGTCGGTTTCATAATACTTACTTGTGCTTACTTTGTGCAAGTAAGTAAGAAGCAAACATTCATTAAACTCTTCTGATAAATTACTGAATAGAAGAGAGGAATCAAATTCGCTAAAGTTAACATGAACAACAATAAAACGAAGGTGCGAGATGAAAAAAAAGTTAAGCAAAAGTAAAATAATAATACTGTCAACTATAATATTTAAAATTTGTTCATCGTAATCACTTCTCCCGCGGAAGTACCTAGAAGATTGTTCCATTAGGAATTAGGCTTCGCCCAAGTTTTGCTTGCTACACAAAAAGTGACATCTGTGAGTCAAACGCTTGTAGCAACTAAAAAAAATGTAGATCGATACTGGAGATAAATTATGTAAAAGAGTAAGAAAAATGTTGGGACTAGATAGAGATAGAGAATAAAAAGGCATTACTCTATACTTATTTCTCATCAACTAAATTTAATGTCAAAATATCTTTTTTACCGAGACTTTTCTTAAAATTCTGATCAAATTATTGTAAATTCACGATCTGTTAGTTTTTTGTTCATAGCTTTCAATTTTTATCGTAATAATAACCAAAACAGTAGCAAATGTGTTACGCCGTCCGATAAAAGTGGAAAAACTAGATTCTTTTTACTTCCCCGACCTATATATAATAGAGGAAATATTGTAATCGTGATTTTTTGGTAATTCGAGATTTTGATGAAACGTTTTAACCCTACTGAATCAAAAAAAAAAAAAAACTTAAAGAAAAGGTTTGAGTTCGTAAATCAGATTTTTACAACCGGTGGTAGGTGGTACCAAAACATTTTTGATGGAATTTTTAGTTTTTTTTTTGCGTTTATTTTGTAAACGGTAATATTTATCATAAAATATAAAATAATTGAAATTTGATCCTTGAATAATTTGGCACAGCATTCACTTGAAACATTTTTCAAAATTATTGGCAGTTCATTTGTTATCATTCAAATATCATATTCGTAGGAGACTTTTCTAGTTTTCTTTTAAGACATCCTTTTTGTAAATTATTTGAAAAATCTGACGTGAACATCTCGTGACTTGCACATCATTTCATATATACAGAAATTTATTCAATAAAGTTTTCTGTTACTTCAGATTTTAATTAATATAATTTTAATAATATTTTGACATGTACAATGTCATACAAAATCAAAAAATTGACAACAGATTATCATTGCCTATCTTATCATTTCAATTAAACTGATTGTTTTATACGGAAAATTCTGAATGTCTATTATACATATAAACTGCACTTCCGGCTCAGCCGATTGATACAAAAATAGTAGGTAACTATTTTGATGCTACAACAAGTTTAAACCCTAAATTGGAATATCTATGGCTGATCATTCTACATTTATGCAAAAAATTCAAGAAAAGTTTAAAGTAAAGTGCACTTTTGGCTTGGCCGATTCATACAAAAATAACAGATAACCATTCTGATACAACATCAAGTTCAAATACTGAATTTCAACATCCTACGGTTGATCATTCTGGATTTATTAGAAAAATTCGAAAAAAGTTTCAAGTAAAGTGCACTTCTGGTACAGACGATTGGAACCATAATGCGAGGTGCATAACTAGATCCTATACCAGTCTTAAATACAAAATTTCAACATTATACGTTCAACCAATTTTGAGACTTGCAAGTTACGAACGAACGCACGAACATACGTACCGACATCAATAGTCAAAATGGATTCAGGGATGCTCAAAACGGATATTTCCATCAAAATCTCGATAAATGAATTTTGTCGGTTTCACAATATTTCCTTGTACTTAGTACAAGTAAATAAAAATATGATTGTTCCTCTTACTTGCCTTAAAATTTCCATAAAGCAAGTAACATAAAAAGTAATTTTTCTTCTTCAGTCACCATCAGTTTAACGAATGCCATTAAATAATCTCGTGGATAGTTAAAAAAGTACTGTTAACTTTTCTTAAGAAAATTGCAGTTAGTTAATAAGACATATGCTGGAATAATATTTGAACGTGTGAGTGTGAATTTTTGCTTCCTGATTCGCTCACATTAATCTAACTGCTGCCATTCATATTTATTCTGATAATAAGACATATCAAAGTGACATCTCAAATATGTAAAATAGCAGACATTCTAAATGAAAAATTTTATTTGAAATAGATTGTTATCTCTGAATTTTCTTTTAAAAATCAATAAATGGACGAATATCACTTATTGAAAATCTTAATTCGGCAATTTCAAGAAGATACTCGATATATTCTATATTAGTTTATTTCTTGTTATAAATTTCCAATTTTTGTATTGTATTAGTTGATTTTTTCCAATTTTTCAATGTATAATTACAATAGTGTTATTTTCTCAATAATAGTGTAACGTTATTTATTTTAATTTAATTTAGGGAGCAAAAGTTACTAAACACTACTATTTATTTTTATGATTTATTAAAATAATAAATTAGATAACTAGCACTATTTCTAATGAATAATTCTAATTTAAACTAACGATTATTACACTACACTATAACTTAACTTCTATTATTCATGTCAATATTGATTTATTTTAAATAACACAATTTATTTCAACCACTAGCAGTCCATATTATAAGGTCTCTGAGCCAAAATCAATAATACTCCTCGTTGAGTCAGCCACTGATATATACCGTGGGTCTCTCCCCACTACGTTTTTCCCGCAAACGTCCAGGCTTTTTTAGAAAGCGCTAGAAGGTACCGGCAATTTTCTAGAAAACAAATATATTTGCTTCTGTTTCTTGAAGTAAAATATTTCCACAATAATTCTAAGCACAAGTAAAGCCGAAATTCGTTACAATAGAATAGACTTCCCTCACGACACGCCAAATAAACGAATGACAAAAACTGAGACGTAGTGACGTGTGGTAGAATTTCTGGCAACCACTAGAATTTTCTAAAGGCGGAAATATAAAAATCTAGACTAGGTCGAGCCAAGGAGGCTTGTAGTTCAGATACTGAGTAAATAAGATTGAAAATAAATAAGTGAATTAGTCGAGACGAATAAGAAGCAGTGAAAATAAATGGCAGACAGTGTTACTGTCCAAATAGTAAATAAGTACAATGATAGTGTTTAGTTTAGCATCGATTATAAGTAGAAATTTTTATCAATGAATATTTTTAGTAACATTATTGTTGTCTCAAGTGAAAATAAATTTATTGAACCCACAAATGAATTGAGTTTTGTTGCAATACTGTAAAAATCTGACGAGGACATCACGTAACTTACTTTTACATCATTAGACGATAATCAAACACCAAATTTCATCGTTCCACGGCTAATTGTTTTGGATTTATCCAAAAAATTCTAAAATCTTATCAAATAGAGTGCGCTTTCGTCCCAGTCGGTTGCTTTGAGAACAATAGGTCATTATTCTTATGCTACAACATTCCTAAATACTCATTTTCAAGATTCTACGGCTAATAAAACAGAATTTATGCGAAAATTGGAAAAAAAATTAGCTTCCAGTTCAGTCTATAGTTATGAGAATAGTAGGCAGTTATTCAGATACTACAACAGACTGAAATACTAAATTTCAATACTTTACAGTCGATCGTTCCGAATTTATGCGAAAAATTCCAAAAGACTGCCAAGTAAAGTGCACTTCCGGCTTAGTCGATCTTAGCGATTATATCGTCTTAAATACTGAGTTCTAACATTCAACTTTCAATCGTTCTGGATTTATGCGGAAAATCCAAAAAATGTTTCGAGTAAAGTGCATTTCCGCTACAGACGATTGCAATCATAATGCGGTAAAACTAGATGTTATAAAAGTGCTTAATACGAGATTTCAATATTCTACGACTGATTGTTTAGAATTTATGCGGAAAATTCGAAAAGTCTGTTATATAAAGTGCAGTTGCGGCTTAGCCGATTGGCACAAAAATAATATACAACCACTTACATGCCACAGAAATCTCAAATACTGAATTTCATTATCTTACAGCTGATCATTCTGGATTTATGCGGAAAATTCAAAAAAAAGTTTTAAGTAAAGTGCACTTCCGGTACAGACGATTGCAACTATAATGCGAGGTGCACATCAAGACCCTATATTAGTCTTAAATACAAAATTTCAGCATTATATGTTTGTTGGGTTTTAAGATTTGCGAGTTACGAACATACATACCGAAATCAAGCTGAAAATAGTCAAAATATGAATTTTGTCGGTTTCACAATACTCACTTACTAAAAAGAAAATTTATTACAAAATTGTACCTTCTTGAACTTTCAAGATATTTTAACAACTGACCAATAAAAACTAATTCATAAGTTGCATTTGGGAATGATTGATTAAATTCTTTCGTTTTAAATTATTTATTATTTTATAATTTTCTATCCGTGTGTATGGTTAAATTCTGTAGCATAAAAATATGACCATTTATTTTTCTCTTCGTAGGACCGACTCTGATGGTCTTATGATTATGGCAAAATGTGGAAGCTAGAAGTAATTGCAAGTTCGTATAGAAGACGGCTGGTTGTCTAGAGCAGTGAGTCTCAAACTCAATAATTTCCAGATTTCCTGAATTTCATGGGCCATACTTTTAGGAGCAGTAAATCACACAAGATAGAGAAAGGTATGTAACCTATTATTTTTTGTTGTTATTTATTAATATTGAAATATAAAAAATTATCCGTATTTTTATATTGTCTAAATATTTGTAGATTTTGAGAAAATAATTACTGGATAATGTGTGTCTTTATTTATTCCCACTTGTAAACAAGACAGAAAGTCACATATTCCTTTTAAATGAATGGTAATGTAGAAAACAAATAACATCTCAAAGCAATAGGAGCTTATAGTTGGATTAACGTAAAAGCAGCATCCTATTGTGATGAAATTAAATGTAGTGATTGATAATAAACCTCAAGCGATGAGCTGAGCGCTGAAATTTTTTATTAAAATTTTCAAATATTTAATGATTTATATTCAGTCTAACTCTTTGAAATTTAAATACAAATCATAATACTTTTATATAAAATAATTATATAATTAGTCCAACTGGAAATTAATACTCAAATGTTATAAATAATTAAGTAACCCATAAATTTTTTTTTTTCTTTCTATCAAACGTCATTCAAAAATCGAGCTGATAACATGTTAAAAATGCTTTATGCTACTGGGTCTTAATGTTCTATTCTTCAGTTTCAAAGAGATGTAAATATTCATATTCTTCTTTTTATAGTATCTCTGCATAATCATTTTTCTCCACTCGAAATTGCACAGTCCTGAAATTTCGTTACAGAAACCGACTTACAAGAAATAGCAATTTAGTGAAACTTCTTCAATTTGGCAAAATAAAAAAAACGTAGGATAAAATTAATGATCTTTGTAAATCTACATTCACCGTAATAATAATAGTAGATTGTTGGACAAGTAGAGAAAAGTGAGAGTTTACTAGCGAATGTAAATATTTCAATTCATGAGCGAGAGCAACGAGCGAGTGAATTAAATTTACACGAGCAAAGTAATATCTTATTTTAGGCGATCATAACAAAAAAGGTGTTTCTATGGCTCCTTTTGAGGCCGTGAAGTTTCACTTTTTGGTACACATCTGTCAAATTTTACTTTTTGGGACTGATCTGTCAAACACTACTTTTTTGGGACTGAACTGTCAGAAACTACTTCATAAACATTTCATAGTTACCTATATGAGCTGCTTGATGAACTCTTTAAGATACAGTTTTTGCCAAAATACATTTTATATTCCTCCGTCAACCTTAATGATTCGTGCAATTCAAGAAATTGATACGCATTTTTTACAATTGTTAATTTGATAGAAGACAATAAAATAAAACAATTTCAACGGCAACTAAGATTTACAATTGCATTGTTTTAGAAATAAATAGATAAAATTTTGTGGTTTTGAATTATATCGTGATGATCGCCTAAAAAACGTTGTGTGCACCTCGGCCTACAGTTCTTTTTTGGTCTCACCTGAATTGCAGCCTCAGCTGCGCTTCGGCCGCAAACAACAGATTCGACCAAAAAAGATAACATTTACGGCCTTGATACACAAATAACTATTTTGTGAATGAAGTTGAAAAGTGTAAAGACGTCATAATAAGAAGTCGAGAATAGTATATTCTACAACAAGTATTAGAATGGCCCTAATTCCACACGAGCGATAGGTTTGTAATCCGCGCCAAAGGCGAAGATTATTTCAAAAATTCAGCAGTGCTTTTTTTTTACTCTCGTAGAACACAATTCCGTTATTTTATTCTACAAAAAAAAGTCTATGAAATTATAATTTGAAGGAACATGAACAATTTCTTACAATACTTTTGAAAGAATTTCGAGGCAGAAGTGTAAGCAGCTCAGTCAATATAAATAAACCAACAAGCTACACAAAGAAATAGTGCCAATTCACAATGTACGTAAACGTAAGGAGTACGTAACCGTAAACAAAAACATAAAGTTGAACTACTGTATTTCAATGTCCGTGTTCACAATGCTCTTACGTATTTCTTACGTTTACGTCTTTACATAAGATAACGTAATGAAAACGTAAAGTTGAGATAAATTCAACTTTATGTTATGTTTACCTACGAAACAACTAATAGCGCATGCGTCAACTTTAAACACCTGTTTTCATCTGACAGTTGACAACACCCTGAATCGAAACATGCTTTAAATATGATTGACATAGAATTATTAATAGGAAAACCAACAATTTCTTCCTCGTCTTAATATTTCTCTCGTTGGCGACTTTTATAACGCAGTTTCAATCTGGTTTCAATAATAATAAAACAATCGCAAGATCTTTTTCAGACATCATACAATAAAACAAAACAAACTAAACTCCAAACTAATAAAAGTGAAACCAAATAAAAATATTAAACACGAAACAGAATCGAAATCAACAGAATATTTGAAAATGACAGTCAGAGAAATCAACACAATACATCAATAACCCTAATTTGTACCAACGTAAACTGAAAAAAACACTTTATTTTAATATTTTACGTTACGACCATTGTGAACATACATAATTTCTTATGTTTATGTTTTTACGTACTCCTTATGTTTACGTACATTGTGAATTGGCACATACTGTTGTTTCAAAAAACTTCTTCTTACAGGCTTGTAGTCAGGATTTTTTTTACGGAGCGAGCTTTTTATTTTAGGAAATGGAGAGGAGAGGTTTTGCTATTTTTTGATAGTTGGGTAAAAATATTGGAATTTTATTGATGAATTATGCGAATTATTAAGAAATTGGATCTTGCATTCTGGTGGGGACACTAATTTTTCCTTGGTATGATCTACCGTCCAAGCTTAAAGAAGATTATTTATTTGGAATTCACTCCAATCTCATAAAATCGCTTCAATATTTTTCTTTGTAATTTAAATTTCCGCGAACAGTTTGAATAACGCTGATTAAGACTAGACTTGAAGCTTCGGACTTGCAGTTATGAAAAAGAAAGAGGCGACATCGGATGCTGGTGTGGTTAGTTTTTGCACTATGTGTTGACTTTTAGCTGATGATTGGTGGAAGGGAGAACGCACGTTCTTTTTTCTTACTTGTCTTTAAAAAATAAGTTTATCATCATGAACCTCGAGCTACATTTTCTTCAAAATTTAAGTAATTCTTGTTATTTGCTTTGTTATGTTAACATCAATGTACGTAGTACGAAGAAGTAATTACTAGTAATTAAACATGTTTATTGCAAAATCAATTGAATTTTTAAGATTTGAACATAATGATTTTTCGCTCAATAGTATATTATGCTACAAGACCGAACGACCGTCATTATTGTCTAGGATGTAGTTTGCTGCATTCGGTGAAGGCGAGAGCAGAGCCCGAGACGTAACTTCATGCAACCAAATTCATCCGTAACAATAATGACAGTCGTTCAGTGTCCGTGTTGCATATGGTACTTTTAAAAAAATATTTTTGGTTTAAATTTTGTATATTTATTTATTTTAATGAATTAATATTCAGTAATTACCTGTCTGCAGGGAGTTAATAAAAATTATTCCCATGGTTTGGAATTGAGAATTTTCGAAGCAGAATTCAGTTCAGTCACAGAATACTTTGAACCGCGTGTTTTAAAAAGAATTTATTCGAAGTTCAGCAAAAAAAATAAAAATATATATTTTTGCAGCATGTCCTATTTTATCTGACGTAGGGCAAAAAAAGACTGAGAAGAAACGTAATAAAATTATTCGAATTGCTTGGATGCTCTTAGATTATCCAAAATCGTTAATGTGAAGATATCACCAATAGAATCCAAGACTCCTGTAAAAATGTTAAATTCTTCTAGGACAATTGTAAAATATTTATTAAAAACGTAAATGGGTGTTTTTTTTCCAATTAAATCATTAATAGTACAAAAATATTAAATTTTTAAGTATAATTGTTTGCACATTGCTATTTATTATTCATCGTATGTATAAAACATAGTGAGACTATTAATTATTAGAACTGGAAATTTTTGTTTGCTAAAAAAGAAAGAAATCATTGAGTATGATAAATAAATACTAATAATAAGGGTATGGTTATATTTGAGTATTAACCCACAATTGTATTTGTGCCATTAAATTCTTCAAGTTGTTGTCTTTGTCTACATATTTTTTGAATCTTCACAAAATCTAATCAGGTTCGTTAATCTTTGCTCTTCGCATTTATGTATTGTTAAAAGTAGGAGAGATCATTGACATTAAAATAATGCACAGTAATAAATATAATAGACCAAACATCAATAATGAATAAATGTTAGTTATTTTGAAACAATATCTTGTATTTAATACAGAAATATGTTAAGAATTGATAATGGATAAGAAAATAATTCTGTATATAAAAGTGATTTAGTTATAAATACTCGAATGTGATGCGATAGGTATCTGAGGTCTATATAGCTTATGGTCTAAAGTTCCAACTGTCAAACAAATGCACGTGTTTTGTGGTTATGTTTTCAAACTTTTGTAGAAATGTTGGAATTCACTTCTCGATTTCTTAAAACTGAAGTGACGTGTGTGAAATGTTTTAAAAATCATATTTTGGCAGGTATACAATTATTACTACACAAAAAGTATTCAATATAAATAATTTTTCTTACAGGAGTTGGAAACAATTTACACGTATTTTCTACAAAAGGAGAACTATTTCAGATATATCCAGTATTTCAAGGGCAGAAAATTCATGGTATCATACCAAATACAACAAATAAAATTGCTGTATTTGGTGCAAATGCTATTAAGATAATCGAGTTCGATTTTTTCAAATGTGCTATTTCAAGAGCCTTAACTACTGAATATTGTAAAGACTGGATATTTGATTTACGGTGGTTAGATTCCGATACTCAAATAGCGGTAATATTTGCTAAAAATTTTGTTTCTCTCTGGTCATCTATAAAAACGAACATTAAATATGTCACAAGCATTGAATGTGAAGAAAGATGTACCTTGTACAGTGCAACTCTGGTAAATAACAATTGGAATAATTTATTTGTACTGTCCGGTACAGTATTTGGACAAATATTGATTTGGAAACCAGCAGATGTTGTACCATTTTCTCCAGTACTGTACAGATTAGAAGGACATGATGTAAGATTATTCTTTAAGATAATTCATTGAAGTTGGCTCAACCAGAAAAAATTTTTTTTAAGGGATTCTATCTGTTTACGGAATATTTATACATTTTTTTATTTACTCAAATCTATGAAACTTTTGTTGCAATTTTGTGCAAATTCATGAGTCTTTCAGGACAAGTTAATTGCAATTTTGCTCTCAATTTACAGATTTATGAATTTGAATAACAAAAAGAGATAATAATCTATAATTTTTTTCAGAATTAAATTATCAATAAATGTTTTTTTTTATTTGATCTCTGTATATTTATTTATTTTTCGACGTTTCTATCCTTTCACCGAGAGTTTTCATCAGAAGACTCTTGGCGAAAAATGCGAAACGTGAAAAAATAAATTAATATAAAGAATTTAAATTAAAAAAAAAACATTTATTTAAGAAGAAAAAACACTAAGCAATGCTAAATATTGCCAAAATACAATCAATAAAAATTAAATAGAAAATTATGACTACGTTACTTCGACCCATCGACCTTTCACCGTCTTGATATGTTTCATATTAGTGTCTAGTGTTGTCCAGCAATAATCTGGAGTAAGATTACACCAAATGTTCTGGAAACGAGCACGCAAATGTCCAACGCTTCTTGCGTTATGTCATGATATGTAAGATCCATAACTTATGCTGCAATTCTGTGTAAATCCATAAGTCTTACAGACCTATAAATCCATAAGAAACTGATAAAAACGCATCGAATTTTGTTGATTAATGTCAATTCGTTCATTGCGATTTTGTTCATAATTTACAGATTTATGAATTTATAAGACCTATAGATTTACACATAATAACATTAATTTCTATCGCACAACATGGTTTTATACATAGCACGTAGGTCAACGGCTATTAATCTTTGTTTTATTACTCAATCAATCGCAAATTTCCTAGATAAAAATATACCAGTCGATGTTATGTATACCGACTTAGCCAAAACTTTCTACCGAATTACTTCATGAGCCGAATTCAAGTCCCTTTTCTAGCTAAAGAAGTTTTACTTATTACCAAGTAAATGTCTTCTATCTTTTTCTTCTTCAATTAATCTAACATGCATTTGTCTTTATTTATAATACTTCTTAAAGTTGTTAAAAAAGCTGGATTCGGCTACATATTATCTTGAGAAACTTACAGAATTGGATAACATCAATTTTTAGTCGGCATTTGAACAGGGAATTGAATTAAATACAGTTGGTTTTTCAGGCACACTTATGGGTCTATTTTACTTTAATTTAAATTAACGCACCATATTTCTCAATTCTTTTTCGTATATCATTATAAGGAAGCCCCATAAGGTTCAGAACTACATCCATTTATATTTCTGCTTTCATCAACGATATGCTTGTAGTATTTCGAATAAAACATTACTTTATGCAGTTGACTGAAATATTTCGCTCAATTTCCAACGCTGCTGCTTTTCTCCAGAATTCAAATATAATTTATCTGAATAGTATAAACTAAGTGAATTGAAATTACATATCAATAAATGTAAAACATGATATTTATAAGATATTTAAGTTTTTGTATAAAATATCGGTAAAACTGAAGTTGGATTCAATCAAAATAATTCAATGAATTAAAATTATCCTGCAAGATAATAAGAATTCCTAATTTCCGTTATGTACATAATTTTAATTCAATGCATTAAAATTATCTTGCAAGATAATAATAATTCTGAATTTCCATTATGTACATAATTTTAATTCAATCATAAAAATTCAATGAATTGAATATATCTTGCAAGATAATAAAAATGTATCGTTTAAATTTAACTGGAATAAATTGTTGCTATTAAAAAGCAAAACGGCGTGCCATAGTATTATCTCACTAGATGTCAATTACGTAAGAAAATTATGAAATCCTCTTCTTGTATATATTAATTTTAATTATTTCCAGGTCATGATACTTATTGCCAAATAAATTTATATGCTGCTTCGAAAATTATTCCACGAGCGTGGTCTTTGCGTTCAATATCATTACGCCATAGATGACGTCATCGATCGCCATATGGCACTAGATAAAGCACAGCAGACTCGTCCGCCATTTTGGAGCCCACTGTCAGTTGTTTGCCGTTTACCGATGTATGAACTTTAATATAATTTAGTGAAACAATTGCAAATGACAGGCTGTTCTGGGCCCAGTTGTATTAATCATTCAAGATACGGGTTCTGATTCTACAGATGAGTAATTTTTATTTCTCAATACATCATTTGAATGTAAAGAAATATATTCCGAGTTACTTAACCTCAATTTTAATTTCGAGTTTAACTGTTTGAGAGGCTGAGTGCATTATTCAGAGTAAATGTCAGCATTATTGCAAAAATATTTATCCTTCAGTAATATTCTTAATGATTTGCTACTAAATTGTCATAATTTCCCGAAGTTTTGCAATATTACAAATTATTTGTTAGAGCACTACACTGTTGTGAGAGGTTTGGGACTTGGGAATTTTGAAATTTCAAACAAAAATGAAACCACCAGCTACAATTCCAAATGAGCTAACAAAAAAAATACAAGACGCTAGTAATTGTGTTTCATTCGATTTGAACTGTTTTTTAAATTTTTATTGTATTTTCTATGATTACCTTAAGTGATATCTTATAAGAAAAACTTTTTTTTTTTTTTGCTTATTTTTATTTATTATTCAACCTGCTTTGACCAAAGCAGATATTTAGGTACTTACCTAGGTACCTATTTGTTTAAATCACCACATTACCTACTTTAACTTCATAATTTGAATACCAAATATTTACAGATTTTGTGTAGAAAATTAATGCAAGCAGATAAATTTCTTTGAGAACAGGATGCACAACTGCCTGCTATTTTAATCTTGTTATTATTCATCTAGAAACCTACATAATTAACACAAAATCATAAAAATAAGGATATTAAACGTTTCACAGATTTGTCAGTGGGCTCCGAAATGGCAGACGAGTCAGCTATGGTTATCTAGTGCTGTAGATCGCCACTTCAAGCTCACAACGCCCGCGATTGAAAGATGGGTCGAGGCGTTCGTTGCGTTAATTTTTGCAGAAACACCAAGAAATTTGAATTAATGGAAAAGGGGTCTTTCCAATTTGTACTTTCGATTTCAAATTATGTCGATTGATTCAAGATTCTTTATTTATCAATATGACATTATTTCACGGTCTATTATTATCATTATTTATTATTTATGAGAGATTAATTTATACAGGCATATTGGATTCATTCGATGATTCAATTTTAAATCTTAACAACGAATTGTCAGTGCATTTGGCATTGAACAGACACTCGCATCGTTCCACTTGAAGCACAACCACACCATCATACGTTAGTGGAACGGCAAAAACCGCGGTCATGGGTAAATCGTTGCGATCGCCTAGTGGAACGTACTTTTAGTCAAAATATAAAATAAATAATCAGTGGAATTCACGTTACCATCTTTAAATTAAACTTCCGGCGATCAAATTTCAAAATTGGGTTCCAATAAATTAGAGCCCGAAAATCTACAAAAGAATTCTTCATTTTCAAAAATACTTATTTTATGTAAGGATTCAAATATAAACATCATCTGTCATTTTAAAAATGACAGCTGTCACTCTGAAATATGTAATTAATTGATGTGACACTCTATTTATGAAACAGCGATGAAACCGGTCATGAAATTTATGGTCGGGGAAGTACTATGTGGCCATAGCAGTTTTTTTGTTTAGTTTTGGTTCAAAACTTGTTAGGGGTCTCCACATTTTTGTTGTTCCAGGGTCTCCACACCGTTAAATCCGGCCCTAGTAAATGATCAACTTTATGAATGAACCTCCAATAGCCCAGATCTATCGCCGATCGAATCCTTGTAGCATATCATTAAGAAGAAGCTCCGATCACAACCCGTAAGAAACGTCGTAGAGTTGAGTGCTCGTATCCAACAAAATTGTAGCAATTTTACTTGAGATGATTGCAAAATATCAAGACGTATTAAGGCGATAATAAGTCGAAAAGGTGATTTAGCGCAGTGATAGTTTCCATCGAATTTTTGTATTTTGTCAATATTAGAATTTATTTATAATTTGGAACTCCCTATCTATTCAGTATGCCAAAAATGAATAAATATTATCTGAATAGGTACTAAAATGTGTTTATTTGAATTCTTTAAACAAAATTATTTTTGCTAGTTGGGCAAATTTCACAAAGACAAGGCTCATATATTACTAAATACAAATGAAACATTTTATTTTTGTAGGGTGTAATATTTTCCATAGCTTATTCAAAAATCTCAAATATCATTACAACTACATCTGATGACCGTACAGTTCGAATATGGACATTAAATAATAATTTTTTTATGGGAGAGGATGAATCGGTCGAAATTGCTTTGAAACATACAATGTATGGTCATATAGCCCGAGTTTTTAGATGTAAAATCACTGAAAACTATATAGTTACAGCTGGAGAAGATAGTTTTGTTCATATTTGGAATTTTAATGGTGAGCTTGTACGTAAATTCGAGACACATCAAGGCGGTTGTATTTGGGCCTTGGATTATTGCAGTGAAGAAGATATTATTGTCACAGGAGGAAGTGATTGTGGAATTAGTGTATATCCTTTAAAAGTGACAAAAGAAATTGAAGTACTACCTGTTATTGAAGGTGAAACACCTAAATCTTTGAAATTAACTGCAAGCAATAATATAATAATTATGATGGATAGTGGATGGCTCAAATATTTTATTGTGAGCGAAAACAGATGGATCGACGTACATTTACTGGAAGATTTGAAAAGTTATGCTATATTGCAGGTCTCTAAAAATCGAGAATTAATAGCATTAGCAGGTCTTAAAGGATCTATTCATGTATACAAGGAGTTTGGATATGAATTAAAAAAATGTTGCAATATTTCTGAAAATAATAATTCTAGAATATTTTCGTTATGTTGGTTGAATGATAATGAATTTCTAACATCTATTAATGATGGCGTAATGAATTTTTGGGGTTTGGAACTATTGGAAGATGAATATAAAGCTGAGAAGAAACATACATTTATATTACCACCTTGCAAAGAGCGTTGGGCAACATGTGCAGCCATTAGTTTCAAATATAGTCTAGCAGTTGGTGACAGAAAAGGAAATATTCATTTATATGAATTAGAAAATGGAAACTACATTCAAACAGTTAAGAAGGCTCATTGTCACTTAGGAATTACGTCTCTTAACTACTTGAATAACCATTTATATTCTTTAGGTATGTTACACCTTTATAATTTAATAAAAAATACAGATAATCATTTTTATTCAAATTGAATTACAAGATAAATTTTAAAACACTACAATAAACTTTTAAAACAAAGTAGGCTTGCTGCCATTAAACAAGAAAAACAAAAAATAAACAAACAAACAAGAAAAATAAAACAATGAACAACGAAACAACAAGGGAGGGGCTGAATTTGATTTTTTAAATGGCCGCCATTCGCAGCAATGCAAGCCCGGCAGCGTGTTTTTATATTAGAAGAGACACTTGCAAGAGCTGCCTGCTTGTTTTTTATATCTTCTACTGCAGCTACTATTTTACCCATCAGTTCCAATTCGGTGTTTACTGTTGTCTTATATACAGAGGTCTTCATTTGATTCCAGAAAAACAAAACTAGGGCAATTAGGTCGAGGCTCCGGGCTGGCCACCCAACAGGACTTCTTCTTCCAATTCACTTAATTAGATATTCTCTATTTAGTAGTGCTATGACTTCTCGGGTCTGAAGATTGCAAGGTTCAAGAAACCAACGACAGAACAACAATCTTGGCTGAAAGTCGTCAGGTTCCAAAGCTTGCACTTTTTGTCTAGAAATTGAATGGAGATCTTGTTCCTTCAGAGCTTGCCAAACTGTCACGTGATTTACATCTAATCTATTTGCTATTACTCTTGTGCTCGTTGATGGCTCATCTTCAATAATACTCAAATGCAGGAGTACGACGTAATCTATTGGAATTCCTATCAATTGTTAGGCGAAAACTTCGAGTCTCTGACAAATGTCCACATATTCTTCCAAATATGCGAAAAATTAGTTGCTGACGATTTGGATATCTTCTATGATAATTTTTACGAGCTTCTTATGCATTACACCTTGCCTCTCCAAAAACCGAAAGCATGTCACAAATTATGCAAATTAAGCACACAAATGGTAAGCGTGACAGAAACTTTTCAAGATGAAGCAGTAAGTAAAAGTTAAAAAAAAATTGAAGAATCATCTTGATGATGAAAGCACATTTTTGACAGCTCATGAATGCTTGTTACTCCAGAGATTTCGCAAATTACCATCTCCCACAATCACTGAGCTTGAAATCAAGCAGTTTAGGCAAGCAGCTTTCATTTAGTACCAGTTTCAAGTTAGCTCATTTGATAAATACATAATTTGTGCACGTACAAACTCAAAAATAGCTTTTAATCTTTATTGTTTAGTTATTGACTGACTGTCATGTGCTGTACCTTGAAATAATAATTTAATCTTCATCAAAGCTATATAAAAAAATACCTGAAAATTATCTCCAAAGCTACAGATTCAAGAAAATAAGTAACGGGTGGTCATGTACTGGCCTAAATTGATCGAACTCATTCTGATAACAATAACATCGGAAACCGCGTGTCAATATCTTGTGTAACTCGCGAGATACTGAAATAAATAGTTTCTACCCTAAAATGGGTACTAACCCATATCGGTTCGAAATTTCGGTTATAAAATTCAATTACTGATATATTGCTCATCCTGTGCAGCAATTTTCAGATTTCAACTATGCATAATTCAGCAGCTATTACCTTTTCAATTTTTGTTTCAATTTTTACCTAAAACTGGGTGTATGAATAAGAAAATCTAGCAGTTTTTGCAAACCTACAAATCAGCATCTTTCATTTAGTACTTGTTTAAGTTGTAAGTGCTGTAGTTGCTGAGATCTCAGCGTCACGCCAGCCAGCCAAAGTGCATATAATAGCGTATTTTTTAGCGCATATTTTGGAAAATAGCGCTATTATATTCACTTTGGCTGGCGTGACGCTGAGTTCTCAGCAACTATACTATTTACAGACTTGAAACTAGTACTACATAAAAGCTGCTGTTTCGTAGGTTTGCACAAATTGCTTTAATTCAAGTCAGTGATTGTGGAAGATTAAGGTTGTTGAGAAGGAAATCAAAGTATATGAGAATTCATTCAAATTTTTACAGTACATTATTTGTTTAGTGAAGAATATTCTGGCAAAGTTTGAACTCAATCTTGTTTCTAGTTATCGAGATAAAAAATGTCAAAGTTGCTGTTCGGTGACATCTTATTACATTGCGTTAATGCACGCGACGTGTTTCACATTGACTTATACGTCATTATCTCGACTACCTGGAATGAAAACATTACAAAAAATCGTCAAAATATCTACGAAAGTCTTATGAACATGTGTACCAAATTTCAAAAAAGTCTTGTTTATAGTTTCAGATAAAATTGAATTACTATTCAAAAAAATTGTACAAAAGCTACTAAAATTTTGCAAGTTATCATATGCTTGGCAACGTCGCCGCATGAGATGAAAGGCGTGTTTCTTCGACAATCATACTGTGAATCTCAGGATCATATTCGCTGCAAATGAATAATGATTATTTTTTGAAACAAGAAAACAACTAACTACGAATCATGGGTCATATTCTGATTTGAGAATAGGCGTTTTCGTTTATTCGCTCGGAGTAATCGGTTAGATCCAAGCTCTGACGTCACAGGTTGCTCGGAGCGATCAGTTTTTCAACGCATTTACGAACGCACCGGATAGATCACTTTTTGACGTATAATTATTTGGTTAAAATCAACGGCAATAAAAACTTAAACCTAGTTACTTGATGCGCGTAGCACAAAATAAACATTGACCACAAGAAATTAGTACTTGTTTGATAAATATTTTTGTACAAGAATCAAGCGAAGATGACTTGCCAATTCTTGAAATGGCAATAAAAATGAAAAAAAGAATATAATCCATAGAAATTGCATACTTGCATCAACTTTCTCTGAGAATTCCATGTTTCTCGTGATACAAAACATAAAAACTTGAAATTTCGCGCGCAATCTTGACTAACCCTACAAATGACCAGGGTCGAAAAATTTTGCTCGGAGTACCTGATCGGGTTGCTCCGAGTGAATTTACGAACGCATCAGGTTAACCCGAACTACTTTACGAACGCATAAAATTTGCTCAGGTTAACCCGAGCGAATAAACGAAAACGCCTTATATTCATATATTCGTTTTTAAAAATATATTCTATAACTATGATTTTTGGTGATTTTTTCTCTTGTAATTGGTTAAAATATCAGAATTTTTCAGTATTGATTTTTATTATAATTCATTAAATAGTTTCTTTTTCAAGAACTATTTATTATTGCATGATTATTCGTATATTCATCCCTTCATATTAGATGCGGAATGTGCATTTATTGTTTTACCAACGATTTTCTTGTTGTGTTCTATCCGCCATATTTCAAATTTACACATATTCTGTTATTGCAATTATCGTGAACATGCAAAAAGTCCGATTCAGAAGGGTAAGGGGATTGTCACTTTGTGATCATAAAGTGAAGAAGTGGGGATAACAAATAACGACCAAAGAAACATGATTCACTTAATCATGAAGACTTAGATCACTTAGATTGCCCAAAGAAACACGCCTGAAATAGGAAGAGTGTGTGTGATTAGAATAAACAAGATTTTTTATCACTTCCCTTACTTGACGGTACACTGATTGAGTAACCCATTTATTCTTCCATCGACATATTTTTTTTTGATGTAGATTTATCATCAATAAGTTTGTTTGGTTATGAAACGCATTATCACTACTAAACGTCAAATGTCAAAAATATTTCCGAAATTCTACAGCGTTGCGTAATATACATGTCATATTGTAGCTTCATTAAAATATGAAAAACAAATATTTTAACCGATGAAAGCTCTTTAAAAGAATAGAATAAGGAACCAAATTATTCAAAATCATGTATTTTCAACCGAAAACAAACATTTCCATTAGTTTTAAGGTTGTTGAGAAGGAAATCAAAGTATATGAGAATTTATTTAAATTTTTACAGTATATTATTTGTTTAGTGAAGAATACTCTGGCAAAGTTTGAACTCAATCTTGTTTCTAGTTATCGAGATAAAAAATGTCAAAGTTGCTGTTCAGTGACATGTTATTACATTGCGTTAATGCACGCGACGTGTTTCACATTGATTTATACGTCATTATCTCGACTACCTGAAATGACAACATTACAAAAAATCGTCAAAATATCTACGAAAATCTTATAAACATGTGTACCAAGTTTCAAAAAAGTCTTGTTTATAGCTTCAGAGAAAAGTGGATTATTACTCAAAAAAATTGTACAAAAGCTACTGAAATTCAACAAATTATCATACGCTTGGCAACGTCGCCGCATGAGATGAAATAGAAAGAGTGTGTGTGATTAGAAGAACAAGATTTTTTATCATTTCCCTGACTTGACGGTACACTGATTGAGTAACCCATTTATTCTTCCATCGATATTATTTTTTGATATAGATTTATCATCAATAAGTTTGTTTGGTTATAAAACGCAGTACCACTACTAAACGTCAGATGTCAAAAATACTTCTGAGAGTCTACAGCGTTGCGCGCTATACATATCATATTGTAGCTTTGTTAAAATATGAAAAAAGAATATTTCAACGAATGGAAGCGGTTTAAAAGGATAGTATAAGGAACCAAATTATTCAAAATCATGTATTTTCAACCGAAAACAAACATTTCCATTAGTTTTAATCATTGAAATTTTGTTTATTTGAAGTTGGCAATGAATGTTTATCCTATGTAGCTAGCATAGAGCAGGGTTGCCACCATAGCTTGACCCCACTCCTCTTCTTAACAACCTTAATCATCGAAATTTTGTTTATTTGAAATTGGCAATGAATGCTTCATCCTATGTATTCAGATAGAGCAGGGTTCCCACCACACCTTGACCCCACTCCTCTTCTTAACAACCTTAAATTATTTAATTACTTGTTTCAAGTGAAACAATGCCCATAGATATATATGACATTAGGGATATGGCAACTAAAATTTATTAAAGTAGATGAAAATTTAGTTACAACTCTAGCCGCGCGTGTCACTATTATCATGTACAGTTGTCAAATCTGTCCGGGATTCATTCAATGACTTGTTTGACGCGAATTTGAAGCTTATTGGAATGAATTATTATTATTGGATGAAAATTTGTTTGCTTTTGGTGTATTTTTTTTTATATGGCTTTGATAAAGATCAAATTATCATTTTAAGGTACAGCACTTGGCCTCCCGTCAGTCAATAACTAAACAATGAAGATAAAAAGGTATTTTTGAGTTTGTACATGCATAAATTATGTACCTATCAAATAGTCAACTTGAAACTAGTACTAAATGGAAGCTGCTGTTTCGTAAGTTTGCCCAAACTGCTTAATTTCAAGCTAAGTAGTTGTGAGAGATGGTAATTTGCGAAATCTCTGAAGTAACAAGCATTCATGAGCTGTCAAAAATGCACTTTCATCATCTAGATGATTCTTCCATTTTTTGTAAAAACGCGCCAAAAATATTTAAATACGAATGTATAAACTAGAAAACACGTGTCTCAAGTTTCAAGTACGCGTTTATTATTCGACTTTTGATTCATTTTTTTAATGACATCAAGCCTACTTTGTTTTAAATGATTGTTGCATTGTGTTGAAATTCATCTTGTAACTCAATTTGATTGAAACATTTTTTGGACAGATCGAAAAAAAAATTGAACTAAGAAATATGATTGTTTCAATGAATTTTAACTGCCATTTTCGGTTGTTACAACTTGGTAGAATATTGCAAATCAAAAGCGGAACGAAAATAGTTTTTCTGTCTTTTAACTTTAATAGTCTAGGGCTCGGTTTCACCAAAGTCAGTTAAATTTATCTAGAGGTTATTTTGAGTTAGCAACTATAGTTACAATTGTATCAACAATAGTTTTCGTATAAAATAAACTCTGGATAAATTTAACTGGCTTTGGTGAAACTGGCCCTAAAAGAACCAATTTCCATCCTAATTCAAAATCTCAAGTTGATCTATGTTCTGTCTTCAAATCTTTTGATAATAGGCTACCGACACAATATTCGTAGTACCTCTAGCTAAGTTTTTAATAAATGAATTCGTTTATTTGAAATGACATTATATTTATTTATTTATTTCCAAATAAGAGTTACGAGGTTGAAAGAAAGAAAAAGTGGATCGTTATTGTAAAGCGAGCATCTTAGATAGATTAAAATCAAATTTCTGACCAAATGTCAAAATGACAGGTCAGTCTCGGAGAGATTTTTCTAAATTATATAAAATATGCTGAATCCACATGAATTTTATGATTGATTTAGTGTAATAAACACATGAGCAAATGATTTGTCTCACATTTTTATTGCAGAGGAGCTATTTGAACGTTGTAGCCATTTAAAATATTTTTATTTCGGAAAAAATCAAAATGTGTGGTTTGAAATCCAAAAGTCAGAATTATTGGCTGGTAACACGAGCTCTGTTTTTGGCGCTACTAAGATCGTTGTGTAGAAAATAATCTTCAGATACAAATTACGGAAAACACATATGTCTACAAAATTTATTTAAATATTCTCCTTTAAAATAGCTCGAAATATTTATATTGCCTTAAAACGCTTCTTAAAATAACACTGCTAGTATAGCAAAAAACAGAGCTTGTGGTACCAGCCATTGTCTTTACTACTAATTGAAATTACCTTAATGACAGCTCGAAACAATGCGCTCATTGACATTGAAATTTGCATAGTCTTAAAACGACAGTATTCAAACGTAAATACAAAAACATTACACTTTAAACCGCTAGGTAACGCGCGGATCGCGTTAAAACCGCTGTGTCAAATATCGGTAGCCTGTAGCCTTCTTGGTTACGTTCAGAAAAAAAATTAGATGACGGTCAAATTCCTAATGTTTATTATATAATAGATCAAAAACTTCCTTATAATATTATATTGTTTTCAGGTCGTAATGGAATCCTTAATAAATATTCAATGAATTCTCTAAATCAACTGTCTCAAGTTGCAAATGATAAACTATCATTCTCATGGTTGGCATCCATGGTTGAACAAAATGGTACGAATTTAATAATAGGTTTTACAGGCTCAAATTTTGTTATATATAATTTAGATCAGCGTAGAATAATTTTCAATTTTAATTGTGGTGGTGGTCACAGATCTTGGGACATTTCGATAACAAAAGAAAATTTATTTTATCTCTATTTTCTTAAAGAAAAAAATATAAATAAATTCTCCGATAAATTGGTAAATATTTTGACTAGAGATTTTATAAGTGGTTATCATACAAACGAAATAAATTGTACTGATATTATCAAAATCAAAGAAGGTAGCTTTTTATTTATATCAGGAGGAGAAGATACCACTCTTCGTTTTTCAGTGTCTGATTTTCAATCAAATTTGCCAAAATTTGTCACAATTAATACCTTGAAATCGCATTTATCGAGTATTCGCTGTATTTTTCTTTATCCATTAGAGAATAATTCTTATCTATTATTTTCTGGAGGAGGTAGAGCACAAATAACTTTGTATAAATTAGAAATCAATTCCACTGAAAATGAATTTGATGTAATTTGTCAGCAAAAAGATTCATACTATAAGAAATTGGATGATTTTGAAGCAGAGACTAGAATAATGGATTTTGTTGCAATTAATTTGAATAAAATTATTTTATTGATAGCCGGTACATCGGATGGAACTTTGAAATGTTATTCAGTAGATTTAAAAGAAAATTTGAAGCTAAGACCTGTGGGAGAAGTAGTTTATGCGGCGAAATGTATTATGAAATTATCTTATATTAAAATATTTGATCGTTGTGTCGTTATTTCTGTGGCGACTGATGGTAACTTAGTATTTTGGGATTTTACGGAATATTGTAATCAATTTGAGGACGATTTGAAACCATTTTATGTTCTTAAAGCTAATCAATCAGGTATAAATAGTATTTGTATAAAAAGTTTACGCAATGAAACATATTTATTTGCAACTGGTGGGGATGATAATTCAGTTGTTCTAAACGTTATCGAATTTGTTATTATTGATAACTTACTCAAACTTAATTTAGTATGTAACTGGCATAATTCACTGATACATGGTGCTCAAGTAACTGGCATTCTTGTATATAATAATTATTTTATCACTACTAGTGTAGATCAGTATATTTGTGTATTTCAGTACGTATTTAGTAATAATATTCTGAAATGTCAATTTCAATCACAATATTGTACAACAGTAGCTGATATAAAGGGTATGAGAAGCATATCATTTAAAAATGAAATTTATATTTGCCTTTATGGAAAAGGAATTGAGGTATTAAGAGGAATAATTAATTCCAGCTAATAGTTCCAGTTTTTAATTTTTATTTCTAAATATTTATAAGTTCACATTGTAAATTTGTTGCTCAACTTATAATGCCATAACAAATTTTATTATTATTACGTTTCTAGCATCACATTTATAGATGTGATAATTCAAGCTTATAAGAAAGTAAAAAATTAATTAATAAATAAAATACAAATAAACAATAATTGAAATAAATTTTCAAAAATCTCCTCATCCATGGCCCAACAAAGGATTCAATCAGCCCAGCATAACGTTTGCAGCGATTACTGTATATTTATAGTGACACTGTCAACACTGCACCAATCAAAGCAATGGAAATTCATATTCTGCGCTACGATGGGCTAAACGTGGACCCAATCGGTTAAATAATTCCTTGAATAACATTAAATATTGAAGAAGCTGTTATAATTTTAGAAGCGTTTCTCATTTGAACTTCTAATTGTTCTAAATTTAACGAGAACTGCGTTCCTGCCCCTTCTTTGAAAACTTATTTTGCCATCCTGTCTTCTGGCAGGCCTCACTATATGGCCCAACCACCTCAGTCTTTGTAGTTTAACTATTGTTACTATATCCTGTTCACTATAAGTTCATAACGTCTTCGTTTGTTCTGCGTATCCATAAATTTCCTATTTTCCAGTTTACTTTGTGTCCCTTTATTCATAACCCAGTTTTTTCACCCGTTCGCACTACTGGTCAATCATTGAATTGTATAATTTAACCTTAACCCATCTAGCTACATTTTGTTCGTAATTATTTCAATTAGTGTTTCCATACTCTTTGAATCTTTTACTATTCTTCTTGATATTTCCTCCTCTTCCTTTTTATCATTGATAGTATTTATTCCTAAATTGGTAAACTAACTCACTTCTTTAAAAATGCAGATATTTCCTTCTTCTGTCAGAATTTCTAAGGATTTTTGACTTTTTTGCCATCTACGCTTTATACCCATATATTTTGTTTTTTTTTCATTGATCCGCAGTCTAGTTTCTTTAGCTGCGACTTCCAACTTCTTAAAAGCCTCCAATTCTTTCCTAGATCTTGTTAACATCGATATGTCATTGTCATATGTAAGGTTCCACTCAAGGACTAGATTAAATAAAATGGGTGATAGCGGGTCTCCTTGTCTCAACCCTTTATTTTAAAATTGTTAGAAATTTCTCCGTTTATAAGTACTTTACCATCAGTATACTCTTCAGTCATTTTGATTAGTCTGATTAGTTTTCCCGGTATATTAAAACTCATTAATTGTAGCGCTTTTTCCGCCTGAAGGTCGGGCCGCACAATACCGCACCGCACCGTATCCGATCCGTCAGTCGGCCGAGTGTTGGCCATCACACGGTCAGAAAATCGCACCATGTTTACAAATACGATTGTTCACCACACAATACCGTATATCGCCCGAGCGCACTCGATTCACCGACACTTGGCCGAGTCCGATTCAAAATTTTTACTTTTTGACGGTAACGGTGCGGTGTCGGCAGACTATCTTCTATTTTGTTTGACAATTAAAAGCATATATGTCAAAATATGATATTGGAAATGGAAAAATTCGAAAGTTTCCGATCCTTTACGATCAAAATAGTGATAAACATAGGAATTCAGAGTTCAAGGATAAGAAGCATATATGTCAAAATACAATAGTGGTAATAGAATGTCTAAACATTGTATCTTTGTGACACCGTCAAAGTATTAAAACAAATTGAAACAGCTGTTGAACAAAATAACATCCCTAGGAAAATGGTATTGAAAACGGACGAACTACGGACGAGCTACGGACAAGTATGGTATCTAGATGAATGAGCCATGGCACGGCCAACATTCGACCGATTAAAGGTCGGGACACACAATACCGCACCGTATCCGATCCGTTAGCCGGGCGAATGTTGGTCGTGCCACGGCTCGTTCATCTAAAAACCACACTTGTCCGTAGCTCGTCCGTTCAGAACTTATCTTAGTACTCTGAATTCCTATATTTATCACTCTTTTGATCGTAAAGAATCGAAAACTGTCAGACTCTTCCATTTCCACTATCGTATTTTGACATATATGCTTTTAATTGTCAAACAAAACAGAAGATGTTGCGCTTCTGAAGATGGCTGAGGTACAGCCGAAACTGTAAAGTAGGAAAGAAATTAAAACATAAATATTGACTGAATTCCCAAAAATTTTTACTTACTCATATTCATTCATCCAGTCAGCTTCATCAATTTTATCTGAAAAACATAAGATAGTCTTGCGACACTGCACCGTCACCGTTAAAAAGTAAAAATTTTGAATCGGACTCGGCCGAGTGTCGGTGAATCTAGTGCGCTCGGGCGTGATACGGTTATATTTGAACAATCGTATTTGTATACATGGTGCAATTCTTTGACCGTATGATGACCAACATTCGGCCGACTGACGGATCGGATACGGTGCGGTACTGTGTGGCCCGACCTTAACGGATCGGATACGGTGCGCTATTGTGTGGCCCGACCTTTACAAAGTGATCCGAATACATCATACAATTTGCTTTTGTTCACTGTATTATATGCTTGCTTAAAATCTATGAAGAGGCAGTGGTTGGCTGAATTTTGTTATAGCTGCTCTCTATTATTTGTTTCAAGAGAAATTCAAACTAATTCACCGAAATCAATTTGGTTTTCGGTGTAATTTATCTCCAAGGGATGCAATTCATCACATATTGTCACTTTCAGGGATCGCGGAGAATTGCCAGTTGTGATTTTCTGCGATCTAAGCAAAGCATTCGACTGTATTAGTCACGATAAGCTTATAACCAAACTCAATCACCTGGGCATTAGAAGTGCTCCTCTAGATTGGATTCGAAGCTTTCTTACAAATAGACGGCAATATGTCACCATCCAAGTAGTCATAAAACAATCAACTCTACTTCAATTGTCACCAGCATTGGCACTCCTCAAGGCAGCGTTCTCGCGCCTGTTCTATTTATCATTTTTATTAATGATATAAATTCAATTTCTAGCATCGATACTACTCTAAGTCAATTTGCGGATGATACCACGTTGGTAATCTCTGATAAAGACGATAGAATTCTAGAGAAGCGATGTAACGAAAACCTACAAAAACTGCATTTATGGTGTAACGAAAATTTGCTCCATTTAAACAAGTCAAAAACAAACTTTATTCGTTTCCACAATCATCAAGCTGAAAATATTTCCAATATTAATTTGGTAATTGCTAATTGGAAACGAGAACATACTACAAATAAACTCTTCCAAAATACTGGGACTGTATATTGACGAAACCTCTAAATGGAAACAACAATGCGAGTTTATCATTACAAGAATTAATGTAGTGTGTTTTCAAATTCGACATCTAAAATCTATTTTATCAATAAATCAATTAAGAATATTCTATCACGCAAAAGTAGAGTCACAGCTAAGATATGGAATCATCTTTTTGGGTGTTTCAGTGCTGGTCGATAATGTTTTCATTGCCCAAAAAAAAGTGATTAGATACATGGAGAACGTAAGCCGCTCACATTCTTGTAGAAATATTTTCAAGACCTCGAATATTCTCACTCTTCCCTGTCTTTTCATTTATGAAATCTGTAAATTTATCTACACTGAAAAATCGAATAAACCTTTAAATAAAGACAATCATGATTTGGTACTCGGAAGGAAAACGAATTCTATATATCCTTTTGTCGTCTATATTGTGCCAAGTACTCTCCTAGCAATATTAGTCTTTCAATATTCAACCAGCTACCTTCCAATATGAAAAACAGCAAATCTCTAAATAGCTTTAAAACTAATCTCAAGCAAATGCTACTCAGCAATTCCTTCTATAATATGAATGAATATTCCTTGTACTGCAACACTTGTAAATCATTTTTGTATACCATTATTATGTGAAAATTTCTACGATTATTATGTGACGCTTCCTACAAGATGTATTTTAATCTTCTAATGGAATAAAATAGATATTATTATTATTATTAAGGTAAACACTTGGTCATTGGTGGATTTATTTTTTCTGAAGCCAGCCTGATTGTCTTCCAAGATGCTCTCCGCTGTGTCTTTTAACCTCTATCAAGCATATGGTTTGTACTTTGTTTGCAATATCGTACAAAGCTATGCTCCTATAGCTTTCGCAAGCAGTTCGAACCCCTTCTTGAAAATGGGAATCTTTTGGGCAATAGCTCATGTATGTTTTGTATTAATTTCTCACATCCCATTTTGTATACTTCTGTAGCTAACCCATTTTCTCCAGCACTTCTCCCATTTTCGAAATTTTTTTAATCACTCGTTTGTCTTCTATTTTTGGCGGTTGTTATTCTGTTTGCTGCATTTCTTCTGCTACTGACTCATGTGTCCTATCCCCTCTTCCTTCATCTGTTACTATTAACTTTATGCTGCCCATCTTTGGACTTTGTTGTCTCCAGTTACTAGCTGATCTTGTTTATCTTTAACGAAAATGGTTCTTGGATTGTAGTCTCTTTTTACTTTTTTGGCGTTTTGGAAATTTTTTTTTGCTTCTTTGTTCTTATTGTTCTTCTCTATCTTAGCTAGTCATCTTGCATTTGCACTCGTTTCTAGCATCTGCTTACTTTTTGCTCTTGCTTAATTATTTTGGTTTTGCATATTTGGGTCTCTCAGAAGTTGCTATCTTATTCCCTAGTACTTGCTTGAATACTGTGTCCTATATCTTGTTCCATTTTCCAGTTCGGATACGTATCTTCGCATCTCATCGTCATTATCCAATTTTCTTTTATTAATTTCCTTTAACTACTTCCTTTTATCTACTCTGCTTCGAGGAAACCTCGGTTTCAAAATAACTTCGACCATAAAATGATCCGAATTCGCTTCTGCACCTCTTCTAGACCCATTATTCATAACAACCCTGGCATGCTCCCTTTCCACTAAAATGTGATTTCCAAATTCACAATTTGGCGAAACCAATGTTTCTTCATGAATATCATTTTTCTGGTAATATGTGCTCATATTTTTCATTCTTTCTTCAACAGGGAATTCTATTATTAATTTCTTCCCATTCTTATTTAAGACGTGGTGCCTCCTGTAACTTGTTTATACATTTCTTTGTTTCCAACCTTGACATTGCTGTTTTAATATCAAACTTGAAAATTGCATGAAGCTCTCTCGATATTTCTTCGTACATTTTATCTTTGTCTTATAGTCCAAGAGCCGGTAATATTATCGGGTATGTGATCGTTCCTGTGGACCGTACCCATATAAAACAAAAGTTTATAATTGCCTATAAACCAAATGGATAGTTTGCCTCGATTTCTATTGCCGGCAAATTGTTTAATAAATTAATGTTTTTTTCAAACATCAATGAATAAGCGCTATAAAAATAGAAGTACATCGTCGTGTAACCATCATATGCAATTGGCATAGGGTTGCCAGCCCAGCCATTACCGGAACCCCTTGGTGGCCAAACGTAAGCAACCCTATTTTTTCGATATCAGCATGTTATCCTTCCTAAAGGTGAAAATTTGAAGATATCTTCTTGAATACGAACTGACAAGATATATTTTTATTGCAGGAAATGGTGACAACCGTCGTCAAAAGACGAGCGTGCGCGATACTTTTTACAAATCGCACGTGAGCTATTTTCAGCGCGATTCGAACGATTTACGACAATTCTTTCCATCGGGAAAAAATAAAATGTAAATGTAGTTACCAGTAACAAGTCAATGAGTTGCACTATTCTAAATGAATGAGTTTTGGAAGGTGAATTCAAATTCAAATCAAATTTTTGTCTAGTTCTGCAAGTTTTTGTTTCGTAAAACAATTATTAATCAGATGGTACTACAGAAGTAGTTACCAGTTAGTAGTAGTAATATAAGTGGAACCTATTTCTGTGAATACAAAATAATTTAAATTTCTGATAAACGATTATTTCTGATATACTATTATTTCACCTTTCAGGGCGTTTGATTACGCTGGTATTTTTGCATGCGGCTAAAAAAATTGCACTTACCTCTTGGTGTATCATAGTGAATCTGCAATCGCGCTGAGAATGGTTCGCGTGCGATTTATAAAAAGTCAATTCCAATGAAAGCATTCAACACACAAAATATGTAACAGTTAGGATGCATACTTTTTTCTGGTTCCTATTACCTGATTGCCGTATACAAACAGGTAAGTTGATATGAGTAATTGCACTTATCTGCTTACCACTTAAAAAATTTATCAAAATAAAGGCAATTTTATTGTAAATACGGTAGTATAGGGTTGCTTGCCTAAATCCGTTGATAAATCACAGCTGCCTGGTTTTTAAATTTAAAAAATCGAGCAAGCAAAGATATATGACAGAGAAGCATTGCGCGTACTATTTGATGCGATAGAGGACGCAATATATTTGAATATATTGAAATACAGCTAAGAAAAACGTCCTTAAAACAGAAAAAAAATTCATTTTATTACTAATAATATTAAAATCGCTATAGCTCTGAATTTTTTTTATTATTTTGAGATGTTTTATCTCCTCTCAAGCTGTGACCTCTGTTTTTGAGCCTCCTGTACATTATATTATTAATTAAACAATATTATTATATATATTAACTAACAAAAATTGTCAACCAGACAATTTGTGATAGATAGAATAGATGTTAAACTTTATTTTAAAACAAAAAACAAAGAGGTATTATGTTGTGTACTTCCATGAAAATAGTATGTTATGCTACAAGAACCGAACGATTGTCATTTTCGTCCAGAATGACTTTGGCTGCACTCGGTGAAGACAGAGGCAAAGCCGAGGGTCAAGCCCAAGACGTAGCTTCATGCATCCAAAATTCGTTAGGGAAAATTATGACAGTCGTTCAGTGTCCGTGTTGCATACAATAATTTTTGTAACAAGTGCACCGAAGAACGCCCATTACTGAGATTTTTAAATAAATTTAGATGTATTGAAACTATTTTATCGATTTGACAAACAAATTTTTGCAAATGCGTTCACATAACACTAAACTAATACAATGAAACATAACTTACATGATTTATTTTATTGATTGATATTTTTCACATTTTCTGTGCTTTACCGTTCACAATCAATGCACACACTATAACGAACACATTCTATAATACAAATTTCTTTCAAATATCAATTTGACATATATCAATGAAATAAAAAAAAAAAAACAACGGCATTCATGATCCACAATTTTCATTTTTACCCAGCGGACATTATTATCCATTAATCTCTGTCAACTGAGAATAATGAAAATTATTACCATGGTTTGGAATTAAGAACTTTTGAAGCAGAATTCAGCTCAGTAATAAGGTACTTTCGGTGCACATTTTATAAAAAATATTTTTACTCGTCTGACGGGCGTATCATATTTTTACTAGGTTTGCTACCATTTTCATATTTTTCGTCTTTTTTGGTGCAATAAAATATACAGGGGATTCCATTTAAGTGCTACACTATGCTATCTCGAGAACTATAAGAGATACGAAGTTTGGTTGAATTAGCAATCAATTTCTATATTATAAGACTATCAAATTGAGCAGAACAAAAATTTTTCATAATCAGTAGCTCTCGAAATATGGAAACCACCTTTTCTATTTTTAATTATAACTTACCATTTTTTTATTAGCTTATTCGATTCAGTATTTTTTTCTGAATAGAACGATATAACACACTTATTCGTGAGTAAAATTACCGATGGCGGCGCTATTATCAACCAAAATGTCGGATGTAAATCGTACTGTCATTTTTAGATAGGCTTGTTTACATGTTAAAACCGCAGTTTTTCAGAGAGTCATATTTTGTTATTATAATATTTAAGGTGGCTTTTCTTGATAAAAATGTAAGTTTAAGGATTAAATTTCATTGCTACTATTCCAATTTTGTGCATGAACGTTCCAAATTGTATTTATTTGCAGATAAATAATCATGCTCTTGGGAAATAGTCTTTAAATATTTAAATTCACATCATTTACTTTTCTCGAAGGAAATCTCATATTAAACTCAAAACATTTAATAAATGGAGAAAGAATAATGAAATTAATAGGTAGTAAATAGGAAAGTGCAAAAGAGGTTAAAATGAAACTGATGTAAATAAGAAAGCAGTCTCCAAAAAGACTGATTTTGATCAATACACATATACTAAAATAGTAAACAAAAAGATGAAATAGAAAAAATATAACAAAAGCTCACCGTTTATATATAACAAACGATTAAAATAACATTAGCTCAAATGGCGTTTCAAGCGGAGTACGTCTTTGAGTAGTTCCCGTATTCCACACCAGATGGCTACGGCTTAATTTTACTCGCGAATAGTCTTACATAATAAAAAAAATGAAAATAAAAATTGTTATACTTTATTTAAAAAAACATACAAATGAGAGTGCTGTGGAAGCTGCTACGCTTCTATTTTCTTGATTCTCAGAGATCTGATTTTATAGTCTTGATTTAACTTCATCTTCAATATAATAACCAAGATAAGCTTTATCGGAGGACTGTAAAAGCAGCCCTAACAAATAGAAAGTGGACTAGTAAAAGTGTAATAAATAAATATCTCAACAATCATTGATGAATATATTAGTTTTTATTTGATACCACATATTTTTTAACAGAATATGAAGTATTAATCTCTTTCTACTGTGTTTATTTTACTCTTACTCTTCTTACTTCTTGAACTTCTACAGCTGCGTTCACTGGACGACAGAGGAGAATGGACAAATAAATCCCGTATATACCAGAACACAGCTGTAAAAAAATTTATAGTCCATTAAATTTCAGTATTAATGATATGATACTTCCATAACATCTTATAAAAATAAATTGTACCCAAATCTCTATACACTAAAACCCATATGACACACAATTTTTATGTAAGATTTCGCTCAAATTATGTATATAATACATTATAAATCTAACTGTAATTGATTATCTTTAGATGAGTCTCATAAACAATAAAAAATAATAAATGGTTTGCTTCTTTTAGAATATTTTTGTCTACAAATAATGTCATAAATTAAATACAATATCATGATTAGGAATAGAGATGGTACGTCATAAGTTATATTTTGATTTTAAAGCACATCACAACTCGAAACTGTGATTTTTGAATAACATACGACGCTTCCGTCGAAATTTGAAGATGCGCAATAGGCCTATAGGAAAAATATTGAATGAATAGCATAACGTCACGGGCATGAGAAACGTAATAATGCTCCAATATCAACCCTACAAAGTTCAAATAACTATGTAATGATGTTATATATTTTTTAAACTAAGGAAATACAGAGTGATCAATAATGACTGACCGTCACATGACTTGCAAAATTCCGCATTATAATCAAAATTATCTTCATGGAATAAAGTTAGTATAAGTTTATCTATTTGGTAATGTACCTTACCGACATTTCAAAGACACAGTGGCGTGTTACGTTATATTTATGTCGGCGTTTTGCATTATTTTATAAAGATTTTGAACTTAATGACACAGATTTATCCATAATCTGATTTGAGAAACAAAAAAGTAAGTAAATAACTACTATTGAATGATAATTAATTTTTTTTCTTCAAATTGTTACGCTAGAATGATGTTTTTAAAGGAACTGTCATCTGTCACTTACAGTTTACTATTTCAAGCAAACGGCAATGAAAAAATCAGAACAAAGCGGCACAGTCAATCATTTTTGATCGCTCTGTAGATACTGACATAATAGAAATTTATTGAAAATAGTTATTTTTTATTCTAAATTGCGAAATGTCACTTTTGAATTCAAGAATAAAAGATTTTTGTGAGCGTAGCGAGCAAAAAAATTATTTGATAATGCAAAAGAATCTCGTAATCATGTATCAAACGATGTTTCTTCGAAAACCATGTCTCAAAATTAATAAATGTAGTTACAACTAGAAACATGCGAAATGATTGTTTTGTTTACAGGACGCGAAATACTTCGCAGCCAGGATGCGAAATATTTAGATAAACTGTTGGTATCATAGCAACATTAAAAGTGACATTAATTGATGCGAAATGTCAAAATTTTCTTATTACATTTTTATTAATTTTGAGATTTGGCTTTCGAAAAAACGTTGTTTGATACATGATCGCGAAATTCTTATGCATTCTCGAATAATTGTATTGCGCGCTACGCTCACAAAAAATCTTTTGTTCTCGTATGCAAAAGTGACATTTCGCAATCTAAAATAAAAAAATCATTTATTGTTAATAGTTTTCTGCACTTTGATAACTTAATGGTAGATTATGTCCGACCTGTGAAAAATCTGTCATTTCCGCCGTGAAGTGAGTTGCAATCGCTCGGGTGAAGTGTGATCACTTCACAACGGGGCGAAATTTGACAGGTTTACCACACGAGCGACATATGCTATTTTATTTTTGACTCGGTGGAAAATACATAAAATTAAAGACGAAAATGTATTGAAATTACTCTTTGAGTATAATATATAAAAATTAGGACTAAGACTATAAGTAAGATTACGTTATTTTTTTGCGAGCTTTAAAGCGGTTAGCAGGAATTACTGCCGATAGGAAATGCCTGGCTGTGTCGATTATCAATTTTCAATAATATTTTGTAGAACATATACATAAAAATTTGCACTCAGACTTTAAGAAAAGTGAGTAATGTCTTAACGTTCCTATAGCACCTCGTATCTATAAATTGGCCGGCGACACAAACTAGCAAATATGCGTATGATCAAAGTACCGACTAGCACTACTCTAATCCAAAAATTTTGTTTCTCAGAAAATAAGTAAGGTCGGGCGGGTCTTGGATCTTGGACTATAAAATCGAGTTAGAACTTATTACACAGGAAGTATCAGGACTAGTGTAAAAAAAAAAATAATAGCATACTCCTGACATCATTTTGAGTAAAAAATTTCATATGAACATATGTCATATCCTTTTTGGTACCTAATTAAGATACAAGAGATCAAAATTTCATAAATAGCAGCAAATTTGAAATTCAAACAGTAGGAAACAATTTTATGTCTAAAATATTCAAAAGTGCCACTTGAAGTCGGACGTAAGTTTGACATCGACGAATTATGGAATTATAAACTTAATCAATTGTATTTGGATTGTTACGAATGACAGTTGAGGCGTTTATTCTTCTGCCTAGTTATACAGATGATACTGCGGTCAGCTGACCAAGTAGCGGTGGATGTGGAGGCTAGAGTCCCACGAACACGTCAAAAATTATAGAAAAAAAATTCAACAGCGTTGAAACTTCCTTATAATAATTATTGATAGGGATTCTTTCCAGAACCGAGCGTTAAGTCACGCCAGCGTTACTTAACGTCAATAATTTTCACGCCCCAACGTTAAGATGGTATTCTGAAATGTCAACGTGAAAGTTGAACGTTAATTTACACTGACGTTAGATGAACGCTAGTATTGAATAATTCATTGCAAATTCTATGAAATGCGTGAAATTCAGCCAATCAAATCACAAGAAATTGAACAATTTGTTGTCATATTTCATTTTGACATTTCATACGTTTTAATCTTCTGGGTGAAAAATGTACTGTGTGATCTGGTTATTATGAAGAAAATAGAGGAGAGAAAGGAGTGTCATTTAGCTTCGTAGATATTAAGAAAACTATTTGATATATTCATTTAACCATTAAATGCTTCAAAAAAACTATTTCCAATTTATATAAAATATTAGACAAGCTCCCAAACTGTAAATCATTCATTTTGCAGCATATAATCCAGCATCTTTTCATAAACAACATAGTAGAGAAAAGAAGCAAGACATAAATCAAGAACGCGGTAGAGTATGCTGATTTTTCAGTAATGGTTCAAGTAGAAGCTCATCTAAATCTTGGTTTAATATTTGTACTAGAAAACTAGATCAACGAAAGTTGAGTTCATTGGTTATAAAAATTAACTTGAAATAGATAAAGCGTTCCATTCTGATGAAGCTGTTAATAAAAATAGTATTACCTATGTATGTATATGTGCAGAGAATTGATTTTAGTGAAATCATAACAGAGCGAAGAAATTAAAGTTAGAAGATTTTGAATTTTTATTTCAACAATCAATCTCTTGATAACAACAGTGAATATCTTAATTGGAAAGTAAAGTTTCATTATAATAACAAAAAGACTGGAATCAACGGAGTGAGGGTTAAGATATCTATATTTGAAATTCTTATTTCAACAATCAACCTCTTGATGACATCAATAAATATCTTGAATGAAAAATAAGATTTCATTCTTATTTTATCGAGACTTCAGTCATATCTGCACGTTGACAAATTTAGTTGTCTTCTTGTTCAATTTATAAGAGACTCATTTATCTGATCTTTGTTCACAATTCAAATAGAAGTGATAGATACTTTAAACATCGAGCTACCTTCAAACTCGCACTGAATAATTTGGAATACTTCTTGATTTTGCAAATTTGGTTTTGGAGTAATTGTTAAAGTCTTAAGTCTGAGGAAATTTTTCAATTCTTGAGAGTTTGATCTTATTATGTTAGAACAATGTCGAATTTGCTCATCTTATCTCTGAATGTTGTTTCTTTGACTTATTTTGTAGAAGTAGTTGGATATTTCTACTATTCTTGTATAAATAACCTGAAAACGTAATACTTAACGCTGTCAAATGGCTAGCGTGACTAACGTTGACTATCGGCGTAAACTTGAATCAACGTTCAGGTTCAGAATACGGAAATGACAAAACGGGAGTTAAGTTTACGTTAACGCTCGACGTAAATTAACGCTTGGTTACAGAATCCCTATGATTATTATGTACATAATAAAAAAATCTGACGTGAACATCACATGACTTTTGTACATCATTTGATATATACACAAATTTATTCAATATAGTTTTCTGTCACTTCAGATTATAATATAATTTTAATAATATTTTGACATGTACAATGTCAAACAAAATCAAAAAATTGACAACAGATTATCATTGCCTACCTTATCATTTCAATTAAACTGATTATTTTAAACGGCAAATTCTGAATGTCTGTTATACATATAAACTGCACTTCCGGCTTAGCCGATTGATACAAAAATAGTTGATAACGATTTTGATGCTACAACAAGTTCAAACATTAAATTTCAATATACTATGGCTGATCGTTCTAGATTTATGAGAAAAATTTTAAAAAAGTTTTAAGTTAAGTGCACTTCTGGTTTGGCCGATTCATACAAAAATAGCAGATAACCATTCTGATATAACATCAAGTTCAAATACTGAATTTCAACATCCTACGGTTGATCATTCTGGATTTATTAGAAAAATTCGAAAAAAGTTTCAAGTAAAGTGCACTTCCGATACAGACGATTGGAACCATAATGCGAGGTGCACAACTAGACCCTATACCAATCTTAAATACAAAATTTCAACATTATACGCTCAACCAGCTTTGAGATTTGCGAGTTACGCACGAACGAACATACGTACCGACATCGAGCCGAAAATAGTCAAAATGGATTCAGGGATACTCAAAACGGATATTTCCATCAAAATCTCGATAGGTGAATTTTGTCGGTTTCACAATACTTTCTTGTACAAATAAGTAAAAATAAGTCAGCTGACTAGTGAGCGGAGGAAAGATCGTCAGCTGATGCGATAAACATAACATTTAGCCGCATATGACTCATACGACTTGTATGTATACGAGCGTCGAGCACTTTTTTCAGTACAGTAGCTGAGTTCCATTCCCCTGACAAACACACATCTGAATGTTGCATTTTTCACATGGGTATAGTGTGCCATCACTGATCTCTATATAACACTGGATTGGGTTTAGGCCGTATTCTGGCATCTGAAAGCGGCCCCGCTTGAAGGGCGACCTTGACAGTAAAAGCTGTATTCTTTCGTTCACGGAGTACTGATCTAACTTATCTGGTTCACTATGTGCTTGTTCTTTCGTTTACGGATTAGTTACCCCCACTCCAAATTTCAACAACTCCAGATCACCGACAACTCCTCTTACAAAAAGCTAGAGGAGTTCATGTGGTTCATATGTATTCAAAAAACGGCGGGGTTCGTAGCATTTGAACCATAAGAAATGAATAAAAATATCTTGAAATAGCTTTGATTAGGCAAAATGGAAAGTTTTGTGATAATTCATCCTGAAATTGAAGTATAATTATTGAAAAGATGAAAAAAACTACATGTATTTGTTTTTTGTATATTTAAAAGATAATTTCTATTAAACTTTTCTGAATATTCATAACTAAACGAAATCAAAACAAATTTTAGGTCATTAATCACAGACCAACGCAGACTTAACAAATGTTTGGTGTTCTTTCGACTACAACAGATCATATGATCTCGACGCCATTTTAAATTGATCTTTAGATTCAGTTGGATCAGTAACCCGTGAACGAAAGAATACAGCTAAAACTGAGGTTTTGTGACACGATTCAGCGGCAAATTCAAAATACTTAAAGGAGACACTCGATGAGATTCGAAGCATATTACAAGTTAGATGATGAAATTATTCTCAATATACGTCAATATGCACACAGTAATAATCAATACTAGTTAAAAGTATTTAAAAATTGTTATAATAGTTGAAATATTTAAAAATATTCATTAATAGCTCAAAATATTTGTTAACTTCTTAGTATCAGTATTTAAACTATTTTTTAAACATTTTAGCTCTGAATTATCAAATTAATTGAATAGTTTTACGATTTTTGTTATAAATCTAAACAATAAATAAATCGTATTGAGAATTGTGTGACTATTTGAACATTTTTTTTTGGTTTTGCAGTTAACGCTATAGTTTTTGTATAGTTCGTTGAAAATAGTCGGAACAACATCATTTTCCAGAGTCGTGTATCTTTTCTATTTCTAAGTTTGGCAAACCCATTTGTTCGAGCCATTTTTAGAACGATTGTTCATCGGATGGAAATCTTGAAAATATTCACATCATAGCATAGCAATAAAAATAAGTAATGTAATGTCAAATTTCTCGATGAATCGGGTTTCTTTCCGCAAAACATGCACTCAATCATCATGTTTGATAAATAAAATACGTAAAATACCGTCAAACCAAACAGCTAAATTTTAAATATCGCGGCCCAACGCGGTATTGATCTGTCACAAAACCTCAGTTTTTGCCAAGATGGCGACGCTCAATTAGGGCCGCATTCCAGCGGCCTAAATCCAATCCAGTGTACTTATAGAGATCAGTGAGTGCCATTATCAAAATTCACCCATGTTAAATAAGAAATCAATAAAATAACCTTTCTTGGTACGTTTCAATTTTCATTATAAATTAATTCTTAATTTTGATTGTAACACAAATAAAATATACCAACACAGGTGAATTTTGATTATGTAATACCACACTAAAGCTATATAAAAAATGCAACAGTCAGCTGTGCGTTTGTCAGGGGAAAAGGGTCCAGCTACTGTACTGAAAACAGTGCTCGACGCTCGGAAAAACACATATGCCGCTAAATGATATGTTTATCGCATCAGCTGACGGACTTTCCACCGCATACTAACCAGCTGATCTATTTTTCTATGATGTATAAGGTCAAGTTTCAACGCTGTTGGAATTTTTTTTTTCAATAATTTTTGACATGTTATTGGCTCTCTAGCCCCCACATCCACCGATACATACTTGGTCAGCTGGTCGCTGTTTCATCTATGTATACACCAAAAGCTATAGTAAAAATAATATGCGAGCGATGTTGAAATGTCTAGTTGACGTCATCGTCATACTATTCATTCAATATTTCTCATATACACGTAATTTTTCTGCATACTGTAAGTAAAAATTACGAGTGATCATTTTAATTTTAAATTTACTGAAACATCTGAACTTGCATGTGGATTAAAAATACATAATTCAACTACAAAAATCATTGAGTCTTGCAAAAAAAAAAACTGCCAATTATTCTTGAAGATTATAATAGACTCGCTAATTTTCAACATTTTTATACAAAAAAATGTGAATAAATCAAATTTTTAATTCATAATTTCGTTAAAACAATCGACGGTATTCAATGTTACGTCACAATTGTAGAAAATTGTACCGTCATAGCAAATCATTATGAACAAGATTTTTTTATATTTTTGTGCTTCAATATTATAATTTAATGCATAAAATCAATTACTATATATAGGAAATAAAATTTCTCAAAGCAAATGGCATTTTAGCTTAGACATTTGGCCAGCTGTCAGCCTAAAATTGCAATTTTTATAATTTTGCTTGGTATCATCAGAATTATTTTATTTTTAAAACAAAAATAAGATCGAATACAAATGATGACAAAATATCATATCTTTCTCTATCAGAATAACAGTTGTCCATAGTAATAGTACTTATTTCACTTAATCACAGCAGTTAAATTGTTTACAATTATGACGACAACATTAAATTTTAATTATGATAAGATTTAAAAAATATATATATATTTACAGAACTGTAGCTTTGATAATTTAAACAACTAAAATCAGTTTTTATTCTGAAAAAAAAGATGTAAAAAATAGTGAAAGATCCCAGTAGGGGATATTCATCCAAAAAAATAATCTGTGATAAATATATGAAAAGAAACACTAAATGAAAGAGAAATAAGAAGTATCACTTTTATTACGATTCTTTGTTAAAAGAAAGTAAACTTTTTCTATTAATATGTTAATAAATATATTTCTTACCCAAATTAATGAAACTGTAAAAAAAACACAGCGTGACCATGCTATATCTTGATGAGTAATAGTTAAAAACGTTTCAAGACATCCCTTCTGCCACATCATTCGGTAATAACATCCAATTCGAAAATGCAAATCTATACTTGGTTCACAACACCAGATTCTTAATGTATGGCTCCGTGTATGGTCTCCGAAATCAACGTAATTTAGTCTTCCACAACATTTGTACTAGAATAAGAATATTTGTCACTTTACTTGTTTTACTCACTATTTCAGACATCCCTATCTAAACACATCTCTTTCATTTCATCCAGAATCATAACGTTATTCATAAAAATCCGTTTATTCTTTCCACCCGAAAACTTTCTTCTCGCTGAACAAACCAATAAGCAATGATGCCAAGCTTTAATGTTTTCGAGAGCTGATACATCTTAGAATATGGCAGACTAGAATTTGAATTCTTATGATGATATAATTCCAATTTTCTTATCTTTATGCACGTCAGGTTTCTTTAATTGTATATTTTATATAATTCAGGGATATTGAACATATAAATTTAAATCTATTCTGTTTTAGATCAGTCTGAAGTAATGTTATTAAATTCTATGGCCCGTATTCACGTCTTGGTTTTAAGCATAATTTTGATTAAAACAGATGAAGGAAGAAGACGCCATTTGGAATACCGTCATATTTTAACTCAAAAACAAGATGTGAAAATAAAAGAATAATAAATTTATACAACAAGTGCGTGAAGTTAAGCATTATGATATAAAGTCAAATATTTGGTAACGAGGCTTACCAAGTCACTAAAACTGTTGGCCGAATGCCGTAGTGCTTGTTTAAAGCCATTTTATACTATCACATTTATGGGACAGGAAATGATACAATTGTTTCAAATCTTGGACCAAAAATATTCTCAAGTTGTGATAGTTCCTGAATCCACAATTTTTAGTACGTAATATGAGCTGCGATTCTGCGCAGTTCGTCCGGATTTACAATCTGAAAGCATTATCAGAGATTTTTAGGTTACTTTTGTTTGTTCAGTTTCAATGAATGTTGATGAATATTTAGTGACAACTGCAGTTATATCATTAATCACTATGAAAAGAATATTAGAAAGAAAAATGACGACACAGCGTAAAAAAAAACTAGAAAAGTATGGCAACAGAATTGGTTACGTCGGAGAGACGAAGGATGAGGATCCTTGAATATGCTACGTACAGAACTTCTACTTGAAGATCTGAATGCATGTAAAAATTATCTACGAATGTATTACATAGCCATAAAAAAGAGTTCACTGTCGACAGTTCTGTGAACACTAAATATGAATGTGCGCACTGCACGTGCTTGCAACCAAATTGGATAGCAGATTGGCTGAGAATAGAGCATGTTCTATTTGCTCAGCACATTTCTGAGCCCATCCAATATTTCAGAACATTTATTGTATGATACTTAACCAATTTCAATTGACCAGAAATCGTACAAGACTTTTTTCCATAAGTGTGATAGTGTAAAACGGCTTTCATACTCGTATTGCATACAAGATTTTTTCTACGGCCCTCAACTTCCAAATTTTGACAATTATTGAGAGCACAGTAAGAGGGCTCAGATCATAAGTTGATATTTAGAATTAACAAATATTTGAATAAATGAATCAGTGAGAGGTGATACAAACATGAATTCACAGAAGTTTAACTGATACGCGTTTAAATGCTAGTAAAACTTGAACACGAAAATTTTTTGTTTTATACATTGTTTGTCCTGCATAAAATACTAACTTTACGCACGATCATAAAAAAATTACATTTATGAGACAGTACCTAATGGCCAGTTGTACCGCTGTCCCTTAAATTTTAAGTGTCGCTTAATTGAACAATATCATATCAAGACTCGAAAGTCAAATATGACATAAACATTGCTGTCATTATTCTGATTCGATATATATTTTTTTTTAAGTGAAACTTAAAATTTAAGCTAGAACGGTGCAACTAGCCATAAAGGTGGGTTTATGCTCGAAAAATTAAGAATAAGGAGTAAGACTTAGTTTAGTTTTAAGAATAATTTTAAGGCAGGTGTTTATGCTGCCAGTTTTAAGAAATAAGAATAGAGTTAAAAATAGTAAAATTATATCTTACAGGTTGGTGACAAGTGGTTCTATTCATTATTCTCATGTTGGTAGCGACTTTTATAATTGACATTATCATATGAATAACTTATATTGATATTATTTATTCATGTTATTTCATAATTTATTAGTATAGAGAACAGTAATATTGATTTATCTGTTGCTGGATTAGTTGTTTGCTGATATAGATTTTCATGCGTTCTATTTATATCTAAACGTAGGATCTTTTTTGTTCCACAACTGCGAATATTGCTGAACAAGTTCAATTAAATTTGAGAGTAGTTCGTCCAAACTTGCAAACATCGATAGTTAATATTTTCAGGTTATGTCCGACTAGTTTGAAACGTTTGACGTTTGTCGCACATGCGCATTTCGCTAATAAATTCAAGAATAAGGCGTAAAGTTGAAAGTTAACCAACTCCTAATTCTTAAACCTTAATCCTTATTCTTAATTCTGCAGCATAAACTAAACCATATAAAATAACTGTTTCAACTTTAAAACTATTCTTATTCTTAGTTCTTATTCTTAAATAAAGTGAGCATAAACCCACATTTAGTGACTAAAAATTAATTTTGGTGTGGTAGGTACTCACATGCCATGAGATTTTTCCAAAACGGAACCAATAAGCAAAGTTACGGACACTATCTAAGTGTTGCTGGAATTTGTTAGACATTGTATCTGCAGCCTTCTCCATTATACCATAGTGATTGGAACCATATATTTCATATGTATAAATAAATAAAATTACAGCTAATATACACATTATCACTCCGTACTACAAAAAATATAAATTGTTTTAAATATTCTAGTTTAAGCGGATTATAAAAGATTTTGTGGAATTGTTATACAATAAATGTGAGTAGCTTATCCTACCGACTATTGCGTATCTCGATTAAGGAAAGGACTCTAATTGCATATAAGCGAGTAATTTTAAGATAACGGCGCCGGCCGTCGCGTTACTATTTAAAACTAACAGAGATTTGATAAATTGTTTCGGTGTGCATAATTCCACTGATACTTCGTTTCGATTGAAACCAAGCCTATGCAATACCCCATTTTGACTGTGTTGTGAAAGGGAAGCCAAAAATGTAATATTGTTAGAGAGAGAGAGAAAGTAACTGAGAGATAGCTAGATTAGGCCCTAATTCCGCATTTAGTGTTTTCATCTTGAAAGATATTGTGAAATGAAAAAAGTGCCATATTGTTTGACGAACCGTAATATTTGCCAAAACGAGCGGAGCGAGTTTTGCAAATTACGTGAGTCCAACAATATGGCTTTTCATAACGTATTCTGTACAAAATTTTATCTAATTCCGTCAGAATAATTTTATCTATATTTTCAAATGATAGCATCTCTCACGTTACATCAAAAAATTCAGATGACTGTGATTCATGACCATCTATTGTTACTACAGAAACAAGAGTACACTGAAATAAACAAATATCGAATTTTCACAAAACGTCAAAATAATTTTTAAAAATGTGCTCAAGCAGTAATATCCTGAGTGATACAGTACCGTTTGATAGCAAAGACTCTGCCAATGCTGCATACTGTGAATAATAAATCTTTCTTTTAATTGTACGCAGATAAGTATAACTGATTAGCTCTGAAACATAGCCAGTTACGTAAAGTCATTACGTAACTACTTTATGCTACTTTACGCAACTGTTGCATGGCAGTTATGAAAGATGGGACGTTGCATAAAGTTAGAAATTGATGTAAAGTTTGACTTTTCAAAACGGAATTAGATAATAGTATATTGTACAACAAGAATAGAAAATTACCTATTTCACACGAGGTGTGTAATTTTCAGCACAAGACGGAGTCGAGTGCTGGAATCACACAAGTGTGAAATAGGTGATTCTATACGTGTTGTACACTATACTTTTTCTACGATCACAATTTTTAATGAAATATGTAGGTAAATCATTCGTATAACTGAGATTTTGAATCTATTTTCACAAATATAAAATAATCTAGGCATTTTAATTATTTGCTCTGCTTATTTATTGTGATATTAATTTTAGTTATGATTTGGATCATTATTGATATATTTTCTATTAGTTGATTGACATTTCATTGTTGTGTAATCTAATTGTTGCAAACTACGGAGAGATTGTATCTGATTGGCTCACTCTCACCAAGCGACCTTCTGATTGGTTCATTAGTTAGAGTTTTCTATGATCTGGGGTAGCGTGTTTCCTAAATCTTCGTCACTAACCATTTTCCAACTGCAGTAATGATATTTGTGGATATCTAATTTTGGTTATGATACAATAATTACATACATAATTTCTCGATTTCAACAGAATGTGATGGAACGTGTTTTGTCTGCTTCAATTTGACAGTTGTGATTCGTAGTGTTACCAACCTTCGGAATATATATTACAAGAATAAGAAAATAATTCCAACAGAACTTAGTGCAATTTTGTTATTTAAATGTGGCTTATAAAAGAGCAAACAGAGATTTATATCAAGTCCGTGATATTTATCAATAATCTTGCTAAATATATCATATATATCACCTAAAGAATATTCAAAATGAATTATTAAAATATAAGTTGGTCAAACTGGTGTGTGAAATGATTTCTCACGACTTTTCGCACAGTTGTGTGAAATTGTAAGTTTTCTAGTTGTGTTTTGTATGAGAAATATGTTGTTTTCTATAGTGATCGTAGAAAAAATATATTCTATTTGTGTCAAGTTTTTTGTTAATGTTCAATAAACAAAATTATTTACAAAGCAGCATTTTCTATTTTTACCTTTCTTCTGGTAAATGAGAAACTGTTTATACATATTTTTTTCAATTTTAGTACGCCTATTTAAATGTAAAATATTCACAAAATTGTTTATATTAATTGGGTCTATTCTGTAACTCAATCGATAATTTTTTATCGATCATTACCTATTCCAGCCACTGAACATAGGTAGCACTAACAAAAATTCTGAATATTTGCTAGTTAAATTTGTTTCCATTTGTCAAAAATCTTATCGATCGATAATAGGCTCTTTGCGCAAACGTTGGAGAGCGACACTAGCGCTCGGAGTGTTCAATTTTGAAAGTAGCTGCAGGAAAAAATTTGAATTGTCATTACGTGGAATAAGTGAATAAAAGCTAAAAAGTTTATATTGAAGCTTGAAATAAGTTTAAAAACACAAGTGAATGATGACTAATGGAGTTATAATAGGAACAGGATTCCAATTCTTATAACCTGGTTGTATCCGGAGTACAATATTAGAAAGAGGAAAATTAGTGCAAGAAGTAAGCATGTGTTTAATGTTGAAGAAAAACTGTCTTTAGATAAGAGTTTGATTTCCGCGCTTGTTGTAGAGCAAATGTCGATTAATTCTTGTCCGTTTAAAGTTTTTATCGAAGTAAGATATGTTACTTTTAAGTAATTAATTATAGGCTGCTATATGTCTGTCAAACGAATCAAAACATGTCACACGAAAGTATATTTTTTCACATTGCCTTAGGTTGATGAAACGCGAGATATTTTGCATGAATTTCCAAAAACTTATCCGATACATAAAAATAATACATACAAAATTGCTATAGCTTACAATGGTTTAACCTAACTTCTTACAAAAGTTTTCTAGTTTCATCAAGTAATTTCTACATTTAATACATATTCTATAATTATTATTGACTTCTTTTTACTTTTTTTACTCGTTTAATAGCCTGAATCCATTTTTTCCCATTCCTATTTCATATTCTCTGGATGGAAACTTGTAGAAATGTTTATGTTTTTTTGTATTTCCGTGACTGTTTTACAGTTTGAAACGCTACAATTTGTATAACCAACACGTAATATTTCAATTTACTGTTAAACTGGCTTATAAATTGCTTTATAATTTAAATTTGGTACATATATTCTGAAATCATGTACAATGATAACGTTTTGTTTTCCTGCTAGTACTGTCAAAATTAACCACTATTGGCGCTGCAATCTATTCGCAAAGAGCCTATAGGCCTGTTGCATATTTTCAAATTTCGACGAAAGCGCCGCATATTATTCAAAAATCACAACTACGAGGTGTAATGTCACCTGTCAATGTTTTGAAATATGTCAATTTGCTTAAAAATTAAAATGAAATCCATGACGTACCGTCTGTATTCCTAATGATAATATTGTATCCAATTCATGACAGCATTTGTAGACAAAAGTATTCTAAATGAAGCAAATCAACCATAGTCATTATTATTTTTTATTGTTTATGTGACTCATCTAAAGGTAATCAGTTACAGTTAGATTTATAATGTATTATATACGTACAGAATTTAAGCAAAATCCTTGGGGGGGGGAAGAGATTTTCTCATCTTGTTTATCTTTAAAACAGTTCTTGTATTTTGAGAAGAAAAAATATTAAGCAAAAAACTGGTGCTTTCAGTAAAGGATTGTGAGACGAATTTATGTGACTGTTCAGTCAATTAAGAAGCTTATCTATGTGGTATTTATTGAGTTTCTTTACAATTATAATATTTAACTTCTCTTAAAGATGGTTGATACTGAGAATTGAATGATATCTAATACATTTTTATAGATTATTGCATAAAATCACACTCGTTTAATTGCTGTTCTCCACATTTCTCTTTGTTTCGCTTCATAATCTCTTCCCGGAGATCTATAAAAAATAGCTCTGGGCTGTTTGCTTTAGTATTAGTACATCCAAAAATACAACAACTTCTAAGTGATTGATTTATACTCATGATTAGCGAATAATATGACATACAAAAATGACGTTTGACAGTTTGACGTTTCTGACGGCACACCTCGTAGATGTAAAATTTAGCCGATAGAGCGGAGCCACTGAGGATACACAATAGGCGTATAGGTTAATGATTGTGTCAAAGAATTCGGCCAATTATTTCTATTATAATTCATAATTGAAAAACTCGTGTCCAAAGAAACGATTATAAAACATGTTTCACAATGTACTATTTCATTGCAGGTTTCATTTAATAAATTAAGTATTTAACTTGATGAAAATATCAAATCCACATGATAATTGTATTTTATGCCTATGTCACACCAAACAGTGACCGTGAGTGGTCGTGAGTGACTTCACTCATGAAACCAAAGAACGCGCTTTCTCTGATTATATACATTCAATTAAAAACAATATAGTAGGGGAGCTCACGATGATAAATGGGGATTTACTCGAGCGTCGTGGGGACCTATTGGATTTTGAAGATTAGATGGTAGAAAAAAAAAAAAGGCTATATGATGTTTGCCCATTCACCGGTGGAGGCAGCGTCTACAGGGCTTGGAATACATGTTTCACTGAACGCACCAAGCTTTATTGATGATTTGTGCCATTTTGACTTGAGGAAATCGGCAGATTATAGGCTGTATCCGAGTTGGGCATTGTACCTGAGATAATCCCTTGCAACCGAAAGGGTAGGCGTAATTACCTCTTCCAGTTGGGCATTTCTCTATCTGTATTTTTCTGTATATAAGATAGTGAGTTCGAACTGCATTCCATCAAATTTCAATTATCATACGAGACTCTAAAGTTATGATACTATTAATTTCTTTCAAACACCAAACGAATCAGCTTGGATGATTTTTCGGTAAGGTCGGAGACTGTTTTTCTTTCGACAATATTACTTAGCGCCTGCCGTTCAATGTTCAATGCTTCTTCGTGATTATGAACCAAGTCACTGTTTATTATTTTAAACTCGCGATTTGTATATACCTTAGCGGTACATCGATAATTTTTATTTGTACAACACCATTTCATTCGGTCGTTTGTTGTCGAAGATACGCAAAATTTAAAATTGTCGATAACTAGCAATTCCTTTCCCTTTTCACTAACTATGCGATTTATTTCCATGATCACTGATTATTAAATAACTGATGAAACGCAAATATTATATTTTCTTCACTTTCATTTGTTGATGAAAGCAAAGCTACCAATTTGAATGCAATTTTTTCTAGAACTTTTAACTCTTGAAGCTATACATACAATTAGGGAAATGACCAATCAGTACATAGTATTAGGAGTAGGCGAAGTTTAAAACTAAATGTTATGGAAAATGTAAAATGTATAAATATTTTGCAAACATTATAATCATATAGTCATGGAGGCGGATAGGTACTTGACACAGGTAAATCCGATATCTGCATTGTAAGGGATTAAAATGCCCAACTGGAATACTCAGATTAAGGTACCCTTTATCGAGTGCCCAACTAGACTGCAGCGAGATTATATTCTTTCCGTGATACTCGAATTATTTCCTCCAAATTGAAAAAAAAATTCGACCGCGCTCGAGAATGTCGGAGTAACGTTTTTTCGCAAGCTTGTGACTTTCCCACTTCCTTACGTCACACTAATGGCCGGTTTTATAAAAGACTAAGGCCCAGTATTTCAGTGTTCGGATTACGAAAACTGTGGATTAATTTTCGTAGCAACGATTGTAAAAACAATTGTATCCATAGTATTTAAGCTTCGTTTAAGTAATCTATAGATTAAACTGAACTTGAAATACTGGGCCTAAGTAAATTTACTCTCAAAATAAATTTATTCTACTTAACAAATTCTAATCATTTTGAATTTCTTTATGACGACAGAATCATTACTGTCAAAAAATCGACTGTCATTTAACAGAGTAAATTTTATTTATTATGGAAGTAAATTATTCTGCCCTTTATAAAACCGGGCATTAATTTGTCAGATTGTTGGAATGCATACTATTCAGCACATAATTACCCCATCATAGCTAAATCTGACGCGCTCGACTATTCCCAACTATCGATTTTTTGTTTTTACTATCTTACTGCACTCGCGTTCCTATATAGAGGGCTTGAATTTGGTAGAGGTACTCAACAGGGTGCAAGGTGTCTCCCCATATGTTAATCTGCCGCGCTTGACTAAATCCCAAAATCCTCTCTTGGGCTCCCCTACTAATACTCCAACACAACAAACGTTAAACAAAATGACAAAAGTGAAATGAGTAGCATATGATGCGCATGAAGCTAGCTGTATTTTTTTCGTCAGTGACCACTGATGAAAATTAGAGAATCCGTTATTTTCATGAGTGATGGGTGCGTTCTGTTGTTTCATGAGTGGTCACGCATGGTCACTCATGGTCCATTGACTTCACTTTGGCTGTCTGGCTGGCTGGCTGGCTGGCGTGACGCTGGGTTCTCAGCAACTATACTATTTACAGACTTGAAACTGGTACTAAACAAAAGCTGCTGTTTCGTAGGCTTGCACAAATTGCTTTAATTCAAGCTCAGTGATTATGGAAGATTAAACTATTCAATTACTTGTTTCAAGTGAAACAATGCCCATAGATAATTATGACAGTAGGGATATGACAACTAAAATTTATTGAAGTAGATAAAAATTTAGTTACAACTTTAGCCGCGGGTGTCACTATTATTATGTACAGTTGTCAAATCTGTCCGGGATTCATTCAATGACTTGTTTGACGCGAATTTGAAGCTTATTAGAATGAATTAATATTATTGGATGAAAATTTGTTTACTTTTGGTGTATTTTTCTTATATAGCTTTGATAAAGATCAAATTATCATTTTAAGGTACAGCACTTGACCTCCCGTCAGTCAAAAACTAAACAATGAAGATTAAAAGATATTTTTGAGTTTGTACATGCATAAATTATGTACCTATCAAATAGTCAACTTGAAACTAGTACTAAATGGAAGCTGCCGTTTCGTAAGTTTGTCCTAACTGCTTGATTTCAAGCTCAGTAATTGTGAGAGATGGTAATTTGCGAATTCTCTGAAGTAACAAGCATTCATGAGCTGTCAAAAATGCGCTTTCATCATCTAGATGATTCTTCCATTTTTTATGTGACAGGCATTATTGAATAAAATGAAATTATAATCTTATTTCTGCATTTGATGAAAACGATACAAAGAAACTAGGCCCAATTTCGCTATCTCTCTCGCACCTGCCGAATTACATATAAAGTTTCATGTTTTCCAACTGAGTGTCCGCTCCTCTCTTATTTTCCTTCGTGGTTGAAACCATATATGTAATACTCCTATATATATATATATATATATATATATATATATATATATATATATATATATATATATATATATATATATATATATATATATATATATATATATATATATATATATATATATATATATATATATATATATATATATATATATATATATATATATATAGTCGCTTGCTGTCTCACTTACCCCGTGACACCTTTACTTATGAGCACTTGCAGTATAGGAGTATACATATATGGTTGAAACCAAGATATTCCCATCGCATACGCGCAAAAGTTATATCCATGCTTGATTTTTGTAAGATTTGATTGGTTGGAAGTTCAGCAAACAATAATTTGAAAGCAAGCAATATTTCCTCAATCGCCACGTGCTTCACAGTACATCATTATTTTATTGTGTGTTTATAAACAGTTAATTATTGCGTAATTTTACAAGATAGTGTTTTTTCCAATTTGTACTTTTATTCCAAATTAGCTGATACCTGCGACATTGAAATCGACAATATAATTTATTTATAGATAGAAAAACATCAAATTGAAAGTTGAAATTAAAAAAAAAAAAAACGTTGGGTTGCTCGCGCAAATGATACTTTGTATCATTCCCTCTATTACGCTGGCCCACCAACACTACAGCGGTCGGGATACACTCTACAGCTGAGCATAACAGGAAATAGTATATTGTGTGGCTAGGGACGAAACAAGACGATTTCAGCTGAGGGTGAGTGTTTCTTGCCCGAGCGAAGCAAGGGCTGGCATCACCCTCGGCTGAAATCGTGTTTTGTCTCGTTCCACACACTGTATTTTTCATAATACCTGCATTGAAACTGCCCATATTACAAATTTGTCATAACAAAGTAAATATTTTTCTTTTGATTTTGGAAGGAACAAGTCGAGAGTAACTGCTTGTGCTTTATCAATAAGATGTTGTGATGTACTTGAAATTGTCGTATTATTACTTATTTTCTTGAAACTATAGTTTTTTAAATTTAATTTACAGTTACGAATACAACAACTGTCAAATTAACTGAGGTTATATGTTTTTCATTCAGAGATTGACAATGAATAAATGCGACTCTGCCAGGGATAAAACGATTTAAAAAACAAATTCAGCGGGCAGAGACAAGCTTATTTTTGCCCGGCTACACTTGCATTTGTCTGAAATTGTCTTATTTCGATTGACAAAACAGGCATTGAAACGCGTTGTTTCAATGCAGGTATTATGAAAAAGAATTTTTTTAAATTTTATATTTGAGTGTTTTTCTGTGATCATGTTGTCACTAAACTCAGCTTTAAATGATCATCGAACTATTATAAACAAATTGAAAAGAACTATCCCAATATTTCTAGTACTTTTTGCATGATTATATTTATATACAGGCTGTAAACGAAACTAGGCAACGCGATTTTCCTCGGAAGTTATTAGACATACAAAAAAAATCTTTCAGATAAAGTTGCTAGTGTTTCTAGTAAGCTACTTAAATTAATGTGAATCAGAGAAAAAGATAAATTAATTTTCGGAGATATACCTATTTTTGACTTTTTTTTAATGGTACCTACATCCTGTATATTTTTATGCTGTTTGGTAGGATATAATTTTTGCTGGCTGACATTATTTGTTTTAAAAATGGATGAATACTCAATTAACGAGAAGATAGATATGTTGAAATGTTTTTATTTATGAAACAATAATTCATGACAAGCCTTGCGATTATACCAGTAACAATATCCTGACCGCTTTCATCTAAATCAAACATACTTTTCAAATTAGAAAGAAAGCTACGTAGAACTGGTTTCCTCACTATGGCAAATCGTGAAGTTCATCAAATAAATGAAAATTTGGAAACTGAAGTATTAGCATATTTTAAATTGCATCCGAGAAATTCAACTAGAAAAGCTGCACTAGAATTAAACGTATCACATACACAGGTACACAAGATTTTAAAAAAGCATAAATTCAAAGCTTACAAAATACATAAAATCCATAATCTTCATCCTGGTGATTCTGTAATAAGACTTTACTTTTGCAATTATTTAATTCAGGAATGTCACAAAAATCCACATTTTCTAAATAAAATTTTGTGGACAGATAAGAACCATTTTTCCAATAACGGTATATATTTAATAGGCATAATACGCATTATTGACAAACTACCAACCTAAATTCACGAGAAACATGTAGAACTAATTTTCAAGTACGTTTTTCAACTGATATGTAGTGCGGAATTTTTAACAATATTATTTTGGGTCCATATTATTATGAAGACACTCTAACTTCACAATGATATTCGTTTTTTTTTACAAAATGAACTAAGATTTTTTTTTGATGATATACCACTAGCAGATCGCCGTGGAATGATATTTCAAAGAGATGGTGCAGTTCCAAAGACGTGAGAAATTATTTAAATCAAGAATTTCCAAATGCCTGGATTGGAACAAGAGGACCTATAATGTGGCCTGCAAGGTCTCCCGATCTATCGCCCTTAGATTTCTATCTGTGGGGTGCCATTAAAAACAAAGTTTATGTCACGCACGTGGCTTCACTTGAACTTGAAGAATTAAAACATAGAATAAGACAAGCTATGAACGAGTTAAATAACAAAATTAATAATACTGTGTATCAACATTTGTTGAAAAGGGTCAATTTTTGTATACGACAAAACGGTGGAAATTTTGAACAATTTTTATAGTGTTACTCTTACCAGTATTATAATAATTTATGTACATTTTTGTATATCTAAGGACACCCTCAAAATTTAAGTTTTACTGGTGCAATGGTCTATAATAATAATTTTGTTTTCGTAGCCAACTTTTATTTCGAGCGAAACTGTTTTAATATTTTCTTTAATATCTCGACTTCTGTTCAGTTTAGAAGGTATAACTTATTGGACTTTTTTAAAGCAAAAATTATATCCTACCAAACAGTATAAAAATATACTGGATGTACCATTAGAAAAAGTCAAAAATAGGTATATCTCCGAATTTGAGTAGATTACTAGAAACACCAGCAACTTTATTTGAAAGATTTTTTTGTATATCTAATAACTTCCGAGAAAAATCGCATTGCCTAGTTCCGTTTACACCCTGTAGATTATGTTGATTGATTCAAGATTTTATCATTTGTCAATATGACATAATTTCACTGTTTCTCATTATTATTATTTTATTAGTTATCAAAAATCAATTGACATAATGAAGGAAAAAACTTTTCAGAACTCATTTTTAAATAAATATGTTTTATTGGGTTTAAGTTCTGTAATTTATTAGAAACACAACGTTTCAACAGCAAAGTGCTGCCTTTTTCAAGTGAAAAATAATATAAATATTTATATTTCTTTTCACTTGAAAAAGGCAGCACTTTGCTGTTGAAACGTTGTGTTTCTAATAAATTACAGAACTTAAACCCAATAAAACATATTTAATTGACATAATAGTCGAGGAGCCGGCCGCACCGTATATTCCCTGGTCGGACTTACAGCCAAATTGTATATGAATCGATCGAGAATATAATGGTCAATAGGATGCCAGACTTTATAAAACTAGGATCCTGTCCTAAGTTTTCGAAAAGAAGGCTATGTCCAGTCAATTTTTTCTGGGTCAACTTTCCTGATAGAACTTACGATTGAATCTAGTACAAGTACCAATCAATAGCGAAGAGCAAGTACTTCAAGAGAAAACCAGGATGCTACCTCCTGATCTGTCCAGAAGGGCGATAGCTACCCTTAAGTATTACCCATTTTCATATTCAACTTCCCTGACCGAGCTTGTGGTTTTTTTGTTCTCTTGCCCTGAATAGGACAGGAGGTGGTACTCTAGTTTTACCTAGTACTTGACCTTCACTATCGATTGTTCTATACAGGAAGTTAACCACGGAAAAATTGACCGGGATTGGCTTTTTTTTCGACATCTAGGATAGGATTCTGGTTCTGGCACGCTATTGATCACTATTCCCGTTCGATTTATAAAGAATTTGGCTTGTAAATCCGATCAGAAAAGATAAGGAGCGGTCGGCTCCTGGAATGATACATTTTGAAAAAAAAATAGAGGTTTCCTAGCCGTCGAATAAAATAGTCCTATTAAAATATCAAAAAATAGAGTTTCAACCATAATTTATTTTATCTAAACCATGAACTCTGATTGTTATGCTTACTAATAGTATTCGTATACTGCTACCACTCTTATGAACTTCTCTTTTCTCATGAATATAGTGGAATCAATTAAATAAAAATAAATGGTCAGTTTCAGTCTGCTTCCAAACTGAATATTTGTTAAAATGATCGAAACCACGATTCAATAAGCTGTGGTATAATGTTAACTAGTGCCATAAAAGCACGTAAGTTGACTTGTGTATTTAAGGAAATAAATATTTACCACCAATATGATTATTTTTATATTTTCTTCCATTCCAATCCAGCCAATAAGAAATGTAAAATACATAACTATTAATAAGGGTACGACTAACTGCAAATCATCTGTATATTCCATGGAAATTTCAATAAAGACGCTTTGTCTTCCAGGCAAATGAAACCTCAGGTATGTTACTACGAGCAGTCCTATTGCACCAGCCTAGAAAGAAATAATTTTGTATATTGTCCACAAGTATATTATTCCATTTTGTCTACTTACAAAACTCAAAGCACTGAGTAATTTACATATCGTTTTAACCGTTCGAAACACAGAACCTCCGCACATGTTGACAATTAATTATTCAGTCATTCAGTCGTTGATTTTATTTGTTTTGTTTCATATGGCAACTGATACGAGTCGAGATTTTGATGTAATCTATCAAACTATAGGCTACGTGCATGAAGTCTACTAGCGCCTCTAGCGGGCAATGGAGAACGATTGAACTCCATGTTATCATTGTTTCATACCTATATTTTTTTAAATGTACTAATATTATTTAATTCAGCTCTGTGCGTATAATATAGCTTGCATAACATAAAGGCTCAATCTATTCGTCCGGTGACCGGACGAGAATATTTTCTAAATTTTCTCCGATAACCGGATGAATAATATATTCTTATTTATCCGGCTAGAAAAATGTATTATCAACTGTCCAATACTGCATTAATAGATACGGTATATCCTCAAAGGTTTATATACATTATATCTTCCCAAAATTCTTTTAAACCATGCTTTGATACTTTTTTTACTAACTATATAAACTTTGAAGTATCCAAAGTGAATAAAATATAATTGCGAAGTATTCCAACATCATGAAATAAATAGTAATTCCGAGAGTAATTCATTTATTATAGAAATCCAAAATTACGTTGTATATTAAAATTCATATTTATCACACATCCATAATTCTTTTGTCAATCGCTTGTGTCCCAAACATTTCAAATGATATCATACATAACAATAATCACAACCTATGTTTTTTTCTTCCAATTTTGAGTATTTATTAATTGTGATATCCAAATTTTCCTGCATTTTGGAAGTTTTTTTTGAGAGTACTCTTTTACAACAGTTTTCCCCGCTTTCGTAGTAAAATATAGCTGTTGACATGAAATGTAGCTTCTAGTGGACTGAATTAATTAATTACATTGAATTACATGATTATTTGAATAAGAACAGGAATATGACAGATCGACGTTTTTTGAAAAATTGAAAATCAGGTAAATAAATTTATTCTATCAATTTACCTTTGCATGTATTCAAATAAGTTCTAAGAAGATGAATTAAATATACCAGAAACGACTTTAGAGAATTAATTTTATCACGATAAAATATCCCCACTAACATTTAATTGAATGACGGATGAAACATAGGCTATTGTTTCGCAAGCAAAAAAAAAAATAACCGGACAAATAAAAATATCTTATTTCTCCGGTAGCCGGATCATTAGTCACTTCGTAACATAAAAGGTACGTTGAAATTATTTATTTTGAGTATTTTTTCCTTCAATTATAAAGTACCCATTATAGAGAAAACGTCTTAATTCGTCCAAATTGACAGGATAACCTCAAATTATGACGCCGAAGATCTTGCAGATCGGGTTTGTATTTATCAAACACTGTATCCCTTTCACCGAGGAAGCATTGAAGAAAAGCGTGAAATTAGTTTTGCCATATTAAACATGTTGAAGATCATGTTGCTGACAATATTAGCAACAAAATTATTGCGAAGTACATCTGACAAACTTCTATCACTGAAACATCTTACAAATTAGAGATAGAGGTAAATTCAGGAATCCCAAATCGATGATGAATATTTCTAATTTCACAATTGAATTACAAACATATTTATTATATAGATTAATAATGAAAGACAGACAATACTCTGTTTGCCGCTTTGATTCACTTCACTCGTATTTTTATGTTATAACTGGGTACATGAAATCTGTGAAACTATATTTCACTTGAATCATCCTTAACACAACAGCCTGAAACAGAACAAACGTTTTCCCATGTCTTATATGCAATTATTCTCTTTTTTAAACTACAATGCTCAATGACAGCTCATTGACGTATTATGAGAAATTGAGTTCAATGATTACATTGGTGCTCACCATGAGCGCTCGCATCGATATTTGTTCAAACTCCGCCCCCTTGCACATAGCCTATAGGCTATGTGCAAGGGGGAGGAGTTTGAACAAACATCGATGCGAGCGCTCATGGTGAGCATCATTGTAAACTTTAAACTTCATTTCTCAGAATACTTCATTGAGCATCGTAGTTTAAAAGTGGAAATAATTGCATATAAAACATAGAAAAACGCTTGTTGTGTTTCAGGCTGTTGCGTTAAATATGATTCTAGTTAAATATAGTTTTATAGTTTTTCTGTATGGGGTTATAACATCAAAAAACGAGTGAAGTTTATCAAAGCGGTAGATAGATTATCTGTCTTTCATTACTAATCTCAAAGATGTTTGTAATTTAATTGTGAAATTAGAAAAGTTCATAATCGATTTGAAACTCATGAATTTACATCTATCCCTAACTTGTAAGGTGTTTCAGTGATGGAAGTTTGTCAGATGCACTTCGCAATAATTTTGTTGTTAATATTGTGAGCAACATATTCTTTATGTTCAATATGGCAAAAAGCTAATTTCACGCTTTGCTTTAATGCTTCCTCAGTGAAAGGGATACAGTTTTTGATACATTCAAACCCGATCCGCAAAATTATCGGCGTCATAGTTTGAGGTTAACCTGTCAATTTGTTATGTTATGATAATTGGTATATACTGTAGACAAGAAGTGGCAATAATATTTTTATTCCAATTTTAAAGACGATGATCAAATAGTGTAATCGAAAGAGGCTTAAATAATGAACAATAAATATCACAAAAAATATATGTAGCTAAAAAATTTATATATTTAGGTTATTAAAGTGCAGAAAAGTAATAACAATAAAAAATCTCAATTCAAATTAATGAACTTTCAAAAAAGTATCACAGAAATCAGGTACAATAATTGAGAATGTATCAAGTTTAATTATATACAAATATTGAGATTGAATATCACAGACATCAAACACAAAAATAATGCTGCAATTAACAATATTAATAGTCCGAGAATCAAACAAAAAAAAAAAACAGATTAATTAACTGCAAAAGAAATACAATTGTTGAGAATATAACAAGTTTCAATGCGTCAAATGTTTGAATTAAAAGTAACAATTGAACTGTAAACGAAGGGGGAAATAGAAAATGATTACCAATTAAAATATCCCTAAAAATAATATAAATGTGTAGGGCAACATATAATGCTCACATACTATCACAGTTATGTTAAATCAGTACTTGATTATGGAATTATCATTTGGGGTAACTCAAAACATGCAGTTAGGTTATTTATCATACAAAAAAAAATTATTAGTTTGTTGAGCAGTGTATCACAGAGAAATCACTGTTAACCACTTTTTTTGAATCTACGAATCATGACATTTTCCTCACTTTATTTATATAATTTAACTATTTAATTTATTTTATATGATATAGTTTAAATATTGGGAATTTTAAACTTTATTTATACAATCTTCGAAGTTGAGAAGTGAGTATTTTGGTTGTTTTTTGAATTATCAGATTAGTAAATGATAGCCTTTCAAATATATTCTGTTTTCTACAGAATTGATACCCCAGTAAAGCTGAAATTGAAAGGAATATTTGATATATTTAAATGCAGATCGCAATTCTAGATGTGTATGCGAAAGAGAAGTTTTAGATGCCGGACATATATTATTCTGCGGTGTTTTGAATAAAAATATAATAGATGAAATTAATATTTACGCACTTTGCCGTCAGACATCGACACTAGCGAAATATCCGCACATTATACAGCAGATGCTAAAAAGAAATGAAATAAATAACTTGAAAGTTACAATCACGACATGTTCTTGCAAAACTGGAAAAAGCGGCCGTTGCAAACATGTTTCGGCTGTACTTCTATTATTTATCAGGTGCTTTATCAATCATATTTAGTTGCATGCAGAAATAATCGGCTATTCTTTTATTTTGTATCAAGTTCTTAATTTGTCACTTGATTATAAACGAAAGCCAAGCGCCTACAGGATGACTACAAACAATTTGAGTATATTTTAAAATGAATTACTTGACTTTATTATCATTAGAATCCGTATGAGTGATTTTATTCAATCACCCAAAATATATTTTAATGAGGTTTTTAAGAGATTTATCTCAGGTTATACTCTTAAATATAAGTATTATCTCTTACTATTTCTATATTATGCTGGAATAACTAACCTCTATAAAGGTAGTCATTCTCATCAAAATAAGGAGAACACATTTTCATAAACCTACTAACTGGTTTTTCATTCTTTGATTGCATGTTCCAAGCTTTTAACTTATTTATTTTCTCTGTTTCAGTGAAAACTTGAATTATGTCCTTTTTTTGTATGGATTTACATCCATACACGGAACAATCAACATTACTCATGTCGACAAATAGTGCAGCATAAAATTTGATGCTTAAATTTGTTTAAATTCAAAGAAAACAACACGAATCCCATCTATGCTTTTACAATTTATCACACTTCCGGCGGTTCTACAAAGTGCCACCAGGGACCTGTTGCATAATAAAATACAAGTTAGTACTATTATTGAAAATGCACGTAAAAACGCTGATAATATTAATTTGTATTTTATCATGCAACAGGCCCCAGATAGAGTATCGCTTAGCAAGACTCGCCAATATTTATGTATGACAACAAAGAATTAGACACGCCTCTAACCTCTCAATTCCTAAACATAATACTGCTCTTTTCAAAACAGGTACTTTGTAAAATAGAACTAAGATTTTGAATAAAATTCCCAGGGAAATAAGGCTTTAACCAGAAATCGTTATAAATCAAAGATGAAAACTTATTTTACCAATAACGCTTTCTATTCACTAGATGAATTCTACAATTGTCAAAATTTCATAATTTAAAATGAAATTATGCTAAAATTATACTGTATTGTTCGCTTTTGTTCTTATTGATTATTTCATGTTTTGTATATAATTTTTTTATATACATTTTTCCTATTGACGTTATCATACTTTTTTAAGTCTAGCTACAAAAAATAAATAGAATGAAATAACAAACAATTTGGATTTTCATTTTTATAGTTATTGATGCAAGTGAATTAAACCACTGTTTATTTGCGAGAAGAAAGTTAAAAATCACGAGCGCGTTTAGCGCGAGTGGTTTAATTCTTCGAGCAAATAAAGAGGTTTAATTCACGTGTTTGTATACATAATTTTATTCAATTTTGCGTAAATTTCTGCAACATAAAACTGAGGAACAAAATTCAAAAAAATTAAATTGCAGTTGCAAGAGAGCTTCGTTGATATCGCAACGATTATTTATTTTTCAAACATTTGGGAGTGTGGCTGGCAGTAAACTGTCAGTTTTGTGAATTTTGAATTGAAGCGTTATAACTGTGAAAAGTATTGTCTGAAATGATGGAAGAAAGTGATTAAAACAATGTTCTCGTACCCGATACCATTTTGAACGAAGTAGCCGCAGCAGTTGGGAAAATTATTCCTCAGAAATTAAATTTTTTTTATAAAAAGGAACTCCAACAGTGATTTAATAGTATATTATGCTACAAGGACCGAACGACTGTCATTTTTGTCCAGGACAAATTTGGCTGCATTCGGTGAAGACGAGGGCAAAGCCCAAGGCAGAGGCGAGGGCGAAGCACGAGGCGAAGACGAGGGCAAAGCCCAAGGCGTAGCTCCGTGCAGCCAAATTTATCCGTGACAATAATGACAGTCGTTCAGTGTCCGTGTTGCATACGTTACTTTTTGTAACAAGTGCACCGAAGTACCCCCTTTATCAAGGTTTTTAAATAAATTTGGTTGTATCGAAACTATCTTTTCGATTTGACAAACAGATTTTTTCAAATGCAATCACATCACAGTAAACTAATACAATGAGACATAACTTACATGATTTATTTTATTGATTGATATTTTTCACATTTTTTGTGCTATCCCCTTCACAATAAATGCACATACTAAAACGAACACATTCAATAATACAAATTTCTTTCAAATATCAATTTGACACATATCAAAAAATCCAACGCATCTATGATCCATGATTTACAATTTCATTTTTACCCAGCGGGAAAAAATATCCATCAATTCCCAGTCAACAGAGAATTAATGAAAATTGTTACCATGGTTTGGAATTGAGAACTTTCGAAGCAGAAGTCAGATCAGTAATAGGGTACTTTCGGCGTACGTGTTACAAAAAATTTTTTAAATCACTAATAATTCATTTTAAATCACTAGTGAATAAAGATTTACTTATGACTGTTGCTATAGTTTTAATAATGTAGCTTTAAAACGTCAAAATTGAATAAAAAATAATATAATAAGTGTTCAGTGTTTATTATTATACAGGCAGTATTTGAATACATTTTTCAATAAATTTCTACTATATCAGTTGTATTCCTTTAGTTCAAAAAATACGTAGCATTATTACATAGTTATTCAAACTTTGCAGGGCTGGTATTGGAGCGTTAAGACGTTTCTCATGCCCGTGACGTTACGTTATTCATTCAATATTTTCCCTATAAGATATTTTGCCAATATACTTTAGGATAGGGAATCCTAAGAAACTATGAATAGGAGCGTCAAATTGTAAAAGCTGATACCTACTTGGCCCTTGGTCAGTCACCAGCCTATGAGGAATCATTTATTTTGATAATAAAAGCTTAACTCTAGCTTGTAATAATAATTTCATGATTTTTTGGGGAATTAATATTTTCAATATTGAAAATATTATATTTGAGATCTATTTTATCTGTTTGATCAAATTTAAATTCTTCATAAAAGTTTAGTTTCCATTAGAAGCTACATTTTAATGAATTACTATACAATAACAACACAATTGGATTCTTAATTCATCTTGATTTATAAACATGCTATGTTACTCTTATATGTTCCACAACCAGAATTTTGTCTTTTGGACGATAATAGAGGAGAAGAGCGAAGAAAGCACCGTACAAACCAGCCGCTACCTATGCATAAAAGAAAAATATATCAATTATTATTTACACAAATTACTATGAACGTTATCTTATTTATTTAATAATTATCATGTGATTTAATTAGAGCACAAAATTCTAATTGAAATAAAAAACACGTGGATCTGAAATTGCTGATAATTTTATTGTCTTAAATTATGTATATATATGTAGTATACAAGCATAATTTTTGATCAATATATTCTTCATGGTTAACTTATATTGCATAAGGGCGTGTAATATCTTTTTTGGTATCCCAAACTGTAAGGTCCGTTTGGTACACTGCTTTAAATACTGCATTCCCATTATCCATTTGGATCACTGATCTCTAATAAACACTGGATTGGGTTTTGGCCGCTGGAATGCAGCCCCAATTGAGCGTCGCCATCTTGACAAAAACTGAGGTTCTGTGTCATTTGGTGACAGTTCAGTATGGTGTTGGGACGCAATTTTATACTGAATAAATTTTGTTTATCTATTTATCTAGATATATTAATACATAATATTGTTATTGTTTTATTTTATTAGAAAAGCTCAACTGAAAAAGTTTGAAGATATAACTTTTATTCCTATTTTCAGTGAAGTATTACTTTTTACAGGTTTTATGGAGACCTAGAAGGATACATCAATTCATTATGTTAAAGTAATCAAACGATTTGATTTTCAATTTTAGATTAAATTGAAAATATCATGAATAATAAAATCATATTGTTGGGCAATGTTACAAAGTTATGATAACAAATTTGAGTAATATATCAAATTTAATATAAAATATCTTGCTCACAAAATTAATCGCTGGACTGCAAATTTGTGCTTACTTACGAACAATAAAATCTTGATTATTAAATGTATTATTATTCTCCTATCATGTGTAGTAGATATTTAAAATTATTAGTTTTGAATAGGCAATATTATCGCAGAAATGCACTTCATTTATTTATATAGGTAAATTCATAGTTTTAAATTTTAGGTAACAAAAATTTATAAAACTATTGAACGGATTAAATTATACTAAACTACAATGTTCAAAAAATAATTAAAACACTGACACTAAAAAGTTCACAAATATTTTTAACTATTAATAAATATTTCAACTATTATAACAATTTTTAACTTTTGTTGATTATTAATGTATGTATTTTAATATATATTGAGAATAATTTCTTTATCTTACTTGCATTATACTTTGAATTTCATCGAGTGTCTTCTATAAGTGTTTTGAATTTGCCGCCGAATAGTGACACAAAACCTCAGTTTTACTGTCAAGGCCGCCGTTCAACCGGGGCCGCTTTCGGATGCCAGAATAGGGTCTAAACCCAATCCAGTGTTATATAGAGATCAGTGATTTGGATGCAAAGAGAAATGAGTACAAATTATTTTTTAGTCTCAGATTTTACGTATAACACGTTGCATTTTCTTTAGTCTCAAAATAGAGAATCAAAATGTATTCAAAAAAATGTTGTTCATTGAAATATTTTATAGAATTTTTTTCATTATTACAATTCTCATGCGCTATGGTACATTGTACAGAGTGATAAAAAATGATTGTCCGTGCCGCTTTGTTCTGATTTTTCTTTGCCGCCTGCTTGAGATAGTTACCTTCAAGTGACAGATGACAGTTCCTCTGAAAACACTATTCTAACTTAATAATTTGGTAGAATAATAATAAATTCTCAGTAATCAGTCAATAATACAGCTATTTACTTACTTTTTTGTTTATTGAATCAGATTATGGATTAATCCGTCATACAATATGCAAAATATACGCCATTCCATGAAGATAGTTTTGATCATAATGCGAACTTTCGCCTGTCACCTGTCGGACAATCATTATTGATCACTCTGTATATGCCTGTTGCGTATCTTCAAATTTCGACGAAAGCGCCGCATATTATTCAAAAATCAAAACTTCGAGGTGTGATGTCACCTGTCAATGTTTTGAAATATGTCAATCTGCTTTAAAATCAAATTGAAATCCAGGACGTACCATCTGTATTCCTAATAATAATATTGTATTTAATTTATGACAACATTTGTAGACAAAAATATTCTAAAAGGAGCAAATCAACTATAGTCAACATTATTTTTTATTGTTTATGACTCATCTAAAGGTAATCAATTACAGTTAGAATTATAATGTGTTACATACGTACAGAATTTGAGCGAAATCCTTGGGGGAAAGAGATTTTCTCATCTTGTTTACCTTTCAAACAATTCTTGAATTTTGAGAAGGAAAAATATTGAGCAAAAATTTGATGCTTTCAGTAAAGGATTTGGAGACGAATTCATGTGACTGTTCAGTCAATTTAAAAACTTATCTAATTTAATGAGTTTCTTTACGATTATAATACTCAACTTCTCTTAAAGATGGTTGATACTGAGAATTGAATGATATCTAATACATTTTCATAGATTATTGCATAAAATCATACTCATTTAACTGCTGTTATCCACATTTCTCTTTTTTTCGCTTCATAATCTCTTTTCGGAGACCTATAAAAATTAGTTCTGGGCTGTTTGCTTTAGTATTAGTACATCTAACAACTCAACAACTCCTAAGTGAATGTTTTTTTCTCATAATTATCGAATAATATGACATACAAAAATGACGTTTGACAGTTTGACGTTTTTGACGGCACACCTCGTAGATGTAAAATTTAACCGATAGAGCGGAGCCACTGAGGATACGCAATAGGCGTATAACAAGTGCAGCAAGTTGTCGATTGCCCATGATAGCAAAGTTGAGGCGTACGAACGAAGTGAGTGCACTCATTTGCTCAATAAAGAGCCATATTCCGCCCGAAAAAATAGTACTTATCACGCATGAATAATACATATATATATATATATATATATATATATATATATATATATATATATATATACTATATAGTACTTATCACGCATGAATAATACATATATATATATCCCCGCCTATCGCGCTGTGAAATATTACTTTGACGCATTTAATTGTAAATAACTATTTCAAGCTATAGCAGAGAATGGATCTTCCTTCGATATATTATACCTATGTATTTTTTTTTTCAAATATTAGACCTTATGCTCTTTTTTTGATACCTCATATTTCTCACCCAAATAAATGAAGCTGTGAAATAAATATAACGCATTAAAGCTATTTCCTTGTAATAATCAAATTTAACTTTTCTTTCACATCCTGTTCGAGATACCATGCGAAAATGACAGACGGTAGAACCTTGTGCGGGATATCTCTTACAACAGCATAGCTCAATTCTACGGTACCGCAAGTTTACATTTCTAAGATATGGCTGATCTTTGAAAGATTTGAAGCCACAGCACGTATGCTAGAAAAAAATATATTTAGGATTTTAGGTTAGTAAGTGCAACATACAGAATTGAAGATAAGTTTGGAAAAACTTGACATCTCATTTTTCTACTTCGTAACAACCGTGCAATTTATATTGTATATTGCATTTCGCGATACTAATAGAAGCAATTAATTTATACCTGTTTATGACCAGAAGTCTAACTTGGTTTAAAGTAATAAAGAGCTGACTAATAAACTACCCAAGTAACAATGACTGACCGTCGACCAAAATGTGACGTCGCATTTTGGTCATATTGGAGTCATAATGTGACCGTCATATTTAGACGTCATACGACGTTGAACTGAGGTCACACGTCAAGTCACATTGTGATCATAAATTGACTTCAAGAAATAACGTCATATAATGTTGAACTAACGTTATAATTGGATGTTATGTTTCAGCGTTTAGGAAAGGAAAAATGAGAAAAAAAACTTTTCTACTATTTTTAACCTATTTGAATGTTAATAAGTTAATTTTTTTTTAAATTTTTAATCGAAAGAACCTTTGTATTTTTTTGTTAAAAACATAATTTTTATCGATTAATAAATAATTTTCAAGAGATTATAGGAATAGACTTTCGTCCACAAAATTATTAATTTTCGTTCTCCAAATTTTTATGAACAAATGCATTGTTTATGAATTTTTCAGCATTTTCTTTTTTGAAAATCTGTGTGCTCAGAATCATTCATATTACTCGATCAGGGGGAAGAAAGAGGAAGCGTTCAGTAAACGTTAATTAATTTTCAATTTTACTATTTCCAATTTTATACTCTTCGCTGAATTATGAACGAATATGGAGAGTGACATTAAATTTTCTCACAAGCTCTGCTTGTTCATCGTAAATGGCACGAAAATAAGAGAATAGAATTTTGATTATTTCACTTTCTTGAAATTTTGTTTATTTACAAATTTTAGTTTACTGAACGGAACTCAAACAAAATATTTTAGAGGGATGGGATGAGGCACATTGTAGGCGGCTGATACCATCTTTTCTATGCTAAGCAAGCACAAGCACTTTTAGATTGTTTCCAAATGCCAACTCAGATGAGTGTTACAATAATCAAATACATAACAAACTCTAAAAAATATGAGTGTAACAAGATATATTCCATGTTTGTTACACTAATTTAATAAGGCATATTATATAATAGGAGATCCAGAAAATTTTTGGTATCTACAATTCAAACTGTCGAATTATATATGCTATGTCAGTAGCGTTGTGCGCGGCGCGAGCGCCGTCCTGGTGGCGATACTTGGCATTTATTTACTAATATATTTAAAATCGTGACAATCAACAAATTTTGACGTATTCACGTAATTTGCAAAACTGGCACTCAGAATTAGCAGAAAGTTTGTTACAATGACAGTAGTACTTCGATGCGGGTCTCAAGAAGTTGATTTATCTACATATATTTAGATCCAAAAGAGTTTAAGCAAAGGGAACAAATTGGTACAAAGATTTTATGCCAGCGATGAAGAAAAATTTAAAAATAACGAAGGAGATAGTAAAATTACGAGAGTTACTTTGCGCGAAACGCCTGGCACATTTAGTAATGAAACAAATCCTAATTTGTATAATGTATTGGTCGAGATATGTGTAAATTATTATAAGTGTGAGCTTAGTTATCTACTTGATATAATAATACGTACGATCGGGTGTACTTTTTGTATGTTCTGTTTAATTATTGTCTGAATATTGAATCGATAAACAATATTAATTTTTCTCGTGATTTTACATAACTTTATCTGATATTTACGAGTTATTTTCATAAATTGAAAATAATCTGTGTGACTATCATAAAAACTTCTTGATTTGGTGTGTTTTGAATTCTTCATTAAAAAATCAGCACCATTCATGCCTGATGATTTGATATTTGCTTGCCAGATACGAGTTATTCGAAAGCACCATTCATTTAAATAAGTAAAAATTCATTAATATGGATTCATTCATGATATTTTGACTCCAATTTATAATCAATGATAATATTGTTGAAATATAATTTTAATAATTCAATATTGATACTGTACAAACATTATACAATTTAAATAATACTTAACTACTTATTTCTAAAGTTCGCTAATATAATAATAAGTCTGTGTTTTTTACATGAGTGCTGTGAAAATTTATTAATACAGGTAAATTCAGGTCGAAAAATTGTTAATATTAGTTGCAACTGCAGTTTGCATATAAATTAACACAGAAAGTATCTGCTTCAAGACTGACCAGCCAATGATTTGGAATCATCCAGCACAGTTGGATAAACATCATAAGAGTGCAAGGATTGATAGTATGTACTATTGCATAAAGGCAAACTGAGACGATAACTTTTTCACAGTTTCTCACGCTCATTCGTGATTCGGAAATGAATAAAATTTCAGTTCACCATTGCGCAATTGTGTGTGCGAACACTCAGGAACACAACAAATTAAATCTTGTACTGATGATTCCAACTTTTTCAAAGGATTTTTCATATTTATTTGCCACAAAAATTCAGTTTATGCTCTTTTATATTTGTTTTGACAGCTCCAGTCAGTATTAGTAAAGAACTTATAGCTTCTACCGCATGGAGTCGCGTTCATCGCTACTGACATAGCGTATATGTATATGTATAAAGGGGAAATATCTTACATGCAGCGAATGAGATCCTTAGTGAACGCATTTGATACACTTCAAAATTTTTAAGTTGATGATATACTTACATGCCACATGATTGCTTGGGCAAGTGTAAATAATTCATTTGTGCTACTATCATCATATTTTTTCCATATACGCTTTTGAATGTGATTCATTGATTCAACGATATGATCGTGACTCGGACCATATCTTGCAATTGCAAAAATAAATAAAGCTATACCCAATAAATACATCAACACTCCATACTGTAAGTGGAAAATTGAAATTAATTGATGTTTTACTCACGCTTTAATCCATTTATTCTAAATTTATTTTCGGCCGAAGTTCCAAGAAGTTGTTACTCCCGATTGTCTTTTTTCTAGATTCTGTTATCATAGATACCTACATAAATATTTATTCTAATCTTGATTTTTTAATTGAAGAGATAAATTTATCTCTCCAGCTGAAGTCGCCAAAAACTAGTTTGGGCTTTTTCATCTAGGCTCGCATAGAGACTATACATTTTTTATCTAATCAATAGGAAATTACATTTTTTCGAAGCTTCGGCCTTTTAATATACAGAATTTAGGTCGATTACTGATGCAAGTCGATTCTCTATGTCCTTAAAAATTCAGTTATTTCTAAAAAACTCAAAGATAATAAAATAAATTAGGTATAGGGAAAATATTGAATGAATAGCTTGACGTCATGGATGAAGTGATAACATCGCTTCCACTATGTCTATATAATAGTTGTAATGTAATGGTTACATAAATGTAAAGATAATTGGTAAATATTCTAGACAAGCGGCTAAAATAATTTAATCCTAATTTTAAAGACTATGATTAAATAATGTGAAATTGAAAGAGGTTTAGATAATGAACAATATATATCACAAAAAGTATAAATTCAAAATAAGTGTACTGCACGACGACGAAAACACAAATGGCAGGTGTCAAGTGTTTCAACTAAAAAAGACAACTGTAAACAAAGTGTGAAATAGAAAGTGACCAGTACTACCAATTAAAATATCCTTAAAAACAACAAACAACTTGCGTTTCCATTTTGAAAAATAATGTAATGTATTATTATATCGGCATTTCTTAAATATAGTTTTCAATAAATTCCTACCACGTTAGTATGTATTTCTTTAGTTTAAAAATATGTAGCATCATTACATAGTTATTCAAACTTTGCAGGATTGGTATTGGAGCAACATTATGACGTTTCTTAATTATGCCCGTGATGTCATACTAAGCATTCAACATTTTCCCTGTAGGTAACAATTGCTTTTGCTAGATACTGAAGCAAAACGTATTGAATATATCAAAATATAAACAATGATTTAAAAAAAAATTGAAAAGAAGCTACACTAGAAAAAAAATTATGTTCTACTTCTGATAAATCATCTGTAACGTGTTAGTTGGCAATGTGCAAAATTTTATTAAGATGCAACTAGTGAGTTAGCGGGAATAGTCATAAAAAGAAAAAGCAGTAGTCTCGGGAAAAAAGATGTTCGCTCGATTCGTTTCATTATTCTTAGTCCAGTCAATGCACGGTTTTCCTAGTAATTCTACCAAACAGCACCGATTAGCACCAAAATTTGGCTGTAGGTTCTACTCACCCTCTACTTCAAAGTGCCGAGGGTTGCTTTCACCCCTTCTACGGGATGGAATTTTTCTTATCAAAAATAAGAATGGAAATGGATACATTGACTAATTCTAAGTAACTTTTGTTCCATAAAGTTTTTACTGAAAGTTGATACTTCTCGACTTATTGGAGAGTGGAAAAATCAATCAGAATAACTCTGAAAATAAATATTTCATGGAAAAATTCATTTTGAGTCAAGAAAAAAAAAATTGGATTTAAAATATTACTAGACCCAATACTAACGGAGTAATAGCTTATTGAAGGTTGATTCTTCTTCGTCAAACGCCAAAATCGAAAGTTTTAACGTGAAATATCCAAAAAATAGTGCATTTCTCGGGGAAAACTTATGGAACTTTTCTTGAAGTGCTTGAAGGCAAAAAAATGTGAAAATCACCTCTTAATTATCACCCCAATTGATCATGATCGTTACCAGTTTACAATTTACTTTATTTATGTACTTGTGATATGCCCAATAAGTCTGACCGGTTTAAAGTGCTTAGTTCTAAAAAAAATTGACCTTGAAGTGAAGAGAGCCTTTTTGTAGGTTTGCAAAAAATTGCTTTTCTTTAAAACTAATCCAAAAACTATGAAAGATACGCAAAATTTTGAGGAGTTAAAAATTGTAATTTTTTTTTTCTGAAAATTCTGCTTACTTTTTTTTTTTTCTATGATAAAAATTGAGTAAGATATGAACGTTTCAAGTTTGCAAATGCTTGCAAATAGTAACGTTTTCAAGCTATTTCAGCTCAAACCTTTAAAAAAATTAAAACTAAAAAAAAAATGTATATCAGCTTATAGCTCTTGAAAAAAACCTTCAAAATGGTTTTTTGTTAAACTTGATAGCTCAAAAACTAAGCGAGTTATGTGTTTAACTGTTTATTATATCAAAATAGTAGATTATATTATTAGGAGCAAAAATTAGGCTTTATGTGATAAGGTTTGCTCACTACGTTCAGCAGTCAAAGTAACCGAAGCACATAAAGCCATTTTTGCTCCGAATGATGTATACTATTTTTTTTCAAACGAGTACCTAAATTGTATCACATGAAGTTAATATATTGATTTTTAGCGCGATGCAATTAGCTCTAAGATGAAGCTAAATCAAAATACCCAATACAATTTTGTCATGGTTACGATATAAACAAACATAAAATTCAATTGAAAAAGAAATTGAAAGTGTCATCCATGTCATCATTAGCTGATGCTGATATTAATAATCTCCCAGGTGAAGTGAGTGCGAATGGTTTATTTCAAAAACCAGTTTTCAATAACTGTAAGTACATCCACAATAAATGTTGCTAAATTATTTTGCTGAAATATTAGATTCTTTTACTTTATGTGACATGGCACATAAAGTAGAGAAAAATCAGTGTTTTATCTACCCAATCAGATAAAGTGACACTTTTATCTTGGCTACAGAGATACATAACAAGTAACTCCTGTGACGTTTGAAAAAAAAAATATTTATTTCCTCAATAAAATACTTAAAGCCCATAACAGATAAAAAAAATATTTTTCCTATTTTTTAAATCAAATTTGTTGTTTTTTTAAGGGTTGCAACTTGTAATTCATGATGCAATGATGATTTCTATCATTTAAGGTTGTTGAGAAGGAAATCAAAGTAGATGAGAATTTTCTTAAATTTTCACAGTATATTATTTGTTCAATGAAGAATATTCTCACAAAGTTTGAACTCAATCTTGTTTTTAGTTATCGAGATGAAAAATGTCAAAGTTGCTGTTTACTGACATGTTATTACATTGCAATAAATGCATGCGACGTGTTTCACATTGATTTATACGTCATTATCTCGACTACCTGAAATGACAGCGTTACAAAAAATCGCCAAAATATCTACGAAAGTCTTATAAACATGCGTACCAAATTTCAAGAAAGTCTTGTTTATAGTTTCAGAGAAAATTGAATTATTATTCAAAAAAATTGTACAAAAGTTTCTAAGATTCAACAAATCATACGCTTGGCAACGTCGCCGCATGAGATGAAATGGGAAGCGTGTGTGCGATTGGAATAAACAAGATTTTTTATTACTTCCCCAACTGAACGGTACACTGATTCAGTAACCCATTTATTCTTCAATCGATATTCTTTTTTTGATGTAGATTTATCATCAATAAGTTTGTTTGGTTATGAAACGCAGTACCATTACTAAACGTCAAATGTCAAAAATATTTCCGAAAGTCTACAGCGTTGCGTACTACACACATCATATTGTAGCTTTATTAAAATATGAAAATAGTTATTTGTGTATCAAGGCCGTAAAGGTTATCTTTTTTGGTCGAATCTGTTGTTTGCGGCCGAAGCGCAGCTGAGGCTGCAATTCAGGTGAGACCAAAAAATAACTGTAGGCCGAGGTGCACACAACGTTTTTTAGGCGATCATCACGATATAATTCAAAACCACAAAATTTTATCTATTTATTTCTAAAACATTGCAATTGTAAATCTTAGTTGCCGTTGATATTGTTTTATTTTATTGTCTTCTATCAAAGTGACATTTGTAAAAAATGCGTATCAATTTCTTGAATTGCACGAACTATTGAGGTTGACGGAGGAAAATATAATATGTATTTCAGCAAAAACTGTATCTTAAAGAGTTCATGAAGCAGCCCATATAGGTAAGTATGAAATGTTTATGAAATTATTTTTGACAGTTCAGTCCCAAAAAGTAAAATTTGACAGATGTGTACCAAAAAGTAAAATTTGACAGATGTGTACCAAAAAGTAAAATTTGATAGATGTGTATCAAAATGTGAAACTTCACGGCCGCAAAAGGAGCCATAGAATAGTTATTTATGATATAAGTGTTAAAAGTGACATTTTATTTTGTGATAAAGGAAGTTTGGGACACGACGCGCAGCGGAGTGGCGTAACCTTTGGAACAAAATAAAATCACTTTTAACACGTATATCATACACTATTTTTTATACAAACACTATTGTTGGTGATAATAATGCGAAATTGGTAAAAATTTATACAAATTATGACATATTAGATGAGCTGTCATTTATATAGCAACCACGTACTCCTTGATAGCAACCAATGTTTTGTTGTTATCCTGGTTGTTATTTACACAGTTTGACAGATATTTTGAATGAAATGGATAGTCAAGAAAATAAATTAAATCCAGCTGAAATTGAGGGAGCAGCGACTAGAACTGTTTATTATCTATTACATTCGAAGTCGAGGCAACAGTACGAGATCGCCTACGGACGTTTTTTGAAATGGTGCGAAGATAAAAATGTTTCTAGTAAATATTATGAGACTGTTTTTTTGGCGTACTTTGAGGAGGAATCCAAGTTGTAGAAATCGTCAACGATATGGTCGAATTACTCTGTATGTAAAAACTATGTTGAAAAAAAAGAACAATCAAGATTAAGCAAACATTATATATTAGTTTTATCAATTGTTGTAAGTGACTCTTATTATTATAGTTTTTGAAAGAAGAATAGTGGCGAAAGGAGTCATGTTAAATGCTGGATTATATTGAATATAATTTCAGGACTTTTCGGTGCCTTATATCGGTCACCATCATCAGCTCATTCAAGTTGAGAAAAAAAGGAGTAAAAAGTAAAACATTTTGTTAATAAATGTAAATTAAAAAAAAAAACAACATAATTAAGTGACAGTAGTTGTAATGAGTCTAGATGACTTAAGACTAAGTCTTAATCACTTTTAACATGTCGCCAATGGTAACGTGTTAAAAGTGAATCACTTTTAACACGTCGTCAATGGTAACGTGTTAAAAGTGATAACAATGTCATAAATTGTTATTTTTAATACGCTAAGCAACCATTAAAAGTCGTACTTTTAATAGTGTTCGTATAAAAACAACATTTTTGTTATGAACTCCTAAAAAAAAAAAATTCAACCGATGGAAGCTCTTTACAAGAATAGAATAAGGAACCAAATGATTCAAAATCATGCATTTTCAACCGAAAACATTAGTTTTAATCATTGAAATTTTGTTTATTTGAAGTTGGCAATGAATGCTCTATCCTATGTATTTAGCATAGAGCAGGGTTCCCACCACAGCTTGACTCCACTCCTCTTCTTAACAACCTTAAACGTGTGAATCTACAATTCTACAATTATTTTCGAATGGGAATAGTTTATACCTCTAAAAAATTAAAAGCAACCCTCGGCACATTGACAACTTTGAAATAGAGAATAAGCAGAACCCAATTCCAAATGGTGCAAATTGGTGATGTTTGGCAGGATTGCCAGGTTTGGCGGTTTTTTTCCGTGCATTGACTGGACTATAAATATAATTTTTACGTTTGATTGATACATTACGACTTTCCTATAGTGCATTATACTTCATTCTCATGAAAAGAAGTATTGCTCTCAATACTTTTCAAACGAGTAACTATCGTTTGTCCTGCTATTATATTATTTTTAAGAATTAGATGACGCTAGTCTACAAAATAATTTAAATTAACTGCTAAAAATATTTACCACTATCATTATTGTCACATGGTCTTCTCCAACGCCAACCCATCCAATAATAAATAAGATATAAACAGCAGATACAAGAAATCCTGTTACTACTAAATCATTTTGCTTCACTTCCAAAGTAGCATACACAAATTCTCTGTCAGGCTTATAAAACCTCATATATGATCCATAAAGCACAGCTATTGCAGCAACCTGCAAGTACAAAAATTACTTTTTTAGGCGATCATGACAAAAAAGGTGTTTTTATGGCTTCTTTTGCGGCCGTGAAGTTTCACTTTTTGGGACTGATCTGTCAAATTTTACTTTTTGGGACTGATCTGTCAAATATTACTTTTTGGGACTGATCTGTCAAAAAATATTTCATAAACACTTTATATTTACCTATATGGGCAGCTTGATGAACTCTTTAAAAAATAGTTTTCGCTTGAATAGTACATATATTCTTCCGTCAACCTCTGTAGTTCTTGCAATTCAAAAAATAAATACGCATTTTTCATTAAATGTCAACTTGATAGAAGACAATAAAATAAAACAATTTCAACGGCAACTAAGATTTACAATTGCAATGTTTTAGAAATAAATAGATAAAATTTTGTGGTTTTGAATTATATCGTGATGATCGCCTAAAAAACGTTGTGTGCACCTCGGCCTACAGTTATTTTTTGGTCTCACCTGAATTGCAGCCTCAGCTACGCTTCGGCCGCAAACAACAGATTCGACCAAAAAAGATAACCTTTACGGCCTTGATACACAAATAACTATTATGAAATGAAAAAATTCAATACGGAAATGGTTATATATATATATATATATATATATATATATATATATATATATATATATATATATATATATATATATATATATATATATATATATATATATATATATATATATATATATATATATATATTATATATATATATATATATATATATATATATGTATATATATATATATATATATATATATATATACCGGGTGTTTCAGACCACCCGTACCACTCAAATATCTTCTTGAAATGCTGAACGGATTAAATAAAGAAAAAATACGTGTGAAATGATTTCTAAGATTCTATTGAATAGTAGCAAATTCAAGTCCACCCCCTCACCCCCTGAGGGTAGGGAGGGTGCAACTTTCAAATTTTAAATAGCAATCCCTACTTTTAAATGCAGATTTGGATTTTCAACTGAAAAATATGAAGTTTTTGTTTGAAACTTTTTTTCATGTTTTTGACTAATGGCGCTGTAATCGCAAAGATTAGTTATTTTTCGTAATTATTTCAACGGATAATACTGAGTAATAAATAAATATTTCAGCCGTACATTGTTTTTAAATTGCGGCGTAGGAGACGTGTTTATAAACAAAATCCGGCAAGACTTCTTGTCAGAAGAGTCAAAGCGTTTGAAAAATTTTATAGTTAGAATGGTTTATAACAATAGGGAAGCTATTGACATATTGCAAATTTTGGGCGAGTGTCGTGGTGGGTTCAGAGCAGCCGCCAGGAAATGGCCAGAACGCTTTTCCGAACGCACTCCACACTCAAAAAATGTGTTTTGAAGATTATGCAAACCTAGGTTACTTAGTATTAGCCGTTGAAGTAATTACGAAAAATAACTCATCTTTGCGATTACAGCGCCATCTGTCAAGAACATGAAAAAAAATTTCAAATAAAAACTTCATATTTTTTAGATGAGAATCCAAATCTGCATCAAAATGAAGGGGTTGCCATTCGAAATTTGAAAGTTGCACCCTCCCCACCCTCAGGGGGTGAGGAGGTGGACTTGAATTTGCTACTATTCAATAGAATCTTAGAAATCATTCCACACGTATTTTTTATTTTATTAATCCGTTCAGCATTTCGCGAAATATTTGGATGGTACGGGTGCTCTGAAACACCCGGTATATATATATATATATATATATATATATATATATATATATATATATATATATATATATATATATATATATATATATATATATATATATATATATATATATACAGGGTGTAACAAGGAAACTAGCCACCTCAAATAACTTCTATGTTATTGAAGATGCAATAATATACCATGAGACAATCTTATGCAAGACCAAGGGAGACACCCAATTATGGGAAAAAATACTGTTTTGAATCAGGGGCTCCTAAGCTACAAATATAATTTATAGGCTCTTTCGATAGTATATTCTTCTCTAAATTCAATCATGTATTCGTTTTATACCGCTATCCAAAAATACCAAAAATTTGAGCATCGGAGATCTAGCAAATTTCTATTTTTTTTTTTTTTTAATAATTTTTTAGGACTTCTCCGATAACGTGATTTCAGCTCCGAAAATATATAGTAGTATAAAAGCGGCATCTCGACAGAAAAAACTGTAAGCGGTAGAGAGGATTTAGCCTCCCTTCAACATTCTTATTGTTTTGCGATTCGATAGTTGAGAATTTTCTTAAGATTTCTCCGAAAGAATTGAAGATAGCTCTAAATTGTAGATGAGACGAGTATGTGAAAAAAACGTATAGCTGATGTGAAAAAACGAGGTTTGATTCTCTTATAGCTTTCGATAGAATTCACTTATATACTTAATTTTTGCACTAGAATACGCAGAAAATATTTTTCTACGATCATATCTGTCATAGTCTTAAACTATCTTCCGAAATTCAAGAGATATAGCGAAGTATTCAAAAAAGAACTGTAGTAGATATGAAAGCACTAAATTTGTTGTTATAACTTCCAGTAGAATCAACTTATAGACTTGATTTTTACTCCAAATTACACAAAAAAATATTCCTCTTTATTCGTTTTGAGTTATTCAAAATATTAACTCAAAATATAAATGTTTGTGCTTGATGGTGGTGGTGAATTAATGATTTTCTCTAACAGGCACTCGAAAAAATCTGATTGGAACAAATAATCTTCGTCATTTAGGATAGATGGCTTTTTGAATATCGAACGCTTGCATCAAATATGCAAAAAAAAAATCCTCTACAATCACCTTGCTTACAGTTTTAGGTTATCTTCAATAGATTCGGAGAAAGCTTGATAGGATTCCGAATTTCCGGATCGCCAAACGGTAATCTGTGTGGTTGGTGTAATGGAGACTCAGATTACAAACTGGTGACATTCCTATTCTTGAGTTTTTAATCCTTATGTCACTTCTACTGTATTCTATTATCTGTGGACTCCAGCATGTCTAATGACTTCATGTATCGATCTATAGTGTGAATATCGATAATCTCTTGTGAATCTGCATGGATCTATAGTAAAGTTATCATGTAAAGGGGCCAATGAGCCGAATTCAGCTCTCTTCACTACTTAAAGAAGCTTCACTAAAATATCATAGATGAAGACAAATTAATATATGTTATAATAATTGAATAAGAACAACATAGAAGACATTTCCATGGTCATTAATGAAGCTTCTCTAGCTAATGAAGGGAATTCAGCCCAATGTATTCATTGTCAAATAATGCCTTTAACGGCATAAAATGTTGATGTGATCATTGTTGTTATGTACTCCCTGGTTGATATGAATGAAAATATCAATTTTATATTTCTTAAAAATTCTGAACGTAAGACTCTCAGTTTTTTTGAGGAACCAGTAAATAATGATAATATATTTTGTTAAACTTATTTCTGTGATAGATAAAAATATGTTCTAATACTCTGGTATTTGGATTATTTCACAACATTTTCAGTTAAAAAAAGAATAGTCTAAGGTTATATCACTTACAAAACTCAAAGCAATGAATACTTGACATGTAATTCTTGCAGTATGTTCCACTGATCCACGACACATATTGACAGTTAAATTAATAAAAAATTTATGATCCTGATCATATCGTTCATGAAAAACAATATATTACAATATACGTAGTGTTTTCCATGACATTCTATGAGTAAAGAATTATTTTTATGCCCGATTTTATAAAGGGCAGAGTATTTTACTTCCAAAATAAATAAAATTTACTCTGTTAGATGACAGTCGATTATTTGACAGCAATGATTTTGTTGTCATAAGCGAGCTCAAACTGATTAGAATTTGTTGAATGAAATAAATTTACTTTAGGAGTAAATTTACTTGGTCTTTTATAAAACCGGCCATTAATGTTCTAATTTATTATAGTAATTAAGGTATTAAGGGTGTTGAAGGAACAATAATGCCTGAGGTCGACAATGTACTTTCCGAGGGCCTCTGGCCCGAGGTGTGTACGTTGACCGCAAGGTTTATACATACAAAGGTTGCCTCTTGCCTCAATCCCAAGCCGTGGTGGGAGTAGTAGTGGGGATAAATGACGTTAGCGCTAGATCTATAGCACTAGATAAAGCACAGCAGACTCGTCCGCCATTTTGGAGCCCACTGTCAGTTGTTTGCCGGTTACCGATATGTGAACTTTAATAAAATAATTCCAAATGACAGGCTGTTCTGGGCCCAGTTGTATTATTCGTTCAAGATACGGGTTCTGATTCTACAGATGAGTAACTTTTATTTCTCAATGCATCATTTGAATGTGGAGAAATATATTCCGAGCTACTTAACCTCAATTTGATTTTCGAGTTTAACTGTTCGATTGTCAGAATCTGAGTGCATTATCCAGAGTAAATGTCAGCATTATTGCAAGAATCTTTGTCCTTCAGTAATATTCTTAATGATTTGCTACTAAATTGTCATAATTTCCCGAAGTTTTGCAATATTGCAAATTATTTGTTGGAGCACTACACTGTTGTGAGACGTTTGAGGATTAGGAATTTTGAAATTTCAAACAAAAATGAAACCACCAGCTGCAATTCCAAATGAGCTAACAAAACAAATACAAGAAGCAAGTCATTGTGCTTCATTCGATTTGTACTGTTTTCTGAATTTTTATTGGCATCTTATAAAAAAAAAACCTTATTTTTTTTTTGCTTATTATTATTTATTATTCAACCTGCTTTGACCAAAGCAAATATTTAAGTACTTACCTAGGTACCTATTTGTTTAAATCACCATACTACCTACTTTAACTTCATAATTTGAATACTAAACATTTACAGATTTTGTGCAGAAAATTAATGCAAGCAGATAAATTTCTTAAAGAACAAGATACACAACTGCCTGTTATTTTAATCTTGTTATTATTCATCTAGAAACCTACATAATTTACACAAAATCATAAAACTAAGGATATTAAACGTTTCACAGACTTGTCAGTGGGCTCCAAGATGGCGGACGAGTCTGCTATGACTATCTAGTGCTGTAGCTAGACCATATACCTATAAATATATATACCAACGACTTGGACCTGACAGCGTACGGGGTCTTTTATCTCTTTTCTTCTGCAAGTCTAAACTGCGCATGGTCACACTTTGAAATAAGTCTTGATTTAGAAAATAAATTTGACACCGAATCATCCCGAACGTCCCGAACACAATCTTTCAAGCATCAGCCAATGAAATTCAAGACTGTGACCATGCGCAGCTTAGACTTGCAGAAGAAAAGAGATTAAATATACCGTACGGAGACGCTTCCTTATTAACATAGGTCAGCAGTATATATATTTATAGGTATATGCGCTAGACCTATTGGCAAATAAATTTAAGATCAATGCGCCGCAGCGGATATTTTTGAACTAACTGAGTTAGATAAATATGTTTTATTGGGTTTAAGTTCTGTAATTTATTAGAAACACAACGTTTCAACAGCAAAGTGCTGCCTTTTTCAAGTGACAAGAAATATAAATATAAATAAACAAAATTGTCAAGACAACAAAAATAAAAATAAAAGTACAAATCATAACTAGATTAGTTTAAAATATATTAACTCCTAGGATCGTAGAGCTCTGCCTGTAATTGATGATTCAATATCCACAGGTCTTCAGGAGATAATAATGAAGGTCTAAATAGGGAAATTGTCAACTCCTTGTGGTTCTAGGTCAATCTGGCTCTACTCTTTTTGGTTTGGCGCATAACTGAACCATCCACAGATCTTCAGGAGGTGGTGATGAAGTAACTCTTGCAAGTAGATTCATAGATACAAATAACTTGAAATTATGAACAAATGATTGGTAGCCATGATCGATTAAGTTCATAACCAGTATTCAAATTCAAATTATTCGGTGATTTTTTAATTTCAATTGCTTCTCTTATAAGCCTCTTGAACCAATTGTTCTCTTTAGCCAGAAGCTTCGTATTATTGAAGTCAATGCCATGTAATTCTTGAATAGCATGCTCAGCCACAGCAGATTTTTCTGGATGGTTCAATCTTATATGACGAGAATGCTCTTTCAATCTTGTTTCTACAGTCCTCTTGGTTTGTCCAATATATACTTTGCCACATTGACAAGGAATCTTGTATATACCTGGATACTGTAGAGGAAATCTGTCTTTAACATTACCAATAAGATTTCGAATTTTCAAACTGGAAGTGTATGAAGTTTTAATGTCATATTTATGTAAAAGCCTTCCAATTTTATCTGTTATATTGGCTACGTAAGGTAATGTAACAAATATTTTCTTATTATTTGGATCTTGAACAGGTGGCGTAGAATTCTTCTGTCTGAGTGCTTTCTTAATCTGTGTTCTATTATATCCATTCTTCAAGAAAACATCATCCAAAAATTTGATTTCATCAGAAAATTTACTTGGATGACATAATGAAGAGGCTCTCTGATATAAAGTTTTAATAGTACAAAATTTCTGAGCAGGATGGTGATTTGATGACTGATGTAAATATTGATTTGTATGGGTCGGCTTCCTATATACAGAATGGATAAGTTTGCCATTACCTTGTTTCTCTAGGTAAACGTCCAGAAAAGGAAGACAGTTATTTTCTTCAACCTCAATACTGAATTTAATGTTCCTATGTTGCATGTTAAGATGATCCAAAAAAAAAAAAAAACATTCAATTCATTTTTTTGGATCATCTTAACATGCAACATAGGAACATTAAATTCAGTATTGAGGTTGAAGAAAATAACTGTCTTCCTTTTCTGGACGTTTACCTAGAGAAACAAGGTAATGGCAAACTTATCCATTCTGTATATAGGAAGCCGACCCATACAAATCAATATTTACATCAGTCATCAAATCACCATCCTGCTCAGAAATTTTGTACTATTAAAACTTTATATCAGAGAGCCTCTTCATTATGTCATCCAAGTAAACTTTCTGATGAAATCAAATTTTTGGATGATGTTTTCTTGAAGAATGGATATAATAGAACACAGATTAAGAAAGCACTCAGACAGAAGAATTCTACGCCACCTGTTCAAGATCCAAATAATAAGAAAATATTTGTTACATTACCTTACGTAGCCAATATAACAGATAAAATTGGAAGGCTTTTACATAAATATGACATTAAAACTTCATACACTTCCAGTTTGAAAATTCGAAATCTTATTGGTAATGTTAAAGACAGATTTCCTCTACAGTATCCAGGTATATACAAGATTCCTTGTCAATGTGGCAAAGTATATATTGGACAAACCAAGAGGACTGTAGAAACAAGATTGAAAGAGCATTCTCGTCATATAAGATTGAACCATCCAGAAAAATCTGCTGTGGCTGAGCATGCTATTCAAGAATTACATGGCATTGACTTCAATAATACGAAGCTTCTGGCTAAAGAGAACAATTGGTTCAAGAGGCTTATAAGAGAAGCAATTGAAATTAAAAAATCACCGAATAATTTGAATTTGAATACTGGTTATGAACTTAATCGATCATGGCTACCAATCATTTGTTCATAATTTCAAGTTATTTGTATCTATGAATCTACTTGCAAGAGTTACTTCATCACCACCTCCTGAAGATCTGTGGATGGTTCAGTTATGCGCCAAACCAAAAAGAGTAGAGCCAGATTGACCTAGAACCACAAGGAGTTGACAATTTCCCTATTTAGACCTTCATTATTATCTCCTGAAGACCTGTGGATATTGAATCATCAATTACAGGCAGAGCTCTACGATCCTAGGAGTTAATATATTTTAAACTAATCTAGTTATGATTTGTACTTTTATTTTTATTTTTGTTGTCTTGACAATTTTGTTTATTTATATTTATATTTCTTGTCACTTGAAAAAGGCAGCACTTTGCTGTTGAAACGTTGTGTTTCTAATACATTACAGAACTTAAACCCAATAAAACATATTTATTTAAAAATGAGTTCTGAAAAGTTTTTTCCTTCATTAACTGAGTTAGGATAAACTTGATGTTTACATGTATTTAAATGGGCTTGTTACGATTTTTAAAGATAAAATCAAAATATGAAATAAAGATTTGCTTATTCATGGATATTTTTTAAAAGTATATTGTTCGTAAGTACCAGGAAAGTGAATTATTCCATCTGTTTATCTATATTTAATTCATATTTTTAAATTGAACTTAACTTTCAATTTCTAGGTAATGATAATGAAACTTCAAGAATATTTTGATTTAAATGTCAGTCACGCTGTGTAAATGAGAGTGAAGAGCTAGTAAATTCTTAACATTATATTATTCTGTCGAAAATTAAATGATGATAGTGACAAGAGAGTATTTTTGCATGCTCTTTGCATATAAACATCAAAAGAGCTTGAGAATCCGTATGAAATTGAAGAAGAATTGAATTGTAATGAATATGATGCCTTGGAGATTGAGAATATGACTTGTTCTTGCAAAGCAGAAAACAGCGACAGTTGCAAGCATATATCTGCAGTTTTTTATTGGGTACCATGTGTTGAAAAGTTGAAATGGCGCGAGAATGCCTTTTAATTTTGTTAAATAAACATTAGATTAGTATTTATTAGTTGCACTGTTTGTTGTTTCAAAAAATCTATCAATTATTTGAAGATAATTTGTATTTGTAAAGCATACCTGGATAAATAGAAAACAATCCAGACAAAAGTATTCACCAGTTGCAATATCTGAAATGTCCTGCATGAAAGAAAAGATTTTGAAAAACTCTAAAACTTTGGATTCTATCTTCTATTTCAATTTAAAAGTAAAAAGTACAACAAAAAGAAATAACAACCTTATTATATCAACTGTCAGACAGCGAATGCGTAGATTATGGCTTCATCAGTCATTACTACTACACTCAATCCTCCATGGTAAATTTTTGAATTTTAAATTTCAATCAATAAACACAATATTTCTTCATGAATTTTTGCTAAAATCATTCAGAAATATTATTTCATATATGGTTTTAATGAATACTAATTAAATAACCGAATATAGAATATGATTTATTGATTTGATTATAAGCTCATGTATAATATATATGTAGCCCGCCAAATCTATCCTAACATCACTAGTTTAAAATTCTGCCACCAGATAGAGTATCGTTTATGTTTATTTGCTAATAGCACTAGATGAAGCACAGCCTTAGATCATAAATAATATCTAGATGGAAGAAGCTGCGAACGGCTACGACGGAAAGAGATAGAAGATATATTGCAAGGTTATTGGAATAATGAACTGCGCAAGCGTGACAATAATTAAATTCCGGTTTGCCAAGCCCGCAGATTTATAAATACATAATGCACTGATTTCTTATGTATGTAATTTTTTTTTTATTTATTCGTCGTTTTCTACTTGTGAAAGTACGTGTTCTTAATATCAATTTTATTAATAGTGAATTAAATTACGTACTCGTCAGCCCAAAATATTCCACCAATATTGTAAACATCGCCAAGAATTATTTTAAAGACTATCGCAATATTGTATATAGATTACATGAATATCAAATGGAAATTATAACATAATATTAATAATGAACTGTCAAATTGTAATATAGTTTTAAAGAAAAATAAATAAAAGTATTTGATAAGGTTAAGAGGATGAGAAAATAGAAGTCTAGAAATTATTATTTTGATTATTGCTTATAATACATTTAAAATAACAAAAATACTAACATGTTTTTAAATAAAACAATTTTATTCAATTTCAGCCTTAAACCTGTTTTTGGGGCTGTATTTTTACAAACATAATAGATTCTAACTTTAGAATAAAAATTGACAATATACTTTATCAGCTGGTATTTATGATTTTGTAAAATCTCCTGGCCGATCACGTGGCTGTCCAAAGTCGAAAAAACATCACCAATGTTACGAATTACATTCAAAAATATATTCTGATGTATATTCTTTACAAAAATCTTATCATTCAGTTGCCGAATAACAACTCCTCCAATATAGGCTGATACATCTTCTAAAAAAGGAAACAATTCAAAAGCTGTACTTAAATAATCATGATCACTTAAAGTGAGTTCTATGAGCGGTACATCCGTATCGATAATTGAAGTATTTTCAATTGGAAGTATAAAACAACTGTCTAAAATGCTACAATTACCAATATCCGACCCTGAAATATCTGTATGCACAAGAAGTCGTTTATAACTTGTAATAAATTGTTTACAAGTTGGGTTGTTGCTAAATCCACCCCTGCTTCTTAAAGCTGAGAAAAAAGTATCCAGGTGGTCCTGATTAAGTTTGTATGGAATTAAGTACTTATGCTCGTAATTTTCATTTAAATATTTGAAAAGATTCAAATAATTCTCCAAACAAATAATTAGTCCAAGAAAACCTGTACAACGTTTGCTGTGAATCATGAGAGCATTTGATCTATCTCTCAAAGGTTACGTATCCCATTAATTCTACTATTTTTGACGATAAAATGCTTAGAACATAATGAATAATTTAGCGAAATACGGCCTAGTTCTAAGCCACTGCGCCTACATGCTTCCTTCCATTCCTGTTCCACAATTTTATTCGCTGGGAACCTGGAATGAAAAATTAATTTATATAATTCAAACACAAATCTATTAAATGCTTCTTACTTATAAAAATCATCAGGAAACTCCCAACACGCAACACAGTGCAATGAAGTATTTTTGGCAAAGCGTGAAGGAACTGCATTTTTCTTAAGACGAGTTCGCATTCTTCCATCCCAAAAGTCTTCGAAATCTTCAATAGCAAAATGACTTCCACATAATTTAGCATCAGGCTTGATTTCCTCTAATTTACATGCTTCAAGCCATTTTGTATCGCCATGAGGAGAACTGCAAATTATATAAGATGATTCAAATTGCAAATAATTATCGAAGCATCGAGTTTTAAAAAATTATAAAAGACTAAGGTCGCTACCATTCATCCAAAATTTTTCCTGATAAACTAGTAACTACGGCATGGCTAATGTTCATATTTAAATTTTTATTCAATTTTGAATGAATTAATAATTATAATGAAATAGAAGAGTAATAAGTTCTTATTAATTTTTTCATAGGTATTACAAAACGAACTTCTATTTAAATAATACAAGAAAGTTAACTTGAACATTAATATTTGGCCTGAGCACCATATAAAAATTGTCCAAAAGATAAATACTAGCAACTAGGGCTGTCAATATCCGTGGAAATTACAATCCGGATATCCGTGCAAGCGTATATCCGATATCCGGAAAAACCGGTATCCGGCTTAGAACAACGGATAATCGGATATCCGGATAAATCCGGAAGACCGTGCATCCGGATAACCGGATGAGATGAAAATCCGGATAAACCAGTATGTTTTGCAAATTACGATTGTCAAACAATATGGCTTCTCATAACGTATTCTGTACAAAATTTTATCTAATTTTTCCAGAATAATTTCATCTATATTTTTGAATGAGAATATTTCTCCCGTTATACCACAAAATCAGAAGACCCAAATAATTTTGAAATATGTAGGTACTCAAGCAGAACAGTACCTTCATGTTATTATTTCAAATTTTGGTATAAAATTTTTAATTTATTAACATTTTCGGTGAATAGACAACTTCTCTTTGCGGAAACTATTTTACCAGCTGACGAAAGTAATCGTTCAAATGGTGTAGATGTCCGAGAATATCTAATTGCGTAGATGCATACGACGGAGAACAAGAAGGGAGCCACAAAGACATTGCGGCATATGCTGGAAAAAGGAAATATCCAAATAATTATATCAGTATATTCGAATGTCTACTTTATCCAGATATTCAGATAAAAATCCGGATATGTAGATATCCGGCCTATCCGCATGGAAAATATCCGGATATTCGGATATCCGGTTTATCCGGATAGGAAAAAAACGGATATTTTAAAAATGAAAATCCGGATATTCGGATATCCGGATTTCATCGACAGCTCTACTAGCAACCAATATTTCGAAAATAACTTACTTGTAGAAGTGAATACCCAATTGTTTGGCGGTAAAAATAGTCCGATGACAGACGACACATTTAATTTTTAAAACAATAACTTACGAAAAACACAAATTTAGCTTCCAACCGTGCTAATTCAAACACTAACCTTCAAATAAACGACATAAACACAAAACCATAGAACACAAAACACTAAGCACGTGGTTAAAGCGGATGTTGAAAGAAGTTCGATGCACATGCGTAGTTCGTTTCACGTCATAACTCTTCTCTTATATTTTATTTGCCTGTCTCTCTAACGTAAACTCATATTTTCATCTCTTTCTGGCGTAACCGTTCGCAGAAATGTGTTGTGTGATATAGGGCTTCTTCCATCTAGATATTATTTATGATCTAAGAGCACAGCAGACTCGTCCGCCATTTTGGAGCCCATTTGTCAGTTGTTTGCCGTTTACCGATGTATGAACTTTGATATAATTTAGTAAAATAATTGCAAATGACGGGCTGTTCTGGGCCCAGTTGTATTATTCATTCAAGATACGGGTTCTGATTCTACAGATGAGTAATTTTTATTTCTCATCATTTGAATGTGGAGAAATATATTCCGAGTTACTTAACCGCAATTTAAATTTCGAGTTTAACTTTTCGATTGTAAAAAGCTGAGTGCATTATTCAGAGTAAATATCAGCATTATTGCAAAAATATTTGTCCTTCAGTAATATTCTTAATGATTTGCTACTGAATTGTCATAATTTCCCGAAATTTTGCAAATTATTTGTTAGAGCACTACGCACTGTTGTGAGAGGTTTAGGGATTTGGAATTCTGAAATTTCAAACAAAAATGAAACCACCAGCTACAATTCCAAATGAGCTAACAAAAAAAATACAAGAAGCAAGTAATTGTGTTTCATTCGATTTGAACTGTTTTTCAAAAATTGTATTTTCTATAATTACCTTAACTGATATCTTATAAAAAAAACTTTTTTTTTTGCTTATTATTATTTATTATTTAACCTGCTTTATTAGGTATTTAGGTACTTATCTAGGTACCTATTTGTTACTTACTCTCTGAGAAACAATGTGTGTGGAATAGAGTAGTGCTAGTATGCACTTTGATCATACGCATATTCGTTACTTTGTGCCGACGGCCAATTTACAGATACGGGGTGCTAGAGGTACGTTAAAACATTATAGTAACTTTCCTTAAATTCTGAGTGCTGATTTTTATATATGTTCTAGAGAATATTGTTAAAAATCAATAATCAACACTGCCAGACACTTCCCATCGGCGGTAATTTTTGCTAGACCTTTTGAAGTTCGCAAAAAAATAACTTCATCTTACTTATAGTCTGAGTCCTAATTCTTATATATGATACTCAGGGAACAATTTGAACACTTTTTGTGAAGAGCCAGACCAATTGTAGGGGCCAAACATCCTCCAGACAAAATTAAAATATCGCGGTGAGTATATGAGTGTGAGCGTAATAATTTGATGGTTTTATTACGCAATTTCATTGAACTTATGCTACGACTGATTGTTTAGAATTTATGCGGAAAATTCAAAAAGTCTGTCATATAAAGTGCATTTCCGGCTCAGCCGATTGTTACAAAAATAGAAGATGACCATTGAGATGCGGGCATAGACCGTTTGAGCACGGCGGTCAGATTTTTAATCCGTATATCAAGATCTTCCGTAATCCCTATGTACCATTTGAGCGCGGCGGAAGCTTAACAGATTATTGGATAAACCATAAACAAAGATAATATGTAAAACGTGAAACCTTTAATGAACAATGCAGATAGCCGAAATGAGCCAATCACGTAAGAATAATGATAAAAACACCCAAATTGGACTATTTTTGCTAATGGATAATGTAGGGTTAAGTATATAAATTGACACCAAAATATAACATTTTCATTAATATTCATTCATTATTATTGTTTACTATTACGTATTTATAGGACCATCATTAAATCTCTGAAAAGAAAAGAATATAATAATAATTTAACAGAATTATACAGAAAAAGGAATATAACAAGAATTGATTTTGTAAAAGCTATTAATTATGATTTTTCGAGAAAATAATATACATATATATACCTATGTAAATGATGACGAGTCCTTAATTTAATTCAATTTAGTAAAATGTAAATATGTATATATGACGAGTTTTCAGAAAAAATGAATCTAGTTAGTTGTAAGAAAGTATAAATATGCTATATTTTTTCTACCTACATAGTTTTTATCGGTCGTTATTTGTTTATGATAAAATGAAATGAATTGTTATCCAAGTTCGTTTATTATATCAACTCACAATTTTTGGCATTTAGAGAAGATACATTTATTTGGGATTGAAAGATTAAGGGGGCGTATCCAAAACCGCGACCTGAAGTGATAGTGGCTAAAGTTACAACTACTAGTGAATTTTCAAACTACTGCCAGTAGATGGCTAAATATTGGTTTGTAGCTAAGATCTAAAGACAAATCTATTTAAAGAAACTACCTGAAAACATGTGTCCAACTAATCTTCTTAACTCATAGCAAGCTTAAGAATTTATTTTGTAAGGGCATTTTCGAATACCAGGATAGGAAATGGAATACCAAATTAAATACAATAAGCTCCCATCCTTTGATTGAAAGTGTATATAAATTATAATTCGAATTTTGTTGTCTTGACAATTTTGCTTATTCATTTTCATATTTCTTTACACTTGAAAAAGGCAGCACTTTGCTGTCGAAACGTTGTGTTTCTATTTAATTTAAAGAACTGATATTCCAATAAAACATATTTATTTTTAAAGTATGAAATTCAATTACTGACATGTTGCTTATTTTGTGCAGTAATTTCCAAATTTCGATTATGCATATTTCAGCAGTAATTATCTTTTAAATATTTATTTAATTTTTTACCCAAAACCGGGTGTATGAATAAGAAACCTACAAAATAGCAGCTTCCATTAAGTACCAGTTTCAAGTCTGTAAGTGCTGTAGTTGCCGAGATCTCAGCGTCACGCCAGCCTGCCAGACAGCCAAAGTGAACATAATAGCGTATTTTTTTATTTTTGCAAGAATGCACTAAGAATACTACAAAATTAAAATACCAAAAATGTAAAGAGTGATTTATAGATAATTTAGCACAGCAGTAGCATAAAAGTTTCAATCAAGATTTAATTTATTATTATTGATTTTTCTGTCGTTGTTTGCACAGAGAAGCTGTCTTTTTGTTATAATTCATTAATATTTTCTCATGCTCATTAATTCGTATTAATCGTGCAAGATAATCGGCGATTACGATTCATCGGAAAAGTACATTAAACTGCAATTATACCTACTACACTAGTTAATTTATGATGTTATCATTGTTCCTAATAAATGGTTTATTAAAATTGATTGCTTACAACAAATTGTTATGTTGATAACAAAAATATATTTATAACAAATTTGTCATAAACAATCAATTGATAATAACAAATTCGTATTTTAATGTCAATTCTTTTTACCATTATCGAAGTAGATCATTTTCTATCGCTTATAAATGCTGCACAATTCTGAAATTTCATCATGAAAATTATATGCACAAAGGAGTGAATGGTCTTTTACTCCTTCAAAATCGCTGGAGTCAATTGCATTAAGAATTTCTGAGAATTTCAAATCAGACCGATGGTTCAGCCACCTGTCAAAAAAAGACTGAACTATTTTGGTTCGAGTCTATGATAAAATCTTCTGAAATGACTCGAAATTTATTTCAACAATTTTGGAGAAATTATTGATATAACTGAAATTTTTCTCAATTATTTATGAATTATTCTTCATTGTGGAGGGCAATGGACCAATATCATTCAATTTTGGTATGTTTTAATAGAAGAACTGAATTTTAATTCTTCAGTTCAGAATATTTAGTGAATAAAAAATAGCTATTGCCCTCGGGAAAAAAATATACTTTTCGTTTTTATATATCTTTTACTCATATAATCAATCATTCATTAGAAATTGTTGAATTACTTTGTATTAATTTGGTTATGCAACACGCAACACATGAACGCCCCCTTAAAGTAATAAACTCGGCTCAAACGGTATATGGGGATTAAGAGAAAAATGCTTAAATGGTCTATGGGATTAGGACAAAACCGACCGCCGCGCTCAAACGATATATCCCCTGAGATGCTACAACAATTCAAATGCTGAATTCCAGTATCCTACGGCTGATCATCCTGGATTTATACGGAAAATTAAAAAAAGTCTTAAGTAAAGTGCACTTCCGGTTTAGCCGATCGCAATCATAATGCAAGATGTACAATAAGATGTTATAGAAGTTCTTTATACGAAATTTCAATATGCTATGGCGGATCATTCTATATTTATGCAAAAAATTCAAAAAAAGTTCCAAGTAAAGTGCACTTCAAGTTCAAATATTGAATTTCAACATCCTACGGTCGATCATTCTAGATTTATTAGAGAAACTCGAAAAAAGTCTCAAGTAAAGTGCACTTCCGGTACAGACGCTTGGAACTATAATGCGAGGTGCACAACTAGACCCTATACTAGTTTTAAATACAAAATTTCAACGTTATACGTTCGACTAGTTTTGAGATTTGCGAGTTACGCACGCACGCACGTACATACGTACCGACATCAAGCCAAAAATAGTCAAAATGGATTCAGGGATGCTCAAAACGGATGTATCCATCAAATTATCGATATGTGAATTTTGTCGGTTTCACAATACTGTCTTGAACTTTGAACAAGTAAAAACACAGTTAGATAACTCTCTCATCATTTTTTTTCCAGACACTGCAAATAGTTTTTTTTTTACTTACACGCGTTGTAACTGAAATCATAGTTGTGCTGAACAGACTTGACAAAATACTATATGCTGGACACACACACACAGTAGACTAGATCAGTGAGTAAAAAAAAGAGGAATTGGATGCTCATAGATATTTCGCTTACTTTCAAGCGTACAAATAATGACCACTCGCTCATACTCAGAGCGATATTTTAATTTTGTCTGGAGGATGTTCGGCCTCTACAATTGGTCTGACTCTTTACAAAAAGTGCTCAAATTGTTCCCTGAGTATCATATATAAGAATTAGGATTCAGACTATAAGTAAGATGAAGTTATTTTTTTGCGAACTTCAAAAGGTCTAGCAAAAATTACCGCCGATGGGAAGTGTCTGGCAGTGTTGATTATTGATTTTTAACAATATTCTCTAGAACATACATAAAAATCAGTACTCAGAATTTAAGGAAAGTTACTAATGTTTTAACGTATCTCTAGCATTTCGTATCTGTAAATTGGCCGTCGGCACAAACTAGCGAATATGCGTATGATCAAAGTGCATTCTAGCACTACTCTATTCCACACATTTTGTTTCTCAGAAAATAAGTAACGTCTGGCGGACCTGGGATCTTAGACTAAATCAACAGCTTCCTTTTCAATAAATAATATTTGGGAATGTAACCATAGCTACTGTGCTAACTATAATACACAAACATAGAACGCAGATAGAACGTTTACAACTAGACTTCAGAGAGCAGTGATTGTAAATCTTATCAAAATAAAAATGCCAGTAATAGTGAACCGACAAATTGCATCAGATAGAATACGAAGAATGAGACAATTTTCATCTGCTAAAGATGCTATTGCTGGTCTTATGCTGGTAGTAAGTCTCTTGTGCCTAGTGAGTTAATTATAATATATTTTGACATAATTTACAAATAAATTACAATTTCTGGATAGATTTGTTTAATTGTTGCAATGGGGTACGGCATTCAAAGATATCATACATCATCTGCTGAAAAATCGAAAATAGCATTTGGTTTCGATCATGCTTTGTTTGAGGAGACATGGTTAACAATACCTGTAACACTTCTTTGGTTAGGAATGGTTATAATTCTTGTAATTGGATTATGTCAAGGTCAAAATGAAGTTATGTATATACATTTTGTGAGTATACATTTCTAATTAATAAGAAATTATATTTTTCTTGGTAGATTAAAATTAATATCATTAGTTAAATGTCAATAACTTAATCTTACCATTATTTGATACATACATTAGATCTCTGAAGCTCTGTATCAATGGAACTAGCCTCAACAGAAACATTTAATTTATTGTGAATTACTCAGCATCCACCATAGTAGTTGGTTATGGCAAATGACAAATAGAAAATTATTTTTTCTTGCTTATTATGCTGCAATTATTAATTAAAATACATGCACAAATTCGAACTAAATTATTCTTTTCTCTTTTGAACTAACATGTAGCCAAAATTATCGAGTTAGAAAAGAAAAAAATTATTCATTGACTGAATTCTCTTATTTTCACTTTTTATCTACATTATTTTTATACATTTGGCAGTTATAGAACTCGTCGAGAACAATATATCTTACTTTTTTCCGGATTTTAAATTATTGTTTTCAGCATAATTACCCACATAAATTAATGAACCATTCAGATACACGAGTATTGGATCCAGTAGCAATAACACCAAAATTGATTTTGACAAATGTGAGCTGTCAAACCTGTCAAATAACTTCTGACAAAAAAAATATCGTTTAATAATAATCACAAAAGTTTAAACCTGTCAAAATCTAATCTACTCATACAAAGTGATGTAATTTCATTACAATATTTATAGCATTTTTGAATAGTGGAAATATATACTTTCATTCAAGTTTTTAGTATAGAAATTTGGATGATGGTTTTTTACGCACGATTCTGCCAAAAAATTAGCAGCTCAACTTAAATACGACAAATACACATTAAAGTTTATTTTTGCCTCACTTTCAATCTCAACTAGTAATAGGCTACGTACATGAAGTCTACTAGCGCCTCTAGCGGGCAATAGAGAACGATTGAACTCCCATTTTATCATTGTTTCATACCTATAATTTTTTAAATGTACTAATATCATTTAATTTAGCTGTGTGCGTATAATATAACTTGCATAGCATAAAAGGTACGTTGAAATTATTTATTTTGAGTATTTTTTTTTCAACTATAACGTACCTATTGGAGAAAACGTCTTAATTCGTCCAAATTGACAGGATAACCTCAAATTATGACGCCGATGATCTTGCGGATCGGTTTTGCATGCATCAAACACTGTATCCCCTTTACCGAGGAAGCATTGAAGAAAAGCGTGAAATTAGTTTTGCCATATTAAACATGTTAAAGAATATGTTGCTGATAATATTAACAACAAAATTATTGCGAAGTGCATGCGACAAACTTCTACCACTGAAACACCTTACAAATTAGAGATAGAGGTAAATTCATGAATCCCAAATCGATGATGAATTTTTCTAATTTCATAATTGAATTACAAACATCTTTGTTATATAGATCAATAATGATAATACTCTATTTACCGCTTTGATCCACTTCACTCGTTTTTTTTGTTATAACTGCGTACATGAAATCTATGAAACTATTTTTCACTTGAATCATCCTTAATACAACAGCCTGAAGCAGGACAAGCATTTTCTTATGTTTTATATGCAATAATTTTCACTTTTAAACTATAATGCTCAATGGTAGCTCAATGACGTATTCTGAGAAATGGAGTTCAATGCTTACAATGGTGCTCACCATAAGCGCTCGCATCGATAGTTGTTCAAACTTCGCCCCCTTGCACATAGCCTATAGGCCTGTTGCGTATCTTCAAATTTCGACGAAAGCGCCGCATGTTATTCAAAAATCACAACTTCGAGGTGCGATGCCACCTGTCAATGTTTTGAAATATGTCAATGTGCTTTAAAATCAAAATAAAATTCATGACGTACCATCTCTATTTCTAATCATAATATTGTATTTAATTAATAACGACATTTGTAGACAAAAATATTCTAAAATACATCAAGTATAAAGGTAATCTATTACAGTTAGATTTATAATATGTTATATACGCAAAGAATTTGAACGAAATCCTTGGAAGAAAGAGATTTTCTCATCTTGTTTATCTTTAAAACTATTCTTGAATTTTTAGAAGGATAGATATTAAGCAAAAATTTGGTGCTTTCAGTAAAGGATTCTAAGACGAAAATTACTTACGTTTAACTGCTGTTATCCACATTTCTCTTTGTTTCGCTCCATAATCACTTCCCGGAGGACCTATGAAAAAGTAGTTCGGAGCACACCTCATACATGTAAAATTTAACCGCTAGAGCGGAGCCACTGAGGATACGCAATAGGCGTTTACTCTAAGCTGAAATTATACTTGATTGCCCTAATATATATTGGTCCAAATTATGTGCGCCATCTCATAAATTACTTTTAATAACTGTTTTTATTATTCGAATTTTATTTAAATTATGATATTAACAAAGTTTGGTTTTCGGGCCCACTTAATTATTGAAAATGAAATCGAAAGATAGCAAGTCTACTTTGTAAATTTCTCTGGTCGAATACATTTTTTTGAAGGCTCGTATGATCAATAAAAAAATGAATCTCAGGGCGATTGTAGATTGAATTTATTGTCAATAAATCTATACTTTTCTAAAATAAAAAATAAAATGCTTTCAAGATTTTACATGTATTTCCAAAAAAATATCTCTTTATTGCAGTACGCATGGATGACAACTATTCTATTCATTATATTTTTCGTGATTATGCTCACAGTGTATGCAAAAGACAACGAACCTAATTTTCGTCGGATATTGACACTTTTCAATCAATCAACCATTGATAGTGACCTTATCAGGAATAGAATATATTATATTGATAGACCGGGCTTTTATTGCGACTTTTATCAACATGTGAGTATTTTTATACTGAACAAAAGCTCAATAATGCTGCATTCTTTTTACTTATAATTGTGTTTACTGTGCTGCATTTTTTAATTGTGTTTACCGGTTTCAGGATATTGAACTTATATTTATATGCACAAAAGTAGGCTAGTAAATACCCAAGTAACATAAATGACCAGAATACAACGTTGTATCGACGTCACAGACTTGGTCGATTGACGGTCCTTAAGACGTCTCAGCGAGTAGCTTACTGACGTCAAATAGACCATTATGCTGATGTATAATTATAGTTTTCTAATGACGTCAACCGCGACGTTTTTAAACAATGTTATATGACGTTTGAAATAATAACTATTAATAACATACCACAACGTCATTTTACCACATAATTTTAACGTCAAAATTAAATTTAACTGGTAAATGAAAAAAAAATTGAAAAAATGTACATTTTATTATTTATACATATAATCTTACATATTACTTAATTATTACTGAAAACTTCCATTACACCACTAGCAGCATAAGTTCAATGAAATTGCGTAATAAAACCATCAAATTATTACGCTCACACTCATACTCACCGCGATATTTTAATTTTGTCTGGAGGATGTTTGGCCCCTACAATTGGTCTGGCTCTCCGCAAAAAGTGTTCAAATTGTTCCCTGAATATCATATATAAAAGTTAGGACTCAGACTATAAGTAAGATGAAGTTATTTTTTTGCGAGCTTCAAAGGGTCTAGCAAAAATTACCGCCGATGGGAAGTGTCTGGCAGTGTTGATTATTGATTTTTAACAATATCCTCTAGAACATACCTAAAAATCAGTACTCAGAATTTAAGAAAAGTTACTAATGTTTTAACGTACCTCTAGCACCTCGTATCTGTAAATTGGCCGTCGGCACAAACTAGCGAATATGCGTATGATCAAAGTACATACTAGCACTACTCTATTCCACACATTTTGTTTCTCAGAAAATAAGTAACGTCTGGCGGGCCTGGGATCTTGGACTAATAGAATTTACTTACTTTGATTTGTCACAATAGAAAAATAATACCTATATCACTTCGTCAAACACGAAACAAGAAAAATCTGAGAGTGCTTGTGCTTGCTTGGCATAGAAACGATGAAATCAGCCTATGTGGCTCATCTCATCCCTCTAAATTATTTTAATAATTAAACACAAAATATTACCTTCTATGAACTCTATAGACAGTAATTGATTGAAGATAATGTTCAATGTATGGTTCGAGACAAAGATTGATAAAAATAGTATATTACTAGCGCTTGGCCTGCTACGCAGGCCTAAGCCCTAGGCTTCGCAGCTCGATATGTGAACCGCCTCCGGCAAAAATTCTGTCTCTATAAGATAAATTCCAAGTACATTTTTAGCCCACAAAACCCTCGTGGTCCGTATTATATTTGTGCATTTTTCCCATCTCGTGATTTCACTGTTTTTTATTGACAATTCCCAATATTTTTCCATGTATTCATCAATCGGATAAATTGATTACAACTCTTCTACGAATTACAAAGTCTAAATTCAAAACTTCACAGCGAGATAACATGTCTGTGCCATGTTTCGCATATTCTCAGTCATTGCTCTACTGTTTTCGAATATAAGTTAGAGTATTAGTTATTACAACTCATGTGATCCTTCTGTTTTATTTTGACGACATACTTACATCCTTACAATTTGCTTCGCTCGTCAATTTGTATGTAATCACAATCTTTCTGTCTCCTTTGCAACTCTCACTATTATTTTGAATAGATATAGTTGATAATGCTGACTGAAATTATGCATGTACATCGAATATACAAAAAGATGGTTACTCCAGGTGGAACCAAGAATATCGAGTGGAAAAGTGAAATAGAATTCCAGTTGAAATTTTGTGTTTTCATCACTTACATCCGTTATCCTAAATATTTCTCTCAGGAGAATCATTCAGTTGATTCTTTCCACGAATTAGCTCAATTGCGAGATTGAAAGACCGACTATTTCTCCGTAGTAACATTGATCCTCATAGATTTCCTACTAAATCACTGCTTTGAGTCTTAATCACTTAGCTCCAATGGTACATTCGGAGAAACATGCATGTTCCACGTTCCTATAGTAATAATTTTGGAGCTCATGCACTCTGCTATACTTTTGCTTTTCAAAAACATGTTTCTTATTCATTCAGGCACTATTCACAAGCCCACGCTACATGTTCTGACTCCTTGTATAGAGCTACAATATTCAATTTTCTCTGGAATTGTGATTTAACTTGTATTGAAATCAATTCAACATTATTCAATAAATCAATATTAGTTGTTCAAAGTGCCTATTCAATAGAATACAATATCAAGGAATTGATCAAAATAATGAAATTGATGAATGAAGCAATGAAAATGTTGACAGCTGTTGTATCATCTGACAACTCGTCATCCTATTCCTTAATATCCAACAAAAAACTCATGTTCTTTACAATTACAATATATTTCAATAACAGATATTATGAAAAACACTAAAAGAAAAATAATATCTGACTCTTACAAAATATCTCTTACGCACGCGCCTGCGCACGCGCACGCGAGCGTCAACGTCACATCTAACAATGTTACCAACTGTTGGAATAGATGTCTGTGTTGACTGTTCCAATGACATTCATTAAAATCAGCTGATTACAACAGTAAATTTTTACTTGCAGCAACCCGTATCATCTATCAACATTTTCCGCGAAGACCCTTTCTTGAATAACTACGTTTAATCTGAGAATAAAGTATTGAATCTATCCATATCATGGGTCTCTTACACTTCTTGAGAAATCAATTTTTTTCAATCCCATATATGATTTCTCTCAACTTTTACAATATATTTCAATAACTGATATTATGAACAAACACTAAAAGAAAAATAATATCTGACTCTCACAAAATATCTCTATCCACTCTTTCTTACGCACGCGCCTGCGCACGCGCACCCGAGAGTCTACGTCACACCCAACAATGTTACCAACTGTTGGAATTAGATGTCTGTGTTGATTGTTTCAATGACATTTATTAAAATCAGCTGATTACAATAGTAAAATTTCACTTGCAGCAACCCGTATCATCTATCAACATTTTTCGCAAAAACCCTTTCTTGAATACGTATAATCTGAGAATAAAGCACTGAATCTATCCATATCATGTGTCTCCTACATTTCTTGAGAAATTAATTTTTTCCAATCCCATATATGATTATTCTCATCGATATTACCGATTATTATTAAATTGGAAGTTCCAACCAATAATTCTTATTTCGTTTTATCTTCGTTCAAGTCATCTACCATTTTATCGTATTTGTAGTTTTTAAATACAAAGATATATTCTGTTGACGTTTAATAAAATTGTACAATTTGAGGCAAAGAATATCCAAAAAGCCATGAATCTCGTTAATATTTAACAGTTTGACAGGCCTGTATGTAAGTAGATGAATTAATTTGGTTCTAAAATCTTGTTCGTATATGTCTATTCTTACAAGGGTCTTATCTATGGGTTATTGAAATTTAGTCCTAAAATGTACCACTAATAGCAGTGATGCACGTCTCAACTTTCAGTTTAAGATCTCATGGTCCTTGCAATATATATATACTCGGACAAGCCTAACCTGTCGCTTAAGAATTTATCTTCTGGAGATAGAAATAGCCTGACCTAACTCTATCTATCTCTCTCTTACTAATGTTATGAATGAAACAATTGTTGCATGGCGTTTGTCTTTCCAAGCTAAGACATACTCTATTGCTGATGTCCTCTTTAATTTCTACCTAACGCCTTGTACCAGTAAGAAACGTATGTCTGCGTGAAAATATTTAGTTTATTCGCTTCCATGAGCGCACTTAGTAATTTTGTTTGGCTAATCAATAAGGTTTGAACCACGCAAATATTGAATATAACTGAATTAAACGCTTCTTTCTTTTCACTTGTTGATTTCAGACACTATGTAAATTTCGTATGCAAAGCAAACATTATCGGAGTACAAATTTTCAAGAAAAAACATTTGAGAATAAAGTGCGTACGCCACTGACGACGTCAGTCTCCTATCTTAGCCGATTTTGAATCATACGATTACCGAACTTATCCGATGGGACTCATTTGACTTGTCCGAGTATATATAGATATATATATATATATATATATATATATATATATATATATATATATATATATATATATATATATATATATATATATATATATATATATATATATATATATATATATATATATATATATATATATATATCTATGTCTGATTTATTCATTTGAAACGTTAATAGAGCAAAAATGTTTGAATTGAATAATTCGTACAACGCTATTATTGAAGACTTCTTCAAGAAGGGAATTATTTGAAAAAAGCATTATTCAGGTACTTATCTTCTGTAGTCCATTTAGGCTATGTTTGTTGTGTACAACCTGTGTACAATAATGAACTCATGATTCCAACAATCACACTCTAGTCTCTAGTACATACATCAGAATTGCCTATACTACGTATTAAAACATTAGCTCATAAAATGAATCAACATTAGAGCCTAGACTATTAGATGTCAAAAACTACAGATCAAAGTTTTAGAACCACTGAGATTTGCTACTCTCCCCAATGCACTTGATATGCCAGAGTCATCAAGAAAATATTTCATATCCAATTTTGTATACCAATTGAATAGGAACATCCACACTAAATAAGAAATCAGTGTTCTTTGATATTGTAATAAAATGATATGTATTATACAGAACATTTACGTACAGTTTATTCCAGTTATATGTTATAATTTACATTTTTCAGAAAATAAATGATGACAATCCATATTTTCATCATCGTTCTCACCCAAGCTTAGTGTGTTTCATCAGCTCTAGTAAAATTACTCTCTACATAACCTCAAATACGAGGTTATCGAAAATATTCATACTTTAATAGATGTTCATTGAGTGATGTATGATTTATATCTTTCCACAAGTACAAAATATTGATTGATAGTTCCATTATCGTAATATTATAATCAGTTGATTATTGCTTGTTTCATTGTTGACTCAAGCTAAATGTTCGATTGGCTGGGTTTATCAAGTCTTCAACTCAAATTTATTCAACTGAAAGAGATGTGAGAATAGCATAAACTAAACTATTACTAAACAATTTTGAAAATCTAAATAAATACTCGTGTATTGTTGAATATTTACCACATGTACCAGCTAAACTATACTTGACATGTTTCAAACTTCATTCAATCTTCAGTACCTATTTCATCCACAACAGAGAAACATCATTAATCAAAATATCCCTTGATTATAAGAATCGATTTCTTCATAACAATTATATTTTGAAATCATTCTATAACTTAGCCAACAACTAATCCATGTTGCGATCAGGCATATTCTGCGTTAAAAATGCATGAATATCGTGACATATTACTTTATTTCAAAAAATGTTTGAGCATAGCCTAAAAAATATTACATAAAATTCATTATGTTAATATTATTCAATTAAACTACTGACTTTCTATTTATTAGATGTGTACATTGTTGAAACTGGAATTGGAATTTTGCGTAAAAGCGAGTACGCATGTACATTCTGGGAAATAAGTTGGCAATACTGAATTTATTGAAATCTCAAAAGAATAGTAATTTTAATATTCAAGCATAATATTGGCCTAGAATTTATCACAAGTGATTTGCTCATGTTTGTTATAAATGTATTAATACATAAATTTGTGAAAATTTTTCTCATCCTGCAATATTCAATGAAATAATATTGAAACCTAAACGTCAAAGCTGACAGATATCATCGATGTTCAACAATTATTTGTACATGGCTACTATTTTCACGTGAAAGCGAGTGCGCATGTACATTCTTCACTTGAGAAATAAGTTGGCAATACTGAATTTATCGAAATGTCAAAAAAATTACAATCTTAATATTTAAGCATAATATTAGCTCAAAATGTATCACAAGTGATTTGCTCATGTTTGTAATAGATGTATTAATACATAAACTTGCGGAAATCTTTCTCATTTTGCAATATTCAATGAAATAATATTGAAACCTAAACGTCAAAGCTGACAGATGTCATCGATGTTCAACAATTATTTGTACATGCCTACTATGTCCAGGAGGAATTTTTGACGGTTTTTGATATTTTACACGAAACCTATACGACTGAAAAAATTGAGACCCCCAAAAGGCACTGCTCGTCAAGAATATCAAATTTATAAAAAAAAAATCATGTTAATCAGAGTTCTCGTTTAGGCTGTAGCCGTGGCTAACTGAAAGTGTATCTTATGCCTTTTAGTATATAAGACTAGCGTTTCGACCTGCTTCGCAGGTCTAAGCGCTAGGCTTCGCAGCTCCATATGTGAACCGCCTCCGGCAAGAATAATTTCCTAATAAGATTAGTCCCAATCATAATTTAAGCATACAGAATTCTCCTGCTCCATATTAAATTTCTGCATTTTTCCCTATTCGTGATTTCACTCTTTTTTATAGACAATTCCCAATGTTATTTCATGTATTAATCTGGAGAAAAATTATTGATTTCAACTTCTTCACGAATTACACAGACTCTAGGCGTCGCAGCTTCAAATATGTACCGCCTCTCTGACAAGAATTCTTCCTTGACAAGATCAATCTCGGATGTGAATTGAGCTCACGTAATTCCCCTGATTCATATTATATTACTACACTTTTCTCTGCCCGTGATTACATTGATTGACAGTTTCAAATCATATTTAGGTATAAATCCTTAAGAAAATCATCGATTTCATTCCCTTTAAGGATTAGCGACGAGATGGCGAGATTGTTTCTCTAGTAGAACTATCTATTCAAAAGAACCACTCTTGCCGCACAATTTCCAATATTATACATAGGTCTTGATACTCACCGGTAAGAGTATTTATCATCAAAGCAGCTTATAAGTTATTCAAACTACTGAAGACGGCGTTACGATTGACAAAATAAGTGTGCGAGGAAAACAGAAAATGTGCATCAGAAAGACAAGAAACAGCGATTCGAATCATTCAAGTCTGGATTGAATATTTAATTTCACATCCTAAAATTTATTGATATATAGCACTCAATATCAATAATATCCAAGATATTGCTATCAAGTAGCAATAGAATATCCAATATTCCATAATAATTATATTTAATTCTTTTGTATTCACAAAAATTGATATTTGAACTTGTGACAAGTGAATGTTCCCCTCAATCTCCCTTGAACTATTGTCATAAGTAGATTTATAATCATCAACTACAATATATTACAGCTTCTCACATCTTGAGGAACTAATAATAACTAAATACTTCAATAAGAGTCAATCCCTTGCCAATGGTAGTGAGATGCTAGTGTCAAGACCTATATATAAGACCGTGGTGCGTAAATTACCATGCTCTATTTTTGCATCGAAATTGCAAATTGTTAATACCCCTGTAAAAATACTTTACTTCCTGTATTAAATTGGCAACACAATGTAAGAGTTAGCGAACATCATTAATTTCTTATACATTCATGTTATTCCTTCTAATTTGCAACATGTTTTGTCGAACGCATCATCAACGCTACCATTGTCAAACCTTGGCATGGGGCGTTTGAATATGAGTATAAATAATTCTCATTTCTCATTGATAATACATATTTCCCTACTTTAAAAGAATTTATCGAACCTTATAATAAATAAAATAAAACCGCTAATAATTTCGGGAAATCTTCCAGGTGAATGTTGTGCCAATTCATTCAGGGATCAATCTAAGTTATTTTCTATTACTCATGCAGGATGCGTACTATTTTGCGCACGTAAATGGCTCTTTGGCTTTTGAGTGCGCCAGGTATAATTTATGTGCGACAAGTAAACTTGTCGCACGCAAACCATTTATCGCTCGAAAAAAATAAGTGCAAAATAGTACTTATCTCGCATTCGTAATAGAGAACAGTATCTCCAACTCGTGCGGTGTTGTCAATGGCCCACTTCGCTCCCGTGGGCAATCAAAAACTTATCGCACTTGTTGCACAATATACTATTATATTCTTGGATAAGAACTACCGTTTATGGAATAAACGCAGAGAACTCTAAAGTTCCATCAAAGAAGTTTTGGTACCACCAATTGAATATATCTTATTTATGAATATGAACCTATTTTTTTGATAAAGAACTTGAATGTGAAATTTTAGTCGAAAATTTCTAGCCGATCTCAGGTTATCGTGCTTTTAGAAATAAACAAACACAACGACTGACTTTCTTTTAAATTATGTTTTTTTGGGTTCAGTAGGGTCTAAAACTTAAGGATTCATTGAAAGCGTTAACTGTCCTCATACTTTTTTGTGAATGCATCTCAGTTGTTGATTTTGATTTCAATTTTAAATGAAGTTGCATACCAATAGCGGGAAAAAAAATGAGAGTAATTACAATAATACACATTTCTTCCCCATTGTCTTCTACACCTGATTTATAAGCCATTCAATAAGTTCATTTTCCTATCAATTTCGACCCTTGTAACAATATCAGGATATACGATGTGACATAATGATCGAGTTCAATAAGAAACTTTTCTTCCAGGTCTGAACAAAGAATAAGGGCGTTTTTATTTTCAATGTAATTTTGAGAATTCAAACCTTTCTCGGGATGCTTATTTTCACACAAGCCAAAACGCTATGAACCTCACTTTCATATATTTGTGCAAAATTTTATTACAAAAAGCAAATTGGCTCCAAATACATCTCCAAGGATATTTTGAACCCGAAGCGAATTTGTCCAAATCAATTGAAAGTTAAGACTCAACTTAGTAGCCTGAATGTATTCATTCAGAAAAACTGGTAGATATAATTAACGTCTCAGTTGTTATGCTGACTCATATTTCACATCTGAAACAGCATTAAAAGATAAAGAATAAATCGCTTGAATAGAGAACCAATCGGTTGTTTTTTGACTACAATAAAAATAAATCAGAAAACAACCCTGAATTGTTGAATAAAATCATCTGTGCTTTGTATTTTGGAATTTTTTCACTTCAGTGATCATTGAATGATCAGAGCTATCAGTTTGCAATCGATTGCAACAATATTTTGTTCATCCCTATAATGATTGAGTGGATGAGAATAAGATTTAGGGATTATCGTTGTTCGCTGGTAGCAATAAATTTATTATTGGTTGATCACAACAATAGATGGGCTGATTGAAACAATATTTTGTTGATAGCAATGATAGAGAAGGTAATCCTTATTATCAATTATTGATAGTGGCTAGTAGGTAGCATTTTTTGTTGATTATACTAATAACTTTTCCATCATAGTATGTGGTTGATAATACAATACGCTTGGCTAATGGAGTAAGTAGCGCCTTGATGCGGCAGATTTTAGAAACTCGTAGGTTATAAACGAAGTTTGACGTATTCGCTGTCACGCTGCAAGCTGGCGACAGTTGATGTATTTTATTAAATAATTTAATTGTTTGAAGTGTGTTAATAAACCATAAGTGGAAAAAATAAAGGATAGGTCGTAGTTGTTGCGTACCTGGTTGTCAAAACACCCAAAATAAAAATCGTGACTTGATTTTTCACCCTTATCCAAATGGAGAATGGAAAAAAGGTCAGAGAACAAATGGGCTACTTCGGATCATCGAGTTAATTAAGTATCGAACTATTCAATTGTTGATGACATAAATATATATAATTATTGGTATAATGTATATTCTTTTATGTTTTTCATATAAATTTTGATTCAAGATAGGTACTTTTTGTATCAACATTCAAGTTATACATGTCATTATAATTTCTTTCTTTTTTTAGAGACAGTGTCTCGTTTTGCAATTGAAAAAAGATCATTAACTTTGCAGCCCTTGCATACCGCATTAGCAAGATGCTTTTGAGGAGGACGATTTCATATCATCGGTGTATCCGTTTTAGAGCAAGTGTTTTTTATGTTCACATAGATATAAATTGCTGCAGCGTGCTTGCAATATACTTTTTAGGTCTCACAGTTACAATTGGCAATTTTAATTACTCGATCTTCATTGATCCGTACGATAAATTATCCAAAAAACAATAAGAAATTTCAAAAATCGAGTTATACAATTCAACACAACAAAAAATAAGTTTCTGCTATTATTCACAATACTTTTGAAAAAAGTATGAATATTCTTAACTGGATTGTACGTTTTATGGTTTGTTCTTTCCAATGTAAACGCCTGGAGTTTAGCGTAATACAACTCCAATGATTTTTCAACATGCATCGCTAATTATGTCTTCGAAATTACCAGCATGAAAACTCTAAACCAATTTATTTCTTCTAAATGAATTTCTCCATGGTAGTATTTAATAATAGGATAACAAGACGAAAAGTTTATCAAAGAGCATACGTACAATTTGGAATCTTCAGGTGATCGATTTTGAACTCAAATAATTTTCTTTAGGCGAAATTTTTTGGCGTAAGCAATCAAATTCAACTCCTACAAATCCACAGGTTAATATCAACATTTTTCTTCTATATATACAATCGATGTTTTCAAATCAAAACTAACTTTTTATTTTCGTGATCATCTCTTACCTAAGAGTTTATTCTACTCGCCGCTAGATGGCACGCGTGCTCCGAGCTGTCAAGATTAGCCAAGCGTATATCCATTGAATAATCATTCTACCGATTGCAACAATCAACCATTGATCGCAATTGGAATTTAGTAAATGACAACAATAATTTTCACCAAGTTTTTATCGTTTATCTAATGAATCAGCAGTAACTTCACAATTAAAATTAAAATTGAGTTGCTCACAACAAATGATTGTTGCTCGTGACAATCTACAATCGATGATTTCTACTCAGGAGTTATTGTTGATAATATGATCATAATACTCACTACAATAACAGTACTAGTTTGAAAGAAATTGCTGTTGCAGTCTTTTTGATGAGAACAGCAAAATTACTCATTAAATCAATATTAGTTGTTCGAAGTGCCTATTTAATCAAATACAATATTTAGGGATTGATCAAAATAATGAAATCGATGACTGAAGCAATGAAAATGCGGACAGCTGTTCTATCATCTGACTACTCGTCATCCGATTCCTTTATATTCAACAAAACATTCTTGTTCTTCCCAATTACAATATATTTCAATAACAGATATTATTGGCAACTGAAATTACCGTTAGTGGCAGCACTGTATTCACAAAATGGCGGATCAAAAGTAGCTCACGGTAAGTTTGTAGTCTGTTTACAATGTAAATACGTTGATATTCACCAAATAAATATTCGTATTTCATTAAATGATTTAATTCAATTCCAATTGTGCGGGAAAGTATTGACTTTCTTCTTTTATAATATATAGTTTTCTCTCTCAAAATCATTTTATTGATATACGGTTTTTAGTTGTAAGTGGAAAACTGCGTGAGATTATAAAATTCATAGCTTAAAAAAAAATAATATTACGAGGAAGTATGTACGACATTTTTGTATTGTACATTCCAGCTTTCAGCTTTTCTTGTACGAATTTTTCTAATCCACACAGACACAGCTCGTTTATCAACTAGTTCGTAGTTGTCAACTTTATTTACTACAGACACTTTCCCCCTTTTTAGGGAAATTATAGAGACTCAAATCCATTATTCGATTAAATTTGGAATGACATCCATAAACACAACAATTTATATCACCAATTCTTCGATTAAATTCCATATTTTGAAGAGTATTGTCTTGAGAAAGACTAATTTTGAGGTTATATAATTTAACAATAAAGTCGAAAGCCAAGTATTTTTCACTGAATTAACAAGAACAAATCCATTTAGAACTATTGAAGTATAAAATTCCATATGAATAATCTCAAGAAAGTCACTAAACATGCTAACAAAACCAGTAACATAACATACGATTGTATGGAAATTAAGATTGAATCCATTTTACAATATAGTTCCGCTTATAACCGCTTGGTGGCTACGGGTTAGTTTTAGTTACCAATAAACAAACAATAGGAGAACAATAATATCTGACTCTTGCAAAACATCTCTAACCACTTTATATTACGCATGCGCACCCAAGCGTCTACGTCACACCTAACAATGTTACCAACTGTTGGAACAGATGTCTGTGTTGATCGTTTGGAATCAGCTGATTACAACAGTAAATTCTTACTTACAGTAACCCGTATAATCTACCAACATTTTCCGCGAAAACTCTTTTCAGAATAACTACTTTTAATCTTTTTATATCATGTGTCTCCTATACTTTTTGAGAAATTTTCAATATTGTTAAATGATTGTAGTAGATATACAGAATAGGTATATACGTACAGTTTATCTAAGTATTATTTTATTATTTAAATCGTTTACACCCAAACTTATCGTGTTTCATCAGCACAATGCAGGTTTCAGGAGGATTATTTTCCACAAAGCCTCAAATACAAAGTTAATCGGAATATTTATTTTTTCATTGCAGAATATTTACTACATGTACCAAACTATAGGTCCTTGACATATTCCAAGTGGCATTTAATCTTCAGTACTTATTTTATAGGGAGACTATATTGTGAATTAGAGTATAAATCGTATCTTGAAAATAGTATAATCAAATGATGGATCGTCGGGAGATGGATGAATCAATATTAGTGAATTAAATTCATATCACTTGAACAAGAATCTGACATCTTATTAATTCTTCTTAAGTGCCTACAAATAATTGAATTTTCTTTAACAATATCACTTTGGAATCGTATTCATCAAGCATTCTGCTATAGCAGCTTCTAATAAATCCTTGAGCATAACCTTAAAAATATTACATGGAGTTACACTCTAAGAATTTCTTGATTATAATAATCGCTCTCCTTATAACAATTACATGTTGAAATCATCTTGAAACTTATGCGATCGCTTGTTTGAGAGGATTTATGTTGTACAAAATATGCCTGTTTCCTATTTTGTGCTGAAAATGCATGGGCATTGTGACATTATACTTTATTTCAAAAAATGTTTGAGCATAGCCTGAAAAATATAACATAAAATCGTCATTTTGTTAATATTATTCAATTGAACTACTTACTTATTATTTATAAGATGTGTACATTGTTGTGAACTGGCATTGTCATTTTGCGTCAAAGCGAGTACGCATGTGCAGTTTCTGTTTGGGAAATAAGTTGGCAACACTGACATTCTATTGAATGTCAAAAAATTCATTTTGATTGAAATAAGCTTAATGAAAGCTTTGAATACATCACAAATTATTCATTCAAATGTTTTATCCATATAACAATACTTAAAATCTTGATCCAATAGTGAATTTTGCAATGTTTTGAATATTATTTCAATACATGTATGTCAAACTTGACAGAAGGGACCCGATGTTCATCAATTTTGTAGCATTGATAGCTTGATATTATTTCGAACTGTCACTTTTGACAATTCTCACTGACGATTTTTGATTTTTCCTGTAAATACTATACATGTAATAATTTTCTTACATATAAAAGGCACTCCTCCTCGTGAATACGCAATTTATAAAAAAAAAATTTCAAAAATCGACTGAACCGTTTGGGCTGTAGCGTCGGGCAAAGTCGAATTAGTAATCCTTACACTTGGCCTTTTAGTATAGTTTAGATAGCGTTTCGACCTGCTTCGCAGGTCTAAGCGCTAGGCTTCGCAGCTCCATATGTGAACCGCCTCCGGCAAAAATAGTTTCTTAATAAGATTAGTCCCAATCATAATTTCAGCGTACAGAATTCTCCTGCTTCATATTATATTCCCGCATTTTTCCCTATTCGTGATTTCACTCTTTTTCATAGACAATTCTCAATGTTATTTCATGTATTGATTTCTATTCCTCAACGAATTACAGAGACTCTAGGCGTCGCAGCTCCATATATGTACCGCCTCTCTGACAAGAATTCTTCTTTGACAAAATCAATCTCGGATGTGAATTGAGCCCACGTAATTCCCCTGCTTCATATTATATTACCACACTTTTCTCTGCCCGTGATTACATTGATTGACAGTTTCCAATCATATTCAGGTATAAATCCTTAAGAAAATCATCGATTTCATTTCCTTCAAGGATTAGCGACGAGATGGCGAGATTGTTTCTCTAGTAGAACTATATTTTCAAAAGAACCACTCTTGCCGCACAATTTCCAATATTATACACAAGTCTTGATACTAACCAGTGAGGGTATTCATTATTAAAGCAGCTTATCAGTTATTTGAACTACTACAGACGGCGTTACGATCGACAGAATAGGTGTGCGAGAGAAAAAGAAAATGTGCATCAGAAAGACAAGAAGCAGCGATTCGAATCATTCAAGTCTGGATTAAATATTCAATTCTACATCCCAAAATTTATTGATATATAGCACTCAATATCAATGACATTTAAAATATTGCCATCAAATAGCAATAGAATATCCAATATTTCATCATAATAATCTCCCTTGAACTATTATCATAAGTAGATTTATAATCATCAACTACAATATATTACAGCTCCTAACATCTTAAGGAACTGATAATAACTAAATACTTGAATAATAGTCAATCCCTTACCAACGGTAGTGAGATGCTAGTGTTAAGACCTGTATATAAGACTGTGATGCATGAATTTACATGCTCTATTTTTGCATCGAAAACTGCAAAAGTTTCACAAATTGCTAATACCGCTGTAAAAATATTTTACTTTATGTATTAAGATTGCAACAATGAGAGAGTTAGCGAGCATAATTTTTTTCTTATATATCCATGTTATTCCTTCTAATTCGCAGCATGTTTTGCCTGAAACTGCTAATAATTTTGAGAAATGTTCCAGGTAAATGTTGTGCCAATTCATTCAGGGATCAATCTAAGTTATTTTTTATTACTCATGCAGGATAAGTACTATTTTGCGCACGTTTTTTGGGCGGTAAATGGCTCTTTGACTTTTGAGTGCGCCAAGTATAATTTGAGTGAGACAAGTTTACTTGCAATAACTACAAAGTTGAATCAAAATTGATGCATGATGACTTCATTCAATTTTGAGTTTGTAAGATACTCAATGTATTGCAATGCTGTGGAAAGTAACTTTATTTTAAGGTATGCTCCACAGTTAACGGAATTCTACAGAAATAGATTATCCAAAGTCATTGATTCATAACGTTTTTAATACAAATTTTAAATATACTCTACAACTGCGGATTTATTGCCTGCTATTGGAACATACTTCATACAAAGTAACTTCAAAATTTATCTCAATACCTGATATTTGTACACATATTTTGTTGATGAAATTGATTTACATGTACAAACATTTAAAATACATGTATTTTTGTTGAAAAAAATTTCTAACTCGTTTCAATTCATAGTACTAACCTCAAAATAATAATTTAGAATGAAAACCATGATAACATAGCTATCAGAGACCTCAGGTAGTAAGGGGCGCAACTATTTTCATGCGCATAATTTTTAACATTGAGTGCTCTCTCCCGGTACTCCCTGATTAAAATAATGGTGAAAATAATGGCTTGTTGATTATAACAAAGAAGTTGCTGTTGCAGTCTTGTTGATGAGATCGACAATAAATTGTTGAAAACTTGACAGACAACTTGGTCAATTTATTGGCCAATAAACTGTATCGTGTAATACAGGCATTACAAAATATCTCTATCCACTCTTTCTTACGCACGCGCCTGCGCACGCGCACCTGAGCGTCTACGTCACACCTAACAATGTTACCAACTGTTGGAATAGATTTCTGCGTTGATTGTTTCAATGACATTCATTAAAATCAGCTGATTACAACAGTAAATTTTTACTTGCAGCAACCCGTATCATCTACCAACATTCTCCGCGAGAACCTTTTCTTGAATAACTACGTTTAATCTGAGAATAAAGTATTGAATCCATCCATATCATATGTCTCCTACACTTCTTGAGAAATTAATTTTTTCCAATCCCATATATGATTTTTCTCATCAATAATTCTTATTCCGCTTTATCTTCGTTCAAGTCATCTACTATTTTATCGTATTTGTAGTTTGTAAATACAAAGATATATTATGTCGACGTTCAATAAAATTATTTAATTTGAGGCAAAGAATATCTAAAAAGCCATGAATCTTGTCATTATTTAACAATTTGACAGGCCTGTATGTAAATAGATGAACTAATTTGGTCCTAAAATTTTGTTCGTATGTCTATTCTTAAAAGGGCCTTATCTAAGGGTTATTGAAATTTAGTCCTAAGATGTACCACTAATAGCAGTGATGCACGTTTCTACTTAAGTTTAAGATCTCATGGTCCTTGCAATATATATGTCTATGTCTGATTTACTCATTTGAAACGTAAAGAGAGCACCTTACAAATTTTTGAATGAAATAATTCGTACAACGCTATTATTGAAGACTTCTTCAAGAAGTGTATCATTTGAAAAAAACATTATTCAGGTACTTATCTTCTGTAGTCCATATAGGCTATGTTTGTTGTGAACAACCTGTATACAATAATGAACTCATGATTCCAACAATCACACTATAGTCTCTAGTGCATACATCAGAATTGCCTATATTACGTATTAAAACATTAGCTCATGAAATGAATCAACATTAGAGCCTGGACTATTAGATGTCAAAAACTACAGATCAAAGTTTTAAAACCACTGAGATCTGCTACTTTCCCCAATGCACTTAATATGTCAGAGTCATCAAGAAAATATTTCATATCCAATTTTGTATACCAAGTGATTAGGAACATCTACACTAAATAAGAAATTAGTGACTTTTAATATTATTATAAAATGATATGTATTATACAGAATATTAACGTACAGTTTATTTTAGTTATATGTTATAATTTACATTTTTCAAAAAATAAATGATGACAATCGATATTTTCATCATCGTTCTCACCCAAGCTTCGTGTGTTTCATCAGCTCAATGCAACTTCTAGTAGAATTACTCTCTACATAACCTCAAATACGAAGTTATCGGAAATATTCATACTCAATAGATGTTCATTAAGTGATATATGATTTATATCTTCTAACAAGTACAAAATATTGATTGATGTCTCCATTTTCGTAATATAATAATCAGTTGATTATTGCTTGTTTCATTGTTGACTCAAGCAAAATGTTCGATTGGCTGGGTTTATCAAGTCTTCAACTCAAATTTATTCAACTGAAAGAGATGTGAGAATAGCATAAACTAAACTATCACTAAACAATATTGAAAATCTAAATAAATACTCGTGTATTGTTAAATATTTACCACATGTACCAGCTAAACTATATTTGACATGTTTCAAACTTCATTCAATCTTCAGTACCTATTTCATCCACAACAGAGAAACATCATGAATCAAAATTTCCCTTGATTATAAGAATCGATTTCTTCATAACAATTATATGTTGAAATCATTCTATAACTTAGCAAACAACTTATCCATTTTGCGATCAGGCATATTCTGCGTTGAAAATGCATGAATATCGTGACATATTACTTTATTTCAAAAAATGTTTGAGCATAGCTTGAAAAATATTACATAAAATTGTCATTTTGTTAATATTATTCAATTAAAATACTTACTTTCTATTTATTAGATGTGTACATTGTTGAAAACTGGAATTGGAATTTTGTGTAAAAGCGAGTACGCATGTATATTCTTCGCTTGGGAAATAAGTTGGCAATACTGAATTCATTGAAATGTCAAAAAAATAATAATTTTAATATTCAAGCATAATATTAGCTCAAAATGTATCACAAGTGATTTGCTTATGTTTGTTATAGATGTATCAATACATTAATTTGTGAAAATCTTTCTCATTCTGCAATATTCAATGAAATAATATTGAAACCTAAACGTCAAAGCTGACAGATGTCATCGATGTTCAACAATTATTTGTACATGGCTACTATTTTTACGTAAAAGCGAGTACGCATGTACATTCTTCGCTCGGGAAATAAGTTGGCAATACTGAATTTATTGAAATGTCAAAAAAATTGTAATTTTAATATTTAAGCATAATATTAGCTCAAAATGTATCACAAGTGATTTGCTCATGTTTGTTATAGATGTATTAATACATAACTTTGTGAAAATCTTTCTCATTCTGCGATATTCAATGAAATAATATTGAAACCTAAACGTCAAAGCTGACAGATGTCGTCGATGTTCAACAATTATTTGTACATGCCTACTATGTCCAGGAGGAATTTTTGACGGTTTTTGATTTTTTACTCGAAACCTATAAGACTGAAAAAATTGAGACCCCCAAAAGGCACTGCTCGTTAAGAATATCAAATTTATAAAAAAAAAATCATGTTAATCAGAGTTCTCGTTTAGGCTGTAGCCGTGGTTAACTGAAAGTGTACCTTATGCCTTTTAGTATATAAGATAGCGTTCCGACCTGCTTCGCAGGTCTAAGCGCTAGGCTTCGCAGCTCCATATGTGAACCGCCTCCGGCAAAAATAATTTTCATTGAATTCATTCCGGATCGCCATCCAATTCCTTTCTCACTGGCCCAAATATTTGTCGTAGTATTTTCCTCTCAAATTAGATAAGGTTAGTTCCGTGTTCTTCTCAAAGCAAAATAGCATTTATTACTTAGGTGGATTCTTCGTTTAATTTCTTGGCTTTGGTCGTTTCTTGAGTTTATATTCACTCCCACATACTCCTACTATCCCAATACGACATTCTTCAATATCAATATCTCGTGTCATTGTTCTACGGTGTCTCGTTATCTCCATTATTTTAGTTTTGTCAGTATTTATCACAAGACCTAGCTTCACTGCCGTTTGTTTGAAGTCTGCGGTGGCTTCTATGAGGTTTTATAGGCTTATATATATAGAGATATAATTTCATTACAATCATTCCATTCATTGAATTTATTTCAGAACGCATTGGATTGTCTTCATATCTCGGCCATTAAGAGGGCTCAAATTTTAGTCTTATAAGAGTCTTTATTAAGAATCAGCTGATGATCTGTGGTTCAGATGAATTATAAAAATATCGAATTATCATAAATTCATTATTAATCCAATGAAATATTGTGCAAAGAGAACGAATAATTGTATATGACAAATGAAATAGTATAGTCCGATACAAGTGCGGAATGATAGATCCCCAAGAGTGACGAATGTCATTTCTTCTACAGTCATAGGTGTCCGCAGAAATACCTATAATCAAAATATTTCTGAATTATGAGTATTCATATCTAAATATGAATACGCTGACTTTGTATTCTGGAGGTCGTGGAGTCGAGTCCCACCGACGTACAAAAAGTCAGTAAGAAATGACGCACAGCAATAATTGAAATAGTCCCAAGAAGCATATAATTATAGTGGTTGAGTTGAATCTTAAAATGAGAAGACATTGGGTTACATATAACTTTGTGTTTTCCAATTAATAATTACAAGTAGAATAGTTCTTCTACTTCTCATTGTTAATGAGAAAACACGCCTCCATGTGTAACTTCATCCTTACTCATTTTAAGTTTTGATTTAGCTGCAATAATTATATGCAATATTTGCATATTCCAATTGCTGTACGTCGTTTCTCGTTGTTTTATTCATCCATTTTTTCTGATGTATTATTCAACAATATATCAGTGATGTATCTTATTGCCTAAATTGTATTTATATAACTTCTAAGAAGGGCTCAAGTGAAGTCGAGAGTGGTAGAGTGGATTGAACAATAGAAATTTTCTATGATCGAAACCACAAGAAATGTTCCTCCATTTATTATGATATCCATGTTCCTGTAAAATTGGAATATTACGTATATCAAAATCAATGCAGCATGTGCTTTGGATTTTTCTGTGATTACCATGAATCCGGCACGTTGTATTTCAGATCATTTCCATACGGAATTTATCTTCAATAAAACATATGTAATGATGTTTGTTAATTTTCTACTTCTAGTCCATTCTTTCGTGAAGCATAAATATGTACTGTCAAATGTTTGGAATGTTTGCATTCGATAGATAAAAATCATGCTTCATTCAGTCATAAGTGTATCTGATTACACATATGTTCAGCAAGAACCACGTGAAGGTAGAAGCATCTCTCTTGCCGGGAGAGGATGGGAATCAAAGGATTTTTAGGTGAAGGAGACATATAGGAAAATTCAGTAATCTTACCATGTGATCAGTTCTTCTCATGTATATTCAATCTGTTCTTTTATATTCATCGTTCCTTTATACAATATATTCTGGATACATAAGGATTAGTTACCGAGGGCGATACCTCGCACTGTTCTAGAATGCTCTAGAAGTGATTCCAATCAAACGAATTTTTTTCGAAATAAAGTCATTTTCCGTTGAATCCTAGAGACATAGGGTTCAGTTTTCGAGGGCGATACCTCGCACCGTTCCAAAATGCCCTAGGATATGATTATACTAATGTTACATGCCTTATTTTCAATTTCTGTTGAGTATCTTTGTGAGTATTCCCAGATTGTAATTAAAATTGGTTGAGTTATTTCCGAAATCAAATATACATTTTATGTGACGAAACTTCACATGAGGCTTAGTTCTTAAGGATGATATCTTACACCGCTCCCAAATGTGTCAAGATATATGTTGGGTTCTTCTTGTGGGAGATATTCTTGTAGTATCTCAAAAATAGTGCTTTCAATTAGACGTATTTCTTCCAAAATTATTTGATGTTCCAAACGTTGATTCCAAGAAACATAAGGTTCAGTTTTCGAGGGCAATACCTCGCACCCTTCCAAAATGTCCTAGGATATGATGATATTCCTCGTAGTATCTCCAAAATAGTGACTCCAATCGGACGTATTCCTTGCAAAATGATTTGATGTTCCAAAAGTTGAGTCCCAAGGACATAAGGTTCAGTTTTCGAGGGCAATACCTCGCACCGTTCCAAAATGTCTCAGGATATGATAATTTTCCTCGTAGTAGTGACTCCAACTAAACCGTTCCAAAATGTCCTAGGATATGATGGCATTTATGTTTCCAGATGGCATTTATGTTTCTTTTCAAATATATTTCTCCCGAAATAACTCATTGTTTCAAGCATGAAGTCCCAGAGACATGAGGTTCAGTTTTCGAGGGCGATACCTCGCACCGTTCCACAATACCCTAGGATATGATGACATGTTTGATTTCTTTGTCTAAATTCGCTTGAGATATTTCTCTAAATATGTGTAAGAACCTAATAAAATCAGTTGCATTTCTCTAATAATTTATGTATTCCAATCGATGAATTCCAAGAAAAATAAGTTCAGATTAGAGTGATACCACATATCGTTCCCAAATAGTGTCTTCAATTGATGCATCTCTTCCGATTAATCATCCAATATCTCTTTAAATACTATATTTTTGGCAGTTCCCTCTCCAGTACCCTTGTTGATATCTATAGCAGCCAATTTTATTTTCAAATTCTCAAAAGATCTCACGCGAGACATTGCTACATAAAGCTGTCCATGTGTAAATACATGTTTTTCTAAATTTATTCCAACAAAATCAAAAGTTTGTCCTTGAGATTTATTGATCGTCAAAGAAAACGCCAATCGTATTGGAAATTGACGACGTTTCAAGATGTACGGTAGATTTGAATCAGTTGGTACAAGATCTATTCTTGGCAAAAAAATACGATCCCTCGCATTTTGACCTGTTACTATTTCTAAATCCAGGTAGTTTTTTTTCATATCTTTGACAATTAGACGAGTACCATTGCACAAGCCGCGTTTTGGATTCATATTCCGTAATAACATTACAATAGCTCCAATTTTTAGCGATAATTTGTGTGGTGGCATTCCTAGAGGAGTTTCCTTATTCAATACCTCTATGGGATAATCTAGTTTATTATTCTCCTCACAAATAGCTGTATCTGCGCTATAATAAATTTTGGTATCACCAACAATTTTATGTAGAACAAGTTCATTCAATTTCATTGTGTCTTCATTCTTTGGTGATAGAATTGCTCTGCTGACAAATTTGTATATATCATCTGGCATTATCAAGTCTTGTCCAAAAATTTCATCTTGAAGACTGTTATATACTATACATTTTTCCGGAATTTTTACAGTTTCATTCAAGCCATTTCCTACATCAAGAAGGTATCTGGAGAATTCTATTTCATTTTTATTAACCCGCATATTCCGTTTTAAAGAAAACTTCTTGAATAGCGGCCATAGATGACTTCGGAGCATGGAAATCTCAATAATTGCTGTCCTATGATTGGTGTACTTTACAATAGGTAGACACTGTCTAAAATCTCCTCCTAGTACTAGAACTTTACCACCAAATGGTATAGTATTATTCATCAAATCTTGCAAAATCATATCTATTGCCTTCAGTGCATGACATGGAGCCATGGTCACTTCATCCCAAAGAATTAATGATGTGCTGCGGATGAACCTGCCAATATTCGAATTAGCTTTAATTTTGCAGACGCTTGTCTCGTTTATGGGTACTGGTAACTTGAAAATCGAGTGTACAGTCTGCCCTCCTTTCAATAATGTTGCAGCAATTCCGGTCCAAGCTACTGCAATAGTCTTTAGTCCGTTTCCTCGCAGAGTGCTGATGATTGTGTTGAATAAGAATGTTTTTCCTGTTCCCCCTGGGCCATCTACGAAACAATATCGTTCTACATTATGTTGATCGTTCACCGCACTCAAGATATATTCATATATCTCCTTCTGTTGTACATTGAACATCTCAATATTTCTATTGGCTTCACTTTGCTCCGCATTTCTATCGATAGTATCATCTATATCACTTGCATTATTATGCTCATCAGTTGGTTCTGGTAATCCAAAATCTCTCAAATGAAATTTATGTACCGATATAATTTGTTGGATATCCGCCAAACATCTATTTTCTGCTACCTGTTGATTGAATTTCTTCAAATAATCTTCCATTAAATAATCTTTGAATTTTTCCCACAATATAATTACATTGGTTGACGTATGAAAACAAATGAGGTAAGAGAATAGTTCTCGTAATTGTGCTGGGAATTTAACAAGAGCGGCTTCTCCAAGACAGTTTTCACATTCCAAGTCGTTTGCAAGTAGTCCTTTTGCTCGAGCCGCTTCCTGGAAAGTATTATATAGCTTTCCATCAACAGTACGCAAATCTTCAAAACATGTTGCTCCAGTTGCGTGAATTAGTATAAGTCTTAAGTGAAACCGTTCAATATCTTTTGGGCTTACTGAAATCATTCTACCAATTGGAGGTTTATTTCCCCTTATTCGTGCTCTCCAAGTATTATCCTTTGTGAATACATAATGCATTGGAATGTCCATATATCTATGTTCTCTGGCCTTTATATCATTCTGATTTAATTTGTACCATGCTGTCAAAGTTGTGTTCCTGTTGGCTGCACGTTCAACCGCACGTTTTTCTTGCCCTTCTTTGAATACAACAGCTTGTTGGTGCTCCAAATGCACCGCAAGTTCAAAAATAGTGTGCGAGAATCCGTGCAATGGATATTCTGACATCCTCCACATACATTCTGGTGGTGAAACGTATCTTGTGTCCTCATAACCTTTAATTTCATCCCAGTTGATATTTTTACTTTTGTCTTGCTGTCCTAGTTTGATGCTCGCACAGTCATGTCCTTTGCAGAGGTAATCACAAATATATTTAATACTTTTAACAGAAGAACAAATCTCTATATTAATATGTGTTATATATTTCTTACTCAAATATGGATTATAGGGTACAATCCATCTATTATTCACAATGTGCTTTATTGCTCCGTTTGGCCAGTAAATATACATGATCGAGTTATTATCTCGTCGTCTGTATAATGGATATCCATTCACATTTTCTATAGTCTCTTCTCGAAAATCTTTTGGATAGTTTTTGGAGCATTTATTGTCGCTCATACATGGTGAATTCTTATTGTGATTACCACAAGGCCCATGTATCATATGAGACTTGACAATTTGGTATAATTCCGGTTCATTATCTTCATCTGGAATTTCGGCACAAACTATTGAATCGATGTCATCTTTGTTACGTAGTTTGTCTTCTTCTGCTAAAGTTAATAGGAGATGCATATGCGGTAATCCTCGTTTCTGGAACTCAATAACATAAACATAAGCTACAACTCTACCAAAAATATTTTCATGCAGAAACTCATTGAGCATGCTCTTAATCTTTCCCTGGAATACCCGTGCAACCAAATCAGGTCTATCGGATGCAGTTTGTCCGTTACGTAGATTTTCTGTAATCTCACGCCATTTTGGATTACATGTCACTGTTATGAATAAATCAGGTTTACCATATTCTCTAACAATGGCCATTGCATTTTGATACATTTTTTGCATGAAACGACTTCCTCCTTGGAATGTTGATGGCAAAATGATCATTGTTCCTGGTTTTGCACCTTCTTGTGCTGCTAGATTATTAATATGGTCCATTAATCCAGTATATAATTCTACTCGGAAAGTAGGTTGATTCATTCTGATGTATGTCAGTCTTTCTGCCTCTATTTTAACGTACGCATCCACAACATATTGTTGTGTGAGTTTTCCCGCTTCCAAGCATGGATTAAACTCACCGCGATCTGACAATCTATTCATATAAAACTGTAGCAATGTTTGCCGTTTGATGCCGTCTTTTTGTTTCAATTTCATTTCCCAACCTGATTCACCTCGTGGAAATAATAATGGATAAACCATTGGGTCGCAATTTGCACTAAATTGATTAATTCTAATACTTTGCTTACCTCGTGGATGAATGCAAATATCACGATTCACTGGTGGCTCACCATCATTTGATGTGAAAACAATTGCTACCTCATTACTGGTAGGAATGTTATATCTACGTTTATCCTTATTCCTTTCGTTTATCAACCACAAGTTGATTTCTGGCATATTTTGATTTGTCTGCCTAGATTTTGCTATCTCTAAATTTTCAATATCCTTCAACATATTGAAAGCGCTATAATAAGGATTTATGTCGCGAATGAGAGCATCTAGTTTTCTCATGATATCTGGGCTGCATTTTTTATTGCACTCATTATTCATTCGCTTTGATGTGGCTGCATTGGTGTCAATGATGTAAAGTTGAGCATAAGTTTCGATGCAACCATCTTTTGGATATAGACAAGTTGTATTATGATAAATTTGTCCGTGTATGCGGAATGTGAAAGGTCCTTTGCCAGGTGGAATAGCTAAGCGTGCTCCCATGGACGCAAAAGCAAGCGCACTATTATATTGTCTGATATTTTGTTTGAAATTTCTACTGTCTGGTGTATTCTCGGTCATCAATTCTTTCAAGTATTCTGGATAATTAATCCATGTCACTGCATCCAATTTGCCTTTACGACAACAATGGGTAAATTTTTTATCCACTGGCATTTCGCAATTAAAATTTTTTGAGTGGCAAAACTCACATATTCTGTCCATATTTCCAAGACTATGTGGTTCTATATCTTTTCCCAGACCTTGTTTCGCTGATTTAGTATTATGTATTGTTCTTTGAACCTTTTTGTCCTTCTCCATTTCTCTCTTATTTCGCATATAATCATTCGATTGACTCAAGCGTTTTATCATCTCCTCCTCAGTTTCTATGCTTATTCTCTTTTGTTTGTAGTCACTTGATTGTTTCAGACGTTTTAATTTCTTCATCTCTGTTTCCTTCGATTTCCTTTTAAGATAACTTTGACTCCATTGTTCTTGACCATAATATGAAGGAAATTGTGATATACGACCAGTTCTGAATATTTCCAACAAATGTGATCTGAGTTTGCTAACATCATATATCTCCCGTTCAGGATTTCGATTGCAAAGTATGCTTGTGCAAAAAGCTATTGCAAATATTCCACAATCATATGCATTTGTTTGATGCTGAACTTTTCTCATTTGAATGGGTGGTCTGAAAGGAAAAAGGCGATCTAAATATGTTTTTGCATCGGCGTGTGCGCACTTGGAGCTCAGACTGTCGTATAAATTGATGATTATTCCATCATAATAGGTAGCAATCCAATGGCCAACACCATGAGGACCAAAATTACGTAGAAATAATATCTGAATATGCTTTGTTCCTTGAAGGATAGGTACGATGCGATCGGGAGTATATATATACGCAGCGCACTGTGGTCTTAACTCAAAGTTTGACCGTACCAAGGAGAAAAAATAATCCATGTGTATGTCTTCTAGGTAGCTTTGTGGATTGAGTATTATGCTGAAATCAGTGTCTGTGATATTATATTGTATCCCATTTTGTCCTGCGATCATTATATTTTGTTCACTTGGATCAATGTTGTAAGTCTTAGAATCTTGCTCTTCTAAATTGATATTATTAGTCTTGGAAATTATTTCCTCTAATCTATTATTTTTTAATTCTTTCTTTCTCTTTTCATATTTTTGGCGTCTTCTTGTGCGCTCAATGCGGCTTTTTGAAGGCATCTTCACAAACTTAAAGTTAAATCTACTGTATAAATTGAGAATGAGTAATAATATACACAAAGATTGAGAATACACAATTATATATAAATACTTACTTATTTTGAATAGATGTAATATACTTTTTTATTACTTACAACGGATACAACGAAGGTCCAAAGTCAGTGAAGGCAATTAGGAAGACCTATCGCCGCCACATAATAAATGCTTATAGTAACAAATATCTAAAAGAAAATAAATATGTTAGGAATTTTATATAAATTGTGACATTTGTTCAATGGAGTACTTGTACAATTCTTTGGATTATAGTCTATAAAATTAGGCAGAGGAGGCACGTCATCAAAATTTATAACCAGATAATGACGTCACGTAATTACTACGTTTATATGCTATACCAATTTAATCTTTAAAAATATAATGTTGGTTGCATATTTGCAAAAACGTGCGCAGCTAATTTATTTGATCTAGTAAATTGATTTATTGGATAATAATATTATACAGAGTGATCAAAAATGATTGACTGTACCACCTTGTTCTCATTTTTTTTGCCGTCTGTTTAGTGAGCTACAAGTGACAGATGACAGTTCCTCTGAAAACATTATCCTAACCTTATAATTTGGTAGAATGATAATAAATTTTCAATAATCATTCTATAATACAGCTATTCACTTACTTTTTTATTTCCTAAATCTGATTGTGGATAAATCCATCATAGAATATGCAAAAGTGAGATTTCATAAGGAATTTATGTGATTTTGTTCAGATTTATAGGTCTCTAGATTATCAAAACAATGCACTGACTATAATGTTTGAAAATAATGTGCTTTATTGATATTCAAGGTTAAATTAAATTAAAAATATTCTATAGAATAATGTAGGTAGGGGAAGTCGTCAAATTGGATCCGTAATTTCGGAATAAGGATTGACTCTGAGGATTGGGACGTATGAGGATTGGTTGCGAAATGAGTTTCTGTTAATCAGTCATTATTATTGCCAGTAAGTTCTTCTTCACTGTTGTTTGTAGTTTTTGCTACAGCGCCCTTTTTATCGTAATGAGTTTATAAACTCTGGGATCCAAGTCTTGATTAACTTGGGCTTGGCTATACTGTACTGAGGAGTCCTAATAAGGACGAAACATATGTCTACAGTTGCATCCCCGATCTAAGATGATGGTTGCTTCAGCCCCGACTCTTAGATTTGAATTTTCTATGGAAAACAATTCTTTTTTAGAAATATTCATTTTTTGAATGTTCCATAGCACAGCACTTCACATATTTCACAGTTTTTGTGTGGAATTTTCATTTATGTGATTTCTTCTTTATCTTCTTCACTGCTCTCTTCTTCGTCGCTGTCATCTGAATCATTGACATGGATTACTAACGGTTGAACATCATCTTGTTCCAGAAGTATTTCACGGTCGTACCATTTTTTAATTTCTTCCACAGTGTGGTTCACCGTTTTTTCCCATACCGTAGATGTCACTGCATTAAGCGCTTCTGTCCACATGTCTAAAGTTTGGTTGTCACCATAACCATCACGACCAATATTTTTGCTGTAGTAACTTTTACAGATTCCCCAAATATTTTCGATGGAATTGAAAATGCGATGGTAGGGCGGAAAACGTAGGACCTGGTGTCCATTTTCCAGTGCATATTCGTCAATAACGTACTTCTCAGAAATTTTATGTCTGCAATGCGCAATAGAAAATGTAAATTTTATATTATTATAATTTCATATTTGCAACTTACTCTGCAGCAAGATCAAGAAGTTGTCTTTTGAATATACACTGACTGGAATCTACATTATGATCCGCAAGCCATGTTTGTATTTGGGCCTTGGTCCAATTTCCCTTGGGTTATTTTCTTCTACTTTGCTATGGTAGGCGGCATTGTCCATGATAATTATTGATGGTTCATTCAAATTAGGGATCAATTGTTCCTTGAACCATTTGAAGAAGTTATCATGATTCATCTCTCCATGGTAGTCATCTGACTTTGTTTTGGAAGCAAAAATTAGGGCTGCATTGGGAATCCAACCATCCTCAGAACCCGCATGAAGAATGATATACCTATATACAAATATCAAAAATCAATCAATCTCATGATTATAATGATGAGATGCTGAATTGAAATCAATAACCGATTAAAAAGAATCAACGATTAATTCAATAGTCAAAAATTATTTGAAGAGCAGAATATGGAAATAACAATCAGGTGAATTTACCATTTATTTTGTATTATTTGTATTATTTTATATTAATTTGCAATATTTTCAAAACTAACCTTTTTCCATCTGACGTTGTTTTTCGCTTCACGCTCCTTATGTTCGCGTCTTGCCAACTTCGGGAAGCAGATCCTTTCTGGAAAATCAAAGTCTCGTCCAAGAAAAAAAACTTATTTGGAATTGTTTCTATATAATTTTTCATAAAATTGGACAGGAAATGTATTCTTTTTGAAACAATATGTGGTAGCTCGTATATGGCCCGTCTATTGTCATCTTGCTTGCAAGAAAAACCTATGTTGTGTAAAACCTTCACTAAACTTTGAATCGAACCGTGGAAAATGTTTCGAGAACGTAGAATCTGTTGTAAAGTTATGCAAGTCACGTGTGATTCTGGAAATAAATCATGTTTGTGATAATTTCAATCATTATAAGAGGTGATTATTATTATTAAACTCACTGTTTGTGTACATCTCATAAATGACGTTTCTTATTGCAGTTTCCCCAAATGAACCAACTGTAGTAACTGGTCTTTTTCTGCTTTTCTGCTCTTGGGCTTTTTTGGTGATGCCAACACTTCACTTCTCGAAACTTTTTCAGAAATTTTATGGACAATCTCTTTGGATATTTGTAGGCAATCAGCAACTCTCTAGAAATAGATACATGATATAATTTCAATAACAAAGATTGAAAACTATAAACATACCTCACGAACAGCTTTTAATGGAAGCAATGGCCCACCATTCGCCAACTCTTTTTCAAAATATGAAATTACGTTTGCAATTAGCATTTGCGACTGCTTGGAAAATGCTTTAGGCATTATTACTGTTTTGTAAGACCACAAAACTTAAATTGAACACAATGGTTGAAGTGACAGTTCAGTTCACAGATAATGAATAAAATAAAAAAAATAAAAAAGCAAAACTCGAATAACAATCACTGTTTGCATTGAAAAATACAGATTTAATACGCAACAAGGCAACAGTAATGATATTCTAACCAAAAAGAACAAAGTAAACACGTTTGATCGCACTGAAATGTCGAAAACGAATGACAATGTAAACGTAGTCAAACTTCATAGTACCAACGTATGATAAAGAAATGAACAACAATTATTGTAGATGAATGAAATTTTGTTGAAAACATTGAATTTGAGTATAAAATAATTGTTAATTAAATTAAAATATACTTTTCTCTGTTTTTCCAAACATAAACATTACGTTGTCATTACGACAGGTTCTTTTTATTTTGTAATGTTTTGATGACGTGCCTCCTCTGCTTAATTTTATAAACTATACTTGAAAGTTATATATGGATAAGATTGAGGGCTAACACAATTTGGCGCATTTTGGTTTTTGAAACGAATTCCTAGCACAAAAATTGACTGAATTATGCCAGTAAAAAAATCTGACTTACTAGTAAATTATTGGATATATATATATATATATATATATATATATATATATATATATATATATATATATATATATATATATATATATATATATATATATATATATATATATATATATATATATATATATATCATTGGATATGTTTAATCAAATACAAAATCTTATCGTTCCACAGTTAATCGTTTTGGATTCACCCAAGAGATTCTAAGAATCTGTCAAGAAAAATGCGCTTTCAGCCAAGTCGGTTGCCATGGTAACAGTAGGCCATTATTCTTATACTACAATATTCCTAAATACTGATTTCCAAAATTCTACGACTACCAACTGATCTGAATTTATGCGCAAGATTGAAAAATAGATTCCTACTGAAGGGCACTTCCGGTTCAGTCTATTGTAATGAAAATAGTAGGTAAGCCTTGAGATGCTACAGCAGACCATAATACCAAATTTCAATATTCTACAGCTGATCGTTTCGAATTTAGGCGAAAAATTCCATAAGACTGTCAAGTAAAGTGCACTTCCGGCTCAGTGGATCTCAATAAAAATAGGATCTAAGCGTCTAGAGGGTATAATCATCCTAAATACTGAATTCTAACAATCTTTGTTCAAACGTTCTGGATTTATGCGGAAAATTCAAAAAATGATCCAAATGAAGTGCTCTTTTGGTCTAATCGATAGCAATCATAATACAACAATATATTATAAAAGTGCCTAATACAAAATTTAAATATTTTACGACTGATTGTTTAGAATTTATGCGAAAGATTCAAAACGTCTGTTATATAAAGTGCACTTCCGGCTCATCTGATTGTTACAAAATTAAAAATGACCACTTAGATGGTAAAGCAATCTCAAATGCTAGATTCCAGTATCCTACGGCAGATCATTCTGGAAATTTAGCGAAAAATAAGAAAATAGTCTCAAGTAAAGTGCACTTCTGGTTCAGCCGATCGCAATCATAATGCAAGATGTACAATAAAATGTTATAGAAGTTCTTTTCACGAATTTCAATATGCTATGTATGACTAATCAATCTATGTTTATGCAAAAAATTCAAAAAAAAGTTTCGAATAAAGTGCACTCCTGGCTTAGCCGATTCTTACAGAAATAGCAGATAATCATTCTGATACAACATCAAGTTCAAATACTGAATTTCAACATCCTGATCATTCTGGATTTATTAGAAAAATTCGGAAGAAGTTTCATGTAAAGTGCACTTCCAGTACAGACGATTAGAACCATAATGCAAGGTGCACAACTAGACCCTATACTAGTCTTAAATACAAACTTTCAACATCATACGTTCAATCAGTTTTGAGATTTGCGAGTTACGCACGAACGCTCGTACGAACATACGTACCGACATCAAGCCAAAAATAGTCAAAATGGATTCAGAAATGCTTAAAACTGATATTCCCATTTAAATCTTGATAGGTGAATTTTGTCGGTTTCACTATACTTGTTACTTTCTACAAGTAAGTAAAAATGAGTCTTTCTTCCATATCGGAATAAAATAAAAATGATAGCCTCATAATATATTTTTTCAGAAAAATCATTCATCTTCATGATATATTTTTTCAGAAAAATCATTCACCTTCTCAATGAAATCACTCTCAAACTGTCTTATTTATTTACAGAAAAACAATACATTCGAAAAAAATAATTGATGGATTTTCGATAAGGAAGCAACAGTTCTAGAATATTTAGAGCAGGGGTCGGAAACCTTTTTCGGACGGCGGGCCATTTTCAAAATATTTTTTTTATGCGGGCCGCACATTCAAATGTTTATTTTGTTGTTGCTCATTTTTCAAGTTTTTTTTTTTAAACTGATTTTTAGAAGATAATTCACCTTTTTTTCTATTTCTCCAGCATTGCGTATGTGACAACAGCTTTGATATGTTATTTTACAGCATACCAACTACCACTTATAAGTGTTTTTCTATTTTCCGAATCGAAATCCCATAATGCATAATTTTTCTGGAAATGATCCACCCCTTTAATAAAATCTATTAATTTTTGCAAACGCATTTTTTTGGTATGAAATCGAGTATATTTCATTTCAAAACTATACAGTAACAGAGTTTATATCTTCATCTTCGAAATGCTTTTTGGTTTGATTGATTTGTCTAAATGAAGTTATCGCCGTTGCAATAAAAAAATTATTTTGAATTTTAGGGTTTTGCTCTTTTTGCAAAATGAGAAAACAGTGATAACTTCCATATTTCTCAACAGATTTAAAATAAATAGGAAACAATACAAAAGTAGAGATTCAGACGTTGTGTTCACGTAATTTTGAAATTCCTAATTCTCTTATTTATGTTTAGGGGAATTTTCATTTAAGACAGCACGAAAATTGTAGAGCATATATATTTGATGAGAATAATATAAATCTGCATGCATTGAAATCTACTATATTGGTTGCAGATATTAGCGATAATTCATGAGCAACTGACTAGATTTTATTTGATTATGCTCCTAATAATACGCTTATTATTATCAATTGCTTAAAAAATCTAAACTTGACTGCAAGAGTCGACTTTTTGTTGCATTTTGTTCATATATTTCATCAAATTTTGGCGCTATCATTCTATTATATTGGTATATGGAACAGTATGATTTTCTTAGTTATTTCAAATATATTGCTTCATCCTGACATACTCTCAAGGTCGATTTATAAATAACAGAGAATGATTTAGAATAGAACAGAATGAAATACAACACAAATATTTTGTTGATCTCATTTATAGATATCACAGAACACGAATAGAAAATGTTATTTGTTACTCTGTTGATGTACATAACCTTTCCAATAACCTATATGTAAGTTTCATGCTGCCATTCTATTATTAATATCCATATTTTGATTATTGAAACTTATCTTTGTAAAAAACGTAGTTATTGTTCTGAAATGAGTGAATGAATACACATTGTATTCCAAATCCAATTGTGTGTCGAGCATATCGGACTAGAATGAGTACGTAATAAACTTTGGTTGATTCCTTCTTTTATTCCGTTCTATTTTATTTCATGTTGTGAATCTATTAATGAGTACATGCGTTTCTTATGTTTCATATCTTTGTTTAATGCTCTGTTCTATTCTACATTTTGTGTCATCCACATTATCAGACTCCAGGAATAGAAGTAGACATAACCTAACAAATATTAGATTTTTGTATTAATAATCAATAAAATTATCTACTCACTTATTATGTGCGTATAACTCGATGAACTGGAATGAGAATCGCAAAATAGTAATCATGCACTGCAAATTCGCAAAACGTAAAGTGGAGGCATAAAGTTGCTGAACGATACATGAAATGTGTTAAGCAATATGAAGTTTGCTGCATGTACTTTCTGTTTGAAAAACAAGATGGCAGCACTCGTTTTGGCAAATATTACGTTTCGTCAAACAATATGGCACTTTTCATAACTAATTATGTGAATAACCATTTCTTACATCCCTAAAACAATAAGTATTGTAAAAGCTGTAGAATATTTGATAGAAAAAAATACGAATACAAACTACGGCTCACTCTTATGTCAGGAACTTAGTGACGTGCGCATGCGCGTACCTTGCACATGTATTGCTATAGTCAGTGGTCTTCAAACAAGGAGCATTCCACCTAAATACGTACAATTGTGTGACAATAATGAATTTTTTCTTATCCAATTTCATTTACCCAGTGAATAGGAATATCCATGATAAATATCGATTGATAACTTTTTTTATAGTATACAGAATATATACGTCTAATCCATTCGAGTATTATTTCATTATTTGAATCGTTCACACCCAAACTTATCGTGTTTCATCAGCTCAATGCAGTTTTCAGGAGAATTATCTTCTACATAACCCCAAATAAAAAGTTATTGAGAATATTTATTTTTTTATTGCAGAATATTCATCACATGTACCACAATATAGTTACTTGAGATATTCCAAGTGGCATTTAATGGATGAATCAGTGTTAGTGAATTAAATTCATATCACTCAAGCAGACGTTTCAAATCTTATTAATTCTTCTCCAGTGCCTACAAATAATTAAATTTACTCAAACAATATCACTACAAAACTTTAATTTTGTGATTAGATACATACTCAAGTAAACTGACTGAACTTCTTTTCAACCTGCAGCGCAAATTATGAATTCATTGTGTGCATGTTTCTAGAATATTTTCAAATGTGATATAAACTGTCTAGTGTATTAATAAATACACGCCCATGTTTCATTAATCTTCAATACTTTTCTCGGTGATTTATTCGTTCCTACGGTATAAAATAACAAGTAAGTTGGATAATCATGAATACATACCAATGAATAACCTTATTCCGTTGATGTTCCTAAATGGTAATTTATGTCTGAGAAATATCTAAGAAAATTTGCCGCAAAAGCCAGAATACAGATAACTGCTATATATCATAGCTTTATTATTCAATTAAACTACTTACTTTCTAATGAAGGAAAAAACTTTTCAGAACTCATTTTATGAATAAATATGTTTTATTGGGTATAAGCTCTGTAATTTATTAGAAACACAACGTTTCAACAGCAAAGTGCTGCCTTTTTCAAGTGAAAAGAAATATAAATATTTTATTTATATTTCTTTTCACTTGAAAAAGGCAGCACTTTGCTGTTGAAACGTTGTGTTTCTAATAAATTACAGAGCTTATACCCAATAAAACATATTTATTTACTCACTTTCTATTTATGAGATGTGTACATTGTTGTGAACTGGCATTGACATTTTGCGTCAAAGCGAGTACGCATGTGCAGTTTCTGGTTAGAAAATAAGTTGGCAACACTGACATTCTATTGAATGTCAAAAAATTTATTCCAATTAAAATAAGCTTAATGAAAGCTTTGAATACATTACAAATTATTCATTTAAATGTTTTATCCATATAACAATACTTAAAATCTTGATTCAGTAGTGAATTTTGTAATATTTTGAATATTATTTCAACACCTGTATGTCAAACTTGACAGAAGGAACCCGATGTTCATCAATTTTCTAGCATTGATAGCTTGATATTATTTCGAACTGTCACTTTTGACAATTCTCACTGATGGTTTTCGATTTTTCCTGTAAATACTATACATGTAATAATTTTTAAACATATAAAAGGCACTCCTCCTCGTGAATACGCAATTTATTAAAAAAAAATTTCAAAACTCGGCTGAACCGTTTGGGCTGTGGCCTCGGGCAAAGTCGAATTAGTAATCCTTACACTTGGCCTTTTAGTATAGTTTAGATTATACGAGCATATAATGAAGGCTATTATTCACGCTACGCTCGTGACATAATGAACCTGAGTGAATCATAGCTTATTATATGTGAGTAGAAAACTATACTTTGTCCACGACTGCTATTGACTTCAATTCCATAATTTTTTTTTAAACAAGTTTTTGAATGTTCCTAATTTCTTACCTTCATTGCAAGATATTTTTTATCACAGGCTTGACTAAGAAATTTATAAATTTTTTCGGAAGGAAATGTATTAGCTTTTTTCGGACGAAAGACCTGAGATCTCCGTTTTGAAAGTGACCGCAGTTTTGCCTAGTCTTCTATATCGACTCCTTGATTTATATTAAGCGTACTCCTAAGCATAGAGCAGTGTCCATAATATGGATGATTCATATTTTGCAGCTAATTCCGTAAAATATGCCAGTAAAACTGACCCTGAAAATGAATTTATTCTCTTGGTTGCCCTTCAATCTTTAAAGGTATTGTACACAAAAATGTAAAGATTCCGGGATTTCTCAGGAAACAAATTCAGGGAGGTGACTTTTGCAGCTTCTGTTATCTCCGGTGTAGTACGAGTAGACAATATCTCTTTCTCACTATCAATTTTAATTTTTTACGTATTCTGGATCGAAATTATGACGTTTTCAAATTGACAACAATTTATGCTTCGCTTGTCATGTCATTTCAATGGCTTACTTGATATAGTTTATTCAATGTCAACTTTTTTCTTCAAGAGCATTAAAAAATAGATTAAAGTAATATTTGACCAATATTTTTGTGATTTGTATAAAGTTAGCTAATCAAAGTGCATGGTTATTGCCTAGACGTACTGAAAAATGCTTGCCAGATTCATAATGAATACCGCGTGTCCTAGGAAGTCTATACCCGTGAATAATGATTATTCACTGCTATTATTCACTCTGTGAAAAATGACTATCGTTTTGCTTCAGAGAACTAATTCATAAGGTATATATTATAATAGTCTAAGAGCTGGCTACATAAAAAACCTTGTTATCGCTATATGGTTAATTCCTTTTGTAAAAGAACCTTTTTGTGTAGCCAAATTCGAATCCTTTTGTCTGCCAGCGCGAATCCGTGGCTTTTGGACATTTTGAACTTGATATTTTGATTCAAATTGACAAGGAATTTTCTGTCAATTTTGACGAGAACAATGCCATTTACAATATTGTTTCCTTAGTTACCAACTACTACTGCCGTCAAACTGACATTCACAAAAGAAAAGGTATTCAAGAAAAATTCACTATATTTTACGGGAATTGGGACAATCGAAAATAAAACATTGTAAAAATTCTCAAATGCACTCATGTGCATTTAATCTATGAGCTGGCTACATAAAGAAGCTTGTCATCACTACATAGTTGATTCCTATTATGAAAGGATCCTTCTATTTATTCTTGAGGAACAAAGTGAATTGTTGGCTGTTTGCTTACGACTGGCTGGCAGTCAGCACGAAATTGGAATGAAAAAACTATTACATACATACATACCGTTTGTATAAATATTATATTTATGTATTAGAATAGCAATATGCAAAATAGCCGACAAAAAATCATTGCTAAAACCCCGGCAGACAAATATTGAAAGTGTGCCAGTGCTAGAGCGTTTATACCCAAACACAGAACATTTTTTTTTTAATGATTTCATTCTGTTTATGTTCACCAAATAAATATGATGTACAGAAGTGACGTTTGATAAGTCTGACGTGCTACCTCATAGATGTGAAATTTATCTTTTGTACATGTCAGTTTGACGACAGTAGTAGTTGGTAACTAAGGAAACAATACTGTGAGTGACATTGTTTTCGTCAAAATTGACAGAAAATTTCTTGGCAATTTTAATTAAAATATTGAGTTCAAAATGTCCAAAAGCCACGGATTCGCGCTGGCAGACAAGACGATTCGAACTTGGCTACACAAAAAGATCCTTTAACAAAAGGAATTAGCCATGTAGCGATAACACCGTTTTTTATGTAGCCAGCTCTCCGTCTATAAGGTAGTCGTGGACAAATACAATTCAATGTAGCTAACCATACAAGACACTAACTCAGTCACATTACTTGTCACAATGTTGGTCACAACGCGTTTCATTCTCTCGATCATCAGGGTGGACTAAGGATTTGGGAGTTGGATGATGGCTTTATATTGATGGGGTAGGTGGTGAAGCATTAAGGAGTCTTAACGGTTGTAAGATTATGTCAGATTGGCTATTTATTTGAACGTTTATGATTGGTTTTTTAATTTTTTCTTTAAAAATCTCTAAGTTTTCCGTTATGTTTAATCTGTTGCTTTTACTTTGTTGTTTACATATTGACATATCTTCAATTTTACCTGCTAAGTGTTTATGGTCGATAAGGTGATTAGCGTAATTAGAGTCGGTTTTTAAATTTTTAAATGAGTTAATATGTTTTTTATAACGGTCTTAAATTTACGTTCTGTTTGCCCGATATAGTTCAGATCACAAGTTAAACATTTCAATTTATATACGCCGCTTTTATTGTATTTATCATTATTCTCGAGTGTTGGATTTATTTTGTTTTTTTAAATTGTCTTCAGTTTTATAAGCTATTTTTATGTTCTGGTTTTTAAATAATTTGGTTATGCGTGTGTTTTTTTACCGATGTATGTGAATTTTGTTAGCTGGTCCTTCATGAATTATAGGTTTATTTTTATTATGAAGTTTGTTTTTAATTTGTTTATGAATTTTATTTATTGTGTTATCAGAGTATCCGTTGTTAGTCGCGATTTGATGGATGGTTTTGAGCTCTTGATTATAATTTTCTTTGTTTAAGGGTACGGTTTCAAGACGGTAAAATAAACTTCTAAATGCCGCGTATTTATGTTGTTTAGGATGTTCTGAAGTTGCGTGTATTATATTATCAGTTTGGGTAGGTTTACGGTATATATTATAAGCGATTTTGTTAGATGATTTGGAAATGGCTAGGTCCAGATAATTAATTTTGTTGTCTAACTCTTCTTCTAAAGTGCATTTTATGTTACTATTATAGTTATTAATTTCATGAAGTATTTCGTGTGGATTATTATAATCTGTTATACATAAAATATCGTCGACGTAACGTATTCATTTAATTTTTTTTTATTATTATCACAATTGTTGCTTTATTAGTAATAAGTTCGTACGAACTATAAACTAATCTGGTGATAACGCATTTGACATGAAGAGTTTCAGCCCATTGGCGGCACTCACTAACCCTTAATTAAGTTCTTAATTAAATTTAACTAGCCTAATCACATTGATAGATCGAGTGCATGACGTCTTTTGAGTCTATAAGTCGTTTCACTGTTGTCAAGAAGATTCACGGTGAGTGTGTTGGGGTGGTGCTCTAGTCTTTGTTGGTATTTGGTGCTAAATCGCCTAATTTCCTCACTTACAGTTTGTATCTTGAAATCATGATGTAGTGTGTCATTGGTAATATACCACGGGGCATTGGCAATCATTCGCAGTGTGGTTGACTGAAATCGTTGCAGTACTGCTATGGAAGATTTACTGGCTGTGCCCCATAACTCGATCCCATACGTCCAAATAGGCTTGAGAATGACTTTATATAATAGCAATTTATTTTCTATTGTCAGTTTAGATTTTCTGCCTAAGAGCCACCACATTTGCTTTCTTTTGAGGCCAAGCTGTTTTCTCTTGGTCGTTGTATGATTGTGCCAGTTTAGTCTTCAGTCGAGAGTCATTCCGAGGTACTTCGCTCTATCGGCTTGGGGTAGTTCTATTCCATTGAAATTGACGGCTGGGCATGTTTGTCTGTTTAGTATAAAAGTTACATGGGCGGATTTGGTTGGATTTATCTGTATTCTCCATTTTTCGCACCAGTTTTGAACTATGTTAAGGTTTTCTTGTAGATGTATTGATGCGGTTTCTGGATCAGGATCAACAGCTAAAATTGCAGTATCATCTGCAAGTTTTTTGTCATGTGTTGGTAGATCAGCTGTATATACAGTGTACATCATTGGGCCCAATACGCTACCCTGTGGAACGCCGGATTTGACTGGGTACAGTTTGGAGTGCTCAGTTTGAAATTTGACCAGAAAGAATCTGTCCGATAGGTAGGATTTTAAGATGTTATAAATTTTTGTTGGCATTACTTTTTTAAGTTTATAAAGTAGGCCGTCGTGCCAGACTTTATCAAATGCTTGGCTAACATCAATAAATGCAGCCGAGCAGTATTCTTTTCTCTCCAAGCAATTTCTAATAACATTTGTGACTCTGTGGACCTGTTCTATCGTAGCATGGTGGTTCCTGAAGCCAAACTGGTGATCTGGGATGATGTTGTTCTCAATCAAAATTGGTTTAATTTCTTTCAGTAACATTTTCTCGAATAGTTTTGAGATAACTGGCAGTAGACTTATTGGTCTATACGAAGCCGGCTCTTTTGGGTCTTTACCTGGCTTTGGAATAAGTACTATCTCAGCAACTTTCCATTGAACAGGAAAATATTCAATCCTCAGAATGGCGTTAAAGATTGATGTGAGCATCATTAGTCCCTTTGTTGGCAATTTTTTCATTAAGTTCGTTTTGTTTGCGTATCCATTTAATGATTTTAAATTTATGTTCGATGTTATTGAGTAATTTAGTTTCTAAATTTTATTTTTTATCAATCATTGTCTCGAACCATACATTGAACATTATCTTCAATCAATTACTGTCTATAGAGTTCATAGAAGGTAATATTTTGTGTTTAATTATTATTGTGACGATGAACTTCGAAAATTCTGATATATTTAATTTCTAAAATATTTTGTTTGGGTTCCGTTCAGAGAACTAAAATTTGTAAATAAACATAATTTCAAGAAAGTGAAATAATCAAAATCATATTCTCTTATTTTCGTGTCATTTGCGGTAAACAAGCGGAGCTTGTGAAAAAATTTAATGTCACTCTCCATATTCGTCCATAATTCAGTGAAAAGAATAAAATTTGAAATATTAAAATTGAAAATGAATTAACTTTTAGTGAACGCTTTCTGTTTCTTCCCACTGCTCGAATAATATGAATGATTCTGAGCACACACATTTTCAAAAAAGAAAATGCTGAAAAATTCATAAACAATGCATTTGTTCATAACAATTAGTTGAACAAGTCGTATTAAAAATAAAACAAAATAATTTTTGAATAGCTACATTGTACAACAGTAAAAGTTCATTAAAAAAATTTTATAAATTTTTTAAATTTTCCCATCTTTTTTTTATTACTAAAAATTTGGAGAACAAAAATTAATAATTTTATGGACGAAAGTCTATTCATATAATCTCTGAGAAATTATTTATTAATCGAGAAAAATTAGCAGAAAAATACAAAGATTTTTTTAAAGGAAAATTGAAAAAAAAAATTAACTTATTAACACTTAAATAGGTTAGAAATAGCAAGAAAGTTTTTTTGTCATTTTTCCTTTCTTTCTATTTGTTAATAACTTTTAAAATAATATGAATTATAATTTTGATACACGTGACGGTTATTCATATTTGTAATAAACGGATGTTTAAACATGGATTGTATGTCACATAACGTTGAAAAATAATGTCAAATTATGACTTCAATACAACTTGAATATGACATTAAAATATAACATTTAAACTACGTGAATAATGTACGTAAATAAAAACGTCGATTATACTTACATTTGAGGTAATAAAATGACGTCTAGGTATGACGATCATACAACCAATATACAACGTTAATTTTCAGATATGGTTACTTGAGAAATACCCACACTGACTAAAAAAATATGACTAAAGAATCATATAAAGAATAAGTATGATTTCCTAGAACGCTGAAACCGAACATCCAATTCTAACGTCAGTTCAACATTATATGACGTTATTTCTTGACATCAATTTATGACCACAATTTGACTTGACGTGTGACGTCAGTTCAACGTCATATGACATCTAGATATGACGGTCACATTATGACTTCAATATGACCAAAATGCGACGTCACATTTTGGTCGACGGTCAGTCATTGTTACTTGGGTAATTCTCAGTTGAAAGGGAATTAATGTCCGCTGGGTGAAAATGTGAAAATGAAATTGTAGATCATGGATGCCGTTGGATTTTTTTATTTCATTGATATAATATGTAAAATTTATATTTGAAAGAAATTTGTTTTATAGAATGTGTTTGTTATAGTGTGTGCATTTATTGTGAACGGAATAATACAGAAAATGTGGAAAATATCAATCAATAAAATAAATCATGTAAGTTATGTTTCATTGTATTAGTTTACTGTAATGTGATTGCATTTGCAAAAATCTGTTTGTCAAATCGATAAGATAGTTTCAATACATCCAAATTTATTTAAAAAGCTTAGTAATGGGGGTACTTCGGTGCACTTGTTACAAAAAGTATTGTATACAACACGGATACTGAACGACTGTCATTTTTGTCACGGACAAATTTGGCTGCACGAAGCTACGCCTTGGGCTTTGCCCTTGTCTCCACCGAATGCAACCAAATTTATCCTGGACAAAAATGACAGTCGTTCAGTCCTTGTAACATAATATACTATTAAATCACTAATAATTCATCTTAAATCACTAGTCAATAAAGATTTACTTATGACTGTTGCTATGGATTCAATAATGTAGCTTTAAAACGTCAAAACTGAATAAAATTTATTTATAAGTTTGATACAAAACAATTGTAACCATAATATTAGATAAAAAGATACAAACCACAGACTTACTTGATCAACTTCTAAAATTATGATAATGACGTTATTCCTAAAAGAATTTTAAAAAATAATATCTATGAATGATGTTAATGTGTTCATATTCTGAAACCGATAAACTATTAAACAAACCACGGAGGTTATGATATGAGTTATTTCAGACCTTAGATGTATTAAAATCCTTGCTCTGCTCGGATTTCAAACTTACATCTGCGGCTGTTATGATATTCCTAACACTCCTAGATAATGTTATTAGCTATAACATACCTGCGTAATTTTTGAATGCAAGACTTTAAAATGTAAAATCATACGAAAATCACTATGGAAATTCTAGTTATGAAAAACTGGAAGCTGGCCTAAGTGAACTATAACTCGTCAGTCAGTCAGTCCTTTATTGATGTTAGATTACTTGTGCCTTGTGCCGGCTGTAATTCTAATTATAACAGCAAGATGTTTGAATTTTTTGTCCAGTGTATCAAATGGTTTCAACATTCATTATTAAAATTACATCCATTCTTCCTTGCAGAAAACGAGTTTATCAACACAAATATAGCTATATATTTTTTTCTAATCTTCTTTATAAGTCAATAAAAATAATGGTTTATATAAGAACTATAAGATTGGTTGCATAATCAACCTCAATAAAATTTAATTTTGAAGTGTCATTTACGGAGTAGAAAATTAAAGTTGAAAATCAATGAGTTAAATTTTCATTTGAATAACCTCGGCTCAGTGCAAATATGCTGGCTTTGTAATTTGAAGGCCGAGGAGTCGGTTCCAGCTTCGGATAAAAGTCATGATTTCTACTGAATTATAATATATTCTGTAGCGTATTCTCCACAAAAACTAAGAATAGCCGTGATTTGACGACAAGTAACTGCATCTCACGGATAATAAAATATAAGTCAATCTATCAATGTGTACTAAAATAGTGTTTGCCACATCTGTATCGGATGAAAGCCGTGGTTGATATTTATTTATTTTTCATTTAATTGGCACAATAGTAACTACTTTATGTATATCATAGGACAGATTAAGTTATCCAAGTATGATGAAACCGGCCTTCAAGATACTCAATTAAATTAGTACATCATTATAATAACAAAAAATTTTGTGAAGATTTACAAGGTACAAATATCAACTTTCAATCTTTTCTTCGACTAAATAGACTATGGGCTTATGTAGATAAAGACAGGTGATACAATATTTTTTTTTATACAAACACTATTAAAAGTACGACTTTTAATGGTTGTTTGGCGTATTAAAAATAACAATTTATAACATTGTGATGCACTTTTAACACTAATATATAAATATATAATGTTTGCTTATATCTTGATTGTTCTTTATTTTCAACATAGTTTTTAACATATAGAGTAATTCGACTATAACGTTGACGATTTCCACAACTTGGACTTCTCCTCAAAGTACGCCATAAAAACAGTCTCATAATAATTACCGGAAACATTTTTATTTATTTTAAAAAGCATCCGTAGGCGATCTCGTACTGTTGCCTCGACTTCGAAAGTAATAGATTATGAACAGCTCTAGTAGCTGCTTCCTCAATTTCAGCTGGAATTAATTAATTTTCTTGACTATCCATTTTATTAAAAACATATGTCAAACTGTGTAAATAACAACAAAACATTGGTGCTATCAGGGAGTACCTGGTTGCTATACGCCAGCCCTACAACGCGCGAGGCGACGCTACTCGGCGAGAGGCGTAAACTGTCATTGATATATTTTGACAGGTTATACGGGCAATAGCTTCATAACACCTTTTATTATAGCTTTTGTACAGACGAAATGAGCGAAAATAGTAATTAAGGTATCAAAGGTGTTGAAAGGACAATAATGCCTAAGATCAACAAAGTACTTTCCGTGGGCCTCTGGCCCGAGGTGTGTACGTTGACTGTAGGCATTATTGTCTGTTCAACTCCCGTGGTGCCTTCAATGTTTAATGTCCGACTTTTGTTGTATTTCAATCAAAATTTTTAGTAATGTTTGTCCTGTCATTGTGATTTCTGTCAGAGAAATTACTCTAGTTACTTGCTATTACTAGGCAACTTGTTTATTATTTTTCAAAATAATGCCCTGGCGCATTATTTTGAAACATTATGCCCTCGGGCATTATTTTGAAACATAATGCCCGAGGGCATTATTTGTTATGCAGGAGCCACACTTATGTCTAATGCCGTTAAGTAATGCGTTATGTGACAATTGACATATTGTCATTGACAATGTGTTCATTATTGAATAACGCCTCAATTAGTGATTAGACGTAAATGTGGCCCCAGCATTACGTAATTATCCTGAAATCAGTGCTATTATGAAAACAATAATAAACTAGTCGGACATTAAAAAAATAAGGGGTACGGTCAAGCGTGTCGTGCGTGGGAAGTTGAACGAAAAAAAATATGGTTTACACATGTACGATGAGCTCCATAAATACATAAACAAATCACGTAAAGTAATACAGAATGGTGCAGATTTATTACAAATAAATAAATTTATGTAGATTTAATAATCTTGTTTAATGAAAATGTTAGGTATGTAATTTCTAACCTATAAAATGTCTGAAATGCAACTGAGTAATAAAGTTTTAATTTAAACAAGTGACCAAATAATAAAGTGTTGAAAAAATTAAAGAGAAGGAATTATGACTGAAATAATTACGAAAAATGACGTTTACAATAAATGTTACGCAGAACAAAATGTATGCGTCAAAAAATCTTCTGCTTGAACAATTTATTATAAGAAAATTATAAAATCATATCTATACAACTCTTCATACACAACTCTGGTAATCAATCTGAATTGCTGATCCTTCCGTATTTCCTCCTTGACATCGCTGACATGAAAACTCGTATAATTTTCTTCCTTCATTTACACTTTTTAACGAAAAAGAGTTTGAATCTATTTTCTGAAAATCACATTTAATTATTACTGACATAATCATTATAGTGGTTGTTCAAAAAAAATTGGATTGGACTCAAATTTTATCATCTGTCATTACTTACGCGGGCTTTGTTTTTAAATGCTTCCACCGATAGTTTACCTATTGTGCCGCAAGGGCGGCGCTCAGGCACGCGAAATCGAATCAGACTGGCGTTTTTCTGTGCCGCAATCATAACATTATGATGCTAGTTGACTATTGGCAAATAAATTTAAGATCGCAGCGCCGCAGCGGATAATTTTGAACTAACTGAGTTAGGATAAACTTGAAGTTTACATGTATTTAAATCTTAGATCATAAATAATATCTAGATTGAAGAAGCTGCGAACGATTACGACGGAAAGAGATGGAAGATATATTGTAAGAATGCTGGAGAAATAAACTGCGCAAGCATGACAATAATCAAATTTCGGTTTTTCAAGACCGCAAAATGACAAACACATGATGTAATGAGTTCTTATTTCTGTAAAAAATATTTATATTCATTCGCCGTTTTCTAGTTGCAAAGTACATCTTCTTAACATTAATTTTATAAATAGCAAATAAAATTCAATAGACATGCGCAGTTCGTTTCACTTCATTATTCTTTCTTTATATTTTATTTCTTTGTCCCTCTAACGTAAACTGTATTTTTCTCTCTTTCTGGCATAACCGTTCGCAAAAATGTGTTGTGTGATATAGGACTTCTTCCATCTAGATATTATTTATGATCTAAGATTTAAATGGACTTGTTGCGATTTTTAAAGATAATAATCGTGAATATGAAATAAAGATTTGTTTTTTCATGGATATTTTTTAAAAGTATATTGTTCGTAAGTACCAGGCAAGTGAATTATTCCATCTGTTTATTTATATTTAATTCATATTTTTAAATTGAACTTAACCTTTAATTTCTAGATAATGATATTGAAACTTCATGAATATTTTGACGCAAATGTCATGTCACGCTGTGTGAATGGGGGTGAAGAGCTAGTAAATGCTTGCCATATTTTATTCTGTCGAAAATTATATGATGATAATGACAAGAGAGTATTTTTGCATGCTCTTTGCATACAAACATCAAAAGTGCTTGAGAATCCGTATGAAATTAAAGGAGAATTGAATTGTAATGAATATGTTGCCTTGAAGATTGAGAATATGACTTGTTCTTGCAAAGCAGAAAACAGCGACAGTTGCAAGCATAGATCTGCAGTTTTTTTATTGTGTACCATGTGTTGAAAAGTTGAAGTGGCGCGAGAATGCCTTTAATTTTGTTAAATAAACATTAGATTAGTACTTATTAGTTGCACAGATTGTTGTTTCAAAAAATCTATCAATTATTTGAAGATAATTTATATTTGTAAAGTCTACCTGGATAAATAGAAAACAATCCAGAAAAAAATATTCACCAGTTGCAATATCTGAAATGTCCTGCAGGAAAGAAAAGATTTTGAAAAACTATAAAACTTTGGATTCTATCTTCTTTTTCAATTTAAAAGTAAAAAGTACAACAAAAAGAAATAACAACCTTATTATATCAACTGTCAGGCGTAGGCTAAGGCTTCATCAGTCATTACTACTACACTTAATCCTCCATGGTAAATTTTTGTATTTGAAATTTCAATCAATTAACACAGTATTTTTTGATGAATTTTTGCTAGAATCATTCAGAATTATTATCTCATATATGTTTTTTATTAATACTAATTAAATAACCGAAAATAGAATATGATTTATTGATTTGATTATAAGCTCATGTATAATATATATGTAGCCCGCCAAATCTATCCTAACATCACTAGTTTGAAATTCTGCCACCAGATAGAGTATCGCTTATGTTTATTTGCCAATAATAGTTATTTATGATATAAGTGTTGAAAGTGTCATTTTATTTTGTGACAAAGGAAGTTTAGGACACGACGCGCAGCGGAGTGGCGTAACCTTTGGAACAAAATAAAATCACTTTTAACACGTATTTCATACACTATTTTTTTATACAAACACTATTGTTAGTGAGAATAATGCGAAATTGGTAAAAATTTATACAAATTATGACATATTAGATGAACTGTCATTTATATAGCAACCACGTACTCCTTGATAGCAGTGATAGCAACCAATGTTTTGTTGTTATTTACACAGTTTGACAGATATTTTGAATGAAATGGATAGTCAAGAATATAAATTAATTCCAGCTGAAATTGACGGAGCAGCTACTAGAACTGTTCATTATCTATTACCTTCGAAGTCGAGGCAACAATACGAGATCGTCTACGGACGTTTTTTGAAATGGTGCGAAGATAAAAATGTTTCTAGTAAATATTATGAGACTGTTTTTTTGGCGTACTTTGAGGAGGAATCCAAGTTATGGAAATAGTCAACGTTATGGTCGAATTACTCTATATGTAAAAACTATGTTGAAAATAAAGAACAATCAAGATTAAGAAAACATTATATATTAGTGTTAAAAGTGAATCACTTTTAACACGTCGTCAATGGTAACGTGTTGAAAGTGATAGCAATGTCATAAATTGTTATTTTTAATACGCTAAGCAACCATGTAGTTTGTATAAAAAATAATTTTCGCAGCTATGAAATGCCGCAACAGTAGATACGCTTTTTTCTGCCTAGTTCAATAAATGAATATTTCATCAAGTCTCTGAATGACGATATTCAATTCAATTTTATTTTTCAAAAATTGAGGAAACGGATAATTATTGACTTATGATTTTACATTTTGAAGTTCTACGTTCAAAAGTTATTGTCACCATCTATTCAAGATGAATATGTTAAAACGATCCATAAATCAAAAATCACAAAGAATATAGAAAAATCAGACTCATATCAGTTAATATTTTATTGAAAAATTCAAGCTACTGATTAGAAATTAATTGTTTATTTAAACAATATTTCTAATTCTGGATGTTTCTAAGTTAATATGGATACTTTTTCACGTTCCACTTGAATATTTTCTTCATAATAAATTTTTTCTTCGTAGATTTTAAACAATAATTTAGTGATGATCAATTCAATATTTGTATTACAGTTTCACTGTTGTGGATTATACGATATAAATCAGGATTACTGTAACGGAGCAAGATGTTATATTCCGAATTGCTGTTGTGATGTTCCACCATGTACAAGAAGTAATTCTTATCAAGAAACTTGTTATAAACCTTTAAGAAAACACTTTGTTGAAGGTGTTCGCGTTGGTCGCTTCTTTTACCTACCAATTGCATTTTTAATGGTAAGAAATTCTACGAACACTTTAAATTAAGAATTATTGAATACATTAATGGTATGCACAAGCTTTCTTGCTCTTCTTAATGCCTAGCAGATATGCAGGCGGGCAAGGTCACACTTCGTCTCAAGTCATTGATCAAGGCGTTATTTACCATTAAACGCATTGTTAATTACAATGTGCATATTGTCGAATAACGTTTGAACAAACGGCATTAGACGTAAGTCAGCATGAAGAATCTATTCTGTTATTTGCATTTTGATAAAAATACTGGCCTTTATTAACATCTCGCTTTTGAGCACTATTACCTAAAAAGTGTTGTGTTGTCTTTTTATTTCACTCTATTCCTGAAAGCTTTATCTTTCTTCATATATATTTTTAGAAAAATGCGATATGTAAATAACTATTGATTTCTTCTATTCACTCAAGTCGATGTTGAAATTTCGAAAACTGCGAGAATTTCCAGGCTTATTTAATAAAATAAAAATTTTGATAATAAGCGACCCACTTTGTAATCTTTGAAGAATTATAAGATAAGTTTTCTTTTGTATTAGAAAAAAAAACTGCTGTGACTACACAGTACTTCCTCGACCATAAATTTCATGATCAATTTCATCGCTGTTTCAGAAATTTAGAGTGTCGCATCAATTAATTCCATTTTTCAAAGTGACAGTTGTCATTGTCAAAATGACAGCTAGAGTTGTCAAAGTAACAGCTGTCATTATTAAACTGGCAGATGGCTGTTAAGTCTCTGTCCTTACAATAAAATAAGTATTTTTGGAAATAAAGAGTCCTTTTCTAAATTTTCGGGGTCTTCAATTCATTGGAACATACAGTTTCGACATTCGATCGCCAGAATTTTAATTCAAAGATGGTAACGTGGATTTCATTGACTATTTATTTTTGTAATTTACTAAGCTTATCTCCCCGAGAGCTTAAAATTGATACCAAACTAGAGATCATTTAAATAATTTGTAAAAGGAACAATTGGCCATCGTTTAAATATCCTCTTTGATACTTCTACTAGAATTATCCCCGCAAGAGCTTTAATTTGATACCAAACACAATAGAGCCGAATTACTTATTTTAAAAAAACAATTGACGAACGCTTATATGTGATGGTCAAATATGAGTGATTAGTGGTATGAAAGGCGCCTTAGGCGCCCGTTAAAAAGCGATGGGTCGTCAGTCAAATGGAAGATATGTTTAACCTAAAATAATTAAAATAAAATACCCTAAATCTGAATGATGATGCTTTAGGTAAGTAATGTTGAAGAAAAAGTTGTGTATGAATGAAAAAAATATAAAATGCGATTCGAACTTCGTACCGGTTGAAATATAGTCCAATGCTATACCACTGAACCATATACTGCTGTAATAATTTGTTGCTGTAACTGAGTTATATCTCTATATTTATCTTAGAGCGTTACGGAGTCAGTGAATCAGTGATGAGCGTAAATATATGTTAAGATGATTTGCCCGCCACCTCTTCTGTCTTTCTTTAGCCAAGTGACGCTTTCCAGAAGCAGGTTCTTCGTCCTCACTCATTATAACTGTTAAAAAAAAATATGTCGTGAACATCACGTGAATATAACTACTTGTACATCATTTGATATATACACAAATTTATTCAATTAAGTTTTCTGTCACTCTAGATTATAATTAATATAATTTTAATAATATTTTGACAAGTAAAATGTCAAACAAAATCAAAAAATTGACAACAGATTATCATTGCCTACCTTATCATTTCAATGAAACTGATTGTTTTATACGGCAAATTCCGAATGTCTGTTATACATATAAACTGCACTTCCGACTCATCCGATTGATACAAAAATAGTAGATAACTATTTTGATGCTGTAACAAGTTCAAATATTAAATTTAAATAATCAAACTCAAAAAAAGTTTCAAGCAAAGTGCACTTCTGGCATGGCTGATTTATACAAAAATAGCAGATAACCATTCTGATACAACATCAATTTCAAATACTGAATTTCAACATCCTACGGTTGATCATTCTGGATTTATTAGAAAATTCGAAAAAAAGTTTCAAGTGCACTTTCGGTACAGACAATTGGAACCATAATGCAAGGTGCACAGCTAGACCCTATACAAGTCTTAAATACAAAATTTCAACATTATACGTTCAACCAGTTTTGAGATTTCCGAGTTACGAACGAACGCACGCACACACGTATCGGCATCAAGCCGAAAATAGTCAAAATGGATTCAGGGATGCTTAAAGCGGATATTTCCATCAAAATCTCGATAGGTGAATTTTGTCGATTTCTGTCTGTGAATTTGAGCCTTGATTATGAACTAGGATATAAGTTATTACAATATATTGTTTTCAGGAACTGGTTGTAAGTTAATAACATGAACTGAAATTTCTGTAAAATATCAATTCAAAAAGTCAGTGAAGTACAAAAGTGACAGTCTATCTCATAAAGATTCTATAACAAATATTTACAATCGAATGTGCTGAAGTAATGTTATGAAGCTTTGAGAAACGACCGCGAAGCGGGAGCTTCTCATTAGCTGAAGCACTGGTCAATATTTAGCGCATTTTTTTGATAGGTAATATGTTTATTACAATGAACAACATCCCTTAATTTAATATGCTGCTGCTGCTTCTAAGGTTAAGATCTGAAGGAATTGTGTTAAAGTCACTTGACCTTGGCAATAGTATCACAGTGACAGCTGTTAAAGTTATAACAGAAAAATCAATATTTATCGCTCTAAATATTCTGTGAAGTAACGTTTAGTCAGATAAATTTTATCATGTTATATTCATTCAATAATTTGGGTGTTATAGTTTGACATGTGTAGATTACGGAACAAAAAAAGGGCAATTTTCATGAAACTAACATTTTTAGTACCACTGGACCACTGGCAGTGCTTTGCATTATTCTGTTAATATAAACATAACTTCAATTCATGAAATTAATTTACGTGTTGTTTGTGGATAATCAAATCTTCATTATTCCTAATATAATTTATTTTAATGTTTGTGGATAATCAAATCTTCATTCTTCCTAATTTAATTTATTTCAAGTGTTCAATGAACTAATTTTTAATTGAATATTCATCAAAACAGCGGAAACAAAAAGTTTCTAGGAGAAGTCGTATTTCTTTTTTCGAATTTCGAAAAAATTCTTTTCTGTTTCGTGATCCACACATGTTATACTGCTTACTCTTGAAATGACATTAATTTCAGATTGGTAGTTTTCTGCCCTTACATAAGAATATTTTTGAGAAAATATATATTAATTCTTCTTGTTCACGATTAAATGTGTTAAGGTTGTTAAGAAGAGGAGTGGGGTCAAGCTGTAGTGGGAACCCTGCTCTATGCTAAATACATAGGATAAACATTCATTGCCAACTTCAAATAAACAAAATTTTGATGATTAAAACTAATGGAAATGTTTGTTTTCGGTTGAAAATACATGATTTTGAATAATTTGGTTCCTTATTCTATTCTTTCAAAGAGCTTTCATCGGTTGAAATATTTTTTTTTCATATTTTAATGAAGCTACAATATGATGAGTAAAGTACGCAACGCTGTAGTCTTTCGGAAATATTTTTGACATTTGACGTTTAGTAGTGGTACCGCGTTTCATAACCAAGCAAACTTATTGATGATAAATCTACATCAAAAAAATAATATCGATGGAAGAATAAATGGCTTACTCAATCAATGTACCGTCAAGTCAGGGAAGTGATAAAAAATCTTGTTTATTCTAATCACACACACTCTTCCCATTTCATCTCCTGCGGCGACGTTGCCAAGCGTATGATGATTGATGACTTGCAAAATTTTAGTAGCTTTTGTACAATTTTTTTGAATAATAATTCAATTTTCTCTGAAACTATAAACAAGACTTTTCTAAAATTTGGTACACATATTCATAAGACTTTCGTAGATATTTTGACGATTTTTTGTAATATTATCATTTCAGGTAGTCGGGATAATGACGTATGAATCAATGTGAAACACGTCGCGTGCATTAAAGCAATGTAATAATATGTCACCGAACAACAACTTTGACATTTTTTATCTCGATAACTAGAAACAAGATTTAGTTCAAACTTTGCCAGAATATTCTTCACTGAACAAATAATATACTGTAAAAATTTGAATGAATTCTCATATACTTTGATTTCCTTCTCAACAACCTTAAGTGTCTACACGCAATCTTAATACAAGTCGTCGAAAATATTGGCGTTTAGATACTTCCCTATGAAGTTAGAGTTTTGTACACATCTCCAATTTACTGCAGTTTGATTATTTTTTTGGCACAAACATATCAACTTCTTGTTTGTAGGTAAAATCATTCACTCTGATTGCTATACGATTTCAATTAAATTATTGTAGATTTAAAATTCTGTGGTAAGGGTAGTAAGCGGCTAATTTATTGAATTCATAATAAAATTTCCTTCCGAATAAAAAAAAAAAAATATGTGTTCTTATAAGTAATAAAAAACTTGCATCCTAAATTTTGAGAGCCACTGGTTGACCTTTTTTTTGTTGATTCCAATGCAATATTATTGTGCCATGATACTTCTTAGCACGTTTAACCAACTTCATAGCTCTTATTGTTTTTGAGATAGCAATGGTGGCCAACTCAAATTGAACAGCTTGTCACTGATGTGAAACAATTGCCAAAGTCAAGTGACTTCCTCTTTAAAATTTGTTCGAAAATAGTCTAGTAAATTAATATTACCTAGTGGTCGCCCAGTAGTCGAAATTTGACCGTCAATCATAATGTTGCTAAGTTTGAACGTCATTGAATTTAATCTTTCATTCCCAGAAGTTCCAGGTAAAATCCACTTGGAATTCGATGCTCAATCTAAATTTAAAATTAGGATTAGTGGTTCCCATTCAAGATTTTAAAGTGACTTTCTTTCCCCAACCCTGGGAAGGGAAAAGAAACCATTAGGTTTTTTCTTCAGCCATTTTCCCATTCAGTGCATATTTTTCGATATATTCCAGCAGAAAATATTATCGTTTTCCTTCATGCGCACGGTACAAAGTTTTCTCTCCACGTAAAATTTAAATAAGACATTCTGTATATAATTTTAGCTCCCAGCACTTCTTCTTCACATGAACTTCAAGTCTGCTGAATCTCACATACCTTCGTGCGCATTTACAGAGTATTTAAAAAAAATATCAAAATGGGACACTTGTATATAATATCAATATTCTGCATCTTTTTACTGAAAAGTGTGTCATATCTCACATATCTTTGTGTACGCAGTACAAAGTTTTCTCTTCACTTAGAATTAGAATAGGACACCCTGTAAATACTTAAATCTTTTTGTACTCCTTTTCCATATAAACTTCAAGTATGCCAAATCTCATTTCTTTATGCGTGCAGTAAAAAGTTCTCTCTTCACGTAAAATTGAAATGAAACATCCTGTGTATAATTTCAGCTTTCTGTATTTCCATCTTCACACAGACTGCAAGTATGCTAAGTCTCACATTACTTCGTGTTCGTGCGCGCGGTACTAGGTTTTCTCTTCATGTAAAATTGAAATGAGACAATTGTATATGCTTTTACCTTTCTGCACTCCTTCTCCATATGAACTTTAAGTATGCCAAATCTCATATTCCATCATGGGCAATACAAAGTTTTCTCCTCACGTAAATAGGACACTCTATATATAATTTTGGCTTTCTGCACTCCCTTCTTCACATAGACTCCAAGTAAACCAAGTTTTACATTACCACGTGTGCGTGGTACCAAGTTTTATCTTCAAGTCGTGAAATTAAAATGGGATACCTTGTAAATACTCTCAGGTTTCTGCATTCTTTCATTTAAAAGGTAGTTGTCGTCCTATAGCCATAGTATCAGAATATTCCAAATTTTTATATACTTATTAACAATATTATTATACAATTAACCTTGAAATTTGAAGTCGATTGACCATCTCAAACTTGAGATAAACGCAATTGAAATTAAAAATTTTAACATGGAGAGCAATGGAGAGTATACATTTTAGGCCATAATTATATCAGTTTCAATTTTTAATGAAGAAACTAACAATCAGATTTTTTTTAAAAACTAGCTATGAATTGGTGAATATGTTCTGCGTATTTGGAAATAAAGAAAAAATTATTGACCATCTCATTGTTTAGATATGAGAACGCAAAGTTGAACATTTTATATATAAAATACGTGTCGACACGTTGAACAGAAATGCTTGGCAACGCTGTGCGTCACTCTATACATCACGTTGCACTATTCGAACGACAAATTCAAAGGAAAAGAGATGGAAATAAAAAGTTAATAATGATTTCAGTAGAACAATATTATTTATGATGGGTAGAATATATAATATATTTGGTAAGACAAAAAATTATATTAATATAATCTTAATATATTAAATATTAAATAAACAAAGCACATAAATGTAAAGAAAAAGTATTATCAACTCAAATATATAAATATTAATAATAACATATAAAAATAATATGATATGAGCTTGCATATAAAATTGCACTCAATCACATTAATTTTGTAGCTTGAAAAAGAAACAATTAGCGTGATGATACGTTTATTTTTGTGGCTTGCCATTTTTTAACTCTGTTAAAATTTGGACAAGTCTTTGCTCTCCTTCCTTATCGTAATCTAAAACTTTTTGTTTCATAAATTTACCTTTATATCGCAATAATTCGGACAGTTTTCTATATTGAGATGACAGCGAAGCACAATGTTGCCAAGTTATTTTTCCGGCAAGTACCCGTGAATGTTTACTATAATGTACGAGTATGAGATACACTCCCTGACAAAAAATTCAGTCATCCACTAAATTTATTCTAAATTTCTTAGTCTTTACTCATCAATATTATCATAAAAAGTTATATACTGAACTATCTGTGTTATGAACAAGTTCTGACAAGAATTACAAGCTTCTATATATCAGTTTGCAAGGCGGTTTTTGTAGATATGCTAGACTTTATTTTTTGACGATGATGTACCACGACAACAGCCTGAAACTTCAAGAATGCCAAATCTCACTTTCTTTCGTACGTGCAACATGCTTAAAAAAGGGTATAGAACTTTCTCTTCATGTATTAATATATAGATTAAAATGGGACACCTGTATATAAGTTTTGCTTTCTAAATATGTATTCTCTCCGTATAAACTTTTGGTATGCCAAATCTCACATTCCTCCGTGCATGCAATATGTATTTAGCACAAAATTAATAACTTAGAATCTAGTTATAAATAGAGGTAAGTCGTTATTTTGAATTGTTTACTGTATTTAAATTATGGAAAACATGCTTCAAAAACTGTTTCACAATTAATTTTATTGTAATAAAATACTTCTGTAATAAAGCAAACCCGACTTGTTATTTACCACTTCACAGTTATTAAATGTCCTCCATTTTCATCACTTATATTCTGTATTTTAGTCATTGGTGAACAATAATTATTATTAATCATTATAAATCATTCAAATATTTTATTTAACTCTTCCATTTTGTCGAATCACCCGCCCCCGATTAAAATTGATCAATTCTCCATCTTTAAATGGAGGCAACCATTCATAGACCTGAAAAAAGATTCTATTTTTATGATTGGTTAAAATAAGCCTTCCCCAATTAGTGTCAATTAGTTTTAATCATTCCGATTGGCTTAACAATTAACGGCACTGAGGACACCCCTTCTGAAACCGGAGTTGAGCTCTGTCCAATTCTGCTGCCCTAGTGATAATTCATGGTTTTAAGACTTGTGAAATTTTGTCAGACACGTGAACTCAAATGTATTGGATGGCTTTTAAAATGCGAATCTTTAATAAATATGAAATAAAAGAACAAAATTGATGATAATCATAGTTTTTATTCATGTTTCCATTAAATACAGGGTTATTTATAATTCTATTATTTAATGTACTGTTATACATAGGATTTGTTAATCTTATTTACTTTTAACAATATATATCAGGTATTTACATATTTATCTTATAACTATATTACTACTAAAAACTTATAAATAGTTGAATAATGACTTTTTTTATTGACTCTCTCTTAACTGTCAAACAGAAAAATTGGAAATAAATTATTTCAAACATTAAATTAATGTATTCTTGGTTATTATTGATCCACAATCCCATCCCTGTAACGGAAAACCTCAAACCAATGGAAGCAAGGGGTAAGTTACAAATAATTATTTCTGTACTTATTATAGAAACCGCTTAATTATTCATACTTAATTAAAATATGAACTAATATTCCTATTAATCAATTATTTTGATCATATTTTCCCATATTCATCACAAAAAAGTCCGTATTTATAACATAAAAGCGTTAAAAACCACCCCAATATATTTATTTACATGTTAAAATCTCTTGTCGCTCTAACAAAGTTTGTCTTAAAATCACAAAATATCATTAGGATAACAGAATTGGACAGAGCTCAACTCCGGTATCACTGGAGGTGTGTCATCTACGCTGCTAATCATTGAGCCAATCCAAATGATTTAAATTAATTAACACTAATTGGGGAGGACTATTTTGACCAATCACAAAATTAAAATATTCTATCAGGCTTGTGAATGGTTGCCATTAATTCAAAATGTCTTTTTGATTAGCATAGATGGGGCGGATGATTTTGACCGATAGTAAAATAATAAGATGTTCAAATGGCTGCCACTAATTAGTGATTGGTCATTTATAACCAATAAAAAAAAAATACTACAAAATAATAGGGATAAAAATGGGGGACATTTAATAACTGTAAAGCGATAAATTCTTAAAGAAATATTGTTATATTAATAAAGTAGTACAAAAATACTAATTATTTAAACAGTTTTACATGAATATTGATGAGATCCATCATTTTGAGGATGTGTATTGATAATTTAGATACAACATATATTACAAAATGATTATCTCTGAGCAAATTTTGTAGGATTCATATATATGTATATATAGGGTGCTCATTTAACCATCCTCATTGCTCTTCCGGTTCTCGAGCTAAATATTTCCCAAACAATGCTCATCTATTGATTAATTATTCACATTTGTGTCGTATAAGATTTTCTTCAGGATGCTTAATTCTTTTTGTGTATATCAATACGCCAAGAGAAATCTTTCGGCCCCCTTTTTAAGCATATTGCTTGCACGGAGGACATTGAGATTTAGCATACTCAAAGTTAATATGAAGAAGATGGGCAAAAAGCGAAAACTATATACAGAATGTCCAATTTTAATCTATATATCAATACGTGAAGAGCAAGCCTTGTACCCCTTTTTAAGCATATTGCGCGTACGAAGGAATGTGAGATTTTGCATACTTGCAGTTCATATGAAGTAATGCAGAAAGCTGAAGGCACCCCATTTTAATTTCACGACATAAAGAGGAAACTTTGTACCGCGCACACGAAATGAGTGAATCTTGGCATATTTAAAGTCTGTGTGAAGAAGGAAGTGCAGAAAGTTAATATTATATACAGGTGCCCTATATTAATTCTACGTGAGGAGAAAATTTTGTACAGTGCGCATGTTGGGATGTGAGATTTGGCATAGTTGAAATTTATACGGAGCAGAAGTGCAGAAAGGTGAAAGCATACACAGGTGTCGCACTTTAATTTTACGTGAAAAAAAACTTAGTACCGCGCAGTATTAAACTTAGTATTTGCAGTCTGTGTGAAGAAGAAAGTGCAGAAAACTGAAATCATATACATGGTGTTCCATTTTAATTTAAGAGGAAACTTTGTACCTACTGCGCGCATAAAGAAATGTGGGATTTGGCATACTTGAAGTTTAAATGGAAAAGAAGTGCAGAAAGCTAAAAATATATAGGCTGTCCTATTGTAATTCTACGGAAAGAAAAAACTTTGACCGCGTGCACGAAGAAATGTGAGATATAGCATACTTTCTAGGAGAAGATGTACAGAATACTGACATTGAATACAGGGTGTTCCATTCTGATAATTTGTTTTAAAATACTTGGTGCATGCGCACGAAGGAATGTGAGATTTAGCAGACTTGAAGTCCATGTGAAGAAGAAGTGCTGAGAGCTCAAACTATACACAGGGTATCCTATTTCTAATTTTACGTGGAGAGAAAACTTTGTATCGTGCGCATGAAAAAATGTGAGATTTGACATACTTGAAGTATATGTGGAGAAGGAGTGCAGAAAACTTTGTAACAAGGCTAATTCGTGATGCAAGAGACACACTTAATAATTGTCGAGTCAGTATTCCAAATTACGTTATTTGTATTTGTATCAATAATAAACATAATATTTGCAACACTTTCAAGGTGAGATTGATATTGTCACGAATCAGCACTTGTTTAGTATATATATAGAGTAAGGCAGTAGAGTAGGGAAGTTAAGTAAGGTGAAGAAGTAGAAGTCGAGAAGCATCAGAATGTAGGGGAATTAAGAGCTCCACCCGCACCTAGCCGACTAGTCGTAAGTTATAATATTTATACTTTGTTTATATATTCATTCGTCATTATTATCTTTGTTATTTATTCTTTAATATATTTATTTGTTATACAAATTTGGCATTCTTTATATTTGCAATAACCTTCACCCTCCATCCAGCAAGAACCCATTTATTCTTTGTTATATCCAATTTAGGGTGTAACAAATGGTGGCAGCGGTTTAGGGAAATTCATGCTGGACCAGAGTGACTAGTATATCTGTCTCATTCGCGGAGACAAGGTTTATTGTAGATATTTAAATTTTTTTCTGTTTAATACGACAATTTTAGAGAAGTTCATGGAGAGATTTGAGTTCTAGCGTTCAGTTACAGTAGACTTTGAGAAATGAATTGGAATAACTTTGTATGTAATACTGTTCTGATCTTGGAGAACGCAGTGACATTTCAGATACCAAAAATCGGAGTTGGTGCGAGGGACGAGTATCTCATCACAAATAGGAAGAAACAAACATCAAGGAAAAAACACTCAATTTTGCTCATTTCATATAGCTTGCTCAAAAATATTTCCGATTTTATTCATTTTTTACATGTAATTTCCAATCGTATTGTGAATATTTGGAAATTTTATGCACTATCAGCATAAAGAAAAAACAGAAAGCATACATCAGCTTTTTCATTTTGAACATCGTGACGTATAATAACGATACGTCAGACTGACTTAGATCAGTACGGTTGCAAAATAAGAGAATTGCAGCACTTGGATTTTCAGCTTTTATCAAGAAATTATCAGCACAGGAATTGGTCACTTCTGTACAGAATATCTTGGTAAGAGCCGAAAGGAATAAAATTTTTTGGGTTATGACAGTGCGTGTCATAGCAATGCCAGGGTTGAGAATTTTGAGGTTAAAAAGTTTATGACGCATGTATGATATGGTCATGAGAAGAGCGGGAGGAATCCGCTGGCAGGGTATTCTGCATTTATAGGGTGAGTGCCGACAAGTTAAAGATTTGTTGGGTTGGATAAAGAAACCAGAAGTGAAGACGTAGTCCTGTACAGCCAGATGTCAGTGAAGACAAAAAGCTGGAGGAAATGTTGAAGTATGGGAATTATAGAGTGATTCTCAGATATACCGAGGTCGGCATCGGTATGGTGGTTCCGTAGGAAACGGAAAGCGACGATAGCAGAGACAATCTGCATAAAAGACATTGAAGGATCAGTTGGGGAACGCTACCTCTGCTCGCAGCTTGGACCTTGCATCAGGATACTTGCAGGTACAATTACACACTGTGATAAGGGAAGGACAGCGTTCAGCAACTATGACAGACATGGTAGAAGATACAGTTCACTTACACAAGACCAGTGTGAATGAAGGTATGTAAAGAATATTTTTTCCCGTGGACAGGTCTGTACTTGATCAGTTGGAAATTAGGACCTCTAAATTACAAAATTGGAAAATAGACTATTCAGCAAAAATTTATTTTTGAAGTCCACATAGATTCTTTTTGGAACAATTTGAAATTAAATTAGAATATGTAAATTGATCAAAGATAGAAATGTTAAAATCTAGAATTTTGTTCTCTAAATAGATTGGGAGAATACATTTTATTTTTGATTCGAAATGAAAATTATAAAAATTTCAAATCTCATTGACAGAAAAATTAATCATGAGAATATGTAACCTGAGTACGGGTGGAGTCGGTAGAAATAGAAAAAATCAGTAAGGTAGTGTTATGATCTATTGGAATTAGGGTGGTGATTCCAACAGTCACGATTGTCGATGTTATTGACAAGTTGAGGATTTAGGATCGTTGGCAAGTAAAGGATTGAAATCCACCGCGGTATTGAATAAAATATTGTTTGAATATCACTAGGTGGTTATTATTATTAAAGATGAAAGTTACAAAGTTAATACAGAACTACTTGTTTTGAATTGACCAAATTTGTATTAGTGATTTAACTTCTTTTGTTCGACCAGTTTAATTCTCAGACTTACTAGTTATTTTGATGGATGTTCTTATCAGACTGATGCTAATTTGTCTCATAATGAGTAAAGAAGACTCTGTTAGAAAGAGGGGTTTTATGCTGAATTGCAATTCCCATAGTCAGAACAAAGGAAATTTTCCACATATATGTAAGCATTTTGAGTAAGCAATTTGAGTGAAATTACACAGAATTCAGGGTGAACGTATCATGCTTACTCATCAACAATAATTCAGAAACGTGTAAAATATGTTAAACATTAATCATTTTAAATAAACAATAAAATATCAATTATATTAATATTAAATTTAAGAGGATTATAACACCATCCCCCTTAAGAAAGAATGAATCATAAAATTCATGATTCGTTCTTCCTCTGTTTTATACGGTCTGAACGCCGCGGTTGTGGAATTGGATTCAACTCTACTTCATCAATTTCATTATTAAAGGTTACGTTAGTACTAGGGTCAACTCTAGGATTGGCTTGATTATTAAAAGTTATACAAAGATTAGGTAAACAACCACAACTACGTCGTCCTCGACGGAGGTAAGTAAAATACAATTTATATAATATATATAAAGATACAATTACAATAAAAACATATGAAATATAATACATAAAAGAATAATGATAAGTAATTTCTTTATTATACAGAATTTGATCGGCTGTTTTTTCTATTTGGGACAACTTATGGCTAGCTGAACTCAATTCACTTAAATGCAGGGTTGAAGGACGATATATATGATCTAATACTATTTCAGATAAATTGAATCTTTTTTCGTTCTCATCTAAACAATCCAAGTTAATATTCAACGGAGGAATATATTCTTTATTTATTTTTGAAGTGAATATTCTTTTTGAAACAAGCAAGGCTGAGGATGAGTATGCCTTGCAATCATGATTTAAACTAACTGATCCTGTTCCAGATAATTTGACATCGACAGGGGCATTAGATGATTTACAATTAATGGTCAAAGTTTCTGGAGTTTTAAGAACATAAATCCAAGTATTACTTGTCATTAATTGATTCCAAATATTATTTTGTAATTGAACAACTCTGACTTCGCAATTTTTAGGTAAGTTAGTAGGAAGCAAATATAATTTGATTTCACATATTTCTCCAATATGTGTTAAGTGAATTGGTTGAGTCTGCTTACAAATAAAATTTTCATTATTTATATTTTTACAAAACTTATTAGAAACATCTTGTAGCATAAGGTAGTACTGTTTGTTATTTGTTATTGCTAAAAATTCGCTAGAAGGCTTAATAAACAGATATTTATTATCAGTTTGTAACACAGGTACAGGAGTTAAATGAAATACGTTGAAAATGAATGATTGAACTAAAGGAATTTCTATAATATATATTAATTTCGAATTAATGTATGCAACATTTAATTCAATTAAATTCAAGAGTAAATGACCATTATCAAATGTAGGTTGCAAAGGGAATTCTAATTCACTTGAAATGTGTTGAGAAATCTCTTGTAAGTTTTCAACAAACTGTTTCGGAGTCATAATGGAAGGATGAATTATTCCATTTCTTGCAAATAGTATGGCTTCTATTAGTTTACTATTTTCATTTTGATAAGTATTGATAAAAAATTGTAATATTGTAAAATGTTCTTGAACATCTGATTTCATTTCTAAAATATTATTTTCCAAAATAACTTTATTTAAATATTTTTGCAATTTATTCGTATTGTTTCTCAGTATAATTTCATTTTGATTTAAATTATGAATAGTCGAGTTAAAATTTTTTATAGTTGTTTGTACTACATAAGATTGTTCTTTAATTAATTTAACAAAATCTTGTTCATCTTTGGATAAGTTATCTATTTTATCGTTGTAATAACGTGCGTCATCATTATCTAAAGTTCCGAAAAGAATTTTAGCACCTGATCCGACAAAATCGAACCAGCCTCTTCTAAATCTTTTTGCATCTGTTCGTGGAAAATCATGACCTAGGAATCCCGAGAGAATATCGCGTTGCGACTTTAGCTGAGTAAGCTTTTGTCCTACTAATGCGAGTTCATACTCACACAGGGTTGTATTTAAAGTTTTAAATTGTTTTGAATTACATAATTTTTCTGTACGGTCATAATAAATATTTATTTGTCCTAACTTTTTATCTTGTACTGATAAATCTAGATAAGTAATTAAATTCCATTGATCATTATATATTCTAAGATTACCTAAAGCTTCGTAATGAATTCCTGGCGAAAACTCGTAGTTTGAAACATTGTAATTCGGTATTCCGTCAGACTGCTTGGTTTTAGCAATACTGCCCATTAATAATATAAAAAATATTGATCTGAAACAACAATAAATTCTCAGAATTTTTATTTATTTTTTTCTATAAGTCTAATTATATACAAAAATACAAAATTTCGTTTGAAATTCAAATTGTTCTACTCATGAGCTAATTTTAATCGGTTAGCATGAACCTTCACATTTTTTCTATTAAATTTAATTGTAAAATTTACTGGTGAATCTTTGCTAATAATTAAATACGGTCCTGTATAATGTGGAGTTAATTTTTTACTTTTATGAGGTTTTGTTTGTTCATTTAACAAATAAACATAATCTCCGGGTTTGAAATTAGGAATATTTAAAGACCTATCATACAATTCTTTACTATGTTCTTTTGATTTTATTATATTTTCGCGAGCTATTTTGTTTGACATTTGCATTTTTAACTTTAGATCGCTCATATAGTCATCGTAGGTATATTTAAATTCAGGTTCTTGGTTTAATATACTAGGAATTTCAGCTTTTCTTCCGAATATCAATTCATAAGGAGTAAATTTAGTAGTAGAATGTGGAGTAGTATTATATGAAAACATGGCGAATGGAATCCACATGTCCCAGTCTATTTGAGATTCAGAAACAAAATGTTTTAAATAGTCAGCAAGACCTTGATGACTTCTTTCAAGACTAGCGTTTGATTGTGGATGGAATGCAGTTGTTTGAACTTTCTTGATTTTAAATAGTTTTGCAATTTCATGAATTAAATTACTAGTAAAGTTTCTTCCTTGATCTGTTAAGATACATTTAGGTATTCCGAAAACACAAATGAATTTCGTTGTTAACATATGTGCAATTGTTTCAGTTTCTTGATTTGGAATTGGGTAAGCTTGACAAAACTTCGAGAGATCGTCTTGCAAGGTTAATATGTATCTATTTCCGGATTCGGAAAGTGGTAAAGGTCCTACGACATCTAACATTATTTTTTCAAAGGGATTTTCTGATGTAGTTGTTATTTCCATAGGTAATTTTGTTTTTACTCTAACTAGTTTATTTTTCTGGCATTCTTTACATTTCAAAATAAATTCTTTAACATCGCGCTTCATATTTTGCCAATTATATTTTAATTTGATTTTCTTAATGGTTCTTGATATACCTTGATGTCCACCAACAGGTGTGATATGATATTCTTTGATAATATTTAACTTTTCTTCCTCTTTAGGCTCTACTATTTTATTATGACATATTGTAACTTTAATATTTGTATTTAAGAAGATATATCTAATCATTAATCTGATTTTGTGCCATTTAAGTTTATCGTGTCCACAACTAATTCTTGGAATCGATATAGAGTTTATTTTTAAATCGAGTAAAGTGTCTTTAAATTTCTGTAAAGTGATATATACATCTTCGTAACTAGGTTTATCCCAATAATTTTTCTTTGTGATTAAATAAAATATTCTATATTCATTATTATCTATATAACAATTATCCGTGACTACCTTGTTCAAACTTTTCAAATAATCAACATTATTGAACTTTTCTTTAAAGTCAAGAGCTATACCTTGTGACATTTCAAAATCTTGAGACACACTATGTGCATAATTATCTTTTATATTAAAAATAGAATCATCTATTTCAATTACATTATTATTCATTATTATATTCTTTGATATATGATTCAGAAACTCTTGATAAGATAAAATTTTCTTTAAATTATTTTCATTAGTTTGAATGTTCATAATTACACGACTTAATGCGTCGGCATTTGAGTTCTGTTTTCCAGGTTTATATAATATTTCAAATTCGAATTCTTCTAACTTTAATCTCCAATTAAATAATCTATAATTATTATCTTTCAAATTATAAATCCAAGTGAGAGGTTTGTGATCTGTATAAATCTTAAATTTCTTTCCATATAAATATGGACGAAAATGTTTTGTTGCCCATACAATGGCTAAAAGTTCTTTTTCTATTGTTGAATACCTCGTTTCGGCAGAATTGAGTGTCCTACTTGCAAAAGCTATTGGTTTATCACTACCAATTTCACCTTGGGAAAGAACTGCTCCCAATGCAAAATTACTTGCATCGGTTGTTAAAATAAATTCTTGATTAAAATTTGGATAAATTAATATTTTATCAGAAATTAAATAATTTTTCAAAGTTTCAAAAGCTAATTGTTGAGAACTAGTCCAATTAAATTCTTTATTTTTATGTAATAAATCTGTAAGTGGTTTTGCCGTTTTACTAAAATTATCGATAAATCTTCTGTAATATCCAACAAGACCTAAAAAGCTTTTAATTTGGGTTTGATTCTGAGGTACTGGAAAATTTTGAATACATTCAACCTTTTTTGGATCTGGTTTGACACCGTTTTCTGTAATGACGTGTCCTAAATAACCTACTTCTTTTCTAAGAAATTCACACTTATCAGGGTGCAATAATAAATTATGACTTTTTAATCTTTTCAAAATTTCGATCAGTTTACTATTATGATTCTGTAAAGAATTGGCATAAATGACTATATCGTCTAGGTAAACGAAGCATTTTAATCCTTGAATACCACTTAACACAGAGTTCATCAACCTTTGAAATGTTGCTGGAGCATTTTTTAAACCAAAAGGCATTCTTGTATACTCATAATGACCTAAGGGAGTGCTAAATGCTGTCTTGCTAGAATCAGCAGGATTCATATGGATTTGATGAAACCCTGACGCGAGGTCAAGTGTTGTGAAATATTTACTGTTACCTAATTGATCGAGTATGTCGCTAATATTTGGAAGTGGAAATGCATCACCTACTGTTATATTGTTTAATTTTCGATAATCTATAACAATTCTCCACTTAGCTTTGCCTGAAGCGTCTATTTTTTTTGGAACAACCCACAAAGGTGCATTCCATGGAGAGTCTGAATATTTAATTATACCTTTATCTAACATTTCATTTATTTGTTTGTTCACTTCCTCTTTATGAATTTCCGGATAACGATATTGCTTAACATTGATTGGCTTTTCGTTATTTACTACTATACTGTGTGTGACTGAATTTGTTCCTGGGAAAGAATCATTGGGTAAATAAAATAAATCGTTAAAATCGTGACAAATTTGTAAAATTGATTCTTTTTCTTCTTTATTTAAATGATCTGTTCGTAATAAGTTTTCTAGTATCTTTATTCTTTCAGCATTTTTATTCTTATTAACTTTTGAAAATGAATTTATACTCATAATATTGTCATCATAATTAAAATCATTAACGTCAGCACTTAAGCAACTTTTTATTTGTATTACATTTGATTGATCTCCCGCAAAATTTATTAATCTTGTACTATCAACTTCGCAAAAACGCTCTGAGTCAAAACTTTCAACCATAACGGGGCTAAAAGAAATTATAGAATCACTCTCTGTGATATTTATTACACTAGTAATAATTCTCGAATCAATAACTTTGACTAAACTTTCAGACATAAAAATTCCTGGACTCAGTTCGACCCTGGCGAGTATGCCTTCTGTGACATTACTCGGTACGACGGGAACAGAAACAAAAACTTCAGAACGTGCGGGGATTAGAATTTCATTGACGTTTGTTATATCATATGATGTATGAGATAGAATTAATTTACGTGTTCTGAAACATATATTTGCGTTAACTTTATTAAAAAATTCATTTCCTAAAATTCCATCTTGTTCAATACACAAGTGATCAGGTACAACATGAAATTTATGATATAGTGTCTCCTCTGAATTCGGTATTGAAAGAAAGCAAAAACCCATAGTTGGAAAAGTGACACTACCTGATATACCTTTTAAAGTTAAAATTTCCGAAGCATCTACTATTATCTCATTTTTTAAACATTTTAATTTAATTATGTTAATATCTGCGCCGGTATCTAATAAAAACGAATTAATTTTATCTCGATTTTCTGGAATTTGGATTAATACATTATTTAAAATTTTATCATTTAATGTATAAATTTTCTGCTCAATATTTCTTACTGTGAACGCAGCGTTTCGGCTGACCTCTGAGGAGCGTTCGAACCTGAGGTGCCTTGAGAGTTTAAATGATCAGTGTTTTGCAAATTTCTGTTTGTATTTGGATTATTTTCATTTTTATATTTCAGTTTCCTACAATCTTGAATTAAATGACCATTCTTCTTACAATATTTACAAAATTTGCTATTGAAATTTGTATTGTTACCATTTTGGTTATTTCTAAAATTTTGTATAGAATTTATAGGTTCTGATTTAATCCTTAAACGTGAATTGAAATTTGAAGAATAATTATTATTACTTTTATTTCTACAATTACTAGCTATGTGTCCAAGTTTGTTGCAAATAAAACATTTTTTTAAACTATTACCATTGGAATTTGAATTATTAACTGTATAAAATTTTTGTGTTTCTTGTCTCGAAATTATTTCTCTTTCCTCAGCTATTGCTAAATCAAAAGCGTCTTCCAAACACTTTGGTTTTTGAGATTTAACAAGGGTTATAAGGGAATCGTTTAAACCTGATATGAATACATTTAAAGTTTGACTTCTTATCAATTTTTCGCAGGCATTTATTTCGACTTGTGATAAATTTGAATCTAATGAATTTATGACTTTTACCATGCAATTTTCAATTCTATTTGCAAAAGAACTAACGGGCTCATTACGTCCCTGGCGGCAAGAATGTAATTCTAATTCCCATTGTGCTTGACTACGTTTTTCGGAATAAGTATTCTCTAAATGGTTTTTTAAAGCTGCCCAATTATCAAATTCTCTATTTTGGCTCAATAACTTAGCTCTTCCAGTGATTTTTGTTTTTATCAATTCAAACAGTATTACTTTATTCTCATTACTGACTAGTTTTAATGCTATTTCGCAATTATCAATAAATTCTCTTAATTTACTTCGATCACCATCAAATTTGACTAAACATTTTTCAGCAATATCTAATTTTACGTGATTTGCCATTACAATTATTGTTTCGTTAATTTCAGAAATTTCACTGCTACTTGCGCTGGATATAGACATTAAGTTCTTTTTCACTTACTTGGGGACACACATTGAGTTTCTTAAAAGGTGAATCTGATGAGTAAGTCTGGAATCTCTGGATTCTGGCTGGAAAGACTGAAGTCGGTAGGTTTTGTAGATCAGGAGATTCAGCTAGGCTTGTCGAGTTTTGTAGAGTTGACTCGGCTACTCTCGTACTGAATGCGGACCTGTCCTTGTAAACGTCTTCGAGTTGCAGATCTTCCTTCCGTATTCGTCGAACAATTCGTAATATTTTATTTTTGTTTCAGCGACTTGCACATCCCACACTTCTGACACCAAAATTTATTTATGTTATGATCTATTGGAATTAGGGTGGTGATTCCAACAGTCACGATTGTCGATGTTATTGACAAGTTGAGGATTTAGGATCGTTGGCAAGTAAAGGATTGAAATCCACCGCGGTATTGAATAAAATATTGTTTGAATATCACTAGGTGGTTATTATTATTAAAGATGAAAGTTACAAAGTTAATACAGAACTACTTGTTTTGAATTGACCAAATTTGTATTAGTGATTTAACTTCTTTTGTTCGACCAGTTTAATTCTCAGACTTACTAGTTATTTTGATGGATGTTCTTATCAGACTGATGCTAATTTGTCTCATAATGAGTAAAGAAGACTCTGTTAGAAAGAGGGGTTTTATGCTGAATTGCAATTCCCATAGTCAGAACAAAGGAAATTTTCCACATATATGTAAGCATTTTGAGTAAGCAATTTGAGTGAAATTACACAGAATTCAGGGTGAACGTATCATGCTTACTCATCAACAATAATTCAGAAACGTGTAAAATATGTTAAACATTAATCATTTTAAATAAACAATAAAATATCAATTATATTAATATTAAATTTAAGAGGATTATAACAGTAGTGTTGCCACAAGACAAGACAAGACAAGACTTGAGTTGAGTCTTGTCTTGGTCTTGAGCAAGTCTTGCAGAACATAGTCTTGTCTTGGTCTTGACAAGACAAGACTTGAAGCGAGTCTTGTCTTGGTCGAGAGTCTTGACAAGAGTCTTGTTTTGAATTTTTTTAAATAATTTTTTCTAATTTATATAGTGCATTGGAAACTGATAGCATTAATTAAATTGAAATTCGAGAAGATATCATCAGGAATGGGCATTTACGAGTGAAATTCTGATTTTGATATATTTCCAAAGAATAAATTTTTCATATCTGGATTCAAAATAGTATATTATATAACGAGGGACTCAAGTGCTTGATTTAATCCTGAGGGTGGAGTTTATTGCGCGAGACGGAGTCGAGGGCAATACTCACCTGAGGGATTAAAGGCACTTAAGTCATGTGTTATCTACGCTATTTTTCGCATTACCGTATTTCATTGAATCACAATAGTCTAAAAGCAGATTAATTAATCTTACAATTTTGACAAGAACAAACTTGATTCAAAAATGTTGACTAAATTCACCATAGTAACAAGGCTGGCTACAACAGTTGTTAAATAAATAAACTTGCTGTCAAAAAGATGATTGAGAAATTTGATATTGATAAGGTTGCGGAAGAGGTAACTGTAGAATTATTTTTCCAAAAATCTATAAAATTTACAAACAACAGTACGATGCATTCCCAAAATTGTGTTACTTGCGATAATGCTAATATAAATCATCAATAATATAGATTTGAATTATAATGAAAAAATTCAATGAACATTTAGGTAAGTACTTTGATTATTTAGTCGTCATAGAAAAAATTGTTTATTTGACTTTAGTCTCTTGGTATTATGGATCATTTTAGATCCCTCGGGACTAAACTCAAACTTAAGTCCCTAAATGAGGCATTAAATTCGTCTTTTACTCCCGGGAGTGCGAAAAGATTATAAGAACATCATAAAAAAAGTTTTCTCTAGCTTTTGTTCGAACATGTTACATATTCCACGTTAAAATTATATTATTATATAATGTGAAAAGTCGGCCAAGTGCGAGTTGAACTAGCACGCGGAAGGTTCTGTACCACCAAACGATATTTATATTACTATTTTTTTTGAAAATCATCTAGTTAAGGCTGAAGCAATATGTTGTTACTCGTAAAGATCTGTATGGGGATCCCATATATTTACCTTATTTTTATTATTTGTTGCCATAGTGGTCATAGTAATACATATTCTGTGAAATCTCAAGAGTCTACCTATTTACACCCTTTGGGTACGGAGTCCTAAAAAAGGGTTCTTCACGTGACATATTTTAGATGGCCATGTTGTCTGAATATTATGATAAAAGAGCTATCAATCCTCAACAACTTACCCAAATACTCACATCATAAATCATAGTTTTGAATATTGAATCAACTTTTATAATAATTGCAAGTATATCTTAACTTGGATTTCAAATATTTCATATTGATACAGTTATTGTTTCGCCATCAATAAGATCAAAATATTTCATGAATACTCAACTGAATCTGAAAAAATGTTACTGAAATGAAGAATAGATGATGTTGAAACATTGAAGAAATAATGCAATATGTAAGTGTTAGTTACAACCGCTTAAAAAATTCTTTAAAAAAAAAGCAGTCACTCCACTTCCAAGAACATTTTTTGGAAAGGGTTGAAGAAAAGCCAATCTCGGCAAACATCCCTGACCAAGCCGTAGGAGATTTGAAGAAACGAAGGGTCGTAATTTCAAACAAATTCATAAAGAAGCAAACGTTTGGAATATATAGACAAACATTTGCTGTCCCATGGTCAAGGTCACATACTTCTTATCCCCTTTTTGCGATGAACAATAGGGATGAGAACTAATGTATTGCAGATGTCTTAATTTTCACAACATACAAAAATGTGTAAGGCCTAAATTTATAAATACCTATAAAGAAATATCTATTTATGGATGGATGTCTACATTCTTTTATTTGTTGTGATTGAAGTTTAACTTTGTGTTTCGAGATAATATTCAATGTAGACAGTACAAAAATTGGTGTGATTTCAGTGTTTAAAGACATGAGACTGAATATTGCTATATGATCTCGTTTTAGGGGCTGTAGTCGAAGTTTTTCCGAGACCCTTCTCAAGTACTGTCCGCGCAAGATAACTTGGCAGTCCTGGGGTGTAAACTTTTAGGGATGATATAAGTAAAATCAACAAAAACCATAGGCGTGCCCAAAAAAATTGTATGAATAATAATAAATTGCACTTGTTATTGGTGATTGGAAAATCCAATCCAAATCTCTGTTATATCTATACTTGTTCAGGGGAATGTTATGAAGTCTATAAATTTTTACTTATCAATAGGTACTTTTTTTGTCATTAGCTTTAAGATTTTATATCTCTTCTGGGATTATCTAATTTGTTTGTGTGAAGGGCACTGAAAATCATCTTGCAGAATGTTAATTTGAAATTATTGTAACAAAATCATTTGTACGTTTCATGTTTTAGCGTAAAAAAATATTTTCACATGAAATTTTTTTATTGTCTACACCAATGGACAGACAGATTCAAATGTACCTCATTGATCATTTATGATGCATTCTCTCTGCTGCCCTATCCCTCTAACCACCAAATTTAGCAATAAATGGTTGTAAAAGTAGGACTCACTATTTTGCGTAGTGCGGTACTTAAGCAAAAGTTTGAGTTTGACACAGCGCATCGTAAGCATACTGGATCGCATTACATTCTTCCCGACTGCCAAGATATCTTGCGCGGACAGTAGGTGATTTGAGACCCACCAAGATGCTAATAAATTTCAAGAAAACACGGAAAATATTTCAAAAGCTGAAGTTAATGTGTATTGTCTTCAAATGTCAAGAGCATCATATCGAAGTTCAATAATTGTATTTGATCATTTGCAAAATAAACAAAATTTAATGTCTCATTACACAAATAATGATACATGAAAAAAAGTCTAGACTTATCTTGAATAAACGTCAAACACAATTCTCCACAGCTACGATGCAATCAAATGTAGATGAATGTATTCAATATATTCCATTCAAATTCATAAAAAAGAATAAAGTATTGCTAACAATTTCCAATTTCCAATAGAATGTGAGGATTGCAAACAATACACTAAATCATCATACTTTTGCAATAAATCAGTACTGGTATTCGAATCAGATTGAGTCAATTTATTTATTTTTTCAGTATATTTTTAGTATCTAGTTACTTGCCTCGTTGTTTTTTTTATATCATTGTTTTCTGAAGAAGATCTTTGGTCAAAGGATCAAAACGTCAAAGTTTCACATAAAATATACGAGTTCAAAATCAAAAGTTATATTTTTTGCTGTTTTCAATCCAAAGTATTCAAAAACATATGACAAATATCTCAAGTTCCAATATGATGTGATTGGCTACGTACAGAAATTCATTCCATCAAAAACCAGAATAAAAAATTCAGATTAGAGATTAAAATTTTGTGGAAATAAAGCAGGCAATTTTAGTCAAGAGTCTTGTACAAGACTTCAAGACTTTCTTGTCAAGACTCAAGGTGCGTCTTGTCTCGTCTTGTGGTCTTGAGGCAAGACTAAATGAAGGTCTTGTCTTGGCAAGACCAAGACAAGACGAGACGAGACCAAGACTAGTCTTGAGTCTTGCGGCAACACTACAGTAAGGCAAGATAAAGAAAGCAGCAAGTCTATCATTTTTGGTAACATTGGGTTCAATTTTTTTTTTTCAATGGACAAAGACATGCTGCGATTTTCAAAACTTCTTACCCCGCTGAATTAGCTATATAGTAAATAATTTGAAATTCAGACAGGGTATTTAGGGAAAAGTCATATAATTTCGTTAACGCTCACTAGCCAGGATAAGCGAGATAAGTAGACTGCAGGCAACAGATGTCTCCCTCATCTCTATTTGGGCTACAAGCAGCTTCCATCCAGTTCAAACTTGGGCAAAGCTGGGACCCTGATGTTTAAGATGTGCCGAAGGAACAGATGTTCAAGATAGAGCCACTAGCAGACCACAGGAACACAGCAACATGCACCAGGAAGTAGACTGGAGAAGAAAGCCATAGCCACCAATAGAGCGAGCGATAGAAACAATGGGATTCCTAACACCGTCAACAATCAGAGATCTGACTGCAGCTGCGACTGGGAAAAATAAAGCTGAGAAGTGACGTTAACGAAATTTGATGCAAGTAGCTAGTTTTTATTGGATAATTGTTGATTATTTATGTTAGTAAAATAAGATGAACCAGCTCACGGATCACCAGATGTTGCAACTGGCTATCAAGGGATACGGCCCAGCAGTACGCAGAATAACTGCAGTGCGAATCAGAAAGAAGATCCAGACGAAAAGAAGATCCATCTGCAACAACGGCCGCACCAAACATATGAAGTCCAGTGAGTGAGTGGTTCTTTAGGGACTTATAAGTGTAATTTTATTAAAGGGAAATTGTGCTCCCTTCGGAAGCAAATTTCTAGGAAGGGAGGAATGTAACAAGGCTAATTCGTGATGCAAGAGACACACTTAATAATTGTCGAGTCAGTATTCCAAATTACGTTATTTGTATTTGTATCAATAATAAACATAATATTTGCAACACTTTCAAGGTTGAGATTGATATTGTCACGAATCAGCACTTGTTTAGTATATATATAGAGTAAGGCAGTAGAGTAGGGAAGTTAAGTAAGGTGAAGAAGTAGAAGTCGAGAAGCATCAGAATGTAGGGGAATTAAGAGCTCCACCCGCACCTAGCCGACTAGTCGTAAGTTATAATATTTATACTTTGTTTATATATTCATTCGTCATTATTATTTTTGTTATTTATTCTTTAATATATTTATTTGTTATACAAATTTGGCATTCTTTATATTTGCAATAACCTTCACCCTCCATCCAGCAAGAACCCATTTATTCTTTGTTATATCCAATTTAGGGTGTAACAACTTTAATTATATACAGGGTGTTTAATTTTGAGCTATCACTCAAAACGATATTTTTTGCTGGAATATATTAGAAAATATTCATCTAATAGGAAAATGGCTGAAGAAAAACGTAATGATTTCTTTTCCCTGCCGAGGATTGGGGGAAGAAAGACACTTTAAAGTCTTGCATGGGAACCACTAATCCTAATTTTAGATTCGAATGGAGCGTCGAATATCGGCCACTGGGCCTAATTCTCGTGCAATTATATGCAATTTTATATTCGTCTTACATAAATAATTCCTTTAGTAATAATTTTAAGATTATAATAAACCAGAACTTTTTCACAGAGAAATGAAATATCTTCAAGAATATGCAACAATATATTATAGAGTATTTTATTAAAAATTATAAAATTGCATATCACTGCGTGAAAATGGAGATACCCTGTAGATAATTTTGTACGACATAAATGTGAGTAAGTAATTGGTAAATATTCCGAGTTAATTCAAATAATTAAATGAATATAAGATGACGTAATTCATGTAACAAAACATTACTTCACAGATAATTTTAAATGATAAATATTGATTATAAATAACAATTATACAATCTTTAAGAGGTAGACTCTTATTTTGATACTTCAGTGACTTTTTGAATTGATATATTTCAGTTCATGTCATTAACTTACAGTCCGATCCTTGAAATAATTTGACATAAACCATATTTCTGTAATAATTTATGTTCTAATTTACAATATTTTCACCTATTTATTCTAGCAGATAATGCAGGCTCAAATTTACAGACAGAATACAATGGCGCAAGTCAAAAATATTACTGAACATTTTTACGTATAGAGATAAATTTGGAGCATTTGTACTTGCTGAATTGGTTCTAGAAAGTACAACAAATATATTAAATTTCTGTCAAGTCATGAACTATCCTAAGGCAGTATCACAAATTGAGCCCCTTTAAAATTTTAATGTCCGACTAGTTTATTATTGTTGTCATAATAACACTGATTTCAGGGTAATTACTTAACAAATAATACCCGAGGGCATTATGTTTCAAAATTATGCCCGAGGGCATTATTTTGAAAAATAACAAACAAGTTTCCTAGTTACAGCAAGTAACAAGAGTAATTTTTCTGACAGAAATAACAACGACAGGACATGCATTGCTAAAAATTTTGATTGAAATACAACAAAAGTCGGACATTAAACATTGAAGGCACCACAGGAGTTGAACAGACAATAATCCCTACGGTCAACGTACACACCTCGGGCCAGAGACCCTCGGAAAGTACACTGTTGACCTCAGGCATTAGTGTCCTTTTAACACCCTTGATACCTTAATTACTATTTTGATTGACCATATAACATTTACAGTACTTTATTATTTTTAAGATATTTAGTACATTTATGACCGGTTTTTATAAAAGACCAAGTAAATTTACTCTCAGAATAAATTTATTCTACTTAACAAATTCTAATCGTTTTGAATTTCTTTATGACAACAGAATCATTACTGTCAAAATATCGACTGTCATTTAACAGAGTAAATTTTATTTACTCTTGAAGTAATTACTCTGCCCTTTATAAAACAGGGCATAAAACGTATAAAAGCCTATGGGCTAGAAATGCAGTCCATCATCAATAAGGGCCGCTCGAAGCATATAAACCTTCAGGAGTACTCAAGACTGATGTCATGTGAAACGGTGGGGACTTATAGATATTGTTGAATTGGTTCTGTATGGAGCCTTTATAAGTGAATAATGATGGAACATTATTGAATGCGGTGTATCCGAAATAGTTCATCAATTAGTAGCAATTGGTATCTGCAACAGAAATTGTTAAAAAAGTAAGAAAAACATAAATAACAGAATCATAAATCAAGGAGCATCAATATTGAATAATTATCCCAAAATTTTCATTTCGGTTTTGCGGGACCATCATTCGTATAAAAAACTATTTGTTAGAGTATTCAAAACAATTTTTGCTTATTATTCAAAAGCGGAAAGGAATTTCCATCGGAATAACGAGAAATGGAAGACCCCCTTATCTCCGAAATCTTGTATCCGAAAATTTTGAGACTTGTCCCACCGATAGATAATTTATTGAAGATCACAAATTTGAAAGAATCTTAATAATCTATCCAAAGATAAAATTTTTACAGATGCGCAATAAAGTGTATACCGAGACTTTTAATTTTTTCTCGCGATACTGTGCTTCCAAAACAAATGTCGCAGCTCGAATCTATTGAATGAAAAAAAAACTCTGACGTGAACGTCACGTGACTTATTTGTACATCACTTGATATATACACAAATTTATTCAATAAAGCTTTCTGTCACTTCAGATTATAATTAATATAATTTTAATAATATTTTGACATGTACTTACGATGTCAAACAAAATCAAAAAATTGACAACAGATTAACATTGCCTACCTTATCATTTTAATTAAACTGATTGTTTTATACGGCAAACTCTGAATGTCTGTTATATGTATAAACTGCACTTCCGGCTCAACCGATTGATACAAAAATAGTAGATAACTATTTTGATGCTACAACAAGTTCAAACACTAAATTTCAATATATCATTCTAAAGATTTATGCAAAAAAAAATTAAAAAGTTTCAAGTAAAGTGCACTTCTGGCTTGGCCGATTCATACAAAAATAGCAGATAACCATTCTGATACAACATCAAGTTCAAATACTGAATTTCAACATTCTACGGTTGATCATTCTGGATTCATTAGAAAAATTCGAAAATCGTTTCAAGTAAAGTGCACTTCCGGTACAGACGATTGGAACCATAATGCGAGGTGCACAACTAGACCCTATACCAGTCTAAAATACAAAATTTCAACATTATACGTTCAACCAGTTTTGAGATTTGCGAATTACGCACGCACGCACGCACGAACGCACATGCGTACCGACATCAAGCCGAAAATAGCCAAAATGGATTCAGGGATGCTCAAAACGGATATTCTCATCAAAATCTCGATAGGTGAGTTTTGTCGGTTTCACAATACTTTCTTGTACTTTGTACAAGTAAGTAAAAATTCATACGAACCGATTTGGAGAGACCATTATAAAGCATACAATAATCACGGCGCGCAAATCAAGTCGCATACAGAATGATACAAATAAACTCCAATCTTTGGTACATATTATTCAATTTCAAACATCAACAGAAATGCAAGAAATATAAATGTTCTAATATTATCTTACCCTGTCAATCCGATCGTATTTGTTCCACAATAAAACGTTCAAGGTAGTATGGATTCAAAAAAGTTTAAACTAATTACAGTTAAAGTTCACAATTCACAATTTTTTGAATTCAAAAATCAAATAAAAATTTTAGTATCACAACAATTGTTTAAAGTGACAGTACTGTTGCCAAGTACCTCCATCATCACACGAAATATTGCAGATTCATATGAAAATAGAAGATATGTTTAGCACATAACATAAAATACCTTAAATGTAAATGATGATGATGTCGGAAAATAGTATAGATGAAAATATAAATTTTTTTGTGCTCAAATGCGACTTGGAACCTATCGATTCGTAGTCCAACGCTTTACCTCCGAGCCATAGACTGCTCTAGAGCGTTACAGAATCAATGAATCAGTGATGAGCGTAAGTAGATGTTAATATAATAATTCTAATTTCACATCATGATTCTCATTATTTCTTTGCTTCAGAAAAATATAACGAATCTTATAATAATTCAAATTTTAATAATAACAAATGAACCGCTGATAATTTAGAAAAATGTTTCAGGTAAATGTTGTACCAAATTATTCGAGGATCAATTTTAGTTGTTTCAAATTTTATGATAAATACTACCGTTTATAAAATAATCGAAAAAAACTAAAAAGTTTCATCAATAAAGTTTTGGTGCCACTGGTTGAGAAAAGCTCATCTACGAACTCGAACCTAGTTTTATGATGACAAAATTAAATATAAAATTTCAGTCGAAAATTCGTACGCGTTCTCAAGTTATTGTGCTTTCAGATACACAGACAGGCCGTTTTTTTTTCATATTATGTTTTTTTGGTTTCAGTAGGATCTGAAACATGAAGATCCATCAAAATCTCTAACTGTCAAAGATCACGATTACAATACTTCCCTATTATATAGGCCGAGGAAGCAAAAATGAGAAGTAGTAAATTAATTAATTTTTTTTTAAACGTCACAAGAGTGACAACTTATGTACCCATCTCCGTTGCCAAGGTAAAAGTGTTACTTTAACGGATTAGGCACATAAAATATCAATTTTTGTTTACTTTGTTCCTAAATTCGCACTTACTTTACATGTGTTTGGTATCAAATTAAAACTCTTGCGGGGATAATTCTAGTAGAAGTATCAAAGAGGATAATTAAATTGCCAATTGTTCCTTTTACAAATTATTTAAATGATCTCTAGTCTGGTATCAATTCGAAGCTCTCGGGGAGATAAGCTTAGTAGATATCAAAAGTAAATAATCAGTGAAATCCACGTTACCATCTCTAAATTACACTTCCGGCAATGGAATATCGAAACTGTCTTTATTTCCAAAAATACTTTTTTCGCCAACTGTCAAAAAAACTTGATATTTTTGTATTGTTATGGATACGCAATGTTCGTGATTTTTTCACTACTAAAAAAATGAAACATATTTTTTCACTAGTGAAAGAATAAATTCTATTTTTGCAGATCTAATCTAATATAATTCAGTTTAGTAATGTTACAAGGATAGAAACAAACAGGTATTTAACAAAAAAGAAATATGAATTTGTACACAAAACTACTTTTTTCTGAATATAAAAATTAATTGTTGACAGTTCATTATTTATCAAACAACAATTGCGCATTATTTTGGTAACAATACCTAGGTGACTGCAAATTAATTTTATTTTGTATTTTTTTCCTACATTTTACTGAATAAAACAATAATTATTGTTGATCTATTATTTTTTGACAGTTGGTGAAAAAATGTTGTTTGTATTTCGTGCGCGAAGTGATTGTATTTTATGTTGCGCGTGAGAATGTCAATTTTAACCGAGACCGTAAGGTCGAGGTAATAAATTCATTTGAAAAAAAACAATCACTTTGCACACTTAATACAAAAATAACAAATTCTATATAAGGACAGAAATATAACCACCATCTGCCAGTTTAACAATGACAGCTGTTACTTTGACAATGCTAGCTGTCACTTTGAAAAATGGTAGCTCATTTCGCTGTTACACCCTCTATATATATATATATATATATATATATATATATATATATATATATATATATATATACATATATATATATATATATATATATATATATATATATATATAAGGTAACAGATGTTTCGTGGGCGTTTGCAGTCCCAATTACACTTGTCCATTGACTGCAAACGCCCACGAAACATTGCAGTCGCGATTAATCCTTACCTCACTATATATATTATATATATATATATATATGCTAATATCCCAACCCTTGTCAATATAGGGGGTTAAATTTTAAATTTAGTAATAATAGGGTCATTGAAATAAATGAGAATTTTTGAATAATTAAAGACTGACTACCCAATAAACATCATAACATATATATATATATATATATATATATATATATATATATATATATATATATATATATATATATGTATATATTATGTATAATATTTATTTATGTATTTAAAATAATCGTAAAATAACCCCTATAGCTCATTTCAGTTGAGAACGGTACAAGGGCTCTTATGGAACAAAGATTTAAGCCTCCTGATTGACCAAAATGCGAACCAATTTGACATTAGCACAAAAATCGCATGTAGATGCGTCATTTGTCATTCGTACATCAATTATCATATTTATATTTGTGCAGTTTAAAGATTTAAATTTGTATCTATTCAAGTAATTTATGAAAATATTTGTTGCCTTTATTTCTTGAATTCATTTCCAGCAAGCTTATTTTGAATCCTGCATTTGATGTGAGTGAACCGTGTTCGCATTTCGGTCAATCAGAAGGCTTAAATCGTAATCCCGTATGAGCCTTTGGACCGTTCTTAACTGAAATGAACTATACTAAGTTTATCATTTGGTTTTCTTTTAGTTCATCAATACGGTGCTTGCGATTATCTTGAGCATGATTTTAAGTTTCCGTCACCAAGATTGATTATGGTAATGAAATATATATTCAAATTTGTTTGAATAAATGTAATATATTTTTGTAGAGTTTAGGAAAAAATAAATATTCAGTCCCAATTACATTTGTCCATTTATTTATACATTGAGAAATAGTGTATTATATAACCAAGGACTCAAGTACTTGAGTTAATCCTGAGAGTGGAGTTTATTGCACGAGACGAAGTCGAGGGCAATTTTCACCTAAGGGATTAAAGGCACTTGAGTCATGTGTTCTATGCTATTTTTCGCTCTACCGTATTATATTGAATCACAATAGTCTAAAAGCAGATTAATTAATCTTACAATTTTGACAACAACAAGCTTCATACAAAAATGTTGAGTAAATTCACCATAGTAACAAAACTGGCCACAGCAATTGTTAAATAAATAAGCTTACTGTCAAAAAGATGAGTGAGTTTGATATTGATAAGGTTGCGGAAGTGTTAACTGTAATAGTATATTATGCTACAAGGACCGAACGACTGTCATTTTTGTCCAGGATAAATTTGGCTGCATTCGGTGAAGACGAGGGCAAAGCCCAAGGCGTAGCTCTGTGCAGCCAAATTTGTCCGTGACAATAATGACAGTCGTTCAGTGTCCGTGTTGCATACGATACTTTTTGTAACAAGTGCACCGAAGTACCCCCATTACCAAGCCTTTTAAATTAATTTGGATGTATTTAAACTATCTTATCGATTTGACAAACAGATTTTTGCAAATGCAATCACATGACAGTAAACTAATACAATGAAACATAACTTACATGATTTATTTTATTAATTAATATTTTTCACATTTTCTGTGCTATCCCGTTCACAATAAATGCACATACAGAGGCGGCTCTAGCCTACTTACTACCAGGGTGCAAAGATATATAAATTGCGCCCTCCCTTTCCTCCCTCTCTTCATCGCACTTTAATTTTTTGTAGATTTCAATCCCATTCCAAAATTCACAATTATTTCAATCGCAATCCACAATTTCAATCCACAATCCACAAATTTAATCTCAATCCTCAATTTGAATCCACAATATCAATCGCAATCCGCAATCCACAATCCGTAATCCACAATTTTGATCCCAATCCACAATCCAAAATTTTATTCCTCAATCAATAATTTCACAATTTTAGTCCTAATTCACAATTTGAATCCCAATACACAATTTCAATCCGAGCCCGCAATCCACAATTTTAGTCCCAATCACAATCCCAATCCAAAATATACAATTTTAATCCCAATCCCAATTCACAACCCACAATTTCAATCCCTATCCAAAATCCATAATCCATAATCCACAATCCTATTCCCAATCCAAAATCCACAATCTCATTCCCAATCAAAAATCAACAATCCCAATCCCAATCAAAAATCCACAATCTCAATCCAAAATCCAAGATCCAGAGACCACAACCCCAATCCCAATCGAAAATCCACAGTCCCAATCCCAATCAAAAATCCACAATCCCAATCCCAATCCGAAATCCAGAGACCCAATCCAAAATCCACAACCCCAATCCCAATCGAAAATCCACAATCCAAATCCCAATCCAAAATCCAATCCCAATCCACAATCCCAATCCCAATCCAAAATCCAGAAACCCAATCCCAATCCAAAATCCTAATCTTAATCCAAAATCCACAATTCCTGACCCAAAATCCACAACTTTAATCCCAATCCAAAATAGAATGGTTGATTATGGATTGTTGATTGTGAATTAGCTCTAATAAAATATTTTGTTGAAGAAATTGGTCTTATTTTTAAAGAATTACCCTTTGCACCTCCGCTTGAGGCGCCTCTGACCGTTTAGTAATGAACCAATTATTCATAAAAAGCTCATTTAAACCCTTAATCTTTTAACCCTGATAGTACAGTAGGTAAGTTATATAAGGGGTTGAATGATGCAACGACTTTGAAAGCTTGTATCTCCTGAAATAAAAATCGTAGAATAATGTAATAAATGTTGATTTGAATGTCATGTGTCATGCTAATATCCCAACCCTTGTCAATATAGGGGGTTAAATTTTAAATTTAGTAATAACTTTGAAAGCTGATATCTTCTGAACTAATAATCGTATAATGATAAAATAAACGTTAATATGAAGCTTATTTATTGCAATTTATTATAAAACCAATTCAACAGTTAATGCATTACTCGTCTACAATTGCGGTACAGACACATTTTTTATTCATAGTTTTTATTGTGGATCTTGCTAAAACGGGTGGTTATTTATGAATAAAACAACTATTTTATAAGGGTAAACGAATTTGCAGTTGAAATAATATAAATTTTTAAATGTTCAAATAGTGTACAAAATGCTGTATTATTCATTATTTTAAATAAGTTCAATGCCAAACATAATTCTATTAGATTTTCATTAATTGATCAGTGCTGTAACTTGTTAGATTTGTTAGTACGCTACGCAATGCTTTTTTATGCTGTGTATTCTTTCTAACGCATTGCACACTATGGGCGAATGAACGTAGGTCGGAGATTCATTATAAATCGTTATGCCGGTTGGAATGTGTTTCTTCGTTGATTACCAACCCGGTCGTTGTGTTGAGTAGTCCACGGGCGCTTGTTCTTGTGTTTCAATTAAGGCTTAGGGTTGAAGTTGGGAGTGGTTCGTGACCCATTCGTGGGTTAGGATGGTTAGCATCCTTCGTCCGCTTAGATTTTGTTTGTAGCTTGAATTTAAATTCACGTTCGGTGATTTTGTACGGCGTTGAAAGCGCAGCTCCGCGGAGCCAACGTATTTAATTAAATCCGTAATTAATTTTGCAATAATAATAAATGGCGCTTTAGTTTGGGTAGGCATTTTGTTAAATTCGCGATGGACTAAGTCGGTGCGCAAACTAGGGGGGTAGCCGAAGATGCCTGGCTACTTTCCCTCGCCGGGTTTTTTGCCGGGAATCCTATACTCGGTCGCTGCCATCCGTAGGCCTTCACTCTAGAGGTAGTACCCCTGGTGACTCCTGGCCGAAGGGTGGGTGTGGAAGTGCCTGAAGCATGCAATCATGTGATAGATCTATAGCCAGGGGGAAACTGAGGAGTAGCCGCTACGTGGCAGGTATAGGTCGCGTCTTAGGCGTTAAACTCCGGGGCTCGGCAGGGACCCACGTAAACTCTGAACAAACACGCGGCGGTGTTAGTTCTTTTTTTTATTACTGAACTGCGAATTGGGGGCTTGAATGGTGCGTGATGAATGTTGAATGAATGCTTAATCAAAATTCCCTTTCAGTACATCATCATCATCATCATCAACAGGACGTAAGTTAATTAAAACAAAATTGTCTGTTTCAGGTTTCTAATCTATTTTTTTCTTTATTAATTTTCAGATCAGAGGTGGCGTAAGTCAATTGATAAAATATTTCTTAGAGGTCTCTAATCTATTTTGTTTTTTTTATTGTTTCACAGATCGCTGGAAAGGTAATATTTTTGTTTAACAGTTTGGAATTCTGACAGTTTAATTAATTTTTGTGTGTATTTTATGATTGCAGGACTTCAAGCTTCAAGTAACAGTCTTCCGTCGTTGGAAGTGGCCCAGCAGCTTCATCTTTGAGCCCAGCAGCTTGCAATAGTCCACCGAGGGAGCACCCCGCCGAACTAATCAAAACATTCCCTTTCAGCTCAGCATCATCATCTTCACATCAGAACTTCAAGCTTCAATTAGCAGTTTTCCGTCGTTGGAAGTGGCCCAGCTGTTTTCATCTTTAAGCCCAGCAGCTTGCAATAGTCCACCGTGGGAGCGCCCCACCGAACTAATCAAAACCTTCCCTTTCAGCTCAAAACCATCGTTACAACATCAACACGTAAGATTTATTCAAAATAATCATGAAAACTTCACTAATCTTCAATTTATTAATTTGTTTGTATTTTTTATGTTTTTAGGCCATCCAGTAGCGGAACCAGAGCCCAGCAGCGAAGTCAGAGCCCAGCAGCGGAGTCAGAGCCCAGCAGCGGAATCAGAGCCCAGCAGCAGAAACAGCCCAGCAGCAAAACCAGAGCCCAACAGTAAAAACAGCCCATCAGCCGTTCAAGAAGTCCCCTACTAGCAGCAGAACTAAAGCCCAATAATCTTCCAAGAAGTTCTACAGCAGCAGCAGAACCAGAGCTCAATAACCTTCCAAGAAGTCCTACAGCAGCAGCAGACCCATAGCCCAATAATCTTCCAAGAAGTCCTACAGTAACAGGACAACCACAGCCCAGCAACCATCCAAGAAGTCCTCTAGTAGCAGCAAAACCAAAGCCCAATAACCTTCCAAGAAGTCATCCAGCAGCAGCAGAACCAGAGCCCAGCAACCGTCCAAGAAATCCTCCAGTAGCAGCAGAACCATAACCCAATAACCTTCCAAGAAGTCCTACAGCAGCAGCAGAACCTGAGCCCAGCAGCCGTCCAAGAAGTCCTCCAATAGTTGCAGAAGATCAGTATATCAGTATCAGCTGTTCCTATCCCCAGATTCAACTTTAAAGAAGTCAATTGATTAATCCCGCCGCTTGCAAAGTTTAAGTGAGTTCAATTTGTTTTCAAATTTTCCAATTTGTAATAATTATTTTGTTCAATCCTATTATTGAAACATGTTATTTTTTACTTGGATACCAATCTTGAAACTGTTTGTTTTGTCAACTACAGTGATTCCTATGACAACGGGTGGGCGAAAGTAGTGAGTGTAATTACTTTCGTCCACTCCTGATCCACTCACTCTTTCATAACGAAATAAAGGATAAACCACAATACATTTTATAACATATATTTATTGATATGAAAATGAACTTCACAATTATTGAAAATTGCGTTAGTTAAACAAGATATACCAGCAAATGAAAACTGATGAGACTCTGTAGTTATCGAAGTAACTTTTGTAATATGAACTTGAGTGCTATTTCTATTACTTGTTTTCTCTTCTTTGTTAATTATTTTCCTCGCACAATTTCATTATTATCTTGTTCCATCCTAGTGTCACAATTTATGTTTGTAAAAATATCAGGACAAAACAATTTTAATATTTTTGACAGTTGCGGATGTTTATATTTACATGATCCATAACAACGCATCCGCCACCTATGCTACTTTAGACTTTATACATGATCTTCGTTTGAGAAGTGTAATAGATTTTAATATTTTAATGAATGTTTCAATAATAGAATTGAACAAAACGCTATACAGCACTCGTGAAGAAACGAATTCGCTCACTTGTGTGCCTTTGCACACTCGGCTAGCGCCTCGTGCACAAAACTGCCACCCGCATGAGCAAAACTCATAGTTTCTTCACTTGTATTGTAATATACTATTGTTGTTTCAGTTGCAGTGAGCGAAGAAGCCACTTCTCTGGTCTAGGTTTCGCTGGGGTTTTCCTAGGCCCAAATGGAGAATTCCCGGAGAAGAGTTCGTCTCTTTCCCCTAAGTCATTGCCTGGGGGCGAACAAGGCTTACAACAACGCAACAGAATCTCGGACAAGACTTCCAACAACACAACAGCATCGAGTAATCAACAATTAATCTTCGAACCTTTGTATCCTTTCCTAATTCCCAAAATAAAATCATTTCCACAGAATTTACAGTTGTATTTATTTCTAAAACCTGTTTTTATTGTTTTCAGGAGTAGTTAATAAATGTATTGTTAAATAGTTTTTAGAATAAATTAGATTCATTAATAACTTGTATGTTTTATTTTTAAAGTAAATACAAAGTTCAGGAACCTATTTTTACTATTTTAATTATTCAAAAATATCAAAATAAGGTATTCGAAAGTCTATGTAATAAATAAACATGCAAAATAGCCCCTATTTTTTCTATTTAAAAAATTTTGTTCAAAAACGTGCTATGTGCTGCCATCTCTGACTAACTGAATAAACTAGTGTCTATTCAAAAATGTGTTGATTGTTGACGTACGAGCTTTTATACATTATTTTTGATTGAAATATATTCTTTATTAAATTATAATAAGTATAAATATCAGTTAAAAATTATTATTTAAGTAGTTAGTCAAGATTTATTCAGATAAACACAATGCCGGCAAGCGACGCGTCGATCACCGGTTAAATCTGACAGCCCTGATATTTCCCGGTAAAAAGTTATGAAATAAAATAACTATTCTTGACTTGCTACCAAATATATTTTGATATAAATTTTGTTCCATAAAATCAGAATATCCAAAATTAATTCAAATTTGCCGACAGTTTGCCAAATATAGGCCCTTTACTAGAAATTAATTTATAAATTTGCGGTTATCTGTTGAGCAGGTAAAAAGTATGACAAAATTGTCGTTGCATTATTTTACCCCTTATTCTTTGTGAATTTGATCGATAGAGAACTAGATTTAATTTTAAAACAAATAACATAATATAAAATTCCTATTAAAAATTAAATAATAAATCTAAAATCATTTATTTAAAAAATATAAGCTTTTTAGTAGAAATTGACGTTTAAAACTACGGTTACCTGTTGAGCATTTATATTGTATGATGCGATTACTTGTTAGTTCACGAGAATCAAACAGATGGCAGCATATACCTCGTTTTGAGAAATTTCAAAGTAATTTCATTTTCTTGTGACTAAATGGCAACTTATTTTGAAAATACTTAATTATAAATGTGTATCGATTAGGCATCAAATAAATTTTGTATTTAGTACCAGCCCAATAAGGGCTTTAAAAATATTATGACTTTTCACTTCCTGCACTCATTTTCGAGTAATTGGTACATAATCTATGAAATAGGGCAACTAGAAAATAGTTTCAAGTTGAGTCATACTATTTTTGAAAATTAGTTGGGGTACTTCATGTATCTTTTTTTGATTAGTGCCCGCGTTCATTTAATAGCATATTGTGTGGCTAGGGACGAAACAAGACGATTTCAGCTGAGGGTGAAAGTTGCTCACCCGAGCGAAGCGAGGGCTGGCATCACCCTCGGCTGAAATCATGTTTTGTCCCGTGCCACACACTGTATTTTTCATAATACATGCAATGAAACTTTCCACATCACAAATTTGACATAACAAAGTGAATATTTTTCTTCTTATTTTGCAGGTAACAAGTCGAGAGTATCTGCTTGTGCTTTATCAATAAGATGTTGTGGTATACTTGAAATTATCGTATTAATACTTTTTTTCCTTGAAACTAATCCTCTTTTTAATTTAATTCACAGTTACGAATACAACAACTGTCAAATTAATTGAGGTTATATGATTTTCATTTAGAGATTGACAATGAACAAATGCGACTCTGCCAGGGATAAAACGATGTGAGAAACAAATTCAGCGGGCAAAAACAAGCTTGTTTCTCCCCTAGGGTGGAAACAGGCTTGTTTCGGCCCGGCTACACTCGCTCTTGTCTGAAATTGTCTTGTTTCGACTGACAAAACAGGCGTTGAAATGCGTTGTTTCAATGCAGGTATCATGAAAAAATTATTAATTTGTGAAAACATGATTTTTGACGTAACAAGAGTACTAATCAAAAAGTAGAAAATGAAGTACCCCATTTATTCTTTGAAAATGTTATAAGTTTACGTTTCACTACACAGGTGGCACCACATAGCTCATTTTGAATAATAAAAACTAAATCATTTTTTTGGCCGAACGGCTGATTTTATCAAAAAAATTGTAGGGAACTTTTAATGTTATTTTTCAATGTCTACCAGATTAGCATATTATTTTTTGATGCACCACATTTATTTATCATTTTTAAAATAAATAAAACAAAATTAATTTTATTATTCATACAAACATGATTTTTATAATGACTAGCACCTTTTGGGCAAACGAAAAAAGGATTTTCAATTTTTAAAAAACTTGCATTGCGGGTTGCCTCCCTATTTATTCAAATTTGAATTTTCATTAATAATTAAATATTATTTATTTTTGACTAAAAAAAAAATCCTGTTTTTTAAAATAAATAAAATACATTTAATTTTGTAGGGAAGTTTTTATTTGGTAATTTTAAAATGAGTTACAAAAAAAGGACCATTTTTAAGCCTAACTACCCCTGAAAACAATAAAAATAGGTTCTAGAAATAAATACAATTGTAAATTTTGTGGAAATGATTTTATTTTGGGAATTAGGAAAGGGTACAAAGGTTCGAAGATGCTGATTACTCGATGCTGTTGTCTTGTTGGAAGTCTTGTCCGCGATGCTGTTGCGTTGTTGTAAGCCTTGTTCGCCCCCAGGCAATGACTAAGGGGAAAGAGACGAACTCTTCTCCGGGAATTCTCCCTTTGGGCCTAGGAAAACCCCAGCGAAACCTAGACCAGAGAAGTGGCTTCTTCGCTCGCTGCAACTGAAACAACAAAATTATTATTACAAGTCGGAAAATTAAAAAATAAATTGAACTCACTTGAACTTTGCAGGCGACGGGTGAAATTAATCAGTTGATTTCTTTGAAGTTGAGTTGAACCTGGGATCTAGAACAGTTGCTACTGATGTGTTGATCTGCTGCAGTTACTGGAGGACTTCTTGGACGGCTGCTGGGCTCTGGTTCTGCTGCTGCTGGAGAACTTCTTGGAAGGTTATTGGGCTATGGTTCTGCTGCTGCTGAAAGACTTCTTGAGAAGTTATTGGGCTCTGGTTTTGCTGCTCCTGGAAGATTTCTTCGAGAGCTGTTGTGATTTGGTTCTGCTGCGGCTGGAAGATTTCTTGGATGGCTTTGGTTCTGCTGTTGGGCTCTGATTTTGTTTGCTGGGCTCTGATTTTGCTGCTGGGTTCTGATCCTGCTGCTGCGTTCTAATTCTGTCGCTGCACTCTAATTTTGCTGCTGGGCTCTGATCTTACTGCTGGGCTCTGGTTCTGCTGCTGGGCTCTTATTCTGCTTCTGCGGTCTGATTCTGCTGCTGGGCTCTGGTTCCGCTGCTGGATGACCTAAAAAAATAAAAAAATACAAATAAATTAATAAATTGAAGATCATTATTTACGTGTTTACAGTAGTTAAAAACAGTTACATAATGAGTAATATTATATTACCTAGCTGATGATGCGGCGATGTTATGAAGATCCACGGCCGGCGACCTGAAACAGAAACTTAAAACAAATTTTGGTGAATCATATTCAACAAAACAAATATTGAGAGTTGATTTTGGCTGCTGGGCTCATCCTCAGCTCCTCCCACGATGTCCATTCCCTCGTTGTCCACCTCATCAGCTGAGCTCATCCTCAGCAAATGATCTGAAAAAAATACAAATTAATTAGGAATCTGCGAAAAAACAATACAAAATATCTGCAAAAAAAATAGATTAGGACCTGAAAAGCAAAGTTTACTAGTCAACTTACGTCCTTTTCTTGATTTGTTGGAGGTGGTACTGATGAAATGAAGAAGCTGAAAGGGAACTTTTTTTGATTAGTTGCATACATTCAACATTCGTTCAACATTCAAACGTGTTATGTGTGTTGGTTTGTTTTTTGCGCGATTATTTAACGAATTTAATTTTTTGCTTGAAGAGCTAGCTACGCGATGAGTGACTGCTGCCATACTACTTCGCGATTTTATTTTAAAAGTGCTCAGATATATTATGCTACTGTTTGACTCTACTTTACTACCCCAATGAGTGCCTGAGCGCTCAGACACCCAAGCACCGGTGTGCTCGTCGTTTGCAAAAGAAAAAAATACGTTGTTTGAATACGTGGCCAATGCATATTCCGAGGCCCGCGATACCGCCTAATTACGCGATATGATAACCTTAAGTAACGGTCTCAGCTAATGTTGTTTCTTGAACTTAATCAAGGACCCCCGCCAGTTACCATATTTTCCGACTTCCGATAGGTACATATCGAGAGTATGCCGTTACTCCCCAGATAGATCGCTCGTTCGCCCTAGAACTCATTGCAACCCCACGCGGTGGTGTTCGCCAGGGGGGGTGCCTCTCGTAGCGGTACCTACGTGTGCACCGATTCCCACGTTGGACCTTTCATTACAGGCCTTTGCAAAAAAACCAAGACATTTTATTTATTTACTACATAATAAAAGCAAAGACTAACATCGCAAATACGTGCCCCTAACGGACACGTAATGCGGAACAAATTCACCCCAATTTACATATTTAAATACACAAAATTTTGATCTCTACGTTAATAAGCAAAATTCACAACCCCAAATATACCACACAACACTTTTAAAATACTTTTTAAACGCAGTTTACGAGAGCAAAGACGACGCAAATGCGGCTTCTACGACAGCCACGAGAGCAGTGAACTCCACGAAACGAAACAGCAAGCTTCAGAAATAAATTATACGAGTTAAAAAGTATGCTACGTTTTCCAATGTGTTAAAAAGAGATAGATATGCTAAAAGGAACTAGTATTATCAAAAATCGAACAGAAGCTCTAACGTGTTGCAACCATCAATTAGTACTTGATTGAATTAACTTGCTTCGAAGAAGTAATTGAAAAGGAATCTTTAAAATAAAAATTTAAAAATATTGAAATAAAATTATTTGAAATATTGTAAAATTGTTGTAAACTGTATAAATTATTATTAATAATAATTGTTTAAACATTATACAAGATAATAAAGTAGAATTTGAAAAAAAAAATTCAAGCAGTTTTTTTAGTGCAGAAATATTGTTAAATATTCATTATATATTGTATCAATATTATTATAAACAAATATAAATTGTTATTATTCAAATAACAAATTTAAATATTAATAGAGTATAGCTACAATGAGTTAAAAAGAGATAGTAATATTTCCTCTACGTCACACACCAGACAAGCTGAAACAATCGAAACAATTATCTTTTAATTAAGTTTGGTACTGCTCTTAAATAAAAATACAAAATTTTAAAATTATATTCCAAAAACTCAACGTATTGTAAAAAGTGATTCACAAATTATATTTGAATATTTATTTATCTATATCCAGAGGCGGCTCTAGCATATTTACCGCCGGGGTCCAAAGATATATAAATTGCGTCTCCCCTACCTGCCTCTCTTCATCGTACTTTTCTTTTTCATAGATTTCAATCCCAATCCACAATCTACAATTTGAATCCCAATCCACAATCCACAAATTCAATCCCAATACACAATTTCAATCCCAACCCATAATCCACAATTTTAATCCCAATACACAATTTGAATCCCAGTTGAAAATCCACAATCTCAATTTCAATCAAAAATCCATAATCCCAATCCAAAATCCAAAATCCAGAAACCCAATCTCAATCCAAAATCCACAATTCTAATTCCAATCCCTATCCAAAATTCAAAAACCCAATTCCAATCCCACTCCAAAATCCAAAGTCCAGGAACCCAATCCCAATCGAAAATCCACAATTCCAATCCCAATCTCAATCCAAAATCCCAATCGTAATCACAATCCAAAATCCAGAAATCCAATCTCAATCCAAAATCCACAATCCCAATCCCAATCCGAAATCTCAATCCCAATCCCAATTCAAAATCCAGAAGCCCAATCCCAATCCAAAATCCCAATCCCAATCCCAATCCCAATCCCAATCCAAAATCCAGAAATCCAATCCTAATCCAAAATCCACAATCCCAATCCCAATCCGAAATCCCAACCGCAATCCTAATCCAAAATCCAGAAGCCCAATCCTAATCCAAAATCCCAATCCCAATCCAAAATCCACAATTCCTGATTCAAAATTTACAATTTTAATCCCAATCCACAATAGAATGGCGAATTATGGATTGTGGATTGTTGATTGTGGATTAGCTCCAATAAAATATTTTGTTGAAAAAATTGGCCTTATTTCTAAAGAATTATGTTCGGGGCCCAACTGCCGCCTTCAAGGACATGGCGCCGGGGTGGCGTGCACCCCTTGCATCCCCGCTTGAGACGCCTCTGCTTACGGTCAACGTACACATCTTGGGCCGGAGGCTCTCGGAAAGTACACTGTTGACCTCAAGCATTATTGTCCGTTTAACACCCTTGATACCTTAATCACTATAAGATTTATAGAAACACTAATATGTACTTAAAACTTTCTCAATTTATTATAAGACATTATTCATCAAACATAATATATTGCTACAAGATTCATCATTTCAAATTTCGCGCTAAAATAGTTATTCGGGATGAGGTTTCACCTTAAGGTGCTAACATAAAAAATTAGCATGCAAATCCTACATCTTAGAGACTTTGATAGCTACTTATCTGAGAAAAATATATATACTAGGTACTATATTTGTAGTTATCATAAAAAATTGTTCATGAAAATTGGACATGACAATTTTGAGAAAAAAAAATTTATGCTAAAACTATCAATTTTTCCGAGACTATCCAGTCTTTTGGAACAAAAGGTGAACTCATAGACGATATTATTCCTCAGTGTGCTGTGCAAAAATTATTGATTTTTAATAATTAATATTCCGTTAATAACCTTTTTTACGCACTTCTAAAAATATATTATTTATCGTCGTAGTATAATATTTTTAAGTGACTAATTCTTTTTTAATATCGTTCACTGAATTTCCAGTTAATCGTTTTGGATTTACCCAAGAGATTCTAAAAATCTGTCAAGTAAAATACGCTTTCAGCCAAGTCGGTTGCTATGGAAACAGTAGGCCATTATTCTTATACTACAACATTCCTAAATACTGATTTCCAAAATTCTACGACTACCAACAGATCTGAATTTATGCGCAAAATTAAAAAATAAATTCCTACTGAAGTGCACTTCCGGTTCAGTCTATTGTCTATTGTTATGAAAATAGTAGGCAATCATTCAGATGCTACAGCAGACTAAAATACCAAATTTCAATATTCTACACATGATCGTTTTGAATGTATGCGAAAAATTCCAAAAGACTGTCAAGTAGAGTGCACTTCCGGCTTGGTGGATCTCAATAAAAATAGGATATGAGCATCTAGACGGTATAATCGTCCTAAATACTGAATTCTAACAATCTACGTTCAATCGTTTTGGATTTATGCGGAAAATTCAAAAGATGTTTCGAATAAAGTGCTCTTCTGGCTTAGTCGATAGCAATCATAATGCAAGGTATACAACTAGATATTATAAAAGTGCCTAATACAAAATTTAAATATTCTACGGCTGATTGTTTAGAATTTATGCGGAAAATTCAAAAAGTCTGTCATATAAAGTGCACTTCCGGCTCGGCCGATTGATACAAAAATAGGAGATAACCATTTAAATACTACAGCAATTTCAAATACTGAATTTCAGTATCCTACGGCTAATTATTCTGGATTTATGCGGAAAATTTGAAAAAAAGTTTCAGGTAAAGTGCACTTCCGGTTCAGCCGATCGCAATCATAATGCAAGATGTACAATAAGATGTTATAGAAGTGCTTAATACGAAATTTTAATATGCTATGGCTAATCATTCTAGATTTATGCAAAAAAATCAAGAAAAGTTTGAAGTAAAGTGCATTTCTGGCTTGGCCGATTCATACAAAAATTGCAGATAACCATTCTGATACAACATCAAGTTCAAATACTGAATTTCCACATCCTACGGTTGATCATTCTGGATTTATTAGAAAAATTCGAAAAAAGTTTCAAGTAAAGTGCACTTTCGGTACAGACGATTGGAACTATAATGCTAGGTGCACAACTAGACCTTATACCAGTCTTAAATACAAAATTTCAACATTATACGTTCAACCAGTTTTGCGAGTTACGCACGAACGCACGCACGCACGTACGAACATACGTACCGACATCAATCCAAAAATAGTCAAAATGGATTCAGGGATGCTCAAAACGGATATTTCCATCAAAATCTCGATAGGTGAATTTTGTCGATTTCACAATACTTACTTGTTACTTTGTACAATTAAGTAAAAATATAGATCCCTTGCAGAAAAAAAAAATCATTTCTATAATTAATAATAAAATAACTGCTCACTGATCCGCTATAGTGCCCGTCAAGATATAAGAAATTTGCCTGACTTACTAATCGGTAGGAGTAACTTGTCCCAGTAGGAGGTGCGGTTAAAAAATTGTAGGGGTAGTATTAAGGAAGATTTTCAGCCTATTTATTTTCAATATTTCATATTTTTATTTGTAAAATGTACTTGGAAATTCATTTTTTATTATACTCATGCGGGGTAAACAGTATCTTTTCGCACATTTTTGCGGTTGCTAAAATACTAAATAAAATATTTCTGAGTAGGACTCTGTTCTATTTTACCTGTGCACCTCAATAAATTTAGGGATAATCCTTTTGCTAAGTATCCGCTGGGAGGCTCGTTTTCTTATATCTTGACGCGGACTATACTTTACATCTTATACCTTTGAGATACTTATTTTGTATGAGCATTAATTTTAATAAATTTCTTTATAAAATGTTTTATTTGTGAAATGTTAATATATTTGCCTGACTTACTCCAAAACAGGATTAGACTAAATAGAGACAACTAGTACCGTTTCACCTTAAGGTTTCCTAATTGATCAAGAATTTCCGTTATATTAGGAATTGGAAACACAATTCCTGTAGTTATTTCATTGAGTTTTCGGAAATCTATTACTACACATTGATGTAAGCAGTAGCTCTCAAACAGAAGATCCTCCATTTAAATTCTTACATGTGTTATGAAACGGGAAAGTACTGCATCTAGCTCTGTAATAGCGAGCAAAGCCCGCTCGTTAACTGAGCCGTTGAAAAAGTCAGAAAAAAACACCGTTTTGGTGCTACTGACTTTATGCCACTAGAGAATTGCTAGCATCGCAATCTCTTAAGTTGTTCAAATCAAGAAAATGCATCACAAAAAACAGCATCCTATACATGATTAAATAATGTATTACTCAAAAATGGTTGAAAATAATTTCAAAATTCTGCAATTCTGTATGAATATATAAGTATCATCACTTGAAAATTCGATTTAATGATTATATTATTTTATTGGAATTTCAATCAATCTTTAAATGATAATTCCACTCCAATATAAAGTAAGCCATTTATAAAAAACAATTTTATCGTTTTGACAGCGGATAAAAAGGAAGGTAACTTTTTGCAAGTGATAAAACGTTATTTACCTTTCTCCTAGCAACCAAATCAAAACACTCACTATATTTATGTCATTTGCATAATTTGTCCATGCTTAAACTGCAATCTAAACAGAATTTGGAATATTTCCGAAGAAAATATAAAAGAAGATATTAAGTGAAGTGTGTCTATGAATACAAAAAAACAATAAATCATATATCTGGAGACAATTCATCGTATTTTGTGAAAACCAAAATTATGTATTAGAGAGAGGTGCAACGGTACGTCAAATTTCAAATATTTTGCCAGATTGGACTTAAAGTATGCGAAGAATTGATGGAGGAAATTATAAAGAATACATAGTGGAAGTGGAATATGTCAAAGGAAACGATGTATGATAATTATTGTACTCTCAATAATTTAACATTTAAATAAACTTTTTCATGAATAAAATGTCGGTAAATTATCTCGCCGAATTACACTCTAGCATTTTATTTTTCTTGGGATAAATTTCAGTTTGACAACTCAACCTTGTAACCTGACAGCAATTTGACTCGAAAACTGTTCAAAAAATAAAATCACTCCACCTACGGTATCGTGATTTCATTAGAACAGTTTTCTTGTCAAATTGCTAGGTAACAAAGTTTCGTGAAAACAGAAATTTATCCAGCAAAATAAAAAGCTCTTGTGTAATTACTGTTGAAAATTATATAAGAAATAGGAGTGGTACTGAATTTTCACTTTAGTTTTTTAACTAACATGGTTAATTTAGTTACAGTCCGTTCAGACTGATCACATTTGAATATGCTTGTGAATTAATTCTCTGCAAGCTGTTCGTCTTCAGGAAAATATTTCATATTATCTTATTGGTAATCTCCTGAGTCTTGAACTTTTTCTAACTGTACTCAGGCTCAGGAGATTATCAACGAGATAATATGAAATATTTTCCTGAAGACGAACAGCTTAGAGCTTCAGAATAGACTGATTGACCCAATCAGTCCATTCTGAAGCTCTATGTTCTATGATAATAGTATTATATGCCTGTTTAAAGTCTGTGAATAACATTTGGAGATCTAACTTATGTTTATATAGCTATTTGTTATTAATTGCTTAGGAATAAAAATTTGGTTCGCTGTTTCCCTATTTTTCCTAAAACTCGCTTGATATTCTCCTACTATCTCTTCCACAATAGGGAATATGGATGAAATTTGAATTTGATTCAAATATTTTTATTCCGAATTTTTATTGGCCGGAAATTTGTACTAAACCATCATTTTGGTAATTTAATATCTTTTCAATTGCTTAAAATTAATAAATAGAAGTGCAAATTGAACGAGAGAAATTCAAAGTTCTAAAACGCAACACCATTGGTTAAAGCGAAACGTGACGTCAAATACTATGCCAACAAGTGCGCACTGCTTACATTTGTATGGCATTGCAGGCTTTTGATTAGAAAACATAGTATTAACGTGTGTGTTGTAAATTCATTTATTGTTTAAGTGTAATTTTAGCATCCTAGTGAGACTTTGAGTCATTTAAGACAGTGGTTTTGTAAAAGCACAATCGGACAATCTGTCAAGAATAGATCCATTCATAATGTCGTCTTATTTTCTTTCAAATCCAAATTTTACGTCCGCTGAAGTAAAAAGAGTGAACACTGCAAAGTTATTATTCTATAATAACACATTATGTACGCCATTATAATAAATACAATCCGAAATATGATGAGCAGTGGACATAGCCTATAATTTTTGTTTATTTTAAAACGAGCAAATTTTAAACGAAGCCGTATACATACACTGCATTTTATTGCTAAAACTTATTACATATATGGCCAGTTGCACCGCTGTCGCTTAAATTTTAGGTGTCACTTGACTGAACAATATCGTATCAAAATTTATAATTACATCATTTCTTACATATTTTAAAACCTGTATGAATTGGAAAAAAGACTTTATCAGGTACATTTCTGATAGTGTTTTGCATTCAGGCACAATGCAATACTTATAAACTGAATTTTGATGCTGAAATAAGTTGAGAACGAAAGCACCTGTAGTAAACAATGGACTGTAATGTCACTGGACATGGTATTTGACGTCATCAATAGAGCGCGCGAAAATGGCTGCGTTTAAACAACTCAAAATTATTCTCAATTTTAAATATTTTTTAAACTTGATTACAGCACTTTTAAACATAATTTATATATTTTACTGTTATAACGATGTAAACAGTGAATTAAAAATATAAAATAAATTCATCAACGTACTCTATTGTTCCTAATCTATTTCTTATACACACATAGTCAAAATTTTAGTCACATATTTGCACTGTCTTGACACCTCTTTGGCGGACAGGCACAATTACAGATTCCTTCCATCTTTTTGGCAAGTCCTCCTGCTTCCCATACTTCACCTATTAAGTTACATATTTTTCGTGTCAACTATTTTCTACCGTACTTATAGATGTCTGCTGTCAGAACATTTTCACCTGGTCTTTTGCTGTTTTCAGTCCTTTGATAATTTGTTGTTCTTCTCCTATATCGAGTGTTAGTACATTCTGCTTCCTCATTTTCATTCAACAATACTTCAAAATATTATTTACAATTACTTCTTTACATCTTTTTACATCTATTATTAGTGGTAATACAAAAATAAAAGATAGTCATTATGATAAAAGTATTGGTAGTGATATGCAGCAGGACCTAATTTTAAATAAACGGGATATGCAAATAAACTCGCAGATACGTTTCCAGTTTTGAAACAATTTGAATTGTAACCATAGCTACAGTTATGAAAATAAATGTCAAAAATCTGCACTTGAGTTTACGAAAACAGTAACTTTTAGTTCGTTTTCTTGGTAGAATACGCTAAAATGCCAACAGCTATAAGTGCGCAGGTAGCAGCAAGTAGGATTCGAAAATTGGGCACATTTTCAACACTGAAAGATACTGTTGCTGTTTTGATGGTAATATTAACTTTTTTAACCATAGTAAGTCAAGTCAATATATTTTTACATAGATAGTTTAATAAAAAATAAGAATTTCTGCGTAGATTGGTTTGTTGATTTCAGTGGGATATGGAATTTATAGATTCCACACAAAAGGTGCTAGAGAAGGAATGAAAGAAGTTGGTATGACTGAATTTGTGTTCGATGACATCTGGCTAACAGTACCTGTTTCGCTTGTTTGGATTGGAATGTTTATAATTCTTCTCATCGGACTCTGTCAAACTCATCATACGGAAGATGTTTACATACATTTTGTAAGTATATTCTATTAAAGAGAAAATATTCTTAAAACACAAAGTAAGGAGCCGCAAAGCATAAATTGGCATTTAAACTTACAAATAAACTAACAAATGGATCAGTAACAGGTGTTGCTCACAGTAAAAACAAGATAGTCACAGAAAAATCAAATAGGTCTGACTATTAAACTTTAATAGCTTTAATTATATGCTCATTGAATAATATGTACTATTTTGTTTTAGTTTACATGGGTAATAACTGTAACATTCATTATATTTTTCTCAAGTGTACTTGTACTATGGGCAGGTGATCAAGAACCTCAATTTCGACAGATGAAAGCATATTTTGATAAAAAAAGACTTCGGCATTCTGTTCATAGTATTGAGGAAACAGATAGTTTTCGCCGATTTGTAAGTAGCTTTTCAATTCAATTCGCAACTCATTTGAAAATGTACGGGCGTGGATTTGTAAATTCAAATTGATAAAATGGCCTTCTGAAACACTACAATTTGAAATTACAATTAAAATTTCAGGCAGCCTAAACGATATTTGGGAGTAATATTAAATAATTAGATATTAAGCCACGCCTGTGCTGTTATCTCCTGGAATATGAGTAGATAATACCAAAAAATATGTATAGTGAAAACTATCTACAAAGTAGCTTCATGTAATAAAAAAGTTCTAATAGATAAGTCGAATTTGATTCCTAAAGAAACCTAGGCGAATCTACCTAAGCGATACGCAGTCTAGTGATTATTTTTGGAACTAAAAGTTATGTGATTGATTGTATATGAACTCTTACAATACTTTTTCACAGTTTTTAGAATCTTTCTAAAGCAGTAAGAGTTGATACAATGCTACTTCGTATTGAGGTAATTTATTTTCATAGATTTTATTATTTAAATCTATATAAAAAATTGGACGTTACGTGACTTACTTGAACATCATTAGAAATATTTTCTGCATATAATAATAATATGATAATCAAATACAGAATTCCATCGTTCCACGACTAATCGTTTCAATTCTCTACAGCCGATCGTTTCGGATTTATGCCAAAAGACTGTCAAGTAAAGTGACTTCCGACCTTAGATCATAAATAATAATACATTTTTGCGAACGGTTATGCCAGAAAGAGAGAAAAATTTAGGTTATGTTAGAGACAAAGAAATAAAATATAATGAAAGAAAAATGAAGTGAAACGAACTGCGCATGTCTATCGAATTTCATCTGTTATTTATAAAAGTAATGTTAAGAAGAAGTATTTTGCAGTAAGAAAACGGCGAATGAATATAAATATTTTTTACAGAAATAAGAATTCATTACATCATGTTTTTGTCATTTTATGCTTTCTTACAATATATCTTCCATCTCTTTCCGTCGTAAATGTTCGCAGTTTTCTCCATCTAGAACCTAGACATTATTTATGATCTAAGCTTCCGACTCAGTCGGTCTCAATGAAAATAGGATATGGGCATCTAGACGGTACTATCGTCTTGAATATTGAATTCTAATATTCTACGTTCAATCATTTTGGATTTATGCGGAAAATTCAAAAAATGTTTCGAGTAAAATGCACTTCCAGTTTAACCGATCGCAATCATAATGTAAAGTGTACAACTAGATATTATAAAAGTGCTTAATACAAAATTTCAATCTTTTATGACTGATTGTTTTGAATTTATTTATTCATTTATTTATTTAATTTAAACGGGAATGAATATTCCCATGGTACAAACTGAGGGATGAAAATATAATTATACAATCACAATTTATACAGTTACTTAAAAAAACTAATACAATTTGAACCATCTTATTAACCATACCTTAATACATTTTTTGATCTATTTCTTATAGAAAATAAACTTGAATTATAAAAATCGAACCAATCATTATTTATATTACAAATCATCGAAAGTCTATGAATAGGAGAACGAGTATCAGAATTAATGCTAGTATAAAAGAAATAATTATTGTTCCTAAAAATACGACTAGGTATAAAAAAATTAAATTTAGACAGCAGTTCTGGACAATCAACAGTGTTGGTAAGCACTTTAAAAACAAAAATTAAATCATTCTAATCAAAGGATGATATTACTGTAGGAATGCGTAAAGACAAAGATATGTTACGGTAATTGTGATCAGTGAAATGCAATGGCTTTCATATTTGATACGACACATATCTGAAGAATAAGTGATTCACTTTTTCAAGTTTTTTAATGAGTTCCAGTGTATAAGGCCTCCAAATAGTAGAGCAATATATCAAATTAGGAAAAATGAATGCGAAATAAAGCGCTCTAAATGTGTTGATGTTTTTAAAGTTCTTAGAAAATCTCTTGATAAAGTACAGTTTTTTGATAATTTTTGAGACAATGTAATCTATATGTTTCTTGAACGTGAGCTTACAGTCAAAGAATATACCTAAATCTTCTACCTCAGTTACTTGTTTAAGATATACATCACCAATTTTATATACACTTTGATTAACTTGAGTGATTTGTCTCCCAAAAGTAATGCAACAACACTTGTCCACATTGCAAGTTAAACCATTCGAATTGAACCAGTCTACCATAGAGTCCAGATCAAATTGTAAAAGAGTTTTATCCTGCAAAGTTTCAATTGGCATCAGTAATTTAGCATCATCTGCAAAGAGCAATAATAGAGAATTGTTTATAACTGAATGTAAGTCATTTATATAAGCGTAAAAAAAGAGTGGGCCAAGATGAGTTCCTTGACCTACCCCAGAAGTAATTGATATAGGCTCAGAAACACAATTTTTCACTTTTAGGATCTGGACTCTGTTGCTCAGAAAAGATGAAAACCATTTAATAAAGGAGCCTCCAATGCCAAAGCCTAATTTGAGCTTCCTCAAAAGAAGATCAATGTTGACAGTATCAAACGCTGTTGTCAAGTCAGTATAATTAGCATCTACAGTTAATCCTCGATTAATATTATCGATAATATACTCCATTGAAACAGAAAGATTAGTCAGAGTAGAACGACCCGAGAGAAAGCCATGCTGCTGAGGATTGATAAACTTCCTTAAGTAAGGAGTAATAGTATTGCAAACCAGACTGCCGAAAAGTTTTGCAAATGTGTTACATTTATTAATAGGACGGTAATTATTGACGTCTGATGCACTGCCTTTCTTAAACAATGGAGTTATGAAACAACGTTTCCAACTTTCAGGAAAACATCCAATTTCCAGTGATTTATTGAATAAGTTATAGTCCGTGAGACAGCGCATAAATTTTTCGTTGATTACCGCTCACTTGAAACTTCGTGAGTGACTTCATTGTGATGAGTCCGACAGCTTTCACATTTGAGAAATTCTTGATGTGGGGGCGTTTTTCAGCGAGAGCTAATTGAACATGTCAATTTCATGAGGTCTAGTAAATGTATTACCGTCATATTGATATATACACTAATCAAAAGATATTTTGATCATAAAATGAAAAATAATATTGTCCGACATGAATATTGGGGGCCAGTGGTGAGTCCGACAAGCCGCACTTGTCAAAAGTACGTTGGTATGAAAACGGATTACCGCTAGTCTGAGACTTTGAGGACGTGTTCAGTTATTTTTTTTCTAAGATTTGGTCATTTTGTCCGACAAATTTTCGGGGGCGTTTTCTCAGTCCGACACTGAAAACGTGTAAGGATTATGACAATTCCTTAATCAATGACCGCTCATCCCTATGTTTTTTATTTTTCATTCAAGTAGTGTCTAGAACATTACTGTATACATGTCCGACAATTTAAGTGGGGCAATACTCCAGAAACAGCCAAAATATGTGGTATGAATGCGGCATATCAAGTCAGTATGATTATTGATTATGAATAATTACAAAAAGGCTTGTGCACCAATATATTAATATTATTTTGGAATCAAATGTGTGATATAAAGTCAGTATACTAAGATAATCACCTCAAATATCATTCAAATTTACCTTTAACTGTGATATCTATATATTAGTACGTCAAGAGCAAACTTTCGATCTTTTTTTAAGCATATTGCATGCACGGAGGAGTGTGAGATTCAACATACTCAAAATTTATATGGAGAAGATGTGCAGAAAGCGAAAATTATATACAGGTGTCCCATTTTAATATATATAATAATACGTGAAGAGGAAGCTTTGTATCCTTTTTCAAGCATATTGCACGCACGAAAAAATTTGATATTTGGCATACTTGAAGTTTATATGATCGAGTGCAGAAAGCTGAAAGTATATACAGGTGTCCCATTTTAATTTTACGACGTGAAGAGAAAACTTTGTACCGCGCACACGAGGTGATGTGAAACTTGGCTTAGTTGAAGTCTGTGTGGAGAATGTGAGATATGGCATATTTGAAGTATATCTGAAGAAATATGCACCGAATGAGAAAATATTTATATTTATATATATATATATATATATATATATATATATATATATATATATATATATATATATATATATATATATATATATATATATATATATATATATATATATATATATATATATATATATATATATATATATATATATATATCTCATGAGAGTTAATTACTCACGAATGTCAGCCGTTGTCCTCCATTGTCAAAGACACAAAAATGTGTCGTCTTTGGAGCGTACAGCAAACTTGAAAAAAAATGCAAAGAATCTTGTACAGTGTTGGGAGACTTACTCAGTTGTCTCAGCGTGGTGTAGTGGTTATCACGCATGACCGGAAATCATGAGATCTCGGGTTCGAATTCCGGCGCTGTACAAGACTTTTTCAAAAATTAATTTACTTTTATATATATATATATATATATATATATATATATATATATATATATATATATATATATATATATATATATATATATATATATATATATATATATATATATATATATATATATATATATATATATATATATATATATATATATATATAAATATTTTCTCATTCGGTGCATATTTCTTCAGATATACTTCAAATATGCCATATCTCACATTCTCCACACAGACTTCAACTAAGCCAAGTTTCACATCACCTCGTGTGCGCGGTACAAAGTTTTCTCTTCACGTCGTAAAATTAAAATGGGACACCTGTATATACTTTCAGCTTTCTGCACTCGATCATATAAACTTCAAGTATGCCAAATATCAAATTTTTTCGTGCGTGCAATATGCTTGAAAAAGGATACAAAGCTTCCTCTTCACGTATTATTATATATATTAAAATGGGACACCTGTATATACAGGGTGTAACAGAAATAAGTACATTAAATTTAACCAGTTATAGGACTCATCAAGTGTAACAATATTTCTTGATAACTTTTTCCTGAAATCTCATTTTTTTTTAGCCTTTTTACCCCCCCATAAATTGACGAGCCGTTCAGGTTCTAGCATAATTTGATCAAGTAGCAATAACAATGAGACAATCGATTTTGACAGATATAAGTTGTCAGATACTATTTATTTCTAATTATAAAAGATTGGTACAATAATAACTATTATATTTATTAAGAAAAAAAGAATGTCTACCTTCACAAATAACGAGTGTACAGATATTGTATTCGTCGAGACATGTGATACATGCATGATGGTGCATTTTGTCACAATGCACTAGTAGTACGAAATTGGTTGAATGAAAAATATCCTGCACGATGGATAGGACGAAATGGTCCTATTGCGTGACTTTTTTTTGTGGGGATACATGAAGCACTTGGTATACTCAGATCCTATTGATACAATACAAGTTTTGCGAGAACGACTCGAAAATGCAGCTATAAGTATTCGCAATAGCCCACAGATTTTAGAAAGAGTAAATGATTCATTCCGTCGACGCCTTCAGTGTTGTATTGATAATAACGGTGGTCATTTTGAACACTTATTATAATTCAGTTGACCTATAATTTCTTCGTTAATTTATTGATTCGATAAATTTTATTTTATCACTTATCTTTGTCGCTCTCTTCAGAATTTTATCTTCTTTTGTATCTTTTGAACAAGTCTCATTTTTGGAGAAAGAACTATTCGAAACTTCTCTTGCGTGCTTGTGCACAGCCGGCGCGCATGTCTTGCGTCTTGCTGTTTTAAGCAGAAGTTCTCAAACAATGATCACTTCATTTGAAAGTTCGGTCAAGTACTCTCTGGTTTGGTCCAACAAGAGGTGTTCAATGCACCCTTTCTAATTGTCTTATCCTTAAATTCGACCACAAAGATACACGCTGCGCAACTCGGTACTATTAAGGGATGCTTAGCTAGCATTCTTTGTTCAAAGAAACACTGTTTTAGTGTCACTGTTAAAGTTTTAGTTATTGGTGTCGCCATCTCTTGATTGTTAGCCTGACTGTTAGTTAATTCAGCGTGCCCAGCTGATTGCTGTGAGTTCAATGACCTTCGTCATGTGAGATGTTCTGAGTGTTACATCAGTAATACATAATAAAAGCAAGATCATTCATAATCTTTTTGATATTCTGTTAGAGTATAAATTAATTTAGAAGACACTGAGGTATAAATAAGACTGTTATCTTGGAGAATTGATTTCAACGGTAAATCAATGGTAAATCTAACCTAAAGACAGTAAGCAAAAGTATGTATTGCCAAAATTCTCTTAGTTTTCCAGCTTAGTGATATGTCATGATAATTTCATAACAGTTATAAGCAGTGAAAAAATATTATTGAAGCACAAGGACACTACAGTTGAATTCTTCAATTTGATATGTCATGAAAATTTCATAACAGTTGTAAGCAGTGGAAAAACATTATTGAAGCACAAAGACACTACAGCCTAATTCTTCAGTTCAATAAATAAGTCATTAGGGCGTAATCCCATGTACAACTTACAGAACCTGCCCGACGACTGTTCAAATTTGCAAATTAGGTGCTTATTCTTATTGACATCTGTCATTGTTCTAGCAAATGTCAAACATTCAGAATCATCCATGGGCGCACAGTGAAATTTTTGACTAAACTTCAATGAATTTTAACTCGTTATCTAAGGAGCTTACAGACAAAATGTATTCAGAAAAGTTGTTACATTTGACGAGATCTATTACTGGTTAAAATTAATGTACTTATTTCTGTTACACCCTGTATATATATATATATATATATATATATATATATATATATATATATATATATATATATATATATATATATATATATATATATATATATATATATATATATATATATATATATATATATATATATATATATATATGTATATATATATATGTATATAATTATAGTAGAACCGCCTGACTTCATAATCATGGGGTTCGACCAGGCTCAGCATGGGGTTTGCCACCGTTCTGGAAAGGTCTGTATTCAGTAGTTTTTCCTTTAAATGTAAGATGCAATACCTTCAAATAACTGTTTTCAATCAGTTCAAACGGAATGAAAGCTCAAATATATAGACCTTATATGCTAATAAATATATAAAAAAATTTTCGAATTTAATTTTTTTATCCTACATTTTTAAAAATACACATAGTTTCAATAGAATATTCCGATACGTCTCTGTTTTTCTACCTATTTTATATTGGGATAATCCTCTACTAATGATGTGGTGAGTGCCCGGCCCAAGGTTCGTTTTACTATAATGAGCCTTCAGAATCTTCTTCTGATGATTCTGATGAAGAATAAAATCTAAATAAATAAAAATCAATATATTTCTTGGTCTATTTTCTTCTCTATTTTTTTTTTAATTATTTTGTTAATGAATTATTCATTACTAGCTTCTAAACAACTTATCTCTTGATATTGAATACTATAAAAACTGAGTTATATATGTGCGAGCGTTTTCTTGTCGGACTGACAATAAGAACCAATATTTCTGTCGGACAATATGTTTTTTGGACAGATAATATGTTTTCGAATTATGACTGTTTTGGTCCGACAAGCGGTCATTGATGAAGGAACTGTTATAATCCTTACACGTTTCCAGTGTCGGACTGAGAAAACGCCCCCGAAAATTTGTCGGACAAAATGACCAAATCTTAGAAAAAAAATAACTGAACACGTTCTCAAAGTCTCAGACTAGCGGTAATCCGTTTTCATACCAACGTACTTTTGACAAGTGCGGCTTGTCGGACTCACCACTGGCCCCCAATATTCATGTCGGACAATATTATTTTTCATTTTATAATCAAAATATCTTTTGATTAGTGTATATATCATTATGACGGTAATACATTTTCAAGACTTCATGAAATCGACATGTTCATTTAGCTCTCGCCGAAAAACGCCCCCAAATCAAGAATTTCTCAAATGTGAAAGCTGTCGGACTCATCATAATGAAGTCACTCACGAAGTTTCAAGTGAGCGGTAATCAACGAAAAATTTATGCGCTGTCTCACGGACTATTAGTTAATATGGGTATAAAAAATGTAGAGCAATTCTTTACAAATAGAGGATGAATATTATCAGGCCCTGGTGCAGCTTTGATATTTAGATCAAGTATTCCTTTACAAAATCTTCTTCACGAAAAACTACAAAATTAAAATTGTCGTTAACATTAAAATTCACTTCTGTTGCTGTCAAATCACTTTGCGTATAAACGCTACTAAATTTTTCAGCAAATAGGTCAACAATATCCTTCAAGTTATCGGCTTTCTTACTACCATAAAACATAGTATTAGAAAGAGATCTACTATTGTCCAACAAATTGACATATCTAAAAAAATAGCTAGAATCATCAATAACATCGTTCTCAACCTTAGTTATGTAACTAGATTCATCACGTTGACCTAACTTTTTACAAAGTAATCTCTCATTGCTGAATAAATTGAAATAATAATCAGATTTTTACATTTTATAAAGCTTATGATATTTTTTTTACTGCTAATTAAAGTTTTAAGTTCGTTTGAGAACCATTTTGGAAATTTATTGAGTGAAATCGATATTTTTGGTACATACTTAAGAATAATTTCGTAAATAAAACTATTCAATTCATCCACATATTTATTGAGTGTTGATTCATTAGCATCATTTGGTATATCAGCACTAAAGTTTTCTAACTCGTTGATAACTATATTATAATCAACTTTATTGAAATCATAAATATAATCATCAGACATCAACTTCTTAGATGATATAATGGGGAAAACTAATTCAAGAGTTGAATGAAATGCATCACAATCAAATATAAGATTGATTGATTGACTACATTTTAAGTTCAAAATGTTTGAAAATACTAAATCAAGAATATTGCCTCTCGTATTAACAATATTATTGTGTTGTATTAAATTATAATTAGTACAAAAATCAGAGGCATGCGCAGCAGCCTTTCGAGTTTCAATACTATGATGGTTGCCATAAGCAAAAGATTTATTTTCGTTATGCATCCATTTGAATCCTGGAATGTTAAAATCACCAATAATAAGTAGATTTTCTAAGCCAATACTTGAAATGTAATTTGATAGCAAACTTGTAATACATGCAAAGTAATTGCAATAATAATAAAATGGCTTGTTATAATCCTGACACGTTTTCAGTGTCGGACTGAGAAAACGCCCCCAAAAATTTGTCGGACAAAATGACCAAATCTTAGAAAAAAAATAATTGAACACGTCCACAAAATCTCAGACTAGCGGTAATCCGTTTTCATACCAACGTACTTTTGACAAGTGCGGTTTGTCGGACTCACCACTGGCCCCCAATATTCATGTCGGACAATATTATTTTTCATTTTATAATCAAAAAATCTTTCGATTAGTGTAAACATCATTATGACGGTAATACATTTTCAAGACTTCATGAAATTGACATGTTCAATTAGCTCTCGCTGAAAAACGCCCCCAAATCAAGAATTTCGTCAAATGTGAAAACTGTCGGACTGATCACAATGAAATCACTCACGAAGTTTCAAGTGAGCGGTATTCAACGAAAAATTTATGGCCTGTCTAACGGACTATTAGCTATATTTAAAAAAAAATTAAAGCATTTCCTAATATTGTCCAAATACAGCTAATCAATAAAAATTAAATAGAAAACTATCTTTGTGTTATAACGCCTTTAATCGACTATTCACCACCTTGATACGTTTTAACATAGTGTCAACTGATGTTTAGCAATCATTAAGAGTGAAACTTTACATGCGCGCTGTAATCAAAGCTTTTTTTCCATAATATAGGCTACGTGCATGAAGTCTACTAGCACCTCTAGCGGGCAATGGAGAACGATTGAACTCCCATTTTATCATTGTTTCATACCTTTAATTTTTTAAATGTACTTATATTATTTAATTGAGCTGTGTGTGCATAATATAACTTGCATAGCATGAAAGGTACGTTGAAATTATTTATTTAGAGTATTTTTTTCTTCAATTATAACGTACTTATTATAGAGAAAACGTCTTAATTCGTCCAAATTGACAGGATAACCTCAAATTATGACGCCGATGATCTTGCGGATCGGGTTTGTATGTATCAAATACTGTATCTCTTTTACCGAGGAAGCATTGAAGAAAAGCGTGAAATTAGTTTTGCCATATTAAACATGTTGAAAAATATGTTGCTGACAATATTACCAATAAAATTATTGGGAAGAGCATCTGACAAGCTTCTATCACTGAAACACCTTACAAATTAGAGATAGAGGTAAATTCATGAATGCCAAATCGATGATGTATTTTTCTAATTTCACAATTGAATTACAAAAATCTTTGTTGTATAGATTAATAATGAAAGACAGATAATACTCTATTTACCGCTTTGATCCACTTCACTCGTCTTTTTTTTATGTTATAACTGCGTACATGAAATCTATGAAACTATATTTCACTTGAATCATCCTTAACACAACAGTCTGAAACAGAACAAGCGTTTTCCTATGTTTTATATGCAATTATTTTCACTTTTAAACTACAATGCCCAATGACAGCTCAATGACATATTCTGAGAAATGGAGTTCGATGCTTACAATGGTCCTCACCTGATGCTCACCATGAGCGCTCGCATCGATATTTGTTCAAACTCCGCCTCCTTGCACATAGCCTATACTACAAGGTTTTGATCGGTAAGAGATCTGAACAACAGGATGTATACTTTAAAAGTGGAATTTTCTTTTCCAACATTAGATCTTTCACGAATCCAGCCGTAAGACAAGCGGCATCATCTTTGAATGTTAGAATACAGTATTTAAGACGATTGTACCATCTAAATACTCATGTCCGATTTTTATTTAAATCGACTGAGCCAAAAGTGTACTTTACTTGACAGTGTTTTAGAATTTTTCACATAAATTCGAAACGGTCGGCCGTAAAGTATTGAAATTTAGTATTTCAGTCTGCTGTAGCATCTGAATGATTGCCTACTATTCTCATAACAATCGACAGAGCCCGAAGTGCACTTCAGTTGTTATTTTTTTTATTTTGCGCATAAATTCAGAACTTTCAGCTGTAGAATCTAAAATCAGTATTTAGGAATGTTGTAGCATAAGAATAGTGACCTTAACAGATTTTTAGAATTTTTTGGATGAATCCAAAACGATAAGCCATGTAACGATGAGATTCAGTATTTGATTATCGAACACGATTGAACCAAATGACTTATTTTTCTTTTTAAAATTGACGATGTTCAAGTATGAGTAATAATAATTCTTATTTTACATTATGATTCTCATTATTTGCTTCAGAAGAATATAATGGTTTTATTTTAATTAAAATTATAATAACAAATGAATTGTTGATAATTTTGAGGATTAATTTTAGTCATCATATATTTGATGATAAATACTACAGTTTATAATATAAATGCGAAAAACTAAAAAATTCCACCAATAAGGTTTTGGTACCACTGGCTGAAAAAAGCTAGCTTTTTAATGAGAAACTTAAATATAAAATTTCAGTCTAAAATTCGTATGAGTTCTCAAGTTATCATGCTTTCTCAGACAGACAGACTAAACGACTTATTTTAGAATTATGTTTTTTAGAATCTTAGCAAAATCGCATAAATTTTTTCATAATACCTGCATTGAAACAACGCGTTTCAACAACTGTTTTGTCAGTCGAAACAAGACAATTTCAGACAAATACAAGAGTAGCCGGGCAGAAACATGCCTGTTTCTACCCTAGGGAAGAAACAAGCTTATTTCTGCCCGCTGAATTTGTTTCTCATATCGTCTTATCCCTGGTAGAGTCGCATTTGTTCATTGTCAATCTCTAAATGAAAATCATATAACCTCAGTTAATTTGACAGATGTTGTATTCGTAAATGTAAATTAAATTGAAAAGAGGATTAGTTTCAAGAAAAAAGATATTAATATTTACTTTGTTATATCAAATTTGTAATATGGAAAGTTTCAATGCAGGTATTATGAAAAATACAGTGTGTGGCACGGGACAAAACACGATTTCAGCCGAGGATGATGCCAGCCCTCGCTTCGCTCGGGCAAGCAACTCTCACCCTCAGCTGAAATCGTCTTGTTTCGTCCCTAGCCACACAATATATTATTATTATCAAAGATATTTGATGTTATTTGGCAAAGAAAAAATATACAATTTTGTCTGTAGCGTTGTTGATTACCTTAGTTTATTTACACTATTTTTAATTAGTTTGAATTTTTGAATCAATTAAGTTTTTATATTTTAGTTCAAGTGCTGTGCATTTCACACTTTGAGTGGTTACGATAGTTTTCCAAATGCCTGCTGTGCTAAACCTCCATGTACCTGGAACAATATCTATAAATTGACTTGCTTTCAAGCCTTAAGAAACTATTTCTCTACAAATTTACGATTTGTTCGTTACAACTACATATTAATGTCAATATTGATGGTGAGAAAGATAACAATCATTGAAGATATTAATTTTATGATCTAAGTGCCAATTCACAATGTACGTAAACGTAAGGAGTACGTAACGGTAAACATAAACATAAAGTTGAATTACTGTATTTCAATGCCCGTGTTCACAATGCTCTTACGTATTTCTTACGTTTACGTATTGACATGAGAGCTACGTGATGAAAACGTAAAGTTGAGATAAATTCAACTTTATGTTATGTTTACGTACGAAACAACTAATAGCGCATGCGTCAACTTTAAACACATGTTTTCATCTGACTGTTGACAACATCCAGGAGCGAAACATGCTTTAAAAATATGATTGACATAGAAATATTAATAAAAAAAAACAACAATTTCTTCCTCGTCTTAATATTTCTCTCGTTGACGACTTTTATAACGCAGTTTCAATCTGGTTTCAATAATAATGAAACAATCGCAAGATCTTTATCAGGCATCATACAATAAAACAAAACAAATTAAACTCCAAATTGTTAAAAGTGAAACATAAGTGAAACCAAAGAAAAACATAGGTACTCTCTGGAAAAACAGTTAACTCGAAACAGAATCGAAATCAACAGAATATTTAAAAATGACAGTCAGAGAAACCAACACAATACATCAATAACCCTAATTTGTACCAACGTAAAATGAAAAAAACACTTTATTTTAATATTCTACGTTACGACCATTGTGAACATACATAATTTCTTACGTTTATGTTTTTACGTACTCCTTATGTTTACGTACATTGTGAATTGGCACTAAGGACCGTAACGTTCATCAAGTGTCCAACCGGAATTATAACTATCCTTTCGACAGAAATGGAAGCACAAAGATCGATTTTTCCAATCTTTCGATCGGACCTTCTAATTATTTAATTACTGAAATACCATTGATAATTAACATAATAATCAAAATGCGTTACAGTTTAGTTTATTCACGTGAGGAATGGTCCACGGCTTAGCATAGGGCTACGATTAAGCAGTCTGGTTGTCTGAAATACAAAGCAAATAATATATATGTAGTAGCACAAATATCAAGCTCGGTTTTTTGTATGTTACGTTAACTATCAGCGGTTCATATATAATAAATTTTTGCAGTCAGAAGTTTCAAATTTGTATCTATTCAGGTGGTATATGAGTATATTTGTTGTTTTTATGTATTAAGTTTATTTTTGCTCAAGAGATAATCGAATACGATTTTTGTGTTAATGTGAAATGGTTTGTATTTTGGTCAATTATGCTTAAATCGCAGTACTGTGTAAGTCGTTGACCATACTTAACGTGAATAGACTGTAGTACTACTATCTATTTACTACATGCATAGTTCACATAATGTGACAAAGTTCCTATACAGGGTGTTATTACTAAGTTGTAACACCCGAAAATTATTGAAACAAACAACTTTTCTTTGTTCAAATCTTTGATTTGAAGTCCCAGTTCATAGTTGGCATTTTTTTTTTCGAAGAATCGTCATTACTTCCTTATATTAAAGAATATTTAGAAAGTACTTACAAATAATTTCTATTCTATCAAATAAGTAACAAAATGGTGACCGATCAAAAATTCCAAAACAAGATACTTTGAAAACCACTCGGTCGATTTTTAATAAAATATTTATAAATTCTGAAACTATATACTGATAACATTTGTCTGAAATATTTTTTTCGATCTGTCTGAAGAAGCTTTCATTCATATTGAATTACAAGATAAATTTTAACACACAGTAACAATCATTTAAAACGATTTTTGTAACAATACCTCACTGCTGGCGGGGTTGTTGACTTTGGCGTCGCTGTCAAAACTGCAGACGGTATGCACGGGCGCTAATGCGGTCGGTGACGCAGCTTCTAAAGAAAGACGGCTGGATAGCTCAAAGGGAAAGGGTTAGGGTTGTCAAAATAATCATCAGGAGATAGGTGTCTCTATGAGATTTATTTGCACGCAAATAACGACATAAAACATATATTTTGCAGGAATTAGCACTGGTGACAGAACAGCTTAGAGCTGACGATGACGTGATGGCTGTACTCCTGCACTTGACACTCGAAACCAGCGATCCGCAGTACGGATTCCAGCGGTCGTAGACTGCAAGAAATTTCAAAACAATAATCGTGATTAACTTTAAAACTCGTTCTATGCTTGTGAAACTAAACTGATTTCTCGCTTGTTCAACACTGTGAAGCCAACAATGCCCTCCTCATCAACGGTGATTCTACGTTAAAACAATCTAACGCTGCGAAATCACAAAGACTTTGTCAGCGGTGACGCTACGTTAAGTTAATCCAATACTGCGAAATCAACAGACTTCTTTAGCGGTGGCTCTACGTTGAATAAATTCAACACTGTGAAATCAACAGACTCTTCCAGCGGTGACGCTACAATATTCCAAACAAAAATGATTCTAAGTTAAAACAGCAACAAGCAAAATAATATTAAGTTCAAAACAGCAAAAGCAAACAAATCTAAGTTCCTTTTACGGACTTATAAAAAACAATCGAACTTACAAATCGTGTCGTACAGTTGTGCTAAACGCTGTTCTGACACTTGTGCTAAGCTTGGACGGCAAACAATTGAGATGATACTCGGAATCAGAGCTCGAAACGCACTTTGGAACGACTACTCAGAAGACTGTACTTTCAATTAAACAATTAAACAAAGGCGAATAATAAACACGTACTTCAAACTTAAGGCATGTTTTCTAGCGTGCATATTCAATTTTAAAACTTTTTTAATCTTGTTCTCTAGGAATATCTTTATTTGAAAAAAAATGATCTACTGCTCCACCTTGAAAAGTTTCTGTTACGTTTATCATTGGTGAGCGTATTTTGCATAATTTGTGTATAAAAATGTATAATTATCAAATCGATGAACTTCTTGACATTCATTTGGTTTTTGGAGAGGCAAGGCGTAATGCACAAGAAGCTCTTAGAATTTACCAGAGAAGATATCCAAATCGTCAGCAACCAAGTTATCGCATTTTTGGAAGAATATGTAGACGTTTGTCAAAAACTAGAAGTTTTCACTCAACAATTGGTGGAAATTCCAATAGATTATGTCGAGCCCCTGCATTTGAAGAAACTTTTCTTAATATTATTGAAGACGAGCCATCGCATCGACGAGCCCAAGCAAATAGATTAGATGTAAATCACATGACAGTTTGGCAAGTTCTGATAGAACAAGGTCTCCATCCAGTTTCTAGACAAAAAGTGCAAGGTTTGGAATCTAAAGACTTTCAGCTAAGATTGTTGTTTTGTCGTTGGTTTCTAGAAAGTTGCAATCTTCAAAGGCCTTTTGGAATAGTATATTCTACAATAAGTATTGGAATGGCCCTTATTCCAAACGAGCGAAAAGTTTGTAATCCTCGCCTTCGGCTCGGATTACGGTTCGCAAGTGTGGAATAAGCCATTCCGAACATGTTGTAGACTATACTTTTTTAACAAGGTTTTGGAAACTCACTAATATTTCAGAAGGAAATTCAAAAATTAATAAATATCAAATGCAAAACCAGAAATGAATACTTGAATTGTCAGGCATTGACATAATTTTGTGTTATGGAATATGCAAATTCCAAAACAGTGTTAGAGAAAGTTTGTTTCATTTACAGACGAAGTTTGTTTCAAAAGGGACGGTGTATTTAATTCTGGCAATGAATATTACAGAATAGTATATTCTACAATAAGTATTGGAATGGCCTATATTCTGAATAAACGAAAAGTTTATAATCATCGCCTTCGGCTCGGATTACGGTTCACGAGTGCGGAATACGCCATTCCAAACATGTTGTAGACTATACTTTCTCTAACAAGGTTATGGTTTCCATAACCTTGTTAGAGAAAGTATACCAATATTTCAGAGGAATTGTTGAATGTCAAACGTCAAATCCAGATATGAATACTTGAATTGTTAGGAAGTAACCATGGTAGTAGCCAAACTAACAGCTTCTGATTCGTCGAAATGATTCTAAAGGCTTATAGACGGAGAGCTGGCTACATAAAAAACCTTGTTATCGCTACATGGCTAATTCCTTTTGTAAAAAGATCTTTTTATATGACCAAGTTCGAATCGTCTTGTCTGCCATCGCGAATCCGTGGCTTTTGGACATTTTGAACTTAATATTTTAATCAAAATTGCCAAGAATTTTTCTGTCAATTTTGATGAGAACAATGCCATTTACAATATCGTTTTCTCAGTTACCAGCTACTACTGTCGTCAAACTGACATTTACAAAAAGAAATTTTCACATCTATGAGGTAGCACGTCAAACTTATCAAACGTAACTTCTGTAAATCATATTTATTTGGTGAACATAAAAAGAATGGAATCATTCAAAAATAATAATGTTCTGCGTTCGGGTATAAATGCGCTAGCACAGGCGCACTTTTATTATCTGTCTGCCGTGGTTTCAACTATGATTTTTTTTTTGCCATCTTACATATGGCTATTCTAATATAGGAATATAACATTTAATCAATCGGTATGCATGTATGTGATAGTTTTTTCATTTAAAATTTCATTCCAATTTCGCGCTGACTGCCAGCACTTTAGCCACAAGCAAACAGCCAACAATTCACCTTGTTTCTCAAGAATAAATAGAAGCTATTCTCATAATTATATTATATATATCTTATAGAAAATTGAATATCGTAATTTCACTTATTTCACCGGCACCCTCACTATACGGCACGGAGTCCCGTTAGCAGACAAGACAATATGAATATGCCTACACAAAAAGAGTAATTCATAATAGGAATCAGCCATGTAGCGATGACAAGCTTTTTTATGTAGCCAGTTCTTAGATTAAGTGCACATGAGAATTTTCACAATGTAACTAAGGAAACGATATTGTGAATGGCATTGTTCTTGTCAAAATTGACAGAAAATTTCTTGGCAATTTGAATTAAAATATCAAATTCAAAATGTCTAAAAGCCACGGATTCGCGCTGGCAGACAAGATGATTCGAGCTTGGCTACACAAAAAGATCCTTTTACAAAAGGAATTACCCATGTAGCGATAACAAAGTTTTTTATGTAGCTAGCTCTTAGACTATTACAGAATCATTCTAAACGGCATATGAAATCATTCTAAACGATTTTTTGGAATGTCATTCGTTCCAACCTAATTTTTGGTTATGGAATATGCAAGTTCCAAAACAGTGTTGAAGAAAAATATTATTAGTACATACTTTAAGGATTTTATAAACATTTTATTTTCAGAAATCGATCGAGTGGTTTTTAAAATATCTTGTTTTGAAATTTTTGATTGGTCGCCATTTTGTTATTAAATAAATAGAAAATAGTTGTAAATATGAATGTTTTAGAAAACCGAAAGCAAATGCTGAAAGTTTATGTATATTTTAAATATTCCCCGAAATAAGGTAGTAATGATGATTTTTCGAAAAACAAAAAAATGCCAATAACTATGAACTGGGGTTCAAAAAGAAAAATTTGGACGAACAAAATCTGTTTATTTCAATGAGTTCTCACTGCCATTTTCAGGTGTTACAACTTAGTATTAGGACCTTGTGTAAACAAAGTAGATGCAGGTATCAGTGTCTGCTTTGGCACCGACAACCGGATTAATAAATGTATACCGTTGCTAACCAAATGTTAAGGATTGAAATAAACATCGGTGTAACATTAATTTGCTAATTTCAGTTTATCAATGTGATTTTTGCGATTTTCTACTGCATGCATAGACATTTTCACCCTGAGGACTAATGCCGAATATAAAACTTAAGGAATACACAGAAATGTCAATTGTATAATTCAGAGTTTGTGATAACGTTTCATTTTCTATTTGTTTAGGTTGTAAAAAATAGCATCAATAAAGATTCTTTATAATCAAATAGTCACTATCTATCTTTAGCATTTGTTTAATTTTTGGATATTTTTTGCACGATTCGGTGTTTTCATGTGCTTGCCGGCCCTCTATTCGAAGTGGTATTTTGATTTTACCATGAAATCTGTGGTAACTATGGTTATGCTGACTTACCAACCTATGGGCAAAGGCGGTAAGTAAAAAATTGTGGATTTCCACAAAAAAATATTCATTTATTTATCTTTATTCGTAATTGAATATACACAATAAAATGTCAAACTTGACAGCTGACAGCGAATAAAAAATCACCAGTAGTAACTCAATTTGAAAAAAAAAATTCGGAACCATATTTTGGATAGATCTTCCAATCGTGCAAAAATTTTTGTAAGCATCACAGTCAATAAGTACAGTACCCATTTCGCATAATATTTAGTAACCTCGCCAAGGCTCGGCCTCCAAACTATTATTCTCAATCGGTAAACTGTACTTACTGACCTTAATACTTGAATAACTCTTTTGTAACATGTGTACCGAAAATATCCTAATAATGAACTGAATTTTGCTACGAAAATTCTCAATTCTAAACCATGGAAACAATTATCATGATTATTAATTTCCTACTGAGAGAAAAAATTATTAATGATGGATGCTGTTAGTATTTTTTCATCTCACTATATATCAAATTGACAATTTGAAAAAAAATTGTATTACAGGATGTATTTGTTGTACAGTTTAGATTTGCTGTAAACGTGATAGCACAGAAAATGTGAAAATATAATATAATATCAATCAATAAAATTAGTCATGTAAGTTATAATTCGTAGTATTAGTTTACTGTAAATGTGATCGCCATTGCAAAAAATTGTTTGTAAAATCGATAAGATAGTTTTAATAAATCCAAATTCATTTAAAAAGTTTAGAAATAAGGTATTCCGGTGCACTTATTAAAAAAGTATTGTATGCAATTCGGACACTGAACGAACCGTCATCATTGACACGGATGAAGTTGGCTGCACGAAGCTACGTCTTGCGCTTCGCTCTTGTCTTCATAGATTGCAACCAATTTCATCCAGGAACAAGGTTGAGAAGACTATCATTATAAATTAAGAGCTTCAGTGTCGAATTGAGATACTTAGGGCCCCTACACACAGAATTTGATGGAACCCCTAGAATGAGAGAATATAAAAAATAAACAATCAAAATCAGGAGCTCCCGAATCCAAAGGCCAGTAAGCCTAATGTATAATGTGAGACTGGTTAGCATACAGAGTACCAAATGTTTTATATCTCTGTCTTAGGCAGAAAATAATGTTTCGAGGAAACAGATAGGATCACTGTATTTATTGTGAACCTTACTTTTGAACACTCTAATTGTGTTCAGAAAAACAAAAATAACATTCTGTATTCAGTATTTTATTATGCCTACATTCTTCTTTAGTCAGCATACAAATTTTCAAATTTCATTTAGAGATTTGAACTTCATAATTTGCGTAAAAAAAACAAAGACATCATTTTGTTTTCAGTATTCTATTTCTACATCCTTCAGTCCGCACTCACATTTGCATTTTTTTGAAATGCGGGCTTAGTCAAAAATTAACAATTTATTTCGAGAGAACAGAAGTAGATTAGTTAGTAACAAACGGATTGAGACTCATTGGAGACCCTAGGCAATAAAATTTAATGAGGTCTCTGAGCTGAGAGTTCGTGAAAAATACACAAACTTTTTCGGACTAGTACGCTAGTACTTTTTAAGTAGTCACAGCTACTTAAGTTGAATCAAACTGTCATTTGAATTATATTAATAATATTACTAAAAAAAAAAAATACATTCAATATACCTGAAAAAATTTTGAAATTTCAGTTATGACAAATGTCAGTAGTATCACTTTTACGTACAATTGAATATTGCAAATGTCAACAGAATTTTAAAAAAGAAAATGTTATCTTGAGCAGTTGAACGTAAAGTTTTGTATGTAATTCGCACATATTCGACATAATAGGCTACTACTTCTCCAATTCATCAGTCTCACTATTATTAAACAATTAAATGGTTATTATAAATATCTTATTTATTGTCCGATCGCAACGCTCGAGCGTCGCTGAACTATGATTCGTTCAAGAAAGAAATTTAATATTTATTATTTAAGTAGCTATTATGTTTATATTTTTCATGCAACTTGAAGCAATAGAATTTACTGAATAAATTGGAACTTACTTTCTCCTGGAATAGATCTACTTATTCTGTACACTTTTTGTCACTGATGAAACATCACTTGTTGATAATGCACCACAGGTTTCTAATTAAATTATGGTATTTGAACTTATAAATAAAAATAATTGCCTTTTACCCGCTAGGGATGTGACAGACACTTATAGTGCACTCGGTAGATTGATTGATATTTATTGATTCAGCCGTAGGCTGTGGCTACCAGTTGTCAAGCTACGGGTGTTCTTGGTTTTTGTGGGGAGTACGTCACAGAATTTATTATAATAATAATAATACACTTATAGTGCACTCGGTAGATTGATTGATATTTATTGATTCAGCCGTAGGCTGTGGCTACCAGTTGTCAAGCTACGGGTGTTCTTGGTTTTTGTGGGGAGTACGTCACAGAATTTATTATAATTCAGTAAAAATCTTACTGACTTTCTTGCCCGTTAATGGATTTCGATCTCGCGACTTCCAGATTACAAAGCCAGCATATTTATATACTCATATTGAATTTATTCCTAAAATAAATATTCTGACAATACAAAAACAAAAAACAAAAAAATTAAAGAAAATATCTCAGTTCATTATGTTTCTGGTAACAAGAACAGTCAAGTTTTAATTTAATTTTTGCCCAAATTTTAGATACTAATTAAATAAAAAATTAATATACTATGATAATAGTGAAAACAGTATATCACGATTTTTTTTTGTTTTCGAGCTATAGCAGAAAATTGACTTTTTCCAGTTTCCATGATTATCTCATCACTCATGTGCTGTTGAAGATTAACAGCAGTGAAATTTTATTTTTGCCGAGTATCTCTTGATCATAGTTTTCTCAAGTACGTTGCTTTTAGACTTACCACTTTTCGCCTCTGATATCAAGCTATTACCAAGCAACATTATATCAGTTTGCGCAACGAAACTTAAAGAGTCAAATTAGAATGTTACATTTGTATTTGTATTTGTTGATTATTTGTTAATGAACGACAAACGTAGTACAGCAGAAGTATTTTTTAGTTATTTAAGTACTAAGGTCAGTAAGTACAGTTTACCGATTGAAAATAATAGCTTGGAGGCCGAGCCTTGGCGAGGTTTCCAAATATTATACGAAATCGGAACTGTACTTATTGACCGAAATGCTTACAAATTGAATTACTACTGATGATTGTTTATTCGCTATCAGCTGTCAAGATTAACATTTTATTCTGAATTTTTAATTACAAATAGAGATAAATAAATTAGTATTTTTTTGTGAGAGTCCACAATTTTTTACTTACCGCCTTTGCTCATGGACGGTAAGTCAACATAACCATAGTAACCACAGTTTGCTGTTAAAATCAACATACCACCTCAGATAGAGGGCCGGTAAACACATGAAAATGCCAATCGTGCAAAAAAATTCTTTGCACGTAATACAAGTTATACGTAAATATATTTTATAACAATTTATTGAAATAAATAAGAATTGTAGATATCTTCTTAAAGAGCTAATTCTAAATATTAAAAGATGATAGATTAGATAAGCTGATAGAGTTCCACTAGGCGACCGCAACGCTCATGTCGCCACAACAATAGTTCCACAAGACGATCGCGGTCTTAGTATTCAGGATAATTAGGTCCTAGATGAAGTCATAATTCGCGACCGCATCAAGCTCACAACGCCCGCTATTTGAAGATGAGTTGAAACAGCCATTGCGTTAATTTTGCAGAAATTTGAATTAATTCAAAATGAATCTTTTCAACTTATACTTTCGATTGATTCAAGATTTTTTATTTGTCAATACGACAGATTATTCCACGGTCTCTCATTATCACTATTTATTATTCACTAGCAGTTACCTGCAGATTCGCTCGCATATAGAAGTACTTTTTGAAATCAAAGAAAAAATTAATAATAATTGCCTGCACCACTCGATCAAATCGTAGGCCCTACCCGCAGTAGTTCTGTACTACAGAAATTTCTGCTGTTTAATTTCAGGTTTGAACGATTCAATTAACTTTCTTTTAGAATTATAGTAATTGACAGGAGCATCCAGGCAACCCGCAGGGCATGTCGCGGTACTTCTGTGCTGTCGTTATTTTTTCTTGTGATTCAATCCAATACTTTTTCTTTTTTGAAAGGATTGTTCATGCTTCAATTCATCCTCAATTGCAATGAAAAATATGGGAAACACGGAAAAAAAAAATCATACAAAATTTAACGGACGAAAACAAAATCATGAATTTGATATTATTTATTATTCGGTGATTGATGGCTTGATTGAAGTCATAATTTTAATTCTGATGTAAAACAACAAAAATATCGATAGTACAGAATTACCGCGGGCAAAGCCCACTATTTGTTCGGGTGCTGCAGTCAATAAATTTTTTTTCTTTGATTTTAAAGAGTACTTCTCTATGCGGGCGAAGCCGAGGATAACCGCTAATTTGAGTATAAACGGTAGCTTGTATTGAGGCAGATTCCCTGTTCACATTTTATGTGAAATTTATATCTATCATAATTTTAATTATTTAATCCTAGGAGGGGCAGTGACTTGTTTGGCGCTAAATGAACCTATGAGGTCTGGCCAGACCTTCACCGAGTTTTATTGTTATGTGACTTGTGAGAATTTTTTATAGGGCTTGACAAGTGTATTTTAGTGTTGAATAATCTACTAAATGATTGAATGGACTGTGCGGGTGGCGGTGGGTGTGTATGTGTATGGGTGTGAAGGGGAGAAAAAAAAAGATAATTAGCTTGATTATTTGACTTGGCACAGGGTATACACCATATTTATACTAATGCCAATTTTGACCTATCGATTGAAAAAACCTTCGAATTGATGTTTGTCTTCCTTTTCCTCCATATATGAAAAACCTGTCATACTCTGTTTATATTTATTTCGAATAGCTGCAGTTGAATCTTGGAGGCGTGCTTTATGATTCAAAACTATATTTACTTTATTTGCTCCATCTATATAGTGTCACATTACGGCACACATCACAATGACACATTTAGTAATGACATGAATGAAAATCGAAGAAAATATAGAACATCCACTAAAAAATATGAAAAATGATGATTCTATGTTTCTCTCATGAATATTTAGTAACCAAATACTACTAAAGGATAATAAAGTTGCCTCTTCAATTATAAGTATCTGCCCTTGCCTATTACAACACCAGATACAAGTCTATCAGATTTGAAAATGTCAGAATTCGTCTAGGTCTGGTCAGACCTCATAGGTCAATTTAAGATAAATCACAATAAAATCGATTTTTCTTGCTTTGAATATGTCGAGATCGCTTTGAAGATGGTCTCATCGGATTCAACAAGTCGAGTTTATAGAAGTCAACGAGTTTCAGTTCTCAATTATTGTTAAGGAGAGAGTAATTGAGCATTGAATTTCAAATAGGTCTGGCCAGACCTCATTGCACCTCCTAGGGTTAAAGAAGTTTTACCTCCAACATGCGAACTCCATGAATATACATTTTCTATTCAAATTAAATAATTATATTTATCGACAATTACTGCCTTGACAAATGGCAAAAAAGTTCGAGTTTGATAAGTTTTTCTTCTGTTCCTATTACACTGAGCGAGTAGTAAAGTACTTTGCCGCGCGTTGCTATTGGAGACGGACGGCAAAGTTAACTCTGAAGTAAGTTTCTCAAAAAACAACAACTATGCGTTGAAAGCGTGAACATTAACTTCTCATGAAATAATTATTAAATTGGATTCCATCAATATGAAAAATAATGTACCATGTTACTTTATTATCAACAGATAAATCACATTTCTTTTTTAGAACGTGAGATTACAGCATTGTAAACAGTAAAAATTAATAGCAATAGTAATGGCATCGTCAGTGCTACTTTAATGTAGTACTTAAGCTCCTACATAGCCCTAAGACAGAGTGATGAACATTTACACTGTCATGAATATTTACAGATTAAAATCTTACTCACTTAGGAACCAAAAAAGTTGAGATTTAATAAATTCTTATATAATTCCATACTTTGATTCAAAACAAAATTGGGACAGATGAATGCATTCAAATAAAACTTAAAAAACTGAACAGCAATGACAAAGTTAACTAATAAAATTAGTTTGTGGATATTTGTCAGCATATTGATTGACATGAGCTTCCATTTCTTTCATTTGATCCCTGGAAGATAAACGAATTCCCCTTAAATTTAGTATTTCATAAATTAATCTATCTTACCTAAGATGATCCGGCATACTTTCATAAACATCAGTGAATAGTTCTCTCCAGTTGGGTTTTAGTTTCTTTTCAGCTTCTGCAAAGTCAGTTAAAACATTTTTTCTACATTCTTCCAACCATTTTTTATCCATTTCCAAGTTCCAGTAGCCTTGTTTTTCCATGTAAAGCCTTAATTTTCCAATTGGATAATCTTTTGTTGTCCAATAATTTATTTCATCTACTGATCTGTAAGCTGTGCTGTCATCTGATGTAGAATGATGTCCTACTCTGAAATACATTCATACATAAAAATCATGTAATTTACTTAACACCCGGTTGTACAATCAAAGCTTATCTACAGTTTACTTTAAATAAGTTTATTTTTTTATAGTTACAATTACATATATCTTCAATTGTAACCATAATAAATAAGCTCGATTCAACTGAAGTGTAGATAAGCTTAGATTGTACAACTGGGTCTAAATGAGATTAATACGATTCTTAAACCAACCTTCAACCAGATACCTCTATTCTAAAACTATTCTTTTGCCTCTCTCGCATTTGTAATTTTAGTAATATTACAGGTAAATAAAACGCGGCTATAGGAGTGTGCTTTTGTAAGTTTCAATTCAATCGGAGGTTAAAGATTATCGGAACTGAGTTATATATCATTTGCACCGCAATTCTAATTAATGTCTCATGAAATATATTTATTATACCTATATGTCATTGCTTCTATCAATACGGGCTTATTGTCCTCGATAGCATGTTTCTTAGCCTTTAATGTAGCGTTATAAACAGCAAATATATCGTTTCCATCCACTCTGAGAGTGTCAATTCCGTAAGATGGACCTCTAGCAGCAATTCCGTCTCCTTTATATTGATCAGAAGTTGGTGTAGAAATAGCGTAACCATTATTGCGACAAAAAAATATTACTGGACATTCTAGAGTAGCAGCGAAATTGAATGCTGCATGAGCATCGCCCTCTGAAGCAGCTCCGTCTCCAAAATAAACAATCACTGCACGATTTTTGCCTTTTAAAGCGTAAGCAGCGCCGACTGCTTGCGGCATCTGTGTTGCTAACGGACTTGAAATAGTTATAAAATTAAGATCTTTGGAACCATAATGCACTGGCATTTGTTTGCCTTTCCCAAAGTCGTCACAATTTCCGTAACACTGATCCATAAATTGAGAGAGTGTGAAACCTCTCCACAAAAGAACACCAGCTTCGCGATATTGTCCGTATACTACATCTTCATTAGTTAAAGCTGCTGCACTACCAATATGAGTTGCTTCTTCGCCATAATTTGTCATATAAAAAGAGATTCTACCTTGCCGTTGGGATTCATACAGAATTTTATCCATCACGTTTAACAATGTCATATTTTTATACATTTTTATGATGGTTTCTTTACTCAATTTCGGGTCATCAGATTCATGAATTACATTACCCATTGCATCCATAACTCTGTAGACTGAGATAGGAGAGTAAGAATTCTTTGAAGTGAACTGCAATTTGTGAGTCCATTGTGTTTTAGCTCCTGGGAAAACTGGGCCTTCAATAGCATTTGATGACGAATACTAAAATTTTAAACTTGAATATATATTTAACTGAAACTACTGAAATAATACCCTTAAATTAGGACGGTTTCTAGATATATTTTTCAATAATGACACAATATATTTGCTTACTGCCATTTTTACTATAAATTAATGATAACTATGCGTAGCACTATCGCATTCATTACTACTTAACATTAAAAAGAATGAAAGGTCAAACACAGAAATGAATTACAACCAATCTTATCATAAATAAACGAACTAAATTAATAAAACACGAATTTAGACAACCATCAACTCACTAACCTTGTTCACAGTTTAGATGTAAAATTTCAAGTTATTTCCATATAGTTTTTCACCCAAAAATTCTGTTTCTGTATTAGCTTATACTTTAGACATATTTTCAATATAATGAACATTATTTTTACATATTTCGTCCTGTCACTCAATAAATACACCATACTTTTTTGCACTTGCATCTTACGTCACACTACCACGCCACGTGCACTCAAACAAAACATAATCACATGATTAGTTTCGAGCACAGAACCGTATTGCGGAAATTAATTCTTGGTTTCAATGCGCAGGCTTGTAATAAATTTTTTTTGAAAGAACTATCTATAGACTGACATATTTTGGTTGTATTCCATTTACATATTACAAGATATGTTTGAATATGACGGTGTTAGATGTTATCATAGAATATATATGAAATATAATTTTAGTAATAGAACTATAAATAGGAAACTTTAATAACATTTTTAACAAATTTAATTTTCATAAAACAATGTTGTGTAGCAACTAATAATAAAATATAAGATGATTAAATACTTAATTCATATGTAAATAGATGAACGTACAATTATTATTAGTACAGTCAACGGGTAATTTGATTAAAAAAAAAAATCTAGTCGCTAATTTTTAGATATTTTATTTCTTGTGAGCAACATGATAAAAATCCAAACGTTTCATGCCATCTAGAAAATATTTTCAAAAGTTATCTTTATAAATACCGTACAACAAGGTAAAACTTTCAGCAAAAACAAAATAATGTGGAGATAAAAAATATTCTACATCTCCTCGACAGAATTGATTGTTAAATAGCGCTAAAGATACGAACCAAAAATCATATTTTCTCGTTTTTTATCGTCAAAAAGTTATTGAAAATTTCCAAATGAAAATAATGTAGGAATAGAAGAAATCATAAATAATATTATGGTTCACAACAAAAGGCGTATCAAAATTTGGAGTGCACCACGCAGTACGCAGAGTTGTAGAGTATGAAAAGTTCCGTCACAAAATTTGAGAAAATAATTTTCGGAGCACCGCACCTTATGTTCCCTGATCGAACTTGCGGCTAAACCAATCAAGGATATAGTGGTCAATGAGGCGCCAGATTTTAGAAATCCAGGATCCGTTCCTACGTAGGCCACTTCAGGTCAATTATTTCTGAGTCAACTTCTCTGATAGAACCTACGATTGAAACTAGTACCAATCGATAGCAAAGGTCAAGTACTTCGAAAAAAAACTAAGGTGCCATCCTCTGTCCTGTTCGGGAGGGCGGCAGCCACCCTTAAATGTGACCCATTTTCGTATTTAACTTCCCTAATCGAACTTTAAACGAAAATCATTCTATTCAAATTGAAGCTGAACATTAAAAAACTGGAGTGCCGTTTCTGTATCTGTCTGCGGGATGGCGGCAGCTAGGTACCCTTCCTTGAAATTATCGACTTCTAGGTTCCAATTTCAAACGCAACTGTACTTCTCAAATCGAACGAAAGGACTTCAAAATCGGATGACTTCGGTATTTTCGTGTTCAGAAAAGCTTGAGCAACTATTAAAAAAATCGTACGTTCGATCAAAGAAGTACAGCTACGTTCGGAATTGGGACCTAAAAATCAGATAACTTCAAGGGTGGCTGCCGCCCTCTTGGACAGGTAGGGAGAAAGTACTCTGGTTCGAGCTTCAGTTTGAAAAAAAAAATCGTAAGTTCTATCAGGAAGCTTGAATACGAAAATGGGTTACTTTTAGGAGTTGTTGCCGCTCTCCCGGATAAGACAGAAGACGGCACTCTGGTTTTTTCTTGAAGTCCTATCCTATTTTGAAAAATGCTAAACATCAGTTGTAAGAAATGGACGCAACTTAGAATCTTAGAAATGCAAGAGTGCATATCTGAGCACAGGAATACAGAATAAATAAATAAAGAAGACAAATCTATAAAAAAAGACGGAAAAATTTGCAGCTTTTTTGAAAATTGTTCATGAGCAAGAAGATTGAATAAAATTACAATAAGAAATCAAATTGATTTCTGTAATCGATACGCTTGTAACCCATAACTGATATAAAAATTAGGGCGATTTTTAATTGCGCCAGATCAAGTATGAATTTCTTATCATATTGGACATCTGCACCAGCGCTTAAAAACAGATAAAAATGAAAAGGATCAATTGCCAGTAAAGGCAGAGCATGTACCACAAAGCTTTTCTCTTTATCTTGATTCTAATTTTGCTTGAATTCATCAAAGTATACTTTTAAATTGTGCGTGCACTTATCTTTAATTCGAAACTGCAACAGTTGCAGTTAAAAGTGAAAATGGAAACAATGTCGAGTCAACGAAGCAAGATTTTTGGTTTTACTTATAGCAAAAATTCGTGTGACACATAGGTGAGTATATAATATGTTAATGTTAATAAGTGAAAATGAAATCTAAATATTATTGAAATTCAATACAGCCTTTCCAAAGAGCATTCGTATTAACCTCAGAGGAGCCTAGAATAGAGGTCAAGTAGAGGGGCTCTTGCTTGGTGCAAATACACTTTTTTCGGTAATCAAGTGCTTATCACTGGCGCAGATGGCATACGACCAAAAACCATACGTCTGGTAATCTTTTTTTATTGATTTTTATTCTTCTCCCTACATAATGCGAATTAGAATTTTTTTATTTGGATAACTTTTTGACGGTGAAAAACGGCAAGAAAATATAATTTTTGATTTAAATTTAGTCTCCTAATTTCCTTCTAGATATTATATTTCAGACAAAACGATTCGAAATGATTTTTAAGATGGCAGAAAACCCACAAGCGAAGACTATTTAATTTAGATTATGACATGTTTGGTACCCAGATAAAAAATATGAAAAAACAGTGACAGTATTTTTTTTTTGGTTGGCTCTATAATTGTGACGCATTGATTGTACTAAATATGAATATTCCAATAAAGATTACGCACTTGAATAAATAAGAAATGAAAAAAATATTTCATAGTTTCTTCAAATGTTTGTTTTCGTCATATTTAAACAAAATAACATCACATTACTGTTTGGAAAAAGCAAAATTGTTTTAATTCAGAACATTTTTCTTCTAACGAGCTTTTTTTACATGTACGTCAATTCATTCGATTATTTTTCTTTACAAACTTGGCGATTACAATTAATAGAACGATTTGATTATAATATCACAAATTTAAGAGTATTTTATATATAACAAACAGATCAGACTTTTTATTTATAATATTGCGCATTATATAATATTATATTTGGTCAATTTACATTACACAATTGTGCCCTTACTTTCCAATTATACAAAATTAATAATGTATTGATTTAAAATAAACTTTATAACTGACTAGAACTCTAACTAAGGTACAACTGGTAACAAAATATTTTAAAAATTTCACAATAATATTTGACATGTATAAATGTCAAACTATACTCATTCATTAAAGTAAAATATGAAGCGATCTTATCAATTTTACAATTTATAAAATCGAGCTTACAATACACTGTACACTTTCTGCCACTATCATAATTTCAGTAACAGTTATATTAAAAATGGTAACTTTTAATAAATTTGGTTAGATGAGTCATTATTTAAATATATTCTAAATAACCGCAACTTCTAATGTTACTAAAAGTAAGATAGTGAACGATTATGGCTATCAACTTGTTGACAATTAAGAATTAATCAAGCTATAATACAATCATCTACAAACAATAGCACTTTCTGTTCAAATCACTAAACAAGTTTCTGTAGTAGCCGATGTCAAGTTTCAAACAAATTACGGAGAAAACACACGGAGGCTTCTAAGCAGTGTGGCTAACACGGCAGCTAAACTTTCTGCTTGTTGCGTTAGGTGTTCTTCTATTGTTTTCTGAGAGGTCCTGTCTATATCAGCATTTATTAAATGTCGAAAAGCTGCAGTGACGTCATATACTTTCAAAATTAAATTGCGCGTTTGTAATGGAGCTGTTGTATGATTTGTTAGATCTTGAGATAGTTCTGTCAAACGACGTAAGATCGTTAAACATATGGCTAGGTTTTCTGGCAAATCCGGAAGTGAAGGATCGGACATTGCTATCACTAACATTTTACTAGATGTTACTAATTGAAGAGATTGAGATGTTAATTCGTCTTTCGACATCTGTAAAAATAAGAAATATTCAAACATTAAATATAGTTTGGACAGGCCTGGCGACAAGAGAGGATTATGAGTGGTACAGCTGTCTGGGTCCTGGACATATTACATGTGGTATGCGACATTTGAAGTCTTGCTACAAAAATCGACATCCAAGAAATTTTGATATTATGAAGATAAAGTGTCAATACAAAACATATAAAAATTAGGAGTCACCTCTGGATTAGTTTGATAGTGATGGACAGTAAAATATTAAATTCAGTTCAAGACAAAAAATCAATACTAAGATTGTCCCTGCATTCTCTATTTCTGTTTAATTTCGATCTGCATTCTTTTCTTTAGTTGTTCCATTTTTTGACTAACAGATAGCAGTTTTTTTGTAGCTAGCACCTTAGAAATTAAATGTCGTTTAGTATTATGGAATGCGATGTATAAGTTGTATAGTGTATTCCAGTTAAGAATGGACTTGGTGGCGCTTCGGAGCCAGCCCGTTTCACACATACAAAATATAAATTTGAACTTCGAGCGGTACTAAAATAGTTTTGTTTCATGCAGAACATATTTTACTAATTGAACAGTTACTTAGATTTATTGCATGTACTGTCAAAATTGGATAAAAAATATACCTACTCATTTGCAATCACTGTTCAAATTTTTTCGCTATTGTAAACTTGGTTTGCGTTCTGACCAATCAAAAAGCTGAAATCGTAAACCCTATCTTACTCCTAAGTCTATTCTTTACTGGAATGCACTATAGTTAAAGAGCATTTTCACCAAAAGTGACTATTGCACTGTGTACTTTCTGCAGTCTGCTAATCACAGTCGCAGAAGGTGTGGAAGCATTTAATTAGCTTGCGTTAGTAAAAAGTTACATACGAGGAGCGATTATTAATTTGAAATTACGCCTATGCAAATCCTTATCTTAACTGTGTTGCAAAAGTGAAGCCAAAAATGTAATATTGTTAGAGAGAGAAGGTAACTGAGAGATAGGTAGAGGCGGGCCCATGTTTGTATGGAGTAAATGGCGAGTTTAGCTCTATTTAGTATTTTCATGTGGGAATATATTGTAAAATAGGAAGAAAATGTTTTGTGCCAAATTGTAATAGTGGGTACAGAACATGTAAAGAGAAATATTCTCATTTTTCAGTAACCAAAGATGATATTTTATTAAATAAATCGCGCAAGAATATATCGTGGCAAGGGTAGAACATTGGAAATTACAGATTACGTTTGTGAAAAACATTTCAGAGAGGAGGATATTATAAAAGAATGGTCGTCTGGAGATGTAAAAGTGAGTAGAAATTATTTTAAAATTATAATAGCAGATCTACTGACAATTCTATGTTAGAAATTGAAAGGTTATAGGCTATGTGCTCGGGGGCGGAGTTTGAACAAATATCGATGCGAGTGCTCATGGTGAGCACAATTATAAACATCGAACTCCATTTCTCAGAATACGTCATTGAGCAGTCATTGAGCTTTGTAGTTTAAAAGTGAAAATAATTGCATATAAAACATGGGAAAACGTTTGTTCTGTTTCAGGCTGTTGCGTTAAGGATGATTCAAGTGAAATATAATTACATAGATACAATATTATTATTAGGAATAGAGATGGTACGTCAATTATTTCATTTTTATTTTAAAGCAGAGTGACATATTTCAAAACATTGACAGGTGACATCACACCTCGAAGTTGTGATTTTTGAATAATATGCGGCGCTTTCGTCGGAATTTGAAGATACGCAACAGGCCTATAGATTTACACAGAATTATTGCAACATTAATTTCTTCACTTTTTATCAATATATAAAAGTTATTGAGAATACAATTGGCAAAAGTGAGCGAAGCAAGAGCTTTTGTTAGCCCTGTGGCATAAAAGAATAGTCTTTTATTTCTCCTGTGCTGCTTCTGAAGAATTGAAATTTAAAATAGTATGTTGTGCGACAAGTGCGATAAGTTGTCGATTGCCCAAGAGAGCTCAAGTGGGTTACTTGACAACACCGCACGAGTTGCAGATACTATTTTTTATTACGAGTGTGGATAAATATTATTTTGCGCTGGTTTTTTTCCGGGCGGTAAATTATACTTGGCACACGCAAAAGCCAAAGAGCCATTTACCGCCCGGAGAAATGTGTGCAAAATAGTACTTATTCTGCATGAGAAATAAAAATTATAAAAATAAAAACGACATTTGTTTTCAAATTCTGTATATTTATTGGAAACTTTGACGTTTCGATCCTTTGACCAAGGATCTTCTTCAGAAAACAATGATACAAAATAAAACAAGGCAAGTAACTAGATACTAAAAATATACAGAATACTAGATGTGATAACGTTGATATCACACCTAAACAAAAAGAATAAAATCCTCTGGCATTCACCCAAGGCTAGAGGAAAACAATGTGAAAACCCCAAACAGAGGAATATGTCCTACTTGGTACAGCTCCGCACACATTCCAAATCACAAAATACACGACATTTCAACAAGATAGCGTAGCGCTACTCTTTGCTATTGGTTTGGCTCACAACTGCAGTGTCAAATAGTCTTCAGTGTACTTTATAATCCAAAATATACACAGAACTAAACCAACTAAAACATAGTCATTATATATGTGTGTTATTAAAAACGACTTTTGATTTTATATTCTTTATATTTATTTGAAACTTTGACGTTTCGATCCTTTAGACCCAGGGCCTAAAAAAGGCAGTTCTATTACTCTTCTAAATTAATTTTTTTTTGAACATTTTAAATTCTTTTAAAAATGCCATCTCTTAAAACCAATTTCTATTTGTTGAATAATTGTTTATGATAAATCAATCTGTTGTAATTATTGTTTGGTTTAGGATTTATTCTTTTGCATTTGTTTACATTAGATTCTTGTAATTGTTGTTCCGTTTGTTTTATTTATTTTTCTTTGGTCAAATTAAATTCCTAGAACTCATTCTGTGGTTTCATTTTGGGGAAAATATTTTTACATTTCAGAACCGGACTTTCTTTGATAAAAGTTCCAATGTTTTTGCTTCTTTTTAAATAAGAAGATTCTGGCGCCCGAGCATATAAAACCAATAAAGTTTGAGTAATGTATAAATGGTAATTCAACTTTCATTGTGGTTGTTGTGTTTTTATAAGTCAAGTTGAAATCTTGCATTGTTGCCTTTAAATTACATTGCAAGAGGTGCTAATTTTCTTCTACTTTTGCCTTTCATTCAATAAATAATATAGTATTTAACGTAATGAAAATATGAGTTCTATCTGGCAATTGTATTTTATTGAGAATAATTGAAATATAATCTCATTTCTGCATATAAAGCACGCAAAGCTGGGCCCACTCTCGCTATCTCTCTCACACCTGGCGCATTAAATTTTAGGCTTCATGTTTTCTAACTGAGTGTCCGCTCCTCTATTATTCTCCTTCGAGCTACACAGCAGAAAACAGCACGAGAAATATGTTTTTATGAAATTTGTGAGGATTTTTCTTTATCAAGAGTAAAGAAGCTAACCTTAAGTTACATATCAAGAAGACTAACTTGCTATTAACATACATTAACTATCGTCCTTCGGAAGAACCATTCTCTCAGTACAATCATTGTAAAAATTTGTATTTAACGTGTTCATGTCCTCAAACAGTGCATCATGACTGATACTTCAAATTCATCTTAATTTAGGTTTCATCTTTCTATACAAAATAACAAGAATAGGTATCTGTACCGGATTTTTGCTTGTGTGAAAATGCATGATGGGTAATTTCCTCACCACCACAATGCGGAGCTATTATTAATATGTTGTTATGTCTTCTCGATGATACAAAAGGATAAAACTGAATCTATGACCACAGATCATGAGTACTATATCGAAATAAAAAATTAGATCAATGGATTTCGAGATTACCGTGCCATAGAAAATCTTTACAGTTTTATGTTGTACATCTACAAATTGGTGCCAAGTGATCGACAGAAAGCCGAATACGATTTTAATGATAATGTTTGATTTACAATTTGGTAATTGTAGTTCTATGCTGAACCACATTCTTTTGTTTAAATAAACGGTAGTAGGAAGTTTTAGAATATCAAAGAAAATCTGAGCCCTAGACTAGGCTAATATTCTTTTCAGATTCATGAAACTTGAAAAAAAATTTTCAGAATATGATTCATTTGTTGTTTTGTGGGTCTATTGATAAGAAACTTAATCAATAATGATACCGGTTGTAGCTTTTAAGGAAAATTGATTGTACATTTGAAACTTAAATAGATGTATTCAAATCACTGAAGCAAACTAATACGAGAAACATTTATCTAGTCAAAGATGCTGCTACCTGACTATAATCATCGTTTATTGTTAGTTGGAACTGAATATTTTGGCAGCTACCCCGTGTATGTATATTTTGCAAAATTGTAAGGAATTCGTATTTTCTACTTTAGGTATAGAAAACTGAATATAAGCTCAATTATAAATAAATAAAAACAATCAAAATGGTTATTAACTTACCTGAAATTTCTCTTCGCACATCAAAGTTCCTCCTCCTCTAACTTGCGCAGCACTGCACTGGGCAGCAACTTGATCTAATCTGACCAACAAATTTGCCATTGCTACATCTGTTTTCGCAAGCAAATTTTCTCTTGTTGAGCATCCATTTCGAGGAAGAGATCGTGTATCTCCATTTCTTTGAAAGTTAAACTCTGGTTCTCGGTTGAATCTCGTATGGCGAAGTGTTGCGCATTTTTCACGGTAACCTATTTCAGATTGAGTGCGAATATGATTTCCTTCAGGTTTAAATTTCTGTAATCTAGGAGGTGTGTCAGTGTACTCAGGTTGGGAAAGTGTTCTAGCATGTGACTTATTTTCTATTTCAGGTGTTTTGATGTTGACAGCTGTTAATTGATGAGCCCCGCGGCCTAAATGTGGTGATGTTGGGGTGCTAACAGCAGTTGAATGATTATTCAGTGGTCTAGGAGGTTCTTCAACAACCCCAAATCCGCTGTCAATGTCATTATATACATTTTTATTTCTTTGCAAATGTGGTGAACCTATACCAGCAGTTCTAATTTCATGCAGGTTTTTCTGAGTAGCTTGAACATTCTTTCTACTACGGAGGACCTCCAAAGGCGGCACAGGGGGTAGGGGTGGTTTCTTAGGTGGAAGAAAAATGTGCGAAGGAGCATGATGATTATTCTCACCTCGAGGGGGTAGCTGCGGCGGCGGCTCACTACTGACCTGGCTACATGACAGTGATTGTGATCTTTGTCGAGATTCTGCTGTAAACTTTGGTGGACGTTCAGGAGGTTTTTCTCCAGTGGAACCTTTTCTGGGTGGAAGTTGAATAGTCTCTGTAGTGTCATCAATATTTTTATCTGATTTTCCTTTAGAACAACAAGAAAATGGACCTTTTCTATCAACTGTTGCGTATTCAATAATATTAGATTTTACACTGCAATTACTATTCCTTCGTTTTACTCCATTTCCGATACAACCATTAGATTTGAATTCTGTATTACCGGTATCTGATTTTTTATCATTATTATTTTGTGTTTTAGTGGAAATGTAAAGATTTTCCATGCTTGATCTTACTTCTGGAGGTGGCGGAATAATATAAGACATAATTTCTTCCGGAGTTAATTCAACTGCTGGTGTAACTTGATGTGTTGGTGGAGGCACTGTTACACTTGCTAAAAATACTTCCAAATCTATATCATCACTTAAAATAGATTTATCAATAATACCACAATCAGCGAATGATACAGGAGGATTATTAATACTTGACGCTATTACTTGACTGCCATCTAGTTCATCTGGAGTAGCCGGAGGAGGTAAAAGAGTTAAATCAATTATATCTGGATCGAAATCGTAAACGTCTGGTATAGAATCATCTCGATCTTTCAACTGTTGAAGATATTGTTTCAAATCGTGTTCATTTTGATTGGTATTATCGGGGCTCCGTAATCCGAAACTTACTCTTCCGTTTGAATTTTTGTTTGCATTATTGATAAATCTGTGATTAGGTGAATTATGTGGTGTGTATGTAGAATCATTATCACTTTCAGATTGATTCATTTCTGATTGTAACATATCTATAACTGCATGGCTATACGCACTGGAACTTTCAGGAGCAAGTTTTGAATTTTGAGTTAACAACAATAAAGAATCACTATGTTTCAATTTTCCAGGAGTATCTTCAAATGAAGATAAAACACTATCATTGTCACTTTCAATATCCACGCTACTTTCTTGCCACTCTGATAAACCTTTACCGTTTTGATGCTCTGTAAGATATTTTTCAGAATTTTCAACCATTTGTTGCATTTCCTGCACCCTTCTTAATACTTCTTCATTTCTTGCTTCGATCACATTACTCTCTAAGATTTCCATAGACACTACACTTTGTAAATCATATGAATTATATTTCTCATAGTTCATATTTTGTATTCGATGATTTCTGTTTGACATGGAATTATTCATATTGCGATCGAGGCTAAGCGTGCCTACTAAGCTAGGTTTATTTGGACTGGAGAACATTCCATTGGTTTGATTCTCTTGATGATAAAGAGGTGGGACGGCAAATGATACTTGTTGAACTTTTTCTTGATTCATATAGCTCCATTTCTCTGGCACTACTTTATGAAGCGACAAATACGGTGGTGCTAAATCTTCAAATGTTGGTATTTGATCTTGCTCAACAGACAGCGTTTGTTGCATTGCTAGTCGATAGTATCCCCGTAGGACAAGAACAAGTTCGTTAGCGTCACGTTCTTCCAAACAAACTGATATTGTTCTATCATTACATAAACGGATTAAGACCAACCGGGTTAATTCATCTTCACAACGAACTTCCACATGTCGCATGTCTTCTATATTTGCTATCGGCACAGGCTAAATAGAATATTATCAATTAATATTTATTGTAATATTAAAATATTTAATACTGACCACAGAATTCCTTGTGCCTGTAATTTGACTAATTCCAAAACGAGGGCTGACAAGAAGTACTCGTTCAGTATGGTCTCCACGAGGCCCCGCTGAGAAGCATTTAGCTCCATAACTTGGAAGCTGTGCCACCAAGTCAAGATAATGCAATTTTGTTTGCAATGCCGTCAATTGTTTTCCAGGACCAGCCATGCTGCCGTGCAACTTTAAAAAATGTGCTATTAGCTTTCGAATCTCTTTGCGCTTCATTGATTCTAAAATAGATGGAGGGACGAATCTTTCCAAGCCAAATTCTCTTCTGAAACAAAATATAATTTTTCAATAATTAAAAGCAAATAAATAATAAGTAATTTCTTACTCGACTTGTTTAACGGTGAGTTTGGAGGCATTAAAATTGTTTGCTAATGCATGCTGGTAAATATGTAAAGCGGCTAATCGAAGAGCAATATCGTACTGAAGCTCTGGTGAGAATCTTTCCTGCGTGACATCGTTACAACATTGAGTATAGAGATAATCTAATGCAGTAAGATCTTTTTGGGCCAACGCGGCCGCTGAAGATGGCACAAACGTTACGCGAAACAAACAGCGTAGTTTGTGCGCACCGGGTCGTGATGCTATCTACAATTTCAAGAACTTGTGATTTAGACATATAATATAATTTTACAGCTACTTACTCTAGCTAATGTATCAACAGGATCTAGAAGTGTTAATTTATTTCTTCTCAAAGATTTAATATGTTCCACAACTAAACTGAAATGTTCAACAGCTTGAATACATAGTTTAGTTTGCAAAGAAGTGACAACATCTTGTACAGTAGTCCATGCATCATACTTGAATGATTTTGTTTGTCCATTTTCGAGAAAAACTTTCAAAACATTGGCCATCGGTGGAACACACATCTCTCCCAAAGAAAATGCTGACGGCTGTACAAAAACAGTTTTATTAGAGTTTATTAAAAAGTTTCGTATTATACATACAGGAAAGAGTGGAGCTCCGTTAACGCAAACACTTTCTGCGAATCTAACTCTGGATGGTCGAGAGCGAAGTCTTTGGCGTTTGCTTGCTGACATGAAAGTGGATTTTAGCGCACCACCCTGGCCACTAGGTTGACAAACTACTAATGTTACAGTGCTGCTACACGCTCGTACCAATGAAATCACATGCTCTCGAGGGGCCAGTTTCACATCTTCACCATTTACAGACAATATTTGGTCGCCAGGAAGAAGCTAAGAAAAAAACCTTTAAATAAATAACGAAAGAGATCTAGTTACGTGGTGTATTCAATTAATACTTGTATATACACAGTGGAACATAATCTACTGACTCTCGCACAATACAAAGTCTATTTCAAACTTGAGGAAGTTCAGGAAAAACACATGCAATATTAAATGTGGTATACGGAGATGCTACACTAACCCTGAAGGCTGTATAAAAGTAATTGAATCAATTTTGAAACGGAGTTGAATCGATTGATAGCAAGAAAAGTTCTAGAAGCGATGTTGATTGTTTTCTTTCGATTTGGAAGGATTTGTGCGGGTGAAGTTCGCGCCTGAAGGTACAACTATAAACTTTGAATAATATATGAGTCTTTTAGAAAGTTTGCCGAACAATATGTCAAATCAGACCAGTAGAAGAAAGAAATCATTGGGTGCCCACAACAATACTATTAGGTTGATTTAGCATCGTGCAATTACCACAATTTGAATTAATAGCGGAAAAAGCGATCAAAGGATAATTTCCAGAAGTGTTTCAAGAAGTAATATAAAAATAAGTTTCTTCATAGCAAGACGATTAGTCTATACTTTATTTATGTATCGTGTATCGCATTAATTGATTACATCACGTTCTGATTGAGAGACTGAAGTTGTGGTTTGAAATTCACCTTATCGACGCTAGGACCACCTTCTGTGACGAATCGGACGATTACAGGTTTTTCTGACCCAGCTACAAAACCAAATCCTAGTGCAGGATTCCTTTCCAATGTTACAGAACGTGGTTCCGGTTCTGGTTGTTCTACTTCGTTTCGGGGTGCAGGTGTTTCGTACGTCGTCGTTTTGTTCACATGACTGAAACATTCATGTATTTATCAATTTATGAATTTTAACTGTTTTGCATTCACCCTTACTTCTACATAAATATTTTACATGAATCTGATATTTATTTTTAACGTGCAATTTGAGATGAGCTAGTACATTATAGATGATAAATAAAATAACCAAAATAGAGATCAGCAAAAATCAATTTAATGATCGATAGACTTATTGAAATTTTGGGTTGAAAGAATAACGCTTTATTTTTTTCATAGAATAGGTACCTATATAAATTTTCATAACATATTGGTCGGACTAGCATCATTTAGACGAAAGATGTATTTTTCTGTATTTCGCCTATGTGATCGAGCATCATCTTTTTTTTTCAACAGAACAACTCAAACAGTTATTTTTTAGTAGAGTCTTAAAAAAATCTTGTATTTATTTTCTATTATTATGACAGATTTAGTTATTTTAAGTATCTTGGTACAAAAAATATGCACTTTTCATTGATTATTTCGATAAAAACAATTCGTGGTATTCAAAGTGACATCACAGTTTTAGAAATGTGTAAGTCACAACAAACAAATATGAATGTATCTTTTATAAATATTATATGTTATTTTGGTGTTTTTTTATTTAAAAAAAAAACATTAAGATGCTGTAGTTGTAGTAGGTTGCTCAAAATAATTGTTGCATCCTATTTAATAGAATAGAAATAAAATTATTAGAAGTAATAAATACTGTAGTCTTCATCGGACTATACATGCAATAAGTGAGTGTGCAATGTACTTATCGTCATCTGTCTACCTAAAATAGTGTTTGATATAACCGTGCTTAGTATCTTCAGAGACTTATTGGACTCCATTTACTTGTATTCTATTTCAATTTATAAAAAAATATTATATATATATATATATATATATATATATATATATATATATATATATATATATATATATATATATATATATATATATATATATATATATATATATATATATATATATATATAAACATATTTGTTCATGACAGATGTGTGTATTTCTTACTTTGATAGAAGTAGAAGTGACTTACAATTGCAACGTTATCAATTAATTTGAAATATGATGTAATTTAAAAAAGTATATATTTAAGAAATTACAAAATTTTAGTGAATTTGACAGATTTGGAAGTTGATACTTCGAATCGAAATTTCAGCATTGAGTATACCGTCAAGCAAGAAAACAATGTTTTTGATCATGTAGGCGCAATAATAAGAATATATTGTTTTGGAGAGGCTTTACAAGTATTTTTTCAAAATTGAAACAAAATGTCAACATTATGGTAACCAAGACATCAACAGAAAATCAATCTTTTCGGTACTAGTACTGAAAAATAGTTAATTTCGGTACTAGTACTAAAAAGTAACCCAATTAAAGAATATATAATTTTTTCTTCATGTCTCCTTGTATGTATGCACCAATCTTGGAGATTTTTATATTCATATTTGTAATACTTCTCTCGCGATGTTCAAGGCGGTAAATTTATATTTGCTGCGTGAGAAGCAAGTGCAATTTTAGGTGGAGGAGCTGGATCTTCAAAGTAACTCTCATCACTGTTTTCGTCCATAATTTTATCAATAATTTTCTTAGTTAAATAACAATTTTCACACTATTACATAAATCGTGTGTCAAAAATATTATTTCTTTCGTTGTCAATAAACATTTTGAATTGTCGTCTCCTTAGGAACGATAGATTGATTTTATTTAAATTATGTCATTCAAAGACTGCATAATACGTAATTTTCTTAAGTTAACCAATTGAAAAAAAATATTGGAGGCATCTTGTACAGAAAGTGCGTTTTCAGCACTCGCATGATTGCAGTCCTCGGCGTTACCTTGGGCTGCAATTATCCATGCTTGTACTGAAAATATGCACTTTCGGTGCTTGATACATAAATAGTTATTTACATTACAAGATGCGAAAGTATACTTTTTTGTGTGAGGTGGTATTTGAATGGCCGAGGTGAAGCCGAGGCCGTTCAAAACCTCCGAGCACCTGAAAGGGCTTTCGCATCGTGTGATGTATTAAATTTTTTCTGCTACTGTTCAATATAGATATTAATATTTAATAATGATTATTATATTTGAAGAAATGTTATGGAGGCTGTTTTACCTGTCTAAAATTATCCATAGCAACGGTTTATTTACAATGTTATCTGTCATCAGCGCCTGTCACAGATTTTGAGTTTCAATAATTTAGTGAAACATTTCATTTGACCGATTTAAAATGTTAACAGAAAAGTGAAAATGGTATTCAAAAGGCAGCTAACAATGCATGTGCCTCACTTCTTGCGGATAAAGCCAAAGAAAGGTACAATCAAACATACAGCATATTTTCTAAATGGCTTGCTGATAAAAACGTTACTCGAATTGACGAAAATGTAATGCTTCGGGTGTCGATATTTTGGATTTAAAGAGCGGATGGAAATTTTCTTCGTAAAATAATGAAATTGAAATTTCTAAAAAGGTGTTACATGAAATTCACATTAATATTTCCTCAAATAAAGAAACAGTGACAGTGACTCAGTAAGTTATCTGATAAAATAACTGTTTTGGAAAAAGAAAATCTCGAATTGAAACAACAGCTTCAGTTTTGCAACAATAAAACAGACGATTTAGAGCAATATACCCGACGCAACAGTATACGTGTCTATGGTATTCCTGAAAAACGTAATGAGAACACCGATGAAATTATTTCAACTATCTGCAAAGATAAGCTAGGTATTACTTTGAATCAATATTCTATGGACCGTTCCCACCGTATTGGTAAATTAATACAGAATAAAAATCGCCCTATTATACTTAAATTCATCTCGCACAATGATAAAGACAAAGTTTTTTATAATAAATCTAAACTCAAAGCTACGAATATTGTGATAAAAGAAGATTTAACGAAACATCGGCAACAGATCTACAAATACGTGGTGAACAAAGTGTCTCATAAAAACGCGTGGACTCGTGATGGTAAAATTTTTGCTAGGGTCAATGACCAAAATCATCTTATTCGCTGCTCAAATGACATTGACAATCTTCTTCAGCACTGAATATTCTAGCCGGTAACGCAAACATGTTCGAACATTTACAAATAAATTTGTTGTTTGGGTAAATTTACATTCGCATTTAATATTATATGTTTACATTTGGTTGTGATTACGTTTTCAAGTTGATATTTTGTTATATCGTCTTGTATTAATTTTGGTATTTTGATTTGTATATTTCTATCTATTTATAATTTTAAATTGTTACATTGAATGAATTGCTTCACCTTTGCTCATATTAACGTAAGATCTCTATTCACTGGTTTTGATCTATTGAAGCAACACATTCTCGGTCACAATTATGATATTATTGGTGTAACTGAAACGTGGCTTAACAAAAATATAGATTCTAATGTTGTTAATATTGAGGATTATACATTGATTCGTTGCGACCGAGAAACGCGAGGTGGAGGCGTGGCTATCTATATTAAATCCTCAATCAACTATTCACTTATTGACTATGATAACTCAATTAATATAGAGCAATTGTGGATTCATATCACAATTAAACATCATACATTTGCTTTTGGAGTGATATATAGGCCACCTAAAAATGACTGTAAAGTATTTCTCGATGAACTCGAAACTTTGTATTCATCCTTATCAATAGATCATAATTACATTGTAACTCTAGGTGACATGAACATTAATATGCTTAACACAAGTAATTTTGTATCTTCATTTAACAATATGTTAGATTCTTTTTCTCTAAAACAAGTTGTAAATGAACTTACAAGGATAACTAATAACAGTTCTTCGTTACTTGATGTCATAATAACACATCCAAATATAGTTCATTCTCACGGTATACTTGACTTACACATATCTGACCATAGTCAAGTCTATTTGAATATTGACATTGTTAAACCTGTCGCAAATCCTAAACTAATAACTTTCCGAGATTTCAAATCTCTCAATTACGAGTCTTTTAGTTCTGATTTAAGATTATTGAATTTACAGACAGTATATGAACTCGATTCTGCGGACGATAAAGTAGAATACCTTAGCTCGAGTCTTAAAAATCTATTTGATTATCATGCACCTTTTAAAACCATAAAAGTTAGGAAAAGGAAAACTCCTTGGATTACTGACACAATAAAAGTGATGATGAAATTACGTGATAATGCTCTAATAAGATATAAAAAAAGCAGGAACTCAGAACACTGGAATTACTATAAAGATTTACGTAACTATACAACCAGTGCTATACGCCGTGAAAAAAAAGCTTTCTTGGAGTTTACTTTAAGAAATTCTGATAAGAAAAATACATGGACTAATTTGCGCAAATATAATATCCATCAAAAATCGACTGCAAGTATTCCTCCTCAATTAGAAGATGCACAGAAAATAAATAATTACTTTTCCGAGCAATTCACTCTTGATAACGCATCTCCTGCACTATTATCGTTTTATAATAATGCAAACATCAATTCTAATTTGCCTGAACTCTCTTTCAGTCTTTGTGACAACGAAGAAGTGAATAAAATAATAAGTTCTATCAAAAGTAAAGCCACAGGGATAGATGGAATTTCAATAACAATGATCAATTTATGTATCCCGTTCATAACTCCTTTTCTTGTCGACATATTTAATTACTGCTTCATTCACTCTATTGTACCTTTATCGTGGAAAATCTCCCTTGTTACCCCTATTGTTAAAAATAAAAACCCATCATCGCTTCAAGACCTCAGACCAATTAGTATTTTGCCAGTACTCTCTAAAATCTTTGAGAAACTCATATTTTTCCGTCTGATATCACATTGTGAACCACTTCTAGCTATCAAGCAATCTGGTTTTAGGAAAGGATTTAGCACTTCGTCAGCTCTTGCCGATTTAGTGAATGATATAGTCTATGCTACTGATCACAAAAAACTTACTACACTAGTTCTCCTCGACTTCAGTAAAGCTTTTGATACAATAAGTCATTCCTTGCTTATTGCCAAATTGCATTATTTCAATTTCAGTAGCACAGCAGTTAGCCTACTTCAATCATACCTGAGCGGCAGGCAGCAATCAGTTAGATTGAACTCTGAGACTTCTCCCTTAATTCCTATTACCTCTGGTGTTCCACAAGGTTCTATTTTAGGCCCACTCCTGTACTGTCTTTACACCTCCGACCTCCATAAGTCCATAACTTCTTGCTCATTCCATTTTTATGCTGACGATACGCAATTATATATCAGCTGTGAACTCAGGGACATAGTTGAATCTATTCATCTCCTGAATCAAGATTTACATCAAATTATTGAATTATCTCATCAGCACTCCCTGAAAATTAATCCTTCAAAATCAACCGTTATGTTATTTGGGCCAAGAAATCATCGTCTTGCTGCTGAAAGGTATGTAAATGTTCTCATTAATGATATACCACTAGTACTTACACATTGTACTAAAAACCTCGGTTTACTGATGGATGATAACTTGCGTTTTGTGGAAAACACTACCTATCTTGTTCAAATATCCTACACTATACTTAAGTCTCTATGGCAACATAAAGATTATTTATCTGTTGATTTAAAAGCAATGCTTGTCAATTCCTTAATATTTTCCAGAATTGATTATTGTGATGTAGTTTATGGTTCTTTTTTAGACAAAAGACAAAGTCAGAGAATTCAAAAAGTGCAGAATGCTTGCGTGCGATTCGTTTTTGGTTTGCGCAAATTCGACCATGTCACCTCTAAATTGCACGAACTAAAATGGTTGAATATGTCCAACAGACGTAGACTGCATTTTCTGAGTTTTGTGCACAAAATATTAACAACTAAAATACCTCATTATCTATTTCATCGTCTCAAGCATCGAGGTTCTTTACACTCTCTTAATATTAGATTCAGATCAAGCCTACATATTCCTAAATTTTCCACTTCTCGTTTTAAATCCTGTTTTACATATTCTGCCTCTAAATTATACAACTCGGTGCCTGACGATTTGAAAATCTTAAGTATATCTGCTTTCAAGCGTGCCCTGAGAAATGAATTATATGCTGAACAAAACAACTGTTCTAATTGTGCGATGTGATAATATATCAGTTTATGTTGTATGTATGTATGTATATATAAAAAATGTATGTGTAATTTAATATGAATATTCTCTCATGTGTTTGAACATTTTCAATGGTATTGATGTTATTGTCTACAAATTGTATTTCTGCAATCATGTGTATTTTTTTTATTACTGTATGATGGTTAAGTGTAAGAACAGCTTATGCTGAACTTCGCCATTTGGAATAAAAGAAATTATTATTATTATTATTATTATTAAATATGAGTTTTGATGTAATTCAAAATAATAAAAATCTCCCAATACAAAGTGAAGCAGTCAATAATTCAAATAATATTCCTACCATGACTTTTTCTAATTTTTCAAATTGAACAATTACTTAAAACCAATAAATAGATAGAATTAAATTAAATAGATTGAATTAAACCATATAATTGTTATAAACTACTTATCTATTTGAATAAATAATGAAATCTCCAATATATTTGCATTTTTTCAAACTTTTACTTTTTTTGTCCAGGCCCCGAAAGTATTACTTTCGTAGCTAGCAACGCATAGCAACGAGGTAACACGAAGGTTTGCTTTCGTTATCGTTCGAGTTGCCAGGGCTACAATGCTCACTTATTTATACAGTAGCAGAAAATAACTATTTCGGGTGCTTAAAAATTACCGATAATTTTCATGAAAGCTTGTTGTTTACAATTCCACGAATTCGAAGAACGAGAGGAATTTGTACAACAAGCTTGAATGAAAATTATGTGGTTAATTTTTAAGCAAAATGGTATTCAGGAAGAATATTTCTCGAATGATCAATTTCAATTCAAATACTTCGGAAAAATTGGAGTTGCTACTGACTTTCATGTATCTAATTTACAATACAAACAAAATTTTTTTTGTTTGTGTTGTCAGTTTGTAGGTGGAAATTCTTCGTTGTCTAGGCAACGTGGAATTTCCGCTGTAATTTTTTGATAGTTTCACTTCGCTTATAAAATAATTCATTCATGAGTGAAATTTTCGGCTAAATGAGACTAGTCAAATCAAAATATTGTGAAAATATTTCGTGATGATGTTCCAGGAATAGTGAAACATCTACATCACATTACTCAATCAGACCTGTCGAAGAATATGTATAATATATTTTAATATTTGTACATAATATATAATTTTTTATCTTCATGATTTTTAAAAGTAGAAATTGGAACTCGATTTTTTGTCTATGAAGAGACTATTAAAATGTATCTAATCCATCAAGCAATTTAATATGTTATTAATTTTTCCAGAGAGCTATGATTAAATTGTTACTTACTTGATGTAGTACGGTTTATTCTGATCATCTAAGGCTCGTTCCCAACCATAAGGCAGTGCGCCTTCCAAAGAAGAGTCCCAGGCTTCTGCAGGAGGCAGCCAGCTCGCCGTTTTTGTCACGTGACTGTAACAAAAACAAAATTATACTCATGTTCAAAATATTCACATTTAAGTTCATTTATTCATGCAAATATACCTTATGCCTTCAAAAAACAAAATATTTGATAAAGTGGTGTAACATCTTGGAAATAATATATTTTATTTACGATCTTATAGAAAGTGACAGTTTCTAACATTATTTTCACTTTAAAAAGTAGGCTTTTCTGGAAAACTTTGCAATAAATGATTTATTGCACTCTCTTAATACACGATTTTAGTGGCGGAGTTTATCAATTCCAATTATCAGTATTTTAAACATCTGGGGGATATTTTAAAAATCATCTACAACACTATAATCACTTTTGGACTTGATATTTTAACTCAAACCAATAACATTTATATCAATTTTATGTGAACAGTTCAATTCATAATATCGTTTCCTTATTTACCAATATTATAGTCGTCAAAGTAATTTTACAAAAGAGAAAATACCTGTATATAATCGACGAAGAATATTTATTTTTTCATTTGACTATTTTGGTAACACTGAGACTTGACAGATAAGTAATTTGTGTGAATCAAAAAAATTTTTTTTTACAGTCACTATGGAATGATACCCATTCCACACGCTGTAGCGTGCGGAATAGGGGTCATTCCGCACGCTCTGAGGTTCCTGAGACAGTCGCGTGGCGTCGCGAGAAAACTGTTTCATTCCTGTCATAATTTTAATTCTTCTTGATTATCTTATCATTCCTCTTCAAAATCAAGTCAATATGTGTAATTTTATCAACATTTGATGAATTGGAATACTCATGTGAATTCTACCACTCGACTTCGTCTCGTGACTGAATTATTCACATTCGCATGGAATGATCTCCATTCCGCACTTGTACCGGAATATACTATTCAAAATGTGTTGATTTGAATGTTGCTATAGAAATAAAAAAACATATCAAAATGACAGTTAGGTTATCATGCAACGTAGGCACCAACCCAATAAAAATAAGGTTTGCAGGGGCGTGCGGTGACTTTCTGTGATAGGTGTGCACAGTCGGTGGTGAGGAAGGGGATATATACATGGCCAACAATACAGCTTATTTTTCTCGCAACAACCAACAATCCATTTAAATTTTTCATATATTTTAATTTAGAAATGTCGCACGGATGTCTGGCATTGGTCTTGTTTTCTTAATTTCATTTTTCGTTTTGACATCACGACAAGAAAAAGGATTTGCCAGTAGATCACAAATTATAGATTTATTTTCAGTTGTCATTCTACAAATGATAATTTTAGGAAAATAAATAATTTAAGAAACGTATAAAATAAGTGTTTATCTAATATTGTTGTCTTAAATAACAACTAACAATATTTCAACTATTTTAACAAACTTATAAAAGGCGTTTAAAAAAAGAACGCAGCTAAACGTTGAATATTCAGCTCCCGGTGCAGAAAGTCTGCCTGCACCCAGCGAGAGAGAACGAGCGATAGGAGATCTGCTAATATCGGTATGATTTTTCTCTGTCAGACTCTATGAAAATTTGTGAAACAAAATGAAGTATTCAATAAACCATTATATTAATTTTATTTACGTAATTTCTAATATTTTCATAGGTTGTGCAGTGCACACCCTGCACATATGGACTGCACGCCACTGAAGGTTTGAGTTCTATAAAGAGGCACTTTACGATACCCAAACGAGTTTCATAATGCACACTTTATGACACCCAAATAGAAAAAACAATTTAAGACACACATTCAGAAAAGTCTCTAATGCACTCACGGAGTTCCCAAAAATATCTTCGACTCCGTCTGAAATTATTCAAAAAGCAAATAATGCGAACAATTATTAACTATTACTAAAAATGAAACAGCGTACAATAGATTTGTGAGATATGTAGAAAATCAACCAAACATATACTACTGGCATGTTTTCTGAATTTGTGAATAATTAATAAGAAAAAGTTCAGTTTGAATATTAATATTAACCTGCAGTCAATTTACTTATATATCTACTCTAGTTTCCATAATATTTTAGTCTGACTGCCGCCGGAGTAAAAGTGTCTCTTTGGTAACACTTTTACCTCGGCGGTAAGAAATTGAGTTTCCGCTTGTTGAATACAAATACAAAGTGTTACGACGTTTAAAGAAAAAAGGTTTTTGAGGCATATTTTGTTGTCTTTGCGATATAAGAAAACCAGTCAATCCCATCAACAAAAATCACGAAATATCAGAGATATGATCTTCAACCTGCAGCTATCAGTCGAACAGCAGCATTTTTGCTTCATTCACTTTCATAATTTTATTGGAAATAAATTGGGAGTCTTCAAAATTAATCAAAATAAAAGTCTATTTGCACTGAGAACTGTCTTCTTATCTATTTCAACCGCTTCTCATTTATTTTCAACTGTTTCTCTACTTATTTACCACCCTTCTCATTTATTTCTACTTGTTCACTTCACTTAGATCACTTTTGCGCGCTTTCGTGAACAAGCAACCAACCAAAATTACTTCTACGCGCTATTTATTCCGACCGCGTCTTCCTTACTTTCTGTCCGTCTTGCTGACACACTACGCTTCACTACTGTCTCTTTCCCCCGGTTTATATACTTTCGACCGCTATTTCCCGACAATTCTAGGAATTTCTAGTGGACCACCCGAAATTTCCATATCATTCGTCCTTGACACATATCAGTTGTTTGTGCTAGTTATATAACTTGCATCCGCTACACGTTTAACATTCTTGTTACGATGAAAGTCTACTCTGTAGGAGCACTCTTCGTTACACCATATTCTTTTTAGAAGTTGTTTGTGTGATCTTTGTTCAATATGTCCAAACCAAAGCAAGTGATTCATTCTTTCAATCATAAACCTTCTAATATTATAATTTGCACAAAATTTTTTCGTATTGTCTCTTCTTATACGGCAATGCTGGCAAAAGCACTTTGTAATAAACAATTAGGGTTGATTGCAAAATAGTAATTTATTGTAATTACTAGGTGGACTGTGAGATATTAGTCATGAAAGAAAAAGTTCGGACACAATGCCTGAAGTACTGAAATGGCTACTTTTCTTAAGTTAAATTGTTTTTATTATTTGACGCTGAAAGGACATTCAGTTGCAATTAGTAAAACACAGACATTACAAAGTAGCTATGAAATTGTTGTTTCGCGTGACTTTTCTATTATTCTCTCACCGAGAGACTATCAATGGATATAACGTATTTCGTATGGTAACAAGCTTATTATAAATTTGTATTAGATAAAAATAATAGCGTGCTTTCAACTCAATTTTTTACGTGAATTAATTTATTTTCAACGTTTTAATGATAATTTTAATTTACATTTACCTTAAAATTGAATATGACATTTTTTTGACATGCTCAATAATTATAAACCAAACAAATGCGTCTATTTGTGGTCACCTATCCGAAATCAAGATTGCATTGAGAACAGCTCTAGGGCAATTTTCAATTAGTATTCATAGTTCAGTGGAAATATGCTGGTTTTGTGATCCGGAGGTCGCAGGGTCGAATCCCACCGACGCACAAAAAGCCAGTAGGATTTTCATTGAATTATAATATACTCTGTGGCGTACTCTCCACGAAAACTAAAGTATCCGTAGTTTGATGACTGGTAATCGCACTCTACGGCTCAGGAAATATCAATCAATCTTCCAAGTATACTATAAGTGTCTGCCATACCTGTAACGGGTAAAAGGCGTGATCGTTTCTAGATAATCGATGAATTCCAATAGATCATTCCTCAAGTATGCTGCTTCCAGGCTAAACGCCTTCCACAAGGCTTTCGAGCTAATACCAAGAAATGTGCTTTCGAAAATGAAGAAATTATTTCATAATTTATCAATAATCTTAGAATATTATAGTTCAAAATACTACAAATTAGATGTAAATGCCAAAGAAAAAATTGGAAACAGATTCTTAATAATTTACATATGGTTTAGAGTAGTTAGTTGACTGACAAAGTAGACAGCTGAATGTCAAACTGAGCTTAATAGAGCTCTGATCGTAAGATGGAAGAAGCACAAATATTTACTAATTAAAAGGAACATAAAGGAAAAAACTTTTCAGAACTCATTTTTAAATAAATATGTTTTATTGGGTATAAGTTCTGTAATTTATTAGAAACACAACGTTTCAACAGCAAAGTGCTGCCTTTTTCAAGTGAAAAGAAATATAAATATGAATAAACAGAATTGTCAAGACAACAAAAACAAAAATAAAAGTACAAATCATAACTAGATTAGTTTAAAATATATTAACTCCTAGGATCGTAGATCTCTGCCTGTAATTGATGATTCAATATCCACAGGTCTTCAGGAGATAATAATGAAGGTCTAAATAGGGAAATTGTCAACTCCTTGTGGTTCTAGGTCAATCTGGCTCTACTCTTTTGAGTATATTTATATTTCTATATATAAAGGCAAGCCAAAGACTTGAATATAGTAGTGTAATAGAGAATCTAGAACAGTGAATATCGAGCAGTGAAGTAAACAGTGTATATAAATAGTTAAATAAAAATATCTGCGACTTTGTTTAAGTTAGTATTGAGTGATAAATAAATAATATAGTTGAATATGTGCACTTCTTGACTGGGAAAATTTGATGAATAGGAAAAACTTCTGGAATGCAGTCAATGGAATTTATTTTTATTTTTCTATTTCTAATAGAAAAATAAAAATAAATTCCATTGACTGCATTCCAGAAGTTTTTCCTATTCAAATAATATAGTGTTGTTAGTGATATTCAGAAGAATAAAACTTTTATTTCATTTTAAATTATTGAATAGTGATTTTTATTTAATTACAAACTATTTGATCAAGCAATAAACAATACAATATTGTGCATATTTTGATGGACGAGTATATTGTGAGATTATTAAAACAAACACGAAATTTTATTATTAATAGAGATTGGAGCTAAAATTTTCCATTAGAAACAAAGAGCTATTGGTGCAGAAAAATAAACAATATCATTTGACATAAATAAATATAGAGCGTGAAGTTTCGTGTGATTAAAAAAGTTGAGCAATTATTTGATGTTAGTTTTCAAATGGATGGGGGAAAACCAACCGGGTAATACAGAGGCACAAATAAACATAGTTTTCCCAGTATTGCCATTATTTACAGATTATCACATTATTTTGTTCGTTTACAGGAGTTTTAAAACTTCTGTAGCGAAAATGTGACGAAGGATATTAGAAATTTTTAAATAGATTATTACATATACAGGAGCAGAAAAAAAATTATCACTTATTCTTCGATCATTGGATGGATTCCTCAGGCATATTTCTGTCAGGTCAACCGCCCTCCACGCCGCCTCGGGTTGTTACCAAGCAACATGCTTCCGAAGTTATCAAAATTATTTCTTATTTATCAATGACCTGAGGATATCCCCAACTATAATATTCTTAGTTTATTGATAATGACAAGATAATTATGATAGCTCCAAAAACATTTTGCTTGATAAAAGCCAGATGCAACATGCTTATGGAAACGCACTTGACCACAAACAGACATATCTTATTGGATTCTAAATATATTAAAATAATTTCTTTGAAAATTACAGGCAGAATCTAGCAGCATTAAAAAAAATCTTTTGTTTGAGAAACTAAAAAAATACTCTTAGCATTTGTTGTAACAGAAAATAAAGACAACTTGTCTGTAAATAGACAGCTTTTATCCATATTTCATTTTCCCGTGAATAGAGATGAGCAGCAACTATCATATATTGAGCTATAGATCGGTAAAAGCAATAAATATAAGATACTTGATATAAATATGGGACAGTTCTGTGAGGAAATCTGTACTTTTTTTATATTGGGAAATGTATGCGGTTTATTTTCTGCATTTTCTTATTGATTTTGCATTGTGACTGTTTTGATTTTATTTATTTTGTGCAAGTCGAGTGCGTTCATAGGTTTTATTGCGTAGAACAATATTTGAAATATTTGTTTTTGTATTAAAGTTATATTCGCGAATTTCGTATGTTATTCACTCGTGATGAAATTATTGTTTGTAAAAAATGTTACATAAAATATTTTGTAGACGATCTTAACGGAAAAGGTGATTCTATGGCAAGATAAATATGAACCTATAATTTTATTGCAAACAAAATCTGGTCATTCTAAACAAAGACACCAGTCTAACAATATATTTGCAACATTGTTTGAAAAGAGGGATTATATGAAATATATTAGATAGTTTCACTCAATTTGAGCGATCATATGTGAAATAGAACTGAATTTGAAGATTCCACGAAAAGTTTTTGTAAAATAAATGGCATAAGTTTCTAGTAATCATATTTGTAGTCTGGGTAAGTGAGTATAATTATATTTTTCGTCCTCCCAACTCTGACAGTATTAATTTTCCAAACGAACAACCTTGCAGAAAGTAGAAGCAATATTCTATCCTAAACGAACCCTTACTAACGATCGAACTGACAGAGTACATCACCTAACGAACCAAGTTTAATTCGATATCCGATGCTGGTTCCATTTCTCGATTTCCAGCAATAAAGGAAACGGGAAACATTTCCTGCAGTACTGCGTATTGAGATTCGTTCAATCCAATCGTTTGAAAGTTTGTCGTAATAAGTTAAGCACAGTGATTTATTTATAGAAAAAAGATTGTAATGCATTTTTCCCAATTAGAAATTGATCTACATTTGTTAGTGAAGTTATATGCTTGATGAAATGAGATAAAAACAGACATGATATAATTCTTGTAATAACTAAATGAGTTTAATAATAATTTATGAATAAGGTTTATCAGTTCAAATTTTAAAAGTGCACAAATACTATTGTTGACCACCTTTTCAAATTAACTGGACACAAATAGGTTTGTGTTCTTATCCATTATTTGAATTATTATTGTAGGCAACACACAATGCATTCACCGTGAAATAGCTGCGGCCACTGTTTGTCATGCGTATAATAATATTGTCTATAAACATTTTAGCCTAATTCCACTGCATGATTTTTTTGAGACACGATTATTGAATGTGAATTTTCATATAGTTGACAGATTATTCGCATTCTTGTTTATAATCTGTAGCTTATTATCATTATTATTATTGAGTACAGTCAAGGCCTGATTCATTATAAGGTGTTAAAAAAAGGTAAAATTTTTTTATGGCTTATACATTCACAATCAGAAAGAATTTTACCTAAATTCGCAAAATTATGGGAGTGCTTCAAGAAGAGTACATTTCTAGTGCCACTGGTCGACACGAAATTTTTAATGAAGCTAATAAATGAGTATTTTAACCACGGAATTAATGTTGAATAACATTAATTAATTTTATTCTGGCGTTTTGTAATAATACATACACTGTCACTGATCATTAAATTGAGTAGTTGAACATTGATGGGGTTTCTTTATAAAAGTAATAAAACATGCCTTTTTATTCCAATATTGAAATGGCCGATATTATTTTTATGTATGGTCGTGCTAATGGAAACGCATTTCAAGCGCGGCGTCTTTATTATGGAGAAGCCTATTCAAATCGCGCATTGCCTTCATCCAGAATTTTTTTTAATTGTACTCATTTGCTTATCGCTGTTCTGAAGAACAAAACGTCTAAATAAAATTAATTAATTTGTTATTCAACATTAATTACGTGCTTAAAATACTCATTTATTAGATTCATTTAGAATTTCGTGTCGACCAGTTGCAATAGAAATGTACTATTCTTGAAGCACACACATAATTTTGATTCTTTTTGACTGTGAATCAGCACATCGAAATGTATATGCCATGAAATTTTTTGACCCTTTTTTTAACACCCTATAGGCTAAATAGGCTGAAGTCTGGAGGAGCAGACTTGAAAGGCACGATGAAAATGATCAGGCGACCGACGGCAATCAAATAATATTTTAAAACTGGTGCAATTTGCTACCTACTGCAAAAATTCACATAATGATTATCGGACGAAACTGAAGTTGACTACGAATCTGACAACTTAAAGTCAGCTGCGTCTCTGCTCAGTCCGTTTGATAATAATAGCAATAACAATAATTTAAGTACATGGACTGGAAACGTTGAAAATTAAATACAATATCAAAATATGCATGAATTGAAGACTGAAAGAGAAATAATAGTCAGATATCATCCAGATATTCATTCGGGCATAGACCGTTTGAGCACGGCGGTAAAATTTTTAATCCGTACAGCAAGGTCTTCCCTAATCCCTATGTACCACTTGAGCACGGTGGAAGCTCAACAGATTATTGGATAAACCAGAAACAAAGATAGTAAGTAAAATGTAAAATCTTCAATACTATGCAGATAGCCGAAATGAACCAATCACGTAAGAATAATGGAAAAAAAGCACCCTAATTGAACTATTTTCAGTAAAATGAATTATGTTAGTTGTAAGAAAGTGTAAATATTTGTAAGCATGTTTTTCTTTTTCTATCGATATAGTTTATATCAGTCGTTATTTGTTTATGATAAAATAAAATGAATTGCTATCCAAGTTCATTTATTATATTAACTCACAATTTCTGGCATTTAGAGAAGATACTTTATTTGAGAATAAAAGATTCAAGTAATAAACTTAGCTCAAACGGTATATAGGGATTAAGAGAAAAATGCTCAAATGGCCTATGGGATTAGGACAAAACTGACCGCCGCGCTCAAACGGTATATCTCCATTCATTCAGTCTATAATACCATTTTTTTACTAACAATAATTTCACCTTATTCTTAAATTTATTTTCAGATTTGATGTTTCTCAACTTATAAGATATTTTGTTACATATTGTAGTATTATTATGCTGTCTACTTTTAGATCATATTTCAAAATCATGATTTTTTTCTGTAGAAAAAAAATATGCATGGCAAAGTCAATATGTTAGTATCTCTAAATATATCTCTGCAAGATTTCCTATTTTCCAATGAAAATATGTTTCTCTGCTAATTTTTGTAATTTAAATAACTGAATAGCAAGATGAGAAACATCCCAAAAAATAATATCGTGACATGATAACGAAAAAATTTGGCATAATAGAAAATCTTTTCAGTATTTACATTAGTGGAAGATCTTAGTCGCTTATTTAAATAACAAAGAGATGATAGCATATAGCATAGCTTATTAATATGGGGCTCCCAAGTAGAATTTTTGTTAGATTGCTACTGTGTGTATTAACCCTTCAATTGGATTTCGGTTCAACTTGAGGAGTTCAGACCACTTTTTTTGGTTGTCTCGGGCTCAAATTCGATATCTCAGACGCACGCAGTTCAATTCAGGAATATTTTGTAACAGAGACCTATTTATATTTTCTGTAATATGCTCAGAATTTTCATAAATCCTAAATCCTAGTACCTTTTCGGGATAGAATTAGAATGATTCTTTCTGTAAAAATTACGGCTGGATACTCACACAATGTTCCAATGTTTTCTCGTCTTCCTGACATAGATGGATAGACGGTAGGAGTTGCTTCCAGCTTTACCAATTCCATGTAAATGGTACTTTTCAAAGGGCAGTGTCATGTTAACAGGTCTATAATGATTCTAATATCTTCTTTAGTGAGATTGAGTAACTGTTCTACATTTGTAAGCGATGGCTGCAAAAGCATTCTCGCTTGCTTTTTTCTTCTGTGTAAGCCCAGTACAAGGCTTTAGCTCTTTCCTTTCACATTTTGTGAACTTTCTTGATATTAAATGGTATTTTGGATTTTATTTTTTGCCCGAATTTGTTATGAAAAAATTGAGAGCATTTATTAGTTCTAAAATTTGCCGACGGTGCAGATATTTTCGCGGAGAGGAAGAATATGGCCAAATGAATGTTATCTGATATTAAAATAAATATTGAAGATATCGGCCTTGAAATAAATTTCGAAGAAATAAATCTTTTAGCAAATGGTCCGAAAGACACAGTTAAAATCAAACATAAGCCAATTTAGCATAAAGAAAACGTCATTTATTTGAATCAACTCCACTTTAAAGACAAAAAGGAAACTCAACAAAGGACTACAAGTAGGTGGAATTATTTTTGGAGCTTAAATAATATAATGGAAGGCGAATTTCTCAACTCTTATATATTGCCGGTTATGTCAAACGAAGCACAAATGTGAACAATGTCCAAGAATCATATTCAACAAAAAGAAAATGGAGATAATCATGGTGGGAATGCCGCGGAACGACAGATAGTTTTATCAGGTATATTCAGCAAAAAATTGAAAGGAAGGGGCACTCAAAACGACACAGAGATCTTCAGAAAAATAGGTGGGGGATGTGCAGGAAAGACATGGAACCAATGATAATAACCGTACTTGCTAGATAGAGCTTGAGGAGGCTTATATTCAAATAGGGCTCACTAAGGCTTATTATTATGCTTCTAAAGCAGCTTGCTTAGATTAATATTCTTGGACACCCCATTTAGAGCTTTCTTCAGATTGATTACGTAGATCTCTGCTTGAAATATTGTGGTATCCCCACACTGTTTACTTTTAAAACATCTGAGAGCTAAGAAAGATTTTTTTGGACCTGTGGTCCTTCTGATGTTCATGGTAGACGGTCAGTAATTATTACTTTATATGCTGTATTTTTCCGTCCTGTCGATACGGTAAGTTGATCTGGTTGAACTTCCTCTGGAATTTTCAAGTAGCAGATGAGTATCTCAGGCTTGACTTTTTTTATTGGCTGATCACAAAAGCACTGTACATCATTTTATATTCCACATTGATTAAGAAAGAAGTGTAAGTCTCAGTAACTCTCCATTGCAACAGTGAAATGGATTTTCAGTGCTCTTGTGGTTGTGATGCAGGAGCAGGTAATCCTTTGCATTGTCTATAACAGATTATTTGTCGTCGAAATGATCAAAGTCGAACAAGTAATCAATATGTAGTTTATCTGCTTAGAATTCTACTATAAGGTTTGAATTTTCAAATATTTCATAATATTTTTAACCTTTTTTTTGACATTCAAATACAAAAATACTATTCTTATGTGAATTTTATATCAAATACAACTTACAATTGTTATTCAAATGTTAGATAGCCAAGAGCGTAGAGCTTTGACTTCTGTTCTGACGACACCGGGGAAATCGAGTTCGATCCCAGGTGGGGTCAAACGTCGCAATCAATGTTCAGGTTGAAAAAAATATCCACTGTGTTACACCTTACACTAACATCCATCAATATTTGACTTGATATCAATTTACCGAATTTTGCAGCAAGATCTATATATGCCATACCTAACAAGTTAATTATTCGATCCTACACATAAGTAAATACAATGCAAAAACCAAAAGCAATTAGTTTCAACTAGCGCAGGAAACATAATTGTTTTAGCAATTTTGTTCATTTGTTGAGAATTATTTGAAGTAACCACCGCATATTTAAATCCACAGCAATCCTTCAACAGTCGGGTGCAGTAGTTTTTTCCGTTGATTATCTACATTAATTTGTTGTTTTAATAATTTACTGAAAATAGATGAATTTGGACTGCCTGCATGAAAGGTGTTACCGTGTTACAACCGCTGCGTTCAAATGCTTAGCTCATGCTACAATAAATGGCCTTTTGTAACATACGTTCAGTACACTATTATATTGGAAACTAATTCAAACCACATTTTCGTCACTAAGCTCACTACGTTTAGTTAAATAAGACAAATAGATCAAGTAAAAAGTAATATCCGATAAAGTCTAGTTTAATAGACGATATTATCTACTATAGAGACAGTTTGAGGAGGTCATCATAATGCTGATAGAGCAGTGAGGGTGATTTGATAGGAACAAAACGAGGATCGTGAATCGAGAACGTTGACAATATAAGAGGCCATTATAAGTCATAAGGTACACGTGACGGCATAACCCAAGAGACACTAGACGTGGATGGCATACAACAACTTTCAACCTACCTATTAATAGATACATTAGTTCAGTTCCAGTTTCGGTGAAGCCGGTTAAGAGGATTTCCGCCTGGATTTGTTTTGATTGATGGGTCATTTTACCTTACCCGTTAACAAAGTGGTTACGCTTTCCATTTGTAACCTGTTTGCCTTCATCCCTTTTCTGGATTTCAGATCAAATAATTCGTTTTTCAGAAGATTAGGGTATTGAAGCTTCATCCGTCAAATCAAAAATCCGGAATATATCCAACCAAATACGATATTTTTATACGCTTGTGAATATAACAAGGGATTATTTGATTAGCCTATCGATTTTAGAACAAGAATGTGAGGATAAAAATCTGCTCAGATTTAAATTATACTTTTGAAACAGCGTATTTGTAAATTAGGATAATAATGATGATCATAAAAAACATACAATTTTTAAATTTCGACTGTAATAACTAATAATCATTCAAGACACAAGTGTAAAAAGTAAATCTCTATTTTTAAATTTGAAGTGACTAACCACTGAAAATACATGCTAATTTCATTTAATCTATGATGTATAACCCGGCCGGTCTGGAAGGAAAAATACTGGGCAATCCAGCAATTTTGACAAGTAAACTTTTATGCATAATTTTCAGTAAACAACCAAAATAAAAAAACAAATGCGTTCAAAAATTATTTTATTCGTTCAAGGTCCGGTTTCACCAAACTTAATTGAATTTATCAAGGGTTTGGTTTATTTTGAGTCGGTAACTATGGTTACAATTGTATCAACAATACTTTCCGTATAAAATAACCTTTGGATAAATTTAACTAGCTTTGGTGAAACTGACTCTCATTATCAATTTATGGTGAGTGGTTTTTTGATTTTCAAATTGTAATTTATCTATCATCGTATAAAAATTAATAGCTATTACATAATTTTGAGCATGAAAAATAGGTTTTTCTGAAAAACTGCGCAACCAAAGTTTTATTACATACTTTTGTTGTACGATTTCAGTTGGGGAGTCCATCAGTGGAATTATTTTGATTTATATCTAGAGGATATTTTGAAATTAATTTACAATATTTCACTTTTGAGGTTGTTTTTGAACTTGATATTTTATTTCAAACTTTCAAGAACATTTATGTCAAATTCAACTACAACATTTGAACTCATAACAACGTCTACACAGCTACCAATATAAGTCGTCAAAGTGACATTTACAAAAAAAAATATTCACTCAAAAAGGACCATTACTTTATTTTAAAATAAACGTGTGAAAATCTTTGATACAATAATGAAGCTATTGTCCAAGCTCGTGCATTAAATAATAAACTATGACAGTAGTATCTACAAAGTCTAAATATTAATTTTTAGTTTAATTGTGCGCTACTTATTAAAGTCCTTCATAGGTCTTTGAGTTTAAAATAACGTCATATAGTTTATAATATTTTACTTGTTGAACTCTTTCATTTGATATCCATATCAGATGGGTAGTGAAGAATGAAAAAACGCAATCTTGAGGCGCCCACCTCATTTGACTTGGAACGATATGAGATATACTTTATTCCATTGTCACGAGACTTCGAAATCGGATGAATTTAATCAAAATAGGACAACAGAAAATGTGTGAGAATTAATTTTTTAGATTTATCTTTAGGTAAGATGTATAGGTAAATGAGTGTTTGCCTGACTTACCTGGGTACGCCAGGTACTGCGCATATGAGAAAGGAGTAAAAAAAAATCATTTTACTGCTTAAATCCCAGAAAAAGTGTCTGGCTTTTTGCAAATATTTTTAAATATATCTTATTAGGATGCTATAAAAATTTCAGCGTGAATCAATCACTTCTTTTCAATTTTTGAAAATACAATATTGAACCAAAATACTTAAAAATTTAGAAGAAGTGATTGATTCACGTTGAAATTTTCATAGCATATTAATTAGATATATTTAAAAATATTTGCAAAAAACCAGAATCAAACACTTCAAGAAACATGGGTCATGAGCTCTCCGACTATTTAGAAAACTAGGGAATAGAGGCGATTCCAAAAAAGGGAGGTATGTAGGAGTGATAAAGAATCGAATTTAGTATTATATCTATTATTTATTTACCTATTTATTATTTACCTATTTATTATTTACGTTCTTTGAAACTGAAATTTTTGAAGTTTTCAAGAAGAATATATTGAGTTCGAATTATTCAACCCAAGAGATAGAAAGAAGAGGCAAGTGCTCGATTTGTCCCACCTTACTAAACTTATTCAAAATATTATTGTTATAAGACTCTATCATAATTGATTTTAATCATTTAACATACAAATTTGAAGTATGTGTGATTAATGAATGAATAGAATGTCGATGTAGCAACAAAAATGCTCGCTAGATAGCTTTAGTAGTAGATTAGAGATTATTGAAATCACAAGAAAGTACAGGTGATTATAAATTATTGGATGTCACGTGACTTGCAGAAGGTAGTATTATGATCAGAATTATTATTATATTCTGAGGAACAAAATGTGTGGAATAGAGTAATGTTGTTATGTACTTTGATCATACGCATACTTGCTAGCTTGGGCCGAAGGCCAATTTACAGATACCAGATGCTAGAGGTACGTTAGAACATTACTTACATTTTTTTAGTGCTGATTTTTATGTATGTTTTAGAGAATATTGTCAAAAATTGATAATCAACAGTACCAAACACTTTCAATCGGTGTAATTTCTGCTATACGCTTTAAAGCTCGCAAAAAATAACGTAATTTTACTTATAGTCTGAGTCCTTATTTTCATATATGATACTCAGGGAACAATTTCAATACTTTTTGCAAACAGTCGGACCAATCGTAAGAGCCAAGCATCCCCCAGGCACAATTAAAATGTCGTTGTGAGTATGAGCGTGAGCTCATATTATGTCTACGCTTGATAGTAAGCGCAGCATCTATGAGTATCCAAGTCTCCCTTGGTCTGGCTGTTTACAGAAAATATTGAAATTGTTCCTTGAGTATCATATAGAAAAATTGGGACTCAGACTATAAGTAAGATAATGTTATTTTTTTGCGAGCTTTGAAGGATCTAGCAAGAATTACTACCGATGGGAAGTGTCTGGTACTGTTGATTATCAATTTTTAACAATATTCTCTAAAACATACATAAAAATCAACACTCAGACTTAAAGAAAAGTGAGCAATATTAAACGTACCTCTATCACATGATATCTATAAATTGGTCGTCAGCTCAAGCTAGCAAGTATGTGTATGATCAAATCAAAGTACATAATAACACTACTCTAATCCATACATTTTGTTTCTCAAAAAATAAGTATAAGGGTCTGGCGGGTCTGGGATTTTGGACTATTAGTTCAACACATATGCATATATTTAATTTATATCGTAATCTACGCACAATATGATACATATTCTAGTCATATCTTGTTCTTAGACATAGAAGAGTAAATAGAGCACTTTATTATTGAATAATTTTTGTATTAAATTGTTATTTATTCAAATTATAAGGTTAGAATGTTACATCAATTGTGGTCACTTTCACAATGATGCGGCAAAAAAAAAGAAAAACAGAAGGCGGCACGGCCAATCATCTGAAATCATATCTGTAGGTTTATAGAACTATTCCGTGAAATATCTGCTAATTTTTAATGACAAATTGAAAGCTTTGAACAAGCAAGAATATTTTACATTTTTTAAAAAAACACTTCTTATCATTTGTTCATAATATGTAATTTTAAAGATATATTAAAAATTGATGACTAAGGTACAGAGCAGCCCTATTACTGATTATTGGTCAACTAAAATGGAATACGGTTATTATCGAAAAAGTAACGAGTATTTTGAGTGGAGGAGGCTGTAAGAGAAGGTAAAAAATAAAATTTGATATTGTTTCTGATATTCATCTTTTTATATTGGACTAAATTTAATTTCCTTCATTAGCTTCAGAAGCTTGACTAACCATCATGAAAATGTCTCCTATATTCTTATTATTCAATTATTCTAACATATATGTCTTTTATTTTGATGTTATACTGAAGCTTCTCGAAGTATTAAGGATGCTGAATTCGGCCCCATTGTTTATATTTTGTGAGAATTGAATGCTAAATGAAATTAACAAGAGAAATTTATTGAGTCAAAATAATTCAACCTTTATACTAAAAGTGCTTCATTTGTCTCATCATGGCTACGTGAATAATATAATAAGTGGTAGGGAATAGACACAGATCAAAATCTGACAAAAATTTAGTTTACATATCAAAGAATTACGGCAGTGGGAACGTTTTCAAGCAGTGAGAATAATGGCGTTAGGTATTTGAAATATAAGTAGTGTATCTGTTACTCATAAAGTTGTAGATAATAGATTATAATTGCTGTCCTCTATAATAACCACCTCCTTTTCACCCTTACTTTTGAAACAATCATAGATATTTTTTTTTTATTCTTATAAAAAATTGTAATATATTATGATAATATATTAATCATCTTTTAATGTTTTCATATTTTAGTAATATTTTATTTTAATGATAGAAGCAGTGAGTATATTATTCCAGAAATGCACACAAATCAATAAGTTTTTGTCCAAGTAACCGCTGCGGTTTCCGGAGGAAAGATTTGTAACCGGATAATAAAACTCAGCGGTTGCGACCAAGATGGCCAACATATTTTAATGTGAGCTATTTTTCTGACGTACGTATATTTGTTTTGAAGGAAAATGAAATATAATTTTAGACTAGTTTTGGACGATATATATTTGAACATAAAACTGTACATTCTCTTCAGAGAAGTATTTTGTTCCACACCAACAAATATTTACACAAAAGATAAATAAAAATGAATCTTACATATTGAAAAATTGCAAAGTAAATTTATTTATCAGTGTTGAACATGTAAAATGAAAAAATTAATCACAAGAACGACGCAACTACTGTTTCTCTATCGCTCGACTAAACTCGGCTCGCTCGAGGCTGAGTACACCTGTAAGCGTGACGCATGACAGGTCAGACTTATTCACTGCCCAAAAAAAACTGTATATGGTATAATTAGAGATGTTTTCATCTTAAAACGAATAGATATACATTTTTTTAAGCATGTCACTTCAGTCCTTACTTTTTGACAGATATATTAGAATCTATGGAAATAAACAATATTTGATCTCAATTTTTTGCTGAGTTTTATAAAAATTATTCCAATATATTTTTGTTCAATCGCAGAATTAAATCCATTGAATCTAAGCATAATATTTCTAAACATAAGAATTAATTATAGTGCGGCAAGTCAAACGAACGAAATCTATCATCATGTATTCTTTTGCAATGAAGACTTTCTTGTATTATCCGTCGTAAAGAGTGATTTAGCAACAACGCTTTCGCCTAAGACGTTTAATTTCCTCCTGAACATCAAACATTATAAGAACAATGAACCTGCATGCTTTGCACTTATATCAAATAATTCCTCCACCACCACAACACGCAGGTATTGTGCATTGCATAACAAGCACCAGTGGCGTGCACTCACATTTCATTGGGGGACAGTCATAGCGGCAACGATGCATTTGATAGAACTACATTGAACACTATTCTCTGTTTAGTCAGTAATCGAATTCTAGTGTTGGTTTGCATTTCCTACGGAAATAGAAGAGTGGAAATACAAAGTTTAGCAATAGAACTCGAGTAATTAGAGTTAATTATTGGTAATTGGAGAGAAGTTTGTGTGAATGGGATTCAAGTTGTAACAGCTTGAGTTACAAAGAAAAATTACATCTAATTTGCTAATAAAGTTTAACAAACAAACTCGATCCATACTATAGAATCGGTTATAGCCCAGTCACGAGCCGGTCAAATATTCTTCTATAGTGCTGGTCACGATACGATTTCGGTCCAGTCAAGATTGGAATATCATGGTGTTCACAAAAAGTATTTTACAAATAAAAAAGCAATGAACGTACAGAAATCCTGATATTATAACCCAAACATCTAATTGCGAGATCCAAAAATTAAGAATGGAAAATAGAAAAAATTTATGAAACAACTCTCCACTTTATCATTAATTTTAATTGGAGATCATAATTATTTTAAGCAAAGGAATCAATATTTGCATCATGGGCTTATTAAATCTCTAGAAACTTCTGTTAATACAATTACTGAAACGCAAATTACGAAATATTCAAAGACTGATAATTCCTCTTCGAACCACGCTTTAGTTTTATCAAATTAATATCAATCGACAACATCAGAACGAATCAATGCGACTGATTGAATTAATTTCTTAATTCTATTTGCTGGATTTGAAGGGCAGCGCCAATAATTATCAAGAACAGCGAGGCAGATGGTTGAGTATTTATTTTCTCATGGAAAAACGAGAACTTCATATAACATGAAAAAAAAGTTCATAACGAGCTCAATTATAAATATTAATAAATAGAATTATATTGAAGAAAATTTATAAATACAACACATTTATGATTATAAAAGAATAAAATTATAGTAATTCATGGACCAAGTGTGTAAAATGAACCATTATGACATGAGGCTCAATATATTAAGACGAGGTTTCCATATACTATCCTTTAAGTATTTCTTTTTTTTTATTTAAAATTTCTGCTTCCTCAAATTTATAAAATATACTTATGTAATGTTTATTGTTCTTAAATAATTGTTTATTATTAAAATAATAATCACTATTTAATAAATGAAAAGAAAACAAAAGTTTTGTTCTTCAAAGTATTACTAAAAGAACACACAATTTATTTCTCACTCACTATTATTAAACCTCAAACAAAAAGTCACCAATACTTATTTTTGACAACTTATTTATTTATTATACTGATCACTCACTGGATATTCACTACTTGATATTCACTATTACACTGTTCACTGTTCCTCAGTCAGGTCATTTGCCCATATGTATACAGATGTCCATTTCTGGGAATGTTCTACGTCATTCGAGAGCACGTTACTAGGATTTTCGACTGTGCGGGGCGGGGCAGCGCGATACACTTAGAATGCATCGAAAGAACTCATTTTATTTCTAAAGAAGAAATGGATAAAAATTTTGAAAAAGTTGGTGATATTTAGAGCTACCCTACATGAAGGCTGAATGAACGCGCGGCTGTCTAACTGCGTAACCTAATTGTTTTTTTCTTATGAATTGATGTTAATAGCAAGTAGCTATTTGCTTTGAACTGTCAAACACTTATTAGTGTTTCGTGAAATGTTATTGATTTCTAATTATTGCCAAAATATGGAAGTCAATGATATTGGAGAGAAAATCAATGAGAAATTGGAGATTCATCATCCATTATTTAGGTGAAAACTGAATATCATATAATTCTATGTTATGTGTATCGGATTTATGTTGAAAACTACTATTTAGGACTGTAGAGAAAATCCTGTACGCAATTCAAGTGTAAACAAGAATTATAATATTCGGTTAACAAGTTTAGTGACTCGGTAGACCCTGTCACCAAATACTTGGCCTCATGTCATAATGCTCAGCTTCACTCTCTAGTTACATAAATTACTATTGTATGCTTGGAATTACTTGATTCTTAAATTGATGTATTTTTAATATAAGCAAGGTTTTTCTAAATTATTATGACTTATTTAAGCTTGTTGTCGATTTTTTCATTGTCATTTGGAAGATTTGATGGAAATTTACTATGGAAGTGAATTAAAGTAGTGAATAAATTTAATTCTATATTTTGATCATTCAATTAAATAACTAAAAAGAAACATTGATGAATATCTAGTTGGAATAATATTCGCGGACAAGACGGAGCCCTGAGCGCACGAGTGGAGTTCGCACTTTGTCAATCTTCTTTTCATCACATTACTTTTATTCACGTAATGCAAGAAAAATGCTGCATTACTGCTAAAGTTATAATATTATTGGCAGAATGGATGATCAAATTTATAAGGGGGTGGAAATATAGGCGTAAAACAAATTATGGGGTATAAAACAGAATGATTAATTTGTAAATTTATTGGTTAAAGGAGCTATTAGGCGAAAGTTACTTAGATAAATTACCAAATTTCTTTGATCATCTAAATTAGTCCCAGCAGTGATCATTGTCTATTTAGAAAATTAATTAGCATTGCGTAAACTACAACTTATCACTTCAGCGAATTTGATGGCTTTTCAGTATTATAAATCCTTCAATGATAGAAGGAGAGACTAATTGCAACAGAAATTGTCATTTGTATGTATCGTACAAAAGGTATATGAAATGCACAAGAATTCATACTTACATTTGACATCTTATTTGGCATATTTAATTTATGGTTGAATCAAATATTTTGTTCTCAATTGGAGATTAAAATATAAAAAAAAATAATAAATAAATGGTGAGAATGTGATAATTTACTTCAATCAACTTTTTTTAGTGATATAAATGTTGACATGACCATTTTCCTATTGCATACAAATCTTTTTCATTTGAAAACTCTCTGACTTATTTTCTTTTGCCTACTACTGTTAATTTACTTATTAATTACATACATAATATGAATCATGCCTTCTCAAGAAGAGATTGGCATGAATCTTGTTTAACAATCAACCATCAATTATTCTTCACTAGATACCTTCATCTAAATACACTTCTTTTGTGCCACTTACATTCAAAATCCTATACATACAACCTCGTTTATCCTTTTTGTTTGAAAATTTGTTTTCACGCAACAAGCCAACAATCTCATTCATCCTAATTTATTCACTTATATACTGGACCAAATGTTTACTCAATTTTCCATCTTCAATTTCACCTACATGTATTTATTTTAATTTTGATATTTCAATCACATTCTTCCCATCATTATATTCTTCATATACCAATTTATTCTGCATTCGATTCTTTTTGGTATATCCATGAACATCACCTAATAATATCTTCTCAAGAGAAATATAGTACCGGAAAATCTATTCTTGCACAAGTTTAACACAAGGATAGTAAACTTGAGGATTAAAAAAATTCCAGGAGTACTCATTTTCTTCACGTTTTATTTGACGTTGAAAACGACTGGTTTCGACTCTTCAGATAGTCAGTTTCAAGATCGGAGAAAAAGCAAAAGTATAGATCTAATTAAAACATAGTTGGTACTTTAAATTGTATATACTCAACATAATCACAGATCAACAGCAGCAAAGAGTTGAAAAATCGAAGATTACAAGTCATCTCATGATGATCATATCTATATGATTATTAATACGTGATGAGAAAATTTTCCGTCTCCTTTTTAATTATATTGCATGCACGGAGGAATATGAGATTTGTCATACTTGAAGTTCGTATGGAGAAGGAGTGCAAAAAGAGAAAATTATGTACAGGTGTCCCATTTTATCTATATATTAATACGTGAAGAGCACGCCTATGCAATTACCTATCTTAACTGTGTTGCAAAAGTGAAGCCAAAAATGTAATATTGTTAGAGAGAGAAAGTAACTGAGAGATAGGTTGAGACGGGCCTATGTTTGTATGGAGTTAAATGGCTAGGTTCGGTTTATTTAGTATTTTCATGTAAAAATAAATGGGAAGAAAATGTTTTTTGACAAATTGTGATACTGGGTACAGAACATGTGAAGAGAATTTTTTTTTCTGCACCCAAAGATGATATTTTATTAAATAAGTGGCGAGGATATCATAAAAGGATGCTCGTCTGGAGATATAAAAGTGAGAAGAAATTATTTTAAAATTATATTAAAATTAAAGGTTATATCAATGTTTCAAATTATTGAACGTATCTAATCTAAACTTTTAGTGAAAAATTCAACTTCAAGGCTTTCTTGAAGTTGGATTTTCAAAGAAAATGAAGGATATAAATATTTCTATTTATGTTTTGAAGTCAATAGAGATGTGATAATTGTTTACAAATTATGTGACAAATATATTATTACAGACACCGTTCAAATATTTCCGACTAAAAGAAAATGCATGTCCGAGTATTTTTCCAAATTGCCCGAAATATTTAAGCATCTCTAAAAAAACAAGGAAATCTCTTATAGAACAGGATAAATCTTTGAAAAAGCCCAAGCTGTGCAAAAAAGAGAAAGATATTGAAGATAGATTCATCTTCCATTTATTCGATTAAAATAATTTTTAATTTTTAGTATAAGACACATAAACGTTAGAAATAAATTTAAATCCAAAGCAAAACTTGGATTCAGAGGACTTGTAAGAATTTTTTTGATTTGAAAATTATATCCATGGAAGAAAAACAAATTTTTATCAATGAGAATTTAGGAGATTTTTGCTAAGTTTTTTGGTAATATTTTCTTCTGGTATATAAGAAATTGTTTATGTGTATTTTCTCAATTTTATTACGTCCATTGTAATATAAAATATTCATAAAATTGTTTATGTATCTGTTATTCATAATTAGAAAACTCTTATCCAAAGAAACGTTTATAAAACATGTTTCACAATAATGCACTTTTTCATTGCAGATTTTTATGAATAGAAATGTTAATTTTCTTTTACTTTTGCCCTTCATTTATTAAATAATGAAGTATTTAAAGTAATAAAAATATTGAATTTATCTGGCAATTGTTTTTAATTGAAAAAAATTCAAATATAATCTCATTTCTGTATATGAAGCATGCAAAGCTGGGTCCGTTCTCGTTATCTCTCTCACGTCTGCCGCATTACATTTTAGGCTACATGTTTCCCAACTGAGTGTCCGCTCCTCTATTATTCTCCTTCGTTGTGAAGAGAAAATTTTTCATCCCTTTTTAAGCATATTGCATGCAAGAAGGAATGTGAGATTTAGTACACTCAGAGTTTATATGGAAAAGGAGTGCAGAAAGTGAAAATTAGATACAGGATGTTCCATTTTAATTATATATTAATACGTAAAGAGAAAACCCTGTACCCTTTTTCAAGCATATTTCATGCACGAAGGATTTTGAGATTTGGCATACCTAAAGTTCATATGTAGAAGGAGTGCAGAAAGCTGAAATTATATAAAATTGTCCTATTTCAATTTTACGTGAAGAAAGCCTTGTACCGCGCACACGAAGGAAGGTGAAATTTGCCATACTTTGTTACGTGCCAATTTGGCTTTTGGTCACTTTTTTGCTTGGTTAAATTCTGAAATATAGTTTGGGTTAATTTGGGTTTAATTTCATTTACTTTATGTATTTCATTTACTTTATGTATTTACTTTTAGTTTTGAGTTCATATTCTATAGTTTTATTCATATTTCAATCTTTAGTTCCGTTTCTTTTCTTTAAGCTCAGTTTTTTGGTTATATTAAACGCGTGTTTTTGTTTACTTTCATTAATTAATTTTAGTTCATGATTTTTGTTTTAAATTGTCGCTGTGATGATGCGCGCGCTGCAGGCAGTGACGTTACGTTTTATATTTTTGAATCTTAGTACTGGGGCACCCGCTAGGTTTTTTTTTAATGGAAAACGGTTTATTTTCAATTAAGTCAAACCGACCGGATTTGACTTAATTGAAGATAGTCAGCCTTAAGTCCTGGTGTAGGACAGACGTACATTTATTTATTTTCGTTTTTACCACTACAATTTTGTGGGCTTATTCCAAAGTTTTTTTTTGCGTGTGCAAGCCCAAGTTGGGGATTCGTTTGGGATAAGCTGTGCTCCGGCCGAATATTTGGGGCAGTTTGGCCATTTGTTTTGTTCGGCGGAGCAGCCCACGTGTTGGGGATTATTTTAAATTGTGAGTGGTCGTTTTACTTAAAATCGCTTACCACCTGCGATTTGTCGTCGTCCGAAACCAAGGCACATACTGTGGGAGTACCTCACTTCCACCCTGGCTTTCCCGACTACCCGGAATCCAGCCAATTAGATCCGAGGCCGAGATCCAGACGCCAGGCAGACGAGTCAATTGGATCTCCAGTGACGTCACCAGCTAAGTGGTCCAGTTTAATTCAACTTGTTATTCAGACCTTTTTTTGTTGGTGCTAATTAAGTAATTAGGCACCCCGTGGCTTAACCACAATTTTGTTCATTTTTTGGTGTTGTGTAATTTTGCGGTGGGCATTCGTTGTCGCCTTTTTCTTTTTTATGCTTTTTCTGGTTACGTTATAAACGCTACGTCCGATTGTGAACCAGGTTGATCAATCTCGGGCCTGATTTCCATTATTTTGTACTTTTTCCTGGAGTAGGTTTATAGACGTATTTGTTCAGTTGAGACTTGTTGAAGTCTGCGTTAGGGACGCGAATTGCCGCCATTGTGATTTACATTATTATACTCGATTGCTGTTTTACATTTTCTTATATTCATTTTGTTTTACATTCTACTTATCTTACTTTTGTAATTTTTGGATATTCATTTTGAATCAACTTTATTAAATATTCACTTCTTTGGGTAAATTTTTGATTATCATTTATTTTGTGAAAAAGAATACCTACCACTTTAATTTTCAGATAGTGATTTTATTTAGTGTTTTTTTTTTCAGCTGGTGTAAGTATCACTGTTTGAGATATTGTTTTATTTTATGTTCTGCGGCATCTTGATCGACGCCAAAAGATCTAATTATCCTACAACCCAATATTCTACCCGTCCATCCTACCATCTTTTCTTTTACAGGTACTTTCGCAGTTGTGTGCCTGAGGACGGAAAAATTAACAATTGCGTGGCGCCCTTATTTTCTGTTTTATCTAGAGTTAGCTTACGTAGCGTCCAGTAGATTTGTTTTCAATAAAGTTTGTATTTTTGGAAAGCTAACCTCACAACTACCCAGTCCGGCCCTGGGATCATTTTGATTATTATTTTTTTTTGTACTGAGCTAGTCAGTTTTGAAGGGTAGGGTCGCTACCCTAGTTTTGAACGTTACAAATTGGCGCCCAACGTGGGGCCGATTTGTTTTTGAATTCTGCGTGTAATAAATTGGCGCCCAACGTGGGGCCGATTTGTTTTTGAATTCAGAACGTTACAAATTGGCGCCCAACGTGGGGCCGATTTGTTTTTGAATTCAGAACGTTACAAATTGGCGCCCAACGTGGGGCCGATTTGTTTTGAGTTTAGAACGTTATAACTTGAAGTTTATATGGGCAAGGAGTGCAGAAAGCCAAGATTATATACAAGGTATCCTATCTCGATTTATCGTTGAATACGATATCGTTTCACACTGAAATATATTAGGAAGTTTGGGAGAAGGTCTGAAGTAATAGTTTAATGATTTCTTCCCCCCCTTCGATTTTCGACCACTGGGCGACCACTAGTACAATTTAAAGTACTAGCTATATTTTAATTGGATCTATTTTTTTTATCCGGTCCAGAAGATGACTCTCTAAAGAGTCGAAACCGATCGACTTTAATGTCAAATAAAACGTGATGAAAAGGACTATTCCAGAAGTTTTCTTATTTCCCAATATTTCTATCCTATCATATAATCTTCACTTCGGTTTACTACGTTTGTATAAACATTGAATATCAACTTTCCAATTCATTCTGATCTCAAATATTATCGGTGAGGAGTAAAATTGTTTTGTTTCAAATGTTCTCGATATCTCGAATGTCTTTTCTATTGTTGATTGCAGTCATCGAAGGACAAAATTTTATATTAAACATTATTTTTGGATGGTCTCTTCTCAATACAATAATTAACTAGGATCGGAAGATGGAAAACATTTACGAAATAAGGAAATATGGGAAGAATAAATAGTGAAAATAAATAAATCAATACATAAATGAATATCAATTACGCCTTATATCCGATACGAATATAGCAGACAATATATATTGATTCATATTTAAGGAAATCGCACGCTATCGCTGGTTTTGTCAACTGAAAATTGGTTTATCATATATTACGAGATTATTTTCAATCGCGTTTTTTCTGATTACTCTACTAGAAGAAAAAGTAGTGTATATTTCACGACGGTGAAGTTAGCAGACAATTCGCAGCAGACGATTCGTACAGCGACAAGTGTGTAGTAGCCTTACGCAGCTGAATACTGGAATTGGTTTTTTTCTTTATAATAAGAGTTTTCCGTTGCTGAAGGTGTGTATATCGTATTTTTAGGCATTCAAACTGATAAGTGCTTTTAAGGACATAGATAATTTTTATATGACACGAAGACTGTGATGATAATGAGAAAACTTCAATATTCAATCTACTTTGGTGGATTCAATTGTGAATTTATCAACTTAAAAATTGATGTCAGTTGATCAATTTTCGTATGCAACATTCTTGATCATATGTGATTGTTATGCACAGTGAATATATTACTCTTCCTCCGTAGGACAGTAAGGATAAAGATAAAACTACAAGATTCACCTACTCTAGTGAATTCAATTGTTATTTTATCGAATTAAAAATTGATGTCAGTTGATCAAATTTCACATGCAACATCCTTGATCATATTCGAGTATTATACCGTGTGAAAATGTTACTCTACCCCCGTAGGACACTAAGGATGAAGAGAATACTACAAGATTCACCTACTCTACTGAATTCAATTGTTATTTTATCAAATTAAAAATTGATGTCAGTTGATCAAATTCTGCATGCAACATCCTTCATCATATTCGAGTATTATGCCGTGTGAAAATGTTACTCTACCTCCGTAGGACACTAAGGATAAAGAGAAAACTACAAGATTCACCTATTCTAGTGAATTCAATTGTTATTTTAACAAATTAAAAATTGATGTTAGTTGATCAAATTTTACATGCAACATCCTTGATCATATTTGAGAATCATGCCGTGTGAAAATATTACTCTACCACCGTAGGACATCAAGGATAAAGAGAATACTACAAGATTCACCCACTCTAGTGAATTCAATTGTTATATTTTAACAAATTAAAAATTGATGTCAGTTGATCAAATTTTACATGCAATATCCTTGATCATATTTGAGTATTATGCCTTGTGAAAATGTTTCTCTTCCCCCGTAGGACATCAAGGATAAAGAGAAAACTACAAGATACACCTACTCTAGTGAATTCAATTGTTATTTTACACATTAAAAATTGATGTCAGTTGATCAAATTTTACATGCAACATCCTTGATCATATTTGAGTATTATGCCGTGTGAAAATGTTACTCTACCCCCGTAGGACATCAAGGATAAAGAGAAAACTACAAGATACACCTACTCTAGTGAATTCTATTGTTATTTTAACAAATTAAAAATTGATGTCAGTTGATCAAATTTTACATGCAACTTCCTTGATCATATTTGAGTATTATGCCGTGTGAAAATGTTACTCTACCTCCGTAGGACACTAAGGATAAAGAGAAAACTACAAGATTCACCTATTCTAGTGAATTCAATTGTTATTTTAACAAATTAAAAATTGATGTTAGTTGATCAAATTTTACATGCAACATCCTTGATCATATTTGAGAATCATGCCGTGTGAAAATATTACTCTACCACCGTAGGACATCAAGGATAAATAGAATACTACAAGATTCACCCACTCTAGTGAATTCAATTGTTATTTTAACAAATTAAAAATTGATGTCAGTTGATCAAATTTTACATGCAATATCCTTGATCATATTTGAGTATTATGCCTTGTGAAAATGTTTCTCTTCCCCCGTAGGACATCAAGGATAAAGAGAAAACTACAAGATACACCTACTCTAGTGAATTCAATTGTTATTTTACACATTAAAAATTGATGTCAGTTGATCAAATTTTACATGCAACATCCTTGATCATATTTTAGTATTATGCCGTGTGAAAATGTTACTCTACCCCCGTAGGACATCAAGGATAAAGAGAAAACTACAAGATACACCTACTCTAGTGAATTCTATTGTTATTTTAACAAATTAAAAATTGATGTCAGTTGATCAAATTTTACATGCAACTTCCTTGATCATATTTGAGTATTATGCCGTGTGAAAATGTTACTCTACCCCCGTAGGACATCAAGGATAAAGAAAAAGCTACAAGATTCACCTACTCTAGTGAATTCAATTGTTATTTTATCAAATTAAAAATTGATGTCAGTTGATCAAATTCTACATGCAACATCCTTGGTCATATTTGAGTATTATGCCGTGTGAAAATGTTACTTAATCCCCGTAGGACATCAAGGATAAAGAGAAAACTACAAGATTCACCTACTCTAGTGAATTCAATTGTTATTTTAACAAATTAAAAATTGATGTCAGTTGATCAAATTTCACATGCAACATCCTTGATTATATTTGAGTATTATGCCGTGTGAAAATATTACTCTACCTCCGTAGAACAGTGAAGATATGTACTGCGAAAATGTAATACTGTTTCCGGTGAACAGTGAGGATAATAAGAATACTTCAAGATTCACTTACTTTGGTGAATTCTATTACTTACTTAATATATCAAAAATCGATGTCAGTGGATCCATTTTTCCCTGCATTCTTCTTAATCATAATGTAAGTTATATGCACTGCATAAATGTTCATCCCCGTAGGGCTGTGAGGATAATGAGACATATTCAAGGTCCACCTACTTCAGTGAATTTGATTGTTTATTCATCATATTAAGAATAGATGTCATTAGATCAATTTTCACATGCAATAGCCTTGATCATAGGCAAGTTTTATGCACTGTAGAATTGTTACGCCACCCCTGTAGGACAGTAAGGATAATATGAAAATTTCAAGGCTCTCCTACTTTGCTGAATTCAACTGTTTATTCATCATATTAAAAATCGATGTAAGTAGATCAATTTTTTTCTGCATCATCCTTGGTCATATGCAAGTTTTTTGCACTAGAGTAATGTTACACCACCCTCATAAGAAAGTTTGGATGATGAGAAAATTTCCAGATTCACCTACTTCGGTGAATAATTTTTCTTTCAATTTTTTTTTCTTTTCTATGTATTTTGAGACTTGAACCTGTGCAAGTGATACCTAAAAAGTGTCAATGACTGTTCTATCTCTATAAATGATGGTCTAATCCGGTTAATGTAGCGTTAGGAATGACTTATTGCGTAGAAGATGTAATATATTTTTTGTGAAAAAGATTTCCAAATATTTATTGCAGCGGATGGTATCAAATACATCATAATGTGACTGCATGTCAATATAATTGATGGAGTAGGAAAAGAATGATTTCTGTCCCAAAATTGGGAAAATAGTGTGCTAACATTGCAAATGAAAATGAGAGAAACTGATTGTGGATATAATAATATCCAATAATAAGTAGGGCTCATCTTAATATTCTGTGATTTTTTTTGTTTTCATACTTCATGTTCATTTCAATAACAAATGAATTCACTAGAGTGGGTGAATCTTGTAGTTTTCTCTTTATCCTTGATGTCCTACGGGGGGAGTGTAACATTTTCACACGGCATAATACTCAAATATGATCAAGGATGTTGCATGTAAAATTTGATCAACTGATATCAATTTTTAATTTGATAAAATAACAATTGAATTCACTAGAGTAGGTGAATCTTGTAGTTTTCTCTTTATCCTTGATGTCTTACGGGGGTAGAGTAACATTTTCACACGGCATAATACTCGAATATGATCAAGGGTATTGCATGTAAAATTTGATCAACTGACATCAATTTTTAATTTGATAAAATAACAATTGAATTCACTAGAGTGGGTGAATCTTGTAGTATTCTCTTTATCCTTGATGTTCTACGGGGGAAGAGAAACATTTTCACACGGCATAATACTCAAATATGATCAAGGATGTTGCATGTAAAATTTGATCAACTGACATCAATTTTTAATTTGTTAAAATAACAATTGAATTCACTAGAGTAGGTGTATCTTGTAGTTTTCTCTTCATCCTTGATGTCCTACGGGGGTAAAGTAACATATTCACACGGCATAATACTCAAATATGATCAAGGATATTGCATGTAAAATTTGATCAACTGACATCAATTTTTAATTTGTTAAAATAACAATTGAATTCACTAGAGTAGGTGAATCTTGTAGTTTTCTCTTTATCCTTGATGTCCTACGGGGGTAGAGTAACCTTTTCACACGGCATAATACTCAAATATGATCAAGGATATTGCATGTAAAATTTGATCAACTGACATCAATTTTTAATTTGTTAAAATAACAATTGAATTCACTAGAGTAGGTGATTCTTGTAGTATTCTCTTTATTCTTAATGTCCTACGGGGGTAGAGTAACATTTTCACACGGCATAATACTCGAATATGATCAAGGATGTTGCATGTGAAATTTGATCAACTGACATCAATTTTTAATTTGATAAAATAACAATTGAATTCACTAGAGTAGGTGAATCTTGTAGTTTTATCTTTATCCTTACTGTCCTACGGAGGGAGAATAATATATTCACTGTGCATAACAATCACATATGATCAAGAATGTTGCATACGAAAATTGATCAACTGACATCAATTTTCAAGTTGATAAATTCACAATTGAATCCACCAAAGTAGATAAATATTGAAGTTTTCTCATTATCATCACAGTCTTCGTGTCATATAAAAATTATCCATGTCCTTAAAAGCACGTATCAGTTTGAATGCCTAAAAATACGATATACACACCTTCAGCAACGGAAAACTCTTATCGTAAAGAAAAAAACCAATTCCAGTATTCAGCTGCGTAAGGCTACTACACACTTGTCGCTGTGCGAATCGTCTGCTGCGAATCGTCTGCTAACTTCACCGTCGTGTATATTTCCCCATTATTTACAAACAAAATTTCACAAAATATGAGCAATCACTGAAAAAATATTTTTACTTCTCATCACATACTGAATTGAAAAGTATTGATTTAACCCGGAAAAAACGAAGATAAATCCTTTTTTAAAGAATCAAAGTTTATGGGAAAAGATGTCTATCTGTCCGTTTGTCTGTCCGTCTGTTCGTCTACCTGAATTACTTTTGCGTCTAATGATTTTAGAAACGGCCGGACGATCGGGAATTTCTTTTTGAAATCGTGCTCCCTACACAGGAGAAATACAAAGTCGCGTTATGGCATTAGACCTAATGTTCTGTATCGGAAACTAATCTTGGTGATTGTTCGATAAAACTCATATTTCTCGAATAATTTCAGTGTGTTCTCATTGACAATGGATATTATTCGATGCACACCATATTCCATAACTTATATGGGTTTTCTGGTAGTCATATACATATGCACCCATGATCCTAGCTTTGCTTTCCGAATAGATGTTTTTGCGTTGATCGATTTTCGTAAATTGAAACGTTCTGCATCAAGAATGTGTAATTTGCCGCCCTTTCTAGTTGACATCGAATCATCAAGTGAACCGGAAAGAACGTTCTTCTAGGGCAATTAGGATAATAGATTTCTACTCGAATCCTTATGACTTGGCCTTGACTATCACTTCCGCAAACCTCAAAAGTTCAGAGTTTTCTTCTTTCAATTATTTAAAATTATGTATGCGGAAAGTGAATAAATGTTCTTGAAGTAAATAGAAAAATGTGTTCATTTCAAGGGATGCTCAAAATTTACGAAATACAAGAATTCAAATTGATAATCTCATGAAATTATCAAAATGATTATTTCAATATCTTTATGATTTTTTTTTATCTATAAATGTTTTAATGTAAATGCATCAGGTATCTAACTTCTAATATAATATATGAGGCAGGCCATTTTGCAACTAGTTTAATTCTCATTTAGATAGCTATCTTCTTCTGATAAATAGACTACGTTATTACTAGTTTGTTTTTCAGAGCCATCCACAACTATTTTTCAAATTAATTAGATTCTTCACCTTTGCTAACTCTTGCTCTTTTTAGCAATAAATTGTCCTAGTACCTATGGCATGCATTTTCACACGAATTTTACACGTTCATTTTTATTGAATATGTCACCATCCCAATCTCAATGAAATGTCAATCTAAAATGATGAATTTGTACAACATCCAAATATATTTCAAATACAAAATGTATGTGGATTGATTACTATTTGTGTTTCGCATAATAATGAATATATTTTGTTGGAATTATAGAAAAACTAGTCATGATGTCGTGTTAATTCTCCTATAAAATAGTCACCATTATACGCTCATCCAATAACATACAATCTTTTTAGAATTTTCTTTTTATTTTTCGAAATTATCGATCCTCTGAAATTATTTTTAGAATTATTTGAGAGCCTCTATTTGTATTCATCTCTAATATTAGTACATGTTTTTAGCTTTTATTGCACAAGATGGTTCAATTGCTCCAAATATTGCAGTCGGGCGCTTTCGGATATAATCGTAAAGCTCGTCTGCATATTCCGGGCGCAAAGCACGGACTGCGGGCGTTTCCAAGCTCCCATCATGAATAAAAATAAAACAAATACTGCATGTACGTCAACAACAGCATCAGCGAAGTTACCATCTCTTGAGTTATTTGTGTTGCTATGGTTGTTGCTGTTATATTGTTTGTTCCCACCCTTATACTAATTAACAGTGGTTAAATGAGTTGACCACGTGATGGTTTTGTGTTCGGTTGAATCTCGTTTTTGGCTTAATGGCTCCACTTATGAGCTTTTTAGCCATTAACAGTGTCAATGTTTGACCACAGAAAATTGTGTAATTTGCACTTTCATGTAAAATTGAAAATCATTACAAATGCAACTGTGTCGTTTTTGATATTTCGTCAAATACAAGAAACCGAAACACTCAATGTTCTACAGTTTGCAGTATATTATATTATGTCATATGGATTACAAATTGGATATCTGTAACAAATCTTTGAAACGTAGAAAAAACTGAGAAAATAAACATAAGAGACTGTATTGATTTTGAGAGTATATGGATAGATTACCAGAAAGTTTTTCATTATACCACAGAAAGAGATTGTAATACACAAGCGATATAATTCTGATATTTATTTTTTCGATTAGAATTACGTCTGAAAATTATTTTATTATTTATTATTAGAATTGATCAATTATGCCGTAAATTAAGGCTTATGTGACAATTCACATTTGTTGTTATTGTCAATGTGTTCATTGTTAATTATCGCTTGAATTAGTATGACGTTAGACGTAGGTATGGTCCCAGCAAAATGTAATTAATATACTGCAGCCTTATTTCGCCCATCATTTGTAATTAATTGAAGCTTATAAATTGGTCATACCGGTTTTGTATTCTGGAAGTTTCTAGCAAATTACGCATAAAATTCTCGACTAATTTTTGATTCTTTCGAGTCGTTAACCAGAAAATTTCAGAAAGTCTACAGGGTATAAATAGAAAACCCAAGAGTAACGGTAGCAGTCTTGGTTGAACGCGCACAGAGTAAATATGTAATACTAAATTATCTAAGATGTCAAAAGTGTGAATATATGTATTGCTAGTGCAAATAAGTGAATATTGACGTACAAATAAAAAATAAATTGAGTTAGGTTATAAAGTAGTCAACTAGTGTGATAGTTGTATTTTAGTATTTATGTATTAATTTAATTTTAGTCATTAAAAACATAGTTAGTTATTTTTATCGTTATTCTAACTGGAATAAATATTCGTGTTTAGTAACTTAAGCTAAAGTGTCTAAACCAATTGAGGTATTCGGAATGCACAGAAAGCATTCGTAAACCGAGCTCCAAAGAGAATCCTTAGCAATGTACAGAGAGTTTTGGAGAAGGACGAGTGATTGGAAAATGCGAACACAGTTCTAAATATTATTTTCTAAGACCGACAGAGAAAATAAAGCTGTTAAATGTATCACTGATAGTACTGTAACTTTCAAAAGTGTCATAATTCGTAAAAATAAAATGAGCTCTAAGTCCGGCCCTGTCTGGACGGGGCCTTTTGTCTCTTTATATCACACCGTACCGTACCACACCGCCTCGCACGGTCGAAAATTCTAGTAACGTGTTTTCGACTGATCTAGAACATTTCCAGAAACAGACATCTGTGTATATATGAGCAAACGACCTGACTGAAAAACAGTGAACAGTAAAACAAGGGAAATAGTGAATAACCAGTAAGTGATCAGTGTAAAAAATGAATAAGTTTTTGAAAAATGAATATCTGTGGCTTTGTTGTTGAAGTTTTAATAGTAGTAAGTGAGAAATGAATTGTATAGTGTTTGCTTCGAAATACTTCGAAGAATAAAACTTTTGTTTTCTTTTCATTTATAAAATAATGATTTTCATTTAATTATAAATTATTCCTTTTGAAGTAATAAACATTACAATATAATGGCATCAAACAATAAACCTAAAAGATAGCTAAATTTTACTAAAGTACACTCTATTGAATATTATCGCGTCACAAAATTGTGTTTCGTTGAACGCTATTTCAGTTTATTATTTATTTAAATAAAACAAAAGTCATGCATTTCCACGAAGGGAGACCTCGTGAACAAATAATTAAATACAAGTGCCAGGAAAACGAGATTGAACTTACTAATAAATACACATATCTGGGGCTTACGTTAAACACATCTGGATTATTCAGAGAGAATGTCGAAGAATTCGTAAAAAAATCAAGACAAGCCACAGGAGCAGTAAAAAACGTCATAAGGTATGCTAAATTCAGAAACTGAGATACAACACTCAAATTATATAATTCAACTATAGTTTCTTCGTTCCTCTACGCTTCCGAAATCTGGGCGATCAACCAGAGCGACATAGTAAAAAAAGATCAAACTAATTTCTTCAAAAGCATACTCGGATGGCAAAAATTCATCCCCAACTACATGGTAAGGAGGGAGCCAAACTTAAATAAACTAGAACTGACAATAGTCAGGAATATGCTTATTAAGTGGGAGAAGATTTTAATTATTGTTCAATAACAGATATGCGCGAGTATGCTACAATAAACTTTTACAGTTGAATGACAACAAAACTATAACATAGAATAAACAAGTAAAACTAAACTGGGCAAGAAGTTTACGAATTTTGCTGGAAAAAGTCAATTTCCAATGGCTATGGGTATCACAAAATTTTCTGCACGTAAAATCAGAGATACCAAACGTGATAAATGCATATAATCAATATCTATACGACCAAGACAGAAAGAATCATCAATTCCTCATAACTTCCAAACCTACATCTACAGTAATATTTTCACAATGCCTAACATCCCCCATAAAATCTTCAAATTAGTCAGCCAGCTACGCACATCCTATTTGAAATCCACCACTTTGTATCATAATGGAATTGCTTCCAGATTTAGCCAGAACTCAATATGCTCAATATGCTACAAATATCAGGACGACGACCTCAATCATTTCCTGATTAGCTGCCCATTTTACACAGCACCAAAAAAATAATTTATCTGAAAGTACATCTATAACTTGCCAACCGAATCAGTGAACAGAACTCTCCTTGGAGATCCCGCCCCTGAACAAATATATGATATTTATAATTTTGTAGACACTTCACTGAAAATAAGAGCATTTGCACTCAACATGTAATCTTTCACGCTACATAATTACTGTAATGCAATTATTTATTTTTACCTATTTCAAAATATGTTATCAACCATTTGTTTGAGAAACCTCAGGCAAATAAACGATTATTAAGTAATAAACATTACAATATAATGGCATCAAACAATAAACCAAAAAGATAGCTCAATTTTCTGAATTGTGTTTCGTCGAACACTATTTCAGTTTATTAACATTTAGAATATACCAGATATCGTAACAGAAAATACACGATTCACACACATTTAATTCGAGATTTAAAGCGTTGCCACACGTCCCGATTTTTAGCAAAAAATTACATGTCCCGCGCGGGATACACCCAGTCCCGCTTCTCAGGGATTACTCGATAGTGCATCGCGACGGAGGCACGGGATGCGGGTGACACAAGCAAGTGCAGCCTGGGCGGCCACCTGACTGCGATGTATACTCTTATACACTATTGTCAATTATTGTCATGTAAATTTAATTTGAAACTCAAATAAAAAAATAAGTAATTAAAAACTACTGATTATGTACATTTTTTTAGTATGCCCCGCTATCGACAAAAGAATCTCGGTTTTTTTTACTCAAAAGAATTCTAAATCCCGTTTTGCCCGAAAAAAAAATCAGGCAATGTTTATTCAAAAAGAGGTTTTCCATAATAAATCACAAATATATAGCCATATTACCTGTACGACAACAGACTTCACGCAGATCCAGATGATCCAAATTGAAGAATTGGTATTAATAAAAAAACTTGAATCTATCAGATTACACTGAAATATAAAATGAAGTTTTGACAGTGTCTACCAGATTTATCAGGAATTTTATAAAATCTGTTATTCTGTGATTGGCATGATTAAATCATGCACAATTTTTGTATTAAAAAAGTTTCAATGCAGATTAATTTAAATCGGTTGTATTGGCTTTGTAACAATTCGAATGAGCTGGATTTCTTGATAAGTATCCCATTATATCAAAAAGCATTCAATAAATCGTCCATAACGCAAAAATGTTCCATCTTTATTATTCTTAGAAAATATTAAGTCTGGCCCATTCCATCAACACAATTCGATTCAAACTGCTTGATTCTACCAATGAACGACAGAACGTGATTCGTTTGACATTCATAGCTACTACATACTTGTTATTCTTCTGGTTCTTTTCTACTTTGTTTGCAAGGACAGGGATGTGAACTGAGGAGCTAATAAATCTATTATCCTAATAGACGACGCTGTAGAACACTGAAGCAGAGAAGAAAAGAAACAAAAAAAGAATTTCAAGAGAAAATTAGTATGTATTATTTGGATACACACTTTTTCCTCACAGTATTTCGATTTTCCTTAAACGATGAATGAGAAATAGATAAAAATAGATTTGGAGGTACAGAAATATTCTCTTTCCAATAATGACTTGATTTAGGACGAGAAAATATATCTATCGACAATATAAACGCTAACTTCATTCTTTTTCAACTTTTATTGAAGAAGAATAAAAATTGATACAAGAGTTTCGGATTGACATATTCATGACTCATAAATATGAATATGAATCTTGCAATATCACGAGCCATTTGGTGATCATATGACTTCACAAAGATTTTCCGGTCAAATAATTTATTTAGCACTATCTCAAACTTCACAAGAATGCATTTGGGTTTCATGAGGTCGAATCTTTCATAGTCAGTGACCTGGCTATCGTATCATATTTGTGGCACTCACCCACAATTCAACAAAGCGCAATGCACATTCATATTCTGACATTAGAGATGAATGGTTTCCGTCCTGCACTCGGTCTAGCATTAGTCTAGCTGTGCTGATTACGTGTGCATGAGTTGTTATCAACGATAAGCTCGGACCTAGCGCTCGGATCTCCGGAATCATTAACGGAATTCATCATACGGATGGTGGAGCACTGTTCATTTGAATTATTCGAAAAAATTCTTTCTATTTCGAAAAATATTTAAACCATGAACCATAATAATTATAGAAACAAAACTAGTTAGGCAAAATATGAATCCAAGGATATTCTTAGCATTACTGGTCAAAAATATCGATCTCTACCTACGGTCTACTTACATTTGGCCACTATATAATCTAATTTCCGTTTCCGTTTCACGACACGAAAACCACTAATTTCATTTTGTGTTCACACCACATTTCTCCTATTTGTTTTTAATTGACTTAAGACTTAGTTTCAGTCTGAGCTGAGAAGTTTGCGAATCACATTAATTTTAAATAAACTAAAGCGCAAACTCCTTTCCATGGAATTCTAACTACAGATTGAGTTGGTGTTGACGTGGAATGAAATGCGATCGGTGCTTGATTATTAATGGTTTCGAAGTTCACGGATCATTTATCATTTTTCTGTAGTTTTTAATTTATGGTAGGAGGTGTTAATTCGGAAACTGTTATTCTCGTGAACTAAATGATCCCCCGGTGACCTAATTATGTACTTCATTCTTTATTTATTGTTAAATAAAGTGCTTTCTCATCAACAACTTCATTGAAAAATTTGTGTTCAATAAGAAAAGAATTCATTAACAGCAAAAATATGATTAGTAGCAAATTTTGCAAAATAGTGAATATGTACTTCGTAATCGAAAAAGGTTCAAAACTTGATTAGATACTAAATCGTAAATAAAAATTCAAAATTTTGTTGTGGTAGTAAAGTCATTCACTTCGCTGTTGGAGTCTACATTACAGAAAATGGAATATAGTAGAAGCGGCATCTCGGAAAAATGAATGTCATCTCACTCCAACAACCCAATCCATTCTTGTTTTGCGATTTGGTAATTGGAAATCTCTTCAAAATAGCCCTAATCTGTTAAAGATAGTTCAAAATTGTGAGCTAAACGATAATTCTACTAAAAGTTATAAGAAAACTAAGTTGAAGTGTCATCATATTTACTGCAGTCAAATGTATCACTAAAACAAAAGCCTTACAGTAGTAAAAAAAAAAAAAAAAACGAGCCAAGATTTTCTCTCTGTATATCTTCAGATTCAAAACTTATCAAAAGATGATAGGACAGATTACCATAAACAAAAGATGTGAGATCTGTATTTGAGGAGACAAGTAGAACTAAAAAAAAATCAGTCAGAATAAACAAAAAACTGATCCAAGATAATAGGGAATAAATATTTGCCATTTTAAACACAAATACTAGAGAACGAAATACAGACAAGAATAAAAAACCCATCAAAGATAGAAAATGGGTTTCAAAACTCAGCTGAAAACAAGAGTTCGAATCAAAATCTATTGAAAATAAAAAAAGAAAAGAATCAAAATATGAACAATCCGATTGATATACAAGAATCTTGTCGATCTGTTTTTACTTCAAATTTCATGGAAACTCAAATTTTAAAGTGCCAGAGCGCTTTTCCAATAATGTTTGATTAACATATCTTGAGAAGAAAAAAAAAACAGGCCGATAAAGTTTTCGTGTATCATTCAGGATGTTTCTATTTGATTTCTTTTCTCTTTTGATTTTCAATAGATATTTATTCGAACTCTTGTTTCCAGCTGAGTTTTGGGATTCATTTTCTATCTTTGATGAGGTTTTTATTGTCTGTACTTCTAGTCTTTGTGTTTAAAATGGTGAATATTTATCTCCTATTATCTTAATCAGTTCTTATGTTTTTTTTGTCTCCTCAATACAGATTTCACATCTTTTGTTTGTGGAAATCTGTTCTATCATCTTTTGATAAGTTTTGAGTTTGAAGATATAAAGAGGTGAAATCTTGGCTCGTTTCGTTTTTTTTTTTTTTTATCTTTTAAAGGATTTTGGTTTTGATTCTGCTGAGAAATCTATATAGTATTACATACTAGTGATGTAACGAATATCAATTTTTAAGCATTCGCAAATGCGAATATTTGACGCCGATATTCGCGAATGCGAATGCGAATATTCAGTCAACTAAAATATGATTATTTAATGTTCAATTCGAAATCAGATTTTTATGAAGATTGATAAATAAATAATGAAAGTTTAAGACAGGAATACATTTTTGTTTGTTTACATATATTGTATATTTTTTTCTACAGACATCTAAAAATGATGACATCTGTATTAGTGTGCAAAATATCACATTAAAGTTGTTTATCATGACAACATGCACAAAGTATTTCGCGCACTGATTTTTGTATTTTATTATGATTTTAATAATTTCTTTCAATCATTTTTTGACGTCTGAAAAAATGTTGTATGCAACTAGTGCGCGAAATTTCTTTGGTGCTTCCGAATGATTTGAGCCTTGGTTACGCCTCGACAAAAAACTTTTATTCTCAGGCACCAAAGTATAATTTCGCGCATTAGATACATAAATAATCATTTTATTTCATAATTTCTATTCCATTAATAAATGAAAAGTTGATCATTCATAATTTTCGATATCAAATATAAAAGTGAAGGCTGTATTTTTCCTGACGTTCATATTCGCAGAATATTCGCATGAATTTTGCGAATGCGAATGCGAATGTCAAAAACAATGCGAATATTCGCGAGCGCGAATATCCGTTGCATCACTATTACAAACAGATACTCCTTTTCAAGCATATTGCGCGCATGAAGGAATGTGCGATTTGGCATACTCATAGTTTAGATGGAGAAGTAATGAAGGCAACTGAAATTATATACATGTATCTCCTTTCAATTTTCGTTGAAAACGAAATTATTTCCGCAGAAAAATCTCGAAAAGTATACACCGAATGAAAAAATATCTGACATCTAATTCTCACTTCCCCACGATCAAAGCTTCAGTTTTAAATGCAGTTTTTATTCAATTTAACCGACATGTAGCTCTTATAGCTCTCGATATTCCAATGTTGGAGCAAATAACTGTTCACACCTTGTAGAGAATTCAAGATTCCAATGAAGAAGTTAATAATTGTTCACATATACTGTATTGACCATAGATATTTCAGCGTCGCCTCCCGACTCATTTTAAAGAGAAGGTTCCAATCATCTTCTTTTCAAATTCTCTATGGGACGCAATCTTTTCAATTCGTTTCGATGTAAATGCGTGTTGAAAGTGGGCGTTTGCAAAACAAATTCAATTTACGTGTGAAAATCCATGAAAAAGCTTTTACTTTAACGATGTTTATCGCATCTAATTAATTGATTGACGGATGTGTTACTGATGCATTGCGAATTTTGTAGGTACTGTTGAACGTGGATTAGAATTTCATATAAAAAAAGACAGCTTTGTCGGGAAACAATTATACGCAGATCTTTAAATGCTGTAATAGACCGAGAGCTAGTAACATTTTTGTTGGAGAATTTTTCAGACCGATATTTTTTTCTGGCATTTTAGCATCAACGCAGCGACGGCCGGTGAGGAAAGGCTCTAGGATGTCTCCCTTCCTAACAAATTGGAAAAATAATGTAATGACAAAAACAAATATTTCGATAATCTAACTGTACGAAATATTTTTGAGTGAATAATAGAAAACAAACGGCTATTCACTTTTACTTGCGTTGCAATTCATTTAATACAACTTCTGTACTGTATGACTTGGGGATACACTGAAATGGGCCCTACATATTCTGCCCAAGATCGATACAGCGGTCGTCATGGTAACCACCACGCCATATATAATGGGACAACTTGAGATATGCTTAGCTTTCAGGCTCTGCTTATTCTGCCCAATCAAATTTTGTGCAATATTTATTAGTTTTATAACTTTTATTGGACACAGAGGTAAGAACATCTTTAATATTTACAGTTAGTAGCAGATGATATATGGAAGAATCATAAGAATAAAGATAAAAACAATGGTGCAAATGCTTTATAATTATAGTCAATTGATTTCAATAAAAAAAGAGTTCATGTGAATTTGACTAATGATTGTTCTAAGGTGGATGTCGTAATTCTGTCTAATGTTGGACAAATTTTAATGACAACAACATTTTTAGCTGAAATTCTATGATATAGATTATCAACTGATTTTTGTCTCTTTAAAAAATGAGATCACGATAGTACCGAGGTCAGGACTTTTATAAACAAAGTATCCTTATAGAACACAACCATTGAATGAAATCTGGCAAAAAGGAGCTAAATAATTCAACAGTCGTAATGCATCATGAAACAATTAATCATCTCTTGAATGTTGTAGTACGGGTAGGTAATAACTCAAACTTAATTCCCCTACTTTTCATCTTTCTTCAGACACTTTTTACTCTTGTATGTCCACCAGCATTGTCACCACTACCAGTACTAACTTCATGCAGGATCATTACAGGAAAACCCTTAATATATTATTCTGTAAGCAATGGGGCTGTATTTTTGAATTTATTGCAACGTTGGTTTTGTTCTGTGTCTTAAAATCTTACATTGCTAACAGCATAAATTTGTGTGAATTCAGGCACAAAAGTCTGAATTAGCGGAGTTGTAAAGCAATAAGAATAAATAATAGAAACGGGTTCACGATTAATCCCCCAGGTAACCCTTGATGAGGTCCTCATGGGTTTTTCAATTTAAAATTATTCCTATTCATAAAGTAATTGAAAAAGTGGGAATTAATAAGATTTTTCCAAGAAGAGAAAAACAGAAAATTTCTAATCACACTGTTCTCAAAATTTATTTGTTAACTAGTTTCGATCACCAAGTGATAATCTTCAGACTACCAGTGAGACTACAACGAAAGGAAAAGAGGACAAATTCAAACATACTTTCAAATAGCTGAATGCTTGGTGAATTTTTGAAATCTTGTTGGTGAAAGTATAGTCTACAATATATTTGGAATGACGTATTCCATACTTGTGAACCGTAGTTCTCGCCTTCGGCTGGGACTATAATCTTTTCGCTCGTTTGCAACAAGGGCCATTCTAATATTTTTTGTAGAATATACTATTTGTTAACCTATGTAAGGATTTTTTGAACGATTGAAATAAACATGTGAGGATAAATGATTGCAATTAATCCAATATTTCACCTAACTTCGTATACCGTAAATCTGTTACATTTGATTAGTACAACCAGCTACATTGCTCAGGTTCGCCCATTACAACATAATCCTCATGTTATACCAACACACGAACACACATCCAAAATCATCAGGAAATGTCCCGTGACAGTGTGGCCAACATTCATGTCTCAAACAGCGATAAATCTGATTTTGAACAAGCATTTCGTACCGAGAATCGGTATTAGTGGTAACATCGCTTAAGCTGTGTGAGAACGTTTCTAAAATGCAGTAAATTTACATAACTGAATTATTGCTTGCAAATTCTAAATTTGTCTGTAGGAGCTCAGACGACAAGACTCAAAGGAGTTTATGGAATAAGATAGTTTGTCTACAACCCTCAGAACCCATAATACATCTCATATGGTATCAATTAATTGGAGCGTACTCATCGACTATCAAATTAATTATAAGTTTTGAACATGACCAGACAACCAGTTATTTAAATAATTACAAAGTGATTACTAGAAGAATTTTCATCAAAATTGTAATTTTGGAATGATGAAAATTACATATTTTTTGTAGGAAATTTGAAAGTATTGCCATTAAGTCAGAATAATAGACTGTGAGAGGAAAAAGAAGTTTCAATTATAATATTCGTTTTATTCTTTCAATTTACTTGTACGTTAGAATTATTGGTATAGTTTTTTTCTTTGGTGTAATTCTGACATCTCCGAACGAAGTCGTATAATAATAAATTATTATCAGTAATAAAAATGATTAATTGGCTGGTTGATAATGATCAAAGGAGAATAATCACACAATTATTTATTCCTTATTCGTTAAGCCAAACGCCCAGAATTTACGGCTAATTGCGCCCTCTTCCAGGCAAGACTTATCTACAAGAATTTAATCCGCAGATGGTGCGAAATTTCAACGTTGGGCTTACTAATAATAATTGACTGTGCAGCTAATTTTCTGCTTGAAATTACTAATTTTCTGGTTTCCGACAATGGAATGATCCTGCACATTATTTTTCAAAAAACGATGGTTATATCCGTTTTAAGGTACCATTAGACTATTAAAACGATTTCCAAATTGAAGCCAGTCTGTTGGTCTAGGTTTGTCCAATTTTTAGCGATAACAGAAAAGACAAACATTGCATCTTTCAGATTACTACAATCATGTTTGTACCATCTAATTATTCAATCATCATGAAATCCATATATACATAAAATATTGTCACAAATTTTATTGTGAGTTATTTATTACAGCAGGTTACAGTGTGAATCTTTACTTTACAAACTAGTATGAACACAAAATTGCTCACGGTTACTCGTACTGAATCACTGAATCACTTACTGACTGAATGCATGACTCTCCTAGCTTACGCTCTTATATACCTAAGCCGACAATGGGCCAACATTCAATTATCTACCGGTTGCTGCCTGGCAACCACCGAACACAGGGTGTAACCAAAAAATTATATGAAAATTCCCTGACATTTCCAGGTTTTCCAGGTTATTTTAGATAAAATTCCAGACAGTAATTAATTAATTAATTTAATTCAGGAATTTACATTTAGAATTTTTAATTTATAGTCTTAGATCATCATTCTCGTTCATTTTTTGAAATATAACCTGAAATTGACATTTTGAGTAGCCATTTCACATCGCCATAATTGTTTAATTCACACAACTGATTGAATTTCAGTTCGATTCATTACTTTTATCATATAAATATGGATGCTGTTTCACCATATTTATAATTTGAATATCTTCTCTGTGACAGTTGGAATTTCTGACATGTTAACCAATGTCTACGATTGGTTGGATCTATAATTGAGAAAATCTAAATTTGTAAATTAAATCCATCAAAAACCAGAAGAAACAAAAGTTTGATACAAGTTTACATATAATCACAGATTAATGTTGCAATTCTGTGTATTACAAACAAAATCGCAATGAACTTGAAATCCTTATGAACGAGTTTATATTGATCAATAAGAGTAGATGCGCTTCAATAATTTTTTTATGGATTTATAGATCTGTACAGGCTGATTTATAATGGATTTAATTTAAGAATTTACATTTAGAAATTTGGATTCATAGTCTTAGATCATCGTTCTTGTTCATTTTTTGAAATTTAACCTAAAATTGACATTTTGAGTAGCCATTTTACATCGCCATAATTGTTTTATTTACACAAAAGATTGAATTTCAGTTCGATTCATTACTTTTATCATATAAATATGGGTGCTGTTTCACCATATTCATAATTTAAATACTTATCTTCTCTGTGACAGTTGTCAATTTGGATTTATGATTGTGAAGTCTAAATTTGTACATGAAATCCATCATAGATCAGACTTAAGACTTATGGATTTGCACAGAATTGCAACATAAATCAGTCACTGTATTCCGACTGTATTCACTGTCAGATGGCCCTATTATCTTACAGAAAGAAAATTTCAAGTACTCTCTTATTAATAATGCATAAATATCCTATAATTTATTTTTTCCAGACAAATATCGGAAGTTCCCTGACGATTCCATGACATTTCCAGTTTATCTAAATTCCCTGACGTTTTCAGGTTTTCCAGGTTTGGTATATACCCTGCGAGCATCTAGTGACCATAGCCTGTCAATCATGTCCAACAATTGAACATCGACCTTGTCAATACTAACTAGGATTATAGTTACAGCGAATCCAAATAAATAATTATGTGAACTAATTATTTAAAATATTCCATATTTTTGACAATATATAAAGGTGACTCAGCATTCCTTGTGAAGTTTCGCCGCTCCTGGCGGAGCTTTCTAATTCCATTTTTTGAAGCGAATATTTAATATCCATTTCTTTCTATATCTGGTTTCTTTCTTCCATTTCGTTATTCCCATTGTTTTAAAATCTTCCACTTCTTTTATCCATGATGATCTTGATCTTTCACTTTTTCTTCTTACTGGTGGGTTCCATTCTAGGATTGACTTTATTGTATTTTGTTCTCTAGCTCTCCATACGTGCCCGAGCCATTTTATTCTTTGTTGTTTTATTTTCTTCACTATGTTTTCTTCTAGTTCTTCTATTTCGTGATTCATTTTTAGTCTATATTCATTTTGTGATACTTTTTCTGACCCTAATATTGTTCTCATGATTTTTCTTTCCATTATTCTTAAATTTTCGTCATTGTCATTGTTGCGGCAGCATAGATCTTATTATTGTTCTATATATTCTTATTTTCGTTATTTTTGGACGAGGTTTTACTTTTCAATAGGTTTTTGTTTGTTATTACCATTTTCACTTTGATTTCTGTTTCTCTTTTCCATTTATTTGTTAGTGTGACACCAACATATTTGAATCTATCTACCTCTTGAAAAGTATATTGTCCAATTTTTAATTCTCCATCCTCTGTTGTTTCCCTGAATTTCATTATTTTTGTTTTATTGATATTTATTTCTGATCTTATGTTATTACTTTCTATTATTATTTCTTGTAACATTTCTTTCATCGTATGTCTATTTATTGTTATGATCGCTATATTGTCAGCGAATGTTATTATTTGTTCTATCTTTGTTCTTAATGTTCCTTTCTCTATATTTCGTAGCACATATTCTAGTGCTTGAAAGAATAGAGTTGCTGATAGCGCATTTCCTTGTCTTGTTCCTTTGTTTATTGAAAAATCTTTCACTTCCCTTTTATTTGTTATGATACTTATTTTTGCTTTTCTCATTGTTCCCAAGTTTTACGGGTATTTCTAATTCTTTTGAAGCTGTTATCAGTTTTTTCTTTTGATTGAGTTAGAAGCTTGTTTGAAATCCACGAACAGTATCTCTCTATTCAGATTATATTCTATGGTTTTGTTAATAATAACTATATGTATGGCGTCCGTTGCTTATTCTATATATTCTAAGTATGAGTTTATATATATGTAGTTGTACTTGTTCACCTCTATGTTTTATGAGAATTATGTTAATTTTGTCTTCTCCAGGGGTTTTTCCGTTGCGACTGTTGATACATCTTCTATTTCTCTTAAAGTAGGTTATGCTACTGTTCCTGTCTCGATGTCTTCTTGCATTTCGTTTTCTAAGTTTTGTCCTGGATCTGTTAGTAATTCTTTAGAATGCTTGATCCAAACTTGTTTACATTGTTGTCAATCTTTTGCTGTGTTTTGTGATTTATCTTTTATGTCATACATTTTGTGTTTATATACGATCTCTATTTTGTTCGTATTCTTGTTTCTTCTTTCGTCTTCTTCAGTTAATATCTTATTTCCAATTCACGTTCTCTTGGTTTTATTATGGTTATTGCTGCATTTATTTCTCAGCCTTTCGTATTCGTTTATATCTTAAATTTTTTTTTGTTGATATCCATTTTTCTTTTGATATTTCTTTGTCTTCTGTATTAAACCAATTTTTCTTATGTCTAGTGTTATTGTGGTATTTCCCTATAGATTTCAGTCCTGCTTACTCTATGCCATTTTTATCAATTCCCATTTTCTATTTATTTCAAATTAAATTGTTGAATTTTTAAAGCAAGATGCTATATCCTGTCCACTCAAAGAAAACCTAAGCAACGCTTTATAAATGCGGACGATATTTTATATAAATTTGTCGTTCTTCGTTTCAATACAACTCATGTTATGCGATAATGGATATTACTGAGAATGTACTGGACCGTACAAATTTTTTGTTTTGATTACAACTGCTTTGACACAATTTTTTGTTTGTTTAGGAACTTTGTTTCCAACGATATATCATTCAAAATATGCTACCTTTTTACAATTTCAGAGAAGAAAGGAGGCTTTTCTCACTAATGTTAAGCAACCGGGTAGGTCATTTCTTGCGTGGTTACTTTTTCAAACTTTTTGTTGTCTTCGTTTATCAGTTTGGAATTATTTTATCTTCAAGAGTACAATAATATTTACATTATGCTATTGTTCACTGTATAAGTATCAAAATATGGAGGTCGTTGATATCAAAGAAGAAAAAAAAACGAATAAATTGGAAACTCACTCTTCTGTGTACACAAGTCATCGACTAATTGCTTAGGTCATTTATTTGTTAAGTCTAAATGTCAATGCGGGCTGTGTGTTATATTATGACATTCAGCCAACATCATCGCCAAAAACTTGGTCTCATGTCATAATCCTCAACTTTACACTCTAGTTGCATATTTTAAAACTGTAGGTCAAGAAAGAATATAAAGACATTAGTGTAAGGAAGCAGTAAAAAGCACCAGAAGATCTAGAAGAGCAAAAACCTAGAGCAGTAAATATCGCACACATGCGCTGTTGGGCTAGAGCCGGAGCCAGGCGCAGGCTGTGCGTTCTGCATGCAACGAGCCCAGGTTCGCATCCCGACGCCGCCGCTGCGTAATCAATACTAAAGTCGACGCCCGAGCACGCTGTCGCCGTCCTCGAGACGGTGTGAGAATAACGAAGAGGGGAGTGCAGTGGTCACTGTGCGTTTCAACCCTTTCAGGATGAATTATATTCAAGGATAAGGTCTACCTTTTATGGTGCCATAATTTATTTAACAGTACAATATGATATAAAAACAGTGTTAAAAGTTTAAAATAACTACATTTCATTATAAAACCAACTCTGGTAACATTGAGTATAATTTTTATTGCAATTATTGTCCTTTTTCTCCAAAATAGTTTTATGATCAATGCAATATAGAATATCTTGATAATGCAATATGAACTTGATAGTGCGATATTGATATCTAATATTGTTCTTAGTTCAATATGGCGGTCGCCTTAAGATGGCAGATTACATTCTACTTTATATTAGCATTAAATGATAGGGTTTATAGAGTAAAATACAATTTATTAATGAACAACATTTCAAGTCCAAAAATCTATACCGGGCAGCGCATAAATGGTTTAAAATGAAATTATACTTTGAAAGACTAATGGTCGATTTCAGGATCTCCAGTTGAATTAATCCGGTTTAAATGGCTCATTTCTTTGGTTACAATATCAATTTCTCAATTTTTTGTGTCACCTCTGGCCAACCAAATTGATTGAATAAATCGAAACTTGTTTTATTGGCTAAGTCTCTGTCACTTTGACCCAGGTTTATTTAACTTTCGGCCTAAAGACAAGTTTTTATTGAAAAGTTATTAATGTACTGAAACAAATAAAATAATTATTGGATGCTTAGTACTTCATATCACACATTTCTCGTGATTGTTTAGTAATAACTATAGATACATTTAAGTGTGTGGTGCTATCTCCGCTTAAAAATCATTAATTTGATAACATAGGTACTATATTCCTCAAAAACCCATTCAGAAATGCAAACCAACTTTACATTGGCATGAAAATTATATTTGGCTATTTATCGATCGTCGGTCATTATGGATTTGTGCAATTTGAGAACTAAAGTCTGTATCTATTCAGGTAATATGCGAATATACTTGTTGCCTTTATTTCTTAAATTAATTTTCAGAAAGCTCATTTTGTATCCTGAATTTGATGTAAGTGAATTTTGATTGATTCAATATTGTAGTAAATGGTGCATTTTTACTCCAAGTGTCACGTGATTTGATAGTGGAAATTCTTGGAATCGAGCACAAATCTAGTACTAACTACCCAGCAAGTTTTATATCAATTCCAGGTATCAATTCATCTGATCTGACATATATCTCATTACCTATGTCATATTGAACTGACCGAATATTTTAATCAAATTTTTCATTAAAATTCCAGACAAATGGAATATTGGAAGACGTTGTGAAATATGGGTCTCTTTACCCCGAATTATAGGCAATTGCATTTTAATTAGAACCCTGTATAGTGATGTAAAGCAGTTATTGTATTGTGGTTACGGTTCATGGCATGTTTATTATTATTCTGGCAAATGGCATGTCTAGCGGTTCCTTGCAATTGATTTATATCCTTAGAGGGTAGACGATATCCATTCTGAGCTACAACAGTGATGACAAAACAATTATTTTGCTTATTTAACCCTTCAATACATTCCACCCAATGAAATGGTGAATTTTGGATTTCATATGTTTTTCAAGATTTGCCAACAAAAAATGATCAAAGCTTTAAATACTATTCGCTATGTGCAACATCAAAGTGGTGACAACTAGCGGCATTGATCGGCGAACCTACTGCCACTTTTATATGCTCTGTCAAATATGACAACTAGTGAAAAGTAAATTGAAATCAAAATTGATCATAAACGTAAAAAGTATGGATCCTATATTAAGAACGGGTTTTGAAGAAATGAGTCATACTATCAGCTTTCAAACTCAAACTGTGCCAAAGGTTAAAGCTCACAAGTATTAAAATCATTTTCAATAATGTTATTACAAAACAGTATTTTTTCATCACTATCACAATAAGCAAAAATATCAGCTTGGCATTCTACATTACTTGTGCTTTTGGTACTCGAATCAACTATCATTAAATTGTCATGTGCTCTGTCACAGTCATTTTCATGTATTGAACTTATATTATTTATTGAACTTATATCCATTGAGACTTCTGTATTAGCAGCCCTTTTTGAATTAAAGCTTTCTTTAACTTGAAGCCATCAATGAAGTATTCTGTAGCCTACGCTTAATGAAACATTGGTGTCTTGTCAAAACTGTTTCGTCATTTAATTTTGGCTTCCAATGAGGAGAAGAAAATTGGCTAGGTACGAAATTAGGACTCAGCTTCTCTCCTCCCTTTTTATTCTCAATGAAATATGCGCTGCAAATTAGATATCTTGATGTGGGATTCCAACTGTATGTATATTCACTAAAAAATGAAAAAATATGTCTTATTTTATCAATTTAATAACAAAATTCGAATTGTAATACCATAAAAATCATTGAATTTCATTACTCCCATATTTACTTTATACTAAAATTATATTTACATATTGCGTTCGCACTGATTTTTTGAAACATCATTATAAATGAACAATTAAGGTTGTGATACTTTTGCTTTCTTACGACGAAAATCCACTTTTCTCTTTAAATAAACTCATGCTCATATATATTTTGATAAACAATAAAAGCTAGCATCACTATTTTTCGACGAATTATTACAAATGATAATGTAGCATTCACGAACTGTCATTTTTGACTTTTGATTTTATATCAGTACATGTGCACTAAAAATGCCAACTTTCACCGCTAAGCGCGCACGGTCGTTCAGTGTTTCTCTTCCAAGCAGCTGCACATAGCGAATAGGAAATCATTCCTTATTAATATAAGCAATATCAATTCAGAGCAAGAATTGTTCGATAAAATATCCACTGATAAAATACTTTGACCTATCAAAAAGTTGGTGGATAGTATTTACTTCAGAAATCATATAATTCATCACTTTAATCTTTGATTTCTATAGCAATACAAAATATTGAATTGGAGGACAAAACATAGTGTTCTCATTGTTAATTTTGAATTGTTCGTTTATTGGCTCTCCTAATTATTTCACAATCGAAAAGCTGAGATAATATTTGTGAAAAAAAATATGCATGCCTTGATACAAATATTTATAATTTTGCTCTAACTGCAAACGCAATAATGACGAAAATATTTTTTACTAACCTCCATGGAATGCTATGAAATAACAAACAAAAGTTATTGTTTTCTCTTCTTATTTGTTGAGATTATACTTTGCATAAAATATTTCGTTCAAAATTGTATAATTGAAAAATAACATTAGGAATAGTGATCAATACTTTCGTCAATATTTCCATTTCCAGTTATAGTAAAGCTATAAATATTAGTTTATCTACGATGGCACAAAAAATGACAGTTTTTTTTTATCATTTTCATTGGAAAAAGTACGTTTTTATTGAGAACTGTGCAATGCACGATGTCAGTGAGAGAATTCATCAGTTCCAATTACCAGTATTTTTAACATCTTTGATACATTTTACACTTGAATGTTTGATTTAAATATTCAAGAAGTTTTATGTCAGTGTGAATGGGAAGTTTCTAATTTATGATATATTGTTATAAACGTTGAAAACTGTAGGTGAAGAAATATTATTCTTAAGATTCTCACCCAATATGATTTATTGATCCCTTGTAATAAATACAAATGTCAAACACAACTGCGGTGTAGCGTCCGGGTGAGTTCTTAGTCTTTTTGAGCCTGGTAGTTAGCTCAAAGCCCTGACAGTGTTAAAATATCGAAGCACAAGGCTCTGTGAGACATTGCTGGTGTCAACAATTCAACTCACTCACACACAAACACTTATCTCCCGTTGGCAACCTGGTCAGGGTTACTACAGTCCCACTGCTTAATCCCAGCCGTTGGTAACCTGACAAGGGTTACTGCAGCCCAAATCTGCTCGCTGCATCGTCGGCAACCAACTATAGTTGGCTTCAAGCCGAACCACAAACATTCCATTCTCACACACACATACTTTTTCCTCGTTGGCAACCTGGTAAAGGTTGCTACAGGCCAAAGCTGCTCGCTGCATTGTTAGCATTATCGGCCAGCCACGGCCCAAAACAGCCCAAAGCTGCTCGCTGCATTGTTAGCATTATCGGCCAGCCACGGCCCAAAACAGCCCAAAGCTGCTCGCTGCATCTTTAGCGGCCAGCCTCAGTCATTACAGCCCAAAGCCGCTCGCTGAGCCGTCGACAACCAACCATAATTGCATTATCCGCAATCCGCACTCGGCTTCAAACCGCACAATAGATGCTTTATTTTTGCACACATCCGGCTCCAGGCCGTACCATAAGCACTCCTCTCTTACACGCACATCCAGTAACTCAGCTCACCTAGCACTAATACTATCACTTCACCAACTCTATAATACCCACATCTTCACTATCTGGGCGATAAAACTAAACTGTCAGAATAACATTAGTTATGAGCGACCACATAGCTAATTGAATTAATAAATTGATAGACCTATGGAATCAGGCGATGATAATTTTACCTCATGTAATAATCGTTACCTTAATCATTAATAGTAACCGTCAAAGTGATATTCAAAAAAGAAAAAATATTCATAATAATTGACCGTTTTACGATAATTAGGATGATCAAAGATAAAATATTGTAAGACACACGTGTAAAAAGTCTCCAATGCACTCACACAGCTTTTAAAAACATTCGCTTCGCTCGTACTTCAATCCAGCCGCTCGTGCATTAAACAATAATCTGTCACACTTGTATCTTAAACATTTATCAAAGAAAAACATTTTTTTTCTCAATAAAAAAGATCCATACATTTTTGTCCTAAGATAATTAGAAGACTCAATAATAGACCATTTCAATAATCCTAGTGAAAACATTGGCTTGAACCACAAGCTCTGTTTTAGGCTATATTAACTGTTATTTTAAGTAGAGTTTTAAGGCAGTATAAATATTTCAAGCTATTTTAATAGGAAATATTCATATGAATTTTGTAGACATATTTGTTTTCTGTAATTTGTATCTGAAAATTGTTTTCTTAAGTATTTGAGAAAATTCTAATTGCGTTAAAACACATCCTGACAACGCTCCTAGTACCGCTAAAAACAGAGCTCGTGGTACCAGCCATTATGGTGCATTATACAATTCACCAAGCTATATAAATATGAGTATGAAGGAAAAAATGAACAATATGATATTCTTAATCATAAAATTTTGTTTTGAAGATTACTGTTAATTCATGACATGAAAAAGTTTTAGAAGGATATTACTCGTAAGATTTCTTTCAACTTTTTAGGAAGCAGAATTATAAAGCTTTTTTTGAGAGTACTATGCCAGTTTAATGAAATTTATTATTGTACGAAACGAGACTTTTTGTCAGTTCTCGGTGAGAAATTTTAAATAAATATTACGTGTATTGTATGAAGACTTTTCAAAGGTCGGAAAGCTAAATTAATGAAATTTACAGTAAAACTTTTATTAAAAATGTTTTAGTCAGATATTCATTTCAATGCTTATCATATTTACTAAAACAAGCTTATCACGAGTAAATGTATTATAAGAACTTCAGAATAATATTATATACACATTTGCAAATTTAAATTCCCGTCGAATTTTTGAAAATATTATGTTTTGAATTTTATTTAATTTTAAATCTATTTATTACGCTATTGTCTAGTTATATATTCGAGCAAAAGGATCAAATTCGCGTGAATTCTGCCTTTGAATTTCGCTTGAAAATGCTGTGGTTAGTAATTTGTTGTAGTGCATATTGTTACACAGATACTGTGGCCTGTATAAAACGTTTTTTCAACGTAGCAAATATCGAATTCCAAATCCCAATATTCATTCCCAATCTATTTTTACTATGAAATTTTTATTATGAATACTAAAAAACAAAAAACTTCAAGAGTATTCTACTTCATTCTTTAATTATTTCATTTCAAAATGCTAGGAATGTTTACAATATTGCAAGCAATTTGAAAAATTACTTCCAACTACAAGAAGAACATAATTTTCAAAGCTAGAAAATTTACAAAATTGTCTCATGTTCATATTCAAATCAAAAGTATAATAAATTCTAACTTTTATGTTTAGAAACATACTGTAACGTGCGAAAGTGTCATAATTAATAAAAATAAAATAGGCCCTGAATCCATCTCTGTTGTCTGGGCGGAGCCTGTTACCTCTTTACGTAGCGCCAAGCGACATTCGAGTATAACGAGAAATTTCTAGATGTTTTTTTTGCGTATACATAAGGGCCAACAATCTGACTGAGGAACAGTGATTTGTGAAATACGGTACAATGCAGAGCGTGATAATTAAATAAGTTGTTGTAAATAAATACTGGTGGCTCTGTGGTTGAGGTTAGTAAGAAATAAATTGTATAGTGTTTGTTTAGTAATACTTCGAAGAATAAAACTTCTATTTTTTTTTCATTTATTAAATAGTGATTTTTATTTTAACAACAGACAATTCTTCAAAAGCAATGAACATTACAATACGAATTTGATTATTAACAAGAAGAAATTACTGGAATGTACTGATGATGTGCTAGTTCATGCATCGGTCGCACGTCGTTACTGCCTTACGTAGTTGTTTTCATGAATTTTGAGCTTTATGTCAATTTTTTTTGCATTCTATTCTTCTAATAAAAAAAAGCTTCCAATAATTTGATAGTTTGGGGTTTAGTCTAGAATTTAACTGGAAGAGTTGAATAAAAATAAAGAGAACTCTAACTCTTTAAGCTAATTTTCTTCATATAGGAATCTCAGAGAATGAATTTTCTAGTTTCACGCCATTTACGGTTACAGTCTATATTAAAATTTGTAGGGAAAAATTCATTAGAAAAATTCATAATTAGCAAAATGTCATGCAGATACAATAAATTCATCATTATCATCATGATAAACAATATGGTCCAGTTAAATTAGGGTTTCTAAAAGTTGTCCCAAAAGTTTCATGAAATCTCTTGTCTTCGTCTTAAGTTATTTGAGGTTAAAGGTAGCAAAAATCGGTTTTTTGCAAATATCTTGATTTCTATGGCTCCAATGATGTTGATGCCAGCTTTAAACTTGAATAACATAAGACGCAAACACGAAATTTCATGAGACTTTTGAGACAACTTTCAGGATACCAGAATAAAGGTTTGTACGAGTTTCCAGCTTATTAGGGAGTTTCTGCAAGCCTTCGCTATTGATACGATAACGCTAACGTGAAAAAATAATTTTCTGGGAAATGCTTGTTCAATAATGCTAGCTTGAATCACAAAGTACTCACAAGAAATTTCAAGCATTTGCAAACATGAATAACGTTACAATTAACTTATTTGTCAATTTCAAATTGGATGCACAAAGAAAATCGTTTTTGACGGTAGCGTTGATGTTTCATTAGCAGTGGCTTGCAGAAACTCTCTATTATCTCTCATTCCGAGGTGAAATCTTAATTTGACTGGGTTAGTAGTACTCTTTGTGATTTAGTATACTCTTGCAGCCTGTGATATCATTTCTCCTTTATAATGTATATATAATACTTACAGAAATCCAGAATATATGATTTTGAATTTGTGCGACAATTGGCTCTTTTATTTGATAGCACGGATACACAAATAACAATCTGCGAAGAATTAAATGTTGATCCATAAAAGCTCTTTTTTGCACTGAACGTTCACAAATCCAATCAGCTCCATCACCATATAAACGGGAGGCAAATTTCGTTATCCTATTTAATTCATCTGTCACCGATCTATTCGTTAAGTTATCTGCGGAATCCGACTGTCAATTTGTGCTCTGTGCATCCATGCTGAATGCTTAATAATTCTCAGAATATGGTAGTCAAGGGCCGAAGGAAAAAAATCTTGTGTATAAACAAACATTATTTGGATAACAATTTTCATGATTTATGGCAAATGTTGTCTCAAAATATTTGGTCTCATGTCACTATACGTAAGTTTACACACTATTTGCCCAAACTACTATTATTTAATATTGCTGGTTTAACAAATGAGAATATTTTGGAGGTTGGATTTAATTATGAACAGATTTCTATTTCTGTTTGATCAATAAATAGAGATATGTCACCAAATAAATGATCTACGCCAGTAATTTGCTCCTTCAAGATTTCAAGTAGATATTTTGTTTATTGTAGCTGTGAGATGGTTAAGTGTTTTCCTCTTAAAAAGCTTGATAACTATTTATTAATGTCATAGAAAGAATATCTCAAAAAACAAGATTAATCGTCATAAAGAATAGCTTTTCACACTTTTTCCACATGAAGTTGTCTCACGAAAATATCAAAATCTAGAGTGTACAGTGACAAGTGATAGCAAAACAAATGCCGACACATAACATACGACAACAATTCACTGTCTGCGCCGACAATAGACCGAATCAAGTGAAGAAAACCTTTGGGCTTTCAACTGTTATCAGTGTGAGCGTTACTTATCGATAAAACAAAAGCAGATCGATGAACAAACGAACTGAGAAGAGAGGAGGCTTTTGTAAAGAGCCTCTCATTATAAACAATACAACAAGGAGGATTCACTTCCTTTTGTCGCACGAGAAAAGTGTGACATTTAAAGGGATAAGCTCAGAGATACCGTTCTTTTGAAACTTAACTTTTTTAATCACTAGATATATTTTATAGTTAGTGATGCATGGGAGTTAAAATACTCTTAATATTAATTGGGTGCCATTAATGAAAAACTAGTTTTCAGAGTATGAAAAATAAATAAGAAATTGTGAAAATAGGATTGCAGATCGCCAAAATGTCTGGAATCGATGGACATTGCAGTTTTCGATGTTGTATTGAGTTCAAGAAAGAGGTGCTCTGAAAACAGTGACTATCAGAAAAATTGAAGGGTTTCTGAAGAAAAAACTTTATTGCTTCTCAAAATGATTCCCTCTGACCTGCAGACACTCATCTATTCTTAAGAATCATTTTTAAAACAGGCAACATATTCGGTTTTCGGTAGCTCCTCAAAAACCCTAAGAGATTCTGTAAAGGCTGAGTTTGCTACCACGCATGTTACTTTTAGGGTTAGGGAACAAGAAAGAACCACTTGGGGCAAAGTCTGGACTTTAGGATGGATGGGTTACTGATTGAACCATCGATTCACTAAAAAATAGTTTTTGTATGCGAGATTGAGTTATCGTGATGCAACAAAATGCCACGCAAACCAGTCTTTGGCCACTCTTCACGCAGTTAAGGTTTCATAATCCTCAAGAGAAATTAATGCAACTGGTTCTCTATTTCTGAAGAAAGCAGTGATTATTTTCTGAGCTTTTCTCAAGCGGTATAGTTGTACCATTTCGTATGTTTAAAAGATTCATTTTATCTTGAACTTGTTTAAATTCAAATTTTATTCAGTCTGCGAAGTGCAGCGTTCCAACTGATAGACTGATTAGGTTTCATAGAACCATTTTATCTGAAACTTATAGCACAAATTTTACAGAGAGCGAGTAGATTGAAGCATTTATTTCAATGTTGCTATTAATTATTTGTCTCTAAAGAGTGAAGAGTTTAAATTTTTTGTTTCCTGCAAAGCAGAATTAACTTCAAAGAAATGTTAATTCCAAATGAAAAATTAAGAAGAAAGATATATAAAAGAATGGACAGAAATTTAAAAAAAAAATTATTCGCCTTGTACTCCCGAGGAACTTTGTGTCTTAAATTACAGAGTACCGTCATTAGTGTGGCCGTTTTCCAATTTAGAAACTTCTCAACAACAAATAATCGCAACTAAGTGGAATGTTTCATGAGTTTAATACAATGAGACTTTTTTTGTCTCAATAAACGCGAATGCATTTCTTACAAATTGTCCTGCTGAATCGCTGAAAGCAGGAAATGTAAATGAGAACATTTTAGCTTAGCAGACGTTTCTTTCATTGTTTTAGAACTGCTATTAATTTCTCTTTAATCACCATACGCCTTTTTCTATTTTCTTGCAGTACAAAACATTTTAATTTGATTCGACTAACTTTTCTTTCTCATTTTCTCACTAATTATTCCATCTTGAAAACCAATCTTCCATAATTTTTCCAGCAACATTTTTGAGCATTCTTCGAAGATTTTGTGATTTTTATTACCTTTTAATGTTGGAGAATTTGTAGCAAAATTGGATACTAAAAGTAATTTGAAATCATCTACCTTGCAAAATAAAAGTAGTTAGACATAATTACTCCCTTGAGTAATATATTATTACTTTCTGCTCATTTTATTTCATTCCATTAATTTCATTTAATGTAGTTTTATAATGTACATGCATCAGATTATATACTAAAATACTGTTATAAATTCCACGTAAGGAGTTTTTTTTTAACTGTTATATAGGTAACATTATTACAGTTTTTTTTTGTAGATATTATTTTAAGTGGAACTCAGAGTATAATCTAAATTTATCCTGACTCTCTAGATCTAGACCATAAAGATTGGTTAGTGACTGATTTTAGATGGAAGGTTACTGGATTGGACAATATGAAATTCAAGTACTAATCAGACCACTTCAAACAAATATGTTTTTAGTATTTCGCCTACAAGATCGAACATTTTTTCTTTCTTGATAGTTTGTTCAATTAAATAGAAGTAACTATATTCGTAACATTCAAAAAATGAATAGTTTCAAAAAATTTTAAAAACCCCGCTTTTGTCAGTAAAATCCCAAAAAAGACAAAATTACGTAAGTAACATCTTGATGTTCAATGAATATGCCAAAAATCGTAGGATGCTTTGTCGTAGTTAATTAGATGTACAGTTTTCTCAAAGAACCATAACCAAAAAGCGCCCCACATTTTTAGGCATAGTCATTGAACATCAAGAAGTGAATTACATTATTTTATCTACGATCGCATAAAAAGTTACAGTTTTTCACACCATTTTCCATGTGAAAAGTAAGCTTTTATAGAAAACTACGGAATAAAAATTTTACTGCACACTTTTATAGCACGAGTTCATCAGTTCCAATTATCAGTATTGTAAACATCTGAGGGATATTTCGGAACTCATCTACATGACTAAAATCACTTTTGAAGATTTCAAACTTGATATTTTAATTCAAATTTCTAAGAGCATTTCTGTCAATAGGATCTTTCTGAAAAAAATTAATATAGAGGTAACCTGTTTGTGTCTCAACGTAAGGGATATAGCCTATAATTCAATGTCCTGTGGATGAATTTTCTTTTTTTTTTTACTGCGGTCTGTCAACAAACAACGTACAAAGGAATAAAATTTTCAAATTTAGTTACGTGACCGATGAAATGCTGCTATTGGCCAAGCGCCAGCGTGACGTCATCACGCACGTTGGCGATCAGAAATAAGTGTATAAAAGATCAGGAGCCGTTAATTAATTCGACTTAAAATAAAATCAGACACAAAATGTGTTCTGATGTCTTCATGAAAGAACAGTCAAAAAATTTGCCAGAGGTTCACGTGTAAATGGTTGTCGACTTTTTCTCGAATAGTGTTTTTAACGCAGCTGAAACGAGTGTTGTCAAAATTCAGAGGTAAGTCTCTATTATGGATTTTTCTTTTGAGAGTATAACGTCTTTTTTTGTGTTCAAAGTGTAGTAAAATATTGTTTTAGTAATTTATTAATTTCAACATGTTATATTGAACAACAAAACATCTTGGTAAATATCCAGTTTTAACCGATAAAAGTTTTGTGGACGTATCATTTGATCCTGTCACGTCAAAGACATTAATAATAATTCCATGTTTATTTGATGAAATAATGAAAAACAATGTATTATGGTGGATGTTAAGTAAGTCCTGTTACCTCTGAGAGAATAACTACATGAAAGGTATTTTGTTTTAAACTGGAACTATCAAAACTATTTTGAGGTTATCGTATTAAATACGATGAAAATCAATTATGTATATCAATTTTTATCAATGACGTATTGAAAATATGTACTCAAATTGAAATGGTCTTCACAATAAGAAAGTCAAACGATGAAACAATCGCGTTATCACGTCGGATTTGTTGTAACCTCATTTTTCGTATCTCCTTTGTTGAAACATTTATAAACACTTATTTGGTTCGCGATGGCTGCTGCTATCACACTCAGGTAGAATACAATACCAATTTTCCGTCCCTTTTTATTTAGAACCGAGATTTTCTTTTGCTGACTTTTGAAAACAATGCTACAGCTGAGCGCTAACGTGCGAAGTGATGTCACAGCAGCATGGCGGTTTTTCGTGATCTTTTCAAACGTCGTCGTTCATTTTGAAATCGTGTTTGCTAATCACAACGATATCCTTTACAAACAAATTAGACCCAATAGTTATTTTAATGTGCTTATTCATATATAATTGATTGTTTTACAATAATTAGGACGATCAAAGATAAAACATTGTAAAATACACGTGTAAAAAGTCTCAATTATACTCACGAAGCTTTCAATCAAGCCGCTCGTGCTTTGAATAATAGCTTTTTACACTTGTATCTTTTTTCTATTTATTTCATTTTTTACTTTTTTGTCTTGATCTTGAAATAACTTTAGTTCCATCTAAACCATCTTCAGGAGTGCTATACAGATTTACATGATTGTGTGCACCTGGACAATTTAATACAAAAAGTGATAAATACTTACAGAAGAGTTAGTGAGTTTACATGAGCAGGATAGGATTAATGAAAATATAAAAACATATTGAATTTATTTCAATAAAATCTAAACTCAATATGTTTTTATATTCTTATTGATCATATGCTGTTCAATTGTAAACTCACAAATTCTTTTGTATTAAATTGCCCAGCTGCTCACAAGAAATATTAGAACCTATAACTGAATTCACATAATTTAATATCTATATATTCAAACTGCACTCAGAAACAACAACCATTTTCATATTATTTAAAATAGACCAAACTCAAAAAGGCCTTTTATCCGTGTTGTTTGATCTGGCGAAGTCATATGCTGTACCCTAAAATAATAATTTGATAGTTATAAATTATGTGCAATAACATCCCAAATGTTAGGTTCAAGAAAATAAATAACAGCTTATCATGTACTGACCTAAATTGATTATTATTACAAAAGTTAAACTAACTTTGATACTATTTTCGAAGACCGCATGTTGATATCTTCTGTAATTCATGAGATATTGAGATAAATAGTTTCTTCCCTAAAATGAGTGGTATGGTAAAATGTTAACAATGGAATCTAATAAGGAATATTCAGGAATTTATTTTATGTTTTTAATTCACTGTTTACATTATAAAATAGTAAAAAATATGAATTATAATGTAAGAGATATATTCTTGGGATTTCAGTCAATTTCAATTTTATTTCTTTTCTGCTTTACAGTTTTGGCTGCACCTCAGCCATCCTCAAAAGCGAAATGAATTATTGTTTAAAAAATTGAAGTTATACATTTGTTTAAATTAGCAGTTAGCCAACGCCTTCCATAGATGTCGGGTGTGGCATATGACAACAGAAAATTTCTCTTTTTTTTCCGCTTTTTAATATTAATATAAATTTAAACAAATGTATATAACTTCAATTTTTTTTTAAATAATTCATTTCGCTTTTGAGGATGGCTGAGGTGCAGCCGAAACTGTAAAGCAGAAAAGAAATAAAATTAAAATTGACTGAAATCCCAAGAATATATCTCTTACATTATTTACATATCCAGTCAGCGTCAACCATTTTATCCAATATGAATTATGTTTGAAAGTGCTGTAATCAAGTTTAAAAAAATATTTAAAATTGAGAATAATTTTGAGCTGTTTAAACGTCGCCATTTCCGCGCGCTCTATTGATGACGTCAGATAACATGTGCAGTGACATTACAGTCCATTGTTTACTACAGGTGTTCTCGTTCTCAGCTTATTTCAGTATTAAAAAAACTCAGAAGTCAGTTTTTAAGTATTGCATTGTGCCTGAATGCAAAATACTATCAGAAATGTACCTGATAAAGTCTTTTCTCCAATCCAGACAGATTTTAAAATACGTAAGAAATGATGTAAAGTTATCAGAAGAGATGAAGTATCATAATAAACTTGACAGATTATGAATAACATTACATGTGATTAGTTTTAGCAACAAAATACAGTGTATGCATGCGGCTTCGTTTAACATTTGCTTGTTTTAAAATAAACAAAAATTATAGGTTATGTTTACTGCTAATCATAATTCGGATTGTATTTATTAAAATAGCGTACATAATGTGTTATTATTGAATAATTACTTTGCAGTGTTCACTCATTTTACTACAGTGGACGTAAAATTTGGATTTGACAGAAAATAAGACGACATTATGAATGAATCTATTCTTGACAGATTATTCGATTGTGCTTTTGAAATACCACTTTGTTTTAAATGATTTATAATCTTACTAGGATGCTAAAATTATACTTAAACAATAAATGAATTTACAACACATAAGTTATTACTATGTTTTCTAATCAAAAGCCTGCAATGCAGTACAAATGTAAGCAGTGCGCACTTGTTGGCATAGTATTTGACGTCACGTTTCGTTTTAACCAATGGTGTTGCGTTTTAGAATTTAGAATTTTCCTCGCTCAATTTGCATTTTTATTTATTAATTTCAAGCAATTGAAAAGATATTTATTACAAGAATGATGGTTTAGTATAAATGTCCGGCCAATAAAAATTCGGAATAAAAATATTTGAACCAAATTTAAATTTCATTAATATTCCCTATTACTGACATGTTACTTGTTCTGTGCAACAATTTTCAAATTTTAATTATGCATAATTCAACAGTAATAACCTTAATTTTCATCTTAAACTGGGTGTGAATTGATTTAAAATTATTGTATTGCCATCATGCGCAAAATTTCAAATTATCAAGACATCTGGAAACGTCAGAAAATGAATTTGAAAGATTCCTTCACATAAGATAGATACAACTAATAAAAACGTCTTAAAAATGTTAAGTTTGATAATAATATTGAAGAGAGAAATAATTACAATTAACTTCTAATTGATGTTCTACAAGCCTATTTCATATTCAATTCAGACTTTGACGTAGTTTAATTATTGTGAATTATATAGTTCAATTCCAATTAAATTATTGGTTTTTTGTTTAATCGAGGTGGAATGACATAGAAAAATTAAACTAATTTTAAAGTGAATATTTAATTGCAATTAAATATTTGATTTGTTTTTTATAAACAGATCCTGATCAATAACAAATAAGCCCCGAATATCAGCAAACTTTGTATATCCACTCACTAAATATCAAACGGCTATCCATTACCGCATTTGCTTTTATCAATTAAGTTTGGTTTGAGTCAATTATTTATTATTTCCTCCCGTATATCACTGGAATAAATTGTACGACTTTTTAAAATTGCGATTTGAAGCTCTCTTAAGTTATATATAATTTGTTCATGATAATAATTGCACAAATAAGAATTAAGTAGCATTGTCTAGAAAGAGTAAACGGACTTTTGTCTCCAGCGCCAACCATATAAAAAGTATTAGGATGGTAAAAGCACTTGATATTCTTGTGGCAGTGATCAACAAATCCCCGAATAATATATTATGCACTCAGACAAGGAAATAAACCAACACAAATATTTTCTCATTTGGTTGGCAGCACCTGTGTCCCAGTCAGTTCAGAAAAACCTCTTATAACATCACGTCCATGTTACCCATTCCACTTTCCTTTGAAAACAAACTCCCTGAGGTCTAGAAACAAAAGCCAGTGTGATTTAAAGCCTACTAACATTCACGCAACCTTTAATTCCTAAAACACCGAAACGTTTCTCTATCCTCAGAACACACGAACACGATTTCAGTATATCCAGCGTAAGCCAACTTTATATGGACTTGCACTTCGCAGAGTTCGAATTTGAATTTCGAGCGGAATGCAAAGACAAATGACAGTGTTGATCGATAGAAACTGACACAGACGAATGACGGTATATGAGTCTGATATATGTCTGAAGATTTCAGTAATCCAATCGGAAATTCTCGTTTTCTACGTTTTGTTCCATCTCCTTCCATATCAAGAGGGCTTTGGACTTTTCGATCAAGGATGAAGTTCATATCTCTCGAATTTATGATGACAAGCAAAAAATTAACGCCAGATAGAAAAGAATTCTGATTTTTTTCCTTGGTTACAGAATTTTTATATGAATATGTGAATATATTAAAGAGATCGATTACTAAGTCAGTAATTTTGGAAACAATGTGATTGTTAAATTATGAATGAATCAGTTGCATTATTAAAAGCATGTGGCACGAGCATCGAATGCTATTTTAGATCTTTTAAATCAATTTTTTCATCTCTTCTATCATTCCTTATTTTAGACATAAAATGAAGACATCTTCTTGTTAACGATACTACAATCATATTTCATGTGGAACACGGATACGTTGAGAAGATTATTGAAGAACATATTGCGAACTAAATCTAATTAGCTATTCTCAACGGAAATACAAGAAAAAACGCCAGTGGATTTTTTAGCTATTAATGTTATGCAAGATAAATTTCATTTGTTTCGCGAGAGCCTTTTTTTTTTAAAGAATACTTTTGAGAAATGAGCGAAGCATTAAAACGAACACTTTCTTTGTTTCCTTAAATACATTAATTCTCAAAAAACGCAGAACGCATTTGTCCCATATTAAAATTTGTCAGGGGTTACTCTTCAACAATTTATCATTCCATTTCTGCTTTAAGGATAGTACGCAAAGCAATGGGCGGTGTAAAGTTACTTCACAATGCCCTAAGAGTCCTAATTCGCATTCTGGGTTTTGAATCCAGCTGCAGATAATGTACTATCTTATTCCAGAACAGTACAAAAGGAGGTGTGGTTATCCCTCAGATTTTTTAAAATTTATAATCATAATAAGATTCAAAATTGTTGAGTTTGGATATTTTTTTGTGAATATTATAATTTTTAAAGCATTTTTCGTCTATTTTTAGATCATATTTTCAAAATACAACAATTTTCGTTTTCATATTACAACATTATGTTGCAGAAATTTCTAATCCATTAAAATATCTTAAACAGTGCAAAACATCCTTTGAATATCCTGTAACAATTTTGCTTCATTTCCGGGCAAATTTTCGCGGAATCCTACACAACTAACCTGTCGTGTTGAATTTCTACTGACCCGTTGTTCATCCTCTTAAGCTTCGAGACTGATTCAGTATGGAGGACAGGAGGGTAGTTTAGGCTTTTAAAGCTTGAGTATTGCCTTGAGAATATAATTAAATTCAAAATGCAAGACCCTATAAGTCCAGCTATATTTTTTATATGCAATGTAAGTGAAATAGGATAGAATTTGAATTCTTATTTTTTTTTTTTAAATTAAAATAATAATTTTAATGTTGCTGAAGATCACCAGGATTTCATAGTTTTTCAAATATATATTTTTTCAAATTCATTGATGACTTCAAAATTATTGTAGTTTATTGTGTTTAGTGATCAGTGAAAAAAGAACTATACAGATTAAATTTTGATGGACATATAAATAGAAACGATATTCTGTTATTATTTGTTTGATCTTATTTTTGTTTCAAAAATATAATTAGAATATAAGAAAGTATGCTCTCCAAAAATAATCGAACATAATTATATGAAATGCAATTTCAGGTTGACAACTGGCTATATACATACGCTATCCCATCAGCAATTCGATCATTAACAAATACATATAGTTTTGTCAGTTTCTGACAGCAACATGCTTTTGAAACTGTCTGAATGATCTTGCAATTATCAATATTCTAAGATCTGAGGATATTATAATTGATCATCTTCCTAAAATAGTTATTAATCACTTAGCGGCCAAATTTTACAATCATAATGGCTTGTACCACAAGGTTATATTGTTACTGTTCCAAGAATATTGTTTTAAGAATTATTTAAAGTAAATGAAAATGTTCCAAATTAGTTTTTGGATAAAATCTCATTGGTATAAGTCTATGTGATTAAAATTTTATTCATTGAACATTTAACAATTGTATTTATTGAATAATTTCGAAAATATAATTGACCTACATATAATACATTTCGACAATTTTCAACGTTCATTTTGTTTGGTACAGTTTTTCCAAGTGACCAAATTCTGAAGGATTTATAGATGACCTAGAATAGAATAGAATGGAATGAAATGGCGCATTTAATTACACAGAACACAAAATGGAATAATTATGCATTTATTAGTTTGATGCATGCTGTAATTTTGATTGCAGTTGAAGTTATTATCATAAAAATATTATATGCAAACTGTAATCAAATTTACGTATCATATAAAACCAGCTGTAAAAGGAATGGAATATAATGGTACCTAAATTTAAATGATCAATTTAAGAATCCACAAATTAATCTACGCTTATTCCATATTTCATATTTTTGTTCTTGAGTTGTATTCTATAAATTCACATTAAGACCAAAAAAAATTTTGAACTTAAAGAAATTGAAGATAAATTCAGCTGGTAACTTGTGTTAAAACTTCATTTTATAATATAACTCAAATTATTCATCAAACAACTTGGTATTTTCTTCCATCATAACTTCACAATATTCACTTCAATTTGAATGGAGAGCTAGTCCTCATACAGTAAAGTCGATCTCAAAAAGCACCCTTTATAATTATCATAAAAAAATTCTAAGACGTGTTATTTTCGGCCCTTTCAAAATTCAGCGTCAGGACGCCCTTGGCTTAATCGTCAGACGTCTACACTCCAGTGAACTGAAGGAGACTGCTGCAATGTTGGATGAAACTGTTCTATTTGATGACTGTAAGGGTCTACTGTAGTTTAGGGGAGATTTAGGCTTAAAAATGGCTTGAGTAATGGTTTGGGATGAATAAGGGGGAATGGTTAGTGGTTTTTAGAGTAATGACGTGTGAAACTAGCACAAGTAAACGTCAATTAGAGAAGAATAATATTTCCTTGTAAAATATAGATTTTTGAATTGATAAAAATGTTTTTTGAGCGTAAATTACTGAAAATTCAGTTTCAATTCATAAGCTTTAGTTTAAACCCTTTGGAGACGATATTTTCATATTTAGATAACTTTGAATAGAAGATGATGGTTTCAGCAGCTCGGTAGCTTAGAGTGAGTCTATTCACACTGTCAATGCTTAGGATGTAAGATCGAAACCTTCGTTTGTGGAAAGCTCACAGTTCAACAGAGATATAGTGGATGTAAAAACAAACGCTGCTCAGGACATAATATTATTTATTTTATAGATTATTAAGGGAAGTGGAGAAAAATAGACTGATTCAAGGTTACTTTCTCTTTTAGTTGAGTCCCTGAAATCTAGGTTTCGCAGTGAGATAGCAGACCACTCTTTTTAACGGAAATACTTCCTTGGCGAGATCAAATTAGATCATGTACACCGAGGTACTCAGTTACTACTGACGAAAACAATAATGCGCATCATGTGCTACTCATCCCACTTTGTTGTTTTGTTTGAGGTTTGGTATGTTTGGTCGTTGTTTTTATTAGAATGTATATTTTATCAGAGTTGGGTGCGTTTTGTCGTTTCATCAGTGAACCCAATGCCAATATTCAGTATGCCATAGGCATACAATTTTAGTGTAAACAAAACTGGATCATAAATGAACATAGAACAATTGATGTTTTATTTTGCATCGAATTGCTTTGATAGCTTAAGAACTATTCCCTCAAAATTTTACATTCGATTATCATATTCCATTTTACAGAACCAAAAGAACTAAGTGTTGCTATTTTTTCCACTTTCAATCCATTTCATCTTCAGATATTAGTATGTTCTGCAGTTTTTGTACAATAGCAAATTTAACATAAGCTCAATTTATATTGAGAAATGATATATTCTATTATAAACTCTGGTGAATCAAAATTGATTATTGATCGTTGTGAAACAACATGTAGTATAATATACTCACACAGAAAAAAAAACATCAATAATAGCCAATTTTGTGTATGACACATATATTTACTTCTAGAGTATATAAAAATTACTACATTGATTTAAGTTGCTAGACGTCTAGCTGCGGGAGCTTTTAGTTTTTGTAGAGATTGCGCCACAGAATTTATTATAATTCAGAGAAAATCGTACTGAGATTTTGTCGGTCGGTCGGTGAGATTCGACCTCAGTGCACATATGTTGGCTTTGTAATAGAGTTCATTAAATAATAGTAATTTATGGTACTAGTGTGGAATATAATATATTTGTTACGAAAGAAAAAATTAGCCACGAGGCCTGAAAGGCAAGTGTCTACTTTTCTTGAGTAACTAATCACGTTTTACATGAGTGCAATACAACGTTCTATCTAAAGCCCCTCTTACCCTGCTCCTTACATAACAATAATGAATATCTCAGTGAATATCCGGAGTCAAATACGAACTGCGAATAATATAATGATAAGAACTGTAATCAACTGTATTGTTCATAAGATGAATCTAAACGAACCTTGCACAATCTGTAATTTACAAGATCTCGAGGATATAGCACACATTTCCCTATTTATAAAAATATAATAAAATTTTGGCATGCACCAATCAACGAACCTCTCTTTTCTTATTCGAATATTTCAAGCATTCAAACTATATAGTTTTTTAGATGAATAATTAATAATAATTTTGTTAAACTTGTAGGCTATTGTATCTTTATATTATAAATATACACAGGATTGTAAATTAATGCTGAATTCACTTCGTATCGGAAAATTTTCTGGATGACAAATAATAGTATATTGTACAACAAGTATAGAAAATTACCTATTTCACACGAGGTGTGTAATTTTCAGCACGAGACGGAGTCGAGTGCTGGAATCACACAAGTGTGAAATAGGTGATTCTATACGTGTTGTACACTATACTTTTTCTACGATCACAGTTTTCAATGAAATATGTAGGTGAATCATTCGTATAACTGAGATTTTAAAGCTATTTTCACAAATGTAAAATAATTTGAGCATTTTAATTGTTTGCTCTGCCTATTTATTGTGACATTAATTTTAACTATGATTTGGAACATTATTGATATATTTTCTATCAGTTGATTGACATTTCATTGTTGTGTAATCTAATTGTTGCAAACTACGGAAAGATTGTATCTGATTGGCCCACTCTCACCGAGCGACCTTCTGATTGGTTCATTAGTTAGAGTTTTCTGTGATCTCATGTAGCGTGTTTTCTAAATTTTCGTCGCTAACCATTTTCCAACTGCAGTAACGATATTTGTGGATATCTAATTTTGGTTATGATACAATAATTACATACATAATTTCTCGATTTCGACAGAATGTGATGGAACGTGTGTTTTCTGCTTCAATTTGACAGTTGTGATTCGTAGTGTTGCCAACCTTCGAAATATATATTACAAGAATAAGAAAATAATCTAACAGAACTTAGTGCAATTATGTTATATGAATGTGGCTTATAAAAGAGCAAACAGAGATTTATATCAAGTCCGAGATATTTATCAAAAATCTAGCTGAATATATCATATATATCATTTAAAGAATATTCAGGATGAATCATCAATATATAAGTTGGTCAAACTGGTGTGAGAAATCATTTCTCACGACTTTTCGCACAGTTATGTGAAATTGTAAGTTTTCTAGTTGTGTTTTGTATGAGAAATATGTTGTTTTCTATAGTGATCGTAGAAAAATATAATTTTATTATTATTATCTAAAGCCTCTTTCGAATCTATTTAGATCGTTTCCATGTTGTTTTATTGTTTGATACTGGCAAGACATTCGAGTGTAGTAAAACACAGAGATGGTATGCATGTTAATTTTTATATTGACACTTGCATATATACGAGGGTTGTTTTTTTTTAGTTTTGTGTAGTGGCTCCCAGATGACGCCACCAATCAAAAGTAAAACAAAAATTATCTCCATGTTCATTTAAGCTATGGGAGGCGGGCTATCACGTAACACTTATGACGTAACTGGTGTTCAACTGTCAGAATGACATTTGTCGGCCATTGTTTTTGTCTACGTTTTGTACTATCAAGTGTTTGAGATATTTTTCTCTTGTTCTGCTACCTCATCAGTCATCAGTGTAAATCAGGTGTAAATTTTAAAATTTCAAGGCAATCTTGCCTCTTCTCGTGGGATATGTTGTATATCAGAAATATGAAATACGATTTCTGCAAATTTTGATCAGGGAGTATTTTAATGGTGAAAGTTCTTGAATATTATGAATTAATTTTTATTAATTAATAGGTCAAATAGATCCTATCAAATCAGCCCAAAGATTGCAATGGATTAAATCTATCAATGTATCAAACATTGGAAACAGGAAAAGTGCTCGCGTTTGTGGAATACATTTAGAAAATGGTAATTATCAAAAGTATTTAAATTTCGCGTATTTCATTGGAATGTACTTGTTTCGACATTTGTAGTACAATATCTCTTTTAAAGTATTTTGACTTGGTAAATGTAAGAAATTGTCGTTCTAGGTTAATAAATTAATGATATAAGTCATTAGATTGTTATGTATACGAATGATATTGTGAGTTTTAGACTTTGAACAACGTTTGTTGGATAAAATAGTATATACACTTGGACGAATTGCATATCACTCTTGAAAAACTATTGATCTCGATTTTGACTCTACTCACAAACAACTATATTGTAGGTCAGCCATTAGACAATCCAAACGATTCCGACTGGATTCCGCATCTGTATGGGAGCTCGAAGTGTAATTTTCAATTTATTATTTGGTTGCTAGCATTATTAACATTGAAATTTGAACTGGTCCAATTATTAAGATAAAAATTAAATAATTTTCATGAATTTTAAACGTGTTCCAATGTTCATGGTGTAACTGTCGCTCTTTATACAATATTAAGAAAATATGATTTATATTTCTTTTATAATTTGTGATTGTAATGCTTTCTTACAGTAGCATCAAACAAATTCTGGTAGTTTATAATTAGTTTTTATTTCTTTACTCATTTCATCCACATTATTCTATATAAATTCAGTTAATTTCATATATTCCATACAAGACCAATAAGATGTATATATTTTTGAATAAAAACTTTTCTGAAAAAAAGTGTGATTCAAAATATGTAAACATTTAAAATTTTGCATCTAGGATTCATTATTTTTTTCGGTATTTAGTTTTGGCAATTCTATGCTTCTTTCTATAATTATTATCCATAGATTGTGATTAACAGTAGAGTGTAAAAACTGAAAGTTTGAAAATTTCAATAAACAAAATAGTAAAAATAAAAGTTGATAATATACTGCATAAAAGTAGTGGGTAATATAATCATATTACATGAATTACAAAATATTGTACACAATATAGATCATGGTACCACCAAGAGACTCTCTAGACACGTTTCCAGCAGCAGACTGCGTGCAGGCAGTTCCCAGTCAGATCCATCAACATCAATGATTGGCCCTACCAGGATCATCTATAACTGATACTAATTCCGGTAGACGTCTGCAATATCGATCTGGGTCTGTGTCGAGTCCTCAAGTAAGATCACCTGTAGTAGCTATTGAAACAGCTACTCATCGAAATCCCCTCCAGGTTGACGAATTCGTAACTCCAGAAGAAGATAGGCAGCGAGACATGTTGGCTCACCTAAAGTGGTCCAAGAGATTACTGGACCGCATCCAAATGAAGGAGGAAAAATTGTAAAAGGATCCAGCACTTGTTTCATACCATATTTTTTTTTTTTAAATTAATTAAACCTGAAGTAATAAAAAAAGGCGCTTGACACTTACGGCACTTCAACAACATTAGTAAAACTATACTTGGATATGCAGTTCACATATTTAGGCTTGCAATTTAACAATGACAGAGGAATTACAAGTCGCATATTTTATTCATGATTTATTATGAAAAATCGGGATCGTTTGAATTGTCTGATGGATGACCTTCAATATAAGTTATTTGTGTATCGAGTACGAATATAATGTGCTACCAACGGCGAGCAGATTGTTTGAAAGAGTCATTGAAATCGATAGTTTCTCAAGAGCGATATGGAATTCGTCCTAGTGTATATACTATATTATCCAACAAACGTTATACAGTCTAAAACTCACAATGACATTCGTACATAACAATCTAATGACTTATACCATTAATTTATTAACCTAGAACGACAATTCCTTACATTTACTAAGTGAAAATACTTGATACTCTTGATAATTACCATTTTCTAAATGTATTCCACATACGCGTGCACTTTTCCTGTTTGCAATGTTTGATACATTGATAGCTTCAATCCATTGCAATCTTTGGGCTGATTTGATAGGATCTATTTGACCTATTAATTACTTTACTTACTTAATCCGGTACTCTGCTACCAGCTTCTGCCAGTGTCGAGTTTTGAATTTTTATTCTACTATTTTGTTTCTCCACTTCTTTCTGTCTCGAGATAGTTGATTCGCTTCTGACCATTCTAGTCCCATCTTCTTAATGTGGCTACCAATTTCATCATTCCATTTTCGTCTTGGTCTGCCTCTACCTTTCTTCTTTAGTCGTCCCATTTTCCATATTTTCTTTGCCAATCTATTTATTGGCATTCTATTAAGGTGTCCAAACCAACGTAGTGAGTTTTCTCTTATTTTCTGTTCCACTGACTTCACTCCTAATTGTTTCCTTATTTTTTCACTTCGTACTTTATCTGTCAATTTCACACCTGCTATTTTTCTTAATATTTTCATCTCGGCCGCCTGGAGTCTTCCTTTTTGTTTTTTCGACAGTGCCCATGTTTCTGAGTTATATGTCAGGGTCGGCACGAACAGTGAGTTGTATATTCTAATTTTTGTTCTTGATGACAGTTCTTTTTTGTTGAATGTTTGTTTATTCAAGGCGAAGTATAGTTTTGTTGTGTTTTTAATCCTATCTTCTAGTTCTGCATCTATTTTTCCATCCTCAGTTATAATGGCTCCTAGATATTTGAACTCTTTTACTTGCGTGATTTCCTTTTGTTCTATTCTTATATTGACTTTCTGTGGATTTCTTGATATTGTCATTGTATTAGTCTTATTGATATTTATATCTAGATTTCTTTCTTTTAGTTCTTTATTCCATATCTGTATCTTGGTATTTAGGTCTTCTTCTGATTTTGCCAAAATGACAATGTCGTCTGCAAATGCTAATTGGTTCAATGCAACTTTTTCCAAGTTATAGTATCCCCATATTGTTTGTTTTGTTTTGGTTTCGATTTCGCATTTCTTAATTATCTCATCCATTACTATATTAAATAGATATGGACTTAGTGTTCCCCCTTGTCGGACTCCTATGGTTGTTCTGAAGATTTCTGAGGCTTTATTTTTTGTGCGAACGTAGTTGAGTGTACTACTGTAGAGACTTTTTATGTTTCTTATTAATATTTTATTAACTTTCTTTTTGTTTAGTGCTTCCCATACATCTTCTCTTTCTATAGAATCAAATGCTTTAGATATGTCGATGAAGCAAAGAAATATTGTTTCATTATTTTCTATTGTTCTCTCTATTAGTTGTTTGATTATATGTGTGGCATCAGTAGTTCCTCTTCCTGTTCTGAACCCATTTTGGGCTTCCTCCATATCTGGTTCTATTTCTTTCTTCAGTCTTTCTGTTAGTATACTTTCATAAATCTTGCTAGGGGCACTTAGTAGGGATATGCCTCTGTAATTTCCGCATTCTTTCGCGTCACCTTTTTTGAATAACGGTAAAATTATTGCTATTTTCCATTCCTCTGGAGTTTCATTTTCTTCTTGGATTTTCCTCAAAAGATCTAATAGAATTATGTTCCCCGTGTCGCCCATGTATCTCAGCATTTCCGTTGTTATTCCGTCGTGTCCAGGTGCTTTCCCTAGTTTGAGCTTTTTCATTGCTTTTTCCAATTCCTCCATTGTTATTTGTTCGTTTGCGCTTTCTTCGCTCTGTTGGTTTCCTAGGTTTTTCTTTTCTTGTTTATTACTTCCCGCGTCATTATTTCCTAACAATTCTTCAAAGTATTCTCGCCACCTTTGCATTATTTCTTTTTCTTTAGTTAATAGTTGGCCTGTTTTGTTTCTGATGTAATGTGATTCGTTGTTGTTTTTTCTCCTAGTATTTTTAAGAACTCTGTAGAAAAGTTTCTGGTTTCCCTTGAAATTTTCTTCCATTCTCTGCCCAAATTCCTCCCACGTTTGTTTCTTGCTTCTGATGATAATATCCTTTGCTTTCTTCCTGTACAATTTGTACTGTTCATATGATTCTGTTGTCTGTTTGTTTAGATGTCTTTTCCAAGCCTCTTTCTTCTCCTTAATTGCTTGTTTTACCTCTTCCGTCCACCATACAGTTTGTTTTCTTTTACTATTAAATTTTATTGTGCCGCATGTTTCCGTTGCTGCTTCTATTAGGTTGTTTTTGAATATTTTCCACAGTTCCTTTATGTTTAATTCTTTTGCTTTGTTCACATACTGTTGCAGTTTATGCTCTATTTTTTCCTTGTATTCTTCTTGAGTTTTTTGTTCTCTAAGTTTGTAGGATTTAATTTTTCTAAATGGTGCTTCCTGCTTTTCTTTGATTGTATCATTTCTTTCTTCTATCGTTAGCTTAGTTTCTACTAGGTAGTGGTCGCTGCCTATTTCGAATCCTCTTCTTACTCTCGTATCCTTAATTCTTTTCCAGAGGGTTTTTGTCACAATTATGTAATCGATTATTGACTTTTCGTTTCTGCTAGTCATAATTCTTGTGAATTTGTGCAAATCTTTGTGTTGAAATTTTGTGTTTGTAATAATCATTTCATTTTCCATACATAGTTCTAATAGTTTCCTTCCATTTCTTGTTTTCTTTTCTTCTCCAAATCTACCTATGGTAGGTGAATATCTAGTTACGTCATTACCCACTCTAGCATTTAAGTCGCCGACTAATAGTATCTCTTGCTTAGTACTTTCTATGATCATTTGTAGTTTGTAGTAGTAGTCGTCTATTTTTCCTACTGTCTCGTCTTCACTTGGGCTGTATGTCACTATGCATGCTAATTTGTCTCGTTCGTTTATTTTTATATCTATTATTAGTATTCTTGAATCGATACATTCCCAATTTGTTACTTTCTCTCTCCAGTCTTTGTGTATTAACCACGCCACTCCTTCCCTCGCTCTTTCTTCAAGTTCCACTCCACTATAGATCAAAAGATGCTCATTTATTATTTTCGTTCCTTTACCTTTTATTTTTGTTTCTGTTAATCCTAATAGTTTTATATTTGATTTTTGAAATTCGCTTATTAATTCTTTTTCTTTTTCCTTCAAACTCTGGATGTTCCATGTTCCTAATCTTATTGCTTTTTTGTTTCTATCATTTGACTTTTTATATTCCTTAATATTACCCGTATTATTCGACCTGATCATATCCTTTACCATTGCTGTTGTCGTCGTAGTTGTACTCCCTATAGTTCTTCTTAGTTTTTTGAGCTTTTATTGTATGATAATGCTCGCATTTTCTCATTATTTGCCTCATCTCCTTCATCTGGGGATCTTTGGCTAAATGTTCTTGTATACATTCGGGATTTGGGCACGATCGGGGTGATTGTAGATTTTGGTTTAATTGGTGCCGATGTGTCACCTACTGTTGTATACACCTGTCCATCTATTATTAATTTATTATAATTCAGGAACGCCTTTTTCCCTTTTCCTCTTTCTTGTTTCATTTTTGTAATTAGTTCTCTTCTTTGTTCTACGACTTTTCTAGGATACGCTTCTTCAATCCATATGTATTTGTGGGCGGTTTTCAGTACTTTCTTTGCTTTTAGAATTTCATTCCTTTTATTTATTTTTAGTAACTCTATCTGCACTGGTCTAGTTTTTCCCTCTGTTATTTTTCCTATTCGTTTTATTTCTGTTATGTCTTGGCTTTCATTCAGCTTAATTCCTATGGATTGAGTTAAACACTTTATTTTACTCAGGAGCATTTCTTCCGTTTCGTTTTCTTCTTCATTTATGCCGTATATAACTATGCTTCTTTTCTTTAATTCTCGCTCCAGTAACTCGATTCTTTCTTCTTGTTCAAATATTTGCTCCTTCAGTTTTTGGTTTTCTTTAGTTAGCTCTGCGCTTGCTTTTAAATTTTGTTCCAGTTTCATTTCTAGACTGTCAAGTTTATCTAACTTCCGGTCCATTTCAGTTAATTTTTTCATTATTTCCTCCATCTTTAAGTTAGTGTTATTTCTACTTAAACAGAAAATATCTTAAATTGGTACCTTATTGCTTCCGTATTGCCCCTTTCTTGTTGTTTCCACCTCCGCCTATGTACGTCTCAACGATATCCTCACCTGTGTTGACACTCGCACTAAATTTAATTACTGTCTCTTCTCAGTTGCTTGACCTTGTAAGTAGAATTTTGCTTATTTACAGCTTATTCCTTTGAATTCTTCCACTATTTTGCCACTATGATTTAATTCACTTTTTTCACTGCACTGGATTAACATTCGGTCTCGATTAACGTGATAATACCCTTTAAAATAGAGAAATTTATCGCCGCTCTCTTGACACGACCGTTCACTTCACTCTATAAAATAAAAATTAATTCATAATATTCCAGAACTTTCACCATTAAAATACTCCCTGATCAAAATTTGCAGAAGTAATTCTAAATAATCGTATTTCATATTTCTGATATATAACATATCCCACGAGAAGAGGCATGATTGCCTTGAAAATTTAAAATTTACACCTGATTTACACTGATGACTTAGCAGAACAAGAGAAAAATATCTCAAACACTTGATTGTACAAAACGTAAACAAAAACAATGGCCGACAAATGTCATTCTGACAGTTGAACACCAACTACGTCATAAGTGTCACGTGATAGCCCGCAACCTATTATGATACGTATTCAGACGTGCGGGAGTAAGGGGAGAGCTCGTAAAGACGACGCAGTATGGGGAGGGGCTTCTTGTCGCCTCTTACGCCGCGGCACGTCGCAGCACATCACCCCTCCCAATGGAAGCCTCTAGCAATTCCAAGAAATGGAAAGAGTCGCAAAATCGAAAATTCGAGAAGGACAGTGTTTCTCTATATACGGCCGAGCCAAAGATGCGTAGGACAGTACAGTAATAATAGTAGCAGTGGAAATAAATAATAAACAGTGACAGTGAAGTAAGAGTATATATAAATAGTGAAATATAAATATCTGTGACCTTGATTAAATTAGAATTAAGTGATTAATATATAAATATAGTGTTATTAGTGACATAAGAAGAATTAAAGATTTTATTTCATTTAGATAATTAAGTAGTGACTTTTATTTATCTACAGAGTGATTCATCAAGCAATAAACATTACAGTATGATATTTTAGTTTTTTATATATTTTCTACAATTTTTGGAGAAAATTATCTCAACAAGAATGCCTCCTCGAGTAGGTTTCTGTTTTCGGTAGTGAAGAACCATTTCAGTTCAAAAAGATGGTCGCGGCATTTGTCTCAAAAACAGGTCAAATAGCAACAATTCGATTGCAAGATCGAAGAACTGTTATTGCCGATTGGAATGCAACCATTTGTTTGCCGAAAGTAATTGATGAGCTTCGAATAACCAACCCTGAACGACGAATCGTCTTCCACCAAGACAAACAAATTCGCACACAATTCGCAATATTGAATTTTTAGAGCAGTTAAACGTCGAATTGTTAGACCATCCTCCTTACAGTCCCGCAACGAGTGGAATAACTACTGCCAAAGTTAGTTCGAGCGAATGCAAAAATGCGTTAGTGTTCGTGAAGAATACTTCGTAAAACAATAAAGTCGATAAAAATTTATCTACCGTTTTCTTCCATTTCAATATGAAGAACTAAAAAGAAAACTTTCACAAATTTTTAAAAACAAATTCTGCCATTTTTTTTGCCATTTACCGTTTGAAATTGGGTAATTGAGCTGTGCAGTTTTTTGACAGTAAATACAAATGATTCAGCGAATTTAAGACTCACAGGAATTTGAGGAGTTCAAAATAAGTAGAACACACTTTAGCGCTTGAGAGAGTTGTATCGTAAGAATTATTCCCATATAAAATTATTCATGTTTTGGTCAATTATTATTTAACCAATTTCAAATTTAACATTTCTAAACAAAATATTTTTGACTATTCAGACCTTGAGAGCGAAAGATTATTTTACATTCAAAAGTCTCTAATTCCATCGTACTGCATATCTCCAAGATTAAGATTAAAATTAATTCTTATAATAGAAATAAGAAACATTGGAAAGTGGAACAGTATTTAAAAATAAACCTTCAACAAATCAAGGAGCTCTATACTTCAAATGTCGGGAAATATCAAGAAATCCAGTTGACTTTTACTTTGAAGAAAGTGGAAAACTGAGTTTATCATCTACCATCACAGGTAATGCAGTAATTATTCTTTACCAGTGCTGTAACGCCTCAACAACTTCAAAGGGTTGTATAATTCGAGGATTCAAATTTGATCGAAGAATGGCACGATTAATTCAAAAAATGTATTATTATTATTGACTGCTCTCGGACAAGAGATAATACAAATATTTTTCCGATACAGAATAATAGGATATTTATATTGATAATACTGATTCAACAATAACGATCTTCGTGTCAGGAATATCCGCTTGACTAGGTACTCTTCTAATCATATTATGGAAATATATGCTCGAGATTCATTTTCTAAAGATATGGTGAATTTTATTTTTCACTGAAGTTAAATGAACTCGGTCGAAACCGATTTGTCCACGACAGCACGAATCATTCTAATCAACTTATGGAAATGGAGGAAGGAATAAAAAATCCAAAACTCCAATTTAATCGTTGTCAGTTTGAATTCGATTAACATCTGTCACCAATATTACCTTGTTTCTCCAATTATGAATTATCAACGGGAATTTCTATATTTGAGCTTTTTTTTTTCTATGATAAATAAATACGGAGGACTATTCAAAAAATTTAAAAAAAATGGGAATTATTGAAAAAACTTAATTAACGATACACGAAAATGCAATTACAAAGTCGCATTCAGCGAACAGAGAATGTGTTTTACTTACCAAATTCAACTTTGGAAAATTGTGAATAACAAAAGTGCGGTACACTCACCTGGAAAATAAAAATAAAATTATTGATGTATTCAAGTATTAAAATAAAGGCTTATGAGATGCAGACATCATTCCATTCTTTTGATGTAATATACTCAAATATAGGTTTCAACATTTTCAAGAGATGTCGTAGAAAGTATATATCGTACGTAATTACTTCCACCTGAGGAGTAGGTCAACCAAGAGGGAAACACATTTTACGTAAATTGAATTGCGTCGGTAGATTTATACCGGGTGTCTATCTTTTTTATGTGACATAGGAAATACAATGGGTAACTTATTCTGAGCACAATTTCTTTCCTTTGATTTTAGATGGAAAATGCAGTGATAATAGGATAAAGGAGGCAGCATATGTAATTATACAAGTATTGCACACAATTTTTACTACTTCAGCTTCAATTATATCTAATCATTATGAAAATTTGACAATTTTAATGAGGGACGATTTCTGATAATCAATAAGGTTCCAATTTGATTCGCTTATTTGCAGTTGAACTATGATTCCAATGAAAACTCTTCTGACAAGCTTAGAATCCAATTAGACTTGTCTATTTTTAATCACTTGTGCGAAATTGGCGAATTAAATTGAGATAACTCTAATAATTTCCCTAGTAAGAATATCAATTGCTGAATAAACAAGATGTTTGAGTTTCTAATTTGTATTTCACTAATCATATTATGCTTGATAGTAGGTTTTCAATTAATAATTCCGAATATATTATTGAATAGGAGCCGCAGAAACCAAATCTTTCCGGATATCTCTCGACACGATCAGAGGAGTACTCAAAATTACAATAATTTTTTTTTTATAGCCGACTGCATCAAATTCTTCATCAAAGTACATGCTAATATTTTTATGTCATATTGATAGCTTTTTCGGTGTTCAAGATGGCATAAGGACTCATATGAATGTGTAAAACTTACCGAAGTCTCTTCTGGTATTGTTGGCAGTCTCTCATACAATAAAAAATTGAAATTTGTGACCATCTCGAGTGTCTGGTACGTGAATATAAATGTGCTGCCACTCTTGATCTTGACCGAAAGCGCGGCAGCAGCCCCAAAAATTACTCTCACTTCGGAGCTTCTATCGTTCTCTCGGTCAGGAGTGGCAGCACATATTTTTATTGCGATTGGCAGAAATTTCAACCTTATAATGCTCGAAGACCAACTTACAATTCCGGAAGTGATCTGTTCTTTAATACTTCAGTCAATTTTCGGCACATACACACACTGTGCTGAATTGTGACGAGTTGGGTCTTCAGCTCCCGATTAGGCACGTTGACATTTAGATCAACTGCCCTCCGTTTCCGCTAGCGAGCTGTTACTAGACAAAGAACTTTCAAGAACAGACAATATTTTATGATTATTTATTATGGTTAAAAAAAATTGTGAGCAGTTCAAAGTCTGTTAATTAGGTTATTTTCATATTTACAACAAACAAAATTTCAGAACGAAGCTCAGTAATTGTTTTAGAATATTTCATTCTAATAAAAATTAATCTATTTAATATGTAAGTACTACAGCGAATTTTTCGAATATATCTACTCATAAACAAATATTTTCTGTATCATGGACACTTTATTAACTAATAAATACAAAAAGAGTACTATCTGACAAATTTTCAGAATTCCGGAGCTATTCTCGATTTTCAAACCATTATTATCTATGAACGTAAAACCCTATCATACATTTTCAAATTAAATCTTCAGAATAGTATATTCTGCAACAAGTTTGGAATGAAGCTTATTCAAAATGAGTGAAAAAGTTTGAAGCACGAGCCGTAGGCAAGTTTGACGAATTCACAAGAGCCGAATAGCCATTCCAAATTGCTCTCATCATCATCTAAACATAAACTGTTACAATTTATATTTAAATAAATGACATATTAAAAATTGGATCGCTTGAGGCCTTATTCAAACTCAACATATTACTGAACCGGATCCTCCAACAACTTTAAAAATTATAGCTACTATATCAGTTTTAGAATAAATATGAATTAAGAAGATAGCATTTTTTTTGTATTTTATCATTACCATAAATGTTTGAGATATGTCGCTAGTTGTGCTCATTCCATTACTAGTATTGGAATGAATATTCTAACACAGTACGATAGAATTGAATCATTTCATACTTAAAATTAATATTAGAATGTTCTATAATAGTCGTAGAGAAATATATTTTCCCAAGGGTAAGAATTAATTAATTTCAATATATTTTAGTAAATAGAACTACATGAGGCTAAGTTTCGTGTCTAATTTGATTCAAAGAAACTACTACTAGTGTATAATATGTGCGGATAATTCGGTGATGTTGAAAATCTTGTATAAAGCAGAAGGTTCTGTTTGTTCGAACGTTGCAAGTTATACGCGCCAATGAGCGCGAATGTCACGATGGTTTCCTCATAGAACTAAATCAAGTAAACTTGGTAACGAAGTTTATGTTACAAACACCCAGATAGTCTTTCGTGTTGCCGATTCATCAATGTATTAATTGGAATTACTGGATTTATTGAGACGAAAATTTATTTTGAAAACAGTGTTAAATGAGAAATAAATTGATACTCCTGTCAGCTTCAAGAAAGAGTTGGGAAAGTTAATGTAGAAATTCTAATATAAATTGATTTTTACGCAGCTTAATTCTTCAGCAAAAATGTGTACTGAAGCAAATATACTTGCTGAGATGAGTTTTCTCACCTATAAACATGATGTTCCAAATGAAAAAACCAAAAAAATAACAATACTGATAAACTTAGAAGATTTTTCTGGGTTCCGTATTCCGAAAAATATATAATGTATGGTGAGATTTCAATATCTGTGTTTGTCTGATATGGATGTTACATTCGATTTTTCTAGAAAGTACTAAAGCTATTGACATGAAATTAGATAAGGTTTCACGTCCAGAGCAAGAAACTGTAAACTGGGAAATGGCGAATTCGGGCGAGAATCATTCTTACGAAATTGTGCTAATGCCCATCGTCCATTGTTGCAGTATTTGTCCGGTATTCTTATAAATGTTGGCACTCGAAAACGATTTTTGAGATTATTCTGATGAAGGTATTGAGCTTATTACCGTTTATTCGACGTATATCACACATCCTTTACATAATTCCTTCCAAGTTTGAAAAACTCAGCAATGTCGAGTTGTTACATTACAGTAAATGTGATTGAAAAATCACTCTACAGGCTCAGAATCATATTATTATGTTATGTCATTTGAAAGAAATTAATTCAAAATAGCGTGAAGAAAAGTTTGTCCTTCTTTTATCCTTATGCTTTAGTCTGAAAAACTATGGCATTTTTGTCATTAACTGGAAATTTAGTACAAATAATAAGAAGAACTCGCTACCAGTATTACCAGTGAATCAATTATGATTACGCAAATTTTTTCAATACCAGTAACCATTTCTAATCCTGCCCGTTTCTTAATTAGAGAATCCAATTTATCTCCGAATCACAGATCCCATAATCTCATTTCTGCAGCAGTGTACAGCAGCCGATCTCAACTAAGGTAGGACCAGGACAAAAACCTTCACATTCAATCATTGTGGTGCTGCTAATGCGATCACACTGTGCCAGCACTAAATCGCTTCAAATTAAACAATTAAGTAGACCCGCGGCAGGAAGCGGCTCATCATCCCAACATAGGCAACTGTCTGCAATGAGAGAGCAGAAAATGTGCGCAAAAAGTATCGCACGAGTTTGCAGCAGATGGAAACTCATAGGATCACAATATAATATTGTAATGTTCTGAGGTTTCGCAATAAAAAAACTAACACTATTATTTAAAAATAATTAGAAATTAAAGCTTATTTATTGTGCAAAATATTTTACACTTTATAATAGGCGAATATCTTTCTAGAATATTTATATCGCACCAAATTTATATTGAGATCTCTTGTCTAAGCGATGTGGTCCTTTATTTAGGAGAGGGATCTTCTTTCTTTACTACCTGCGGTGGCCTGGAAGTATTCTACCGCCTTTCGAGAGACTGCTACAGTTATCTCGTATATTCCAGATATTTATTAAAGAAGTCCATTACATATTGTTATATGAACATAGCTCCGTATCGGCTTGATCTAGAAGTCACAAGTTCTTTGAAAAAATTACGTTTGTGCATACAAATCAAAAATTCTCATTACTTTATGTTGCATCGTTCGAAAGATATATCACTGAAAAGTGATGAGAAAAGAGATTATTCCCCTTTGAATCAAGTTTTTAGTAATTTGGGAATTCACGTACGTAGAAAATCCAGTAAAAATCAAAGTAATGTCTTCCACGAAATTAATGAATAACTAGAAGTTTGAATAGACATGGAAAAAAATTACAGATTCAATGAGGAGATATTGATAAGTTTTTACCCTGATCGTTAAAATAGTTCTCTTAGCATCAAGTTCGCATCAAGTAGTTTCAAAAATTCTGATATTCTTAAAATTTTCGAATTTCAATGTTAAGAACACTGTTTTAAAAACTTTTTTCAGATAATATTTTTTTCTAGACTGTATTAAAAATGAATTATTTGGGAAGAACGAATAACATTTTCGGACGGGCTCCTCAACATTTTGCAGAGCTAACAACTTGTAAGCATGCACATTGTCCCACAAAAATAACATCTCTCTAGATAACTTTCCAGTATATTTTTATGAGAAGTTATTAAAAAAAGGAGTCATCTCTGTTATATGTGTCATCCCAATTCGTATTGTCTGAGGTCAACACAAAAACAGGTCTTTCAGCATGGTATTTATTACTGATGTTCACTATCTCTCTTAAAAACTGGATTCTAATTTTTTTATATGCTGTTAGAAGAAATTTGTTTTCTTGATTGTAGAAAACAAGTCGCCAAGAATTTCTTCTATGAACAGCCCTTCAAATTTTGATCGATTCTATTTTGTTCAAAATTGCACTATAAAATCTGAAGCACAAAACTTAAAGTCCTATTCTAATTTGTGGAGACAGTTTAGAGACAGATCGCAGTCTTTATGTCAAAGTCATTATGACATAGTTATATTTATAGGGATTTACACATTTACGTTGGTACAAGTGTGAACGATGCTTGAAATCAAATTCAATTCAAAAACAGGTTTCTAAAGTGTTTGAAAATTTCTCTAATTAACTTTAGAAAGAAATGGTACAATTATACCTAACTAAGAGAATAAATAAATAATTCAGAGAAAGGTGCAACGCAGAAATAGGATTATTTTTCTGAAACATATAGATATTTTGAAAGCAAAAATGGATAGAATTTTTTTCATCAGATTCAGCTCCCTTTAATTCCAAATTCATATTGAACTGAGATGATCAAAAATAATAAACGACTTTGATAAAAATCTAATTACAATATATACAGTACTAGAAATTGTTAAAATGAACCATTAATCTAAGATATGAGAGAATTATAACAATTTTTTTGAAATGAACAATAATTAATCATGAAAATGAATTTTTATATGTAACAGTGTTGGTAACTGAAAGTCCGCAGCCATCTAGCGGTTATGAGAGAATTTGTTTTGATTTCTCTTTTGGTAATCTATGAAATCACTGATTTTATTGCAGTTTTGAATGTTATTCACTGATATAATGATAATGATACATAATGCTATATTTTCTCATTTGTGTGTAATTTTATTTTCAATCATTTGAAGGAAACATCAAAACTTCGACCAGTCTCAATTGCATTTGATTTGAAACAATCAATAAAATACGAATGAAATCGTGCTGAATATTGGACTCACAATATCGTTTTGACAAGCCTGCTAAATATCCGCCATTTTGTGCTGCCCTCAACGATAATTTTAGTTGGCAATAGTTGAAGTTCTCAAGATTCCAGTTACCAATAATTTACATAATTTATTGGAAACTGATCGTAAAAAAAGTATAATATACAACATGTGTAGAATCATCAATTTCACACTCGTGTGATTCCACCATTCGATTCTGATTTGTGATTGAAACCTCTTGTGAGATGTTGTATAATATTCCTACATATCTCATTTTAATACACCAAAGTGAACACTGTTTTCGGTTAATGAAATTTAGCTTCCCATACTTTTTATAGAAATCAGCTTTGCAATAACATATTCCATCGATTTTTTTCTAGCTAGGAAATAACCAGAAATTTGCTATTTTGCAATTTTAGAATTGACTATAGTGTACCTTTGTACTTTCTACATCAGATCCCTACACAAAAATATTGGATAACTATATTCGCACAATAGCGCCCGCAAAATTTATATTGAATTCTTTCCCTTAGCGGATTTTGGTTTGCTATTGTAGACGCAAAATTTAATAAAATTTGAAAGGGAGAGTTTGTGCTGCATCAAACCGCACGATTTTATAAAGAAAATTTTAATAAACATTTAGAAAGATCAACAGCGTTCCAATAAACTCTCCAAATATTATATTTTACAGTCAATAACAATGTGTATATTTCCTATTTAAATGAAAATTGTATGTTTCCTAAAAATTGAGTGTTCTGTCGAGAATAATCTTTCGTTCCTTTTTATTTCCCAAAAACTAAATATATACGCAATTTTAATTTTCTCTTTTTTGGAATATGCATTAGTGGATGTAGTAAAACTAATTATGCTGTCGCTTGAATCCGGTTTAAATTCAACCACACGCTATTGCAGTTTAATATTTCCACTTGACACATAGTAATCTACAAGTAAATACAAATTATATGAACATGTGTAACACCCTCAGTCAACTTTGATGTTAATTACTGATTGGGCTTGCAGAGCAAATTAAATTTCAATTCAAATTTTCAATCATTCCTGCTTTTGAAAGTTCGAGTTTAGAGTTGAAAAAGAGCGAGTGGCATATCATTACTCTCAAACGGGAACATTTTCCTATGTGATACAAAACGTCATAGAGAAGTTTAAAGGTAGCATGCTAATTATTAAATCTGAAAATTTATATGTTACAGCGATACTGTCACATGTGTATTATAAGGTATGAACAATTATTTACTGCATCATTAGAGTTCCAAAACAAAGACCTACGAGTTTAATAGAATAGAGATCGCATAATACAAAATTTCTTTAAAAATAGAAAATATTCTCCGGTAATTCAAAGAAGAATTGCCTAGTTGCATAGGTACATCACCATAAGTAGAAATATCTTTTGGAGAGCCCTATTTATAATATTCAAATGTCAGCTTTAAATTTTTGAATACAGACGTTTGTTAGAATTGATGACAGGTGGCCAGTACACGGTTCTATTTAAAAAAATATGTATTCTAGGAATATTTCCAAAAATAAATATATTGAATTTCCATTACTGTAGAAAACAAAAACCTGAAAATTGAGTAGCACTGCTGTTCTATAAATACCAGATGAAAAACACTTGGCGAATAATTTAAACAGAGCTTCAATCTATTACTCATGCGGGATAAGTAATATTTACCGCACGTTTTTCCGGGCAGTAAATGGCTCTTTGCCTTTTGCGTTCGACAAGTCTATCTTTTACCGCCCGGAAAAATAATACTTATTCCCCATTCTGATAAAAAATAGTATCTGCAACTCGTACAATGTTATCAGATGCCCCTTTGGCCGCAGTCAAGTTTTTAATCTTACCTTATTTTCTATAAAATTTCACTCGATTAAATCTTTAAATATTAATCAATATTTAATAATATATCTATTTTGTTGAATCTTATATTGTTAGAGATGAATAAGTAACAAATTATTGTGATTCAGATTTTATATCATATATTTATTTTCTTATCATGTATGCAATACCTGTGTATTATTTATTGTTGTTATACTGATGAAAAGGTTAAATGGAAGAACAGCTTTTGCTGTAATTTTGCCAAATAAAAGTTTCTATTATTATTATTATTATTATTATTATGTGTGGGCGGTTGCACCATCCTGTTGAAACCACACATTTTCCACGCCATTTTCTTCCATTTTGCGAGCGAATGTTTTCGCGCCGAACGACGCGGGGAACGTTCAATCGCGGCTCTCACATTGGCCACGTTTTCAGGTCCTGTTGCTGTCCTGGGACGTCCAGGCGACTTCTTTTTCAATGCTGAACCCGTCTGTCTAAAATTTGACACCCACACTTTAATCGTAGCGTGATGTGGAACAGGATCATGACGCCCGAGTCCGAAATGAATTCGAAAAGCACGTTGTGTAGCAATTATCGAACCGTCGCATTCGATAAACCGCTCAATAACAAAAGCACGATGTTCACCAGACCAAGGCATGTTGACTACTGACAAATGGCATAAAACCGGCTTTCTAACGGTTTTTACCCCACTACTCTACCTGCCCCCTCTTCTGAGAAAAAGGGATTTGAAATCGGATAGGTTTTTCTGCCCCACCCTGTACTAGTATCACTGTCATATATGCAAGTAAATATAGAACAAAACAAAAAATTTCGAAGTTAACGACGGAAAAATTTTGAGTTGAGGTGTTTCTTTGAAAAATTCAAATAAGCAATAGGTAGTCTCTATACGTCAGTTTTTAGATTTTTGGTTTAAAACAGTTTTGAAGTAGGGAATGAGACATTTGGGTCGTAGAAAAGTGACATCGCACGTTAGAACTGCGCTAAAATGAATCATTTAAAAACCATGTGACGAAGCTAGTTTCTCTTGTTCGTCCCTAAAAAGTGTAAATTTCCAGAAACCCGAACATTTATAATATTTCTGATGCTCGCGCTGTGGTTCTAACCTACAAATAATAATGGGTAAAAACAATTAGTGGAATAGGATAAACTAACTTTCGTGATACACTTCACTAAGTGTCAAAGTGTTAATTAAGTATTAGAATAACTATTAATGTCATAATTAAGTGTTCTAAATGAGTTACAGTTGGAATTATTGAACATCTGTCAAATTTCATACCTCTCATATATAGAGGCACCACTGCGTAGAAGCTTTTGTATCAAAGATGGTGCTAATGCTTGTAGGCAATACTGTTGTAATAAGAGATGGCGCTGGTAATATTTGTTAGTGCTATAGTTGTGAAGTCTCGGTAGATTCAATTGGTAGTCTTGAATTTTTTAATTGAATTGTAGACTTGCAATAATACTTCTGGTACGCACTGTTCACTTTTCTGAGTCTATGGTGTCGGATGATGGAAGCATCTCTTTGTGAGCGTTACATTACTCAATTTAACCCAGACGCTTGAATTCGAATTAGATTTTTTAGATTAATTTTATTCTTTTAAATGTGAACTGGTTGTTTACGTTGTTGTGTTTCAAATAGCACATTTTCTTAAGCGCTTTGTTTAACAACAGAATTACCCAGGGCCAAGACTAAGATCTCCTATTTATTTTCTGAATCATTTCTAAAATAACTAAACTCATTTAATCGCTATCTCTCTTAGAAACCAATTTCTGTAATTCTATAGTCAATATGTTGAGTAATGTTTTGTTTATGTTTAATTTCTTTTTACTTTATTTGAAGGTAATAATAAATGATTTAGTAAATGAACGAATTGACATTATAAATGGAAATGTTGTTGTTGTGGTTTTTATAAAATAATTTAAATCTTCATTATTATTACTTAATTTTAATCCTTACTATTATACATTATAACCAAGTGATATAACTTTTTTACGATTGATTCCCCACTGCAATAGTTCTTTGAACCGTTCCATAGAACGGTTTGAACACACTGAATTAGTGCGTCAACGTTGCAATAAATGTTTGAAGCTGGATAAACTGTTTTTAAACCAGAGTATCACCGGAAAACTGATCAAGCAAATCCTTCTTCAACTGACAAAAAATTTTAAGAAGGACTTTTTTGTTTGATCACTTACCACGCGGGCACTTCATCACAAGACAATATTATGCGACTTACAACAAAACTGAAACACTACAGAAAAAAAGACGATTCGTTTTGTTCCATCATGAGAGTAGTATCTTAAAGGCTGATTTCAAATCCTAAAATAGCATCCTTTTTCTCACAATTTGACCCTCAAAAATTTATATAATCCAAAAGTTAAAACAATATTTCCAGGAACCCCATTCTTACAGCGACGAATATGTAGTCACTGCTATGAATGAGTGGCAGACAGAGCAAGGTAAAGAAATGTTTATGAAAACCATCAAACTTCGATCTTTACACCAAATGTTTCACTCTTTTGGAAGATTTCCTAGAAAAATTTGAAAAGTCTGAGTTATATCCTTCAAACTTTTTATAGTTCGATTCAAGTCAACGTAAAAATTCAAAGTAATCATTGCAAAGAATTGAATGTATCTACTTAAAAAATTAATTATTCTTCGGAATTAGTAGAATGTTTTCTCTGTTCTCGTTCGGGTTCATGTTCTTTAATTTATTCACAGTAGACAGTACATGAAAATTACAAGTGTTTCGAATTGCCAAGCGAACAATTAGTCAATGAAGAGTATTTTGCTCTACAGACAATAATTCATTGACATTTGACCTTCAGCAGAATGAACAGAATACAACATAAAGTTTGAAATGTTACATGAACTAAAAAATAATTGGAATATGAAAATAAACGCCACGCATGAGAGCCAAAAGCTTTAAGGAAGAATAGACGAGATACCATTCATTTTTTATATGAGTCTTTCTAGAAAAGCCTTCTTTAGTTTGCTCCGTTTTTTTTTCATTTTTGAATTTTTGTTTGTTCTATTTCTAACTTTTTGGAGATAAACTTGAAATATTTAGCACCAATTGAATGAGTAATTTTTCTATTATTGAAATGTCAACTGCAGTAACCTACTGGTGAGTGGCTTCAAACATGTGAAACAAAGAAAAAGTTCATTATATAATTTGAAATCAGAAGTTATTACATTTGAAAAAATGGAGCCATTCCGTCATCATACCAAGTACCTACCGCAAATGTCTTATTTTGTGAATATTTATTTCTGAACAGTTACCCACCCGAATCTCACGGGACGTGCTTTTGTCTGACTTCAGTTATCCCATTTGAACGACTAAAATTAATCTGCTACCATCAGTAGATGTCAAATTTAAAAAAATGTTTCTGAGCTATTAGTCCGTGAGACAGGGCATGAATTTTTCGTTGATTACCGCTCACTTGAATCTTTGTGAGTGGCTTCATTGTGATGAGTCCGACAACTTTTTCATTTGGCATTTTGGCAAAATTCTAGATTTGGGGACGTTTTTCAGCGAGGGTTAATTAATTGAAAAAGTATTACAGTCATATTGATCTTAACACTAATCCAAAGTTTTTTTGATTATAAAATAACAAAAAGTATTGTCCGACATGAATATTGGGGCTCTGTTGGTACTTATAGTAAGAATGTTGGTACTTATGACAAGTGCGGCTTATCGGACTCTCTGCTAGCCCCAATATTTATGTCGGACAATATTTTTTTTTCATTTTATAATGAAAAAAATCTTTGGTTCAGTGTATAGATCAATATGACGGTAATATTTTTTCAATTAATTAGCCCTCGCTAAAAAACGCCCCTAAATCTAGAATTTTGCCGAATGGAAAAGTTGTCGGACTCATCACAATGAAGCCACTCACAAAGTTTCAAGTGAGCGGTAATCAACGAAAAATTTATGCTCTGTCTCATGGACTATATCACTTATTTGTGTGAGAGGCCTATTGATCATGATTTTCAAGCTAATCAATAACTAACTATTAAATACAATAAGGAGTTGGCGAAATAACGAATCAAAATTGATTTTGAATTAAAATGGTAGCAACCAACAATCTTCAACCTCAACAGCAAATATCTTCATCGAACAGTCGAAGGCAATAAAATGTTGCCTAACCTGGAAGTGCTTCCAATTGATATTTGCCTCAATTAAATGTCGAGGGGCAAATCCAGCACTGCCATATCTTTTCTCGAAGAAATTTGGTGTTTGTTTGAATCGATCTGAACAACCCTTCAATCTCAAATTCTTAGAATAATATGAAATTACCAAGATAAAATAGTAGAACTAATAACATTTTATTGGCTCTATGAATATGAATAGTTACAATTAATTGGACTTAACTTCATCGGTTTTCATAACGCTTTACTGCAATGCAATCACGAGATTGTTTTTGGGGCACATTGTTTCTCTTTACTGGCATAAAATTTTGAAATCCATCAAATAATGCAGAATTTATAAAAAACAAAAAAATCATTTAATGACGTGCCGCTCACTACTAAAATAATGAGCTACGCTTGGTATGATATGTAACAAAAAAATAAAAAAGTTGAGCAGCGCCTATTCAAGTGAGCTTAGCTCCCGTTCGCAGACGCATCCTGAAAGATGGAAGTTTTGTGCTAAAACTTTTCCTGCAATTTTTTTTTGTGACAATTCTGCTGGAATGGATCGCGATCTACAGTCAAAAATTTTCTTTGTGAGCAGAAGAGAGTATTAAAAAACTTTTCGACAGATACTATCAACTATTATAATGCAGATGCAGACATAGGAAAGTTTCTGTATAAAGTTCATCCAAATGTTTTTTACTGATACGTGTCATCAGTTTATGACGATAAATGCGGAGAATAATTTTGTTTGCGAATTTCAAGTTCATTATAGGATTATTGTGATACTGAAAACCACAAAGCAATTGTTTGCGGTACTTTCGGTGTGAAATTATTCACGGCGCCGTTCAAAATATGTTTGAAATTTGAAGATACAGGAAACTACCATATTGCTTTTTAGTTGGAATGAAAGAATACTGTTAGATCTGCCATCCGTTTGCATTCAAAATGAAAAAAAAAAGTGAAAAACGATGCCGTATTTTCATTTTTTAATATTTATGACAAAAAATTGGGAAGCAAATGACCAACATGCAAAATAAAACATCAATCAGAATTTAAATTTATGTGGAAAGCAATCTGTACGCAAATATGGAATGCATAGAATACTCAAATAAAAAGTAATTGGAAGTATAATGCAGCAATATACACAACATTTTGTTCGCATGTAATGTTTGATAAAAGTTACTAATGAGTAAAAGTGTTACATATATTATTAGTGTGATGCAATAACAATCTATTATGAAATATACGAAATGATAATATTATTTGTTGTATTTATTTTGTAACAATAAGACGATTGATATAATTTTAAACATCAATTAAGTATATAATTACAATAACAAAAGTGTAATTTGGGTATTTATGTTGTATGAAAGCACTTTTCACTCGATATTCATTTTAAAAGCAGGGTCCCTAAACGTATTAAAGATTTTTATTGATATTAATTCACATTGAACTGAAAAAATCGCCTTATCAAATCAATAATAGAATTTTACCGATTGATTTACAATTGACATGTTATAATGATTAAGATAAGATAATTCACTGACGTTTAAAACTAAAATACATGAGAAATACACTTTTAAGATTGAAGTGTGAGCAGCTAATAGCTCAACTATTGGCAATTCGAGAACAGATGCTACAAGATCAAAACTTCGTCTAAAAGATAAGAACTAAAAATTGAGCATCAATAGTTCCAATTTTAATCTTTGATTCAAATATCCTTGAAGATAAAGGGAGCTTTTTTGGATAAATACTACGCAATATAAGTTGTTACCATGGTATAAATGTTCCATTTACAGAGATACAGACAACAAATCTCTATTTTTGAATCCGAATCTGAGTTGGAATTGATATATAGAGTACGTTCCACTAGATGACAGCAACGCTCACGCTCACGACCGCGGTTTTTGCTGTTCTACCAATTCATGATCGATATGGCTGGTGCTCCAAGTGGAACGATGCGAGTGTCTGTTAAATGTCAAATAAACTGTCAATTTGTGGTTAGGATCGAAAAGTAGATTATTAATAAAATTAAGCTAACTTGTAGCAAAAAGGATATACGAATGGAATGAATCCAATATGCCTGAGTAAATTAATCGCTCTTAAATAATAAATAATGATAATGAGCGACCATGAAATTTTCTGTCATATTGACAAAGGAAAAATCTTGAATAAATTGGCATAATTTGAAATCAAAAGTACAAATTGGAAAGGTATCGTCTCATTTAATTTGAACTTCTTGGCGATTTTTGCAAAAATTAACGCAACGACCGCTTCGACCCATCTTTCAATCGCGGGCGTTGTGAGCTTGAAGTCGTCGAGATCAATGACGTCATCTATGACTTATTTATCATGAAAGTCAAGACCGTGATAGTCTTGTGGAACGATTATTGAGGCGACATGAGCGTTGCGGTCGTCTAGTGGAACGTACCCATAGTATAATAATTTTTTTTCCGAATAATGTATAACATTTATTTATTGAATGCATATTAATTGTATCTCTGAAATTATTCGACTGGAAGATAATTGAATTTTGAATGAAATCTAACAATAGTATATTGTTCAATAAACGTATGATAGAGAATATTTTTCAAGAGAATGGTGAATATTATAAAGTTATAATGAGCCAACCGGAAAAATTTATTTTGCAATTATTTTATGTTAAATATGTATTTTTTGAAAGCTATTAAAATAGAAGTTTTGAAATGACATTTCATTGTAATAAATCGAATGCAATAAATATAAAAATAATCTCGTGGAAATACAGAGTAAAACCGGTGCACAAAGTTATTCCGCGCCTCCTAGACTCCTTTTTATATATCTGAGTGATAAGTGATAGGTCAATAATAATTGATTATAATGAATAATTCAATAATCAACTGTTTTTAGGAATGGAACAATTTGATAAATTATTTAAAAAAATAATAACAACAAAGTATTTTTCATCCAAGTGATTTTGTACGTATATTATCTAAATGAATATTTGAAAACGCTCGTCCCGGGTCTGATCTCGGTTTTTTAGCATGAGCTTCAACGCGGTAGTCCATTGGTTTTCTTATTGCTCTAGGGCACTTATAATAATTGAATATAATCTTGACAGACTCATGAATTCTGCAGCTATCATTTTATAATTGAAGCTCGCAATAATAGAGGATTTTTTGCAGAAAATTGTTGTTTAGAAAATGAACTAACTTGAAAACCGTAAACTAGAATCGCTGAAGGATTGTGATCTGTATGTCCTCATGCAAACAAAATTGAGATCGAAGATGCAAGTTATTTTTCAAAGATTAATTCAGATCATGACAAAAAATGGAAGAATCATCTAGATGATGAAAGCTCATTTTTGACAGCTCATGAATGCTTGTTACTTCAAAGATCTCGCAAACTACCATCTCTCACAATTACTGAGCTAGAAATCAAGCAGTTTAGGCAAACTTACGAAACAGCAGCTTCCATTTAGTACTAGTTTCAAATTGACTATTTGATAGGTATATAATTTATGCATGTACAAACTCAAAAATACCTTTTAATCTTCATTGCTTGGTTATTGACTGACGGGAGGTCATGTGCTGTATCTTAAAATGATAATTTGATCTTTATCAAAGCTATATAAAAAAAATACACCAAAAGTAAACAAATTTTCAACCAATAATAATAATTCATTCTAATAAGCTTCAAATTCGCGTCAAACAAGTCATTGAATGAATCTCGGACAGATTTGACAACTGTACATAATAATAGTGACACCCGCGGCAAAAGTTGTAATTAAATTTTTATCTACTTTAATAAATTTCAGTTGCCATATCCCTAATGTCATATATATCTATGGGCATTATTTCACTTGAAACAAGAAATTGAATAATTTAATCTTCCACAATCACTGAGCTTGAATTAAAGCAGTTTGTGCAAACCTACGAAACAGTAGCTTTTATTTAGTACCAGTTTCAAGTCTGTAAATAGTATAGTTGCTGAGAGCTCAGCGTCACGCCAGCCAGCCAGACAGCCAAAGTGAATATAATAGCGCTTTTTTCCGAAAAATGCGCTCAAAATATTTGAATAAAATCTCCTCTTTTCAAAGTTATATTTGAAGTTGATTATTTGTTTTAATCACTTGTATCATTGAACTCGAGGCTGAATCACTAATTGATAAAAGAATACTAACCGCGGCGCGGAGTGTACAATTTATTTGAAAAATTACAGGGAAGGAAATGGTAGTAATTTAGTCTATCTATTGAGAAATTACAATAGATAGAACAACCTTATTTATACAGCAATGTGACGTAATGGGTAGCAATAGGTATTTGAAGTTAGATTCATACTGTACCTATACTTACACAGCTTTCAGATGAATTATTTTTTGTAACACGTACACCGAAAGTACCCTATTACTGAGCTGACTTCTGCTTCGAAAGTTCTCAATTTCAAACCATGGTAACAATTTTCATCAATTCTCTGTTGACTGGAAATTGATGGATATTTTTGTCCGCTGGGTAAAAATGAAATTGTGGATCATGATGCTGCTGGATTTTTTCATTTCATTGATATATGTCAAATTGATATTTGAAAGTTATTTGTATTATAGAATATGTTCGTTATAGTGTGTGCATTTATTGTGAACGGGATAGCACAGAAAATGTGAAAAATATGAATCAATAAAATAAATCATGTAAGTTATGTTTAATTGTATTAGTTTACTGTAATGTGATTGCATTTGCAAAAATCCGTTTGTCAAATCGATAAGATAGTTTCGATACATCCAAATTGATTTAAAAAGCTTAGTAATGAGGGTACTTCGGTGCACTTGTTACAAAAAGTATCGTATGCAACATGGACACTGAACGACTGCCATTATTGTCACGGACAAATTTGGCTGCACGGAGCTACGCCTTGGGCTTTACCCTCATCTTCACCGAATGCAGCCAAATTTATCCTGGACAAAAATGACAGTCGTTCGGTCCTTGTAACATAATATACTATTCTTCTTACAATTCAAATCTTATCACAATGTTTGTTAGAAAAACATATTATTTTGTGTCTTGTTAATTTTGTTATTTCTCTAATTCTTTATTTAAGAATTCTATTTTCGAATTATATTTCTATTAATATGGGGTGTACATAATATTCCTACATTTAATTGTTATTTTATTTAGGTCCAGTTGTACAATTTGAGCTTATCTACAGTTTTGTTGAACTAAGTTTATTTACTATAGTAACAATTATTTCAGCAATTGTAATCATAGTAAATAAGCTCGGCTTAACTCATCTTCAGATAAGTTCAGATTGTGCCTTATTGGTGTATAATAGCAGAGCCGAGTGCATCAAACTCTCCCTGATAGAACATGCTAATTTTTTTTTCATATTGGTAGCTTTTTAAGTACTCATATGTATGTGCCAAAATTTATTCGATGTGTTGAAAAACAAACCGCTTTTGGTATTGCGGACAGTTCGTTCAATAAAAGAGATTGACATTTGTATTAAAGAGTTGGACGCATTCGGCTCTTGAAGAAAAAAACTGTGTGATAAAAGTGACCTCATAATTAATTGGGTCCGTGAAATAGGATTGAAGATTTATATTATTGTTTCACAATAATTCAAATTCGAGAATCAGTTTTTGCACCAACATTCTGAGCTAAGCTGCGATTCAAGACAATGGCGTTAAAACTATTTCTCTCAGATATTCACATGTTTTGAATTTTTCAAAAAACTACTTCTCTGTACCGAGAATTTTATTCTCTACCTTTAGAGAAAATTTCTCGCAAGTATTAAAGATATACATCATTAAAAACAAACAAAAATGCTGCTGCATCTGCAAACTTCAACAATTAAAAGTTTCATGCAACCAAGACTTTACAGAAGATATTTGTACCTAATTACCTATGGTGCTGAAAAGTAACCGGTCTCAACAATTTTATACAAGAAAAATCTCTGTTTTCAAGAATATCTAACAAATATACAGCAGGGGCGTAACACCCTTGATACTTTAATTACTATAATGACTTTTAAATAAAAATGTCAAATTCAACTGTCACTCTAGGATTCTAGATTCACATTATTTGTTTTACATAAAAGTAATGTGATTTACAACCAATTCAAGCATCGTTGTCACATCCATTCCCGAGCCAACGCATTAGCAAAACTATTAATTTTAAAATCGAAAAGTGATGATCCGAAGGGCATTATTTTGAAAAATAACAAACAAGTTTCCTAGTTACAGCAAGTAATCAGAATAATTTCTCGGACATACATTGCTGAAAATTTTGATTGAAATAGTACAAAAATCGGACATTGAACATTGAAGGCACCACGGGAGTTGAATGGACGATAATGCCTATGGCCAACGTACATACCTCGGGCCGGAGGCCCTCGAAAAGTATACTGTTGACCTCAGGCATTATTGTGCTTTAAACATTTTTGATACCTTAATTACTATAAAACAGATCTCCAGATTAAATATCGAGGGAGAATAATTGAAATTGATTCTTTAAATATTTTTCTCGGACTACTCTAATAGTCCTCAATAACCCACTGAGAGGAATTGTGCCATTTTCAAATCACCTGTATAGTTGAATACATTGCTTGAAGCTATAGATAAGAGAATAGTGTTGATTCCCAAATGCAAATTCTACTTTGGAAACAAAATTTTTTATGAACAGTCTTGTGAAGGTTGATGAAATGGGCCGCACATAACGCATTTTATTGTATGTGGCGAAACTTGTATCTTGTATAATTTCCGAAATCCTGATGGGGATATACCGTTTGCAGCACACGGCGGTCAGTTTTGTCCTAATCCCATAGACCATTTGAGCATTTTTCTCTCAATCCCTATATACCGTTTGAGTCAAGTTTATTACTTTAATCTTTTGATCCCAAATAAATGTACCTTTTCTAAATGCCAAAAATTGTGAGTTAATATAATAAACGAACTTGGATAACAATTCATTTTATTTTATCATAAACAAATAACGAAAGGTAAAAACTATATAGGTAGAGAAAATATAACATATTTACAAATATTTACACTTTTTTACAACCAACATAATTCATTTATTTGAAAAGTCGTCATATATACTTATTTGCATTTTAATTAATGAATACTAATGCGAATGTTATATTTTGGTGTCAATTTATACACTTACCCCTACATTATTCATTCAAAAAATTGTCCAATTGGAGTGTTTTCTTCTCATTATTCTTACGTGATTGGTTCATTTTGGCTATCTGCATTGTACATTGAAGATTTTACATTCTACTAACTATCTTTGTTTATGATTAATCCAATAATCTGTTAAGCTTCCGCCGTGCACAAGTGGTACATAGGGATTACGGTAGACCCTGCTATATGGATTAAAAATTTGACCGCCGCGCTCAAACGGTCTATGCCCATCCTGATATGGGCGTACACGAACTCGGCACCAAGAACATGAACTCGGCACCAATGCTAATCCGATTAGCGCGGGGCGCACACGAACTCGGCACCATCAATTTTTAAATAAAGTCACGGTCTACCTGTAAGATTTGGTTTTATAAGTCTCTATATTTTATTTTGAAATTAATTCGTATTGAAAATAATACCGCAAATAATATTTAATAAGACTTCAGGAAAAAAATATGTTAAAAAAATGACTTATTTATACATATGTCCGTACATACCTACATTATTACAAAAACATACAAATATGTAAAAAACACACTAAAACATTAAATTTTGTATGGTATTCTTGACATTGGAATTTCCTGCATCAAATGGAAACAAACATAATTTCATTAAGGTAAGAATTTCATCACATAATATAGGATTAACATCATTTTTCTTTAATAATTCACTAACAATTTCAAATACTTTTTTTACTGGTACGGAAGTGAACAAGCTACTTACATCAAAGGAGACTAACTTTGAATTAACAGGAAGAGAGATGTCTTTAATACGAGTGGCTAGATCTTTACTATTTTTTATGCTAAACTTAGGTTTGAAATTAGATAAAAATGGTAACAAATAATTGAGCTTTTTGCATAATTCATAAGAGGGGGCTTGAGTGTAGGAAACTACAGGTCTAATTGGTATATTGTTTTTATGCAATTTGGGTAACCCATATAAGACTGGTGCTGAGGGATTAAGATTGATTAATTTGTACTGTTCTTCTCTAGAAGTCAGGATTGTATTATTATTCAGTGTTTTCCTGAGAATAAGCTGAAACTCATTAGTAGGGTCCTTTTTAATTAATTCTATATCACTATTAGAGATGAAGTCATTAACTTTGTCAATATAAACTGATTTGTCTAGAATTGTGAAGTTATTACCTTTATCAGCTTTCGTGAGAATCAGGTTATTCGTGTCTAATTTGTTTTTTATGGATTTGAGTACTTGGATATCCTCAGTGACGAGCTTATTGGTGGAGTTGATGGCATGTAGAGTAGCATTCTTGAATTGTGAGTTGAATTGTAATTTTTCTTCACTGGAAAATCCGGCAAGAGCAATTTCAGAATCTACAGCTAGTTGTACAAGGTCTTGTTTCATGACCGGCTTATGTGGAGCATAAGATGGTCCCTTTTGTAGCAACTTCATTTCTTTGTTAGTGAAGCTAACACTTGAAAGGTTAGACACTCTGTCATAAAACTGGATCGAGTTATCATTTTTTACCTGGAGTTTATCACTATCACTTAAGCTTTTGTTTTCTTGGCGTTTATCACTATCACTCAAGCACTTGTTTTGAGATCTGGTTAGATCTCCGAACTTTCTATTGTTACAAAATTTCGTCTGACGTCTTTTTTTTTGTACAATTGTTTTCCCATTGCATACACATGTCGCCATCTATGTAGCAGATTCGCACTAATTTTGTAAAATAGTACGTTCGTCCGACACTTGATTGAAGCGCTCTCTTGGGGAGTCGACGCGTCTGCTTCTTCCTCGCTCTCTTGCTTCCGAGCTGTTGTTGCAGACGTTTGTTTTTGAGTAGTCTTGTGATTTTTCTTGTTGTTCTAAATTTGGTGATTATTTTATTTAATTAAAATCAGTGTTATGATTTTGTAAGTATTTCGTTTATTATTTTGTTCACGTATTCCAAATTTAGTATTATTTTTCTAGTGATTTCGTTTGAGGCGACCCGCGTGGTTAACCTTTTGTTTTCCAAATTTATTTCTTTCATCCTTAATTATTTGTTAGTTTTTTTGTGTTCAGCACCTTTTTACTACCTTGAAACTTTTATACCAAATTGATATTTTTGTTCTAAATTTATTTTTTTTCTAAATTTTATAATAGCGTAGGCAATAGCCGTTCCGGTCGTAGGAGCTGGTCTTTTCCTCTTTAGGAGGTTATTATTGTTTGTTGTCCTTCCTCGGGAAGATTCGTTTAACTATTTCTGATGTTTTGTATTCAGATTAGTTTTGATAATTATTACTATTGATAGTGTTTCGTACACATGTCTAGTTGCTACCTGCCCTAGTTTACCATACTTTTCCGTCTACAGGAGTAGACATTCCTTTTTTGTAATTTACCGGTTTTTTTTTTGTATTTCTGTTTTAAATTTTTTTTTTACTACCAAACGCGATCAGGCGGATATCGATTCGGTGATACGCGATTTTTTTTTATATAAACACTCGAAGTAATAAAACCTACGAGATTTGTGGCTATCTTCGTTCCTCCCTTTACCTTTCCTCACCTAAGTATGTGTGCTGTATGAATGATTAGTGAAAGTGGTTGATAATACATAATTTAACTATATTTTGGATCCAACGCGTTGCGGATTTGTCATTCAACAACTCGTAGTTTAGTTTCTTACGTTGTTTTAGTAGTTTTTTGTTTCCAAAGCTTAAAATATTTTGTTGTGGGCTTTAGTTCCCGTTTTTAAGCTGGAAAATCCTACGAGTTTGTGAAGATTGATCCAATTTTTTTAGTAACGAACCACGTTCGTAAATTTATCGACTCGTCGCTAATAAATCCTTTTTCTTGTCCTGCTAGACTTTGTATTTTCTGTGTTTTTCTTCTCTTTAATGCTCAGCGTAGTTTTTTTACTTTGCAAATTTTTAGTGCACTATTTCAAAATCAGACAAATAAATAGCATACTGATTATTTTATTTAACTTTTACTAAATTTACAGTTTATCTGTTTTTTTTTTTAATTTGAATCTAAATTTATTCATTCAAGTTTAACGCTTCACGTTTGAAGAGAGCTCTCCAATTTTTTTGTAGGAACCTCCTGTTTCAGTTGAATTGGATACTGGTTGGGTTGTTTGTTTTCAGTGTAAACTGCTAGGAATCTTAGGGACCAGTGGCCACTTGAGACTAGTTTTTGACCAACTTCAAATTAAGAAAAACATCAACACGTCTACGAATTTAAGAAGAACATTAATATCTCCCGAAGTTGACGACCAAGCGCACGGCCAACCTTAACACCTTCAAGGACCGTTGGGTATTTATCAAAGCCCTATAAGACGCAAGATCAACTTTACTTAATTCAGGGAACGTTCTTGTCTGACGTTGTTTTTGTGGCTATCAATTCGACATCTATCTTCTCTGCCGATACTAGTCTTGAGTTCCGCCTGAAGAGGACATTTAGCTAGTTTTTGCAACGTAATTTTGAACGTCTGTGACGTGCTCTCCAGTTCCCTTTTGGCTGTTGCAGTGAGATTTTTTTGTATAATAGCTTCAATCATTTTCGTAAGTTACAAATTTTTTTGAATTATAATTTTTGGAATTCTTTGCTTGAAATTAATAATAATTTTATTTATAATTGATTTCGACGTTTATGCTTTATTTCTTTTTGCTGTCGCTATTGTCTCCCAGAATAGTACCTTTTTCTCCTTTGATCATTTCCTGGGAGTGGCGCCCATTTCCTATTTTCCTAATTTAGTGTCAATCAGCAGTACATTAAGTTTTTGCCACCAAATAGTGAAGAAACATTACCTTTTTTAATTTCCTACTGCCACCTTGGAAATAGGAAAAGGTACACTAAATTTAAGTAATGGAATATCCTACCTTGTAAGTGAAGACCCAGGCTAGCTATTAACAAGGGCACCAGAAATATTTTACCTGAAAAATAGGAAATGGGCGCCACTCCCAGGAAATGATCAAAGGAGAAAAAGGTACTATTCTGGGAGACAATAGCGACAGCAAAAAGAAATAAAGCATAAACGTCGAAATCAATTATAAATAAAATTATTATTAATTTCAAGCAAAGAATTCCAAAAATTATAATTCAAAAAAATTTGTAACTTACGAAAATGATTGAAGCTATTATACAAAAAAATCTCACTGCAACAGCCAAAAGGGAACTGGAGAGCACGTCACAGACGTTCAAAATTACGTTACAAAAACTAGCTAAATGTCCTCTTCAGGCGGAATTCAAGACTAGTATCGGCAGAGAAGATAGATGTCGAATTGATAGCCACAAAAACAACGTCAGACAAGAACGTTCCCTGAATTAAGTAAAGTTGATCTTGCGTCTTATAGGGCTTTGATAAATACCCAACGGTCCTTGAAGGTGTTAAGGTTGGCCGTGCGCTTGGTCGTCAACTTCGGGAGATATTAATGTTCTTCTTAAATTCGTAGACGTGTTGATGTTTTTCTTAATTTGAAGTTGGTCAAAAACTAGTCTCAAGTGGCCACTGGTCCCTAAGATTCCTAGCAGTTTACACTGAAAACAAACAACCCAACCAGTATCCAATTCAACTGAAACAGGAGGTTCCTACAAAAAAATTGGAGAGCTCTCTTCAAACGTGAAGCGTTAAACTTGAATGAATAAATTTAGATTCAAATTAAAAAAAAAAACAGATAAACTGTAAATTTAGTAAAAGTTAAATAAAATAATCAGTATGCTATTTATTTGTCTGATTTTGAAATAGTGCACTAAAAATTTGCAAAGTAAAAAAACTACGCTGAGCATTAAAGAGAAGAAAAACACAGAAAATACAAAGTCTAGCAGGACAAGAAAAAGGATTTATTAGCGACGAGTCGATAAATTTACGAACGTGGTTCGTTACTAAAAAAATTGGATCAATCTTCACAAACTCGTAGGATTTTCCAGCTTAAAAACGGGAACTAAAGCCCACAACAAAATATTTTAAGCTTTGGAAACAAAAAACTACTAAAACAACGTAAGAAACTAAACTACGAGTTGTTGAATGACAAATCCGCAACGCGTTGGATCCAAAATATAGTTAAATTATGTATTATCAACCACTTTCACTAATCATTCATACAGCACACATACTTAGGTGAGGAAAGGTAAAGGGAGGAACGAAGATAGCCACAAATCTCGTAGGTTTTATTACTTCGAGTGTTTATATAAAAAAAAATCGCGTATCACCGAATCGATATCCGCCTGATCGCGTTTGGTAGTAAAAAAAAAATTTAAAACAGAAATACAAAAAAAAAACCGGTAAATTACAAAAAAGGAATGTCTACTCCTGTAGACGGAAAAGTATGGTAAACTAGGGCAGGTAGCAACTAGACATGTGTACGAAACACTATCAATAGTAATAATTATCAAAACTAATCTGAATACAAAACATCAGAAATAGTTAAACGAATCTTCCCGAGGAAGGACAACAAACAATAATAACCTCCTAAAGAGGAAAAGACCAGCTCCTACGACCGGAACGGCTATTGCCTACGCTATTATAAAATTTAGAAAAAAAATAAATTTAGAACAAAAATATCAATTTGGTATAAAAGTTTCAAGGTAGTAAAAAGGTGCTGAACACAAAAAAACTAACAAATAATTAAGGATGAAAGAAATAAATTTGGAAAACAAAAGGTTAACCACGCGGGTCGCCTCAAACGAAATCACTAGAAAAATAATACTAAATTTGGAATACGTGAACAAAATAATAAACGAAATACTTACAAAATCATAACACTGATTTTAATTAAATAAAATAATCACCAAATTTAGAACAACAAGAAAAATCACAAGACTACTCAAAAACAAACGTCTGCAACAACAGCTCGGAAGCAAGAGAGCGAGGAAGAAGCAGACGCGTCGACTCCCCAAGAGAGCGCTTCAATCAAGTGTCGGACGAACGTACTATTTTACAAAATTAGTGCGAATCTGCTACATAGATGGCGACATGTGTATGCAATGGGAAAACAATTGTACAAAAAAAAGACGTCAGACGAAATTTTGTAACACTATTTAGTTTAAGGAAGTGTTTATGACTTATATTGCTTGCGATTTCTCGAGTTTCCTGGTCTAAGAGGTCGAACTCAATCGGATGTAAATATGAAGCCAACAAACAATGAATTAATTTTAAATGTAGGTTAAGATGGTAACGAATTAGGTACTTCTTTCGTATTTCGGCTTTCAACCATAAGATTCTGGCTGCTTCTACTGACTTAACAGCTTCTGCAGATCTGTTGTTACATTTGATTACTATGTAATTAGGAATCACTTGTCGTTTTAAACACTTGGAATTGAACCATAAGCTATTATTGTTAATTTTGAACTTCACTGATAGTTTCTTGTATAGTACAGCTAGTTTTGCAACGCTTGCATTATTAATAAATTCAATGGAAGATGCTGTAGGCTCTCGGTGAAACATAATGAAATAGGATTCAAAAGAAAACACTCGCTAAAGTTTCACAATTTTTATAAGTTTGATACTTTATTGCAATTTCGGCTGATATGCCATCATCAGAAGTATAAAGTTACAAGAAATTTCAGTTCTATTTATACATATCTATATACAATATACAAATCCCATGAGAGGGCGGAGCTATCACCTGAATGGTAGAAATGAACAAAAACAATACGGGGGCGGAGCTCTCAACTAGAGGTGTAAGATATTAAAATATCTAGAAGCGGAGTTTCCAAAAGCTCTAATTGTTCATTCATCAACTTTTCTTTGTTTTTAACCGCATTCTTGATCTCATACGCTTCTAGATATGTTAACCTCTTACCCTTCTTTTCAAAATGTAGAATTTCCAGGTTATTTTTGACACAGACATGATGATTATCTATCAAATGTTTGGCTACATTAGAGTCAGATTTATTGTTTCTAAAACAGCGCAAATGTTCATTGAATCTGATGTCAAAATTACGTCCTGTTTGTCCTATATATACATAATCACAATCATGACATTTAATTCTATAAACACCTGATTTTGAGAACGGATTCTTACAAACAATCTTGTTATTCACTAAAAGATTCTTCAGAATATAGGAATTATGTAATCCTGGAACAATGTTCAATTTCTTGAGTCCAATAGTTAAAGTGGGGGTGATGTCTTTGATATATTTCATTTTCTTATAGATTTGATCTTTTATGGGTGAAACTTCTATAGAATTATTATAAAATTGTTTGTTGAGAATCCTTCTCTGTTTTTTCCTTAGTAAACTAAATACAATATTGGAGTCATAACCATTATTTTTTGCTATTTCTACAATTATATCTAACTCTTGTTTAAAACTGTCATTATTTAATGGAATGCTCAATAACCTGTCAATAAAACTATGGAATGCTGCCATTTTTATATTGGAAGGATGGTTCGAGGTGGAAGGGATGATTGTGTCTGTGTAAGTTGGTTTTCTGTAAATTTGGAAGTCAATTTTATTTTGATCATTCCGTTCCAAAGTTAGATCCAAGAAGTTAATTTTCTTGTTGGTTTCTACTTCTAAAGTAAATTTAATATTTGGTTCAATTGAATTTAATTTGCTCAAAAACGAATTTAGCTGCCTGTCTGTGTCTTTAAATAATGCTAGAATGTCGTCCACGTACCGATACCAGAAAACAATATTGGAACAATTTGAATTAAATAAATTACTTTCAAAATAATCCATGAATATTTCGGCTAATAATGGGGATAAGGGTGACCCCATTGGTAAGCCTTCCTTTTGAATGAAAAATTGGTTGTTGAAAGTGAAATAATTTTGATCCAAACATAATTTCATTAAGGTAAGAATTTCATCACATAATATAGGATTAACATCATTTTTCTTTAATAATTCACTAACAATTTCAAATACTTTTTTTACTGGTACGGAAGTGAACAAGCTACTTACATCAAAGGAGACTAACTTTGAATTAACAGGAAGAGAGATGTCTTTAATACGAGTGGCTAGATCTTTACTATTTTTTATGCTAAACTTAGGTTTGAAATTAGATAAAAATGGTAACAAATAATTGAGCTTTTTGCATAATTCATAAGAGGGGGCTTGAGTGTAGGAAACTACAGGTCTAATTGGTATATTGTTTTTATGCAATTTGGGTAACCCATATAAGACTGGTGCTGAGGGATTAAGATTGATTAATTTGTACTGTTCTTCTCTAGGAATCAGGATTGTATTATTATTCAGTGTTTTCCTGAGAATAAGCTGAAACTCATTAGTAGGGTCCTTTTTAATTAATTCTATATCACTATTAGAGATGAAGTCATTAACTTTGTCAATATAAACTGATTTGTCTAGAATTGTGAAGTTATTACCTTTATCAGCTTTCGTGAGAATCAGGTTATTCGTGTCTAATTTGTTTTTTATGGATTTGAGTACTTGGATATCCTCAGTGACGAGCTTATTGGTGGAGTTGATGGCATGTAGAGTAGCATTCTTGAATTGTGAGTTGAATTGTAATTTTTCTTCACTGGAAAATCCGGCAAGAGCAATTTCAGAATCTACAGCTAGTTGTACAAGGTCTTGTTTCATGACCGGCTTATGTGGAGCATAAGATGGTCCCTTTTGTAGCAACTTCATTTCTTTGTTAGTGAAGCTAACACTTGAAAGGTTAGACACTCTGTCATAAAAATTGTGAAACTTTAACGAGTGTTTTCTTTTGAATCCTAAATTATTTTATCTACGATATGCAGGACTTTTGAGTTGTTGATGTCACACGTGTGAATAGATTCGTTTAAAAGTACGGCTAAATCTGAATCTGGTTTATTATTAATATAAAATCTTATGTGTCCATAAAATCTCACTCAGGCAGAACGATTGTGTCACAAATCCTAATCCATAGCGTAGTGCCGAGTTCGAGTAGGGGATTAAAGATCCAGGTAGTTTGGTGCCGAGATCGAGGCCGCCCCCTGATATTGCAGCTGAAAAGTGTTATATAGATAGGCATTATATATTGGCTTGAAATAATTGTTGTGGGAGCAATGACAAACAGGCACGTTATGATTGCATTCTGACAATCAATGTTGCAATTCTATGCAAATTTATATCTTATTGATTTATAAATATGTAAATTATGTACTAGATATCCTTATGGACAAATTTAAATTAATCAACAAGAATTGATGCATTTTCATTGATTTTTCATATGGAATTATAGATCTGTGAGACTTATGGGAATGTATCTATTCCATTTTCATGGAAATTTGATTTTATCAAAGTTCCTACGATTCATATACGTTTCTATTCTAAATTACGTTTTTACTTTTAATAAGTACTTGTCCAGAGTATCTGTTTCTGAACATATACATATTATAGAATCGCACGATTTGCTCTAAAATATACAGAAGATAAAATTCTAGCACATATTTCTACTTTGAGTTCAAACGAAGAGATATGCCGTGATTAGTGAATTTTCCACTAAAAATCTCAAATTCGATTATGCTCATGTTCCTAGAGTCGCCGCTTCATCAAAATTTGAATTCACCTTGTATAAAATATAATGTAGCTTTCGACACTAAAAACTAAGATAAAAAGTTACCAGTAAATTTCTAACAGTAAAACACAAAGCTCCACAAAAAATGGTCCCAAATATTCAACAAAATTAATAATACTTTATTGTTTGTTCAACACGAGGTTACAAGACCAACAAAAACATAAGAAAAACTTGAATAAAACAGGGATATAATTTAGAACTTGCAATTTACTTAAAACAACGTCACGTTTGTTCATCTGTTCATTCGGGATCTCTTTCTTACAGCTTCTACTTTCTCTCTTATCATTATCTTTCTCTATCACAGTCTGTCTTCGTTCATCTGTATCTACTTCTTTCCGCTCGAGCAAAAATTGATATGTAGTAGAGTTTTATTTCCAAAACGCAAACGAGAAAAATAAAACTTAACCAGAACAGTGCTCAATGCTCCTTTGTGTCTGTATGTGTAGAAGTGCAAATGTGCACCCGCTCTTCGTAGATTGGACATGCAATTTAAAGTGCTAGTCATTAATTGCTCTTTTTAATTGGTAAAAACCGGAACTGGAAGTGCTGAATGATGCTTTTCGACAAATTAAAAGAAAATGTTTTGTGTCACACCTTTAGGAAATTGAAACTAATTTTATTCGAAAATATAATCAAACATAATGACATACTTCTCAAGAGCTCTAATTTCACATTGAAAATACAAAATATTGCTAGGACTTCGTAGATATTTCTACACTAAGGACATTATGGAGATGTTTACACTCACCCGAAGACGACAAGTTTCTATTACAGTGTTAACAACGGATCCATCTGTTATGGGGTTCTCAAAGATGATTAAAATGATTTCTAGAGTGAAGTTGGTCTGTGTGGCTATATATAATCTTCCATGATAACAGCCGCACCGTTTGATCAATCTACTTGAGATTTGATATACAGATACAAACTATACCAGATTTCCCACACACCATTCATAATATTCAAGATATTGATTTGAATTTTGGTGAACAGAAGCAGTATCAATAATCCTGACAAAACACACTTCCTGGAGGGTGCGATCCTACAGTTTCTTGAAATTATTTGAGGCACGATGTTTTTTTATGTTTTTGAACAGAAGTTTGTCGTTCTTTTTCCCAGTCATCCAGTAGTTCGCTTCCACGAGACGCTTAGAAAATCTCCATGTCGTACTACCGTGGATACTGCCAAGTGGTGCGAAGCACGACCGATCTTTTTATCTCGCGACACACTTGAATATAGATAACATAAAAGTAGTTGTATCCTAACCTCGATAGAGGTTTGGATACACAGGATATTTACATAAACACAGATCATAGGAGTTTAACATAGTGATTCCTGCGGTAATGGTTTTCTTTTTAGTGCTGGAATTAATAAAATAATAATAAGAGAGAAACAGTTTTTCTTTTGCTCCAAAATACGATTTTTATCTAAAACCGGATTAGCGTGAGAAAAGAACAAATATGATTGAACATTAAAGTTTTCACAAACGAATATTTCTCCTTTGTATTTATTAATTCAATTCAGTCGTTATGATTGAAAACGAGTTGACATGATGGATATAATAATTATAATTTTTGACTATTGATTATTTTTGTTTTAGTTTCATGGTAATCTGATCTCCAACAAGAATGCTGCAAAACTGTATGGGAAATAGGATCCGTTATTGGCAACTGAAATTACCGTTGGTGGCAGCACTGTGCTTACAAAATGGTGGATCAGAAGTGGCTTACGGCAAGTTTGTAATTTGTTCACAATGTAAATACGTTGATATTCAGCAAATAAATATTCATATTTCATTGAATGGTTTAATTCAATTCTAATTGTGTAGGAAAGAATTACCTTTCTTCTTTCATAATAAAAAGTTATTTCTTTTAAATCTTCTTAATTACATAAAATTTTTGGTTGTAATTGGAAGACTGCGTGAGGTTATAAAATTCATAGCTTTAAAGAACATAATAATACAAGGAAATATTTATGATATTTCACACAGCTCGCTTATCAACTATGTAGTTCGTAGTTCCCAAAACTTATGTACTATAGACATTTTCCTTTTTCCCTTTATAGGAAATTTATGTAAACTCAAATCCACAATTAAACCAAATTTGGAATGAGATCCGTATACACAATAATCTTTATTAACATTTCTCCGTTTAGATTCCATGTTTTGGAGAGTTATAGTCTTGAGAGAGAATAGTCTCAGTATAGCGATGAGGTTATTTAATTTAACAATAAACTCGAAAGCCTAGTATTTTCCACTGAATTAATTGAAACAAATCCAATAAGAACTATTGCAGTATAAAATTTCATATGAACAACCTCAAAAAAATCAGCTTGGTGGCTACGGGTTAATTTCGGGTCAATTTTAGTTACCAATAGATATCGACCTGCATCGATCAAGTAATCGAATGAAATTTATTTTTTATGCAATAAAGTATGTTAACAAAAGTAACGTTGATGAGTTGCATTAAGAAATCTGTTCTGGGTTATCTTTAATTAGAAATTCGATAATAATTTCTTGTCCATATCTTCACCGAACTAGTAACTAAAAATAATTGGAAGCATAAAGCCTATACGCCTGTTGCGTATTGTACATTCATACATGGGAGTACAATTTATACAATTTATTTAATTTTGAACTTATATAGTATATAGTGTGATGGAATAATAATAATTATATTATAATAAAATATTTATTGATGTCTACGATGGTATCTCGTGATTCTTGAACTGTATTTAAAGATTATTTCCGTGATGAATCATTATCAGGAGGTGAGCTAATTTCTCTGAGCTCTAGTTTTTGAGGTATTTAAATTTTTCACATTCATTAACATTCAGGAAGTAGATTTTTTTTCCAGTTTCACTTAGCACATCTGTCAATTTACTAGTGAATAATATAATGACTACGAAGAGGAGACCTTGTATAAACGATCCAGACAGTTTTTGTTTTATTTGTGGTGAATATACCTCAATACAGTATCGTAAATATATTACAAATAAAAGGAACCTTTGGACTCCAAGAATGCGGCCATCGAGAGAGTCACTAGTTATTGGTGAACAAAATGTGATGAATCCACATTTAGTGATTCGAGATCAAATTATATTACCATCGCTTCATAATAAACTCGGAGTTAGGAAACTATTTATTAAAGCCCTTAACAAAGATGGTGAATGTTCTGCTTACCTATCAAATCTCCTGAGCTAAATGCAGAAAAATTGAAAGTAGGTATTCTCGAGGATTCACAAATTAGACTGTTGATCAAAAGTCCAAATTTTGTTGAGCACATAAATGAGCTCGAAAAGAGGACATGGAAATATTTCGTTTTTAGAATCCGGAAAGTCGGAAAACTATTTACAATTAGTACAGGACATGTTGTCAAATCTGAGAGATTTTGAGTGTAACAAGAACATTGAAGTTTATCATTTACATTCTCATTTGGATCGATTTCCTAAAACTCTTACAGCCTTATTCATAGTTGAATAAACTGGGTTTAAACGTGGTTTATCTTTAGATCCGTTTCAACTCTTATTCATAGATGCGATTTAAACCAGGTTTAAATATTTAAACCTTCTCGCACCCTAGTTTAAATATGTTTTAAACCTAACCTATCTGTCAAAAATCAAGAACTGAAGCTACATGTTATTATAAAAGTGTATATTTATTTTTATTAGATCCTGTAAAGATGATTATTGTTGTTACAGATATTCACTGTGTTGAATTATGTCATATTTTCATTAAAATCAGAAGAAGCAAGAGTAAATTCTAGAAAATATTTCGTATAAAACATCAAATTCACTCTATTTGAATGCAATAAACACAATTGCAGAATATCAAGAAGTAGAAGATTTTTTTGTAGCATTTGCATGTTGATCCTGATTTGAAATAATATAATTAAATATTTGACAAGATCAGATATATATCAAATAAGAAAATGATATGGAGATAGATTAAAATTTATTCATGAATAATAATAATACTCAAAATAATAATTACTAGAACAATCATTTATTCATCTTCTTCTCGATGATGAGTCGTTTTTTTTTATTACAACAAAGAATTCAACAAAAATCCCTTTAGTTCCTACATAAATGAAAAAAGTTATGAGTTTGGTTGATTACGATAATAGAATAGTCAATAGATATGATCATATTCCTTCGTTCTCAATCAAATCAGCAAAAATAACTATGAATTGGACTAAATCAAATAAGCAAACAATTCTTTCCACTGATTATAATAATGGAACAATCAATAGTACATTAAAAACATAAAATTCCGTCATAAGATCTTCTGCTTTTTCACTAAGACAATTATTATAATCATTGTTATCAAGATTAGGATTTATTTTCACAGCTAAAATTATATGAATTGTTCATTATGTATTAGTAAGGGTTTTTATCTAAGATTTCTCCGATTCTATAACCTATGTTTTCCGGACTAATTTGCTCTATCTGTAATCAAGTTCTCGTTCTGTTAAATTATAAACCATATTATAATCAATATTCCGTTTATTTATCTTCAGAAACTTAAAATTTGCAGCGATCGAGTCTAAAATTATTTCCATGCTCCATCTCCTCTTTCAGTTTTATATCTATCAATACATTTCAAAGCCAGTATCAATTTTTGTTCGTATATTCTATTTTGTTGTACTGACCAACCGTGTATTCATTTTGATCTAATCAAATCAGCAAATATGATAATCCTAGTGAATAATAACTGTCAAATGTCAATGCATATCAAAAACAAACCAAAGCCCATGAGTTAGAATTCTTGAATCTGATTTAAACTCAGTTTTGTTAGATCTAGTTTAGAACTGGTTTAAATATCTTTATGAATTGATTTATTTAAACTAGGTTTAAACTAGGTCTAGTAAACCAAGACTAAACCTGGTTTTATGTGTTTTACTATGAATAAAGCTGTTGGAGATTTTAGTGAGGAGCAGGGTGAAAGATTTCACCAAGATACGAGTTATGGAAGAACGATACCAAGGATGATAGGACACTATATGATGGCATATTATTGCTAGAATCTTTGTCGGGACCTTGAGCAAGCTCCTTATTCCAGAAAGTCCTATAAGAGACAATATTGTACGGGTTCAAATCAACTTAAGTGTGTAAAAATATATATTTTCGTAAGAACTTATAGCCTGTATGTAATTCAAAAACAAGAGCTGCTAGGAAAAAACTAGTGCTAGTTTTGTGATCAGGCCCCCCAATTTAACCAAAAGCGATCAACAGAAGTCTGAAAAATTTTTCTGTGTTGACCAGCCATACACCTAGCCGCAAAATATTTTTTTATTGAATGATTTTAGTCTTTTTATGTTCACCAAATGAAAATGACGTACAAAAGTGACGTTTGACAAGTTTGACGTTCTACCTCATAGATGCTCACATCTAGACGTCAGGTCTAGAGTCTAGTAGTACACCTCGTATTATAGTTGTAATCGTCTGTGCCGGAAGTGCATTTTACTTGGAACTTTTTTTGAATTTTCCGCATAAATCCAGAATGATTAGCCGTAGGATACTGAAATCAAGCTGTAGCATCTAAATAGTTGTCTTCTATTTTTGTACCAATCGACTGAGCCGGAGATGCACTTTATATAACCGACTTCTCGAATTATCAGCACATATTCAAAACAATTGATCGTAGAATATTGAAATTTTGTATTGAGCACTTTTATAACAATTAGCTGTGCATCTCACATTATGATTGCAATCTTCTGTACCGAAAGTGCACTTTACAGAAACATTTTTTTAATTTTCCGCATAAATCCAAAAAGATTGAACGTAGAATGTTACAATTCAGTATTAAAGACGATAGTACCGCCTAGATGCTCATAGCCTATTTTCATTGACATCGACTGAGCCAGAAGTGCATTTTACTTAACAGTCTTTTGGAATTTTTCGCATAAATTCGAAACGATCGGCATTAGAGTGTATTTCAGTCTGCTGTAAGTAAGTAAGTCATGTGATCTCCACGTCAGATTTTTTAGTATTCGCTTCGTACACAAGTGACAGATAGCGCCTCTCTTGGATTGAATTATAACAAAACGTTGTATACTATAGCACACAATGTGATATTACAAATGATAATTTCATGGAAAAATAAGCAAAATAATGTAAGTAAACGCATGATAAAAGTTTTAAAAGTTTATTGCTTTCATTTATAATGAAGTTTTGAGTCAATATTAATGTATATTTAGTGCTGGAACTAAATAACTGATTTGACATTTCAGAATGAAGTCATAAGAACACGGTTTTCAGCTTATTACTTCTAATGTAGAATTTGAACCTCAAGAAATTATTAAAGGGAAAATGTTGGTAGCGTCCCATGTAATAAGGGTTGAGGGATTGGATGAATTTGGTAATCAAAAACTAATGCCAGGCAGTGTCACATGAACTACATCTGTTATTCTACATCCATACAAAGTAAAACTACATATATAAACTATTGAAAATTCCATTTTTATCACAAAAATATGCTTATGCATAAACATTATTAATCTTTCTACTTAGTTTTTAACATTTTATTCATTGGATCTGTCAAAAACGAAAAGTTACAAAAACTGCCGCTGGTAACGCTGCGTTCGGATCTTGAGATGTGCACGGAGCGAATAGTAAGCACAATAAATATTCTGTAAAATGACGTTTGAATACATTAATTTTTGTAATTTTCTTATAATTTGTTGTTCAGAGGTTTAGATTTCTCAACATTGTATATATAAGAGACCAGGTTATTCATCGAGTACAAAAAATTTCAACGTTTATTTTACAGTTCAGAAGTCCAAAAATGAAGTTTGAATTTTGATCAATGTTCTTCAAATGCCCCTCAAAGGGCGTTCAAGTCTGATTCGCAGCTATCGCTTTAGAGATTTCACTTCAACAAGATATATTATTGCAGGTAATGTGCAATTATCGGCTTACCGTAGCATGATAACAGACTATAAGACAACAAGAATAGTAGCCGTAGAGGGTGAATTGAAATACTTAAGGGGAATTTATTAGCTATTACGGTAAGGGATGAAATTGGTTCAAACAGGGGAGAAGCACTTGTTAATATGAAACTGTTATGAAAAGAGATAATATCTCACTTTCACTCACTCCATGTTATGAATTTCGCTATAATCTCTATTCAAATTATGAATTTTTCAAAATAAATAGTTCGAATACGGATTTTGTCATGTTCTGAATATACATATTTCATGAATTTACTATTTAGTATTTAGGGTTTTCATAAAACTGAAATCTCTCTTGTTATAATCTTAACAATTTACTACAAATTCCACTCTCTAATCCTCCATGACCATCCAGATACTTGCGCATGTCTCACGCGCGTCTGCACCTGCGTCACGTACAGCATAGTGCATGACGGCATGCATCGTGACGTGACGTAAATAGTGACGCAGTAACGCCTTTCTGTCATTCACAACAACTTAACAACTCTAATGGAGTGAGATGCACAGGAACGTAGAAACAAAGTGACAGAAACGGAACCTTTGTTTCCGGTGTTGGGAATATTTGAATTTTTTGTTCTCCATGTCACAGATCACAGACCCCAATGGGGAGAGCGATGAATTTGTAATTCAAAGTTCAAAGAGATGGAAAAACATAGAAATTACTACGGCCAACTACAAAATCAATTGCGCTCCAAGTACAATGAAACCACTTCTATAAAGGAAATCAGCAAATAAGAATCAAATAATTATGAAATAAACGCTTGGGCTTGAAAGTGTAATATTCAAGCAATAAAATTGGTAGTTCCAGTTTGAAATAAATGATATCCAGCATTATTCATTCAATGAGAGAAAAATAGAGGTCGTGAGAAATAGTAATTACCATAACAACCATCTCATGGCTACTTTGTATCACTAAAGCATTAAGAATTTTTGTCAGATTTAAGAAATTAACCAATATATGAAAACGATTTGTCGATTTGTGGAAGGTTTTTGATAAAACGTTGTATTGCACTCGTGTGAAATAAGGTTAGTAGCTCAAGAAAAGTAATCACTCGCCTTTCAGGCGTCGTGGATAAACTATTCGTTTTGTGACGTGATTAATAGTACATGAAATTATTATTATTCAAAGAATAACTCCAATATAAACAATTTTTAAGGGATGCACTGATGGCGCATCGCTTGCACGGGTCGCTGACGCGACTCTCTTACGCTTGCGCAATCAGTAATACATTATAAAATTTTCTAACGGAATACGAAATTAAATATAATATTTCTTCCTATAAATTAATTATTTTAGAATAGTAACTGTTTCTGTAATGACTGAATCATGGTTGAGTTGCTATTGAGTTTTGATGTAGTAAATTTCGATAATAATGCTCCAAGTATTCAGTAGCTGAGAATCTGAATTTTTCATTTCCTCAAGCATTGTTTAGCGGTTTTGCTCAAGTAAATTGGGCTCTAGCAACAATATTCCGCAATCAAATAAATAGAGGTTTTACAAAAAATGAGTAAGAAGACAATAGAAAATATCATTTCCTTCTGGCATCTAGAATTCCGTAATTACATTTAATGGCATTTTATTCCACAAAGGCAATGTGATGCTTAGGTACGTAGCCAGGTGTGAACAGCTCTTCAGCCCTCGAATAGATAATAATGTGAAACTGGTGTCACAATTGCAAGAGCGCAAACGTAGCTATTAGAATCGTATTATAGTTGACATCGGTCAACAAGTGAACAAGTCGATAATTGTGTACGTGCGCTGTACATTTTACAATTGTTTTATAGTCAGCCTAATCATGATGGGACTTTTATCCACCAACTTGATTTAAGTGGATCTATGCACTTATCATGAAGCTGACCAAACTAGAGTAAAATAGAAATGCAGAATTAGCGAAATTATCTTAAACATATTTTTCCAAGACCGTCTATAAATGATGCATGAACTAACTAATTTCTTAGGCGAAGCAGATAACATGAATTGTTAATGAAAATTATAGAAAATATAATGCTTGAATCTTAATTCAAATTGAAATGAGATAGAAGCTACAGTTTTTATTCACAAATTACTTGAACTGAAATGCCAAGCCAAACAAAGCAACTCAATGATACATGCAAAGCATCATTAATGACTTCCTCAATTAGGATTCAGATTTAGGAAGCATTTTTTGGATAAAATTTTTTCCACTTTAATTTTGAATAATTACCAATGAACTTGATTGATATTTAATAGATTTGATTGAATAGAATTCACAAAAACAATTATAATATACTTCCATATTATTTTCATTAGTTAGAAAATTGCTTGTACAAATGCAGATCAAATTTCAAATTACATATTCCATTTATTGTTTTACAGTATTGAATTTTGATTCCATTTACTGTTTCCCGACATGAATTTGTTATTCTATTCTCTTTATGATGCACACAGAACAAATATTTATTTAATCAGAAAAATTCAATAAAATTGAATCTTTTATATTTGCGAATAGGGCGGCAAAATTATATTGCAGATTGAGCATGTCATGAAATCTACTTCTCAGAGGATTAATTTGGAATACGTGCTATTCGACTGAAAATTAGCCATTATGTGCAAGTTAAATACTACTCTCCAAAAACAACATGTTTGAAATGTTTTGTCACATCCTAAGCGGTTAATTTGTATGCACTGCTTTTTATTCGAATAATTACCTATAAGATGGCTTTTGGAACATTATAAAAAAAAATATTTTGGAACAGATTGATGAACCCAGGAATTTGATTGTATAGAAATGTGGGTCTTGAATGAACTTGATGTTTCAATTTTAGAACGTTTCGGATGGCAACCATCCATCTTTAGCTTATTAATATGATGTTTAAGTAATAACATAGTTGAACAACAGTAGGTTGATTTATATAATTACATTAAATTTTATTCTTCACAGTTTGTGAGTGCTATGGATGACGAGAGAATTATTGCTGTACAACCTTAAACATCATACCATTGAGCTGAAGATGGGTGGATTACCATTCGAAACGTCCTGGAACTAAAATATCAAGTTTGTCTCAATAAACATACTGGACTACGATACCAACCTATATTTTATTCTAGAACAGCTGTCAGACATTCGAATAATAGTAATTACCGCAAAATGTGATTGTTACGATTGGTCCGCTGCCTGTCTGGCAAGTTCTGATTGGTTGAGACTGTTTGAAAATATTGAATTTGTAAAAGTGAAGTAGTGACGCAAAAAATGACAACTAGCGATTTTACATTGTGCAACAATTTATAGAGTGAAAAGTGTACTGATCATACTGTAATAGTCCAAGATCCCAGACCCGCCAGATCTTACTTATTTTCTGAGAAACAAAATTTGTGGATTAGAATAGTGTTAGTCGGTTCTTTGATCATACACATATTTGCTAGTTTGTGCCGACGGCCAATTTAAAGATACGAGGTGTTATAGGTACATCAAGACAATACTCACTTTTCTTGAAGTCTGAGTGCTGATTTTTATGTATGTTCTGAAGAATATTGTTGAAAATTGATAATCAACACTGCCAGACACGTCTCATCGGCAGTAATTCCTGCTAAACGCTTTAAGGCTCGCAAAAAAATATCGTTATCTTACTTATGGTCTGAGTCCTAATTTTTATATATAATACTCAGTGAGCAATATCAATACTTTTTATAAATAGCCAGACCAAGGAAGATTTGGATGCCCATAGATACTTCACTTACTATCAAGCCTACAAATAGTGATCTCGCGCTTTTACTCACAGCGATATTTTAATTGTCTGGGGGATGTTTAGCCCTACGATTAATCTAGCTGTTAACAAAAAGTATTGAAATTGTACCCTGAGTGTCATATATAAAAATTAGCACTCAATCTATAAGCAAGATCACGTTATTCTTTGTGAGCTTTAAAGAGTCTAGCAGAAATTACCACCGATGGAAAGTGTCTATCAGTGTTGATTATCAATTTTTAACAATATTCTCTGAAACATACCTCAAAATCAGCACTCAAGACCTTAAGAAAAGTGAGTAATGTCATAACGTACCGCTAGCATCTCGTATCTGTAAATTGGCCGTCGCCACAAACTAACTAGTATGCGTATGATCAAAGTACATACTAACACTATTCTATTCCACACATTTTGTTTCTCAGAAAATAAGTAAGGTCTAGCGGGCCTGGAATTTTGCTCTATAATATTTATTGCTCTTGGAGGAACTGTTTATTGTTAAAATAAAAATCACTATCTAATGAACTCTTTGAAGTATCTTTGAAGTATCACTAAAACAAATAAGATACAATTTATTTCTCACTAACTACTACTAAACTCCAACTACAAAGCCACTAATATTTATTTACAACAACTTATTTATTTATTACACTTAGCTGATCACGTTCTGAATATTCACTATCGTCAGTCAGGTTGTTCGCTCTTATATATACGGTTGTTCTACATTATTCTAGTAAGATACTCGAATGTCGCTTGGCGCGACCCAAAGAGATAAAAGGCTTCATCGAGACAACGGATTCAGGACCTATTTTATTTTCACGGATTATGATACTTTTGCACGTTACAATACAATGTGATCAGGTACACATACCATGTGTCCATTCAGTTATAGTGCACTTTTGATCGATCACAGGAAATCAACAGATAAAGAAAGAAATTGTAAAATCTTCATCAAATACAACAAGAACTTTCCTAGTTTTCGTAGAATAATCAATAAACATTTAAAACAAAGAATTACAGACGTTATTCACTCTGTTACACCAAACATCTTCACCCGTGTGTGAGTAAAACATGAATATCGCTTAGATGTGTGTAGGAAAACAAATGGAAACCATATCAAGCTGCAATAAATAGGTATAAAATTTGACGAATTTTCCTTTTATTTGGTGAAGATTTCATATTTCTATCTTGTTTGTTCATTTCATGTGGCCGGTGAAAAGTACAGCATGAATTAACGGGCACAAGGTATTTGGAATTGGATCATATGACAACTCAATGATACAACATCCGATCAAAGTAAAAGTGATTTTAACTTTGTAAATTTGAATGCAACGCATAGAATTCTTCCATAATTTTGGATAAGAATCAGAAACGCACGCTTTACAAGGAATATTTAAATCAAAAATTTCTGATATTTGAATAACAAATGATTTTGCTGTTATTTTTGCCAATTCAAGAAATGTACGAGATTTAGAATCAAATTTCCGACAACTAATAGTCCAGTCAAGTTAGTCTCAAAAATAGGGGTACCCTTGCATAAATTCCCAAGAAGCTGAAAATCGACATGAACGTTAGAAATACAATTATAATGAAGTAGCGAAAAGTCCCCATCGATCCCATGTGTGCAAAAATTTTTATACGAGGTCAAAGTTCACAAAAATGGATTTTCCGGGTTTTTATGTGAAACGGTTGATTTTATGATAAAAGTAGTTGAGATAAGAATTGTAGATCTTTCAATTCTCTACAAAAATAGTCTCAATCCCTTTTTTCCTAAGACTTACCATTTCTGAGAAAAAGCCATTCTAGAGTTATATTCTTAATAATATGCATGACTACGCTGCCTATGTACATTATAGACGTATAATATAGGTCAAACTGTTGTTCCGCGTAACTAGTACTCGTACATTGATATTGTATGACAATTCTAAGAATATGAAATGAAAAGAAACCCAGTCCCTCATTTTATGTGACCATGTGTGCGAATGGCCTAGCGTGTTTGTTCATCTATACATGCTGTGACGTCACTCGACCAAGAGGTCGCAGGTTTGAATCCACTCACCGACGATGGGTGATTTATCGTAAGAATGAAAAATGCAGCTACTTGCATCATCACACTCGGATGCTACAGGTTGCCTACATATACACCTTAAAATATGTAGCAATGGCACGAAATTCTGATCGGCAGTACGGCGGTGTTATACCGCGGCTCGATGATACCGATTATGAAGGCCTAGGCCCTTACAAAGGCTGTTGCGCCAGTGATGAAAATGTGGCCTTAAGCAGCATCTGTCTGCTGTTCAATTGTCAACGTAGCAGTGTCCGTCTATTACTTACTTTAAATTACTTGCATATATAAATTACGTTACGTATCTTTTGCAAAACATACACGTTATGAAAAACGTGTTCAATTAGCTTGTCTTCCTCCAACCTCGGCTTCTGCTCATCAACATTTTTATCAAGTATATTAGCAGCTTCGAGTATGGCTTGCAAATCAACTGGACCCAAAAGAATGGGGTTGAAAGCTAATAAATAATATATTGAAATCAATCCATACTCTACTTCCACCTGTACCAGAAAAGCTCCTTAATACTATTTTTTATAACTGCACAAAGGAGAGTAATTCGAAATTCAGCTGCGAAGAAGTAAGCTGACTTTGTTCACCAGCATGCACCAGCTGTCAGAGCCAGTCGTGTTTGAATACTAAATCTTCAATAGAAGAGAATCCTTACATGAACAATTTACGTCAACTCAGGAAGATGAAGATGAAGAAGAAGTTGAATAAGAAGAACTAATATTATATTAAACTTCAATAAGAAGACCGTAAAGTAGGCCTTCCGGGAAAACCACATTGGAAAATTCGCGCCAAGTACACTTACTCATAGGTATGCGTGGAAACGTGTGCATATTATGGGGAATATAACTTAAGAATGGCTTTTCTCAGAAATGGTAGATCTTAGGAAAAAAGAAGTAGTCACCATTTTTGTAGAGAATTGAAAGATCTACAATTTGTGTTTGAGCTATTTATAACATAAAACTGATCGTTCCACTAAAAAGTTCAAAAAACCTATTTTTGCGAACTTTGACCTCGCATAACAAATTTTGCACACACGAGATCGTTGGGGACTTTTCACAATTTCATTAAAATAGTATCGTTGACGTTCATGTCAATTTTCAGCTTCTTGGGAATTTATGCAAGGGTGAATGTCTATTTTGACTGGACTATAAGTCTTCCCTACATCTAAGTTGCATTGATATATTTCAATATCACCTCCCTCTCTTCTTCATTACTTCGACACTTTATCATCAGATACTCAGCAATGAAAACAATCAAATGCCAAATTTTATTGGAGCTTTCATAAACTGCCTCTTGATTTCAGAAAATCAGTCATATATCATTCAATAACTGACACTGGCTCAATAATTTGAAGGTCGTGGGGTTGATCCCTAGCATCGGACAAAAAGTCAATATGATTTTTATTGAATAATATTCTGTGGTGTACTCTTCACAAAAACTCGGAGTACCCGTAGCTTGACGACTGGTAATCATACTCTACGGTTTAATAAATATCAATCAATCTACCAATGCGCACTATAAGTGTCTGCCACACCCGTATCAGGTAAAAAGAATGATTGTATTTATTTATTTAATTTAAAAATTCATGATGAAAATTGTCAATTTGTGAACTTTTCATAATCATTAATAAAATTTATTAATAATTCATTATAGACAGAGATATGAATTTTTTTGTACTAAACACATGATTTTGGAATGAAAATGCTTATTCACACAAACGCCATTTATGACGTACCAAGCAATATAGTTGTCCAGAGATTACTGTAGAGTAGACTATCCGTAATCCTACTAATGAACTCAGTTTGACGTTTTAGTTGATAGCGCGCAGAGCAGTTTCCATTTATCATTGTAGTTTAGTTCATTTGAATGTTCAAAGTTAACTTACTTATCCATTATTCAATATATCGTCACTACCATCACCAACTATCGAATGTGAAAAAATGATTTTTTCATATTCGTTACTTTTTTTGGCGATTAAAAACATTTAGAGCCGATTTCTTTATCTTCAGATAACTTCATCTGCTGGATAAAATGCGTATTTATATTTGTCGGTACAATTGTAATTATAATAGACCAGTCATTTTAGCATGAATATAGAATGTTTGTAAAACAATTTAACAGCAATCTGAGTATACCACTTTGTAAAATTGGTGTCTGGGAATAAAATATCAAAACTGCCCCAACAAAAAATGTCCGTTTTTTATTTGTACAAAGTACAAAAAAGTATTGTGAAGCCAACAAAATTCACATTTCGAGATTTTGATGGAAATATCCATTTTGAGCATCTCGAATCCATTATAATTATTTTTGACTTGAAGTTAGTAAGTATGTTCGTAACTCGTAAATCTCAAAACCCGTCAAACTTATTATGCTGAAATTTGAATTTAAGATTGGTATAGGATTTAGTTGTGCACCTCGCATTATGGTTGCAATCGTCTGTACCGGAAGTGCACTTTACTCGAAATATTTTTTGAATTTCCCGCATAAATCCAAAACGATTGAACGTAGAACGTTGGAATCGAATATTTAAAACTATAGTACCGTCTAGATGTTAATATCCTATTTTCACTGAGTTCGACTGAGCCGGAAGTGCACTTTACTTGACAGTCTTTCGGAATTTTTCACATAAATTTGAAACGATTGGTCGTAAAGTATTAATATTAAGTATTTCAGCCTGATGTAACACCTGAACGTAACGATTGCCCACTATTTTCATAACGATCGACTGAACGGGAGGTGCACTTCAGTAGGACTTTTTTTAATTTTGCGCATAAATTCAGAGCAGTTGGCCGTAGAATCTTGAAAATCGGTATTTATGAATGTTGTAGCATAAGAATGATGACCTGCTGTTTTCATAGCAACCAATTAGGCCGAAAGCGCACTTTACTTGACAGATTTTTAGAATTTTTTGGATAAATTCGAAACGATTAGCCGTGGAATGATGGAATTTTGTGTTTGAGTATCGTATTATATGCAAAAAATATATCCAATGATGTGAAAGTAAATCACGTGATGTCCACGTCAGATTTGAATGTGGAAACATTGCAATCTGCAGTTTCAATTGGTTTTTCATGTTTATCTCGCAAAACTATAAGAGTAATCGTAATGCTCTAATGAGAATTGTAAGAATTTCAATATCAAATCAGAATTTTCTCAATCGGAGCGATTTTTATCATGAAAAACGTGGCGTATTTCTGGTAAATGATATATTTGAAAAATTTATAGCTTTGCTAATTTAAAGTTTGTAGCATCGGTCTTTCGGGAAATAGTAGTTACTCTTGAGCACAAATGAGTGAAAGAAGAATTCTGTCAATTTTATAGTTTTTGCACAAGTACAGCAACAATATTGTGACAAGTTAGTTACATAGGTCACTCCACCTCTTCCGATTATCCGACATACAGATTGATGAAGTTCAGAATTCAAAGAACAAACTGTATAGGTACCTATTTTACTTTTTTGTTTAAATACTCATAATTAATCAAAAAAACGATGCGTGGTGTTAATATTTTGTTCAGATATTCCGACGAAACCAACTGACTAACTACGTCAAAACATAAATAACTAAGCTTGAAAATTATTCGCCTAGTTCATCAAGAGAGAAATAATTCACTAATTAATTTTTTCAGCATGTACGTGCGAAAGTACAGTATGTAGCAACGCGACAAGAACAAATACATATAATATTCATGAAGCATACTGAATTCAGTTGAAAATAATATTAAATTCATTTCTGAATGTGTCTTAATATTAAATAACCGCGCAATTTATTCCATTCTTGACAATAAACACACAATTGTAAATTAGATTTGTTTTAAACATTGTTGATTGGTTCTTCCGTTATAATGTCGTAATTAGTATGAGCTCAAGGTCTCAAGAATGATGTTTTAAACAGATGACGTCTTTAAGTTGATGAAGGATGAATGTGCAATAGAACAAACAAATGTCGTTAATTTCACTTTATTTCATTTCCAGGATGAGCTTCTTGGCGAATATCTGCTATTTTTCAGAGAAATTATTCCTAATAAAGTTCATTAAGAGCTCAGAAAATCTAATTTATTGGAATAATTATGTGAAGTCATTCTACTGTTCTATTAAATTCATTTATCTCAATATTTTGTGTATTTTTTCAATATTAAAACGTAAATAAATGGCTTTCTGATTATAAATTTTGTATATTTTATTTGAGTTTTTACTCTTGCTCAAATAAAACACACAGAATTTATAATTAAAAAGATTTTTATTCATTTATCTTGATTAAATGTCTCACGATTTCTAAAAAGTGATACTCAAATATGAGTATGAATATCCAGAATTTGATATTGATAGAAAAGAGAGATAGGATATTCTAAACATTTATAATAATATACATTTTCGTATTTATATATTTGAAAAACATGGAGCGCGTCGTGTAATTTATATAAATATTGTTCAAAAACAAAGCTCATTCTGGCATCAATAAGCATGTTATATAAACATTCTTAGGCCCAAAATAATCTGCAAAAGATGTAATTAATAAGAAGACAACTTTTGGCTTGGATTCTGTATGTGATAATTAATTTCAACATTCCATTAAAAGTAATGTAAAAAAGAAATGAAATCATTACATTGATATAAACGTCACGTTTTACACAATTTTTATTCTTAAAATTGAAAAAAAGCACAGTCCGACAACAATGTTACGTAAATGTAAGTTAGCAAGTGAAAATCAGTGAAGTGTTTCAAGCTAGCTATCATCGCTGGAGTCATGAGAACGTTCTTTTGTTTCAAAGGAAGAGGCGGAGGCGGCTGCATTTTTATTTTCCTCGTTTTCCTCTCGTCATTTGTTTCATGATTTCTCAGGCTACAAAGTACAAACTGACAACATCGCCGACGTAGGTTCTCTCTGTTCTCTTACCGGATATTGCGAACGCAATTAGCCAAAAAATGAAATTCTGAAAGTGTTTCAAGCGAAGAACATTTTGCCGTTAGTTTATGCCTGATATTTTACATTAGAGCGGAAATATTATCTCAGAAGAAATAGGTTCACATAAGATTGACGGAAATATTATCAACATTGCGCCTTGAAGGATGAAAATGGATGTAACAAACATAAGCTTGAAGCTGGTTTTAGACGGTACATCTTTTTCTGTACAAAAACTGGTACAGAATTATTTGAGAAAAAAAAAATGTACCTACAAGAACACAAGGAAGAATAAACTGTTACATTCACTTTGCAATTTATATACATTTTGTATCTAATTTTAACGTCAAATTCAAAAATCACCTAAGAATTCTAAAACCAGTTCTATATTTGGCTAGATTTGTAGAATACAATTCATAATAATACAATATATCAAGCAATTTTCATGGAAATAAGGCAGTGCAATATCAATTAAATTGAATTTTGAATATATTTTCAAGATTGAAGCTGAAATTTTCTTTTGATGAGGTCTTTGAATATGGAGGTACAACCTAATTCAATTTTTGTACGGTGCCTTTCAGGAAAAAATAAATCCATCTATTCTCAAATAAAGCTTATTCTTTTGAGTCATATCTATCGGATATCACATAAATTGTAAGATTCGGGATAAGTGGTATAATTCATTAGAATTTAGAATACTGTTCATTCATCAGGAATCAGTAAAAAGGCAGAGCTATGTAACTGGAGAAAATGAGTGATGCAATCGAGATCAAACATCTCCATCTAGCAAAAAGCTGACGTGGACATCAAGTGACTTACCTGTACATCATTTGGATATATTTACATACAAAAATTTATCCAAATGGAGGAAAGATGAATTCACTCGGTATTAATTATATACTTGATGTAAATTGAATAACAACAAATTAGTATTTTCAAAATAATTTCATAATTAAAATTTATAAAAAATCGAATAATTTGTTGTGAATTAAAAAACATTTGTAAGTATGAAGACATGCACTCTACGTAAAATCAAATCTCAATATATCCCGATGTATGTAAAAATTTTGAAAAACTGTTCAGTAAACTGCATTTTTGATTCAGACGATCGTAATCATAATGCGAGGTGTACAACTAGATGTTATAGAAGTGTTTAGTACAAGATTCCAATATTCTACGACTGATTGTTTTGAATTTATGCGAAAAGTTCGAAAAGACTATTATATAAAGTGCACTTCCGGCTCAGCCGATTAATACGAAAATAAAAGAGAACCATTACGATGATACAGCAATTTCAAGAACTGAATTTCAATATCACATACACACATACATGCATACATGCGTACCGACATCAAGCCGAAAATATTCAAAATGGATTCAGGGACGCTCAAAACGGACATTTCCATCAAAATCTTGAAATGTGAATTTTATCGGTTTCCCAATACTTTCTTTTACTTTGTACAAGTAAGTAAAAAGAAGATGCTATTTCACCATGATAATGCACAAGTCTCACATTGTTGCGACAAATCTCGAGGAATTTCGATTCCAAGTGCTTTTACATGTCCCTTATTCACCAGGTTGGGCTTACAGCCATTATTTTTCTTATCCTCAACTTGATCGTATGGCTAAAGGGGCGAAGACTCACTTCAAATAAAGAGGTTAAAGCGCATTTTTGCTCGTGTTCAAGTATTGAGTAATATTTTTCATTACCTTGTATTATCCAAACGGATAGACGAATTTCTAAAATTAAGGTATCGTTGGATTTGTATCGGCAACCCAAGTGTCCTAGGTTAGGTGATGTCAAAAAAAAAAACAGAATGACTATTTCAGGCGCCATAATGTGTAGCTCCTTTTGTGATTTCAAACAACATCCCGATTATTCCCGCTGATGCATGCCTCGCTGAGAATGTTACTTGAGGTTGAAGGTCAAGATAAACGGTGTCGCACAAAAATCTCGCTAACGGTATCTTCCATCGAAAAAATAGTAATCATCAAATTTGTTGCTTATGAAATTTCCTAAGAAACATATTAGTACTTTCTGACTTCTATTTTTCTCATAATACGTGCATTCCTTTCCTCACCACTTTTGAGGTAGAGTGCAAGATGCGTTTTTAGCGCATTTTTCCGAAAAAAGCGCTATTATATTCACTTTGGCTGGCTGGCTGGCTGGCTGGCTGGCTGGCGTGACGCTGAGATCTCAGCAACTATACTATTTACAGACTTGAAACTGGTACTAAATAAAAGCTACTGTTTCGTAGGCTTGCACAAATTGCTTTAATTCAAGCTCAGTGATTGTGGAAGATTAAATTATTCAATTACTTGTTTCAAGTGAAACAATGCCCATAGATATATATGACATTAGGGATATGGCAACTAAAGTTTATTAAAGTAGATAAAAATTTAGTTACAACTTTCACTGTAGGTGTCACTATTATTATGAACAGTTGTCAAATCTGTCCGAGATTCATTCAATGACTTGTTTGACGCAAATTTGAAGCTTATTAGAATGAATCACTATATTATTGGTTGAAAATTTGTTTAATTTTGATGTATTTTTTTTTATATAGCTTTGATAAAGAGCAAATTTTAATTTTAAGGTACAGCACTTGACCTCCTGTCAGTCAAAAACTAAACAATGAAGAATAAAAGGTATTTTTGAGTTTGTACATGCATAAATTATGTACCTATCAAACTGTCAACTTGAAACTAGTACTAAATGGAAGCTGCTGTTTCGTAAGTTTGCCCAAACTGCTTGATTTCAAGCTCAGTAATTGTGAGAGAAGGTAATTTGCGAAATCTTTGATGTAACAAGCAAGCATTCATGAGCTGTCAAAAATGCGCTTTCATCATCTAGATGATTCTTCCATTTTTTGGAAAAAAGCGCTATTATATTCACTTTGGCTGTCTGGCTGGCTGGCTGGCGTGACGCTGAGTTCTCAGCAACTATACTATTTACAGACTTGAAACTAGTACTAAATAAAAGCTGCTATTTCGTAGGTTTGCACAAATTACTTCAATTCAAGATCAGTGATTGTGGAAGATCAAATTATTCAATTACTTGTTTCAAGTGGAACAATGCCCATAGATATACATGACATTAGAGATATGGCAACTAAAATTTATTAAAGTAGATAAAAATTTAGTTACAACTTTCGCCACGGGTGGCACTATTATTATGTACAGTTGTCAAATCTGTCCAGGATTCATTCAATGATTTGTTTGACGCGAATTTAAAGCTTATTAGAATGAATTATTATTATTCGATGAAAATTTGTTTATTTTTGGTGTATTTTTTTTATATAGCTTTGATAAAGATCAAATTATCATTTTAAGGTACAGCACTTGGCCCCCTGTCAGTCAATAACTAAACAATGAAGATTAAATAGCTATTTATGTATTTAGTATATAATATAGAACTTCATTGGACGAGCCGCTGGTTATGGACGAGCGAGCAGCGCGAGCGAGTCTAATAAGGAAGGCGAATCTATAAAGTTTGTTTATGTACGAATTACATACAAAGCTTTATGTTCGGCTGCTCTAAAGACGCAGGATATCTTTTGAAGATATTCCTTGATTTCCCTATTCAAAAATTCGGTAAATATAACTTGGTGTGCTTTGTTAGTGTTGCTATTGTAACAATTATTTTTGCTGTTTGTTTGCAGATGTCAAAAATATTAAATACACTTTAATAGTAAAAATTAATACTTTAGAAAGTGTAGAAGAGATTAAATACGATAGAAAAGAATAAATGAATACTTCAGAAAGAGTAGAAAAGAATAAATACGATAGAAAAGAATAAATGAATACTTCAGAAAGCGTAGAACTGTATGCAGCAAGTGCCAAAGAATCACAAATATTGAGAGAATGCTGTAGCGTGCGGAATAGGAGTCATTCCGCACGCTCAAGGATTCCTAGGAAAGCCGCATGGTGCCGCGAAAAAACTGTTTCATTACTGTCATAATTTTAATTCTCCTTGATTTTCTTTTCATTCCTCTACAAAATGGAGTCAATATGAGTAATTTTATCAACAATTGATGAATTGGAATGAAATCAATGAAGCAAATTCTTGCTCACGGAACACTATATTTTGATTATAGATATTCACATGGACATCTTTGACTGTAAAAAAAATAACATCCGTCACTCGTGAGAATCTATCATACCATGCTCATGTGAATTCTGCCACTCGACTTCGTGGCTGAAATATTCACATTCGCATGGAATGATCTCCATTCCGCACTTGTATCGGAATATACTATTTTAGTTTGTACATGCATAAATTATGTACCTATCAGATAGTCAACTTGAAACTAGTACTAAATGGAAGCTGCTGTTCCGTGAGTTTGCCCAAACTGCTTGATTTCAAGCTCAGTAATTGTGAGAGATGGTAATTTGCGAAATCTCTGAAATAACAAGCATTCATGAACTGTCAAAAATGCGCTTTTATCATCTAGATGATTCTTCCATTTTTTTTCAAACGGTGTCTCCACGTTTATTTGTGATTGAAAAATTTTATTTATAAAAGAAAATGAATAAATTTATAATTATTTTCTCATAACAAAATGATTATTTATTAAGAAAGTATAATAAATGAGTTTTGTTTCTATTTCAAAAAATGTATCTCTTTTTGAAAAATTTCAATGTCCAACTCTTCATCATCTTCTTATCCCGTCTCCTGTATTTCCATAGTTTCAGTCAAGAAACACGATGAATCTTTATTTTCAGTAGACTCGTCATTATTAACGTCATTAAAAGTTTCATCGGGTGATACATTCAAACAATCCTGAACGTGAAAATTAAATACCGCAAACTGGTGAACAGTATAACTCAACTTTTTTGCAATCCCAGTTCAAGGTACATCCCTTGGTGCAATTACAGAAAAATTGAAGAATCATCTTGAAAGCGCATTTTTAACAGCTCATGAATGCTTGTTACCTCAGAGATTTCGCAAATTACCATTTCCCACAATCACTGAGCTTGAAATCAAGCAGTTTGGGAAAACTTACGAGACAGTAGCTTTCATTTAGTACCAGTTTCAAGTTGACTATTTGATAGGTACATAATTTGTGCACTAACAAGCTCAAAAATACCTTTTAATCTTCATTGTTTAGTTACTGATTGACGGAAGGTCATGTGCTGTACCTTAAAATAATAATTTGATCTTTATCAAAGCTATATAAAAAAAAAAACTCTGAAAATCACCTCCAAAGCTACAGATTCAAGAAAATAAGTAACAGGTGGTCATGTACAAAAGTCGAACTCATTCTGATAGTAATAACATCGGAAACCGCATGTCAATATCTTGTGTAACTCGCGAGATATTGAAATAAATAGTTTATACCCTAAACTTGGTACTAACTCATAGCGGTTCTAATTTTAGGGCATAAAATACAATTACTGACATGCTGCTCGTTCTGTGCAGCAATTTTCAGATTTCAATTATGCACAGTTCAGCAGTAATTAATTTTTCAATTTTTGTTTCAATGTTTACCCAAAACTGGGTATATGAATACGAAAATCTAGCAGTTTGTGCAAACTTACAAAACAGCATCTTTCATTTAGTACCTGTTTCAAGTCTGTAAATGCTGTAGTTGTTGAGATCTCAGCGTCACGCCAGCCAGCCAGCCAGCCGGCCAGCCAGACAGCCAAAGTGCATATAATAGCGTATTTTTTTTTTTGTAAAAATGCGCTAAAAATTAAGTTGAGTAGATTATCAGGAGCGGGTGAAAGAAGAGTTTTAGCTGGCTCCAAAATTTGATCTTGCTATGTCCATCCCCAGTCTAGAGGGTCAAGCTCATTACCAAGTCATTCTTGCACTTGGTAGTAAACACGGTATAAATGTTGCTGATCAACACTGTATGTTGGCGGAAGAGAACGTTAAATATTTGTGATTATTAATGGACACATAGATACCATTAAAGAATGCATACTGTACGTTACAACTTTTCGAATATAATTTTCTTAAAAACTGTTATTCTCTCAAAAAAAAGTAATGGTATGTTTTCTGTAGGCAATTTCCTAAGCTACAAATTTGATAGTTACAATTTTTTCGATCAAAGTTACAGTTACGGAGATTTTTGCGAAAAACCTTGGACCCCGTGTAACAGTTTTAGCGGCGCATGCATCGGCGAGGATATTTGGGATGTTGTTTAGAACCAAAAAAGGAAGCTTCATACAAAAATTCTGTTTTCCCTCACTTTTTACACTATGCAATGTCTTTATTTCCCATATTATATATGTTTAAATGTAATTTGGAAAGGCATATTGCAAAATTAAACTTATAATTGAGTCATTCTACTGCACGCAATTTATAATGTTCGTAGTACCTAATAGTAAACTGCAAAACATGTCTCTGAAAAACAAAATTTAACATTCTTTATTGTCAAAAATGGAATTGAAAAGAGAAAAACAAGGTCTATTGTAGAATTACATTTGATTTAATATTGAATGTGCCATGCAATGTTAATATATTCGTAACCTATAAGTACTTAAGTGCAAATAAATATAATTTAAGCCTTTGCCCCCTCAAGCAGCAATAATATAATTTCTACCATAATTTCAACTTGATCACTATAATTACTTAATGTCCGACTAGTTTATTATTGCTGTCATAATAACATTGTTTTCAGGGTAGTTACGTAACAAATAATAACCGAGGGCATTATGTTTCAAAATAATGCCCGAGGGCATTATTTTAAGAAATAACAAACAAGTTTTCTAGTAACAGCAAGTAACTAGAATAATTTCTCTGACAGAAATCACAACGACAGGACATATATTGCTAAAAAATTTGATTGAAATACAACAAAAGTCAGACGTTAAACATTGAAGGCACCACGGAAGTTGAACAGACAATAATGCCTACGGTCAACGTACACACCTCGGACCAGAGGCCCTCGGAAAGTACACTGTTGACCTCAGGCATTATTGTCCTTTTAACACCCTTGATACCTTAATTACTATAATAGCTTGAATTATTGCAAGCAGGGACAAACCAAAATTACAAACACGAACTTGGTACCATCATTTATTCATTTATTTATTCATTCTTATATATTATTATTAGTTTTTTTATTTAATCTTTTTTTTGCTTGCTTACTTTTGTTATTATTTTGTTACATTGTTTATCTACATATTTTATTTAAAAAACCTGATGATTACTTAATAGATCGAAATGATCATCGCTTAAATATAAAAATATTATAATTGAAACATAAAGTACCCTTCAAACATCAATCAAGAATGTTTCAACTCTTTTCCAATGAAAAAACTATAGGGTAAAGAAGTTGTTCGAGTGCTATTTGCGACAAAAAAGTCTCGCCCAATTTCGCCTCTTCATGAAAATGACATAAGGATTAAATATTGTGTCATATCTATTGTTGATAATTTCTGTTATACATGATGTTAAGTGAGTTTCTGAAGTAAAAATCATTTTTCCAATATTTTGACAGACGAACATACGCCAGTAGCCTTCTCTAAATTAGTCACTATCTACGAAGAGGCACTTGAAATTGAGATTTCTTTCCTTTTCTCTCGTACTAGTCTCTTTGGACATTTTTATATATTTCTTTCTCTATTCACATCCGAATGTTCTCAGAAGCAAATTATTATTCTTAGGTATGCATGGAATCATAAAATTTTCTCTAAAATCACTAAATATATGATCATACTTGAAGATGTTGCAAGTTAATCCAAACTCTTGAAACTAAATTTGAGAAAAAAGTTACTGAATTTGGTTCCATTAGCCTTAATAACACTGTGTATTCATTTTTGATTGAATTTTATGAATCTGATTAAGATTCGAGAAATGCTATAATTATAGTAAAGAGAAGACATAAGTTGAATTAAGGATGCAATTAAAAATTTAAGATCGGAATTTTATTAACTGGTAACACTTTAGTAAAATGAACCAGATAATTTGAATTTCAAGGAAGTAATAGCTCGCAAAATGAGTTTTGAGATTTTACACAGAAGCGCTTTGACCGAAATACTGGAAGAGGAAATAATTGTCTCGTCGTTTTCATTTATTTTCTCAAGCCTACTTTAAACTGAGATTGCTTCAGAGAAAATTGAAATAAGAATGTATGAAAGGGTAGTTCATGAAATTCTCGCTTCGAGCACAGTGTTTAAATATCAATATCATTATCCCTAGTTGAAGATAAAATAGCTTTAAAAATCTTTGAATGTATTTTCAGTTGTTAATCTTATTAGTTATGTCTTAATATTACCCACAATATGAAAATTCGAAATATTGCTATAGGGATTTTGAGCCTTTCTTCAGACCTTTTGCTATTATTAATTTCGTGGGTCATATTCTTGAGCTGTTCATGTGTCTGATATGTAAAATGTTGCAAAATAATTGATTAAAAAAAAATTAAACATTGATACTTTCGTCAGGACAAAAAATAAACATGAATGTGATATGTTCATAATATCAACATCTTTGGAATATTAAAAAATCCAACAACGATTTAAATATTTAGGTAGGTTAGTTAAAATACTTACCTACATACCTTAACATAATTTCATTTAATCATCTTTATAACATCACGTGCGCTTTCTTGATACCTTTAATACCTAGAGCGTGATTGCGTGCATCGCGCTTGTGCGTACGTCAATTATCCGTTTAGCTGCGTGCGTGCGTGTTTCGTCTTTCTCCGATTTCCCCTACCTACATTAACATATACGACACGAATACAACATATAGGGGAACTATACCGTTTATCGGAAATGTATCTAATGTATTATTGAAAACGGGTTACTGTGTATCAGTTTTAGAAATCCGGTAAGCGGATTGCTGTCCATTGTATGTTTCTATTCGGAATGAAAAGCTGGTATTTTTGTAGGAATAAAGCCTTTGAATCAATAACAGATAAACTGGTCAAATGCGAAATTGACTCGTTTACATTCATTGGTTTCATACTCGACTTCCAGCAGTGATAATATCGAGATATTGACTTTTTTTGTCCGTACAGATAGTATGGATAACATATTGTATATTTGCAGTTCTAAACATGGGAGCTAGGTGTAAATATACATGCACTTGAATTCCTGAATGGCGAGAGAGCGGAGCTAGAGGGCTACATCCCTGAAATCAAAAAATAATATTTTCTTCTACACATGATATTTTTCGCACGATCTTAACAATAAAAATGATAATATATTACGCGCCAAGGCTGAGAGAAATTTCATTATTGACCTAGTATCGAGATTGTATCCAGAGAAGAGAAGCAAAGAAATTTAAATTCTGTTCAACAATAGTTTTTTTTTTTTATCTAATAAACCAGTTACTTTAGATACTTGTAATAAATGATACTCATCATCAGTCAATCAGTAAATGATAATAAAGAAGTCACGGGAAACACAGTAGATACCATAACAACCATTTCATGTCTACATACTTTGTCATTTCTATGTTTTACTAATGCTTGCCGTTAATTAAGCCATTATTCACGAATCCGTTTACTTTTAATGGCAATGTATTTGTAGTTGAATAACACCTCAATAAACGGTATCAAAAGTAAGTGTGACTCTAGCGTGATAGTATATCAAATGTTTTGTTAGTACAATACACAAACATATGAAAACAATTTAAAACGTTTTAAAAAAGGTGTTAGATAAATAGTCGTCGTCTCACATCACATCACATCACATGCCACATCAGTACAATGAATTACTATTACTAAGGAAGTAATGTGGGTTCACGCACGAAAATTTAGTGATAATGAGTAGCTTACAAACTTAAGCATAACGATGATAATAAGAATAGTGACATAATTATCTGTGCTCACAATAAATTTATCAATAATAATGGCGTCAAACAAATTTGTCTGCATGAACTGAACATAAGTTCAGCTGATTTTTTTTTTAAAACTGTCCATAAAGACATTTTACTAGAACAAAAATTTCTGATTGATTTTAAATTCGTTATCAAAAATTATAGATGAAATACCGGATAATTGGACGATGGTTAAAGAAACTGAATAAAACACATTCCTAGTTGCAAAAAATCCAATACAAAGTGAACAAGTAACAATACTCAGAAAATGAACAGAACGTACTTGATACGATGTAAGACAAAAAGTAAGTTCATGATTTATCGAAACTGTGCTACTGAGTTTCGAGTTTGAAGATATTACTTTAATTTTTTTAAGTTATATGGAATGTCCACAGATCTCTATTATGATGATCGATATCTTTCTGTAATTTAGTTTCATAAAAAATATATTACGTTATTCGGCATACAAAATAGATATTTCGAGGTTAAAACAAAAAATTGTTCTCTACCCTAAATAACATACATTTTTCTTCAAATATATAAAAATGAAATTTCTGTCAAAGCAAGAGGTACTTATAATACTGAATTTTCCTATTTTTCTATACTTTTCAACCAAGTAAATGTGAGAGAAACAGCACTATAAATTGACAATAGAAAATATGGGCGATAGCTGGGCTCAACAAGCATATAGTTGCCAGGTGATCTTATCTTTGGTTTATCAGATAAATTATAATATTAAATAAGTAACGATAGCTTTTTTCAAAATGATCAAAAAATTCCCAATCACACTGTTGTCACAAATTCATTCAGTAATCGGTTTTAGCCAATAAGTGATCATCATCAGACTACCGGTGAGACTACAAAGAAAAAAGAGAAAGTCAAAAGAACGTTTAAGAAAGTATAAGAACAAACAAACAAATTAAAAAAAAAATCCATCCTTAAAATTACATGATCTTCACAAAAGAGAACGGCGTCATGTAGCTCGCTAGGGCTAAAGTTATAATAAAAATGAAAATATATGGAAAAGCCGTGAAAAATGAAATCTCATATAAATCAAACTGTTCAGCCAAAAATCCCAACCGTAATTGAAAAGAAATGAAAAAAATGAATATTTTTCAAAAAACTCGTAAGAAAAAATTATGTTAATCGTATTATATCAAGAAATTAAAAAAGATTACAAATTGAAATTTTGTTAATTAATTCCTATTCCCGATACCTTTGTTTGATTTGAAACGCAATTCCAAGATATTTTATTAAATTCATGGTAAAATATCAATTGTTTGGTGAAAATATAAATTGCTCAGCAAAATTTTAAAATCCCTGATAAAATATTTTCAACTCACAATGAATAGAATAAATGCTCGTTAAAAAAAACATACGTTCTATAAAAATAAACAATGAATGAAAAAAATTTATGGTTTTTTGTTAAAAAAGTTGAATGTATATAAAAAACAAAATGTTAGAGAGAAATAGTGGATGTTTGTTTAATGGAATAAACGCACGATTAAAGTAATAGTCGCTCAATAAAAATGTTAGATGTGCAATTAGAATAATAAACATCTGATAAAACTATTAGTTACTCGATAAAAATGAAGATATTGATGCACAAAGTTACAAGTGTCCAAAATTGTTTTTTTTTCTTGGTAACAAATATTCAGTACGTTCAAATATCATGCTAAAATAAACTTGATAAAATATAAAAAACTATCATTCTGAATTCTAAACCTTACGAGATTTTTCTGTTACAAATTATTTTTATCACGCCAGTTTTGTCTACCTTTTTTCTACGTTTTCAAACGAACGGTACTACCCACATTTACCTCTTCTTCACATCTGCTAATATAGCCAGATAGAAGCTGTCATTTTTCTTACTCAAAGAGTTTCCCGTATTTGCTTCAAAGTTCATTTTATTATTATTATATCATTATACCGGCTGACATAGTAATAATAGTAGATAAAAAAAAATGAGCTTATCACTCATTTCAGAAGAGATGTTCAAGGACTCTCATAGGACTACGATTTAAGCCTTCTAATTTGGTAGATATGCGAACATGAGTCACTCACATTAAATACAGGACTCAAAACAAGCTTGCTGAAAATAAATTCAAGAAATAAAAGGAACAAATATATTCCCATATTACCTGAATAGTTACAAATCTGAATATTCAAACTGCATGAATCTATTTATGATAAAATTGATGAACGACTGACAGATAACCAAGTGCGATTTTTGTGCTAACGTGTAATTGGTTTGCATTTTGGCCAGAAATAAGGTTTAAATTGTAGTCCCAGACAAACCCTTGGACCACTCTTAACTGAAATAATCTATAGTGATCAGATTAATATATTATGTTGCATTTTTCTGAAGCGTATTTAGTAGAATTTTGATTTTTTCATTGTGCAAATGTGCTTCAAATATGAAACGCTTTATGCCTATCCATTCAAAAATGCAGTGAGTCTGAAGTTCGTTTAGTTTAATCATTTAAACACGTCAGCATGTTTTTTTTAATGACTTCTTAATCTCTAAGTTCTGAAGGAAATCGATAATCTTGTCATTCTTACGGATACGTAAAATTCAAAAGTTTTTGGTAATATCAAAATCATGTCCACTGTTGAAAATGATCTACAAAACTTTGAAATTTCAGCGCACGCACGTGTTCTTTAAATCTTGTTGAACCATTTCCGTCCGATCCTCCCATTACAATTAGACTCACAAGTACCAGGTACCACAGTTCAATCTATGAACGCCAGAATGTGCTGTCAGCTTAGGTTTATTCAATTTTCTGCAGATTTTTTCTTCAAGTATTTCAAAGGTTTGGAACAATATCAACATTATATTTAATGACTAAATTCCTGATCTTGTAGCTAAAAGTACCAATAAAAAATAAGCTAAGCTTTACATTGTTTTCTCAATATCGAGTTCATTATTAGAAGCTTCTTGCAGTTGGAGTTTGTGTGTTCTCTTTGTTATTAGTCTATCAATAATATTACGGGAAAATTATTAGACAAGGCGGCTGTATAATCTAAGCTTATCTACAGTTTAGTTTAACCAAGCTTATTCACTATGGTTGAAATTGTTTAAATAATTGTACAACCAGGCTGAGTGTTTTTAAAATTAATTCCATCAGTGTCCAAAGTATATTATTGACAATTTAATCGGCCTATAAAAGACAGTACTATTAATCTTTCATCTGGGATGACTTCATCCAGATCGCATTTAAATGATAGATATAGTCTAAAATATGAAACAATTATTTCAGCAATCGTAACCATAGAAATTAAACTTGGTTTTACTAAACTTTGGATAAGCTTAGACTATACAACTGGGCCTAAGTGATACATTCGATCGAGTATGTTAATTAAATGGTAGATGTAGATCATGCTAATAAAATAACAATAAAAGTTATGGCTCATGAACTATATAATGTAAATATGTGAATAACCTTGGTTTGGGTTAAATTGATTTAAGGTTAAACATGAAGTTAATTTATATTTTTCAATCCAGCGGTCATCTAATTTAAGCTCGATTGCTGAATTAATAAACAATACTGAAATCAAAATCAGACGCACTATGATGTACGATCTCTTGATTTATTGATTTACTTAATAATAATTGTTAATTTTTCTCGACAAATTATCAGTTTTGTCAATATAGCACTTCATTGTTACGAAATCTGCCAGACGACATTTATGTAAGTTAAAGCTGCTATAGAATCATGCGTATATTTTGGCCGAATCGTAACTTCATTGAAAAATTATAGTTGCATACTCATTAAACACCTGTAGAACTAGAAATTAGATTAAGGAAATGAGTATAGTGGATCCGACGACCTTGAGAATATATATCTGAAACAGTATTCGATCGGGACCTGTAGGGAGGCGCCGAAGCAAGAAAAATTCTAAGACGACATGGGAGAGAAAAATTTTAGGAGGAGCAAGTAAAGCAGGAGATAACTAGTGGCAGGAAATAGAATCAGATGGATGAAGTTTTTATTTCTCCACTGTCGAAAAATTTGAAAATATCTTGATGTAAGAAATATGATTTTTCCAGTTTTTATTTTCATGGAAACTTGACGAAATTAAATGATAAACACTTTTTCAGTAGGATTTCGAGTTTACAACCTTGTTGTTGTATGTAGTACTTAAATTTTGTTGTATTTCCCTAAAAATAAGCATCTTGCGAACTAACTCAATAATAAAATAATTTCTCGTAAACATTCTATATAACTATAGTCTATTCCAGTTAGGAATGATCCAAGTCTCTTGCAGAACTACGATTTAAGCCTTCTGTTTGGCCGAAATGCGAACCAATTTTACATTAGCACAGAAATCATACTGGGATATTCATCGTTTGCATCAATTGTCAGTCGTTCATCAATTATCATGAATAAATTTGTGTAGTATGTTGCTTCTATTCATTGAATTCATTTCTAGATAGCCTGTTTTAAATCGCGCATTCAATGTGACTAGATTGTTATTATATAATAATATATTAGGTCAGAGAGCTTAAATCATAGTCCCATAAAAGCCCTTGCGCCCTTTTAACTAGCATAGACTATAGTAACTAATTGAGAACTGACAGCGCAAGTTTAAATGGCAGATAGAATAATTTAAAAAGGAGAATAACTGTTCACATACAACAACATGGAGATAATAAACTAAATCTGTTATAAAAGTGCTAATTGATTTTTTCTGATCTCACAAAAACAAAAACAAAAAAATTTAATATCTCTTCTATTCTGATATTCTCACTAAAGTGCTTTAATTATTTTCAGCATCTTGTGAGCAAGAGTAGAAAAAAAAAATTGAACACCCATGAGCACACTGTATCCAAGGATTCTGAGTTTCTGAAAATTCTCAAGAAAATCATATTGTACCGAATTTAAGTCTATAAATTAGTCATTTCGGCTTTACTTGTGCTTAGAGTTATTGTAGAAATATTTTACATCAAGAAATGGAGGCGAATATATTTTTTTTCTAGAAAATTGCTGGTACCTTCTAGCGTTTTCTAGAAAAGCCTGAACGTTTGCAGGAAAAACGTAGTGGTCAGAGACCGACGGTATATATTCGCTGACTCGACAAGAAGTATTATTGATTTTGGCTCAGAACCCTCATAATATGGACTGTTAGTGGTTGAAATAAATTGTGTTATTTGAAATAAATCAATATTGACATAAATAATTAAAGTCAAGTTATAGAGTAGTGTAATAATCTTTAGTTTAAATTAGAATTAGTTATTAGAAGTAGTGTTAGTTATCTAATTCATTATTCTAATAAATCATAAAAATAAATAGTAGTGTTTAGTAACTTTTGCTCCCTAAATTAAAATAAATAACGTTACAATATTATAAATAAGACCTAAATTGATTTTAATAATCCTATTTAGTGATCAACAGTTTAATCTCATTGAGCATAGACCAAAGTTTAGCTTGGGTTGATTAGTAATTATAGTAAACCATGTTCACATTGGCACAAAAATTATTTTGCTCGGTTTTCCATCAGTCACTTATCATCAATTATAAATATATTTGCACAATGAGAATCGAATTGATTACTATTTGAGTGATATGTGAATATATTTGTTGTTCATATATTGAGTCTTGCATTTGATAATGCAAATCGTGCTATCTGCGAGCCATCTGCTTTATTCTAAGTGCGAATGAACTTGGAACCTTGCAATTAAATTTCATTGAACTACAAAGAGTGAATATACTTTTGTCGGAAAAAAGTATATCAATAATTCAATTATTATTTAATAATGATTTCCCGAACGAACTACGAGGTATCAAGTCAGAATAAAATTTGTACAATAAAATCAATTACTGGTAGCAAATAATATATCCAGGTGGAGCACCTCATTAAATTTTGAATGTATAACGAAGTAAAAAACAATTATTTGAATACAATTGACGTTAAAACAAAAAAGACTTATCAGAAATACATAATACATAAAATTGCAAAAAGAAACAAATTGAAGTAAATATTCAGCACTTAGACACATTAATGGACAAAATATGAATACGAAAACAAGAAGAGAGAAAGTAATTAAAAATTGCTAATGAAAGTTTTGAGATAAGTTGATTGAAGAAGAAACAAATTAAGTTTTATACGCTTGCAATTTTCTGTTCTAATCACTATACTTACTTCTAAACATAGCAATAGTACGCAAAATTGAAAGAATTAGATCATTAAAAAGTATGAATGAAGAAAAAGATTCTCATGAATTACTTGTCCAGATTTTTGTAAATAAAAACGTGAGCTAGTAATCAAAAGTAAACAACATTTAAATCCTCAGTTATAAAAGTTATCTTCATTTTCAGCATGAGAATAAATTAAAAGAAATGTAAATAAAATTCAAATTAGAAATAAAATTGAAATTATCCGTAGAAGACATAAAATGCAAAAATTCATTTCAATTTGAGAATATCTTGCGTAAACATAAACATTCCAGGCATTACATACTAAATAAATATTTCATAATTTACCGTCGTACTTCGCGTAGTTTCCACCATAAAAACTACCGAGGTGCGTGACACACGCTCATACCTATAAAACCGCGCGTGAAAAACGCAAAGTAAAACTGCAATAAAGGGAAAAGATCCGTTGATTGAAAATATGATTTTTATAAAGGGAAAAGACCGTGGAAAGAGGATATTTGAATTTCTGCTTTATCCTTTGTTCTGAATTTTACAGACCACTCAATTTTGTTAGAGGGATGGATGAAGTACAACAGAGGAATAAAATAGAATTGTTTTCGTGGAAATCTGCCTTTAAATTTGATTTTATGGATATTTATTCAGCATACCTATCTTTATTGTTCGAATTTTAGATATTACATAGAAGGAATCTGTTTTCTCAACTCAGAAAACATTTGTTTGTTGTCTGGTACGGATTTATAATTGGGTGTCTTGAAAATTTTCAAAAGAACAGAATAATTGCCATAATTTCAACTAATTCAAACCTGAAGTCTTCACAAGAACACTCAGTTCCTGGTTTTCCATGTTCCGTAACCGCAGAATCGAATACAGGCTGATCTCTTAACTTTCACTCAAATTTTTGTTAGAGTAAAAGAATTTTTGTGACTTCAAAACACATAAAATGCTAATATTCGTGGATATTCTGGAAGACTGTATATATGGCATGAACAGTTGATTGCTCTGATATTGAACTCTTTATATTATCTCAGCGCTGCCGAACTTTCTGTTGGAATAAAGTAATTGTAATTAAATCATCTATTCACGCAAATTGTTTATTTTTTCTGTAATGTTGGTTTGGTTGATAAGAAGTGTTTTCCTACCTGTAACGGTGGCTGAATGTGTTTTTCTGTCAAACATGATACCTAATTTTTCTTTGAATAAATAATAAATGAGTTAACTGTAAAAGCGAATCTGGTTAATGGTTTATTTGAAAAGGTATGTTCTACATCACATGGTCTCAAATTCTTTTATAACACTTGCGGGAAGGTTAAATTCAACTGGACTATTTCTTTTATTTTACAGAATTTCATTGCAAAATATGGAGATATTTTTATTAAAATTCTAACATAACATTTACGACAATAATTTTGAACTTGAAGGAAAATATTAAGATAACATGTTCAAGAAAAGCAAGTAGAAGGTATGCTACATCGTCGAAATACGAAGATTTGAAGTTTTTGTTGCTATAATTCATTTTCATGTTTACATTTCTTTTATTTCTATTGCATTTACATGTACTTGTGTATCATGGAATATGATACATATATCAAAATAATATATACATGGAATATTTTATGCACGGAAAATAATTATCTAGATAAAATGATTCAGTATGAGTAAATACATACATATTGGAGAATGTATATTCTAGAGAATACATGAAAATTCCATATTCAGGCAAAAATAAATTCTATGAAAAGAAAACTTACTGCTTTATTTTAAGAACGAACGTAAGCAGTGGTGAATAGCTTATATTAAAAATTAGTATATAAAATAGTGGTCAATTAGTATTAATTTAATGAACATGCAATCAATTCCAGAGCACGAGTCATAGGCTAGTGTTACTATGAATCATTGTACGCAAATCAAATATTATTATTATTCATCTACAACTACAACTATCTCATGTTTGAACTGTATTCAGGAGTTATCTGAATTTGACATTTTGAAATAATACAAGTGTCAAGTTATAATTATTTAGAAAATGAAAAAAAAATATTCAAAGTATCGCTGTTAGTCAAAATACGGAATTGACCAGACAACATTTCCAAATCATGACTCTCCATAGTCCTCAAATAATTATTTTTGTAACAGATGCGGAAAATGGGTAATTCTGAAATCAATACAAATTTCGAAACTCGCTACGCTCGTCTCGGAGAGCTTGCATTCGTTTGAGATTAAGGTATGTTTTCCGCATGTATTGCAAACAACTTCTCTTTCTGTAATCATCCTTAAAAAAATAATATCTAGAAGTATTCTAAATTTTTGGAAGTTCGTGTCAAAATTATATTCGTAATACATAACTTTATGAGTAATGCAACGGTTATACGTTTGTAAAGTGCGAAAGTATCATAATTCGTGAAAATAAAATAAGCCCTGAGTCCGGCTCTGCCTGGGAGGGAAACCTTTCGTCCTCGTTGTATCGCACCGCCCCGCACGGTCGAAAGTTCTAGTAACGTGTTCTCGACTAGCCTTGAACATTTCGAGAAAGGATCATCTGTATATACAGGGTGCATCTATACCTATGTAACAAACTTTAATGGTATTGTAATGTTTATTGCTTGGAAATCACTTATTATTAAAATAAAAGTCACTATTTAATAATTTAAAATGAAATAAAAGTTTTATTCTTCTGGATATCACTAACAACACTATATTATTCATTTATCACTTAATACTAACTTAAACAAATGCGCAGATATTTATTTTTAACTATTTATATACATTGATCACTTCACTATTTGATATTCACTGCTTTAGATTCACCATTACACTATATCTCAAGTCGTTTGCTTGCCTTTATATATAGAAATATCCATTTCTCGAATGTTCTACCACATTTCTTGAATATTGCTAGAGGCTTCCATCAGGAGGGGTGATGTGATGCGGTGCGTCGCGATGCAGGGAGGACGAAAGGCTCCGCCCAGACGCGGTCAAGTCCAAGCCTACTCCACTTTTATGAACCTCTACACTCTCGTACATTACACTATATAGTATTTTGCATACTCATCATGAATCAAAAATTATTTTTTTAAAATTCTCCATTTTAAAAAAGGGTTCAAGTAAATGAAAGGTTTCGGGACACTGATTTGATGGCTACTCTTAAGATTAATCACCTTAAATTTATTAAAATAAACTACGTTAATGAACATTACATAAAATATTTTTCAAAAGATCATCGGATGATGGATGAAAATGAAGGATAAAGAATTATTGAATTATCTATTCACGTTGCAAACGTTTCGGTCTTTATTTGCAACGTGAAGAGATGATTCAATAATTCTTTATCCTTCATTTTTATCCATCATCCGATGATCTTTTGAAATATATAATTTTTACTGGATATGACTATTTTCTAAATTACATAAAATTATGTTTATATTTTCGGATATGAAGCCGAAAAACAGTGGTACCTAAAATTATCATGTTCTGCTAAATACTGTTAATTTCATTAATTTCGAAAAAATTCTTTTTGATCCATGATTAATACGCCAAATGCTATATTCCATTAAAGTTTGTTACATAGGTATAGATACACCTGTATATATGAGAAAACGACCTGACTGAGATAACAGTAAACAGTGAACAGTGAACAGTAAAACAGTGAACAGTGAAAAGTAAAACAGTGAAATAGTGAGCATTCAGTGAGTAATCAGTGTGATAAATCTGTGGCTTTGTTGTTGAAGTTCAATAGTAGTAAGTGAGATATAAATTATATAGAGTTTATTTGATTTTCATTTATTAAATAGTGACTTTCATTTTAATGATAAACAATCCTTCAAAAGCAATTAACATTACACGTTGAGTATCTCCAGGGTCCTATTCTAATTTCCATAGACAGATTGCAGTCTCTATGACAATGACGTCATGGCATAGTTACATTTATAGGGACTTGAATATATATGTTGGTGCAGATGATATGATCTACAAATTTATGCAGGTAGCGAAGACGATGCTTCATATTAAATTTAATTCATGATTATTTATTCTTTGAACTCATTATTGATCATAGTAGCTGAATTTTGTTACACTGTTAAGCCCGCCGCACACGAGGCAATTTTTCATGCAATTTTGTTCACTTAATTTGCAGCAAGTTTTCTTGCGCACTGGGCCACTTTGAGGTACACTTAGTGTGACACTTATTCTCGCATCACACGATGCAAGCTGCGCCACTCATTCTAACACTAGAACGTAGACTTGATAGATTTTCACATTACAAGTATGGATGTTGCCGAAAATAATCGTCGGAGAAGAGCAGGAGCATTTACTGCAGTTATAGCTTGCGAATTACGAGACAGAAAAAAAAGAAGAAAAAACTTTGGTCAAGAGAGTGACTTTTGAGAAGGAATCAAGGCCACAGAGTTTTCAACATTTTGTTTGACGAGCTAGTAGAGTGTATACCAAACGTGAAAAACCTGGAAATGTCAGGGAATTTAGATAAACTGGAAATGTCATGGAATCGTCAGGGAATTTCTGATATTTGTCTGGAGAAAATACATCATATGATATTTATGCATTATTACTCATAAAAGTATATTTTCACTCTTTTAAGATACTAGGGCCATCTGTGCAAATCTATAAGTATTCCAGATCTATAAATTCATGAAAAAAAAAATTTATTAAAGTACATTTACTTTTGTCGATTAATGTAAATTCGTTCATGATATCAAGTTCGTTGCGATTTTGTTTTTAATTCACAGATTTATAGGGTTCACACAGAATTGCAACATTCTATGATTATATGGAAACTTGTATCAAACTTTTGTTTTTTACTGTCTGGAATTTTATTGAAAATAACCTGGAAAACCTGGAAGTCAGGGAATTTTCATTTAATTTTTTGGTATTCACCCTGAGCTAGGGAACGTAAAAATTACCTAATTTCCACTAGCCATAATTTTTACTTATTTGTATCTTAAAACACCACAAAACACAATGTACTAGTGAGGCACAGCATTCTGATGCGACATACAACTCAGTGATGTAATCACGTGATTTCGTCGTCTGCTTTGATTGGTTGTGGGCAGCAGTCAGTGGCGCAGCAAGTGCGAAAAATAGCACCGAACCTATCTTGAAAAACAAGTCTCGTGGTAAGTCTAGTACCCCGCATCGCACCGAATTTCTTGCATCGGAGCAAGCGTGGCACCCAGTGCGGCGCCAAGTGAACAAAATTGCTTGAAAAATTGAATCGTGTGCGGCGAGCTTCATTATTTGATGATATACAGATGTCAAAAAATGACATCAAGATAAAGAAACTAACTTGATCCTGTCTCTTCCATCTAGAATACTGTATTCAACGATGACGACATTAAATTGCTTCTCAAATTGTCCGCTAGGTGGAACATTTGTCAAGAGTCCCTAAAATGATATCAAGAAACTGTCTCTACGAATTACATTCACGCTTATGATGGCTGCTAATATGTTTATAATAAAATAAAACTAAAATCTTGTTTACAATTTTTCGTATAGTACTAGTACGAGCGTTTATAGTGTTTTGCATAATTGAATGTATAATCGATTCCAAAAGATATTCGAGACGCAGCAGATTAAGTAATGCAAAAACTGTTCCCAAAGAAATAAGAATTTCGATTATAACAAATCTATGACCTATTTTGTGGTCACAAAAAAATATTTTAGAGGCACACCTCAAACTTTTGTTCTCGTATATTTAGGCGAAGATTCAAATTGTTGAAGTCAGCTGCATTTTGGGCAAGATATTGTAACGTGCGAGAGTGTGGAGGTTCGCAGTGAGGTAGGCTTGGGCCTGATCTTATCTGGGCGGGACCTTTCATCCTCAATGTATCGCGCCGCGACGCACCACATCACTCCGCCCGATGGAAGCCTCTAGCAATATTCCAGAAATGTGGTAGAACATTGAAGAAATGGATATTTCTATATATAAAGGCAAGCAAACAACTTGAGAGTAGTAGTGTAATGATGAATTTAGAGCAGTGAAGTGACCAGTGCATATAAATAGCTAAATATAAATATCTGCGGCTTTATTTAAGATAGTAGTAAGTGATAAATAAATAATATAGAGTTTGTTAGTGATATCCGAAAGAATGACACTTTTTTTAATTTCCAATTATCAAATAGTGACTTTTATTTAATTATAAACTATTTCCTTTTGAGCAATAAACATTACAATATTCTATGCGAAAATCCATATTTATTGTAGAAACTGGAGTAAATATTAGCACATATAGCAAATCTATTGTATTTTTGAGGCAGGAACAGGATATCAACCCAAGAAATGTTAAATATTTTCAAGAGAAAATATTTTTACATTCTTCAAAGATACAGAAGAAGTTTCTCATGAAATTTAAGCTGCCCTTAATATTTGATTGCATTAGTGATAATTTGGAATTCTATTATGTAGGTTACTATAATTTTCATTGTAGCAGGCAGACGCCGTATAATTGAATCAACAAATTTGCTTAAAGCTCGTCGATACTGAAGTTTAGATAATTTATGTCAGCGACTATCAAAATATAAGACCATTATATGGCACATATTGTCTAATATAACCAACATCGCATCTCTTCAGAATAAAAGTTAGCAACGGTGAGCATATACCTATATATTATTTATTTTCATTTTGATTATTGAAATAATGGTATATTAAGTTGATGATAATCAACAATTTTGATGAATAAAAGATTGTACTAAATTTTTCTCATATATTTTTTCAAAGTAATAGTTTGAAACTGATATTATATGTATGAAAAAGAATCGAGGAAAAATAAATAACCTGATGGCAATGTTAAAAATTTCCATAACGAAGCTGTCAAGCAAATTTTTTCTGAAAACTGAAATTTCACTTATTAAGGAGTTTCTTTCCCAATGATTTTGAAAATGGTACTATTTATTTTATTGGTAAAACAACTAAATCCTCTTCGTGAACCTCGGAAAACAAATCATCGATTTCCGGGGCTGACGTTACCATTAAACGCCATGGAGTTTGAAGATCATCGATTGTAGCCAAATGCTACGTAGAATCCTCATTTGAAGAATAATAAAACAACCCAACAAATTTTATAGAAAAAATAGTTGAACAATCTGCATCCTTGTATTACAAAGAAGTGACTGACTACTTCTTAATTTTGTCTAATATTTGTGTTTGCTACTGATTTCGAGAACATTCAGTTCAATAATTTGAATAATAGTATTATGAACATTTATAATTCATTGAAAAAATAGTTATTTGTGTATCAAGGCCGTAAAGGTTATCTTTTTTGGTCGAATCCGTTGTTTGCGGCCGAAGCGTAGCTGAGGCTGCAATCCAGGTGAGACCAAAAAAGAACTGTAGGCCGAGGTGCACACAACGTTTTTTAGGCGATCATCACGAAATAATTCAAAATCACAAAATTTTATCTATTTATTTCTAAAACATTGCGATTGTAAATCTTAGTTGCCATTGAAATTGTTTTATTTTATTGTCTTCTATCAAAGTAACATTTGTAAAAAATGCGTATCAATTTCTTGATTTGCACGAACTATAAAGGTTAAGGAAAGAATAAAATATGTATTTCGGCGGAAACTGTATCTTAAAGAGTTCATGAAGCAGCCCATATAGGTAAGTATGAAATGTTTATGAAATTATTTTTGACAGTTCAGTCCCAAAAAGTAAAATTTGACAGATGTGTACCAAAAAGTAAAATTTGACAGATGTGTACCAAAAAGTGAAACTTCACGGCCGCAAAAGGAGTCATAGAAACAACTTTTTTGTTATGAACGCCTAAAAAAAACATTTTCATCATTTCCCGCATAAGTGTGAGAATTGGCTGGTTTCCGAACTAATTTTGAATGTCAGAACGTCTATTTTCCGTACGATTTCCGGAACTGATTTCAAATACATGTGAATGTAAGAGAAGCACACATTTAGTTTTACCATCGCTATAATTTAAACAAGAAAGGGATTTTGTTTAGAATCAAAAATAAGCAGGAAGAACTTTTATGGCTGTAATCGAAAAAAACATTTCTGCTGATAAAAAAACAATCAAAGAGAACAATAAAACTTATGTATTCATATATCAACTTAGGATTGAATTGTCAGTTTTGAGAGAATTGCATTTAAAAAAAGTTGTCAGTCGATTTGAGTCACATTAGCTGTCCGAGTTTGAAAAAGCAAACTGTGTGAAGATTAGCTATGTAACATAAAATTCTTTGAATAGTAGCGATCTTAAAATTATACACCCATACGCCAGAAGAGTTATGTATGGATCGTAGATATGCAGAGACTCGAATTTGTGAAACAAAATGAAGTATTCAATAAACCATTATATTAATTTTATTTACTAATTTCCAATATTTTCATAGGGTGTGCAGTGCACACCCTGCACATAAGGACTGCACGCCACTGGAGACTCCAGTCAAAACCAAGAGAATGTATGCAGTATATCCTTAAAAGTTATTGAGATAACTGCAGCAAACTAGAAAGCCGTTTTCAAGGAAATGATTTTGTTCATAATATTTTCAATTCTCATTGACGTGTGATCAAATATTCAATCTTGGCCATCCATCATTCGATATCGAGAGATACATTATACATTAACCATATTTTTCTCGAATCTTCGTAAAATTTACAGATCTGTAACTTTTTATTGCACTGAAATTTTGCAAAATTTTGCTTGAGAAATTTTATCCATTCGGATACAGTCAGGCCTTATTGAAATTTTGATTGCTTGATATTTGTGTTTGAGGATGACAATTATTGATGCAATATGGAAGTTGCTATATTTGGACATCACAGAACTAGTAGACATATTCATTTTTTTCGGTTGGAAAATATGTTATGGCGGACATTATGGAGGAATATTGGAGATTCTGATTGCTCTACTGCTCTACAGGGTACGATTTTGGGTGTAAATGACCCTTCGTTTGATATATATGAATAGATTTTCGAGTTGGCAGAAGTCGTTATATTTCACATAAATGGATCGAGGAATTTTTTCTTACGACCGTAAGGGGGAAAAGTCCATTCTGCTCGCCCCAATTCCCTTCGAAGTCTTCTTCCACTTGCTTTTCAAAGAAATAATATAATAAAAAAATTGCTTATTGAATTGACAGAATTTATGAATTTTATACATAAAACTGTCAAATACAGGGTAATTTATTAGCTCTATGACAAACTTACACGCTTACTGTTAAAAATAAGGTTGGTATGAACCTCATCTAATATACATCTAACAACCTCAATATATCTCTTCATCCACAATCATATCCATACAAGCAATAGTTCACCTTCAATTTCACTTGAAAATAATTTTTCCAAAAATCTTTCATTCGTCATTCGCATCAGTTATCTTCCATAATCCATCACATAGATTAATAATAGTTTACTTTGTAAATGTACATTATACAGGTATGTATTTCAATTCAATTTGAAACAGAGCTATTTTGGAAGCACTAAAATGTAATCGTTACACTATTTTATCCTTAATTCACTCTAATCACAATTAGCGCAGTTATAGTATCCACAAACTCCAAAATTCAGATATATCAGCATAATTTCAATGCACTAATAATGTGCTAGTGACGAGTTGACATTCTCGAATAAACATTAAATTTAAATTCGTTAACATAAATTGATCTCATATAATGGGTATTATATTACCCATATTCGTTACATATACATAATTAGATTTTAGAATGTAATATCATAAACATAGATGTATTTTACCAATTATCCATTAAAATTGTGGATCTCGACTCGGTAAAATGTAATTGAAAATTAATATTTAGTCAAAATAGTTATTAGTAATGACAGCTATGATTTTTCCGGAACATTAAATAATATGTATTTTGTCTTCAGTGTTGTAAAATGTAAACAAGAACAATCTCACATATTTATTATAGCAAATAGAAATTTGATCAATAAGATTGAATTATAAAGTGAACACTTCAGGGTTTAGTTTATTGAGACTTCAGGATGATATGAAATAAATGAATCCAATCTGCGAATTGATAATCAGACTACAAATATAATTCGTAGAGATCATGATTTATTATTTTTCTGGAATTGATATGATGTGAAGATATAACTGAAAACAATTTCAATGATTTATTGTTGGGAGAGCTTCATATTCCTGTCAGTAAATACAAAAAGTGAAATTTCATGTGAAATTTCACTTTTTCGGCCGCAAACACTTCACGTCCGTTAAGTTTAACTCTATTCTATCATTATATTTGTATGCATTACCGGAGTGATAAATAACAAATATAAGATTGAAAAAAAAAACTAAAATTATATTGGACGCAATAGCTATAAATTCATGCTAAATTATCCATGAAATTGGAAGAAATCAATTAATTTGTTTCCATGTTATCTCAATTATTAATCATAGATGCCATTGGAATTGTTCCATTTTATTATTATCCGTGTATTTATTTCTAGATATTTGAAAGCTAGAGAGGTTGGCTGAAAAATATAATATGCATCTTGGCAAGGAGTATTTCTCAAAGACGTCACCTGTTCTTCCTGGCTTTGCATCGGCGAGCAAACTCAGTCTCAGCCATAATAGATCCTTGATACATAAATACCTATTCGACAGAAAACAAGGCAAAATAATAATACATACTGAAGAATTTCTTGTGGCACAATTAATATAAGTGCAGTGCGACGTGCGGACCAAGCTCCAATCAGGAAGCGAATGCCAAAATGCGTTCCATAAAACGAATGAGTTGTGTGAAAAGGTGTATCTATGGAAATAAATTTGGGAATTCCGTGTTATATTTTCAGCTCTTTCAACAACAGATTGAGCTTCACATATATTAGAACTTATTTGATTTTAGGTTAAATAAAAATAATCGTCATTGCTTTATTGTTTCATTCAATAACCAAAACTTGCACATTATTCAAAGAGTGAAATATGACAGTTTTAAAATTTTATTCCCTCGTATAACTTCCATGAGTACGACCTGTATAATATTTGCGATGACATCTGAATACGCATATTAAAACTCGCGAAATCACTGATAGCTCATAGCTAGTGAAAAAAATTACATATTCAAAATTTCGAGGCTAGATTTCAGTGACGTGCAGTTCATATGTGCTATGACAATATTAGAAATTACATAAATAAAATTAATACAATGGTTTATTGAATACTTCATTTTGTTTCACAAATTTTCATTATAAAATCAGAGAAAGAGCGTATTTTATCTATTTATGCAACCAGAAATACGGGTACGCCTCGCGGGCCACTCTGCTATATATTTGAAACGAATGTCGACGCTTGAGGTGCAGAGTTTCCACTGCACGGCGAGCGAGGTCTGTTTGCCATAGTCAGTAAGGAAAGTGAAGGAATAGAATCTGACAGAGAAAAAGCATACCGATATTAGCAGATCTCCTATCGCTCGTTCTCTCTCGCTGGGTGCAGGCAGACTTTCTGCACCGGGAGCTGAATATTCAACGTTTAGCTGTGTTCTTTTTCAAACGCCTTTTATAAGTTTGTTAAAATAGTTGAAATATTGTTATTTGTTATTCAAGACAACAATATTAGGTAAACACTTATTTTATACGTTTCTTAAATTATTTATTTTCCTAAAATTATCATTTGTAGAATGATAACTGAAAATAAATCTATCATTTGTGATCTACTGGAGAATCCTTTCTCACGTCGTGATGTCGAAACGAAAAATGAAATTATAAACACAAGACCAACGCCAGACATAAAACTCACTCAAAAAATCAAAATTAAAGGCCAGCAGTACGTGCGACATTTCCAAATTAAAATATATGAAAAATTTTGAATGGATTGCTGGTTGTTGCGAGAAAAATAAGCTGTATTGTCGGCCATGTATATATCCCCTTCCTCACCACCAACTGTGCACACCTATCACAGAAAGTCACCGCACGCCACTGCTAGATTTCGGCGGCAGCAGATTCATGTTGATTATAGAAGTAAATTCTTCCAATTACTAGTAAAAGTTTTAAATTTATTTCAAATTATTTTATGAAGGGTTGGCACATAATCAACAGTTTAGCTGAATTTTCTTTGCATCATTATGATTAAAAATTAGTTATTCTTAATTTGTATTCAGAGTGAGCTGGATGCAAATTAAAATCGGTATCACGAAATTGAATCAAGACTAGTTTTGTGATTGCATCTCTTAAAAAAATATTTTTAGTATTGTAACGGAAACGGAGTTCTCTAATTAAAGTCTTGAATATTTCCAGGATAATTTTAGCGATCTCTTGAAGGATGATAGAACTTTTACGGATCGAAGCCGATGAAAAAAAAAAACTTCTGCCCATACAGAATGTAACAGAAATTAATACATTAAATTTAATCAGTAACAGAACTTGTCGAGAGCAACAATATTTCTTCATGACTTCTTTCCAAATTCTCAATTTTTTTTCCAGCATTTTCACCCTCTCCTAATTCGACGAGCTGTTGAAGTGCTCCTATTATTATTTGATCCAGGAGCAGTAACAATGGAAAAATAGATTTTCACATAATGTGAGTTGTCAACTCAAATATCAATTATCACAAAAGTTTAAACCTGTAAAAATATCTGCCTTCGCTAATGGCGATTTCGCAGGCATATACCCATGATGGAGTTTCGGAAAACGCCGTTATTAGCCCCATGAATTCATTTGGAACACTTTCTGAATTGTAATTTTGCACTATAAATAAGATTATCAACGTATTCCATGTCAAACTCTTGTCCACTCATATATAATGATGGAAATTCTATGAGGTATTCAAAACTTATTACATTTTTGAAACGCAAAACAGTAGATGATATGAATGTGATAAATGAATTTATAAATCAAGCAGAATATATGTACACTTTTTTTCTCATATCGCAACAACTTCACATTCGGCTCGTTTCAATATTGTGTGCTTCGTGATTTGATCTGCTGGACAAATAAAATGTACGTAATATTTCATCTAGTATTTTAGAAAATAGTTAATTAATTCATTTACCATTTTAGATTGATTTCATTTCTGTTCTATCTGTTATAGGGCAGAAATACTTCAGAAGAAAAGTTTCATGGGGTAACAAAATTGTAACGGAACATTCGTAATATCCGGTAAATACTGTTTTATTTTCAATTGAATTCTTAAAATTTATTATTTTAGAATTGAATTTTATTCCGTATTCCACCGTTTTTTTTTCAGATAAATCGTTGAATGATTTTCTCTCACTGTTTGAGAGTAATAGCTCATAGATGGCAGCACATATTATGATTGTTTCCCTCAGCTGTTATCTGTGAAAGAGTAATTAATTTGTGCATTTATGATAAATGTACTATCTGAAAAAATACATGAAATCCCTAGATAGAAATCAATAACTAATGAATCAATTGCATAATTGGTTGATCTCAGAGACAAATTTAACTTAAAGAGTATGCAGAAATAGAATTAGAGAGATAGGATAAAATCTCAATGTATCGCCAAAATACAAATATTCTTTTAGTTTCAAATGAATTATTGACATGATTACGATCGTTGAAGATCACATAATACTCATTTCTATTGACATTTATCATCTTGCCAACAAATACCAAACATTCAGATCGAATCATAGGCACACATTTTGACAAAACTTCAATAAATTTTAACTGGATGTCCAGGGGGTTACAGGAAGAAGTTATTGTTACAGTTGACAAGTTCTATTACTGGTTAAAATTAATACACCTATTTCTGATACACTCTGCATAAAGATAAGGCAATTAAATGATTGGATAGCAAACAACGCACAGCAGATAATATGGAATTATTATAATCCAGTGTGAGATAAAAATCTCTTTAAATTAATATTGGTTCATTTATAATTAAGAGTGTGGAACAATAAATGGTCATAGTGTATGTAAAGTATTTTGTTTGAGCATTCAATTCGAATTTTGATTCGATTTTAATAATCGTGTTTCATTCTTATTTCGAACCTTCCCATTACAGTATTAAAATGATACTGGAAACGTATCAAGTCTTTCAAAAGTTGTATTCAAAAACTTACCTACTGTAACATATAAGGAGAGCACTTACCTAAAACAAAAATCATGAGTTAGATAAACATTTCACGAATATATATTCTAAATTATCAACATTCAAAATGTACACATAGTGGAATTTGAAATAGAAGAGTTCCCCCATCTTCAATCAATTCCAAACAATTCTACAATAAAGGAAGCAGTTTACTTGAAACTTTATACTTTGTATTGGTTGACAGCTCAAACGCAGTCAAATAGAAAAATAATCAAAACGCCGAAGAGTTAATCAGAGACACACGATTGCATCAATTCTATCAAGCAGAATAATATTGGATTGTTCCTTTAAGAGCCAGTCGTTCAAATCATGAGTACTTCAAGATCATTTGAACTGATTTTATTTATTGTGAGGTTTTGTATAGGTTCTATAATTATATTATGCAGGAATTTACATGAAAAACTATCATCACTGCAATATCAAATTTAAGAATGCTCAGTTTATAATACCACCTCGAATGACGTACAAAATGATAGGCCGATTATCGCTGAGCACATCGCATTACTTATTGACGAGTTCATGACAGATACGACTTTTTTTGTGAATATCATATCTCTTTTCCACAAGGGTAGGAAAAGGTAAATGCACTGCGATTTTGATTTGGCCAACAATTTAAGTGACTCAACTAATTGGTAATCGATATGTGACTGGCAGTTCCGCTAATGATGAGTACGATTTTTGTGACAATGGAAATCTGGTTTAGATAGAATTGAATAATGCTGATTTATAGTCTAATCGTAACTTGAATGAACAACTGGGCTTGAATGATTGCGTTATCTGGATGCTCAGATTCTAAACTTAACGTTAATGATATACATATTCTTATTTGAACAATACTTATTCCTGAATATTTTTGGATACAACTAATCTAAAGAAAGAAAAAGGATGAGTTGATCAATAATTTAATTTTGAAAAATCAAGTGGTTCTATCATATTATTATAGAGGAATGAACTGAAGGAGGAGTCAAGTTACAAGAACAAAAAATTGAATCCGTAGCTTACACAGCAAGCTGTCGTAGTGAATATAAAATATTTTAAAAATTACGTAAATCTCTTGAAGCTCTTCGGTGTTAAACTAATCAGTGCAAACTTCATTATCAACCCGCAGTTCCCTCGAAAATTTTCCCTAATCTACTGTTTAGCCCCCTATAACCAAAAATAAACGGAATAAAATCCCGAATCACCCTCATAGCACTCGTTAATCCGCCCGGTGAGGCAGTCGTGGGCGACGTTTGTTTCGACAAAACTCAATTAAAGGTTCACGGTTGTACTGGGACGATACTAGGAGGCACAACATCCCTCTCGGGAAACAGTGACGTAGTCAAGTGCCCCGGAGGTAGTGGAAATATCTACACAACATCGGAAACGAGTATAGAGGGACTAAAGTTGAAAAACGGAAAGAACAATTCAAGGGTTGTTTGTGTGCGCCACGGGTTGATGGTTTAGTTCTTGTTGCGTTTAGTTTGATTTATTTATAGATTTTTCGAACATCTTGTAAGACTTTCGATGTTTATTTTTTATTACAATTAAAAAGGTATGTGAATAATGTTCTGACATAACAAAATGCTTCGAAATTTAGGCTTGTTTTACATTTGCCAATTTTCCCATCAATTTTAAATATTTAGGCCCAGTATTTCAGTGTTCGGATTACGAGAACTGCAGATTAATTTTCGTAGCAACGATTGTAAAAACAATTGTTACTATAGTAATTAAGCTTAGTTTGAGTAATCTATCGATTAATCTGAGCCTGAAATACTGGGCCTTACTCAGTGGCTTAGTGAGCAGCGAATAGAACAAGTTCTATTTTTCCTTCAATATTTTAGGGTTTTCTAGTGATTTTAGTAAAAACTGTGGTAGTGCCAACTGAAAAATGAATTTTCAAATTATGTGTAGAGTTTTTTTAAATAATGTAAGGTTGAATCAAATCTATAAAATTGTGTTATTGTTCATCTAGAAAATAATGATTATAAAATATGAGGTAGGTTTGATTTTTGTGAAGTTTGAAAAGGGAAATGCGATGCGTTCGTATATACGTTTATGCTGGTAGCAATTCATTAGAATTAACTAATTATGGTATTTCGCGGCTTAAAATGAAGATAAAATTGACAAGTGTGTATGGTTTACATATTTTGTAGACTTAGTACGGTTTACTGAACAATTTTGAGTATTTAAAATTGACGGAGGAATTTACGAATGTAAAAAAGGCTTTAGGCACCTTTTAACCAAATAAACTGTTCTTCGAACAGATCTTCAAATCAACCCCAACTGACTTTCTTCTTTCCGAAATATGGTCTGATCTACAGACTTGTCAAGCAAAACGGTTCCGCCTTCATTATTTCGGTTTGAAGGAATTCCACTGCAATTTAGAAATTCTTAAAAGTGCGACTAATTTTTCTTGAAAAAAAAAAAGATTGTTTAGTTTTGTTAGACAATTGATATTTGCAAAGTCTCGTTTACAAGATTAAAATACAAATTTCCAATTTTTGAGTACGGCTTTTTATCAATCTGTCATGGTACAGTATTTTTTTCTGCTCTCGAAAATATGTAACTTTTCGATTGAAATTTTATGGAGTGTAAAAATGTGGGTCTTGTATCAAGCAACTATTATTCCATTCAACTAATCTAATGCCTCATTTATAGACTTCAAAATACAGAAGGCAAAAAATTTTCATACCCTTTATTGTATAGTGTATTTATCATTTCTATTTGTAGCTTTATTTTGCTCCAGCAAATTGCACAAAAAAGCAATTGCTTGAGATTAAGATAGCTCGATAAAAATCTGTTAACGTCGCTAAGAAATATCTCCAACTTTTTAGAGTAAAATGAACGAACGAGAAAACGAGTAAATCCTTTATTAATTCAAGTATTAAATATACGAGAATCTTGAGAAAATTCATTTAATCCTTCTTATCTTCCGTCCTCTGATTTCTCTCTTTTCAGTTCGATATACGGGTACGGTCTTCAGGCTTCAAGTAATTTTTCGCTTATAAGAATAACAATTTCATTTTTATCATCATTTGTTCCAGAAATCAACATTCATAATTTGTCAAATTGTTCGATGATGAAATATAAGGCTAACCATGAACTTTGCACTATTTTCGTTTTCTATTTTATCCAGACGAGGATTCACGAAATAGTTTTGGAAGAATAATTATTTTAATCATTTTTTACACTATTTGGAACGACAATTTTAAAATATGTTGATCTGACCTATAATTTATTCATATTTAAAATATATTTCAACTCAATGAAAAGCCTAAATATACGGAATGGTTATGATACGATAGGAGTAAAGAAGTTATTAAAGTGATCATAAAATTAAAATTACAAAACAAATTCTCGACGCTAATCAATTCCAAGCTACACTTTGCTCAATTTCTACAGTCTGTTAAATCATTTAACAATCTGTTAAATCACAAAATTCGCTCCACAAAATTTGACAAGCTGAGTCACTTGTTAATTTAACACGGTCTATGGAGTCGTTTTGAATATTTAACGAATTCATTTTGATACAGTGTATTCTCAGCTCACGCAGATTCGTGCTACGTGGATTCACGAATACGCAGTCTCTTATATTTTATTACCAGGAGTTGCATTAATCTGGATTGAAGTAACAAAAAGTTCATCAATGAATTAGGCTTTGATTGTTCAATGATGCACAAGAAATTAATAAATTGATATCACACTCATTTACGAGCCATTCACATTAATACATTTAATTTAAACCCACCAATCCGAATCATTATTACTCCGAAAAAAGACAACTTAGTGGTCCAACAATTGATTTAAAAAATCTGACATGGATATTGTTCCACGGCTAATCGTTTTGGATTTATCCAAGAAATTCTAAGAATCTGTCAAGTGAAGAGTGCTTTCGACCCAGTCAGATTTAGAATTAGCCGTATAAAACAATCAGTTTAATTGAAATGATAAGGTTGGCAATGATAATCTGTTGTCAATTTTTTGATTTTGTTTGACATTTTACATGTCAAAATATTATTAAAATTATATTAATTATAATCTGGAGTGACATAAAACTTTATTGAATAAATTTGTGTATATATCAAATGATGACTGTATGATGATAAGTAAGTCACGTGATGATCACGTCAGATTTTTTATTCTCACGGCAATCTGATTTTTGACGAAGATCTAAAGATCTAAATTGATTCTTATCAAATTTTCATTTTTGTACTTTTGCTCTAAAATATAAAGGAGAGCCAGTATCCGCACATTTCTAAAATCCCATGTTAAACTCCTATATTCCGCATTTTGTTGCACACTCTGTATATGACACGGTGCATTTTCCTCTGCTCCAAAATAGAGAGTCAAAATGCAAAGACAAATGCAGCAAACGGCCCTAAAATACATCCAAATTAAAATTTTCTTTCAATAAACATGGTGAACATAGTAAAAACTCTCAAATCAAGATCTTTACAAAAATTCACTAATGTATCATTCGTGAATTCTTCATTGTCGTGATTCTAAACTTTTTACGATTGCAATCTAATTTTCATACAAAAAATAAGTTAGTTGATAGAAAATTCTAAAACAGGACATCAGAAGCATATCGGGAGAACAGTTTTGAAATTTGAAAGTTGTTCTTTAATTGATTTGAGTAAATGAGTTCACATAGATAATCTCAAATACTATTCGACATACGCGGTTTTTCAATTCGCGGAGAAATTGCTGGACTGAATCAATCAGGTAAAGTGAGGGCTCACTTTATGTCTCTTAATTTAGATTGTCTAATAATAATAATAATAATAATTTTTAAGCACTACAGGCTTTGTAGGCCCATGAAATTGTTGGCGATATTTCGCCATTCCACTCTTCCTAATCCTACAGACCTTAGTCTTAGCGCTTTCACCACTTCTATTATATCCGCTTCGCTGAATATAGTCATTACTTTATCAACTGTCCTGCGCATCCACACATCACCGCATTTTTTTCACCTAAAATTTGTCTGAGAATTTTTTTCCACACTTCTTACTCATTCTGATATATTGGATTCTTGCTTTGTTCCTTTCATCCAATGCGTCCTCATGGTTCGTATCAAACCATTTATTTTTTGCAATTCTCTTTTGATTATTCAATAACTTAGCCGTTGATTGTATTTATTTCTATGTTCGATTCATATTTTCTAATCTCTCATCCAGTTCATTATTGTATTTCTCCTTTTTTTTATTGGTAATTTCTCCTGCTATGTGCAAATCTGATGATTTTTTCTTTTACCTAAGCTTCTACCATAAAGAGGTCCAAATTTGTGTTTGCACCTGTACATAGCCACGCGTTTAATATCATTTAGCATGTCGTCCTCCAACGAGACATGATCATTTTGATTATTTATAGTCCTCTATTTCCACAGCATCACTCTTTCTCATTATGTTTTTTGTGATGTTGCGATATAAATCTCACAATTATTCAATATTCTTGCTGAATTTCTACATGTTCCTTTATTATTCTCTCACATTCCACATTATCATTTCCATTTCTATCCATTCTCATACCCTTTTCGCCTCAATCGTTACTCAGTCATTCCACTTTGAATCTGCCGCATTTTTATTATTTCTAGATTTTTTCTTCCATGAGTGTCTTGGTTTCGTTATTCTTAGCCCAGTATTGTCCTTGTATATACAGGCTCTAACAGAAATGAGTACAATCATTTTAACTAGTAATAGAACTGATCAAGTATAACAATTTTTCCTGGTAACTTTTACCTGTAAGCCTTCTGGGTATCAAGCTAAAATTCTTTACGATTTTGTTAAAAATTTCACTGAGCGTCTATGGTTCGATCTGAATATTTAACATTTGTTAGAGGAACGACAGCTGTCAATTGAAATGAGTGCTTTGTGACTTTGAACAATCGAGTACATTGGGATTTTAGCTTATCTCTGTAATTTTACTCGCTCTATTAGTCATACTTATATCTCACTTTCAAGTTAATTGATTTCTTTTTAGGGATTTTCTGTATTTTTACTATAGTACATTCCTTCAAAAATAAAATGCCTACAATTTTTTTTGTTGAACTTCCACAGATAATAGCTGTGAGCGTTTAATAAACTAATTGGTTATTCTTAAAAAATAGGGAGAGAATCAATCGATTTATTCGAAGAAAATGGTGGAATTTGATTCTGAAATAATAGATTTAGTAAAATAGTGAAAATGCTTTGAAAAATATTGAGAATTCCGGGAAAAGTTGAAAGGAAATATTGTTGCTCTCGGCGAGTTCTATTACTGGTTAAATTTGATGTATTCATTGCTGTTCCATTCTGGATATTTTCTTGCAACTAATTTATTTTTACTTGTACTAAGTACAAGAAAGTATTGTGAAACCGACAGAATTCACCTATCGAGATTTTGATGGAAATATCCGTTTTGAGCATCTCTGAATCCATTTTGTCTATTTTTGGCTTGATGTCGGTACGTATGTTCGTGCATGCGTTCGTGCGTACGTAACTCGCAAATCTCAAAACTCGTTGAACGTATAATGTTGTAATTTTGTATTTAAGACTGGTATAGGGTCTAGTTGTGCACCTCGCATTATGGTTCCAATCGTTTGTACCGGAAGTGCACTTTACTTGAAACTTTTTTCGAATTTTTCTAATAGATCCAGAAGGATCAACCGTAGGATGTTGAAATTCAGCATTTGAAATTGCTGTAGCATCCAAATGGTCATCTCCTGTTTTCGTACCAATCGGCTCAGCCGGAAGTGCACTTTATATGACAGAGTTTCCGAATTTTCTTCATAAATTCATAACAAACGGTCGTAGAATATTGAAATTTTGTATTAGGCACTTCTATAACATCTAGTTGTACATCTTGCATTATGATTGCGATCGGCTGAACCGGAAGAGTAGTTTACTCGAAACATTTTTTGAATTTTCCGCATAAATTCAGAACGATTGAACGTAGAATACTAGAATACAGTATTCAAGATGATAGTACTATCTAGATGCTTATATCCTATTTTCATTGAGATCGACTGAGCCGGCAGTGCACTATACTTGACAATCTTTTGGAATTTTTCGCGTAAATTCAGAACGATCATCTGTAGAGTATTGAAATCTGGTATTTCAGTATGCTGTAGCATCGGAATGATTTCCTACTATCTTCATAACAATAATAGTAACCGGAAGTGCACTTCAGTTGGAATTTATTTTCCAATTTTGCATATAAATTTAGAACTGTGAGCCGTAGAATCTTGGAAATCAGTATTTAGGAATGTTGTAGCATGAGAATGATGACCTACTGTTACCATAGCAACCGACTAGGCTAAAAGCGCATTTTACTTGACAGATTCTTAGAATTTTTTGGATAAATCAAAAACAATTAGTCGTGGAATGATGAGAATTTCTGTTTGATTATATATATCCAATGATGTACAAGTAAGTCACTTGATGTCCACGTCAGTTTTTTTTTAATGTCTTCTGTATCGCTGTTTTTTCTTTCGTTAAAGCGTCACCAATATAGATTTTCAATTTATCTTTATTTTCTATCGTTGATTTCTTCTGTTTCTAACCCGGTGCCGTTTTAACATTCATTTTCTTTCTGAAGAACTTTTCAATTTCTCTCACGTTGCTATTAAAATTTATACTTTTTGACATAATTTTATTTCTGTTCTGCTACTAGTCTCTTGTACGTTCTTAGAAAATATTTTCTTCAGGTTTTTGTTTGTATCCCCAAATCTAGCAATTTCTTCGTTGACTTTTTTATCTCCTTGAAACATTCAATTTATCCTCTCATATCTTTTATTTCATGCATAATTCCTTAGATCCTTCTCTTATATCTTTTCTGTAATATGATCAGGAAGGCCTTTTTTAACGTTTTACTTTTTTGATGTTTGCTTGATAGTTGGCAGTTCACTTATATTTTCTGATCCAAGTTCCCAATTTTTGCTACCCTTTGATTTTGTGATTGTGATCTTATTTAATACGGTTATTCAAAATCCTAGTCCTATTTTGGGTGACAAAATCGGTATTATTATTTTTGAGATCTTCAATAAGTCTTCGTAGATAGAACAATTTTATTTGGTGTTGAAAATTATAATCCAAAATAAGATTACAATCTTGACAGATCTCGAATAAATACTATGGAGATTTAGATCAAATTACAGTTGTCATCCAATCCAATCCTATGGAGCAAATAGTAATTTATCTCCAACCGATACTTTCCAGAGCGTGAAATCAGATGAGAATCACTGAAATGCATTAAATATCACTAAACAAAATTTAACATTCTTGTTATTAAACGACGGTGCTAAGTTGACATTTTGTTTTAGTGAAACGTGGAAAAAATTTTACAGTTGTTTTAACAAAAATCTTTAGATTTGTACATGCTCTCGGGAAATTGGGCATGAGTATCCAATAATCAAAAATGCCTATTCCAAATGTTGATTCCAAATCCTTCATTTGAACTACATTTTTCTGTTTTCATTTTTCAATTTCTTCTATACGTCTTTTCGTGATATATCTTCCAGTTATTTATGTATCATAAAAATATTGATGTATGATTTACGATCTTGATAATTACATCCGCTATAAAATTCTAGAACATCTCGTCTTCCCGTATTGAGCAAAGATCTAAATAAGCGCCGTACATTCGTTTAATGAATTCTTCCTCATCAAATTGAATGTGATCCGAAAGCTGAAGAATCTTCAACAGCATGCACATCTAAGAAATAACTTACTTTATAGTTAATAGCTTTTGAGCTAATTGCTTCGCCATATTTATGCATACTCATTACCCAGCTTCATTTTGATGTTTCATCTTGATCACTTGATCTAGAATAAGCAAATGAGTTTCTCCACTTGAATGTTGCTTCAAGATGAATTTATGGACATAGCTAAGAAGTTGTGCAAATTACTTCTTCGATTCAAGTTTGATTCCAGAACTGGAATACTCAGAATCTAATTCATTTCAAACATGATTGGAATTAAGTGTTATTGCAGAAGCTGTTAATATGTTGGTATATTTAGATACAGCGAACTTTAATTTGAACTTCATTCAAGATACGATTTCTGAGATTAAAATTACTTGGAATTCATGAACTTAATCTTTAAAGGGTTGAAAAATCAACTTTTTGGATATTATCAATATCCATCAGTTCAATAATTAGTTTTTTTTTTCATAATAGTAGTGAGCCAAGAAAAAAATGTAGGCTATTTTTATTACAAACTAAAGCATTTTAAATTACAGTGAGCATTTGGTACAGATACGACCAGTGACTCAGGAGGAGTGAATGCATGTTGAAGTGCAAAATATATAATATGGCGTCTTATCCAAAGAACAAAGAAGATATTTTCTTGAAAAACTTTTTTGATTCTTCGTAAACATGATTGGTGATAGGTTACATACATCAAAATTGTAAGATAATAATAGGAAGCAAGATGTAACTGAATCTGTTTAACCTCAATCGATTCAATAATTTCCTATAAGAAAAATCGTGTTCGCAGAAAAAAAGCATTCGTGAAATTGATGAGACTTCCACTTCAGATCCACTTATCATACTGGGAAAATAAAGTATCACACAAACATCAACAGACAGCTGAACTCGTTCAACGAGGCAATCCATCCTGAGTCGATGGATTATCACTGAAATAAACTAGCATCTCACATCGTGAACAAATGTCATCCGCCGATCGCCGTTCACACACTGACCTCACAAAGATGGATGCTGTTCTACGATGCTGTCCCGATTTTTTCACATTATAAATAAAAGAATTGAGGATGTATTATTTAGTTATTTGAGATTGCGATTATTACTCTTGTAACACTTCAATAAACTAGAGCTTTTGATAAGTATTCAAAATTTCAGAGAAATTAGTTTTTTTTTAAATTTGACGGATTGCTCACGATTAAAAATTGGATTGTCAATTAATCTAAAAATAATCATGTTTATTCGTTTGAATGATAATTATATACTGAAATAAGCCTTCCACGAATGGTTTTATAGTGGAAATTCATTTTGCTGTATAACACGGGTATGCATATTTTGATAATGAATTTGGAACAAAAGTGACGCAGTAATTCTTAATTAAATGTCAATTACTAAGCAAGACTTATTCACGTGCAATATCTAATATTACGCGATGTTCGTATACCATTTTTAGTAGGATACAAGTGCCAAAGAAATCAAGAGATTATTAGAGATTCATGCACAACTTGCCTGATGTACAAAACTACAAAAGTCGATTGTTAGATTCGAGTTTTTCAACAAGGATACGACAATCCAAATAATGGTTAAAGAGAAATTTATAATCTTGATTTCATTCGCACTTTGAGCTTGATGAATGAAAAAATCCTAGCTTGTCTTTCATAGCATATACAAAAAGGAACATTGAAAAAATTTATGAATCGAAGATCGATAAGTTTGAGTTCTACATATAGCAATAGACTGAAGACTGATACCGGTGTTATCAATTATTATTTAAATATGTGAAAGGTGGATGCGTACTGAATATAAAAAAATATTACAGCAACCTTTTGGAATAGAAGACCTGAATGTAGCGCATTCAAATGACACTTGTCGTCGCATTGAAATCCGGGATGGAACGTAAATTTAACAACCCAATCTCGAATATAAACAAGAATCCATGCAATGCGGAAAAACGTAAAGAAAGTTATTGCGGAAAATAAATGTTCTACGGATGACTGCGAAACTTATGGTCGCAGTTTTTGGGCAGCGAATGAATTGAACTTGATAATACACAAGACAGAGCTAATATTAATTAGAATCATTATAGCGCAACAATATTTAGACAGCGCTAGTCTATTCTAATGGTCGATTTCATAAAAGACCAAGTAAATTTACTCCTGAAGTAAATTTATTTTATTTAACAAATTCTAATCAGTTTGAGCTTCCTTATGACAACAAAATCATTGCTGTAAAATAATCGACTGTCATCTAACAGAGTAAATTTTATTTACTCTGGAAGTGAAATACTCTGCCCTTTATAAAACCGGGCATTAGGGAAATAAAAAGATCATCTGTAATAAAACTGGTAGTAAAGTTTTTAACCCAATCAGTATTAGATATTAATAGAAAAAATAAACAGATTTGATATTTGAATATAACTCTACATTTTGTGATGAAGAAAGTCAGAAAGGGAAAGACACAAATGTTACATAATATTAAAAACAAGTTTGGAGAACTGCGGACAAAAGAGGAACAGATAATGGAAACGTAGAGACAATACTTCAAAGAGCTATTAGGAGAAGAGATAAGGGAAAATAAAGATATAGAGGAGAAGAGGAAACTCATATCACAGGAGAAAAGGCTTAAGCAAGAGAAGGAAATAACATTGGATGAGATGAAAAAAAGCACTAAAGAAAACCAAAGTAAGTAAAGCCCCAGGACATGATAAGATAAATGCTAAAAATAGCAACAGATACAGCGCTAGAAATATTGGAGGAAATATACTGTAATGTTTATTCCTTAAAGAAATAGTTTATAATTCAATAAAAATCACTTTTTATCACTAACATTACTATATTATTTATTCATCACTTACTACTATCTTAAAGAAAGTCGCAGATATTTATATTTAACTATCCATATACACTGTTCACTTCACTGTTTGATATTCACTGTTCTAGATTCACTATTACACTACTACTCAAATCGTTTACTTGCGTTTATATATAGAAATATCCATTTCTCGAATGTTCTACCACATTTCTGGAATATTGCTAGAGGCTTTCATCGGGCGGAGTGATGTGATGCGGTGCGGCGCGGCGCAACGAGGACGAAAGGCTCCGCCCAGGCAAGGTCATCTTCACGAACCTCCACACTCTCGCACGTTACAATACAATAGAATAGTACACAGGAATTGCACCGGAAGACTGACGAATAAGTATAATATGTCCCATACATAAACAGAAAGGTGACATAGAGGATTGCCAATATTACCGAGGAATAACACTTTTAGGTACAGCAGCCAAAGTGTTAGAGAAGGAACTAAGGATCCAAGCAGAAAAATCGCTGGAATATAATCAATATGGCTTCAGACCTTATGAAGAAGTTAACGATGCAATAAGTATAATGAGACAAGTGAGCGAGAAAACAATAAAACAAGGAGACAAGATACACCTGTGCTTCCTGGACTTAGAAAAGGCCTTCGACAGAATAGATAAGGAAGACATATAAAAAACGCCAAGAGAAAGAGAAGTAGATACTATTATAATAAAAGGTATACGAAGCTCGTAAAAAAAGACCAAAAACTACATAAGAACAAAGAATGAAACATCAGACATGTTCGAAACCACAAAGGCGTAAGACAAGGCTGCATATTAATAAGCCCATTATTCTCCACACTAGTGATCGACAAAGCAATGAAAGAAGCAAAAAAGGAAGCGAAAGCATATGTAATAGGAAAGTGGAAAATGGAAAACGGAAGAGTAACAGAGATATGTTATGCAGACGACATGATAGTAACAGAAAAAGACGGAGATACACTAAATAAGAATCTAGAATAATTTAGAAGACACCTAGAAAAAATAAACATGAAAATAAACCGCAATAAAACCAAGTCGATGGTCATAAGCAGAAACGAGGAAAATCACACAATCAAGATAGAAGGAGAAGATATAGAACAAGTCAAGAAGTTCAAGCATCTAGGAACAATACTGACCTAAGACAAAAATTAGATCAAGAAATAAGGAAAAGAACAGGAGCCACAGATAGATTATTCAATGCGTAGAAGAGCACCATACTAACAAACAAAGAAATATCAAAGAAAATCAGAACACAAATAGCTATGTCTATGCTGACATACGGATCAGAAACCTAGACAACAACAGAAAGACAAAGAGGTAAATTAAAACAGCACATAAATAAGATTTCTGAGAAAAATACGGAAAAAAGTCTTGGACAAGATAAGAAACAAGGAATATAGAGAGACACTGAATATAAAACCGATAGAAAACATAAAAGAGGAGGGACAATTAAGATGGTGGAGACACATACAAAGAATGAGAGAAGAAAAAACAACAAGAAAAGTGAACGAAATAAGAACAGCAGAAATAAAGCAGAGAGGAAGACCAAGGAAAATATAGAAAGAAGAAGTGAAGAATGCACTGGAAAAGAGTGGATGTAAATGGGAAGAAGCAGGCCACTTAAGCAAAATGAGAGAAAAATAGAAGGATACCAAAAGAAGAAGAAGCAGAATGAGCAAGAAAAGTAACAACTACCAGCCTTACATCCAAAAGGTAGATAGGCTTTACGGTTAAGTAAGTAAGTAGCAAAAAACTAAATATCAAACATCTTGAAACCTTCAGAATTTGAGTTTGATAGAGATTTATTCGTCACTCCTTCGTTATTCTATCCAACAACTTCCACGATATTTCAAGCGTGGAAAATGACAATTCTAAGACTAAGACAATATCATCTGTATGATGTCTGCGCTGAGATTAAAGTAAGTATTCCAAGTCAAAAGTTTATGTGATAATATTCATAGGCTGCAGAATAATTATACATTCTCAACTATGAAAAGTGAGTCTTGGCTGTAAATTCGCTACTTTGCTGCCTATTTTGAGATTTTTTTTCTACGTCAATGCATTATAATACTTATCTCCAGGAGAGGAATGTGTGTTTTACGGAATGTTGAGCAAGAAATTTTTCCACAAACTATTGTACAACATTCTTGGTATTTAATTTTTATCCGAAAATTTTGCAAATGTTCCTAAAGTGAGACGTTTTCGAGACAAACATTTTGCAGAATAATATTCTAATTATCTTTTGACAGGGTTTAGATTTAGATGAGTTCGATATTGGAATCGATCATTAGGGAGATCAAACAGCAAAATAAGTCATCACTTTGCAAAAAAATTCAATAGCCAAGGCTTAATTGATACAGTTATAACAATTAACCAGTAAATATTAGGCCATACACCAATATTTCATAGCATTGGAGGCAAGAAGATAACTCGATTGGTGTTGCTTCTATTATAATTTTGACAGGTATATAATTAGAATATTAGTTCAACTACAGAAGATTGAACTTTGTATCAAAAAGAAATATATGGTTTTCCTGTAACTATTAATTCTCCAAACAGTTTTTTCCTCAAACGTAGGAGGCACGGAAATTTGTTCCCACTCCTCAAAGTATTCCCACCCTAATTTCCATTCCTCTGGTGACAAGTCTCTCGTCTCATCCTACCACATACAATTTAGTCCTTTGAGGCGAAAGAGAACAGAGATCACATGGAGGTTGTACCTTGGCAACCCAAGGAGTTAAATGAATCCAGTGCTAATTGCGAGAACGAGCGATTCCGCACAGGCGGTATTTCTAACCCGGCTATTAATACACAAACACACACATGCAAACACAGCTGTCACCAGTCACCGTACAAGTTCAAGACCTGGTGTTTTTACCAGAGCTTACATGAGTCTTTTAATGGATGAATTCACATTTTGAACACTTTCATTTCAACCAAGATATTCTGTTTCATTTGATTACAAGCTCATCTGGAGGTAATTCACTATATAATTATATATTTCGCATGATAAAAACAGATCCATAATACAAAGAATAATTTTTATACTGAAAACTCTATACTCTTAGTATAAAAAGTAAAAGTAGCTTCTTTATTAATACAGCCGTTATGCTAATACCACTTTATATTTTTTTCAATGATATATCGCTATGAAATATCAAATTTGAATAACTCAAAGAAATATTTAAAACATAACTAAGTTGTATTCGACTTTTCTTTGGCTGGTGCTCTGAGCTTTATCCTTCAGAAAAAAAAAATAATAACCACTAAATAATAATTCACTGATTCACCTAATCAAAAATCACAACAATTGAGCTATTAAAATTTCATCTCACGTAATCTAGAAATCTAGTATGAGATATTAATTTTGAGCTCCGTATTTACAAATTTCAATAAGAACCGGATTAGGAGTGACTTGAATCTAAAATGACAACCAGTAAAATTAGTCGGGAGCTTATTATAGATATCTATTAAAACCCTCGCACCCGACGTGGGACATATGTTATATGTTGCATATGGCTGCTGTTTCCCGAACCAATATCACATAAAATGTCTTTAACTTCACCGCCTTACAACTTATATGACTTGCAAAGTGATGAATGAATATGGATGTAGATACGGATAGTAAAAATCCACTTTCATTCATAACGCTCAGCGAAGAATGTGCTCGTGATAAATAAAATATATGAAATGAACTTGTATTTGATCATATATTAACACAATATGTGAACTATGTTAAATGAAGACGATCAATTCATAGAAGATAAGTTTCAAATTCAATCGAAAATTTTATAAATACTTGGAGAATTATTTTTATATAGAAGGCATTTTTTCTTGGAAAAACAACGGATTGGGGAGAAATGACACATTAGCAAGACAAATTATGATTGACTTGCGTCAAGATTATATATTTAGGTGCCTACAAGACGGAATTCATTATAATGTTCATCATCATCATCATCATCGCGTTCCAATTCAAAGAATTACTGTGAGACACTTAAGCGTCAAAATCAATTTTTTGAGGTGGATTACTTCTCTTTTGCTTTATAACTTTTCATGTTTTTTTTTGCATTGGTTGTTATTTCTTTCCATAGTTTCCGGTTTTTAAATTTAGTTCTCCATTCCTTAATATTCATAGCTTTCATAGCCATCTCTTCCGGGGTCTTCCTGTGTTTCTAAGTCCTGATGGTATCCAGACAGTTATTTTTTCGATTAATTCTGCGGATGTACTTCTCATTAAGTGGCCGTACCATTCCAGTCTTATCGCTTTTATATATCTAGCTATATTCTCACCTTCTTTATTCTATTTTTGCGTTTATTTCCAATCTTCTTTCGCCATCTATCGTTACGTTAGGTCCAAGTATGGTTCTCAATACTTTTCTTTCGAATTTTCTTAGATCTTCTTCTTCTTTTTCATTTATTGTTATTGTTTCCATGGCGTACGTAACAGCTGGTCTTATTAGTGTCTTGTAAATATGTATCTTCGTTTTCTTGCTTAATTTTGTACTTCTTAGTAGGGATCTGTTTCTCCCGTAGGCTTGATTTCCTTTTTGAATTCGCTCTGCTATTCTTCCTTTGTCATTCTTCCCTATTGATGCTCCTAGGTAATTGAATGCAGATACTGATTTAAATTTGTATGTATTTGTTGTTAAGTGTGAGTTTTTGTTTCCTTCTTTTGTTAAAGTCATATACTTCGTTTTGTTTTCATTTATTACGAGTCCTGTTTTTCTTGCTGCGTTATCTATCTCCTCTATAGATTTAATTAATAGTTTTTTTGTGTTTGCTGCTATCATTATATCATCTGCGTACGCTATTAATTGCACTTGGTTTGTCATAATGTTCTTGTTTTTGAGTTTTGCGAGTCGTTCTATCCATTCTAGAACTAAATTAAATAGTGTAGGTGATAATGGGTCTCCTTGTTTCACCCCCCTTTTCATTTCAAATTTTCTGGTTTCAATTTTTGGGAATCTTACTTTTGCTTGTGTATATTTAAGGCTTATATCTACAAATTCTCTTGGTTTTTTGGGTACTTCTAATTCTTCTTATATTTTTGCCATTTTGAATCTGCTTATTGAATCAAAAGCGCCTTTGAAATCTATAAAGGCAATGTGCAGGTCTTTATTAAATTCCCGGGATTTTTGGCATAGCTGTTTGGCTATATGTATCGCGTTAATTGTCGATCTTCCTGTTCTGAATCCATGATAGTCGCCAATTATTTTTTCGACCTGGTCTTTGAGTTTGCAAAAATTTTATACGTGATGTTTAGTAAAGTTATAAGTCTATAATTCTTGCATTTTTTTTGTCGCCTTTCTAGTATATATATTGTTAAGTCATGGTAATTTTTCTTCAAGCAATAACAATGATATTATAAACATGATTTTACTAGCTTACATAATAATACTAGTTTAGTAGTTAAATTATAATCGAACAAGTTCAATAAATCAAAGAAGGCATTACTCGGCAGCTATGGTTGAATTTTCGAATAATCGGCCATATTATTTACGACAGAGATTTTGTTATTTACCTGAATAAAATGTCTCAAGAGGCACAGAAAAAAAATAGAAATTTACCTGTTTCTTCAAAAGAAATTTGGATTGAATCCATGCATATAAGATTTTTCCCAATGCTTTCAACTTATCAAGCACAAAGCACAAATCGCCATCTGAAGTTCACAAATATCCCAACAAATGGATCGATAATTGTTGTACACAAAGCCATGATTGATAAATAGACAAGTTAATAGATAATCAATGTAAAGAATAACAACCAAAAATTCAAGGAGTAAAAGATGCACAGGGTATCATACTAATACCTTAGTGACGTCAAAAAAGTTAGCACCCCCATTTTGCGCAAAATAAAAAAAAAGTAGCCTATAATTTAGGACTAATGTGAACCCAAAAAATTAGAATTTGTACCCACGCACTTTGGCCATAAAATCAATTTGAAAATTGGGGATGCCAATTTGAGCAAAAGTTGACCAATCGAAAAAAAAGTCAGCTCACTAGAAAGGACTAATTTAGGACCAATTTGTATCCAATCGGATTTTTTGAAAAAAAAAAAATTTCTATAACAAATAGATTTTTTGCAATCGCGCTACGTAAAATTCGGAACAAGATTTAAAAAATAATTTTGGGACGGGAAAAAGTTTGGAAAACTCAATCTCGAAGTCAAGACTAATTAATAATTACAAAATTTTTGCTATAAAATAGTTATTTTTGTATTAAGTGTGCGAAATGATTGTTTTTTTTTGCGCCTGAGAATGTCAATTTTAACTGAGACCGTAACAAATTTATTCGAAAGCGCAACAAAATACAATCACTTCGCACATGAAATACAAACAATATCTTTCCGCCAATTGTCAAAAAATAATAGATCAACAATAATTATTGTTTTATTCAGTAAAATGTAGGAAAAAAGTACAAACTAAAATTAATTTGCAGTCATCTGGGTATTGTAACCAAAAGCATGCGCAATTGTTGTGTGATAAATAAAGAACTGTCAACAATTGATTTTTATATTGAAAAATAAGTAGTTTTGTGTACGAATTCATATTTCTTTTTTGTTAAATATCTGTTTGTTTCTATCCTTGTAGCATTACTAAACTGAATTATATTAGATTAGGTGTGCAAAAATATGTTCCATTTTTTACTAGTGAAAAAATCACGAACCTTGCGTATCCATAACAATACAAAAATATCATGATTTTTTGACAGCTGGTGAAAAAAATTATTTATGTTGATTATTTCACTCATGTCATTTATATTGACAAATTTTGCATAGTTACAATGACAATTATAGTAATAAATTGCTTGCCAACAGGAATTTACCTCGATAAATTCTTTCTTTCTCTAATGCTGGGGCCACACATACGTCTAATGTCATTAATTGAGGCGTTATTCAATAATGAACATATTGTCAATGACAATATATCAATTGTCACATAACGCCTTACTTAACGGCATTAGACATTGGTGTGGCCCCTGCATTATGCTGGGGCCACATTTACGTCTAATGTCATCAATTGAGGCGTTATTCAATAATGAACACATTGTCAATGACAATATGTCAATTGTCACATAACGCCTCACTTAACGGCATTAGAGAAAATAATTGATTTTCAACATAAATAATTTGTGGTACAAATTAGTCCTCAATTCCAAATCAAGTTCCTCAAATTTTCCCTACTCTCAAATTATTTGGTTACAATGGCTTGAAATTCCGCGCAGGGCAATTTTAAAGTAATTAATTTTCAACATAAATATTTTTTTTATGTTCGACTGCATCATAATCATGTAATTCATGGTTGCATTTAGTGGTCATAATATGCCACTTGATTGGACTAGGACCTTTACTTTATATAATTGGACGGAACTGTTATTGTCAAAAAAAAAATATTCTGTTCTATCGTATTTATTCTTTTCTACAATTTCTGAAGTATCCATTTATTCTTTTCTATCATATTTAATCTCTTCTACATTCTCTGAACCATCTATTTCTTCTATTAGATTGTAATTAATATTTTTGATATCTGCAAACAAACATTAAAAAACAAAAGTAACAATAGCAACACTAGCAAAGCACACCAAGTTATATTTGGCGAATTTTTGTATAGGGAAATTAAGAAATATTTTTAGAAGATATCCTGCGTCTTTAGGCAGTCGAACATAAAGCTTTGTATGTAATTCGTACATAAACAAACTTTATAGACTCGCCATCCTTATTAGACTCGCTTTTTTTTCGATTGGCCAATGTGGAGGTGCCAGTTTTTGCTCAAGTTAGCACCCCCACTCTTCAAATTGATTTTATGGCCAAAGTGCGTGGGTACAAATTCTAATTGTTTGGGTACAAATTAATCCTTAACCAGTCCCAAATAGAAGCACTACTGTTCATTTATTTGCAATAAAAAAATGTATGGAAACAACATTCAAATTTAGTAGAGACCTACATATACTATTCGTAGATTTCGAGCAAGCATTCAATTCAATTGTAAGAGAAGCACTGTATAAAATAATGGAACAATCAGGAGCTCCAAAAAAACTAAGAAGACTTGCACTCACTTTGTAGAATGTTAAAGCAAAAGTCAAAGTAGACAACGCGATCATAGAAACGTTCAATATCACTACTGGAGTTAAACAAGCTTCATCTTCATCCTATTTAATATTGTATTAGACTATATAATTCATAAGATGAAAAACAGCGGCAATGAAGCGTACAAAGTAATATAAATATGCGCGTATGCTGACGATATAACTACGGTAACAAAAGACATCCAAGAGCTGAGAGAGGCGTTGAACATTTTGAATACTAAAGCAAAAAAAAAAAGCCTTATTACTAACGACAGCAAAACTAAATACATAAAAATGTCACACAAGACTAAGTTCAGACAAAATAGACATTCCAGTTTGCATTAATTCCCATAAAGCTGGATTTGTGTACAGGTCTTAAATACGTCATCACAAATGCTATGTCAAAAGTCCTTATCGATTCCGTTTGTGTCTTGTTCCTTATCCGAAGTCAAAGATAGAAAAATTTGTTGTTTACGAATATCTCTGAAACAGTAAAAGCTACTGGAAAAATGGACGGAACAAAGTTTGTAGATCGTAAAATTCTCTACAAAAAAGGTGTCAATACTTTCTTCCCTACGAAGCACCATTCTCGAGTTATCACGGTTTTAGACCGTAGGAATGCACATATTTTCGTACCACGTTTAAGATAGTGTACTCGGCACTTTCTTTCCAATGTGGAGTCCACGATATATATCGATCAAAGAAATATATTGAGACAGTATTTTTAGATCTTTATCGATCGAACAAGTAGAAGAAGACTTGAATAAATTCAAAGTGAAAAACTGGAATATGAAAGCAATGAACAGATCACACTGCAGGAAAATTGTCGAGGGGACTAAGGATTACCCTGAGCAGTAGCGCCATAGTAGAAAAAAAAAAAATTGAGTTCATCAAACTTGAGAATCACGCCTTTGGTGACCTGGGGAGTGTAAACGCTTAATTTACAATGTGTGAATCATTAAATTAAGAGGTGGCCGTAGGAAAAAATCATTGCTCTATGGTTATCACAAGTATCAATTCTCCAAATTTCAATATAACTATAACTGTAATAATGCTATTCATGAAAATAAGATTGTTGTTTGAATTTTGTGTGATGCGTATGTATTTATGTACCACAACAGGAAAGAATTCATGGGAAATATCAATGAAACAGTAATATTGGTCGTTGATACCTCAAAAATCCTCACAAATTTACTTCATCTTCAGGAATTCGATGAATAGAAAAGCTTGCTTTCGAATATCAAGAATATTCGAATGAAAAAAATATACTTAAACTTTTTCCTGCTTGGAACTAATTCGAGATTAACAAATTGTATTTTTATATGGTTATTCATAACTATTTCATGAGAAATTCATCAAAAGATTCATTTTCAGATTAATATGAGTACTCACTATTCTTGCAAGCTAAATATCTAACTGAATTAAAGTCATGAATTTGTATGCAAGAAGCAGCTTCAGTTTGAATCAACATTAAAGCCATCAACGTCATTATTAATGCATTACAGTGGTAACAATCTAGAATCGTACTGTTTGCAGAATAATTTAGTGCTGTCATTTCTATCGAAATGGTATGAGTTCTTTCTCTTTGAGCTACATCATCGATCAAATCGTAACACTCTTTCACATCCAAATGGAGAAATTTTACAAGTAAATCCTGACAGAAACTATGAGTTTATTCCTTTTATGTTACTGAACTTTCTGTGGTCTAGAGTTTGAGCAGAATAAATTAGAAGATAATGGATAAAGTCCACAGAGAAAGCATTTTGTAGGTACGGTACTAGCATTGTTACAATCTGAATAGATGATGATTTATAAAACTTGAATTGTCTGGAATCAAATAGAAATTTAAAGGCATTAAATCAATATCAAATAAATTTTCAATCGTCTATTCAATTTGGTTGCTATAACTCATCAAGATCAAACATCTGAAGGATCTATTTGCCTGATTTAATATGCAAATGAAAGATGATACCTGTAGGTTGATTTAAATTAGTGCTACATTTGAACGTTTTAGACGGTCTCAAGTACCGGTAATTGAGCCAACGTACATTGCAATATAATCCACAAAGGTTCAAGTCATGTTAAATTCACATCTTGGCATTATACCACCTTTCCAACACAACCAAGCGATTTAAATTTTCAGCTTTCATGAAATATTAAATCTGCCACAGTTCTATTCACGTTCGTCTTCTCTTTTATTTTCAAACGTTACTTGTCAATTTGCTATATCTCGTCCCTGAGAACATTAAAATACAGTACTTTAACTTTGTCTTCAATTCTTGTTCCAAACCAAAATATTTTCTTTGTTTGCTAAAAACACATACGTGGCAATTTGTGGAACAACATGAACTTAAATGTATTTCATTCTTGCAAAAGTCTTAACCCAATTCCAGTCCACAAACAAAAATAATTTGAACCAACAATAACAGTTCAGCTCTTTTCTTCATAACTCAATAAATCCTCAAACTGTGCAACATTTCACCTACCCCGCAAATACATACATACAACCCCATTCTATAGAAAGCCTAAAATAAACACAATATCACTAGCAGAACAACATCTGGCTTAAGCCTCAAGTGTTTAACATCCAAGTGTGACTATATTCCCTATACTCCAACATGGACTCAAGCGAAATAGCTACAACTTAGTCCATATTCCAACAGAGATATTCATATTTAGGGAGTTGAGTTCACAGATCGTAGAAGGCTTGCGTTAGGGATACAAATACGTACACTGTTGTCGAGTTGTCATCATGAATAAGTAAATGTTGGGGATGAAGATGATATGGTAATAGATAGAGTTGCGGAGATTTTCAAGATGGTTATGTGTGCTCCAGTTTATTAAATTTGGGGATGGAAATAGATTGTGGTCATGGGGTGGAATTCTGTATTAGAATTTTCATTATTGTACAGTTATCATCTCCAATGCTGCTGAAGAGATTATGATTATTTGTGTTACATTAAATTATAATTTAAAATAGGCAGTACTTGGTCCCTATATTTTTATTCGCAGTGACAGAATAGAAACTAGAGACTGTGAGTTCTGATTTATGGTTGCAACATCATTAAAAGGGTGTTACCCTAAAATTGGTGCTATAATACTCATGACCAGCAGAAAAATCATGTGTTCAATAAGGCAGAAAATCAGATTAACTGCCTTGACTGAAATTTCTAGCCTTAACGTTATCTATAGAATATCACCTGCAATGGTAAATTCACCATTTTCCTGCCTAGTTGAATGAATAACTGTTCAAATATTTGACTTCAGTCTTCTTAGAACAACTGTTTTAACTTATGTAATAAATGGTGTTGCACAACTTTATTCGCATGACAAAAAATTCACTTTTATCGCATTGTGTTTTTAGAGAAAATGAAATCATAGCATAATCACACAACAATTCTAAAAATTGTCTTGTACATGCAACCGTTTTACTCTTCCATACTTTTTATACCACTTTCTCTCCACTATTACATCCCATCGTAATAATGAGAAACTAAGATAAACAAAATTCATCCTTTGTAGGTTATTTTTGATATGAATAAAAATTTATAAACTCTTGATTCAATAATATCGTAACACTGAACCAGAGATGCATTCCAAACTTGATTTGAGCTCTGTATTAGAATATATAAGAGTCAATCTTCATAAAATCTCCCAATCTATCTAGGTTCTTTTTTTTTTTTTTGTTAATTTGACCTTCGTGCTTCCCCCTTTGGTTATTAGCACTCAGAGTACATTGATTGTAGTCTTATAATTATGGTTATTGTTATCTTTATCTAACAATATGATGTGATTTTACATTTTATTATATAGGTTTATTTCTTTTATATATTCTATTATACAATTTCTACTTTTTGTATTCGGGGCTTCTTTGGTTGTATCTGGGACTTTGTGTTTTCTTCTTTCTTCGTTATATTTTGGGCAATGCATGGTCAACTGTTATAGTGGTATTACATCTGTCGCATGTTGGAGATCAGTTTTTTCGAAGATGTATTTATGCGTTAGCATGGTGTGACCTATTCTCATTCTTGTAAATACCACTTGTTCTTTGCGATTATAGTTTGTTTTTAGATTGTAGGGCTCTATGTTTTCTTGTATTCCTCTCAATTTATTTGTGTTCTGCTGGTTCCAATGACTCCTCCCCGTTTCTTGTAGTTTTTGCCTCACTATCACTCTAGCATCATTTATTTCTATTGGTGTTGAGGTAGTAGCTTCTTGGATGGCTTCTTTTGCAGCTGTGTCAGCTTGTTCATTTCTCTATATTCCAATATGTGAAGGGACTCAGATGAATTTGATTTAAATGTTTTTTAAGGATAGTTGATGTAGGAGATCTTGAATACTTTTAACTATTGGGTGTTTGGAATATATAGTTTGAATGGAGTGGAGTGTGCTAAGGGAGTCTGTGCATAGTATATGGAATGATTTCTCTTTTGCTTTTCTTACATTTAATAAACTGTAGTATATACTGTACATTTCTGCGGTGTATATGCTGAACTCATCAGATAATCGGTACTTGTATGTTTTGTTTTGTGTTACGATTGCTGCCCCCACACTATTTTGCATTTTGGAGGCATCCGTGAAGGTGAGTTGCCCGTCATTCTCCTCTTTGAGTTTGTTGAATTCATTTATTATAATTTTGTGATTTGTATCTTTTTTGCAGTAATTAGTGAGTTTTAAATTGACAGAAGGTTTCACGATAGACCAGGGAGGGAATTTAGATGGATTGTTTCTATGTATGTTTGGTATTATGTAGTTTATCGAGTTGCTCATCTGTGTAATATGGTTCTGGAAAGGACTTTCAGTTTTTATAGCTGTAACTGGTATTAATGGATCGAAGATTTGTTTGTAGCAAGGATGTTCTCTTTGACTTGCTATTTTGTTGACATATGTAAACATAAGGTATTTTCTACGGTAGGATAGTGATGGTTCATTTGTTTCACAGTGTAGGCTTTCTACTGGACTTGATTTAACGACTCCTGTGATTATCCTGAGTGCAGAATGATGGATTGTATCTAACTTTCGTAGAACGTATTTTTTTGCACTTGAATATATTATTGCTCCATAATCTAATTTAGTTCTTATTAGTGATTTGTGGATTGAGTGCAGCGTCGTCATGTTCGATCCCCAGTCGTAATGAGAGAGAATCTTAAGAATATTCATTTTTCTGAAATATTCAGCACATAATTCTACGATATGTTTTTTCCATGTCAGCTTTCTATCAATAATTACTCCTAGTATTCTAATTTCATTTACATATTTTATGCTTTTGTTTTTTAAAAATATTGTTGGATTGTCAAGTCTTTTCCTATGTTTTTAAAAGTGAATTGCCCTGGTTCTAGCCTCTGAAAATTTAAATCCCATGTTGTCCAACCATTTTTGTATTTCGTTTATTGATTTTTGGATTTGCTCTTGCACCGCATCAATATTTCTGTTTTTGTGGTAGATAATTAGGCCATCAGAATATAGGAGACATTTGGTTGAATTATTTATTCTTTCAGTGACGCTATTTATTGCAACAAGGAAAAGTGTAGCACTCAATGTTGATCCTTGTGGGATTCCATTTCGCTGTTCGAGTTTATCTGAATAATGGTTATTTGCTTTAACTTTGAATGTTCGGTTCATCAAAAAATTTCTCATAAAATGTAGTATATGACCTTGTACGCTGGAGTTTTGTAAATTTTTTAATATATTATGTTTCCATGTCGTATCATATGCTTTTTCTATGTCAAACGAGATTGCTATCATGTGTTGTTTATTTTTGGAAGCTTTTTGTACTTCAGATGTGAGTATCACAAAATTGTCCATTGTTGATTTTCCTGTTCTGAATCCTGCTTGCATCTGTGTTAGGAGGTATCTAGGTTTACAATGAAATATTTGGATATTGGCCGACAGATTAAGGTAAGTCTACATCACACAACGATTTGTGTTGCAGTTTATTTTTTTACGCAGAGTTGTGATCGCTACCGTGCGGGTTGCTGAGATGGGAAATGATGCCTTTACTGGTTTCCGTGCGTCGTTATGCTGGATTCAGTGACAACACTAGAACAGATGCTATTTATTGTACTTGTTTCTTTGGTGGATTCGATTAGTAATCAAAAGAAAACTGGAATATAATCACTATGCATGGAGCACGATGTAAAAATTTGATTGTTTTCAAAGACCTCAGTTGTGCAAAATATATACATAAAGTAAGATAAAAATAAGTGAAAATTGTTAATTTTGTCGTTTTTCTACTAATCTAGATGATTTATTTTTTTATTCTAATTGTTTCCACAGCATAAACTTTGTTACAAATAATTTGTGACATCTACTTTATTTACATGCCGTAACTGGCTGAATGCTCGATAGATGGCACTGCATATAGTTTCTACTTTTGCCGTCCATCTATTCTTATGAGTTTAAAGACCTTGGGATCCAAGCCCTGACTATCTTGGGTTCTTGACTATACTGTACTGACGAGTCCTAATAAGGACGAAACACATGTATACAGTTGCTCCCCGATCTAAGATGATGGTGTCAAAACCGATTCTTAGATTTGAAATTTTGTGGAACAAATAATTAATGTTTCAGAACTTTTTTGACCCTATATTTATTTATGACACTGCCTAAAAATATGGATGTTTCCTCTGACTGCTGGAAAAAAACGATTCAGATCTAAGAAGAATATAGTACAAGCCTTGAAACATATCATTCGACCAAAATATGTATTTTTAAAAGAGTTCTTTGGATTTCTTTATTATAAACTTACAATTAAAAAAATGTCTCAATCAGTAGTATATATCTTGAATAGTATCATTTATAGCAATAATTCAATGATACTAACAATATGAATTATGAAAAAAATTAACAGAAAACTACTAACTTGAGGATAATATCAGTGATTCAATTAATTTGGCCCATAGTTACTGACAACGACTACCACTGAGTAACACCAACTTTTTGTTTTAATATTACCTGAATTCGTTGTGCATCGTCTGGAGCAGAGACTCTCAAGCTTTTTTCTCGTAGACTACTTTCAAAATTTTACTGGTTTCGGTGAACCCCAATTCCCTTTTCGTGGATTCCCGCTTATAACTTGTAAGCCCCCAACGTAGACCCCCATCGAGTTTCTTGTGGATCCCAGAGGATCCACCTGAACAGTTTGGGAATCACTGATCTAGAGTGATTGAATTCCAAGTTCAAGTGCGCATTTCCTTCAATTCAGGCACTGTTCTAACTAGATCAGATGGCAATTTTTTCTTCATTTATGCCAGAGAGTATAAATAGGTGATCCTGAAGCTACTGGACGTCTCATTCAACAAGTTTTTCAGTCTAATTCTATAAGATTATTGTTAATATGATGGTTTAGTGGCAACATTGCTAAAATTTATGAACTGAGCAACTTCCTTAACCAAAGACCAATTTTCTGTATTCTATCAGTAATATGTTAACTTTTGTAAAACTAACGGCATCGCTGAATGTTCAACATGAATCAGACGCTAAATATACAATTTACTTGTGAAAACTCGAACTATATTTGAAAATCAACGTACCCTTATTTTATACGTCTGATTTTGACAGGTGTGGTTGGAAATTTTATATATCTGAGTAGCAAAGTATTTGCAAAAATTTCTGTTATTTCGAATATACTTCGATGTACGTCTAGTTATGGCATTGGTAAATGGAAATTTTTACTAACTCTGGCTAGGTATGAACCATGAACTACAAAATTTGAAGCAGCAAATAATTATAATAGTGAAAATACATGTAAATAGACAAATTTTTTGACCTTCAAATAACGCATTTATATGGTCTAAATTGACGAAACTAGTTCATGTCATCAGCATTTATGAAACTACCAAATAGTAGTAGTTTCTAATAAGACCTTTAAAGTTTGACTGACCGTGAAACAGAATTTGATAAATTGTTTAAAGGTCACTTCACAGTGTCCTGCATTTCTTTAAACCTGCCACTTCGGCTGTATTATGGTAGATGGCACTGCTGCAGATTTATTTCTCTGCATGTCATGTATCAACATACTTTCCAATAGTTTCGCAGCTACAAGTCCGACTATCTGCAGCTTGCTATACAGTACTGAAGAATTCTAATAAGGACGAAACACATTCGTTGGCTGCCCTATTCAGGATGATGGTGTGAAAACCGACTCCTGAATTTGTATTTTTTTGTGAAACTTATCAGGTTTTGGGCATGAATATTTCAATTTCACAAATCTAGCTCCTAGGGATATGCATGCATTTACCTATATTAATAACCTGTTTATGAGTAAGTGGGAAAGTAATTTTCTTCAATACTTTTGCGCATATGGGATGAAATTCCCCGTAGTACGTTTAATACATAATTTTTGGTAATTTATGAAGTTTTTGGAATGATCATTCCTCATTTCAAACGGATTACTTCTATCATGTGAGTATTTATTTTCCAGTTTCACTCTCTTCTACACATATAAATTGAGAATTTAAATTCAATTTAATAGTAATTACAATGTCATACCGTTGTTCTCGTTGTTCTAGAGCATTTAAAGTATTCTATTCGGATAAAAATCCCAAAGAACTCATCATCATGATTAGCATTCAGCAAATGCTATCTGACGTCTTGTCAAAATTAGCAATGTTGTTATGCAAAATGGTTAATGATTTGACCATGTTGATTCTATTGAATACGAAAAATAGGAAAATTGGTTGACTAACTTAGCAATGATTGCTTTTCAACCATTCCCTTATAGAATTAGACTGATTATCATGTTCCGATACCATGTCTTGACTCTTTCAGCTGTAGAACATGCAACACCATCTTGCTGGAAAATGTACTGATTTTCTGCAATTTCAAAAAGTTACGTTTCTACACCATCATCCTGAAAAGGGCGGCAACTGTAGACACGTGTTTCATCCTTATTGGGACTCTTCAGTACAGCAAGACTCAGATAATCGCAAGTTCACCAGTCCTAAAAACATTCAAAAATATGTGGACTCTAAATACATTTAATTCCAAATTATCTAAAAATTTCTTTTCAAGATATTATTCAAATGCATGAAACGCAATCATAATGATTTGACATCGTTTTTATCTTCACTTGGCACTCCATTGACTATTTGATTCCACTACCTCGAGTGCAGATCGCGCGTACTCATATACACGAAGAGTTTTCAATAATATATCTACCTTGGGGTGAAATGCACCACTGAACAAGTCGAGAAATGTCCATACGTATAGCTATGTATCTTCATGAGACGCGTACGTGATATCTCTTCAGTTCAAATGCATCAGCATCAATGTCTGAGCCCATCTAAAAATTGATCGATTTGGAGTAAGGGGAGAAGAATTTCAAGGAAATAATTGTTCACTTGCGTCCTTTGAAAATAAAGTCAAATTTTGGAGAAGAATTGGGCGGCCCGTGGCGGCATCGATTTCAAAAATGTGGGAAAAAGTTGAAAAACCTATTTTTGTAAACAGGCGATGACTGTTCTTTTGATAGCTAAAGAAATAGATATCTCAGCAGGTACGCAGTTTTGAATATGATAAATGAACATTTGTGAAAGTCTAAAATCAGTGCAAGGTCCAACAGCTTTTGACACCATTTCAAAAAGACGCTTATTGCGAGTATTCTCAAGAGAACTTAGATCTAATTGATGACGGTTGACGAAACCTGGATTTACCACAAAGATCCTGTGTTTAAAATGGAGTTCGTGTAGTGGAAGCACAAAACGTCATATATCCCTGAAAGTCACAAAATCTGTACGCAATATCATAGCCAGAGTGTTTGAGTTCATGTAAAATAAGACTACCATAACAAAATGACCTACGCTAATACTATGAGAGCATTGAGCGAATCCACCAACAAGAAAAGGCATGGCAAACTCACATCTAATGTTCTGCTCTTTCACTGCCATGCTCCAGTGCACATGAATATGAAAGCACACTCCACCATCCGGGAGTGAAAATTTCAGCAGCTCAACCAACCACCCTACAGCACTGACCTGGTCCCGTCCGATTACTTCCAATTCCGAAATCGGAATGAATTCCTCTGAGGGTAGCGAGTTTTTAGTGATGAAGAGATCTAGGCTATTTGATTTGACAAACAACCAAAAAAATTTGTCCCTAACGGTTCAAAGTCATTACAGGCGAAATTGACCAAATGTATTGAGCTTGAATGAGTTAATATCTAAAAATAGAAATGAGCTCTGTCTAATATTGCCTTTTTTTGATGGTATAGATAGATAAATTATTAATCGCTCCTTGAACACAGAATACTGAGGAAACTTTCGGAAGCGACCAGTGATTCTTGCTGGAATTATTACAGTAATTGTTGTAAGCCTGGCTTGCATTTTCGTGGTCTTATATTGAGCTGTGATCTATTTTTAAGAAGAATCAAGTATAAATGTACAATATGGTACACCCATGATATTACACATCTATTCTATCCAAAAACCAATATTCAGAATATTCTTGTGCAGAGAATATCTCCATAATTCATGAAAGTACAAAGCGGTTGCATAAAGAGGTTTTTGCAATGCACGTTTTGAATTTGAATAACATTGTCTGGATTCAAGCAAGCTTTCTTTTCAACAAAATAAATATACTGGTAGAAAATATGGAATGAAACTATTTTTTAGAGCTGTGGCTAATGTTGTAGCTTTTTGACCTAGTACACCTCTGTTTAAATATACATTGAGTATATGGAAACACAAGAACGTGCCAAAACTTAATAGAGAAAACAATAATCTTAGCTGTCTATTCATTTCTGTTATGTTGGTATCTCTGTGTTGCAGGCATACTGAGAGGAAGTAGAGACCATTTAATGTTGGCGCCTCTGCTGGTCTACGTCACTTCCTGCCAGTAGTTCTCCAACTTTTCATTAGTTGACAGTCAATACTCTTCATTATTACGCTGAAGTTCCTAAGGTCAATTTGCATTGCATATAATTATAAAAGTTAGGATAGTTCTGGATTCATAACTAAGTTTGTGATGCAGATGACACCGTTAAGGCTGAGATAAATTCACTACGATTTCAGTAGATGAGTTACAGAGCTCCAAATCAAGATAGGAATAAGTACAGAGAAATAATTAGCTTATAATGTTATTAAGGCATTCTACATTGTCGAATAAAGTTTGTCAAAAGTTGTTCTCCGAATGAAGTGTCTCACGTCTCTCCATTCTTTCTTATCCTTAATATGAAGGGAATCAATTTATATTATTCACTTCGATAAAAGAAATCTTAAATTTTACGTATAGCGTAAGAACTAACATATCATAATTTTTTTTTCACGACCATCTCATAACTTTATGTACCGTTAATAATGCGAAAACGAAAATCACAGCTCTACCATCATTTACTGTTATTTAATTTTGTAAGCACTGTGCACAACACTAATTCATAGAGCTATTTGTTCTGTGCTTCTTTGTTGTGTGCTTATTGATTGTACGAATATTGAAATTGGGCCGTTGAAAACCCTTCACGCAGTACTTGTTTATATGTACATGTAAAATGACACTAGGACAACAATTTTCGTAACAAGACGAACCTGGTATCGAAGTACTCATATTATGTTATGGTGTTTAATTTCTACGCTTGTTATCACATGCTTTGTAAACCAATCCTTGAAAATGCATCACAATTATATCTAACTTTAATTAATTGTATTTGTGACACTATTTCGAAATCTATTGTTGTGTTGCACTACCATATAATACATAACTTTAATTTAAATGAAACCAACACTTTAATCTTGCTAATTAGCAACCATAAGGATGATGTGAATAATGTAATATTCAACTTGTAAAAATTTACGTTTGCATGTTTGCTATTTAAATAATACATGAGACATGTTCCTGGGGAGTTGTTTACATCTCTACGCCACGATATCTCGCATCTCTTACATTCACATTAGAATTAAATTTTCAGTCTTAGTCAACGGAACATGCTTACTCAGTGGCTATATTTGCAGAATCATGGTAAAATGAAAAATTACAATTCAAGCGTTTTCAGGATCAATTTCTCTACCTGTAGTTGAATTCATCTGACTATTCCATTCGTAGTATTTATAACAAGGTTAACAATGCTAAATCGCCATAGAAACGATGCATATCAGTGGGTATTTGGACGTGTAGAAATACTATCGGGTATTACACTAGTGGTTAGAGTGAGTATTTTACTCAAAGACGTGGATACCTCCAATTTGTGCTTTCTTCGTATTTAATGGAATATTTTTCTGAATATCTTCATCAATTTTATCTTCTGATCTATCTATATATTTATCTATTATTCGTCAAAGAAAATGCAAGAAACTCTAATTTTTCAGTTTGACAGAAGTTTGTTTACTCGTTCCTATAAAAATTATATGAGTTGTTACTAGATTCATAAAAAACTAATTTGAAAAAGTGGTTTGACTCCTGGAATAGTCCTCCATATACCATTTGTAGTTAAAGTATCATAGACTATTTTTGTGGTGCAATCACTCATGTTTATTGTGCTTGTGAATACCACTCGTGCTGCACACTCGTGGTATTCAAACGCAAGCACAATAAACATTCGTGATAGCACCACAAAAATAATCGATAATACTTCAACTACTTATGGTATAATAAATGATAGTTAGATCTTTAATTTAAAAATAAATAAGATCGAATATTCAAATGTAATTTGAGATGTACAGAATTAAACCTATGCCGTGAGATTCGGTTACCAATTTTTTTTTTGTGCAGATAATTCTGTAAAAATTATATTGACGTAGTGTCCAAAGCAGCGATCGATCTCCAGACCTACGGATCACAAAGCCAGCATATTTGCGCTGAGCTATGAATACTCATGGGTGGGATAGTTATAACATTTATGGATTATTCTACGATGCTGCAATAAATAATTTTGAATTTCTTCCATGTTATTATATTTGATTTTTATTTCTCTATATTTTTTCCAGCTGTAACGTTCTAAGTAGATACAGTCCCATATTCCCAGTTCGAGTCTTCGGCCCTGTTACCAATGCTCAAAGTTTCTTATTTCCACTTCTTTGTTATGCGTTTTAGTTTCACCACGAATGAACTAGGTCACTAGTGCAACATAAAACATGTGGAAGTAATACACACATCCGCGCCTAGGTGTTTACCAACCCCTATTGTTGTTCTTTTGTTTGACATTATCAAAATGTTTATGTCAGATAAAAATAAAATATTGTGTCCGAGTAAAGCGTGGGGAATTTACTTTTCTATGTTATCGGACGCTGACTAAATAAACGGTTTCACCTCTGTCACTGATTGGTGAATAGAGTATTGTGTACCTAGTGAATAATCGACCGATTTAATTTGAGTAAAAACGTTTCAAACATTCTGAGCAAAAATTTCCAGTTATTTCAACAGAACCACACAAATTAAGTGCTTCGCAGCCACTATTCTCCTTTTTCGCAAAACAAAATATATAGATTGCTCAATGGTAGTACAAAATGATCAGGTCTGAGTTAATCAAGATTTAATACTGGGATATTTGTTAAGTTGACCAGTCATACATGCTTGGAGCTAATCTACCAAGAGCAAAAATTTAAATCCAAATCTAGCGCAACTGAAGTGTAATGGAACGAAGAAAATTATATTTTTTGAAGTTTATTTCCGATTAGAATTGAATCAGTGGTTTTGGAAAGAACATGTCACATTTTTTAGAAAATGAGGTTGAGAGTTGAATTCGTTCTTTATAGTCCAAGATCCCAGACCCGCCAGACCTTACTTATCTTCTGAGAAACAAAATTTGTGGATTAGAATAGTGTTAGTCGGTACTTTGATCATACACATATTTACCGATGGCCAATTTATAGCTACGAGATGTTATAGGTACATCAAGACAATACTCACTTTTCTTGAAGTCTGAGTGCTGATTTTTATGTATGTTCTACAGAATATTGTTGACAATTGATAATCAACACTGCCAGACACTTCTCATCGGCAGTAATTCCTGCTAAACGCTTTATAACTCGCAAAAAAATATCGTTATCTTACTTATAGTCTGAGTCCTAATTTTTATATATGATACTCAGTGGGCAATTTCAAGACTTTTTATAAATAGCCAGACCAAGAAAGAGTTGGATGCTCATAGATACTTCACTTACTATCAAGCCTACAAATAGTGACCTCGCGCTTTTACTCACAGCGATATTTTAGAAGTATCTGGGGAATGTTTAGTTCTATGATTAATCTAACAAAAAGTATTGAAATTGTACACTGAGTGTCATATATAAAAATTAGCATTCAGACTATAAGCAATATCACGTTATTCTTCGCGAGCTTTGAAGAGTCTAGCAGAAATTACCACTGATGGAAAGTGTCTAGCAGTATTGATTATCAATTTTTAACAATACTCTCTAAAACATATATCAAAATCAGCACTCAAGACCTAAATATACCAGAAACGTGATAGAACATTCGAGAGATGGATATTTTCTATATATAAACGCAAGCAACCGATTTGAAGAGTAAGTAGTGTAATGGTGAATCTAGAACAGTGAATATCCAACAGTGAAGTTCACAATGTATATAAATAGTAAAATATTAATATCTGCGACTTTGTTTGAGTTAGTATTAAGTGATAAATAAATAATATAGTGTTGTTAGTGATATCCAGAAGAATAAAACCTCTATTCCATTTTGAATTATTGAATAGTGATTTTTATTTGATTATAAACTATTTCTTCAAGCAATAAACATTACAGTATATTGGCTTCGAATGATCAAATGCAGACACGAAATTATCTTAAAATTTCTTAATAATTTCAACAAAATGATGAAAACTTTAATGTAGGAAATTATTGTAACCAGTGGCGAGCTCCTCTTTGGATTTACGAATTGAGGCAGGAATCCTCCTTTCTTTGAATACATTTCTTTATTTCCGCTTTCTTGAAGGAGTCGAGATGAATATCCAATCTGCATTACGTGGAAAAAACCATATTTTTTATTGAGTAGAAACTAAAATCTGTTTCAATAGGATTTTTTGTCACACTGAAGTAGTAATCTATGAAAACTAGTCTCGTAATGAAAGACGAAAAAATCTCTGATTTCTTCAACAGCCTGAAGATGATAAAATTAATTCATAAAATATATAAATATAGAGGGCAGAAAAAAATTATGAGAATGATGAATTCTAGACATACAAAATAGAAGTATTATATGATGCTGACTGTTACGTGAAATGAAGAAAACGATGTACGGGAATTCAGTCACAAGTTTATTATTTCTATCCTACTCTACAGTTTCGGTCCCAGCTGGACCATCTTCAGGAGTGCTACATTTATACAATAGTGTGAGAATGTGGGAAACAAAAACAAGGTGTAATGAATAGTGTACTTACAATAGAATTAGTGTTTGTGTATGTTGTCATCTGTAGTGTTAACATAAATATTTTGTTTTCTTTTATAAGTCGATGTAATAAAAATGAGAAAAGACAAACATGTTTTTAGTCAAAAATAAAAGAATGAATAAATGTATATATAAAAAAATTTTAAAATATGGAAACTAAGCGTGGCAGAGGCTAAGTACAAGTTACATAAAGTGAGTGCCCGTGTAATGCGGAAAAGTAAAAACGCACAAGTCACAACAGTCAATTGTTGAAGTCAACCAATGAAAAAGAATCACATCAAGATGTTCAGGGATGCAAGTCACAACAGACTAAACGAAATAAAAATAAAGATAAAAATAAAAATAAAAAAATTAAAAAAAAAATTATTCATGAACAATTTCAAAACATCAAAAATCATCTCAATATATTATTATAAATGGTGCTCAAGGCTATAGTATCAGTTTTCTCATTGACATTATTATCATCTTGTTTTATAAATAACATTTCAAGTGTTAGCCTTTTGTGCAGAATAGTCTGGTTTCATGCTTTCTGAGCTAGTGAGAAGTGAGGAAATTTTTTGAGGAAACTAGAAATTAAAGAGATCATGTTGTGTTCTATTCTAATTAATTCGTAGAGACAGCTTGGAGACAGATCGCAGTCTCTATGTCAATGAAATCACGTTATATTTATAAGAGCTTGATTATTGAATTGCTTTTGATTTCGAATTCTGCATATTTTATTTGAAACAGAGGAATATGTCCTATTTGGTATAGCTCCGCATACGTCCCAAACCACAAAATGAAATGTCTTGGTGTATTTTGTGGTTTGGGATGTGTGCGAAGCTGTGCCAAATAGGACATATTCCTATGTTTGAGGCTCTTTCACGTGGGCTTTCCTCAAGCCTTTGGTGAATGTCAGGGGATTTTCATGCTTTTTGTTTAAATGTGATATCTATGTTATCACATCTAGTATTCTGTATATTTTTAGTATTTAGTACTTGCCTTGTTTTATTTTTGTATTAATGTTTTCTGAAAAAGATTCTTGGTCAAAGGATCGAAACGTCAAAGATTCAAATAAAATATACAGAATCTAAAATCGAAAGGAATAAAATATGAAATCTGAATTAAATTAGGTCAATTCATAATTATTAATTTTGCTAATCTATTATTTATCTTAGTAATATTATTATTTGATGATATACAAATGTCAAAAACTGATATCAAGCTAAAGAAATTCTCTTCTAGAAGACTGTCTTTAACGATGACAACATTGAATCACTTTTCCAACTATCCGCTAGGTGGTGCGAGTTTTGAGAGTCTGTGGAATGACTTCAAGAAACTGTTGTTTCTACGAATCAGAATCAAATCCCTGTTGAAATGGAATAAACAGAATTTCCACCTGAAGCAATTAAACTAGATTGAAAAGTTTCTGAAATCTCACGCTACTCTCCCAATAAGTGGTATGTTGCATATTAATCTTTAACGGAGCTGAAAGGAAGGAGATTTTCCTCTGGAACTGTTTATTATATCTCTCTCCCTATTTAAATAATAATTTCAGGGACACAAATAATACTATGAAGGTGCTACATACAATGCTAGGATGGACAGATAACATTGAATTGAATTTCCAATAATTTTTTTCAGGCATATTCAGAATTCAATGACTCATTCATTTGTGGTTATGTATGTGAAATTAACAAATCACATTTATAATACACTAAGAACAGTCTTGGGTTTCTTACAAGTTTCCGCACAACCAAGATGACAAACGTCACATGTGTCTAATTTTACTGTTAATTCAATAATAATAATAATAATAGTAATGATAATAATGATAATAATGATTTCATCTAGCTGCAAGTTGCAAGCTTATAAAGATTTTTGTATCCAATAGTTATATTTCAATACATAGCCGCCAATATATTACTTGAGTGAAGTAATTAGAAGAAATTTCTGGTGAAATATCTTTCGATCATTAATACTTTTGATTTTGACAGTTTCCTCAAGCATGTTGAACAGGCTCTCCTTCCGGACTCGGGCTATTATCAAACAACATATTTTCAAAGCAGTCAAAATAATCTGTTCTTTATCTCCTAAAATGACACTTCTCATTGCATTGAAGATCTATGACAACGAACACTTGGGACACACGGTATAATGGTCTACTTCATATTAGCAGCGATACACAAAATTATAATACAGCTAAATGTATTATTTACTATATTTTGTCGTGTCATTGATGTGATTATTGGTTACATGAACTATATATACAATAGAAGAAAATATATTACTCAAAAAAAATCGCTAGTGATTAGTACGGTTTAGTTTTCTTCTACTAATAAATTATATTACATTTTTTTAAACTAAGCTCTGAAGCTCACATGTTTATATGAACCTTCACGCTACATTTACATCGCTCCATCCAAATGCCCAAAATGATATCGCTTATCTAAAATAGAAATTAATCTCCTGCTATTAAAAAATCAAGTAATCTGAACAGCAAAATTGCTTTTTAATTCGATCTATTGTTAAAACTCACCCACCACAAATTTATAATCTAAACTACAACAGTACATGCACCACACGAGATATACATATAGTAAGGACGTACATAAAAGCTGCTCCGATATGAACCACTAGAACTAGTGGAAACACACTAAATAAATTTATCGACAAAATCCAGTTGAACATCAACTGATATATCGGAAGCGAGAATATTACAAAAAAAGAAAAACAGAAAAATAATAACAAACATGGGCACTGGTATCCCTGGCAACAGGATAACGTTAGGTGGAAAAGTAAGGGGAAAACAACATAAACCATCGGGAACAATGCTGAAGCTTTATAGAGGCTCAGTTGGTGGAACTGACAGTAGCGCCATAACACTCTGTGACGTACGTGAACGGAAATATAAAGAGAGAACTTTTAATCAGTCTTTGAATAAAAAAAGCTGATGATAAATATAATGATAATATTAAAAGAATAAGGTTCTTTGAGAAACAGACTTTTGTTTCGTAAATTTCTCTTTGTCCTATTGTAGCTTTACGAAATGTAGATTTTATACAATGGAGAAGAAGCTTTCTGATTGTGTCCTTCATAAACATATGTTTATTTCTTATATTCTTAACATGAATATCTTATTCCATTATACAATGTTTGGTTGACAAAGCATCCTGAAATTTGAATATTATTATCAAATTGTGATCTTTCAGAATTGTTTGGCGAAACACATTGAATGCTGCATTTTGATTTTTGATGTATGACACGGTGCATTTTTTTGCATCAAAATGCAGGATTGAAATACAGAGAAAAATATATAATATGAAAAAAGTAATAAGATTGACAACACTGCGAGCGATCTGGCAACATGACATCATGTTTTGTGTTGAACATGAAAAATCTGCAAGTCTGAACTTTGAAAAGTTGAAATAGACCTATGGAGAACATTCCTAATCAAGAGTATAATTTTTCTACTGGCTCAAATCATTCTTGAAAGACTGAGAAAATGTTGTAGAATAACCTCGCCAAACGAGACCTTAAACTTCAAAAACCGACGAAAACGTCAAATGTGTGAGGGCTGTAGGATTAGACTACCGTAGTTCAACAATAAGAATTATAGGTGACTAGATATACTGTAACACTTCTACCGTACATCAAATTTTGACCGAAGAATCGCACATGCGAAAGATTCGTGCTAAAATGTCCCATGTCACATGATTTAAGTCCTTGTGACTATTCTCCATTACGAAATTGAGAAATATCTTGAAAAGACGTCATTATGGTACTCTAGAGAGCATCCAAAAGAATGTAACCGACATTTGAAGCCTGTCAACGCAGTTACCCAGACTGTGAACAACGACTCCACCAGCGTATAGCTGCTGAAAGAAACTACTTTAAAAACGACACTGTTGTTTACAAATAAAACATTTAGTAAAAAGAAATCAATCTCATTACTTTTCTTACAATCCCCGTATACTAAAAATGATTGGATTCTACTTTCAAAAAGATATATTTATCCCCTACAAGCCACGATTATGAACGTTTATGTGTACAGAAGCTGTTTTCCACTATTTTTTACCTAATAAAAGTCAGTAATGTATCCAATTTCACCACAGTTTGTCCTAAAAACATCACAGGAGTTTTTTAAAAGAATAAGAACCGCAGTTGTTAGATGAATCAAGAATCCATTTCTATGTTTTCAGGGTCTTTATTCCAATGGATCGCCAGAAATATGATTTAAAGATGATAAAATTGTTTTCATAATACCTGCATTGAAACAACGGGTTAACGCCTGTTTTGTCAGTCGAAACAAGACAATTTCAGACAAATGCGAGTGTAACCAGGCAGAAACAAGCTTGTTTCTGCCCGCTGAATCTGTTTCTTACATCGTTTTATTCCTGGCAGAGTCGTATTTGTTCATTGTCAATCTTTAAATGAAAATCATATAACCTCAGTCAATTTGACAGTTGTTGTATTCGTCACTGTAAATTAAATTAAAAAGACGATTAGTTTCAAGAAAAAAAGTATTAATACGACAATTTCAAGTACACCACAACATTCTATTGATAAAGCACAATCAGCTACTCTCGACTTCTGATCTGCAGAATAAAAAAAAATAAATTTACTTTGTCAGGACAAATTTGTGATTTTGGAAAGTTTCAATGCAGGCATGGGACAAAACACGATTTCAGCCGAAGATAATACCAGCCCTCGCTCCGCTCGGGCAAGCAACACTCACCCTCGGCTGAAATCGTCTTGTTTCGTCCCTAGCCACACAATATACTATTTCCTCAATTTTAAAAACTTGAACATCCCAATGTGATGTCCAAATATGGATAATAACCATTCCAATTTGACATTATAATTTTCATTATTTCTTCTCTTTGCATGTTTCACGAGATGTTTCAGAATTTTAATAATAACAAATAAACTGCTAATATTTGAAAAATATTTCAGATATATACTGTTCCGAATTATTCAAGGATCAATTTTAGTTATTTCATATTTTATGATAAATAATATCGTTTATATAATAAAAGATATCATTGATATTCATCTTATTCATTTATTCATTCACGAACTTAAAACTGGTTTTTCAACAAAGAGCTTAAATATTTCTTTTCCGATTGACTTTAAAAGTAAGACTTAATTGACAGTTTACAGAATGTAAAGTGTCGTTTCTAAAGCAACCGCCCAACAAACGCATCAAAACTTGGTAACCGATCAACAAATGCATAACATAATTTAATGGCGATGACATCTCTCAAAAATATTGTAATTAGTCAAATTTAAACAATCGGCAAAAAAATTATGTGTTCAACACGGTAAAAAATTAAGATTTACTGCCTTGCCTAGATTCAGAGACGAGGCGTAGCCGTGTCGGTAAATCTTTTATTTTTTTGCCCAGTTAAACAAATAACTATTTGTCGAAAATTCGTACGCGTTCTCAAATTATCGGGTACACACAGACAAATAGGCCGACTTTTTTTTAAATTTATGTTTCTTATGTGTAATGAGATCTAAATTGTGAAGATTTATCAAAATCTCGAACTATCAAAAAATACTTTCCTTATTATATAGGTTGGAGAAGTAAAAAAGTGTGTATTTCAAGAATATTTTTGAACGTGATATTTTTATAATTCCTGTGGAAATATATATGAAATACAAGAGCTTACCTCATTCATATTTTTGATGCCATATATTTGTCTGGTTCTCTCTTTCAATAAGATTTAGTCTTCAATTACGCCGTAAAATAAAGAATCTGAATGCTAAATGTGGAAATTTGAAATTCACTACGATTGCACTGCACTAATAAAGAAATACTGACAATAAATAAATTCTGTGACATCTTTATAATTTTAGTTCCAACTTGTATTTTCATGCTTGATATCTACTGTCCGCGCAAGATAACTTGGCAGTCCTGGGCTGTAAACTTTTAGGGATGATATAAGTAAAATCAACAAAAACCATAGGCGTGCCCAAAAAAATTGTATGAATAATAATAAATTGCACTTGTTATTGGTGATTGGAAAATCCAATCCAAATCTCTGTTATATCTATACTTGTTCAGGGGAATGTTATGAAGTCTATAAATTTTTACTTATCAATAGGTACTTTTTTTGTCATTAGCTTTAAGATTTTATATCTCTTCTGGGATTATCTAATTTGTTTGTGTGAAGGGCACTGAAAATCATCTTGCAGAATGTTAATTTGAAATTATTCTAACAAAATCATTTGTACGTTTCATGTTTTAGCGTAAAAAAATATTTTCACATGAAATTTTTTTATTGTCTACACCAATGGACAGACAGATTCAAATGTACCTCATTAATCATTTATGATGCATTCTCTCTGCTGCCCTATCCCTCTAACCGCCAAATTTAGCAATAAATGGTTGTAAAAGTAGGACTCACTATTTTGCGTAGTGCGGTACTTAAGCAAAAGTTTGAGTTTGACACAGCGCATCGTAAGCATACTGGATCGCATTACATTCTTCCCGACTGCCAAGATATCTTGCGCGGACAGTAACTCTATTCATATCAATTTTTATTTAGAACCATTCTAATTTGTGCCATGAATAGATTATAAATATAATTTATGTGAGACTTTCCTAAAAAAAAATCTGCTATGGCCACGCAGCACTTCCCTGACCATAAATTTCATGGTCAGTTTCATCGCTGTTTCATAAATTTAAGTGTCGCATCAATTAATTGCATGATTCGAAGTTACAGCTGTCATTGTTAGAGTGACAAATGGCGGCTATATTTAAGTCCTTACATAAAATAGATATTTCCTAAATTCATTGAAACATAAATGTCAAAGCTACATTATAGTTTTGACATTTGATCGCCGGCAGTTTCATTTGAAGATCGTAATGTGAATTCCGAAAGTTTTAAAATTGATACCAAGCTACACATAATTAAAATGAAATATATAACGAATTTTATAATAATTCAAATTTTAATAATAACAAACGGATTGCTAATAATTTTTAAAAACGTTTCAGATGAATATTGTACCAAATTATGCAGAGATCAATTTCAGTTATTTCTCATTTCATGTTAAATACTACTGTTTATAAAATAAACGCAAAAAACTAGAAAGTTTTATCAATATAGTTTTGGTATCACTGGTTGAAAAAAGCTTATTAACGAAACTAAACCTATAGCTTTTTGATAAAGAAAAATCTGACGTGAACATCATGTGACTTACTTGTACATCATTGGATATATATATATATATATATATATATATATATATATATATATATATATATATATATATATATATATATATATATATATATATATATATATATATATATATAATACGATGGGATTTTGTGTTTGATCATATATATCATTGGATATATATAATCAAACACAAAATCTCATCGTTCTACAATTAATCGTTTTGGATTTACCCAAAAGATTCTAAGAAACTGTCAAGTAAAATGCGCTTTCAGCCAAGTCGGTTGCTATGGAAACAGTAGGCCATTATTCTTATACTACAACATTCCTAAATACTGATTTCCAAAATTCTACGACTACCAACACATCTGAATTTATGCGCAAAATTGGAAAAATTGATTCCTACTGAAGTGCACTTCCGGTTCAGTCTATTGTTATGAAAATAGTAGGCAATCATTCAGATGCTACAGCAGACTGAAATGGCAGATTTCAATATTCTACACCTGATCGTTTCGAATTTATGCGAAAAATTCCAAAAGACTGTCATATAAAGTGCACTTCCGGCTCAGCCGATTGTTAGAAAAATAGAAGATGACCATTTAGATGCTTCAGCAATTTCAAATGCCAAATTCCAGTATTCTATGGCTGAACATTCTGAATTTATGCGGAAAATTAAAAGAAAGTTTCAAGTAAAGTGCACTTCCGGTTAGCCGATCGCAATCATAATGCAAGATGTACACAATAAGATGTTATAGAAGTTCTTTATACGAAATTTCAATATGCTATGGCGAATCATTCTATATTTATGCAAAAAATTCAAAAGAAGTTTTAAGTAAAGTGCACATCTGGCTTGGCCGATTCATACAAAAATAGCAGATAACCATACTGATACAACATCAAGTTCAAATACTAAATTTCAACATCCTACGGTTGATCATTTTGGATTTATTGGAAAAATTCAAAAAAGGTTCAAGTAAAATGCACTTCCGGTACAGACGATTTGAACCATAATGCGAGTTGCACAACTAGACTCTTTACCAGTCTTAAATACAAAATTTCCGGCGATTCCCAACTCGGCACATTTGCAGATAGTCTTTGCTAATGATTCCCCAATTCGGCACATACGAGTATCTCAGGTACCTGCAGCGATACTCAACTCGGCACATATGCAGGTAGTCTCTGATAATAATGAAATGACCTAGGTACCTGAAGAAAAGGAGGACTGGGTATTCTAATATTTTGAAATGAAATAAAATCTATTTTATAGTTTATTTGACAATAATACAAAATCATAGAATAAGTAGGTTGCATCATACAATAAAAATAATAATTTCAACGCTATCAGGGATTAACTTTTTTGTCGTTATTACTCGATCACTGGACTCGCTCATCGTATGAAAAAATGGTTTGCACTCCCGAATAACAGACCACCACTTGACTTTAACAGATAAAAATTTTCGATTTGATTTACTGGATCAGTAGTATTTTACCCCGTTGGCTAGTTATCTCGCGAATTGATACCTTTGATGTGGTTGATTGAATTGTTAGATTGATAATAGATAGCTACTAAGCAAAATATTCTAATTTAAATTTTTCTTAAGTGTTAAGCCGATAATAGGGGTGGGCTCTTCTGCAAACACTTGTTTAAGATGTGCCGAGTTGGTCATAAGGATTACCACCAACCCTTGATTGATGTCCCATTGGGAGATTAAATGTGCCGAGTTGGGGTGTGCCCAAAATTTCAACATTATACGTTCAACAAGTTTTGAGATTTACGAGTTACGTACGAACGCACGCACGAACATACGTACAGACATCAAGCCAAAAATAGTCAAAATGGATTCAAGGATGCTCAAAACGGATATTTCCATCAAAATCTTGATGAGTGAATTTTGTCGATTTCACAATACTTACTTGTTACTTTGTACAAGTAAGTAAAAACTTAAATATAAAATTTCAGTCGCAAATTCGTAAGCGTTCTCATCTTTTAGACAGACCGACAGACCAACGACTGTTATTGAAATTGTTTTTTGGGTTCAGTAGAGTCTAAAACGTGAAGATTCATCAAAATCTCGAACTACCAAAAAATCAAGATTACAGTACTTCCCTTATCAAGTCGGGGAAGTAAAAATAATTACTTAAACTCTTTCAATAATGGTCCAACATAGTCAATTTCAATTATTATTGACTATTCCATTCGTAGTATTTATAACAAGGTTAACAATGCTAAATCGCCATAGAAACGGTGCATATCAGTGGATATTTGGACGTGTAGAAATACCATCGGGTATTACACTAGTGGTCCAAGTGAGTATTTTACTCAAAGATGTGGATACCTCCAATTTGTGCTTTCTTCGTATTTAATGGAATATTTTTCTGAATATCTCCATCAATTTTATCTTCTGATCTATCACCAAACCTTTCTGAACTAGATTCCATATCAAGACGCAATATATTTCTCTATTATTCGTCAAACAAAATGCAAGAAATTCTAATTTTTCAGTTTGACAGAAGTTTGTTTACTCGTTCCTATGAAAATTACGTGAGTTGTTACTAGATTCATTGAAAACTAATTTGAAAAAATGGTTTGACTCCTGGAATAGTCCTCCATATACCATTTGTAGTTAAAGTATTATAGACTATTTTTGTGGTGCAATCACTCATGTTTATTGTGCTTGCGAATACCACTCGTGCTGCACACTCGTGGTATTCAAACGCAAGCACAATAAACATTCGTGATAGCACCACAAAAATAATCGATAATACTTCAACTACTTATGGTATAATAAATGATTATTTTTACCATCCAAATTTCGACCAATAGAATTGCACCATTCGACGTCACGTGGTACAACCTACACGGTTTTCAAGTGGAAATTTTTTGGAAATTTTGTCTGTTGGTTATCTATACAAAACAAAGAACATTCAGCTGCGTTGATTCAGCATCTGTCAAACTGACAGACAGATTGAATGTGAAAATGAGCAGATTCGGAGTCGAGTCTCTGGAATCCATTGATGAATTTGGATGGGAAAAATAATCTTCCGAATATCATTCGTGATTAAATTTGACCTGGCAAAATTTTTAGATTGTTACGAGAGCTTGCTACCAGTTTATTTCGTGATATTGATCAAAAATCACTCAATAAATTGCTAAGCAACAAGCTCTCGTAACAATCTAAAAATTTTTCCGGTAAAATTTAACCACTTATGATATTATATATGAAAATTGTGGACGTTTTTTTCTATATTCACATAAATTCAAGAGAGAAAATTAATTATGTTGATGGATTAGTATAAAAACAATTCAAATCCGATGTACAATTTATACTAATGGAATGTATTTTTAATTCAAAAAAATATTCATTGATAACAAAGCATAAAATTATGACATAAAAGTTATTGAGCGTTTGGCATTTGAACTGATATATTGAATAAATGTAGTTTCCAATTTTCAAAAGTGTGATTTATTATAGAGCTAATTAAAAATTGTGCAATATTACACATTGAATTATCCCATTGCGATTGGAGCTTATTTATGTGAAAACATTATGATAAATGTTGTGTATTATAGTAACTACATTATCAAACACAAATTTTTGTGATCAAAAGGTTCATTATTAAACGATTTCTGGTCGCAATGTGTCACCAGGTTCTGACAAAATAACCTCAAATTAATATCTAGCAATTTGAAAATATTATTGACGAATAGAATTAAATATTCGCATCGGTAGTGGGAAAAAATTGCAGTTTTTCCTCACGAAGCTCTAAGAAGATTACAAATTTTTAATAATTTATTTTAGATAAATCAATTGGGTTCACTTACCAAATTCTTTTGACGGGTTAAAAACTTCTGAATATTTCTAGATCAAATTTGTTCAATGATTGTAAATAATTCATGCTAATCGGCATGTTTTATTATAGAATGTAAAATGAAGTCAAAATAAATAGGAATTATAAGAAATTAGTTTGCATTTTGTAGCTTGAATCTTAATATACAATTTTTCCATTTAAATATCTCATTCTAACGAAGTTACGTAGTTCAACAATAAACAAAAGTTAGTTCCTGAAAGATTTATGGAAATTACCAGTCTCTTGAGAAGAAAATTACCTCATTATTTCCTATAATACTGTCTAAAAATATTCTAGCTTCGGAATAAATTGTAAACCGTAGAGAAATACTTGCATTAGTTGTGTAGTGCAATTGATTTCAGTTTGGTACACTGCGTCAGATAGAAAATAAATAATTGGGCTGTTTGAAAAGGGAAATTAGTCAAGACAACATGAGTGTTCTAAATGTTGTTCCATATATCATACCATAATTTTCATGCGTAGCCATATGTGCTGGTTTTAAATTCATTGGGATATTTGAGACAGACAAATTGGTTGGTATCATTTTTGTTCGTTCCTCTAAACACAAAAATATTTTAAAGCATCACATTGTTTGAACATTTATCCCAAATTTGGAGATTGAGTCCTCACATTCCATATTTGCGAAGATAATTGTAAATAATTCGGATAATGAGGAAGCATGAACCATGAAATAAAGACTGGTGTATCCAATTCAGAATCTCATGGACATTACAATATTATTCGTCCTGCGAAACATTCAACTATGATTTAATAATTATCGTTCGTATGAACTGAAAATAACGTGATTATTAATCCTTCGTATCTACTTAATACCAAAAAAAGTGTATCTATTTGTGAAAATTCCACACTCACCAATGTAATCGAGGTACAGAGTAAGACGATGAGATCAAAATCCACTTACCTAGAACAAGAAAAAAAATTATTAAATAGTATTTCTCACCCTCTGCAAACAAATACCTCAATATATCAAGAATTTAAAGACAATTTCACGGAAAACATACAACATACATTTTAATTATTACCTAATCCCTTGGCACGTCGAATTATTTGATCCATTTGAATCACAAGTACTCAAGATTTATGTTAATATTATTTCATTAATATTATAACAAATTTTTCCAATCAGAATTTGAATCATTCTGGCAAAATTTCTAGTCTAGAAGAACGCTCTGATTGTTCTACGCTATTCTAGATCCAACACAGTTAGGCATATAAGTGCGTGTGTTTCCCACTCCAAATCAGTTGATACTAAGAGGTCAGTGACTAATCATTAGTCGATAAATAGAGTGCAGCAGTGGCATACGGTGTGAAATAAATATTGTAGGAGTACATGAATGTTTTCGTTAGTCTATTGTTTTTATTTTAATGAAAATTTTCGAACTTAATATTTATCCAAGGAGTACAATTAAAACCTCTTTTCAATATTTCATTACATAACACAAAATGTAGTATATATAAAATATAGCTCAGGTGAAGAATCTAATCAATCTGAATTCTAAAAGATGGTGGTGATAGGTTCTGAAGAAAAAAATTGCTGTAAAAAAAATAAGAACATTGGGAACGAGAGCATTTGTTCAACCAGTTGCGTAATGAGCTGCCTCTGGTATCTGAAGTTAGATGCCTAATGATAATATTATTATTTCAAACTCGCATCAAAATTTAGTTTTTGCACGATTGGGCGTTTTCATGTATTTACAGGCGCTGTATTCAAATTAGTATGTTATTTTTCAAATGCGAGCTGTAGTTGCTATGATCATGTTACTGCCCATGAGCAACAGTGGTAAGTAAACCTAAATGCAAAATTGAAAACAAACTTTGTGGAAATGACTTCAAGTCATAAAAGCAGAATAGTTATTTAAGTATTAAGGTCAGTAAGTACAGTTTACCGATCAAGAATAATAGTTTGGAGGCCGAGCCTCGGCGAAGATTCCAAATATTATACGAAATCGGTACTGTACTTATTGACCGTGATGCTTACAAAATTTTTTGCACGATTGGAAAATCTACCCAAAATATAGATCTTAATTTTTTTCTTCAAATTGAGCTACTACTGATGATTGCTTATTCGCTGTCAGCTGTCAAGTTTGACATTTTATTGTGAATATTCAATTATAAATAAAGATAAATAAATGAATATTTTTTGTGGAAATCCACAACTTTTTACTTACCGCCATTGCCCATGGGCGGTAAGTCAGGGTTACCATAGTAACCACAGTTTGCCGGTAAAATCAACATACCACCTCAAATAGAGAACATGAAAACGCCCAATCGTGCAAAATAGTTATTTGAGTATTAAGGTCAGTAAGTACAGTTTACCGATTGAGAATAATAGTTTGGAGGCCGAGCCTTGGCGAGGTTTCCAAATATTATACGAAATTGGTACTGTACTTATTGACCGTGATGCTTACAAAATTTTTTGCACGATTGGATCGATCCAAAATATTGATCCTAATTTTCTTTTTCAAATTGATTCAAACTTATGATTGTTTATTCGCTGTCAGCTGTCAAGTTTGACATTTTATTTTGAATTTTCAATTACAAATAAAGATAAATAAATTCAAATTTTTCTGTGAAAATCCACAATTTTTCACTTACCGCCTTTGCCCATGGGCGGTAAGTCATCATAACCATAGTAACCACAATTTGCCGGTAAAATCAACATACTACCTTAAATAGAGGGCCGGTAAACACATGAAAACGCCTAATCGTGCAAAAAATATGTTTACATATTCAAATCTTCAAACTGCACAAATTTATTCATGATGATTAATGCACGACTGACAGTTGATGCATGTCAGAGAGTACGATTTTTGTGCTATTTTAAAATTAGTTTGTATTTCAACCAATCGAAGGGCTTACATCGTATTCACAGCCCTTTGGTCGATCTTAACTGGTATAGACTATTTACTCAGAAAATAAATTTACCTCTGCTTCATACAACTGAATATAATAATGAATAAATCAAAACACAAGAATGAGATAAAGGGATCACCTAAAACATGGAGTAAAATTGCAAAAACAACAAATGTTTTAACTAAACTAACAATTATAGCTGTAATGGTAGGTTTATGCACACAAAATTTGAAGATAATACACAAAGATTGGTTTTGCGTGTGAACTAATGTGTCCTTTGGATATGAATGGTATAAATGTATTCACTAATAATTGTTGCATAAAATGTTACATAAAGGAAAAAGTTGTGTTAATTGTTATGTCGTTGAGTGTCATTATTTTATGCGTCGGAAACAGTAAATCGTTGCAGTGAGTCGTAAGTATATTATTCTTAGTTTTGATTCAGTAACATTTTATACAAGCTGTTAGGTAATGCACATATGACATTTTTTTAATTAAAACGCAATTTCCGACTGTCTAATGAAATTGTGGATAATACATTCTCACTTTCTTGAATCGACAGCAAGATCTTTACAATAAATTTTTTTGTAATTTTCAGGACAAACTACTAATTAAACTTTTATTTCTATGAATGTGTAATTCATAGGAATAAAAGTTTAATGTGATATGCGTGATATATCTAAAATGAATCGCTCACTCTAAATTAATACACGTGGAGAAATATTTGCTACAATTCTAGTTCTATCTTCTCTGAACATCAAACAAAAATTCTAATGTCAGATGGAATTGACGGCTTCCCTCTAAAAAATTTATTTTCAACTGTTGAAACTTTTTTATATTTGTTCCGATGTATTTTAATTAGTAGGCTCCATGTTAAGAGCATATTAGATGGAAAACGAGTGTTTTCTCCATTTACTTACGTGCAAACGACAGCAGCATGGTTACAAAAATAAATTTTTGCTTCGCATGTACATATAATCTTCGCAACCGATCAATCTTCAAGGAGCTTGATTCGAAAAAAACTCAGAAAATCTTAGAATTTATTAAATGGAATCATTACTTGAAGAAAAAAACTTTTCAGAACTCATTTTAGGTAAACTTTTTCTATTGGGAATGAGTTCTGTATTAAGAATAATGAGAAACACAAAGTGCTGCCTTTTTTCAAGTGAAAAAATGTATATTAATGAAGAAGTTACGATTAATGAATTTGTGAACGCTTGATTTCAAGACGCCCGTCCAAAAACAAGTATGATTCAATAAATATATTTTAGTGAGAATAATAGCCTAAGAGCCAGCGCTCCGCAGACTTACAATATAGAAGCAAACTACATATTAATGCTAGGTATACTATTTCACCTGCCGTAGGTGGAATGGAAATTCGCTATTCCCATCGAGGATTCCTTTGGGCGTGGCCAGAAGTCGAAAAGCATTAAAATTGACTTCCAAAACGTGATCGCAGCATTTCTGCCGTTTTGATATCATATTTTATATAATTTTTTTCATAAAAAAATTTAATAGCAGACACTTACTTCGGTTCCAACTATATCTTATAGAATTTCAAAGCTTCCAAAATTTCATACAAATTTGAGCAAAGCTGGAAATTATATATATTATTTATATTATTGTTATTTACATATATTTACAGAAACAGACACAGAAACTATTATGTGATTTGCCTGCATCTTAGAACTGATCTACGTGTCTGATTTTTCACATATATATGTAGAATAATAGCATAAATAATATATATAAATTGCAGCTTTGCTGAAACACTAGTTCCCTGCGAGATGAAGAGTAAGAGAGTCAAAATCGTACCCTTTCATTAGCAAGACTGAGAAATTATTATGTGGTCTACCCGCATTTCAGAACCGACCTATGCGTCTGTTTCTACAAATATATGTAAATAACAATAACATAAATAACATATATAATTTCCAGCTTTGCTGAAATAACGCAAATTTATATAAAATTTTGGAAGCATCGAAATTCTATAGAATATAGTAGGGATAGTAAGTCTGCTATTAAATTTTTCTGTGAAAAAAATTATATATTTTATGATATCAAAACGGCAGACATGCTGCGATCACGTTTTGGAAGTCAATTTTAATGCTTTTCGATTCCTGGCCATGCCCAAAGGAACCCTCGATGTGAATAGTGAATCCTCATTTCACCTACGGCAGGTGAAATAGTATACCTAGCATTAATATGGAGTTTGCTACTATACTGTAAGTCTGCGGAACGCTGGCTCTCATTCTATAAGTTCTGCATGAAAAATTATGAAAACACAACGTTTTAATGAAATCAAAACACAAGAATGAGAAATGGAGATCACCTAAAATTTATTTTCTAGTGTTAGTTTAGTTCAAACATTTGTTGTCTTTGTAACTTTACTCCGTATTTTAGGTGAACTCCATAACTCGTGTCTGTATTTTGATTTAATTAGAACGTTGTGTTTCTTAATATTTTGTATACAGAACCTATTCCAAACAATAGTTATTTGTGTATCAAGGTGATCTTCTTTGGTTGAATCTGTTGCTATGCTACGCTTCGGCCGCAATTCAGGTGAGACCAAAAAAGAACTGTAGGCCGAGGTGCATACAATGTTTTTTAGGCGATTATCACGAAATAATTCAAAATCACAAGATTTCATCTATTTATTTCTAAAACATTGCAATTGTGAATCTTAGTTGCCATTAAAATTGTTTTATCTAATAATCTTCTATCAAAAAGACATTGCAAAAAATGCGTATCAATTTCTTGAATTGCACGGACTATAAAAGTTAACGGAAGAAAATAATATGTATTTCGGCAACTGTTTCTTAAAAAGTTCATCAAGCAGCCCATATAAGTAGGTATAAATGAAGAAATTTTTGACAGATCAGTCCCAAAAAGTAAAATTTGACAAATGTGTATCAAAAAGTGAATCTTCACGGCCGCAAAAGGAGCCTTAGAATAGTATATTATGCTACAAGGACCCATCCACTCTGTCATTTTTATCCAGGATAAATTTGGCTGCATTCGCTGAAGACGAGGACAAAAGCAGAGGCGAGGGTGAGGGCGAAGCATGAGGCGAAGACGAGGGCAAAGCCCAAGGCGTAGCTCTGTGCAGCCAAATTTGTCCGTGACAATAATGAAAGTCGTTCAGTGTCCGTGTTGCATACGATACTTTTTGTAACAAATACACCGAAGTACCCCCATTACTAAGCTTTTCAAATTAATTTGGATGTATCGAAACTATCTTATCGATTTGACAAACAGATTTTTGCAAATGCAATCACATTACAGTGAACTAATACAATGAAACATAAAATACATGATTTATTTTATTGATTGATATTTTCCACATTTCCTGTGCTATCCTGTTAATAATAAATGCACATACTATAACGAACACATTCTATATACAAATTTTTTTCAAATATCAATTTGACATATATCAATGAAATAAAAAAATCCAACGGCATCCATGATGATGATCGCCTAAAAAACATATTTATCAAATCATTAATTGTTCTCGGCACGAGCGTCTCGACACCAAGCGTTTACAAATTCAGAAAAGCGTGAATTTTGATATGACAGCTCAAAACAGAAAAAAAAATAAGGATGGAGTAAGATACCCTAAATATGAAAAAATATAAAAAAACAATCGGTTTTGCAAGTGCTACCTGCAACTCTGTAAGAGTTTCTCGTATAACTAACCCTTTAACAAAACTGCACTCTTGCTGGTTTTACCATATTATATCACTGATATTGTAGCTTTTTAATTTTCGTTTTGATTCTCAAAGAGCCTATTTTAATATCTTGAAAATGGCTTGCTATTATGATTTCGCTCCACTGGGCAACGATTTGCTCACGACCGTAGATTTTGCCGTTCGACTAAAATATGATTGCTGTGGTTGGTATTTCAAGTGGAACGATGTAAGTATTAGTTAAATTGATAATCCGTGATCAAAATCGAATAGTGAATTATTAATAAGATTAAACAAGCCCGCAGCAAAAATAATATTATGAGGAATGTATCCAATATGCCTGTGTAAATTAATATCGCAAAAATAATAATGATTATTTCACTCATGTCAATTATACTGACAAATTTTGCATAGTTGCAATGACAATTATAATAATAAATTCCTTGCCAACGGGAATTTACCTCTGAAAATTCCCGTTACCTCGGTAAATTCCCGTTGGCAAGCGATTTATTGCGATAAATTGCCTTTGTCATGGAGAAACAATAAACAGTTCTAATATAAACAAACAATCAGTTCTCGGAAATGTCAAAATTTAATCGTATTGGAAATGCATTTTTCGCCGAAAATAATGAAATTGAAAACAAAAAGTTAAAAAATACAAGAGTATAAGGAGGCAATTGAGTGCATTTTTCAATAAAAAAGGTTAGTAGTTGCAACTAACATTATTTAATAGCTTACTATAGTAGCAATTTCATTCGAGAAATATTCTCCACAAATACCACTCGCGACTTTAATTTTATCATAAATTTTTCTTTCAAACATTGATTACCTTTAAGCAACATCCTTCGAGTCATCTGCTCAGATGAAATCCCTCGAACTACGCTCTCGTGATTTAATCGGACAGATGACTCTCACGATGTTGCTAGGTAATCAATGTTTTCAAGAAAAATTTATTGATAAAATTACAGTCCCTTGTGATATTATGTACGATAATGAAAGACCATGAAATTATCTCTCATGTTGACGAATAAAAAATTGAAGAATCATCTAGATGATGAAAGCGCATTTTTGACAGCTCATGAATGCTTGTTACTTCAGAGATTTCGCAAATTACCATCTCTCACAATTACTGAGCTTGAAATCAAGCCGTTTGGGCAACCTTACGAAACAGCAGCATTTAGTACTAGTTTCAAGTTGACTATTTGATAGGTACATAATTCATGCATATACAAACTTAAAAATACCTTTTAATCTTCATTGTTCAGTTATTGACTGACGGGAGGTCAAGTGCTGTATCTTAAAATGATAATTTGATCTTTATCAAAGCTATATAAAGAAAATACACCAAAAGTAAACAAATTTTCATCCAATGATAATAATTCATTCTAATAAACTTCAAATTCGCGTTAAATAAGTCATTGAATGAATCTCGGACAGATTTGACAACTGTACATAATAATAGTGACACCCACGGCTAAAGTTATAACTAAATTTTAATCTAATTGAATGAACTTTAAGTGCCATATCCCTAATGTCATATATCTATGGGCATTGTTTTACTTGAAACAAGTAATTGAATAATTTAATCTTACACAATCACTGAGCTTGAATTAAAGCAATTTGTGCAAACCTACGAAACAGCAGCTTTTATTTAGTACCAGTTTCAAGTCTGTAAATAATATAGTTGCTGAGAACTCAGCGTCACGCCAGCCAGCCAGCCAGACAGCCAAAGTGAATATAATAGCGCTTTTTTCCAAAAAATGCGCTAAAAATCATGGATCAATCGACATCATTTGGAATCGAAAGCACAAATTGGGAAGACACCTTTCTCCAAACATGAACACAACGACTGTTTCGACCCACTTTTCAATCGTGGGCGTTGTGAGCTTGAGGCGGTCGCGATCAATGATGTCATCTATGACGTATATGTTTTAACACAAAGATTGCGATCGTCTTGTGGAACGATTATTGAGGCGACATGAGCGTTGCGGTCGCCTAGTGAAACGTACTCCATCGAATTCATAATTTGTAAACAAAATACTTTGTGCTGTTCATTTTTTCATGACGGATAACTCAACAATTGTTTCAAATTGTAACATCAGAGAGCGTGATTCCAAATGTCAGATATGCAACGAATTGTACAACTAGCTTATGAATATTATACGCATAAATGAGATTATGGATACTGTTCAAGTTCTGTTGATATTATATTGTTACGGTTAGTTTTCGTGCATAAATCCACCATAATTCATTTGTGCACAATAGTTCATCGTTTCAGTGAGCGATATCATCATAGAATTTGACATTATAGTTTTGATCATTTATGTAAATTTTCTTTGTTTGGTCGAATATGTAATGGATGAGATAATCATCAATAATGTATTCATTTATCTATTTCCAGTGCCAGTATATTTTAATTCATATTTCAATTTTAACTGAAAATAAATGTACTCTCAGTATGTCACTTGGGTTTTATATTCTCATTCTATTCCGATAAATACTGAAACAGTGAAATATTTTACAAACCGACTGCAATAAATTATATAAAACACATATATCATACTATCAGTTAACTCCAAAAAAAATATTGTTATAAAATTGACATTTAGGAAAATATCGACAAAGGGATTACCTTGGCATTTTGCAGGCACCTTTTTTGGGCAATTGCTATGCATCAGATAAATAATGTCAAATAACAGTAAAATGCAACAAAATAATAAGATACATATTAATAAATGCAATAATCGAAGATTTAGTATCAAATAATAGGATAAAATTAAATGTGAAACGTCTTTCAAATATTTGAAGAATTTTATTATAAATTTTATTTGTCACTTCCTTCTTATGTATATATTTTTAGCAAAGTATAAAATATAACTGGAATGCATTGTTCTCTACATCATGCTCATATAAGATACAACTTATTTGCTTCAGTGAAAAATTATCCGTTCTGGAAAATGTATCTATATTAACATTATTTCTTAGAATCCAAAAGTTTATTAAAAATAGACGAAGTAGGTAGATACAAACATAGAAGGATGAGCAAAGAATATTCTTGTTCATAAAAACTGAATCAACACACATAACTGTGAGAAATTCACATTCGGTTCATCAATTAAATATGATATGATTGTCAATGAATAGGTGGTGTATCATTGTTCAAATGCTAGTAGCTTAAATTTTTATTTTATGAATGTTACATGGATAATAGAATAATTACATGTTATCTGTGTTAAAAATAGATATCTTATTTCTCTTCGAACATATTAGTTCCCAACGAATCAAAATAATAATTCATGCAACAACCAGCTAGAGTGGAAAGCTGAGCATTATGACATAGGACCAAATATTTGGTGACGAGGCTTGCCGAGTTACTAAAATTGTTGGCCGAATATCGTAATGCTTGTTTACTTTCATATTGCATACAATATTTTTCTACGACCCTCAACTACCGTATTTTGACAATGATCAAGTTCACATTCAAACTTCAAGAATATCCAAACAAATGGATCAGTGAGAAATGCTATGAACATGCATTCACAGAAATTTAATCGCTACGAGTTTATGATAGTGGTAAAAAGCCTCACTTTACGGTCGTAAAAAAATATACATATTATTTCCAACAACTATATTTTTGATAGAATCTCAAAATCGGAATGTTATACCTACTTCTTTTAGTTTCTCTTCGACGTTTTCTTATTACTAGGCAATTATTCATCATGATGATAACTTAAATTGAATATATTAATTGTAGATTTTTCATTTATTTTATTTTTATTTCTAGCAATCCTATGGATCAGCGCTAAAGTTTTCAATTTATGTGCCGGTTAACTTGAAAAGTATGGTTTTACTGATCATTCTACTGTCAGACCAGAAAATGTTGCTAGAGACTTTGACGTTTGAATATAATTTCCGTCCACAGTACATAGAGTAAAATTTTACGCACTCGCTTCCGATCTCTAATCCATTTTCCTTCCCAAACAGTTCTTGTCCGCTACTCATTCAGATCAAAATCTCTCATAAAATGTGAGGTCACTGAAACTAGGTATCTAGGTAATTTTTTGGGTGTAGAAAACGATAAAAAAATCTTTGCTGCTCTAAAGTGTATGCCAAGTTCATAATCTCGAAAACAAAATCGAAAATTTTTATATCGAAAAAACTAATAAAGTTTGATAAAAACAATATGAATATTCTTTGAGAATAAGTACGGTTTCTTTGGGATGCTGATTAATAATTTGATATAAGATTTTCAAAATTGAAAATGGCGGATACAATATATCGGCAATTTAGAACGTACCAAAAATTTTTAATCTATTATAGCGAATTTAAGTCTATAAATTAGTCATTTCGGCTTTACTGGTGCTTCGAATTATTGTGGAATTACTTCACATTAAGAAATAAAAGCGAATATATTGGTTTTCTGGAAAACTGCTGGCCCCTTCTAGCGTTTTTCTAGAAATGCCTGGACGTTTGCGGGAAGAACGTAGTGGGGAGAGACCCGAGGTATATATATGCGACTGACAGCTAGAAGCATTATTGATTTTTGGATCAGTGACCTTATGCTATGGATTGAAATAAATTGTGTTATTGAAAATAAATCAACATTGACATAAATAATTAAAGTTAAGTTATAGTGTAGTGTATAATAATCTTTAGTTTAAATTAGAATTAGTTATTAAAAATAGTGTTAGTTATTTAATTTATTATTTTAATAAATCATAAAAATAAATAGTAGTGTTTAAAAACTTTTGCTCCCTAAATTAAAATGAATAACGTTACACTATATATTTTAACATTTAATTTATATATTTTGAGAGAGTGAGCAGGTGATATGAACATGATTTTTTTGTAGGCTGAGATCATTATATATTGATGGAGTAAAAATTAGAATGGTGTATTAAATATGGAGGTTATTAAAATAAGCAAGAATTTGTCAATAAATGAACAAAAGAATAAGATATATTTTAAAAAACAATTGAAAAATTGATGAAAATTCTTCTTCAAATTTGTACTTACTGTCTTCTTATTCTTTGACATTACAAACATCTTCAACATCGCTGTCTTGCTCTAGCACTGAAATTTTAGGTGAATTTCTACAAATATCACCTGTTAAACAAGAACCGCATATTGCGGAAATTAGTAAGTTTGTTGATTCACAATTACAAGCTCTACCACATCATTTTTTGCAATAATTGCAGAACATCAAATCCAAAAGAAATTTCGAAGTTGGCAGTTTTGTCGTTTTGACAGGGCTGGATATTTTTGAGTTAGAATCATCCATTTTCCAATCAATATTTGCTCATAACTTGCGTAATCAAAAAATAAATGATGGATTCTGAAAGCTCAGGATTTCATCTTTAATTTTGTATTTTTGATAATTTTTTGAAGCTCAACTTTAAGTTGCAAGAATTGGAATAAGCAAAGAACATGCAATTTCTCATATATTTCTTATATTAAAGATTACTCAAACATATCAAGTTGTAATTATTACACATTATGAAGTGTATTTTCAACTTCATTTGAAAAATAGTTATAATAATTTCTGAATTATAAAAATGAAAATGGTGTCGAATGAGTGTTACAAGAAAAAATTATTATAAAAATAACTTTTGATTTCAAATAAATATACAGAATTTAAAATCAAAAGTCGTTTTTATTCAATAAAATTTTGAAAAATGTATAGATTATTGAAAATTATTATCTTAAAACATGAGTTTCATCAAACAGAGATAATGTTCATCATTTTGATTATTTTACATTAAAAGTGGAAGTATAGTGATGATAAATGTACAAGGATTCTATTTTTTCAATGCCTCTATTAGTATATATCTTAAATTTTATAAACTAATGGCTTCCTCAGAAAGCTTAGAGTGTTGTTAAAAAAAACCACTCTTTTAGATTTTGATCAGGGCACTGGTCAAAAAAGGTTGAAACCGCCCAGAGCTGGTTGAAACCACAATATTTTTTTTCTAATTATTCCACTGTTTTTTATTATATATTTTCATTTGTTATTTATATCTTCCTCTCATTTTATTCTTTTATTCAGTCATAGAATATAGAATAATAATAGCTATGTGTGTATAAAAATGAAAAAACGAAATAGATTTATTCCATCGAGTACTCGAGCGTAGTTATAAATAATACACCTAAGGGAATTTTCTAACTCACAAACAAATAAACATGAAACTAAATAAATTTATTTTTAAGAGCTTGATTGATTTTTTCTTAATTTGTCAAGAAGGTATCAGTTGTAACTAATAAATAAGTAATACAAGAAACTCATATGTAGATAGAAAAGTCCTACTTTCGTTCATTATACTGCGCAAATCAGGTACTTTTTTTTCAGATGTTAGGAAAAAGCATATTTTGTTTTTCTCTGAAACCTTAAAATTCAAGCTAAAACTTGTCAGTATCGTTCTACATCATATAAGCAATTTATGCATTCAGTTAACATTTACATTATTTTATTTATATATATATATATATATATATATATATATATATATATATATATATATATATATATATATATATATATATATATATATATATATATATATATATATATATATATATATATATATATATATATATATATATATATATATATATATATATATATATATATATATGAATGTAAGTATAAAAATATGAATCAAATTATAATATTCAATATTTCAACAAAAACCTCCGGCCAAAATCGGTTTAAATCAGTGGTTTTAACCACCCTGGTTTTAACCAAACCACCCTTAGAAAATAACATAACAAATTCAAGTAACATTTTCCGCTCTTTCAGGTGGTACTATTAGCTTTTCGATTCTTCTCCTTTATTTTTCGAGATATAGTGCAAAAACCAAATTTTCGATTTTGTTTTCGAGATTATGAACTTAGCATACACTTTAGAGCTGCAAAGAGTCCTCTTATTTTTCTACGCCCTAAAAACTATCAGTGAGCCCAGTTTCAGCTATATCACATTTTATGAGGTCAAAATCTCTGACAACTGGACTACTACTGGACTCTTAATTCTACAGTCGCTTATCGTGGATGACGTGTATTAATTCTGTTATTATCTATCAAGCTGGAATTTATACTAGTTTTTCATTGTTGCACTTGTGAAAATTGGAATCTTTAGCGTGAAAATATTGCATGAATAACAAGTCTCATTTATTATTTGCTTCGACTAACACAGACATATTTTTGTCATTAGCGTAGATAGGGGTGGGGTAAGAAACTCATTGCCCATCCTAGGAATCGTTAGACTTTCAACTTTACTGCATATTTGAGAAAAATGCCACTTTTATTCCAGAGGAATTAGCAAAAAAAAAAAAAGATTTTTTTTCAGAAGTTAGCAAGAAAAGAGTTAGCATTTTGGGTACTAATTAATGTATTATTATTCCATCCAAGATTTGGAGGGTGCATCATAATTATATTCGCGTTTTACGCAAATTTTCGTGTTTTCTGGTGAGTAATCAAAAATATCTCGAAAGCTATCCATTTTATCAAAAAATTTCACCTAAAAAAGGAACTTTCGTGACTAAATTTTCTACAAAATAACTTATATACGATATCGATTCTCCGCAATTAATAAAACATCATTATACCCGAATATAAGAATCAAACGAAAAACAATAATGTTTCAAGAACTAAGGTCAGAGTTCTCACCTCTTTTTCAAGCGCAGTTTAGACAAAAATTGAAGTAAATGAAGATAGGGCCATAGTGAAAACAATAGAATAGAAAAAGTAGAGCATCAAAATTTGGGAAGAAGCGTCTCTTCAAGAGATGATGATAATATGAATTTTATTAACAAACATGTTCAGTGATAAAATCTCCTTTCATGACAATTTTATTTCTGTACCGTTTTTTCCTATCAGCAATTAACGCGAATACGCATATATCGTTAAGTCATCTCGTACAATATGGTATTTGGATACTATAATGACTTTTCATTAACTGCGGAAATACAGTGAGGAAAATCGGCATCGTGCAATTGATTCTTCTGTAGGGAATTTGATTACGAAACTTTTTTATACATGAATTTTTTCGATAAAGTAAATATTTTCGAAGATATTTCGGGTTATTCATCGAAACATGCTTTAAATAGGTGAAAACGCGGATATGACCATGATGCATTCCTCAAATTTTGGTTGGGGCATTGATACCTTAATTATAATTTCGAGATATCATCTCATTCCTAATTAAATTGCTTCGTTTGTCGATTCTACTGGAAAATTTGCTGGAATTACCGAATATAAACCTTGCGGTGGCTGATCAGCCTGCCGGCTGCCCCCCTAGGAAAACTTGCTAGCTACGCCAATTTACAGTCAGGAAAATTGTACTTTTACAGATAGACGAAGACAGCGTTGCTATGGAGATAAATTTACCGATTTGTTGTTCAAATGTAGCTGGTGTTATGTTTCTAAATCAATTAGCGATAGATTGGGTTTCACATACCTTGGAACTTATTTAATTTCAGGTTCAATAATAATTAGCCGCACTTTGATTGTTTCATTCAGAAACTGGAAACTTTTACGATATTCTTATTGTATACAATAAGACTTTGTTTTGAAACAGAAATGTCATAAGCAATATGATATTTGCGATGAAATCGGAAAAGTATTTAGAATAAAAAAATTCATATTATTATACTACTAGGTAGTTGAACAAATAGCTATTGGTCGTGAAGTAAATTATATGGGGCTATGTATCATGTATTTAGTGCTGAGGCTTGCCGAGTCAATAATAATGTCATAATACTTGTTTACACCTGGATCGCATGTAAAATTTAAAGCTTGCATGTTTGATTGAGTACACAATCAAGGAGCTTAGAGCACAAGTTTACATTTAGATTTAACAAATCACACAAACTGTTACAAACATAATTACACAAAAATTCAAATGCCACGCGTTTATACAGTAGAAAATCTGGAATGCTTAAAACATTTACTTTACACATTGCTTGTGATGCGAAGAGTGAGAAAATAGTTCACCAATACTTCATGGCTGACAAGATTATTATAAAAAGAATGTGCGCTGGAGTTAGTGGATAATATCAAAAATTAGGAAATACCCCATAGAATTTCACTGTTAGCGTACATTTTTCTGCAAAAATATCAATAATATATTTTACATCTTTGAAATAGAACAGTATATAACTTCCTAATTTTTTTATTGTGGATATATTCGGAATATATAAATTCGAAATTGAGTTGTTCTTCTTCAAGTTCTACAAATTCATGTTAAAAATATTGTCACAAATTTTATTGCAAAAACAGGTTACAGTGCCAATATTTACTTTATACTAAGTTAATGATAGTAGTAAAAGTTAGGTTTCAATTTATGATTTTCTTTATTAATTCACTATGATCATTTCGACTTTTGAAGTCATCTTCAGGTATGTTGTTTTAAAAAAAAAATATATATATATAAATAAACAATATAACAATATATCAACAAATGAAAGACTATCAATAAAAACACTAAGTTAGCAAAATAAATGGAATAATAATAATAATATTGTAACGTTTTTTCATTTTACTTTAATTTAATTTAGGGAGCAAAAGTTTTCAAACACTACTATTTATTTTTATGATTTATTAAAATAATAATTTAAATCACTAACACTATTCTTAATAACTAATTCTAATTTAAACTAAAGATTATTATACACTACACTATAACTTAACTTTAATCATTTATGTCAATGTTGATTTATTTTAAATAACACAATTTATTTCAAGAGTCCATCTTATAAGGTCACTGTGCTAAAAAAATCAATCATCTTCTCACTGCCAGTCCCATATATATACCTCGGGTCTCTCCCCACTACGTTCCTCCAGCAAACGTCTAGGCGTTTCCAGAAGAACGCTAGAAGGTGCCAGTAATTTTCCAGAAAACAAATATATTCGCTTCTATTTCTTAATGTAAAATAATTCTACAATAATTCTAAACCCAGTAAAGCCGAAATGACTAATTTATAGTCGTAAATTCGCTACAATATTGATGAGTAGAATTGTAATCATTTGGAAATGAATAAATAAATGATAATGATGATAATTCAATTTAGAAAATTTTTATTTTATTCTTATCCAAAAGTGAAGTATTGTAATAATCAGTAATTTCATTCAATTGATTTTCATTATTATTCAGACACTTTTTTAATTTCGTAAAATTCTAATAAATTCAATTTTTCATTTTTATTTTCCAAATATAAAATTTTTAGATTAGATATATCACAGGAGTGGCCATTTTCGAATAAATGTTTTGCCAAATTTCGGCCTGTTTGTCCTATATACTTAGCGCTACAATTTTCACAGACAATTTCATATAAATCTGATTTTGACAATAAGTCCAAATTTTCTATTTTGTGATTAATAAAAATAGAATGTATTGGTCTCTGAACGTAGTATGCTGGCCAAATATCTAATTCTTTCAGAAAACGCCCTATCTTTAGACTCACCTCACCCATGAATAAGATTTTTCTATATTTTTTTGTATTTTTGTAATTTGAATTATCGTGGTATAATGACTTCATAAGTATTTTTTTCTTTTTATTATATAAAATTTTGTCTGTCAATCTCTGATCATAGCCATTTTTTAATGCTAAGTAATGAATTGTTTTTAATTCATTCTTATAGTCTATTTCCGATAGAGGTATTGTTAATAATCTATTGATATAACAATGAAAAGCTGCCAATGTATGATTTAAGGATGATTTGAATGAGAAGGTATAAGGGTGTCTGTGAAATTTGGTTTTCTGAAAATATTGAAAAATAGCTTAGAATTCATATGTCTAATATTTAAATCTAAAAAATTCATGCTAGATCTATTTTCTATTTTCAAAGTGAATTGAATAGAAATATCGAATGAGTTCAATAGAACTTTGAAGTCATTTAATTGAGCCAAAGTACCCGACCAGAGACATAAATTTTTTGTGACAGTATATTATAATAATAATTAGAAATAAATCGCCAAGTTTCAAGAGATTCTGCTTGTATAGTTACGTGTATCTTTCGGTAGCTTTGCATACCTCGGCTTATATTTTGATTCTACGTCATTAGTGATATGCCTCTCAGTATTAGCCCTTAATATACTATTAGAGAATATTACACACTGTATTAGTAATAATTTCTATGAAAGTGTGTTTTCAGCTGGAAAATGACAAACTACATTAATCAATGTCCTAAACCTAGTTCACTAATTCATAACCAATATGGATTCTAGTTCAACCGCTTCAATCATCATACTAACGTCCATTGGATTTCATTGGTGACAAATTGAAAAGCAATTACATCTTGGGTCTGACCTAAATAATCTTAATCTTATTCCCAAGTAAATAATGATACCTCCATTTGTAATACCCAAATTGCTTCTAATCGAATCTTAAATTGAAAAATCAATAGAAATAAAATAGTGAGAATGAAATTGAACTCATTTGTCACACATTTCTTGTAGAAATGAAAAGATCATCTGGAATTCATGATTTATGTGAGCGTGCAGATCAAATTAAAGGGGTAGGGGATATTTGATTGATGTAAATTTCTTTTTTATCCCAATGATGAAATGATTCGTGAAACGCTTCAATCTGAGTTACAGAAATGCGACATTTTTTCAACATCTTTTTATATTCATTTTCTTTCATGATAAAAGACATTTCATGGAATAAGAGAACTTGAGATACTTGAAAAATATGAAGGTACGAATTCACGGTAAGATTTTTACGAGATATTTCTGTTATTTCGGGGAAACGTAGATAAGACACGAAAATTTATGGAAAATCTTTTAAGAAAGACATCGCTGAAAAAGATAAAACTCTTTCGGGTAAATAATTATATCTCAAGTCTATTTTCTCGTGAAATACTTACCTCTAATTTTTATTTCAATTGTTTCTGCAATTTGAATCTGAATTGTTTCAAAGGTAAGTATATTTTCCTCGAAAGATTATAAAAAAAATGTTCACGAAACATGCGAATATGCCTTGGAAACAATGTAAACAAATTATGTAAAATTTTCTTATTTCCATAATAACACTACATGCAAACTTAATTATTGATTAAATTTCCTAGCACACGTACAAAGTTTGAAACTACTTGTGGTTATTTCATAGTTATTTCCTCATTTCGTTCCAAGAAAATTCTTCAAATGTAGGAAAATTTCTCCGGAAAATGAATTACAAAGATTAGGAGCATGTTTGGTCAATAATATACATGCTAGGCTAGTTACTGTGATTCTAAAATAGGTTTTCAACTTATAAAATCATATCTTTATCATTTTTGCTCCACTAATTATTTTGAATAAGAGAGCTCTAAAAGATACCTGTTTAATAGCACTGAAAACCATTTACCTGAACAAATAAACAAAATTGACTTTTCCTACGACTACCTCTAAACTTGATTATTCACGCTCCGTAAGCAATGGGTAAGCTAAACGTTTTTCGCATTTCATCCTACTTGTCACGTCTTAATGCCAACTTGTGTTTGTGGCGTGTTTTCGATTTGATTCGAAAGTTACTATTTAGGATCCTCGAAAAAAACTTTAAATGACACGGGTGTGAACAAGCATTCTAACATTTAAACATTAGTTTTCATGTTTTGGTTAGCTTTGTTTTATAATATTTGATCTCATGTCAACATGCTTAACTTACACTCTTGTTACATGAAGTATATTAGACGCCTGATGACGACAAAAATAAGTTATAGAAATTTCAAAAGTCTGCCAAAGAATAGGATTTGTGTGATTATTCACAGATACCGCACATTGTGATTTTTTTTTTTAATTGACCGAGATTATTACTTGAATTACAATCAGTTTTTGCAATAAATCTATCTTATTGTAGGTAACAACATGACATATATCTTAACTAGCAATTATATACCCCCGGCTTCGCCCGCATATAAATATACTGTACGAAATCAATAATAAAATATAATAATCGACTGCAATACACGGAAAAATCGTGATCCCCGCTTGTTATCGCTATTTTTTTGTTTTTATTTTAAGATCAATCAATCCAGTTGACTTTCTCTTAAAAATATGATGACTGACTGCAGCACCCGGGCAAAATACCAGTGAGCCCGCGGAAAATTGTTTAAATCAATAAAAAAATATATAATAATTGACTACAAAACCCGGGCAGACCGCGTGATACATCGGCGGTAAATTCTTGAAATCAATAAAAAAAACAATTGCGGCACATAAGCAAACCGTAGGTTTCGACCGCGGTAGTCCTAGGCCGAAGATATTTTCTGTTGCTTTATTTTATAATTAACGATTTCTACTTTTAAAATACAGTATAGTGTTTCACAAGAATCAAGAAATAATCTTGATCCTGTCTTGAAATCAAGACAAGACCAAGACAAGAAGTATTTTTATTTCCCAAGACAAGACAAGAAAGTAATATCAAGAATCAAGATTTCTTGACAAGAAATCTTCATATCTTGACAGTAAATTTCTCAAATCTGCATATTTATTAATCAAATAGTTAAAATATTAAAATCTGTTGTGGCCATTACAATTTTTCCCCGACAATAAATTTCATGGCCAGTTTAATCAGTGTTTCATGAATTTAGGAGTGTTATACCAACTTTCAAGTGGAATTTGTCACTGTCAAGCTGCCAGCTCAAAGTGACAGCGTCATTTTGAAAGTGACAGCTGTCATTGTCGAAGTGATAGCTGTCATTGTCAAAATGACAGCTGTCATTGTTATGGTAACAGATGGCGGCTATATTTTAGTCCTCACAATATAAGTATTTTTGGAAATGAGGAGTCTTTTTCTAGTTTTTCTGGTGGAAAAAGTTCATTCATAAATTTCAACTCGTCTTTTTAATAAAAAAAACTCAAATATTAAATTTCAGTCGGAATTTCTTACGGGTTTTCTAATTATTATATTTTCAGACAGATAGACCGACCGATTTCATTAGGGTCTAAAATGCGGAAATTCTTCAGAATCTCGGCTATCAAAAAATTACAATTCCAATACATTCCCTATTATATATAGGTCGGGAAAGTAAAAAGTATATGTTACTATGATTTTCAAAATAAATATTTGATACATATGGAAAGCATGAGTCGTTAGTTTCCGGTGATTAAATCGTTCATGTGAAGGAGAAATGTTTAGGTGGATTCCCCAATACTCTAAGTTGTTAACTTTCAGCAACTTTGCTTATATCACATGACATATAATAATTGCAAATACTGATTAAAACATGAAATAGACAGAATTTTTATGGCACGCCGTTTTGCTATTTAATAGCAACAATTAATTCGAGTTGAATTTGAACTATACATTTTTATCATCTTGCAAGATAATTTTAATTCATTGAATTTTTATGATTGAATTTTAATTATGTACATAATGGAAATTCAGAATTATTATTATCTTGCAGGATAATTTAATTCATTGAAATTTTATGATTGAATTAAAATTATGTACATAATGAAACTTCAGAATTATTATTATCTTGCAAGATAATTTTGATGCGTTGAATTTTTATAATTGAATTAAAATTATGTACATAATGGAAATTCAGAATTATTATTATCTTGCAGGATAATTTCAATTCATTGAAATTTTATGATTGAATTAAAATTATGTACATAATGAAAATTCAGAATTATTATTATCTTGAAAGATAATTTTAATTCATTGAGTTTTTATAATTGAATTAAAATTATGTACATAATGAAAATTCGGAAGTTTTATTATCCTGTAGGATAATTTTGATTCATTGAATTTTTATGATCGAATTAAAATTATGTACATAATGGAAATTTGTTTTCTTATTATCTTACAGGATAATTTTAATTTATTGAATTTTTATGATTGAATTGAAATTATGTACATAATTTTAATTCAATTTATATTCAATCATGAAAATTCAATGGACTCAAATTATCTTGCAAGGTAATAATAATTCTGAATTGCCATTATGTACATAATTTTAATTCAATCATGAAAATTCAATGAATTAAAATTATCCTGCAAGCAAATAAGAATTCTGTATTTCCATTATGTACATAATTTCAATTCAATCATAAAAATTCAACTCATGTCAATTATACTGACAAATTTTGCATAGTTACAATGACAATTATAATAATAAATTCCCGTTACCTCGGTAAATTCCCGTTACCTCGGTAAATTCTCGTTGGCAAGCGATTTATCACGATAAATTGCCTTTGTCATGGAGAAACAATACACAGTTCTAATATAAACAAGCAATCAGTTCTCGAAAATGTCAAAATTTAATCGTTTTGAAAATGCATTTTTCGCCTTAAGTAATGAAATTAAAAAAAAGTCTAGAAATACAAGAATATATGAAGGCCATTTAGTGCATTTTTCAATAAAAAAGGTTAGTAATTGCAACAAATTTTGGTCACTGAAACTCGTAATGAAAAGCAATTTAAACCAAAAAATAAAATCGAAAATATTCAACCAATGCATTTTACCAACATTAACTTACGGCTGCCAAACTTGGTCCCTAACTAAATCTCAGAATGCAAAAATTCAAATTATGCAAAGAAAAATGGAAAGAAGCAGTCGGGAATCTAACTAACAGACAGAGTAAGCAATGCAGAACTAAGAACACGATCAAAAACAAAAGATGCTTTGCAATTCGCGAAATGTCAAAAATGGAAATGGGCAGGTCATGTATCCCGCCTGGCGAACAATAGATGGACAAAAATATTAACTGAATGGTCACCAAGGTACTTGAAGAGGAAATCAGGAAGACCGTTAACAAGATGGGAAGACGAGATTAAAACTACAGCAGGTGCTCTTTGGACCAGAACAGCCAAAAATAGAGAGGAATGGAGAAACATGAAGGAGGCCTTCGTCCAACAGTGGACCTAGATCCCCCCCTCACCTTCAAAACTTTTTAGAAATAGTACAAAAATCAAAATCAAATTAAACTATCATTATATTTGTGAATAAATTTGTAATTATTAATCAATTTACAATTCAACTCTATTATGAGTATTAAATTGTATATTTGGGACTCTAATAAAAGGCTATTATTATTATTATTATTGATTGCAGCTAACATCATTTAATAGGTATTTGTAGTAGCAATTTCATTCGAGAAATATTCTTCACAAATACCACTCGCGACTTTAATTTTATCATAAATTTTTCTATCAAACATTGATTACCTTTAAGCAACATCCTTCGAGTCATCTGCTCAGATGACTCTCACGATGTTGCTAGGAAATCAATGTTTTCAAGAAAAATTTATTGATAAAATTACAGTCCCTTGGGATATTATATACGATAATCTCCATGCTGAATTATCATTGTGTACATAATTTTAATTCAATCATGAAAATTCAGTGAATTGAAATTATCTTGCAAGATAATAATAATTCTGAATTTCCATTATGTACATAATTTTGATTCAATCATAAAAATTCAATGCATTAAAATTATCTTGCAAGATAATAATAATTCTGAGTTTTCATTATGTACATAATTTTAATTCGATCATAAAAATTAACTTGCAAGACAATAAAAATGTAGAGTTCAAATTCAACTGGATTAAATTGTTGCTATTAAATAGCAAAACGACGTACCATAACTTTTCATTTATTTCTATTGGTGGAAATCTTGGGAAACGTTGCTAGAATCAATTCATAACATAACTGACAGAGACGATGAAGGGTAGACACTAACGCTAATCTGAGTGTTCAGATTGGATAAAGTAATATAGAAAGGGGATTTCTCCTGAATGTCAAGATCAAGAAATATTGAAACAAGACAAGAAATGCGTCGCCAAGAAATGGGCAGGACAAGAAATTTTGTCTTGATGAAACACTAATCTAGTAGTTCATATCTCTTCCTAATCGAAATTTTATAGCATATAATTGCTGAAAACAGTTGACACCATGTCCAAACGTATCAAGGTGGTGAATGGTCGAAAAACAGGCGATGTAACATATTGGAATTTGATAAAAGGTTTCTTTTCTGCTATCTATGGAATATTTCATTGTGTGAAAAGTGAATGCCCGATTTTTAGATGAATGAAAAAAAAAATTATTCCAAAAACATATTTTCGTTGGTTGTGGCAACTCTATCGAGACGGAGCTCGTACTTACAGCCGACAAAAAGTTTTCTGACTAATTGAACGTCAAAAATTTATCCGAACTCAATTCTTGCTATTATAAAACATGTAATAGTATATTGTGTGGCTAGGGACGAAACAAAACGATTTCAGCTGAGGGTGAGAGTTGCTTGCCCGAGCGGGGCGAGGACTGGAATCATCCAAAGACTGGAATCGTCTTGTTTTCTACCGTGCCACACACTGTATTTTTCATAATACCTGCATTGAAACTTTCCATATTACAAATTTGACATAAAAAAGTAAATATTTTTTTTTTTATTTTGCAGATAACAAGTCGATAGTAGCTGCTTGTGCTTTATCAATAAGATGTTGTGGTGTACTTGAAACTATCGTATTAATACTTTTTTTTCTTGAAACTAATTCTTTTTAATTTAATTTACAGTTCCGAATACAACAACTGTCAAATTAACTGAAGTTATATGATTTCCATTTAGAGATTGACAATGAACAAATGCGACTCTGCCAGGGATAAAACGATGTGAGAAACAAATTCAGCGGGCAGAAACAAGCTTGTTTCTGCCCGGCTACACTCACATTTGTCTGAATTGTCTTATTCCGACTGACAATACAGGCGTTGAAACGCGTTGTTTCAATGCAGGTATTATGAAAAATTTATTTCGTTCAATAGTACGACGAAGCATTACATGTTTCGATAGAGGTGCTCATAAAATATGTTTCTGGGAATAATAGAGAAATACCAATTTATATGTGAATGCCCTATTTTTCTGAGAATCAGTCATTTACCATATGGAATGTGCAAGGTAGCTACTCACACGCAATCTTTGATAATATTTAATAACTGCAAATTGACATTTGAAACCATTACAGTTGAAAACTATGTGTCAAAGATATCAAAGTTTCCAATTGCTGGTAGTACGTAGTGCTGTTCGTGACGTCACGCGAATTCCTATAAATGTCAAATCTTCGATCAATAGTCATTACTGAATTATTGTACTTTATAGTATAGCGAAGGATTCTGTTCAAAAGTATGTTTGACGTCAATGATTCCTGTCTCGTTTCACATATGCAACATTTATCAAAACGTGAATCATGTATAGATTTTTTCACAGAAAAATATATTTTACGAAATATTCATACATATTGAGAGACTGAGGAAGATATTCATTCCGGAATATATCCATCATGTTTTCCAATTTCCTTTATACTAAGTAGATAAATTTCAGTTATAAAAAGAAAAGGCACGTGAGAAAAAACACGCATTACTCGATAAAAACGGAATAAATATTTTCTGTTAAGTTGTTTATCTTGGTATAACATGAATCCTACCTGATGATGATCCAATCGATCGAGATTTCAGACGTGAACTATAGACAGATAGACTATATTAAAAAATAAAACTCGCTCAATATCTTTTCATTTAGAATATAGGTCACAAGTCTGTGCCTCCTACATCAAACAAACATATATTTTCTGAAATATTTGAGGACGTGGGTGCCCGACTACACAATGAAATGTAAAGTCTAGGGTGAATACAAAAGTGTTATACAAGTTGATATAGATGTTTACATGAAACATAGATACTTCAGTACAAAATTTACATAATAATGTTGATAAATAACCAAAAATTTGAAATAAAGATTTTATTGTATAGAGTCGTCATTCACCAAGATTTGCATAAAGTCAGTGCATAGAAAGAAATATGTGGCAGTATAATTATATGTAGAGACAACCAGGCTCTAGAAAGCGCGTTTATCACCATCTACTTCCCTCCTACATACTGTTTAATGTTTATCCTGTTGCCACATAATATCTGTGATAGTCGCTCACCAAAATTGATTATCAATGATAGTCTAGCCAATTTAGACATAAAATGATCCAATCTACTGAATAAATGGTACTGTTTTTTTTATTGCGGAAATATTCTTCGTTTTGGCATGTACAATGATTGTGCAAAAATCATGTTGTCAAATCATGATGCTTCAAAACATATTGAAGGCCAAACATCAAAAACCCCGTTTTTGACCAATTTTTCGTGAATATCTTATTTTCTAGCGGTCGTAGAGCATTTGAGGTCATGAGAAAAAATTAAATACACACCTTTCTCTACATAAAAAATTTCTTGATTCATTTGCGCATTTATAACCGATAATGGGATATCGCGCGTAAAATGCGCGACCTAACGTTTTTCATTAGCTAATATAAAATAATATTTCGAATATTCTTGGTTGTAAATTTGTTATATATTTATATACTTATTTTGATAAGAATATCCGTTTTTGGGTATCCTTGAACCCATTTTGATAATTTTCGGCTTGACGACGGTACGTGTTTACGTACACAAGTATAAAAAAAAAAGTTTAACCATCAAATGAAAATTGACTCCTAAATTATTTTATAGATGTGGTTTTCTTTCAAAAAATCTAGTGATTACTCGAAATGTAAATAAAACTGACCTTTACAAGTACCCACTGAAATACTGGACAAGGATTCCCCAGAAATATATCAACATGAATGTTCTTAATACCACTGGATCACTGGAGACATTGAAAATGATCTTAGCAACAGGGTTTTAGGGACGTATTACGCCTCATTTGTCTTATTACCAAAGTATCAGGCACATAGATAACTTAGATGACAATTTTTAGAATATGGCAACCGTAGGTCTCTGGTGATTCCAATAGGAATGAATCTTCTTTTGAACCATTTCTACAAGATATATACAACATATTTTCTTAGAATCAAAATAAATAATAAAAAATACGTTCAATGCACCCCTGTCTTGTTCTCCACTATCCTATAAATATCAGTCACCCATCTATTTCAAGCAAGTTATACTAATGTATTTATGGGAATTTCTAATCCAGTATTTGAATGGGTGCTTGCAAAAATTCTCAGAGTCTGATTTCTATTCTTTGCTGACCATTCCGTCATAAATTGCAGTTTTCTTTGAGATTCGAATAATAGCTAAATTTTCTGAAAGAAAACCATATCTATAAAATGAATTAAGAATCAACTTTCATTCCATGGTTAAACTATATGTAACTCGCGAATCTCGAAACCCGTTCAACGTATAATGTTGAAAATTGGTCTAAGGTCTGGTTGTACACCTCGCATTATGGCTGCGAACGTTTGTACGGGAAATGCACTTTACTCAGAACATTTTCAAAATTTTTTGCATAAATCCAAAATGACTAGCCGTAGGATGTTGTAATGCAGTATTTGAGGTTGTTGTAGGATCTTGATGGTTATCTTATATTTTTGTGTCAATCGGCTGAACCGGAAGTGCACTTTATATAACATTCTTTTCGAATTTTTCGCGTAAATTCGAAATAATCTGCCGCAGAATATTTAAATTTTGTAATAAGCACTTCTATAACATCTAGTTGTATACCTCGCATTATGATTGCGATCGGCTTGAGCAGAAGTGCAGTCTACAAGACAGTTTTTCGAATTTTTTGCATAAATCCAGAAATATCAGCTGAAGAATCTTGAAATTTAGTATTTAAAGTTTAAAGCAATAGTAGCATTCAAATAATAACCTTTTTATATCTTTCTAGCTTTACATTTTACCCCAGTAGTGTGTAGTGCTGCAGAAAAGAGTGCATGATTGCACGGTATCTCATCTATGGTTGTTGATACATAAAAAGTCATACATCTTTCATGTAGAGAAGAATGTATTTTTCAATATTACTCATGACCTTTAGTGCTCTACGAAAATAAGATATTTACGAAAAACTGGTTAAAAACGGCGTTTTTTATCTTTGGCCTTCGATATCTCCTGAAGCACCATGACTTGACAACATGATTTTTGCACACTCATTGTACATGCCAAAACGAAGATAGTCCTGCAATAAAAAAACCAGTACCATTTATTCGGTAGGTAAAACCTAAATTGACTGGACTATGATTTTGAATCAGAATTTTTGATGTTGTTTGACGATCTCGCTGATGTTGACTGTATAAAGTACCTACTTATCAACATTTTATTGGAAAATCATAAGAAAAAAATTAAAGACGATAAAACACGAAATTTTAACAATTTTCTTCAGAGCTATCGAACAGTTGAACTTAGTTGAAAAAATTTTATGGATCAAGTATTAGTCCAGGAGCCGACCGCACCTCTCCCTTCGTAATCGGACTTACGGCCAAATTGTATATGAATCAATCGGGAATATAGTGGTCAAAAAGATGCCAGACATTTTTAATTCAAGATCCTGTTCCAAGTGTCAATGACAATTTCTGGTCATTTTTTTGAGGTCAACTTGAAACTAGTATTAATTGATAGCGTAGGTCAAGTACTTCAAGACAAAACCAGGATGCCATTTTCTGTTCTATCCGGGACAGGAAAAAACAAAAATCGTAAGTTTGATCAGAAAAGTTGAACTCAGGAATGGCTGCTCTCCTTCCGGACAGGGCAGGGAACGTCATCCTAGTTTTCTCTTAAAGTACTTGACCTTCGCTACCGATTGGCATCAGTTTCAATTGTCAATTCTATCAGCGAAGTTGACCTCGAAAAAATTGACCGAAAGTAGCCCTGTTTTCGACACTTAGGACAGGATCCTAGATTTATAAAATCTGACACTCTATAGTCCACTATATTCCCGAACGATTCATATACAATTTGGCTATAAGTCTGATCAGCGACTTTATCTTCAATGTGTTGAAAACTTTCATCCTTTAAACATTACAAATGAATTTGATCCGATAATCTAACGATATAAAACGGTAAAAAATTTGGCACCGAGAATTTTTCGGAATAGAAAGAAAAAAATCTGCTGTGGCCACACAGTACTTCCCCGACCATGGCCAGTTTCATCGCTGTTTCAGAAGTTCAGAGTGTTGCATCAAATAATTGCATATTTCAAAGTGCCAGCTATCATTGTCAAAGTAACAGCTGTCATTGTCAAAGTAACGTTGTCGTTATCAAAATGACAGCTGTCATTGCCAAACTGACAACTGTCGTTGTTAAAGTGGTAGATGTCGGTTATATTTTAGTCTTTACTTAAAATAAAATGACGATTACAATACTTCCCCTATTATATAGAAGTAAAAATCTATTAATTATTCTATATAAATAATGACAAAAGTATTCAATATCGCCACAGTAGGAGTATTATTTCCATTAAAATATGAAAGGATGTAGCTCCTCAATCTAATTTATAATCAAATATTTACGAATGAACATTCAGTTTCTGGAGATTTTTTCCTTGGAATTGAATTAAACTGATTAAATAAAAGAATTTAATATTGCATTGAGTATATTCCGAAGGTGTAACTATGAAATTTGCTATAGAATAGAAGTTTCGGCACTTTTTTTAATTTGAATAAAATTAGTGAATTTAAATTCTAATCTGTACACTATTAGAAACATCTGTATAGAATACGAATCAAGTAATTAGAGGTTCAGATGAATATCTACATGAAAGAGGTACGGAAATAATATCTTTCCGTTGATAGACCGCTTCGTCAGGAATACCAAAATAATTCAGATTCTCTTTTACCTACATATACGCGGAACGTGATGAGAAAGCAAACAGAATATAGATACTTACATGAAAAAAGAAGGAAACATTTCTAAATATACCTACTAAAAAAAAAAAAAAGAAATGAATAGCTATAATTCGGAGTTTGTTTAGTTTACTATCCAACTGAATAGTGATTATTGGACAGTTATTTCTCTTGGATGATATAAAAGACTGACCTTATGCATCTAATTGGAAAAAATATTTGAATGAAAAAAATTACAATGTGCTGATTCAAGCAGACTACTCCATTCTGGAAAGACAAGTACTCACCTAATAAAGTATAGTAGATCGAAAATAAAAATTAATTTGGCCTTAATAAATAAATCCAGAGTTCTCCAACTACAACCATGTCTTCTGTTCCACCTTGCAAACTCTGATTCAGGTTCTCCCCTTACATACATAAATCTCTGCTGCAGTGCACCACAAAATTACGCAGATTCTTATAAATCACCCAACTCTACTTCTTACTCTCCTGAGTGGGTGAGTAACTCTGAACAACTCCGCGTATCTCCACCAAGTAAATTAGCTTCTATTACGGATGGTTACAACGGTCATCACAAATGACAAATATCTACCACCTCGGTTTTTACCCCAGTGTGGTTATTTATCGGCGAGTGAGTGATTTAATGGCGTTTAAGCGCCCGGTAAATCGAAATGGAAACGCTGATGGGTTGAATTCGGAATAGTCAAAGAGGCTGGGGATGTTTTGTACAAAGTTTTCTGTACCGACTGAAATTTTGAAGGAAAATATTTATTTGAATAATCTATATATCATGATATCCGTAACTATATATGTATTGTAACTACAAATTGCAGGTGTAGAAATACACATCATTTTCTTATGAAATTATGGCATGAGCGGACAGCTTTCGCAATTTAGAACTTACAACCGCAAAATTGGCTAGTGTCGCATCTATCTACGACAATATGAATAATCTGAGCCTTTAAATAAAATGGATATTACAAAATAAATTGTGACAAATATTATGCTGTGGTACATTTGAATAATACAAATCAAAATTCTGTAACATGTAAAAATTTGTTCCATAAAATTTCATATCCAAGAGTAGACATCATCATCTTACATAGATCGGAGAGCAATTGCCAGGATAGTTGAGGATTGGATTCTAGAGGATAGATGGTCTGTAGATGACGCTGCATAGAGTTTCTGCCTCTACAGAACATCTATCCTAATGCGTTTTTACATTCTTGGATCCAAGCCCTAACTATCCTGGGTTCTTGGCTGTACTGTATACTGACGAATCCTAATAAGGACAAAACGCATGTCTACAGTTGCTTCCCGATTCATTCTAAGATGATAGTGTCAAAACTGGCTCTTAGATTTGAAATTTTGCGGAGCAAACAAATAAATGTTTCAGAATTTTAATTTGTATTGATCTGAGCCTTTGTTTTTGCCCTAGGTCTGACCAGTTTCTCTTTTTCTGATTTTTTGTACCTTTCAATCTCATATTTACGTTCTGCTGACTAAAATCGTAGTTTATTTGAATTTTTTTTGGAAAATTTTATACTTTCCTCACTACTCTCACTAATACGTTACTTATTCTCGCAGTTTGAGTCACAGATGAATTTCTGTATTATTAGCTGACATAATCAGTGTTTAATTATATCGCAATGCTCTTTCAGGGTGCTTGCTACAAAAAACAACAATTAAGAGCTTTGCGTATGATAAAACTCAAGTGTTAGTACACAGCATATAAAAAAATTATATCTCCTTTGGATTAGTTTAGAGGATATTTGGGCCTCGATAATTTTTTTCTTCTTATACTGGCTGTCTTATGGGACTGCTTGACACATTTGCCACTACGATAAGAATGGAGAGATATCGATAAAAAACTAAAAGATTATGAATTTAAAATTCACAATCATTTGATCAAAATTTCGATAAAATTCGAATGAATAAAAATATTACATTAAATTCAGTTGACAACAAATAATAATAAAGTGTAGAACCCCCGCCCCTACATTCTTAATTTCAATCTAGTCTCTACATTCTTTGCAGCTCCATCTCTCTTACATTTTCATATATCTTATTTACTTTACCGATCTGCATTTCTTTTCTACTTGTTACAAACTTTAGACTCACAGATGTCACTTTTTTGTGGCAAGCACCTTGAGATCGCTTGAAACAATCATTTTCGCCACGCTATTTCTCTCCCCTCATTTATATTATCTTATCGATTCACATGTGAGGAAAGGACATCTATTCTCTATCCAACAGTAATTCATTTCTATATCTCCCTCTGTTTCTGCGCAGCCAGCACTTCAAATCTTGCATTTCTTCGTGAAATCGTAAATGTATAAAAACTTTCTTACTGAAACAAGAAAAATGCGATTCTACGTCAAAAAGTGAAATGTACTGGTCGAATACTTGAAATTTTCTTTACTTCATATTGTCTGAATAACTGATAGACGGGTTTGTCGAACTTAGCTCAGTTTTAAGCCATTTTTGCGAATTTATCTCCTGGACAATGAAAATTAGTCACAAACACAAAGGTACATTCGCATACCTGAGATCATCCATCAGACTGAAGCCTTTCCTTTCTCTAGATCTAGAACATGTACGAATGAAAATATCTACATATTTGAATCAAGTCAAATTGACCGACAATATTGAAAAAATCAAAGAATCATCTTGATCAAAGCGCATTTTTGGCAGATCATGAATATTTGTTAGTTCACAGATTTCACAATCTATCTTCCACAATCACTGAGCTTGAAATCAAGTAATTTGGGCAAACCTAAAACAGCAGCTTTTATTAGTACTAGTTTCAAGTCTGTAAGTGCTGTAGTTGCTGAGAACTCAGTGTCACGCCAGCCAGCCAGACAGACAAAGTACATATAATAGTTTTTTTTTTTGCAAAAATGCGCTATAGTTATTCAAGTACCGATTGAGAATAATAGTTTGGAGGCCGAGCTTTGGCGAGGTTTCCAAATATGTATTATATAAAATCGGTACTGTACTTATTGACCGTGATGCTTACAAAATTTTTTGCACGATTGGAAAATCCAAAATATGGATCCGAATTCTCTTTTTCAAATTGAATTACTACTGACGACTGTTTATGCGCTGTCAGCTGTCAAGTTTAAATTTTATTGTGAATATTCAATTATAAATAAAGATGAAAGAATGAATATTTTTTTGTGAAAATCCACAATTTTTTACTTACCGCCTTTGCCCATGGGCGGTAAGTCAGCATAGCCATGGGAGCCACAATTTGCTGGTAAAATCAACATACCACCTCGAAAAGTGGGCCGGTAAACACATGAAAACGCCCTACCGTGCAAAAAAAAATCTGAAGAAAGTTGTTGTGCTAGCAGAATCAGTGTCTCAAAATGTACAGTGACGGCTAGAAGTTAATTGAGACTACTTAAGTGTCAAATGATTATGCCGAAAAATGAATAAAATTGTTAGAAAGTGAAAGAGGATCAACAATTTTGGTTTAGTCACAAAAAAGATATCAGCAGTCATGGCAAAATAGTCGAAAGTACTCAAGTATAACGATCCTTAGAAATGTTTCAAGATGTGGTATTATCGTTCAAGCGTGTGGCAAGCCAAAGGGATTTATTCCAAGATAATCAAAAAGACTTATGACATGGGCGAACTGTTTGGATAAGGACAATGAGGTGTGCCGAAAGTTGTTTATTATTCAAATTCTCTTTCTTTTTGTAGAAATAATTGCATTTATGCTTCCAGCCATATATTCCTCTTTAGTAATTTTTCGGATACTGGTTATTCCTGGAAGCAGGAATGATTATGGAGAAAAACATCAGAAGCGTAACTGACAAAAAATAATACTCAAAATGAAAAAATTATCTTTTTCTACGATCACTATAGAAAACAACATATTTCTCATACAAAACACAACTAGAAAACTTACAATTTCACACAGCTGTGCGAAAAGTCGTGAGAAATTATTTCTCACACCAGTTTGACCAACTTATATATTAATAATTCATTCTGAATATTCTTTAGGTGATATATATGATATATTTAGCAAGATTATTGATAAATATCACGGACTTGATATAAATCTCTGTTTGCTCTTTTATAAGCCATATTTAAATAACAAAATTGCACTAAGTTCTGTTGGAATTATTTTCTTATTCTTGTAATATATATTCCGAAGGTTGATAATACTACGAATCACAACTGTCAAATTGAAGCAGACAACACACGTTCCATCACATTCTGTTGAAATCGAGAAATTATGTATGTAATTATTGTATCATAACCAAAATTAGATATCCACAAATATCATTACTGCAGTTTGAAAATGGTTAGTGACGAAAATTCAGGAAACACGCTACCCCAGATCACAGAAAACTAACTAATGAACCAATCAGAAGGTCGCCTGGTTAGAGTGAGCCAATCAGATACAATCTTTCCGTAGTTTGCAACAATTAGATTACACACCAATGAAATGTCAATCAACTGATAGAAAATATATCAATAATGTTCCAAATCATAACTAAAATTAATATCACAAAAAATAATCAGAGCAAACAATTAAAATGCCTAAATTATTTTATATTTGTGAAAATAGATTTAAAATCTCAGTTATACGAATGATTCACCTACATGTTTCATTAAAAATTGTGATCGTAGAAAAAGTATAGTGTACAACACGTATAGAATCACCTATTTCACACTTGTGTGATTCCAGCACTCGACTCCGTCTCGTGCTGAAAATTACACACCTCGTGTGAAATAGGTAATTTTCTATACTTGTTGTACAATATACTATTCTATAAAAAATTTTCTGGTGCAAAACATTTCGAACAAAATGTTCACCGGCTCTTTGGCTGGAAGGGGAGAAAGAACAGATTTAAAAGCGAGATGGTGATGGTCACTGTATTTTGAATACAAATTGTGTTTGGAATTGGGTTTTTCTCTCACTTTTTGTAGGTTTTTTGTTGTGTTTTACACGGATACATGAGTAGAATGTCCTGTCACTTGTCAAATTTGTTTAGCACGCATAAAGAACTTTGATACGCTGCGACCACCTAGTCTCATATTTTATTATGCTTCAATATACACAACAGAGAATTCGGTTCTCTATTTATGTAGAAATATATTTTATTCAATTATTTATTCCATTTAAAAACAATCCAAAGGCTCTTATGGGACTATGATTGAAGCCTTATAATTAGTTAAAATGTAAACACGATTCACTCACAAATGCAGGATTTTAAACAAACTTCGTGAGAATAAATCTAATAAATAAAAGCAACAAATATATTCACATATTACCTGAGTAGATACAAATTTAAATCTTCGAACTACACAAAATTTATGATGATTGATGTACGATTGACACTTAATGCAACTATCAGGTAGCACAATACAACTTTTGTGCTATCGTAAAATTGGTTCGCATTTTGGCCAATCAGAAGGCTCAAATCGTAGTCCCATAAGAGCTCTTCGACCGTTCTTAACTGGAGTGGACTATAGATAAGAATAAATAGATGGTAATGTTTTAAAAAACAATATTCAAGTATAAATAAATATGTTTTATTGGGAAAAAGTTCTGTATAAAAATAAACACAACGTTTCAACAGCAAAATGCTGCCTTTTTCAAGTGAAATAACATATTTATTAAAAACTAGCCAGTGTCCGTAATTTTGTCTGCGCGGATCACATCAATAGGAATAAATAATCGTGAAGAATGAGTGAATGATGATATAGTTGCTGACAATAATTATTTCTGAAAATTATAATCATCAAAAAGAGCAAATGGAGCCTGTAATAAAACTGCACATGATCAGGTCGCTCGCACAAATCACGTAGATTTCACTTACTTCACGATGAAGCAGAAAATAATTCCTCTTTCCCCACCTTATGCATGCACATACTTTCAATCATTTCCACAGTGACACTACAGATCTATCTTCTGAAGCCTGCAAGATATCCAAATGGAATAAACACGAAAATTTAAGTTGAAACTCCTGTTTTACTTCATGAAATTTTTATTGAAATCTGTTGAGCCGTTTCGAAGCCTATTCGGGACAAACTTTCAGACAGACAGACAAAAACTCTAAAAACAGTCATTTATGATTGAACATCGTTTGAATAGCAGTCTCACTAAAATTTTTGCATTCATATTGGAGTCGCACTTTAATTTGATTTATCTGTATGGATAAGTTCTCGGGTAAAATTATTCAAAATAAGAAATACAGTCCATTTGGAATGTGTTAAAGCAATAACTAATTTCTCTTTAGGATAGTACCAACAGAATTATGGATCAGCGCTCAATCTATTGTAACGTGTGAAAGTATCGTAATTCGTAAAAATAAAAGAAGTCCTGAATCCAGCCCTTCTGGGCGGGATCTTTCGTCCTCGTATAGCACCGCACCACACCACCTCGCACGTTCGAAAGTTCTAGTAACGTGCTCCCGACTAGTCAAGAACATTTCGAGAAACATACATCTGTATAATATATATGAGCAAACGACCTGACTGAAGATAGTGAACTGTAAAACAGTGAGATGATGAATATCCAGTGAGCGATCCAGTGTAACCAATAGATAACTTGTTGAAAGTGAATATCTGTGACTTTGTTGTTGATGTTTAATAGTAGTAAGTGAGAAATAAATTGTACTGTTTGGTTTAGTAATACTTCGAAGAATAAAACTTTTATCTTCTTTTCATTTATCAAATAGTGATTTTATATGATTATAAACAATTCCTTTTGAAGCAATAAACGTTACACCATTCTCCAGGAAGAATATTTCTTAAAGATAAAACAATAATTTAACGGAAATTACGGTGGTTGTAGGGCAGAAACACTTCAGCAGAAAAGTTTCATTTAGATGTTATTTTTATTTAAAGTCCAATATTTCGTAACAATTTTGTTACTTCATCAGGGATACTGAAAACGTACATAAATTTCTTTTAATACTTATCCAAAAATAAATTTTGAAAACAACTTGCAAATAGTTATAACTTGGAATAAAATTGTAAAAATTTTTTGAAACAGTTGAAAATTTTACAATTTTATTCCAAGTTATAACTATTTGTAAGTTGTTTTCAAAATTTATTTTTGGATAAGTATTACAAGAAATTTATGTACGTTTTCAGTATCCCTGATGCAGTAACAAAATTGTTACGAAATATTGGACTTTAAATAAAAATAACATCTAAATGAAACTTTTCTGCTGAAGTGTTTCTGCCCTACAACCACCGTAATTGCCGTTAAATTATTGTTTTATCTTTCAACAAGTCGGTGTTACTTTTCAACAATATTTCTTAAGTACGATTTTTTGTGAAGCTTATATGAAACAGTAAGTCATACAGGTATACATTGAACAAAACATGACTATTTAATTATAACTCTTCTTTTTGTAACCATGTAAACTATATTGGGACACTTAAATACACGTGTAAATATGAATATAATAAGTATTGATAAGTTTATGGCCTAGCATAATAGAAACAAGTAGATCTCAAAAAAAAAAAAATGTCTATCAACGTAACCTCCTTTCAATTTCCTAAACTGAATTCAACGGCTAAAAAAAGTATGTCTAGACCTTTGGAAAAAAATTCTTATTTCAGTCTAAAAACTAATAACATTTGGAAAAAGAGTATCACAAAAGGTGACATTTGTGATATGCTGGGAACATTTTAATAAGAACGAAACACATGTCTACAGTTGCTCCCCGATTTAAAATGATTATAACTAAACTGACACTTAGATTTAAATTTTTCTAATAACATTTATTTGAACGAAATTCATGTCTTCTCGAGTGTTTTTTCCGATTTTGGAAATAGATAATAGTACAATTGAGCTAAATCAGAAAAATATGGAGGATGATCAGTTTAAAATCTAGTTTATATTTTTTGCAGAGCTGACAACTTTTAAAAAACATTCCATCTAGAACTTTCTCGTCAGTATTCCTCCAGAACATTTTTGTGAGCTCTAGGTAACGTTAGAATAATATTTTTTCTAATTATTGGTCTGTCCAGTTGTATGTAATTCATGAGTAGTACCTCAATTTTGTTCTGTAAAATGGGCGTAAGAACTTTTCCTGCTGATTTCTAAATGCGAGACTTCTCGAGTCGAGATAAGCCAGCATGTTTCCATTCTCCTGACAGTTCCTTAACTGGGTCATAATGATAAATCCAAGCTTCATCTCTCGGCAGTCGTTCCTAATCGGCGTTCAGATATTTAATTCATTCAGCTAAATGGCCAATGTGATAACAAATTCCAATATCCAGTGTCTTTATTACACATTTAAATCCAATTCACCTATCATATTTTGTATTCAAAAATTCCCGGGAAATAATATAATAAATTCTAGACTACCAAAGTTTGTACGCCTTTTGATAAAACATCAAATTACTATTCTTAGTAATCACAATTATTTCTGTTCATTATAGGCTCTATAATAGTATATTTCAATCAAAAACGATCTAAGTGCTCATGAGAATACGATTAAAGCTTCCTGATTTTATGTTAGCACAAAAATCGTACTTGATTATTTGTCAGTTGCATCAACTGTCAGTCGTTTATCAATCATCGCAGTTCGAAGATTCCAATTTGAATCTACTCAGCTGATATGTCAACATATTTATTGCTTTTATTTCTTGAATTCATTTTCAGGAAGCTTGTTTTATATCCTTAAATCACTGTGAGTGAATGTGTTTGGATTTTGGGCAATCAGAAGGCTAAAATCGTAGTCATATAAGAGCCCTTGAACCATTCTTAACTGAAATAAACTATAGAAAATATATTCATCAATAAACCCTCGAATATAATATTGTCTTCTTTCAAGGCCAGGAAAATTTAATACCACGTTAGGCAGGTAATAACGGGTGAGTATGAATACTCGAATATAATGCCTTGTAAATACACCACAATATTTCAAGCCAACAAATGCACTATTTACAATTCTAATGCACACATAAAACACCACGAGTAATCCTATTAAGCTCAAGTATCATACACTCCTCTTAAAATCACAATCGCAACCGAGAATGTGTCCAAATACATTAATTCCATTTAACGGGCGAAATCGCGAAGATAAATAACAACGCGAAAGGGTATACAAAGTAATTAAAACAATACACTTGCCCTCTTTGTCCATCCTAGTTTCGGCGCCACTGTACTGGAAAAAACCACGATTTATATCTGCACCAGAAACCAACTACGAACAAACTCTCAGATATGTTTGCAGATGTATTGTGCATTTTATTGCTTGTTCCTTGTGGTGACTTTTTGCTCTCTTTAGGTGATTGTGTTTAGCGGAAATTGTAAACTATTTAACCGATAGAATTTTGTTCTGGTTTGCGGATAGTCTGGTTAAATATTGTTCTGATTTATCAAGATCTAGCAACAAAATCTCTTGGGGCAAATAAATCTGGAGCAGTTTTATCTTGGAAGTGGGTTATAATTGGTTGTATTAAACAAAATAAATGGAGCTAATTCTATCTAATGGATAGACAGGATTCGCAGCTCTAATTTTGAGTTAATGACATAATGAGATACTCGTGAGAATAAGAACTTTGTTCTAATGAAATAGGAAAACGCTCGTTGAATTTGTTGCGAATATTTTATAGTTTTCGTGAGGTTAATATCTTAATGAATATAGAAATCTGATATTTGTTTCGACACTCAATTTATAATCAAGTAACTCGAATATCTCATCAAGTTTTACATTCAGTAGATTTTTTATTTTAATCACTTCAAGCTGAAAAAAATTCAATTAAATAATCTTTTGAATCAAGTTTGCACAGAAAAATAAGTACCGCGTAAAAAGTAATTGCTGAAACTTCATCAATAGATGCAGTGATAGTGAAAATCAATTGTAGAAATTCAGTTTCCAATTTTGTTTTTCTAGTACTTTAAAGACGATTTTAAGGTGACTACTGAAAATTTGTTTTTTCGTAAGTTCAGAAAACTATTAAACAGACTTTTGAATTATAGTAGGTAGTTTTACTAACAAAATTTGTATGACTTCAAATAGGGAATATGCATGAAATTTAAATTTGGTTCAAATATTTTTATTCCGAATTTTTATTGACCTGACATTTGTACTAAACCATCATTTTGGTAATTAATATCTTTTCAATTGCTTAAAATTAATAAATAAAAGTGCGAAAGTGCGAACTGTGACGTCAAATACTATGCCAACAAGTGCGCACTGCTTACATTTGTATGGCATTGCAGGCTTTTGATTAGAAAACATAGTAATAATGTGTGTTGTAAATTCATTTATTGTTTAAGTGTAATTTCAGCTTCCTAGTGAGATTATAGATCATTTAAGACAGTGGTTTTGTAAAAGCACAATCGGATAATCTGTCAACAATAGATCCATTTATGATGTCGTCTTATTTTCTTTCAAATCCAAATTTTACGTCCGCTGAAGTAAAAATAGTGAACACTGCAAAGTAATTATTCAATAATAACACATTATGTACGCTATTTTAATAAATACAATCCGAAATATGATGAGCAGAACATAACCTATAATTACTGTTTATTTTAAAACGAGCAAATGTTAAACGATGCCGCATACATACACTGTATTTTATTGCTAAAACTAATCACATATAATGTATTCATGATCTGTCAAATCTATTATTATACTTCATCTCTTCTGATAACCTTACATCATTTCTTACATATTTTAAAACCTGTCTGGATTAGAAAAAAGATTTTACCAGGTACATTTCTGATAGTATTTTACATTCAGGCACAATGTAATACTTATAAATTGACTTTTGAGCTTTTTTAATACTGAAATAAGCTGAGAACGAAAATACCTGTAGTAAACAATGGACTGTAATGTCACTGGATATATTATTTGACGTCATCAATAGAGCGCGCGAAAATGGCGGCGTTTAAACAGCTCAAAATTATTTTCAATTTTAAATATTTTTTTAAACTTGATTACAGCACTTTCAAACATAATTTATATTTTTGACTATGTTATAACGACGTAATCGGTGAAATGAAAATATAAAATAAATTCATGATTATACCCTATTCTGCATAATATCAAAACAAATAGCTCATCAATTTCAGTTCTGCATCTTATGTAGTCTAAGTTTCACCTCTATGACAGACATATCAGAAGTGTTTCGTTTTGAAATTTTTAGAAATATATCTGGATAAAGAGAACTCTTAGTGCAGTCAGCGTGAGATAAAAACATAATACTAAGGCTCAGTTGCACAGTCTTTGGTTTATCATAAGCATAACTCAATTACCTAGATAACTATATTCTTGTCAAGATAATCCCGATGCTTTTGATAAAAATTTCAATGCACAATATTTGGTGTCACAGAACATTTTTATTTGTGTTAAATTACGTATTACGTGTCAAACGGTCCTCAAATATATATCTAAAAATCGACTAAATACCATTACGTTTAATATAGGTTAAATTAAGAGTGTAGAGAACAATTCATAATATTCTATCAATAGCTCCAATTTATTCTACATTTGTCGCTATTTTCCAAGAGAAAATAATAATTTCGTAATAGAAGATGTACGATGCAGTATTTCAGAATACGCTTGTTCCTACTTAGCAACAAATTTGCTTAACAATAGTTCTTACACATAAAATTAGATTAGGAGGAAAATAAACTATTATCTCAACAACTAAATTTTAAATTGCAAAATTGGCAATCTTACAATTACAATGACTCACACATGGCAATGCGGAGCAATTTGAGGTCATTCCACTTCAATAAACATTTTGGAACAACGTAGTTCGTAAGCTGTAAAAGTTTCAATTATATCTGAGCCTTGACTGACCTATCAGCCGGTCACAAAGCATATATTTAGTTGATCATATCATTTGTTATTAGAATAATCTGATACATAATTGAAACTAAATTTGTTGCTTACACGGTAAAATTGGAGTGATCGTATGGAAAAATATTGTAACTAATGGTAGTCAACAAGACCGGTTAAATTCGCTATGGACCTATGCTTCTAGTACCAAAAAAGTACCGTTACTTCAAAACTTGAGTAATAAATTCAAGTACTAAGTACTATAATTATAAAATTACGCAAGTCATGAGTATGAGTACCACTTGGTGATACTTCAATTTCCGAATATTTCTAGAGTAATTTATGTTTATAAATATCAAAATAGTAAGGGAGACCTAGGAGAGCTGTGATAGAGGAGAGTTGTGTGTGACATAGTCAATTTCCCGGAAACTATTGCCGTTAGCGAGGTGAAAACAACGCGCATTTGACAATAACAATGAATATCGCATTGTAAAACGCTGTTAAATTTAATATCGCTGAGATATCAGAAAATTTATATGACTGATGGAGCGAAACGTTTTAATCTACACCAAGATCCTTTTAAATTACCTGAAAATCAATTTATATTTTTTTTATGTTATAGCAACAAGTCGATCCTCAGCTATAAATGTCAAGGTACAAATGAGTTGAAAACATTAATTGATAATACAATATTATATTAATAAAATTTGCTGAAAAAGATGTTTGATGATCCATAATTATCTCTATTTTTGTTGCTTATGTTACGACAATTTTTAAATACAATAAATTACAAATATTTTTCTGATTTTAAAATAAATATTCATTAGTTAAAAATACCCCTGATGGCTTTTGACCATGTCTTGTAAAATGAGAAAAGACACTTGACACACCCTGTCACTCCAATATGACCCAAAAACCGTATTATACATAAAACCCAGTTTGAATAACATCCCTAATCGCTTCCAAGATCAACTTAACAGGAAGCGTTTGCTGCAAACACATTTGCGTCACTTTAAAGTCGAAATTTGAGCGTGCAGTTTATCTGTGAGGTGCATTATTTACTTTAATTATCTGAGCTTAATTAGCCATCATATTATTCAATTCAGTGTTGTGAATTGGCTGAGAACTTCTATCAATTGGTAAGTTTGTCTGTCATTGAATTTTATGAGTTTGGTATGTTAAGCGTCACATGTGGTGACGCCACGCTAAGAATGCAAACGTATGATCCTTTACTTTTGAAGTGTTGGTATCCTTAGCTACCTCGGGTATCAATGCCATCGATGCGCACACCTTGACCGTGTGACGGCGGTGATTGTTGCCAACCGCATGTACTTTGTGTTATTGCGGCAACGGTGTTGATAAGTCAACCAACCTACGTGTGTCGCAGGCATCGGTACGGCATTACGCTATTGATAGCCATCCGTAGGTGTCGTCCAACGTGAGATAAGTGCTAGTGACTTAGCTATCTGGGAGCTTGTACCACGGGTGTTACATTATTCTGTCTTTGTCGCACGGGAATATGTGTATGCCAACCGCATGTACTGTGTGTTATTGCGGGGAACGGGGTTGTTCCAAGAGTGGGTAAATTGACGAGCTCGCGTGTGTCGCGGGCATCGATGTTCACTACAGTGCTGGTAGCTATCTATTCGATGAACTCAACGGCCTATCTGTTAACCAGATATCCTATCCAACCTCTGAGACAGGTGTATCATTATTATATCCGTTCTAGTTACCTAAACTAAACCTGAAATGCCCCGATGGCGGGGAATTGATGTGTGTGACTCTTTGATGACATCTCACAGAGCATTGTGGCTCAAACTCATATTACTTTCAAGATAATTCGGCTTAATCACGCCCTAACACCTGACCAGCCCCTAGCTCCTGACGGCAAGGCCACCAGCAGCCGATTAGCCAAACATAAGTTTTTTTTATATTCTCTAATTATATTTTATTATCTATTAATTATTATTATTCACTTATCAATATCATCTCATTAACAAAACACCCGTATAACAATTATGAATATATTTTAAATAACTCTTACACTTATTCTTTGGTTCAAAAGTGCTACGAGCCATGTCACAAACAACAATGAGCTATTAACAACACTAAGGATAAGTTATTTATTCACAATTTTCTCTTGAAATCTATTTACTATTGGTTGTTACATTTCGTAAAAAACTGACAACTCAGTACTCGTCTCGCTGACGAGAAATATTTTCTATCCAATGTCGCATACGAGTCAATTCGTTTCAGGAATATGTCTCTCAATTCGCAGGCGAAGTAAGCTATGCGACAATTCCCAAATTCATGCCAACTCGCATGACTTCAAGAATAGGGCTCCTGATCGTATTCTGCACAATCCAGAAATTAAGGAAAACCCAGAAGAAAGACCCTCACTCCAAATCCAACTATCGGTATTGTTGAAAACGATAAAATTGCTGTTAGAAAATTTAATATAGGTCCGAGCATGACATTTTTCAGCAGTCCATCTACTCTGAGCTATAACACCCATCTACTCTGAGCTATAACACCCATTGCCCCCATGTCTACAGCCCTTAATGCTCTTACCACTACTTCTAATGTTATTCCGCCAGAATCAACACCTACCAAGGATGAAATTGCTGCCATAGAAGACAGTAGAAAGGTAAAGAATGTGAAAAAGTGGTTTTAAGTAAGGAAAAGTTGATGATGAAGAGGATGAAGACGAAGAAGATGCAAAAAATAATTGTTTTTGCTTGTGTTGCCTTGAGCACTTTGGCAATATCAAATCAAAAGATAAGTGTGTTCAGTGCCTTGAATGCCAATATCATGGTATTTTTTATTCATCAAATAGTCTAAATATTCTAAATACATAGGTGTCACAACTTACCTTGGTATCTGTCCCAACTTACCTTGGTAGCAAGAGAGTTGTGACACGGAGAGCAGTTTCTGTTTTTGTAAATTTTCTCAGACACCTTAATATTTCAATTAATTCTAATGATTGTTTCTTAAACAGTATGGATTGAGCTACATTGACTCATACAGTTCATATATGTAGAATGTTTCTTAACTGAGATTGAAGTAAAAATTGTCACAATCCTCCTCGAGCTTCCCTACAAGCAATAAAGTCAAAAATTCACCCCGAGTTCCAAAATTTTTCTAGCTCGATCAAAATTTCAGTGTAAATAGTTGATATTAGTTCTAAGTTATTTGTGAAAAACTGATTTTTCAAGTTTAATTTTCCAAATTTTCAAGCATTCCACGTAGCAGTTATTGTTAATTCTCTTAACTACGTAACTGTACCCAAATTTCCATCAAATAAAATAAATAAATAAATATCAATCACACCTTTTACCTACTACGGGTGGAGCAGACACTTATAGTGAGCTCGGTAGATTGATCGATATTTCTCCAGCTCTAGGGTGCGGCTACCAGTCGTCAAGCTACGGCTACATTTAATTTTCAAGTAGAGTACTCCACAGAGTATAATTCAGTGAAAATCTTACTGCCTTTTCTCCGTGAGAAAAAAACTTGAAGCTCAAAATCTCTATAGCTTGTACTAAAATTTGTGATTTCTACCATCGCTGGTTACACCTAACGAGAAGCTAATTACGGGTATGTATCATTTTCATGGTGGCGTTGGTAGAAGTGTTCAGAAATGATCAATAAATCGTTATATTTTGCGATAAACGTACGAACAGAAAAGATCTTAATATCGGAAAATTTAAAATATTTAATTTTCACGATTCCGGCAGCACGAATACTATATCTAAATCCATAGTCTCCATTCCCATCGTTCAGCTTACAAGATTTGAGAATAGTTAAATACAACAAGTTTATCAAAATACACTAGTGACAGTTGGAGGAAGTGAATGTTGAAATTTCACACCATGTGTGCTACTCTTGTTGCGCTTTCAACACTTCCATGAAAGTAATACTTTACTACAGAAATAATTGTTTATACATTTGTACCACTCAACACTTAGGGATGGTTTCCTAATTCAAATCCTTATACAGCTTAGTTGAACTTAGTTCCGATCACCTAAAAAATTGTTACCATCGAAAATAAACTCAGTTCAACTGCTGAAATGCATTCTGAGAAGAGAGACCGGAGCAGGATATTATAACTTTCCTGTTATGATATGAGTAGGTTATATACCATATAAAAAGGAAAATATTCCTATAAAATCAGCGATTCGGCCCAATCTAATGGGAAGAAATGCTCTGGAACTCTACAAATCAAAAAGGATATGCTAAATAATATGAAAAATTGAATTTTTGTTATTTAGGATGTTTCGAAGTTTGTTTGAGACATAAACCCTGAAATTTCGGTCAAGAAATTGGTACATTTATGGCTTACGCTGCGGAAAATAAGATTGATAGCAAAAAATGCATGGAATCTTTCAGTAGAGTATAAAATTATGTGGATCATTTATATGAACGATTGATGGTTCAGATATGAGCGTAACTTGAAGGTACTTCTTTAAGATTTAAAACTTCTGATACAATTTTGCTTCTCGTTATGACACAAATTTCGCTAAATAAAAATCAAATCACAAGTAAATTTGAGACATATTGCACTGAATTTTGAAGCATTAGTATATTGTACTCGAGAACTACCTAGTTTTGCTTGTTTTATCAATTGTAATCAAGCGATCCGAAAAACTGTTTTGATTTCAATTGAACATCGCCAAATGCTCCAACATAGATGATTCTCTCTCACTTTTATCCGGCGTACCCATCTTGCTGACACTTCATTGAGTCATCATTGAGAAATGACTAAATATAAATTCTAATAAAACAAATATTTATCATTCGATCAGACGAAGGATGTACACAAACCAAATGTTTATAAATCACTTTGATCTACGATCTTATGAAAAGTGTCAGTTTTTTACATCATATCCAATGTGAAAAGTAAGCTTTTTTGGAGAACTGTACAATAAAATTTTTATTGTGTATTTTTGATGCACAATATCAGTGAGAATCTATCAGTTCCAATTATTAGTATTTTAAGCATCTGGGGAACATAATGAGACTCATTCACAACACTGAAATCAGTTGTAAACATTTTAAAATTGATATTGTAATTCAAATTTTAAAGAACATTTATGAAATTCCAATGAAAACAGTTCAATTTATAATATAATTAGCCTACACACACAAATCAATATATTCATGCTGATTCACATCACCATCCTTCACAAAAGTACGGAACAATTGAATCCTTATTCCGAAGAACTAATGATATTTGTCATCCTGATGAACTTGATAATGGAATTATTAATCTAAAAATGATTTTCCAGAAAAATGGCTTTAGTTATCACTCCATTAAAAAGGCTCTTCGACCCAAGTCTACCAATACTATTATTGAGGATACTAGCGTGAGTAAAAATTATGTTTCTTTACCTTATGTGAGCAATGTTTTAGAGAAGATCGAAATGATCTTGTCTAGATATAATTTCAAAGTTTCCTTCGCTCCGGTAATGAAAATCAAGCAGTTCATGAGACCTGTAAAGGATGTGATTCCCCTACAATCTTTGGGCATTTATAAGATCCCTTGTACCTGTGGGAAAGTCTACGTTGGACAGACGGACCGAACTGTGAACACTCGCATTGCTGAACATAGGAGATGCATAAGATTAAACCATCCAAATAAATCTTCTGTAGCTGATCATGCCATCGAGTTCTTGCATGACATCAAGTTTAAAGAAACAAGAATAGTCGCAAGATGCCCATCGATTCATGATAGATTGATCAGAGAAGCAATTGAGATACTTCATCCAAATAACTTTAACCATACTGATGGTTTGAATTATCAAATGTTTGGCTTTCTGTAATCAATAACACACATATATAATGACTATGTTTTAGTTGGTGTAGTTCTGTGTATATTTTGAATTATGAAGTACACTGAAGACTATTTGACACCGCAGTTGTGAGCCAAACCAATAGCAAAGAGTAGCACTACGCAGTCTTGTTGAAATTTCGTATATTTTGTGATTTGGGATGAGTGCGAAGCTGAACCAAACCAAGTAGGACATATTCCTCTGTTTGGGGTTTTCACGTGGTTTTCCTCAAGCCTTGGGGTGAGTGCCACAGGATTTTATTCTTTTTGTTTAGGTGTAATATCCACGTAATCACATCTAGTATTCTGTATATTTTTAGTATCTAGTTACTTGCCTTGTTTTATTTTGTATCATTGTTTTCTGAAGAAGAATCGAAACGTCAAAGTTTCAAATAAATATACAGAATTTAAATTCAAAAGTCGTTTTTATTAAAATATACATAATTGACTGTTTCACGAAGCTAAAACATTGAAAGGCACATGTGTAAAAAGTCTTTAATGCACTCTCGGAGCTTCCAAAAATACTCGCTTCGCTCGTTTTTTTAATCAAGCCGCTCGTGTATTAAAGAATAATTTTTCACACCTGTATCTTAAATATTCACTAAAACTAATCCTTTCTAATTCAGATATCCAAAAACAATATGAAACAGGATTGTCTCCATTCCGATGAATGTTAAGAAAACTTTTCAATTCCGGAGAGACAGCTTTTTGTCATTATTTCTCGACACATGTACCATGTACCACCTTGTGGACAACTTCAGAAGTGATTTAATGCTGTCATCGCGGGACATAGTTTTCCAAAAGTAAGAGGCAGGGTTAAGTCTCTTCGGTTCGATGCCAATTTTTTCACATGTTAGCCTAAGAAATAATAACAACAGACAAAAATTTTACTACTACTGAATTGACGAAATTTATAATTATGAATTTGTAGATTATATCGTCTACTATTCTACATCAACATACAACAAATCAAGTCCCTACAAATGTAGTCATGTCACGATGTTATCGACAAAGAAACAGTCTGCGATCTGTCTCCGAGCTGTCTCTACGAATTAGAATAGGTACCCTGTTCGTTGAATCTGTTATTATTCGTGTATTATCAACAGTTTTGTCTATACAAGCACTCCTCAACATTTTTGGAATAGATCACTTTTTTATATTTGCTAATTTTTGTTCATTGTAGCATTAATTTATTATATTCCATTAGGCTTAATCACATGCGTCATGCTGATTTCGATTATAATATCCCCAGGGCATTGATAATCACGAGATAATTTTGGGGTTGTAAAAGCACGTTACACCAGAGGCGGATGATGGATAACCTGAAGACAGCGTGCTGAAGAAAACTGTCAAAATAATAGGTATTTATTAACAATGAAGGGATTTTTGGCACCAATTTTTAAAAAATTCTATATTAATACTAACAAAATAACATTTTTAGCGCGTTTTTTCCGAAAAAAGCGCTATTATTCCGAAAAAAGCGCTATTATATTCACTTTGGCTGGCTGGCTGGCTGGCGTGACGCTGAGATCTCAGCAACTATACTATTTACAGACTTGAAACTGGTACTAAATAAAAGCTGCTGTTTCGTAGGCTTGCACAAATTGCTTTAATTCAAGCACAGTGATTGTGGAAAATTGAATTATTCAATTACGTGTTTCAAGTGAAACAATGTCCATAGATATCTATGACATTAGGGATATGGCAACTAAAATTTATTAAAGTAGATAAAAATTTAGTTACAACTTTCGCCGCGGGTGTCACTATTATTATGTACAGCTGTCAAATCTGTCCGGGATTCATTCAATGACTTGTTTGACGCGAATTTGAAGCTTATTAGAATGAATTATTATTATTGGATGAAAATTTGTTCACTTTTAGTGTATTTTTTTTTATATAGCTTTGATAAAGATCAAATTATCATTTTAAGCTGCAGCACTTGACCTCCTGTCAGTCAATAACTAAACAATGAAGATTAAAAGGTATTTTTGAGTTTGTACATGTATAAATTATGTACCTATTAAATAGTCAACTTGAAACTAGTACTAAATGGAAGCTGCTGTTTCGTAAGTTTGCCCAAACTGCTTGATTTCAAGCTCAGTAATTGTAAGAGATGGTAATTTGCGAAATCTCTGAAGTAGCAAGCATTCATGAGCTGTCAAAAATGCGCTTCCATCATCTAGATGATTCTTCCATTTTTTTTGCTTAGCAATTGATATCTTTCTGAAAAGATAGTAATCTTCATCTGATCAATCAATTTCCTTCACGTGGTAATTAAAAAAACAATTTAATTGGATTCTGATTCGAGTTCATCAAAAAAATTTTGTGTTGAATATCAAATTCGATTTGCTTCCAAATATATTTTGAATAAATTATTTGTATATAATTTATAGTATTTGACTCTCTTATAATGGCTATATTGCATTTAAATTATTACAACACTTGTCCTTGGTTCGTGAAAATTGTCGCCATTATACACTCATACAGTCGTTGAAGATGAGTATTAGAGTATTATATTAATAAAATTTGGCTCTTTGTTTGGCACATGAATAATGAAAAATTTATGTTGTCATGGAAACTATATTACAAGAGTTATTATGTTTGGTATAATGAACAAAAGTTTTCAACAGATATTGAAAGCTACTTCAGAGCATAAGGATTTGAGAACAGATATGTAATTAGAATGTATTTTAATTCAAATTGATTTATCAATGAATCAATTCATTTAAATCTACATGATTTCATAAGGGAATAAAAGTAGTAGCCCTCAAACAAACCAATGAATAATTTGCAGCCGCAATGAATGCTAGAATGACTTTTAATAAAAAAACATGTCTATTGCCAAAGGTCGCTTGGAATTTATATTGGAAATATTTGAATTTTCCCCGTAAAAGAATTCGAAAGGTCAAAGAATTTTCCAACGACTGAAAAATGATGTTTTTCGTGAATATCACAGAAATATTCAATCCAATTTATAAATAAAAAATATTTGAAACAATAGTAGATATATTATAGATTATAGAGAGATTCATGATTTTTTTCAAGGTACTATTTAAAGCTATGTGGTGAAGCAATGAACATAACGATTAGGACAAAATAGTATTCTCTCCTATGCAGTCAATACCATATTTTTACTAATTGTAGAATTAGGTTTTCAGGTAGAGATATTTGAAATAAATATCTATGGCAAAGAACAATAATCTCCCGTATTGTGTGACACAATACTCAATTTATTATTATAAATCGATAAAAAATAATGTCAGCGCACAGGTCAACACGAAATTGTGCTTGAGATATAGATATGCAATTTCGGTAGGCTAAGTGACTCTCATCCGAAAAAAAAAGTATACAAGAAACTCTTTGATTTTAATCTTTCATTTATTGATATATCTGAATCAAAAATATTCGTATGTCCTTTCTATCACTTCGAGCTGTAATATTAGTATATGCATAATATTCGAAAAAACTAAAAATTATCCTTTTACCATTTCAGATTCATCTATTTGAACCTGGCAACTATAAAACCTTGAACAGAAAAAGGTAAGCAGCCCTATGTTTGCATATTCTAAAGGCTTTATATTTTCAATTAGTGCTATATTTTTCTGGTTACAAGATCAGTGAAGAAATGAAAAAAATCATTGAATTTTCAATTAAACATAACCTTGAATAGATATTTCTTTAGGCAACTCATCAACGTTACTTTTGTTAACATATTTTATATAAAAAAATAAATCTAATTCAGTTGGTGGACATCTATAACGGATCTTAGACTATGTGTATTAGTAAGAAATTTTGGAGATTCCTTATTGCCAAGAATTTTTTCAATTTGCCGACCAACGAAAATTCCGGTTCTAACTTTGGCAGCTAACAACTTTGGATAAAAATTATCGATCTATTTTGAAGTTTGAGATATTTCATGTTTCACAAATTGTGCTATCATATCTGAATTGATTTTTGAAAGTGGCATTAAAAGACTTTTAGGTTCAGCAAGTGATTCACATTCAACACTTTGCTTTCCCTCCTGAAATTTTTACCTATCCGGCCATGATCATCGAACATAGTGCTGAGGATCGGCTCTATTATCCCATAAAAAAAGATAATATGGATATTTTATACATCCATTCTGTAATTCATTTGATAATCAGTTGCACCGCAGTTCCTCAAATTTCAAGTGTCGCTTAACTGAACAATATCTTATCAAAACTCAAAAGTCAAAAATGTGACATAAACATTGCTGTCATTAATCCGATTCGATATTTTTTATTTAAGTAAAGCTTAAAATTTAGGCTAGAACGGTTATTAAGAGACAGTGGTGCAACTGGCCATTAGTCTTCATATTTTAAAGTTTATAGTAAAATTAGTACCAGCACTATAAGAGCAATCTTTAAGAGTAAATTGGGTATTTAATTTCACCCGGACACCTCTGGAAAAGAGTTAAGAAATTACCTAGCATCTTTCTTTGCAGAAACAATTTGCACCAAGCTCAATTCCAAGTACCCGGAATACTACTCATCTTTTAAGGTGACAGTAAACTCTAACAACAAAGAAAAAGCTATGGATTCTACAATTTGGCCTGCGGGAACTCTGGTCAACAGATTTTTTCCCCAACGCAGCCAACAGAAAAACGCTTAACTAATACCCGTTGTCCTGAAAATTAAGTTAGTATCAACAATTTTGACTTTCTGATCCTTAATTTACAATCGCTATCGTATGACAAAGTGAACCTTATAACCACTGAATATCTAATAAAGTATGACGATCTGAGGTTCCTCTGCTTGAGTGAAACCTGGTGCAATGCATTTAATAGTAACCACGTTGCTTTAAATGATTTTTATTTATTATCTAGTTTTTGTAGAACATCTAACAAAGGAGATGGAATTGGAATTTGGGCTCATAACAGTACATCCTCCATAGTTAAGTCTATTGATGTTTCCAATTATTGTACTGAAAAGAATATAGAGGTCTGTGCTGCTCTATGGCACCCAATTTCTAACAACCCTACACCTATCCTATCTGTATACAGATCTTCCTGTGCCGATCTGACGTTGTTTTGCAACAATATTACGTTAATTTTAGATGAAAATTTTAAGTCTCACTACAATACTATTATTTGTGGAGATTTTAACCTGGATCCTATAAGGGATAGAATACATTATAACACTGTCTTTCATATCCTAGCCAGCTTTAATATGTGTAATGTAGTTAATGCCCCTACAAGAGGTTACTACACCTTGGACCATTGCTTTACAAACTTGCATAACAGTTTTGTGAAAGTACATAGCAATGTCATTTCTGATCACAAATGTATACTAATGAACAGTACTTTAAATGAATCGAAACGTGGTAAGCCAGTCCTGTATCGGAGAATCTTCAATCACACTAATATGATTAAATTCAGTAATCCATTACTATCTGGATCTTGGTTGGATGTTGAATCCATTATGTCGGTAAACGAAGTTTTTAATATTCTTCTTACCGCTTTTATATTTTTCTTTAATACATGTTTTCCATTACAGAAAACTCGCCAAACAAAAAATGAAGACAAATGTTGGATCACATCGGACGTAATTCAGTCCAACAAAAATTTAAAATCAATCCATTATATAAAGAACTTATCCTCGGAGTTGAACGAATTATATAAAAGCTCAAAACGAGAGCACTATTTACTAGTCTCAAATAAGAAAAAAATGTATTATCAAAATGAAATCTTATCTTCTCATAATATATCACGGAGCACCTGGAACCTAATTAACTTAAAAACCAAAACTCAGATAAAACATAAACTCGAAATCACGCATGAGAATTACACTTCTGATGATTCTTGCTTGATTGCTAACTGGTTCAACAGCTTCTTCAAAGATGCTCCCCTCAATATTCTCTCTAATATTCCCACAGTGAACTCGAATGCAAATAGTCGTGACAATACTCGTGATTCGCCTTCAAAAAGTTTCTTCTTTCAGCCTCTCTGTGATACAGAATTATACAATATTATTAACTCAAAAATTAAAAATAAGAAGTCAGCGGTTGACTTACATAGTCAATTTATCTCTCGAGAGTGGTATCTTTCCCGAAAAATTGAAAATTAATAAAATAATTCCAGTGCACAAAAAAGGCGCCAAGAACACTTTAGAAAACTACCGTCCTATCGCTATAACTTCAGGATTCGCAAAAATTCTGGAATACTGCCCTTTTGATAGGCTTACTAACTTCTTTCATGCGAAAAATAGTATTTCCTCCAGTCAATTTGCCTTTAAACCAAATTGCTCTATTATAGATGCCCTACAATCTCTCTATACCACAATCACTAATCATTTAAATGATAATGAAAACACTGTTAGTATCTTCTGCGACTTAAGTAAGGCGTTAGACTGCGTTAATCATGGGCTTCTGCTGAACAAACTAGAGAATCTCGGTATTCGGGGGCCCATTCTTAATTGGATAGCGTACTTCCTTCAAAATAGACTTCAGAACGTCTCAGTCTCACAATGCAACTCAAACCTTGCTGTAATAGATGTCGGACTACCTCAAGGTACTGTCCTAGCTCCGTTCTTATTTATAGTCTACATAGACGATCTGATTTCAGTAATCTCCGACGACTGTACCTCGGTTCTTTATGCTGATGACATATCTCTAGTAATTTCTCACAAAGATACTCAATCCCTCATAGAGAAATGTAACCAGAACATAAGCTCTGTTATTAATTGGTTCCATGCGATACCTAAACGATAGCAAGACTAAAATTCTGCGCTTTCATACCCACCAAAACACCAACGTTGAAGACATCGAAATCAACTTTGGAAACAGTGCACTTAAAAATGGCAATTGCATCAAAGTGCTCGGGTTGGTTTTCCATAAAAATTTAAACTGATCCCCCCACTGCGAGGAATTAATTAGTAAATTAAACTCCTTGCGTTACCAAGTGCGTCACCTGACAGAATATTTGAATCTCAATCAACTGCAGCTCTTCTATCATGCTTCTGTTGAGTCTAGACTCTGCTATGGTATCAGGTTCTGGAGTAACTCTCCAGGTGCTTTTTCTGTTCTCATTTGCCAAAAAAAAAAAATCCAATGTCTGATGGGAGTTAGTAAGAAATCTTCTTACAAACCTTGATTCAATAAACTAAATTTACTCACGGTGTTTCATCTTTATATACTCGATATTTGTCTTTATATTTTCCGGAATAATAGTATATTGTACAACAAGTATAGAAAATTACCTATTTCACACGAGGTGTGTAATTTTCAGCACGAGACGGAGTCGAGTGCTGGAATCACACAAGTGTGAAATAGGTGATTCTATACGTGTTGTACACTATACTTTTTCTACGATCACAATTTTTAATGAAATATGTAGGTAAATCATTCGTATAACTGAGATTTTGAATCTATTTTCACAAATATAAAATAATTTAGGCATTTTAATTGTTTGCTCTGCTTATTTATTGTGATATTAATTTTAGTTATGGTTTGGAGCATTATTGATACATTTTCTATCAGTTGATTGACATTTCATTGTTGTGTAATCTAATTGTTGCAAATTACGGAAAGATAGTATCTGATTGGCTCACTCTCACCAGGCGACCTTCTGATTGGTTCATTAGTTAGAGTTTTCTGTGATCTGGGGTAGCGTGTTTTCTAAATCTTCGTCACTAACCATTTTCCAACTGCAGTAATGATATTTGTGGATATCTAATTTTGGTTATGATACAATAATTACATACATAATTTCTTGATTTCAACAGAATGTGATGGAACGTGTTTTGTCTGCTTCAATTTGACAGTTGTGATTCGTAGTGTTACCAACCTTCGGAATATTTATTACAAGAATAAGAAAATAATTCCAACAGAGCTTAGTGCAATTTTGTTATTTAAGGACGTTCACTGGTTAAATCGATTTTCTTCTGATTTTCCTCAAATTGAAAAATTGTGTGAATGAAAATGCCCTCTATACAGTAGTATTTTTCAAAATATCGCTATCCATGCAAAATTTAGAGAAATTTGTCGTAAAAGTTGGCGACTTTAACATGAGAGGTATAGGTTATACATCGTAAAAATGAACATTTTTACTAATATCAAAAGAAGTTTTCTTCACATATCTCTGAAAAAACAATATACTATAGAATAGAATATGAGGAAAATTTACCATTCAAAATATTCCACCTATCCATATTCATTATCAAGAAAGAGCCATAATAAAAATATAAACACTACAGTTTTACGTTGTGAGAAAGAGACATGAGAGAGAGGTTGCAACGTTGCGGAATCGCTCTGCGTGCCTTATGGTCGCTCAACTCACACAGGCACAGATTACGTCTGTCCATGTAAAGCTATGTTGCCGCATCAAACTAAGCACACTCCCTCTCCCTCGCACGAATATTTCTATCACTCTCTCGCCGAGTGAACGTCCTTAAATGTGGCTTATAAAAGAGCAAACAGAGATTTATATCAAGTCCGTGATATTTATCAATAATCTTGCTAAATATATCATATATATCACCTAAAGAATATTCAGAATGAATTATTAATATATAAATTGGTCAAACTTGTGTGAGAAATGATTTCTCACGACTTTTCGCACAATTGTGTGAAATTGTAAGTTTTCTAGTTGTGTTTTGTATGAGAAACATGTTGTTTTCTATAGTGATCGTAGAAAAAAATAATTACCCTCTTAACTCAAATTTTCACGAATACAATACAAGAAATAAGAATAGTCAAAGATTCCCTGAACAGGATTGGCTTATCATTTTTCATTGAACTACCTGATGACATTAAGGAATCTAATAGTATAAATATTTTTTAAAATAGATTGAAACTGTTCCTTCGTAGTAAAAACCTATATAATATTAATGAACTTTGATTCTTGGCATTTCAATGCTTGTCCTTTGTATTTTATTTCATATGCAATTATGTTTCTTGTTTGTACTTTTTTCTTTGACGCTTTCCATACATAATGTATACGTCCACGGAAATAAAGAAAATTATTATTATTATTATATTTGATAATTTCCATGCATGACGAATAAAAAGATTTTGAAATATTTTTTTACGTAATGTTATCATTGGACAAAGTAGTCAATGATCCTTTAAAATATAAAAACTTATCCATGTTTGCAGAAAAGTTCCAAGTATTTATCAACGCCAATCTCTGTCATAAGGTAAAAAATAGTTTACTATAAGGAGTAATGCAAAAAGCGAATAATTATCTATAATACAAGTATTAAAAGTGATCATCTTATGCACTAACGGCTTAGTAAATAACAAATTGATATTATGTATTGGTCCGTTTTTATTGAAGTTGACATGTCTTGGAAGCTTGAATTAAAATATTAAGTTCAAAATTTTAAAAAGTGTTTTTAGAGTTGTACATAAATTAGGTACTTCAAATACTTATAATCCCACTTAAATCGGTCAACGAAATTTTTTACGCACAATTTTTCATAAAAACCTTTTTTTAACATAATTTTCGATATAAAAAATAGGCTTGTAGGAGAAACTGCTTGTAAAAATTTGATTGCACATTTCAATTGCACAATTCGAGTTGTAGCTTATATCAATGGGATTATTAATATTTCAAACTAGCGAAGGAGTATTTTGGAACTTATTTACAACATTAAAATCATTTATGAAAATTTTAACATGATATTTCAATTTAAACTGTCAAGAATATTTATGTAAAGTTCAATAACAAAAGCTACCGATAGGAGACTTCAAAATGACATTTATGGAAGCAGAAATATTCATAGAATATGTACTATATTGTACGGAATAGAACGATCGAAGATGAACTTTAGTAAGACTCACATCATTTGAAAAGTCTCCAATGCACTCACGGAGCATGAAAGCTCTTGCTTCGCTCGTATTTTTATGGTCGTTATAAGAAGTTGATGTTTACGCAACTAATAATGAACACAAAGTCAAGATTCTTCGAGGAGCTAAGTTCAGAGTTAAATTTGTACTTTGGCACATAATAAATTAAATTTTACCATGGTTATGAAAAGAATAAATGCTTGCCAAACTTGAATAAATTTTCAATTTAATTCGAGAAATTGAGGAAAAAATTATTGTATGTATTTTGAGCTCAAAGTATTGTAACAAACAGAGTCCGTACAGAATAAACTTTCGTTAGACACGTCGGTTAAACGGTAGGCAAACGTAACTGACTGATGCGCCAAGGACGTGGTGACGTTTGACATACTAGAAATTTCTGGAAGCTTCGAGAAACCATAGCCTGGGATATATAAACCCGGAACTAAGTCGAGCGGAGAGTAGGTAATTGTTAGAAGTTCGGATACAGAGCGCGCAAGAGTGAAAATAAATAAGTAAAGCGAAAATAAACAGCAGATAGTGTTACTATATGGATAATAAATAGGTGAAGTGTTAGTTGTGCAAGTTTAATTTCGGCTAAAAATAAATTTACTAACCCACGAATGAGTTGAGTTTTGTTGCAGTATTTTTGTTGCTATCTACAGTTGCAGTGTTTACCTCTGGCTCACGCTTCAAAGTTCATGATAGAGCGACAAAGCTCAATTTTGTTTTCCAAACACACAAATAAGTATGGCATCAATAGTGCAGCAGTTTTGAATAAACAATAATTAGAATAAATGAATTTTACGATACAGTGTAAGTCCCAAATCTGACTGAATAAATTTAAAAAGTGCATGTTATTCCTCGAAGAGTGAATATATGATGTCTGTAATAATTTTTCTATCTTATAGGCTTAGATATATTCTTCCGGCCGTTAAAAAACTCATTATTCAACAGTTGTGAACATAATCCGCAAAACGTCAACATATTGAAAATCGCTCTCCTAAGTAATCGTGACTCAATTTTCCAATATTTTTTAATAACGCTCCGGAAATCCTGGAATTTGGCATATTAAAGAATAAAGCTCTCATTGTCGAGGATTCAATCCCGTCCTCTTTAAAAGTCTTTATCCATGCCCCAAAGTCACAAGATCAGAGGCGTGCGAGAGAGACATTTCGCTCAAGAATGGCATTCAAGATAAGATGCACGACAATCTGAAGCTTATTTGGGTTAAGAAAAGTTATTTTATCATAACCAGAACAAATTCGAAATTAGATACATGTTTATCAGTTTCTATGATGATATTTGAATACCTATTCTATTCCATATTAATTTTTATTTGACCTGATTTCATTGGAAAAAAATAGATTATCATTTAAATCTTTGTCTAAATATGTTATTTTACAAAACTTCAAACAAATAGAGTTTTCACGGTGTTATTGCACGGATTATTATTTGAAAATAAGAAGAGGGGGAAATAAATAAGTTATTGTTATAATACCAACAACTAGCGGACAAATTATGTCATCAACATAGCAGCAAAGCTGAATTTATAGCCTTAGCACCTTCTTAACTATGGAAAAACTACCGCGACCAATAAATCTGCTACTTTCCTATCTAGTTAAACAAATCATTAAAAAATAAAATGAGAATAAATAGCACTTACGTTGTTGTGAAATAACAAGTTAGCTCCTAATCGGAATTGTGCAAATTGGAAATTTAAAGTACAAAAAAATCTGTAATATCCATTTTTAATATATTTTGCACACAGATGTGCGAACGTGATGGAAACCTATCAACACATCAAGAAGAGGCGTCTGTGCGTTTCTAACAGCTTATGCAATATTCGCAGATGGTGTTGTCAATTTTGACGTATAGAGGATCTGAAAATCTGTGGTGTGCAGCCAAATGGAAGGGCCATATCTAAGCCTACAACAACCCACCCGTTATGTCGTTAGTCAAAGGGCTTTGATAAAGGCCATGTGTCCGTCAACCGTCCTTTTGCTTTCAACACAGTTCCACATTCAACCGATAATTTCATGAAATATTAACCACAAGGATCAGAGCCTAATAAACTTGAATTATATCTCATATCTCAAGAAGTTAACGAGAATATGAATCGTAATTCTCTTCATAAAATATCAACGTAAATGTTTATACATAATGGAAAATGAATATAAGAAAGGGTATTCCAAAATGTAATGCTTAAATTTACTGCTCTAATCCAATAATAAATTTATTTAACACCACCAACAAATTTACAAATTTTATTATGAAAGCTGTTTACCATTGAGGTGAAATAATGAAATCGACTAGATCTTTGTACTCGGAAATCACATCAGATCATGAAAATACTTTATTTAAATCACAGAACGCGAACATTATTTCCCTCATCCGGAAATATCCCATTTCTAGTAAATGAGATCTACCTTGAGTTTCTAGCTATCAAAAGACCTGTTTTCGTAGCTTGAAAGTACTGTAAAACAAGCTGCAGAACATAAAGTGCATTCCGCGAAACTTACGGTTAGCTTACATTAGAAGACTTCCTTCCAACTTTGCATTTACGGTGGTTGGGAAGTCGTGTTTTGTGGTTTTTTTGCAGCAAGTCTGACTGCAGATTTACCAATAAAATATGGCTAACTGGGATTACTCCGAACTTGTTTTGTGGTAAAAAGTTTGTGAAGGGAAAGGAAATAAATTACCGAAGAATTAGGAAGTAGCGGAATGGATTGGATGATTCAGTATTTTTTAGTTGTTTCAAGAAGATATACAAATGCAATCCTTAAAACTTGTGCTTCATTGCACTCGCTAATATTAAGAACTTCATAAAGTCAACCAATTCACGAATAAATGTTCTACATTTCTCCAAGCTTATTTTCTCGAGAACTATGTGACTGATTGATCTTCACCCAAGATTTTGTATCTTTGTATCACTTGAAATTAATAATGTGAGCATGGTTCAATTTTTATATTGTCTTACAATCAATCGAAATGTCACGGTCAAATAAGATTTCATATTTTAATAAATTCTAGCTCAATTAAATGATTAAGGTCCGGTTTCACCAAACTCAGTTAAATTTATCAAGGAGTTATTTTGAGTCAGTAACTATGGTTACAATTGTATCAACAATACTTTCCGTATAAATTAACCTTTGGTTAAATTTAACTAGCGTTGGTGAAACTGGCCCTCAATCATTTAAATATCAAATGTGTCTTATAGAAGAAAATTTATCTGCATTTATTGTACAATATTCTGTTTTTATTTATTTATTTTTTTCATCAATAGAAACATCTGATTACGACAAAGATAAATCATATATAAATCCCATTGTACATAATAATGATCAGGAATGAATCATAATTTTCCGATTGAAGTCGGTTTGAATAGAAATAATATACCAACAAGTAACTATTTTATATAAAGGAATGCAAATTCAAATAATTGTGTATTGTTCAGCAACTTCTGAAAAATTTGCATTCCATAGTAGAACACTTGCGGGTATCTGTCGATTGTTTGATTTAAAATTGTTTCGTTTGTTTAACTGGACCACAAAAATCGTAACTTTCGCGTCTAGTATGCAAAAGTGAAATTTGTATACGTAGTAGTAGTCCAAAAGGAAACTTCGAAAACTTCTACAATGTATGCAAATTTATCGTGAACTAAGTTTTCACATGCACGTAGGTATTTCTATTCTGTTATCTTATCCAAAACACGAACTGACGTTTACGCAAAATAAGCAAGTTTTCACTGAAAAAAGAAAATAGAGCAAACTAAGTTACCAGCAGAAATTTAAATTGCAAAAGGCGATTTTTGACAATATATATTCGGAGCAACTTAGCAAGGGTTCATAAGAATTACTGCTTATGTCATGAGTTTAGAACTGAGCGCGAAAAATTGAGTGGTCAGCTAATCTGACAGCTTTGTAACTTCAGAGTTTGGCTATTTTTCTGTTTATCTTGATTCAGTAATCAAATACAAGCTCAAAAGATAATAATAAATTACATCTCTCAAAATAATTTCATATTAATAGAAGTACCCACGAATGTCGATCAAAATTGACAAACGAAATATGAAAACAAAAATTTAACCAGCTGAGAAATATAGTTAATGGATATGTTAATAAGCTCGAGCAAATTTAAATTTGTTAACTCAAGCATTAGAACATAGGACATTAGGCCAAGTAGGATTTGTTCGACTAAACCTACGTAATGCATACAAGATTTTTTTTTACGATAAACGTCCATCGTAACTTCCATATTTTAACAATCATTAAGCACATTACAAGATAAAATAGAGCATAAGTCTGCTTTTAGACTAATAATCTAACAGACTGATAACAGGTGTGATTCACACAAACATGAATTCACAGAAAAAACCAAATCAGTTTACGCATTGTTTAAAGATGCTTGTAAAAATAATAAATTGCGAAGCATGAAGCCTAGATCTACTAAGGACCGACTGGTATTTCAGTCCTCAGTAACAATTGTTCTAACAATCATAACTATGGAACTTAAACAACATTCAAGGTAAACCAAGAAATAGTGGGCCTAAGAGAAATTCTTCTATGTAGACTTTCCTACCAAATACAATAGCTAGAGAGCTGGTGGTAGAAATTTTGATATGATGTTATTGTGTGAATGAAATTGAAAAGTGTAAAAACGTCATGATGAAAGCCCGAAAAATCATTTCAGTCATTGAGGCGTTGCTAAATTTTTTATTGACAATCAATTGAAAAATCTGACGTGGACATCACGTGACTTACTTGTACATCATTGGATATATATAATCAAACACAATATCTCATCATTCCACAGCTAATCGGCTGCTATGGAAACAGTAGGTCATCATTCTTATGCTACAACATTCCTAAATACTGATTTCCAGGATTCTACGTCTAACAGTACTGAATTTATGCGTAAAATTCCAAGATTGTCAAGTATAGTGCACTTTCGACTCAGTCGATCTCAATGAAAACAGGATATAAGCATCTAGACAGTACTATCATCTTGAATACTGTATTCTAATATTCTACGTTCAATCGTTTTGGATTTAAAATGTGAGGTGTACAACTAGATGCTATAAAAGTGCTTAATACGGAATTTCAATATTTTGCGACAAATTATTTCAAATTCATGGGGAAAATTCGTGAGTCTGTAATATGAAGTGCAATTCCGGCTTAGTCGATTGGGACGAAAATAGGAGATGATGCTACAGCAATTTCAAATACTGAATTCCAGTATCCTACGGCTAATCATTCTAGATTTATGCGGAGAATTCAAAAAAAGTATCAGATGAAGTGCACTTCCATAATGCGATATGCACATCCAGATCCTAGATCCTATACCAGTCTTTTATACAAAATTTCAGCATTATACGTTTGACGAATTCTGAGATTTGCGAGTTACGCACATACACATACGTACATACGTACCGACATCAAGCCAAAAATAGTCAAAATGGATTCAGGGATGCTCAAAACGGATATATCCATCAAAATCTCGATATGTGAATTTTGTCGGTTTCACAATATTTCCATGTGCTTTTAGACCGTCAGATAGTCGTAGATTTCAGTGCCTCATTTTATTTTTCATGCCTTTAAAAGGTTTGATAAGTATGTATAGGTATTTGGAGTTCAATAATGCTGAAATTAAAGCTGGGCCGTGTGACCAACATAATGAAAATTAATTTTAAATTTGTATGAAAAAGCATGTTCTGATCCAATTTTGTCGCTTTTGTCATGCTTACAAAATGAAATTCAGGGAAAAATATTTTGACATGTAAAATGTCAAATAAAATTAAATAATTGACAACAGATTATCATTGCCTACCTTATCATTTCAATTAAACTGATTGTTTTATACGGCAAATTCTGAATGTCTGCTATACTCATAAGCTGCACTTCCGGCTTGGCCGATTGATACAAAAATAGTAGATAGCTATTTTGATGCTACAACAAGTTCAAACACTAAATTTCAATATGCTATGGCTGATTATTCTAGATTTATGCAAAAAATTTAAAAAAAGTTTCAGGTAAATTGCTCTTCTGGCTTGGCTGATTCAAACAAAAATAACAGATAACCATTCTGATACAACATCAAGTTCAAATACTGAATTTCAACATCCTACGGTTGATCATTCTGGATTTATTAGAAAAATTCGAAAAAAGTTACAAATAAAGTGCACTTCCGGTACAGACGATTGGAACCATAATGCGAGGTGCACAACTAGACCCTATACCAGTCTTAAATACAAAATTAACATAATACGTTCAACCAGTTTTGAGATTTGCGAGTTATGCACGAACGCACACATGCACGAACATACGTACCGACATCAAGACAAAAATAGTCAAAATGAATTCAGGGATACTAAAATGTTTCTATATTATTTTAAGTCAGTTATTGGCAGAGAATTTTCTTTATCCATGAAAAAACGTTAAAAAAATATTGGTTCAAATCTGCTACTCTGAGTTTTCATCGGTTGACGTTTTTTAATAATTTTGTAAACGCAAATCAATAAAAAATATTATTTCATATCCAATCATTGAAAATGTAATCAAAGAACAATGTAGTAGAAATAATTGTTCTTCATCATACAAATAATTGACCTATTTTTATCAATTTGTTCAAAAATGATTTATTGCCTTTACCTCACGTTCTTATTTATTTAAAATTGAAAAAATGAATTGAAAGTTTCATTATATATTCTCATGAGTTGAAACATTCTTTTTCGATGAAGGAAGAAACTTTTCAGAACTCATTTTTATAATAAATATGTTTTTTTTTGCCGATTGACTTTAAAAATACGACTTTATTGACAGTTTACAGTCTGTAAAGTGTGAGTTTTACTGCCTAGACAGTAAAAGTGTCGTTTCCATAGCAACCGCCCAACATACGCATCATAACAAATGCATAGCAACATAATTTGATGACGATGAAATTTTTCAAAAATATTGAGATTAATCGTAAAATTAATCAAAAAAACAATCAACAGAAAAATTATGTGTTCAGATGAAAATTTACTGCCTTGTCTAGATTCAAAAACTCGGCTACGCCTCGTCTATGAAACTCAGCCGCGTCAGTAAATCTTCTATTTTCTTGCCTAGTTAAACAAATAACTGAATCACTGATTTCAGAAACACAGCAGATGTCACAAAATAATTGTGACATAATTATATTTTACCTGAAGTCCACTTTTGGCCATTTTTGTGTTATACACGATATGGCGTTTAAAATATGTAGACCTATCGATTGAGCACATAAACAATCTAAGTTCAACAAACAAAAGGTATTTTCCACGATCCGAAAATATAGGCTGAGCGCAAAAACACTCTTAGTCCATGACTTGAGTTGTTTCTAAATTAATTCGCGCGCATTTCGTTCATCTTGGTTGTGTCCTGTATGACAAAAAAATTATGCATACCAAAAAAGCTTATGAATTTGTTGATAAAAATGAGAGTCCAGAGCTTTGGATGGTGATTTTAGACTGGTCAATAGTAGTTGCAAAGAATGATAACTGAGCGATTTGAATAGTTTTTCAGTTGAAGCCCACGTAAAGCGTCATAAGTTTAATTAGATTTTTTGATGTTTATTCTTTTCGATTAAATTTTCAAGAACTATATAGTTATTTTTCATTTAATGCAGAAACCACTTAAGTCCAGGTTATATTTTACCTTTGAACTTTTCTGTACACAATTAATATTCACATATTTTTGAAGCTATGGTGCTGATGAAACAAATAAGTTATTTCAAAAGTCATATGAAAATAATTAAGGGAGTTAATAAGTTTTTTCTAATTATCTCTGAATTAGTCGTATGTGACTTAGGTTGTTTCTGAAATCAGTGATTCAACTATTTTCGAAAACTGTCATTAAAAGTGAACATTTATAAGGCAACTAGAAACATGCAAAATGATTGCTTTGTTCACAGGACGCGAAATACTTCGCAGCCACGACGCGGAGTATTTCGCAGCCAGGATGCGTAATATTTAGATGAACTGTATTAAAATTTTCTTCTCACATTTTTATTAGTTTCAAGAAGTGGTTTTCGAAAAAACGTTGTTTGATACATGATAGCAAAATTCTTTTATTTTCGAATGCAAAAGTGACATTTTGCAACCTAGAATCAAAAATAACTATTATTATACTTCCGGCGAATGTCGAAACTGTATGTTCCCATAAATTAAAGACTCCGAAAATCTAGAGGTTTTGATAAACAACCAAGCTCGATAGCTGCTTTAATCATAAACATAAACCCGTATTGCCACCAGCTTCCTAGTTATTATATTTGTTTGTTCAACTCCTCAAAATGAAAAAGCAGAATAATTATGAGGTTACTACTTGTTCTATTCGTCCGTGTGTTTATCACAGCCAGATTTCTCCGGAGAAGATGAAGTTACCGAACTGAAATTAGGTATAGTTTTGAAGATCGGTAATCCGCAAATGTTTTGAAGTGAAATATATGATGCCCAGAAACTGAATATTTTAGAACCACCTAACTTGTGGAGTATATCTGAATAATTTATATTCAAGAAGTACTTAAGGTTACCAGTTGTCAAGAAATTTTCAGAAATGATTCAGAAATACCTATTTTCCTCTCTCTTTCCAAAAATACACAAGCAAAATTTTCGAAAAGGAGAAGAAAAGTATTTTGAATATTGTATCACATAACATTATAAAATTGTCCCAGTGTCATTAAATAAATAAAATTGTTTTCATACAAAATTACTAAAATTTTTGAAGCAAATTCCAATTTTAAACAAATTATTATTTTTGTATTTTCAAAACGTACAGGAGATCCAATTTCTGTACTAATTTCAAAGATCTTGTTCCTATATTCTGCTTTTCTGGAAATACTTTGTATAGAAAAAGCAGGCGCATAAATAAAGCGTCTCTAGTACGTACATTAACTAGTTACATCACAATAATTCTTAATCTCATACATTAATATTCTTTTAACTTTTAATCTCTTTTGATGGGAAATAATTTTTTCTCATTATTTTCATTCTTCTCTTGCGCAATATCATAAACCAGCATCTCCTGTTTGCATACAAATTAAACAATACTTAGAAACGAGAAAAGTTATGGTTTATTATACCATAAAAGTGAAATCAATTACTCACTTCACTGTCAGTAAATATTTTCTTGTATTTACAAATCTATGGAATTTGTTGAGTACATAAACTACCACAACGTCATTACTTTACACACTTTTGAAATGATTTGAAGAATTTGAACTTAAATTTAAGGTGTACACATAAAATATATTGGACTAGTCTTTATAACTGGCCATAAATTAACTTTCGCTATGATACTTTCACTATAACCAAATCTTTAAAATTTCATTGATAGCTGAATCCGTATTTTGATAGCTTTCAACTTGTCAAGTATTAATCCAATCTAAAAAAAAATCCTTCTACTGTATGGAATTGATTATTAGTTTTGAAAAGTACAAGATGATATTTTTACCTCTAAAAAGTCAAATAAATAATAATTCACATAAATTTAATAGGTACTCAATGTTATGAGTAATATTCATAGTTCATACTGCGCTTGCTCTATCTTTCATTCCAAGTATTAAATTCGAAATTTATTACTTCATAATAATTTCCATGTTTAATTTTCTGAGGTCAAAACTACTGGAGAAAGCAATAAAAATGAATACCGCAAATTTCACATCAAATTAGATCGTAAAACAGGAAAATCAAGAAGCTAGACGAATACTATTTCACATCGATTTCTTTTTCAATAAACTCTATTCAAAATATGATGATTATATTTGAAGAATAAATAATTCCTAGCAAGTCTCATAAGTACCTTATTTCTTAAACTTTCGAGGAAATATTCCATAAAAAAAAATCTTTTTCAGAAATTGACGTCAAAGTCTCACGTAAATAATTGAAATAAATAATAAAAAGGCAGTTTTGGAATCATGAAAATAAAAATTGAAATTTCGGATAGATTAGTCGTAAGTCTATCTATAAGTTCATCTAATATTTCTTCTAACGTTAACACCATACTTTTCTAGCTGAAAAACTAGATTTCAAGTTTTGATACATGTACTCCTATAAATAATTAATAGTCGAAGTAAAAACCGCATATAGTAATCAAGTATTCTGTTTTCTCTTGTTAATTTAAGCCACAATTATAATCTAAATCTGGTTTCAGCCTTTGTATAGTTGTGTCTGCTTACAATTCACTTAGAAGCATAAGCCAACAACCAACATTATTGTAATTTTCCAACCGCTTAGCATTGTTCAACTGCATTTTTAATAAATCCCAAAAGCTTTAATCCTCATTCTTTCGGAAGTGAAAAATAAAATAGTTGGCAAAGCATCCGGAGCGTTGAAATGCTAAAGTGATGAGAGGACGCGTTTGTAACGTTAGTACTTCAATTAAAGTGCAACTGAATTCAATTCCGGCTCGTCTATTTACCATTTAACTCGAAATGTCTGCTATGTCCAACAGAAGCGTTGAGTGGCTTTACGCGTTCTTTCACAATACTCATGAGAATGGCTGTGCCAATAACTGAGTATGTGTGCGTTCTTTTTATGTGTAGGCGTGAGCAAAGATTCAGAAAGTTTCCTCTTGGTAGTCTTTCAGTATCTTCCAAATAAAATTCTAAAGTTATTTACAACTACCTCAAGTTTGAAGTATCGATAAAAAATTTATGAACAGTTTTGAATTTCATGCAGACAACTTGAAAGTTTATTTTTATCGTGATATTGAAAGAAAATCAAAGGCAAAGAACTATAGCGAATATCTATGAAATAAAACTTTAACAGTTTCAAGTTTTTACTGTTTGGTTCAGTCATTAATCATAAAATTTTGAGGAAATGTCGATTCAAAACAATTTTATAAAATATCTTCAGAATAATGGAGAAATGCCATTGGAGTGCGATTCCAACTCTAATAATAACTATTTGTTTTCAATTCATTAAATTTTTTACAATACTATTCATTGCTTAAAGAAAGAAATTATCTCTTGATGATGGTACAAATGGTACCAAAATCAGTTAAAATCAAAGAATGATACAACATTCAGATTAACTAAATTCTAGTAGTTGAGAACCATGCATCCCATACTCCCTAATTGATAATTCGTTAAAAATTCAAGTCTCTCACTCATAGAGAATCTTAAAAATCTTATTGAAATTTATCTTTTGCACGCCTCTGCTGTACGTTAACACTAACGTAAGAGATTAATTTCTTCGCACATACTTACTGAATACAGTTAGGTTACATTTCAACGTATTCACAAAAAACTCTACTAAACCCTTGACATATTAAACATTACAAAAAGCTAATTGATAAATTACAGTATGCATGTGCATTACAATCCGTTTTTTACGTTAGCGTTAACGTATATTTAGCGGTAGTGCTAAACGTACGCTTTCTAATATCATCATGAATTTACCGGTGCACGGTCAGAATATAATGTACATACATAGCGATTCAACCCAGGCTCGTAGTTTTGTGAAATTTCCTGCTCTCCTACCCAGTCTACGGAAAAAATAGTAGAGTACAGAGATTTAAATATGCACCCAAAACTGTTTTTATATTTTTAGTTAAGTAATACAAATTGAAACTCTGAAATATTTATTTGTTTGTTCACAAAATTTCAAATATATTAGTCAGTTTTGACACTATCATCTTAGATCGGGGAACAACTGTAGACAGTAGACACGTGTTCCGTCCTTATTAGAACTCGTCAGTACAGTATAGCCAAGAACACAGGATATTCAGGGTTTGGATCCCAGAGTGCAAAACTCATAAGGGTAGGTGATCTGTAATCAGTAAATATAAAAACTACATGCAGCACCATCCATCCAGCAAAACCCAGTTACGGCATGTGAATAAAATAGATATCGCAAAATAAATTTTGACAAATATTATCCTGTGTAACATTCCAATAATACAAATTAAAATTTTGAAACTTTTATTTGTTTGTTCCACAACCAGTTCTGACACTATCATGTTAGATCAGGGTGCAACTGTAGAGATGTGACACATGCTGTAACATACTTAGTTTCTACCTCTACAGACCATCTATCCTTATGAGTTTTTACACTCTGGGATCCAAGCCTTGACTATCCTGGGTTCTTGACTATACTTTACTGACGAGTTCTAATAAGGACGAAACACGTGTCTACAGTTGCTCCTCGATCTAAAACGATAGTGTTAAAACTGGCTATTAGATTTGAAATTTTATGGAACTAATAAATAAAAGAAGAAATGCAGGACACTGTAAAGTGATCTTTAAAGTTTGACCGTGAGGTCGCTTTTTACACCATCATCCTGAATAGGGTAGCAACCGTAGACACGTGTTTCGTCCTTGTTAGAACTCTTCAGTACGATATAGCAAGCCGCAGATAGTCGGACTTGTAGCCGCGATACTATTAAAAAGTAAGTTGGTACATGGCATGCAGAGAAATTAATCTGCAGCAGTGCCATCTATCATAATACAGCCGAGGTGGCGAAGTGAAACTTATCAGGTTTTGATTTTATAAAATTTATTATAATAAATAAAAGTTCCAGAATTTTAATTTGTATTATTCAAAAAAAATGTCACAGCATAACATTCATCACAATTTAGTTTGTGATATCTAATTTATTTTTAGTCAAGTTTCTGGTTTCTTCACAATTTCAAAAAGACATTACAAAATAAAAACTATATCATAGTAGTAGCCATGATTTTAGTGTTTTATGACAGATATGCAATAGTATATTGTGTGGCTAGAGACGAAACAAGACGATTTCAGCCGAGAGTGGATGTTGCTTGCCCGAGCGAAGCGAGGGCCCGCATCACCCTCGGCTGAAATCGTGTTTTGTCCCGTGCCACACACTGTATTTTTCATAATACCTGCATTGAAACTTTCCACATTACAAATCTGTCATAACAAAGTAAATATTTTTCTTCTTATTTTGCAGGTAACAAGTCGAGAGTAGCTGCTTGTGCTTTATCAATAAGATGTTGGGGTGTACTTGAAATTCTCGTATCAATATTTTTTTTCTTGAAACTAATCGTCTTTTTATTTTAATTTACAGTTCCGAATACAACAACTGTCAAATTAACTGATGTTATATGATTTTCATTTAGAGATTGACAACGAACAAATGCGACTCTGCCAGGGATAAACGATGTAAAAAATTAATTCAGCGTACAGTTTCTGCCCGGCTACACTCGCATTTGTCTGGAATTGTCTTGTTTCGACTGACAAAACAGGCGTTGAAACGCGTTGTTCCAATGCAGGTATTATGAAAAGGATATTATTCATTTTTCTAAGAAAAGTTACATGGTAAACTATGAAAGAGGTAAGTGTCTTAAAAAATATTATTGAGGGAATAAATAGAAGGGTACGGAATTTGTTCTCCATTAAATATGAAGACAGACCAATTCCAAGTGTTACAACAATTTCTAAACTGGTTAAAAAATTAAAGAATCGACTCGATGATCAAGGCGCATTTTTGGCAGTTTGGGCAAACCTACGAAACAGTTGCTTCCATTTAGTACTAGTTTCAAGTCTGTAAATGCTGTTGTTCCTGAGAACAGCCAAAGTGAATAATAGCGTATTTTTCTCCAAAAATGCGCTGTCAAACACAAAATAACAAATAATAATTGGTGGGAGATCATATGCTACCCTTATTCTATTTTTAATTGAGCTCGAACCTCTATTGAAACTCATTTTGAAATCAGTTGTTCAATATCAGTTATACTTCCCGATTTATTGACGATTTGGAGTACTCTTTTATAAAACAAAAACGAATCGCCTATTGAAATTTTAATTTTGTGACTATTTTTTACTCAAAAGGACGTTTCAATTCCTATTGATCAATTATTGACTGATGGAAGGTCATGTGGTGTACCCTAAGGAGATAATTTGATTTTATCAAAGTTATACAAAAAAGCTTGGACAGATTTACGAAACAGCAGTTTTTATTTGGTACCCGTTTGAGGTTTGTAGGTGCTGTAGTTGCTGAGAACTCAGCGTCACACCAGCCAGACAGCTGAAGTGCATATAATAGCGGTTTTTTTTTGCGGTAATAGCGTATTTTTTTTTTGCAAAAATGCGCTAAAAACTTGACGCTATAGCTAATATAGTTGTGAACGAAGGTATTGAAGACAATAATAATAATAGAATTCATCATAACGAAGTGAATGAAGAAATTGTATTAGCTATAAGATATGAAAATTTTAGTGTTAAACATATTGGCCCGTATTCTCACTTTTTAAATGAGCGCTACTTCAAAAAAAAACTTATTAAAAGAAGATAGTGCTATGTGATAAAACATGGGATGATAAGAGAAAGTGCATAAATTTTTATTAGTACTATTCAAAGAGATGAGAATCTGGACCATTGTTTCTGAATATAATTTACATCATTCTACAGTACTACTAATTTAAAACTCATGGATATGAACATTATAAATTCTAAATCAATCAAGAACTTATTTGTACGATTTTGAATGAAAAAAAAAAATTTCTCTCAAACGTCACAAAAGTGACATTCTATGATCTCTTTTGCCAAGGTAAAAGTGTCACTTTATCTGATTAGACAGATAAAATACTAATGTTTGTTTACTTCATGTGCCTAATCACATAAAGTAAAGGAATCTAATATATCAGCAAAATAATTCAGCAATATTTATTGTGGATGTACTTACAGTTATTGAAAATTGGGTTTTGAAATAAACCATTTGCACTCACTTCACCTGGGAGATTATTAATATCAGCTAATGATGACACGGATGACATTCTTAATTTCTTTTTCAATTGAATTTTATCTTTGTTTATATCTTAACCATGACAAAATTGTATTGGGTATTATGATTTAGCTTAATCTTAGAGCCAATTGCATCGCACTAGAAATCAGTATATTAACTTCAAGTGTTACAATTTAAGTACTCGTTTGAAATAAAAAAAAAAAAAAAAAATAGAATATATCATTTGGAGCAAAAATGGCTTTATGTGCTTGGGTTACTTTGACTGCAAACCTTAGCACATAAAGCCTAATTTTTGCTCCTAATAATACAGAGTGATCAATAATGACTGTCTGATAGGTGACAGGCAAAAGTTCGCATTATAATCAAAACTATCTTCATGGAATAAAGTTAATAAAAATTTATTTATTTTGAAAACTACGTCACCGACATTTCAAGAACACAATGGCGTATATTTTGCATATTTTATGACGGATTCATCCATAATCTGATTCACTAAACAAAAAAGTAAGTAAATAGCTATATTATTGACTGATTATTGAGAATTTATTATTATTCTACCAAATTATTAGGTTAGAATAGTATTTTCAGAGGAACTGTCATCTATCACTTGAAGGCCACTATCTCAAGCAGGCGGCAAAGAAAAAATCAGAACGAAGCGGCACGGACAATCATTTTTGATCACTCTGTATAATCTACTATTGTAAAAAAAATGCAAAATCAGGCAAACCGTGGTACTATTTTACTTCGTCAGTTTGTTTTACGGACGAATGTATTTTCACTTTGAATAACAAAAATTAATATTTGGGCTGAAATCTTTTAAAACAAGATCATAAGTGTAACATACTTGAAATTTTGGGTGAATTGAATTCAGAAATTTATTTGAAACTGCGGCAAAATCATGTCCTACAGTAAAAAATGCAGGTGGCAAGGTGAATTGAAAGTGCGGGAATATTTAGGCTTCGTGGTGGTGCAATAAATTGGCCTGCAAAATCACCAGATCTAGTTCCTTGCGATTTTTTTTGTGTGGTACCTCAAAAGCAAGGTTTACGTGAAACAATTATAAAATTTAAATTTACTAATTTAGCTGCGAACGAAGAATGCAATAGTATAATAGACAGATAATTAGCCAATATTAGAGCTTCATTTTACAATAGACTTGACTATTGTCTTATTGAAAATGGTGACTTATTTGAATACCTATAATTTATTTTTCTAATTTTTATTTCTCATATATAAGATACTATAATATTTTCTATTTATAATTGCTATAATAAATTCTTCATTCGCTCTGTAATGATGTATCATACCTGGGTATTATAATTATTGTTTTCATCAATTCCTTCCACACCGCATTAGTTTCAATCTCTATTATTTTATTTATTTTTGAAATTGATTCATACTTCGAATTGATTAAGAAAAATTAATTTCACTTTAATAATAAAAGTCGAGCAGTGTTCTATTTTATTTAATTATAAGACAGATTGTCGTCTATGAACTTCAGATATTGACGTTAAGAAATAATTCATGAAATACAGAAGTCATGCTATGATTCAATTTATATTTTGCAATTCTTAAAATAGATATCACAATAAATTATGACATTTGTGAGAAAACCTGTGCAACATCTTAATTGAAGAGGGTTGTGTTCCAAAAAAAATTTAAATTTATGAATGGGGTCTTTCACTGTTTTTTTAAAATAATTTTTTATGAAAATTGGACTCAAAATTTTTGAATCATTTTAGTTCCTTTTTATTAGGCAGAATGGAATATTTCTTTTATAAATTCTACTTTCACGTCTAGATGTATTTTAAAATAAATCAAGGTACCAAAATAGATATATAAGATTTACAAAAGATTATTCATATTTGCTTGGTGTTACTTTACCCAATTCTAGCAGATGTGACGTCACTCTGGATACCGCGAGTTGTTTTTTATCAAAATTATGAATGAAAAGTGACACGATATCATATTTTTCTTGTATAAAGATGTTTAAAATTACTATAGTAGTAGGAAATAAATAAAAGTTTTTTTTTTCGGAAGACCCGATTTCAATTTCTCTTTAAAATTGTGAAAAAATCAGATGAACCGGGCAAAAAGGAACTGTTTTTTACAGACTGCCATTTATAGGAAAGATACTTTGTGAGCTTAAGATATTTGCATTTAAAATGTCAGACTGCAAAAAATTGTTTTCTTTGCTTGCCACGAGCGCCCGGTCAACTAAAAATGTAAGGACAGTTTTGTACTTTACTATCTACTAACCTGATTTGAATCGCTATTTACACCCTGACTGTGCACCATTCAGTATGAATAGCGCACAATATTATTAAATTAAATTATTCTACTTTTACTGTAATCTGTACGAGTTTCCCCATAATCAGAGTCTCAATATTTAAATTTATTATCAAGTAACATTAACTTGGTGAGTATAGGCGGGCTCATATTTGTAAATGAGAGCGTGAGAATTAACACTCCATATATTTATTTTTTGTTTGCAGCAGCTTCCGGAGAAGCAAACCACAACTCTAGGTTGAGAACATCTCATTTCCGGGCACAGTGCTTTGTTATAATACTTCCGGTTTTATACCTTCATAGCCCAGAGTGATTTAATAATGAAAATAAACAACTTTTTCAATTTAAAGTTATAAAACAATACCGTCCCAGAAGAAAATAATTAAAATGCTAAAAAGGATGAAGAGGATTTAACCATTTGTCAGAAATATACGACTGAGCACTTTCAACTTAATCGAATTGAAATAAATCACATGATCAAATGTGGTATATAAAATAAATAAACTGACGGATAACCATTTACGACTTTCGTGCTAATGTAAAATTAGCTTTGTTTTTTTTATTATTATACTTAAAAATAAAATTCTAGCTTATTTTCAAGAAGTGATGGTAAAATATTAAAAAAATATCTGAATAAGGAGAGGCACCAAAGGAAAACTGTTCTGTCTTTCAGTCTACATTCTGGATTTCCATTGCAAATATTAGTATAAGAAATGAAATATACTTTTTGCTTCAAATCAGACAAAGAATGGAGAAGGACAGGTTCAAAAAAGATAGAGGGAATTAAGGAAGTCATCGAAAACATGGAAATCTGAAGAATCAAGCTTTCAAGTAGAAAGAAGTAAGGTGAAGATCATTCAAGTGTAAGAGAATCTAAGAGCAAGGAAAAAGGTAATTGAACGAATCTCAAGGATTCAGAAAACTTCAATAATACAAGGGCAATTCAAATTCAACTTGCATCCATTTTTTTCTGATTATGAAAGGATATTGTATGTACATCGATTTTTATAAGTGAACTGCCTTCTCACATATACTTGAACAATCAAATGGAACGTTTCATTTTCAGGACAAAAAACAAGACTCAAATTGTATTTATAACATAAACATTATATAGCGCCTTGATTTTTTTTTATAAGTATTATCTTTGAGTGTATATGTGCCTCTGAAGTTAATGAAATAATAAGATCTATATTTACATTTGACATCATAATGGGATCAGTTCTCGGACTCAAGTCTAAATCACGAATTTTCTTACAAATTTCTAGCAGATAATGTTTTCAAATAAAGATACAAATCGAATTTGAAATGCCCTCACATATCCTATATGGGAAAGCTACGACAGAATTTAAAGGATCTGCATTGAATTTTTTTGTTCAACAACCATCCAGCACTACGTAAAGTTTATAGCCTCGTCTTTCAATAGCCCTATACAAGTTGGAAAAATAAAAATATTGGAAATCACTGGATGAAGTCGATAGTTCGCGGAAATGGTCAAGGAAATGTCCCACTTAGTGCCTTAACCGACAAGTTACACATACATATACGATCACAAAACAGTTAAAAATGGCTCGCGAAGTTTCTCAATACTTCGCGGTTGAACTCCTTGGTAAGACTTCTTCAATGTTGTTTTAAATTGTTAAAATTGAGGATCACAGAAGATTGAGACTAATGGATTTCGTTGTAATGTAGTTTTGTTCGATCCGAAAGAAATGGAGGAGTTATATTTGTTTTATATATTAAAGAATTCGAACAGCTTGCAAACCAATTATTGTGAAAACTTTATAAGTACATAACGTCTGACTATGACTGAATAATAAGCAATCGCACTTTCTCAAACAAATACTAACAAGCAGTAAAACTTGAAAAATGTGTGATACCATATTGATCGATATTCTTGACTTTTCTGTAATATTGTCACTGTGAGGCTCTAAATAACAGTAAATCTCAAACTGTCCGTGTATTTCTAGATTCACCAACTAAGAGTGGTAGAAATTAGAAATTAGGATGGAAAGAAAATATTTTTGGTTTCTATAATAATTAACGATTCATTCATCCAAACTTCGGATTACATTTTTATCATATTTTCTTTGGTTGTATTTTGATAAGGACATGATATCTTGTTTAGAAAATCTTAGACAAATTGAAAGCAGATGACTGTCTTCATAATCTTAGCAATACCGCAAAAATATGTCACAGCATACTATAATAAACATAGAAAACTAAAGATCAAATTTTGTCTTATAGGGATGAAAGAGCATCAAACCAGAAACCGTTGAAATGGTAATGTAAGCAGCGTACTATCGTGTGATATCACATAAAACAGCATCATGGAGCAATACCATACCAATTTTGGCTTTATTTAATCTACCATCAAGAGATGATTTGCGTATTTACAAGTTGCCTTTGGCTTATCTTTATTGGACTGTTATTCGAGAGCTCTTCTAATCATTAAAACAGGAGACATTGATATTTTCATCCTGATAATAATTAATGAGAATAGGGAGCTTTTGCATCACGTACTTTAAATCATACGTCAATGATAAACACATGTAAAACAATAGCGTAGATACAATCAGGTTACGAGACAAATGCACTTATATTACTTTCGTAGGTATATTCTTCCAATTTAATCAAATTATCATAGCACTGATAATAATAACAAATCTAAGTCAGCACATGTAGTAGACATATAAATCGTGGAGTTAATATTAAAAAGTAGGTTGATATAATAATAATGTAATATTTGGGACACTTTGAAGGCATTGCCTATTTTGCTAATGGCCAGCTGCACCGCTCTAGCTTAAATTAAAGTTTTACTTAAACAAAAAATATCGAATCGGAATAATAACAGCAATATTTAAGTCACATTTGACTTTTGAGTCTTGATACGATATTGTTCAATTAAACGACACTTACAATTCAGAGGACTGCGGGACAACTGGCCATTAGTATTTGTTAGGAATATATAGTACAGAATATGAAGGGTAAATTAATGAAAAGAGACAGTCAGTCATAAGATCATAAAATAAATAAAGTAGAATGGAAGTTAACTAGTAGTGTACCGCAAAGCAATAAGTTGAATTATATATTTGCCTATATTTATTTGTAATCATAAGATCTTCAGTTATTTATTATTCAATATTGTAACTTGCTATGTATTCAAAATTCTTCATATTAACAATCACTTTTACACTCCATCCAAAAAATCCATTGAATATTTGTTACCTATTTTCGATTTAGGATGCAACGTCAGTTGCTAAGCAACCAAGATATTAAACATCATATTGTGTGTCTAATTTGAATTTTACTGTTTGTTCATTTAATAGTTGTAATCCAAAACATGATTGCGATTATATTACTAAACTAGAATATCAGTCAACCAAATACCCTGCGATCATTGATAATTATGTAATGGGTGATTCACTTACTTAAAGGTACTTTTTCCGAAATATTTTTTTTTTGTAAAAATCAATTTTATCGGGTTTTCTTTATCATCATACTAAAGAGTCAATCTCTACATTTATTTTTTTGAGATTTTTTCTTTCAAATCTTGGCCTTAACTACGACTAACGTAGTCCATTCTGAAGTTCCAATTTTCGATGAAGTGTCCGAGTATTTCGAATGGTATTTGGGGAATAACGATAATGATGCTAGTTCTAAAAGTATGGAGATGTGATGTTACACGATCTGGGCGTCCATTCTACCGGTCCGAAGAGTAAAGTTAAATGTTCATCGAATTGTTCTCGCAATAAAGCCATGATTTCACAATCTGTGTGGCAAGTAGCGCCGTCTTGTTGGTACCAAATGCCCTCGAAATCACGAGCTTCAATTTCAGGTAGCAAATAGGCCGTTATCATAGTGCGATACGGTTGTCATCGACAGTTACGTTCTGGCCGGCTATTCTCAGCTATCGTCGCTATATTTTGTTCACCAATCTATTGGGACTCGTATTTCCTAATAATGAAAACTGAGCTTCAGACTTTTCGATGGTATAGCAAATTAGGCGTTCGGTAGGCTGAGTATGTGGACCATAAGTAGCTCTAAGTATTTCTCGTAGAACACTGATTTTCGTAATACAGCTCAATGATTTGTGCAGGCTAAGTCTTACCACGTTGAAATGTCAAACAATACTGAACAAAAATACAACGACAAGTTGACGATCACGTCATCGGTTGAAAAATTCATTAGAAAAAAAAGAACCTCTGAATGAATCATCTTTTGTGATTTAGACAGCTTCGTCAAGCACGTAGCTTTCATGCCAACAGGCCTTCCGCAACCTTCGGGCTGTTACTAAGCAACATTATTTCAAAAAGTATCCGAGAAATATGGATTTTATCCGAAAAACACCTGAAGTAGTTTCGCAGAGTTTCATGTTTTATAGAAAATTACTTCTGGATATATGTAAAATCTCGATCAAAAACTCTCGTTCCTAGACATTTTCGGTCAAACCGGAGATCGTATCTAAATGTGATATTCGATTTGGCATTCTCCATATGTAGAGAACACGAATTCAAAAGGAAATCCCCGACCGTTTGACCTTCTAAGATCATTCGACATAAAGGGGATATAGACAGACGGACGGTCGAACAGACAGACAGACAGACATCTTTTCGTATTAATTTTGATAATTTCAGAAATGATTTTTTATAGCACGTGCATCGAAATTCTGTTTCGAAAGTTCTCAATTCCAAATCATGTAAACACCAAGAGTTATTCTCTAATTTGATGAGTCTCCACTTCTTTCGCTGTCCCGAATCCTGACGCCTTCAGATCCGATTCTGTAGACGCTAAGTCACATAGTAGACCCGATTCAGGAGATTATTAAATCTGGGAGTTCATTTGGATGTAAAATTTGCGATACTAGTTATTTTATGAATAGAAAAAGAAACATGTTTTGAGACAACTGTCACTATAATTAAAAATTCTTCCATTCAACAACTGCAGCAAAATCGAATTGATAATATACTTCATAATTATAAGATTTTTGCTTGTCAAATTACTTATTAGAGAATATTTTCTTAATAGGCACATTATGTAATAATTGAACATTTATAATATAGTAATTTGATCTTCATCATTGCTGGACCATAAAGCATAAAATTATTTATTTATTCTTATTTTTCTGTAATACAAAGATAAATCATAAATAAAATTATATGTTTAAATATGTATGTATTCATGAGCGCAGGCCAAATATAGAAGAAAAGAACTGTCCTTTTTATTTTTGATAAGGTGAAATTTGAATTAATGTATCACTCACTTGCAATAGTAGATTCTGCCATCTTGCGTGAGATGTGCGGTCCAGCCGGGTCCAGCGGCGTGTTTTAGGGTGGGGCCGGTGCGCACCAGAGCCCCAGACAACGGCACGGCAGGGTCAGCATCTCCGACGGCAGCAGCCGGTGCTGCGGCTACGGCTGCACCTCCACCGCCACCGACTACACCACCCCCAGACTGCTGCAGCAACATCACCAGTCACACATCAATGTCCTACAAAAGAAAAAAACTTAATAGAAGAATTATAAAAGTAGAGTTTCAGTGACAGTTCACATTCAGGAAAAGCACAATTTCTCAGCCAAATTAAGAAAAGTGTTACTATAGGAACTATTTTACACATTTGAGTTTCACATAAAGATTTATTTCATTTCATGTTCAATAAAAATTTAATTTTAACCCTTAATTATTTCATTCAGAGAATAAAAATAACTTTGTGTTGCGACTTGATTTTGACGGTTCTACCACGTTTTCTATGTGCTAAAGTTCTCGTAAACGCGGTTTTCGAGTAAGCAATTATGAAAATCGTAAATCTATACTGACTTATGACCATTAATTTGATTTAAAATTCATTTAAAAGATGATGAAATGACAAATGACATCTTTCCGGCAAAATTGCTGTGGCTGTCGGTGCCTGCACTGTCTGTAATATGTTAGAATAACAATTTTATTACCAACAAGCTGATTTTGCTGCAATAGTTGAATGAATATTTTTAGAATCAGCTGATTACATTGTCCGGCACATTTTGTGGGCTATATTTTCAGTCCGACGCGACGCTCTGAAAAGGTCAATTCCGTGATGACATATTCATTTATTACCAACAACCTAAACGCACTGAAACAATTGTTTCACAATATTACAGCTGCATATCTCTGAAAAGTGGAAAAAATATTGTGAGAATTTTCAGACTCGTCAAAAAGAAACCGCAAATGGTGTATAAATCATGTTAAAAAACAGGATATGGCTCCCGGACTAATAGTTTTTGAATAAGACTTCCATAACTAATACGATGCTTGCGATGATATAATATAAGTATTCAAGATCACAAAACGAAGTTATAATACATATGATCAGCTGAAAATTATATGTTCAACACAGCATGAAATCACATAAACCATCTCGTCTGAATTTCTAGCTTTGACTTCGTCTTGGTCATGAAACGTCAGCCACAGCAGTGAATCTCCCACTTCTCTACATAGAAATAATTATTTTTCTCCACCGAAATCTCCCATAAAATAGATAAAAAATCTGTTTGGTAAAAAATAACTGGAAATGATATAATAATAATATTCATTTCATGGAGTTATGATAATTGATGCGATAAATAGTTGATAATAAAAGTAAAAACAACACTTTGTTGTAGTGTGAAAATGTGAAGATACAACGGAAGTTGAACATTTATCAACTCTTGATATAATATCTCAAGCTGCCAAGTCCTACTTTTTGACTCGGAAACTCCGGAAATTCCGCTATATGTTCGCCTGTGGGCATAACGTAACACATCTTCAGGAATTTCATACAAAAACATTTTTTTTGCTTATTCATGTCATTATAAATGAAACAGAAGAACTTGCAGAATAGAGTTAGTTAACAATTATTTAAAGGGATTAACGCCCTTTATGTAATTGCCTTTGAACTGCATATAGAGCCAACAGCCGAGCCTCAAATTGCACTTTTAAAACCTTGAAGATGAAAATTCTATGTGATGCTGTGAAAATATCAAAATTTATAGGGAATACGTAAGAATTATTGAGAATGAGAAATATGGTTGATATTTTACATAATATGCTAATAAAAACTCTTGATCACTTCTTTCCTAAAATAGTTGTTAAATAATGATGATTTGCATCATCAATATCGCCCATAAACGAACAAAACTACTCAAAGGTGAATAGGAATATCGAAAAAAGGAACTGATAAATCATTATATTGATATGTTTGAGTGGACACTAAAATAGAAAAATCTGACGTGAACATCACGTGACTTACTTGTACATCATTGGATATATATAATCAAACACAACATCTCATCATTCCACGGCTAGTCGGTTGCTATGGAAACAGTATGTCATCATTCTTATGTCACAACATTCCTAAATACTGATTTCCAGGATTCTACGGCTAACAGTTCTGAATTTATGCGCAAAATTCCAAGATCGTCAAGTATAGTGCACTTTCGACTCAGTCAATCTCAATGAAAATAGGATACAAGCATCTAGACAGTAGTATCATCTTGAATACTGTATTTTAATATTCTACGTTCAATCGTTTTGGATCTATGCGGAAAATTAAAAAATGTTTCGAGTAAACTGCACTCCCGGCTTAGCCGATCACAATCATAATGCAAGGTGTACAACTAGATGCTATAAAAGTGCTTAATACGAAATCTCAATATTCTGCGACTAATTATTTTAAATTTATGAGAAAAATTCGAAAAGTCTGTAATATGAAGTGCACTTCCGGCTTAGTCGATTAGGACGAAAATAGGAGATGATCATTTGGATGCTACAGCAATCAAATACTGAAAATTCAAAAAAAGTATCAGGCGAAGTGCACTTCCAGTACAGACGATTGCAACCATAATGCGAGGTGCACATCAAGATCCTAGATCCTATACCAGTCTTTTATACAAAATATCAGCATTATACGTTTGACGAATTCTGAGATTTGCGAGTTACGCACATACATACGTACATACGTACCGACATCAAACCAAAAATAGTCAAAATGGATTCAGGGATGCTCAAAACAGATATATCCATCAAAATCTCGATATGTGAATTTTGTCGGTCTCACAATATTTCCTTGTACTTTTAGACCGTCAGATAGTCGTAGATTTCAGTGCCTCATTTTGTTTTTCATGCCTTCAAGAGGTTTGATAAGTATGTATATTTGGAGTTCAATAATGCTGAAATTAAAACTGGATCGTGTGACCAACATGATGAAAATTAATTTTAAATTTGTATGAAAAAGCATGTTCTGATCCAATTTTGTCGCTTTTGTCATGCTTACGAAATGAAATTTGTACTTAGTACAAGTAAGTAAAAATCAAATTACATGTTTCTGAGAGAAAAATATTGAAAATTTATTATTGAACTTCTGTAAAAATTTATATGCACAGTTTGGGTCTTCAGATCACTGTTCCGCAGTATCATTGATGTGATTTCTTTTTGTTTGGCATTATGATGGCATGCTTAAAGTTCAATAATTATCAATATGTTATTCTACCCCACAGTATAAGCAATACTTCTGCAAGCTGTCTCAAACCCATGTCACACGACGCTTTTTTCGCTGCTGGATTGTTTGCTTGGTTACGCTGATGGGTTCCTCCTAGATGGCTGCGCCGCTGGACGTTGAAATAGGTGCTATGCGATATTGGCTTCACACGATGCTAGGTTGGTTTAGTCACCTTTTCGATACGCGTACGGCACCAATAATTATCGTTCAAATGTCAAGAAAAAATGGAGACGATTTAGCAGAAAATTTTCGCAAGCGACGAATGCTTATTATTGCATCTTCATTAATTAAAAAGTTCTTGGCTGGACGAGCGTCGACAATTGGAACGTTTATCAAGTTGTGATTTTTATACGGAAATAAAGAGCATTTATAAATAAAAAGTAAACAAAATGTGGTATATAACACACAAACGGAGAAAATTGCCGTATTTTTTGATATCTACATTTAATGATTATAATATTTATAACATAACTTTGAAATTCACTATCCAGAGTCCAAAGTCCTTCAATTGCTCTTTCAGTAGTCTCAACCAGAAGTCTTGAAAAATAACAAAGAGCAAATGCCACATTTTTTATACTCACGTGACTAGGAGTTAGTTTTCTATTGATCACCGTTTGAATCCATCAAGCAAACAAGCATGAAAAACAGCACACATTCTATCATGGAATCCAGCTAGCAACCATGCACCGAAGCTTGCAAGGATTATCATTTTCTATCATACAAACAAGCACGGTAGCCAGCACAACTCCATGCAGGAAAACCAGCAATGAAACAAGCGTCCTGTGAGGCGCGCTTTGCAATTTTGGAATAGGAAACATGATTATCTAGTTATCATTGAAGCATATCTCACACAAGTTCTATGGGGTTCAAGTCTAGAGATAATGGTGGAAGGGCAAAATGCTTGATACAACTAGTTCATCAAGAGTTTGCAGCACCATTCTCGCTCGGAACGGACGAGCATTATCATCCAAAAACATAACATTTTAAGGTCCAATGAAGTCGCGACTGTTCACAACATATTCACAGATGATCTCGTCTCTATAATATTATTCAGTGCCTCCACCATCAAACACATGTAGGTCGGTACACCAGCCTAAACAGATACTTCCTGAAATCATAACACACCTCCACTTTCGAATGGGACCACCTGCTAAATATAGGTACTGTAGCAGTGACCGATTCCCTGCAATTCTATATACTCTCCGACATCGGCTGTCATTTTGGATATGGATTTATTCGTGAACAGAACATGTTCCCAAGAGATAGCATCATTAAGTCGCTGGTTAGCCCACTCCACTCTTTGTCGACGGTGAGCACGAGTTCTTGAAATCGATCTTAATGGTCGATATGAAATCAAACCAGCCTCCTAAAATCGGTTTCGCACCGTATGATCACTGGCCAAGATCCCTGTGTCATTATAATCTTGTTGCAGCTGCCGCACAGTTGCAAAAGGCTGTCTTTTCGCTTGCATTACAAGTTTTCAGTCATGTCGCACTATGGTAATGCGACTGGATCCACTATCAGGCCTTCTTGGGGTTGTGTTTGCCGACAAATTAGTCTCGAAATTACACTTTGAGATGTATTGAAATTTGTGGCTGTCTACTCGTCGATCACCTCGCTGATGCATTTTAATTCCAAATCAGCACATTCTCAAGAGATGATTCTTCTACATTTCATTTGTTACATCAGGTAAAATTATCATCGCCCTATTTCATAAGTTTATCAGTTTAAGTAATTCAATTAGTTATGTGGTCGCTCATAATTGGATGATGAGTCTCAAGTTATTCTGGTAGTTTAGTTTTATCGTTCAGATATTGAAGAAGGGTAATACAGCGTTCATGAAGTGATAGTACTAGTTCTAGGTGAGTTGAGTTACTGGGTGCATGTGTAACGATTTGAAGTTGGAACAGTGCGAAAATGTAGTGACTATGCACGGCGGACTCTAACCAGGCGGGAGTGTGACCCCCACCACCACAGCATTCGCATGACGTCAGTAGGCTGGTTTTTACACAGTTTCATGCGATGTAATAGTATTAAATTTGTATTTTAGAACTATAATGTTTATGCAGAATGATTATTGACTTACTAACAACAACAATAACGGTAATTCTCTTGTGTCTGAATATAGTTTTGGAGTAAAACGTTGTAATGCGATAAATGTAACTCAAAATAACAGTTCGCTATCCATGCTTTCATTAACATATATTTTATCAAGTTGCAAAATCACCCACTTGTCCTCTTCTTTTGTTAGTCTATTTGCAATTACTCTTGAGAAATGATCATTTCCTATTTAAGAACTTGAAGATATATGAAAAGAAGCTGTAAGTTGTTGCAAATATTTAGGATGTGATTGCATATTATTCATGTGAGACAAAATAATAATTTTTGAAGTGTAGCGCTTTTGATTTGAGCAAAGGAGACTTATTTGTTCACTTAAGTACAATAATTGCCCAATTCTCTCTTTATCGCCTTCGTTCTCAGACATCATTATTTAATGATCTATACATATTTTCAGAATTATATCATAATAAATAGACTTTTTTGGTTTTAATTCTGTATATTTAATTTTATTTTTGACGTTTCGACTTTCTAACCGAAAATCTTCATCAGAAAAAATGATACGAAAATAAACTAAAATATTTTTGTATCATTTTTTCTGATGAAGATTTTCGGTTAGAAAGTCGAAACGTCAAAAATAAAATTAAATATACAGAATTAAAACCAAAAAAGTCTATTTATTATCATTATTTAAATTCTAAATAATAGAATAAGTATTGACAAAATCAGTTTCATTTAACATACATTCTGAAATATCTCTCAATTTGGATAATGTATCAAGTTCATTTGTAGATAATGGAGTGTTATTATGCTGTAATTCACTCAAACCACGGTAGAAGACATAGTAGGTAACCTAACTCGCCCCGAAAATGCGTCCGCTGAGATGGTTATAGTTCGCGCTGTCGCCGCTAGAGACGCCTACATCAGTAAGGCCTGTTTTACAACAGTGTTTGATGTATAATTACACTAAACTTACAAAATTTTACGAAATCATTTATATATTGAAGTTAACCGTATATGTAATGCTTACAGCATATATTTTGCTTCAATTAAAAATTGATATACTTGTTAAATTAGTGTTGCATTGAGTAATATTTAATATTTAATTATTACCTATGCAAGAAACTCAGTTGGATAAATTCCGAGATCACATGCGATTAACAATAATTGAGAAATATTTGAACGATACAATAACAATATGTTCAATCTTCAAGAATACATATAGATGATATGTTTTCAATTACAAGAAAATTGTTCGAACTTTCAATAAAGGAAACATGAAAACATAAGTTAAACAAAAATTAGATTCAGTTCAAAATATTATATTTCTATATTATACATAATTTTTCACAACGTAATAGTTTTTTCTGTATTAAGGGCACTTATATTTATTTTTAACAAATACACGTTATTTTAAATTATCTTATACTTAATTCATTAACATTGTCAAAATTTAGATTTCATTTGAATGACTTGATACAAATTTACTTTGTGAGTAAATTTGAATGAGAATTAAATTAATTTATGAAACTGGACCTAGTTCAATAGTTATTAATACAAGTGAATTAAACCACTGTTTATTTGCGAGAAGAAAGTTCAAAATCACGAGCGCGCTCAGCGCGAGTGCTTTAATTCTTTGAGCAAATAAAGAAGTTTAATTCACGTGTTTGTATACATAATTTTATTCAAGTCCCAAATTTCTATCATGTCAAGTGAAGCTCTAAAAACACTATATTTTATCTTACAACTCTCATATCTAGAATTACAATTCGGGACAAAACATTTTCTAGGCATTTTAATTGAATGTTCATTTGTCACACGGCTATCACTTTATTAAATAATTATTCATTTACTATAATCTGACTGTATTCAACGACACAAACACTAAAATCAAACACTTTTCAATTGGCAACTAGGCCCTACATATCCGCCATCTTGAAACATTTCCTCTCACCTCTCACGTCCACATGCTTGACGCAGTCAGCGGACACATTTATAGTAGACCGGCAATGAGAGTTGTGGGGGCCTGACTCAAACTTACCAGTTTATTTTTAAAGAAATACTTTGGGCTCAGATTTCTATCTATTTCAATATGAAAGGAACGACTTACTGCTTTGGAATCCATTTTGTTAATAATAATACCGTCATCATTTACTTTTACAAAAATATCGTTATTTATAGTTTTGACAAATTCAGGTGCTTTTTCAAGCAGTAAGTCGAAATTTTGAACTCTATTTTCCATTAGTTGTATTTCTAATATCTTATTAGTTTTTCTTGTTCTTTTTTTCTGATTTCAAAATTTCGTGCGTCTAAGATTTTTTTTTTAGTATTTAAATAATGAGGAAGTCCAGGAAAGATAGTTTGAAACGGATTAGGTTTCAAATGCGGTTTATCGTAATAAAAAGTTCTAATTTCTCCTGGATAATTGTATGTATTTGTATAGCTAGTTGTAATGCAATCTTCAGAAATTCAAATGTAGTTACATTTTCTTCTGTACTATCATAATTGCTTTTACAAGCTGAGACACAAAATTTGCGAGGTATGTTTAAATTGAATAATATGTATATATTTAGGTAGGTATTCGAAATATTAGAAGAAAATCTACTTCGTATCACGAAGTCATCAAGTCTACTACTATCGCTGGCTCGCTCACAAAGCCTACTGACGTCACGCTCCCCTCCATCACACTCCCGCCTGGTAAATAGAGTTCGCCGTGGTCTATGGTACGGCTTGGAGCCGGGTATGTGTGATGCGACTGTGGTTGGTTTCCGACAGCTCAGCGAACAGCTTCGGGCTGTAATGTGCCGTGGCTGGCCGCCAACGATGCAACGAGCAGCTTTGGGATGTAGTAACACTTGCCAGGTTACTAACGGCTGGGATTAAGCATTGGGACTGTAGCAATTCTGACCAGGTTACCAATGAGGGAAAAGAATGTAGGTGTATGATGTTTGTTGGAACTGTTGACACCGGTAATTTCTCACTAAGCCTTGTGCTTGGATATTTCAACACTTTCAGGACTTCGAACCACTAGGTTCAAGAGGACTGAGGACTCATCTGGACGCTACCCTTCAGTTATGTTTGACATTGTGATTATTACAAGGGATCAATAGAACATATTAGATGAGAATCTTTAGAGTAATATATTTCTACCCCAGATTTTCCAGCGTTTATAACACATTCAATACTTGACTAATTGAAGATTGAGAAAAACATGTAGTATACTGATATTTATATAAATAGACTTTTTTGATTATTCGTTAGTACATATATCACAAAACAATAGTTATCATAAGAGGCCCTTTCTTTTGATATTCCTATTCACTTTTGAGTAATTTATTTCGTGCACGTGTTTTTTTTAAACTAAAAAATAGCAGAAATCATATATCGTCAAATCAGGTGAGTTTGGCAGGTGTTCTATTATTTTTATATTTTTTTATTTTATGATAGCTCACTGCTTCTTGGTTATTGTTGGACAATAGATTCTCCCTCTGCATGAATAGCATGAATCTCCTGGCGGATAGGTATACGTCGAAAATATTTATAAGAGAGTATACGCTCTATGGCTAGCGCAGACACCAAGCTAATCACAATTTTTATTTATGTATTGTGGGAGTCCATTAAAGTTCATAAAATACTTTTCGCGTGATGCGCGCCCAAAATTAAATCTCTTCTGATTTATTATTTCAATTTTTAATTTAATTTTTGTAACCTCATATGAGCCTTCAATAGTTCTTAACGTGAATTTACCATAGCAATATACAGGGTGGGGCAGAAAAACCTATCCGATTTCAAAACGATATAAAATTAAAACCAGTCAACTTGTCAAAAAATTTTTTTTATTAACATATCGCAAATTTTATGCCATTTTTAAATTTAAGTTTTGAAAAGCACATCACTCAAATGTCGTCCTTGGGAGCGGATACACTGATTTAGGCGCTCGCGGTAGCTTTCCATGACTTTCACCGTCATTTCCACAGGAATTTCTTCAATTGCCCGAGCAATTTCCCTTCGTAAAGCAAGAAGGGTCCTTGGTCGATGCTGGTAAACCTTTGATTTGAGGTAACCCCAAAGGAAGAAGTCACATGGAGTGAGATCCGGTGAGCGCGGCGGCCAGCCAAGATCACCTCTCAGGGAAATGAGGCGACCGGGAAACAGTTCCCTGAGAATGTCCATTGATCGTCGCGATGTGTGGGCGGTTGCACCATCCTGTTGAAACCACACATTTTCCACGCCATTTTCTTCCATTTTGGGTCTAAAAAAATTTTCCAGCATGAAACAATAGCGCTCGCTGTTGACCGTTACGGTTTGCCCATTTTCTTCAAAAAAGTAAGGCCCCCAGACGCCTAGGCGGGAAAGAGCACACCACACAGTCACTTTTGGGCTATGGAGGGGTTCCTGATGGATTTCTCGAGGATTTTCGTCACTCCAATACGTTGTGTAGCAATTATCGAACCGTCGCATTCGATAAACCGCTCAATAACAAAAGCACGATGTTCACCAGACCAAGGCATGTTGACTACTGACAAATGGCATAAAACCGGCTTCCTAACGGTTTTCACCCCACTACTCTACCTGCCCCCTCTTCTGAGAAAAAGGGATTTGAAATCGGATAGGTTTTTCTGCCCCACCCTGTATAACTGGAAATCCAGCTCGTGATTTCTATCGTTTTTCGGAATATTGCATTGGTTCTTTAGCGACCCTTGCTGTTATAGTTTTGTTCATATATCTTTTGAATCATCCTGTATATTTTTTGAGGACTTAATAAATACTTCCTTATAAAATTTGACATTTATTTTTGCCTCTCCTTGTTGTCCGTTTCGTTCATACACTTTAGAAAATTGCCTACTTAATTTTTCTGTTTACAGCTCAGCATGTCGCTCAGCGTGACGTTTTTCATATAAATATGTGTACACATCACACACAATTTGAAAAACAGGGACGTGGATGGTGAATTATTAGATACGCACGTTCGAATTAATGATTATATAATAAATTGGAGTTATGTTTTAAATGAGAATTATCTTATTTTACAATGCTACATCAACGCCTGTTACCGTGGTGTTATGTTAATTGACCAGGAATTAAATAAAATTGTGAGCTATAACTATATATAAAAGAAAAAATTTTTTAGGATATTCACAATTATATAACTTAGGCTTTTTGTGAAACAAATATTTGATCTGACTGTATTGAACGAGTGAGCGTAGCAAGCGTGATTGATAAATAAAACTATTCTACATTATGAACGAAATAATGGATTAGGTATATACGGAGCTTTGGAGGAGATATTTTACTTTCAATTTTGTCAACATTTAACAAGCTCATTAAAGGTATTAACCTTATAGTAAACTTTATCAAAAATACTGTAGTTACATCGTTGCATCATTTGTGATGCGTAAAGTACCAATTTTATGCACGGTTGTGAAAAAAATATATTATATTCTGTAGTAACCGTCACAGCTATGCTCTCTATGTACACTGCTTTGTATCTAAGTGCAGAAGTATTTGCTACTGTGGTAGGTACATAAATTACAATAAAATAATGCAATTTCTGTATCTGTTATTATGTATAAGCGTCATTCCAGTTTCGTGCAAAGAATTTCAGTTTGCAGAGAATTTTCGTATTTGGTGAAAAAAACATTGGATTAGCTTAGTTATTCCAAAATAAAATCGACGACGCAAGTCTCCCTACAGCAAGTTTCCAACTTCTAATTAAATCAGCCGTGAACATTAATTAAAAATTTTCAAACATAGGTAGGTAAAAGAAGCACTAGCTCTGCCTTCAGGTACATTCAATTACATTAATGTATAATACGAGCCAAGCGCAAAGAACAATTATACTTAAGGCGGCCTTGCCACAGACCGAGTTGCATTTGTTTTCGAGACAAAAATACACCGGCGCTTACTACGATGCGGTAATACGGAATCTCCTACAAAAACATAGACACAAAAGTTACCAAATGGTCTTGGGATAATTTTAAATTGGAGGCGGCCGAGTCCGTGAAAATAGATGATACATGATTTGGTTACAAGCCAAGAGGAGGATTAATTTTGACTGTGGATTTATTTATTTTTGTTGGGGGGCACTTGGTGGTGATATAATTGGCCGAATGGGCCATCTGCCAAATTAGCTTCATGAACTGTGGTGAGAACTGTTTTTGTAGGTGATTGCGTACTTTACACCAAATATAGATGCATTTTTTTTCTATTTTGCTTTGAACTTTCACGAAAATAACGCCACAAAATTTATGGTAGTTTTTGTTCGATTACTAATCAAGTGGACCTTATTCAATATTTTATTGTCTTACTTAGGGTAAAAAATTTGGATGAAATATGGAAAAATTTAATATAGCTTTTATATATGAGAATTTGTGGCTATATTACTCCATACAATGAAGAAAAAGACTAGAAGAGCGGTTTGCGCCATGTATCGTCAATTTCATAACACAAATTAACTTGAAAAAAAATTTTACTTCAAGAATATTGATGCTTAATTTATACGCATTTCATCAACAATCCTCAACAGATAATTCCAGTCAACCCCTAATAAAATATTAATCAATTTCAGAAATCAGTTGGGAGCGAATCTATCCATCACTATTCAAATTAGATTCGATGATTTCAGCAATTGTTACCATAGTAAATAACATACTCCGATTAAATTTAACCACTGATGGAGCGATCTGTCATTGGTAAATTTAATTATAAAATTAGTGAGTTTTAATTAACAAGTGCAAATTTCTGGATGAAGCAAAATACATTCCAACTGATTGAATAGAGTATTCCTATTTAGTCAGCTAGATGGACACAGTTAATATGCGAATAGATAATTTTAAACATCAAAGTTCTCAAGCCAAAGTTGAACTAATTGAACTATAGATTAAAGGCAAATATTTTATGAAATTCACAAAGTCAAAAGTGAATTAGAATTTGACATCAAGAATAAAAATTGAATTTCTAGATGAGATGGAGACTAATGTACTACCTCGAGTTCTACACATTTGTAATATCATGAAATAAATTGAGTTTCTGTAATCAAAAATCAAACTCTCGACAATAAAAAAATAATTTAATGAAATTTAAAATATTCTCGTTCGTGAGTTGATAATTTATTTCTACTTTAGGTAATACTAAAATCATCAACTATTTAATGTTTCTACTTATATTGACACTCAAATAATCACTTACATCACACTTATTGATTACTATTTGCATCGAGCTCTGTCTTCTTATTTATTTCAACGGGTTCTTATTTATTTCCAATTGTTTCTCTATTCATTTATAACTGTTCTCATTTATTTCCACAGGTTCACTTCGTCTATCTAGTTCACTTTTGTACGCTCGTAACTAACCAACCGACGAATATTACTTCTACGCGCTCCGTCTATTCTCCAATTTCTCCTTCTGCTTCCTTAGTCAATTACTGTATTACTTACTGTCTGTCATTCGACTCAGTTTTCTGGCTCATGCATATACCTGCGGCTACTTTTTCTCGAATCTTTCCAGAAATTTTCATTTAGTTCGAACGTCATCTGTCCTTGACACATATCGCTAAATTGCATCTATTCAAACAACTCTATCACGTATATCACCCGTCTAGTCTACTCTGTAGGAGCACTGTTCGTCACAATATATTTTTCATAATACCTGCATTGACACAACGCATTTCAACGCCCAGTGGCAGGATTTCAGCAATAATATTGAGGGGGGGGGGGGGGGGGGGGCAATATTTGAGCTTTTATATCAACTTTAAAAGTCAGGCTCGTGTTCAAAATCTCTGGGGTGGAGGAGGAGAGGTTGTAAGTAACGTAATTGATACAAAGTCGAACAATTTTTCCACTACCCTTTTTTATTCATTCTTAATTAACACATTACCGACCTATAATATGATAGGGGAAGTATTGTAATCGTGATTTTTTGACAGTTCGAGATTTTGATAAATCTTCACGTTTTAGACCCTACTGAATCCGAATAAAATATGTAATTTCAAGAAAAGTCGGTCTGTCAGTCTGTCTGAAAGCACAATAAATTTAGAACGCGTACAAATTTCAACTACGAACGTTCGCCAATTGTTTTTTTTTTTTTTTTTCATATGGGTAATGTGCCTCTGTCGTATTTGGTATCAAATTTAAAGCTCTTGTGAAGATAAAGTAAAAGTGTCAAAGAGGATATTTAAACGGTTGTCAATTGTGTTTTTCATAAATTATTTAAATAATGTCTTGTTTGGTATCAATTCTGAGCTCTCGGGGAGATAAGCTTAGAAGATATCAAAAATAAATAATTAAATACTAGTGGAATCCACGTTACCATCTTCAAATTACACTTCCGGCGATCAACTGTCGAAACTGTAGGTTCCAATGAATTAAAGATCCCGAAATTCTAGAAAAGGACTCTCCATTTGCAAGAATTTTCATTTTGTCAGGACTAAAAAATAATCGCAATTTGACACTTTAACTATGTCAGCTGTCACTTTGACAATGACAGTTGTCGCTGTGACAATGACAGCTGTCATTTCGAGAATTACAGCTTTCACTCCAAAATATGCAATCAATTGATGCGACACTCTAAATTTCTTACACAGCGATGAAACTGGCCATGAAATTTATTGTCGAAGAAGTATTGTGGAGGCCACAGCGGATTTTTATGGAATTAGAAAGTATAAATTTTCACACCCATTTTTTGAGATCTAACAAATGTTTTTTTTTGTTTTTATTTTTCCGTATGAAAACATGAATTAAAGATTTACATCTAAGCATTCTCTAGCTTCAAAATCTTTGTTATATGGTGTCCTCGAGAATGGACTTGCATGCAAAATTTGAGAAAATTCTATTAAGAGGAAGGCTCGAAGAGGCTCAAAATTGCAATGATACATTGACCCGATGAAACATACAGGAACGAGTGTAAATAGGTATTATAAAAAATTGCATTGAAGAAAACAGATGTGAAAAAAGGTTTATGTTGGGTAAGAGTAGCAGGTCAGATAGCAAGAGAATCTGGGAAGACGAAAATATGTAAAGCAAAAAATACAGAAAGACGAAAATATCTCAGTACACAAACTACTGACAATAAGCATCACTTCTTTTACACAACTTAAATGTATATTTGAACGCATGTGGTCGTACGTGCCAGATTTAGGGGGGGCAACTGCCCACCCTTGCCCCTGCCGAATCCCGCCACTGTCAACGCCTCATTTGTCAGTCGAAACAAGACAATTTCAGACAAATGCGTGCATAGCCGGAGAGAAAAAAGCTTGTTTCTGCCCTAGAGGAGAAACAAGCTTGTTTCTGCCCGCTGAATTTGTTTCTTATATCGTCTTATCCTTGGTAGAATCGCATTTGTTCATTGTCAATCTCTAAATGAAAATCATATAACCTCAGTTAACTTGACAGTTGATATATTCGTAACTGTAAATTAAATTAAAAAGACGATTAGTTTCAAGAAAAAAAGTATTGATACGACAATTTCAAGTACACCACAACATCTTATTGATAGAGCACAAGCAGCTACTCTAGACTTCTTACCTGCAAAATCAAAAGAAAAATATTTTCTTTGTTATGACAAATTTGTAATATGAAAAGTTTCAATGCAGGTTTTATGGAAAAAAAACAGTGTGTGGCACGGGACAAAACACGATTTGAGCTGAGGGTGATGCCAGCCCTCACTTTGCTCGGGCAAGCAACACTCACCCTCAACTGAAATCGTCTTGTTTCGTCCCTAGTCACACAATATACTATTGTTCTATGGTCGGTACTTTACACATTGTTCTTCGCGTTTTTCACTTGTACAAAGTATGAGTATTGTTGAACTGACGAAATCCACATTTCGAGATTTTGAAATCTATTCTAAATATTTTGGCTTGACGTCGGTATATGTGTACGTATGTATGTAACTTGCAAATCTCAAAGCCCGTCGATTAAATAATGTTGAAATTTTATATTTAAGAGTGGCCTAAGGTCTAGTTGTGCACCACGCATTATAGTTGCAAACGCTTGTATCTGAAGTGCAGTTTACTTAAAACTTTTTCTGAATTTTACGCATGGATCCGAAATGGTTTGCCGTTGGATGTTGAAATTCAGTATATAAAATTGCAGTAGCATCTGAATGATAATCTTTAATTTTTGTACCAATCGGCTGAGCTGGAAGTGCATTTTATATAACAGTATTTTCGAATTTATCGCATAAATTCAAAACAATCAGTCCTAGAATATTTAAATTTCGTATTAAACACTTCTATAACATCTTGTTGTATACCTCACATTATGATTGCGATTGGCTGAACCGGAAGTGCAGTTGACTGAAAAGTTTTTCGAATTTTTCGCATAAATCTAGATCAGCTGCAAAATCATGAAATTTGGTTTTTAAAACAATTGTAGCATTTGAATGATAACATCATATTATCATACCAATCTACTGGGCTAAAAGTAAACTTTATTTGACAATTCTTTCCAATTTTTCGCATATATTCTAAGCTATTAGCCGTAGAATGATAAAATTTAGTATTTGAGACTGCTAATGAATTGTAGCATCTAAATGATCATCATTTTCCTTATGTCAATGTCAGTGTCAACTATCAATTATGCAGTCAAAAGGTGTATGATAAGTAAGTCACGTGATGTCCACATCAGTTTTTTTTATTGTATACATTTCAGGCTGAATTGTGTAATCTGAATTTAGTTTCAATAATTGATACTTTATGTTTGGTTACAAGAAGTCATTTACTTTAAGCTGTTTAACTTCGAACAGATGCTACATGCATTTGTGTTTTTTGCAGTTTTGTTGTTTCCTAATTAGTGTCAAAAGACGATGAAAGAAAAAAAATTTTTTAAGAAATTTAAACTCATCATTTTGTGCACATCTGTAATCGACTCATTGTTTAGATTATGTTTCAAGTCTATATGTCAATTAGTGCTGTGTTATGTGCCTCGAATTTGTATTCTTAAAACTACTATTCAGAACCGTACAAAAAGTCTTGTATGCAATATGAATGTAAACAAGCTTCATGACATTCGACCATAAGTCCATCACCAAATACTTGGCCTCATGTCAGAACTCTCAATTTCACGCTCTTATTGCATAAATTACTTTTTTCACGGCCACTTCTGAATTTGGTGGCTTACACATCGTAAACGTATATTGAGGGACATAAAAAAGGTCTGCAGAAAAAAAGACATGTCTCGGAAAACCTCATCTCGGAATACCTGACCTCTATCATAATGTTTTACTTTACACACTTGTTGCATAAATCAGTACCATATTTTTAACGAGGGAAGCTAACGATTTATTATTCTTCAGAATAGTAATAAATTTTTGTCAACCTATCAAATAATCACATCCCAGCAAAAGTTCTGAGTGTCTATTTTAATTACAAATAGTCGGGAAGCTGGCCGCACCTTATGTTCCCTGATCGGAATTACGGCCATTTGTATATGAATCTATCGGGTGTTTAGTGGTCAATGGAATGCCAGACTCTATAAATGCAGGGCCCTGTCCTAAGTATCGAGAAAGAGGCCATTTCTGGTCAATTTTTCCGATGCACTTCCCTAATAGTACTTACGATTTAAACTGGTACCAATCGATAGCGAATATCAGGTATTTCCGGAAAAAACCAAGGTGCAATCCCCTATCCTGTCCAGGAGGACGGCAGCCACTCTTAAGTGTAACCAATTTTCATAATGAACTTCTCTGATCAAGCTTACATCAAAATTTTTTTTGCAAATCGAAGCTGAAACCTTCCTGACCACGAAAAAGCAAAGGTATCGCTTCTCTACCTGCCCGGGAGAGCGGCAGCAACACTTGAAATTATTCGATTTTCAGGTCCCAATTTCGAGCGCAGCTGTACTTCTCTCATCGAATGTACGATTATTTTTTCTAATTATAGCTTGAGCCTTTCTGAACACGAGAATACCGAAGTGCTGCCTCCCACCCAATATAGGAGGGCGGCAGCCATTCTTAAAGACTACTCAATTTTTAGGTCCCAATTTCAAACACAGCTATACTTCTCCCATCAAATGTATCCCGGTTTTCCATGTCTAGGAAGATTTAAGCTTCAAATTGGGAAAAACCGTAAGTTCAATGAAGGAAGTCGAGGACAAAAATGTGTTACACTTAGGAATGACTTTCACTCTCTCAGATAAAGCGAAAGGTAGCACTTCAGTTTTTTTCGTGCTACAATTTATAAAGAATTATTGAACATTCGATAAGAAAAGTACAGTTGCGTTCGAAATTGAGACCTAAAAATCGGATAGACTCTAAGAGTGACTGCCACCTTTCCGGACAATGACAAAAGTACAGGTTTAAGCTTCAATTTGCAAAAAAAAAAATAACGTAAGCTCGATCAGGGAAGTTGATTACGAAAATGGATTACACTTTAAAGTGGCTGTCGCCTTCCTGGACAGAACAGGGGATGGCACCCTGGTTTTTTCTGTTCAGATCCATAACAGGATACTAATAAATGAAAGTCATTGAGGGATTGAATACAGTAAATGTGACAAACAATATTGAAAAAATTGCACCCCAGATAAGATGTTCAAAAATTTATTTTGACCCATCTGTGGTTATTGCCAATGCATCCTACATCGCGTCGTATAAATTGTATTTAAATAATAATTAGAAAGAGATTGATTGTAAATTTTCTTCAGTTATAGTTTTCCTGAATGATCACCACCAAAATGGATCTCAACAATCTCTAAAACTTTTGTACAGAAATCTCAACTCGAAAACACTTCTAAATTGTTTCTCTTACGAAAACTGCCTTTTTCCCTCAGTTGTCAACTCACTGATCAAAAATTTTTGTTTGCACAACTAGAGACCTAAAATATCTAATTCTGGCGAAAGCTCGAAATTAATACGATGTCAAGCAGCAGAGTAATAACGTGGACAGGCAGATGGAATAATGAGAACATCAGCGGTACCACTTTCGTGGGTTGTGAGTACCTGAATATCAACGGCTAATCAAATTACTGCTGAAGCTTCGACGATCCTGGAAAGTTTGTTACAGTGGTGAAACCTTAGTGGACTAACGGTTCAATCCAAAACATAATCAATTTTCAACCGTTATATTAGATGGTTCAATGATATGCCACACAATCGTACTACAATAAAATGAAACGCATCAAATCACAATGACACTGATTTTCCACGACACAAACTATATCGAACTAATAAAATTATTAGAAACACATTCCAAACCGTGGTATCTACAATATTAACGTTGCAATGTTGAAAAAACTAGTATATGAAACTGGTTCAACTGTTTTCAAGCAAACTAATCACCAAAAACCAGCTCTGAGTTGCCCTTAAAAGGTCCGACAAAACATTCTGAAAAGTTTCTTCAATTGATTACCTATCGCAAGGGCATTCCATCACAAGTCAATATTATCATATAATAAAACTGAAATACTATGGGAGAAGACGGGAAAAACTGAGATACTTAATTCGTTTTGTATCATCAAAAGAGTAGCATTTCCAAGGGCTGCTTTCCACAGTACTAGTTTCAAATCTTGATCGAGCCTCCTTTTAGTCCAAATTTGAAGAACAAGATAAGAAAATTTTTTTGAAGGCCATCGTAGAACTTCGATCTTTCAGGATATTATCTTTAAATTATATCCTTCAAACTTTTGAGGAAATAATTTACTAACTTTATATCGTACTGATTAAAAATCGAGTCAAAAATCGCATTAAAATTCAAAGTAATTATTGCCAGATAATGAATGTAGCTACTTAAATTGGTAAATTTTTTCCATTGTTCTTATTCGGGTTCATGTCCTTCAAATTGTTCACAATAGACGGTACGCGAAAACTACAAGTGTCTTAAATTGGCAAACAAACAATTAATCAATGAAGAGTAATTTGTTCTGCAACAGTCATATAGGCAATAATTCATCGACATTTGACCCTCAGTAGAATGAACAGAACACAGACACAAAACATTGAAACGTTATATCAACCCAACAACGTAGGTAACTATTATTGAATGTTTCATGTAGGTTTAATTACTAAACAAGCACTACACCCACATGTATTTCAAAATCATGTAAATAAATATTTAATGACCTACAATTTTTGAAGTTTTATGCAAAAATTGAGTGGCTCGTCAAACAATGAATAAATTTATGATAGTTGTTATTCTTATCATTCTCAAAATAAAACTTAAAATTTGAAAGAATTGCATCCCTCAACTTTTTCTGCACCTCGTAATCTAGAGGCCAGTTCATTAACGATATAATGATATAATTCTCAGTCTTGGAACGTAATACACAATTTTTGACGGCAAGGATGAGCAACTTTTCATTCCTACTCTCTAAGATATATAGGACCAGTTTTATCTAATTAGATGAATAATTTGCTACATAGTACAATTTAATAATTGATTTATTTGAAACTTAGTAGTATTACACCGGGCGCTCGTCACAAAAAAGATATTTGCATCTAAAATCTTCGCTAGGTGTTAATGCATGCTGAAAAATTAATTTCAGTTAGCAACAAAAAACAGCTTCATTGAACAAATAATTACAATCTGCCATTTTTTCGAAACTTGCAGAATCAACTAACAGTTTATTGGCAGACAGTCTACATGAGTCCAACAGTAAAGCATATTCAGGTAACTTATGAATTTATTGCGGAACAATTCTTTTCAGTCTGCCAATCACAAATAAGACTGATACCAGAGTCAAGTTGATAAAATTTCTCAAGGCAGACTGTTACCACATTTATTACATTTCATGACTTGATAATAAGTTTGCAAATTTTTAATTATCGCATTATAACATTAACTAATTTTTCAATTAATTGATAAAACGATATTTATATGTTTCTGGCGTAGTTATAACACACTTGCACGATACAAAAATGAGTAATAGGATGTTTTGCCAACAAAATATTATCTTTGAGGAGATTGATCCCTTGCTAACGGGCGAATTAGCGAAGACAGTCGGATATCTACTGACATTGTGTTAACGTATCATGCGATTTACTTTAGGACAACAACTTGCATGCGAGTTACTACAACATTTTTTGTTTATACTGTTCACTCGCCACCAAATCACACGAAAATAGCCCGCTCGCAACTCGTACAGAACAAGCCAGTAACTGCCAGACCAGAGTTTAAGTTGCTCTGATAACGTATACTTTATTTATCAACATGTCTGAAAAGTTGTCCACACAAGATAAAGTAAAATTTATGGAATTGTATGGAGAACAGGAAAACCTGAATTTCAAAATAATTTCAAAGCACACTAATTTAAAACTATTAAGGATTAATAGATTTAGCCACTTAAACTCATGGTCAAATAAATGCCTGTAAAATATCGTATGATAATTTTACATTCAAATCGTTACAAAAACGTATAAATATGAATGCAGCAAAACTATCATTAAGGTAGTCATAACTTTATAGAGCAAGGTTGATCCATTTGTTTAAACACACAATAATTATAAAAATTATCAAGCAACAACGGAAACTCATAATCACAAATTACATTCATCAGAGAAAGGTTAGAATGATATTAATATTTTACGACTTTGCGACTTAACAATTCTACCTACCAAAAAGTTCAATTGAGGATTTCTAACTGGGTTAAATATGTCATTAATGCTAACAGTAAAGGGTGGAACTTTTGTGATACCCGCTATTCATGAATTTTTCAATTATCAGAAAGCTTCTATTCATGTAATTGAACTTTAGATGAATAGACATCCATTATTCCCAAGAATTTTTATTGCCGAATTTTATTTGTATTGCTTTCAAAATGATCAGTTGCTTTTATATTTGTCTGTAATGTACACATGCATCGAATAATCGAATAATCAAATGTCTCATTTACATTTTGAATTAATTCTTTAGTTTTTTCTAATATGTTCTTATTCAGTCACCGAGGTATGAATAACTTTAGAACATTATGCCTCCTACATGAAGATTGATTTTCAATTTTATCACATTTTCGCAATTAATACAAGAGACCCACGCACTTACAAAGTAAGTGAGTTGAAAAAATTAAAATTTGTTTAGCATAAGATAGACGTTTGGTAAGTATTTAGATCAGCACATATACTTCTATCGTCATTTTTATAATAAATACCACCGAAAGAAGTACTTGTGAAAATAAGACCAAATTTCTTGATCGCGTTATAAGATACAATAAATATTGTACCGTTAATATCAGTCTTCCCCATTCCACTGCTGGAAACAGACTTTACCCAGATTGCACCCACATATCATCCAATAATCCATGATGATACTGTATTGGTACAGATAGGTAATTTTTTTCAAAGGAAGCGCCATAGATACTGATAATTTAATTTTGTTAAAATCATTTTCCTGAGGGTGGTTCTTAAACTCAATCGCGTGACTTAAATTTTGTAAAAAATTATCTACCATGGAAGACTCATCGACAAGAATTGATTAATTTCTGTTTTAATCGTGATTTTACTGACATGTGACAAACACTGTAATGTCGCAACTATTAATAATACTGAATCAGTTGATTATATACTTACAGAATTGAAAACTAGTATAATTTGCATTTTTTTATGGCTAAGCTTTGATCTTACAAATAGTTACAAAGCTATAATGCTCACATAAATTACTTATCTCACATTTACAAATAAGTATTATTGAGACATTTGTCAGTTTGCCAATCACTGAACACGAAACAAATATTGTGCCAAATAAAAGCACAAAAAATCATTTAATCTTCTACATCTAAAAATAAAAATTTCAACAGTTTAGGGATTCTATTTATCACACCTCAAGAACTGTGGAAAATTCTGATGTAAACATAAAATATTCTGCCATCACGGTATAAGAAACAATATCATTAACCTAAATCTCTTTTACGCCTTCTTCTGTTTTTTCTTTATTTTTTGTCGATTTAATAACAAATGAGATGAGTATTGATTCGAGACAAAAATTGCGTCGAGTCACTAGAGACGCAAGGAGCTACTGTATCATACTTTAGATTAGAAACGAAATTTTTATTTTATCTCATGCCATTACAAGTGAATATAATGGGATGTTCAGTACAGCAATACAAGAAACATATTGTTGTGAATATATCTTCTTCTGCGGCCGTTTCCAGTTTTACCACTATATAAAATCGTAGCAAATAAATTTCTGTGAATTCCTATTAGTAGCACATATCACTGATCCATTTGTTTAATTATTCGTTAAGCTCAAAAAATGTCAATTTGTGCTATGGGCTCTCTTACTGTGTGCTAAATAATTGTCAAATTATAGAACTTGAGGGCCGTATAGATAAAATTATTTGGTCTAATTTATACAATAAGAGTATGAAGTTGAGCATTATGACATGAAGAGCATTACTATGTCAGGGAACCAGTTCAAATTTTTATGAATCTTTTTTCTAAATTTTTTCACTTTTAGTAAAATACCGTCCGGTCCGGGCGCCTCCATTGCTACCCACACTACATTAAATACTACGATACTTCGAGATCTTTTCCGGCACAGACTATTGTTAGGCTCTCCAAAAATATCATAAATATAGGAAAACTCAATTAAAACATTCTTCCAATACTTTTTTTCTGCATTCATCAAAAGCTATATCACATTATTTTTGCTTTTGAGAGTAGAAAAGATCAAAGGAATTTAAAATTTTTTTTGAAGTGGTGCAAAAATATTATGCGTGTGTTTGTACTGCATTGATGAAAAAATCCTGTATTTTAATTTATTTTTTCAGTTATATTATTTGCTACGAAAAGCGGCACGAGTGGATATATTACCATTTACTATCTACTCACAACTACATAAAGTTGTCCAATATGAAACTAGTCAAAAAAAATCTCATCCAGCTAGCAATAATTTTTTTGCCAATAAATGCAATTTTTATCTATTCAAATGATGAAAATATTCAACTTTGTTTATTGTGGCACAAGAAATTTTCACGTATATTTCATTTGTTTTAGTAACCTTCATTCAAAACGTCAAAATTCACGTAACATTCAAATCACGAAGGAGAATAATAGAGGAGCGGACACTCAGTTGGAAAACATGAAGCCTAAAATGTAATGCGGCAGGTGTGGGAGAGATAGCGAGAGCGGGCCCAGCAATGCGTGCTTCACATGCAGAAATAAGATTATATTTCAATTATTCTCAATAAAATACAATTGCAAGATAGATTTCTTATTTCCGTTACGTTAAATACTCCATTATTTATTAAATGAAAGGCAAAAGTAAAAAAAAATAGCATTTCTATTCATAAAAACCTACAATGAATTAGTACATTATGAATCAAGTTTTATAAACGTTTCTTTGGACACGAGTTTTTTGATTATGAATTATAATAGGCACATAAATGATTTGATGAATATTTTACATTACAAACATTAACGAAAAATTTAACAAAATAGTTATTTAAGTATTAAGGTCAGTAAGTACAGTTTACCGATTGAGAATAATAATTTGGAGGTTTCCAAATATTATACGAAATCGGTACTGTACTTATTGACCGTGATGCTTACAAAATTTTTTGCACGATTGGATCGATCCAAAATATTGATCCTAATTTTCTATTTCAAATTGATTCAAACTGATGATTGTTTATTCGTTGTGAGCTGTCAAGTTTGACATTTTATTTTGAATTTTCAATAACAAATAAAGATGAATAAATTTATATTTTTCTGTGAAAATCCACAATTTTTTACTTACCGCCTTTGCCCATGGGCGGTAAGTCAGCATAACCATAGTAACCACAGTTTTCTGGTAAAATCAACATACCACCTCAAATAGAAGGCCGGTAAACACATGAAAACGCCCAGTCGTGCAAAAAATATAATATACATCTACGATCTCACCAAAACTAACAGTTTTTGACATAATTTTTGATGTGAAAAAAAAATGTTATTAAATTAAACTGCGCAATAAAAGTTTTATTACTTGACTCTATTCTATCAGTAAATCAATACTTTGAACATAGTTTTTATTACATGAGAGTGAAATTGGCAGACGATTCGCAGCAGACGATTCATAAATGAAGTAATTGTGAACAAGCCACAAGTCATATGCGCAAGCGCGGATAACCAAGGCTCACTGTATCTTGGTATAATATTTATATTGGACTTTGTGATATTGACAGAAATCTTACTGAATCTGAGCAGAAAAAACGTAAAAGTATAAGATATATTGGAATTTCACACCTTATATAATGGTCTTGAGACAAATTCTGAATGAACATCCTTGCTAAATCCTTCAGGATTGATAAAAATAAAAAGGGACTTTGATTTGCAAAGTATCTAAGAAGTTAATAACTATTTCTGTTGTTATAAATGATAGTCCGAGAATTAAATTTTGCAACAATTATCCTTTAGATATGCCTCATCGGCACGATGTATAACATCCTTGCTATATCCTTCAGGATTGATAAAAATGAAAAAGGACTTCGACTTGCATAGGTATCTGAGAGTAAATAATTATTTTTGTTGTTATAAATGATAGCCCAAGAATTTAATTTTGCAACAATTATCTTTGTGAAATGCCTCATAGGCATGATGTATAAAATCCTTGCTAAATCCTTCAGGATTGATAAAAATGAAGAGGGACTTTGATTTGCACAGGTATCTAAGAAGTAAATAATTATTTCTGATGTTATAAATGATGGTCCGAGAACTAAATTTTGCAACAATTATAACATATCATAAGATATGTCTTATCGGCACGATGTATAACATCCTTGCTAAATCCTTCAGGATTGATAAAAATAAAAAGGGACTTTGATTTGCATAGGTATCTAAGAGTAAATAATTATTCCTGATGTTATAAATGATGGTCCGAGAACTAAATTTTGCAACAATTATCCTTATAATATGCCCCATCGGCACGATGTATAACATCCTTGCTAAATCCTTCAGGATTGATAAAAATAAAAAGGGACTTTGATTTGCATAGGTATCTAAGAGTAAATAATTATTTCTGTTGTTATAAATGATAGTCCGAGAATTGAATTTTGCAACAATTATCCTTAAGATATGCCTTATCGGCACGATGTATAACATCCTTGCTAAATCCTTCAGGATTGATAAAAATGAAGAGGGACTTTGATTTGCATAGGTATCTAAAAAGTAAATAACTATTTCTGTTGTTATAAATGATAGTCCGAGAATGAAATTTTAAAACAATTATCCTTATAGAATGCCTCAAAGGCAGGATGTAAAACATCCTTGCTAAATCCTTCAGGATAAAAATAGAAAGGGACTTTGATTTGCAAAAGTATCTAAGAAGTAAATAATTAGTTCTGTTGTTATAAAAGATAGTCCGAGAATGAATTTTTGCAACAATTATCCTTATGGAATGCTTCATAGGCACGATGTATAACATCCTTGCTGAATCCTTCAGAATTGATAAAAATAAAAAGGGACTTTGACTTGCATAGGTATCTGAGAGTAAATAATTATTTTTGTTGTTATAAATGATAGTCCGAGAATTTAATTTTGCAACAATTATCCTTGTGAAATGCCTTATAGGCATGATGTATAAAATCCTTGCTAAATCCTTCAGGATTGATAAAAATGAAGAGGGACTTTGATTTGCACAGGTATCTAAGAAGTAAATAATTATTTCTGATGTTATAAATGATGGTCCGAGAACTAAATTTTGCAACAATTATCCTTATGAAATGCCTCATAGGCATGCTGTATAAAATCCTTGCTAAATCTTTCAGGATTGATAAAAATAAAAAAGGACTTCGATTTGCAAAAGTATCTAAGAAGTGAATAATTATTTCTGTTATAAATGATAGTCCGAGAATTGAATTTTGCAACAATTATCCTTAAGATATGCCTCATAGGCACGATGTATAACATCCTTGCTAAATCCTTCAGGATTGATAAAAATAAAAAAGGACTTTGATTTGCAAAAGTATCTAAGAAGTGAATAATTATTTCTGTTGTTATAAATGATAGTCCGAGAATCAAGTTTTGCAACAATAATCCTTATGAAATGCCTCATAGGCACGATGTATAACATCCTCGCTAAATCCTTCAGGATTGATAAAAATTAATCAGGACTTTGATTTGCAAAAGTATCTAAGAAGTAAATAATTATTTCTGTTGTTATAAATGATAGTCTGAGACTGAAACTTTGAAACAATTATCCTTATGGAATGCCTCATAGGCAGGATGTATAACATCCTTGCTAAATCCTTCAGGATAAGAATAGAAAGGCACTTTGATTTGCAAAAGTATCTAAGAAGTAATAGTAGATTATGCCCGACCTGTGGAAAATCTGTCATTTCCGCCGTGTTGTGAATTGAGTCGCAATCGCCGGAGTGGAGTGTCAAAATATCGCACTCGCCGAAGGCGAGTGCGATATTTTAACACGGAACGTAGGTGATTGCAAATCACTTCACAACAGGGCGGAATTTGACAGGTTTTTCACATGAGGGACATATGCTATTTTATTTTCGACTCGGTGGAAAATACCCAAAACTAGGGACGGAATTGATTCCATTTCATAGTGCACAGGATATTCTTTCCAATTACCAGCACCGAAAGTGCCGCCTTGTGTGTCACACGCAGAAGCTCTCGGTAGGGATCAGGGGCGAGGCTCCTGACAGGTTTTATAGGCGAAGTTAAGTTGCGGGAGGGTCCAGGGGCGAAGCCCCGGCAGGGTCAAGGGACGGAGTCCTTGCGGAGGGGCTGGGGGGCGGAGCCCCCCGACAAGACCACTTGCGAAAAGAAAAGATATAAATACTCGCAGAAAAATAATTCAATATCTGTATAAAGTAAAACTGGAAACTCTTATATAATAACTTATCTGGCAAGGAACTGATTGCAATTTGCCTCGCCTGTTTTCATACGTCAACTTTCGATGTTTATTTAGAGTTTTCTGTACTCAACGTATTCATTAAATCCATTTTTTATAATAAAATTATCGGTGTCATCGTATATTTTTGTTATTGACAGATTGACAGTTGCTAAGATTTGATCATTTTATATTTGCAGAAAGATATAATGTATTACCGGCAGACAAAAGAAATACGGTATTTTCCACGTCGTTCAAACGGAGAAAAGGAGGTATTTTCCACCGAGTCGGAAATAAATAATTATTTCTGTTGTTATAAAAGATAGTCCGAGAATAAAATTTTGCAACTATTATCCTTATGAAATGCTTCATAGGCACGATGTATGGCATCCTTGCTAAATCCTCCAGGATTGATAGAAATAAAAAGGGACTTTGATTTGCATAGGTATCTAAGAATTAAATAATCATTTCTGTTGTTATAAATGATAGTCCGAGAATTTAATTTTGCAACAATTATCCTTGTGAATGCCTGATAGGCATGATGTATGAAATCCTTGCTAAATCCTTCAGGATTGATAAAAATAGAAAAGGACTTTGATTTGCAAAAGTATCCAAGAAGTGAATGATTATTTCTGTTGTTATAAATGACGGTCCGAGAATTGAATTTCGCAAAAATTATCCTTATGAAGTGCCTCATAGGCATGATGTATGAAATCCTTGCTAAATCCTTCAGGATTGATAAAAATAAGAAAGAACTTTTGATTTGCAAAAGTATCTAAAAAGTGAATAATTGTTTCTGTTGTTATAAATGATAGTCCGAGAATTGAATTCTGCAACAATTATCCTTTTGAAATGCCTCATAGGCATGATGTATAAAATCCTTGCTAAATCCTTCAGGATTGATAAAAATAAAAAAGGACTTTGAATTGCAAAAGAATCTAAGAAGTGAATAATTATTTCTGTTGTTATAAATGATAGTCCGAGAATTGAATTCTGCAACAATTATCCTTAAGATATGCCTCATCGGCACGTTTCATAACATCCTTGTTAAATCCTTCAGGATTGATAAAAATTAAACAGGACTTTGATGTGCGAAAGTATCTAAGAAGTGAATAATTATTTCTGTTGTTTTAAACGATAGTCCGAGAATTGAATTCTGCAACAATTATCCTTAAGATATGCCTCATCGGCACGTTTCATAACATCCTTGCTAAATCCTTCAGGATTGATAAAAATTAAACAGGACTTTGATGTGCAAAAGTATCTAAGAAGTGAATAATTATTTCTGTTGTTATAAATGATAGTCCGAGAATTAAATTTTGCAACAATTATCCTTAAGATATGCCTCATCGGCACGATGTATAACATCCTTGCTAAATCCTTCAGAATTGATAAAAATTTAACAGGACTTCGATTTGCATAGGTATCTAAGAAGTTAATAACTATTTCTGTATTTATAAATGATAGTCTGAGACTGAAATTTTGAAACAATTATCCTTATGGAATGCCTCATAGGCATGATGTATAACATCCTTGCTTAGTCCTTCAGGATTGATAAAAATGAAAAGGGACTTCAATTTGCACAGGTATCTAAGAAGTAAATAATTATTTCTGTTGTTATAGTCTCTTTTCATTCTTATCAATCCTGAAGGATCAAGCAAGGATGTTATACATCGTGCCTATGAGGCATATCATAAGGATAATTGTTGCAAAATTGTATTTTCGGACCATCTTTTATAACAACAGAAATGATTATTTACTTCTTAGATACCTATGCAAATCAAAGTCCCTTTTTATTTCTATCAATCCTGAAGGATTCAGCAAGGATGTTATACATCGTGCCTATGAAGCATTTCATAAGGATAATTGTTGCAAAATTTTATTCTTGGACTATCTTTTATAACAACAGAAATAATTATTTACTTCTTAGATACTTTTGCAAATCAAAGTCCCTTTTTATTTTTATCCTGAAGGATTTAGCAAGGATGTTACACATCGTGCCTATGGGGCATTTCATAAGGATAATTGTTGCAAAATTCAGTCTCGGTTTGTCATTTATAAAAATAGAAATAGTTATTAACTTCTTAGATACCTATGCAAATCAAAGTCCCTTTTTATTTTGATCAATCCTGAAGGATTTAGCAAGGATGTTATACATCGTGCCTATGAGGCATATCATAAGGATAATTGTTGCAAAATTGTATTTTTGGACCATCTTTTATAACAACAGAAATAATTATTTACTTCTTAGGTACCTATGCAAATCAAAGTCCTTTTTTATTTTTATCAATCTTGAAGGATTTAGCAAGGATGTTATACATCGTGCCGATGAGACATATCTTAAGGATAATTGTTGGAAAATTGAATTCTCGGACTATCATTTATAACAGAAATAATTATTCACTTCTTAGATACTTTTGCAAATCAAAGTCCTTTTTTATTTTTATCAATCCTGAAGGATTTAGCAAGGATTTTATACATCATGCCTTTGAGGCATTTCATAAGGATCATTGTTGCAAAATTTAATTCTCGGACTATCATTTATAACAACAGAAATAATTATTTACTCTTAGATACCTATGCAAATCAAAGTCCCTTTTTATTTTTATCAATCCTGAAGGATTAAGCAAGGATGTTCATTCAGAATTTGTCTCAAGACTATTATATAAGGTGTGAAATTCCAATATATCTTATACTTTTACGTTTTTTTTGCTCAGATTCAGTAAGAGATTTCTGTCATTATCACAAAGTCCAATATAAATATTATACCGAGATACAGTGAGCCTTGGTTATCCGCGCTTGCGCATATGACTTGTGGCTTGTTCACAATTACTTCATTTTTGAATCGTCTGCTGCGAATCGTCTGCCAACTTCACTCTCATTTTTATTACTCATGAAGGATAAGAACTGTTTTGCACACATTTCTCCGGGTGGTAAATGGTTTTTTGGCTTTTGCGTGCGCCAAGTATAATTTACTGCCCGGAAAAAACAAGCGCAAAATAGTATTTACCCGCATTCGTAATAAAAAATAGTATCTGCAACTCGTGTGGTATTGTCAATTGCCCGCTTGAGCTCTCGTGGCTAATCGACAACTTATCGCACTTGTTGCACGATATACTATTTTAAATTTCAATTTTTTGGAAGCAGCACAGGGAAAATAAAAAACTATTCTAATATGCCACAGGGCTAACAAGAACATTTGCTTCGCTCACTTTCAACAATTGTATTCTCAATAACTTTTATATATTGATGAAAAGTGAAGAAACTAATTTTGCAATTCTGTGTAAATCTATAAGTCTTATGAATTTATAAATTTATTGACAAGAAGTTTCCTTGAAGTTGAATTTTTCACTAAAAGTTTAGGTTAGATTCGTATAATAATTTGAAACATTGATATAACCTTCCAATTTTTAACATAGAATTGTCAGTAGATCTGCTATTATAATTTTAAAATAATTTCTACTCACTTTTACATCTCTAGACAACCATTCTTTTATAATATCCTCCTTTCTGAAATGTTTTTCACAAACTTAATCTCCAATGTTCTATTCTGTCGTGGTATGTTCTTATGGATTAGCCAAATATTTGGATAGTTTGTTGAAGCCGATGATTGGTCATACTACATCATATGTCAAGGATTCCCGACATTTTGTGGATTTGATTAGTGATACGACATTGACAGATAATGATTTACTTGTCAGTTTTGACGTTTCATCTTTATTCACGAAAGTACCTATCATCGATACTCTGAAATTATCAGAAGATCATTTTACATCTGATATTGTCAAGCTTTTTAAACATTGTTTGACTTCTTGTTTCTTCATCTTTAATGGTAATTTCTACAAGCAAATTGATGGTCTCGCCATGGGTTACCCTATTTCTCCTTCTATGGCTAATTTTTACAAGGAGAATTTTGAACCAAAAGCTTTAAACACTGCTATGAAGAAACCTACTGTCTGGCTTCGTTACATTGATGATGTCTTTGCTGTTTGGCCTCATGGTAGAGATGAATTGAATGTTTTTTTGGATCATCTTAACATGCAGCATAGGAACATTAAATTCAGTATTGAGGTTGAAAAAAAATAACTGTCTTCCTTTTCTGGACGTTTACCTGGAGACACAAGGTAATGGCAAACTTATCCATTCTGTATATAGGAAGCCGACCCATACCAATCAATATTTACATCAGTCATCAAATCACCATCCTGCTCAGAAATTTTGTACTATTAAAACTTTATATCAGAGAGCCTCTTCATTATGTCATCCAAGTAAACTATCTGATGAAATCAAATTTTTGGATGATGTTTTCTTGAAGAATGGATATAATAGAACACAGATTAAGAAAGCACTTAGACAGAAGAATTCTACGCCACCTGTTCAAGATCCAAATAATAAGAAAATATTTGTTACGTTACCTTACGTAGCCAATATAACAGATACAATTGGAAGGCTTTTACATAAATATGACATTAAAACTTCATACACTTCCAGTTTAAAAATTCGAAATCTTATTGGTAATGTTAAAGACAGATTTCCTCTACAGTATCCAGGTATATACAAGATTCCTTGTCAATGTGGCAAAGTATATATTGGACAAACCAAGAGGACTGTAGAAACAAAATTGGAAGAGCATTCTCGTCATATAAGATTGAACCATCCAGAAAAATCTGCTGTGGCTGAGCATGCTATTCAAGAATTACATGGTATTGACTTCAAAAATACGAAGCTTCTGGCTAAAGAGAACAATTGGTTCAAGAGGCTTATAAGAGGAGCAATTGAAATTAAAAAATCACCGAATAATTTGAATTTGAATACTGGTTATGAACTTAATCGATCATGGCTACCAATAATTTGTTCATAATTTCAAGTTATTTGTATCTACGAATCTACTTGCAAGAGTTACTTCATCACCACCTCCTGAAGATCTGTGGATGGTTCAGTTATGCGCCAAATCAAAAAGAGTAGAGCCAGATTGACCTAGAACCACAAGGAGTTGGCAATTTTCCCTATTTAGACCTTCATTATTATCTCCTGAAGACCTGTGGATATTGAATCATCAATCACAGACAGAGCTCTACGATCCTAGGAGTTAATATATTTTAAACTAATCTAGTTATTATTTGTACTTTTATTTTTATTTTTGTTGTCTTGACCATTTTGTTTATTTATATTTATATTTCTTTTCACTTGAAAAAGGCAGCACTTTGCTGTCGAAACGTAGTGTTTCTAATAAATTACAGAACTTATACCCAATAAAACATATTTATTTTTTTCCTATTTTACGATATATTTCCACATGAAAATACTAAATAGAGCTAAACTCGCCATTTACCTCCATACAAACATGGGCCCGCCTCTGCCTATCTCTCTGTTACCTTCTCTCTCTAACAATATTACATTTTTGGCTTCACTTTTGTAACACAGTTAAGATAGGGAATTGCATAGGCGTGATTCAAATATACTATTTAAGAAGTAAAAGAGTTATAGATAAATTATAGTTTTTGATTGAATTTTATTCGAGTAATTACAAACAACATCCTCCAGCAAAATTGTGTCCTTTAATCACTCAGTGCACTCATGGTACTGAAAAAGTAAAATCGACGCCAGCGTTAGCTACGGATAATTCAGGTACTTCGAGGCATTGCTTTGTACTTTAGATATATGAAATACAAGTGTTAATTTTAATTTTTCAAAAAAAGAAAAAAATGAGCAACAGGAACATGTTGTGAATTGTAAACATACTGGCAGAGAAAACAAATGTGAAATTTATAAATTTCCGATTGCAAAATAGAAATTAAATCAAAAAAAATGAATGAATAGCTGCAGTAAGAAAGAAAAAGATATTACTACCATAACCTATTTCTATAATAAAAGTAATATCGAAAATAGCGGACATCAGAAAATTTACAGGTCTTTATAAACTATCAAACATTATTCTTAGAAAATTATTTTGAAAAAAAGCATTTTGTGGTGTCATGTGTATTTTATCCAACTAATACAGAGGCAATGTTGAGCAATCTGTTGAAATAATGACAGAAAATTAATATCAAGTAAACATTTATTCCAACACTGATATAAATGAGATTAATGCTTTAAACCATATCTGGTGGAAACACAATTAATTTCTTCAGGGCATGGAATAAAACTGATACCAAACTATCAATCCCTTTTTTTATCGTACTTTAAAACTGTGCACATTTTTACTAGCAGAATATCTAAAAGTGCTTAGATCTTACAAGAAGATTTTTCTAAAGTTTTACAACTTAAATTAACGATATTTTTCTTAGACAGTACAATGTTTTTGACGTAAAACTCTTTTGTATTCATGTTCAGTTCATAGCACATATTCAAATTAAGTGCTCTCTGCAGAAAATTTGAAAATTATCAACGCATTCGACACAATTTTTTTTTTTCAATGGAGAATCTGTAACTAATTCACGTGATTTCATCATACTTATGTGAAATATAAATTTATTTCAAAAAAAATTATTATTCAAGAAAAAACTCTTTAAAAACAAACTTTCATTCAATATTTCAGTTGTACTGAATAAAAATTTTAAAAATTTGTAACGCGCAAGAAGTTTATTTATTTTAAATAATTTTGTTTTCAACTTTTTAGTTTTATCGTATTCTTATCAGCAAACCCTTAAATTTGATACTCATAACATGATGATTGATAAGAAAATGTTGTCCACCATCTTGGGGCATCCGCCATATTGAATTTAGTGTGACGTCATTTTACTTTTCGCATTCTTCTCAGCAAATCATTTCATTTGATACCTTGTTACGCATATTCTTCTCTGGCTTTACGTAAGATCAATAATCATATCATTATTAACATATTTCAGGGAGTTACACAACACGTAAGTTATTTAAACAGCTCGACAATCACTTGTTATCTCACTTTGTGTTATTATTTACGCAGGATAAGTTCTATAGTGTTTTGGTATATTTCAGAAGAGTCAAGGGTGAGTTGAATCAGGAGGTCGAGGTGTGAGTTGAGTTACTAGGTGTGTGAGTTGAATAAGTATGCAGTGTGTTGGTTGAGAGAGCGTTTTGAGAGTGAGCATTGATGGAATTGTAGTATGCGCTTATTTGTGTTTACGTTAAGCCTAAGTGATTATGATTATATCCCTGTGATATCCCTTGTGCTGTTGTTGTGAGGTCGTAGCTCTGAGTGGAGAGCGTAAGCCAAGAGGGCGACATATATGTGTGTGCACAGTTGCTAGCCTTGTGCAAGTGTTCGCTGGGTCACTATACGGTAGGGGCAGACGGTTTTACCTTGGCTTTTCGAAAGCCTCAAAAGGCCTTTGTAAAGCCGGTGAGGTGACCGCAGCTAGGGTAATTCAGGGCAGACGTGACTGAGTTACTCTCGACTCCCAGACGGACGAGCCAGTGGGGCTGATGTCGTCTTGAGGACTCGGGGTTGAGCAGGTCAAGCTAGACGCAGTATTGGCGCTCCTGGCAGAGATTGAGCAAGTCGACAGTTCGGCGCTCCCAGTAGATTTGAGCAGGTCGACAGTTCGGCGCTCCCAGTAGGGTTGAGCAGGTCGACTGGTCGGCGCTCCCTGATGATACTGTTTATGTGTTTTCGCACTTTGTGCGTTCCCTCTTTATGTGTATACCAGAGAGTGTGATTTGATGTTGATGATTATAATTGTATAACGTGTGTGTGGATGTGATTCCTCACTAAGCCAATAGTTTGCTTATGTTGTATTTCATTTCTAGAATTCATGAGATCTACACTCTGAGATCGGCGGCAACTGAACATCAATTATAGATGGATATTGTTAACTGGTCCGCCATTTTTGAGAGTCCGTCATATTGGAATTAGAATGACGCTAACAATGCATTGTCATCCAAACTAAATTTCAGCTCAATCGGTTGGGAACAACTGTTTTAAAATTCAGTTGCAAGATTTGACCCGTACTAACAAAGCAATTCAAATAAGAGCTTGTAATATGTAATAATTTAGTTAAGAAATAAATATTACATTTTATTAATAAATTTTTACTTCATATACTATTTTATAATGGTTTTTCTTGAATTTTGACATTACTTGACCAAATTTTCATTGATCATACTTATCCCTGAATAGAGTAAAGAATAAATTAGACCTTTTACTAGATCCATAGAGCCAATATGATCACTAAATAATGCTATTATACTATTGTAACGAATTTAAGTCTACAAATTAGTCATTTCAGCTTTACTGATGCTTAGAATTATTGTGGAAATATTTTACATCAAGAAATAGAAGCGAATATATGTTTTCTAGAAAATTTCTGGTACCTTCTAGCGTTTTCTAGAAACGCCTGGATGTTTGCGGGAAAAACTTAGTGGGGAGAGACCCACGGTATATATTCGCTGACTCAACGAAGAGGATTATTGATTTTGGCCCAGAGACCTTATAGTATGGACTGCTAGTGGTTGAAATAAATTGTGTTGTAATAAATCAATATTGACATAAATAATTAAAATTAAGTTATAGTGTAGTGTAATAATCTTTAGTTTAAATTAGAATTATATATTAGAAATAGTGTTGGTTATCTAATTTATTATTTTAATAAATCATAAAAATAAATAGTAGTGTTTAGTTACTTTTGCTCCCTAAATTAAAATAAATAACGTTACACTATACTAAAAAATTTTGTGGAAAATATGCACGTTACGAATCAAAGAAAGAACATGGTAAAAAAAAACCTGATGAAATATTCAAGTGACGAATTAGGAAGTCACGTGCAAGGAAACACAAATTTGATAAAACAGTATTCAATAATCATTATATTTACCACTGTCCCATGCAGATTTTTACTGAATTATAATACGCTCTGTGACGTGCTCTCTACAAAAACTAAGAGTACCCGTAACTTGATGAGTGGTACCCGCACTCTACGGCTGAAGAAATATCAATCCACCGAGTGCACTATAGGTGTCTGCCATACCCGTAATTAAATTTATAATGACAACTTAACTCATTTAAAAAAATGCAGTGATTTTTTTTCATGTATAGGTTAGTAATTTTTGCTGTAATTGTGCGTATACAGGTGACGCGGAACGACACATTTTGTTTCTGCTTCCATTTTGATTGTGATCTATTTTTTGTTTGGAATATTCAAGCTATATGATTTTTTTAATAAAAACATATTTTATCAAGGTAGAAACAATTAATTCCATGCTCAATTTGTTTTGTATCGTTTCCTACCACGTTACAGATATACCTACTATATAAATATAGCAGCACGTAACGTCATAAATCTAGTCACATTATTTTATGACGTACATTGCTTTCTCAAAAATTGATAATATATAAATATTATTTTCAATCAAAATATACCAAGAGTTTTATTAAAACAAATTATGATCTATTTTTCGATTTATGATAAAAATAACTAAAGTATTTTCAAGGAGAATTATAAACAAAGATCAGATTTCAGTTAGTCAAAAAAGCAAAAAACTTCAAAATTTTAATTTTAATGAAACAAAAATATTTACAGAATTTCCATTTTTTTGCTTGAATATCTGATTTAAAACGATGCTTCCAAGTCTTTTTCTCTTGATGAATAGTTTCTGAGTTTTGTTTTACACTTATCCAGTGTTTTTGCTAACCATATGAATGGATTAGCGGTTGTAATAGTAATATAATTCTTATGTTCTCATTTCTCATAAAAAACTATGAAGTTGTTATTTCCTTATACAGAGTGATCAAAAATGATTGTCCGTGCCGCTTTGTTCTGATTTTTTCTTTGCCGCCTGCTTGAAATAGTGACATGCAAGTGACAGATGACAGTTCCTCTGAAAACACTATTCTAACCTAATAATTTGATAGAATAATAATAAATTCTCAATAATCAGTCAATAATACAGCTATTTACTTACTTCTTTGTTTATTGAATCAGATTATGGATGAATCCGTCATAAAATATGCAAAATATACGCCATTGTGTTCCTGAAATGTCGGTAATGTAGTTTTCAAAATAAATAAATGTATACCAACTTTATTCCGTGAAGATAGTTTTGATCATAATGCGAACTTTTGCCTGTCACCTGTCAGACAATCATTATTGATCACTCTGCATATAATTGAAGATAAAATTGGATTTGTGCTCATCATATGACATTTTTCTTCAAATCGTTTAGCTTTCAGTTTACAGAATTTCTTGGAAAATTGAAGAAATTTTTTGTAATCAATATCGGATTATTTTACGCTAAATTAATATTCAATACAGAGTATACTCACACTGGCAAAACTGAGCCTTCGGCTTCATTATCATTTATTAATTTTTCAATATTTTAATGAACAATTGGTTCTCTTGATTCTCCACATTATTGCCAGTGAAAGGCTGACTTCTATAAGAAATTGCAAGAATAATATTTTATTGTACTATTGTAGTCATTAGAAAAAAAATTAGCAACGACGCCTGAAGAGTCTTATCACATTTCATATAAAATATTATCTCTTTGTCATCCTGGATTACTTCCTGTATATCATCTTCTAGCGAATGACGGAAACAGAATTAATGGCTCCATCACATGCTAGAGCAAGACGAAAAAAAGCTTCTATTTCGAGATCACCACGTGTTGTTATAAACTCAAGAACATAAGTTTAACGTAGAGATCTCTAATTTTAATAAATTTTTCTGTCTACTTCTTAATCTTAGCGAAGTTAGCTAAACAGGAAACTGAGCGATTCTAAACAGAAACTGAATTAATTTGCACTACGGAAAAATCAGGTTATAAATATTTTGATGAAAAACTACTTTAGATTTCACTTGTTTATATTTCGCTTTGCGGTGTGACTTGTGAAATAAATATTTGAAGAGTACATCTGAATCATGATACCATTTCATGTTTTTTCGTAAAATAGAAAGTTATTTATTTTCATTGGCTATGAATTTCTGATACTTCGGTGAAAAGGTTTATTTATTTTTTCGGGATTGGTTCGAAGAATTTTTGATCTATTTTTATGAACTCTCTGGTTTGGCTTATGAACTTCAACTTTGTGGATGTTCATTAATTTCTGAAGTTACTGACAAGTTTACAGAACATGTTTCTTTCACAATCAGGATTAAATTTCGTTTCTTGGGCAAAATCGTAACAAAAATAAAAACCTTTTAAACAGAAATAAATAATTTACCCTTTAAAGGAAACTTATGCGAATTTAGTCTCAGATAGTTCACATTAATCAATTCACTGAAGTGAAACATAGCATCGTATATTTATCCTCATTTGAAAAGTAGTTAATTTAAAACTGCTGCGTTACTGATGTTAAAATTTTCTGACATTCTTGCATTAATTTTGCACTTTTTTGACAAAATTTAAAGTAAAATTATTGTTTATTGCCATGGATATTCATTCCAAAGCTATATAATTCAATAGATCTCGCATCATAACTCGATTAATATTTATTTCTGCAATGAGTGTCCTGTTGTGAGAAAAATAGGTACTACTTGTATTGGTGCTCGTGTATACCCCAAGAGAGAATGTAATTTCTCCCTCAGCTCTTCACTCTAGGCTTTAGTCTCTTGGTTTCAAACTGCACCTCAAGAGGAAACTTATTTTCCTGTCCCTTCTTACGTAATATTCTTTCAAAGGATTTACCAACTCTGACATCTTCAGAAATTATGGAATTGGGAAGAATAAATATTACAAGTAATTTCGATTTCATTTATTATAAAACTGTCTCCACATTACATTTAATAGTTTATCTACGACGGTGCGCTAATAGGTGATTCGCCCACTAATTTGCGTGTCATTATGAAATTCAACGGCTATATCAAACTTGTATCATCGATATCTATTATGTACACGCATAAATCGGAAACAAAGTTAGAACAAAATCTTGAAAGTTGCGAATTTGCGTTAGCCATGAAATCGATTTCCCGTATTCTCATATTCTCATGATTCTAATAATAGTGTAACGAATTTAAGTCTATAAATTAGTCATTTCGGCTTTACTGGTGGGTAGAATTATATTGGAAATATTTTACATCAAAACAAAAGAAGCGAATATATTTGTTTTCTAGAAAATTGCTGGTACCTTCTAGCGTTTTCTAGAGAAGCCTGGACATTTGCGGGAAAAACGTAGTGAAGAGAGACCCACGGCATATATCAGTGGCTGACTCTACGAGGAGTATTATTGACTTTGGCTCAGAGACCTTATAATATGGACAGCTAGTGGCTGAAATGAATTGTGTTATTTAAAATAAATCAATATTGACATAAATAATTAAAGTTAAGTTATAGTGTAGTATAATAATCTTTAGTTTAAACTAGAATAATTCATTAGAAATAGTGTTAGTTATCTAATTTATTATTTTAATAAATCATAAAAATAAATAGAAGTGTTTAGTCACTTTTGCTCCCTAAATTAAAATAAATAATGTTACAATAGCATCTTTTCGTTGGGACAGGAAAACTAAAACTCATTTGAATTCTTACAATTTTATATCAGTCCCTTTCTATTCATAATTCAAAATCACTTCAAAAATTATTGTATATGAGATAAAATTCAAGTCAATCAGAAGAAAATACAATAAATGTATTAGTGGTCGATGATTATTGAAACTCGAAACCTAATTAAAAATCATAAATGTCATACGGGAATAAACGATCTATATAAAACAATAACAAAAGGTAAATATGGAACATCATTTCTGTATTAAAACTCTAAAATTATAAAGTGAACATCGCTGGTATTAATAGAGAAAAGAATGAATCATGAATGTACTTCCGGTTTCAGTTGACCGATTTGAATCAGAAGTGATTGAAATACACAGATAAAAACTTCAACAAAAAACACTATCAGTCATAACTGATGAAAAAGTTATAATAATTTAAAAGCCAGCTGGATGTGGAATGTTTCGATTTTAATGTATTGTAAACTCAATTCAAGCTATATTTAGCGATAAAAGTTTACAATAGAACGGAGATAAACTTACTTATTCACAACACAAATAAGGAAATAATCCTAATTTATGAATAAAAATCAATAACTTTGTGCGGATAAACAGTGCAGATGGAAAATACTGTACTTCTGAGTAGTGTTAAGAAGTGAACACGGTGTGATTATTCGATTCTGATTTTAAGATTATTCAAAATCCGATTGAAAATAGAGTCGAACGGTATTTGATGGAGACCGAAAGAAGTCAGAATTTGATTCTAATTGGTGTCTCGTTTAAATCTAAACTCAACTTTCTTGCAAACAAGAGGTATGATGGGTCCTATTCTAATACATAAAGACAGTTTGGAGATAAGTCGCAGTCTATATGATGATGACAAGTAATATTCATAGAGACCTGAATATAATGTGTCCATGCACATATTTATGTTGGTAGCTAGTAGAAACAATGCTTTTCATAATACCTGCATTGAAACAACGCATTTCAACGCCTGTTTTGTCAGTCGAAACAAGACAATTTCAGACAAATGCAAGTGTAGCCGGGCAGAAATAAGCGTGTTTCTGCCCTAGGGGAGAAACAAGCTCGTTTCTGCCCGCTGAATTTGTTTCTTGCGTCGTTTTATCCCTGGCAGAGTCACATTTGTTCATTGTCAATCTCTAAATGAGAATCATATAACCTTAGTTAATTTGACAGTTGTTGTATTCGTAATTGTAAATTAGATTGAAAAGACGATTAGTTTCAAGAAAGAAAGTATTAATACGACAATTTCAAGTAAACCACAACATCGTATTGATGCACAAGCAGCTACTCTCGTCTTGTTACCTGCAAAATCAGAAGAAAAATATTCACTTTATTATGACAAATTTGAAATATGGAAAGTTTCAATGCAGGTATTATGAAAAATACAGTGTGTGGCACGGGACAAAACACGATTTCAGCCGGGGATGATGCCGGCCCTCGCTTCGCTCGGGCAAGCAACACTTACCCTCAACTGAAATCGTCTTGTTTCGTCCCTAGCCACACAATATACTATTAAAATTTAGATAAAATTCAATTTATGATTATTCATTTTTACTTACTTGTACCAAGTACAAGGAATTATTGTGAAACCGACAAAATTCACCTATCGAGATTTCGATGGAAATATCCGTTTTGAGCATCCCTAAATCTATTTTGACTATTTTTGGCTTGATGTCGGTACGTATGTTCGTGCGTGCGTTCGTGCGTAACTCGCAAATCTCAAAACTGGTTGAACGTATAATGTAAAATTTTGTATTTAAGACTGGTATAGGGTCTAGTTGTGCACCTCGCATTATGGTTCCAATCGTCTAAGCCGGAAGTGCACTTTACTTGAAACTTTTTTCGAATTTTTTTAATAAATCCAGAATGATCAACCGTAGGATGTTGAAATTCAGAATTTGAACTTGATGTTGTATCAGAATAGTTATCTGCTATTTTTGTAAGAATCGGCCCGACCAGAAGTGCATTTTACTTGAACCTTTTTTTGATTTTTTTGCATAAATATAGAATGATCCTCCATAGCATATTGAAATTTCGTATAAAGAACTTCTATAACATCTTATTGTACATCTTGCATTATGATTACGATCGGCTAAGCCGGAAGTGCACTTTTCTTGAAACTCTTTTTTAATTTTCCGCATAAATTCAGAATGATCAGCCATAGGATACTGGAATTTAGCATTTGAAATTGCTGTAGCATCTCAATGGTCATCTTCTATTTTTGTAACAATCGGCTGAGCCAGAAGTGCACTTTATATGACAGATTTTTCGAATTTTCCGCATAAATTCTGAACAATCAGTCGTAGAATATTTGAATTTTGTATTAGGCACTTTTATAATATCTAGCTGTACACCTTGCATTATGATTGCTATCGACTAAGACTAAGCTGGAAGAGCACTTTATTCGAAACATTTTTTGAATTTTCCGCATAAATCCAAAACTTGAACGTAGATTGTTAGAATTCAGTATTTAGGACGATTATGCCATCTAGATGCTCATATCCTATTTTTATCGAGATCCACCGAGCCGGAAGTGCACTTCACTTGACAGTCTTTTGGAATTTTTTGCATTAATGCTATTATTTGATGATATACAAATGTCAAAAACTAGTATTGAGCAATATAGACTTTACTTCTAGAACACTGTTTCTAACGATGACGACTTCTCCAATTATTGTTCGTTAGGTGGTACATGTGTCGAAAGTCTCCAAAATTGGAATTAGAATTGAATTTCATGATTACCATTTCATGGCTTTATTGTAATTTCTATGTTTTACTTAAAGCATTCAAATATCTTGTAAATGGGTAAGTTCATATCGAGGACCTAAATCAGATTCAACTGGATTCAGGATTATAAATCCGATTAATAAAGACGATGTGAATGATCTGGATTATATTTAAAATCGGATTCGTAGTCGACTTTATAAACAAGATTTATTCATAAATCCGATTTACTTTACCGAGATAAACGGCAATTAAATGACAAATTTAATAGTAGGTGCTGAAACAAAATACTAAAAACAATTTGTTTCATCTGATAGACACTGGTTTTTTCACAGTTTGTTATTTGAATGGTTACTTGGGATTGTAAAAATGAGTTTAAAAATTCCTTGGACCTAAAAAAAACAGAATACTTCTTAAAATTAATTCAAGAAAGCAAAATTATGAATTTTACATGTAAGAATTGAATTTGAAATAAAATATTTAAAGAATAAAGAAAACCATATGAAAATCGCATGATGCGGAAAACATTATTTAAAAATTCATATATAATTTAAAAATTCAAGTAAAATTTTATATAATATAATCTATATCTATAAAAGCAAAATACCACCAATTTGGCAGATGGGTAGTATGTGGGGACTAGACGTGAGCTAAGAAAGGATTTTGCGACAGGGACGAATTAAGGGGGGTTTATATGAAAGTTCTATGGTTATGCTGGTAGAGGCATGAATTCCGGTTGGTAGGTAGACAATGTGGGAAAAAATCAATACCGCAATATTATTTTTTTGACAGAGTTAGATTGAGGTGGTCCAGAGAGGAATAAAACTATACCTAGGAGTTCTTCTGTTTTTGATGACAGGGACTTGAATTATATTAATTTTTTTCAGAAGTTTCATGTTTTTAATGCCAATGATAAATACTATGATATGATTTCTACAACAGAGATGGACTATGGTTGTCAACGGAATAACAAAAATACGAATAATGCTAAAATCTCGAAGATGAGATGTTTTTGGAGAGCAAAGATCATTTGAGAATAGATTTTTTGACAGGGCCGAATTAAGGAGGTGTAAAACGCAATTGCAAATTCATATGAAAGTTCGATGTCTTTGCTGTTGGAGTCATGAAATTGGATATTCAGATAGACAATTTGAGAAAAATATATATATTGTATCATTATTTTTTCGACAGGGATGGATCAAGGTGATCCAAAATAAACTTAAACCATCTGTGGAACTCCTTTTTTTCTGATGTCAGGGACTTGAATTTTATTAATTTCCAATGTTTGTGTTGTCAATGTCATAATGAATACTGTAATATGATTTTTACAACAGAGATGGATTAAGGCGGTCAACGACATTCCGAAGAAAACGAATTACTCTGAGACTTCGTAGATGAGTGTTTCATGAGGAGCAAAAGTCAACTGAGAAAGTATTTTACGACAGAGACAAGTCAAGTAGCCTCAACATGATTTCAAGTTCATTTCATGAAATTTGATGTTTGACTCAACATTTGAAATAAATTGAAGTGTCTGTCTGGGATTTAGCAATAAGGACTCTTTCTCAATCTCATATGGTTATTCACAAGATATCAGAACTCAAATATGCATTTTTTTAATTTTTGTCTTTCTGTCTGTCTGTTTGTTTGTTTAGGCTAATCTCCGATTGACTATACAGATTGAGTTGAAACTATAGTTGTTGTAAAGCTTGCAAACAAATTTCTAATATAGTAATATCAACGTACAGTAAGTGGCGCACGAGTCATATTAGTAGTTTACGTGTAGTTAAGTAAAATAAATGACGCGATTCCGCAATGAAGACTCAATCTCATATGGTTATTTGCAGAATACCAGAAACCAAACACGAGCTCCCTCAATTGTTGTCTGTATGACAGCTTGTCCCTTTGTTTGTCCAGTCTAATCTTCGAAATGTCTCTATTAATTATTTTTATTATAATCATTTTAAATCTCTTAATACCCTTACGGGTGTCGAGATTATGCTATAATTTTTTATGTTTAATCTTTTATTCTAGTTTTATACTATATTATTTACAAATTTTCTCCACTCTTTCCTGTTCATTGCTGTTCTTTTTGCTTCTTGTTTGTTAGTATTATTTCTGTGCAGTATTTCTTCTATGTTGTTATCCCATGTTTTTCTTGGTCTTCCTCTTCTCTTTTTCCTTATTATTCCAGCTTTCCATACTTGTTTTGTTTGTCTGTCTTCTGCCATTCTTGTTAAGTGTCCATACCATGCTAATTGTTTTTTATCTATTGTGTTGTGGACAGATTCTATTTGTAGCTTATTTCTTATTTGTTCATTTCTTATTCTGTCCATCCTAGTGACGCCCTCTATTCTTCTCAAAAATCTCATTTCAGTCGCTTGTATTTTGCTTTTATTTCTTTTGTTCATTATTCACGATTCACATCCGTATATTAATGTTGGTCTGTATATTGTCTTGTATAGTGTTATTTTCGTTTTCGTTGATACTTGTTTATTGTTTAATATTACTTTGTTTATTGCATAGTAGCACTTATTCTATTAATATTATGTTGAAAGTTTCTATACTTATTGTTGGCAATTGTATAAAGATCTCTGACAAGAAACAATCAACATATAATAAGTGGCGTATTTGTACGTTCGCGTATCATCCATTCGATTAAATTTAAACTTTGTACAGTGCTTATTGACTGTTTTGTGAGAGTTTTCGATACAACAATATTAACGTAGTAGGTGACGCACAAGTCGTATCGGATACTACTTGTTCGTTCGTGCATCGTTCATACGATTGAGTAGAAACTTGTAGTTGGCATTTGCGTGAAAGTTCATGCCATAGTACAATCAAAGTATAATTCGCGCTGCAGTTTAAATATTTCTTTTAACTAATATCTCAACGAGTGGCTTAGAAAATTCATAATGAATTTTTTCATGTCTTTATGCAGTTCTAGATCCATTTATCTGAAAACCCATTATTTGACAGACAACACACACATCGGACCGCAGGATCTAACAGGCTGAAATTTTGACACTGCATTCCTATAATGACATGGATAACTACTAATAAAGAATTTTTTTACATCTCATCACTCAGCAGGGCAATCTAATACGTTTGTGTGGAAAACCATGTTTAAACCATTGTTATATTTGTATGAGAGAGTCAATCGGATCGGTTAAAATCAAAATGGTGTAACAAGAAATTTCTATAGCATAGTGCTACTACCGCAGGCAAAGGATATGGTTTGTTCTGGTGCTGCAGTAGGTGAATAGTTTTATTTTCATTGATTCCAAGAAGTTACCGCGGACAAAGTCCACGGTTTGCCTAGATGCTGTTTTCAATTATTGTATTTTTAGGGAGAAGTCAATTGAATTGATTAACCTTAAATTTGAAAGAAAAAAAAAGCAAAAATATCTAAAGCACATTGTTTGATCAGGTGCTGCGAACAATTACTATATATAGTTTCCGTCGATTCCAAGAAGTACATCTATGGTGAAACCGCGGATAACAGCTAGTCTATTTAATAAAAAGGCATTCATTGTAATCTCAATAATAATATCGGCAGTAGCAGAAAACAATCTTTGTTCTATGAACTCTTGCAAAAAATGTATGAGCCTAGACCAGCTAGTGAATTAAAATGGGGCTTTGATAGTACACCTCAAAATTTAGGAGATGTTGCTGTGACAGAAACTATAGAAATGGATACAAATAAAATTTTGAATTAATTAATGGTACAAAATATACCCGAACCTGAAAGTAGAATGAACACAAAATTAGCATTTCTTTGTGATTCATTCCAATATAGAGCGTTTAAAGTTCAAAGATCTCAAATCGAAAAACTTATGACACTCATATTCGTATGTTAAAATCTTGACAATATCCAAAATATATGAATTCTGATGTTATAATCATGTTTTTATGGTATCACTAATGAATAAATAAATCCTGTTAAATCCGATAGAACTTAATCGATTCATCAATTTATCGAAGAAAACACACAAGATTAGAGATTTAGTCAAATCTTATTTTAGTCTTCGATATAAATTTACTTTGTGTCAAACAATATACTAACGTATGGAAACGATTTAAAACTAGGGTTTATACAAAAACCGACTTTTTGAAAAACCTGTTTTTGAATTCCAGATTTCCAAAAAACCGGTTTTAGCCGGTTTTCGAATGTTTGTCACAAAAAAGAATAGAGCAGGAGAAAATATTTTATTCATTTTATATAAAATAACAAAAATCAAGATGTTTATCCAAGTCAAAAGTCAATATTATATGAACAAAAAGTAAAGATTATCCATTACTCACACAAAACAACGAAAACTTGAACAAAAATTCTGAATTACAATTACAAATAATATTTATATTTATTCCACTAATTGCAATTTTTTGTAAGAAAATAGGATTTTGAAAAACAAGACATCCACTGAGCGGTGGCTGAGTCTTATTCTTGTTTTAGGCACAATAGTGTCTGATACTGAAAATACTCATTCACTAGCAGCTGAACTTGGTTTTATAGTTTTCAGGGCATCAAATGACAAATCTAAGTTTTTGGTTCTTTTATTCGTTGCCTCAAATAATAAAAATTCAGCTTTAAGAGTCTTTGGATTCGTGAGTTTTTCATCATCAAAAAAAGCATTACTCTGATGAGTAGTTTCTTCTATTTGTTATTCATCAGGATCGGTTTCCCTATAAGAATTTGCAGCGTTGGAAGAATGTGCCGTCCGGAATAGAAGGAATAACAAATCAAATAAAATAAATAAAAAACTAATTTTCACATAATAATTTAAATTTTTTTAAACCGGTTTTCCTAGTTGAAAAACCGGTTTTCGATTGTGTCAAATTTATCTTAAAAACCGGTTCTTGAAAACCGGGTTTGAAAAACCGTCAAATCCTATTTAAGACGTTTTGAGGTATTGAATAAACGTTATATTGGGCTCGTGTCAAATTTGATTGATCAATCAAAGAGAATAGCTGCAGTTCATTTTAGTTAAGAGCGATTCAAGAACTCATATGGGATTATGATTTAAACTTTCTGATTGGCCGAAATGCGAACACGATCTACTCACATTAAAAGCAGGATTCAAAACAAACTTACAGGAAACGAATTCAAGAAATAAAGGCAACAAATATAGTCATATATTACCTGAAAAGATACAAATTTGAATTTCCGAAATGCAGAAATTTAGATATGATTTTTTTGAATAACTGGCAAATGATGCAATTGAGAGATTTCTGTGCTAATTTGAAATGGGTTCGCATTTTGACCAATCAGAAGGCTTAAATTGTGGTCTCATAAGCCTTGTATCGTTCTCAACTGTAATTTACTATAAGTGACTAATAAAACACATTTCATACTAGTACAATAAATTACTATTCCTGAAATTCAATTTCTCTATCTTAATCAGTCCAGTCGTATTATTCACCAAGCTCAAAGATAGTTCTGCAATACAAGATGCAGTAATGGATCTTTTATTTGCGTGAGAGTATCGGATTTATTACCCGCAATCAAGTACCCGAGACCGATGACCGATTCTATTATCTGGAATCGATATTCGGAGCGCGACTATCGGTTTACTGAGTGTACAGTTCTAGAGCTATCTGGATACTTGGTTTCCATTTATTCTAGTTCCTGACAGCAATACTGAGCACAATTTTCTGTAATTACTTTTGCCTCTATTTCATGCTTCTTCAAGTTCTTCTATTGAGTCAATCCGGTGTTCCTGCAAGGTTGCTTTCAATTTTGGTCAGCAGGAATCAAGATATTCTAAGACAGGATAATAAAGTGGGGACGATTTCCGACGCGGTTTTTTATGATGCAAAACGGAGTCACTCTGTTCTTTTCCAAAAAAGTAAATGTTGTCGACCGTCTGACGGACTTTTCTTGCTGTGCTTCTTTCAAACTGTATCAAGAACATAGAATTAATAAAATTTCTTAAAACAAATTTCAGAATCTTGAGTTGATTTAATTCAGGTTAAATAACTCATTCCATGCTAACAATTTCAATTTCTCCATTTTTTGTGTGATTATTGGCCGATTGGATTAAATACATCATAGCACAGTTTATTGATTATTTCTTCGTTACTTTAATGCCAGATTAATATAACTCCCGGTCATAAAACCGGGCATTAAAGTTCTATAATTAATGATAAAATGACATTAACAATTGATGTAGTCGTGATAGAACTGATCCTCACTTGGTAATTCGTTTAATTCCTGAGATAATAATATAGTAGAGCTCGTATTACGGAAACTTTTATTTCCATTTAGCCAACATTTTACCCTAAAGAGTCACTACTTCTGAATAATAATTATATTATTCTTGATGTGAACCAACACATGTTCAACATTAAAATTTACGATACCTTAAAACTTTTGTTTGAAAATGTTTATTCTTTCAACTGAATTTTATGAGCGATAACAAGAACCAGCAATTTTTACAATTCAGAAAAACTGCGACAGTTGGTAACATACTGCGGGCTGAGAATAGTCGATAATTTGAATAAAAAGTAATAAAGAGCACATTTTTCTGACGCCTTTACAGATTGGATTCGTTTCGATTTGAAAAAGTATTCGATAAGTGAACTGACGATGGATATATTTTTTCTGTATGATTTAATACAATTAATATTTTTATTGCCTGAGAACCCACCACATTCTACATGTTAAGTTAAACGATGGTAGTAGGAATTACTATTGAAGTATAAAAAACGAAAATCGTTCAATTACGAGCTAAGCTCGAATATGAGGAACCATATCTTATTTAACTTAATTTCAATCCTAGGACTGTACAATAATTTATTTTGTCTTTTCAGTGCTCCAAGACTTCGAGAGCTTGTTTGCCTATCTTAGACAGGCCCTTTTTTATAGGATTAGGAGGGAAATATTACTTCAAAAAAAATACTACAACGTGGAGCTACGTATATAAATTAATAATCTATGATGCTCAGGCAACTGTATCCAAGGGTTGATAATGAAGGGTTGAAACTGGTTTTATAATAAATTGACCTATATAAGTTTCTAATCAACGCTTGGTTCATCATTCGACGATTATTATTTTAAGAGATATAAATTTTCAAAGTGTAAAAAATTTTCGTTATATCATTTGATCTTTTATGCCACCGAGACAATTCTGTCAAAAGTTTCGACTTCAGCTATAAAAAAACAGATTGTTTCGATCTAATTGGGACAAGAGAAGAGTAAAATATTTCGATTGAAATCTGAGAATCTGTGCTCTCCTAATTTGCAATCCAGTCAAGCGAGTATAGTCACTTTCTTTGATTGATAATTAAATCAACACAAATTATTCCTTCATTTAAAACTGTTCCGGTTTGACATTTTAAACGACGCAGTAAAACCACAATGTGTAACTTAATTCGAAAATGTTGTTCTGCAACCTAACACTCAGTATGAGTAGAATACCCTTTATGGTCAACATACACGTTAAAGGTATCGCTGTATTAGGTTACTTTCCCTTTACAAACCAAAAATAAAAACTTCGCCACAGAAATGTCGGCGTTACTAACTAAACCAGCGGCGTACTTAAATGAAATAACATCTGGATGAAATGAGTTCCATTTGTTTATTTCAACACTTGTCAATTTGTCATAATTTCAGAATAGATAAGTTGATTAATTTCACAATTTTGTTTGTCGTAGAAAATTGGTTGGATAGATTCCAAAGTAATTTACACACTATCTTGTTGGACATTAGCCATGTCACTTCAATAATTGCAAAATCTCATGACAATCTTATTATAATGAAAGTCTATTGCATACACCGCTGCGATTGATGAAATAAAAAAAAATTGTAAAAAACAAACAGCTAAAAAAAATTAAAATTGTTCAATCAACGTCGGTAATAAAGTAACTGATGTCTGCAAATCATTTTTTGATAACATGGGCAATTGCCAACTGCACCAGACCAGGTATGTATTTCTTATCACATTGGAAATCTGCACAAGGCTTAAAACCAGATAAAAATAAAAACAATCCACTGCACCAAAGAATTAATTCCCAGTAAACGCAGAACATGTGCCGCAAGGGCTTTCCCTTTATCCAAGGTGTATACCAAAAAATTAAATGAAAATTCCCTGACTTTTCCAGGTTTTCCAGGTTATTTTCGATAAAATTCCAGACAGTAAAAAACAAAAGTTTGATACAAGTTTACATAAATCACAGATTAATGTTGCAATTCTGTGTGAACCTTATAAATCTGAAAATTAAAAACAAAATCGCAACGAACTTAATACTCTTATGAACGAATTTACATTGATCGACAAAAGTAGGTGCACTTTAATAATTTCTTTTTTCATGGATTTATAGATCTGGAAGACTTATAGATTTGCACAAATGGCCCTAGTAGTATCTTACAGAGTGAAAATGTACTTTTATGAGTAATAATGCATAAATATCCTATAATTTACTTTTTCCAGACAAATATCAAAAATTCTTTGACGATTCCATGACATTTCCAGTTTATCTAGATTCCCTGACATTTCCAGGTTTTCCAGGTTTTCCAGGTTTGGTAAACACCCTGTCTATCTTAATTCAAATTCACAAACCAATCCAATTTTAATTGACGCATTTTTTGAGTATCACAATCATGTATTCTCGTCTCAATAAGTTATTTAGTGTGATTTATTTTCATTTATTGACAAATTGATACTCACTGACTTTGTGTAAATGTAAACCTTGATGTTTTATTCTAGTTTTGGTATTTGTTGAGCCTATATTCTTTCTTATATTCCATGAATGAAGTACCTAATGTTTGCGTATTGTTGTACTGAAATATTTTAAACTGAGATGCGATTATTTTATTTTTGTTGATTTTTTCGAAATAAATATACTTAAATATTTTAATTATGTGTGATGTACATAATATATTTGCTCTCTTTTTCTTCTGTTGTTATAATTTGATGAGCTATAATTTGTTTCTATCAAATAAAGTGAGAATGAAATCTAAATATTATGGAAATTCAATTGGTATAGCCTTACCTAGTACCCTTAATATTAACTTCAGAAATACCTGAATGGCGGTCGAGCGCAGGAGTACTTAAGACCACATTTTCTGATAGAATTGAGATTTCAACCGGATGAAGAGCTTTTCACTAACGCAGATGGCATACGACCGATAACACGTACACATTTGGACGAAATATAAGTCATTTCAAATGTTTTCAAGTTTTGGCAGTAGGCAGATAATAATCTGATGGTGCTAAATCATAAGCATATGGGGAAGGATCAATCAGGTCAAAACCTGATTTGCAAATTTTTTTCAAAGCTGACATCGACTTGTGAACTGATTTATTTTCTTGCAAAATCAATCCAACTTTAGACACTTCTCAGTTTCTTCTCAGAATATTTTTGGGAGCTTTAATTAATAATAAATAATAACATCCAAGACATTGTTTTGATTCATTGTAAATGAGAAATGAGAAGTACATATTTTTGTCTTAATAATCGGAAGCAGACTTCTGCTGATTTCTATACGCGAAATTTCTTGGGCTGAGATGAACCAATATTGTCATTTTTCAAACTTTCTCTTTGTTGGAAATCATAATGATCAAACTACAATTAATTCATGGACGTTATTCGATCCAAAAAGTTGGATAAATCTTCTTCAAAGCAATTACAAATCAAGTGACCTCAGTCATTTTTAGTCGGCGTTCAGACTTTAAAGCATCCATTTAGCTGATAATTTTTGCGATTCTAAGAAAATCAGTAAGTCTTGTAGATCTATAAGCTACAGATTTTGAATCAAACCAAATTTTTCACACTTATATTGAACATAAATCAACAAAACTCAGTGTGTTTAATCTTTGAAATTTATAGTAAGACTCATGATTTATTTAATATCCCATTATATAAATCTGAATGCACTATATGAAAAACACATTTATGTGAAATATCCAGTATCTCTTCTAGCCCAATTCATCAGTTTTTCAGAATTCTAAGCACAGAAACAAAAACAGATCTTCCAACAGAGTCGTTTTATCTTCTCTTAAAATCTGCAATTCATTTTGACGTGGATAACGTCTAGTATTCTAGCCCAAGTGACATTTCAAAAATCTTGTAACTTTTGCAGTATAAAAAAACTGCTGTGGCCATCACAGTACTTCTCCGGTCATAAATTTCATGGCCAGTTTCATCGCTGTTTCATAAATTTAGAGTATCACATCAAATAATTGCATATTTCAAAGTGACAGCTGTCATGGTCAAAGTGACAGCTATCTTTGTTAAAGTGATAGATGGCGATTATGATTTAGACCTTACATAAAGGGTACGTTCCACTAGACGACATCAACGCTCATGTCGCCTCAATAATCGTTCCACAAGACTATCGCGGTCTTGACGTTCATGATAAATACTTCATGGATGACGTCATTGATCTCGACTACTTCAAGCTCACAACGCCCGCGATTGAAAGGCGGGTCGAAGCGGTCGTTGCGTTAATTTTAGCAAAAATCGCCAAGAAGTTCAATTTAAATGAGAAGATGCCTTTCCAATTTGTACTTTAGCTTTCAAATTATGTTAATTGATTCAAGATTTTCCATTTGTCAATATGACAGATAATTTCATGGTCTCTCATTATCATTATTAATTATTTAGAATCGATTAATTTTCACAGGCATACTGAATTCATTCCATTCGTATATCCTTTTTGCTACAGATTAGTTTAATCTTATTATTTACTTTTCGATCCTAACCATAGATAATTGTCAGTTTATTTGACATTTAACAGAAACTCGCATCGTTCCACTTGAAGCACCAGCAATATCGACCATGAATAAGTGGAACAGCAAAAACCGCGGCCGTGAGCGTGAGCGATGCGGTTATCTAGTGGAACGTACTCAAAATAATTATTTTTGAAAATGAATAATTATTCTCAACTTTTCGGGGTCTTCAATTCAGAGAACAATTTCAGTTATTTCATATTTTATGATAGATATTTGGTTAGGATAATTTTGGTATCACACTTAAACCAATATATTGTTCCATTCTCTTTAAACATTGAGCCATTGCCACATAACTGTGGTACGGGTAGAAAGGATGCTCAACGCGCAGCGAACATTTCACGCATCAACGAAAATTCACTATCAATACGCCTTGACACTCAAAGCAGCTAGCACGCTACTTTTAATCTCAAGTTATAGATCTCGATTAGATTTACGAGGTACAAGTACAAATCAAATCATTCAGTTTTAAGACCCTGTCACACAATGCTTGTTTTGCTGCTGGTTTTCCTGCACGAAGCTGTGATGGCTACCAAACGGATAACTATGATGGAAAAAAGCATCACTGCTAGTTTCAGTGCGTGGTTACATGCTGGACTCCGTGATAGAACATGTGCTATTTTTCATACTTGCTTGTCTGATAAATTTTATTGGTGACCACATGGCCACGTGAGTATAAAACGCCGTTGTAACTCGATCAATTTCATAGATATTCGATGTGTAAAATGTATATACTAGAAATTTTTAGCAAAAGTTTCCACGCCAGAAGTTTCACTCATTGGAAAAATGCAGTGAAATTTCTTACACACAGGGGGCTACAGTTGTGGAGTTTGTAAGTTTATTGTGTGATATCATACGAGTTCACATGTTTCGTTACTGCTTTGATTTTGCTTTCTAAAGCGAATTAGATATATTATGTAAACGTAGCAGACGTGACGTCATGAATCTAGTGACATTATTTGATGTCATGAAACGATTTATCAAAAATTTCTAGTATATATAAAGTTTAAAATAAAATTAAGTTAGAAGTTGTCACGTCTTGATATCTGTGAATTAATTTCGTTGATTTCGAAGGACCTTGCAGTAATGACCTGCGTAAAGCCATAGATGTCTAGAAAAATTTCATTTTGTATCGATTTCATTTCCATTATTTGACTACTTTTGATGGTTGAAAACATCTGCTTGATATATTTACATTTTCAAAATGATTTTATTATACAGCTCATTCCCAAAAACATTTAAAATTACTTGGACTTTGAGCATATTGAATTTGAATGAATTCATAATTTTAAATTCTCCATTATATAGAAAGAGCCAACACCAATTTCTTGAACGTTTGTGACGATCGTTCTTTCTCTATAATATTTGAATGATTAGAAACACTAATATTGATTTATTGAGCAGCTTCAGCGTAAAAGGCATCAATTTCTTTTGATGTTCAAACATCACTTTTCTCAGTGTGCGTGTTTTGAATATCTTTACAAAACTAACGTCGTGTGAAATCAACTTCGCAAATTACTAATCACAATGCCCAGCGGCGCAACATGCTTATGACCCCATCAGCGAACAATCCAGCAGCGAAATAAGCGTCGTGTAACGCGGACTTGCACTCGAGTTTATACAATCAAATTTTTTTTTGATAATTTCAGAATGTCGGCTAAAATTGATTGAAATATGGCAGCAGAGCTGGGCAAATTACTTACAAAAAGTAATTAATTACAATTACTAATTACTTTGACAAAAAGTATTTGAAATACTTCAAAAATAAATACTACAAAAAAAAAAGGAATTGAATTACTAAATACTTTTGTAATTTTAATAAGTAATTTCAAATACTTTTTCAAATACTTATTAAATTGAAAAGCAAATATATCTCCAAATACATGAATATAATGCAAAAAAAATATAATTATAATAAAGTAAACAACTATCATTTGAATAATATATTTCTATTTTCTTTTAAAACTACTAATTTCTCGAACTAATCGTCCAATAATGCATGTGTACTAAAATAAAATTGCGAGGCAGGGAGTAATATGACGCATTTGTTGCCCTTCTCCCACATGAAACTTTTACAAACAGTAAGCTTATCCATATCTATTGCTGAAACTGATGAAAGTAACTCAAGTAATCCAAATACCCATAGTTTCAAATACTTTGAAGTAATTCAAAATACTTTATGTAATTTAAATAACTGTAAGTAATTAAATTAACGAAAAACAATTCCTTTTTCAAATACTCTCTAAAATTCGAAAAGTAATTGAGTACAATTACTTTTTTCTACAAAGTAATTCAATTACAAATACTTTTTGAGGAGAAGTAATTTAATTAGTAATTAATTACAAAAGTATTTAATTACTGCCCAGCTCTGTATGGCAGACGCATAGCTTTTGAAAGAGCAACGCAACAGCTATCTGTGAATATACAATTATCAATAACTGAGAGGGTCAGAAAGTACAGAGCCCTCCAGAGTACGAAAGGTAGCGGTTCTAAACGTATTCATGACAATACCTCGACTGTGCATTTCAACACACACACATTCGAATTCTTTTCATAATACTATAGAAAGAACATCATTGATCTAAAACCGATCTATAATAACATTTATTACAATCCAAAATTCCAGGCCCGTAATATCGTAACTTCACTTTTAGTCTGAGTCCTAGTTCTTATATATGATACTCAGAGAATATTTTCAATACTTTTTGTAAACAGTCAGACAAAACTAAAATGTCGCTGTAAGTGAGAGCGCGAGGTAATTATTTGTACGCTTGATAGAAAGCGAGATATCTGACATTTTAATTGTGTCTGGAGGATGTTTGATTCCTTCAATTGGTCAGGCTATTAACAAGAAGTATTGAAATTGTTCCCTGAGTATCATATATAAAAATTAGAAATCATACTATCAGTATGTTTACGTTCTTTTTTTGCGAGTTTATAGTGTCTAGCAGGAATTACCGCCGGTAGTAGTGTCTGGCAGTGTTGATTTTTAATTTTCAACAATATTCTCTAAAACATACATAAAAATCAGCACTCACACTTTACGAAAAGTGAGTAATGTTTTTACGTACCTCTAGCACCTGGTAACTGTGAATTGACTGTAGGCCCAAGCTAGCAAGTGTGCATACTATCAAAATACATACTAACACTACTCTATTCCACACATTTTGTTTCTCAGATAATAAGTAGTTTCTGGCGGGCCTGGTATCTTGGACTATTACTCTGGTTGTCTAAAATGATTAATATCGATGAGATAATAAAGAAATCAGGGGAAACAGGAGATACTATAACAACCATTTCATTGCTTCTTTAGGATTACTATGTTTACTTACAGCAAATAAAATATTTTGTAAATTTTAAATAGGAAACAAACATATATAAACAATTTAAGACGTTTTAAGAGAGGTATTGGATAAAACATTACATTGGATTCGTGCATAATCACTCAATAAAAGTACACTGGGAGAACTAAGAGGGAAGGATAGCAATTTGAGTGATTTCACTAACAACTTGAAGTGATAAGATCGATGTAATGGTAAATGGTAAGATTTTGCAACTTAAATGGTCAAATCTTACCACTTGTAGTTGTAGAACAATAATCAGACATCAAACGTCAATTTTTTAAGACTAGGAGATGTATTTGTATCTTTATCGAACTATATTTTTTTTACAAAATTTTAATGAGAAAAATGGTTTTAAAATTAGGTCTATACTAGGACTGGTCAACTTTTGTATAAGATCTACTTTTTGTATTGAAAATGTGTCGCAATCGACTGACAACTTTAGTATTTATCACTTGAGTTTTATCTACCGTGTGAATTTCATCACTTAAGTGGTAAAAATTTAACCACTTATACTTTTAATCACTTGAGTGGCGCAATTTAGTTTTCTGAGTTTGGTCACTTACCTTTCAGGCGTCGTAGCTTAACTTTTACTTTCATGACTCATATTTCACACTAGTATAATGAATTTCTACAGTCGGTTAAATATGCAATAGTACAATACAATCTGAAATATCAAATTTTGTGTACCTTTTGATTAAATATTAAATTATAATCCACAGTAGCCGCCGAGGCAGTCGCATTTGTTTTTGTGAATTGAAAGTGGTTTAGGGCAAAAATCTTCAATATTATTTAGTACAAAACATAGTTACAATGTATTTCTTTGAATATGCTAATGATTGAACATTGTTCTATTTATGTGTAATGTCACGGTACATACACACAAGAATTACTCAAGAGGAGATTGTAAGATAAGTAATTATAAGTCACACAGATATCAAAGTAATTATGAATCTATTAATTTCTGAAATGTAAATTGATTATGAAATAAAACTATATCAACCATTAGGAACTGCAACTTTTTCAAACCGGGTTTCCGTACGCCTTACACAAATTTAATTCATGTAATAATCCGGGCCTTAAAACTGGTATGAAGTTTTGAGTTAATCTTAAATGACGATTGACAAATTACTATGTACTTAATGACCAGTCTTTTTTGATTTTTCATAGAATTTATAGATCATCCTGTAAACATGAATAACAATATAAATCTTACATGTTTAGTTTCCATATATCTTTCCTTATTTTCTACCTAATTTGGTGTTGATAATAATGTGATTTGAGTGTAGGTCGAAGTTATTATAGTCTGAATAACTCACGCAAAAGCAAAATAAGCCTAATGAATAAAAAACTTACTATATTAGATTTTCTATAGATAATAATGTACCTATAGTCTATTCCAGTGAGTCCTGATTGGCTAAAATGCGAACCAATTCAACATTAGCAGAAAAATCAAACTTTGCTATTTGTCAATTACATCAACTGTTTCTCATCTATCATTTATCGTGAATAAATTTGAGCAGTTCATGGTCAGTTGCACCGCCTTAAATTTTAAGTTTCACTGAAACAAAAAATATCGAATCGGAATAATGACAGCAATTTTATGTCACATTTGACTCTCGATTCTTTATACGATATTGTTGCTTTCACTTCTTGAATTCATTTTCAAAAAAGCTTGTTCTAAATCCTGCATTTGATGGAATTAATCGTGATCGCTTTTCGACCAATCAGAAGGCTTAAATCATAGTCTCTTCAGAACATTGGACCGTTCTTAAGCAGAATAGACTAAATGACTTTCAAGTTTCAAGTCCTGAACATTCCCAAAACTTCACTTCAACAAAAGAATACCAATACTTTATTAAAATCTGCTCAGTTGAAGTGAAAAGTTTTTGTCAGATTAGATGCAGCGCAGCATGTGCTTTTTCTGCATGTTAACGAGCAGCCACTGGAAGATGCAAAAAATTACATTATTCCCAAGTTTTATGGAATAAGAGATAAGGAATATCGAAGATGCTGTGGTAAATGATGGGCGACCGGGTTGGATGATGTAGATATAATACTGAGAACAAGGCTTTGTAGAGCTTCTCGGATGCCGTACCGGAAAATGGAAATGAGAAATTCACAGTGGCGTACCCATTATACAACGTGATAATCTTTGGTATATCATTATCTCTGGATTTCTTCATTAATATGATTGATGTTGACACATTACGTCACGTCTAAGTGATTTTAATTGCATTAATATGTTTTCTACTAAACCATAAACAGAGAGAGTAATCATTAATTTTGGAGTAGGTACTTTAAAACAAACAGAATACACTGGAAAGCAAGAAATTTAAAATATGTGTTTCAAAAAAATGTATTCAATAAAAGACACAAGATACCGATAAATACCGTGAAAGAAAAATCCGAAACAAACGCATGAACGGGGATGTCACATTGGTCCTGGAAACTATGTAAAACCTCAAATATGCAAAATTTGACCGATAGAGAGGCGCCACGAAGTTATGCAACGGGCGAATAATGTCAATGCTAAATGATTCCTTGATTAAATTGCTGCCATATAAAGTGCAATCACCACTTGTAGTTAGTACTACTGTCTGTTTAGGTAAGGTGACAGTAACATCTTCCTACTTCCGGTTCCGCTGTGCGTTGCGAAACGTCATTAACACGTACCTCAACTCACACCAACACATAGTGGGAAAATATTGTGTCGAGTATTGTAATGTGTGTCTCTGATGACTACTGTGCTAATGGATTTGGGAAATACTTTATATTTGTATGTGAATGGGATGTAGATGATTTTTTGTTTTTGTTGGATTCTGTTTCCGGTATGGTTTTTGTTCCATGTGGTAGGCGGGTTGCACTTTTTATTTTAGTTGATGAATATCATTTTTTGTGCTGCACATCTCTCAGCTGGAATGAATATGCTCATATTCATTGTGCATTACATTTGGGAATAGCAAGTTTAAATTCATTACTTGGAATAGATGGATTTTAAAATTTTGTATCAACTTTTCTGAGCATCCGTAATTTATTTCTTGTCAACATTTTGTTGGAGAAAATTATTATTGAAAAAATAGATTTGGAACTTGGAGTTTCACAATAATGTTTGACATGGTTTACGAACAAGCAAAAATAATTTTTATTTGGTATCCTATTTCGCTGAATGAAATGTTGAAATATTTTAACATCTGCAACAAAGTTATACTACAACAAATTAAAATGACACAAATAGCACTGTTATAGCCCAGGCAGGAAAAGTGTATAAAAACAAACTTATTATTTTGACAAAAAATGTCAAATCGAGATAATAAGAGCAATTTTTGTGTTACATTTGCCCTTCAAATTTTGATTCGATATTGTACTGTTGAGCGGCACATAAGGCTGGTATTTCAATTCTTAGTTTACTTTGAAAGTAGTTTAGTTTCTTCCAAAAATAAATATTGGCTCCAAGAGGCAACAGAGCAATCCTCCATTTATTTAGGTAGTAAGTAGGCACACTTTCTTTATCAGCAGCCTAAAAAATCTAATATTTATTTAGCACTTCATGCAATGCTTCTATTAGTAACATGAAGTGCTTTGCAATGCTTTATTCATTAAAGATCTAATTAATTAGGTCATTAGAAACTCAGAATAACTAGTACTTCAATACTTCTCTAATAACACTAATTGTCAACTTATAAAACAAGTCTTTATATCATCCAAGAGTTATTACCTTATGCTTATATTATGGTCAATGAGAACCGCATTTCTCATTTTATTTGCATTGGTGAGCATTGTCATTGATATGAGTTTTTTAGTTCGACATTTATTTACACAGAAAAGAAACTTTTAGTGCAACCTATAAGAGCGTGACATTGACAAAAAATCAATACAGATTTGAAATCGTGGCGAAGATAACAAGAGATTTGAATGTCAATCGTGGCGTGGATTACTTTAGATTGTAGTAACTTATACATAAATATTAGCTTGATTCACAAACTTCAAATCATTTAGGATGCGAATGACCTTTTTATAAATCTATTGAAACAATGAGGTACCAAAATTAGGATATTAAATGCATGCTAATCATATTCGTGATCAAATAAAAATGCACCTATATTCAAATAATCTTCGCGAGAAGAGAATATTATAGACACAAATACCAAGTTTCTTATACAAAAATTTACTGGTTTTCCTAATACAAAGCACTTGAAGAAAGATGATACATGCATTTATAACGTGATCATACTGTTGTTAAATTGAATTGTTTTTTGGAGCTGTTTATATTCACAAGTTCAAATTTCAATCGGATTCGTTTATTAGCAGCTCATCATCCGATTTCGTAGATTTTATGCTATTATTATTTTTTGTTCTTTCATTCTAGGGTTAACCTAATTTGAAAAATTACTGACGAATGTCACTTGTGGCAGTTCAATTGATCCAAATTTTTTGACCGAAGTTTACATGTATAGAAAAATTTGAATGCACATTCTGACGAATTCCACTTTTAACAGTTCATTTGTTTTTTTATTCCTATTAAATAAACTATGCCTAAGACTACATGAAAATATCATAATGCAATGAAGAAAACGAAATTTGGGAATTCAGTCAAGAGTTTTGTTTTTATTCTACTCTACAGTTTCGGTCCCACCTGGACCATCTTCAGAAGTGCTACATTGTACAAAAGTGTGAGCATGAGGGACAAAATATGACGAAGTGAAATAAACAGTGTACTTACAATAAAATTAATGTGTGTATGTGTTGATATCTGTGTGTAATAATAAGTTAAATAAAAGTCGGTGTAATAAAAATGAGGAAAACAATCATATTTCACAGATTTCAAAATAAAATATTTCAAATATTTAAAAAACTGTGATTGGCAACAACTGACCGTAATGAAAGACCAAGACTAAGTACTTGTTGAATAAGGTGTTTGTCCGTGTAATGCGGAAAAGCAAAATCACACAGGTCGATAACAGTCAGTTGATGAAGTCAACCATTGGATAAGAATCACATCAGGATATCAAGGGATGCAAGCCATAAAAGAAAAAACCAAAAAACCAACGAAACAAAAACATTCAAATCATTTCAAAATGTTATTATAAATAGTGCTTAAGGCTACAGTGTCAGTTTTCTCATTGACATTATTTTTGTCCTGTTTTATAAGTAACATTTCAAGTGTTAGTTTTCTGTTGAGAATAGCTTGATTCTGTAGAATGCGTGTGTTAGCAAAATCAAAAGAATGTCCGATCTTGATACAGTGACTAACCAACGCACATTTAGCACTATCTTTTTTGGCATTTTTACAATTGCGTTTATGTTTTTAAATACCGCTTGGTTTGACCTGTGTAATGTGAAGTGCAATCATTACATGGAATCTTGTAAATCAAGTTAGATCTCATGTTTATATCCGTTTTGTCTTTAATTTTGGAAAATAAATTATCCACTGTTGTGTGTTGCTTGAAACAAATTTTAATCTTATCATTATCTTAATAAACTTTCCTAATAGGAATAGTGAAATACTTCACTGTCAAAGGTGATTTGTTGATATTTGTCGTGCTAGACTGTAAACAGCTGTTGATTTGATTTTTTCTGCCGTTAATGATACCTCACGGATATTTATTTGCACGTAGTAAGTCAATTACTGTATTATTCACCTCATTGTGATATATTTCAGATGTGAGATGTATGGCTCGTGGAAAAATATTTTTTGCCACATTAATAAGTTGAGTTTTAGGATGGTTTTATGTGAAATTGAGGTACCTAGTACTAGCGGAAGGCTTTTTGTACCATTTAGTTGTGATATTACTATCATTGTCTCTAATTACTGACATATAACATATCAAGAAACGGTAAGCAATTATTCATCTCAATCTCTACGGTGAACTGGATGTGTGCATTGGAATTATTGAAAACAGTTAGAGTTTCATCTATTTTAGATTTGGGGACCGCTGTAATCAGATCATCAACATATTTTTTGATGGACGGAACCTTAAATGAGAGTACAGGCAAAACCACATTCAGAACAAGATCCATCACTAGGTTAGCTATCATAGGTGACAATGAACTTCCCATCGCAGATCCGAATGTTTGTTTGAAGAATTCAACAAGCACTTAGTCTTGGTCTTTCATAACGGTCAGTTGTTGCCAAGCACAGTTTTTTAAATATTTGAAATATTTTATTTCAGAATTTGTGACCAAAAACATGATTGTTTTCCACATTTTTATTACACCGACTTTTATTTAACTTATTATTACACACAGATGTCAACACATACATACATTAATTTTATTGTAAGTACACTGTTCATTTCACTTCGTCATTTTGTCCCTCATGTTCACACTTTTGTACAATGTAGCACTCCTGGAGATGGTCCATGTCGGACCGAAACTGTAGAGTAGAATAAAAATAAAACTCTTGACTGAATTCTCACATTTCGTTTTCTTCATATCATCTAACAGTCAGCATTATCCACTACTTCTGTCATAATGCAAGTTAACAAAGCAAAATTGATAGGTGAAAGAATATGGATTTGTATAAATGTGAAACAGACAGACACTTGATTTATACACTCGAACAAGCGTAACCTATTCCTTTAGAAATTTGTTCTGGAGGTAGAAATACTGACATAATAGTATCTATCTCCCTCTTACTAATGATATGAAAGCGACATTTGTTACATGGCGTTTGTCTACCCAAGTTCCGGCATACTTTATTGCTGATGTCTTTTTTAAGCCCTACCTACCGCCTTGTACCAGCAAAAACGTATGTCTGCATGAAACTACTCAGTATATCTACTCCAATGAGCGCACTTAGTGAATTTTGTTTAGTTAATCAATAAGGTTTGAGCCACATGAAGATTGAATATAACTATATGCAGGGTGGTTCGGTTAAAACCAGGGTGGTTAAAATCACTGGTTTAAACCGTCCTGGACTTTATCCGATTTTAACCGGTGGTTTTTATTGAAATATAATATATTGAACGGAACTGACAAGTTTTAGCTTGAATTATAAGGTTTCAAAGAATGAACGAAATAAGCTTTTTCCTAACATCTCCTGAATAAAAATTACCTGATTTGCACAATATAATATTCATATTAATAAATTTATTTACTATAAAACATTGAATATTGTTAATAGCAAGTCAAGTTAGAGATAGAAAAGTACAATAAGTGAACATAATTACATCTCAATATTCTTGAAATTAAAGTTTAGGTACTCTTGTGTAGTGCAAAAACTGTTGTCCTGGAAGAAAGTTTTGATTTTAGCTTTAAACACCTACAATAAACGAAAGTAGATCTTTTCTATTTACATATGAGTTTCTTGTATTACTTATTTAATAGTTACCATTGATACCCTCTTGACAATTCTATGAAATTTAATTAAGCTTTCAAAAATAAATGTATTTAGGTTCATATTTATTTAATAGTTTGTGGATCAGAACTAATCTCGAAAATCGGATGGAATGAATCTGTCCCGACTGAATAAAAGAATAAAATGAGAGGAAGATATGAAATATGTAAATATACAATAAAAAATTGTGGTTAAAACCAGTTCTGGGCGGTTTTAACTATTTTTGACCAATGCCCTGGTCAAAATCTAAAAAAATTGTTTTTTTAACAACCCTGACTATATGTATCATTTCCTTTTCTGCACGTGTTAAATTTAAAACACTAATATACATTCCGTATAAAGTATTCTTTAATAAATTTAAAAATTTTAAGAATAAATACCGCCATCTCTGTTGGTGCTAGATTCCTATCATAGCCGATCTTGAATCATACGATTACCGAACTTACCCAATGGGACTCCTTAGGCTTGTCAGACTGTATACCGTAAGTTTATTTTAACGTGATGTGTCATATCCGCGGTTACGAATTTGACAGCAATGGATCGAATTCAGCTTCCTTCATTAGCTAAAGAAGCTCCCCTATTAGAAATATACATTTATCTTTGTTTATGATATTTTAGTGAAACTTCTATAAGTACTGAAGAGTTCAGAATTTGGCCCATTGTATTCTAGTGTCCAATGAAAGATAGGAGACAAATTTTACATTTTTCAACTAGCGTAAAACTATTACTAATATATATTATTTAAAAGAAAGTACAAATCGTTGGACAATATCACGCGAAATTCAGTCCTAGTTCAAGGCAAGTACTGGACTTGTTCCGAGCATCATTTCCTGACAGACCAATTCAAAGTCCAAGTTGCTGAAATAGTAAAAAAATAGGAGAAAATGGTAGCGTCCAACCTGATAATGAGAAGGGGGATAAATTTAATCATGTATAGATGACAGAAGAAAAATATGAAATTATAACGTTCTCACATAATATGAGCACATTATCGACAAGAGCGATTGGACAAGCTACTGGTGTAAGCAAAAGTGCTATACACATACTGGTGTAAGCAAAAGTGCTTACACATACTGGTGTAAACAAAAGTGCTGTACACAAGTTAATGAAGAAAGTGAATTCCAAATCATTCCATTTTCAAAATCAACAGGAATTAGTTGCAGGTGATATGGAACAAAGAATAAATTTCTGTGAATCAAACTTTGAAAAAATTATAATAACCCGGATTTGCTGCAAAATATATTTTTTTTATATTTACATGGTGCAGTGAATTTGCAAAATTGTAGATATTGGGGTAGGGAAGATTTGCACTTATGTCATAGCACAGAACTCAACGACCGAAGAAAGTTAATGTTTGAGCTGGTAAAATGGAGACCCACATTGTAGGACCGTTTTTTATTGATGGTAATATTACATTTTATAATTATTTGTATTTACTCCAAAATGAAGTAATAACTGCGCTTAGAGCTTTCAATATTAAAAAAGCATGGTTTCAACATGATGGCGTCCCTGCGCACAATGTTTAGAATGTCAGAGCTTTCTTAAATCATACATTTTCATACCGCTGGATTGGACGAAGTGGAAAAGTGGAATGGCCTGATAGGTCTCCTGAGCTCACACCAATGGATCTCTCGGAGATTTTTAAAATCTAAAGTATACCCAAAGAACAATTGAAAATTCTAATTGGAGCCCAAATTCCGAATGTTATTCGAGAGTTTAAGAACATTGAGTCATTGTTTAGCCGTGAATCTAGGGATCTTTAAGAATTTATTGTAATTGTTGTTCATTTATATGTTACTTTATTTATTTCTCTATAGTTAGTGAGTTTTTTATAATCTTTAAATATACTGATTCAGTTTAACTTATTCCCTATGTTTCGTTTTAAAATGAACACTTGAATACATTGCTCTAATTAAAGTTACCAATGCTTTATGCTATAATAGAAATGATAGTTTGATTCGACTTTGTTACTGTGACTATCTAAAAAGTAAAAAGTACTAGACCTTCAAACATTGAAAATATATAATTTTTAAGTCAGTCAAACATAAAAATATTTTTACAGCTAATTGTAAATGGACTGCTGATCAAGTAAATATATGAAGTGCTTGGGAAGAACGAAGTCCCTAATTTGAGTGCTCCTAGGCAGGTGCTCAGTATGCCTAATAGATACTCAAGTACTGATTATTTTCAATTGCTACACAATCAAGATGTCAAACGTCGATAAATTTTTGCCAAATACCCTTCCATCATTGATAAATACTTATAATTTCGACAGTTTATTCGAGCATGTTGCTGCCAGGTTGACTTAACAGGCACTTCGCGCCTCGTAGGCTGTTGTTACCTGGCAAAATATCATCGAGACTGTCAAAATTGTCTCGTAATTATCAACGACCTTGAAAAATATAAATTGTCAAATAGCCAACATGGTTTAACATCAATTTTGTTATTTAAATTTTCTTGGTGGATAACCCTCGATCATTGATATGTATAATGTGCTTTCAGGTTAGTCGCCCTCCGCCTCTAGAAAAGTGCTTTCGCAAACTGCCAAAAAATCTCTTGCTCGTTAATCACCTAGGGTTATTATAGTTGATAACCATTTCTATGTATACATGTGATTTAAGTACCTAGTGTTCGATAATTCCAAATCGAGACATGCGGAAATCTTAATATTATTTTCAATAACCTCACAGCAGATTAAAAATACCAATCTTTTTAAATTGTTCAAATATTCATAGTTTCCAAGAAAATAATTAATCAATGTTGTGTGATGTCAACTAAGTTCGTGAACAAGTCGGAAAGAAGCAATTCATTTGTCATCGCGTGTTCAGGTGAATCTAACCAATATAATCAATCAATTGCGTTCACATAATTTATGTCACGTCATTGTAAATTTTATATTCATTAAAAGTTGTAATAATTAAATATGTAACTAATATTTTTCCCTCATTTCCTTGCATAAATATTATATTTTTGGAATTTATCAATATTTTTATTAAATTTGAGTGGGATCACATATCGCATTCTAGTTTATCAAATAAAATCAATTCCAACAAAATTAATGAAGCAATATGCCAGGCAATAGATATAATTTCAATAACTAAACAATGTATGTAAATATTATACAGATCACATAAATATTGTCTAAAATTTATATTGAATATAAAACAATATAAACGATTTCAACAATCATACATAAAGATATCCATCATGATTATTGGTCTGCTCTACATTTCAATTGAACAAATGGTATAGCAATCAGACTAGTATATCTTCCAGCGTGCTGTTGACGTATCGAAATGCTGTAAATATAACGGTAGAACAGCGGACAATTACATTAGCATGCACAGGCGTTGATGTCGGAGTATTTTAGGTGGGGGTGACACACATTAAAAAATATTTCGGAAATTGTAGGCTGCATTGTTGAATAATAGGATGACATCATTTCGCTCATTCACAATAAGTTTCCGTAAGAGTGAGTCTTAATTAAATGCAAATGTTAATCTAGTATTTATCGCCCAGATTCATAGAAAAATGCAAACACGAATCAATTACATTTTTGTTTGGATTGGAGCTTCATAAAATAGAGATGGTGCGATTAACTGGATTGCATGCAGATGAGAATATTTAGAATGATTTTCGATTATTCGAATAATTTATAATATAACAAGTAAATTAGTGAAGATACAGAAAAATGGATGCGAAATCATTAACAGAAATTGGACGTACGTCAGAGAAAGTGTAAGCGGAGTGATCGGAGCAAGCAACGCCGTGCGAGTGATGTATTAAAATAAAATTCACATGAAGAATATATATTCGGTTCGAAATAAAGCTTCAATTTTGCAAACAACAAAATAACTCAAGGTTTTATCTTGAAATTCTATTTTAGTCTCAAAATATTTGACAAAATTTGTATGGCTTAAAAACAAATAGAATATATTAATAAATTTCTGGCAAGTATTTTGAACAACTGACTGAAAAGTAAACATATATGAAATTATTTATTAGTTTGTTTGAATTCATAATCTCCAGCAAAGTTTTAAATTCAATAAAAGCATATTCAAGGATTTAAAGAAATGTTTACTATTTCATTCACTTCCGCCAAAAATATGAGATTTTAAAATGAATTCAAGAATGAAATGCTTGTAATAAATTTTATTTATTATCGTTTCTTGTTTATAACGGCGTATAAAGATAAAAATAAGTTCCCACAATAATTTATTGTACAGTATTTCTTCTGAAGAGATTCAGATGATATATATTATGTATACCGAGTGTCTATTTGAAATCCTGATCCTGGCAATTGACGAGTTAGATTTTTAGGCGATAGCGATAACTGAATAAATGAATAAAATCTTTTTTGTGGAAACATTGTAATGGAGTGAGTTTTAAGAAGTATTTCAACTATTATTATCGTACCCCTTTTCACAAAATTTCTGAAATAATGCTGTTTTGTGGAAAATGTTCCAAGTCCAATTTCAACACTTTAATGTCCGACTAGTTTATTATTGTTGTCATAATAATACTGATTCCAGGGTAATTACTTCCCAAATAATACCCGAGGGCATTATGTTTCCTAGTTACAGCAAGTAACTAGAGTAATTTCTCTGACAGACGTCACAACGACAGGACATACATTGCTAAAAATTTTGATTGAAATACAAAAAAAGTCGGACATTAAACATTGAAGGCACTACAAGAGATTAAAAAACGATAACGCCTACGGTCAACGTACACACCTCGGGCCGGAGGCCCTCGGAAAGTATACTGTTGACCTCAGGCACTATTGTCCTTTTTATACCCTTGATACCTTAATTACTATAACCGTTAGATAATTTGCCCACCAAAATTCAAATCACAGTGTAATTAGCAAGCTATAATTAAACTCGTCTTGTCAATAATATACTAACTGGACCAGAAAAACTGAAAAAGCTAATGCGCCTGCATCTCTTTTCGACTTAGGTTGCGGATTTGTCTTGTAACTCGTACTGAGGACATCCCTATTTGGAATCAAAGTATGTTCTTCATTTATTTATACATTTTTTTCAGAGACAAATTATGATTCAAAGAGTTTTTTTGATTTAAATTCTATACATATAAGTTTTTTTCAGTACATTTTAACCCTCTACGTAGTAGAATCTGGTTTGTGCTACTCAGATTAGTAATCAGCTCAATTTCACGGGCGTACAACGAACTCGGCACCAAGAACATGAACTCGGCATCAATGCTAATCCAATAAGCGCGGAGCGCACACGAACTCGACACTGTCAATTTTTAAATAAAGCCACGATCTACCTGCAAGATTTGGTTTCATAAGTCTCTATATTTTATTTCAAAATTAATTTGTATTAAAAATAATACTGCAAATAATATTTAATAAAACTTCAGAAAAAAAAAGTTATAAAAAAAAGACTTATTTACATATATGTCCGTATATACCTACATTATTACAAAAACATACAAATATGTGTAGAACAAACTAAAAGATTGAATTTTTTTGGTATTTTTGACATTGGAATTTCTTTCATCAAATGGAAACAAATTATTTTGTCTACGATTTGAGTTGTTGATGTCACATGTGTGATTAGATTCGTTTAAAAGTACGGCTAAATTTGAGTCTGGTTTATTATTAATATGAAATTGCATGTGTCCAGAAAATCTCACTCAGGCAGAACGATTGAGTCACAAATCCTAATCTATAGCATAATTCCGAGTTCGAGAAGGGGATTAAAGATTCAGGTAGTTTGGTGCCGAGACCGAGGCCGCCCAATTTCATAGTGTTAAATGATTGCTTTCAAATATGCTAGACATCATTTCCAGTTCTAAAATCTCGTTCTGCTCCCAGTGTTTGTATCAACATATTGAGACAAATTAATGATTCACGTGATAGTTTTCTTTTCTTCAATTCTTTTTTTTTACTTTAAAGGCTATAAATTTTCTGGAGGAGAACTTCCACTAATTTCAGTTACGAGCCGCTACTCAACGGCAGTAGACATTAGTGAGGCCCCAGCTTTATGAAGTGAATTCATCAAAAACATGAGGTAAGATAAAATTATCTTGTGATTATTATTGTACTTCAAATCTGAACTTTTTAGAACTGTCTGAATACAGATAGTCCGCGAGACAGCGCATACATTTTTCATTGATTACCGCTCACTTGAAACTTTGTGAGTGGCTTCATTGTGATGAGTCCGACAACTTTTTCATTTGGCAAAATTCTAGATTTGGGGGCGTTTTCCAGCGAGGGCTAAATAATTGAAAAAATATTACCGTCTTATTGATCTTTACACTAATCAAAAGATTTTTTGATTATAAAATTTTAAAAAAATATTGTCCGACATGAATATTGGGGCTAGCGGTGAGTTCGACAAACCACACTTGTCATAAGTATCAACATACTTATCATAAATACCAACATACTTATGAAAAGTGCGGCTTGTCGGACTCACCGCTAGCCCCAATATTCATGTCGGACAATATTTTTTTTCCATTTTATAATCACAAAATCTCCACAGGGAATTAATGTTCATTAATTCCTTGTCAATAGAGAACTGATGATAATTGTTTCCACGGTTTGGAATTGATAACTTTCGAAGTGGAATTCAGTTCAGTAATAATAAAATAGGAAATTCAAGAGATATTAACCTAACAGACTTTCCGAAACAATGAAAGGAATCATCAATAATTGAAAGTTTATGATGACAAATGTCGATATAGAAATGAACAAAATACATTTTAGGGTGTAGCAAAATAAAAATTTTGAGAATAAAGTGTAGTTATGTAAGGCGAATGAAAAGGATAGATGCTCAAGTCACGAGTCAATATCTGAGATGATGTGCGGCTGAAGCTCTCAATGAGGCTACGGAATTTCAAAATATTTAATAACTCTGTAAGGATTATCATTCACTTAAAAATATAGGAACCTTTTCTTTTCTTCATTTATTGTTCAGATAATGGACCAATATTCAAGTTCAGATCAAACAAATGCCTAATATAAAACCGGTTACAGTTGTATTATGAAAGAACGAGTATTGCAGATGATGAAACCTGACATACGAATGGCAGAATAGATTCGTTTGATGTGATGGGAAAATGACAATTTCAAATCAAAAGCAGAGTGGTCAAATCCAATCCAATGGTTCAAACCTGTTTGAAACTTCTTGTTTCTATCTAGCTTCAATCATTCATTTTCATCTGTTAAAACTGTTTCTAGATTTAAACTCAATTAAAATGTTGCTTTCATATTATAGACCTTCATACAAGTGTGAACTATCTGAACGCACTTTTTGAAGAGAAAGATAAAATATGAGATAACTTAAATCGATGAATAGGCAACCAAAAAATATCAACAATAAACAGTGATAAGATATATGCAACAAATATGTCAACTGAAGCATTATGAGGCATACCTTGTCGAGTCACTAAAATTTTTAGCCGAATATCATATAGTCCGTGAGACAGCGCCTAAATTTTTCGTTGATTACCGCTCACTTGAAACTTTGTGAGTGGCTTCATTGTGATGAGTCCGACAACTTTTTCATTTGGCAAAATTCTAGATTTGAGGGCGTTTACCCGCGAGGGATAATTAATTGAAAGAATATTACCGTAATACTGATCTTTATACTAATCGAAAGATTTTCTGATTACAAAATGAAAAAAATATATTGTCCGACATGAATATTGGGGCTAGCGGTGAGTCCGACTTGTCATAAGTACCAACAAACTTACCATTAGTACCAACATACTTATGACAAGTGCAGCTTGTCGGACTCACCGGTAGCCTCAATATTCATGTCGGACAATATTTTTCCTTCATTTTATTATCAAAAAATCTTTCGATTAGTGTAAAGATCAGTATTACGGCAATATTCTTTCAATTAATTAGCCCTCGCTGAAAAACGCCCCCAAATCTAGAATTTTGCTAAATGAAAAAGTTGTCGGACTCATCACAATGAAGCCACTCACAAAGTTTCAAGTGAGCGGTAATCAACGAAAAATTTAGGCGCTGTCTCACGGACTAATAGTACTTATGCACACCTAAACTACATAATTTTTCTTCTATCGCTTGAATTAGACGCCATAACATAACACTAAAATACCTGCAAAAATAGCCCATTTTAGTATTTCAAAAAATTGCCAGTACAACTGTACATTAAGCATCGATTTTTTTGAACTAGTACGTTACATAGATCGTATTTCCTACATAACTACTATAGCTAATCTAAAAAATCTGACTTGGACATCACGTGACTTACTTGTACATCATTGGATATATATAATCAAACAGAAAATCTCATCATTCCACGGCTAATTGTTTTTGATTCATCCAAAAAATTCTAAAAAACTGGCAAGTAAAATGCGCTTTTAGCCTAGTCGGTTGCTATGGAAACAGTAGGTCACCATTATCATGCTACAACATTCCTAAATACTGATTTCCAAGATTCTACGGCTCACAGTTCTGAATTTATACGCAAAATTGAAAAATAAAATCCAACTGAAGTGCACTTCCGGTTATTATTATTGTTATAAAAATAGTAGGCAATCATTCAGATGCTACAGCAGACTGTAATACCAAATTCAATATTCTATAGATGATCGTTCTGAATTTATGCGAAAAATTCCAAAAGATTGTCAAGTATAGTGCACTGCGGGCTCAGTCGATCTCAATGAAAATAGGATATTAGCATCTAGAAGACGGTACTATCGCTTTGAATACTGAATTCTAATATTCTACGTTCAATCGTTTTGAATTTATGCGGAAAATTCAAGAAATGTTTTGAGTAAACTGTACTTCCGGTTCAGCCGATCGCAATCATAATGCAAGATGTACAACTAGATGTTATAGAACTGCTTAATACAAAATTTCAATATTCTACGACCAATTGTTTTGAATTTATGAAGAAAATTCGAAAAGTCTGTCATATAAAGTGCACTTCCGGCTGAGCCGATTGGTACGAAAATAGGAGATGACCATTTGGATGCTACCTCAATTTCAAATGCTGAATTTCAACATCCTACGGTTGATCATTCTGGATTTATCAGAAAAATTCGAAAAAAGTTTAAAGTAAAGTGTACTTCCGATACAGACGATTGAAACCATAATGCGAGGTGCACAACTAGACTCTATACCAGTCTTAAATACAAAATTTCAACATTATACGTTCAACCAGTTTTGAGATTTGCGAGTTACGCACGCACGTACGATCATTCCGGCATCAAGCCAAACATCGTCAAAATGAATTCAGAGATGCTCAAAACGGATATATCCATCAAAATCTTGATAGGTGAATTTTGTCGGTTTCACAATACTTCCTTGTACTTAGTACAAATAAGTAAAAGCAATATTCAATTAAATATTAATTTGATATGGCAGTCATTTTAGTGGAACTGGCTATCTCATGTTGGTAATTATAATTAATTATATCAACTTCCTGAAATAAACATGATTATATAGTTCAGAAAGGAGAAGATCACTACAATTTTTGAACAAATAACTATTTCCAACGCCTAATAAGAATCTGAAACATACAACACAGCACAAGATGTCATTTAAACGTACAAACAACATAAAAACTAGATCAGTGACAGATGTTATGCACAGTGCTAGGTACATTTTTTCAATTTCTCTGTGACTTTCTTCTTCGATGACGTCGACTTCTATATTTTGACATCTATTAAGAATCAACAACATCACAATAAGCACAAACCACAAGTTGTAAATTTGATAATTATCTATGGTATGACTTAAGATTAGAAGACTCGTGGTAGTAGAGTTTATGTGGAGACAAATAAATATGATTTTTAATATTGTTGAATATAATTGTTTCTCAAATACTTTCACTAGGTGGTCGCAACGCTTAGCTCACGACCGCGATTTTTGCTGTTACACTAAGTTTTAGTAGTTCTAAGAACGATAGAAGTACCAATCAAATGTCAAATAAATCTACAATTTGAGGTTGAGTTCAACAAAGAAATTATTGATTATTCTTAACAGCTAATAAAAAATATGCTAATGGGCATAATTTTATTTTACTCCTGGTATATAACCTCTTATTATTTATTGAAGACATGTGTTCTAATACTTTGCAATTCTGCTTAATAAAAAATATTTGATTACATCTAATATCAGAATAACAGCTCATTAAAAAGAATTCACACAGTTATATATCATTCACACTAGTATGCTGAATACGAATGACGAATTGAAAAAGAGGTTAGTGAACTCACTTCGGTGAACGTTATATTTACAATACGTTATTAAATACAGATATAAATTTCGATAATAATAGCAAAGAATCTCGTAAAACTTTACTGATTTCCAGTTTCCAAATTGAAAAGATATAGGTGATATTTTTAGATCCCACAATACGACAGGCGACAGATTTAACCGCAGGATATATCTCCCAATAACAATAAAATCCTTTCCAGATTTCGAAAGATGGAAACTCTAATATGAACAGACATTTGTCACTCTGAAAAAGCTTTTCCAACTCATTTCATAAAAAAATAATGGATCTATTTTGGTTCAAGTTCTGCAAACTTCCGTCTCAGAAGATAAAGATTAGTTCTTGAATTATTGTTTGAAATGCTTCAATCGCAAAAAAAATTCACAGGTAACTTCTGCGCCGAGAGCAAATATTTCATTCAGTATATGAACAACAGTATTTTGAGGCAGTTTTTAATTAGAATGAAGTTTAGAACATGAGCCAAAGGCGAATATTGTAATCATCACATGGAAAAATCGCCATTATACGAGTTATAGTTAACAATCCAAGCTTCCGATAGGTATAAATGAATATTAAATTTTCTAGATTTTTAATACGAGAAACGGAAAACTTCTGTTATTAAATTTGAATGAACAGAAAATACATCAAATGAAATTTAAAAAGTAATGTAATTAATATGTTAACTTTAATTTATATTTTAAATCTCTTCAATAAACAGTACACAATTTATAAACTTCGAAATGAATTTCAAGTTTTCTAATTGGAAGATTTTCGTTCGTGCTTAATCATCTTTTAAGTAATTCATAAAAATTTATAATCCGCGATTATGGCAGTACATATAAAGCTTCCTTATTCCAAACCCCACTGAATGATGTCACACTCTCTATAGGCACAGCGATTCGATCTTAAAACATTGAGATAGATTCTGTCGAAGTACGGAAAAATATTGTGATCAACTTTATTTTGTTCAGTTTCGTACAAAAAAATATCTTAATCTGAAAAATTCTCATGAATTCATAAGTTTTCTATTTAAATGCAAATCACCAAGGATACTACGGTATTCCGATCTGTCAGTCTGTCACTTATTGTTGTTTGTACGATACTAACGTCTGAATATAATTCCAAATTGCTTTCAAACTCCCAAAAGAAAGTTACCACGATGAGAAAAACAGAATTTTGATGATTTTTTTAATATAACACTATTTTAGAGACAGCATTACATCTTCATTTGCATTTTTGGATAGTTATTTCCGTTTTAGTCCCGATTGACTCGTTGAAGTGATCACTCCAGCTTGATGTTTGTTATGTTTTTTATAACTGGTTAGTCTAATCATTTAATTAAGCTGTTTCACTTATAGATTATGTATTTTTTCAAGAATTTTAAAAATTGTAAACTTCAACCTCTTGACATGAAAATGCCTTTAATCTCAGGCCGAAACATCATCAACTCATCGTTCAACTAAAATAAAGCCAGTTATCCAAAAATTGTAGACAATTACAAATACAGACGTCAAAAAATGATGACATTTGTACATCAATATTAATATGCGAAATGTCACATTGGAGTTGCTCATCATGATGACAATATGCACGAAGTATTTCGCGCACTAATTTAATTTTGACAACGTGCACGAAAGATAAACAACTCCAATAATTTTTAAATTTTAGTACAAATTTAATATATTTTTTAATAATTTTTCAACGTCGTAGAAAAAATGGTGTATGCAACTTGTGTGCAAAATTTTTTTGGTGCTTCGACAAAAAAAACCTCCATTCTCAAGCACCAAAGTATAATTTCACGCACTAGATACATAAATAACTATTTTATTGTGCTTTATTTGTAAAATTTAAACTAGTATTATTATCGACCAAATTTTGAATCCACTATAATCAAAAATCGTTCGACGAAAAAGTACTTCGTACTGAAAAAGTTGTCTGCAAACGAGATTCATGGTGACATGCTTGATATGTCAAAATCTAGAAACTATCGCCCTAAAATTTAGTAGCGTCTTCGGAGGTTACTACAATATTTTGGACTCAATCACACGATGTTTGAAGCAGGCAGGGAGCATGAGGTAGTGGAATTCAAAAAGTGAGTGTATTTCCAAGTAAAGATAAAGACAGTTTCAAATGAATATAGACATGCTTAATACTGCAACAAATTTTCTACGACAAAATCCAGAAGCCTTCGCGCTAAAATCTAGAAGTGCTCTCGAAGTTTTCTACAATGCTCGCCCAACCACAAGGTATTTAAAACAGGCAGCTGGGAGAGTGAGGTATTGCAATTCAAAGAGTCGAAGACGTGCCAAGTGAAGATAAATGCGGTTTTAAATGGATATAGTAGTGTGCTCAAATTAATGTTAGTCTAATATATTAGTATTACATACAGTTAGTGTTAAATTTAGGTGACTCTGATTTTGATTTATTTTTCTTTAAAAAAAATTACTTGCAGATTTCAAGAGCGGAACCAACATAAGAAATTCACACGTACCTATTTTAGAGTCAACCCTACAGAATAATAATTTTGAAAGATCGACAAATTCGGCTGAAATATAATATACAGATTCTGAATGCTTCATACGAACATGATTTTCATATTGTCACTTTAGATTTAGGTGTAACGAAATTTTCAGCTTGATAGAACAAGATCCGAAGACCGCAAGACGTTACTTATTTTCTGAGAAACAAAATTGAGTAGTGTTAGTATGTACTTTGATCATACGCATACCTGCTAGTTTGTGCCGACGGCCAATTCACAGATACGGTTTGCTAGAGGTACGTTAAGACATTACTCATTTTTCTTAAAGTCTTGAGAGCTGATTTTGATGTATGTTCTAGAGAATATTGTTGAAAATTGATGATCAACACTGCTAGACATTTTCCATCGGTGCTCATTTTTGCTAGATTCTTTAAAGCTCGCAAAGAATAACGTAACCTTGCACACTGAAGACATGTCTAAGTGCTTATTTTCATATATAGGGCTAAACATCCCCCAGACACAATTAAAAAATTCACTGTGAGTAAAAGCGCGAGGCTACTATTTGTAGGCTTGATAGTAAGCAAAATATCTATGAGCATCCAACTTTCTCTTGGTCTGACTGCAAAAATTATTGAAATTGCTCCCTGAGTATCATATATAAAAATCGGGACTCAGACTATAAGTAAGATTACGCTATTTTTTGCGAGCTTTAAAGTATTTAGCAGGAATTACTGTCGATGGGAAGTGTCCGGCAGTGTTGATTATCAATTTTCAACAATATGTTCTAAAACATACATAAAAATCAGCACTCAGACTTTAAGAAAAGTGAGTAATGTCTTAACGTACCTCTAGCAACTCGTATCTTTAAATTGGCCGTCGGTACAAATTAGCAAGTATGCTTATGATCAAAGTACCGACTAACACTACTGTAATCCACACATTTTGTTTCTCAGAATATAAGTAACGTCCGGCGGATCTGGGATCTTCGACTATAAAACGACTAAAAGACACATCATCCAAGTTTTTGGATCGAATGGTGACTATGAGCTGAGCTTGGATTCACCATTTGGTTATTTGGAGTAGTTCAAAGTACACTGAAGACATGTTGACACTGCAGTTGTGAGCCAAACTAATAACAAAGAGTAGCGCTACGCTGCGCTGTCTTGTAATGTCGTGTATTCTATGAATTGGGATGTGTGCGAAGCTGTACCGAATGAGACCTATTCCTCTGTTTGAGGTTCTTTCACGTGGGTTTCCCTCAAACCATGGGTGATTTTGATTCTTTCTGTTCTATATGTGATTTCCACGTAAACACATCTAGTATTCTGTATATTTTTTTATATAAGTTACTTGCCTTTGTTTATTTTTGTATCATTGGCTGGTACCACGAGCTCTGTTTTTGGCGGTACTAGAAGCGTTGTGTCAAAATGTGCTTTAATGCAATTAGAATTTTCCCAAATACTAAAGTAATTTCTAGATACAAATTACAGAAAACACATGTGTACAAAATTTATTTGAATATTTGCTATTAAAATAGGTGGAAATATTTATATTGTCTTAAAACTCTTCTTGAAATAACACTGCTAGTATAGTCAAAAACAGAGCTTGTGATACCAGCCATTCTTATTTGAAGAAGATCTTGGTCAAAGGATCGAAACGTTGATGTTACTAATAAATAAATATACAGCATTTATAACTAAAAACAATTTTATTATTCATTTGAATTCTCCAAAAAATTGTATAGATCATGAAGAATAGGGTAGTTGTCAACCACAATGCAAAAGAATAACTGGAGAGTATTATTCTTTAATATTAATTCAAGTCCTATACAATGGACAACCAAAGTTAGAAGCCAAAAACTATGAAGGGAAATAGTTTATCAAGCCTAGACCCACAAATCGTTATAGTGCTACAGGAAGAAGAAGAAATATCTAAAGGGGTACTGTTCTATCAAGACAATGTGAAAGGTCACAAAGTCAGTTTAATTCAAGAAATAATAAGCGTGTAACACTGGTTTGCAGATAAAAATAAAGATTTTTTACTAGTGGTCTAAAGATTATAGTTCCAAACTTATAAGGTTGAAAGATTACAGTGAATAAAAGATTTTTGTTTCTTAGATCTGCTAATTATTTTTATGCTAGGCCACAAACTTATCAATACCATAACATGTTTTCTTTTGTATTAATTGAAAACATGACAATATTGAATTTCATATAGGAGCTCATTAGAAATTAATTCAAGTACTAATCGAAAGCCAAAAGCATCACTTTATTAATTATGAATGTATCAATATTGTATGTACACAAGTTTGACTCAATTTGTCAATTATCCGCCCTCTACCATATTCGCAAACCTACATATGGAGTACATTCACATGAAACTTTTTGTTTGAGTAGAATTTATGGATTAATTACAGCAAGTTTATGCTCTAGCACCCGGTATATTTAGTTACGGAAGTTTAGAAACGCGTGTTCATGTTCAATTGAAGCGACTTACACCAACGTCGTATAGCGTAAATAGCTGTAGGCATATGCTTTATATAGTCTAATAAGTCAACCATTTTCTTAGACTTCGCACCTAACAATTGCTGCTAGCGCTTATAAAGGTGTGTTTACGCAGCTCAACATATGTGCGAAACTGACAACTTATCATAATTAGCATAATTAACTTGAAGAATTACAGTCGGGCCCGCGGATCCGCGCTTTTATCGTGAAGTTAAAGTGAAAATTGAGCTCTGGAGATCAGCTAATTTAATTGAGAGAACACACGAAGAGAATAAACGATGAAAAATTCTGAAACAATTACTCGAAAAATATACTCCTAGGAAAACAAATCTATATCAAATAATTTCAATGAATATTATGATTAACAAGCAAAAAAAATCAAGGTTCCATTAGCTTTTTACTTATAATTCAAAAGTCACGCAGAAACTGTTGCGGATATAGCCAAGTATCAAATATCTCCGTACAAAAATAAACGGCTACAGTTTTTTGTCACAAAAAATGTTTGTTTTTATGATCCTATTTCGTCGCATAATGATTTGCATAAATGATCAATCAAATAAAACTTGGAACATTTTAATCATTGTGATCTACAACTAACTTTCATTTTGTTGAAAATTAAGCAAAATTAGCATGCTTATCTACTGTGCTAATGTTTATTTTCATCAGCATTCAAATCGCAAAGGAAAACAAAGTTTTGTAGACCATTAAAAGCTTTTTAAGTTCAAATTAAATTCTTCGCAGAGTTTAACTTTGAAATGAGCCTTCTGTAATTAAGTATAACACCAAAAAGGTGCGAAAATTGATTAAAAATTCATTATACACATATATTTATTTGTAATTAAAAGGCTTGTGTTTTCAAGTGTCGCTCAGACTCGCAACCAATAATAATAGGAGTAAATTTTTTTATTGGACAGAATCTCAGACAATATTCTTGACCGAATTGGGGCTACTAGAGCTCAATATTTTTCTATTTATATAGTTTATTATTGACAACTATTTCAATGTCTAAGAACAAAAGCCCACAATTTAATTTTTGTTTTTAGAAAAAATTTGTTGTATTTCGACGTACTCATGATGTGCTTTTATTTATATAAAAATAACTAGCGAGTTCTTAAAGCGATAGAAAAATTGACCGGACGCTTGTGATAGACAAAAAAAAAACAATTATTTACAGGGTGCCATTTATAGGCAAGATATTTGCATTCAGAAATTCCCGCCAGGTAATAATATATACTGAAAAATGAATTTCAATTAGCAACAGAAAACAGCTTCTTTAACAACTTTTTACAGTCTCCCATTTTTTCGAAGTTTGGCAAGTTTGCAAAATCGGATAAAAGCTTATTGCAATAAATTTACAAGTTCACCTGAATATGCTTTACTCTTGGACTTATGTAAACCGTCTGCCAATAAGCTTTTAATCGATTTTTCAAACTTGTCTTATGTTCGAAAAAATAGCAGACTGTAAAGGTTTGTTCAAAGAAGCTATTTTTTGTTGCTAATTATAATCAATTTTCCAATATGCATCAACACCTAGCGGAGATTTTTAAATGCAAATATCACAGTTGTAGGTATCTACCTCATAAATGGCAGCCTGTAAAAAATAGTTCTTTTTTTCTGTCACAAGTGCCCGGTCCAAAAATGTTATAATAATTTCATGTTTTGAAATAGTGAGTACAATAGTTATGAGAGATAGATGTGCGAACGTCGCCAGGTGTATTGAAACATTCACAGTGATATTGTAACGGACTTTCCTAATCAAAGTCTAGAATATTTCGAGAATAATTCTAGTGGTCTCTTGAAAGACAATAGGACCTTTTCAGATCACAATGCAGATAAAGACCGGGACGGAGCACTTTACTTGAAACATTTTTTAATTTTTTTGCATAAATCTAGAATGATCAGCCATAGCATATTGAAATTTAGTGTTTGAACTTGTTGTAGCATCAAAATAGTTATCTACTATTTTTGTATCAATCGGCCAAGCCGGAAGTGCAGTTTATGAGTATAACAGACATTCAGAATTTGCCGTATAAAATAATCAGTTTAATTGAAATGATAAGGTAGGATAATCTGTTGTCAATTTATTCATTTTGTTTGACATTGTACATGTCAAAATATTATTAAAATTATATTAATCATAATCTGAAGTGACAGAAAACTTTATTGAATAAATTTGTGTCAGATTTTTTCTAGTTGAGAACGGTCCAATGACTCTTATGAGATTACGATTTAAACCCTTTGATTGGCTGAAATATAAACACAATTCACTCATATTGAATGCTGGCTTTGAAACAAACAGGTCTGAAAGTAGGTTCAATAAATAAAAGCAATAAATATACCCACATATCATCTGAATATATAAAACTTTAACTGAAGCACATTTTATTTTATTTATATATTTTATAGACTTTAACTTACTTGTACAAAGTACTGCATAATCCAGAATGATTAACCGTAGGATACTTAAATCAGTCGTTGAAAATTGCAATTTTGTATTAAGCACTTCTATAACATCTAGTTGTGCACCTTGCATCATGATTGCGATCGACTTAACCGGAAGTTCGCTTTACTAGAAACATTTTTTGAATTTTCCGCATAAATCCAAAACGATTAAACGTACGTTAGAATTCAGTATTTAGAACGATAATACCGTCTAGATGTTCATTTCCTATTTTCATTGAGATCAACTAAGCCGGAAGTGCACTTTACTTGACAATATTTTGGAATTTTTCGCATAAATTCGAAACGATTGGCTATAGGGTATTGAAATTAAGTATTTCAGTCTGCTGAAGCATCTGAATGATTGTCTACTATTCTTATAACAATAAACTGAGCCAGAAGTGCACTTCAGTTGGTTTCTTTTTAAATTTTGCGCCTGAATTCATATCTGTTAGCAGTAGAACCTTGAAAATCAGTATTTAGGAATTTTGTAGCATGAGAATGATGACCTACTGTTCTCATAGCAATCGACTGAGACGAAAGCGTACTTTACTTGACAGATTTTTGAAAAATTTTTGATAAATCCAAAATGATTGGCCGTGGAACGATGGAATTTTGTGTTTGATTATCCTATAAATATATCCGATGATGTACTAGTAAGTCACGTGATGTCCACGTCAGTTTTTTTTACTTTGGACCCCAAAAGCATCACAATATTGTAACTAGTAATTAGTAAAAATAAAATACGCCTCTGATTGGGCGGAGTCTCTTATCTTTTGCGTCGCGCCGCTCCACACATTCGAACATTCGAGTAGCTTGCTAGAATGACGTAGAAATTTCTAGAAGTAAACATCCGAATATACAAGGTATCAAAAAAAGGGTAAAAATTTTTTATGGCATATAAATTTCGATGTACTGATCCACAACAATCAAAAAAAAAAATTTTCAAATTCGTAAAATTTGTGTTTCAAGAAGAGTACATTCCCGGTGCTTCTGATCGACACGAGATTCTTAATGAAGCTAATAAATGAATATTTTAAGTACGTAATTAATGAGTATATTCAACTACTCAATTTTATGATCAGTTACAGTTAGGTATTATAAAACGCCAGAATAAAATGAATCAATTTGTTATTCAACATTAAGTACGTGGCTAAAATACTCATTTTTTAGCTTCACTGAAAATTTCGTGTCGACCAGTGGTACTAGAAATGTACTCTTCGTATATGCCATGAAATTTTTGTACCCTTTTTTTCAACATCCTGTATAAGGGAAGCGACCTGACTGAGTGAGTAGTGAATATCCAGAGCGTGGTCAGCTAAGTGCGAAGTGTAATAAATAAATAAGATTCTGTAAATAAATATTAGTGGCTTTGTAATTGAAGTCTAATAGTAGCGAGTGAGAAATAAATTGTAGTGTTTGTTTTAGTTGCATCAAAGAATAAAGCTTTTATTTTCTTTTCATTCATTAAATAGTGACTTTTATCTTAATGATAAACAATTCCTTCAAGTGCGATAAACATTACAATATCATAATTAAAGTTTGGGTTAGTTAAGCTCTACCTATTTTTGTTTTGATCTAAAAAATTTCTATTTATCACAAATTTTATTGTAATTTTGTAAATATATAGATCACATTACCCTTATTCACTTTAAAATTCGTCGCACAATAATAAAAACGCTGACCGTCACTTTCATTGATTGATCATTCTTTCTCTTACCAGCCTACAGGGTTTTATATATTTTTTCCGACAATGAGCTAGCATTCAAATGTCTAACAATTTAACACTTTGCAACAATGAGCTAGCATTCAAATGTCTGAATGAATAACGGATTCAAATAAACGTTAGTGTGAACTAATAACTTGAGATACTTCATATTTGTGACAATATAAGATGAATTCCGGAAAAACAGCTTATTTCAAGATCTCGGACAATATGTTGTTTGACAGAAAAATATTTGTTATTGTAGATTGAGAGCACTGGTTCACTAAAAAATCTTATATTGACTCATGCCCTCATCCATTCTTCACAAATCCTCCATGTATAGTATTTCTGACCTAATAAATTGAATAAAAATATACTCCTCCAGGATGCAATCAAAGAAAAATATGTACTAATTGTGTATAGGACATGCTGCAAAAATGATACACATTTTTCTTGAGTGTGAAATATCTTTCTCCAAATCAAGGGCTTTACAACACCCGTAATTCTGCCTTCACCAACTTGTATCAAATTTGCCACCGTTGATATGATTTTCCGTCTGGAGAAACCTATTTCGTTCGGCAATATTTCTTATTTTCACTGCTTCGTTTTCGAGCCCACACTGCACCGTCTGTTGTTTCTTACGTTTGCTCTCACATTTTAGGTTCTGAAGTGTAGTTCGTTTGTCATATGTTATTACATACTTGTTTCGCTTTTGTTTTATTCATATGGTTACAGTTTTTTGTTGTCTTCAATTTGAAAAAATTGTGTGCCAATATAAATTATTTTTCAAATAAAAAAAAAAGTCAATTGTGTTACCGATTTATCACTGATCATTCTATTAATTTTATATTTAATTAGTGGTAGCAATATTTCCTATTGTTCTGTTTGAATGAATGATTTAAATCAATACTCAATGGACTATTTTCAACAAACGCTCGTTATTTGAATTATTACCACCCAATGAATCCTGTTGTCAATTATTTCATTATTATTTGCAAGACTTAATGTGAATTTACTATGGAAGTAAGGTCTATTCACACTTCACAAACAATATATCAACTTGGGCGAATATAGCATTTCAATTTATCTACCATCAATACACGCGTGACAATTAAGTTGCGTAATTCAAATTTAAACTTCCTATGAATTCATGTTGGTAGCATTGTCGAAACACAGATCACTGATCCAGATATCAATTAATTTTAACTATGAATGTCAAATTGTGCTGTGTAACATGCATTATGCATTCGCTCAAAAAATTTCACTAGGATATTCGAATTATAAATAAAAACTCAAAGCGAAGCTACAAGTATACAAATTCCAATTTCATAATAAGTGATAAAATTTATTATATAATATTATGCAATTTTTATTCCATTCAATCATTTTATGGCTCTTATAAATTACATCCTGTATATATCTTACCATAAACTAATTTCTTCTATTTAATTTCAACAAAATCGAATTGAAACTATCAGAGAAAGTTCGTGTGACATGTAATCCATTTATTATTCATGAAATTGAAATGACCGCTCTAGGTACTTCCTTACAATTGTTTCTTTTTCATTGTTGTGTTAAATAAAAGAAAGTAGACCAGTAAAAAAATTTACACTTCGAGACACGAAATCTTGGGTTGTTATCTTATTAGAGCTTGATTCAACCAAGAAAAATAGATCATTTCATCGTTCAACCTATTGGGATTCGAGACAGGGTTGCGATTCTTATTTTTCTTCTGGGCTAGTCGAAGGATTTTTTTATTCACAAGCGGAGGATGATTATTTATAGAATTTATAAAATGAGCCACATGCTTTAGGTACTTCAAAAGCTAAAACTCTAAGTAAGAAAAGTCTCCTTAAAATATTTGTTCTAACATTCACACATTCATTAGTTTTTCAAATCATTTCTGTTTCAATAGTTGATAAATCAGAAATATATAATTTGAACTGTATAAAATAATATAATTGTGACTTTTGCAAGTGTTAATTTACTTATGTCTCCCAGCGTTGAAATAAAACAAACAGAATTCCAACACAGAAATATTTCTACTAGGTGACTAGAACACACAGCGTTGAAGAATTACAATACAAAATAAAGAGCAATTTTATTGCTTACACTACCATACTAACTGTACCTATACATAAATCAATAGAAAATAACAGTATTCTTCTACGATTTGTGTGGAAATTCAAATGTAACTTCTAATAATACTAGAACTCTATTATGTGATGTTAATCATACAGAAGTCATTACATTTTTATTAAGAGTTAAGTACTATTTGGAAAAGTATAATTAGAAAAAGTAAAGCAACGAAGCATCAAATATGAATTCTTAATAAGCGTGCACAACACATTTTGTTTTCTATTTACGATACGATCTCAGAACACAGGTTAAAGAACAGTTACTTATTTGGTATGGTCTTAAACATTAAATTATATTGAAAAGAAATTATTAGGAGTATTTTAATTATGTTAGATTTTGTTATAGATTTTAAATTAATTTATAAAATATAAAGATCACAATAACTTATTTCTCATTTTAATAGATCCATAATTAGAAAGCTTTCCATAAATTATATTAATCATTGTTGTTAAAACCACTCATTTCAGACAAAACTGTGTAATAAAAAATTAAATAAATAATAAGCGATGAAAATATTAAAACGATATAGGCCAGTCAATATGAGAAGAAAAACAAAATCCCGCTTTTAGACAAAAATCATGTAAGAATGGAGCATAATTTTTGTATCAATCAGCTACCTTAGAACTAGATTATAATATATAGTATTTCAATAAAATGATATATGGACAAAGTCGTCCTACATAGAAGATTACAAATGCTGTATCACATAAATCAATTCAATTGCCAATAGTTATTAAAATTAACTACCAGTAATACAATTGTTTTTTCCCTAGTTTATAGTTGAAGTATTTATAAAAAGGTCTATAACTAATCCAAAAAATAATTGGCTGTTCGGAGGCTCCAAAAAAAGTGTTAAAATTTCGTCAATGAAGAATCTCTTGAAACTATTAAATCATTTTGATATTAGTTTATTTTTTGACACTAACAAAACATTTGAATGTTTTAAGTAAAACATAGAGTTAACAAAGTAGCCATGACATGGTTATTATGGTACTTCTAGTCCAAGATCCCAGACCCGCCAGACCTTACTTATTTTCTGAGAAACAAAATTTGTGGATTAGTATAGTGTTAGTCGGTACTTTGATCATACACATATTTGCTAGTTTGTGCCGACGGCCAATTTATAGATACGAGGTGTTATAGGTACATCAAGACAATACTCACTTTTCTTGAAGTCTGAGTGCTGATTTTTATGTATATTCTAGAGAATATTGTTGAAAATTGATGATCAACACTGCCAGACACTTCCCATCGGCAGTAATTCCTGCTAAACGCTTTTTAGCTCGCAAAAAAATATCGTTATCTTACCTTTAGTCTGAGTCCTAATTCTTATATATAATACTCAGTGAGCAATTTCAATACTTTTTATAAATAGCCCGATCAAGGAAGAATTGGATACCCATAGATACTTCACTTACTATCAAGCCTACAAATAGTGACCTCGCGCTTTTACTCACAGCGATATTTTAGATGTGTCCGGGGGATGTTTAGCCCTACGATTAATCTAGCTGTTAACAAAAAGTATTGAAATTGTATCCTGAGTGTCATATATAAAAATTAGCACCCAGATTATAAGCAAGATCATGTTATTCTTTGTGAGCTTTAAAGAGTCTAGCAGAAATTACCACCGATGGAAAGTGTCTAGCAGTGTTGATTATCAATTTTTAACAATATTCTCTGAAACACACATCAAAATCAGCACTCAAGACCTTAAGAAAAGTGAATAATGTCTTAACGTATCGCTAGCACCTTGTATCTGAAAATTGGCCGTCACCACAAACTAGCTAGTATGCGTATGATCAAAGTACATACTAACACTACTCTATCCAACACATTTTGTTTCTCAGAAAATAAGTAAGGTCTGGCGGGCCTGGGATCTTGCTCTATTCAGTTTCCCGTGACTTCTCCATTGTTCTCACACTGAGTGACTAATACTCGACATTGTTTAATTGATGACAAATGACCATAGTAACAAGCTTATTATGAATTGGTTTGGATGAAATCATTTCAAATTTCTTGATACTTCTATGTACTGATGACTGTTTTATAAAAAAGTTCTTACAAAAAATAATAAGCATCTACAGTAGCGGATCCGGAAAGTGATACGGAAGACACTTGTTTCTCCCTAAAGGATTAGAGATTACGACTCTAGTATTATGAAACTTTCCATTAATTCAGTTTTGAGAAAATAGTTTTTTGTCGAAACGATGGAAAATTATTATTTTAAAGGCTGCAAGAAGCTCACATTACTAATCTAATTGAAATAAAGAAAAATCCGCTGTAGCCACACAGTACTTCTCCGACCATAAATTTCATGGCCAGTTTCATCGGAAGTACCGGAGTTCCTCCACTTTTACCCGTTCTAATCCTCGACTGACTGTAAGGTTGAGAGCTTAATCCCAAAGCTGAGTACCTCCAACTTCACTTTTAATCCTCCTATAAGGATCTTCTTAATAATTTTGTAAGGACCAGGAGGCTATGGCCGCTTGTGTTTTGTTTCATACTAGATAAAAAATGTCGACGTATTCACTTCTGTTCAAAACTCCCACAAAAAAATGTACGGAACTTAATCTGGTTTCGATCCTCAGCAAATAGTTATACATTTTGAAAGGGCAAGCTTGGTTCCGGAAAATTCAAGCATTAGGTTGAAGACAAGTGTACAAAAAAAGTAATTCTTTTGGCAGCCAAATTTTAAAACAGTTTTAAAGTCCAGAAAAAGTTCCTTTGAATGATTCCAAATTAATACAATTTTGTTATTTTGTACTAGAAAGTTATATAAGTGAAGAAGCTCGGTTTCTTCCCGAAATATGGGTATGTGCGAATGTTTCTTTATACAGAACAACAAACTAATGTGAATCATTCCATTATAGGTTCAATTCTAATTTTTATTCAAATTATCCGAATATTTTTCAATTTTCAAATGTTCTATAGAGTTTTTAGTCAGGAACTTTTGTAAAAATCCATACAGCTAACAAATTCACTAAAAGGCTCACAAAAGAAACCAGAGAAAAAAAAAACAAGATTCTTTGAAAAATTGAATTTTTCAATTAGAAAACAAGGAAATCTCCGAAAAATTGTTTCAATCCTTGAGGTCATCGGTGGTGGAACAACTCAGCTATGGGATTGCTATCTGAAGTCTGGTGGAGCAACTCCGCTACGCCCGTTTCATCGCTGTTTCAGAAATTTAGAATGTCGCATCAATTAATTGCATATTTCAAAGTGAAAGCTGTCATTGTCAAAGTTACAACTGTCATTGTCAAAGTGACAGTTGTCATTGTTAAAGTGATAGATAGCGGTTATTTTTTAGTCTTCACATAAAAAAGTTTTTCGGGGTCTTTAATTTATTGGAACATACAGTTTCAACATTCGATCGCCGGAAGTGTACTTTGAAGATGGTAATGTAGATTTCACCAACTATTTATTTTTGATATCTATTAAGCTTATCTCCCCGAGAGCTTAAGATTGATACCAAACTAGACATCATTTAAATGATTTGTGAAAGAAACAATTGTCAACCGTTTAAATATCCTCTTTGTAACTTCTATTAGAATTATCTCCACAAGAGCTTTAATTTGATACCAAACACGATAAAACCGAATTACTTATTTTAAAAAAGCAATTGACGAACGTTTGCTTGTCAGCATGTGATGTTCAAATATGAGTGATAATAATTCTAAATCCACATTATGATTCTCATAATTTCTTTGGTTCAGAAAAATATAACGAATTTTATAATAGTTTAAATTATGATAATAAAAAATGAGCCGCTGATAATTTTAAAAAATGTTTCCGGAGAATGTTGTGCCAAATCATTCAAGGATCAGTTTTAGTTATTTCATCAAATATTTTATGAAAAATGAATAATATAGATTTAGTACCACTGGTTGAAAAAAAGCTCATCTACGAACTTGAACCTAGCTTTTTGATGAAAAACTTAAATATAAAATTTCAGTCGAAAATTCGTACGCGTTCTCAAGCTATCGTGCTTTCAGATAAACCGACAGACCAACTTTTTTTGAAATTATGTTTTTCGGGTTCAGTAGTGTCTAAAACGTGGAGATTCATAAAAATCACGAACTGTCAAAAAATAACGATTAATTTCCCCTATTATATTATAGGTCGGGGAAGTAATTAAAAATCCAAAATGAGAATTTAAAAAACATTTAATTAATTTATACCAACACCTAAATCGTAGACCTATCGGATTAATCTACCGCGAATCGTAAATTGCAGCTTGCAACTAGAATTACTGGAAGAAGGGGCTAATGTGACCCTCAATACAGCCCGGTATAACATGTGAGTATAGCACAAAATTAAGGGCTAATAACAATTTGAGCACCCACCTAATCTAAAGTGTTTACATAAAATTTATCCGCTTGAGATAATTTTATCGTGCTTATAAATGCTGTAATGAAAACCGGAGCTCTTGCACATTTATTTTAAAATCTAATTTTCCGGGTAGAATTAATATGAGTTAGCTTCATTATGTTCAAAACAGAAAAACTTAACCATGTTTATTTATATTAATGAATTTCCTCTTTTCCAACTTAAAAATATTTTAATGCTAGAATAGGTTTTTTGTGAATTTTTGTAGTCGTCATCAACATTTCAAAAGAAGTAGGTACAGAAAATTCGAATTCAGATCTGGAAATCTTATTTGATTCTTAATATAAAAAAATACATTGGGCAATCAGAATTTATTTCTATTGATTTTAATAATGATTTTCCGAGTAATTTAATTTTCATATTCAACTGATTGCTCCTCAACTAATTAAGCTTGGCATCAATAAGACACATAAATATGAGACGCAGGGCGTACTTTTTCGGTTTTAGTAACGATCTTATTATACAGTCAATTGTCAGATTAGCATCAAGAGGAAAATAACAAAAAGTATACGTAGCTTGACGACTGGTAACCGCACCCTACGACTAAGGAAATATCAATCAATCTACCAAGTGTACTATAAGTGCCTGCCACACCCGTAGCGAGTAGAAGGCATAATTGATATATTTTTTATTGGTTTCGCCGCAGTTAGCAAACATAATAAAATGAAAAACACAGAGAATAGTACAAAAATCTCGTAATATAAGATTTTGAAAGCACTCATTCATAAGCTCAATCTACTTATCAATTAAATTAACTTTGTTATTTATTGTGCAATTCTATTATGTAGAGCTTTTTGTTAAATAAATTATCATAAGATTATTGCTACAAGATATTTTCTGAGATCAAATGCTGCGCAGAAATCAGTTGCTTTCTGAAACTTATGCTTTAAGAGGACCTTAGTTGCACAGGAAATTATGAGAAGAGAATTTGCAGCGAGTTTTGGGAAAATGTGAAAATTCTGAAATGTAAACTTTACTTCGAGAATTTACATATTTAACAAATAAAGTGGGCTACGACATAAAAGCTAATCTAGTTGAATTTGAGGAAGCAAGATAAATTTAATAAGAAATTATGGTAATTTTTAAAATTGTTTGGGGCTGCTGGTAAACATTTCTCTTTATGTGAAGAAGGCGTACATATTATTTGATATATTATATTTTTTAGGCGATCATGACAAAAAAGGTGTTTTTAGGTCCGTGAATAATAGGGCAAGAAATACTGGTAAAAAAAATGAATACAATTCTACTAGGTCAAACCTAACCCAGCTGTATCTCTAATTTATTTCTGCAATAAAGTGTCTACGCAAAAATGCTACAAAACACTACATTACGTAATAAGAAAAACAATAAACAACCTACTAAAATTAGGTAAACAACTTCTGCCTACTGTATAAATTGTTGTCATTACCTTTTCAAACTATATTACACCTACAGATTTTTTTAAATTAAAAAAAAATATCTACATTCATTAAACCCATACAAAATCAGGCACTTTATAAAATTTCATTCATTTTGACCAAAAATGGCCTTTACACAATAACATGAAAATTCAAATAAATGCCAAACAAAACACTAAAAATATCAATGACTCATTGAATTTATATTCCAATCCTATTAGTTTCATAATCATGTAAATAATAGATTAAAAAAAAAACTTGTAATACAAATTGAAAAAAAGTACGCAGTTTGAAAATATAACTGGTAATCAAATGTGATGATAATTTTCTGGTAGATATTTTTTGGCCCAGTATTTGAGAAAATTGTCAGTATGTATGTACATAATTACGTACAAAAGTATGCAAATTTACTGCTGCGTCTGCCGTGTTAAACACATATTTTGATTAACATCAATTTTGTTATTTTGAATAGTTATTCCGATCTGATGTAAGTTCATTAAATTTTCACTTAAGAACAAAGTCTTAGAACTGTAATATTTTACGCTTTGGATATTATAGATGTTTTTTGTTTCTTCATGAAATAATTAAGTAGCGAGGAATAAGTCTGCCTTAAACTTGAAATAAAATAAGTTCTAGGGCATGTAGAGCTCATTTTATTTGCAAATTAGACGAAACCAGAACATAAAATTACAATATCATATTTCGATCATATTCAATAGTCCGGTCAAGTTAGCTCCAAAAAGAGGGGTACCCTTACATAAATTCCCAAGAAGCTGAAAATTGATATGAACGTTAAGGATACCATTATAGTGAAGTTGTGAAAAGTCCCCATCGATCCCACGTGTGCAAAAAATTTTATGCGGTGTTTAAATTCGCAAAAATAGTTCTGACAAAACTTGTAGGTCTTCTAATTCTCTACAAAAATGGTCTCCACACTATTTTTCTTGAGACTCACCGTTTCTGAGAAAAACCCATTCTAAAGTTATATTTTCAATAATACGCATGACTACGCTGCTTATGTAAATTATGGACGTATAATATAAGTAAAACTATTACTCTGCGTGAATAGTGGATATTTAATGATAATTCTAGGAAAATTAAATAAAAATAAACTCAGTCCCTCATTTTATGTGAGCATGTGATCTTGAGCAACATCTGTCTACTGTTTGTGGCAGTGTCCATCTATTACTTACTTCAAATTATTTGCATTGGTAAGTTACATTACGTACCTTTAGCAAAACGTACATATAATAAAAAACGTGTGCAGTTAGCTTGCCATCTTCCAGCCTCGGCTTCTGCTCATCAACATTTTTATCGAGTATATTACCAGGTTCAAGTGTGGTTTGATAATCAACTGGACCCAGAAGAAAGAGGTTGGGAGCTAATGAATAATGTATTGGAACCAATCCACACTCTATTTCCACCTGCAGCAGAAAAGCTCCTTCACACTATTTTTTGTAACTGCAAGAAGGGGTGTAATTCGAAATGCCGCAGTAATATAGTAGGCTCACTTTGTTTACCAGCATGCACTAGCTGCCAAGGCCAGTCGTGTTCAAATACAAAGTCTCCAACAGAAGATCTGATGGATCGCTATTTGAATAAATTTACGTCAACTCAGGAAGATGAAGATTAAGAAGTAGTTGAATAAGAAGACCTAATATTATATCAAACTTTAATAAGCAGACCGTAGAGTAGGCCTACCAAGGAAACCACATAGAAAAATACGCGCAAAGTACACTACCCCATGAATGGCGTGGAAACGTGAGCATATTATGGGGAATATAAATTTAAAATGACTTTTTCTCAGAAATGGTGAATTTTAGGGAAAAAAGTGTTAGGAGCAATTTTGTAGAGAATTGAAAGGTCTACAAGTTTTGTTTGAACTATTTCTATCATAAAACTGACCATTTCGTTGAGAAATTCAAAAAACTCATTTTTGCGAACTTTGACCTCGCATAAAATATTTTGCACACACGGGATCGATGGGGACTTTTCACAGATTCATTATAATGGTATCCCTAACGTTCGTGTAAATTTTCAGCTTCTTGAGAATTTATGCAAGGGTTAATGTCTATTTTGACAGGACTATAAAGGCTAAAGTAAAATTGGTATGTTCGTAAAAAAATCCTTACCATTTTCTATAATCTTTCACAATTGGGTTAATTAACTCTCCTTATCAAACATTGGTATGTTTTTATATAAACTGCCATGAATTTCATATTTTTTTCCGTAATAATTATGATGAACAATTCATTGTAACAGGTACAATAGAAAATAAAACCGTTTCAATAAAAATGAGATGTTTTTTTTTTTTTAAATGTGTAGCAGGCAACAAAGCAAGTTGAATAATAGTATGCACATTGTTTATGAGCAGATGATAGAGATTATTTTCCAGGAGAACGGAGTTCAGAGCACAAACCATAATGAGCGTGGAAAATACTTTATCTACATTCTACCACTATTGACATGTATTTAGAAATTTTCCAAATTGGACATATTGAAATGATATTTCATTGTAAATAATATAACGTTGAAATATAAATAATCTAATAATTTGAAAAAATGGTGATAAGTGACTCTGATATAAAAACTGGTAGATAATTAGTCTATTCATCAAAATATTATAGCAGTGAGGACGGGTGTTTTTAATCGAACTAATTTATCCATTTTAAGAAAAGACTACATGACACGTCTAATGAAGAACCATTCATAACATGCAGAATTTCAAAAGAATTTCCTATCCGTTTTTTTTCCAGCCCAGCTAGAATTAATCTTCGTTCCTAGATACTTACTCAAACCGCTCCTAGGGCCCGACTACATTGATCATTTTTTTCCGAATCTCAAAACAACCGGAAATATTTATCCGGGAAAAAGTACCTCAGGTGCAATAGTGAATTAAAACCAATGCTCAATGCAACAGATGCAAATGCACTCGAAACCGGCCTTTTTTAAACGTGAAAGAAGTCATCTTCAGATAACTCCATATGTTCTTCAAATAATAATTCCGGGCATGCTGCGTAATCCCGTCCGGAACATTCGTACAATCTGAAGCATATTTCATGCTTGCGGCTTGGTGTAGTCGACATACACAGAACACAGAATACAAGTATTTTCTTGAAATAAGGTTTGCGTACATCTCGGAACGGGGATTAATTATCAGGAAAAACAAGTATAGATATACAGTTCAACTTTAAGAACAGGATCACATTATCCGTTCTTTTTTCGGACCTGAAAAACATCCGATCAGAAATACTGTCGACCACATTGCATCCGGAATAGATTATTCTTCAAAAAATATTGGGATGGCCTATATACATTATTCCAAACATGTTGTAGACTATACTTTTTAGAGGAGATTTTTAGAAATTCGCCGAGAAATATTTCAAAATTTGAAACGTCAAACGCTAAGCTCAAAATTAATACCCAATTAATACCTAAATTTATGGAGGGTAGAGATAAAGAGAACCATTTTATATGGAGGTAAAACTTAAAAAGTGTCCATCTGAAAGCAACAGTTAAAAAATTGTCCAGAATGGCGTTAGGATAGGGATAGTGTTTAATGTGAACTTATGAATTGTTTATGAAGTGAACTGTGCTGAGTGGAAATATTAAATATTTATGGCGACTAGAGTAGTTAACATATTCACAGTAAATAAAATCTCAATCACTTACGTAGTCAAACATTATTTGGTAAATATAACCTGTCTTTAAAATTGACACTCTTCCCACGGTAGCGCCATCTTAATTTGACTCTTTTCGCAGGACACTTTTCATACACAGAGATGGTTCTCCTTATCTCTACTCTCCATACCTAAATGGTTCAGAAGTAACTAAACTAACATATTCTGATTCGTCGAAAATAATGATGGGAGTGATTCTGAATGATATATTGGATAATTCTAAGCAATGTGTTCGAGTATGACTTGTTTCAATATTTCTTTATTTGTGGAATGTGCAGATTCCAAAACCCTGTTACACAAAATAATTATCTCAGTTTGTTAGACATAATCATGAATGGTGGTAGATAGGCGCAAAAGATACGTTAACATTGGAAGGAGCACAAAATGTCCCGAAACTTGAATGTAGTTGTCCGTTTTCTGATAAACTCTACATCCAATCAGATGCTTCCAGATTGTGTTAAGTCGTCACATATCTACAAAATACAATTATTATTTCTTCGTATTTTCTTGAAATACGGTTTGTGTACGTCTCGGAACGGAAATGATTTCCCCCCATACCGAGACAAAATGAATTTTTTTAGGGCAACATTCTGGATCTAATTTTTTCAGCTCCGAAAAACATATCGAACTGTAATAGTCCGGGTCCTATTGCTCTTGTGTCTATATTCCAAACCTCACACATATAGAAAAAAAAAGAATAATTCTATTCCAGAGTTTTTGTCTACGCTTTGTTTACGGTGTGTGTATAATATGATCATATAAGAAAGTATTGTAACGTGCGAGAGTAAGGAAGCTCGTAAAGGTGACCTTGCATGGTTGGAGCCTTTCGTCCTCGTTGCATCGCACCGCGCCGCATCACATCATCCCTCCAGATGGAAACCTCTAGCAATATTCCAGAAATGTGGTAGAACATTCGAGAAATGGATATTTCTATATATAAACGCAAGCAAACGATTTGAGTGTAGTGTAATGGTGAATCTACAGCAGTGAATATCAAACAGTGATGTGATCAGTGTATATAAATAGTTAAATATAAATATCTGCGGCTTTGCTTAAGTTAGTATTAAGTGATAAATAAATAATATAGTGTTGTTAGTGATATCCAGAAGAATAAAACTTTTATTTTAAATTATTAAATAGTGACTTTTATTTTAATTACAAGTAATTTTTCAAGCAATAAATATTATAGTATCAAAAATTAGCTAAACTGAATTCGGCAGATGATCATGTATCTCTGTTTGGTTCATAGAATAAGAACGACCGGTACTCCTCATTATTTACTCGACAAACTGATTGCTAAAAAATATAATTCTGAAGTTCGTCTTATAGTTGTTTTAGAAAGCAAATGACGAAAATCTGTAATAAATGTTTTTTGGATTAGGCGGAAAAACAGCATTTGGCTGAACCTTGTCGTTAGCTTGTGATCAATAAAGAAATTATTATTATTATTACACCAAAAAAACTTCTTAAATTTTAAAATAAGCCAGAAGCAATTTTCGACGCAGAGCGTCTCAATTTATGGGAATCCATCAACGAAACAGCATCTATTCAGGAAGAAAAACTAAAACCATGGATGGTACCAGAAATATAAATATGTGTTCTATTAGAAAATGTCCAGGAGCCAACTTCGACGCAGAATCCAATCTTTCATAAAAATACAATTTTGATAATACAGAACTCGTACAGAACCTTGAAGAGAAAAACTAAATACTTGTTCACGCGCATAAAAAATATGTAAAAACCTCCATAACTCGAGAAATAATGGGTTTATCGAAAAAACACCAAGATGATTTATCTTCGTATTTAGTGAAAATCATTTTTCGAACTAAACCAATACTTTACTGTTCACAATGAAATGAAAAGAAAAAAATCTGACGTGAACATCACGTGACTTACTTGTACATCATTTGATATATACACAAATTTATTCAATGACGGTTTCAGTCACTAATATATAAATAATAATATTTTGACATGTGAAATTGACAACAGATTATCATTGCCTATCTTATCACTTCAATTAAACTGATTGTTCTATACGGCTAATTCTGAATGTCTGTTATACATAAAAACTGCACTTTCGGCTCAGCCGATTGATACAAAAATAGTAGATAACTATTTTGATGCTACAACAAGTTCAGACACTAAATTTCAATATGCTATGGCTAATCATTCTGGATTTATGCGGAAAATTCGAAAAAATTTTCAAGTAAAGTGCACTTCCGGTTCAGCCGATTTATACCAAAATAGCAGATAATCATTCTGATACAACACCAAGTTCAAATCCTCAATTTCAATATCCTACGGTTAATCATTCTTGATTAGAAAAATTAGAAAAATTCGAAAAAAGTTTCCAAGTGCACTTCCGGTACAGACGATTGGAACCATAATACGAAATACATAACTAGACCCTATACCAGTTTTAAATACAAAATTTCAACATTATATGTTCAACCAGTTTTGAGATTTGCGAGTTACGAACGAACGCACATACACACCTACCGACATCAAGCCAAAAACAGTCAAAATGGATTCAGGAATGCTCAAAACGGAAAATTCCATCAAAATCTCGATAGGTAAATTTTGTCGGTTTCATAATACTTACTTGTTACTTTGTACAAATAAGTAAAAAGCAGATTTGAATTTTCAATAAAAGCCGCTCTCACTGGCGCTTATAGGAGGCAAGGGGCTTGGAGCTAGTAGCCCAAAATTTCAGAATGGGCACTTGAATAATTTCACACAAAAGCACTTTGAAATTAGGAAGAAAACACACAGGAAAGAAATTAAACTTTCATGGTTTATATACACAATTTTCAGGTGCCAGGTCTTCCCTGAAAAATAACTCTGGATACGCCAATGGCCGCACTTGACTCATGGAAGAACGCATATTATGTATGTGCCGAAACTAATAGATATATATTATTATTGACCTCGCATCATCCTCGTATCCCGAAGTACAGCGCTAGTCAATAATAATCTGAGCATATAGTATTTTATTTAATTTTTAAATTGATAAAACAAACATTGTCACGTAAATACTTGCTCGATTATTTGTTTATTAATTCAAAAAAACTATACACTGATTCTATTGTTTTTTTTTGTCATTTTTATTATTTGACTCTTGATTCAAAAAAAAGCTTCTATAGAAATTGATAAGAGGTCTAACATGTACGGCCCATTTCACTGCATTGGGTGCATCATATATTTTGCAGGCTCAAGTTTGGCTGCAAAGTGACAGTTTTTATTATTAATGTAGGTAAATAATTGTTGACAGTTGTCAAGGTATTGTAGTAATGATCAAACAAAATTACACGAACCAAAAATGAGTTCCATTTATCCATTAAAAGTAAAATACCTAAAACGTTTTAATTACCGTACTAACATCCAATTAGATTCAAATTTCATCAACTAAAACGATGTAAACTATGCATATTTGAAAGTTTTTTTCGAAAGTCCATCATCCTTCATCTCAATTGAGATTTAGATCCATAAGAGGATATTGCTCAAAACGAACGATTAAAATGGGCGAAATAATAACAACCGCAACTAACTTTAATGAGTTCAGCAAATTTGCATTCCCGGGAAAACTGAATGATACTAAATTTAATCAGTGTTGAATTTTCCGGCAAATCGTAAATAATTTTGCACCTAAATCACTGAAAAGTGGTGGCAGAAACGTATTGATTGAAATTTTTAATAAATTCGTGGACACGACTTGCTAGGCGTGCCGATTTTAAATTATGACAGATGCTGCATACATTCAATTGTTTTTTTTTTATATTTGTGCTAATCGAGAATAAAATTATTATTTTTTATTGTTTACTATTGTGAAATAAACAATTAATTATAATAATGAATGATAATCGAATATAGATATTTGCATTGTGACATTCACAATTTAAAGTCGCAAGTTTAGAATTGAGATCAAGTAGGCACAGGCAGCGAATATTTACAAACACGTGCAACTGTCGTAATTAGTAAAAGTAGTTCTGATTTTACTTTCACAGCAAAATAGAAACACGAAACAGCACCAACGAAGGCGCAGAAACCCGCAATATTATGACAACAGTGAATTACATATTTTCTTCTAAAATGGTCAAATGACAATTCAAGGGCAGCTTCTACTGTTTGTTTATGGCTAAGGTTAAATACAATTAACAATTCGTACGTGGGCGACATTTAAAACAATTTGTTTCATACCTTACTTCATCATGTCAAACATTTGTTGGACGAAGTTCAATAGGAATGTACACAGTTTAGATTCAACACTTAACTAACACTCACAATCTATTGAAAGAAGATCATATTTCATTGTCAATTACTAAAAAATTAGCGTATCAAACTACACTTGTAGAAATGTCACTGGACGCAACGTGCACTACCTTTCACCACGAAGACTCAAAACAAACTGATTTGAAATTATTAGGCGCGAATCCACACAACGTATACTAGCGCCACTTTGATAACTGCAACAACTACGTTGATTTTAAATCTAAACATAAGCAAATATATTTCAATTAGGCACTTAATTCATTATTTATAACATTTTGCTTCATTAATTAGGCCGAACGTTTAAAACACATGTTTTATCAGCTTTTATTCGACTGGAGGTTAATAATTATAGTTACGATTATATAAACAATTATTTCCATAGAAATTAATTTTAATTTAGCCGTAACCAACATTGGTAGAAATGAACATTCAAATATACAAACATATGTGTCAGGAAATCTTATTTAAAATAAAACAATCTGGAAACAATTGTTTCAAATATTTTTTTGGATAATTGCAGTTGAAAATAGCACTTACAGCATGTCTCTAAAAAAAATGGTGTTCAATAAATAAAAGTATGCATAAATCCTGAGTTTATCCTAAGCGTAACTCAATAGTTTCAATAATTGTTACTTAGGATAAACCAAAAGACAAAGACTGTGCAACCAGGCCTGATTGACAAAAAAAAAACAAATCAATAAATTTCACCGTGACAAAACAATTATTCAAATTTGAGATTTGTACAATTCACGTAAATTTATATCAAGTATTCAAGACCGTACCAATTGAATACAAAAATATATTTTCATATAAAAATGACAGTGAGAATTTTATTTATAAAAAGATCGTGTATCACCACATACTTAATGAGATATTGATAATTAAAATAGACAACCGTTTTTTATACAGAATGCTAGAAATATGGTAATGTTATTATCGTTATAGTAAATTTCTCACTATGTTATAAACGCTCTACGAAAGATAGCGCAGATGTTGCGGATGCGCTAGTTTCATGCGCCACCTTTTTTGAAACAAATTTATTTCCCTTCAATTTCCGATAAATGACTCTTTTCCATTCGTCACTCTGGGGAAGTGCCCAGGGTCCCCTGATTCATGGAGCCCTGTAGTTCTTACCAGATCACCAACCGATAAATAGATTTATTTTCCGAACAGTTGAATAAAAATTTCTCTTACCTTACTACTTTTGCATTTGTTAATAAAATAGTCCTGTCATATAATAGTATCGATAGATTCAAGGCGGTCCTGGAAATGGGAATTAATTTTTAAGACAGAACGTTTCTTTTCTGTCGAATAAAAGACTGATAGCAATTGTTTCCAGCAAATAATTGAGGCTATTCTGTAACTCAATCGATAAGTTTTCAACGAATGAAACATAGATAGCACTGACAAAAATTCTGAATATTCGATTGTCAATTGTTTCCATTTGTCAAAAATCTTATCCATCGATAATAAATTTATGATTGTGTTACAGAATATCAAACATGTTTATCAGTTAATCAAAAAGTAGAACCAGCAATATTGGAAAATGTTCATTTTATTTACAAAACTAATCAATCCTTATAATAATTAGCAACATGAGTCATCATTTCTTAATCTACAAAAATTATGCAACGTACACATGGCTCCTACAGCTAAAGAAGCAAATTTTGGACTTGCTGTGTCTAAACTTTTCATTCTTGCAAACCTGTTTTCAACCATCCTAAATATTTGTTCAACTGTGTACATCACCGAGCTATGTAATGTATTAAATTTTTGTTCATTTTCGGTTAATTTTCCCTTACTTCGCATGGAGTAAGGAGTTAATAATGTAGGTAACTGAGGATGTTCCGTGCCTCCTAGTAGATGCTTTTTTGTTTTTGTTAAAAAGCTATTTTCAGCGGTTAGAATTTTGTATAATGAACTAGCTTTTAAAATAGTCTCTATGCTATTACTACCAGGGTATCCAACAAATATGTCACGAAATAATAAATTATTGTCACAAACTACTTGTAATACGATTGTGTGGTTTTTTGTATTCTTATTATAGTATTTGACTCTTTCTGGATCATCTTTTGTAATATAAACAGACAAATGAAGGCAGCCAATTATTCCAGCAACTCCAGGAAATTCATACTGGTGCCAAAATCCTTTTTCAATTGATGAAATTTCGGTATAACTTGGCCAAAAGATATATTTTGATGATACTGCAACAATTTTTTCAAAATTTTTTTCACATAATTCATACAAATCCTCTTGCTTGATGTTTAATGCTAATGATATTTCACTGAATGACTTCGTAGTGCCAAGAATCCAAAGACAAATGAGTAAATTCATATCAATTTCGGTCTCATCATTATGGTTATTTATTTCATTATGTAAGTCTAAAACTGTGCTTCTTTTCATTCGAAACAAATATTGAAATTCTGTTTCGTTTATACTTTCATTTCCATTATCAGCTTCAGATTTTAAAGTTACTTCGGTTTGTGTTTCTTCCTGAGTTGGATTGTTGCAAGACGCATAATTTTCAAACAATACTTGAAGACATTTTTGGTTACTTGTTAACCACTCTTCTGTAACATTTACAACATTCATAGAACTTGAGGTATTCAGTTCTGAACCAAAGAACTGTACTAATAAATCTTCCACAGTATTTTTATTGTTTGCCATTTTTTGAAACTACTGCTCAGGATTGCTGTTTTGACATCTCTAGTTTGATTCTAACCTCAAATAGTTGCGAGAAGCAAGATAGCTGTGTGTCCTTATTAAAGAATATCGATTTATAATTGGTCTGCATTAGTATGACTGGTTTCATTGCTGTCCACTGTGGTAAATTTTGTAATAAAACTCATAACATATTCAATAAAACTCTTTTGTTTAAGGAGCTGGAAATCACAAATCAAGTCTACACATTAAATATAAACAAGTATGCAAAAGAGCTTGTCAAGCTGCAGGAAATGTGTTGAAAGCAGGAGGATCAGCATTAGATGCTTGTCAAGTAGCAATGATGAGTATGTTTACTAATAAAAGCTGTCATAACCTATAAAAACAATTTCAAAATAATTCAATAGTTTATTCCAGTTTAGAACGGTCGAAATCTTATATGGGACTACAATAAGCCTTTTGATTGACCGAAATGCAAACACGATTCACTCACAGTAAATGCTGGATTTAAAACATGCTTTTTGAAAATTAATTCATGAAATAAAGTAACAAATATATTCATATTACCTGAACGGATGCAAATTCGAATCGAACTACACAAAATCATTTATGATAAACGACTGAGATAGTCGCAAGTACGATTTTTGTGCCAATGCGAAATTGATCCGCATTTTTCCCAACCAAAAGGCTTAAATCGTAATTCCATAAGAGCCCTTGGGCCGTTCTCTACTGAAATGGGTAGGACTTTGCATCGTTTTAAAGAAAATTATAGAAAAACCGATTGCGCAAAACTATTCCCAACAGAGTTTATTAATTTCTATATTAGTAGCTTTTCTAATGCTTAAGATGGCACAGAGTTTATTACCGAAACATGTTGCAATTCTGTGCAAACCTATATATTTGTTGGATTCGCAAATTTGCAAATCACAATTGACTTCTTATCATCCTTATGAACTTTGTATCATTCAAAATCGATGCGTTTTTATCTATATCTTATAAATAAGACATGAATTTACACAAAATTGCACCGTTATCTAAGTAACCGAAGTATTAGAGAACAGGGTACTTCCAGTATTTTTGGTAGTCTTTTAAACTACAAAACTGGCGGAAGATATATGGCACATTGAAAAAAATATATACATGATGAGCCGCAACCCATATTTTAATCCATGTGCCTAATATCCTTTTACAATTGACACTGCCAACAATAATAGTGGTCTGGTCTTTAATACTACTTAAGTTATACCTTCTAAACCTAACAGAAGTCGAGATATTGAAGAAAATATTAAAATAGTTTCAGTCGAAATTAAAGCTGGCTATGAAAACAAAATTATTGAGTTTTAAACATTTATTATAGGCTCTTTGCGCAAACGTTGGAGAGCGACACTAGCGCTCGGAGTGTTCAATTTTGAAAGTAGCTGCAGGAAAAAATTTGAATTGTCATTACGTGCAATAAGTGAATAAAAGCTAAAAAATTTATATTGAAGCTTGAAATAAGTTTAAAAACACACAAGTGAATAATGATTAATGGAGTTATAATAGGAACAGGATTCCAATTCATATAACCTGGTTGTATCCGGAATACAATATTAGAAAGAGGAAAATTAGTGCAAGAAGTAATCATGTGTTTAATGTTGAAGAAAAACTGTTTTTGGATAAGAGTTTGATTTCTGCGCTTGTTGTAGAGCAAATGTCGATTAATTCTTGTCAGTTTAAAGTTTTTATCGAAGTAAGATATGTTATTTTGAAGTAATTAATTATAGGCTGCTATATGTCTGTCAAACGAATCAAAACATGTCACATGAAAGTATATTTTTTCACATTGCCTTAGGTTGATGAAACGCGAGATATTTTGCATGAATTTCCAAAAACTTATCCGATACATAAAACTAATACATACAAAATTGCTATAGCTTACAATGGTTTAACCTAACTTCTTACATAAATTTTCTAGTTTCATCAAGTAATTTCTACATTTAATACATATTTTATAATTATTATTGACATCTTTTTACTTTTTTTACTCGTTTAATAGCCTGAATCCATTTTTTTCCATTCCTATTTCATGTTCTCTGGATGGAAACTTGTAGAAATGTTTATGTTTTCTTGTATTTCCGTAACTGTTTTACAGTTTGAAACGCAACAATTTGTATAACCAACACGTAATATTTCAATTTATTGTTAAACTGGCTTATAAATTGCTCTATAATTTAAATTTGGTACATATATTCTGGAATCATGTACAATGATAACGTTTTGTTTTCCTGCTAGTACTGTCAAAATTAACCACTACTGGCGCTGCAATCTATTCGCAAAGAGCCTATAGATGATTGCACCAGTAAAACTTGAATGTTGAGGATGCCCTTAGATATACAAATCACATAAATTATTATAATACTGGTAAGAGTAACACTATAAAAATTGTTCAAAATTTTCACCGTTTTGTTGTATACAAAAATTGACCCTTTTTAACAAATGTTGATACACAGTATTATTAATTTTGTTATTTAACTCGTTCACAGCTTGTCTTATTCTATGTTTTAATTCTTCAAGTGTAGTCACGTGCGTGACTAAAACTTTGTTTTTAATGGCACTCCACAGATAGAAATCTAAGAGCGATAGATCGGAAGACGTTGCAGGCCACATTATAGGTCCTGTTGTTCCAATCCAGGCATTTGGAAATTCTTGATTTAAATAATTTCTTAAGTCTATGGAATTGTGCGCAGGTGCACCATCTTGTTGAAATATCATTCCACGGCGATCTACTAGCGGTATATCATTGAAAAAAATTATTAATTCATTTTGTAGAAAAAACTAAATATCTTTGTGAGTGCCTTCATAAAAATATGGACTCAGAATAATATTGTTAACAATTCCGCCCCACACTTTAGTTGAAAAACGTACTTGAAAATTAGTTCTACATGTTACTCGTTGATTTAGGTTGGTAGCTTGCCAATAATGTGTATTATGCTTATTAAATATACAGTTATTGGAAAAGTGGCCCTCATCTGTCCACAAAATTTTATTTAGAAAATGTGGATTTGTGCGACAGTCCTGAATTAAATAATTGCAAAAGTAAAGTCTTCTTACAGAATCACCAGGATGAAGATTATTGATTTTATGTATTTTGTAAGCTTTGAATTTATGCTTTTTTAAAATCCATGTGTATTAAAAAATCTGATTTGGACACCACATGACTGACTTGTACACCTTATGGCTGAATAATTGACAGTTAACACAGACATTGAGATGAGGCAAAATCCAAAATTTGAGGTGATCACCTAGATTCTAGATGATACAATTCATTAAAACGCTGTAGCAGTCTCGAATATTAAATTTATCATTTCACGGTCAATAGTGTCGAATTTATGCGAAATTTTTTAAATAAACGGTCAAATAAAGTTTACTTCCGGTTTAGTAATTTGCTACGAAAATATAGTTATCATTTGAATGCTACAAGTACTTTAAATACTAAAAATGATTCTACAGCTGATCGTTCTGGATTTATCCGAAAAATTCGAAAAACTTTTTGTAAACTGCACTTCTATTGCGAGATGTACAACTAGATGTTATAGAAGTGTTTACTTCAAAATACTCTACGGCTGATTTTTTTGAATTTATGCGAAAAATTCGAAAATACTTATATAAAGTGTACTTCCGATTCAGCCGATTGGTACAAAAATAGAAGATAACCATTCAGATGCTACAACAATTTCAAATACTGAATTTCAACATCCTATGATTATTTTGGATTTTTGCGAAAAATTAAACAATTACTTTATACAAGTAAGTAAAAAAACAACGATGTTTTACAAAATTTGGACACACCATAATAGTAGGACTATAATTTGTAAAATTTTGGATAACAGAAGTTACATGAAAGAATTTATTGTAAAGTGTATAATTTTGATGCAATATCCATAATCCAGTATTTCACAGCAAAAGAAAGCACCTTCAAATTTTAATTTGTACGATCATGCAATAGACTTCCGCTATTGACTATTGATGAATGGATTTTTTCGAATCATAGCTATTTTTTATCGTTTTCTGCGACCGTTGAATGTTATTCATTTGTTTAGTAACATGGAAAATATGTTTCTTTATATACGTATATTGAATTTTCTAATCATAATTGTAGACATACAGATGTATGAATATATGTAAGTGGATATCAACAAAAAACTGAAAATAATGATGCACTTGCCTATACAGGGTGTAAACGGAACTAGGCAACGCGGAAGTTATTAGATATACAAATAAAATCTTTCAAATAAAGTTGCTAGTGTTTCTAATAAGCTACTTAAATTAATGTGAATCAGATAAAAAAAGATTTAATTTTCGGAGATAAACCTATTTTTGACTTTCTTTTTAATGGTACGTCCAGTATATTTTTATGCTGTTTGATGGGATATAATTTTTTCTTTGAAAAAGTCCAATAAGTTATACCTTCTAAACCTAACAGAAGTCGAGATATTGAAGAAAATATTAAAATAGTTTCAGTCGAAATTAAAGCTGGCTATGAAAACAAAATTATTGAGTTTTAAACATTTATTATAGATGATTGCACCAGTAAAACTTGAATGTTGAGGATGCCCTTAGATATACAAATCACATAAATTATTATAGTACTGGTAAGAGTAACACTATAAAAATTGTTCAAAATTTTCACCGTTTTGTTGTATACAAAAATTGACCCTTTTTAACAAATGTTGATACACAGTATTATTAATTTTGTTATTTAACTCGTTCACAGCTTGTCTTATTCTATGTTTTAATTCTTCAAGTGTAGTCACGTGCGTGACTAAAACTTTGTTTTTAATGGCACTCCACAGATAGAAATCTAAGAGCGATAGATCGGAAGACGTTGCAGGCCACATTATAGGTCCTGTTGTTCCAATCCAGGCATTTGGAAATTCTTGATTTAAATAATTTCTTAAGTCTATGGAATTGTGCGCAGGTGCACCATCTTGTTGAAATATCATTCCACGGCGATCTACTAGCGGTATATCATTGAAAAAAATTATTAATTCATTTTGTAGAAAAAACTAAATATCTTTGTGAGTGCCTTCATAAAAATATGGACTCAGAATAATATTGTTAACAATTCCGCCCCACACTTTAGTTGAAAAACGTACTTGAAAATTAGTTCTACATGTTACTCGTTGATTTATGTTGGTAGCTTGCCAATAATGTGTATTATGCTTATTAAATATACAGTTATTGGAAAAGTGGCCCTCATCTGTCCACAAAATTTTATTTAGAAAATGTGGATTTGTGCGACAGTCCTGAATTAAATAATTGCAAAAGTAAAGTCTTCTTACAGAATCACCAGGATGAAGATTATTGATTTTATGTATTTTGTAAGCTTTGAATTTATGCTTTTTTAAAATCTTGTGTACCTGTGTATGTAATACGTTTAATTCTAGTGCAGCTTCTCTAGTTGAATTTCTCGGATGCAAATTAAAATATGCTAATACATCAGTTTCCAAATTTTCAATTATTTGATGAACTTTGCGGTTTGCCATAGTGAGGGAACCAGTTCTACGTAGCTTTCTTTCTAATTCGAAAAAGTATGTTTGATTTGGATGAAAGCGGTCAGGATATAGATCGTTTTAAGTACTTTAGTTCGTTTTGTTGTCGCTAGTTGCGCATAGTCGCAGTTAGATCAAACTTTCAGTTTTGTTCACTTTCGTGTTATTGACAATGTAGAATATTTCTGTAACTGTAGAAAATGGGTATAATTACGTTAGAAATGAATTAAGAAAGTTGAATGCGAAAACATCTCCACTTATAATAAATATATTTGTAGAGAGTGAAATAACTTATATAATTTGCATTGTACTATACTAGGATACATATGTAATTTGAAAAAAAAAATTTATTTGTAAAGTTGTTGGAGGATCCGGTGCAAATAGGAAGAATTTTAATAAGGCTTTAAGCGATCCGATTTTCAATAGGTATGTCATTTATTTAAATATAAATTATATTTTTATTTATATTCAAATGAATGACATATTAAAAAAATTCGCATCGCTTAAGGCCTTATTAAAATTCTACCGAAAAAAAATTGCTTGGATAAATATTCATTCGACAAATGAAAACTGACAAAAAATTATTATAATTTACATTATTTTATTTTCACGAAGAGTTCACAATAGATCTTTTGAAGTTAATTATCATGAAACATTTGTATACTATTACATGTATTCAGGAATTCTATCACATAAACCGTCCAATTAAATTTTTTATCATTATTCTCCAATTTGCAATGGCTCTAGTTTTTGCAATATCTTCTTCAAATGTTTTGAACATATTTTCGTGTATTTTGAGGGCTTTTTCATCGACTTTATTTAACCATCTTTTAGAGTTTTATCTGCAGAAAATTCTTGGAATATGAGATTTTTGTGTTTGCTAGGAACAGATAAACACTGAGGCACACAACAGTTATATAACATAATGATTTTATGGAAAAAAGATTCAAAATAAAAAAAACATAAAAAGTTGGGTTATGTTTCAATTCTTAACCCCGACAGTAACGCCGCCTACATCAAAATGATCTATTGTTGCTGGTATAATCGCAGGGCTTGTCCTGAATTGTTGTTTGATAAATGAAAACATTTCAACATATCTACTTATCGTTAATTGAGTATTCATCCATTTTTAAAACAAATAATAATCTAACATCAATTCAATAATTCTTTTTAACATAGGTATAACAATAGAATGAATTAATACAAAAATGTCAAATTTTGTTTTCATAGCCAGCTTTAATTTCGAAGGAAATTATTTTAGTATTTTCTTCAATATCTCGATTTCATAAAGTTTAGAAAGTATAACTTATTGGACTTTTTTAAAGCAAAAATTATATCCTACCAAACAGCATAAAAATATACAGTGCAAAAGTCAAAAGTTGATATATCTCCGAAATTTTTTTTTTTTTTATCTGATTCACATTAATTTAAGTTGTTTACTAGAAATACTAGTAACTTTATTTAAAAGATTTTTTTGTAAATCTAATAGCTTCCGAGAAAAATCTCGTTGCCTAGTTCCATTTACACCCGTATAAATTATTTGGAATAATAATAGTATATTATATAACGAGGGACTTAAGTGCTTGCTTTAATCCTGAGGGTGGAGTTTATTGCACGAGACGCAGTCGAGGGCAATACTCACCTGAGGGATTAAAGGCACTTAAGTCTTGTGTTATCTACGCTATTTTTCGCACTACCGTATTATATTGAATCACAATAGTCTAAAAGCAGATTAATTAATCTTACAATTTTGACAACAACAAACTTGATACAAAAACGTTGAGTAAATTCACCATAGTAACAAGGCTGGCTACAGCAGTTGTTCAATAAATAAGCTTGCTGTCATAAAGATGAGTGAGAAAATTCATATTGATAAGGCTGCGGAAGGGGTAACTGTAAAATGATTTTGCCAAAAGTCTAGAAAATTTACGAACAACAATACGATGCATTTGTGAAATTGTGTGAATTGCAATAATGCTAATACAAATCAAGAATAAAGGTTTAAATTCTAATGACAAAATTCAATTTGACATTCAGGTAAGTACTTTGATTATTCAGTTGTTATAGAAAAATTTGTTTATTTTACTTTAGTCCCTTAGGATTCTTGATCATTTTAGATCCCGAGGGACTAAACTCAAACTTAAGTCCCTGAAATGAAGGATTAAATTCGTTGTTTACTCCCGGGAGTGCGAAAAATATTAAAAGATATTTCTAAAGTCTATACCATTACAAAGTATTAACCTTAGAATAATGAAATTTTGTTTGTATTTATTATTATATATTATATCTAGTTGTACACCTTGCATTTTGGTAGCAGTCTATCGGTGCGAGAGGGCACTTTTCTTGAAGGGTTTTTGAAATTCCCCGCATAAATAAAAACTGGTTCGCGATAGAATGTTACATTGTGTATTTTGGACTATTTTAGCATCTAAATGGTCTCCTCAAATTTTGGTTGCAATCGATTTTGCCTAATTTCAGTGTCAACTGTCAATTATTTAGTCAAAAGGTGTACCAGTAAGTCATGTGGCGTCCACATCAGACTTTTTTATTCATGTAAATATTTGTATCTGCAAGAAATTTGTTTTGTATGAGAATAATATATGTTTCAAGCAACATTAAAATTTCATATATTTCTTTTCAAATTAGTTTTAGAAGAGGATCCAATCACAAATGCTGGCTTTGGTTCAAATTTAACAATTACTGGTGATGTAGAATGTGACGCATCGATCATGGATGGAGAAACATTAAATTTTGGCGCTTGTGGTGCAGTCCAAGGAATCAAATATCCAATATCTCTCGCTACACAAATATGTAAAGATCAATCCATCAAGCGGCCTTTAGGTCTCATCCCTCCTTCCTTACTCGTAAGTCAAGGAGCATATCAATACGCAAAAATGTCAAACTTGACCTTAGTAGACAATAATAAAATGATATCAAAAAGATCATTATTTCGACATAAAAGATACAGTCGATTGTTAAAAAAATGTAATAGGTCAAAGTACAATGAACGTTTAGATACAGTAGGCGCGGTTTGCGTTGACCAAAGAGGCCATGTTGCAGCTGCATGTAGCTCAGGAGGAATATTTCTTAAGCATAATGGAAGAATAGGGCAGGCTGCTACTTATGGCTGTGGAGCTTGGGCCGATAGTTTTAATAAAACCGAAAATTCTACTGCCGTAACTACCACTGGCTGTGGAGAGTATTTAGTTAGAACTGTTTTAGCAAGAGAAATCGCTAAAAATATCAAAAACAGTATTTGTCCTGTTACTGCCTTCCATAAGACTTTCAAAGAAGATTTTTTGGGTAAGTAATATTTTCATTTTTATAACCAGTAAACCAGTGTCAGTTAAATTTATCTGCAGGCTATTTTGAGTAAGGAACAAAATTAACAACTATATCCAGAATGATTTTCGTATAAAGTAACTCAGATTAATTCAACTGACGTTGGTGGAATCGGCCCTAAATAATTATGATTACTGATGATATATAAATCAGGACATAAAAACTTCCAAAATTATTTTGGTTCAAATTCTATATATTTATTTATATTTTTGACGTTTCGACTATCCGAAAATCTTCATCAGAAACAATGATACAAAAATAAACATTTAGGAAAGTTTTACAATCAAAATTTCACTTCAAGTTTCAATTTGACGTTTCTGAAGGAAATATTAAATTAAATATCAACTTATGCTCTATACTCTCTTGCTGTGTTTAATATTTGTCAAAATATGAAATGAGAAAAATCTTGTATGCAACACGTGTGTAAATAAGCATTATGCCATGCGGACAACAATTCGAAACATGCTTTGCACTCTTGCACAAATTATTATTAATTGTGTACAATACTGGTTTTATATAGATATATTAATAACTCATATTTGTTTCAGAATCAAATTGTTTAAAAACAGTTTCCACAAAGTTAGGGGGCGCTCTAGCTCTGCATGTTTCACCTTCAGGTCGTGGTGAATTAATTTGGGGTCATACCACAAATACAATGGGGATAGCATATTTAGACACTTCGCAAAAGAATGCAAAAGTAAGAAATGTTTAAATTAATTCAGGATATCTCATAAAAAAATAATTTTCAGGGATTGATATCGGAGTTACCTCAGGATAAAAATGAAGGACTGCATATAATTGCGGGTGGAATTAGTTTTAAGATAGATATTCCGTAAAAGCTTGTATATTTGAATGTACATTTTACAAAATATTTCAATAATTTTACGGTAAAAATGCAATATAAATGCGAGTTTCGAATACTATTTTGTCTCAAACAATGTTTTTACATTGTTTTTCCTACCATTGTAACTGCCATGAGTCGAATATACTTCTTTTTGTTATAAATATATTTGTATAAAAAGCATACTGTCATGTAAACATCAAAACTTATTTATTTAGACAATAAAATACTTAATATGGACGCAATATGTCTTAATTATGGTAAACTTCCTTCTTACATCATTAGAAGTAAAGTGTAGGCATAGTAATGTTATTAATTGCACAACTTATATTTTACATAACGTAAAACTGGATTAATAAACTTAAGTACTAGTGCTTTGGTTTCAGCCTGTAGTTAATTTTGATTATCAATTAATTTCACACAAAATAAGGAATTTGTGCGTTTATTCATGATTGAAAAACAATCCTAACCTAATAAATGCTTTAAACATATAATATAAATAAAAATAAATAACTCACTAACTTTAGAAAATCAACCTCAAATATATGTACAAAAGTCCCAAAATATCTGCGAAAAAAAACTAAAATAAATAGCTGCACAAAATAACTTACCCACTGTTTGTACACTATTCAACAATTTAAACATCTATTACTTCTAAACACAACCATATTCGTACCAAATTTCGTTTTCTTTTGTTGGATCCCTGGGTTTTCTGTCATGTGGTCTAGGTATATCAACAGTTTGACTATTGTCCTCATTATGTGGTTGGCTGTGAACTGTTGAATCGCCAATAACAGTTGAAATGCGATTGTAAACCAGCAAGGGTTGTGCAGGTGGTGGGTTTGTTGCTGGCTGAGCAGCAGTGTCTTCTTCAGCTAGATAAACAGTCCGTCTTGTTCCAACGGAACCCAAACTTAACGCACTTCCAGCATCTCGAGAATAAAGAGTGTCACCAGGCAAACTTGCCCTAAAATGAATTTAATCTTTGTAATAATCTTAAAAACTAAGACCCAATATTAAAAACTTTAAAAAACATATTTTTTTTGTTGTGCCAACTCTACGAAGACAGGGCTCGTATACTTTTTGAGGTGGCATGAATCAATTGAATTAATTTTCTCAAGAAAATCACACTGATTTAAATCGTGAATTGAATAAAATTATTTAAATAACGTCAACCCTGATTCTAGATATAAAAATAGCGCTAAAATTAATTTACCTATGTTGAGACAGATCCCTGTGCGTTCTTTTCAAGGCAATTTCATCTCTTGGTTTAAGTCCATGTAAAGTACTACCTTTTATGGGTTCTGCGGTGTTTCTTGTTGTTATCAACGGATCTTCTAAGCTATTATCAGAATCATTTCCTACTGATTCTCCTGAACCTCCTCCACCCAACGTAAATTGAGATTGCGATAAACGCGAGTCTTCATGCCACGATCGACGATTCTAAAAAATCATCAATAATTAATATTATTCAAACATCGTTTTTCATTGACACTTACTCTGCTAGGAACTTTATTAATAAAGTCTGAACTAGCTTTTCTAACTCTCCTAACTAGAGTTGCACCAAAACTTTTCTTCTTTGGAGTACAACTGTCTAGTTTTCGATAATGTTCCATTATCTTTTCTTCTAACTTCTCTTTTTGTCTATGTAAACTATTGACTTTGTCGGTGAATATCTTTTCTTCCATGTGGTAATGTTGTTTGTCTTCAAGTGAATGCGTTAATAGAGAATGATATTGGGATAGTAATTGACTAACGTGGTCCATCAAGGCACGACGATCGGAGTCCAGAGATGTATTCATTTCAAATAACATCTGAAATGAAATAATTTATTAAAATCTACAGCAACTTTCACCTAAAAGAGATGAAATAATAGACCGCGGTACAGAACCCCTTCCTCTGGATTATTAACACTCTTTTGGAACTTTGTGAGTGGCTTCATTTTGATGAATCCGACAACTTTTTTATCTGCGAAAATCTTTGAAACTGCTGCATTTCCCATCGAACAGTCTAAAAAGACGTCGGTTTAAGATTTATTCTTGATCAATAACATCACTCTCTTTTATAGTTTAATCGTAAGTTAATAACAGCAATAACACACACAATATTTTGTCCGACAAAAATATTGCGGCGTTCGGCGTAACCCCCATCTCCAACATGTCAAAATTACAAGTTTTGTTAGATTATTAACATTCTGTTGGAATTCTCAGTACTATCGAATAGACATTAGTGAAGTTGAGTGGTGATATTGTCCGATAAAATTTCTGCTGCATATTTTCAATCCGAAGTTCTGAAAATATCAATTCTATGAGTTTGGTGTGTTATTGCTGTTATTATCTTACGATTAAACTATAAAAGAGAGTGATTTTATTGATCAAGAATAAATCATAAAATCGACGTCTTTTTAGACTGTTCAATGCAAAATGCAGCAGTTTCAAAGATTTTCGCAGATAAAAAAGTTGTCGGATTCATCAAAATGAAGCCACTCACAAAGTTTCAAAAGAGTGTTAATAATCCGGAGGATAACTTTAAATCCCTGTAATATTTTAGATGTAGCGAGTTCACAAGTTATCATAAATATGAAATTGATTCGAAAAAATTTTCGCATAATAATTTTTTACAACTGTAATGAAGTACCACATCAGTCAACAGTTTCTCGAATTCAAACGTGGACGAATAAGTCTTAGCGACGATCGAATGACAGGTTTCCCAAAAACAGCAGCCATTCAGGAAAACGTCAATGCCGTGCGCAACGTGCGCAAGCTCATCAACAAAAATCGAGATGTGACATATCGCGAGATTGAGACATCACTGATGATTTCAAAGACCTAAATTCTGAAACATTTTGCATAAAGAATTGTGTGTAAAAAAAATAGTTTCTATTGGAAGCCTCATGTGTTGACTGAAGAACAGAATTAGTGTCAAAATTCTCTAGGTCGATTTAACGCAGGCAACTCTAAAAACGTGAACAGCATCGTCAGTGGTGATGAAACGGGGATTTACTCATATAAATCCGAAAATAAACGCTAGTTGTTTGTTTGGTTGTTCTAAGGTGAAGAAAATACGGCAAAAGTCATCCGTTCTCGAAGAGCGTTCAAAAAAATGGTCGCAAAATTTGTCTGAAAGACAAGTCATATAGTAACAATTTATCTGCAAGATCGAAAAACTGTTACTGCTGACTGGTATGCAACCATTTGCTTGCCGGACGTAATTACTGAGCTTCGAAAAATCAACCCTGAACGACGAATCATCCTCCACCAAGACAATGCAAGTTCCGACCTAAATCACGATTTTTATACTTCCCCAAAGATCAAAAATGGATTGCGTGGTCAAAAGTTTTAATCGCCGAAAGAAGCAGTCGACTCCTTCATAAAAGCAATTTTGTCAGTACAGGCAAACGAGTGAATAACTGCTTTCAAAGTTGGTTCGAGCGAATGCAAAAATGCATTAACGTTCGTGGAGAATACTTCGAATAAAGTAAAGTCATTAAAATGTATGTACTGTTTTCATCCATTTCTATATGCAAAACTAAAAAGACATCTCTCGTAATATTGGAATTCGTTTATACAACTACTAGTCCGTGAGACAGGGCATAAATTTTTCGTTGACTACCGATCACTTGAAACTTCGTGATTGACTTCATTGTGATGAGTCCGACAGTTTTCACATTTGACGAAATTCTTGATTCGGGAGCGTTTTTCAGCGAGGGCTAATTGAACATGTCAATTTCATGAAGCCTTGAAAATGTATTCCCGTCATATTGATGTTTACACAATCGAAAGATTTTTTGATTATAAAATGAAAAATAATATTGTCCGACATGAATATTGGGGGCCAGCGATGAGTCCGACAAGCCGCAATTGTCACAAGTATGTTGGTATGAAAACGGATTATCGCTAGTCTGAGACTTTGAGGACGTGTTCAATTATTTTTTTTCTAAAATTTGGTCATTTTGTCCAAAAAATTTCCGGGGGCATTTTCTCAGTCCGATACTAAAAACGTGTCAGGATTATAAGAGCTCCTTTATCAATGATCGCTCATCTCTACGTTTTTCATTTTCCATTTAAATAGTGTCTTAAACATTACTGTATACATGTCCGACAATTTAAGTGGGGCAATGCTCCAGAAAAAGCAAAAATATGTGGTATCAATGCGGCTGCGTTCATAGGCATATACATAAATGAAATGCGTATCATTTCAGTATGATTATTGATTATAAATAATAAAAAAAAGGCTTGCGCACCAATATATTGATATTATTTTGGAATCAAATGTGTGGTATAGTCAGTATACTGTGATAATTACGTCAAATATCATTCAAATTTACCTTCAACTGTGATATCTATATATTAATATGTCAAGAGCAAACTTTCGACCTCTTTTTAAGCATATTGCATGCACGGAGGAGTGTGAGATTTAGCTTACTCAAAATTTATATGGAGAAGATGTGCAGAAAGCGAAAATTGTATACAGATGTCCCATTTTAATACGTGAAGAGGAAGCTTTGTATCCCTTTTCAAGCATATTGCACGCACGAAAAAATTTGATATCTGGCATACTTGAAGTTTATATGATCGAGTGCAGAAAGCTGAAAGTATATACAGGTGTCCCATTATAATTTTACGACGTGAAAAGAAAACTTTGTACCGCGCACACGAGGTGATGTGAAACTTGGCTTAAAGTCTGTGAGGAGAATGTGAGACATGGCATATTTGAAGTATATCTGGAGAAATATGCACCGAATGGGAAAATGGCTGAAGAAAGATTTCAAATATTTCTCTTCCCTTCCTATAGTCGGGGGTGATAGTCACTTTAAAATCTCGAATGGGAACCACTAATCTTAACTTTAGATTCGGATGGAGCATCGAATATCAATTCAATTCTACATGGAACCTCCGGAGATGGAAGATCAAAGTAAGTAACGTTCTAACTTAGCGAAATAATAATGTTTCTTTTTCTATTTGTAATTAACTTTTTTCCAATTGTTCTGTTAATGAATTATTCATTACTAGCTTATAAACAACATCCATTACTTATCTCTTGATATTTAATACGTCAAAAACTGAGTTATATATGTACGAGCGTTTTCTTGTCGGACTGACGATAAGAACCAATATTTCTGTCGGACAATAATATTTTTTGGACAGATAATATGTTTTCAAATTATGACTGTTTTGGTCCGCCAAGCGGTCATTGATGAAAAAGCTGTTATAATCCTGACACGTTTTCAGTGTCGGACTGAGAAAACGCCCCCGAAAATTTGCCAGACAAAATGACCAAATTTTAGAAAAAAATAATTGAACACGTCCTCAAAGTCTCAGACTAGCGGTAATCCGTTTTCATATCAACGTACTTGTGACAAGTGCGGCTTGTCGGACTCACGCCTGGCCCTCAATATTGATGTTGGACAATATTATTTTTCATTTTATAATCAAAAAATCTTTTTTTTTTTTAGTGTAAACATCAATATGACGGTAATACATTTTCAAGGCTTCATGAAATTGACATGTTCAATTAGCCTTTGCTGAAAAACGCCCCCAAATCAAGAATTTCGTCAAATGTGAAAGCTGTCGGACTCTTCACAATGAAGTCACTCACGAAGTTTCAAGTGAGCGGTAATCAACGAAAAATGTATGCTCTGTCTCACGGACTATACGAAATTAGTTTAAATTCTTATTATGGATCTTATTGAAAAATAGAAAATTCGAAACTTACATCACATCTTTGTTGCAATTTGGTATTTTCCAGCTTCAGCGCCGCTACTAAATCAGACCTCGAACTAAGCTGCCCTTGCATTTCTGTATGGCCCAGTCGCAGTCTCCCAGATTCAGCTCTGACACCTCTATATTCTTCTTGCAAAGATCTATATTCCGTTTTTAATCTTTCACTTGCAGTAAATAAATTTCTAAAATCATCTTTCAATTTAGAATGTTCCGCTCTTAAATTTCCAAGACTCTTTGATTCTGCTTTCAATGCATCTTTCTCTTGTTCAATTGTTTCAATTTTTTTCTCATGTGATGTGTTGTTTTCTTTCAGAGTTCGGACCTCGCTACGTAAATCACGATTTGTTTTCTTTAATGATTCTTGCTCTTGTCGCAAGAATTCATATTCTGTATTGAGTTGTTCATGTAACTGCCGTAGAGTTTCTTGATCATGAAGTAATGAATCGTGATTCTTGCTTTGATGATCTTGTTGCTTCGCCAACTAAAAACAACAGTAATACTGTAATACATACATATAAATAACGCCGAAGATGGAACGAAACTCATCAACATTCAACCAGCAATCAAACTACAACTTATATTCGTATACAGAAACTTATCGTTTCCGTTTCATCCACATTCACTTTTTCATTTTAATTTATTCAAATACTGAACGTCCTCAATTTCTCCGACCTAATTTTTTTTTTTAAATCTTACATTCAATATTTTTTCCGTACACACAAATTTACACAATAGGCGCTCACACTCAAAAATTTTCCAGTTGAAGAGATGTTATGGATCTTTTGCTGAAAAACGCAAATATAACCATGATGCACTCCTCAAATTTTAGATGGGATGTTGATACTTCAAGTACATACAATTTGATTTGCAATCGTATCTTTTCCATCTGGAGCACTTTTAGCCCCCAAAAGGGTAATTGACCCACTAATGTCCGATTTCATGACCGGGAGTTAAATTAACCTGGGTTTAAGTGGCGGGGAGTTAACCAATGAACTGTATTTTGATTTATTCAATCAATCTGATTGGCTAGTGATGACACAAAAAATGCAAAAATTGATATTGTTACCAAGGAAATGAGCCATTTAAGCCGGATTAATTTAACTCGAGATCCTGAAATCGGCCATAAGGGTAGCTTTTGAATAGAATTAAATTTGTAAAAAATGTTGAGTAGTAAGGATTCATTTAGTTCAGATTTTGAAAGTGTTGTGTCGCTTAAGATTTAAGCTGAGCTTCATCTCGGTTTACAGTAAGCGGCAACAGTGAAAATCAATTTTCGATTATAATTAATTGTAATTAATGAATAAGATAGTTCTTTTTTTTTTTAATTTGGGTGAGCCATACATGCTGGTGCAAATTTAGGGATATGTGCAAATGTTTCTAACGCATCCAAGATATAACCATAAATATTAAATAATAAAACCAATATTTATATTTGTAAGAATATAAATGAATACCTCTTCTTTTTCTGCAACAAGTTGACTATTGGCCAGCTGTAATGCCATCTGTTGTGTCGTTAAAGAATTGACTTGCGAAGTCAAAGTTGAAATATCGACCTGTAATCTCGCATTTTCAGCCTGTAACGAATCATTAACTTGTTGCAAACCATTCAGTTCTGAACATAATTTCTCGCACTGTTGATTCCATTCTGCGCTAACTGAGCTTACAACTTGTTCTGTTTGACTCAAAATATCCCCGATTTCTGGAGCTTTTGGACTTGAATTACAAATTTCGCACACAGAATCTACTTGAACTTTGTCTTTCAAGTACAAAGTAACATTTTTAAGGACTTCTGGATTGGCGCATATTTTTTCTATTATAATATTTATGTCGTTATCTAATGCATCAATGCCCAATCCGAGTTTTTCCATCACTACTCTGAATTTTTCGGTACTAAGTTTTTCTGAAATTAAATCTTTTTGTAGAGTAGAAATCGTTTCAGAATAAACTGCAGTTTGGGAGATTAATTCTTGGGCTTTTTGTTCATATTCTTGAAGTTTTTCTAATTGAACTGTTATGTTTTCATATTCTTCAGATAATCGCAAAATTTCTTTCTCTTGTCTTGAAACTAATGCTGCTTGTTGATCCAAACTAACATCTTTTGTTTCCACTAATTCCTTAAACTTTAAAATTTCTTTTTGTAAAGAAGTCGTTTCTTTTTCAAATGCTGATATTTTATCAAGTTGTTCATTGCTAAGTTTTTCTAATTCTCTACAGTGATCTGCTTGTATTTGCAACTGTTTAGTTTGTTCTTTAATTTGAACCAAACTTTTTTCTGCATCATCAGCTCGTTTTTGGATGCTATCACATAAACTTTGAATACGTTGTTTGTCTTTTGTTAAGCTTTCAATATTGTTTTCTAGAGTTTCAATTTTGTTTCTTTCTGTTTGTAAATCTTGCGCTAATCTTTCGGTATGAATTTTGTTGGTATCTAAACTTTCTTGTAATTTTCTATTTTCCAATAAAGCATTTTTAAATATATCTTCCAGCTCAGTATTTTGCTGAGTGAATCTTTCGCAATTTTCTTGTAACTGATCACAGCGTAAAGTTAATTTTTTCTTTTCTTTTTCTAGTTCAAGAATTTTGGTGGAATTTTCGTGAAAATTGGATTCTTTCAAAGAATCTATAGTGGACAATAATTTTCGGTTTTCTAGTTCAAGTTTTAAGGCTCTAGCTTGAGCATTATTTGAAAGCTGTTCCGATAAGCTATTATCTCCTGAATTCAGTTCCGTTTCATCTTGATCAGAATCTGAATCTAATACTGCTGCACTTGTATCTTGAAGAGCTGATTTAGTTAATAATTGAAGCTGTATGTTTTCGTCAATTAATTCTTGTATTTTTTCTCTCGCTGCATCTCTTTCGAGAGCAACGTCATTTATATTTTGTTTGCAAGACAGAACTTCTGACTCTAGCTCTAACACATGATCAGCTCTTTGTCTCGCTCGAGTCAGTTGTGATTCTAACATTTCTCTCATTTCTAGTAACATTCTATTTTCTTCTCTAAGTTCATCCACACGCACTCTATAGAAGTCTGCATCAGTTAAACGTTCACGATATCGCTGTGTTTCAGCTTCTAGTCGATCTACTCTTTCTGCTTTTTCTCTCATTGCATCTGCTTCATCTCTGTACGCTTTAGCTTTTCTTGCTTCGGCTAATAATTCATTATTCTCTGTTCGTAGTTTTCCAAGAAGAGAATTGGCGTGTTCTAGTTCTTCTCTACATTCTGCAAGAGCTTCTGACTTTTCTTCCCTATAAAATTATTATTCTTAGAAATGCGAGATCAATTGGTCTTAAATAATAAATTATGAGGTTGAAGGACTAGAAATGAGTTATTCGCATTGGTTTGGATAAGCTGAACAAATGTTGAAAAGACTTTTGAAGAAGATTATATCTCACCTTTCGCATGAATGTGAAAAAAGATCCAAATTCAGTACAAAAAATAAACGGGTTTGTCATCTTCTTCGATAAAATAATTGAGTTCTAAGTGGGTGTCAAGTTCTATAAAGTTATTTTAGTTTTAAATTGTTAAGACAAACGATTACCTGCTTATTATAAAATTTTTAACTTCAGAAGTTCTCACTCACGAGTCATTCAAGGTACATTCATAACCGAAGTTAAACATGGCACAATTTCACGCTAGCTTATAATTCCAAACTAAGAAGATGAGCTGAGTAGTAACCATTCATAACCAAAATTTGTAGTCCGCACACTTTAGGTTCAAATGGCAATGCTTGCAATGTGCAAGTTTCACTTCGGATCTAGTGAATTGGCATGCGCATTGCATCCCACATAATTTCCACGCTAGGGACGCCTGCGCTGATGTATTTATTAAACGTGTGTTTTTGACATTTAAAATCAAATAAAAGCCTAACTAACAACTACTCTTTATTAGCCGCAAATAATTGGCCGTTGAATTTGAAAATGTAATTTTTTAGACGAAAAGAAGAATAAAGCATTGCGTAATTTGAACTTCGAATGCAAATTAAGCAGAGTCTAAAGTGGTTGTGAATGTAGCTTTATTATAAACAAATATTACAATAAGCAAGCAATAATTCTTCTGTTTGAACAATTTTATATATTTCCGCAGGTAATAGTGCTAGTCTATAATGATAGAACTATATATAAATAAAATAAAATGAATTTATACCGACAAATACATTTTTTTCCATAAAGTATTGAAAACTGATGCAAATTTGTCGAAATTTACAGTTCTATAACGCATAGAAAGTTACAAAATAGCATCCCCTTAAGATATCAATAATTTAATAGATGAAGCTTAGAAGCTCATCATTTGTTTTTTGTACAAATTTGGCTTCTTTTTAACCGACTTCAAAAAAGGAGGAAGTTATCAATTCGTTGGGATCTTTTTTCCTTCTTTTATGCATGTTCAGCGAAAATTATTTACCATGTAGACCGATTTGGATGATTCTTATTTTTTGTTAGAAAGAGAATACTTAAAGAGTGGTCTCATTCTCATATTAATTTGAAGAGCAAATTCCACCCCAAAGGTGGGATAGGGATGGCATGATAATTTTGATTTATATATGTTAAGCGATTTAGATGATTCTTTTTTATTAGAAAGAAGATACCTAAGGGGTTGTCTCATATCAATTTGAAGGAGAAATCCTATACCTAAGGGTGGAATGATAATTTTGTGATTGAGAACCAATTTAGATGATTCTTTTTTATTGGATAGTCTATATCTCGAGAGTGATCCTATTTTAAAAGAAAATTCTACATCCAATGGTGAAAAGTTGCTTTTTTATTGAATAGGCTATACCTTGAGATTGATCCCATTTGAATTTGAAGATAAAACTTCATCCCTTAGTATTACCATTTCCTATGTTTTATTTATTTATTTTCTTATACAAACGGACCATTAGAGCGCATAACCAATTCAGTTTGCCATTTTTTACACATTTTCCGTTTAACGTTGAATTTGCCAACTCAGGGCGCTATAAAGTTTTCAGTCGGTTGTAGTCAACAATAGAGCTTTCTGGGAGTCTTAACTAGACTTGGACTAGGTTTACAAGAACATCGTTCATGAGCATATGAGCATGACTTGAGATAGGGTAAAATATGTCTGGTAATAAATGATTAAAGAACCTATATTGAGCAAAAAACTGTTAGTTTTTCCATGGTTTTCGACTTTCTCGATACAAAATTGGCTGTTTTCTGATTGTTTTATTTATATAAATCCAGTATCTAACTATATGACAAATTTCAAGTTTTCAAGCTAATTAAAAGTTTTCGATGAATGAATGTTAAAAGTAGCGATATTCAGACATTAAAATTCTAGGTAAATGCCTTAATAGATAAAATGTGTAGATCAAATAGATTAGAAATGCAACGAATATTCTGCAACTATTCGGATCCTGCCTATTCGGCATCACTTTACTATTCGGCCGATTACCGAATATTAAAACACTATTCGGTCGAATATTGAATACTTTGAAAGGAATACGAAAATATATAGTACAAAAAATTATATATGATTATGAGTACGATGCTGGAGAATTTATACAGGATGTAACAGCTAAACGAGCTACCTCGAATAACCTCTATGTTATTTAAGAAACAATAAAATACTATGAGACAATCTTATGCAAGACCAAAGGGGACACCCAATTATGGAAAAAATATTTTCTGAAGCTACAGCGCAAAGTTACATTTTTTCAAATATATATTTTTTAAGCCCATTCGATGGAATTTTTTTTCTGAATGCAACCCTGTATTTGTTTCTTGTATGTTAAAAATATTGAGAAAAATGCGATTGAAATTTAAATAAACTTTATTTTCATGATTATTTTTCAGTAGACTATGAAAAACAAAATCTGCTATCTATCAATTTGAATTAATGTATAATTCCTATTGTTGCAAATTGCTATAAAGTGTACTCTACACCAGTAACAACAAAAGAAAATTTGATGGATCGTGTGTTATTCTAAAATCGGAAGAAATTAACAATGCTACTTTTGAATCAGTTTTGAAAAGATTTGAATTATGTTTAGAAAGAGACGGAAATCAGATAGAACGCTATTTATAAAGTTATCAACAAATAATTTGATGTATTTATGTAATTCAATTGTTCACAGCTTACTGATTTATTGAAATTTCAATCGCATTTACAACAAAAATCAAATAACAAACGTAGCGCGATATTTTCGTATAACATTAAAAATAATAGTATATTGTACAACAAGTATAGAAAATTACCTATTTCAGACGAGATGTTGTACACTATACTTTCTCTACGATCACAGTTTTTATTGAATTAGGTAAATCATTAGTATAACTAAGATTTTAAATATTTTTTCACAAATGTAAAATATCTTGGACATTTTAATTATTTGTTCTGCTTATTTATTGTGATATTTATTCCAGTTATGATTTGGAACATTGTTGAGATATTTTCTATCAGTTGATTGACATTTTATTATTGCGTAATCTAATTGTTGCGAACTACGGAAAGATTGTATCTGATTGGCCTGCTTTCACCAGGCGACGTTTTGATTGGCTCATTTATGGCCGGTTTTATAAAAGACCAAGTAAATTTACTCCTAGAGTAAATTTATTTTTTGTATCACGTACACCGAAAGTACCCTATTACTGATCTGACTTCTGCTTCGAAAGTTCTCAATTCCAAACCATGGTAACAATTTTCATTAATTCTCTGTTGACTGGGAATTAATGGATATTTTTTCCCGCTGGGTAAAAATGAAATTGCAGATCATGGATCATGGATGCGTTGGATTTTTTTATTTCATTGAAATATGTCAAATTGATATTTGAAAGAAATTTGTATTATTGAATGTGTTCATTATAGTATGTGCATTTATTGTGAACGGGATAGCACAGAGAATGTGAAAAATATCAATCAATAAAATGAATCATGTAAGTTATGTTTCATTGTATTAGTTTACTGTAATGTGATTGCATTTGCAAAAATCTGTTCGGCAAATCGATAAGATAGTTTCGATACAACCAAATTTATTTAAAAACCTTAATAAAGGGGGTACTTCGGTGCACTTGTTACAAAAAGTAACGTATGCAACACGGACACTGAACGACTGTCATTATTGTCACGGATAAATTTGGCTGCACGGAGCTACGCCTTGGGCTTTACCCTCGTCTTCGCCTCGTGCTTCGCCCTCGCCTCGGCCTCGGACTTTGCCCTCGTCTTCACCGAATGCAGCCAAATTTATCCTGGACAAAAATGACAGTCGTTCGGTCCTTAGCATAATATACTATAATTTAATAAATTCTAATCAGTTGAACTTCCTTATTGCCCGGTTTTATAAAGGTCAGAGTAATTTACTCCCAGAGTAAATAAAATTTACTCTGTTAAATGACAGTCGATTTTTTGACAGCAATGATTCTGTTGTCATAAAGAAATTTAAAACGATTAGAATTTGTTAAGTAGAATAAATTTATTTTGAGAGTAAATTTACTTGGTCTTTTATAAAACCGGCCATATGACAACAAAATCATTGCTGTCAAATAATCGACTGTCATCTAACAGAATAAATTTTATTTACTCTGGAAGTAAAATACTCTGCCCTTTATAAAACCGGGCATTAGTAGAGTTTTCTGTGATCTCGGGTGGCGCGTTTTCTAAATTTTCATCACTATCCATTTTTTAACTGCAGTAATGATAATTGTGGATATCTAATTTTGATTTTGATACATTAATTACTTATATAATCTCTCGATTTCAACAGAATGTAATGGAACGAATATACGCCTTATCCGTTCCACTTGGCGCTATGATAGTGCGGCCTTGCGGTGGCGGGTAGAACTATTGGAGTTAGATTTTCAAATATGGTATGTCCTTCATTTGCGATAACTGGTATATAACAGGATTTGTTAGTTTTAATAAGTTGATAGCGTGATGAGAAAATGTCCATAGTAATTACATGTGGTTGTTAACCGGTAAATGTGGATGTTTTCCGTTAGAAAAGCTTAAACTTTCGTAGCTTCGGTTAGGAAATCTATAAAAGGATAGCTCAGGATGGTTTTTTGCAGTGTTACAATAATTTAACATCTTCTTATTTGCAGTGTTTACACTATTTCTGACAGAAACGAGAGCTTGAGTACCGTCATTATTTTCTTTGTTTTCAAGTGCTCGTTCATAGGTGCATAGCTGATTTGTGATATTGTCAACAGTTCTCTCATTTTTGTTAATCAACATCCAACTTGACTTGAAAGAAAAATAATTCTCAGCCATGGTATCCAAAATTTTACAAATCAATAATATATCTGGCAGATCGCAAGTACATGATTTATCTTTCTCTTTTGCCAACTCATTTTTCAACTGAATCCAAATATTTTTCAGTTTGGAAATATGTGTTGCCATGTCATCTTCTGCTTGTTTCTTGTATCCAAAAAATTCTGTACATAGATCGTAAGTTTTATCTTCCATAGCTCCATCAAATAATCTATGTAGCTCTTGCCAAACTTCATAAGCTATCTGATACCGCATCACTTTCTGTAGAGTGTCTTCTGTCATATTAACACTCAATATGTCCAATACACTGCTATCAGCCTTAGTAAATGCTGCTAAATCATTTTCATATAAAATAAATAATATTAAACTTCATAACGCTGGTATTCTCACAGGTTATGGGCCCAGATTCCTCATAAGCCAAATAGTATTATATTCGCCTGCTTTTAGTGATGGTGAAAAATTTATTTTGAGTGTCAAACTATCCAGCTCAGTTTGAATTCCTGCTATTTTAAAAAAATATGGATTCAACAAAGTTTGTTGGATTGTTAGAAGGAAAAAGTAATTGGGCGACATGGAAATATAAAATAAGCGTTCTTCTACGAGGGATACCTGGGGCACTTGAAGTGATTCAAGGAAAATTAAAAATGCCACAACAGTTAGAAGATGGAAAAACGGATAAAATAAAATATGAAAATGATTTAGCAGCATTTACCAAGGCTGATAGCAGTGTATTGGTCATATTGAGTGTTAATATGACAGAAGACACTCTACAAAAAGTGATGCGGTATCAGACAGCGTTATGAAGTTTAATATTATTTATTTTATATGAAAATGATTTACAATACAAGAAAATATATTTAAAGTATTATTGACAGTTATTTCAACTTATAATGTTTTACAACGACTACTCGGACTTAGTTTTCCAAATTACATAGTAACCAATATAGTCCTCCATTTTTCTTCTCATCATTTATAACACGTTTATATTCATTTTAAACGAAAAACCGTGTACACTTTTTTGGAAACGTCAAGAAAGTCATATGTCAACAATACGGTATCTAACTCCAATAATTACGTTATCGGCCACCGTATGTCGCTTCTAGCGTTACGGATAAGGCGTATTGTCTGCTTCAATTTGACAGTTGTGATTCGTAGTGTTGCCAACAGTAATCCCTAAACTAGATATAAATTGATCAAACTGGTGTCAGAAATCATTTCTTACGTCTTTTCCCACAGTTGTGTGCAATTTTTATTTTTGTAGTTGTGTTTTATATGAGAAATATGTTGTTTTCTATAGTGATCGTAGAAAAAATTAATTTTTTCTACGATTACTATAGAAAATTACATATTTCTCATACATAACACAACTAGAAAACTTACAATTTCACATAACTGTGCGAAAAGTCGTGAGAAATGATTTCTCACACCAGTTTGACCAACTTATATATTGATGATACATTCTGAATATTCTTTAGGTGATATATATGATATATTTAGCTAGATTATTGATAAATATCACGGACTTGATATAAATCTCTGTTTGCTCTTATATAAGCCACATTTATATAACAAAATTGCACTAAGTTCTGTTGGAATTATTTTCTTATTCTTGTAATATATATTTCGAAGGTTGGCAACACTACGAATCACAACTGTCAAATTGAAGCAGACAACACACGTTCCATCACATTCTGTTGAAATCGAGAAATTATGTATGTAATTATTGTATCATAACCAAAATTAGATATCCACAAATATCATTACTGCAGTAGGAAAATGGTTAGTGACGAAAATTTAGAAAACACGCTACCAGAGAACACAGAAAACTCTAACTAATGAACCAATCAGAAGGTCGCTTGGTGAGAGTGGGCCAATCAGATACAATCTTTCCGTAGTTTGCAACCAGTTTGCAACAATTAGATTACACAACAATGAAATGTCAATCAACTGATAGAAAATATATCAATAATGTTCCAAATCATAGCTAAAATCAATGTCACAATAAATAAGCAGAACAAACAATTAAAATGCCTAAATTATTTTACATTTGTGAAAATAGCTTTAAAATCTCAGATATACGAATGATTTACCTACATATTTCATTAAAAACTGTGATCGTAGAAAAAGTATTGTGTGATTCCAGCACTCGACTCCGTCTCGTGCTGAAAATTACACACCTCGTGTGAAATAGGTAATTTTCTATACTTGTCGTACAATATACTATTACATACAATACTTTCGGTATTTTGCAAATTTATTATTCGTTGCATCTCTAAAATAGATATTAAGTAATAAATAGAGTGGTCGAATTAGCTCGAAATATTTCGTAATCTAAAAATGAAAAAATTTAGAGGATGTAGTTGTATGAATTTGCGACAATTTGACCGAGAATGGATTTTTTTACCAAATCAAGTGTTTTATTTAAAAATAGACTGAAAAAGTTGGGAAGGAAATTAGAATTTGCAGTTAGGATAATCCAATTATGAGAGATAGTAAGTACTTACAACTCTTGTCGCTGTTTTCTGAGCCTGGCTTTCCAATCAGCTAGCTCTACAGCTAAATGACTGGATTCAACTCCTCCACCGGATCCAGTTGGGGTACTAATTTGTGTTGAATTCCGTAAAGAATTTTGTTCTTGTACTAAAGCAGTACCCCAGTGTTGCAAATATTGATCTCTTTCTCGAATTAAGTGTCGTAAATGTAAGTATAATCTTTCCGATGTTTGTTCTGACCAATCTAAAGTTAAAACTATACTTTGTTCGTCTGTAACCTGAAAGTAATAGAGAATTGAAAATGATATACAATTGAATAAATATTAATTTTTTACATAAAACACAGAGCTTACTTGTAGCTTTATATTTGAAGTAAATTTATTTAAACATATTTATACTGGAATTCTATTCAAATCTATAAATTTTGAACAAAATTTCGGATTTATAAAGTTGTTGGACGCACCTGTTTGATACACTCAACGATGTCATGTTGAATATCGAAGGGTAGTTCCTTAATTTTAGTGATAAATTTTTCTTTGGTGGGGCACTGTACAGCACAACCTAACAGTAGAAGTAATAAGAGTTTCATGTTTTCGATACCAGCTTTGGAGCTGGGTTCTCTGGAAAGGCACACATAATCAGGCAACGCTATCACCACTTGGCCCAGCTCATCTTCATAAAATGATTTCAAATTTTTAACAATACATTCGAATGTTTTGATTCTTGATAACAAAACGGAAGAAACACTGTTTGTAGGCGTCAGTGGGCTAGCAGGAACTTGTATTGGCTCAGGATCAATTTGAAGCAAAACTTCGTGAATTAGACCTCCATCAAATAAACACTCATATACAGTAAGGGATTCTGGCTTCCTCACACATGTTGCCAGCTAAAATATCATTACATTCCATGTTACAAAACACAATATATCACATTATTTTTGGTCTTACCCATGTAACTAGAGGGCCACCCAAAAAATCCTCTATTTCTGCAGGTGTCGCAGGTATAGATGCCATTCTCCTAGCATTTAAATAATCTGACAGTTTTATATTTTTCTTGCAAGTATAAATTTAAAAAATTGAACTCATTTTCCTTGTTTCAAAAGCAAAATGTAAAATAAACTCTCACATTACTATGTTAACAATAGTAAGCAAATAGTAAATATTACAATAATCTAACACATTTTGTAATTGTAATTAATTTACTAACAAATTGTCATCTGTTATAATAAATTTCACTTTCTTTCAAACTTGTTATTTGTAGGCCATTGTCAAACAAAAGTTTTGTAGCAAGTATGTACAGTCTGTTTAAAAATGGGGATAATAAATTCAAATTATATTCTCCATCGAATCTTGAAAAAACTTACTAAAAGGTTATCTAAACTGTTATTGTGATGAATGGTTTTGTTTATATTTATAATAATGTCAGGTTTTTCAAGCAAAAAAATATTTTTTATTACTAAATGCTAATTTCCTACGCTAGGTGGATGCACATGTCTATGAACTGTAACTACTTCTTATGAAAAGAGAAATAGACGAAAGTGAAAAGGTTTTTTCCAACTTGAGATATTTACTTTTGGTCAATCCAAGAAATAGCAGCATTTTGCAAATACTAAGAGATGGTAGCACCTAGCACGTTTTAGAATGGTGCAAAATTATTCAGTTTGTTCTGACTACTAAAATGATTCTTTATATTTTTTTCGGAATAAAACCACCCTAGTTTTCATTTTCAATCAGACAGACATGGAATTTCTCATTCATCACAATCTTTCGAGTTTAGTATTTTCACTGAGCCTACATGTAATTGTCAGATATTTTACTAGATGGCAGAATCTATTTCGCTGAGCAGCAAAATGTACAGCTTGTTCACTTTTCAGCTAAACGATACATTTCTTCTTCTGACAGTTAAAACAAAATAATTTTTTTAAATATTTTTCAAAGAAATTGGAAGAAAATGTCAGAATTCACTGTTATAACTCAAGATTATGTAAATGTTCAGATTTCAACATCAAAAGATGATATAAGTTTTAATGAAAAACGCTTCCAGAAAGGAATCACTGTTATGAATTTAAAGGTATTGTTGGTTATGTTAATTGATCATTATTAAATCCTTTTGTTTTTAGCGTAAACTCGAATTATTAACTGGCGCAAATTCAGACTCTATGCAATTACAATTATTCACTAAAGACAATAAACTAATATGTTCTCTGAATGATGATAATGCTTTATTTGGTTCTTACCCGGTTGAAGACGGAATGCGGCTCCATGTGGTGGATAAATTCAGTTTACGCAACGAATTGGAATTTGAAAGTGTGGAAAAATATGAAATGCCTGCGGAAACATATGAAAAAAAGACGGATACGGTTAGGGCATATCTCATGAGAAATAAATTAGGTACAAAAGTTGTAAATTTTCTTTCACACAATTATTCACGAACATAATACCTAGGAAAATATCATGATGAAGAAATTAAGAAACGGGAGCTGGCTGAAAAAGAGAAGGAAGAAGAAAAGAAAATAGCTGAAACTTTAATAATTGGATCGCGATGTCAGGTTACATTACCAGGAGCGGCTCGCCGATTAGGTTGTGTACGATATGCTGGAAAAGTGGAAGGCTTGAATGGTTTCTGGGTCGGAATTCAGTATGACGAACCTTTGGGCAAAAATGATGGATCGTATGTATTTAAATTTAATTCGAAATATAATTTTTCTATGGCCACCTTTAGACTTGATTGTTAAAATTCTACCATCATATAATTGAATGATAGTTAATATTTGCAACCTAAAAATTTTTCTGTGAATTTATGGTAGTAGCACTTGCACATCACTTATTCTAGATTCTAGAAATTAATAAGACTTGCACCTTATGAGTTAGAATTTTCCCTAACACAATCAGTAAGGCTGGTCTCGAAATACTTTGCCTCATGTCATAATGCATAAATTACTATTAGTATTGAGCAAATCAATATCTAAATCTATTAGTGATAAATGAAATTTTGTTTTGTAGGATGAATGGAAAAAAATATTTTGAGTGTCCTCAAAGCTATGGGAGTTTTGTGAAACCGCAGAATGTAATTTGTGGTGATTTTCCGGAGGAAGAATATGATCTCAATGAAGAAATATGAACTACGCTTTGTTAATTTTTGTTAAAATCACATTCCCAGAACCATTTTTTACTAACATGTTGCATGATATCATTAATTATTATTTTTAGTCGTAAGATGTTTGAAATCAAAATTAAATTGATATTTATATGAATTTGCACAAACAAGTGTATTTCAAGAGCTTACAAAAATAAAAATGTCTATAAATATTCACTTATTTAGTATTTTCTTCGTTTCAAAATATCGGGTCGCCAATTAATCGGATAACTTTCTTCAGTAGCAGTGTCATCTTCTTTGTAGATTTTGATGGTTTTATCAGCTTCCGTTGTTATTAATCTTGATCCAGAGTGATCAAAAGTCATTGCAAATATTCCAGCTTCACTATCCATAGACCCAGGTTGGACTGGAGCTTGCAGACGTTGGAAATTGTACCCAGTTCGCCAGTCCCAGAAATGAAGAGTGCCGTTATCACCGCCAGAAACGAGAACACTCTCCGAATTAATACCCAAACAATTAACAATAGCGTTGTGACCTGATAGATTCTGGATAAATTTGCCTTCTGGACAACGCCATTGTTTTATGTTATCCGGAGAAGCTGAGGCGAACATATATCTTGAAAAGATAAAATAAAAATTGTAAACCCAACATTGAATTGATAAATATTTAAAAGACTTACAGAGTTGGATGGAAAACTAGACTTCTCACACTCTTCTTATGATTGGTTAAAGTGCACATACTTTTGCCTGCTGCTAAGTCCCATAATCTTATTGTAGTGTCATGGGATCCAGTGACTACTTGAGGCTCAGCTGCCTGGCAGATTACACTAGCAACAGTGTTTGTGTGTCCCGTTAATGTATGAACATTAGCTTTGGTTCTCATGTCCCATACTCTTGCTGTAGAATCGCGTCCAGCTGTCAACAGCACATCGATTGTTGGATGAAGTGCCAAAGAGTACACAGCAGATAAATGACCGTGATAATGACGAATAACCTATGAAAATAAAATAAGCATGTTTAAGTTCACATTCCAGCTTTAAAATGTATCAGAATAGTATTTTTCGATACAAATGCACGAGACGTTTCCGATATAAATGCACGAGTGACGGATAAATCAAAAAGAAATAAAATTATCACAGTAATGAAACAGTTTATTCGCGACACCATGCGGCTTTCTTAGATATTTCTGAGCGTGCGGAATAGGAATTATTCTATAGTGACTGTAGAAAAAAGCTATTACAACTCAAGATATAGTGCAACAATTCTTTTATTTATGAGTTATTTGATAAAATTTGAACCTCCGATATCCGGTAACTAAGTTCAGTTTCACCAAGATAAAAAAAATCTATATACTTACTTTATTATATTCCAAATCCCAGCATTTCACTTGTCTATCTTCACCACAACTGAACAAATACGGATGACGAGTACTAACTGCTAGTCCTCTTACAGAGCTGACATGTCCAGTTAATGAAACTTTTAATTGTCCGCTAGCAAGATCCCATATTTTAATAACTCTGTCGGCGGAACCAGTTGCAAACCACTGTAAATAAATGTAATATAATTTAAGAAAAAAAATTTTTGTATGTATTTGAATAATCAAGTATAAAATAGAGGAATAAGACCTTAGGACCGCTGGTTCATGGCCAGTTGCACCGCTATTCCTTGAAATCTAAGTGTCGCTTAACTAAACAATATTGTATCAAAATTACAAATATTTTTTATTTGAGTGAAGCTAGAGAAGTGCAACTGGCTATCAGTCCTTGGTTTAACATAAGCGTAGCTTAATTGCCTAATAACGATTGTTAAAACAATTAGGCTACGCTAAAAGAAATATCGAATTTTAAGCTATTAAAATTTCTTACATCGTTTCCTGGCTCAACTGCAACGCATCTGACCCATCCCAAATGCCCCGCAATAACTCTAAACAATTTCCAAGGAGGATGCCATTTAGGTTTGGGCATAGTTGGTGCTTTTCTCAACAACTGTATTTGATTTCCTGGCATAGGATTGTTTCTTGGAGGCATAGATGCTTCCGGATACGGAACAACTGCAGTTTCCGAGTTTTGTGAAGCTACTTCTGGCTCAGTGGGAAAAACTGTACCCGGTGGAGGTGGATTCGGACCTGCTTCAATCGCCTGGAGCTGCTTCATAGCTTGCATTTTCTTCACGTCATCAAATACTAAGCCATAACTGTCTCTAGCCTTGATGAGTTTTTTAATATTCTCACTAAAATTTTTCGTGAAAATCACCTGTGGAACTACTAATAATATATATTGACTTACGCTCTTTCGTCGACTGTAGGTAAAAGCCCCTGGTTTGATAGAAACATATCGTGCGATCTTTTTAAAGATCGAAATACGAGAGTATGCACTGAATGTCTTTGAACGTCTTCAATCATTTTAGGAGACAATAATTAACCTATATGTAACTAAATTCTTAATTTTATGCTGTGAATATTTGCTTGAACTAATATTTTGTATTCTAACGAACTGAATCACTATTTTTTCATTTATTAACGAATTCTTTTCTTGGCATCAACATAAAAATTCTGCAAATTGTCGGCTTCAAATATTTATGATCTGACATACAATGTCGCCAACTCTATGAATTTTACTACTAGGATTTAGGAATTTGATTTTGATATAAACTTCGGATTTCCAATATCTAGCTGCATGAATGTAATATAACTGACAGAGAATAATGTAATAATTAATCCACTCTCTGAAGAATCTTTCGAAGTTGAACAGATAGCTACAAATTCGGAATGGAGCTCACCTCATGGTAGTGCTTCGTATTATAGTTCATTTCAGTTGAGAGCAGTCCAAGGTCTCGTATGGGACTACGATTTAAGCCTTCTGATTGACCAAAATGCGAACCAGTTTCACATTAGCACAAAAATCGCACTTTGCTTTCTGTCAATTGCATCATTTGTCAATCGTTCATCAATTATAAAAAATAGATTTGTGTAGTTCGAAGATTGAAATTTGTATCTATCCAGGTAAAGGTGAGAGGTGTTCCTCTCAATTGGATCATAAGTTTTCTCAAAGATCGCCGACAGTACGTCAGTATTAATACCTCATCAAATTCACATGGTAGTTCAATAAACTCGAGTTCGTTAACGACTAACATTGGAGCACCTCAGGGTAGTATTCTAGCACCCGTGCTTTTTATAATTTATATTAATGACCTTAACTTTATCTTTGATGAAGAAATAAATTCGCTGATATACGCTGATGATACAACTCTGGTAGTTTCTGCTAAGGACAATATTCTGCTGCAAAATAGATGCAACGAAAATTTGGTAAAAATGTTACAATGGTGTAATAATAATTTACTGCACCTAAATGAGTCGAAAACTAGTTTTATACGTTTCTGTACTCCTCAAAATCCAAATAACATGAATGTGAATGTTATTCTGGAAAACAAACATATTAACAAGGTTGAAGCTACTAAAGTTCTAGGTTTCACCTTTGATAAATGTCTGTTATGGAAAGATCATTGTGGGATTATTATAACAAATATCAATAGAATTTGTTACCAAATTAGGCATCTAAAGCAATATTTAACGAAGTCACAACTACTAATGTTCTATCATGCCAAAGTAGAATCTATTTTAAGATATGGTATAAGTTTTTGGGGTGTTTCAAATCATGCTAATAACGTTTTTAAAAGTCAAAAAAGAGTGGTTCGCTATATAGCCAATTTGAAGATGCAAGAATCTTGTAGAAATTATTTCATTGAACTAAAAATTTTAACGCTCACTGGCCTCTTCATCTATGAAACATGTTTATTTGTTTTTCAGAATATTGATAAATTTTTGTGTAATAAGGATTGTCATGGTTTCAATACAAGAGGGAAAAATGAACTAAGAACTCCTTTTAAAAAACTCAAAATAAGTTATCTATCACCGTATGCTCTAGGAACTAGAGTGTTCAATAAACTTCCAGTGAATATAAAAGAGTCAAAATCTTTAGCTGTCTTTAAAAATAAATTAAAAGTCTATCTTATAGAGGCATGCTTCTATGATCTTAACGAATACTTCGATACTTGAATATTTTTTGTATAACTGACGCTTCCTACAAAATGTAAACATTTTCCTCAGGAATAAATAAATAAATAATTATGTGGAAATATTTGTTACTTTTATTTTTTAAATTCATTTCCATCAAGCTTGTTTTAAATTTTGAATTTAATGTGAGTGAACCGTGTCCACATTTCGGCAAATCAAAAGGCTTATATCCTAGTTCCACAAGAGCCCTTGAACCGCTCTTAGCCGAAATGAATTATAATCAATAAAATATACATAAAGTACCCCAACTAATTTTAAAAATACATAGTATGACTTGACATTAATCTATTTTCCGTTTGTCTTATTCATTATGTTATGTACCAATACTACCAATTACTCGAAAAGTGCTCGAAAATGAGTAAGGGAAGCAAAAAGAAGTTTCAAGTAAAGTCATATTATTTTTGGAAAATTAGTGAGGTACTTCAAGTAAAATTTTTTGATTAATTAAGAGAAAATCATAAATTTATAAAAGTACTAATAACTTTAGGAACATATAAAATGCTTACATGATTCACTTTTGATGATTCATCTGCGATCAATCACCGAAAATCAACAAAAGTAGAGCCTGATGGTTACCAAAGTGAACTATGGCACGCCCAATTTATTCCAGTTAAATTTAAACTATACATTTTTATTATCTTGCAAGATAATTTCAATTCATTGAATTTTTATGATTGAATTAAAATTATGTACATAAAGGAAATTCAGAATTATGATTACCTTGCAAGATAATTTCAATCCATTGAATTTTTATAATTGAATATTGGATATTGAAAACTTAGACTTAGTCAACATCTTCCACAGATGTCGGTTGTGGCATTTGACAAATGGAAAAAAAATTTTTCGCTATTTTATCTAGCTCGATATCACACATCAATGTACATTTTTAATTTTTCACATAGTTCTTTTCGTTTCTGAGGATGTCTGAGGTACAGCCGAAACTGTAAGGTAGAAAAGAAATTAAAACAAAAAAAATTGACTGAATTCCCAAAAATTTTTTTACTTGCTCAAATTCACTCATCCAGTCAGCATCATCAATTTTATTGAATAAATTGAATAGAATAAATTATGTACATAATTTTAATTCAATCATAAAAATTCAATGAATCAAAATTATCCTGTAAGATAATAAGAATTCTGAATTTCTATTATGTACATAATTTTGATCTAATCATAAAAATTCAATGAATTGAAATTTTCCTGCAGGATAATAGGAATTCCGAATTTCCCTATATGTACATAATTTTAAATCAATCATAAAAATTCAATTCATTAAAATTATCTTGCAAGATAATAAAAATTCTGAATTTACATTACGTACAAAATTTTAATTCGATTATAAAAATTCTGTGAATTAAAATTATACTGTAAGGTAATACTAATTCTGAATTTCTATTATGAACATAATTTTAATTCGATCTTGAAATTCAATGCATTAAAATTCTCTTGCAAGATAATAATAATTTCGAATTCTCATCATGTACATAATTTTAATTCAATCATAAAAATTCAAGGGTTCTATATAATTCTGCTAGATAATCTCCATGCTGAATTATTATTATGGACATAATTTTAATTCAATCATAAAAATTCAACGCATTAAAATTATCTTGCAAAATAATAATAATTCTGAGTTTTCAGTATGTACATAATTTTAATTCAATCATAAAAATTCAATAAATTAAAATTATCTTGCAAGATATTAAAAATGTATAGTTTAAATTCAACTCGAATAAATTGTTGCTATTAAATAGCAAAACGGCGTGCCATAGTAAATTCTGTATATAAGTATTTATTTGAAATGCATATAAAACTTCCAATATGGAAGTTTGCAATTCACGCCTATAAATTTATGCAGATACTGCTTTCAGTCTAGGACCACGCGTATGCAATTCCCTATCTCAACTGTGTTGCAAAAGTGAAGCCAAAAATGTAATATAGTTAGAGAGAGAAAGTAACTGAGAGATAGGTTGAGGCGGGCCCATGTTTGTATGGAGTTAAATGGCTGGGTTCGGTTTATTTAGTATTTTCATATGAAAATATATTGTAAAATGGGAAGAAAATGTTTTGTGACAAGTTGTGATACTGGCTACAGAACATGTAAAGAAAAATTTTCTCTTTTTTCTGCACCCAAAGATGATATTTTGTTAAATAAGTGGCGAGGATATCATAAAAGAATGCTCGTCTGGAGATGTAAAAGTGAGAAGAAATTATTTTAAAATTTAAAAGTTATATCAATGTTTCAAATTATTGAACGTATCTAATCTAAACTTTTAATAAAAAATTCAACTTCAAGAAAACTTCTTATCAATAAAGAATATAAATATTTCTATTTATGTTTTGAAATCAATAGAGATGTGATAATTGTTTACAAATTCACCGTACAATATAGTATGGAGTTGTTCAATTTTGTGACAAATAAATCATTACAGATACCGTTCAAATATTTCCGACTGAAAGAAAATGCATGTCCGAGTATTTTTCCAAATTGCCCGAAATATTTCAGCGTCTCTAAAAAAAAAAGGAAATTCATTATAAAACAGGATGGATCTTTGAAAAGGACCAGCTGTGCAAAAGGGAGAAAGATATTAAAATGTAGATAGAATTTATCTTCCATTTATTCGATTAAAATAATCTTTAATTTTTAGTAGAAGACACATAAACGCTAGAAATAAATTTAAATCCAAAGCAAAACTTGGATTCAGAGAACTTGTAAGAATTTTTTCGATTTGAAAATTATATCCATCGAAGAAAAACAAATTTTCATGATTATTTTTACCATCCAAATTTCGACCAATAGAATTGCACCATTCGACGTCACGTGGTACAACCAACACGGTTTTCAAGTGGAAATTTTTTGGAAATTTTGTCTGTTGGTTATATATACAAAACAAAGAATATTCAGCCGCGTTGATTCAGCATCTGTCAAACTGACAGACAGATTGAGTGTGAAAATGAGCAGATTCAGAGTCGAGTCTCTGGAATATATTGATGAATTTGGATGGGAAAAATAATCTGCCGAATACCATTCGTGATTAAATTTAACCTGGCAAAATTTTTAGATTGTTACGAGAGCTTGCTACCAATTTATTTCGTGATATTGATCAAAAATCACTCGCTTGATAGCTCGTGATTTTTCTGTCAATATCACTCAATAAATTGCTAAGCAACAAGCTCTCGTAGCAATCTAAAAATTTTTCCGTTAAAATTTAACCACTTATGATATTATATATGAATAAGATGTTGGAGACAAAATACTTTGTTTTCTGAAACGAATATAAAAATGAACGGAGTTTTCCCGTAAATATCACGGATGTACGCAATTTAGGAGATTTTTGCCAAGTTTTTTTTTTTTTTAATATTTCCTTCTGGTATGTATCTGTTATTTATAATTAGAAAACTATTATCAAAAGAAACGTTTATAAAAGATGTTTCATAATAATGCTCTTTTTCATTGCAGATTTTAATAAATAGAAATGTCCGCTCCTCTATTATTCTCCTTCGTGGTCTAGGACCAAAAATACTTTTGGTCCTTGCTTTCAGCCAGCATAATATAGGAATTTTTCGGTTCAGCTAGTTGGCAACATTGCTGACGCATCTGACGTTAGCTTCTACAAATATTTAACTGTCAATTTGTTATACTGTCAATATAGATTAACCAAAAAAAAATATTATTTTCACGTGTTTTAAAAATTTTGTTATGTCTATTTTAATTTGATATGATGGATAAAATTAAAAATAATAATAAGAATAAGAAAACTAAAAAGGCAAAAGTCCGTGTATATCAGAAAAAACATAAAGGTGATTCTGAACAAAATCGCATTAAAAAGTTGCAAGAACTCTATGAAACTGTAAGTTATTAATTTTGTGCCGACGTTATATTGAAACACCTAATTCTATTTTCTTATTTAATCCAGATTAATTTGGAAAACGTGAAAACCTTCAATGATTTCCCTCTATCTGAAAATACGAAGAAAGGTTTGAAGGGAAATAATTACAGTGTTCCAACAGATATCCAAAAAGAAACAATTGGCCTTTGTTTGAGAGGGAAAGATGTGTTAGGTGCTGCAAAAACTGGATCGGGAAAAACATTAGCTTTCTTAATACCTGTTTTAGAAATACTTTATTGTAAACAATGGACACGATTGGATGGTATTGGTGCTCTAATTATCACACCAACCAGAGAACTAGCTTATCAAATATTCGAGACATTACGTAAAATTGGAATACATCATGACTTTTCTGCGGGATTAATTATTGGAGGAAAAGATTTAAAATTTGAGAGGAAACGACTGGGCCAAGTAAACATTATCATAGGAACACCAGGAAGATTATTGCAACATATGGACGAGAATCCTCTTTTTGATTGCGTTAATATGCAAGTTTTAGTTTTGGATGAAGCTGATAGATGTCTTGATATGGGTTTTCAAGCATCTATGAATGCTATTATAGAAAATTTACCTCCCAATAGACAGACACTTCTATTTTCAGCAACTCAAACTAAATCTGTTAAAGATTTAGCTCGATTAAGCCTTAAAGATCCTAGCTATGTTTCAGTTCACGAAAATGATAAGCATAGCACACCAGAAAATCTGAAACAAAGTTATGCTGTTTGCGAACTACATGAAAAAATTTCCGTTATTTGGTCTTTTATTAGGAATCACGTGAAAAAGAAGATTATTGTATTTTTTTCCAGTTGCAAACAAGTGAAATATGTCTATGAAATGTTTTGCAGGTAATATAAACTGATTTTCTGTATACAGGATGTTTCATCCAAATAGAAATCTTAGAGAACTCTATATGATTGAAAGTAGGAAACAATTGCGGCTGGAATTTTGAAAACCTCTAAACTCCGTTTGACTCGAAAATTTTTACACTCTAAATATAATTCCAGATTAATAGTAAGATTTATAAGTTACAATTTGAACAAAATCACAGTGAATCTGTTACTCTTGTATGGAAATTCACAGTTATCAACAAAGATTTATGTGTTTTCATAGGTTATTCGTTGATAGATCTATAAGACTCAACTGATTCGCGTAGAATCCCACTATAAAGTACCAAAAAGATTTCTGGTGACTCCAAGTGGAGGAAGTAAAAAGAAAATATTTCTTGCAAAAAATCGAAGATTGGAGGCTTTCGGAATTTCAGTTATTGTAATAATAGGATTATTCTAAGATTTTGATTTTGATGGATCACCCTGTAGATATATATTATAGAGTTTTGAATTTTAGGCTTCGCCCTGGTCTCTCATTATTAGCACTTTATGGCACTCTACATCAAATAAAAAGAATGGCAATTTATGATGAATTTTGTCAAAAATCTAGTGCAGTATTGTTTGCAACTGATCTAGCGTCAAGAGGTCTTGATTTTCCTAATGTTGATTGGGTGGTTCAAGCTGATTGTCCTGAAGATGCTGATACATATATTCACCGAGTAGGACGAACAGCTCGCTATAATAGTGGAGGAGCAAGCTTTCTTGTTTTGTTGCCATCAGAAGAAAAACCAATGTTGGATAAACTAAATGAGAAAAAGATTCCAATAGAAAATATTGAGTTAGTATTTTAGATTTATTTTATATTTCGCTCTATGATTAATACTTGTTTTTAGTGTTAATCCCTCAAAGTTACAAAATCCAGTTAAAAAAATGGAGGCATTTTTAGCAAGAGATCCTAATTTGAAAGCTACGGCTCAGAGGGCTTTTGTTTCTTATATCAAAGCAATTTTTCTTATGAAAAATAAAGATGTGTTCAATATTCAATCTTTAGATACCGATTCTTTTGCTTATTCTTTGGGTTTGGCGATTCCCCCAAGAATACGGTTTTTAGATCGATACAATAAACAAAAATCAGCAAAATTGCCCAAACCAAAGAAATCAATATCAAATGATAATTCAAACAACAAAATTAAAATTGAAAGTGATGATGAAAATGCATCAGAAACAAAAATTGAACCTGATGTTAAATCAGAATCGGAATCATCGGATGAAGATGAAACAAATGAACAACAAAATCACTTTCAGTCAAAAAAATCTGCTTTTGATATTTCTGATGATAGTGAAGACGACGAAGGGATTGTCTCTCTTAAAAGAAAAGATCACGATTTAGAAAATCCTCTAACTGAAGCCGAAATCAAAGAATTTAGTCAAGTTTCTAGAGGTAAAAAACCTGTAACAAAAGCTGCTTTAGCTAAGAAAATTTTGAAAAAAAATATTGTAGCTAATACTAAAATAGTTTTCGATGAGGAAGGAGAAAAAGTATTTTCAGAAAAAGAGAAAAGATCAGAGATGGCTCAGAAGTACGAAAATGCTGACGAAGATGGAATTGACATTGAAACAGCAAAATTGGTGCTCAGAGAAGAAGACAAATTTGATAGACAAAGATTTAGAGAAAAAGTCAAAGCAAAACATAAAGAAGAAAAACGAAAACTCAAGGAACAAAAGAAGAAAGAACAAGAACAAGAGGAACAAGATGAATTTGGTATTGAATCTGAAGAGGAAGGGCCAGATTTATCATGGATGCCAGATCCGGATCAAGTTTATGGTCCGAAAAATAGTGACGAAGAGATTTATAATGCTGAAGATGAACCCCAAGAAATAATTGAAAATTCCCCCGAAAAACAAGCGAAGAAAAAGAAACAAAAGAAGTAAGTTAACTATATCTTATTAGAAACAAATTTTTATGTTTTTTTTTTGTTAGACCATTAAAAAGAAAACCTAAATCAGAGCCTTCTGAAGAAAAGCCTAGGAAAAAGAAACAAAAGAAACTAGAAGATGTCAGTTCTTCATTAACAGTAAATGAAGCAGAAGAGCTAGCAATGATGTTGCTGAAAAACAAATGAAATATTGTAAAATAAAATATTTTATTATTTATTCAGGCAACCACGGTATAACTAAAATATTATAAAATAAATTCATATTTTGTTTTAACAAATTTGTGATAATTGTTGACATTCTCATCAGCCTTACTGTTTTCTGTTTTGTCTTAAATCCAGTCCTTCGGATTTCGCAATACTTCCATCAATTTTCCTTCTCTGGAATCCGGTTTCGGTTCATGCATATATTCCCATCTCTATAATGAAAATAATTATTAAATACATAAATACATCATTTTCATGAATCAGGTTCGCACCAACATCCAATCAGCAATCCATAAACAACTTATTCACATAGTAAATTCTATTCCTATAAGCATGTACATTCTTTTGGAAACTTTCTAGCTCGCAACAAGCGAACAATTAGATTAATTCATAAACACGCATTGTTCATTCACGACTCTTTTCAAAAACTTCTCATTTGTCATTCGTTCCCCATGTCCAGACCAAAGCAACCGATTCATTACTATTAAAAAGTCTGAATTAGGGCGAATAAAAATAAGCCGAAGTTGTAGAGCCCTAAAAACAAATAATGGGTCCCCCATGATTATTTGGCTGAAAATATGAATACAAAAAAATGAATTATTTTTTTTCAACTATTGGAGTCCAATTATCCTCTTTTAAGGGCTCGGATCTTAAATAGGTCTCAGGCGGGAACTGCCTTCAAAGTGTCCTCTACTAAGTAGACTAGCTGGTTTCTGGTTTTAATGAAGCAAAAAATAATTGTGCGTACAGAAACATTGCAAAAAAAATGTTTTTGGAGGAGAGAGTAACGGATGTGTGTGTAGGGGGTCAGATCTAAAAAATGATCGAGTTTACGACAAGTCGTACATAAGATATTTTGTTTTTTGCAAAAACTTGTACTGTAAAACGTTTTTTTCTACAAACGTCAAAAAATCATGACATTAGTACATCAATATTAGTATACGAAATGTCGCATTGGAGTTGTTTATCATGACTACGGGCATGAAGTATTTCGTGCACTGATTTTATCTTGCCAACGTGCAAAAAGTGCACGTTGTCAAGAAAAAGAATTCTACTAATTTTTGTATTTTATTATGATTTTAATATATTTTTTACATTTTTTGACATCTGTAGAAAAAATGTTGTATGCTACACATGCACGAAATTTCTTTGGAACTTTCGAATGATTTGTGTCTCGGCTACCGCCTCGATAAAAAACTTTCATTCTCAAGCACCAAAGTATAATTTCGCGCATTAGATACATAAATAACTATTCTATACGACAAAAAGTCCTGGACTGAAATAAGTTACTATTCATATGAATACAAAAAAAAATCGGTTGTACTTCTTCGGCACTATCCATGGTCGTATAACATGAGTTTTAAACGGTTTTGTATAGCTTCACTCAGAATATTTTTGCTTTAAATCTTGCGACAGCTTTTTCAACTACTTCTATTAGAACGATTCTTATGAAACTTTGCGTACACATTTAGTTTCCGTGACAATAAATTGGTGACGAGGATCTAATGATGAAATCAGGAGGAGGACAATGGAACACTTGAACGGTTACTAGTAAACCCCTACGAGTCTGAGTTAATTTGGTTGGATTTGACGAGTGTCCCATAAAATACACTTGGTGACGAGGATCTGATGATGGAGTCAAGAGATAGACAGTGGAACACTTCAACGGTTACTAGTAACCCCTTCGAGAAAGGCTACGTATAGAGGAGCTTGATTGTGAGAAATTGATAGTAAGAAACCGTGTAACAAAGATGCAATAACAGAGTCCGAAAGGATTAGAAATTTGCAATTTGAGCCAAAAATCAAATTAAAAACTAGAAAATAAAAATAGGTAAAAAAACTATGTAGTGATATTGGTGGATCCAGAAATGTAGTAAAAGGTAATAGATGAAATAATAGGCCTTAAGTGATCCTTTATTATGATGAAAATATGAAATTTTATTTTCACATTTGTCTTGAACACAAATATAGACGTTTCGAGGGTGCAACTGTCCTCATCCTCAGCTAATATTTTTAAATAGGTTGTTTTAATACATTTTCTTAATAAAATTATTTAACCAATTGGTCGCCAACCACCATGGTGTGGTTTTCGTGTGTGTGTGACCTCTCGTTATGGATGTTGGTGGGAATTACATTGATCCTTTGATTTGCTGTTCACTTTTTGATTAAAATGTACCTGCAAGTTTTTTCTGATTCTGTCAAATAATTTTATTGGAAAATGTATTAAAACAACCTGTTTAAAAGAATATTAACTGAGGATGAGGGCAGTTACACCCTCGAAACGTCTGTATTTGTGTTCAAGACAAATGTGAAAATAAAGTTTCATATTTTCATCATAATAAAGGAACAGCTGTTTATCTAGAAAATAATTAGGACACAAACCTGGACCTTCTTAAGATTCTGACGTCTGATGAGAAATTGTACAATACTAGCAGTGCTGCTTTTTGTGTCGGATGCCAAGGGACACTTTGAATCGCTGCGTCAGCGGAATAAATAATAATCTGAGACTTTTAATAGACTGGAATAAAAACTTGGGGCGCATAAAAACTTGTAAAATGACTAGATGATTAAATGAGAACGATATCTTGAAAGTTACAAAAGTTATACCATACCATTTTTCCTAAGGAAAAATATTATATTAATTGATGAACAGCATGGTCCTAGAAAAAAAGAGCACAGTTTCAGCACTTTCGTACTTTTTGCATTAGGTTCATGAAAGTTTCGATAAAGGCACTGATATGTATGAAATATTTTTAGATCTATCCAAGGCATTTGATTGTGTAGATCTTACTACTTTATTAAATGAATCTGAGAGCTATGGACTAAGAGGTAAGCAATGGCGTAACTATACCATGTAAGGCCCGTGGCAAATTCTTTGGATGAGGCCCTCCCAGTAAAAATCGTTCAATATCTAATAAATTTCATTCTCAAGACATTATGTTTATACATATTTATAATGGAATAATAATTTAATTCTAATAAGATATTTATCAATAATAGTCTTTCTTCCGAGCTTTCTGCTCCGCAAAAGTATCTATAACATCATCAGAGTTTGAAGATCGGAAGATCGGGCCATAGAATTTTCAATAGACAGAATTGCCCAATTACGTAGCCTGTCTTGTCCTATAGAGTTTCTTGAATAAGTTTTTATTAATTTCAGTTTCTGAAATGATCGTTCAGCACTAACTGTAGTCATAGTCACAGAAATTGTAACAATTAATACAGTACATACTTCAAGAAAGATGCACGACATAAAATGATTTATTATTATTAATGAATCAGTAAGTTCTCTAATACAAGAAGACTTTTTTATTTCGTCTCTAAAAGTGGATCGAAAACTGAGAATTTCCCTGGCAAATGATGCAGACATGTCTTTTTTATATATATCAACAAATTCTAGAATTTTTTTAATAGATCAGTGTCATTTAAAATTTGCAAAGTGGTAGAATGCAAAATACTGAAATTGGAAACAATTTCATTCATGGAAGGAGACGCGATTTCAGTTGATTAATAATGATGTCCAATACTCGATAAAATATGTTCACTTTGAATAAACTTTCCAGATCCAAATGGCGTTTTATTTTCCTCTGACGAATTTAAGAAAATTCAGGGTTGATAGACCATTTTTCAGTTACACTATTTGCTTCCATTTTTAAATTTACAATTTCATGTCGATGCCTTTTCAATTCTTCCAGACAAATTTTCAAACGTTTTGAGGCATTTGAAAGATCGGAGGCTTTAGACTGAAGTGCTTTAGTGTCTGCATCGATAGTTTGCAGAATTTTGCAATGGAAAACCAATAACATAATAAAACTGTAGTTCTCAATCTTCTTCTTGAGTGAAATAGCTTCATTTCTTTCATCTGATTTGCAATTTAACAGAATTGTTTTTGTTCGACAAAAAATAAAGCAACCAATGGATGCGTTCTAAAATTGAATTTGAATTTGTTTTGAATGCGTTGAAATCTTAATGATTAGTTTGAATTTGTATATGGTCTGTATTAGTTGTGTCTTGTGTCCCACTTTGATTGATTTTAAGTACTTGAAAAATATTAAAATTTTGTTAAAAATGCTAGGTCATCCTCTTGGGCCGGAGCCCTCTCGGGTGGCATTTTGCCAGCCCTGCCGCCCTATAGTTACGGCACTGGAGGTAAGTGTTTTCAATGGCAAGCAATCGAAAACAATATGTGGAATGTAATAATGTAAAATCCAGTTGCAACGATGTAATGTAAAAAGGATCCATCTTAGGTCCCATATTATTTAAGTTATATTTAAACTATATCAAAATTGTACTACAATAAAAAAAAATTATTTGTTTTGCAGATGATATATAATTATATTGATCTCGCAGAGTAATGCTGACTTCTCGTCCTCTGATATTTCTAATTAAATCGATGATCTAAATAATTGGTTGGTTACTTTGAATGCTAACAAATCCTTGATGATAAAAGTTTTGAATGCGAAACATTCTGAAAGTATGTTAGTTCGTTCGAATAATCAATTATTACCACAAATGAGTTCTAAGACTTCATGTTTATGAGAATTTAATCTGGGATCCTCATGTCGATAATATTTGTTATTTTCTGGTATCTTTAAAAGATTAAAAGACTAAGATTTCTTACAAACATAAGTACAGTTAGAACTTTCTATTATGCAAAGTTTCATCCTTTACTGCCGTACGGACTAATTTTTTCGGGCTCTTCTCAAGCAGCACAATGAGCTTTCAAGTTATAAAAACAGCAATTAGAAATATATTTCAACCGCCTTTCAAAGCATCATGTCGCGAACTGTTCAAGAAAGAATTTATATTAACACTACCTTGTATATACAGGGTGTGCAACGAAAAGCGGAACATAGGAGTTTAACATGCGATTTTGAAAATGTGCGGATATTGGCTCCTGTATATTTTAGAGCAAAAGTACAAGAATGAAAAGCTGTTAAAAATCAATTTTTACATATGGAAAGCTTTCATTTAATGCAGAAGAATATCTGTAGCATTAGATATTCAGGAAACAAGATATGATATTTCCGTCAAAAATCAGATAGCCATGGAAATAAAGAACGAATGAAACAAATTCCTATTCTGACAGTTCAATCAGTGTTATTGCAACATTATCTATAATGAGGAGTTGTTCAAAATCAATTTTTACTCATGGAAAGTCTTCATCCAATACAGTAGAATATCCATAGAATCTAATAAAAATCAGCAATAATAAGACAGAATGAAAATTTGTTCCATTCGTTGTTTATTCTCATGACAATTTGATTTTTGACGAAAATGTCATATTCTATTTTCTAAAAACCTAATGTTACAGATATTCTACTGCATTAAATGAAGACTTTTCATAAGTAAAAATTGATTTTCAACAACTTTCAACTCTTGTACTTTTACTCTAAAATATGCAGGAGAGCCAATATCCGCACATTTTAAAAATCCCATATTAAACTCCTATGTTCCGCGTTTCGTTGCACACCTTGTATACCTTGAATGTAGCTTAACACATTGAATAAAACTTGAACATTTTACAAACACATAATGACATACGTCAATAATACATAAGATAAAGGAAACCTAAGAGTACCTAAAGTAACAATGAGCAAATCCAAAGACAATACCAACAATCTTAGGTTGAAAATTTATAATAAATTACTACGATTTATGTAAGATATTGCTGATAAAAAAAATATTCAAAATCTACTTTCTAAAAGCTTCTATACCATCGAATATTTTTTAAACAAAAAATAAGAATGAATTAGTTTTTGATATTCAAAATTTATTTTATATTGTGGTCATGAAATAAATGAAATTATCAATTATTCTTATTATTAGTCGAGAAAAATGTGTTTCCAAGCCCATCTAAAGAAATATTTCGAATGGGCCCCACGTTATTTTAATCTGTTAGAAGTCTCAGGCCTGGTTGCATGAACGTGCATTAACTGAAGAGTTCTTCAAAAATGAACAATATCAAATCAAATATATCCGTCTAATCAGTCGCTTAGCATTGCTGTCAAAAATTCGATTTGATATTGTTCATTTCTAAAGAACTGTTTAGCTAATGAACGTTCATGCAACTGGGCATCAGATTATTACTTATTCTGCTGATGCAGCGACACGAAGTGTCCCTTGGCATTCAATACGAGAAAACAGCACTTTTAGTATTACAGGATTTCTTACCAGATCTCAGAATCTCAAGAAAATCGAGGTTTGTGTCCTAATTATTTTCCAATTTTTGGCACAGCTGATGATTTAAAATAAAATCGTTTAGCTGAGAAGTTTTTACTACCAGTTTAAATAATAAAAATAACACACTGTGGCTTGAAAAATCACAAGAAACTGCAATATTTCAGCCTCTAGATAGTGTGGTTTGATGGGACCATCAAAACTGCCTTGTATTCTAAATTTCAAGTCAATTTTTTTTAATACGAATATTATAGAAGTTAGTCAGGATAATAACAGTCTAATACCATTGAATTACGATGAAATTATACTTTTATATCAGATTTTGAATCGATTGATCAAACGCTGCCGCTGCTATCGTGGGAGACTAACAGACCGAATTCACTTGGGAAATAGACCTCAAAATAGATATATCCGTAGATTTAACAAAAATTTGTACGATCACAATTTATTTCTCTTTTTAGGCAAGGTTTTGAAGAAAAAATCCATCCCGATCATGAATACTCTTCTTTCTGCGCGGGCTAAAGAAATTATTAATATTTTTATTAAAAAAACTTACAGCATTTAGAGGTAGCGACATTAAAATACTTTCGAATCTTGCACCAGGGGTATGTAGTCCAAATTTTGTTCCTCTGTCATAGATCAAATTGAACTCAACATATCTTCCTCTTCTCAAGAGTTGCCACTCTCTTTCTGCTTCAGAAAACTTTTCATTTTTGTGTTTATTTACCAGTGGTATATAGGAAGGTATAACGGCTTCAGCACAAGAAGTTACGAATTTAAAACATTCCTCTTGACTGGGAGTTTCTAAATCATCAAAAAATATTCCACCAATTCCTCTCCTTTCACCTCTATGTGGAATATTAAAATAATTATCACACCAAACTTTAAATTTCGGGTAATAAGATTTGTCATGTTTGTCGCAAGCAGTCTTTAGAGTTTTGTGAAAATGCACTGCGTCATCTTTATTCAAATAATATGGAGTTAAATCTGTTCCGCCCCCGAACCACCATCTATTTTCATTTCCATCCTGCACTTCAAAATAACGATAGTTGAAATGAATTGTAGGTACTAATGGGTTTTGAGGATGTATAACTGCACTAACTCCTGCTGCGAAAAATGGTAACGTTCCTGAAGATAACTTTTTTCCTCTTGAATTCATCATAGCAACTGCGCCAGGTGGTAGACTTCCAGTCACTACAGAAATATTCACCCCAGCTTTTTCAAATATTTCTCCATCTTGCAAAACGCAAGTTATCCCACCACCACCTTCTTTCCGTTCCCATTTATCAACAATAAATTTCTTTCCAGATATTTCTTCTGCTTCTAATGCACGACAGAAATCTGCTTGAATACGTAAAATTAACAGTTCCATTTTAGTTTTCATATCATTTGGATTTGATTTTAATTTATCAAATGGTGTTATTGGTGAGTGCATAAATTCTGAGGATGCTGCATGAACCTTTTTGGAAAAAGTTTCGTATGTTGCGAATCCTGTCCCAATGATAAATGCACCACATTTTCTATATATTTGAAAGATTTCATGAATAAAAATATTTAAAAATCCCTCATTTACTTACATTAGTTTAGCAAAATTCCGCTGGCGCTGATATAACATCAAAGAACAACTTTTTAAACAAATATTAAACAGCATAATTGAACTTTAATTATATGCAACTCAATATAAAATATTATGAATTTGCTTAGCTTGATCCTTTGAATAATTCGGATTTGTATACTAGCACCTACACTAATCTACTAAAGTTCATGTCATCACACACATTGACGTTGATCAGCTGTTTACTTTTTACTATTTCTTCTACCTATTTTCTGTCTTCCTTTACTACACAATTTTTGCTTTGCGTATAAAACCGCTTATTTTAAAAGAGTGGGAGCGGTAGCAAACGTGTTTCTAGTCGCGTATGCCAAATTCTATTCACACTAGCACGTTTCTGCGAGTCGTATTGATTTGACAGCTGTGTTGTCATTTTATTAGAACAGGGAGATTTCATGGCAGCAGAATTTAATGTGTATTTGTCAGTTCCATAACATAATTTATGACGATTCGAAGGTCAAGTGTGCAAATTATTATCATATTAGGATTTGTGGTTTAAAAACGAGTAGACAGTTCGACGTGCACTTGTTTCGCTGTGATTTTCGATTGTGCGCACCGCAGGTGGCAGGATACCGCATGCGCCACCCATGTTCGTATATTTTGTACAGCAGGAGATTCGTACTGAACTGCGTTCGATACAATATCGCGTGAAACGATGCGTGTTACACGGTAGAGCTCCGTTGTTGCGTCGGAATCTGTCAGGCTGCAGAGTGCAGGTACACCCATCTGTTAGTTGCGGCCTTGGCACCGTCATCAGGTTTTGTTATCATCAGCACTATTCATACTCATCAATACCGGTTGAGTAGAGCGCGTTGACGTTTCTAAATTTTCATATTCGCGATTTCGGCCGAGCATGTTGTGACATTTCACGTTGTAAACATTCTAGATAATTATTTTTACTTCAAAATCGTGTTCGGAAATTTGGAATGGACGGATAAAAATAGTGACGGACTTTCCGATCGAGCGTAACCATGAAGAAATTCACGATCAAGGGTGTGCTAGACGGCTTCCGCTCGTCGGTGGCTCAGCAGCAGCGCCCCGACCAGGACATCCAGGAGACGCTTCGACCTGAGCATTTCCAAGTCAAAAGGGTGAGTATTTGTCCCTCTCTATTATGCAGCAATTTATCTATTAACCTGAATGTACAGTTCGCTCTCATTTTTTTTCTCTATATTCTGGGTATAATTTTTTGCTTAGGATTACCTGTTATCTACGTTCTTCGTTATCATAACCAGCGGTTATCTGTTAAAATCGATATACATTTTTTTTTTATTATAGTGATCCTGCAAACCACAAAAAGTTGTGTTTCAGGAGTTATATGTGCCGCCGGAGAAAATATGTTTCACGATAATGATTGACATTGCGATAAATTATTTTTTTGATTCTGTATCAATTTCTTATAATCAAAACTCGTATCATGCATAGTTTTATTATAATTTTTGATAATAATTCACCCCAATATCAAGGCATGTCAAATATTCAGCGTTAAAGATATCTATAAAAGAATTGATAACTTTTTAGAGATCTATTACATTTTTTGTAAAACAAAGTTTAAATCCCAAATTAAGTAATCAGAAGAATAGATAAATGTCAATAAACTTTTAAATAATTTTCAAATAACTTATTTTGTTCAGAAATTTGTTCGATATTCAATGATTAAATAATACAAATATTTATTTTTTTTTTGTACATTTTAACAATTGATATTTTGTCGTCTCGTGCTATTATTACTTGAAATACTCCTGAATTGGATTTGCACTTATAGTCATTCATTCTCCAGTCTCCAATATTGTATTTTAATTCTGTTATAGCTTAAATTATTATTTATCTACGGTAGTATAAAAAGTGACAGTTTTTTGATATGATTTTCAATGTAAAAAGTAGACTTTTATGAAAAATTGTACAATATAAATGTAATTGCACTTTTATTATACGATTTTAACTGATAGAGGATTATCAGTATTTTAAACATGTGGGGGATATTTTGAAATTCATCTACAACCCTAAAGTCACTGTAGAACAATTTGAATTTGATATATTGTTCCCTTAACTATCAGTGTAACCGACAAATTAACGCAAAAGAAAAAAATATTAATTGATAATTGACTTTGTTAAAAATGAGGACGGTCAAAAAGTCTCTTAATTAACTCAAGGAACTTTGGAAACACTCACTTTGGTCGTATTAACTGAGCCATTCGATAAAGAATAACTTTCCTCACTCACTTATTTCAATTTATTACTATCAATTGCAAACAGTATTATTTTGACTATATATATTATAAAGATACCCCAAGGGATAATTTTTCCACACTTAATTATGACTTTTAATTAAAGGAAGGTATGGTTTAAATTAATTGAAACGCAGTGAGTGTAAATAAGTGCTTTAATATTTATTGTAAATTAAGATCCTTTCAATATGAGAACTTTCATCTAACTGACTATCTCAAAGAGTCGAGGGGCTGTTGTGTGTGGTTACAAAAAATATACACAGAATTAAAATGATTTGTATGCATAGTAAAAACGTCATCAGAAAGAAAGACGTGACCTGATATTGAGACATTATAATATTTGTTTAGTCTAGAGCATCTTGAAGTGAATACAGTTTTTGTAATTAAATTAACACCCAAAACCAACACACCCCCTCAAAAAATGTATGAACTTATATTTAGCAGTTTACGGGGAGAGTAACAACTAATGATCCAACATTCGTTGCAAGGATTAGGAAAAACCCCCACAAAAACCCAACCAGACCATGAACAATTTCAAATGAATAACAATATACATTTTGTTAAACAACTTATAACTAGAATTTCCATAGAATTTATTTTTCTATTTTTCTTTTACTCCCATCTTCTCCCTCAGATCCTTGAACTGATGGGATGGTAGAGATTTTGTCAATAGGTCAGCCTCCTGATGACCTGTAGGCAAATATTTCAAACAGACAGTGTTGTTCTCTACTTGCTCACGTATAAAATGGTATTTTACGTCAATATGTTTTGAACGTTTATGATTAGCTGGATTATTTGCAATTGCTATACAACTTTGATTGTCTTCATACAATATTATTGGTTTTGACATATTGACATTAATACCATTTAATAATGATTTAATCCATAAGGCCTCTTTTACTGCCTCAAATACAGCCATGTATTCAGCCTCTGTTGAGGACACAGCAACTGAATTTTGTCGTCGTGTAATCCATGTTACTGTACAATTTTCAAATAATTTGAATAAGCAACCTGTTGTACTTCGACGATCTAATTCATTACTAGCCTAATCCGCATCAACATATCCTATCAAATTTTCTTTGTAATTCATGTTACGTTTATATATTAATTTCATGTTAATCGTTCCTTTTACATATCTTAATACTCGCTTTAAACATAGCCAGAGTTCTTTATTGCATTTAGTTTGATATCTACTTAGTAGATTTATTGCAGTACATAAATCAGGTCGCGTACAAAGCATTGCGTACATCAAACAGCCAATCAAATTTCTACAGGGTGCATCATAACTATCATCTGAATTTAATGCTGAATAGTCTAATTTCATAGGCAACGGTGTACTGACCGGGTTGCATTCATTCATTTTAAATTTTACTAATATTGATTTCAAGTATGTTGTTTGATCGAGTGAAATTTCAGATCCTGATCTTTTTATTTTTATTCCAAGAAAGTAATTAATTTCTTTCAAATCTATCATTTCAAATTGTTCCATTAAGAACTTCTTAAAATCATTCATTGTATTTATATCTTTAGTAGCGATAACTAAATCATCTACATATAATATTACATAAATGTTTTTATGAACATGGCCTTTGTCTAAGAAATACAAACAATTATCGGCTGACGAATTTACAAATCCTTTTTCAAGCATTATATTATTAAAACACTCATACCAGCATCGAGCTGACTGCTTCAAATCGTATAAAGATTTATTTAGTTTACATACAATATTATCTGTTTGAACTGCAACACCGTCAGGCACCCTCATATAAATATTTTCTTTTAATTTCCCATTGAGAAATGCCGTTTTTACATCCATTTGATGAATTAATAGTTCAAATTGATTTGCTAACGCAAGCACGCACCTGAACGTACCAATTCGCGCAACCGGTGCGAATGTTTCATTATAATCTAATGTTTTTCTTTGGCTAAAACCGCGCGCTACTAAACGGGCTTTATATCTTTCCAAATTTCCATTACTTGCTGTTTTTATTGTAAATACCCATTTACAGTCGGCAATATTTACATTACATGGTTTCTGTATCAATGTCCATGTTTTATTTTGTTCTAATGATTTTAACTCATCTTTTATAGCTTTTTCCCATTTTGTTCTAAACGCATTTTTAAAAACGTCTTGATAACATGTGGGAATATCATTTTCAAACATTTGATTAACTACGAAATAGCTATTTATATCGAAATCATAATCTTTATATGATATTATTGGTTTATTCTTTATTCTTTCGCTCCTTCTCACATCCTGCACGCTATTTAATTTCCTCAACTTTTTAGTAGAGGTACACGGACTTTTACTCTCACTATCTGAGCTCATACTGGTTGGTTCAGGGACATCCTTTAATGAGGATGTTTGACCTTGAGTGCAATTTTCAGTGACACCTTTTTCACTAAGGGTTTGCTTGCACTTTTTATCGTCCGTTTGGCCAGGTGTGATCTTTTCTACAGATTTATAATCAGCAGCACCCCCTGCTGAAATATTATTTGTACCTGTTTGTACATTTTTATCTGTATTTATTTCGCTACCAATTTCACCCATATCATCAAGTTCTTGTCTTGATGTTTTATATGTAATTTCATCAAAAACTACATCACGTGCAACTATGAATTTTTCTGAATCTGAATCAAAAATTTTATATCCATTTGGCACATAACCCACGAGAATCCCTTTAGACGATTTACTATCGAATTTACTTTTTCTCGTTTTATTATGCACATAAGCCGTGCATCCGAATATTTTTAAATGACCTAATTTTGGTTTTTTATCATGCCACATCTCATACGGTGTGTTCTTGAACTTTATCGCTTTTGTTGGAGATCTGTTTACCAAATAAGTTGCAGTTAAGATTGCCTCACCCCAGAAGCATTTATTTAGACTCGCACCATGTAACATAGCACGCGCTTTCTCCAACAAAGTTCGATTCATTCTTTCTGCCACTCCGTTTTGTTGTGGAGTGTACGGAACCGTGAGATGATATGTTATCCCTTTTTGTTTACAGTATTCTTTCATTTCGCCAGATAAATATTCGCTTCCGTTATCACTATATAAAGTAACCAATTTTGTATCAAATTGAGCTTCACTTTTTGCAACATAATCTTTAAAATAAGTGAATACTTCTGATTTATTAGTTAATAAATACGTTACAGTATAATGAGTATATTCATCGATAAAATTCACAAAATAATTCTTTCCATCTATCGTAGATGGTGTAATCGGCCCACACACATCTGAGTGCACAATAAATAAAGGCCTTTTTATATACTCTTTATCTTTTATCCTGGCGAAAGGAAGACGTACTTGTTTTCCGCTAATACAAGATTCGCACAACGAATCAATAGGATTAATATTCTTTAAACAAATATTATCAAATGCTAACTCATTTACTTTAATTTTTGTAAATTTTTCTCTACTTATGTGGCCCAATCGCTCATGCCACATTTTATTTTTATCAATAATATTTGCCTCAGCCACGTGACTTACAGCCCGTGCTGTTTTATGCGCATTTTGTATTATTAATTCTATAATATACAGATTATTTATGCGCTTACCTTTAATGACTGTTGTACCTCCTTTTATGACCTCCACATCTCCAGCTTCCGTAAATAACACCGACATTCCAGCCTCCTGGATGCGCCTTACGGAGATGAGGTTGATTGGTACACTTTTGCTGTAGAGGACATTCTTCAGCTCGCCATTGTAGCCAAGTGAAGTGGTGACTTGTATCCTTCCGATATGTGTCGCCTCGATTACTGTCCCTATTTTTGCCACAGTTATTCGAATTGGCTCCTCCAGCTGTTCGCATTCAGTAAAAAGACTGAAATCCTTAATAATGTGTTCTGTTGCACCGGAATCCAGAACGAAACGCCTTGATGTTTTGTTTACGTCTTCGCACTGATTTTCATTACAAATCATGAAAGCAAATGATTTATCAATCACCGCTGTTGACGCACTGGCTTCATGATTGCTTCTTTTATTACGTTTATCGTTTGATTTTAAACTTTGCTTGTAGAAATAGCAATCACGTTTAACATGATTTGTGCGTCCACAATGGAAACATTTTTGCACCTGTTTATTTTTAAACATTTGCTTATTTCTTTTGGTGAACTTCAAATTCTTCTTTTTATTTTCATATGAATTTGTGGTGCGAAAATGAAGAGCTTTCATACTTGTATCAGTAGTTTCACGTTCTAAATATTCTTCATGTTCCAGCAACATTCCTTTTACGAATGCTAATGTGAGTCTATCATCACTCATTGTTTTAATTGCAGCTTTAATTGGCGCATAACTCGATGGCAATGAGTTTAGAGTATACCATACTTTAGTCGTCTCATTTACTTCCCCGCCACAGGCAACCATATCACGCACCATTTCATCAATTTCGATCATGTGCTTCTTAAGTGACGTACCTGGTTTAAGCTTGCAATTGAACAATCGATCTTGAAGACATAGCTGGGTTGATACCTTTTTACAGGCGTAAAGACCATCAAATTTTTCCAAAATTTGTCGCGCTGTCGCACGACCTGGCGGTATTTGCGAAATTATTGTATCATCTAGGTACTCAATTAATGTTCCCCTGGCAAATCGTTCCCATTTAATCCACTCATCAGTAATTGGTGTTGGCGGATCTTCATTTAGCACTTTACTAGCACCTTCTTGCTCAATAATTTCTAATAGTCTAAATTTCCACATAAAATAATTTTCACCATCAAATAGTTTCATATTGCGTTTTAATGCACTCAACACGCCACTAGCCATAGTTAATTTCACTGTATTTTTCTCACTATTTCAAATCACAAAAATACAATACACTCACTCGCGGTCACTCGCGGTGTCTGGGCCCATAACCTAAAGGAAGGTATGGTTTAAATTAATTGAAACGCAGTGAGTGTAAATAAGTGCTTTAATATTTATTGTAAATTAAGATCCTTTCAATATGAGAACTTTCATCTAACTGACTATCTCAAAGAGTCGAGGGGCTGTTGTGTGTGGTTACAAAAAATATACACAGAATTAAAATGATTTGTATGCATAGTAAAAACGTCATCAGAAAGAAAGACGTGACCTGATATTGAGACATTATAATATTTGTTTAGTCTAGAGCATCTTGAAGTGAATACAGTTTTTGTAATTAAATTAACACCCAAAACCAACATTAATATGTTAAGATTTAAGTGTTATTCGCACCTATGTTAAGATCGCAGATAAAAATAACGTGCGTAAAATTTAAGATTGCCTATTTCAAATTAAAATTATAATTTTAGATGATTTATCATGATTTAAATCAGCGTTATGGTCTGCAAAGTTGGTTATTAATTATATTTTAATGAAAATGTGCATTTATTACGAGTAAATAAATATTATTGGAGCAAATATCAACCTTGCCCCTAATTTAAAAATGTTTTCTTTTGTAATTTTATTACTTGTAGCCAATGAATTACAAATTTTCAACTATAATATCGTTAAATAATTGATAATTATGAGATAATTTTGACAATTTCGAAAGCTTGGTGGCGTCCGGCGCCACGCACTTGGTCTATTAATTTCAAAGAAACCTTACTCGAGGAAACTGTAATAATTATGAATATTTATCAGTTATGGAAAAATATTCAGCAACAACTTTTTTGACAGGTCCAACTTAGCCATTTGTTTGCAATTTTTTCTAAACAAATACCAGGAGAGAAGATGATGGTTTTTAAAAATAAAAATTCCAAAACGTCTTCAATTCTCACTGTTCTTGTTAGTTGCTTAACAGATTTGTAATCACAATCTTATTGGAAACTGCCAAATAAATTCCAATCAAATAGTTTTTTGCGCAACTAATAATGGAAGTAAAATTTTTCCTCGTGAGATTGGAACGGAATCAATAAAAAAAAATGGAATAATATGCTTTCACATGATGTGTTGTAGCCGTAATTTTTGGCATAGTGAATTTAAAAATTCAAAATTCTGTCAAGAAAGCAGAACAACTTAAAAATAAAATAATTTAACTGTCAAAACAAATGTCGAAATTACAAATTTAATCGGGTTAATTTGGGTTATTCTGTAACTCAGTCGATAAGTTTTAATTCATTATCTATTCCAACCTATGAACATAGGTAGCACCTCGGGTAGCACTGACATAAAAATTTGAATATTCGTTTGTCACAATTGTTTTCATTTGTCAAAAATCTTGTCAATCGATAATAAGTTAATGTCCGACTAGTTTATTATTGTTGTCATAATAACACAGATTTCAGGGTAATTACTTAACAAATAATACCCGAGGGCATTATGTTTCAAAATAATGCCCGAGAGCATTATTTTGAAAAATAACAAACAAGTTTCCTAGTTACAGCAAGTAACTAGAGTAATTTCTCTGACAGAAATCACAATGACAGGACATACATTGCTAAAAATTTTGATTGAAATGCAACAAAAGTTGGACATTAAACATTGAAGGCACCACGGGAGTTGAAAAGACAATAATGCCTACGGTCAACGTATGCCAAAGGCTCTCGGAAAGTACACTGTTGACCTCAGGCATTATTGTCCTTTTAGCACTCTTGATTAACTTAATTACTGTAATGATTGTGCTACAGAATAAGGCCAAATGATTCTTTACTTTTTTCTATTACAAAAATTAAAGATCATAAGTTACTTCCTAGTTTACACTAATGTTTATTTAAGTTTATTATGTATTGTATTGAATATCTAACTTAACATTTGGAACATTCTAGAAAATGTTTCTATCAGTTGTTAGATATTTGAATGATAGTTCATTATCGCAAAATGTAATTGTTATGTAGTAGAAGAAGATTAATTCCATTGGTCCAGTAACGCTTCTGATTGGTTGGAATGTTCTGGAACATGGACGATGATATATAAACCGATATTCAGGCGAGAATAGGGAGCTAAAAAAAACCTAGTTGTGGTGCGGAAAGTGAAGCGATAGTTTTAACACAAAATTATCGAAAAATTACATTGTGCGACAATCTGTCAAGTAAAATTGAACTGCAATCTGTGTATAAGTAATTGAATCACAGTTTTGTGACGCTATAATAAGTACAACAATTTTTTATTAGCTTTTAGCAAGCAAATGAAGAATTATTTTTGTAACTTTTATTATTGTTAATTTATTTGTTTCAAGGACACTGTCTTATACAAATTTCGATACATTTCAATCTTTTTGCGAATTATATTTTCCAGATTACAATTTACTTATTTCTGTCTGAGACACACACAAACATCCATGCTCCTGATGGGATTCGAACCCACGACACTAGTGGCCAGCAGTAAAGGCTGCTTGAGAGCTGCCTCAGTGCGCTCGGCTATCGATATCGGCGCTTTTATTATTATTATCATTAAATACAATGTGAAACTGTGACAATATCGGAATGGTTGAAGAAAGGAAAAAATTTATTATAATTTTTAGTTGAAAAAAATTTGTGTCAGTATGCAGAAAAATATATTTAAATTACATACTTTATTCGTTTTAATAATTAGACGGTCAGTGTAATGTTAGATGAAACATTTAGTAAAATTATTGCTTGAAAAAAAAAAATATAATAATAATGTGTTTAGTAAAATCTATTTTTTTTTTCAATGTCATTTGTTGGTATTCCAGAGGTGAAGCTTAATATTTTTTGTACCTGCAATATTTTTATGAAGACGTACCTGCATTCTTCAATTCTATTGTATGACAATTATTTTGCAATCATTGTAATCTTACCCACACATTAATAAAAGTAATTTATGCAACGAGACTGTAAACTTGATGCCAAGTATTTGGTATCGAGGTTTGCCGGGTCACTAAAATTGTTGACCGAATGTCATAATGCTTGTTTACTCTCGAATTGCATAAAATATTGTAGTGTTTATTGCTCTTAGAGGAATTGTTTATTGTTAAAATAAAAGTCACTATTTAATAAATGAAAGAAAATGAAAGTTTTATTCTTTGATGCAACACTAAAACAAACACTATACAATTTATTTCTTACTCACTAATATTAAACTTGAACTACAAAGCCACTAATATTTATTAACAACAAATAATTTTTTGTTACACTAGACTTTTAATGTATCAAGCTCTGGATATTCACTACTCACTCAGTCACTCACTTTCTCCCATTTATTTAAATTCGATTTGAATGTTCACTTCTAGAAATTTCTACGCCATTCTGGCAAGCTACTCGAATGCTCGATTGTGCAGAGCGGCGCGACGCAAAGAGATGAAAGGCTCCGCCCATACAGAGTCGAATTTAAGGCCTATTTTATTCTTACGAATTATGACACCTTCGCACGTTACAATATTTTTTCTACAATCCTAAATTGTAACTTTCAAGACAAATCCGAAACACAACATAGTACTAGCTAACACTCAGACTATAAATAACGTAGGAAATGGGCTGGTGACAGATGTATACAGAGCAGGTGGTTTCCATATTCTTTGTAATTTCTTTCCATATTTTGACACTTATTAAGAACTGGCAATTGTGAAGACCACAAAGCACAAGTTGGGAATAAATGAACCGGTGACAATAGCTTTACGTAGTGCTCCGAAAAAAATACTCAAATCAACAGCCTCAAGTGCATTGATAGTGCGAAGAATACATGATTTATTGAAGGTCGATGACAAAATGATATTTGAAATGAATATGTTTCTAGAGGGGTGACAGTGTCATTGAAATGTCACATGGAAAATAAAGTAAAAAAATATTGTACATATTATCTCAAATTTAATAAAAAAAATTTTTTTCTTCCTTGATAGCATTTTGAGACGAATGTTTGAATTATTCTGTGATTTCAACATTTATTTATAAATTTATGTCAAAATGACGTATGAAGAATTTAATTTGAAGGCGTACTTGCATTTTTTTTATTCTACTATTTGACTAGTATTTACAAATTATTCTAATTTTGCATACACATTAATATAAAACAAAATATTTGTTATGCTAATCATATTATCAACTTTTCTTGATCTTAGCTTTCAATTTTTTAATTTAATTCTACTTTTAGGACTAAAATAATAAACAATTTCCTCTGAAATATTTGAAATTGACTTTAATTTTTAAATAAATGTACATTTATTGCAAATTCCTTTGCCAATTCTCTTATTTCTGTTTGAATAGTAAAATTTCTAATTAAAAATTGAATATTTTATTATCTCATTTAATAACAGACACCATTTTGAATATTTTTCTGCTGAGAGCGATAAAAATGTCCATTATGAAGTGTAAAAATAATCATGAGATGAGTTCTATTCTGATCGGAATGTTTCAGTCAATGGTTTATTATTGCTTTTTTATTTGCAGTTTAAAAAACATTAAAAACAAGTTATGTCTGTAAATAATTAATGTGCAATAATCGAAATTATTATTTGTAAACAAATCCGTAAAACTAGTAATAAAAGCGATGTAGTTCAGAATGATATTTTTGAACTTTTTTAATGTGTTTTAATATTAAAATCTGTGTAATTTTCAAGAATACATGTTGAATATTAGTTTGGTGACTTCTTTGTAAACAGGAAGATTTCATATGAGTGAATTATATATTGCAATTATAGTTCATTTCAGTTAAGAACGGTCCAAAGACTCTTATGGAACTACGATTTAAAAAATCTTGTATGCAACACGTGTGTAAACAAGCATTATAGCATTCGGATAACAATTTTCGTGCATCGGTTAGCCTTTTAAAATACTTGCAATTATTTTCATGTTTCACAAAATATGTACAATTCAACAACGTAATGAACAACTGAATAGAAATGTTTTATTCAATACTGCTAAAAGTTAATTGCTTTTTTATTTCCTAACGATAACTGTACACTTTACCATTTGAAATATGTTCAATTTGATGTTTTAATTTTATATGACAGAATTGTTTAATTATGAAGTAATTATTACTTGTATTCAAATGGTGGAGCTACAATATATTAAAAATTGTAATAAAACCTTGAATACGTATCGAATTGAAATTACACAAACAGAAATTATTCCATTTGTTTAAGTGGGAAGCAAATTATTTTCATTATTCGAAACAATATTTCAATTATTGTCATTTCCATATCTGTATTGTTTGATTGCTTTGATAGTTGATATCATCATATTTATTGATATAAATATCAGTTTTTATCCATTAATTCATATTTTTATTCATGTTTGAATATAACAAACATAATTTGATGCTGATAGAAAATATATTCAGTTTAAAAATGTTCTGCAATTGATTGTCAGTTAAAGATAACTCATACTGTTAAAATATTTACAAGATATACTTGTTTGATAGAATGATTTATAATTATGTGGTTTCAAATTGTAACGCAATATTTTTTTGATAAGACCTATCAGAAAATTGCTATAATTATAACAGAAATATTTTGTTAGTTACGCTTTTGCAAGGAATACTTACTTTTTTATATACGTGAACGGTTACTTGTTCCACAAAATATAATTTAGAAGCTTCGTTCACAAGATTCAAGTTGAAATCAGAAAAGAATTATATAGTTTATCGTAATTTGTTTGAATAATTAACTTGGCTTAGAAGAGAAAGTATAAAATCATTGCGCACCACTGGATGGCAAATTCTACCTCCTCATTTAGTTTGATTAGCAAAATCTTTAATTAATTAGGCTTCCAATAATAACATGTACTGAGATCAGCGTAATTGTGTTAATTGCAATTTCAACAAATTAAAATGAAATCTTCACAGTGGTCTATTACATGTTATTAATTTCATGCAGGATGTTGAATATGGAACGCTGAATAGGAAATCCGATTTATAATGCATTAGTTTCTATTGTATTTTTTAGAACCTTGTAAGTACATTGAAATCCTTGGCCCATTTACTGTGAAATATTTTTATGCTAGAGATAAAATGGAGAAAAAGAACGGGTAGAGAGGTCATGAACCTGGATTTCAACCCACAGATATGAATTTATTTACCATGTGTAACATGTTCAAAAGAAATGTTGGAAGTGTGGATAAAATATTCTTTCGTGCGTGCTTTGCTTTTGAGAGAATAATTTGACGTATACATGACATTCAAAAAAAAAAAATACTGTATGCCTTCAACATCTGAATTAATCTTTTGCTTGAATGCTTTCTATAGCAAATTTGAAAGATACCAAAAACCGTTTTGGTATTTATTGAATCGTTGGAAAAAGTAGAGCACACCGCACCAATTGTCTGTGTGAAATTGTTATTTTTTCTGACGAAGGTGAAGTCGCCTCATCGGGAAATATGAAGCAAATCTAATTATAATATTTGTAATTTTTTTCCGAAATATCGAATTTTTAAATAATATTAATGTTTTCGTTGATTCGAATTGATATTTTCCAGTTGGATTATAATAGAACATTTATCAGCTGAAGTGTGATGGAGTGTGCAATAAAATCTAGTAATTGTTAAAATAATTGTAATGACTGTAAATGAAATCATTTGTTCGAAATTAACTGACTGTTGAAAATTAAATCCAAAGTGGCTGACGTATATCTATAATAAACATTTGAAGCTAACTGCATGTAGGATGGTTCAAAAAAATCTGACGTGAACATCACGTGACTTACTTGTACATCATTGGATATATTTATAATACGATGTGATTTTGTGTTTGATCATATATATCATTGGATATATATAATCAAACACAAAATCTCATCGTTCCGCAGTTAATCGTTTTGGATTTACCCAAGTGATTCTAAAAATGTGTCAAGTAAAATGCGCTTTCAGCCAAGTCGGTTGCTATTGAAACAGTAGGCCATTATTCTTATACTACAACATTCCTAAATACTGATTTCCAAAATTCTACGACTACCAACAGATCTGAATTTATGCGCAAAATTAAAAAATAAATTCCTACTGAAGTGCACTTCCGGTTCAGTCTATTTTTATGAAAATAGTAGGCAATCATTCAGATGCTACAGCAGACTGAAATACCAAATTTCAATATTCTACATCTGATCGTTTCGAATTTATGCGAAAAATTCCAAAAGACTGTCAAGTAAAGTGCACTTCCGGCTCGGTGGATCTCAATAAAAATAGGATATGAGCATCTAGACGGTCCTAAATACTGAATTCTAACAATCTACGTTCAATTGTTTTGGATTTATGCGGAGAATTCAAAAAATGTTTCGAATAAAGTGCTCTTTCGGGTTAGTCGATAGCAATCATAATGCAGGGTGTACAACTAGATATTATAAAAGTGCCTTATACAAAATTTAAATATTCTACGACTGATTGTTTAGAATTTATGCGGAAAATTCGAAAAGTCTGTCATATAAAGTGCACTTCCGGCTCAGCCGATTGTTCCCAAAGTATAATAAATTTCAAATGCTAAATTACAGTATCCTACGGCTGATCATTCTCGATTTATGCGGAAAATTGAAAAAAAGTCTTGAGTAAAGTGCACTTCCGGTTTAGCCGATCTAAATCATAATGCAAGATGTACAACAAGATACTATAGAAGTTCTTTATACGACATTTTAATATGCTATGGCGGATCATTCTATATTTATGCAAAAAATTCAAAAAAAGTTTCAAGTAAAGCACACTTCTGGCCTGGCCGATTCTTACAAAAATAGCAGATAACCATTCTGATACAACATCAAATTCAAATACTGAATTTCAATATCCTGAGGTTGATCATTCTGGATTTATTAGAGAAATTCGAAAAAAGTTTCAAGTAAAGTGCACTTGTGGTACAGACGATTGGAACCATAATGCGAGGTGCACAACTAGACCCTATACCAGTCTTAAATACAAAATTTCAATATTATACGTACAACCAGCTTTGAGATTTGCGAGTTACGAACGAACGAACGCACGCATGAACATATGTACCGACATCAAGCCGAAAATAGACAAAATGGATTCAGGAATGCTCAAAACATATATTTCCATCAAAATCTCGATAGGTGAATTTTGTCAGTTTCACAATACTTACTTGTACTTAGTACAAGTAAGTAAAAATAGAAAGCTACACAACGTTTTAACAGCAAAGTGCTGCTTTTTCAAGTGTATAAAAGTATAATAAGACAAGACAACAAAAATACAAAAGGTGATTAGATAAAATATTAACTCCTAGGATCTTAGAGCTCTGCCTGTGGTTTAGCATATAATTCAATGTCCACGGGTCTTCAGGAGATAAAAATGAAAGTCTGAATAGGGAAATAGTCAACTCCTTGTGGTTCTAGGTCAATCTGGCTCTACTCTTTTTGGTTTGGCACATAACTGAATCTTTCACAGATCTTCAGGAGGTGGTGTTGAAGTAACTCTTGCAAGTAGATTCGTAGATAAAAATAACCTGAAATTATGAACAAATGACTGGTAACCACGATCGATTGAGTTCATAACCAGTATTCAAATTCGAATTATTAGGTGACTTTTTTATTTCAATTACTTCTCTTATTGAACCAATTGTTCTCTTCAGCCAGAAGCTTTGTATTCTTAAAGTCAATGCCATGTAATTCTTGAATGGCATGCTCAGCCACCGCAGACTTTTCTGGGTGGTTCAATCTTATATGACGAGAATGCTCTTTCAATCTTGTTTCCACAGTCCTCTTGGTTTGTCCAATATATACTTTGCCACATTGGCAGGGAATCTTGTATATTCCTGGATACTGTAGAGGAAAGCTGTCTTCAAAATTACCAATAAGATTTCAAATTTTCAAATTGGACTGTTAAATGTTTTTATGTCATATTTATGTGAAAGTCTTCCAATTTTATCAGTTATATTAGCTAGGTAAGGCAACGTAAAAATATATTTTCATATTATTTGGATCTTGAACAGGAGGAATAGAATTCTTCTGTCTAAGTGCTCTCTTGATCTGTGTTTTATTATAACCGTTCTTTAAGAAAATATCACCTAAAAATTTGATTTCATCAGACAGTTTACTTGGATGACATAATAAAGTTTTAATAGTGCATAATTTTTGAGCAGGATGCTGATTTGAGGACTCATGTAAATATTGATTTGTATGAGTTTTGCATTATCTTGTTTCTCCAGGTGAATGTCCAGAAAAGGAAGACTGTTATTTTCTTCAATTTCAATACTGAATTCAATGTTTTTTTATGTTGCGTGTTCAGAGGATTCAAAAATAAATTTAATTCATCCCTACCATAAGGCCAAACAGCAAAAACATCATCAACATAACGTAGCCAAACAGTGGGTTTCTTCGTAGCTGTGCTTAAAGATTTTTGTTCAAAATTCTCCATGTAAAAATTGTCAATTGATGGAGAAATAGGAGAACCCATGACGACACCATCGATTTGCTTGTAAAAATTACCATTGAAAATAAAGAAACAAGAAGTTAAACAATGTTTGAGAAGCTTGATAATATCAGTTGAAAAATGATGTTCTAATAATTTCAAAGTATCGATGATAGGTACTTTTGTGAATAGAAATGAAACGTCAAAACTGACACGTAGATCATTATCTGTCAATGTCATATCACTAATCAAATCCACAAAATGTCGAGAATCCTTAACATGATGAAGTATGACCAATCATCGGCTTCAACAAACCATCCAAATGTTTGGCTAATCCATATGTTGTTGAACCTATACAATTGACAATAGGTCTTAGAGGAACATCTTTTTTATGAATTTTCGGAAGACCATAAAACTTGGAAATGATTTGTCTTCATGCAGAAATATTTATATATCTAAATTTTATGTTCACCTGCCCCGTAATTTTATTTTTCTTTCGACCGTTTGATTTATTTTGAGACCTCTCAAGAAAACGACACGGTCCTTTATGCAGACAGAGGGAGAAGTCTCTTTTACCTGCGTTAGTTTGGAACAGTTCTACTGCTCATCAAGCGGCTGCTAGAATTATCTCGAAGTATTCAGACGTTAATTGAAGAAATCCGTTACAATATTTCATTAATTTGATGCATAAACCATAATTTTTATTTTTATTTCAATAATGTACAAATACAATTTTAACATCAAAATATGTCAAAATGTTGTTAGGTATTATTATGAGCATTTTAATAAAAAACAATATTTATGCGATTATTTGAGAAGCAAATAATTTACTACTCTCGACTCATTTAACTTTTAAATTTTTTTTCTTGATTTTCGGCGAATTTGGTTTTCCTTTCATAGGGCATAGGGCGGTGAAAAACTACTTTCAGAATTTATATACAAATTCTCATAAACTTTTCTTCGCTCAGTCCTCGTGCCAGATCAATCTTTACTTTGCTGTTCAAATATACATTCAAAAGCATTAGCTAAGTTTATGATATGTCATTCAAATAACATGAACAAAGTCATTCTTCATTACAAATGCCATATATTATAGATTCAATTGTAAATTGAAAGACTGAGCTTGTACAAAATATTGTTAACAATTTTTTGAATAATTCACTAGAAAAAAGAAGCTATGTTCTATTAAGAAAGATACACTTTTGGTGCGGTATTTTCCATGTATTCCGCTAGTAATTTATTTGCTAGTTTATCAAGAGGTTGATAGTCAAAGAACAAATGGGGTCAGCCCGACTCGTAGATTTATGTATTCAACTTTTCTTTGCATTATAGATAATTTTTGGTATTCATCAAAATGAGAGATACGTAGCTATGATTATGAACACTGTTTTAACAAAACTCAAAATACATAACTTTTTAGCATATACATAAGGAATTTTCTGTGATTATTTTACTCATGTCAATTATACTGACAAATTTTGCATAGTTACAGTAATAATCATAGTAACAAATCACTTGCCAACGGGAATTTACCTCTGCAAATTCCCAAAAAGACCATTTATCGCCTTGGAGAAATAATGCAGTTCAATATAAACAACCATCAGTTTTCGAAACGTCAAAATTTAATCGTTTTGGAAATACATTTTTCGCGAAAATTTCTAATGAAATAGAAAACAAGAAGTCTAAACATACAAAAAAAATTACAAAAGAGTATGGAGACAATTTATTGCATTTTGCAATAAAAAAGGTTTGTAGCGTCAACCAACATTATTTAATAGGTACTTATAATAGCAATTTCATTCGAGAAATATCCTCCACAAATATCACTCGCGACTTTAATTTTATCATAAATTTTTCTTTCAAACAATTTTTACCTTGAAGCAATATCCTTCGAGTCATCTGCTCAGATTAAATCCCTCGAGCTACGCTCTCGTGATTTAATCGGACAGATGACTCTCACAATGTTACTAGGTAAACAATGTTTCCAAGAAAAATTTATTGATAAAATTACAGTCCTTTGTGATATTAAATAGGAAAATTTTCTAAAGCAATGCAATAAATGAATAGTAACAGATGGCAATCTACTCTGGCATCAATTACAAGTCATATAGCAAAGTATAAACGTGCGAATTAGTGTTTGAAAACATAAAGAGCGCTTTTATACTGTAACGTGCGAAGGTCTAGTAATTCTCAGAAATAAAATAGGCCCTGAATCCATTTCTGTTCTCTGGGCGGGGCCTTTCGTACGGTTTGTTTCGAATCACGTCGCCCCGCCCGGTCAGAGGATCTAATGACGTGCTCGACTAAATTTAAAATATTTCAAGAAACGGGTTTCCGTATATAAGGGCAAGCAAACGACCTGACTAAGAATAGTAAACAATGAACAGTAAACAATAAAACAGTGAAATAGTGAGTGGTCAGTGTAATAAATAAATAAATAAAAAGTTAAAAATAAATATCTGCGGCTTTGTTCAATAGAAGTAAGTGATAAATAAATCATTAAGTGTTTGTTAGTAATATCCGGGAGAATAAAACTTTTATTTTATTTTGAATTATTAAATAGTGATTTTTATTTAATTATAAACAAATCCTTCAAAAGCAATAAACATTACAATACGAATATATTGTTACACGGTTGTTACGAAAAATTGATATTTGCGCTTCCATTAGTCAAGACAAAAATGAATTTTTTCAAGAAGTTTCCCATTCATCTCCCGTAGCAACGCGCAATAATGCACTTTGTCGCTCGCTTGGCATATTACCATGGATAAATATATAAATTTTTGCGCTCATATTACAGAAAATATCTTTTCTACTATTTTTAATACATTTATTAAACGTCAAAATAATTTAACTTTTTCCGAGCATACTTTCTATTCATCTCATTGGAGTTGACAACCAATGAAAATATTTTTTTTTTCTTGGATGAGCTCCACCAGTTTTTGAGCAATTTATTGAAAACTAGTGGTCGCCCAGCGATCGAAATTTGACCCTAATTCAGTCACTAAGTTTGAACGTTATTCAATTCGACCTTCAATCCTCAGCGGTTTCAGATAAAATCAATTTGGTATTCGACGCTTTATTCGAAACTGAAATGAAAAATAGTGATTTTCATTCAAGATTTTAAAGTGACTTTCTACCCTTAATCACACTCGTCGGATTGGCTTTTTGCAATCCTTGTCGAGATAAACTTCAAGTAAGTCTAATCCCACATTCTTTTGTGCGTGCGGTACAAAGCTCTCTCTTCACGTAGAATTAAAGTGGGACACCTTTTATATACTTTCAGCTATCTGCACTCCTCTTAATCTCAGGTATTCTCTTCATGTGAAATTAAAACGGGACACCTGAATATAATTTTGGATCTCTGCACTCCTTCTTCATATAAACTTCAAGTATGCCAAATCTAACATTTCTTCGTTCGCGCAGTATGCTTAAGAAAGGATACAAAGTTTTTTCTTCACGTATGAGTACATAGATCAAAATGGGACAGCCTGTATATAATTTTCACTTTCTGCACTTCTTCTCCATATAAACTTTAAGTATGCCAAATCTCACATTCCTCCATGCATGTAATATGCTTAAAAGGGGTGGAAAGTTTTCTCTTCACGTATTAATATGTAATGTTTATTGCTTGACGAAATCTAGTTTGTGATTAAATAAAAGTCACTATTTAATAATTTAAATTGAAATAAAAGTTTTATTCTTCTTATGTCACTGATAACACTATATTTATATATTTATCACTTAATTCTAACTTAAACAAGGTCACAGATATTTATATCTCACTATTTATATACACTGTTCACTTACTGTTCGATATTCACTGTTCTAGTTCCATTTCACACTACTAATATTATTACTACTGTCCACCACACGTCTTTTGCTTGTATAGAGAAATATCGTTTTCTCGAATTTTCTATTTCTCGACTCTTTCCATTTTTAGAATATTACTAGAGGCTTCCATTGGGAGGGGGGATGTGCTGCGACGCGGCGCAGTGTAAGCGAGGACGAAAGGCTCCTTCCCATACTACGTCGTCTTTACGAGCTTCCCCCATTCTCGCACGTCACAAATATATAGATATAGATAACATTTTTACTTTCCCGATCTGTATAATAGGGAAAGTATTGTAATCGAGACATTTTGACAGGTCGAAATTTCGATGAATATTAAAGTTTTAGACCCTACTGAACCCAAAAAACAATTTGAAAAAAGTCGTACTATCGGTTTGTCTGTCGGTCTGGCTACGAATTTTCGAGTGCAATTTTATATTTAAGTTTTTTATCAAAAAGCTAGGTTTAAGTTCGTTCAATTTGCATTTGTTTTATAAACGGTAATATTTATCATAAAATTTAAATTAACTGAAATTAAACTTGAAGCAACACTCACCCGAAACATTTTCTAAAACTATTAGCGGTTCATTTGTTAATATTGAAATTGGAATTATAATGAAATTCATTATATTTTTTTGAAGCAAAGAAATCATAAAATTATATAATTATTACTTATATTTGGACATCACATGCAAACTTTCGTCAATTGTCTCTCCAAAATAAGTAATTTGGTTCTATCGTGTATGATATCAAATTAAAGTTCCTGCAGGATTAATTAGTAGAAATGACAAAAAGGATATTTAAACGTTTGTCATTTGTTTTTTACAAGTTATTTAAATGATGTCTTGTTTAGTATAGATTTAAAGCTCTCGGAGAGACAAACTCAGTTAAAATTTAAAATAAATATTCAGTTACCATCTTTAAATTACACTTCCGGCGATTGAATGTCAGAACAGTATGTTCTGATGAATCAAGATCTCAAAAATCTAAAAAAGAACTCTATAATTTCAAAAATAATCATTTTTTATTACTCATGTGGAATAAGTACTACTTTGCGCACGTTTTTTCGGGCGGTAAATAGCTCTTTGCTTTTTGAGTGTGCCAAGTATAATATGAGAGCGACAAGTAAACTCACTTCGTTCGTGCGCCCGACTTCGCTCTCGTGGGTAATCGACAACTTATCGCACTTGTTACACAATATACTATTATGTAAGGCCTTAAATATAACCGCCATCTGTACCTTTAACAATGACGACTGTCACTTTGACAATGACAGCTGTCATTTTGAAATATGCAATTAATTGATGCGACACTCTACATTTTTATAAAACAGCGATAAAACTGGTTATGAAAATCGTCGGGGAAGTACTACTAGGCCACAACAAATTTTTATTCTTAGAGATCGTTTATTCACTATTAGCATATTGAACTATACATATAACAAAAAAGAGAAAAGCTGCAAGCATTTTCCAATATTAGCAAAATACTGAAAGTCAATAGAAATTGGATTGCAAATTACCTCTGCGTTACATCGCCTTTTTCGACTCGTAATTTTTTGCAGACAAGCATTTAACTTTGGAACTTTTCTTGCGAGCAGTAATTGGAGCTTCTTTTTCATGTTATGATACAAGGTTTCGATCGGCAAGAGATCAGTCCATTTTGAAAGTTGATTGTTTTCTAACGTCCAATTCCAGTCGTATGACAAGCGATGCCATCTTTTTGGAAGATACATTCAATTCATGGATTTGAATCCTTTTGAAGGACGTTAATCTATCTATCAGCGTTCATGATGTCTACAAAGTGTAATTTGTCGTCCCCCTCTAGCTGACATTGATCCCCCAATTATCACTGAGGACGGAAACCACGTTCTTTTGAAGCTAGTTAGTGTAATAGATTTCTGTTGGAGTCCTTATGTATTATTTAAAAATAACTAGAAATCAAAGTTTATTGTATAAAAGAAAGTACTAACAATACACTAATAACTATTTTACAATTAACAATAATTTGCAACTTATTTATTTTGATCTCTCACTCCCCGAACATTCAATCGAATCTAACCTCCTTTGCACGACGACTGTCCTTTATATAGACCTTTGCTTGCCTGTGGTGGCCCGGAATTGTTCTACAGCATTTCGAGAAGTTTCTAAAGTTTATCTCGCGTGTTCCAGATATTGATTAAGGAAATTCGTTAATTATAACTCGGGCTGGACTATAACCAGCATAAATCTTAAATCTAATTCAATCATTTCCACTTCCAAAATGATTTGGGAATCCATGTTAACTAAAAGAAGCGACAATTACACTTTATAGTCGACATCACGAACGAGGATATAGATACATCAATGTCTTATAGAAGATGTGCTCGAAAAATATCAAATGTATCTTCCAACAAGACGGTGTTGCTTGTCATAGCGTGAATCGAGAAAGACTGAATGTACAGAGTGATCAATAATGATTGTCTGACAGGTGACAGGCAAAAGTTCGCACTATGATCAAAACTATCTTCATGGAATAAAGTTAGTATAAATTTATTTATTTTGAAAACTACGTTACCGACATTTCAAGAACACAATGGCGTATATTTTGCATATTTTATGACGGATTCATCCATAATCTGATAAAATAAACAAAAAAGTAAGTAAAAAGCTGTATTATTGACTAATTATTGATAATTTATTATTGTTCTACCAAATTATTAGATTAGAATAGTGTTTTCAGAGAAACTGTCATTTGTCACTTGAAGGTCACTATCTCAAGCAGGCGGCAAAGAAAAAATCAGAACAAAGCGGCACGGACAATCATTTTCTATCACTCTGTATTGCAGCTTGTATGGGAAGTTCCAGAGTTACATGCTCGTCTTTAAAAAACCAGGGGCAATTCCACTCCAGATGGTAGCTAAAAATTACCAAATACTTAGCCTTATGTCATAATGCTCAAGTTTACGATCTTGCTACATGAATTATTATCATTTTGTTCATCTTCTATTTCGATACATACATCATTTAGTTTTAAAGTTTGCATATAGATAACATAAATTGAATGAAGAAATAAAAATTATAGAAATTACGTTGAATATTTTTAGAAAGTGTTCTCTTTTCTTGCATCAAGTATGTGAAGTGTTGAACTATTCTTGAATGACTCCAGGGAATGACTCGTTGGCCAAATAAGCAAATTACGTGTGATTCGATACCTGCTTAAATTGCTAATGACGTCAACGATTGATGTCACGTGATAATACATATCTCACAATGTGTCATTGTATAATGTGATGCTACTATGTCTCTGCTTTAATGTATACCTAGTATCAGTTCTGCAACAAATATTATGTCATTTGTATTGTGGTTACACATAATTATCGATTAGTTACAGATAAATTATATATTTTTTCGTCTCCCTGTATAAATTATTTGAGCTCTTAAAATATTCAAGCTTTTTTGCGAGATAAGTTACCTACTATTGCAAAAATTTGCAATTTGAACAAAAATTTAGTTTTTGATCATGTGTCTGTAAAATTATCTGATTCCAACAATTTTTGCATATAAATTTCGGACATAGGTCATAGATGACGAGAATGACCTTCATTTTGTTGTATGTATGTATGTCGCTCGGCTACACACTCGTCTATGTTTTTGTGAAGCTATCTCCCTCTAGGCTGTTTTAGCGACTGATGATTATTTTTCCAAGATACACTTAATGGTCTATTTGTTTTTCTAATAGAAATTAAAAATATATTGAAAATTAACTAGGATGTTTCTAGTCATCTTTATTTGGAATATGTTATCACAATAATTTAGTCGATGTTTCTTGGAGCATGCTCCAGTTTTTATTAAGATAATAATACTTTGGGAACTCTTGGTTATAGTTTATGAGCCACTGATTCAAAATAATGTTTTATCAGATAAATCGTTCATTTCACTTCGATTTTACTCACTTGTGATAAAAGGAAATTTATTCTATGGTATCCATTTCGATGGAACATCCTGTATATTTGTTTCCTGAATGCATGTTACTGAATTCAAGTCACCTACCGATTTCAAAATTGAATTACAGCATATCTTACACAACTTTGTAACTTTTGCACCAAGTTCAATTCTTAACTTTAATATAATTTCTCTGAGTAAACGAGGCATGAGCTGCACGAATTTTGGTGAAACACAAGTGTAATATTTCATGCTATGCGTGAGTTTCGCAATTCTTAACTTTCTTCCTCCGCCTCTTTCACGTCGGTTAAAAATCATCCCTTATTCAGAATCCCTTACGTAAAGTGCGACATTGCACGGCACTGAATTATTTATTACTTAGATGGAAGGAATCTTGAACAAATTCTAAGAAATACGATAGCGTTTTTGCAAGCTCATTGATTTTTGTTTTTGTTGAATTTAGAATCGATTTCTAGGATTTTATAAATTTAGAATTTTATGGTATTGTTGGTGGTATTTTAGTATCATACACAAAGTCATCCAGTAAAAAATAACAAAATTATCATCTCTATTTTAAAAAGATTATAAATAAAATTTCATAAGATTGTTAGTGAATTAAAACATTCAAATTTTCAACCATACAGTGTGTATCAAGACTAGTATAAAAAAATATTAGCTTATCCTGACATCATTTTGAGTGAAAAATGTTATATGAACATTGATCATATTCCTTTTGGTAACCAAAATACAAGATATCAAAATTTCATGAATAGCAACAAATTTGATATTAAAAAAAAAGTAATAAACAACAGAAAAATTAAATAAATCTATGTTATGTCATAGAATATGTTCAAAATATGCCTCTTTAACTCCAAGGCAAGTTTGAAATCGACGAATCATGGAATTATAAACTAAATTAATCGTATTTGGGCTGTTACATATGTCAGCTGAGGCGTTTATTATTCTTCGTAGTAATTGATTATTTATCATTGTTTTCCGCTGTTTCAGAATCATCTTGATTTTTTTTTTTTATTTGCTGCTAATTTGTAAGATTTTGATTTCTTGTATTTTAGTAATCAAAAGGAATAAGACATATATTTATATAGCATTTTTCACTCAAAATGATGTCGGAATATGCTATTATTTTTTATTACACCCTGTATACAAGAAAACAATTGCACTTCATATTGAAATTATTCATTCCATATCATGATTGAAAAAATAACTATTTATTCCCTTATTTAGGAATATTATATGCGCTACCTTACAATTATATAGTGTAATGTTCTTGATTTGTAAAAATATTTTTAATAACGGAGTTGTTGATTATAAAGTACAGATTTATGTTAATATTGTTTGTGGGTTACTGCTCTTTAAAAGTGGAATTTCTTCTTTCTGTTATTCTTTTTTTCTGATTTAAAATATAACATTTAAGATTGGCAATTTTTTTTTTCTGCATTTAGTAAGAGGATGTTGAGAAAATTATATTCTTGAGGATATGAAAGAAGAAACCTAAAATATCCAGCACATTTTCCTGCTCGGTATCCTCTACCTATTTCCCAAAAAACAGGGACTCAGCACGATGATTAAGAAAATTATCTGTGGATCCTGTACAATTACATTTTTAATTGGAAGGTTTTGAATATCAAACAACTTTTTCTACTAATAAAAGCTGAAAAGTCAAATGTGATGAAAGTCAAAAATATATCACTGTGATTTGGCTACGGTTATTCATGTACCTCTATACGCGATGATAATTGCATACACTCCCAGTATCAACTATTACCTTGCAGCTTTTAAATATTATTATAATTATTAATGGATTTCGGGATTTGAACCTGTCAGTTATGTCCCTAAGTTGACTTTTCACACACAACTATTTTTCACTTTACTTGTTACGTTTTTCACCTTGCTGCCATGCGTGTTGCCAGTCAACCGGTCTATGTCCATGTTACAACAACTAGCCGGTGCCAGATAGCTTCATTGTTGCCAATTTAATTTGATTCCCAACTTGAAAAAGTAATGAGAGTGAATACCTATCCAGAAAAGTACCTTTATAAAAAACTTTCTCATATATTGTCACAAATTTTATTGTAATTCATTTATTATAACAGGTTACAATGCAAACACTTATCTTACAGTTACTCTTATTGAATGACTCCTCTCTCCTAGCTCATGCTCTTTATATACCCTAATCCAACAATGAGCCAATATTCAAATGTCTGACAGTTGAACAACAATGAATCAGCATTCAAATGCCTGACAACCACCGAACATCAAGTAAACATAGGCTGTCAATCACGTCCGACAATTGAACACTGACTAGATTGTTGGTCAATGCTAACTAGGATTTCAATTACAGTAAATTATTGAATAAATAGTGAATTCAGATGAATAATAATGTGAATCAATGTTCAATGACTTGAAATATTTCACATTTGTGACAATATCATATTTTAATTTCCACTAAATGGTTATTTGAAACTTTTAGCTTCGTCATTCGACTTTTGCGATTGTAAATAGACTTATAAAATCGCGTGTTTTTTTCCACTATTCAGTCAAGGCATGCCTTGGAATTTTCTGACAGCTTTTGTCTTGTTGATAATACCTTGGTGAATATATAGCAAGTTAAACCTAAAAAAATATTTGAAAAAAAATTCCTCAATTTATCTAGAAGATATTAGTATAACATGGTCACATATTGCTGTTTTTGAGCTACTTTTCTTGATATTCCAATAAATGATTTAGTCAGAGAGCTGATGACGAATTTGGAGAACGTATTTTAGGCAAGTTGAAACAACAAGAAAATAATATTTTATTAATTGGTGAATCTAAAAACTAGCGTCTGGCAAAGGGTTGGCGGTAATTTCGCTACTGTGCAACCTATAACATTTGCAAAAAAATGAATCAAAAAAATATGTTTTAGACAATTTGAAATTTTTCTCATCTTCAATTTTAGCATCTAATTAACCCAAAAATAAAAACCCCAGACTATTTTGAGGGTTTTGAAGTACAACCTGACCCCCATGAATATATTTAATGATCATATCTCAAAAATATACTTTAGGCATTCTGAATTTTTTTTTGCTTTGGTAACAAAAGATCATCATTCTTATGCTACAATATTCCTAAATACCGATTTCCAATACTCTACGGCTGACAGAATTTATGCGCAAAATAAGAAAAAAAAATTCAGCTGAAGTGCGCTTCCGATAGAGTCGATTGCTATGAGAATAGTAGGCAATCATTCAGATGCTACACCAGACTAAAAAACAAAATTTCAATACTCTACGACTAATCATTTCGAATTTATGCGAGGAATTGTAAAAGGCTATCACGTAAAGTGTACTTCAGGCTTAGTCGATCTTCATGAAAATAGGATATGAGCATTCAGACGGTAAAATCGTCTAAAATACTAAACTCCGACACTCTAAGTTCTGGATTTATGCGGAAAATTCAAAAAAAAAAATTCAAACAAAGTGCTGCATTTCCGGTACAGACGATTGCAATCATAATACGAGGTGCATAACTAAATGTTATAGAAATGCTTGAAACGGAATTTCTATATTCTACGACTGATTGTTTTGAATTTATGTGGAAAATTCGAAAAGTCTGTTATATAAAGTGCACTCCCGGCTTAGCCGATTGGTACAAAAATAGAAGATGACTAATAAAATGCTACAGCAATTTCAAATACTGAACTTCAGTATCCTACGACTAACTATTCTGGATTTATGCAGAAAATTCAAAAAAAGTTTCTAGTAAAGTTAAGATACAAAATATTTTAATTGAAAAGTCTTCTTTTCCAAAAGATACTTATGATACATTCTCATTGAAAAAATGATTCCCAATTCATTCTATATTTGTTGATTTTTCTGAAAAATTTCACCACTCCAAAATACTTTATTGTATAGGTAGAGTCCGATCTGTACGGTAAACTCGAGTCACATGGTCTCTTAGCAACCAATCACAGCCCGAGGAGCCAGGCCCTTATCAGCTTACGGTAGCTCTTGATAAACTATCTCTCGCACTTATGGCTACACATGAGACTTTTACGTCACACTCATTTTGAATCTTTATTCGCGTCAGGGAATCATTAAAAACCGTTCAATTCGTCTGGCGATTTACACATAATTTTCATTATTATGTAATGAACATGCTATAAAAATTTCAGAATGCCTGAAGTATATTTTTGAGATATGATTATTGTATATATTCATTAGGGTCAGGTTGTACTTTGAAACCCTCAAAATAGTCTGGGGTTTTTATTTTTGGGTTAATTAGATGCTAAAATTAAAGATGAGAAAAATTTCAAGTTGCCTAAAACATATTTTTTTGATTCATTTTTTTGCAAATTTCATGAGTTGCACAGTAGCGAAATAACCGCCAAACCTCTGCCAGACGCAAGATTCTATATTCACCAATTAATAAAATATTATTTTCTTGTTGTTTCAACTTGCCTAAAATACATTCCCTAAATTGGTCGTCAGCTCTTGGACTAATTATTCATGTATCTAGGACAAAAACGTGCCTTTTATAACTAAGTTCGACAATTTTGTCATGATTCATACTATACAGAGTGATAAATAATGATTGTCTGTCACGTGACTAGCAAAAGTTCGCATTATGATCAAAACTATCTTCATGGAATAAAGTTAGTATAAACTTATTTATTTTGATAACTACGTTACCGACATTTCAAGAACACAATAGCGTATATTTTGCATATTTTGTTACGGATTTATCCATAATCGGATTCAAAAAACAAGAAAGTAAGTGAATAGCTGTATCATGGTATGATTATTGGAAATTTATTATTATTCAACAATTTTTTAGATTAGAATAGTGTTTTCAGATGAACTGTCATCTGTCACTTGAAGCTCACTATCTCAAGCAAGCGGCAAAGAAAATATCATAACAAGGCGGCACGGACAATCATTTTTGATCACTCTGTATTTATCCGCCAATCCTTTGTCTTTCTTACAAATCTGGAAATAAAAACACAATACAAGTGTCGATTAGATACATAGTAGGAGTTTCCCTTCCAAAATTTACAAGAGGAAAAAAAGGTCAAATTAAAAACCTTTTCTGGAGACTTATAGCTATGTTTAATTCCAATTTTACAATCTCGTAGCTTGAAATCTGTAGTATATACTTGAAATCTATACTTAAATCTACATAGCAATTCAGAATTTCGCCTTGACAAATTTGTCGATGACTTCATCCAGGTTGTCTTAAAAAAAAAAAAACCTTCAGTTAAAGCTCCTCGTACCCGGGGTCCCAGACAATTGCACCGACTGAACCGGTTATAGTTACGCCACTGACAAGACCTTATAGTGCCAGACAAATAGCATTTGTGGATGAAAAGTAATGAGAGATAAAAAATGATACTTTTTGTGCGGACATAGGTACGTAAAATCTTACTTTTTTGAATTTGATGTGGATCCATTTCGTGCAAATTTCACAGCAAAAATAAACAAAAGTCAAATGTTGAACAAATTGAAAAGAAAATATATCTATCCCTTTTTCTCTCTATTCTGATTAGCCAAGCCACTAACTACTAGCTAAAAAGTTTGGACCTTGTAAACTTTTGTGCTAACCAAGGTTAGCGCAGAGCAGCGTTAGGCTCGTTGCTGTGAACGCAAGCACACAATATCGCATATCAAACATCTAGCACTAACCATAATTACTTACATACGTTACCTACCAATTTTATGTTGTGAACGCATTGTAGCAAAATTATAAATTTTCTTGTCCTTAGTTTATCATGTACAGAGGTCTGATTACAGTTTGATATTTCCGGAACACTTTTGGCAAACAGATATCATAAACATAGAGTGCGGTCATACACGTGGGCTTAAATAATGTTGTTGTGAGTTAGTATAGGTCACTAAGAGCAACCTGATGCCAAAATAAATTTAATTCATAAACCTACATTTGAACTTCAACTTGAGTTCATATTGATAATTAATTTTACTTTCAGATACGTTGTTCAGCTTTATTTTCTTTGTTATTAATCAGAAATATTGTTATTTTACATGATATATTAGTTTTATCAATCAGAAGTCATTTTTTTTTTGTAAACAACTTATACATTTTGTCTATATTTTTTTATTGATTGATGAGACATTAAGTTTTTATTGAATGAATAACTAGTGAGCTATACTGGATGTTCGATAAAAATTAAAATCACAGCATGGATCTTTTATTATGAAAGATACGAAAAGGCAAGAAAATTTAGGAAGGTTTAAAGCGTATAAGACAAAGAAAGACATCATTATTTCTGACTTGTGAAACATTTTTTTTTTTCGAATTATTCTTCCTTGAGCTGCAATAAAAAGTTATTTTCCGCCTGATGAACAGTTGCCTTGTAATGTAGATGATGTTGTATTAGATGGAAACAATTTATTAATTGCAATATTTCGCGTAAGTTTCCCTTTCCATCTGGATGAATGATCCCTCCAAAAAATAAACTCATGTTTGATTGATGACTGCTGTAGGGTTGCGCAGATTGTCCAAGCAGAATAAAAGTAAGAAGGAACTATATAAACAAAAAGATAGAATACCTGGAAGTCACCTGCATCCATGAATCCGCAGAATCACTAACTCAGAACGTCATAAATTTCCAGAAACACAAATTTACATCCATTGCCAGAATTCGCCTTTGGTGTTGGAGAAGGGTAATGTAAGGACTGATTGCAATTTTTGGGCTAAAAGCGTGAATTTAAATCAGTGAATAAGCTCGTATACTTGGGTAGTCTATTATCGAGTGATGGGAGAGTGAACAAGGAGATTGAAAGGATAATGTCTACGTGTTGTAAGATTTTGAGTGAGTTAGCGATGTTTGCACGAAATATGTCTGTTTCAAGGAATTTAAGTAATAGAGTACTTGTACTTGCATTAATGTACTGTAGTGAATGTAGTTGCAAAAGCAAAAACAGAAAATAACTGTTGTGGAAATGAGATTCTTGCTTGGTATTTATAGGCATATGGAAAATATTGAATATAGAAGAAAATGTGGTTAAAAGAGTTATATTGGTTCAGACATGAGGAACGAAAATCGAAGGAGAGTTATATGAAGAAAAAAAAATGTGAGTGAAATTGAAGATGGAAGATTGCATGGATATATTATTGGTTTGTTGCCTAAAAGGAAGTTCCAGTTAAAATAATGAACGAGCTTATATATATATAGAATAATGAATGTGGATGAAGTAATGATTGCTGATAAAATGTAAAATAGTATTCATGCCATCCTTTTTGTAGGTAAAGCATGATTCTATATGTATGTGTATGTTTATACCAGCGCTTGATGCTGATACAAATTTGTGGTTATAAATCACAAAATAATTAAATTCCACTTATAATTAATTAACGCATTAATTAGCTAGCTTTTTGATATCCTACCCAGTGCAGTATTCTCGTAATTAATATATTATCCTTTGCAGTAACATTTTCAAATATCTATGACATAATTTTGTTCATAATATTGATGTTGGTACGTTTATTACGTAAACGATATCATAATTTGATTAATAGGCTATACAGCAATTATTTTCGAAAGATGAATTTAGTTTGATTGGAATAGTCAGCAACCCGCTTAACAGTCGAGTATATTTGGTTGCAGCTAAAAATGTTTTTTATGCTCATTTTACCAATATTTTATTTAAATTATATTTCTGAGTCTAACTAGAAGTTGGTTTTAAGCCCAAAATTAAAACTTGAACCGAATTACTGAACCATACTTAATTATAGCTTGATAAAAATCCAATTATTTTTATACAAAATATAATCATGTTACATTATAAAATTCTTCTACATTTGGTTAAAAAGTAACAGCTGAACGTTAATTTAAATTGATTGATTGTTTGTGTTGTAATAATCAATTGCCAGTAAAATTTAATCAGCGGTACTAGAATTGGGCTTAGAAGAGGCTTTTTACATCGGTGGCAGATTTTGCACGGACTTTTCATGCAACTCTCGTATATACATGCATAGCAGCGACAGACAAGAGCTCTTTATCTAATATTAATTAAAAATAGATGGCAAAATTTTCATTACCAAATCTGCAAATCTTTTTATTTCACTTATGGCCAGTTTTATAAAAGACCAAGTAAATTTAAGCCCGCACACGGCGAACTCTATTTACCAGGCGGGACTGTGATGGAGGGGAGCGTGACGTCAGTAGGCTTTGTGAGCGAGCCAGCGATAGTAGTAGACTTGATGACTTCGTGATACGAAGTAGATTTTCTTCTAATATTTCGAATACCTACCTAAATATATACATATTATTCAATTTAAACATACCTCGCGAATGTTGTGTCTCAGCTTGTAAAAGCAATTATGATAGTACAGAAGAAAATGTAACTACATTTGAATTTCTGAAGATTGCATTGCAACTAGCTATACAAATACATACAATTATCCAGGAGAAATTAGGACTTTTTATTACGATAAACCGCATTTGAAACCTAATCCGTTTCAAACTATCTTTCCTGGACTTCCTCATTATTTAAATATGAAATCAAATACAAAAAAAAAAAATCTTAGACGCACGAAATTTTGAAATATGAAAAAAAGAACAAGAAAAAACTAATAAGATATTAGAAGTACAACTAATGGAAAATAGAGTTCAAAATTTTGACTTACCGCTTGAAAAAGCACCTGAATTTGTCAAAACTATAAATGGCGATATTTTTGTAAAAGTAAATGATGACGGTATTATTATTTACAAAATGGATTCCAAAGCAGTAAGTCGTTCCTTTCATATAGAAATAGATAGAAATTTGAGCCCAAAGTATTTCTTTAAAAATAAACTGGTAAGTTTGAGTGAATTACAGCATAATAACACTCCATTATCTACAAATGAACTTGATACATTATCCAAATTGAGAGATATTTCAGGATGTATGTTAAATGAAACTGATTTTGTCAATACTTATTCTATTATTTAGAATTTAAATAATGATGTCTGAGAACGAAGGCGGTGAAGAGAGAATTGGGCAATTATTGTACTTAAGTGAACAAATAAGTCTCCTTTTCCCAAATCAAAAGCGCTACACTTCAAAAATTATTATTTGGTCTTACATGATTGATATGCAATCACATCCTAAATATTTGCAACAACTTACAGCTTTTCATATATCTTCAAGTTCTTAAATAGGAAATGATCATTTCTTAAGAGTAATTGCAAATAGACTTACAAAAGAAGAGGAGAAGTGGGTGATTTTGCAACTTGATAAAATATATGATAATGAAAGCATTGATAGCGAACTGTTATTTTGAGTTACATTTATCGCATTACAGCGTTTTACTCCAAAACTATATTCAGAGACAAGAGAATTACCGTTATTATTGTTGTTAGTAAGTCAATAATCATTCTGCATAAACATTATAGTTCTAAAATACAAATTTAATACTATTACATCGCATGAAACTATGTAAAAACCAGCCTACTGACGTCATGCGAATGCTGTGGTAGTGGGGGTCACACTCCCGCCTGGTATAGAGTCCGCCGTGGCCCGCATCATACTACGCTTGTTTCATTGATGGTTTTCCTGCATATAGCTGTGCTGGCTACCGGGCTTGCTTCTAGGATAGAAAATGACAGTCACTGCTGGTTTTTGTACATGGTTTTCGTGATAGAACGTGTGCTATGTTTCATGCTTGTTTGTCTGATGGATTCAAACGGTGACCAATAGAAAGCTAGCTCCTAGTCACGTCTGAGTATAAAAATGTGACATTGACATTTAATTTTAAAAAAATGTCGCATTTACTCTTCGTTATTTTTCAAGAAATGTGATCCTTGATGCATTAAATTTCTGGTGAATTGACATCTATTGGTTTTATTTAAAATTTGGCAGCTACAATTCATTCTGAATAATAACGATAATCTCTGGCGCCGTACGCGTATCGGAAAGATCTGCTAATCCAACCTAGCATCGTGTGAAGCCCATATCGCATAGCACCCATCACAATGTCCAGCGGCGCAACCAGCTAGGAACCCATCAGCGTAACCAAGCAAGAAATCCAGCAGCGAAAAAAGCGTCGTGTGACGTAGGCTTTACTCTAAAAATAAATTTATTTTACTTGACAAATTCTAATCGTTCTGAATTTCTTTATGACAACAGAATCATTGCTGTCAAAAAATTGACTGTCATTTAGCAGAGTAAATTTTATTTACTCTGGAAATAAATTACTCTGCCCTTTATAAAACCGGGCATTATTCTAAGCAGAAATATAAACTTTATTAATTGGGCTAGGAATTTTTCACAAACAAATAATGGTTTTTGAAATTATGAAGTCTCTTATATGTTCATTTGATGAAGTTATCATTTGTTCTTTCATTGATTTCAGTTCTCATTAAAATATTTCAATTTAAGTTTGTTCGAAATAATATTGCGTGAAACTGCAGAGCAGTTCTTGTTTTATAATATAGTCTGTTTTGTTGCCAGAGGTATTTCGTCATTATTTTGTTCCAGATGTTAATTATTTGAGAATTCTAGGAATTTTACGAACGGTGAAATATCCGATATTTAATGTCAATATTAGTTTGCAAACACGTTTTGCATAATTATGAAACTTCATATTAATTTATATTTGAATTGAAAATTTAATTCAGCACCGCAGAGTTTTCATGGAAAAACTTTTGATCAATGTGATAGGCTTTCATAAAATATAATTAATTAAAATACTCTTGAGGCTTTGGTTTTTTTCTGTATCAATTTTTCAAATTAAAGCGACTAGTAATGTTAAACAATAAAGCTGCAATAAAAAATCTTATTTTTATAAGTATTATAAACAACCTTCAAGAAGTTATAATAAAAAGATATTGTGACGTGCGGAGTGAGGGGGGAGCTCGTAGAAAAGACGTAGTATGGGGCGGAGCTTCTTCGGCCGCTTACGCCGCACCGCGTCGCAGCCCATCAACCCTCTCAATGGAAGCATCTGGTGATTTCTAGAAATGGAAAGAGTCGCGAAATGGAAAAATTCGAGAACAATATTTCACTATATAAGGCCAAGCAGAAAGACGGACAGACAGTACAGTAATAAGAGTATTAGTGTGAAATAAATAATGAAGTAACAAGTACAGTAAACAGTGCATATAAATAGTGAAATATAAATATCTGTGACTTTGATTAAATTAGAATTAAGTGATTAATATATAAATATACTGTTATTAGTGACATAAGAAGAATTAAAGATTTTATTTCATTTAGATTATTAAATAGTGACTTTTATTTATTTACAGAGTGATTCATCAAGCAATAAACATTACAATATAAATTGTCACAAGCTCCGAAGATTGTCTACCTCCGACTTTTTGTTACCCCACTTAAAGATATCTTGAAGGATTTTCGTTCAACTAATTAGAAGATACTGAAAAAAATATACAATTTTAGCTTGCCCGCAATCAGCTGTTTGAAACCCCACGTGCAGATATTCTTACTAATCTTTCTTTAATCAATATTTGCGTCACCAACAATCTTGGGTGTCTTCATTAGAGTAACATGCACAAAATTCTAAAGTCATCAATAAGATGGAAATATTTGCTAATAGAAAGATTCATTTACAGGTAAAAAGGAAACTATTAACTTTTGAATGATGACCTTTTTATCAATCCAAAGAAATTTAATTCATTTAAAGAAATACTTCGTTTGGATCTTTTGTTATTTTTCTTTTGATGTTTTTGATATTTAATGATTTAATTATGAGTACTGGCTATATTAAAATTACTAAATCGTAATTTCTTTTTGCTCAAATGTCTAATTTTTCTGAATGTCATAATAGTCATGTTTTTGTCCCATTTTTATAATTAATTTTCACAGTTTTTGTACAAATAATCTAACAAGAGATAAATTGAATATTATTCTTTTGAAAAGCACACATTAAAAAAATATATGACATTATATCAAATACGCTTCATATCATGTTACGGCACATTAAAAAAAGCGTCTAAAGATCCCTTTTTGTTCTTTGTACCCTTTGTAATTATAAACTATATAATGTCTCCATTTATATTCTGCTGTTTAAAAAAAAAAACAAATATATTATTTTGTAATGTGTGGGTTTACATTAAAGTGTTCTTCTCCAGTTTCATGAAAATTGTTTTATAAAACAAATGATAAATAAAAATATGCTTTGAAAACAAAACATAACAGCAGAAAAATAGGAAACAAGTAACACATGTATGTTTTCCACCACATTCAAAGATATTCACGCAAAACAGCACAAAATATTGGAACGTTTATTGGGTTCAGAATTAATCCTATAAGTCTTTGAAATAAATAAAAAAACGTGAATATTGTCACAAATATGAAATATTTGTAGTAATTAGGTCACATAATTATTTATTTGAATTCGCTGTAACTATAATCCTAGTTAGTATTGACAGGGTCGATTTCAATTGTCGGACATGATTGACAGGCTAGGGTCACTAGATGTACGGTGGTTGCCAGGCAACAACTGTTAGACAATTGAATGTTGGCTTATTGTCGGCTTAGGTATATAAGAGCATGAGCTAGAAGAGGAATTCATTCGGTCATTCAGTGATTCAGTACGAGTAACTTAGCGCGATATTGTGAACATACGAGTAGGTATATAAAATAAATACTGGCACTGTAACCTGTGTAATAAATTATTCTAAATAAAATTTATGACAATATATTTTTCTATTTGGGTGTCATAAAGTGTACTTTATGAAATTCGTTTGAGTATCGTAAAGCGTCTCTTTATAGAACTCAAACCTAATTTTTATTAGGTTGGTAGCTACGTTGCTTTACACAAATTACTTATCTGTCAAGTCTCAGTGTTACCAAGAGTCAAATAAAAAATTAAATATTCTTCAGGGATGTTTTCAAAATAAAAAAATTAATTATTTTTTGATTTATTTGAACCCAAATAGAAGAAATTGTATAAGATACACGCCACTGACTCTCTGGATCCAACTGTCTCGAGTGGATACCGCACGCTTATATACCTGTTCGGTCGGATCCAGAATAGAAGACAGCATTCACGGGATACTGTGACGTGGCGTTGGCGTTTTTAGACATTTTTCTTGTGTGTTGTACATTGTAAGTCTTTCTACCTGAGGTTCAGTGTTATTGAAAACTTACTGTGTGCTTAGTTAGTGTAGGTTTGAGTAAGACAAAAGACATATTTTTCGAATACTTTCAAGCACAAATTTGTTTGGTTTGTTTTACAATAACTTTTCGAACGACATTGGGGGTAGCGGGATAAGAATAGTGTGGTGGCCCCCAAGCAATTTTTAGTTGCGAGTGTGAAAATCTTGTTAGAAATGTTAAAAAAATTATGTTTGCATGCAATTAACTTTGACTGTGAGCCAAATGCGGTTTTCTGGAATCATTTCAAGATATATTTTTTTTTGCTGCGGTTGAGTTGTTCTATCACAAATAAATTAATAACAAATATTTGTCCACTTTAATATTATAAGTAATATCAATCACAGCTTTCGCCCGGTACGAATATGTCAGTCACTTATAGTGCTCTTGGTAGATTGATTGATATTTCCTGAGCCGTAGAGTGCGGTTACCAGTCGTCAAACTATGGGTACTCTTAGTTTTTGTGGATAGTATGCCATATAGTATATTATAATCCAGTGAAAATCCTACTGACTTTTGGTCCATTGATAAGATTCGACCCCGTGACCTCCGGATTACAAAGCCAGCATATTTACACTGAGCTATGAATACTCATCTTTTAATCAAGTAACAAATAATTTATTCAGCTGATTAATGAAAATTCAACATAATGTTTTACATTACCACACAGAAAATGAATCCTGCTTTTTTTCATAGATTCAGCTAATAATTTATTAACTGCTTCACTTATTTTACTTGTAAACTAAAAAAATAATCAATTCAGTTGAATTATTTACATTTTAGTTTGGCATTCGAATTACATTTGGACACCAAGGATATGCTGACTGCCGAGACCCATACTATGGTTTCGTGTAGTAAAACTGAACACTATTATTTAAAAATAACTAGAAGTTAAGTTGAAGTTCACTTAATGATTAAAATACACTATAAACTATTTTGCTCTTAATAATAATTTCGAAAATAAATGTTCCGGTATGTTTAAATTTTATTATTGATATAAGATGAGCATAGGGGTCCACTTTTGCCACTCCATTTTTACCATTCAACTATTACCACTTCATTTTTACCACTAATATATTTTATCATTATTTTTATTAATACAATACATTAAGATTTCATTCAAAATTAGATGTTATGTCCTCTCAAGTACTCAACAATTTCTTCTTTGTCTTTTCTGGTCTCGTAAATAAATTGAGGTCAGGTTTGAAATCGGTATGACACGTTGAGCTTGGTCAAAGCAAGCGAAGCCTGCGCGTTAGTTAGGTGCGAAGCATTGCTGGTTGAAAACCAAAATCACTGTTCATGACTGTACTAGCAGTTTAATAAACATTGAGCATGGCATGTCAAGCTTATACATAAAGTAATAATGGGAGTGATAAAAAAAATTGTGGTAAGAAGAATAAGTTTGTAAAAATGTTGGTGGTAAAAAATATTTGTACTAAAAAAAGACAGAGGTAAAAATTGATTTGTAAAAGTGGAGGCGAATCTAAGATGAGAATTAATTAAATTTTTCTGCTTGCAGCTACTTAAACAAAAATATTTGTTTAAGGTACTTTGTTTATTTAACAAATTATTTCCAAACAAAATTTGATTATCGTAGTGGATCCATTCTCACGAACCGCCAGTGAACATCACACTCATAAAACTAACAATCTAATCTAATTTTATTCTAATTTACATATACTTTCTTTGCCAACTATTTCTCGTTAAAATATAAAATAATTCGATTGAAAATTCATTATTGCACGCTCGCTTTGATCGAAAAATCCACTTGCCCTTTATAATTTCAGTCCACTTCATGCTATATTTTTTCTTGCATGAAAAATGAAGAGTGCTTCATTTGCATTTGTTAGAAATCGCGTGATAATTTTCTGCCATTTTAAAGTCCTTTTTTATGCAAATGATAGCGCTGTACGTAATTTCGTCCTTGAATTCCAAGTGCTTCACTTTAAGGATCAGTATTGAAGCATTGAAGGATGAGTTTCGAGTGCCAAGTTTTAGAGTCTCTTGTGTGAATATTCTATGTTCATTTTGATGTGTGAACATGAATCTCATAATGCGAAATTGAAAATTCAGCGAATGATGCTCTGAAATGAGATTTTGAAATGGAAGTATTTTGTCAAGTGTGATATTCTATAAGATTTTATCGTCTTCACATAAGGAACATTTTTATATTATGTCGTTTTCAGCTTTTCATTTTGCTCTGAATTTTAATATTTCTTTTTCACATGTTAATTCTCTCGACTTATTCTTGAATATTTATTTAGATGTAAACCATAATAGATATTTTAATAACCATTAGTACAAACTATACTTTATTCATGAGGCTGAGCATGCACAACTGCTTGAATATAAATGCATTATGTATCTAATTTCAAATACATAGCTTACACCGATATGCATTTTTTATGAATAAACTGCATTATTACTATATTTGGCAAGACAACAGAAAAACTGGACTGAATGATTAGAATTAATCAACTTACACTATTTACAAAGTTCATAAAAAAAGTAGCAAAACAAGAACAAAAGCTCTGAGTCGCATCTTGTAAACGTACAATAATGGCAGCAAATACTGTCAACTTCTGCATCTAAAATTTAACTGCATTTTTTTTCCCATGACTGAATATTTAGTCCAAGATCCCAGACCCGCCAGACCTTATTTATTTTCTGAGAAACAAAATTTGTGGATTAGAGTAGTGTTGCTCAACTGTGTAGCAAAAGTGAAGCCAAGAATGTAATATTGTTAGAGAGAGAAAGTAACTGAGAGATAGGTTGAGGCGGGCCTATGTTTGTATGGAGTTAAATGGCTAGGTTCGGTTTATTTAGTATTTTCATCTGAAAATATATTGTAAAATGGGAAGAAAATGTTTTGTGACAAATTGTGATACTGGGTACAGGACATGTGAAGAGAAATTTTCTCTTTTTTCTGCATCCAAAGATGATATTTTATTAAATAAGTGGCGAGGATATCATAAAAGAATGCTCGTCTGGAGATGTGAAAGTGGAGAGAAATTATTTAAAAATTATATTGAAATTAAAGGTTATATCAATGTTTAAAATTATTGAACGTATCTAATCTAAACTTATAGTAAAAAATTCAACTTCAAGGTTTTCTTGAAGTTGAATTTTTAAAGAAATTAAAGAATATAAATATTGCTATTTGTGTTTTGAAATCAATAGAGATGTAATAATTGTTTACAAATTCACCGTACAGTATAGCATGGAATTGTTCAATTATGTGACAAATATATTATTACAGATACCGTTCAAATATTTCGAACTAAAAGAAAATGCATGTCCGAGTATTTTTCCAAATTACCCGAATTATTTAAGCATCTCTAGAAAAACAAGGAAATCTCTTATAGAACAGGATGGATCTTTGAAAGGAGAAAGATATTAAAATGTAGATAAAATTCATCTTCCATTTATTCGATTGAAATAATTTTCAGTAGAAGACACACAAACGCTAGAAATAAATTTAAATCCAAAGCAAAACTTGGATTCAGAGGACTTGTAAGGATTTTTTTCGATTTGAAAATTATATCCATCGAAGAAAAACAAATTTTCATCAATGAGAATTTAGGAGATTTTTGCTAAGTTTTTTGTTAATATTTTCTTCTGGTATATAAGAAATTTTTTGTGTGTATTTTCTCAATTTTATTACGCCCATTTAATATAAAATATTCATAAAATTGTTTATGTATCTGTTGTTCATAATTAGAAAGTTCTTATCCAAAGAAACATTTATAAAACATGTTTCCATAATAATGCACTTTTTCATTGCAGATTTTAATAAATAGAAATGTTAATTCTCTTTTACTTTTGCCTTTCATTTAATAAATAATAAAGTATTTGAAGTAATGAAAGTATTGAATTTATCTGGCAATTGTTTTTTATTGAAAAAAATTCAAATATAATCTCATTTCTGTAAATGAAGCATGCAAAGCTGGGCCCGCTCTCGCTATCTCTCTCACGTCTGCCGCATTACATTTTAGGCTTCATGTTTTCCAACTGAGTGTCCGCTCCTCTATTATTCTCCTTCGTGGTCGGTACTTTGATCATACGCATATTTGCTAGTTTGTGCCTACCGCCAATTTATAGATACGAGGTGCTATAGGTACGTTAAGATATTACTCATTTTTCTTAAAGTCTTAGTGCAGGTTTTTATGTATATTCTAGAGAATAATGTTGAAAATTGATAATTAACACTGCCAGACACTTGCCATCGGCAGTAATTCCTGCTAAACGCCTTAAAGCTCGCAAAAAATAACGTAATCTTACTTATAGTTTGAACTCTAATTTTTATATATGATATTCAGGACGCAATTTCAATACTTTTTGTAAACAGCCAGACTAAGGAAGAGTTGGATGCCCATAGATACTTCGCTTACTATCAAGCCTACAGATAGTGACTTCGCGCTTCTATTCACAGCTATATTTCAATTGTGTCTGAGGGATGTTTAGCACCACAATTGATCTGACTGTTAATAAAAAGTATTGAAATTGTACCCTGAGTATCATATATAAAAATTAGCGCTCGGACTATAAGCAAGATCACGTTTTTCTTTGTGAGCTTTAAAGAGTCTAGCAGAAATTACCACAGATGAAAAGTGTCTAGCAGTGTTGATTATCAATTTTTAATAATATTCTCTGAAACATACATCAAAAGCAGCACTCAAGACCTTAAGAAAAGTGAGTCAAGTCGTAACGTACCTCTAGCATCTCGTATCTGTAAATTGGCCGTCGGCACAAACTAGCAAGTATGCGTGTGATCAAAGTACATACTAACACTACTCTATTCCACACATTTTGTTTCTCAGAACATAAGTAAATGCCTGGGATCTTGCTCTAATTGTCTTAAATAGAATATAGTTGAGACATAAAACAATGTAAGCCACTTAGATATCTCATTAGGTTTTTTTCCTAGGCTCGTGACGCATACAGCTTTTTTAAAAGTTTCTAAAATTCGTTCAAGAGTGAGAACGAGTGATAAAGTAAAATTTACAAGAGCAGTATTGGTTAGTCATAGAATACCGCACGCTTTATGCTTGGAACGAAGCTCATCTTTCGAACAAAAGAAACACTGCTATAAATATTCCGATAATCCTTTTTAGTGCGATATTTGTGTTAATTAAAATGAAACATTTTTTTTTTTTTTGTAATTTGCGGTAAATCGACATCATCCATCAACAACTGTAAAATTTTATCGAGAGTTAGGATCTCTTCATTGAAATAAAACGAATAGATATTTTTACGATTGCACCCTTCATAAAATTATTCAATCTGAGAGACCTCGTCCTCCCAGGAGATAGTACTGGCTCACGAACTTGACCACAAACTTTTCTTTCCCGTACAGTACGAAAAATTGTATCTTTTGATACCCCCGTCATGGTGAAGCACAGTTACACAAGGTTATCAAAACTTTTTACGAGTTGCTGATGTCAAAGAGCGTCATGCACATTTAATATAATTGACTTTTCATCAACTGTAAATGCTCGATTCTTTGCCGAAGAAAATTCTTACATATTGAATATTATCGGTTATCATAGATGAGCAAGGTTGGACTGCTAATAATAAACTGAACTTTCCTACTTCCTCAACAATATTTGTAGTATAATAATTTGGTGTTAGAAAATAGGATTTTCTGAAAATTTCATTACCTCTGATTCGTTATTTATTCATCCTAATTTACTGAATTTCTGATTATATTCTGATGGCAACATCTTAATAATTGTTTAAGTACCGTTATCTGATCTCGGAATATTAACTGAGAACAAGAACGTTTGATCCACCAAATTTGATCTTTACAACTATCCCTGAGCAAACAATGATTGGCGCATCATTTGAATATCATTGACATACTATTTATTACTCTCTCTAATTCTGAAACGAAGTACAGTGTAGCTCCCTGCTCCAAGCTTACTTACCATTATTCAAATTGATATATTATTTACTTCTGTTAATTCGTTTTCTTTTCAGCGATTATTTCACTCATGTCAACTATATATAATAAATTTTTCTTTCAAACATTTTTTACCTTCAAGCAACATCCTTCAAGTCATCTGCTCAGATTAAACCATCGAGCTACGCTCTCGTGATTTAATCGGACAGATGACTCTCACGATGTTGTTAAGTAAGAAATGCTTTCAAGAAAAATTTATTGATAAAATTATAGTCCCTTGTGATATTATATACGATAATTTCTTGTAATATTTCATTTTTATTCACGTGAAATTTTGACATTTATTTTATTTAAATATATATTCATGGAGGAATTATTCTTATCTTTGGACCAACATAAAATGTCAATTTTACATTCGAATAATCATAACAGTTGTCTTGATGCTCTCAACTTCATCATCCTAGAGAATAGCCAACAATATGAACAATACTCTTAGGCCTAGACAGGACATTGATAATCACTAGATAATTTTTAAAGTTTCTTCAAGTATCTTGTTTGTTAATAGCCCGGTACTGTGAAATATACTTGAGGAAACTGTCAAAATTGTGAGTATCAATTATCGAAGGATGTTCGGCAAGAAATGTTCTATTAGTAAAGCCCAAATTATTAGATACATGTCATGTTAGATTTTTTGGTTGCTTAGCAAATGAAAACAATCCTAGGACCGTTTTTAATGTAAGGTATATTGTTGTACCTTTTCCTATTTCCAAGATGGCAGTAGGAAATTAAAAAAGGTAATGTTTCTTCACTATTTGGTAGCAAAAGCTTAATGTACTGCTGATTGACACTAAATTTAAGTATTGAAATATCCTACCTTGAAAGTGAAGACCCAGGCTAGCTATTAATAAGGACACTAGAAATATTTTACCTGAAAAATAGGAAATGGGCACCACTCCCAGGAAATGATCAAAGGAGAAAAAGGTACTATTCTGGGAGACAATAGCGACAGCAAAAATGAAATAAAGCATGGACGTCGAAATCAATTATAAACAAAATTATTATTACTTTAAAGCAAATAATTCCAAAAATTATAATTAAAAAAATTTGGTACCTAACTTACGAAAATAGTTAAAGCTATAAAACAAAAAAAATCTCACTGCAACAGCCAAAAGTGAACTGGAGAGCACGTCACAAACGTTCAAAATTACGTTACAAAAACTAGCTAAATATCCTCTTCAGGCGGAACCCAAGACTAGTATCGGCAGAGAAAATAGATGACGAATTGGTAGCCACAAAAACAACGTCAGACAAGAATGTTCCCTGAATTAAGTAAAGTTGATCTTGTGTCTTATAGGGCTTTGATAAATACCCAACGATCCTTGAAGGTGTTAAGGTTGGCCATGCGCCTGGTAGTCAACTTTGGGAGGTATTAATGTTCTTCTTAATTTCGTAGACCTGTTAATGTTTTTCTTAACGTAAAGTTGGCCAGAAACTAGTCTCAAGTGGTCACGGGCTCCTAAGATCCCTAGCAGTTTACACTGAAAACAAACAACCCAACCAATATCCAATTCAACTGAAACAGGAGGTTCCTATAAAAAAATTGGAGAACTCTCTTTAAACGTGAAGCGTTAAACTTGAATAAATAAATTTAGATTTAAATTGAAAAACGAATAAACTGTAAATTTAGTAAAAGTTAAATAAAATAATCAGTAAGTTATTTATTTGTCTGATTTTAAATAGTGCACTAAAAATTTACAAAGTGAAAAAAAACCACGCTAAGCATTAAAGAAAAGAAAAACAAAGAAAATAAAAAGTCTAGCAGGACAAGAAAAAGGATTATTAGCGACAAGTCGATAAATTTACGAACGTGGTTCGTTACTAAAAAAATTGGATCAATCTTCACAAACTCGTAGGATTTTCCAGCTTAAAAACGAGAACTAAAGCCCACATCAAAATATTTTAAGCTTTGGAAACCAAAAACTACACAAACAACGTAAGAAACTAAACTACGAGTTGTTGAATGACAAATCCGCAGCGCGTTGGATCCAAAATATAGTTGAATTATGTATTATCAACAACTTTCACTAATCATTCATACATCAAACATACTTAGGTGAGTTAAGGTAAAGGGAGGAACGAGGATAGCCACAAATCTCGCAGGTTTTTACTTGCAATATGTATATAAAATTTAGAAAAAAATAAATAAACTTAGAATAAAAATATTAATTTAGTATAAAAGATTGTAAAAAGGTTCTGAACACAAAAAACTAACAAAGAATTAAGGATGAAAGAGATAAATTTGGAAATCAAAAGGTTAAACACGCAGGTCGCCTCAAACGAAATTACTAGCAAAAATAATACTAAATTTGGAATAACGTAAACAAAAATAATAAACAAAATATTTTCAAAATCATAACACTGATTTTAGAAAAATAAAATAACCACATAACTGACTGTTCAAAACAAGTACGTCTGCAATCACCGCTCAGGAAACAAAGAGGGCGAACGTCACGCGAATGCTCCCCAAATTAGCGCCTTCAATCAAGTGTCATTAGTAAGTACTATTTTACAAAATTAGTGCAAATTTGTTATACAGATGGCGACATAGGTATGGAATGAGAAAAAAATTGTACAAAAAAGACGTGTAAGACGAAATTTTTGCAACACTGTCCATTATTACACAATTTTAATGGTTTGTTCTTACATCCCTCTCTAGTCCCTATCTCTGCGTCACACTTTATTGCTTCGTGAAATACTAATAGATACTTCTACTTATAACCGAGCTAAACTAGATACTAACACCACATTTACTTATTATTTACACAATAAAACTGTCTGCTAATTATTTGTACAACTTTATATTTATTTTGAGTAGTTCACCTATTTATTTTGAATCTTGCGCGCTCCGTATCCGAATTACCAAACATCATGATAATGGCTAGTCCCGGGTTTATATATACCCACTTAGAGTTTCTCGAATTTTCTAGAAAGTTCTAGTAGTTTCCAGGCATTCCATTGGACGTCACCACGTCATTGGCGCTATATGACTCAGTTGCGTTTGCCACTCATTTATCCGGCGTCTTGCAATTGAAGTCTATCCTAAAGTGGCTCTGTTTATCACAATACTTATTTTAGCTTCAACACGACAGTTGTCTTTAGACCACAAAGAAAGACAATCTTGAAAGCTTAATACTCTAATCATTTTAAAGATTTTCAACGCAAGTACCATCTAGCGGACAATTGGAGGAATGATTCAATGTCGTTATCGTTTAAGATAGTCTGCCAGAAGTAAGAGGCAGGATCAAGTCAGTTTCTTTAGTTCCGAGTTAGTTATTGATATTTGTATATCATCAAAGAATAACAATAAGACTAAATTCAATTACTAAGATTAATAATGAATTAGAAAAAAAATAGGAACGGACCTCTGCATAGACCACTAAACAGTGAAAAATAAGTATTTTTGAATCTCCTATGATTTTCAAACGTTGAAGTCGGTTCCAATGTAGCAACTAAGCAAGCTAATGCATTTCTTTTGTGTTTTCATGAGCCGACTGTAAGGTTTGAAAAATCGTAGGAGGTTTTAATGTAAAAAATTTGTTTTCTACTTTCTAGTGATCTATGTTGCGCTTTCCGAAATAAGAGGGCACTAGTGTTTCGTTTGTACCGAAACACTGAAACAAGGAAGTGGTATCTGTTTAAAGTTCTTAAAAAGTTGTTTTATTAATCAAAATCAGAACATTCTTATTCTAACCCAATTTTTCCAGACAAATTATGTTATATAAAGATCACGAACTTTTAACATTTCATGCAAACGTTAACTTTACATTGGTACTAATCGGACACTAGCGACATCTGATTTTCAGGTTTTTGGGACATATTTTGTCAATTCATCCAAAAGAGTTCGGATTCCTTGTATAGTCTCCATGGTAATGATTTCTATAGAAAACAATCTCTGAGGCATACTCTTTAAAAAAAATTATGTAATCAAAATTTGTTTAAATATTGCAATAGATGTAACAGAAATTAATTGAGATTCAATTTAAGTGGACATTTTAGGTAACATTTGTTATATTATATATGTGATAAATTTTATTATACAGGGTGATTCACAACTTCGGGTACATACGTTAACAAGGGTATTCATTGTTTGATATGTTGAATACGAATCTAAAAGAATTTTTTTTTCAATTCGAAAAATTAATTTCCATTTTTTCCGGTCAAAAGATCACGTTGCTGCTACCACTGGATGGATGGTTATGTAAAACCTAATAATACAATACAATATCAATTATTAAATAACTGCTAATAGTTGTATTGCGTAATGAGTAAACTAATGTAATTTTATTCTGATCGTAGTACGTCGGCAGATAGATATCTATCTTTGGTGAATGATGCATACCTACTTAACTTTGTCAAAAAGTTGGTAATTTGTTTTGAAAATGGGTGCTGCGGACGGATTTAGCAATAATGAATCAGTGGACAGTGATAGCATATGGAGAGACGGGACAAAATGCGAGACTAGTAAAGTGTGTTTATGCCGAACTTTTTCCTCAAAAACGGCTTCCTGGACATGGTATGTTTTGAGCAATTTTTATAATAATTATTATGAATCCTCAAGTCCATGTGATACACTTATTCTAACATAACAAAATCTTTAAAACATAATCAAATATCACTAATTGTGAATTGGTTTTATTGAAAATGATTAATTTTTGTTTGTTAATTTCAATAGTATTATGTGATTTGGATTATAAGCGAGTCCAGTGTAGTATCTTAAAAACGCTGTGGGTGAACTACCTGTAAATTTTCGAGTTTTTTGAAAAATTCCCTTTTATTCGTAATCAGTATATCAAACAATATATCCTTGATATATGTATCCGAAGTTGTGAAACACCCTGTGTATGCGTAATATATTATCAGATATTTATTGGAACGAATATTGTTTCTATGCGTACAATTGAGGAGTCTATTTTCCTAGTTCGGGAGCCACTGATTTTATCGTAATAAAATTGATATGGAACTATCGCCACAACTAGTTTAATAGAATAACGATCAAACAATCCAAATCGGTTTAGATGTTTTCAAGAAATCGGCCAACATACATAATAAAAAATATATACGAGTCGAATACAGACCTCCTCCTTTTTTGAAGTCGGTTAATAGTTATTTATAGAACAAGTGAATTAAATCACTGTTTATTTGTGAGAAAAAAGTTCAAAATCACGAGCGCGTTTAGCGCGAGTGATTTAATTTTTCGAGCAAATAAAGATATTTGATTCACGTGTTTGTATACATAATTTTATTTAATTTTGCGTAAATTGCCTGAACATAAAACTCAAGAACAAAATTAAAAAAAATCAAATTGCAGTTGCAAGGGAGCTTCGTTGATATTGAGACGAGTGTTTGTTTTTCAAACATTCGGAAGTGTGACTGCAAATTGTCAGTTTTGTGAATTTTGAATTAAAGCGTTATAATTGTGAAAAGTATTGTCTGAAATGATGGGAGGAAGTGATTAAAATAATGTAATCGTCCCTGATATCATTTTGAACGAAGCATCCGCAGCAGTTGGGAAAATTATTCCTCAGAAATCGAAATCATTTTATAAAAAGGAATACCAACAGTGATTTAAATTTTTTTTTTGTAACACGTAGTACCCTGTTTTTGAGCTGTCTTCTGCTTCGAAAGTTCTCAATTCCAAACCATGGTAACAATTTTCATTAATTCTCTGTTGACTGAGAATTAATGGATATTAATGTCCGCTGGGTAAAAATGAAATTGTGAATCATGAATCATCGATGCCGTTGGATTTTTTTAATTCATTGATATATGTCAAATTGATATTTGAAAGAAATTTGTATATTATAGTATGTGTTCGTTATATAGTATGTGTATTTATTGTGAATGGGGTAGCACAGAAAATGTGAAATATATCAATCAATAAAATGAATCATGTAAGCTATGTTGCATTGTATTAGTTTACTGTAATGTGATTGCATTTGCAAAAATCTGTTTGTCAAATCGATAAGATAGTTTCGATGCATCCAAATTAATTTAAAAAGCTTAGTAATGGGGGTACTTCGGTGCACTTGTTACAAAAACTATCGTATGCAACACGGACACTGAACGACTGTCATTATTGTCACGGACAAATTTGGCTGCACGGAGCTACGCCTTGGGCTTTGCCCTCGTCTTCGTCTCGTGCTTCGCCTCGTCTTCACCGAATGCAGCCAAATTTATTCTGGACCAAAATGACAGTCGCTCGGTCCTTGTAGCATAATATACTATTATTTAGCTTTACTAGTTACATCACAGTTGGAAGATGATACATAATGATAAAAATAATTTGTAGAGACATAGAGATTGAAATTTCATATGGTTGTGTACCAGGTTTTGAGCTTATTTTTAAATTGGCTTATAGGATACTATAGTCCGAGATCCCACAGCAAGATATCTACGTTCATCTGTTTTTTAAATTGAAATGCATTTTTTATGGATAATTATTGATAGAGGAATACGGTTTTGCAGGGTTGCCTATCAAAATATGGCCGCAAGTATTTTTTATTGAATTTTATTTAGCTCATTTTTTTCGAACAATGACGTTCATTTGTTTTTTTGGAAATTATATGATTTATTTGAAAGAGATGTACATAAAGGACCTAAAAAGTTAGGGTTGCTACCTCTCACTTGGTCGCAACCTCTTGGCAGCCAAGTGGCAACAGGTACATGAACGTTGATTTTATACGTTCACAATGTATTCAAATGAATTATATGTCAAATTGTAGCCAATTTTTATCTTTATGCAAGGATACATGGTTGCCTATGCGAAAGTGCCTGCAAATAGGGGCTTCCAATTTTCAAAGATACATAAGAGCGAGGTAGAGTTAGCGCATCACACTAGCCCTTAGACAAGGACGCAGTGTGGCAGCTGTCCGACGTTTTGAGATCTGAAAAAGCTATTCAGTCTATTTCTAAGAGAATGTTTGTATGCTTTTATAAATGTATACGCACGTAAGTGTCTTACAATTTTTGAACAAACCAATCGATTGAGATCTGGTATGCGACATTCGATAGAGTTTTATTTGGTTGAGATTTCCTAAGAATTTCAATTGGATTGGTCTAATTTTCAGACGATTGATTTCCCAAAATAGCTTTTAAGCTATTGTAGCGATAAATTTCAAGATCTGATTAGCTCTATTTTTCGAAATACTGAGTCGAATCTCGTGAACCCGATAGAAATTGATTAATTGGTTATAGAAATATCTTTCGTTCTTATGTATCTTTGAAAATTGGCAGCCCCTATTTGCGGACAATCTCACATAGGCAACCATATACTCTCGCGTAGAGATGAAAATTGGCTATAATTTGACATATAATTCATTTGAATACGTTGTGAACGTAGAAAATCAACGTTTATGTATCTGTTTACACCTGGCTGCCAAGAGGTTGCAGCCAAGTGAGAGATGGCAGGCCTAACTTTTTAGGTCCTCTATGAACCTTTCTTTCAAATAAATCATATAACTTCCAAAAAATAAATGAATGTAATTGTTCAAAAAATGATCTAAATAAAATTCAATAAAAAATGGAAGAATCATCTAGATGCTGAAAGCGCATTTTTGACAGCTCATGAATGCTTGTTACTTCAGAGATTTCGCAAATTACCACACAATTACACACTTACTGAGTTTGAAATCAAGTATTTTGGGCAAACTTACGAAACAGCAGCTTCCATTTAGTACTAGTTTCAAGTTGACTATTTGATAGGTACATAATTTATGCATGTACAAATTCAAAAGTACCTTTTAATCTTCATTGTTTAGTTATTGACTGACGGGAGGTCAAGTGCTGTATCTTAAAATGATAATTTGATCTTTATCAAAGCTATATAAAAAAATACACCAAAAATAAACAAATTTTCATCCAATAATAATAATTCATTCTAATAAGCTTCAAATTCGCGTCAAACAAGTCATTGAATGAATCCCGGACAGATTTGACAACTGTACATAATGATAGTGACACTCGCGGCGAAAGTTGTAACTAAATACGTCGTTAACACAACTTAGATATGTCGACAAATACGTAGGACAATGACTTGAAGAATATATTTTGCATTTTTAACGATGTTATTTCACAGAAGTAAAACTTCTCCCTTTCCATGTCACATTTTGTCATATTTTTTTGACTCCTTACCCTCCAATTTATGTGTGACGTAAAATGTACATGACCTTTGATGTTTTTTTAATTCGTTAATTGCGCACACTTGACCACAAATGACTTAATCTTATTTCTTGTTGGATTCTGAAAAAAAATTTAATTCAATGTAATCTCAATTTGACTTATTAAATTTTCACACGTATGAAAAAATAAAAGATAACGTTTGGATTCGGGCTTGATAGTTTTTTTCGTGGGGATAGATTTCACATAAAGTAGATTATTCCTACATAGAGCCTATTCATTTCAGAAAAATATTCAATAATATTGCATATTGTGCAGCTTGTCGTTCGTATGATGTTCGTCAGCTTATCATAGGTAGAAAGTCGGTAGAAAGCAAACATAAATCAGGGCGGTAATAGCAAAAATACTTGAAAATTTCATCTTGAGCTTATATTTGTTATAATATAGATTTGGAATGAATTCTAAATATCTTCTAGATCTTACAAACAATAATTCGTACAATTTGTTGATTGAAACATCAGTATTTATTTAATATTTATTGTATGGATGATTGAGGCTGCATGGTTATATATTCAATCAGCCATCAAATTACAAATATATTGAGAAAATTATTGGAAAATATTGATCGTTGAGTATCTTTTATTGAACATACTAAAAATATATTTGAATCTGAATGATTGCTTAATGTGTAGAAAATACTTTCAGAAATGAATCTTTGGAGAAACACGACGTGTTTGACAAATGTAATTATGAACGTTTCGATCTGAAATACAATTGTACCTGTCAGAAACATATTTCTTCATATATTTGATCTTGAAAGCTTATCACAAAGTTTAAAAAAATAACAAGTTGGACTTATTATAGTAGTAGGAAAAAGAAATGTTTTTGACGTAACATTGAAACCAGAGGCTGAGCTCGAGTAATCTGAAGAGTAAATAACGTGAATAACATTCTCTCATGAAGTACAGATTAAGATTTATGACAGAAAAAGACATTGTTAAAATATACACCATATTAGTTTTGGTTCATGCATGTCAAATATGTATAGTAATTAGGAGATAGTGTATCTTTTTTATGTTTTCATTCTAGATTCTTCATTTTTGTTCTTTCATCTACTTTCTAACAAAAATTTCTTGTATCATAGCATGTATTTTCACAAGAAACTATGGTATATAACAATGCATCATGTTTTTTTCTATGAACTCATTTTAACTTTTGACTCCTGGAAAATATCGTTCATTATTTATAATCATTTAATAATATTTAATATTAAGATAAGCGTTGCTGCTTACAAATAACATTATGCGATGAGGAAAAGGAAACTTGACTAGCATATTTTATGTTTTTCCTTCTGCACTCTTTGTAATTCAATAAATCAATTTTTATATGACTATATTTCACATTTTCCAACGGAACAGTTGTAGAACACTATTTTTTGAGTTTATTCCTCAGATGATCATAAAATTTTCATATTCTATGTGGGCCAGGCCGCTCCTGTGTCGTATATTCGCGTGTAAATATTTTACTCAGGAAAGTCGCATTGGGGATGTGAATGTTAGCTGTCAGATCGGCTTCTGATCACGTCAATTTTTCGTTTTCCTGCCTGTTGCGAATAATCGGGTTTGGTGAGCAATCGACAAACAGGAGGATAGGGTAGGAAGTGAGCGAGTTTTCACTATGGGATGTAATGAAGTCAATCCGATTGAGGATTTGAATATGACAGAATTTGAAGAGAAATAAGGAATGTTCGCAGTATTAAGGGGAGTATTGTTACAAGGGTCAGGATTAAAAAAATATATTCTAAAGGAATCTTATACATTTATTGTATGAAAAAGGTTTAATAATGGTAATATGCCTCTCACGATTTAGTTAGCACTTTCGAAATTTTTAATTTAATTTCTGGAATGCCTTGTGTTCTATCTGTGAACTAAAAAAAGAATTGAAGGGCAAAGGAGAGCACCTTAGTTCAACATCATCTTTTGTTCTCAGTCTCACCACAAATTAATGGATGAACTAGTTTCATTGTATGTGCGGCAACCAACATAGCACCGCGTCGAACATAGAACCTCATTGCTGGCAACAAAGGCGCGAAGTAAATATCTGTTAGAAAATGCAAACATGTTAGAATGGTATAATAAAGAGAGCTCCAGGCGTCTTTGTATCGTCGACATTCATGACGTCAAAGGTTTGTCAAAAGAGGGAATTCGACGATAATGCGAAATCCTACGTTATGACGTCTTATAGTTTTTTCAAGTACAAAGGAAAATCTGTACGAAGTATACCTTTTTAGGGAAAATAACTTTCAAAAGAACGATAATTGGCTTATATAAAAGAAATAATATAATTTTTTTTTTGTTGCCCAATTGTAAATACCGTCACCAGGATAAATGACATCATACTCGAAGCTACATAAACAGTAATGAACATAGTTACATATATTTTCCTTTCACTTCATCGGATGGATATATTGAGTGAAGTGTCAACTTTGTGGCACATGATCTATACAAGTAATCTCAATTGCATTTATTTGACGGTAACACAAAAAGAGTGATTATTAATAGTTTATTTATTAGAAATTAGTGTGGCATTTTCTGTTCTTGATTTGATATTATTCCATTAATCTTTGGCTCCAATAGTGTCACCATAACACGTGAATGAGCTTCTATTACAAATCGAATGTGATACTTGTACAATTTTTTGTTTACTCAATAATTTTTAAATGAACTAACCACTTTTAATTGTTATTTTAATTTTTTTGTGGGTACCAAATTTGAGAATGTAAAACGAATATTGAATAAGATGGATCAATAAAATGATAATGATTGATTAACAGATAGACTGATATTTTTGTACTGTAAGTGCGGTTTGTGGAAATTACAGACATATAAGATTTATTTAGACTGAAAATTGATTGCAACATTCGGAGCCACATGGGGTCGAGCCCGGTTCTCCCAGATTCTCCAGAACAGAAGTCAAGCGCACTACACTCTCGGCTATCACACACAGCATGTGTGTCACACTCACTAATGTACAAAAAACATGATTGATAATAATTGAATGAATGTATTTGTACATTTAAATTCAGAAGAAATTAGAGCTGAATATCTTCTTTTTATCCAAAAAAGATGACGTGGAAACGTAATGAACTAAATTAACAAACGATTATTATTACACGTTAAACATTGTTTTACTTGAATGATATAGTCAAGTCGACATGTACTTTGGGGTCGGAAAAAATGCGAACTTGATGAAACTTTGGTATGTTGTTTTTCATCACCCAATAGTGTTATTTCTATGTTTTCCGACAAGAATTTCGTGAAGCAATTTTCAGGGGGAGGAAAAAACCACAAAAGTTATGCACTTTTTTCAGTTTTTGCCCTGTAACTTTTTCCCCTCCATTCCTACGCCTTAGATCATTAAGTTCAACTTTGTAGAGCATCAAATTTCCGATAAATTTGATACGTAAAACTTGTTTGTAGACCCACTAAGTTCCAAGATGCAGCACTTCAAAAAAGTGAAAAATTCCTGAAAATCTAAAAAAACATTAGAAATGGCGGTTTTCGCTGAATATCTTTTATTTTTCAACATAATTTATGGTATTATGGTACTTGGTTCCATTCTGACGTAGAAATCAGTCAAAAGCTCACCCCTTACCCTGCTTACCTATGCCACCATATCTGGAGGCACGGGAGTGCCTCCGCCAAGACAAGCCAAGCAAAGCGTAACAGCACCACCTACCTTTCTCGGAGAGCTTCATTGTTTTTTTGAACCCTCATAACTCTGGTATGGATTATACCAGATAAACAAAATTCTCGGGATATGATGTCAATAGTGGACTTATTGAACTTATAAAGTTTCAATTGCATAGTTCTTATACTTTAAATTTTATTGATATCTAAAAAACTCCGATTTCGTCATCAGAATTCTTAGGTTACTTCCTGAAGTCCTAGAATGTTGAAATTTGGTATGTAAGCTAGTATTAGTACATAAATAACAAAAAAACTCTGAAACTTGGAACTTTCACCACCCAATCCCTTAAACAAAGGGAAGGAAATTTGTATGAGACTTCCGCAAATTTTGATACTAGAGGTCTGAAAATTGATATAGAGACTACTTGTTATAAATAATAGTAAAATAAAAACTTACTAAAAGAAGTGGAATCCCACCAAAAATATTTTTATGTAAAATGTTGCCAATACGAGACCATATGGCTTGCACTGTCAAAAAGTTGTCAGATCTCATGTAGAGCCAAGCTTCTAACTCTACACGCTCTAATTCTACAAGCCTTCTCCTCCATCTACCTGTCTAGCCACTACTCTTTCAGTAGGGAACTACAAGAACTATTGTATAACAGAAAAGTAATGAATAGTGAATAAATTTTTCACCTTATGCCCATGTGAATCTATCGAAATGGTCAAGTCGCATATTTTGACTGTGGTGTAGAGTTTGTGAAGTTATGGCTTGTAGAATTAGAGCGTATAGAGTTAGAAACTTGGCTCAACATGAGATCTGATAACTCTTTGACAGTGCGAGCCATATGACTTCGCCTTGGCAACATTACATTAAAATGTTTTTGGTGGGATTCCACTTCTTTTAGTAAGTTTTTATTTTACTATGATTCATAACAAGGAGTCCCTATATTAATTTTCTGACCTCTAGCATCAAAATTTGTGGAAGTCTCATACAAATTTCCATCTCCTAGTTTAAGTGGTTGGGAGTAAAAGTTCCAAATTTTAGAATTTTGTTGTTGTTTGTTTATTAATATTAGCTTACATAACAAATTTCAGCATTCTAGGACTTCAAGAAGTAACCCAAGAATTTTGATAATCATCAGTGAGCGAGTCAGTGACGAAATCGGGGTTTTTTCAGATATCAATAATATTTAAAGTATAAGATCTATGCAATTGAAACTTTATATGTTTAATAAGTCCACTATTGACATTATATCCCGAGAATTTTGTTTATCTGGTAGATATAATCCAAATCCAAGTTATGAAGGTTCAAAAAAATGACGAAGCTCTTCGAGAAAGGTATGTAGTGCCCTTGCGCTTCATTTGATGGTCTTGGCCGTGCCTCCACATATGGTGGCATAGGTAAGTAGGGTGAGGGGTGGGTTGTTGATTGATTTCTGCGTCAGAGTGAAAAAAAGTACCATAATACCATAAAAAAAAAATGAAAAATAAAAGATATTCAGTGAAAACCCCCATTTTTGATGTTTTTTTAGATTTTCAGAAATTTTTCACTTTTTTGAAGTGCTGTATCTTGGAACTTAGTGGGTCTACAAACAAGTTTTACGAATGAAACCTATCGAAAATTTAATGTTCTACAAAATTGAACTCGGTGATCTAAGGCGTAGGAATGAAGGGAAAATAGTTACAGGGCGAAAACTTATTTTTGCCTTAGGCTACATTTATATACTTGAAATTAATCACTATTTGATATATCTTCTATTAACTGACGCTAACATAGTCACTAACATTATACTTATCTTATTATTCAAATCATAATACTGCCTTTCATTTAATTCTACGGCTTCTTATTTATTTCCAACTGTTTATTTTTCACTCTCCCAATCAATTTTCACTGGTTCACTTCATCTAGTTCACTTTTGCCTATCAATCATTATTACTTCTACGCGCTCCGACTATTATATCAATTCTCTCCACTTACTTCTTTACCCACTCTTTTCTCGGTTTTTTGCGACTATTACTTCTCGAATCTTCGTCACCACATCCTTGACAGTCAGTTACGCCGACTAGACAATAACTTTATTGCATATATCACCCGTTTAACTGGCGTCTTGTGATGAAAATCTACTCTGTAGGAGTACTATTCGTTACTATATCAATATCTTGACACGAAGTATTTGATTTTATTCTCATTCAGTTATCCATCATATAAGCAAGGGCTATCGATTTTTACTTACTTGTACAAAGTATTGTACAAAGTACAAGGAAGTATTGTGAAACCGACAAAATTCACATATTGAGATTTTGATGGAAATATCCGCTTTGAGCATTCCTGAATCAATTTTGACTATTTTTGGTAACTCGCAAATCTTGAAACCTGTCAAACATATAATGCTGAAATTTTGTATTTAAGACTCGTATAGGGTCTTGATTATAGATGCAATCGTCTGTACCGTGAGTGTACTTTACTTGAAACTTTTTTTGAATTTTCTGCATAAATCCAGAATGATTAGCCGTGGGATACTGGCATTCAGTATTTGAAATTGCTGTAGCATCTAAATGGTAATCTTCTATTTTCGTACTAATCGACTAAACCAGAAATACACTTTATATAGCAGACTTTTCAAATTTTCCTCATAAATCCAAAACAATCAGTCGTACAATATTAAAATTTCGTATCAAGCACTTCTATAACATCTTGTTGTACACCTGGTATTATGATTGCGATCGGCTAAACCGAAAGTGTAGTTTACTCGAAACATTGAATCTTGGAAATCAGTATTTAGGAATGCTGTAGCATAAGAATGATGACTTATTGTTTCCATAGCATAGTGCATTTTACTTGACAGATTCTTAGAATCTTTTGGATAAATCCAGAACGATTAGCCGTGGAATGATGAAATTTTGTGTTTGATTATATATATTCAATGATGTACAAGTGAGTCACGTGATGTCCACATCAGATTTTTTTTCACAAATTTGAAATTGGGGCAAATATACGTACGTCAAAATTACGCCACTTCCTCAAATAAAGGTTGGACTGAAGATTTTGATTCACTCAATATCAATTGCAATAGATAGAAATGTCCTCACTCGCTTCAATCATATTGGTGACTGTGCTCACAAATCACTCATTTGTATAATAGTCGGGGAGTCGGCCGCATCTTATGTTCTCTGATCGGACTTACGGCCAAATTGTACATGAATCAATCGGATATTTAGTGGTCAATAGGATGCTAGACTTTATAAATGCAGGACCTTGTCCTTAGTGTCGAAAAAACGCCAATTCTTGTCGAGTTTTTCGGCGCAACTTTCCTGATAGAACTTACGATTGAAACTAGTACCAATGGATAGCGAAGGTCAAGTACCTTTAAAAAAAATCAGGGTGCTATCCCCTGACCTATCCAGAAGGGCAGCAGTCACCCCTAAGTTTCTACCCATTTTCGTATTTAACTTCTCTGATCGAGCTTACGATAATTATTTTTCTCACGAACCTTCTTGACCCCGAAAAAAGCAAGGTTCCGCCACTCTACCTGTCTGGAAGGGCAGTAGCCACATTTAAAATTATTTGATTCTCAGGTTTCAATTTCGAACGCAGCTGTACTTCTCTCATATTGAATGTATAATATTTTTTTTAATTGTAGCTTGAGCCTTCCTGAACACGATAATATTTAAGTGCTGCCTCTCAGCCTGTCCGGGAAGGCGGCAGCCTTTCTTAAAGTCTTTCCGATTTTAAGGTTCTAATTTCGAATGCAGCTGTACTTCTCCCATCGAATGTACTCCAGTTTTTCCGTGTTCAGGGAAGTTTCAGGTTCAAATTGATGAAAAATCGTAAGTTCACTGAGGGAAGTCGAGTACGAAAATGCGTTACACATAGAGGTGACTGCCACCCTTCCAGACAGAGCGAGAGACAGCACTTCCGTTTTTTCGTGTTCAGGAAGGCCGAGCTACAATTTATACAGCTGCGTTCGAATTTGGAATCTGAAAATCGGAAAGACTTTAAGAGTGGCTGCTGTCCTCTCGGACAGGATGAGAGGTAGCACTTCGGTGTCGTCGTGTTCAGGAAGTCTCAAGTTACAATTAGAAAGAATAATCGTAAATTCGATGAGAGAAGTACAGTTGCGTTCGAAATTGGGACCTGCAAATCAAATAATTTTAAATGTGGTTGCCGCCCTCTCGGGCAGATAGAAAGGCGATACCTTGGTTTTCGTGGTCAGGAAGGTTAGAGCGTCAATTTGAGAAAAATAATTGTCGTAAGCTCGATTAGGCAAGTTAGATACGAAAATGGGTTACACTTAGAGATAGCTGTTGCCCTCCTGGATAGGTCAGGAGGTAGTACCCAGATTTTTTCTTGACCTTCGCTATCGATTAGTACTAGTTTCAATCGTAAGTTCTATCAGGGAAACTGCTTCGGAAAACTTGAGCAGAATTGGCTTTTTTTTCGATATTCAGGACAGGACTCTGCATTCATAAAGTTCGGCATTCTGGTGACCACTGAATATCTGGTTTATTCATATACAATTAGTAGTAGTTAAGTCCAATCAAGGTCGGCTCCTGCATTATATAGCTAAATAGTCCATAAGCCGGTGAAGCAGAAAAAGTGAGTAAAGTGATCAACCGGCTTATTCACACAGTAAATCCACAACTGAACAGCTTTGTGATGTCGCATTGTTTGTTTACAAGAGAACGCTTAATTTTTAGGATTGTATGCATAATTTCTTGCCAACGGTGTTGAAGTATTTAATTTCATTGCATGAAGATTCCTAATAGGTCATCATACGTACTGGCAGTGTGTTATCAAATGCTCATGTCAAATTATCGGAAGAAAAAAAAGCTGCTTCCTTTTGCGACCTTTCCCTTGAATCTGTTATATAATACTCATGAAGTACTATTGCATTCACCAACTTTGTATTGTGATATAATATTTCTTGGACTCAAGTAAAGACAACATTAGAATATTTATAGTAGATCCGACATATATGCGAAATGTAGCTGTCATACTTTACTTTTAAATTTTTGTGACATGCACATAGCACATAGATTAACTGAAGGTGATTTCATTCCAAAAATAAATCTTGTAGCCACCTCTATACTCGTAAGCACTTTTATTCTTGTCAAATGTCAAGTTTTAGAAGTATTTTACTTATAGACTGGGAGCTAGTGACAGGTGGGGTTCTCCGATTTTATACCGCTTGCCTTTTTGAGGGTTGATAATTTACCTCTTGATTAAAAAGATAAAAAAGTTATTGAACGATGCATGCTTTCCAATCATAGTTCAAATTCCAATTGAAGGTTTGAAAAAAAAGTGTTTTTTTTTCGTGATATCATATTGCATGCCTTTGTGATGTTGAATAATTGAAATTAATCTTAAGCCAAGTACTGAAAGGCAAGCGATTCGCAACAGCCCAAGTGGCTCAAAGGATTGCGTGAACTTGTGAGAAAAAATATGAAAAATGCCGTGTTTCCAAATTGCATGCCAATGGAAAGAATTGAAGTTTTATTCATAAAACCCTTGTAAAAAAAATTGGCAAGCATTCCTCGTTGGCGCAAGGGCTTGAAATTTGGGGGTAATCTTGCATAAATTTTGCACCAATTAGCCGTGATTTCAAATTGCATGCCATTTCAACTATAGGTAATTTGTTCGATGAATTGTTATTGAGAAAATTGGCATGCACCCCAGGATGTCCCAAAATGGAGGCATGCATTGAGGAAGTTGCAAAAAAAGAAATAAAATTTCCGTCATTTTATTTTGCATGCCATTGTGTATTTCGTTCAAAATTATTCTTCTTAGACGATACAAGGAATGGCAAGCATGTTGCTCAGGCTCATCATTGATAAATTTTGGAAAAAGGATTGAGAAAAAGTGCCCGTAAATTAATTCAGTAAAATTAACAGAAATTATTCTACGAATCTATTTATTTGAATTTTTTGACTTATTTCAAACAATAATGGTCTAGGTGAGTCTCTTCCAAAATATTGCAGAGAGCTACAATTTAAATTATCCATAACGTTTTCATAGCAACAATTCCAAAAATATTCAATTTAAATCACTGGAAACATCAAATTTTCCCATTAATATCAGTATTAGCTCTAACTGGGTATAACATTAAATTGCAACCAATGAGGCACTAGAATAATACTATATCAAAGAGTCCAAATAAGGACGAAACACGTATGTACAGTTTACATCCCAACTTCTGAATTTGTGAAACATTAAGGTTTCGAATCTTGCTATTAATAAAATAATAATCACACATATTAACAACGAAAAAAATAATAATTACGTTCTTACTTTTTCCCCGGAATGTGAATAAGTTATGTGGATGGAATATTGTTACAAAATATATTTTTGAAAGTTAAATTGCCTTCATCTGGAACTTAAGAGTTATCTTCATTATCATCCAAAAATATTATTATCATTATGAAAAAATAAAGAAGCTAATTATAAGAAAAAAGAATTATTATCATAGAAAAATCATACTTAAATAGCTAACGGGATGTTTCATAATATAAATAAATAGGAATGGGAAGGAATCTGAAATTGGCAATAATTGCTCAAATTTCCATTTCTTCATCATAATTATTGTCAATTTCAGGTTCGTTTTCAGTAGTTTCACCACCTATTTGAGAATAAGTGTCGCTGTCATCATCGTCCGATTTATCTTTATCGTCCTTATTGTCGGCCATTTTCACAATATCATGCTCTTTAATAATTGTAGGAAGAGTTAAGTTTCAATTTATGATTTTCTTTATTAATTTACGATGATCATTTCGACTTTTGAAGTCATCTTCAGGTATCTTTTTTATAAAAAGTATCATAAATTGAAACTCAACTCTTCCTACAATTCTTAATTTAGAATGTTTAAACTTTTCCCCAATAAAAAAAAAAATCATGCTCTTTAACTCTATTCATTTTCACTTATTTATGCCAAACGGAAAACTTATTGGTATAAAAGTATTGTTTATAAGCCTAATTGTATTACTTTGAATATATAATCTGCACTATTATGAAAGATTTACCTCCTGCCATGTCTATAATTACAAACTAAGTTGATTCTAGGGCATATTTTCTTGATTTTTTTTTCATTTGTAAATGTTTGTCTTATGTCATATGCATTACATTTTCTCATTTTAACTTGAAGCATAAGTATTTCTTAATTGAAATGCAAAATAAAATCACGGAGATATTCTTACTTTTTATTGCCACTTTTTCCAAAGTTTTTCAATAATCGGACAGAGTTACATGCATGCCATTTTCCAAATGAATTTAAAACAGCATTTATTAATGTAATATAAAATGGCAGGCAGAATGAAGTCGGAGAAATTTTGCATGTTTTTCATGTAACTTCCATTATCATTTAAAATATGAAGGGCTCGAGAAACATGCTTGCCATTTCCCAAATTAATTCAAAACAGAATTTAGTAATGTAATACAAAATGGCAGGCAGAATAAAGTCAGAGAGACTGCGAGTTTTTTATGCAACTTTCATTATTATTTAAAATATGAAGGGCTAAGCAACATGCATGCCATTCTAAATTTATAATTATTTCACTTCAAAATAAAGTTTTTGCTTCATTTGAGGTAATTTGAAATCACGGCAAATTGGTGCAAAATTTATGCAAGATTACCCCCAAATTTCAAACCCTTGCGCCAACGAGGAATGCTTGCCAATTTTTTTACAATGGTTTTATAACTAAAACTTCAATTCTTTCCATTGGCATGCAATTTGAAAACACGGCATTTTTCATATTTTTTCTCACAAGTTCACGCAATCCTTTGAGCCACTTGAGCTGTTGCGAATCGCTTGCCTTTCAGTACTTGACTTTAGATTAATTTCAATTATTCAACATTACAAAGGCATGCAATATGATATCACGGAAAAAACCACTTTTTTTTCAGACCTTTAATTGAAATTTGAACTATGACCGGAAAGCGTGCATCGCTCAATAACATTTTTATCTTTCTAATCAAGAGGTAAATTATCAACCCTCAAAAAAGGCAAGCGATATAAAATCGGAGAACCCCACCTGTCACTAGCTCCCAGTCTATTAGTATTAGTGTAAAAAGTGTATACATATTTGAAACTAATGAATTAGATTAGAAGCAATAAAACTAAATTCTGGCACAGAGTTCATACTATCTGAAACTTAGTGTAAACTCAGTGATTGACGTCTTCATAGAAATGCTGTGCTCACATGAATACGACTGTAATTGAAACTGTTTCTATTCGAGTAACTTAATATCAAAACAGTTAGGTGTAACATTCATGGTTCAAATTTCCAATCAGAACTTTCCTCTTATCGAAACCCTTGCTAGGTACTTCTATCAAACGCTCTCGATATCTACGGACTTTGTTACATCGTCAATATTCAATACCCTATCTTATGCTTTCAATATTATATTGAAGACCTTATTATCGTCTCTCTCATCCCTATTGACCTGTTGATATCCCATTTCCCACTATCTTCCCCATATCTGCGTATTCGCCGTCAACAAGGGCTGTGACGATGATAATAACACCACCACACACAAAGACCTCAATTGTCTTGTTTTGAAGCTTGGGACAAAATTTGCGAATTTCGGAAACGGAATGAACAAAGACGGGGATATTTGTAGCGGTTTAATCAACGAACCTCTCAAAGAAATAGGAATATTCAAGATGGAAAAGTTTATGAGAAGGTCGGGTTATTGGGGCGGAAGAATTGTGGTATGGAGGCATTGCTGTATTTATTCAAGGATACATTTTTACTGTATTATGGATGTTTTGGAGCGGAAATATGTTTTTTCCAACGTTATTTTTAAATAAATGCAATATTGATGATTCATTAGAAGAACCTACTCCTAAGTATAAAATAAAATGAATTTTATGAATTGAGTGAACTTTTAGAATCTTTTGCTTGAAAAGTAGGGTGTAGGGCTCATATAAACATCGGTCTTCGCTGGTCGACGCTCGCATCGGATTTTTCCAGCTTCTAAAGTCAAATAAGGGTGTGACAGATGGGTGAAAAAATTTCTAGCTGCGTTTCTGGAGCCGGGGGATTTTTATAATCAAGACCCTTTTTCCGAGAGAGTTGGTAACCCTAATTGTGCCGCTGAAGAAAAAGGTACCATGATGTCTTTGTAGTTCATCAAATACAACATATTTACAATAGATTAGTATTCCACAAATTGCCATAATTTTGAATAAAATGAAATTTTATATAACAACAGCGGAGTTGATTGATATTTTATATTTACTGTGATAAATACGAGATACAAACAGATGGGTTCAATGTTCTATTTGTTTTTGTTGATGAGTATGTATTGAACAATATGTTAGCAGATGTGAACAAAATATATTGCGAAAAATTTGCATAAAGCCAAACACTGGTCAGATCATGTTTGTTTAGTAATGATTTCCTGTTTTCCATTCGTCCTTTATCCAGATATCTATCGAGATCAAACATAAACAAACAAAAAATAGAATACGACCGAAAATTCGTGCAATTTAAACAACTTTCCACATACTTCTCTCTCCACAGCTGTGCAAAAGTCCATGTCTGGGCTATCAGATAACAATGATGGAGCGTACCAGCGGAGTTAGGTACAATCCTGGACATAGCGCGAGCGCTATCGTGCCGCGGTTCGTTTCCGGTTCATCCCCACTCCTTCGCTTGTATCCGGAATTAATGGCGCCCTCCCTTCCCATTGTGATATGCAATGCAAATCGACCGATCGCTCGCACGCGAAAATGTCGACCGGCAAATGGAAAACAAATTGTATGTTATTTTGTTTCCTAGCGACGAATATATTGACATCAAAAAAAAGAACTGAAAAATGAAAATGTGCCTCTCATCAGCCCACATTATTTTATTTTCTGATATTGATTTTCAGACTATATTTACCATTAGTAACTTGAGAAATTCGAGAATTAAATTTGTCAGAAAAGTGAGTAGGAGATATTTGGTTCGGTGCACGGTACAAAACATAGTAGGTAACTTAACTCGCCCCGACAATGCGTCTGCTGAGATGGTTATAGTTCGCACAGTAAGGCCTGTTTTACAACAGTGTTTAATGTATAACTACACTAAACTTACAAAATTTTTCGAAATCATTTATATATTGAAGTTAACCGTATATGTAATGTGTACAGCATATATTTTACGTTAATTAAAAATTGATATACTTGTTAAATTAGTGTTGCATTGAGTAATATTTGATATTTAATTATTACCTATACAAGAAACTGAGTTGGATAAATTCAGAGATCACATGCAATTAACAATAATTGAGAAATATTTGAACAATACATTAACAATGTGTTTAATTTTCAACGTATAGATATCTTTTCAATTACAAGAAAATTGTTCGAACTTTCAATAAAGGAAACATAAAAACATAAGTTAAACAAAAATTAGATTCAGTTCAAAATATTATATTTCTATAGTATACATAATGTTTTACAACGTAATAGTTTTTTATGTATTAAGGGCACTTATATTTATCTATCATTTAAACCTAATTTACGATCACTTCTAGGAATTGCTTTGTTCCAAATTTCTATCATGTCAAGTGGAGCTCTAAAAACACTATATTTTATCTTACAACTGTCATATCCAGAATTGCAATTCGGGGCAAAACATTTTCCAGGCATTTTAATTGAATGTTCATTTGTCACACGGCTATCACTTTATAAAATTATTATTTATATACTATAATCTGACTGTATTCAACGACACAAACACTTAAATCAAACGCTTTTCAATTGACAACTAGGCCCTACATATCCGCCATCTTGAAACATTTCCTCTCACCTCTCACGTCCACATGCTTGACGCAGTCAGCAGACACATTTATAGTAGACCGGCAATGAGAGTTGTGGGGGCCTGGTTCGGTGTAATGCGTATAACTTTTTCCTATTATTTATTAATGTAAAGTTGATACGTATTTTATATAAATGTCAGCTTAAGGATTATGAATGTATTAGAGTGTCCTCCTTAGGAAAGAAGTTTCGAAAATATCCTCTATTAGTGGTTCTGTATGTCCTTAAAGGAATATAGTGTCAAAATTTTGAATCCTTAGGTCCAACGATTTGGTTTATGTACTGTCTTCAAAATAATAAGTATTTAGATGAACGAATTTAGGACTACATAAACATAAAAACACTAAGATATTGAGATATTAATTAAATAAGAGCCAACAATGTTCAAAATTTTAACTCAGTCGGGTGAACGATGCGCGAACATAGTTATCCGATACGACTCGCATGCCATATATTGTATCTTAATATTACTGTCAGAAACTTTCACGCAAGTATCAACAACAAATTCAAAAAGTTTCAATCCAATTGGATGAATGATACGCAAACGAACAAATACGATTCATGTCCCACTTATTGTACATTGATAATACTAGTATCAGAAATCTCTAAGCAAGTGCCATCAATAAGTGTGCATAGTCTCAAATCAATCGAAATAATGATGCGCGAACCACCGACTACTAATTATTTTTGAAGGCTGAAATTTGGTTTAAAGGATCAGGATGAAATAATACTCATAATTGCAGACCAATTTCATGAGATTTAATTAGATGCTATTAAAATGAACGTTTCGGTTGTCAAAGCAACCATCCTCAGCATAAGAAAAATTTTAAGCTCAGTTCTATGATAGAAAATTGCTGTCAATAATGTTGATGTTTTACATTGATAATTCTAGCAAAGCACAATCATTTGAAATCGAGATATTTAAATCTAATCTAACTCACATAAAATTCAGGTCTTGCTCCGATACTGAAATGTGATGATAATAAATAGATTGTATCAACAGCGAACAAAGGAGATTTTCAACAATTGGCTATAAAACTCAAAGTTGCTGATCTCTACAATTAAAATTTCGAGCTACATAACTTCATGTAGAATAACCTTCATAAAATGCTTATCAATTTTATCCGAACTATAGTAATTCCATATATTAATATAATTTATATACGATCGTGACAGTTTTTACATCATTTTTACTGTAATAAAACGTTTTATTGCACACTTTTAATGCACGATTTCAGCGGGAGAGTCCATCAGTTCCAAAATAAGTATTTAAAACATCTGAGGGATATTTTTAAACTCATCTACAACACCAAAATCACTCTTTGATATTTTAAACTTGATATTTTGATTCTTTCCAAAAACATTCATGTCAACTTCAACGAAAACCATTCAATTCATAATATGGTTCCCTTAGCTACCGATAGTAGCCGTCAAACTGAAATTCACAAAAGAAAAATATCCATTTATAATTGACAGTTTTACGAAAATTAGGACGATTGAAGGCAAAACATTGTAAGACACACGTGCAAAAAGTCTCTAATTTACTCATGGAGCTTTCAAAAATACTCTCTTTGCTCGTATTTATAATCTGGTCGCTCGTGCATTAAACACTAACTTTTTACATTTATTGTATCTTAAATATCTATTATCTACGATCATATAGAAAGCGATATCATTTTTGATATAAGTAATAGATTTCTTATGAAATACTGTACAATAAAAATTTTATTGTTCATTTTAATGCATGATTCTAGGTGGATGGTCCGATGGGATTTATTAATATGTTTAACATCTAGGAAAGTATTTTAAAACTCATCTATGATACTAAAAACTACATTTGGATATTTTGAGCTCAATCCTTTAATTTAAATTTCCATAAACCTTTATACTCGTACAAACCTAAACGACGACAGTTCAATTTTCAATAATTATTTCCTTAGCTACCAATAGTAGGCCTCAAAAGTGAATTTACACTAGAAAAAGAGTAAATTAGGACGATCGAAGAAAAATGTTGACATACTCTCGGAGCTTTCGCTCGTATTTTTAACCAAGCCGCTCGTGCATTAAAGAATATTTTTTTACATTATTGTATGCTTGAATTGTTATTTTTATTGCTATCTTATTATGGTTCAATCTATCATGCTCTTGAATAATTCGTTTGAATGCATAAGCTAGGTTTAATCTGTAACGCAAATGACACATGGATAAAGTCATCCTACAATAGAATTTTGTACAAGAGTGAATTTATTGCTAATATCGTATTTGCTGGCACGACCTGGAAGGGAGAGTGCCTCAAACGTTCGTGTGCGATAGATGCATATTCATTCGAATTGTATAGTCTACTTTTTTTACGACTAAATATAAAACACAGAAATGAGTCTTTTCATGTATTACCCATTTCAAAATTTTGTAATAATTCGTTGTTCTTTACTTCCCCGACCTATAATATAATAGGGGAAATATTGTAATCGTGATTTTTTGACATTTCGAGATTTTGATGGATCTTCACGTTTCAGATCCTACTGAATCTGAAAAACATAATTTAAAAAAAGTCAGCTTATTTGTCGCGTCGGTCTGTCTGTCTGGAAGCACGATAACTTGAGAATACGTACGAATTTTCGACTGAAACTCTATATTCAAGTTTTTCATCAAAAAGCTAGCTCCAAGTTCGTAGATTAGCTTTTTCCAATCAGTAATACCAAAGCTTTATTGATCAAACTCTGAATTATTCCAAAACTCGTTATATTTTTCGTGAGCAAAGAAATAATGGAAGTCATGATGTGAAATTAGATTTATCATCACTCGTATTTGGACATCACGTGCAAACGTTCGTCAATTGTTTTTTTTTTAAATGAGTAATTTTGCTCTATAGTGTTTGATATCAAATTAAAGCTTTCGCGGAGATAATTCTAGAAGAATTCAAATGATTGTCAATTGTTTCTTTTACAAATAATTCTAATGTCTTGGTATCAATTTAGAGCTCTCGAGGAGATAAGCTCAGTGAATATCAAAAATGAATAATCAATGGAATCCACGTTACCATCTTTGAATTAGACTTCCGGCGATCAAATGTCGAAACTGTATGTTCTAATTGATTGAATATTCCGAAAATCTAGGAAAGGACTCCTTATTTTCAGAAATACTTTTCTATGTAAGGACTAAAATATAACCGCAATCTGTCACTTCAACAATGACGGCTGTTACTTTGACAATGACAGCTGTCTCTTTGACAATATCAGCTGTCACTTTGAAATATGCACTCAATTGATGCGACACTCTGAATTTCTAAAACAGCGATGGAACTGGCCAAGAAATTAATGGTCGGGGAAGTACTGTGTGGCCACAGCAGATTTTTTTTTGATAATGCTCTCATAATAAATTCTAAACGTTAGAATATTCAATTAAAATATTTATTGTACCTGTATAAAAATATTTTTCAAAAAAACAATGATTTATTATCACCAGATAAAATCTGTTTGTGGATGAACTGCACTGAATTTTTATCCATATATGAGTAGGTGCCTGTCAGACAGTTTTCGTGTAGGATAACTTGTGCCAGATGCTTTTTGACAATTCAGACTAATAAAATAATGGTGGTATTCACGTCATATGTCATATAAGATTTGAGTTTTATATGTTATTCAGACGATCATTCAAAAATATTAGCACAACAGCCAGATCTTGAATTTCTCCAGACATAGTAGAACCTTAAGTGTGAACGAGAAAGCATTATTTGCTCACATGAGTAAGAGTGTACATCCAAAAATAAATTTTTGAGAGCAAAATTTGATTCATATCAACTGTTCTGCCCTGAAAAGTATACGAGAGCGAATATCTGTACAAATTCCTTAGTTTCGCGTTTTTGTGAACTGAGTGTTTCGAATTGATATTGTAACGGATTTCCTTATTTAAAAGTCTGAAGTATTCGAGATGATTCTAACTTACTTCCCGGGCCTCATTAGGATAATTTCTTCTGAATTCATCCGTGCAACAATTTCTTATTGCTGTCTAATCCTGCTTTTATTTGCGGCGTTTTTAGAAATCAATAAGATGATGAATGTCACCAAACCAAATAAGTTTTTCAAGTGCAATTTCTCATTATGTCTTCTTCTGTTGCATCTAGAACCTATCATTGGTTTTTCAAAAAACGATCTTGAGTATAATTTTTAGCGCATTTTTAGCGCATTTTTTGTAAAAAAGCGCTATTATATTCACTTTGGCTGTCTTGCTGACTGGCTGGCTGGCTGGCGTGACGCTGAGTTCTCAGCAACTATATACTATTTACAGGCTTGAAACTGGTACTAAATAAAAGCTACTGTTTCGTAGGTTTGCACAAATTGCTTGATGAAATAATTCAATTACTTGTTTCAAGTGAAACAATGCCCATAGATATATATGACGTTAGGGATGTGGCAACTAAAGTTTATTCAAGTAGATAAAAATTTAGTTACAACTTTAGCCGTCGGTGTCACTATTATTATGTACAGTGTTGTCAAATCTGTCCGGGATTTATTCAATGACTTGTTTGACGCGAATTTGAAGCTTATTAGAATAAATTATTATTATTGGATGAAAATTTGTTTACTTTTGGTGTATTTTTTTCATATAGCTTTGATAAAGATCAAATTATCATTTTAAGGTACAGCATTTGACATCCCGTTCGTCAATAACTAAACAATGAAGATTAAAAGGTATTTTTGAGTTTGTACATGCATCAATTATGTACCTATCAAATAGTCAACTTGAAACTAATACTAAATGGAAGCTGTTGTTTCGTAAGTTTGCCCAAACTGCTCAATTTCAAGCTCAGTAATTGTGAGAGATGGTAATTTGCGGAATCTCCGAAGTAACAAGCATTCATGAGCTGTCAAAAATGCGCTTTCATCATCTAGATGATTCTTCCATTTTTTCGTCAGAATTAGTTTAAGAATCAACATATTATTTTGATTCAAGGGGAATAAAAGTACTCAACTATTTCCTATTATTGCGGAATTAAATATCAGGTTGTGAAGTGCTTCCCGCTATTGTAGAATTAAATTTCAGCTTGTAAATTGTTTCCGGCATGTTATAAAATGAAATTTTAGTTTGTAAAAGATTGCATGTCAAAAGCTTTATCTGCATTCAAGAATTTGTCGTTTAATCTCAGATAAATTTCTAAGTACTGATATAATGAAGACAGAATTACATTTTAACTTTAATTGCTCCTCTCATGTTCCTTTAAATATTAAAATCTTCAAGTATTAGGATCAGAGTGTTGTTTGTAAAGGTGAATTGCTGTAATTATCTTGCTTAAAGGAATTACTTTTGTAATATTCTCTTTATTCGAAATTTTGTTGATTAAAACATTCAAGTCATCATCAAATGCTATAGGAAATTTAATATCAAGCTTAACTAAGTTACAAGCTCTTAAGAACAACTTCAAAGCTTGGAAACAATTGAATTGTCTTTCATAGATTATTACAAAATTCAAACAGCCATTTGTACCAAAGCCAGCTTTACAGAAGACAGAAGAATTGGAGGAAATTTGATAGGAAGTGGGTAAAATATTAGGTGCTATCATGGAATTGATTTAATATTTGACTCGGATTTCCTCAAAAACTGTTGGTCTTACGAAAAAAAGTGCTGGTATGTTTTTTGTAGGCAATTTCACAAGCTACAAATTTGATAGCTACTATTTTTTCGATAAAAGTTACCGTTAGCAAGATTTTTGCGAAGAACCGTTTATCTTGACTCCGATCTTGACCTTCAACCCCATGTAACATTTTTTGCGGCGCATGCATCGGTGGGGATTTTTGAGATGTTATTTAAAATCAAAAATTGAAGCTTTATGCAAAAAACCAGGTTTCTGAAATTTTCTCCGAAGTCTGATCTTTTTTTTTGTCTTTATTCCTCGAACTATTAGGAGTTTTGATTAAGCGTAAGAGCTGGGTTTGGATGAAAGTGTTTGACGTAGACTGATTGTTAGTTGAATGATAATTTCAGGCTCGAACCAACTTCAGGAAACAACGAAATTTTTATGTATCTAGTTCAATCAAATGTAATACCATTCAGCAGAGCCGTGCTTTGACATCTAACTCAAGGTACCGCATTGATACCATTCTCACTGTGAAATTTTCTGCCAGCAATCGTAATCCTTGATCTCTTTACCTTTCCTTTCTCGATAAATCTTTCTCTCGACAGTGGTTTTTAGCAGTAATCCGGCGACATCCGATGCTGGTAATACATTTGATCTTGTCGCACACGCCAACATGCTCACACCACCAGCCAACTCGATTCGAGTTTTTGTCGAAAATCAGAGCTAAGAAATCTCGGATTCTAAGCTTTTTGTAAATTGTTACAAACTATAAGTACTGCGACGCTATGGAACATTTTTCAGTGGATCTCTTTGATAGATAATTTAAGGCCTTTTCTACGGTTACCTCTGAAGTTGATTAAGTAAAGATTTTAGGAAAGTTATGGATGCACACATGCGACATGTGCCATGTTGTACACATATTTCTTAATTTTATGCCAAGATTTTCTTTCGTGGGAAATACAAGAGGTACTTTATTGCTCAATTATCATACTTGAAATATTTAAAAAATTCATAAAAACAGCACAAACCAAACTTTGTAGCAGAAAAAAATTATTCTTGCAATCAAATGTGGTGTAGGCCAGCTATTTATCAATATATCCTCGTTTTTGTCCTCTAATACATTTTGTTTTTCTTCCTTCTTTAATTATCAGTCTTCCAATTACTGTAAGATAACTACGCCTCTGGTTCTTCATTTGACCTAGTTCCATAACATGCGATATGTGCATTGTTCTCAGTAGAATGTTTTACTTCATTTCTTGAAAGAAAATGCAAATTGCATTACATAATGAAGTCATTGAAGTCATCAAAAGTTTTTGTCTAATTGTATTGAGTCATCTTTGTGTTTTTACTGTTTTTAGTAGATGTGTCATCAACAGAATATTACTTCAGAGACTAAGAATGTTTTATAGTAATAACAGTGCTGATGGAACAAAGAAAACAGTTTAAATATAGATTTTATACTGTATCACTCTTTAGAATTAATTGATAGTATAATGACTGGACCTGTATATTTTCTTTAGAAATTACGTCAACCAATCAACATTGATGAGTATGCTGCTCCAATTTCATTATTATTGCATTTATTATTGCAATCTACTTCAAACTTCATCTATTCAAGAATTCAGGAAATATAAAACTACAGTACTATCATCATATGACGCGTTGAATATTTCTATGGAATCCAGTAAACAGTTTCATACTTTTTCAAGTCGATTTGAGATTCTTGTAATCTCAAGCAATCCATCTTCTGTGAATAAATAAATTCGGTGACTTGAAAATGTCAGGATGATGGATATCCACATTATTACATTGAGCAGGTGACAAGATTAACTAGGGATGACTGAGTCCTTAAGAATGGCTGTTTAGGTCAAGAGGTTGAAAGACGAATGTTAGTAAATCTAGGTGTTGGTAGCTTTCTTTTAAAGATGGATCTTTACATACTTTTTTTGAAAAAGAAAATCTTTTTCATGTTATTCAATGCCAATCTAGATTTGATTTTCTCGTATGAATGCATGTAGATTGAACCAGTGATCTTACTTATATAAGCTACTCAAAAGTAAATAAGGTTATCAAAAAAAAAGGTCTTTCATGTTAACAAAACATCGTTTTGTCATATACAGGGTGGAATGCGAAATTGGAAACACCTTTTTTCTTTCTCGGAAGTTATTATAGATACCGAAAAATTGTTCAAATAAAGTTTCTAGATCTTCCAATAAGTTAACTGAATCTGTGTGAATTTAGTAAAAAAAAAAAATAATTCTCGTATATATTGCCATATTTTTACTTTCTTCAAATGGAATACCCTGTATATTATCGCACTAATAAATAGAAAATATTTTTTGCTGTAAAAAAGTTCCAGGGTTCATACCTGCTAAACTTGATAGTTTTTGAGATATAAACGAAAATATCTAAATGCTGTTCTCGAAATCAAGTGTGCCTTGAGAACAAAATTTGTTGACAGTTGAGTTATTTTGTATTATATTTGCGCTACAAAAAATTTTGTTGCATACATACTATTATTATTTGGTGTTAATAATGGCAGATTATTCAATCAATGAGAAGTTAGATATGATAAAATGTTTTTATCTATCAAATAATAATTCGAGATAAGCTCTGCAATTATACAGACAACAGTATCCGGAACACTTTTATCCAAACCATTCGTATTTATTCAAATTCGAGAGGAAGCTGCGTAAGACTGGGTCAGTTTTCAAGAAATTACAAAACACGTGAGATAGTAGATGAAAATTTAGAAGTTGATGTATTGGCATATTTCAATGTATACCCTAAAAATTCAATAAGAGAAGCTGCATTGGAAATAAAAACCACACATACAAAGGTTCTTAAGATTCTGAAAAAGCATAAGTACAAAGCCAATAAAATCTACAAAATTCATAATCTTCATCCTGGCGATGATGTGAGAAGATTACAATTTTGTAATTACTTAATAGTGGAAAATATTGCAGAGCCTAATTTTTTAGATACAATTTTATGGTCAGATGAAACAAATTTCTCTAACAATGGAATACTAAATAGACATAATTCACATTATTGGCTATCAGTGGAAACGAATCCACGACAAACATTTATTTCAAATTTTCAAATACGCTTTTCAATTAACGTATGGTGCGGTATGATAAACAACACTATTTTGAGTCCATATTTTTATGAGGGCATTTTGATATCACAGAGATACTTAAATTTTCTGCAAAATGAATTTCAAGATTATCTGGATGATATACCACTGGCAGTTAGACGCAGAATGATATTCCAGCAAGATGGTGCACCATCCGCATAATTCATTGGATGTAACTGCGTATTTGAATCAACAATTTCCAAATTCCTGGATTGGCAACAGAGGCCCTACATTGTGGCCCGCAAGATCTCCGGATCTATCGCCTTTAGATTTTTTTCTATGGGGAGCTATAAAAAACAAAATTTACGTAATGTCCGTTGCTACACTTGATGAACTGAAAAACCGAATAAGACAAGCTGTTGTTGAATTGAATACAGTTAATATAAAATAAAATTTTTTGAAAAGATTTTATTTATGTGCCCGAGAAAACGGTGGAAATTTTGAACATTTTGTGTAGTTAGATAACATTTATTCCGTACTTCTTTATGTTCTACTATGATGATAAAATTGTTTATTTTGTACATTGTTTTTAATAGTAATCGAACTATGCATTTCGTTCATGATGATGTGCAAATGTCTGAGTGCGCAAAAATATTTAAATTTAAAAAATAATAACGTTGTGTAATTCCCCGCGTACTTAACAGTAATATTATTGACACAAAAATATCAATGATGTGTATACAACACAATTTTTCCTAACGCAAATACAACACAAAATAACTCAACTGTCCAAAAATTTAGTTCTAAACGCACACTTGATTTTGTGAAGCAACATTTAGATATTTTCGTTGAAATCTCAAAAACTATCAAGTTTAGCAGGTAAGAACCCTTGAACTTTTTCAAAGCAAAAATTATTTTCTATTCATTAGTGCAATAATACAGGGGATTCCATTTAAAGAAAGTACAAATATGGCAATATCTACGAGAATTTTTTTTTCCACCAAATTCACATAGATTTAGTTAGCTTATTAAAAGTACAAAAAATTTTATTTGAACAATTTTTGGTATCTATAATAACTTCCGAGAAAAAAGGTGTTTCCAATTTCGCATTCCACCCTGCATGTATTAGTGAATAATCAAAAAAAAGTCTATTCAAGTAAAAATTAAATAGTACACTACAGATTTCTGTCTTTTAGAACACCTACCACGTTCAGTCAAAATCATTTTTATTGAATAAAGAAATGCAGAGAATTTCTTAAGAGAATGAGGCCCAACAAATGCGTCGATAAAGATTAAAATACGATTCCTAATCCCATAACATTTTTTTATATAAAAATGGATAAATAATAGTTATTTATGATATAAGTGTGAAAAGTGTCATTTTATTTTGTGACAAAGGAACTTCGGATCAGAATAAAATCACTTTTAACACGTATATTATACACTATAGACACTATTGATAGTGATAATAATGCGAAATTGGTGAAAATTTATACAAATTATGACATATTAGATGAACTGTCATTTATATAGCAACCATATACTCCTTGATAGCAATCAATGTTTTGTTGTTACTCACACAGTTTGACATATATTTTGAATGAAATGGATAGTCAAGAATATAAATTAATTCCAGCTGGAATTGAGGGAGCAGCTACTAGAACTGTTCATTATCTATTACCTTCAAAGTCGAGGCAATAGTACGAGAACGCCTACGGACGTTTTTTAAAATGGTGCGAAGATAAAAATGATTTCAGTAAATATTATGAGACTGTTTTTTTGACGTACTTTGAGGAGAAATCCAAGTTGTGAAAATCGTCAACGTTATGGTCGAATTACTCTGTATGTAAAAAACTATGATGAAAATAAAGAACAATCAAGATTAAGTAAACATTATATATTAGTGTTAGTGAATCACTTTTAACACGTCGCTAATGGTAACGTGTTAAAAGTGATAACAATGTCATAAATTGTTATTTTTAATACGACAAGCAATCATTAAAAGTCGAACTTTTGATAGTGTTTGTATAAAAATAAGTTTGACGTTTGATTTTTCTATTTGTTTTACAACTGTAAGTGGTACTTGTTGCCACTAAAGTGGCACTCCTACCACTTGAATTGCTAATCGCATCACTTTTCTTGGACTCGTTTTATAAAGTATTGTTCTTTGATCGCATTATCAAATATTTGATTAGATGTTTCTAACCTTATTCTTTTGACATTCCAATATAAATCATGATATTTTTATCTGTGATTCTATAATAAATGCAACTATGAATTGCTACTTGAATATAAAAACTAATAAAAAATCCAGTTTCATTGATGAAATGTCTTTCAAAAATTGAGCCAATAACATGTTAAAAATGCTTTAATTTCTTTGCAAATAACGATGAGAATAATTTTCTCTGGAAATTTTGGAATTCGATCATATTGGGAAGTTGAACAGTTCAACTGCTAGTTCCCACCATAACCTTTAAAGCCTTGAGGCACTTATAACGTGACTTCACCTTGTTTCATATGATTTCATGCATCCCTGAAAGTTCTCGAGTACTTGATAACCTCTGGCGCGCTGCTTGAAACTTTTTGTTCGTGTATGACGACACCGATTCGAAATTTGATCTTGTGGAATAGTGAAAGATTGCAGGTTGTATGATCAGACGAAAACGATTTTGGAAATTAAAAATGGTTGAAAATTGCTGATGGAAACAAGATAGAATCGCTAAAGATTATTAAAACCATTTGATTTGAGGAATTAGAAGTTTGTGTTGAAATTCAGATAACAATAAAAATCACATTTCTTCTCCTCCAGATGAATTATGTATCGATTGACAGTTAATTATATGAAATCAACGCTTTATCATACTTTTTTTTTTTTATTTCGATGGTGATTACTATAAAATTTAAGTTATAATTATTAAAATCTTGTTGCACTTCATATCTTGTGGACTAGCTATCGAATAAACACCCATTCAAGTGCTCAAATTATCGTTTGAATTCGGCTTGAATAATTCGGAAATCAATCTGCTCAATGATCAAGAATTCTCTAATAAAATATATAATAAAATATTCAACAACAATACTAAGCAAAATGATAGGATAATTTTCTTCTGTAGCAACATGTGTGCGCTGCCACCATTTTCACTCCATTACTTCCGATGACAATGACGTCTACCTTGAAAGTTATATACGAAAGAGTGCCAGCTGTGTTAGTTTGTGAATACTACACCGCTCTAAGTGCTGACCTATTTCCATTCGAGAAAACCAATATTGGATGACTTACATCAAATTTTTTTCTTACACTAGAATATTTTGTTTTAATGCCATAGTTTTGTCATCAGTTCATATTTTTAATTTGGAGGCTTTCATACGGTACACTATTTTCTCCATTATATTGTTGGTTAGTTTACCACAGTGATGTAATTTCTAATAGAGGATTCTATACTCAAATTTAATATAAACAAAAGAAATTGAATAGAATATTATCAGAGAGTGAAGACAGAATTGAACCTGAAATGGGATGGATTTCTATACGCTTGGCTAATGGAGTAAGTAGCGCCTCGTAGATACAAATAACTTGAAATTATGAACAAATGATTGGTAGCCATGATCGATTAAGTTCAAACCCAGTATTCAAATTCAAATTATTCGATGATTTCTTAATTTCAATTGCTTCTCTTATAAGCCAATTAAAAAATCACCGAATAATTTGAATTTGAATACTGGTTATGAACTTAATCGATCATGGCTACCAATCATTTGTTCATAATTTCAAGTTATTTGTATCTACGAATCTACTTGCAAGAGTTACTTCATCACCACCTCCTGAAGATCTGTGGATGGTTCAGTTATGCGCCAAACCAAAAAGAGTGGAGCCCATGTAGCTATTGTATAACTTTATACAGTTGGGACGTGGAATATTGATATAAATATTATCTTTCCTAGAAAATTTTCGCACTTCAGATATTGGCTTATTTCCTACATATGTCGATAAAGTTGTAGCTACTTTATTGTCATACCAGGCAACAACAGATACGTCCACTCCGTCAACTTTTGCAACTTTCTCCACATATGTGCCTCTTCCATTCTTTTTCAGCTCTGAATCCTTGGGAAGTTTACAATTAGGCACTCGATTTACTCAAACTGTTCCAAGTGCTGGAATCCCTTCTTTCATTAGATATATCATGAGAGGTATGCTGGTGAACCAATTATCAAAAAATAGCTTATAGTTTTGATTTCTAGGAACTGTCTCTGTTAGTTTTACTACTACGTTACTACTAGCTCCAAGATTAGGCTGATGTGCTTGAAGCTCAGTAGGTCCAATGAAAATATCGAAATCATAGCTAAAACCTGACACACCACTCAAAACAAATACTTTATATCTCCACTTATGAGGCTTTTTTGGATTATATTGCTTGATGGTTGACCTTGCCTTTTGGAACAAGACGTAATCTATCTCTTATTTTATCAAGAAACGGCCTGATCTTGAACAGTTTATCGTACCTTGGCTCTCCGGGCTGAATCTGGTCATCATTATTATTGAAATGGAGGAAACGTTTTATTTCTTCAAATCTATTGCATATCATTGTTTGAGAAATCGCAGGAATTTTTAGTGAGTTGTTCCAGTAACTTCTAGTGGAGGGTGAATGTAACAGTGACATATAAATACATATACCAATAAAAGCTTTTATTTCTTCTTCCGATAAATTAGCTGATTTTTCAGGTCTGACTTGCATGGAGTACATATTTGTTACTCGGGTTATATCGGATAATATTTCTGGTGTAAGAATATATTTAAAAAATTGATAGGGCATATCCATTTGACTAATATCCGTGGGAAGCGATTCATTATCTGTTTCTGATACGATTATCTCAATATGGTTGTCCTCACCGTATTGACTTTGACAATCAGAATCTTCTACCAGTATAGGCTACTTGCATAAAGTCTACTGGCTTCTCTAGCGGGCAATGGAGAACGATTGAACTCACATTTTATCATTGTTTCATACCTATAATTCTTTAAGGGCCGGTTTATAGAAAGCAAATTAAATATTTAATCGCGATTAAATATTTAATTCAGAATTAATTTAATTTTTTGACGTCATTCTACCTCGATTAAAAACAAAACAATAATTTAATCGCAATTAAATTAATTCACGATTAAATCACATTTAATTCAAAATTGAACATTGAATGAGTTTATAGAACCTCAATTAGGAGTTAATCGTGATTATATTCAACTTTAATTCAGAATTAAGTTAAACGTAGTATCTCCCCCGATTAACTTTTGCAAATTGACAAATTATGTCACTTTTTTCATGACATATTTGTCTGATACTCGAAAATTGATAAAATATGAATAAAAAATTGGATATAATTAATTTGTATGTTATTATATATCATTATTATCATCTTCTGATGATGAAGTAAGTGAAAAAAGTTCCTAGGTGAGATCTCTAAGAGAACTTCTTGATAATGAGAATTTCAAATTCAGATTTTGTATTGAAAGTGTGCATAACAGCAGTATTCTCAATGACAGTTTTATGTGCTGATCTGGAGGATGGATGTTATGATGAAGATTTCCTACTAAGTGAATTTATTTGTCGTTCTTTCATTTAACCGTCTTGACTAAATCCACGAACCGTAGCAGAAGAAGCATATAACAATTCGCATAAAACGACTGAAAACACTATTGAAAGGAGTTCTAAACTAAAATTCAAAATCTATTGTTGCTTGTTGTGCGTTGCCTAATACAACAATATGATCATTGATGACGAGCTGTCAATCGCGCCAGAAATTGCACGCTGGAGTTGAAGAGCCAGGAATCTTAGTAAACTTCAATGAAAACACTGCAATTCGTACTGTCTCAATAAAGACCCAATCTGCTTGAGACATTTATTTATTGACCATACCACAATAAATTTTTTTATAGAGTGCACACATTCACGTGATAAAAACTTAGTTTAGTAACATTTTTTAAGTTTAAACTGCTTTGTGCTCCTGGGAGCCGAAAATACTGCAGAATCTTTTAATCACTATATCCCAAACTTTCACTTTCCCTTTCAAAGACGCTCCATCTGTGATTTTATTTCCAAACATAGATCTGAGTCTATAGAAAAAAAGGAAACTGTAAGAAATCACCGTAACGATTTATAGTGGATGAATAAAAACAGCAATTGCAATTCCAGAGAATAAAAATGTAACCGATGCAATATAAAATAAAACATCATTTACTTATGGAAAATATACATACTCTGCTAAAATATAAATTGCATTTCCTTTTTCTCTTTCTGTTAAATTCTTTTTTAGTTCTGTTACGTCCTCAACACACAATCCGTTCTACATGCGCAATAGCGCAATCGTACAAGTCTGAAAATTATTCAATCTGACAGTTGTCAATTCATATAATCCGCATATAACATAAGCATGAAGCTAGTTCTGTATTTAAATATGTTGCCAACCTTCGTGATTAATTTATTAATTTTGAATTACTTAATCGAACTCTTAATCGCGTTGATTTTGTTTCTGTAAATCGATAGAAATTTAATTGCGTGATTAAATTAATCTTGATGTTAATTTAATTCAGAATTAAAAAATGTACTGTAAACCGGGCCTAAATGTACTAATATTATTTAATTCAGCTATGTGCAAATTATATAACTTGCATAGCATAGAAGGTACGTTGAAATTATTCATTTTGGGTATTTTTTTCTTCAGTTATAACGTACATATTAGAGAAAACGTCTTGATTCGTCCAAATTGACAGGATAACCTCAAATTATGACGCCAATGATCTTGCTGATCGGGCTTGTATGTATCAAACACTGTATCCTTTTTACCGACGGAGCATTGAAGAAAAGCGTGAAACTAGTTTTGCCATATCAAACATGTTGAAGAGTATGTTGCTGACAATATTAACAACAAAATTATTGCGATGTGCATCCTACAATCTTCTATCACTGAAACACCTTACAAATTAGAGATAGAGGTAAATTCATGAATCCCAAATCGGTGGTGAATTTTTCTGATTTCACAATTGAATTACAAACATCTTTGTAATATAGATTAATGATGGAAGACAGATAATACTCAATTTATCGCTTGGATCCACTTCATTCGTTTTCTTATGTAATAACTGCGTACATGAAATCTATGAAACTATATTTCACCTGAATCATCCTTAACACAACAGCCTGAAACAGACCAAACGTTTTCCTATGTTTCATATGCAATTATTTTCACTTTTAACTACAATGCTCAATGACAGCTCAATGACGTATTCTGAGAAATGGAGTTCAATGGTTACAATGGTGCTCACCATGAGCGCTCGCATCGATATTTGTTCAAACTCCGCCCCCTTGCACGTAGCCTATATTATCGAATTCTGAATTAGTTTGTTGTAAAACGCCATCATCTGACAGATTTTCATCTTCGCTGTCATCTGGTATTGAATTTATTCTAATATTATTCTTGCCATAAAAAGACTTAGTATCCATCTAGAAAAAGACATACACAACTTTTACTTCAAATTGTGTCAGATAAGGCACAAGCGTCATAGCCTTCTAAACTCAGCTTCCATGTTACATCATTGATCATTATTGACAAAAACGTGGAGTATAAGGACTTACCTTTGTGCAGATATTTCTTTTGTAACGATGATTATGTATTTATTATTTTTTACATGCAATCAAAACTTTGAAATAGCCTAACCAACAAACACATAAAATATCGCTCACATTTACTAACTTACTATCCATGTTTTGTGCCTTAGACCGGCGTGAACGTTTGAATGCGAGAGCGAGTGTGCCAAACATGGAACAGATTGCAGTAGCATTACAACTTAGAAAAAAAAATTTTCTGGTGATGTGCCATATATGGCACAGTATGTGGTTACGGGCTAATCATCATAAAAATATTATGGATAAAATGAGAACTGTAAATAATACAACTGAAACATGTACTCGTACAAGCAACACTGTACTTCATCAAGCAAAATCTGCAACCTCAACTTCAACAACAATTCCACCCACTGTTCCTAACAATTGTACCATAAATAATTATTATCATATGTGTTCACATGAAAAATAATAAAAAATATAGCAATTAATAAATTTTATAGTTTGTGAAATAATTCTTGCAAATGCACCTCAAGATTCGGTATATTATCGCATATACCTTGAATTTAACTCAAATACTTTTTGTCTTGGGTAATTTTTTACTCGGTAAATTTGGAGATTTATAATCAACGGTAATATCCCCCGAGCTGAAGCTCTCGGATATTATCAGATTATAAATCCTCAAATTTGTCTCGTAAAAAATTATCCAAGGAAAAAAGTATTTTCGTGTAATTCTTCGGAATATCGATAATACACCTCTCTATCGGTATATTACCGTTGATAATATCTTTCTATCTTTAAACTATCAGCAAAGACTTACTTTTGATGTAAAATTGTGGACCGCTGGAGAACTATTTAACAGCGAATCGATGATATTAGAGAACCGTTTCTATAACAGCGAGTAACTTGATGTTGAAACAGTCAAGTATAACATTGCTGGTTCAAATTTCCAATTAAAACTTTGTCCCTACTACTAGCTGGTTCTTATATTAAACACCTTTGATATCCATGAACTTGTGTCGCATCAGCAATTTCCAATACGATCATTTGTCTTGTCGACCCCTTTTTGTATTGTATTTCAAACTATCTACGTATCCGCCCTCATCAAGAGCTGAATGTGAATAAAGTTGTTCAGAAATAAGTGAGCTAGTGGTTTGTCATTGAATTTTGTGAGCTAATTTGGTTTACCTACCTTAGACATCTTCTGAAGATGACTAAGGTGTAGTCGAAACTGTAGAGTAGAAAAAAAAAATTAAATAATCTGACTGAATTTTCTCATGTTTTATACTCATATTAATATCATAATTAAATTGATTTACTTTCTGGCAGGTAAATTAAAAAATTCCATGTTTTGCATTGAAATATTTGTTCGACTCATTTCTTTGATGAGAGTTTGTTTTTCAATGTTTGATTGCAATTTAATGGTAAGCTATGAAACAAATTTAAGTTTAACAAGCTTATTGCTTCAAATTCAACGTACAAATTACTGTTATCTTTCAAAGACTATTCCCCATTTCCATTCGACCTCCGTCCTTGTGCGTCGTTTTGCCCTTGTCCTATTCTATGTTCAATGGATATCCAGACCTATTTAATACGAACAACGCAATTATGATGGCCTGGAACTGCTGGCAGTGGAACAAAACAGGTCAGGATGACCATTTCACGCTACTATAATCTGTTTTTGTAATTGCCTCATATTGCTGGTCATTTGGGGGTTTAGGATGTTTAGAGTTTGTCTTTTGTTGAGATTGCGTGGAATTTTTGATATCGAAGTCGATGCACTAATAATAATCCGTTCACCCTTGATTAAAATTCTAATAGGATGTTAATAATGATCGTGAACATATTCTTGATGATATAATAAAAACAGTGAAGATTTTTTTGATGGCGTTGGAATATCTAGTATATACACATATAATCAAAGTTAATTGCATCGACATTTATTAGTTTCAAAAGTACCTCCACTGAATTAATGAAGAGTGCGGGAAACGATTCAGTACATTTATTTAATTACTACCCTTTCAGTAGCATAAAGATCCAATTAGAGTAAACGTTTTGAACAAACTTTAACGTTTATGCCATAGCATTTCAACCCACACTCTTAGCATGCACATGTTGTAACATTTTTTGTTGCAAACTGTTTGATTAGTTGAATAAGTTTCTAGAAGTACGTCTCAAAAATATAAAATGATAGAGTAGATAGGAGATTGGCACGAACCCCGCATTCAGCATCCAACAATTACCTAATCAATTCACTTCTTGCCTTGCAAATTTCTTGCTGACCCAAATTGCTAACCAGATAATTGTTAATTCCTTGTTCTTGCTAATATAGAGATTTCCTGAGTTTTTTCGTGGTACGTGCACGCGTACTTATCCTAGCCACGGTGTGAAAAAGTAACGTTTTTTCAACTAATAAAGAAGAATCATTCAGAACAAATCACAACTAATCTAGCTGCTTTTACACAGTATGCTTCAAATATCCTTGATATTCGTGGACAATTAGATGTTGTTTACACAGACTTTTCTCGTGCTTTCGACTTGATTGATCACGAAATACTCCTTCATAAAATTTCTAATTTTGGTGCCACTCCTGGCTTAACAAGTTTACTCCGTTCTTACCTCACTGATAGAAATTGTTGTGTTCATTATAATGGCTTTTTCTCTTTCCAATTTATTGCTACATCCGGTGTGCCACAAGGCTCTAACCTGGGACCTTTGCTTTTTGTACTTTTCATTGATGAACTCATTCAGTCCTTTTCATGTCCAGTCTTGGCTTATGCAGACGACATTAAAGTTTTCAATCCCATTGCATCACTGGAAGATTCTGCCTTTTTCCAAAGAGACCTGGACTATATGACTAATTGGTGCATGAAAAACAAGCTGCATTTAAATACTGAAAAATGTTGTGTGATAAGTTTCACTCGTTGTCATTCACAGATCACATTTCCTTACAGCCTAAATGGTGTAATTCTCTCTCGAAATATGTCGACTGTTGATCTGGGGGTAACTTTCACTCACAATTTATCTGTTTTGGAACATATTAATAGCATCTGTACTTCTGCCAGTAGAACGCTTGGTTTCATAATAAGAATTTCCAGATCTTTCAAGGACACTTCATTATTGAAAATCTTGTATTATGCCTTGGTGGTTAGTAAATTGGAATATGCATCCTTAGTATGGTACCCACTCCACACATATCAAATATTAGCTATTGAAAGGATCCAGCGCCGATTTATGAAATTTTTATCCTTCAAAGTTGACAACTTTTATCCGGAGATTGGTATCGACAACGAAGGACTTCTTGAGCGCCATAATATGATTTCTTTATCTGAAAGGAGAGAATTTTTGTCTGCGAGATTTCTTTATCTTCTACTCCATAACAAAATAGATTCTCCTTACCTGCTGTCTTGCATCAGATTCTTTGCTCCCAGACTTGCCTCCAGACATCATATGACCTTCCAGTTACCAACGCCAAATACGGATGTTTTAAGAAGATCTCCTGTCCACATCATGTGTCGCAATGCTGAACGTCATTATGAAGATATATTCATTTGAAATTTTGGATTTATTAAATTACCTATATTAATTTTTTTTTCTATGTATATGCATATATTTTTTTTGTCTTTTTTGAATTTGTATTTTTCCCTGTAATTGGATTACTGTTGGGAATATATATATTATTATTATTATTATTATTATTACTACATCGAAGCTCAAAAAAAGCGATTACAGCAAGACTAATTACACTTTGTTGATATTCAATCATTTCAATTAATTCAATAGAAAGCTTTTTTTTTTCCACAACTGAATAGATACAGGAACTTAATTATTTCAACTCTTTCACATGTTGCGATGCAAGTACATATATTTTTGACTTTTGGAGTGAACTTAAAAATACCTTTTCAAATTTAATGGAAAAAATGAAAGAAAAACATACATACATAGGAAAAGGTGTAATCTAGGATCGCAAATTGTCACAATTTGAAAATCATACTTAGAAATGAAAAAATACATCAGGAAATATACAATACTGAGGGTGTTTGAATAAAAGAATTATAATAAACAATAAGGTGGCACATCACTCCTTGTGAAGTTTATCTGCTCCTATACGGAGATTTCTAGATTGATTTTTGGAAGGGATCACTTTCCATTTCTGGTTTTAGATATTATTCGCTATAATAATCCATTTTTCCTTGTCTCTTGTTTTCTCTTTCCATTTATATCTTTACTGCTTCCAGATCTTCTTGGATCTTTCTGCTAAGTTTCTTCCTAGGATTGACTTTATTGTGTTTTGTTCCCCATCTCTCCATACGTGTCCGAGTCATTTAATTTTTTGTTGTTTCATTTTCTTCACTATGTTTTCTCCTTTTAATTTCTTTTTTATTCCGTAATTCATTTTTGGTCTATATTCGTTTTCTGATTCTTTTTCTGGCCCTAGTATTGCTCTCATGATTTTTCTTTTCATTATTCTTGCATATTCTTCGTACGTGTCCGAGCCATTTAATTTTTTGTTGTTTTATTTTGTTCACTATGTCTTCTCCTTTTAATTCCTTTTTTATTTCGTAATTCATTCTTGGTCTATATTCGTTTTCTGATACCTTTTCTAGCCCTAGTATTGTTTTCATGATTTTTCTTTCCATTATTCTTGCATATTCTTCGTTTTTTTTTTTTTTCTCGTTATTGTCTTGACAGCGTGGAGTGCTATTAGTCTTATTATTGTTTCATATGTTCTCATTTTCATTATTTTTGGCTGGATTCTACTTTTTAATAGTTTTTTTATATGTGTGGAAAGTTTTGTTTGTTGTTATCTTCTTTGTTATTTCTGCTTCTCTTTCACCTTTATTTGTCATGGTGACACGTAGATGTTAAAATCTATCTAGCTTTTAAAAAATATATTCCCTTAATTTTATTAATTTTGTCTTATTGATATTTATCATCTCTAATCCTATGTTATTCCGTTATTATTTCTTGTAACATTTCTTCTATCTTTTGTTTAGTTCTCGTTATGACTGCTATATCGTCAGCATATGCTTTTATTTGGTAACCTTATTTCATTAAGAATTTCTAAATCGGAAATTATCTTATAAGTTGAAAAAAATCTGTACAATGGCCACATCTTTAAAATCTTTTGGAACAAGGTAGTACATCTTTTTTGACACAGGTCATGATAAGTGTATAATTATTTTTTACAGAGACTCTTGGATTTTCTGAATACGATTGTTTGCCAAAAATTTTAGATAAACCAGCCAGCGGCTTCAAAACTCGTGGAAAATTAAACTTCATTTCACCCTTTCTTAGCTTTATATGTATATTGTCGATCTATTAATCGATTGTCATCATTCATTGTCCTTTGTAAAGCTTGTTTATTTGTACTTTTTGTAACTTTCAGTGTGTTCGAGAAAAGTGAATTGTGAAAGATTTTCATGTATCTACTTTGTTGTCGATGTTAGTGTTCAATAATGTAAATGTCTTTTTAACAGATGTATTCTGTTCCAGTAAAGCTTTTTCACAAACCTACAACAGATTCTGGTTATTGAAATTTATTCTTTAAGAACGACCGCTCATTTTTTTATGTATAGTTTGAATCTGTAGATAATCTGTTACATTGAGTAAGAATCTTTTGAAAGAAGAAACAAACTGCTATTCCTATTTATTTTTTCAGAAATGGATAGATGAAAGGGATATTAAATTGTCAAAGCAAGCTTCAAATACCAGATATGTACGAATATTTATTTATCACAAGTTGTTAAAGGAGTATTTTGATTGAAATCTTAACGCTATCGTTTCATAGGTTTGCCAGATGATAATTTGATATAGAATGACTAAAGAGTTTAAAAATGAGGATTCTCTTCAAAAAAGGAGGACATTCACAATTAAACGAAATTTATTTATATAATTTACTTTATTTGAATCATATTTCGCTGAATTGCTATTTTTGAAAGGATATGTCCTCCTTTTGGATTCCGTCTGACAACCCTACCTTACAGAACAAATTTGAACAAAATACAGAGAAGTTTAAGAGGAATTGAAAAACTGACTAAAAACCCTGTCAAATGGTGTAGTTATCGTAGGTCTGATCTCTGATATTTTGTCTTCTACCAAAAAATGATGGTTATTTATACGAAGGATTGTTGACACATTTTAACCTAACATAGAAAGACTCAGCAGATACATAATTTATTTTTCACTCCTATATACTCAGTCCGGTAGTACTGAATGATATATGAGTTTAATCTGTCAAATCTTATTTTGCAATAACAGTTTTTCTTCAGACATTTTTCCAGTCGAAAAAAGCTGACATATTCCTACTATTTCGACTTATTCTTGTCTTTGCATCGATCCTAATGATGAGCACTCTAGATAAATCTATAGTCACCATTTTATTCAAAAAGTTGATTTAATTCTCCTCGAAATGACGGCGAATCAATTTAGATATGATTACCGGGAATTAATTTAAAAGATAATTTCCTTGTACTTGAATCAGAAAAGACACTTTTGAAGACACGTTTGTATAAAAAACTCTGAGAATATACGATACCTATGTTTCAGCCCATTTTGCCGATCTTTAAAAATCATTTCATGTACAGCATCAATATTATTCTGTGGGTTTAGCATATAATAAGATCTTCCAGCACAGTGTTTATCACATGTCGGTCCTCACTCTTCTGAAGTTTACAACCTAAATTTTTCTAGGAGTGCGAGAACAGTATATTGTACAACAAGTATTGGTATGGTTTCTATTCGAAACGAGCGGAAAGTTTGTAATCTGAACCAAAGGCGAGGAATACAGTTCACAAGTGTGGAATACGTCATTCCAAACATGTTGTGGACTATACTTTCTCATTCAGAAGAAACTTTTAAAATTAGAAAACGTCAAACGCAAATCCAGAAATGAATACCTGAATTGTTGAAATTTTTTAAAATTAAAGTACCTTCGAAACGACCTATAAACGATTTTATTCTCAGTTAAAAATTTTGATTGGTCATATCTGTTCAAAGATTCACAAATTCATAATACAATCAAATATGGACTATCAAATGTTCCAAAATGAAGCTATTATTCATAATTTTCCCATAAGTTTTTGTATATTAAAAGGATTATTTATCAATATACGTTCGTATAAAAAATGAATATGCTATTTCATATTCTTGTGAAACTTTTGAAGACTTCAAAAAAAGAATAAGAAAAATTTTTATCTTTCATGTATTTTTTTTTTATTCTTGATAAAGAAAGAGTAAAAGGTATAAGCGGTTTATTTTTCAGGTTTCCAGTTGTATCAGATTGAATTTCCCTAGTAACATCAGCGAGTAACTTGAACATACAGAATGTTTTATCTTGATTGATACATGTTTTTGACCATATTTGAATTGTTCCAAAGATTGTCGCACTAAACAAATATAGAAAGTCCTTGTTTTACTTCGTAAAGACATCGTATAGTCAAGACCTCTATTCTAATTTATTTAGAGACATTTTCGACGTGATATTAATATCTAAATTAAGGATTTATTCGGTGGCTCTGGCCGGGTTTGATAAAAATTAAATCATCAGTGAGAGGTCAATTTAATTTAATTCCAATATTTTGCCCAAGATCTTGAGCTTCCGCAGAAAGAAAGTTCGTTTGACAGTTAAAAAACTTTTTGAAAGACCAAAAGAAAATATTTTTCAGTTCCGGAGCTTCAGCTGCAGAGAAGCACACGTGTTTTTTTGATCAAATAAACACTGGTTTTATAATGTATTTTAAAATGTAGTGACGTATTATGCAACTGGAGAATATTTTTTTTTGGTCTTTTAAGAAGTTTTTTAACTGTCAAACAAATTTTCTCCCTGAGGAAGCCCAAGATTTTGGACGAAATATTGGAATTAAATTAAATTGACCTCTCACTGATAGTTTAATTTTTATCACACCCGGCCAGAGCCACCGAATACATCTTTAATTTAATTATTTTATCTTCTACTAGTCGGTGTAACTATCTTCTAGTCATTCTATATTATTGATTTCTGATGTGTGATAAAAGTACTTGTTAGAATATGTTATTAATGTTTTAATATCGTTAGCCTAGCTTGGTGAACAAAATATAAATGTTGCCAGGGAAACTAAGGTTTGGCAGTTGATAAATAGTATATTGTGCAACAAGTGTGATAAGTTGTCGATTGCCCACGAGAGTGAAGTTGGGCGCACGAACGAAGTGAGTGCGCTTATTCACTCAAGTGGGCAATTGACAACACCGCACGAGTTGCAGATACTATTTTTCATTACGAATGCGGGCTAAGTATTATTTTGCACTTATTTTTTCCGAGCGACAAATGGTTTGCGTGCGACAAGTCTACTTGTCGCACTCAAATTATACTTGGCGCACTGAAAAGCCAAAGAGCCATTTACCGCCCGAAAAAACGTGCGCAAAATAGTACTTATCCTGCATGAGTAATAAAATAGTATATTGTGTAACAAGTGCGATAAGTTGTCAATTGCCCACGAGAGCAAAGTTGGGCGCACGAACGAAGTGAGTGCGTTCATTCGCTCAAGTGGGCAATTGACAACACCGCACGAGTTGCAGATACTATTTTTTATTACGAATGTGGGATGAGTATTATTTTGCGTTTGTTTTTCCGGACGATAAATGGTTTGCGTGCGACAAGTTTACTTGTCGCACTCAAATTATACTTGGCGCACTCAAAAAGCAAAGAGCTATTTACCGCCCGGAAAAACGTGCGCAAAGTAGTACTTATCCCGCATGAGTAATAAAATAATCATAAAGAAAACCAAATGTATTTTCACTGAGTTGAATTAAATTGATTATTATAAACAAAGTTGATAGTGTTTTAATTTACAAGCTACAACTAAACATCGCGCAGCCGTAACCGAAATTAATAAAGAACCAGAAAATCAACTCAAAATGGAGTTCAATAAACCAGCAACTTTAAGTTTAGTAGGCAACTTAGCCGAAAATTATAAGCACTTCAAGTCGGAAGTAAGCATTTATATGATAGCGACAGAAACAGGAAAAAAGTCCAAAGAAGTTCAAGTTGCAATTCTTAAAAATTTAATGGGGACTGATGCGCTAAGATTGTATCAATCTATATCGACAAGAAAACAAGCCGAAGAAACTGTGAATACAATACTCGATGAGTTGGAGAATCATTGCACGCCACAGAAAAATGAAATCATGGAAATGTACAAATTTTTCAGTAGAGTACAAGCAACAGATGAACCATTTGATAAATATTACTCAGATTTGAAAAGACTGATTAAATCATGTGAATTTGGAGAACAGGAGAATAAAATATTGAAGACACAAATCGTCCTTGGAATCAAGTCGAAAGATCTACAAGAAAGACTACTACGAGAAGATTCAAGTTTAGAGAAAACAATATCCTTCTGCAAGTCGGTGGAGCTGGCAGAGATGAATATGAAAGTTATTTCAGGAAGAGATCCCCATGACGTGCATGAGCTACAAAACCGTAAATATATAGATAAATTTACCACATCTAATGACTATAAAAGTAAAAATAAAAACTTTCAAAATAATTTTTGTAATAAATGTGGTAGAAATCATACAAAAGAACAAATTTGTCCTGCCAAAGGTAGAATATGTAATCTGTGTAGTAAACTAAACCATTTCGCAAATGTTTGTAGATATAAGAATGATAAAAAATACCAAAATAATACACCAAAGCCACAAAAAGCAAATTATGAGTTAACTAGGGACACTGACAATCAAAATGTAGACTTTGGTTTTAAAATGGATACTGTTGGCAAGATAAAGTTAACAGAACTAATTGTAAGCTAAATGCTTTTGGTGGATCGGTAATTGTACCAGTGGGTGAAATCGATGCCACATTATCAGTAAATAATACAAAAATAAGTGCACAAATATTTGTAACAACTGGTGAAACTAAAATACCCATATTAAGTCGCTCTGCATGTGAAAATTTGAATTTAATAAAACGTGTAGTTGATAATATAAATATCAGTAAACCTCTTGATAGAGAAAATTTCATCAAACAAAATATGGATGTTTTTGAGGGTTTAGGCCAATTTCCTGATTCATACACAATAAAATTGAAAAAGGATGCAGTTCCAAGAGCATTTCCACCTAGGCGTGTTCCATTAAAAATTAAAAACAAATTAGAAGAAACATTAAAAATGTTAGAAAAAAATGATATAATTGAACCAGTAAAACATGCTTCTGAATGGGTAAATAATATTGTTGTAGTTGAAAAACCTAATGGATCTCTTCGTGTTTGCATAGATCCGATTGAATTAAATAAACATATAATTAGAGAATTCTATGAAATTCCTTCTATTGAAGATATTGTTCCGAATTTGTCGAATAAGAATCTATTTTGTGTTTTTGATTTAAAAGATGGTTTCCATCAAATAAAACTTGATGAAGAATCTAGCAAACTATGCACATTTAGTTCACCATTTGGTTGCTTTAGGTATAAAAGAGCACCTTTTGGTCTTTGTTCCATACCAGAAATATTTCAAAAACTAACACATAAATATTTTGGTAATATACCAGGTGTCACTGTTTATTTTGATGATATATTGTGTGCAGCTTCTAGTAAAGAAGAAATGGACCAAATCATCTCTGATATATTAGATACAGCTAGAAAATATAAAATCAAATTTAATGCTAGCAAATTACAATATTTTGTAAAAGAAGTGAAATATTTTGGTTTAGTTTTCAGTGAAAAGGGGATTACACCAGATTCAAATAGAATTAACTCAATTAAAGAGTTGATGCCCCCAACTGATAAAAAAGGGTTACAAAAACTGTTAGGTGTCGTTAATTATTTAAGAAATTTCTTACCAAACTTATCAGAGATAATTTCGCCTCTCAGAGATCTGTTAAAGAAGGACTATGAATTTACATGGAATGAGCAGCATAGTAAGATATTAGATCAAATCAAAAACATTATAAGTGAGACTACTATGCTAGTACCATTTGTACCAAATAAAGAAATAGTGATCCAATGTGATGCCTCTAAAGACGCTTTGGGTTGCTGTCTCCTGCAAGATGGCAAACCTGTAATTTTTGCTTCTCGTTCTTTGACCACAACTGAATGTAATTATGCCCAAATAGAAAAAGAATTGTTATCTGTATGCTTTGCATGTTCAAAACTGCATAACTATATTTATGGGTATGAGATAAAAATATTTAATGATCATCAACCATTAATTTCAATACTTAAAAAAGATTTACACAAAATAAAAAATAATAGAATACGTAGATTACGAATGAAGTTACTACTGTATAATTTTCAGTTACATTATTTACCGGGCTCAAAAATGTACATTGCTGATTTATTATCACGTAATTGTATTAGAAGACATGTTGACGATGATCCAGTAATGAAAGATGTTGTTCATACTATTAGTGTAGGAGTACTTAATATGTCAAAAAATAGAGAACAAGAATTTCAAGAGAAAACAGAGTCGGATGATGTATTAAAACAAATAATTCAATACTATCAAAATGGTTGGCCAAATAAATGTTCTGCTGAAGGTGGAATACAGCGATTTTACAAAATTAAAAATGACATAACCGTAGAGAATAATTTAGTTTATTATGAAGATAAACTTGTAGTTCCTAAAGAGTTGAGGAAATTTGTGTTGCAAAATCTACATGAAACTCATTTAGGGAGTGATAAAATCAAGTCTATTGCAAAAAATAATTTATATTGGCCAGCCATGAATTCAGATATTGAGTCATTTGTTGGTAATTGTCCAGTTTGTATGAAATTTAGTCGATCTAAAATTCCAGAACCTCTTTTAAATCATGAGATACCAAATATTCCGTTCTATAAAATCGGAGCAGATATTGCTGAATATGCTGGTATAAGTTATTTAGTTATTTGTGACTATTATTCCAGATGGATAGAGGTAATCAAACTAATCAATAAGAATAGTTCTAGTGTAATAAATAAATTCAAAGAAGTGTTTAGTCGTAATGGTATACCTGCAGTTTTGGTAGCTGATAATGTTCCTTTTAATAGCTACGAAATGCATGACTTTGCAAGAAGTTGGAATTTTCAAATAATAACATCTAGTCCCAATTACCCAAAGAGCAATGGTCTGGCTGAAAAAGCTGTTGGAATCGCAAAAGCTATGCTTAAAAAATCACATGAGGAAAATCAGGATTTTGAATTGTATTTATTGAATTACAGAAATTCACCAGTTGCGAAACTAGAATTTTCACCATCACAACTTTTGTCTTGTAGAATTTTAAGATCAAAAATGTTAGTGAATAAGAATAGTTTAATTCCAACAACAATAGACAGGAATGCTGTATATGCTGAAATGTTAGAAAATCAAGAACAACAAAGAAAATATTATGATAGAAATGCTGTAAAAAACGAACAGAATTTTCAGATTGGTGAAAAAGTGTGGTTACAGAATGTCCATACGAAATTATGGGAGAAAGTTGTTATAGTTCAGCCATTGAAATATCCTCGTTCTTATTTAGTTAAAACTGAGAGTAATAAATTTTATAGATTTTATAGAAAAAATATTGTTTACATTAAAAAAAGATTTGAAAGTTCTGTTCATTCTGAAGATAATTTTGAAAATGATACTCAAAATGACAGGACAAATAAAAATGTGATAAAGATTAGACAATCCACAAGAGAGAGAAAAGCCCCGTTGAGATTTGGTCAACAATAAGTTAAAATTAATTAATAAAAAGAGGGGCATGTTAGAATATGTTATTAATGTTTTAATATGGTTAGCCTAGCTTGGTGAACAAAATATAAATGTTGCCAGGGAAACTAAGGTTTGGCAGTTGATAAATAATCATAAAGAAAACCAAATGTATTTTCACTGAGTTGAATTAAATTGATTATTATAAACAAAGTTGATAGTGTTTTAATTTACAAGCTACAACTAAACAGTACTTATTTATGACGTCATCAGTAGAGATATTCTTAGCAAAAAATAGCGGGCGGAGTAGTCTGGTTGGGAGCTGTTGAGAAGTGTCACGGTACCCATCTTAGGGGTTCAAAGCTTAGTGCATTATCGACATTATTGAGTGGAAAGCAAGCAATTATTATAAAGGATAAATTAATCAAAGCATATAATTCAACATAACACTTGTATTAAATCCCAATAAAACATTACAATAAAACTATATCCATCTAATCTAATTGATGTTCAGCGGCCGCCGGTCTCAGAGTGTGGATCTCATGAATTCTGGAAATATAATACAACATAAGCAAACGACTGGCTTAGTGAGGAATCACATCCACACACACACATATACAATCATAATCATCAACATCAAATCACACTCTCTGGTATACACATAAAGAGGAAACGCACGAAGTGCGAAAACACATAAACAATATCATTAGGGAGCGCCGACCAGTCGACCTGCTCAAACCACACTGGGAGCGCCGAACTGTCGACCTGCTCAATCTCTGCCGGGAGCGTCAACACTACGTCTTGCTTGACCTGCTCAACCCCGAGTCCTCAAGACGACGTCAGCCCCACTACTATACCACCAACGCTCACTCTCAAAACGCTCTCTCAACCAACACACTGCATACTCATTCAACACACACACCTAGCAACTAAACTCACACCTCAACCTCCTGATTCAACTCACCCTTGACTCTCCTGAAATATATCAAAACACTATAGAACTTATCTCGCGTAAATAATAACACAAACTGAGGTAACAAATGATTGTTGATTCAAATTTGTACATGGTGAACTTTGAATTTTAATTCAAATTTCCAAGAACATTTATGTCAACTTCAACTACAACAGTTCAATCCATAATATAGTTTTTTAATTACCAATAGTAGCAGTTAAAGTGAGATTCAGTAAAAAAAAATATTCATGAAAAATTGACTATATTTTACAGTAATTAGGACAATCAATGGTGAAACTTTGTAAGACACGCATGTAAAAAAGCTCTAATGTACCCATGGAGCTTTTAAAAACATAGGCTTCACTCGTATTTTTAACTGAGCCCTTAAAATTACAAATACATAGTTCTTATTATCTGTTTTTGATAAAGATTTCCCTCGGATTTCCCCGATAACTCAAATGTAAGTGAGAATTGGCTATTAATTTATTTCCAAATTGCTTGAGTAATCGATTTCCACGTCTTCAGTAAACTATATTGCTTATACTAGAATAAGTTCCATAATTATTGAAAGGGTTTTGATTATGTTGCACCATGAATCAATGATTGATATGACTGCATCAAAACACGATATATTTGGAAAATGAATAAAATTTAATCAATCGTTGTTGCCGACCTAAATATTTCACATGGAATGTAATAAGTTCTCAAATATAAATATATAAGATATAAAGCTCCTAGATAAGCAAAGCAAAAAAAAAAAAATTTTTATTGAGGACTATCGTTTGGAATTTGCCCGTCCGTTGTTATGCGGCTTGCATTTTTAACTCGTGAAACAAATTGGCATACGTTACTTTTGTTGCATGCTATTCTAAAAATTTCTTATTATATTCAAGATTTTTAAATATTTGTTCACTCTAAATCGGAACATTAAATATTAGTACCTTGTCGAGTACATTGAAAAATGAAGTTCTTTTATGTGTTGTCGCGCACTTTTCGTCTTCCGGAACTATTTGAACTCTGGAATGGAATTGTACGTGGTGATATTTACCAAGCACCCTTGATCTCTCGAGTTCTTTTTGTGACGTCATTGTTCTGTTATGATGTGGTCTTATGTTCCTTCCACTCGAGGCTTTTGAACTTTCAATTAGTGGAGAATTGCTGGTTGTTATCACGTTTAATTTTCAAATTGTGTATTGTTAGGGTTGTGCTTTTCATACTTATTCAAGATCTTGTAAAGATTTTGTAGTCAAATAAAAATTCTTTTGATGACCTTTTGGTTATATTATTAGTACACTTGACGAAAGCATCTAGCAAATTATTTTTTCGAACTATATGAATTGTTTTACACTTATTCCTGAGAATAATTGAGTTAATCACCATAAATAGGAACAGAAATTTCCTGAAATTTTGTTTACTTTACCTACATGATCTTACAATAATGTTTGTAAGTACATTAAAAACAAGATCGTGCGGAAGTTGATATAAAACGTATTATACAGTGTTTACTTCTTGCAGTAATTGTTATCAAAATTCTGTTAATCTTTCAAGTGAACTCAACTTCCTCTTCTTGTCAATTTTGGAATAAAGTTAATTCAGTGTGAAGCTTCCGGCTTCTTGTTCCTTACAACAAACATCAAACTGAGCTGATGTTCGAATTTTTATTCAGGATGTTTATTTTAAATTCTGTAGCAGCTCTCATTCTTCTACTTTAGATAACTAGTCTGCCGTGGTACCGTGGGATAAAAACAAAACACGAGCTATCTAAACTTTCCGGTAAAACTATACAAAGAAGAATAATTTGTAGACTTCGTGAAAGATAATTTAAATATCGAAAAGTTCCGTCAGTATTTAAATTATAGACAACGCTTGCGAAATTTGCTCGATCGTATTCCACTTGATAGGTTATGAAGTTCAGAAAAAAAATATTGCAATATAATTGCATTATTCCAAAGAATTTCCTGGAGGAAATACGTATTGCTTGTTGTGAGTTGTATTTAGTCTTTACCATCAGCAATTAGCATGGGGCACTGACCAAAATGCCTTGAAGCCACATTTCTTGCATCAGAATTACGTGTTGATTCCTCACAGTATCCTTGGGATTAGCGAATCCTTCGGCTCTTGCGTCCTCTTCTTTGCAAGCCACTAATGATCCTGTAATTCTTGATAGTGGCTTAGTACTGTTCTTTGCTTGGCTTATCTAATGTAATAATATTATCCCAGTAAATTCCTCACGTACCCTATTACCAATTTGTGTGAATTGAATTATTATTGTGTGAACATCTCAGCTTTCGGTGAAGACTGTGTGAGACTTTGAGCGTCAAGCCGTTTGATCGCAACAAAATGATTGTGGTAATCGTTAATGTGCCTGCATCTTTGTACATCGATGCATAGTTGATTTGGACTACTTTCAATTGACGTAGCAAATGCACACGGAAAAAAATGAATTATACTAAATAAAGATTGATGTTCAATAAGCAGTGTTATGATCACTAATTATTACACTTTTAAGCAATAACACCTTCGTTTTGACAATCAACTCACAATAATCATTGTTTAAATGGGCGGCCTCAATCTCGGCACCAAACTACCTGGACCTTTAATCCCCTTCTCGAACTCGGCACTGTGCTATGGATTAGGATTTGTGACTCAATCGTTCTATCTGAGTGAGATATTCTGGACACATGCGATTTTATATTAATAATAAACCAGACTCAAATTTAGCCGTACTTTTAAACGAATCTAATCACACGTGTGACAACATCAACTCAAAAGTACCTCATATCGTAGACAAAATAATTTGTTTCTATTTGATGCAAAAAATTCCAATGTCAAAAAATTCCAATGTCAAAAATTCCCAAAAAAATTAAATGTTTTAGTTTGTTCTATACATATTTATATATTTTTGTAATAAGGACAATGTATAAATAAATCTTTTTTTTAATACTTTTTTTCTGAAGTTTCATTAAATATTAATTGCAGTATTATTTTTAATACAAATTAATTTTAAAATAAAATATAGAGACTTATAAAACCAAATCTTGCAGGTAGATCGTGGCATTATTTAAAAATTGACAGTGCCGAGTTCGTGTGCGCCCCGCGCTAATCGGATTAGCATTGGTGCCGAGTTCATGTTCTTGGTGCCGAGCTCGTGTACGCCCGTTTAAATACTCAAATTTAAAGTTTATATGCAAAAAACTGGTATTATAAACATTAAAAATTACAATGTGCTTGATGAAAAAGTGGAATTGTAATAATTATTGAGTAAAAACTCAATCTTTGTCGTTTAGGAAGTAAAAATTCATAGTCTGAAAGCTAAAATATTCAAAGACAAATCATAAAATTTGTAAGTCAAACTGAACTTTTCAATATATTATATATAATGAAAATATGCATGTACAGATCCAATATTTTATGTAGAATGAATATTAAGTTATACTATTTCAATATGGAATAATAAATTCTCAAGTGTATTTAATATTAAAAGAATTATTAAATTTTATCAATGAGCTCCATGAAAATCTACTTAAGTGAAATAGTAAATTTTATATACAATACTAAATTCACTTTATACTTATTATAATCATCAGTTTGTGGATAGAATATTTCGAGCTCAACAATTTTATTAGTTGCATTATAATTTTTCATGTTTGAAACCTGATTCTCTGACCCATTCCTCGAATGCGCTTAGAACCCATAGCATTCCTAGTCTATTATTAGCTACAAGCCCCTAAAGTTTGCAGTGAAAGTGCCACCAAGTGAATTGATAAGTGGTTATCCCTAAGAAAAATTAACAGAATAGGTAAGTGATATATAGCATTGAAATATTAATTATTTACATTACTATCAATAAAGGTCCAGTTAAGGTTAATCACATTTTCAAATACTTGATCACGTGTTCCTAGCCCTACTTTCCGACTTTCCAATATAAATCATATTTTTATCCATAATTCCACAATAAATACAACTTGTATTCATAATTCAAATCATGGAGGTTACACAAGAAGTTCGAACTCCTAGGAACGAATTGACAAATTATACCCCAAAAGTTGAACAAATTGCTAATGTCCGATTAGTACGATGTGAGTTGACATTTGCAATGTTAGAAGTTCATGATCTTATAACATAATTTGTCTAAGAAAATTCGGTTGGATTGATAATATCCTGGAACAATAATGATGTTTGCTATGAAAATGATCTGTGATTTGAGTTCCCGGAGTTTAATGGAAATTTTTTTAGAATTTAAATTATTTATTTATTGCTTTATCTATAATTTCAACAGTGTGTCAACTTATTTTTCTAATGTGAGATATCCGTTTTATGTGATACTTGATTTATGCTATAATTATTCTATTTCTAGACTACACATATCCCTGAAGAAGGCAACAATGTCCACAATGTGAGCGAAGCGTCGGTTTTTGTGTGAATAAAATTTCAAACTGTGACTGACTTCCAATCATCGTTTCCATTTATCACCCATCCAGTCGATCATCGCTTTGATATAATTTTATAATAATAATTGTTTTCTATTTTAATTTTTTTATTTTACTTTTGTACTGAAAATGTAAGAGTATATTATTTTCTTAAATAAAAATTACTACTCTTGAAACAAAAGCTGTGAATATATTATTTATTTATTTCAGTTGACAAATTACTACTTACCGAACGAATTATTGAGTTTCATTATATAATATTTCATGTTTACAAATATGCAGGGTAAGAAAAAATCGATCAATTTCTTAGAAATTCAATTATATGAATAATTGGTTCTTGGATTCAAATTCTGTGTATTTTTTTTCATTCCAGTTTGACGTTTCGATCCTTCAACCGATAAGCATCATCAAAAACAATAATATAATAATAAACAAAGCAAAAATCTGTATAGTAAAAGATCTACAGAAGCCTAGACATGAAAACGTGGACTCTACATTTACAACAAAAAGAATCAATAATCTCCTGCAATTCATCCAAGTTTTAAGTGAAACCATGTGAGAGTACCTCAAACAATGGGAAAAATAATTCTAGTCACAATGATATTTGTCAAGACTAATATTATAGATTCCTCTGCTTGAGGCTCTTTCGTGTTGTTTTTCCTCAAATCTTGAATGAATGTCAGAAGTTTATTGTTCTTTTTGTCCTAGTTGTATAATCTACGTTTTCATCTGATCTGCTGTATATTTTTCATTATCGTGATACTTGCCGTGTTTCCTTCTTATCATCATTTTCTGATGGTGACTCTTTGTTAAAATATCGAAATGTCAAACTGAAATGAAAATAAAATACAATATTGCATCCAAGAACCAATTATTAATAAAAAAAAGATTTATTAGTATTAAAAAAAATGGAAATTCTAACTTCGAAAAGTATATTGTACAAGTAAATATTTTACTGAAAGAATTACTAGTTTTTATTGTTTGAAATGACGAAATTTTGAATCAAGATAGGAATATTCACTATTATATATATTCAAAAAATAATGTTGATACGTAAAATTCTATAAATGAGATAGGAGATTTTTAGTGTTTGAAACATTAAAATTTGAAGATTGAGAGTTATTATTTACCATAGTCTCCGTTACATATTATATATTTCTATACGGAATTATATGTATCGGAATGGAAAATTTTATCATTTGAAACTTTAAAATTTGTATCTTGACTCTGTATTATTCTCCCTCAGAGATAATACATTTTAGTGGATCAAGGATATATTTTTCCACTTTTCACTTCGTAATAAGTGACAAATTTCGAGGCAGGTTCCGGGTTACTATTCAAAACATCAAAAACTAGAAGAAATCTTACTAAATATTGACATTTACTTTTTTCCGTGCAGTTGCTATAGACAGTTGTTTGATAATTAGTTAATAGGTACACAAAGTTTGGTAGTCGAGATTATAATGTTATTTCTTGTGAATTATTCAACAAAATATGACTCCAAAAGTTTGAATTTGTTTGAATCGAACATCGATCGGTGATGAAGTATCTCTTTTTACCCGATTGCCTTCGAGGGAGAATAATGTTTTTTGACTATATGTATCTATGTCTATTTCTTTGGCACGCTCTGTAGCTTAAATGGATGGTTGGATTTTAATACATGAAGTGTCGTTAGATTAATCTCAATTATGGAAGTGACATAGAGTATAATATTCAAATGAGAGGGGAAATAATATTGTTCTTTTGATTTATGATACCTTTGAATACAAATATCATAGAAAGGGCACAAAAATGACAAATATAATTTAGTTAAGAAAAAATCAGAAAACCCGACTGCGTCAAGAGCGAAATAAATGTTGGGAATATAATGAAATTGAAAGGTGAAATCTATAGAATCATATTGTAATGTTTATTGCTCTTGAAGGAATTGATTATTGTTAAAATAAAAGTCACTATTCATTGAATGAAAGAAAATAAAAGTTTTATTCTTTAATGCAACACTATACAATTTATTTCTTACTCACTATTATTAAACTTCAAACTGCAAAGCCTCTAGTACTCATTTACAACAAGTTATTCATTTATTACACTTTGCTGTTTGCGGATCAAGCTCTGGGTGTTCATTACTCATTCAGTCAGGCTGCTCGCCCCTATATATTCGGATGTTCACTTTTAGAAATTTCTACGTCTTTCTAGCAAGCTACTCGAATGTTCAAATGTGTAGAGCGGTGCGTCGCAAATAGATGAAAGGCTCCGCCCAGACAGAGTCGGATTCAGGGTCTATTCTATTCTTACGAATTATGACACCTTCGCATGATACAATATGATTATATCAAGTCGGAGGGATGTATAAATAGTAAGAAATTATATAGAAATATCGGATATGTCCGACTGTAAGTATATTTTAATGTCAGGGTTCGTAATAAAACTCAAACACTATTATTTTAAAAAAAGACAAGAAATTAGAGTTTATTGATTGAACAAAATATACTAATAATTATAACTATAACTGTTCTACACTCAATAATAATTGCGAACTAATATTCATCTTTCTAGAATATCTATGTTGCACCAAATTTATTTTGACCTGACGTTTTTACTTTCCGATCGTTCGAATGACTCTTCCTTCTTGTCTAAGCTATGCGGTCTTTTATGTAGGAAAGGGGTCTCCTTTGTTTACTATTTGCGGTGACCTAAAAGTGTTCTACTGCATTTAGAGAAACTGTTAGAGTTATCTCGAATATTGCAGACGTTACTTACAGAAATCCATGACAATATTATCATTTGATTCCATAGACATCACCTTCCAATTTCATCTGGTACCTTAACCTTTTGTTTTGCTTTTCTACGCATTCAAGCTCCTTGATTTCGTCTTAATTAAATTTTTATTAAAAAAAATTTCAAACAACATTCATGACGACATGCCAAAGAGGCAACAAATTTTCAGCAGAGACTGTGGATATCTCAAACGAACGTGTTATTTACATTGTCGTCCATTTCGATTGAGTTATGAGAAAAATAATACATTATCTGAGCGCGCCGCCCAAAAATGACTAAGAATCATAACATCCCAATTGATTTGTAGCTGTTTCGTAGAGCATACATCTAATTTTTTGTATTTAACGGTAATTATAGATTGATCTCGAGTTCGTTATTATAATCCAGAAACAAAGGCACAGTCGAAACAGTGGAAACATACTAGCTCACGTCGGCCCAAGAAATTACACATAATAATCTAAGGAAAAGTGCTAATCACCATTTTCTGAGACAAATGAATGATTCATCTTATAAACTTATAGCATGGAAAACAGTGAGTGAGGAGTATTATTTTCATTGTCAACCAAAATTCTAGTACTAGTACTAATACTTATACTTTGTACAAGTAAGTAGAAATCGGAATATAATCTCATTTTTACATATGAAGCACGCAATGCTGGGCCTACCCTCGCTTTCTCTCTCACACCTGCCGCATTACATTTTAGGCTTCATGTTTTCCAGCTGAGTGTCCGCTCCTCTATTATTCTCCTTTGTGGTCCCAGCATAGCACATTTGTTATTGTTTTGGTTATTATCGCTATAAAAAGTTAGGATAGGAACAAAAAACGAACAGTTTATTGATTGAATATCCACAATAATTTGATTAAAATTTGAAGAAATGTTTCGGACTAGTAAAAAATATTTGTGAGCTACGAACGCACATACACATATAAAAACATACATACATACCAGAGCCGGAACTAGGGCGTGGCGAAGGTGGCCCCTGCCACGGGCGCAGACTTCTAGGGGGCGCAAAATTCTATGAGCCGCATTAAACAAATCATTCAAATTCAAATTTAACAAATGTTCTATGACGAGATTTGGGTGAGAAATCTCATACCGTTATACTACCTGCTATCATCTCATTTTAAGGTCAACTATAAAATTTTACTTGGGTTTATATTGGTTATTGGGGATGTACACTGCTCTATCAGCAAATAGTCAAGCTTCTGCATTTCGCGCATTGTGTTAAGAATGCCGAGCCAGCCGCTACGCTTGATTTGTTAAAGAAGACTATATTTTTCACTTTTAACTTTCCATCTATTAAATAAATATGTTTTATTGGGTATAAGTTCTATAAATTTATTAGAAACACAACGTTTCAACAGCAAATTGCTGCCTTTTTCAAGTGAAAATAAATATAAATATAAATAAACAAAATTGTCAAGACAACAAAAATAAAAATAATAGTACAAATAATAACTAGATTAGTTTAAAATATATAAACTCCTAGGATCGTAGAGACAATTAATTTTGGTTTTAGATCCCACTGAACCCAGAGGATATAGTTTTAAAAAAAAGTCGTTCTGTCTGCCGGTTCGTCTGTGTGGAAGCCCGATAACTTGAGAACGCACACGAATTTTCGAATGAAATTTCATATCCAAGTTTTCCATCAAAAAACTAGGTTCAAGTCCGTAGATGAGCATTTTTCAACCAATGGTACCAAAACTTTATTAACAGAACTTTTCGATTTTTTGCGCTTAATTTAGGAACGGTTGTATTTATCACGGAATATGAAATGACTAGAATTGATCCTTGAATTATTTGGCACAATATTTATCCTAAACATTTTTTGAAAATTATCAGCGATTCATTTGTCATCATTAAAATTAGAATTTTCATGAATTTCGATATGTTTTTCTGAAGCAAAGAAATAATGAGAATCATAATATGAAATTAGAATTATTATGACTCATATTCGGACATCACATGCAAACGTTTGTCAATTGTTCTTTTAAATTAGGTAATTTAGCTCTATCGTGTTTAGTTTCAAATTAAAGCTCTCGCGGAGATATGTTATTGTAGTGGCAGTGTCAAAGAGGATATTTAAACGATCATCAATTGTTTCTTTTACAAATTATTCAAATGATATCTAGTTTGGTATCAATTTAAAGCTCTCGGAAGATTAAATAAGTAGATATCAAGAATGAATATTAATTAGTGGAATCCACGTTACCATCTTTAAATTACACTTTCGGCGATCAAATGTCAAAACTGTATGTTCCAATTAACTGAAGGCTCCGAAAATCTAGAAAAGGACTATCTATTTTCAAGAATACTCATTTTATGTGGGACTGAAATATAACTGCCATCTGTCACTTTAACATTAATAGTTATACCTTTGACAATGACAGCTGTCACTTTGACAATGGCAGCTGCCATTTGAAAATATGCAATTAATTGATGCGACACTCTAAATTTCTGAAACAGTGATGAAACTGGCCTGGAAATTTATAATCGAGGATGTACTGTGTGGCCACAGCAGATTTTTTTGTATTATGACATCGATTTTTGATTCATATATAGATATTAAGATGTTAGTAATATTTTATGTATCTGATTGATTATTATTTGGTTTTTATTATGTCATCATTTGGTTTGAAGAATATATATATTTTTTTGTATTATATCTTTTTTTGCTTCATATTCATAAAAATAGGGGCGCAATTTTATGATTCGCCACGGGCGGCCAATGCCCTAGTTCCGGCTCTGATACATACGTTCCGACATCAACCCGAAAATAGTCGAAATGGATTCAGGGATGCTCAAAACGGTTATCTCCACTAAAATCTTGAAATGTGAATTTTATCGGTTTCACAATACTTTTATTTTGTGCAAGTAAGTCAAAACATAGAGGGAAAGAGTTTGAAGGGCTACTATTTCTGTGAGATAATAATGCGCCTGCACATAAATTGTTGTTAGTTCTGCAAAAAGCCATACATAAGTTGATTGATTATTTCTTATATTCACCTTATTTACTACTGTAGTACTGAAATGTATTACAAAACTGTAAAAATGTTTGAAAGGATATGAATTTTGCTCATTTAAAAAGATAATAGTGCTATCAAATTCTGTTTCTTACTTGTACAAAGTAACATGTAAGTATTGTGAAACCCGCAAAATTCACTTATCGAGATTTTGATGGAAATATCAGTTTTGAGCATCCCTGAATTTTGACTATTTTTGGCTTGATGTCGGTACATATGTTCGTGCGTTCGTGCGTGCGTGCGTAACTCGCAAATCTCAAAACTGGTTTAACGTATAATGTTGAAATTTTGTATTTAAGACTGGTATAGGGTCTAGTTGTGCACCTCGCTTTATGGTTCCAATCGTCTGTACCGGAAGTGCACTTTACCTGAACCTTTTTTCGAATTTCTCTAATGAATCCAAAGTGATCAGCCGTAGGATACTGAAATTTAGCATTTGAAATTGCTGTAGCATCCGAATGGTCATCTCCTATTTTTGTAACAATCGGTTGAGCCGGAAGTGCACTTTATATGACAGACTTTTTGAATTTTCCGCATAAATTCTAAACAATCAGTCGTAGAATATTTAAATTTTGTATGAGGCACTTTTATAATATCTAGTTGTACACCTTGCATTATGATTGCTATCGACTAAGCCGGAAGAGCACTTTATTCGAAACATTTTTTGAATTTTCCGCATAAATCCAAAACGATTGAACGTAGATTGTTAGAATTCAGTATTTAGGACGATTATACCGTCTAGATGCTCATATTTTATTTTTATTGAGATCCACCGAGTCGGAAGTGCACTTTATTTGACAGTCTTTTGGAATTTTTCGCATAAATTCGAAACGATCAGGTGTAGAATATTGAAATTTGGTATTTCAGTCTGCTGTAGCATCTGAATGATTGCCTACTATTTTTATAACAATAGACTGAACTGGAAGTGCCCTTCAGTAGGAATTTATTTATTAATTTTGCGCATGAATTCAGATCTGTTGGTAGTCGTAGAATTTTGGAAATCAGTATTTAGGAATGTTGTAGTATAAGAATAATGGCCTACTGTTTCCGTAGCAACCGACTTGGCTGAAAGCGCATTTTACTTGACAGATTCTTAGAATCTCTTGGGTAAATCCAAATCGATTAACTGTGGAACGATGAGATTATGAAGTATTATATATATATCCAATGATGTATAAGTAAGTCACGTGATGTTCACGCCAGATTTTTTTTATTTATTCGAATGTATAGATTGTAAGGTTACTAAATCGTTGTAATGAGTGTATAAATTAACAAGAGAATATTATATTTTATTTTTGGGGTCTGCTTGTTTTTTCTAGGTTAGGCCAGAGAACTTTCAATATAATCTTACATATTGGATACACAATCATAGTATAATAATTTTGGCCTTCAGATATGCAATTTGAAGATTGTCTAACAAAATTATTTGTGTCTTGGTTAAGATCGATATAATGATAGTTTGAGGGCTTGAACTGAGGTGATTTTAGTGTAGATGGTTTAGTTTGGGGCTTAATTGTGGTTATGATCGAGTATAAATTGAATCTCAGGCACATGCTGCAGTGACCGGTGAAATCCAATAATCAAATTTAATTACGTGGCTTGCACGCATTCTTGGCAATATCACCTGTAGATGTAATCATAAAGGCTGATCTATGTCGACGGAGGTTGAATCTTGCAACTGGGCTATTTGTATAACTGAATAGCGGTAATTTATTGTATCAATGTGGAAAATAAAAAGTTAAGTCCCTACGCCTGAAAGGCAAGTGGCTACTTTTCACATTTCACACAAGTGAAATGCAAGGTTTCATCCTCGGTTCCATCCAACACTTCTCGTAAAGCTACTTTTCAAATGCTGGTTTATTTTTTGACACTGACAAAATATTTGAATGCTATTAGTAAAACAGAGATCACGAAGTAATCATGATTTGTGTTAATGTTGAGTATTATTTATTTTAAAGGACCATAGCAACAAAGTTAATAATCGGTGTTGGGTGAAAATAATTTTCCATGTGAAAGAGAGTTCTCATAACTTTCTCAATTCACTTTTAATAAGAATTGTAATTTATCGCGCTCTCTTTTATCATTATCCGGATATCCGTGAAATAAAACATGATTATATACCGCCTTTTACATCTTTGACTTCATTTCAGGGTATGAGAAGATTCGTTTTAATTACAATTTATGAAATGGTAACTAAGTTATTTCTTGTTCTGACACCTTTGGCCTCAAGAAGTGGAATTAAGAGGAACTGGTTCCATTGCCAACGCTAACTTTGATGAGAATATTAAAATTAAACGCTTGTGGAATTAATAATATGATAAAACTGTCTCGGCTTTGTATCACAATATAGTAAAAAATGGTTTTTCACGAAGAATATGAAATTGTGAAATATCGTGAATCCTTGCTCATTTCGATCGATAAGTTTCTATTAGTCATTATCTTTCTATTGAATGAATATAGGCAGTACTGATAAAGATTCTAAAAATCTCATCGATCGTTATTAAATTGATGATTGTGTTACGGAATACTTAATTATCTTTTGATGGATAACTACCATTTTTAAGATTGTTGTTGCAATTCTATGCAAAATCATAATCCTCACAGATATTTAAATCGATAAGAAACTAATGAAAACGCATCGATTTTTATTAATTAATATCAATTCGTTCATAATTTACGGAGTTTTGAATTTATTAGACATGGATTTACACAGAATTGCAACATTAGATTCTTCACCTTCGCTCACTCTTATTCATTAGAGCATTGAATTTCTGTATGTATAAAGTGTGGGCGCGTTATAGTTGGGCCAAATTAATCCTCAGGTACTTATCCTACCTTGTAGTTAGGCCAACATCATGCAACCGAGGGATTAAAGCAATTCTCGGTAGTGGTGGCTGGTATTTTTGGGATGTGTAGGATATATTTTCTATAAATTTTAAATCTCAAATAAATTTATTCAGTTTTTACCCACATTTCAAACCTGAGAGGTGTAAGTAAATGTTGAGTGAAAAAAGGAATCAGTTGTTAATTGTGAATAATTTCAAATTTTGTGTGGCAAATTCTTTGGAAAATGGAACTGTACATTGGAGATGTGTGAATAAAAAATTGAAGTGTCCTGCAAAACTTTACACGACGGCTGAAAATTTTGCAGAAGTTCTACAATTTGAGTTAAACCATAATCACTGAGAAGACACATCCCTACCCAGACAAATCTTGAGTAACAGTTTAAAAAGAAAAGCTTTGAAAAACCAATATGAAAAACCGGCAACATTATTGCACACGAAGTTCAGAGCAAATCCAGCTATTTCAAAGGGCATAATAAGTGTGACACATAAGCATGCTCCAAGTACATGAACAAATGTATACGTATGTGTTTGACTGTATATAAATGTATATATGGCTGTACCTATATAAAAGTATATATGACTGTACCTATATAAATGTACCTATATATCAATGTATATGTTATATGTATGTGTTTGACTGTACTCATACGAACCAAATGTACAAAACAATTATGAAATAAAAATATCTACTTCTGTCATACGGTATTTTATTTATATCCTTGCTTATTGATCAGATGCTGACATTTGGCCCAACTATACTGTGAGATTAGTTGACCCTTGGGATTAAAAAATTTCTAGCAGGTAGGCTGGCCCAACTATACGACTCCGTAAAGTGTGTACAAAATGGATTTAGTATTGAACAGAAGCAGAAAGCAAGTGTTGTAAATTATCCGAAAGTTTTTATTACACTTCAAATGATTCTTTTTTATGGAATAGCTCTTTAAAATAGTTTCTTATTGTTCTAGGTAAGTTCCTCTGGAATTCTTCTCTCATGGAAGTGGTAAGTCTATTTCAAATTGAAGTATCTGCTAGAAGAGCCAATATCATCATGGTTCAAGCTGTTATTCTGTATAAGAATAGTCGGATTTAGAATTGAGATAGGTGATATTGGAAGAATATAATTATTTGGAACTAATTTTGGATGTTATTAGTTGTGATTTCAATTGTTTTAACAAATGTAATCTTGGAACAATCTGTATATCAGACGAAACATAACGTAGACGGTGGTATTTACTGTGAATGTTGTTCGACACCCGCCGTTGTAATGCTGGTTGCATGCAATACTTTGAAATGACCTAAAGCAGAAGTTGAAATTTGAAATTAAAGAGAATAATTTTGCAAAATACCTGAAAATATTTGAAGTTATCGCCAAAAACAAAATATCGATCCACTTATTTGTATAATACTGTATTTGATTCGATTTAATAATATTACTTTATTGTGTGGTTACATTGAATGCGAGCGACTGCGATTTTGTGTACATACGATATCATATCTGACTTATTGCTGGTTACATTGTCTCCATCCGACTGGCAACTGGCTAGAGCCGAACGAGCAGTTTAGTAAAATGAATCAAAACTTGCTAAAATATTATTTACTGGTCGAAAATAGTTTTGCTTTGGAATTAATGATTGCAAAGCAAAAAAGAAAATATCTGGTGGATGAATTATATATAAATAGAAATAAAAATGAAGAGTATAGGAAACTTTAGGAAATATTGAAGAAACAACCTAAGAATTTTTTGAGTATTATTATACGTATACTATACAAAGTCTATACTAAAATAAAAAAATATTCAACTTGCTGAAGATGTATCGAACCTAGGGAGAAACTAACTATAACACATAACACATAATTTTTCAACTTTAATCCTCTTGTGGTATTCTTTACAGTTTTGATCCCTCTGAAACTCAATACAACAAATAAGTTTTTTGATATCAATTTTTTAATTTAAATTGCCTAGATAGACTCGCACGACAACGCAAGAAAAATCAAATCAGTTTGTTTAGGTCTTATAGTCGTATAATAACATACGAGTACTTCAATTAAAGTCGTTTGTAGTGTAATCATTGTTTGTATTGTATTAACAAGTTTGTTTTCACCGACGTCGTCATACGCGCACGTACGTCTAAAAAGTCGCACGCGCTCGTATTCAATGTAACCACACACTCACTTTTTGTTGGAATTATTTATCGTGAAAAATTAGTTGCTTCCTGAATTTGATTATTATTTAATTTTGTATGAAAAAAAATTCTTAATAGGAATCGGAATAGCTAATACAGCATCTCTCGTGAGTCAATTCTGAATAAGTAGAATTTCCCAAAATATTTTTAATAAATTTTCGTATTTTCGGAAGAAATGTTTTCTAGGTTCATTGATTTCAACCATTTATTTTCTTCGACTGGGTCAACCTTAGTATAATACCCTATATTTACTTCCACTAATATTCTCATCACAAAAATTTGTATTGACCTGTTGCGTAGTTTTATTTGCTCTCCGACCATTTGATTCATTCTGTGTCCCCTTAAATGAACGAGGCAGTCTCTTATATAGACAGAGGAAAGGGTCTCTTCTTCCATCGTTGACTTGGAACAGTTTTACTGCCTTTCAGGAGGCTGCCGAAGCATTCCAGACGTGATTTAATAAGGAAATCCGTTACAGTATCATATCTTGATATAACCATGAGAGTCAAGGCAACATCTGTGCAGATAACCTTGCTCGTCAGTTCGACCCTATGGTCCAGAACCAATGTTGCTCCTATCAAAAACTGTCTTTCACAACATAATTCACAGAATTACTTTTGAGAAATTCTCCAGCAGCTGGAACACTTCAACTTACTGCAAACAAACGAGAAATCTTATTCCCAAGCCATCCACCGAGCTGGCCAATTATCTCCTAAGACTTTCAAGGAGGAATCTTAAACTTCTCACAGAGGTCCTTACAGGGCACGGTCGCTTTAATAAGCACATGCACCGAATAAAAATTTCGAGCAGTCCTCTTTGTAGAGGCTGCAAGGACGACGATGAAACAGTGGAGCATATTCTTTGCGAATGCTCCGCTCTATCTCGTAAAAGAAGATCCATACTGGGGGAAGCATGACCTTCCATGGCTGCACTTAGCACAACTCCTGCTGCTGACTTGTTAGCCTTCTTCCTCAGCGTTGACTGGCTTCAAGACCAGTAGCATGTAGCTGTGGACCCGGAGGTACCACAATGGGCCCTTAAAGTGGCCTCGGTGCGCGTGTTCTTCACCCTCCCCCTCTCTATCTATCTATCTATCTAACCATGAGAGTAGTTTCATTTGATTTCCGACCTTTTGATTTATTCTGGTACCTTTCAAGTAAACGTAAAGACTCATGTATTCATTTTTGAGCTACTTCCATGTGTTTTACCTTTTTTATATAGCTCCTGCTCACCCTTATGCTGTTTGACTTTCAACGTAACTCTTCAACAGTATCTGTCTGTCAAATTATCAATCATAAGTTGTTCACTCGGTTGTCCATCTAGGTATTTCTGGTGAAAATCGCTTATGCAGGTGGAAACATTTATATATGGATATTGAAATTGATAACATAGCACTAAGAACAGTTTGTGAGCTAATAGGACACGAACAAAAAGTTAGGGCACATTACATTTCAAAATATTTGAACGAACTCTTTTCTGTTCAACTTTCACTTATTTGTTCATAATATTTTTTTATCCGATTGTGTTTTTCTTGGCAAACTCCAATATTATTTTCTTGATAATGCTGTCAAACACAAAAAGTTCATTACTCAAAACTTAAGTTTTGAAGCCAAAGTTACTTTTGTTTTGAACTTGCACGCTTGAAATTACGGAATATTTCATCCTGGCGAAGTGTTAGAATCGTGATGTATATACATGACGTCAGTAGTTGAAAAAAGCTCAGGGATTTATGGATTTGCATCCATCGCCAGAATTTGCCTTATTGCCTCTGTGTATTGTTTTCAAACAATGAACACACCAAGACATCTTGAACTGGACAACACACTACAAGTTGGCGGGTATCCACTGACCGGAGAAGTTTTGGCTTCAAAACAAAGCATTATGTGCAACATGGGGAACACTTTGTCTATGTTATGTTTTGTCTGAGATTTCTATAGTTGTATGATAAGAGAAGTAGTTCCAATAGACCTGTAATTAGCTTAATTACGGTAATTTGCAACATACAAGTTGCTAGCGTCTGACGGATTTATATTTCTACAAGTTTTTATTTACATTAGTATGTTCAGGTCAAATCTAGAAAATTTATTTTAAAACGTTTCCTATTGTTCAATTTTGATGGAACAGACAGACTCACGTTGGTTTCGTGAGAATTCAATTTTGTACCTTCATCTAATAACACTCTAAATCCAATATGGCGGACGCCCCAAGATGGCAATTTATCTTTTATCTCCAAACCGCCTCGATTTGAGTATCAAATGAAAGGGTTTGACGGGGAGAATACGATAAGATATGTGGCTTCATTCTATAAATCCAAAAACCTAAAAAATTTAATATAGAATCATTCTCTTATTGATGGATTGATAATGTACTAAAGTTAACAGAATTATTATTAAAATCTTTATGATTCATATTTCACATTTTTTTGTGATTGCTTAATGGTAACTAGATGCCTGAAAATGCGTGGCGCTTTCTTAAATGGCAACTAGATACCTGAAAGTGCGTGGCGCTTTCTTAAATTGCAAATAGATGCTTGGAATTGCGTGGCGCTTTCCAGATTTAAGGTCTCTTATTATGGTCTGTGATCTATTTTAAGCGTAGCCCAATTATCTTGATAACGATTGTTGGAATAATTGTTACTTGAGTAATTAAGATACACTTAACATGAACTTAATGCCTCATCTAGTAACCATTGAATAATAACAAAAAAATGTATGATTTGAAATACTAAAAATTCAACGAGTATTCAATATTATTCTATCCTTTCAAGTGTACTATTAGTTCGTCAATAAATGCTAGTCTTTTTTAGTATGAATACAAATTCATCTTTAATTACGAGGGTTGTTCGGTGATAGAAACCATAGGATTTGCTCTTTAAGAGCCATGGTCCATTCCTAACTGGAATGAACAGTACCTAGTTGAAAAACTATCTTATCTCTATAAAACTTTATGCATATCATAAAACTATATTCTTCGAATCGTAAATCCATATGTGCCTTCAAGCAGATGATTTATATTCTCTATCTGCTGCTCTTTTTTATTTCCATATCTTTTTACATCTAACAGTTACAGTAACAATTATCGATTCAGAAATTCAACATGTCAATAGGTTTCCATAGAAACGGTCAACAGGATGATATATTGAATTTGTTTCCATATCAAAACTGTTTTGACATAAAAAGCATGAAGCGATATCCTTCGTTCTTTTGTTATTTTTATCTTGGTAATATGCTATTGTTTGTAAAATATCGACTGATGTACGCGTACATATATTTTGCTTTGTTCTAATAGTGGTAGCTATTATTCTGCGGTGCACGCAAAATGGCGTCTATTCGTTTTATGCCGTGGAGGATATTAGCTTGATTTTTGTTTGCCATGGAGTGTTAATAGTTAATTAAACGGAGAATTCATTACATTGACCATGATTTGTGTGATACGCATTTGGTCGAGTGTTGGAATCATTATGTGACCTAGTGGTATTTGATTTTGGGGTTGAAGATTAATACTTTCATCGACTCGAACTTTCAGTTACCAAATGTTTAAAGAACGTCATTAAAACCAGCTCGTTGAATTCTTTCGTAGAATGATATATTCCACAAAAAATTTTTGGTACGGCCTTATTCCAAACAAGTGAAAAGTTTGTAATCCGAGTCGAATGCGAGGACTATTCTTCACTAATGTGGAATATCATATTCCAAACATGTTGTAGACTATACTTTCTCTAGCAGGATTCTGGAAATTGTACAATAATTCAGAATAAACTTTTGAAATTTTGAAACGTCAAATGCAAAGTCAGAAATGAATACCTGAATTGTTGAGACGTGAGCATAGTAACTGAACTAACAGCTTTTGATTCGTCGAAAATGATGATGGTATGATTCTAAATGGCATACGGAATTAGAGTTTCCAAGCTCTAATATACAAAAGCTAAACTTAGCGCTGTATTAGGTCAGACATTTTGCTCTAAGAGCCTGACATAACTTTTTTAAAAGTCAAACATACCTTTATAAAGTCGGACATACGTTTTTAAAGCAAGGCATTACTTTTATTAAAAAAAAACTCGATGTGACTCGTATTCGAGTCATTTATTCATCATTATTTATTTTAAAATCACAGTTTTGTTATCAAATTAACAACAACAATTTAACAATCAGTTCTATATCTTTCATTCCTATAGTTCAGCCTTCTGTAAACTATATATAAATAAAATGAAATGGCTTAGTCCAAGTGCCTAAAGCTGCTTCCACAACCACTTTAGACTCTGCTTAATTTGCACTCGAAGTTCAAATTACGCAGGGTTAAGATTTGTAGCATTCACAATCACTTTCAACATTTCTTGAAATTTTGTAATGCCGTCTTTAAAAACAAGACCACAATAACGCAAATATTGAATACTTTATTCTTCTTTTCGTTTGAAGAGTATATTTTTCAATTTCAGTGGTTAATTACTTGCGGGGCATGAAGAGTAGTTGATAATTACGGTTATCTATTTACTTGAATTTCAGTTTTTATTGAAGAATTTCATAAGGTAAATGAATATAATAAGTTATCAAACTTTATATATTATCTAAATTCAATAATCTCTTGTCCACATTAAAGAAAAAAAAATTGGATTAATATAATATCAAAACAAGCTCTATCAAAGTCAATTCACTGTTTGCATATGGCTTCTATTATTTTATTTGATTTTAAACGTCAAAAACACATGTTGAATCATCAGAAGATGCAATGCGCATGCCAATTCGCTAGCGACTTGAAGTAAAAGTTTGTACATTGCAAACATTGCAATCCGAACGTAAAATACGCAGACAAAAAATTTTAGTTGTGAATGGTTAACACTGAGCTCATTATACGCTTAGTTTTGAATTATAAACTAGCATGAAATTATGCCATGTTCAAATTCGGTTGTGAATGGACCTTAACGAAAGCCGGATAGGCGGGAGCGGGACACGTAAATATATACAGGGTAGAATGCGAAACTGGAAACACCTTTTTTCTCGGAAGTTATTATAGATACCAAAAAATTGTTCAAATAAATTTTTTTGTACTTTTAATAAGCTAACTAAATCTGTATGAATTTGGTGGAAAAAAAAATTCTCGTAGATATTGCCATATTTGTACTTTCTTCAAATGGAATCCCCTGTATATTATTGCACTAATTAATAGAAAATATTTTTTGCTTTGAAAAAGTTCAAGGGTTCTTACCTGCTAAACTTGATAGTTTTTGAGATATTAACGAAAATATCTAAATGTTGCTTCACAAAATCAAGTGTGCGTTTAGAACTAAATTTTTTGACAGTTGAGTTATTTTGTGTTATGAAAAATTGTGTTGTATACACATCATTGATATTTTTGTGTCAATAATATTACTGTCAAGTACGCGGGGAATTACACAACGTTTATATTTTTTAAATTTAAATATTTTTGCGCGCTCAGACATTTGCACATCATCAAGAACGAAATGCATAGTTCAATTACTATTAAAAACAATGTACAAAATAAACAATTTTATTATCATGGTAGAGCATAAAGAAGTACGGAATAAATGTTATCGAACTACACAAAATGTTCAAAATTTCCACCGTTTTCTCGGACACATAAATAAAGTCTTTTCAATAAATTTTGTTTTATATTAACTGTATTCAATTCAACAACAGTTTGTCTTATTCGGTTTTTCAGTTCATCAAGTGTAGCAACGGACATTACATAAATTTTGTTTTTTATAGCTCCCCATAGAAAAAAATCTAAAGGCGATAGATCTGGAGATCTTGCGGGCCACGATGTAGGGCCTCTGTTGCCAATCCAGGAATTTGGAAATTGTTGATTCAAATACGCAGTTACATCCAATGAATTATGCGGAGGTGCACCATCTTCCTGGAATATCATTCTGCGTCTAACTGCCAATGGTATATCATCCAGATAATCTTGAAATTCATTTTGCAGAAAATTTAAGTATCTCTGTGATGTCAAAATGCCCTCATAAAAATATGGACCCAAAATAGTGTTGTTTATTATACCGCACCATACGTTAATTGAAAAGCGTATTTGAAAATTTGAAATAAATGTTTGATGTGGATTCGTTTCTACTGATTGCCAATAATGTGAATTATGTCTATTTAGTATTCCATTGTTAGAGAAATTTGTTTCATCTGACCATAAAATTGTATCTAAAAAATTAGGCTCTGCAATATTTTCCAGTATTAAGTAATTACAAAATTGTAATCTTCTCACATCATCGCCAGGATGAAGATTATGAATTTTGTAGATTTTATACGCTTTGTACTTATGCTTTTTAAGGATCTTAAGAACCTTTGTATGTGTGGTATTTATTTCCAATGCAGCTTCTCTTATTGAATTTTTAGGGTATACATTGGAATATGCCAAAACATCAACTTCTAAATTTTCATCTACTATCCCACGTGTTTTGTAATTTCTTTTATCATATCTAACTTCTCATTGATTGAATAATCTGCCATTATTAACACCAAATAATAATAGTATGTATGCAACACAATTTTTTGTAGCGCAAATACAATAGAAAATAACTCAACTGTCAACAAATTTTGTTCTCAAGGCACACCTGATTTTGAGAACAGCATTTAGATATTTCCGTTAATATCTCCAAAACTATCAAGTTTAGCAGGTAAGAACCCTGAAACTTTTTTACAGCAAAAAATATTTTCTATTTATTAGTGCAATAATATACAGGGTATTCCATTTGAAGAAAGTAAAAATATGGCAATATATACGAGAATAATTTTTTTTTTTACTAAATTCACACAGATACAGTTAGCTTATTGGAAGATCTTGAAACTTTACTTGAACAATTTTTCGGTATCTATAATAATTTCCGAGAAAAAAGGTGTTTCCAATTTCGCATTCCACCTGTATACGGATACAACCGTAAAAAGCCAAACATGTTCACATAAAGCCGGACGTCTGGCAACCCTATACGAAATAATTCTAAACGATTTATAGAAATGGTCCATGTTCTATCATTATTTTTATTTGTGGAATTTGCAGATTCCAAAACAGTGTAGGGAGAAAGATTTTTTCTACTTGGCTTTTTCAATATGTACCGAAACTCGATTTGGTTTCATGGCTGTTCACAAAGGCTGTTAAAGTTGAATTACAAGTCAAATGTAGGCATGGTTGCACAGTTTTGGGATTATCCTGAATCCTTAATGATACCAAGCATCACATGAAAAATAAAATGTACGATGCTGCCAAAATTGAAAACAGAATATCTAATATTTTTCGACACGGAAGACCCCAAATAGAAAAAAATAGTGTAAGATACACGTTCTATTAAACAATTTAGGGTATTTTTGACCAGAACGCGTGCCCTAGAATCAAATCTTATGAATCTTGTATCTTAAAATACTATTTAAATTAAAAATTATCCTGTACAATGAATTATTTTTGGCTGGCCGACATTACTTGTACTTAAAACAAAACGGTATATCTCTTGATGAAGATAGTTTATTTGTTTCATCTTTGTCCAAACTTGTGACAACGGACTTCTGGCATTACTCTTGAAGCAAAGATAGTGACACAATCAAGATTTTGTCCAAGAACGAGGTAAAGTGTAGTGTGGAGTTTTTTTGTCTAAATCGCGCTTCTATTCGGATATCCTGAGTACAATCTAGAATGAACTTATGGTCTTTCATGTATCAGATGAAAACAGAAGAAAGTGAGCATTTTTGTACAAAACCTTCAAAAATGTCTCCAGAATTATTACATTTCAAAAATCAAAATAATGAATCATGACTAAACTTGAAAGTGCACAAAAAACTACATATTTCCAAGTCAACCCTAAATTTATTCTTCATTAGTATTTTGATTAAGTTTGACTTTCTAGTCCAAATTTATGACGTTAAAAATAACAAACCTCGTGAAGAATCTGCATGCTATTTTCGAATTAATATTATTATGAATGAGCGTTCTTAAAATAGAGAATTGTTTTTCTAGCAGTAGTTTCTCTTTTCAGGAATTATCATAATTCTACACATAATTCACAAATTGCTCCAATACTGCACTCTTTATATTCAAGTAATTGTACACTTCTTTCCACTGTAATTTTATTCTTGTTCATGTTCAATTTCATTACGATTTGTACTTCCCATCTATATTATGACTACAAATTTACTTTTTTTTTTTTTGCTCGTTTGTCTTTCTGTTATGCTATTTGTCGACATGTGCTACATATGGGCGATAAATCATCATCCTGGGAAAATTTAGTATTCTTTTGGATGATGGTTCCTGAATCTCTCAAACATTTAATAGTTACAGATGGAATTTTGATTGACGTCAAAGTTCTGTCGTTCGACATATAATTGAGCCATGCAGTTCGCACATCTCTCACACGGTGTTGCCTGCTCAAGTCTTTCCGCTAATACGTTTCGTACGCACGCGCGTCTGATTCATAAAACACAAAGTTAGCGAAATCGTAAGGCAAATAGCTTAGCAAGTTCAAATTTTGCCATTGAAAACAATCAATCATTTTGACTCTTCATACTTTATTTCGAAAATGAAAGATATCTTCTTTTCTTGGTGATCCAATATTGTGAGTTGAAAATGAAAATTGAAAAACAAGAGATCAAATCTTGGAAATATCTTTGATTAGGATATTTGTTAAAGTTATTTTCAAGTGTAATCCAAGTTTTGGTCCCTTGCCACTTGATTTTAATTTTAATGAGAAATAATTATTTAAGAAATTTTGCTTTAGCTGGGGGAGGAGAACTGCAAGAATCAAGATACTTCTGTAATAAGTTCGTATTTCACCATACTTTAGAATATCTCAAATTCATAGATGGCCTATTTCAGGGTATGAACGAAGGACTTATGTTAAACGAACATTTTTGCAAAGCACACAAAATATTTTTGAATCATCAAAAATATGTACAAATGTTCCATATTTAGGTGACACAACTCTTATTATTCCTTAGTGAGAGATAAAAATATGGATGATATATTCAACTTAATGTCAGGAAGGTATTGGTATTGTTTCGAAATGACCAACATTTGAAATTCTCATCATCATTTGAATCCAGCTGAGACAGTAATAATTCTCACGTTCCGAAAATACTTCGATCTTTCAAATGTGCCTCTGAATAACATTGCCACGTCCTCTCTTCAAATCTTTTTACTGCGTCATTCTCCTCCGCTTTTTTGTTTCCACGGGATAGCTCTTTTTGATTTGACAAATGACGGTTTGTTGAATCTAGAATTTTCGCTGGTTTGCTTTAAAACAGAACATAAAGAAAGATGTGAAGAAGAGTACAATTATGTTTGGGTCACTGTTGTAGACAGTGCATTTGTTAGTTTGTATAAAACAGGATAGTTCAAGTCACGGGATGATATTTCATGATTTTTTGCTACTTTACGTAGAAACTCTGCGGGCATGATTTTTAACTTGTGTACGAAGTTTTTGTGGCAGAATTATGCTGCATATTTCGAGGAAACAATTTGTTCCTGAGGATAAACTTTTTGTGAGGAAAGATTAGGTCAATAGATAATAGAAATAATACGCTTCAGCGTTCTCAAGAAATTGTAACAATAATAAAATATTTATTGCTTCATAAAATGGATCGAACCTATTGAATATGAAATTTAATGTAATTACACATTAGACACAATACTGAATATACCCAGCACTTTTACATTTTTCAACAATTAATCCACGTTACTATCAGATTCCTCCTTTTTAATTACCCACTACGTTTTTTTAGAATCAAATATCATTTTGTAATATCGAGTTTGAATAATTTCCAAATATATTTCATACATGAAAAGTAGTAGATAAATAATTGTGATATATAATAGCTACATTTCATTTGGATGATTACAACCGTTGCCTATGGCGGAGGAGGAGATATTGATAAGTTTCTGGCTTAACATAGAAAGAACAAGTGGATCTCAAGAACAATTGTTTTTTCTATGCATATTCTTTGTTTGAAGGTCGTTGTGTTTATTTCATCTACGGTCATTATAATATCCCTTATAATTTTTGAGATGATCAACCCTGAATCCAGTATATACTTTATTTTGATACAAGATAGAAACATATCATATACAATGCTCCTTCAAACAAAATTAACTATAAATCAAGGATACATACAAGTATATCTATAAGAATCAGGATCTATATTCCTGAATCCTTGCTGAACACGACACCAAAAACTAGAATACTATATCTCGTTTAGTTCTTAAGATAATTCATCGTAAATCCCATAAAATTCTAGAATTTTTAGTTTTTTTAATTCCATGCTTTTCTTATTTTTAAGGACAAATTATGAAAATTGGTATATTTTAAAAAAAAGTATTACTCCATAATATATTAGTCCGTGAGACAGCGCCTAAATTTTTTGTTGATTACCGCTCACTTGAAACTTTGTGAGTGTCTTCATTGTGATGAGTCCGACAACTTTTTCATTTAGCAAAATTCTAGATTTGGGGGCGTTTACCCGCGAGGGCTAATTAATTGAAAGAATATTACCGTAATACTGATCTTTACACTAATCGAAAGATTTTTTGATAATAAAATGAAGGAAAAATATTGTCCGACATGAATATTGAGGCTACCGGTGAATCCGACAAGCCGCACTTGTCATAAGTATGTTGGTACTAATGGTAAGTATGTTGGTACTTATGACAAGTCGGACTCACCGGTAGCCGCAATATTCATGTCGGACAATATTTTTTTTTCATTTTATTATCAAAAAATCTTTCGACTAGTGTAAAGATCAGTATTACGGTAATATTCTTTCAATTAATTAGCCCTCGCGGGTAAACGCCCCCAAATCTAGAGTTTTGCCAAATGAAAAAGTTGTCGGACTCATCACAATGGAGCCACTCACAAAGTTTCAAGTGAGCGGTAATCAACAAAAAATTTATGCGCTGTCTCACGGACTATATAAGTTATTTTCATATCTTCCCTAGTTTCCAAGGTATTGGACCATAAACATAATACTGTATCTCTAGATGTCTGAGTTTTTCACGGTCATCCATGCAGGCAGTTCTTTACGCATCGTAAGTGATGCGTGAAGGGTTTTCACATTTTTATTTATTTTATGTATTCTAGAGCTACCACCATCAATATACCAGCGGCTATTGAATTGCGTAACCTGAACTTAGTTTCCTCTTGTGACTTGACGTTGATGACAAGCTGCCATTTATAGCGAACTGTCAAATTGTGCATTGATATTTCATGCATTAGTGCTTTTTGCAGTGTTGTTGGCTCTTATAGATCCAAATATGAAAGATTGAAGAAAAAATAAAGAAGAAATTAGAAACTCACCACTTTTTGTTCACTGTCATCGACTCATCGTTTATAGTCCAAGATCCCAGACCTTCTTTAACGGCCCTGGGATCTTGCTCTATTAGGTTATGTGTAAAGTCTAAAAGTGTTATTATGTATCTTGGATTTGCTCTTGAAGTTATTTGTATGCAATATTAGTGTAAAGTAGCATTGTGATATTGGACTAACAATAAGAGAGGAAATTCAAAATTGATCTATCAATATATAAGAAAATACTTCGGAATTTCATCCATTGTTTTTCAGTGTAGTTTCAATTAGTGTCAAAATATGAAAGTCGATGATTTTGAAAATAAACTTGAAATGAAATCAGAAACTCATCACTTTTTGTATATCTGTCCTCGACCCATTGTTTAGATCATGTGTAAAGTCTAGAGATATTGTGTTATGTGTCTCAGATTTATTCTCAAAGATACTATTTAGGACCGTAGAAAAAATCTTATATGTGACCAACTATTTCAGCAAGCCTCGTCACCAAATACGAGGGTAGATTCAAAACTAATTTACCTACTTATAGTAAGAAAGATTTAGTCGAAATTCAATCTATTTTTTTCAGTCCAGTCTCCCAAGTCGATATACTTGCTCCACTTGGTTGGAAGGACTCCGATACCGTCAGAAAAAAGATTCGACTTCTCGGCGAAAACTGGAGAAATTGCACACTTGACTTCTACATTGTTGAAAATTATATTCCTCATTGATGCTTCTTCAAATGTTATAAAAAATAAAAGTCCCTACAAGTTTCTGGAACCCACAGTTACGTACAGCAGCTGATGCAAGTGCGGAGTTTCTTCATTTTTTGTCGAAAAGGATTCGATTCTTTTCCTGATGTATCGAGTTCCTCCAACCAAGTGGAGCAAGTAATTGAAGAACAATAAATGAACATACGATCAAGTTTTTAGCATATTTATGGAGAAAAAACTACCCTATTTTATTCTTTTTGGCTTGCTAATACTTCGAAGGATGACACTTTTATTTTTTTTTATTCAATAAATAGTAACTCTTATTTCAATTATAAACGATTTCTTTGGATGCAATAAACATTACACATAATTGAAATCTGAAAATTGTTGCACAGAATGAACAACATGTCATAAATTCAATTTCTTACAATAATTTTCGAACTGATTTAGATTAATGCCCATTTTAGGGTAAAAACTATCTCAATATATCTCGAGTTACACAAGATGTTGACATGCGATTTCCAATTTTAGTATCAGAATGAATTAAACTTTTGTTTTTTTGATCAATTTAGGCCAGTACATGATCACTCGTTATTTATTTGATTAAATCTGTAGTTTTGGAGGCAATTGCATCAAATTTTCAGAGATTTTTTTAAAATATAACTTTGATCAAAATCAAATTATTATTTTAGGATACAGCATATGACTTCCCGTCAGTCAATAATTGAACAATAATGACTGAAAGTTCCTTTTGAGTTTGTACGTGCACAAGTTATGTATAAAATAATTACAACTTGAAATTGGTACTAAATAAAGGCTGCTGTTTCGTAGATTTGCTCAAACTACTTAATATTTAGCTTAACCCATATTTTGTTCACACATTTCAACATAAACTGATCAATTTTTAATTTCAAAATGGCGCTGAATACCGTTGTGCGTGAATCTGTACAATCAATTGTAGTTTTGTTGAATGAACAACTACAGAAAAAATTATGTTGTATGAAAAAAATTCATTTTCCTAACAATAGAACTCAAAGCATTATGTCGTGCATCTCTATCGTCATATTCATCCGTTCGATGATTTCAAAACAATAATTTTCAAGATTTAAATTCAAAAATTTCATCAGCACTTCCACATCTCTTGAAACAATTATTATTTTTTTTTCAATTAAAAATATTATTTTTGAAATCAAAGAAGCACGTGCGTCACTTTCAAGCGTACTAAACAGTCGTCGAAAGTTGACTGTTAGTTCACACGTTTCAAGATAAGTTTCAACTTGAAAGCCATTCGTGATGACTCAACATAACGACAAAAGTTTGACTGGACCAAACACTTGTTGATCAACTTTCCAGTTGATCAACTCTATTGAAGCAGAAGTTCCCACTACAGTTTTCATTCAACTTGTGTTGATCAACTAAAATCGGTCAACTAAACTTGACTCGTGAGAACGCACCTTTAGTGATTGTGGAAGATAGGCGAAATCTCTGAACTAACGAACATTCATGAACTGCCAAAAATGTGCTTTGATCATCAAGATGATTCTTGAATTTTTTTTTTCATATCTAAGTAGTTTAGTTTTAAATCTTTCCTTGTACTAAGCCTCATGTCATCAGCTTCAATTTTACACTCTTGTTGCATGAATTTGTAAGAATTACGATTTATGTTGTAAACATTTTTTACATGTCCAAATTTGTATCTTCCAAATATTAGTTTCATATCAGAAGAATGTGGCGGCTGATCAATCAATTCAAAGCCATATTCGTTTATCAGAATAGCACCCTTTTAGACACTTTTTTTCTGCGTTATGCAAGGATATTTTCGCGAACTCTAGTTGATTACGAATGTTTTACCTTGTAAGTAATCTTTGTTCCAAAAAATGGAAGCAACAACTATTTATGCTGATTTCTGAATGCGAAACTTCTTGAACTAAAGTCAACCAGCATGTTATTCTTTTGACTGGTGCTTTTGTTTCTTGAAGCCAAGTTACATCCATAGTCAATATTCCAACTAAGAGAATTGATAAATTCCCTTCAAGAAGACTTCAATTTAAATGTTGTATCTCAGTTGTTTTAAGGCGGTGCACAGCACCAAGATTCACTGGAGTTCACACAGAAACAGAACTTTTAGCACGGTTTTGATCACTGGTGACGGTTTTTCCCCTCTTGGAATTCGCAACCTAATTTTTTGAAGTGGTCCATATTTCTTTAATGTATGAAGCATGTCGTAATCAATTTCTTTTGCAGACAGTCCTTTCAGTAAGATATACTTTATCACTTATCAATATTCAATTCCAATATGAAAAATTTGGATCAGTCATATTATGTTCAAAAGTTCACAAAAAATAGCATAATGAAATTTGTACTGGCTTTATGTATGTTTCTATTGACTTGATGTCAAAAATTATCTGTAGCAATCACATTTATTTCTGTAGATTGAAAGTAATTCAGCCAACTATTCATCAATATACTCTTGTAATTTCTTATAGGTTCTTAGTGGAGTGAAGTTGTTCAAATTTATCTTTCATATGTTAACACAATTAATGAGTTTTATATTTTTCAGTTTGCAACCTGCAGCACATACTTGATAAACTGGATACAAGATATCCTATCTCTTTCAAAACTATTCAGACACATATTACCGCAACTTCCATTCTCTACATTAATTAACTCATGTTGCACCTTGAGTATGTAGAAGCGTTCCAATGAGTTAACTGTTTTCCCAACGCTGATATCTTATTCACAGAGGTAAATAAACTCATATTGTTGTTGAAAGCCATCCTCGCTCACGTTTTGTTTGTTTTCCTCGGAGTACTGGACATATGGAGAGTTAAACATTTAATGTAGGAACATATTATCATGGAAAGTTATATGCATATTTCATGATTAGCTCGTTAGTCAATTCTGTTGAACTGTAAACATTACAGTGACCTGTATCATGTGCTCTGTTTCAATTAGAGCGTATCCAAAATATCGAAAATGTCTTACCATATCCACTATTTTGGAACAATTAATTTCACTCTTTTAACAGTTAATCTTTCATACCTTTTCTTGATCTTTATCTTGATTTATTATTGTGTTAGCTTATTTTTTTCGGAAATCCAACCAGCTTATCGTAGCTTTTTGACAGGAATTGTGCGAGGTCAAATCACAATCATTTTTCAGCCGTATATTTAGAGGAAAACATACGAGTAACACATCATAATTAAAATCTGTACCAATATAGGCGAATCTTCCTAAGAGATACGCAGTCTAACCGTAGTTTTGGGAATTACAGGTTATTTTATTTATTTGGAGACCACACGCTCTCTAAAGCCTTCCTGGTGCAATAGAAATTTATATTTGTGTTTTTTTCTACCCTCATATAGTCTATTAAAATCTATATGAATATTGTACACCTAGGACGCACTTCATTCTATCGATTGATTGACTATCGGCTACGTGCATGCAGTCTACTAGCGCCTCTAGCGGGCAATGGAGAACGATTGAACTCCATTTTATCATTGTTTCATACCAATAATTTTTTAAATGTACTAATATTATTCAATTCAGCTATGTGTGTATAATATAACTTGCATAACATAAAAGGTACGTTGAAATTATTTATTTTGAGTATTTTTTTCTTCAATTATAACGTACCTATTTTAGAGAAAACGTCTTAATTCGTCCAAATTGACAGGATAACCTCAAATTATGACGCCGATGATCTTGCAGATCGGGTTCGTATTTATCAAACTCTGTATCCCTTTTACCGAGGAAGCATTGAAGAAAAGCGTGAAATCAGTTCTTCCATATTAAACATGTTAAAGAATATGTTGCTGACAATATTAACAACAAAATTATTGCGAACTGCATCTGACAAACTTCTATCACTGAAACATCTTGCAAATTAGAGATAGAGGTAAATTCATGAATCCCAAATCGATGATGAATATTTCTAATTTCGCAATTGAATTACAAACATATTTATTATATAGATTAATAATGAAAGACAAACAATACTCTATTTACCGCTTTGATTCACTTCACTCGTTTTTTTATGTTATAACTGGGTTCATGAAATCTATGAAACTATATTTCACTTGAATCATCCTTAACACAACAGCCTGAAACAGATCAAACGTTTTCCCATGTTTTATATGCAATTATTTTCACTTTTAAACTACAATGCTCAATGACAGCTCAATGACGTATTCTGAGAAATGGAGTTCGATGTTTACAATTGTGCTCACCATGAGCGCTCGCATCGATATTTGTTCAAACTTCGCCCCCTTGCACATAGCCTATTAGAATATAAGTCTATTGAATTTCATCACAATTTATCAGATAGTTCAGTTTTTATAAACAAAAAAATCTATAATTGTGAAATGCTTTTATTATAATGATGAATATTATAGCTGTTAAGATTTCATTGAATATTCCATGGAGCAATGGATAAACTCGTAGTCTAGCACTGAGAATACGATCACATCGTCATTCACTTGTTTTACGAAATTATTTGTCAAGATAAGTTTTTTCTGTTATTTTTACTTTTGGCAGTTTGAGATATTGATGGATCTTCATGTTTTAGTATAGACCCTACTGAACCGAAAGAACAATTTAAAAAAAAGTCGGTTGTTTGTCGGACTGTCTGTGTTGAAGCACGATAATTTGAAAACGCGTATGAATTTTCCACTGAAATATTATATTTAAATTTTCTATCAAAATGCTAGGTTTAAGATCGTAAACGATCATTTTCTTGATACCAAAACTTCATTGATGGAAATTTTTAGTTTTTTGCTCTTATTTTATAAACAGTACTATTCGTCATAAAATATGGAATACCTAAAATTGATCCTCAAATAATATGGCTCAACATCAACTGAAACAGTTTTAAAAACTATCAGCGAATCATTCATTATTAAATTTTGAATTTTTATGAAATTCGTTATGAAGTAACAGTCAGCATCATCTAATACTTCCATTGAAATTCGTTATATTTTTCTGAAGCAAAGAAATAATAAGAATCATAATGTGAAATTAGAATTATTATCACTCAAATTTGGTCATCACATGCAAACATTCGTCTACAAACCTTTGACTCTATCGAGTTGTTCATTAAATTCTAGTAAAAGTGTCAAAGAGGATATTTAAACGATTGTGTCTTCTACAAATTATTATATGATGTCTAGTTTGGTATCAGTTTGAAGCTTTCGAGAACATAAATTTAGTAGATATCATGAATAAATAATCAGTGGAAGTCACGTTACCATCTTTAAATCACTCTTCCGGCGATTTAATGTCGGAACTTCATGTTTTAATTAATTAAAGACCCCGAAAATCTAGAAAAGGACTCTCTATTCTCAAAAATACTTATTTTATGTAAGGACTAAACTTTAACAATGATAGTTGTCATTCTGACAATGACAGCTGTCACTTTGACGATGACAGCTGCCACTTTGATAATGACAGCTGTCACTTTGAAATATGCAATTGGTTGATGCGACACTTTAAATTTCCGAAACAGCGATGGAACTAGCCATGAAATTTATGGTTGAGGAAGTGTTGTGTGGCCACAACAGATTTTTTTCTTGAGCCAAGTCGCAAAATAAGCATCACATCACTTCATCTATTTGCATATGTAAATATTTAGAATTTAGTTAATGGCTGTAATAGTAAAAAAATTGATCCTGCTTAATTTAAACGCCAAGTGCTAATTCGGAGTTCAAAATGTTTGTGAATGTACCTTTAGTCTAAGATGGTTGTTAGTTCTCATGCACAAAGGATAAAGATAGGATTGCCAATCGATATTTTCCCATAAAATCTTGAAGGTAAACTGAACATAACTTTTTAAAGTTTATGGAGATTGTATCCCGTGTACTTCGTTTATATCAACTGCATCTCAACTAAATTTCCAACTGCAACGTCGCAAGTGGCTTTACTTATAAAAGAATCGTTGGGAAAACTCATGCCGCAGATGGGTTTAATTTTAAAATTTTGAAATAACGATATTTTAGAAGAAAGCAAGCGTAACAACTACACTTAATTTCTATTTTCTTAAACTATTGGTCGGCACAAAATCCATCACATTGTCATTTAATATTCTAGAGACAGTTTTAGTAAAAATAGAAATAAAAGTTAATAGTGCTCGCGAGATATTTCAAACGGGAACAAAACAAAGTCGAAATGAGCTGTGAATGTAGCTCAAACAGCTCCAAGCTCAAGATTTAGCACTAATTGAATAAAAACCGCTTGAAGTCAATCTTCTTCTGTCTGTAAAACGTTAAAACTACTTTCAAGCTCTACAGGAATTTTTTACAACAGTATTGTCACAAATGTGAAATATTTAAAATAATTAGCTCACATATTTATTTATTTGAATTCGCTGTAACTGTAAACCTAGTTAGCATTGACCAAATCGTTGTTCAGTTGTCGGACATGATTGACAGCTTACGGTTACTAGATGCTCGGTGGTTGCCAGGCAACAACTGTTGAACAATTGAATATTGGCCTATTGTCGGCTTAGAGCGTGAGCTAGAAGAGGAAGGGATTCAGTGATTCAGTAATTGTAACTGTGAGCAAAAAGGTGATCATACAAGTGTATAAAATAAATATTTGTACTGCAACCTGCGATTATAAATTATTTACAATAAGCTTCCCTTGCATCTTTGTATGGAAGTGAATGCTGGAATTGGTTACAGAAGCATGAAGAGTATGTCACTGTTGAAGCAACTCGATTTTTCTGTAGTTTCAAGTAAAAGTAACAAAATAAATTAGTCAATAAAGAATGTAATATTTAAAAACATTCTATTTGAAGATTGGGAACCATTTGCGATAGTTTAAATAATAGAAGAGGGTGTATGTTGGAAAAACAAGTGAATGTATGCGTGAATGAACGCCTGTGGCGTAGATGGATATAATCATAGGTTCATTTATTTAATGGACAGAATTGTCCGAGGGGAAATAATAAATAATTTGTATGAATAAAACCATGAATTTGGATGAGATGAGAAAAGTGTGTTTGGATAGAGATATTTGACGTAGATTGATTACTGGTTGAATGTTGATTTGGGGTTCGTGCCTATCTTTATGTATGTGCACATATATCTGCAATTCCAATATCGATTTACATAATCAAATCAAAACGCGCATCGTACATATGACAGTCAGTGTAATGATTATCTCCTATCTTGAATATTCAGCAGTTATATTATTTGGCAAAGCCCCCTCTCTTTCTCATTATGTCTCAGTACTAAAATTCCTAGCTAATTTGAATAAATTATTATCAGTGTCAAAGACTGATGCCTGGAGCTTTTTAATGAAAGTACAAGTTGCAATGTATAGCTATTTTTTGCTACACATTTCATAAAAATTTGGAGTACTGGCGTAGCATAGAATAAATTACAAATTTGTGAATATATCGATGTATCAGATTAATAAATAAAAATAAAGTAAGTACATATTTAGATTTCTGCAACTTATTGCGCAGAGCTTGAGAATATGTATTTCTTGAAGAACAAAATAGGAAATATGCATGAAATTTAAATTTGGTCCAAATATTTTCATTCCGAATTTTTATTGGCCGAACATTTGTACTAAACCATCATTTTGGTAATTAATACCTGTTCAATTGCTTGAAATTAATATATAAAAGTGCAAATTAAGCGAGGAAAATTCAACGTCAAATATTATGCCAACAAATGCGCACTGCTTACATTTATATGGCATTGCAGGCTTTTGATTAGAAAACATAGTAATAACGTGTGTGTTGTAAATCCATTTATTATTTAAGTGTAATTTTAGTATCCTAGTGAGATTATGAATCATTTGAGACAAAGTGGTTTTGTAAAAATACAATCGGATAATCTGCCAAGAATAGATCCATTCATGATGTCATCTTATTTTCTTTCAAATCCAAATTTTACGTCCGCTGAAGTAAAAAGAGTGAACACTGCAAATGAATTATTCGATAATAACACATTATGTACGCTATTTCAATAAATACAATCCGAAATATGATGAGCAGTAAACATAACCTATAATTTTAGTTTATATGTAATGCCATTGGACATAGTATTTGACGTCATCAATAGAGCGCGTTAAAATGGCGGCGTTTAAACAGCTCAAAATTATTCTCAATTTTAAATATTTTTTTAAACTTGATTACAGCACTTTTAAGCGTAATTTATATTTTTTACTATGTTATAACGATGTAAACAGTGAAATAAAAATATAAAATAAATTCATCAATATACCCTATTACATATTTCGACTTGTTTGACTACAGTCTACTCGGGTTTCATCCAAACTCATCGAAATTACCAAATGTCCAAACGATTCAAAACATTATTGTGAACCCAAAGAGCATCTAACTATCAATGAATGCAAAACTTTATATATTTATGGTACACTGAATTTTAAATTCCTGTTTACAGAGCTGTATCTTCAGTGGTTGAATAATTATTTACAATCGAGTGCGTTAAAGCAGTATTTAACATAATTCTTTTTTTAGGAATGATCGCGAAGCGAGAGTTTTTCTCATCAACACGAGTGCTGTGAAATACTATTTGTATTATACTTTTTGGCAGACAAAATATTTTCTGAAGAATGAATATTAAGATTCAAGAATATCATTTGAGATTTTGACATTTCAAATTGTTCTAGAAAGGTTGAATGGACGAATTAATTTCTGTTTCCTAATTTTTTTTATATTAATTGCATTCTACTTTGATTTAAAAAAAATCTTTTCTGTGATATGTGCACCGAAAGTACAATTACTGAGCTGTTTTCAGCTGAGAAAGCTCTTTGTTTGAGATCATGGAGACAATTATTATTAATTCTCTGTTGACAGGAAACGAATGATTATTGCTGAGAGGAAAAAAATGGTAGTTGTGGCTGTTACTGTTATCTGTTAATTGTGTTCGTTATAGTGTTTGCATTTGCTTTAAACGTGATAGCACAGAAAATGTGAGAAACAGAATCAATTAACAAAATAAGTCATAAAAGTTATCTTTCGTAGTATTACTTTGCTGTAAATATGATCGAAATTGCAAAAATTCGTTTGTTAAATCAATAAAATAGTTCTTATACTCTCAAATAAAATTTAAAGCCCAATAATGGGATATTTTGGTGCACTTGTTACAAAAAGTATCGTATGCAACACGGACACTGAATAATCGTCATCATTGGAATGTTACGCCTTAAGCTTCACCCTCTCTTTAGCCTTTGTTTTACCCTCACCTTCGTCAAGCGGAGCCAACTTTATTCTAGACAATAATGACTGGCGTTCGATCCTTATGGCATAATATTCTATTAACGGACTGACAGCTGTATTCTAAACATACGCCTACACATTTTTGTTTTGAATGAACTATATTAAGAATAAATATTTTACCGATTTGGCATAGCTGTCAATATTAATTAGAGCGTAAATATTCTGCAGAAAAAGAATGCAGAACTTTGAATGTGATGCAATTCTTAAAAAGTTTGATCCAAATTAACGGAATGTACTTAAAATACATCCATGAGCCTGTTATAAATCTGAAGGGGCTGCAGTTCTATTTGAAACTATATAATGTCATATATATTTGAATTATTAATTTTCTTATTCTTACCGAGTGCACTATAAGTATCTGCCACACCCGTAGCGAGTAAATGGCGTGATTGATATTTTTTTTTTCTTCATAAATTATTTTTTACCACACGTTTTAATAAATGAAAGATATTCATTTATTATACCATGAGTAGTCGAAGTATTATCGATTATTTTTGTGGTGCATCATTTATTGTGCTTGCGTTTGAATATCACGAGTGGTATTTACAAGTACAATAGACATAGTGATTGCACCACAAAAATAGTCTATGATACTCCAACTACAAATGGTATATGGAGGACTATTCCAGCAGTCAAATCATTTCTTCAAATTAGTTTCCTATGAATCAAGTAACAAGTCACGTAATTTCTATAGGAACGAGTAAACAAACTTCTGTCAAATTGAAAAATTAGGATTTCTTGCATTTTCTTTGACGAATAATAAAGAAATAAATTGTGTTCTCATATGGAAACTAGTTCAAAAAGGTTTGGTAATAAGTCAGAAGATGAAATTGATAAAAATATTCAGAAAAATATTCTATTAAATACGAAGAAAGCACGAGATTACAAATTGAAGGTATTCACATCTTTGAGTGAAATACTCATTTTGACCACTAGTGTAGTACCCGATAGTATTTCTTCATGTCCAAATACTCACTGATATGCACCGTTTCTATGGTGATTTAGCATCCTTGTTATAAATACAACGAATGGAATAGTCTTATTTATTTATTCATTTACGATCAAGACATTCTACAATTAGACTGGGGGATAGTGAGAGATGGAGTTTCCGATTTGATACCGCATGCTTTTTTCAGGGATGAAAATTTACCCCTTGATAACAAAGATAGTGCAAATTTCAATTATATTTAAAAGAAGAATGGGTTTTTCCGTGAAAATATTTTGCAAGCTTTTGTAACGTGAAATAGTTAAAATTTATTTAAAGCCTAGTACTGAAAGGCATGCAATCCGCAACAGCCTAATAAGCTCGAATGGTCGCGTGAATTTGTACAAAACGGTGAAATTTCGTGTTGGCATGCATCCCTCGATAGCATAAGGGTACGAAATTTGGGTAAATCTTGCACATGGAAAACCAATCAGCCGGGATCTCTCTTATTATATAATTTGCACCCTTGTGTCAATGAGGGATGCATGCAAATTTTTTCACAGGGTTTTCATGACGGAAACTTTCATCATTTTTTTTGACATGCAATTTGAAAACACGGAATTTTAGATTTTTTTTTACAAGTTCGCACGATCATTTGAGCCTTTTCGGCTATTGTGAGTTGTATATTTTTTAATCAAATCACTTTGAATTATTTCACGTCACAAAGATATGTAAAATGTTGTCACGAAAAAACCTAGTTTTTTAGAAAAATATAATTTGAGCTCCCACTACGACCAAAAATCGTGCATCCGTCAATAACTTTTTAATCTTTTCATCAAGGACAAATTTTCAACCCTTAAAAAGGCATGCAGTATAAAATCGGAGAACCCTAACTGTCACCATCTATCAGTCTAAATGCTCTACCATTATCCAAACACCAAACTTCACTTGCTCGCATGGATAACCTTGCTCGTTGGGCAACCGTTAAGCGGTTAATGGTTTCATATTATAAATTACTGTTATTTAATAATTGATCAAGGAAGTTTATTTTGTCGTACAGACACATCTGCCTTTCAAACGGAGCTTTATTATTAGAATAGTGTTTTCAAGAACATTTTTTTGTTCCTACTAAATTTGTCTTTATTTCAGTTATCGATTCGAAGTATTTGTTAATCAGTTTTATTAAACACTCAGATTGATATTATCTCAAGAAATATTAGACTGACATCTTCATGTCAAATTTAAATGACGAGACTTTTTGAATGTGAGGAAAGGATGACATTTTAAGTATCGCAGACAGGAAATCTCTTGGAAATAGTTTTTTGTACATTCAGAAAGGTTTCAGTATAAGAACTTGAAATAAGAAAGATAGGTCCAGAAAACCTCATTTTGTATTCGAAAATTGAACCACACCAATCGCGGTTACTCTTATGCAGGGACCACACTTATGTCTAATGCCGTTAAGTAAGGCGTTATGTGACAATTGACATATTGTCAATGACAATGTGATCATTGTTGAATAACGCCTCAGTTAATGACATTAGTCGTAAATGTGGCCTCAGCGTTACGATAACTGCCTAAATTTACGGAGCACGGTTACTGAAAGTTTGGTGACTTTTTTAAACCAAACTATCCAAGTTTTTTTAAACACGGTGTGGTAAGTACAGCCCTTGTTTAATTTTGGAATATATCATAATGATATATTCCAATATTTTGGAGAAATGCTCATGAAATATCTTTGTGACCCACCCAGAGATCGTGATCCCCACTTTGATAAACTCTAGTTTACACAAATAGAAGGACTATTTAATTTGTTATTGTATTTTTCTTGATAGCATGTCAAGATGTATATATTTAAAATCCTTATCAGCGAGAACACTATTTTAAGCTTGTGCTTTCAAATGATCTTCCATATTATTTTATGACAATTGTAACAGTTTCATTTCCGTGAAATGGTATGAAGACCTGTAACGTTGTGAAACAATATTACTTGTGTAATGTGTTTTACTAATACCTGGTATTGTGAAATCGTATAATTGAAACTTGTACATATATGTATGTAATGTGCACCTAATTTCAAATTGCAGAAAATTAATATTGCTAATAGTGTAGGTGCTCTTTATTACCAACTGAGGACTCTCTTATTTAGAAAAATGTACTGCTCCTTTTTCGTTTGATGTTCCATTTGAAGTAACTCTTTGTTTGCTAATGCCTCTTGCGTTGATGCACAATTGTTCACATCATTAAAATTGTCTCCAGAGAATATGTTTCCATTCCGTCAAATGAGATAGTTGGTACCTAATGAGATAGTTAGTTGGAATATCAACACTGAATACAATCTCTTTGTGCTCTCAATTTCATGGAAATTTAAATCTTTTTAATTAATAATTAAATTATTTTTGAACAAACACATAGAACTAAGAAGCTTTCTGCTATCAATTTTCTTTATACTCATGTAGATTCTATCAATTCTATAACAAGATCCAAATTTCTTCTTTGTTTTCTACAATCCATACGCTCTTTTCATGATTCAAAATCAAAAGCTCTGAGCTCAATTTTGTATTCAAATATGAATATCAAAGACGTTATACATGAGCCCAAGGAAATCACCAAAGTCTTTGTAATGACAAAGCAATAGATAATTTCAGTTATAAAATGAGAAGATTAGGGCGATTTATGAAAGGCGATTTTTCGTTCAAAGGAATACCTTACAAATTTTTATTGTATGCGGCGGCTGAGATCAATATAAAATTCATAAGGAGAGGAAAAAATTCCTGTTCAGAATTGGATAAATAGGGCGAGTTTCGTGAAAGGAATACTGAATTTTAAACAGTTTAGGCTTTTGATTGAATTTAAATGCCGCTTAGTCTGGTTCTGCACATTTCGAAGCTTTATAATTTACGAAAAGAATGGTTCAGTTGAATATTCTATCAAAAAATCATCAATTCAATAGTGTGCGGTTTTATTATTTCATAAATTATGATCCCCCGTTACATGAATGTTTTGGAGCTTTGTTTCTTCGAGAGGTCAGCCTCTCAATCAGAAATGAGGGGTAGTTTTAAAAGTAACATATTTGTGTGCATCTGAGTTGAAAATTGATGCTCTGAGAGTATTTTTATGTATCATAGAAACGTGGATGACTCAGGGCTGAATAATGTGATTGAATTCTAATTGCATCAATAAATTCTTCATTATTATTCTTGCTGTAAAAAAAAACTTTGATCCCCTTTCTACTAGGTATAAGAAATGTTCGATTGAATTGGTTAATGCGGACATCCCATTTAGCAGTCACATTTCTGAAGAAGTAATCCTCAAGAAACTGTCGCAACTACTGCTGACTTAGCCCTTGTCGAAATCTAGCAATTCTTGTCATTTATGTTTGGAAATTCAGGATTTCAAGCGACTGCAGAAATGTATTACTACGATCATTAATTTTAAGTGACAGGTGCGACCCGATTCCACGAAACGCCACTGCTCATTGCTCCGAGGGGGATTGAGGGGTATATCTTTATTGGTGTTCGTGACACCAGCGACGTAGGTGGTGAAGCTTTGCATTCATTGTCCTGGAAGGAACCTCCTTTCTCTGATATCCTTGATGCCGCCGGAAATAAATATGCATGGTATTGTTACTGACTTTAACTCAAATTAGGGAAGAATAATGAAATTACTCTAGTGCTAAGAAGTAAATCGAGAGCCTTATTAGCTTATATGGTTCATAGTCTCCATTATTCATAAGGCAAGATGTTTCCGAATATTTTTATTTCAATCAAATTTGATGGAAGAGTTTTAGACAAAAGTTTTATTGCTTAAAGATCTCACAATTTGATCAACTGGATGTTGAAAAGTTTCAAAAGTCACTTGACTGGTTATTAATTATAGTTAAAGAGGCAGCAAAAATATTTTAAATTACTTTGTTCTTGCGTTGACATTGAGGCTTTGCAGAATTAGGAAAGCTGAAAGCTGGAATACATGATGAAGAAATGAATATTTTTGTCTCGGTAATCAGATCAAATATTTAACGTGCTGTTACAAAGCTGTATTAAGCTTTTTTATATGCTTTTCGAAGAACAAGCAAACTTTTCGTACCGTATCAATAGAAATCATTTGACAAATGACGGATTATTCGTTTTTTCAGTCCTTTTGTATCAAACTGTCTTGTCAAATGTTAGTAATTACTAAGATATTGTTACAAACATATGGTAATCCATATTTGTGACAATAATTCAAATTGAAAAAGCTAAAAATATAAAAATATACCACCATTGTCAGATTTTTTTCAGGCAAAGCGGGATTTTGAATCCTTCTGAGTGAAAAAAGCGGAATTCTGTCGTCGACAGCGGGACATACTAAAAAAATGTATATAATTAGTAATTTTTGAATTCTTATCATTTTATTTGAGTTTCTAATTAAGTTTACCTGATAATGGATAGCCAAAATAGCCATTGAAAATGTGTTTCAATGAAAATACGTTATTTTACTTTACTAATAACAGTGACTGTCTGGTTTACCCACCCTGTAAAGATAGTCAATTAAATCTACAGAGAAATATAAATCATATTATATTATCTCAACATATATTCACGCTCATCACTGATTCATTGATTCTGTCACGCTCTAAGATAGATAAAGAGATATAACTCAGTTACAGCAATATATTGTTAGTGCAGTCTATGGCTCAGAGGTACCAAGTTCAAAACGCATATGAGTGCAAAAATTTTTCATATATTTTTTCTTTTCTACAGGTAACAATTTCATCAATATTATTTCCCAAATCATCATCATTGACTTTTGAGGTATTTTATGTTACGTGCTGAACATATCTTCTATTTTCATATGAATCTGCGATATTTCGTGTAATGATGGAGGAGGTACTTGGCAACAGTACTGTCACTTTAAAGTATTGTTGTGATATTACAATTTTTAAATTGATTTTTGAATTCAAATAATTGTGAATTGTGAACTTTAACTGTTTGACTTTTTTGAATCCATACTACACCTTGAACGTTTTATTGTGGAACAAATACGATCGGATTGACAGGGTAAGATAATATTAGAAAATGTACATTTCTTGCATTTCTGTTGATGTTTAGAATTGAATAATTATGTACCACAGATTAGAGTTCATTTGTTTCATTTTGTATGTGTCTTGATTTGTGCGCGAATTATTGTGTGCTTTATAATGGTTGTTACATTTCATTTTCATCACATTCATCTTCATCAGTCAGTCATTTAATGTCAATCATCTCTCCTAATTGTTAATTTGTTCCTTACCTGTTGACCCAAAGTCATCGCCGTCGATCAGCTGTAACCTTCACCTGTCAGTTTCGTTTTTTTCATGCACCATGTCCCTCTAGCGTATACTATTGTCACCAGTATTATTGTGTCTCGTCTGCAACCCTCTTAGCGTCTCTGTGTTCTTGGTGGATGAGAATTGGAGTTTGAAATACGTCTTCTTCTCTTATTAAACTAATAATTAGAAAAACCATACTTTACTTGAAAACAGACTTAACTTTGTGAAGGTCTTTCTAACGGCCACTTTTGAATTAGATAGTGAAGAGTTGATATAAGATAGTGTTCGGGAGTTTATTACGAAATTTTAGTGCCAAATTGCTTACCGGGCCGAAATTTTACTCACTTTTTGTGGATTTAAACTCTCAACGTTTTTTTGAACCCAGTTCAGCGGAGATTCTCCGGATTTAATTTGATAAATTTCTTCAAGCTAAAAGCCGATCAACACCTCAAGGTAAAAGAATCATTCAAGTTACAGTTATTTATTTTCTACGTTAAAACTTATTTGCTACATTAAAATCATTAAAATCACACTTTGAACATATCACAAATTAAAACTTAATTAAATTAAAGTCATATTAATCAATCCCGCCATCGACGAAGCGCATTTCAGGCTCTAATTGGTATTCCTTTCAGGCTTTTTGTTTTGTACCCTTTTCGTTGGGTTTTTCGTCTACGTTGCATTATTCCCATTTGTTCCTCTACCATTTTGATCGTTCTCGTCATCTTGGAGCCATCGTCCAAATTCACCGACCATCTTCGTCCATCTCCGTGTCTGTGACGTCATCCTCGACATCTGTGTGCTTCTCGAGGAGCGATTTGCCGCCATCTTGCGATCTCGTCATCGTCTCGATTTCCCGCTCCGGCGCAAAGCTAATCACCATTCATTTTGTTTATGCTCCAATTTATTAAATATTTTATTTATTACGTTAAGGATTTTGTTTATTCCTTGATAATTTTACTACATTGGGTGAAACCTTTTGTAATACCAATCAAACGGGTATTTAAGTTGCGTGTGTATTCAGTATTGCTTACGTTGTGTTATTGCCACACACGGGTGGTAGACGCATTCTACGCCAAACCGTGCGACATTATAGCTTTTAGAGAGCAGTTAGGTAGTCTAGTTTTATGTCACGAGCGTACTACGAACACTGAGGGTACCCCCATCTGTCGCGTAGGTTACAGTACACGCTTAGTTCTTATTATACCACTGTTTGGTTGCCTGAACTCTAACCGCTGTCGTGAGCGCGATTCTCGCGTGGACTGTGCTTGCCATTCGCGCGGCCTACCTAATTCTTTGGCCTACACTTACCAAAGTTTGATTGGCAGCTTCGAGGCCACCATTGTTGTAATAAACCGAATGGTGAATAAAATCACTCAACGCGATATCACGCATTTTTCATTTAGTGCCCCGAATATTTCCTTCCCCCTTCCGCTTAGGTTCGGCGATCAACCATCGACTGACCCGAGGAGCTTCCAGATCGCCTGGCGCCCAACAAATAAAAAATCCTCCATCACTCAAAGTAGACCGCACGCCGTCTCCACCGAGCTAGCTAGGGTCAACCCGGATAGGGGTTGTAGGGAGGTATTATGGTCTTTCCAAATTGGTTCGTATGAATTTTTTTTAACAGTTATAATGAGGGAGGACGAAGATCCTACTTCTAGAAAGCATCGCTTGGCTAAAGAAAGACAAAAGAGGTGGCGGGCAAATCATCTTAACATATATTTACGCTCATCACTGATTCACTGACTCCGTAACGCTCTAAAATAGATATAGAGATATAACTCAGTTACAGTAACAAATTATTACAGCAGTTTATGGCTCAGTGGTAGAGCGTTGGACTATTGTTCAACCAGTACGAAGTTAGAATCGCATTCGAGACAAGTTAGAATTTTTATTTTTTTTTTAATTCATACACAAAACTTTTTTTTCAACATTACATACCTAAAACATCATCATTTACATTTAAGGTATTTTATTTTAGTCATTTTGTGCTAAACATATCTACCATTTGGCTGACGACTCATCACTTTTTTAACGGGCGCCCAAGGCGCCTTGCATACCACTAGTATAATATTATTATTATTATTATTATTATTATTATTATCTTTTTAAATCGGCTTATACCCTTTCGGGTGTCGCGATTAGTTTATTATCACTTTATTTAGTACTATTTATTAGTTCTTTCTAGACTGCTCTATTCCTTGCTTTTATACTCGCTTCTTGTTTTCCAATGTTATTTTTATTTAAAATCTCTTCAATATTATTTTCCCATGTCTAACCAGGTCTACCCCTTTCCTTCTTCCTCATTATTCTTGCGTTCCATGCCTGTTTAGTTTGTCTTTCTTCCGGCATTCTAACTAGATGACCATACCATGCGAGCTGTTTTTTTTTCAATGGTTGTTTGTATACTTTCAATTTGCAGACTGTTTCTTATCGTTTCGTTCCATATTCTATCTATTCTTATGACCCCTTCCACTCTTCTGAGAAACCTCATTTCTGTTGCTTGTATTTTGTTCTTAGTTCTCTGATTCATTATCCAGGTTTCACTACCATATATCAATGTTGGTCTATAGATTGTTTTGTATGGAATCATTTTAGTGTTTTTAGAAATTTGTTTGTTGTTTAGTATTACTTTGTTTAATGCATGGTAGCTTTTGTTCGTCGCTTGTATTCTCTTGTTTATTTTCTGTTCTATACTTCCTTTATTATTCAGGGTTGCTCCGAGGTACGAGAACGTTTCCACTTGTTCTATTTCTTCTCCGTTTAACATGATGTTTGTAGTTATGTCTTCCTTCGAAATATAATATATAATATAATTAAGTAAAATATTATTTACGAAGTACTATATTTCTGTGAATATTTATTTTCCTTTAAAGTTTGTATTCTTTCGTTTGTGATTGTGCGTAATCGTGAAATAGAATAAGTGAAATTGGGAGTATATGTATATGTCGCGGAAACGCGTACATATATCTTGAATTTCACGCCAGGCGGTCAGCCAGTAGAGCTGGTCTTCGATATCTAAAAATAATACTATCGATATATCGGTACTCCAATAATTATCGATATTCAGCGATTCTTGTCGATATTTATCAATTTCGATGGATAATAGTTTCTATTAACAAAAATTAGAAATTTTTTTTAACAAGTATATAAATAAGATCACTAATAAAAATCTATACATTTTCCATATTGAATGAAAAACTACTTTTGATTTCAAATTCTGTATATTCTATTTGAAACTTTGATGTTTCGATCCTTTGACTAAGGATCTTCAGAAATTAATGATACAAAAATAAAAACAAGGATCGAAACGTCAAAGTTTCAAATAAAATATACAGAATTTAAAATCAAAAGCAATTTTTAAATATCACTACTCTCTTTCTTAATAAGCACAATTTCATGAAAAATTGTGAATAGTTCGCCAGTGATTAATGATTATTCGAGAAATCAATTTCGCAAAGAATACTTTTCAAGTACATATTGTGGATAGAAATGGCAAAAATGTCGATATATCGATATTTTCCAAAAGTCAAGCCTCGATATTCGAATTTTTTTGTATCAATATATCAATTTAATTATCGATTCCTATATAAAAAATTATCCATAGTATTTTCGTATCAAATATCGATATTCGAAACTGAATATTGCACAGCTCTACCGTCTAGGCGCCTCCGACGTACTGCAGTGCCTTTTTTGCAAAAAATCGGGACGTCCTGCCAAAATTGGGACGTCTGACAACACTGCTCGATATCTATATTCATACATTTTTATGCAATACGGATCTAGTTCAATAGAACTTTTTATACATTCTATTTAATTTTTTTCTTCTATATTCAATACTATAACCCAGACAAAATAGTCTAAAAAAAGTGCTGAGTCCGGATTAATTCCCAACAAGCTGGATTTTTGTACAGATCTTGGTTACTATGCTATGTCAGAAGTTCCCATCAATCCCGCTTGAGCGTTGTTTTTCATTCGAGGTCAAAGGTCACAAATTTTCGTTTTTGAGTATTTTCCTGAAAAGGTGAGAGCTACCGGAAAAATGGGTGAGGAATAGTTTGTAGATCGTAAAAGTCTCTACAAAAAATATGTCAATACTTTCTTCCCTACGATGCACCGTTCTGTAGTTTGTTACGTTCCAAATTCGCACCTTGTTCCTATTTTTCCATTTTCCATATTCCAGACTTTTTTTTACATTTCTTTTTGCTACAATTTGAATTTATTATCACTATTATTCCAGATAAATAAAACATTCCACTCACCTCACACTTGTTGTTAATATTTGACACATTGCTAATTAATGACGTTTTTTGGTTTTGTATTTTTAATTCACGTAGTTGCTGCAAGATGTCAGAAGTTGACAAGGCATTCTTCCACATTAAAATCTCATTTGACACAACACATCACAAAACATAAACACAGTAAAATAACGTAACACTCACAATGAAATTCCTTAGCCCTAATAATCTTTTCCCATCAGTATCTCCTCTCTACTCTCTTGTAATTAGCTAAAACCAATGAAACAACGTAAAAGTTGAGTAAAAACGGCTTTTTGGCGTAATTGTTCGGAAACTGACTTAAGAAAGGATTCGAGCAAAAGTCTTAAAACGTGACGGTCGCATAAAAAGTTTTTCTTGAGGCAAAGATTTATTTTTATCTTTGGAAGTAATCAAAGCCGCTTAGCAGGATTTATTATTAATGTCCGGGCGCCCGCAGAGCACCCGAGCGCCGGTATCCAGTTCCTGAGACCACCTCCAGGTTACTTAACCTTGACGACTGTCCACGATCAACTCTTGGACCAATACCCCCACCAGGCCAGGCGACGTCATCTCCACAGTTCCGGAGAACTTGTGGGTTCAGCCAAGTGTCTGTTTTGTACTATTTGTTGATTTAGTTATTTTTATTGTTATTGTTTACGTTCTTGTCAGTTATTTTGTGTTAGGCGCTCCTTGGATGCAGCTGATGTGGACGCAGTAATGTTTTGGTGCTATACGCTTATTCTGTACAGTGTAATCGATTGGGCTAGGCCCCTGTCTCCGTGATTACTGTGAGCTTCGGCTAGTTAAGGGGCAAGGCGTATAGGCGTCAGGTTTTGCACACACTGGTGTGTTGTTGGTTGCGGGCTGTCCTCCAAGGCGCGTTATTTTGTGTATTGGGCCCTCAGCCACTGTTTGTTTATTTTTTAATTAGTTTAATTTATTTTTATAATTATTTACATTTACTTTTACCAGCCAAATTTTATTAAATTCATATTCCTTTTTTATTTAACTATTTATTTATTTTTGCATATATAGAAGTCAGTAATTCCGTTTAAAATCTTTGTTTTATTGTGCGAAAGAGTGGACCTGCCCGTTTCTTTCAGACAGCTTAGCTGCCACAGTCTCAGTTTGAGAGTGTGGCTTGTGGCGAGTACAATGTCGCTTAACTCGACCCCTCTGGTGGATGCTGAAGGCCATTACGCGGTCACCTATTCCTGTAAACCCTTCGTCCGACCAAACACCCCTTTATTGCAGGTACTTTCGTTGTTGCGTGCCCTGCGTACGAAAAGACAACATCGTGGCGCTCCGGGTATGCCCGGAGTTTATCTTTGCGACGCCTCACGTCACCTACGATCTCCCTGAGATTAAGAGCGATTAACGAACTCAAGTCAGTTTGGAACGTTACAAGTTATCTCGATTTCAAACCTAGATAATATGAATAACATCATTGTCGAACTACAAAAACATTCTCATCGTCTGATATTGTTTTTGATCGATCAATGACTGCTCCATCGAATATTCGCTACGCTCGTTTTGGCAAATATTACGTTTCGTCAAGCAATATGGCACTTTTCATAACTTATTATGTAAATAACTATTTCACAAAGTTTAACTGCATATCTGAAATTTCGAGCTCATATTTTATTTCTCCATGCGATAACTAGCTGTGATACGACATCAGCAATTTCCAGAAGAGGAAAATCTGCTGTATTTGAATTACTTGAGAAACGTAATTATTTGATTAATAACGCAGAAGTATTCACAAACATTAACTCTTCAGCAGACGTCATCCTCACCTACGGAATTCGCTTTTTCCTTGCTTTATATGGAGCTCCAAAAATAATGGAATCGATAGACAAGTATAGATCTCTGAGTTTCATAAAGAATACAAGGAACAATAAAAAAATTCAATTATCTTGTCTCCTTTCAACATCTGCTTCTGCTTATCAACACTTGTTTCGTGTGTTCTACCAAGTGCAAGTGTGGCTGGGCAATGAACTGAATCCTGAAGACTGGAGTTGGAAATTGATGAATAATAGTTTGGAACCAATCCAGACTTTACTTTCACCTGCTCCAGAGAAACTGCTGAATACAATTTTTTGTGATTGCAAGAAAGGCTGCACGAACAATTGTGTTTTGTTCACCAGTCTGTGCTAATTGTCAAGGCCACTATTGCACTAATGTTAAATCAAATTCAATAGATGAAGATTTTTCTGAAATCGATAAGGATCTAATTGATATATCTCTCTTTTTAGAGCAGTCAACACAAATTGAGCAAGCAGAGGAAGAAGAGAGCGAAGGGGAAGAAACGAGTGATCATCTAGAATTTGATGATGAATAGTGTAATTTGCTTGCTGCTACAATTTTTATTATATTAATAAAATATTGTCATATTAAATTTCCTTTATCGAAATATGTCGTGGAGTTCCCATTGAGGAAACCACGTTAAACAAAGTGCCGAGTATACTACCTTAGAGGTGGTGCGAAAATGTGTGCATACCTACGGTCTGAAATCGTGATAACTCTACAACGGTGCTTCGTAAGGGAAAAAGTATTGTCACCATTTTGTAGAGAATTTCACGATCCACAAACTTTTTCCTGTCCCATTTTTCCAGTAGCTTTCACCGCTTCCGATATTAACGCAGAAAAAAAAAATGTGACTTGACCTCGGATAAGAAACAACGCACAAGCGGGATCTATGGGGACTTTTGATATAACATTTGTAATGACGTATTTAAGACCGATACAGAAATACAGCTTATTGGGATTTAATGCAAATGGAATGTTCATTTTGTCTGGACTATTATGTATTTTAAATTTAATCCTTTCTAAATGCGTAAAAAAATCAATATTGAATGGGTATATCTTTGGTGGGAATATCTCCAGAATTACTTTTTTATGTTTACTACAAAATTAGAATAATAGTCCTACCAAAAATAATGATACCTACTTATAAAATTCACATCTCGAGATTTACATGAAAATATCAATTTTGAGCATCCCTGAATCCACTTTGACTATTTTTGGCTTGAATTACTCTCAAAAGTGAGAAAACAGCACCACCTATCGTATTGTTATTTATTTTAATTTAGGAAGCAAAAGTTACTAAACACTACTATTTATTTTTATGATTTATTAAAATAATAATTGGATAACTAATACTAGTTCTAATAAATAATTCTAATTAAACTAAAGATTATCACTCTACACTATAACTTAACTTCAATGATTTATGTCGATATTGATTTATTTTAAATAACACGATTTATTTAAACCACTAGCAGTCCATATTATAAGGTCTCTGAGCCAAAATCAATAATACTCCTCGTTGAGTCAGTCACTGATATAATATGCCGTGGGTCTTTCCCCACTACGTTTTTCCCGCAAACGTCCAGGCTTTTCTAGAAAGCGCTAGAAGGTACCAGCAATGTTTTAGAAAACAAATATATTCGCTTCTATTTCTCGATCTAAAATATTTCCACAATAATTCTGAGCACCAGCAAAGCCGACATGACTAATTTATAGACTTAAATTCGTTACAGTATTATTAGATATTACTAATGGCAACCAATGATGCCAAAACTACGTTTTTGAATCCGCAATTTTGGCATGTTTGAAATTATTGGATTAGAAATTCAATTATCATATTAAAAAATGCGAAAAATATATTCAATGATGTACAAGTAAGGCATGTGGTGTCCACATCAGATTTTTTAAAACATATGTCTCGTGATCATGCTGCAATAGAACATTAAAATATATGAAATATCTGATAGGGGGCAGGTCCAATCAATTGTACGTATTTATAGCATTTCCTTAGATAAGCGATTCTCTTTTAGTACCAATAAATTGCCATCGATGTTAATCTGATCCGGTAGCTTTATTTGGAAGAGACCTATGTCCAATAGTAGTCGTGAAAGACCACTGATCTCTATATAACACTGGATTGGGTTTAGACCGTATTCTGGCATCTGAAAGCGGCCCCGGTTGAACGGCGGCCTTGACAGTAAAACTGAGGCTTTGTGTTCCTATTCGGCGGCAAATTCAAAACACTTATAGAAGACACTCGATGAAATTCAAAGTATAATGCAAGTAAGATGAAGAAATTATTCTCAATATATATTAAAATACATACATTAATAATCAACAAAAGTTAAAAATTGTTATAATAGTTGAAATATTTATTGATAGTTAAAAATATTTGTGAACTTTTTAGTGTCAGTGTTTCAACAATTTTTTAAACATTGTAGTTTAGTATTATTCAATCCGTTCAATAGTTTTATAAATTTTTGTTACCTAAAATTTAAAACTATGAATTTACCTATATGAATAAATGAAGTGCATCTCTGAGATAATATTGCCTATTCCAAACTAATAATTTTAAATATCTACTACACATGATAGGAGAATAATAATACATTTAATTACCAAGATTTTATTGTTCGTAAGTAAGCACAAATTTGCAGTCCAGCGATTAATTTTGTGAGCAAGATATTTCATATTAAATTTGATATATTACTCAAATTTGTTATCATAACTTACTTGTGCAGCGTCAAATTTCTTAATGAATCGGCTTTATTTCCGCAGAACATGCATTTGAACACCATGATTTAAAAATTGCATCCCAACACCATACTGAACTGTCACCAACATATGTCACCAATTGAACACAGAACCTCACTTTTGCCAAGATGGCGATGCTCAATTGGGGCCGCATTCCAGCGACCAAAACCCAATCCAGTGTTTATTAGAGATCAGTGTGAAAGACTGATGTTATTATTGATACAATATTGGTATCATTAGCATCAGTCTTATGCATCCTATTACTGGATATAAGCTTTCCTTAGGTTACACTCTAGTATTACGTCCTTCAGTAACCATATCGACGATATTATCATACCTCCTGATATTTTTTAGTTTTTAGGCTTACATTCAGGCCTGGATTTGAAAACGTTATTGAGGAAATTCTTGAGCTCAGGATTACTTCAATAAAAGTCAAACTGACAGTTTCATGGAAAGTGTCAATTTGGAACCTCTCCAAATTTAATGTAGAAGTTATTTGAAGGAAGCTTTGAGATCATTCTATCCCTATATTTTAAATGGTTAAAAACCGATAAAACATAGTTCAAAAAAGCCTTAGTTTTCTAGGATTGTTTATTTTCATTGATGTTTATCAATTTTTGAGATTTACTTGAACATAAATGTTCATTTATGAACTGAAGTGCATTGCTCTGTACTGGAATGAACTGAACCATGCTGTTTTGAAAATTTGAATGCTAAAATGATAGTATTTAATGTGTAGGTACTTACATGATATTCTACCCAAGCAAATAGTCTCAGCTAACTTGCAGCTCCCTCATCAAGATATTATCAGCGTCTGCACGTTATCGTTGGGGATTTAGTACGGAACATCACAGCAAGATGTTAACACTATGGTCGATGTAATTTTATTTAGGTGTGGAGCCCCGTTTTGCTAATTAACGGAAAACGTTCATTAAGCAGCCTTGACGCTAAACAAATAGTTTCCATCGCTTTCCACACCTGCCAAATTTCAGAGGCACTAATCAGGGCATAAAAAAGCTGATATCGTAGAAGCCTGTGATGTGCTTCTGGTTTATTCAGCAGGTTGCTTTTATCTCAAAACATCTTGATGCTTGTTCCAACGTGAGTTTACGTTCATCGATAATTTTTCACAATTGAGATTTTAAATTAATTATAAAATTCGACGATTTTTCCCTCTACTATAACTTTCGGCCCAATAGTTTTCGTTGATTTTATAATAACAAATTGAAGACATTAAATTCCATATTGCTCGTGAATTTAGAATTTGTTCTAGAACGAACGAAATTGATATATATTATAACAAAATTTCTCAATTAAAGTCTAGAATATTTCAAGATAATTCTAACAGCTCCTCGAGAGACAGTCAAACTGTTCTAGGCCAACGGAGGTAAACAGACTCCTCCCTCTGCCTATATAAAGGACTGCGTTGCTTACTTAGGAGGTCACAGAATAAATCAAGCGGTCGCTGAGTGAATAAATTTACTGAAAAGGTCAATATAAATTTTAGTTACATAATTTTTCATTTAGAAGTGTTCTAATTGGAATGTGATCAGCTTGATATCCAGATTTTGAAATATAAATATTTGTTATTCAAAGTTGTTTCAGTTCCTCCATTTTCTGAATTTCTGTTTCCCTTTTTTTGTGATTAAATTTTCATTGGAATGAATCAATTTCCATAATTCTGGAAGCTTGTTCAGTGTTGCTTGCAAAATCAAAACAATTTCAAATCGAAGTCAATTAAAAAACGGAAATAAGCCGCATATTAATCGGCATAATTTATAAGGGCGGCGATACAGTATCGGAAGCTGGTAAATATAATCGGTGAGGATCCATCCGAGCGTTAATTTCTTTTTGTTTTAATCGGCTTTTTCTCGATGGTGCTGCCCATTTCTCTGGAAGATCCGATTATATTTTGAAATTGAATTATTCATTTTGAAAACTGGGGCTCGATTATTCACAATCCTTGCTCAACATAGTTAGTACTGGTGGAAATAATTATTCAATATCTGATATATGTTTGCTTTATCTCTATTACTGTGATAAAGCATTTCATATTGATTTTAGAGCTTATATTTGATCTTAGATTTCTATAGAATTGCTCGAGTTACAGTAATTTTATATCTTTCATTGTAATATCTTTAAGGTGTGTTTTTGAGTATCCCAAGTCGTACTGAATCAAGGAATATTATATTCATTAGATCACTGGATATGCAAGCAGTCTTTCACCCTTAATTTTTACCAAAATTTGTGGGCTTTGTTTGGAAGCCAATTTTTCTACATTATCTCTGTATACCCATTCTTTCAACTGCAACACTATTTCAGTATAACATTTTTCATACCTCAATTTATTTCGCATTTGATCTCTTTTTATATAACCAAAAACATCACTCAAAAGAATCATAAACTATACAACAAGAGCCTCAAAATATCAAAAAATGAGTTGAGAGGACAAGATAATGTAGCCAGGAAAAATTATTTGGTAACGCAATAATAACTTATAAGAAAAAATTGAGCTGAATAGTCTATTTATTGATTAATTGTACAGTCATGAAAACTCAATTCTGCACTGAGAGAACCAAGTGGTGAGGGCAGCAATTTGAGAGGTAAATGTAGTTGAATAAATCAACTAATCAAAGAAAAAACAAGTATTCGATTAGGTATAATTCTTAATGGTACGATGGCAAGGTCTAGAATATTTTTTCAATAAAACTGTTATAAAGAAAAATTAAGATAATGGCAAAGCAAGAGGAAATAAAATAAATATCTTCACCCTTGCATCCCCTTTTCCTTAAATACCAATTGGTTCATTTATTTTACATAACAAGGCAAATCACAAGTCTGGATATCCTCATTTAATTGGCTAGGTATCTCATCAATAACGACTCCTTAGTCTTACATATCCATAGCAACCATATTGTTCTGACGTTCTGACAGGGAATAGGGAACATCTAATTATCTATTACTCAATCAATATACCGTCAAATGTTTCAAATGTAACCATAACTTGCTAATAAACCGTTGAACATCAATATTGTTTGAGTAACTTGATAGTAATCACGAAGTGGAATCTTGATATCTTAGATAGCAAGGAATTGTGGAATTGAGTTGAGTTTTTTAATTTTATTCAGATCTAGAAATCATGAATATTCTAAAGTGCTTTAATATTTGATGAATCCTTCAAGAATGCGAAATTTGCATTATGAAACTCTGGAACAAAGTAATCATTCAGCAATTATATCTGAATTTTGAATCACATTTTTTTCTGCAATTTTCAAAGATTAGCAATAGATTCGCAATTATGACATAATCTTCGGCTTGATGTCGGTACGTATGTATGTGCGTCCGTAACTTGCAACTTGACCGTATTATGTTGAAATTTTGTATTTAAGACTGGTCTGTACCGAAAGTGCACTTTACTCGGAATTTTTTATAAATTTTTCGCCCAAATCCAGAATGATTGGTCGTAGGATACTGAAATTCAGTATTTGAGATTGCTGTAGCATGGAAAAATGGAGCAACATTGACCTTCCACATTTATCTGAGCTAATATAATCATAATGAACACAATTAGGAAAATATAATTTAAATTATAAATAATTCAAGCAGAATTCAGAAATATAGGTAAGAATAAGTAATTCAAACAAACAATTAGTTTACTTGATTTTCTCAAAATAATTTGGAATATGAAAATACAGATGGCCAACTAGAAGGAGCAAAGTGATGTCATTGAACATCTTTTTCTATTTATTGAAATATTTATTAAATAAATATGTTTCATTGGGATATCAGTTCTGTACATTAATTAGAAATATTTATTGTTTGCCCAAAATTTTTGTACAAATCATTTGTGTATGTCATTAGTAAAACAAAGCGACCATGTGGTCATACAGCTATATAATGTAATTCGATGAGAAACAAACGCTTGTATGTTTCTATGATAATCTTCTTTCTTCTAGCAACTGCTTGATTCAGACTCAACTATTTCATATTAACAAATAACGGAAGATGATCATTTATTATGCAAACAACTGCATATAACAGCTCTTGAAATAAAAAATCTTGTCCTCGTTAAAAGTTTTCTAAGGAGTTCTTGTGAACGAAGATGAGAGCTTGAAAGTTAATATAGCGAGTTTTGTAGTGTATTCATTCAGACATTAAAAAATGAACAAAAAAGTATATAAGACTTCTTCAGATTCTTATTTACAGCACATATATCAAGTTCAAAAATGATAAGATTGGAAGGAACGCAAGAAGTGGATTGTGGTTGTAATACAAGATTTACTTATCCAACATTAATAATGTTCCGGAACTTGATATCGGTAATGGTACTTACAAATAATTACACATGAACATTAGGAAATTAAACTCAATTTTTGTTATATTTTATTGATACGATCACTTTAAAATCTCGAATTCCTTTCTTCAATCATGGAAATAAAAATTTGTTACAACTCACAACTGCAAGAAGTTTTTGGACAGTTGTGCTATTATATATTTATGAGGCTTTGCTTGTACAACCCTGCTGGCTCTGACCATTCCGCTGACGCTATCTAAGAAAATCATGTTATATATAATCGATATAACTGATTGGCGGTATAGAATAAGATCTAAAAATATTGTAATGTTTTTAGGCTTCGAAATGAAAGAAAATGCCTAACAGTTCTGAAATTAGAAAAAAAATTCAACTGGAGTGCATTTCCGGTACAGTCGATTGTTATGAGAATAGTAGGAAATCATTCAGATGCTACAGCAGACTGAAATACTAAATTTCAATACTCCACGGCTGATCTTTTCGAATTTATGCGAGGAATTATAAAATACTGTCAAATAAAGTGCACTTTTGGCTCAGTCGATCCCAATAAAAATAGGACATGAGCATTTAAATGATACAATCGTGTCAAATACTGAGTTTCAACATTCTACGTACAACTGTTTTGGATTTATACGGAAAATTAAAAAAATCAAGACCCTATACCAGTCTCAAATACAAAATTTCAGCATTATACGTTAGACGGAATTCGAGATTTGCGAGTTACGCACATACATATGTACCGACATCAATCCGAAAATAATCAAAATGAATTGAGGGATGCAATACATTTTTGTACTTTGTACAAGTAAGTAAAAAAGTAAAACCCTAATAATTTGTAGCTCTGCACTTGACAATAATGATGATAAAACTAATATTCCTCTAGAAAATTTCTTTCTACTCTAGTTTATATTGACCGGCTCCGTAGTTCTGTTTGCTCTCTGACCGTTTTGATTTTTTTTGTGACCTCTCTTATATAGGCCGAATGAGATGTCTCCTTTGCTTACCTGCGGTGGCCTGGAACAGTTCTACCGCATTTCGAGAGACTGCTAGAGTTAATTTCTTGTTTAACTTATTATCTTCACTTCGCACTTTCCGACATCCATTATCGCAGCGATTAGATCCCTACTATGCTACAATCTTCTCAAGTTTGTGTCAAAAACAGTAATAGAACTTGAGAAATAGGTTCTCTATATACCACTCGTGCAAGTCAAATACCAAGATTTCAAATATAGTTTAGGGTAGCCAACCGGTAAAAAATAGTTATTTTTGTATTAAGTGTGCCAAGTGATTGTTTTTTTTGTTGCGCGTGAGAATGTCAATTTTACCCGAGACCGCAAGGTCGAGGTGACAAATTCATTCGAAAGCGCAACAAAATACAATCACTTCGCACACGAAATACAAACAATATTTTTTCGACAAATGTCAAAAAATAATAGATCAACAATAATTATTGTTTTATTCAGTAAAATGTAGGAAAAAAGTATAAACTATAATTAATTTGCAGTCACCTGGGTATTGTAACCAAAAGTATGCGCAATTGTTGTTTGATAAATGAAGAACTGTCAACAAATAATTTTTATATTCAAAAATAAGTAGTTTCGGGTTCAAATTCATATTTCTTGTTTGGTAAATACTTGTTTGTTTCTATCCTTGTAGCATTACTAACCTGAATTATATTAGATTTGGCGTGCAATAATAGAATTTACTTTTTCACTAGTGAAAAAATTTGTTAATTTTTTCACTAGTGAAAAAATATGTCTTTTTTTTACTAGTGGAAAAATCACGAACTTTGCGTATCCATAACAATACAAAAATATCATGTTTTTTTGACAGTTGGCGAAAAAAGATGTTTTCCACACTTTGTATGCCAGAAAATCCAAATATCTTACTGGAAATCAAATGAATGTCACTGTGGAGGCTCAGGAATTTTGTAGGAAAAAACTTTATTATGTCAGTATGATGATCTATTAGCTCTATTACAAATCTTACAACATAAAAGTTTCATTGGTAAAATATCTTGCAGGTCTAACCACTTTGTGAAACAATGTCTCTCTATTCGAAGACAGTAATAATCTTCCTAGCTCTTCATCTTCCTAAACTTTTTTCCACTCAATTTCTGTTTATTTTGAATTGTAAAACAGACAAAAGTGAAGGAACTCGGTACTGCCGCTGTACTACACAAGTTCTAATAATTGACTGTGGATATCCACTGGTTTTTTCAATCGTGGATATTATAACATAACAGTTTGCTGGAATCTGTCCAAATCCGCTGAAAAATCCAGGATAAGAATCGATTTCATGGTGAATTTTGAATAATTTTATCTAGTCGAGTGTTTCTTGACTTTTCATACTTTATGAAACTGAAAAGGAAGATCTTGGCAATGGATATTGACTTTCAATAAAAATGTAAGAAATGTCTATCTTCAAATACATGCCTTTCGTTGGAGAATCGGTTAATTACCGGGTAGCAATTAAAATCATCAATAATTGAAGAAGTCCTCTTACAATGACGTATAGTGGAGTAATTAATATATGGAAGCGAATGCTTGACGTGGTTACAAAAACATAAACGGCGCGTGATGTTTATTTAATCACGAGAAGATATCGAATCCAAATAAACTGATATATGAAGAATGCGGTAATGACAAAAATGTTGTTTTATGATTAGGAATGAGTCGGTTGGTTTGGACTTATTGAACGATTGTCTAATGAAATGTTTCCAAAGAAGATACAGATGAAAAAAATTGAGGATAAACGATTGTGTAGTTGGTTGCATATGATTGCTAATTTGTTGCGTAAGAGCAATTTTCCGAATAAGAAGAATATATGAGCTTGTATGGATAGATGGTATTATCTATGTTGAAAACATTTTTTTTCAAACTATGAATAAAAAATGTGATATTTAGTTTCATTTTATTTTTTGTTAAATGCATCAGGAAGACCTATTGTTTGTATTTCACAACTACATCTTGATTCTTGCAGAAATGCAATTTTCGCCTCTGTACACACTTGAAACTTACAAAATGAGATTAGATACAGAATACATATTTGATATAATACGAAAATTCCTCCCACTCTTTGCTAAAACTGACTAATTTTAATTCATGTAAATGTTTCGTGGTAGTTGTAGCTAAATTTATAGACTTGACCTTTAATATTTGTATGAAGTTTGTAGATCGGTTTATGTCTGAAACTAATTTATGTCTGTATGATGTAAAAATTGCATGTATGCTTGCTGAATTCACATCTACGTTCGTAAATTACTTTCTGCTATTCGCAAATGGTGTTATTTATAACATTACGTGATGAAAAATATTAGGCAAGAAAACCTGGAGTGGAAACAATTGAAAATTGTGATAATCACCTTCTATGAGTTGACTATTTTTATACTCAATGCCGATGCTACAAAAAGAACTTCTAGTTCTCTTGAATTTCAAGAAGTTTGATAAATGCAACTCAAAATTTGAAAACATCTGTTTTCACTTAGTTTGGGATGAGTTATCATCATAATGGTGCAATATTATATCATAATTATCAGTCTCAGATTATCAAATCGATGATTGTATTGGTACTGAGAGGAAACACTTTTTCTTAGAAAACGGTATAAGTACTAATACTTACAATAACTTGGACGACTCTGTTAGATATAATCATGTTCTATTCTAATAATGTTATTATAAAAATCTGACGTGGACATCACGTGACTTATACTTGTAAACCTTTGGATATATATAATCAAACACAACATCTCATCATTTCACGGCTAGTCGGTTGCTATAGAAACAGTAGGTCATCATTCTTATCCTACAACATTCCTAAATACTGATTTCTATGATTCTACGTTCTAATAGTTCTGAATTCATCCGCAAAACTCCAAGATCGTCAAGTATAGTGCACTTTCGACTCAGTCGATCTCAATGAAAATAGGGTATAAGCATCTAGATAGTACTATCATCTTGAATACTGTATTCTAATATTCTACATTCAATCGTTTTGGATTTATGCGGAAAATTAAAAAATGTTCCAGGTAAACTGCACTCCCGGCTTAGCCGATCACAATCATAATGCAAGGTGTACAACTAGATGCTATAAAAGTGCTTAATACGAAATCTCAATATTCTGCGATTGATTATTTTAAATTTATGAGAAAAATTCGAAAAGTCTGTAATATGAAGTGCACTTCCGGCTTAGTCGATTGGGACGAAAATACGAGATGATCATTTGGATGCTACAGCAATTTTAAATACTGAAGTCCAGTATCCTACGGCTAATAACTCTGGATTTATGCGGAGAACTCAAAAAAAGTATCAGGTAAAGTGCACATCCAGTACAGACGATTGCAACAATAATGCGAGGTGCACATCAAGATTCTAGATCCTATACCAGTCTTTTATACAAAATTTCAGCATTATACGTTTGACGAATTCTGAGATTTGCGAGTTACGCACATACACACATACATACGTACCAAAATCAAGCCAAAAATAGTCAAAATGGATTCAGGGATGCTCAAAACGGATATATCCATCAAAATCTCGATATGTGAATTTTGTCGGTTCCACAATATTTCCTTGTACATTTAGACCGTTAGATAGTCTTAGATTTCAGTGCCTCATTTTGTTTTTCATACCTTCAAGAGATTTGATAAGTATGTATATTTGGAGTTCAATAATGCTGAAATTAAAGCTGGACCGTGTGACCAACATAATGAAAATTAATTTTAAATTTCTATGAAAAAGCATGTTCTGATCTAATTTTGTCGCTTTTGTCATGCTCACGAAATGAAATTTAGGGAAAAATATTTTGACATGTGGAGTGTCAAACAAAATTAAAAAATTGCCAACAGATTATCATTGCCTACCTTATCATTTCAATTAAACTGATTGTTTTATACCGCAAACTCTGAATGTCTGTTATACTCATAAACTGCACTTTCAGCTTGGCCGATTGATACAAAAATAGTAGATAACTATTTTGATGCTACAAGTTCAAACACTAAATTTCAATATGCTATGGCTCATCATTCTAGATTTATGCAAAAATTTAAAAAAAGGTTCAAGTCAAGTGCACTTCTGGCTTGGCCGATTCATAAAAAAATAGCAGATAATCATTCTGATACAACATGGAGTTCAAATACTGAATTCCAACATCCTACGGTTAATCATTTTGGATTTACTAGAAAAACAGTTTCAAGTAAAGTGTACTTCCGGTACAGACGATTAGTGTTTCACAAGAATCAAGAAATAGTCTTGATCTTGTCTTGATCTTGTCTTGAAATCAAGACAAGACCAAGACAAGAAGTGTTTTTCATTTTCCAAGACAAGACAAGAACGTACTATCAAGAATCAAGACTTCTTGCCAAGAAATCTTGATATCTTGACAATTAATTATTCAAATCCGCATATTTATTATTCTATTATTGAAATATTGAAATCTGCTGTGGTCATCACAGTTTCTCCTGACATTAAATTTCATGACCAGTTTCATCACTGTTTCATGAATTTAGGAGTATCATACCAACTTCCAAAGTGACATTTGTCATTGTTAAACTGACAGTTCAAAGTGGCAGCGTCATTTTAAAAGTGACAGCGTTATTTTCAAAGTGACAGCGTCATTTCCAAAGTGATAGCTGTCATTGTCGAAGTGACGGCTGTCATTGTTATGGTGACAAATGGCGGCTTACAATATAAGTATTTTTGAAAATGGAGAGTCTTTTCCTAAATTTTCTAGTTGAAAAACCTCATTTCCAAATTTAAACCTATTCGGGGGAGTGAAAAGTATCGGTGACTATGATTTTCATAACAAATATTTGATATATATCGAAAGCATGAGTCGTCAGTTTCTGGTGAATAAATCGTTTATGTAGAAGAGAAATGTATTGGTAGAATCCCCAATACTCTAAGAAAGTTGTTAATTCTTAGCAACATTGCTATATCATATAACAATAATAATTGCAAATACTGATTAAAACATGAAAATGACAGACTTTTCATTAATTTCTATTGGTGGCAATCTTGGAAAACGTTGCTAGAATCGATTCATAACATAAGAACATAACTGACAGGGAGGAAACAGGATAGACACTAACGCTTATCTAAGTGTTCAGATTGGATGAAACAATGGAGAAAGGGGATTCCCCTTAAAAGTCAAGATCAAGAAATATCAAGAATTCTTGAAACAAGACAAGAAATGCGTCGTCAAGAAATGGGCAAGACAAGAAATTTTTATTTTCTTGTCTTAAAAATCAAGACAAGACAAGAAATGATCATCAAGACAAGAAATCTTGTCTTGATGAAACACTACAGACGATTGGAACCATACTGCGGGGTGCACAACTAGACCCTATGCCAGTCTTAGATGCAAAATTTCAACATCATATGTTCAACCAGTTTTGGGATTTGCAAGTTACGCCCACACGCACGCACGAACATACGTACCGACATCAAGCCAAAAATAGTCAAAATGGATTCAGGGATGCTCAAAACGGATATTTCCATCAAAATCTCGATAGGTGAATTTTGTCGGTTTCACAATACTTTCTCGTACTTAGTACGAGTAAAAATCGTTTCCAGTAGTACTAAAACTTCTTTTATAAAATGCTGTATTCTTGAAACCCCAACAACTCATTCATTCAATTTATAAATCCTTCCCTATTCTGTTCTCCTCCACTTGAAAGGACTGGAGGAAGGGAATAAACATTTTTCAATATCCCCGTTATAAGAACGCGAATCCCAGCCTGCATACTAAATAAATAGCCATAGGAAATATCCTAAAGGCTCGATGAACATTTAAGCTCGCCGCACACGAGGCAATGTTCTATGCAATTTTGTTCACTTAATTTGCAGCAAGTTTTCTTGCGCACTGGGCCACTTTGAGGTACACTTGATGTGACACTTATTCTCGCATCACACGATGCAAGCTGCGCCACTCATTCTGACACTAGAACGTAGACTTGGTAGATTTGCTCATTACAAGTATGGATGTTGCCGAAAATTATCGTCGGAGGAGAGCAGGAGCATTTGCTGTAGCTATAGCTTGCGAATTAATTCGAATTACGAAACAGAAAATAAGAAGAAAAAACTTTGGTCACGAGAGTGACTTTTGAGAAGGAATCAAGGCTGCAGAGTTCTCAACATGTTGCTTGACGAGCTAGGGTACCTAAACATAATCTTATTTCCACTAGCCATAATTTTTGCTTATTTGTATGTCAAAATATCACAAGACACAATGCACTAATGCGACACAGCATGCTGATGCGATATACAAGTCACTGATGTAGTCACGTGATATCGTTGTCCGCTCTGATTGGCTATGGATAGCAGCCAGCGGCGCAGCAAGCGCGAAAACTAGCACCGGATCTATCTTGTAAAACAAGTCTCGTGGTAAGTCTAGTACTCCACAGCGAACCAAATTTCTAGCATTGGAGCAAGCGTGGCAGCTTGCGCGGCTCCAAGTGAAGAAAATTGCTTGAAAAATTGCATCGTGTGCGGCGAGCTTTAGTGTTAGACAACGAAATCAATTAACTTTGCATATGAATAAAGGTCAAAAAGGTTAGAACATTAGCTTGAAGACATCATCTTATCCTGAAAATTTAAGACCCAATTGTTGCCCAGAACGTAGGCAGTGCTGGATTTTGAGGGAGTACTATCGTGCAATCATATACATACTTCCTTGTCCGAGAATTGATTACTTATAGTGCTTCAATTTGCCAGATGAGGACCCTATATGCATGCAAAACTAATTTGTCAATTCTGGGCTTCTACAATCTTCTTATTTCTTCAAGTGGAAATAATCGCAAAGAGGCATTGGTTTTATTGAACAGAAGAGGTTAAACTACTTGAAAACACTGAAGAAAAATGATTTTCAGGAATGTTTTAAGAAGCAGCAAAGGATTACAGAACAAACTCTACATAGCGAAACTTCCAATGTGAACATTAGTTGAACTTGTTTCGTTTTAGAGCACTCCCTGTAACAGTGATTTTGATCCTGTAGTAGGAAATACACCTATTTTCAAAAGTTTGTATGTATCTCAAACTCGATCCTAAAGTTCTAACTCCGTGATACGTCAAAAGCCCATAGCCCAACAAAGATAACGTGCTATTACGCTCCAATTCAATTTTTCTAATAATCACATTTAGAACAATTAAATTTGTTTCTTCATTTTTTCGTTATTACTTATACTTATTTCTTAATATAAAAATGAAATGAATTGTTTATCCTTCCGATCTCCATTCAAAGAAATCTAGTTATGGATGAAATATAACATTTATTACCTGAATTCACATTCTCACTCCAAATTTGTCTGCAAAGAACTGCCGCCCACTTTTTTATTCAACTGAAAAATTTTTGTCAGTCTCTTTTAAAATAACGACTCAATCCATACTTCAGGGTCATAAAGTTTGAAACAGAAGAAATTCTATTCAAAATTATCTCACTCCTTTTACGAACAAATTTTATTACAGTCATATTTCCATCTCATTTCCCTTTTCTAATAAATAGAATCATCCAATCTCTTGTCTCAGTTCTGCTCAAGATTATCACAAAATTTTTATGTAACATCTGCTAAGAATTTGATCTTTCTTATCCTGTAATTCCGAGATTTCTTTGTTAATGCGTTTGGCTTTTAGCCATGTCAATTGGACACGGCTGTTGCTCGTAGAATAACGAAAACTCAGCTCCCTGTACCAATGATCGAGAGAGTTTGGACCGATTGATTGATAGTGATAAATTGTTCTAATCTTTTGTTCGGTCACAGACAACTGATGTTTTACGTCAACATGGCCGTGCGGATATTTTTTGTCAGCTTTTTTGGGATTAATAGGAAAATTTATCGGGAGGCTTATCAATAGGGAGAATTTTTTGGGAATTTGAAAGCGAATTTTTACACAATAGATGATCAGAGATCGCTTTCCATTGTGAACGATGTATTGAACCCAGTATACACGATCTGTAGGCTTTAATAGAATAATTATGACCTCCTTTTTAATTCTACGTATTAAATGGATGATTTGGTGTTTGAAGTATTCATTTATCACTCAATAATTCAAAAAATTGAGGTATTGTGGATTTCTGGTGTGTATTGGAGGATGAATATATTTTTTGGTTCGTTTAGTACAGCAGAATATTCCGTGTGAGGGGAATGAACGAGCTTGTATAAATTGAATCATTAATGTGAATGGAGCAAGAAAAATGTGTTCGAATGCTTTTGTAATTTTTAGCAAGGTTTCGACTTGTAAAATCTTGACAAATAATGGTGTTGGGCTAGTTTGATTACTGGGTGAACGTTGAATGGGGTTTGTGCCGACTTTATTCAAGAAGATGACTTGATTTGTGAGTAGGTATATATGAATCTATTTAGAGTTAGGCATCTGAATGACAGAAAAATCAATATTATAGACGAGATCAATTTGATTTTAAATGGCTCTAAGGATTCTCTGAATTATTGATCCTTCGTAGATTATATATTGTCCGACTTAAGAGCGAGAAAATGATCGGAAGAAATCTGTTATCAGTTATCAGAGGAAGAAACTGTGAGAACTGCCTGAATAGCAATAGTACGATTACATCTAAAATTTACTTTGCATAGAATTGAAGTTTTCAAAATATTTTGAAATTTTAGAATAATCCTTAGTACCGAATTTAAGCGGAATGATGTCAATAATGTATGTATCAGTCAATAGAATTAATCTTAAGTTACGACTTATTTATCCACTCATAATGTTAATGAATAAATAGATTTTCTCACAGCGACAGAAAAACGGTTAATCCTAATATAGTTTAATCAGGGACTCATTTATTTTCCTTCTTCCTCCTCCATTTTGTTGTTGATGGGTCTGCCACCTAGCGGTCATTTTTTCGCCAATATACTAGACAAGAAGCTTAGAATACAGGAGGCTCAACGCCCTATGCTGCATTGTGTATAGAATTGAGGCAAAATATGGTTGCACGTAGTTCCTCCTGTGGCAGATCAAGTCGCCGACATCATTCGTCGAGAAAAGTATCAAGAGCTCATCAATAACAAATATATTTTTCATATACTGTCATATTTAAAATAGCTTTATCCATTTATGAGCAAACGCATTAAATTGGTGATCCCGACGTTAAATGATGTAGTGCAATTCATGTAACTCTTCGAGATGACGGATAACGAGAACGAAATTCCTTCTACTATAGCGAAAGTAGGGATAAAACTACCATCATTTTGAAATTTCAAAATCAGATCTACCGCGAACACAATGGCTGGTACCACAAGCTCTGTTTTTGGCTATACTAGCAGTGTTATTTTAAGAAGAGTTTTAAGGCAATATAAATATTTCAAGCTATTTTTTTTTGCGTTAAAACACATCTTGATACAACGCTCTTAGTAACGCCAAAAACAGAGCTCGTGGTACCAGCCAATATCTTCAACAACTTCGTTTGGCCATGTCTGTTTGTCGACCGACTCCGCCCAGGAAACATCGTCAGCATCGAATATTTGTGGATGAAAACATTGACAAGACAACTCACGTTTTCCTTAGAGTTGACTCAGTCCGTCCCCTCTACATGCCCCATACGATGGACCGTATCGTGTGCTGAGTCGAAATGAAAAACATTTGACTATTGACGTCAATACGAAGCCTACATTAGTCTCCAAAGACAGAGGTTAAGCTTGTCACCTTCTACCTACAGAGATTACAACGCCAACAAGATCTGAAGACGTAACTAAATCTACCTCGTCAGCTGGATATCACGTTCGATTTACTCACTAAAATATCTTCGAACGGGGGAGAGTACTGTGGCAGATCAAGTCGCCGACATCATTCGTCGAGAAAACTCCCACCATTTGCAATTATCATTGTTTCTCACTCGCACATGTTATGTCAGAACGCCACATAGATATACAAGCGCTAGAGTAAAACTGCTAGGCTGCGCGGCGCAGCCACCAGATTAAACGAGTTGCTGCACCTCTTTTTTGCCTCACACCCACCACTATCATTGAGCCTCCTGTATTCTAGACTTCTTGATACTAGGGTCGTTTTATAAGTCCGTGGCAGAGCCGGAGCAGTGGAGAACTGGATTCAAGGTTGCGATATCAATGTATAGGTAAGTCCTGACATGAACTTTCATTCATCTGAGTCAGACAATGTCACTTCATTCCCGGAAGGTTTATCTAACAACGGAATTCATCTGAATTTGTTAAATGTTCATAGCACATCTTCGTTTAAGATTTCGAAGATAGAAAAATAGACCCAACTCTTTCGATTGACGAGAGAGAGAGCGTTGAGGATGAAACAAGGGAGGGTAGTTATTCATGTACATTTACACATGTCTAAAGTCTCACCAAGGTGGGCGCCTCGCAAGTTTTCGGCGGTGTGGAAAAACAAGAACCCCTCCGGACATGTACTGATTTTTAAATTTATGTGGCAATGCTCCTCAAAACATTTCACATTGAATTGTAACTGGGTATGAAACCTAAGTGCATCCAGGCAGCAAATTGGAGTCAATGGAGAGGCAGACCCAGGAAAGTTCAAGGTGCAGCCATCAGCTGGGATTGCTGGGAATTTGAGTGTGTCGCAAGCTTTCGGCGGTGCAAAAACAAGAACACCTTCAGGCATGTACTAACTTTTAAAAGTTGCTCCTCAAAACATTTACCCCGAATGGTAACGGGGGAGGAAATTTCGGTGTATCTTCATGATCCAGGAAGCAAATTGGAGACAATAGAGTAGAGGAGACCAGGAGAAACAGATCCGAGTAAGTTCAAGGAGCAGGGAAGGTGATGACCGCGGTTTTTTGGGATCGGAAAGGTATTCTTCCTATTGATTACTTGGAAATGGACTCCACTGTCAAATCTACCGTTTTAAAAAAATTGCGAGCTGAAATTGTCAGTAAAAGACGGGGACTGCTCTTATCAAAAATCCTGCATCTTCATGACAATGCTCTTGCGCATTCATTTAAAATCCCACAGTCCAGAAGAACTAAGAGGAAGGCACTTTTCGAGCATCGAAGACCTCAAGCTAGCGGTTTCACGCCATTTTGACAGCAAGTCGGAATATCCAGAAGCTGGTGGATCGAAGTAAGGAGCGCGTTGACCTTATGGGGGACTACATTGACATATTCCGAGGTTAGCGTTTCAGGGGCTTATGAAACGACCCTAGTATCTGCACATTCGCAGATCTTCATAAATTAGTCAATAATACCTTAGATGATCCGAATTTTTCTATTTCTGCTTTCCGTATCTCACTATCAAGTACATTTTATCTTTTTTTCTGCTAGAATAAGTCTGCTTCTTCAATCACCTATCATACGAATGTATATCATGTTCAACAAACTGGATAATTAAATTGTCTTGTTTTCTTATTCAATAAATACCGTCATTGTGAATTTTTTTTTCTATAAGTTTATGCTAAAAACTTTCATCTACTTTATGTAACTTGCATCAGCGTTTTGTGTTGGAGTAATTTCATTCACATTCTTTTATTGGGATTTTCCTGTTGGGTATAGACTAGAGTATGTTATAATAAAATATAAAAATCGACAGGCAGTGTTGCAGTATTGTGAATTGCAAAAACACTAGAAAAAACAACGAATTTGAATTTTATAAAGTTCCCGTTGCAGAATGGAAAGTAAATCAAAGAAATAGATAGATAGCTGCAGTGAGAAGAAAAAAATACTTACCACCATAATCTTTATTTCTTCGATAAAAATAACATTGAAAATAGCAGACTTCAGAGTGGTCATAGGTGCATATGGACCATCAATTATTATTCTCAAAAGTAATGAAAAAGTTGGCATTTTTTGGAGCTGAACATTTTCTCATATATATTTTCTCCAATTTTTCTTCTTTAGACTTTGGGATTATTGTTTTAATACCAAAAAACTGTCTCATATCTGAATATCATCAAATAATAGTATCATGCATAAATCTAGTTCAAGAAAATTTATTAATGATTTAGTGTAAATGGATCGCTTTGGTATTCTAAATCACATGATAACATTTGAGTTATTATTTATTGGAGGCAAAAAATCTGAAGAGGAGTCATGTCCTAGCTATGTTTCTACAATATTCCTTTCAATTTACAAAACTTCAAAAGTTAGTGAAAGTTCAACTTTGAGTAGCAGAATGAATATATGCAAATAATATAATATTATAATTCAATTGTCCATCAGTATCAATGGCATGAGGAGTTATAATCAACGACAAATAATTAAGCATTGATTAAGGAGAAAAAATATACCTCGAAATGAATAAAATCTACCCAGTGAAAGCAATAGAAATAATATAAGTCTATCAGTAGAATTTATCAGTATTTTAAACATCGCGAGGATATTTTGAAGCCGACCTACAATACTTTAATCAATTTTGGATATTTTGAATTTGTCAATTTGATTTCACAAATATATAAAAATTCATATTGCAATTCTGTGAAAATTTATTAATTCTACAGATCTATAAATCCATAATAAATGGTTAAAAACGCATCGATTCATAAGGATGACAAACCCATTGAGATTTTGTTCATAATTCATAAATCTACGAGTTTTACTGATTAATAACTTGACACAGAACTGCAACATTAGTTAAGGAATGTTCATTCATTCTGTACATTTTCATTCCATGTTATTATTTCATGATCGTTTTTATATATTATGCCATTACTTAACAAACTTTCATTGAGTTTCAATCTATGTTTTCATTGATCATACTTACTTTAATGTCAGCTGAACTTATAAGAAACGTATAATAATGTATGAAACTTTTCACTTGCTTAGAATATCCGTATATACTTTTATTGATACCAAAATATAACATTTTATCTCGTTAGACCACAATGTACATATACGCCAAATATCCTCCTTTAGTTCATACATCAAATGGCACTGCTGTCGCGCACGGAGCGAATACGAAATGATTTTTCGTCACCATTTCCCCAAGTTAACCATTTAAGCCCATGTTAAACATAATGCCGAAGTGCTCAGGCAATTATTTCTACAATAACTGTAGACACAACTTAAAACTTATTTTTCCAAATTTTCTAATCGTCAAAAAATAACGCTTCAACTCCCTTGAGTGAACAAGATACAGAATCTTGCTTTGTCATTTTGACTAGCCAATTTGAACTTTTAGGCGGACAGAATTTATAGCTGGATTTCCAATATGATGGAATAATCAAAGGACAAAAAATTATTGTTGAAGATAAACTAAAGGAGCTATGTTGGTAATATTTCAACTTCTGCTTTAAATGGAAGGACCTCACAGGAAACAGACTCTATCTTAATCGAAGCTTCCTTTGTATATTAAATAATTGATAGTTTCATCCTTCAGCCAAAAAATACTTGTGACGTTCGCATTCGCATTCGCATTCGCATTCGCATTGTTCTTGACATTCGCCATCGCAAAATTCATGCGAATAGTTTGCGAATATGACCATCAGACAAAATACAGCCTTCACTTTTATATTTGATATAAAAAATTATAAATGATCTACTTCACATTATTAATAGAATAGAAATAATGAAATGTAATAGTTATTCATGTATTTAGTGCGCAAAATTATACTTTAGTACTTGAGAATAAATTTTTTTTGTCGAGGGTAGCCTAGGCACAAATCATTCGGAACCACCAAAGAAATTTCGCGCACTAATTGAAACGAATACTTCGTTCAATCTGTCATGATGAAAAACTTCAATACGACATTTTGCGTATTAACATTTGCATTTGCATCCGCGAATATCGACGTCAGATATTCGCATTCGCGTTCGCGAATGCTTACAAATTGTTATCGTTACATCACTAGTACGGAAAAATTGACGGACGGACAGAAGTTCCGTTCATACCTTTTAGGTAGGCACTGTTACCAGGAAAGAGAAGAAATTCAGCACTAACAAATAAAAGATGAGTAAAATTGTCAAATCCAAATGAAATAGAGGTTTGTGTTCTGAAGAAAAGGTGATTCGCGGCATTTTTGTAAAGAAGCCTTAATTAAAAATTTTCCTCTACGAATATAAACCTTGATCTTGAATTTTCGAGACTGGTGATGAATATGAGAACAGAAATTGGAAAAGTAAATTTAAAACGGCCGTTATTGAATACCACGAAACAAACTTCCTGCATGAATTTGAATGCATTTCTGGAGAACAAAAGTCAATAAGAACTGAAAAGTTTTCAATTTGATTGTGAAAATAAAAGAGTGCAGTTCTCAACTATAGCAGTAACATTGTTGCGAAGCTTCTAAATTTAAGTATTCTTTAAATTTATATCAAAACTCTTAATGAATACATATCGTGACTACTGCAGCATGATTGATCCCTAAAGTATTCTTGATATCAATTCCAAGAAAATTTCTCAAACTTCTTGCAAGAATAATTATAAATAGAAATAGTAAGAACCTCCGAAATTTGTTTTGCGCATTTGAGTTGCAAAAAACTTTTTCACTCATCTTCTGTTGAACGCCGCATAGCGAGGGTTGAGGGGGTGATACCGCGGCAGTGCGGCGCTTGCGCACTCGCAGTTTAGCGCATGAGCACTCGCGAGGTTTTATTGACCGCTGAAGCTCCGCACAAGGAGCCCCTTGCCTCTGATCCCTTCGCCAGAAATTGAAAGCGTTCCCGCACTCCCAAAGCCCTTTGCCTAAAACTATAACGCCGTTCCAGCTGGGGGTCCTTTCGTCCTAAATTCTTGCCCTTGTCTCTTCGCTGCCCTTAATTCCTGGTGAGTCGCAAAACTGCCACGCGGCAGATTAAAATGAGAATTTAGTAGAAATTGGTTTCTTTCATTGATGGACATCAGTAATAGAACGTTTTTCCTACGTCCGTACATAAAGTAGGTACTTAACACATCGTGAACGATGCGTAAAGCAAGCGTTTCTCGTATTTTTTACTTTACGCATTTAAGAGCTATTACCATAAATACGCGCGAAAATGTTAAATTGTGTAAGCTATATTTATTTTATTTGTCTCTGAGATCAAAAATTTGATATATCAGTCATATATCTCACTGCTGAGTAAATTTATTTCTATTTAGAGATTTCACGTTATTTCTAAGATAATAAATTTCTCATCAATTAGATTCTCTACAAGTTCATTGCACTTTGACAGATAACAGCTGGAGAAGGCAGTCAAAATCTGTGCTGCCATCTGTAAACGTTGAATGAACTAACTATTATTATCACACATTCAATGATTTATATAAAGAAAATGGTGGAGAATTCTATTTTTAACATATAATCTACAAATATATAATCAAACTAAATTTGGTAAAAGAAATACTTATTTTCTGAAATATTAGATGCAATATTATGTATGTTTCATTTATTCAGAAGAACAAATTCACTAATTTGAAGAATAAGTATGAGAAACTACGAATGAATTTATTTAGGTGTATGTGTTTAGTCTCCAATTATTTTATAAATTATTAATTTATTTTACAGTCATCACATCTGCTGTTTTGCGTTTGGGAAAAATAATAAGTTCCAAATGGCTCAAAGTATTTTCATCATTATGTATAAATAGACAAAATTTTGATATAAAATACGTTAACCTGATCACAGTGATCTCAATAACAATTCAAAGAACGTTCCAAATAAATTCGCTGGGATAATTAGAGCGTTTTTCTTATGGATAAATTCGCTGGGATAATTAGAGCGTTTTTCTTATGGCTGCATGTCTGCGAAATCGCTATCAGTAGGATCTTCCTGAAGAAAATTAATATGATCTTTTTGTGCATTGACGGTAAATTTATAACCTGTAATTGAACATCCTGTGAATAAAACGTTTTTTTCTATTGCGTTATCTCAACAAACAACATAAAAAATCGTAATATTTTCAAATTTTGTCACGTGATCGAACGAAACGCTGTTATTGGCCAAGCGCCGCCGTGACGTCATCACGCACTATGATGATCAGCAGTTAATGCTTAAGAGATAGAGACCGTGGATTAATTCGACTTAAAATAGAATCAGACACAAAATAAGATACAGTCAGATAATTCGCCAGAGGTCCATAATTAATGGTTGCCGACTTTTTCTAGAAAAGTATATTTTTTACCGCGGCTGAAACGAGTGTTGTCAAAGCTCAGAAATGAGTCTTTGTTATGGTTCTTTCTTTTGACAGTACATCGTCTATTTTTGTATGCGAAATGTAGTAAAATACTGTTTTAGCGATTTATTAATTTTAACACGATATATATTGAGCAACTGAAATGTCTTAGTAAATATCCAATTTTAACTTATAAAATTTTGTTGACGCAACATTTGATCATGTCACGTCAAAGACATTAATAATAATAATTCAATATTCATTTGATGAAATTTAGTAAATACCATTTTGATTCAGTAAATTTACAATTGTCATGTTACAAGAAACTAACCCAATATTTCATATGCATACAAAATAATAAATAATGATGTATCTTAATGGATGCAAGCTCGTTACCTGTTATTTGTTTCGAGAATTTCATATAGTTAAATGTTTTTTGGAATCTTATAGTACTTTGAAAACGTGATAATTACATGAGAGGTAATTTGTTTTAGTCTGGAAACCTGACTTGAACTCTCAAAGCTATTTTGAGGTTATCATATTAATTCCGATGACAGCTAATTATGCATATCGATTTTTGTTAATAAAGAATTGAAAATTTATATTCACATTGAAATGGTCTTCAGGTCCTCACAACAAGATAAATAGGAAGTCGAACACGACGGATTTGTTGTTTTCCGTATCTCCTCTGTTGAGACATCTATGAACAACTTATTTGCTTTGCGATGACTGCTGATATCACACCCACTATTTTGACGATTTTTTCTTTAGAACTGAGGTTTTCTTTTGCTGACTTTATTAAGAGTGATGCTGACCGCAAAAGTGCGGAGTGACGTCACAGCAACATGCCGGTTTTTCGTGACTTTTTCAAACGTTGTTCATTTTGAAATCGTGTTTAATAATCACAACGATTACAGAAAAAATTAGTACCAATAATTTTTTATCTACGCTGGTGCGCTAATAGGTGATTCGCCCATTTTGCGTGTCATTACGCATTTTTGTAAGAGAAATAATAAAAATAGGAATTCGATCAAATTTCAAATTCCTTTAGTATGAATAACTATTAATACACACACATTGATTTATGTTTTATAAACATTTACGACAAGATTTTCATATATAATATCATAAGTGGTTAAATTTTACCGGAAAAATTTTTAGATCGTCACGAGAGCTTGTTGCTTAGCAATTTATTGAGTGATATTGACAGAAAAATCACGAGCTGTCAAGCGAGTGATTTTTGATCAATATCACGAAATAAATGGGTAGCAAGCTCTCGTAACAATCTAAAAATTTTGCCAGGTTAAATTTAATCACGAATGGTATTCGGAAGATTATTTTTCCCATCCAAATTCATCAATATATTCCAGAGACTCGACTCTGAATCTGCTCATTTTCACATTCAATCTGTCTGTCAGTTTGACAGATGCTGAATCAACGCGGCTAAATTTTCTTTGTTTTGTATATATAACCAACAGACAAAATTTCCAAAAAATTTCCACTTGAAAACCGTGTTGGTTGTACCACGTGACATCGAATGGTGCAATTCTATTGGTCGAAATTTGGATGGTAAAAATAATCACAATTAGATACATACGTTTATTTTCTTTATAACTTTGACAGCTATCAAACAAACAAATAGTTGCCATAACAATGAATAAAATGCAACTTGATCAAGCTATGAATTTTACACTAAGGCTCGGTATTTCAGTCCTCGATTTACCTTAAGCGGAGCTGAATTACCTTGGTAACAATTGTTCTAACAATCATTACTATGGAAATTAAGCTACGTTTAAGGTAAATCATGGAATAAAAAAATCCAAATCAGCGGCAATTAAGGCCGTCGTAGATAAAATATTGAATGATACACGTTTGATATAGCTAGTGTAATGAAACTTGAGTGATAAAAACACTCGGCTAATCGCCTCGTGATTTAACATCACACACGTTGCATTACAATGGCTATATTAAACTTGTATCATTAATATTTATTAATGTGCTCAGAGCTCATTTTCGACATTTTTGAAGAGTCGTGGGAGATCCTATTGTACACATTTTCACCAGGGTGTAAAAGAATCATATTTTTTCTTAAAAAATCATGATTTAACAAAAAATCAAAAATCACGATTTTTATTAAATTATATTTTTTTTTTATTTTTCTTTATTTCTAGTTTTAACGTTTGAAATACTATCCAAATAGTACTTTCAATACTTTTAGTAATTATTTGAGTAGTTTCGTTGCATACCTGTCTCAAATATATATTTTTTTTTAATTGACATGGAATAGTATATTGTACAACAAGTATAGAAAATTACCTATTTCACACGAGGTGTGTAATTTTCAGCACGAGACGGTGTCGAGTGCTGGAATCACACAAGTGTGAAATAGGTGATTCTATACGTGTTGTACACTATACTTTTTCTGCGATCACAGTTTTTAATGAAATATGTAGATAAATCATTAGTATAACTGAGATTTCAAATCTATTTTCACAAATGTAAAATAACTCAGGCATTTTAATTGTTTGCTCTGCCTATTTATTGTGATATTTATTTAAGTTATGATTTGGAACATTATTGAGATATTTTCTATCAGTTGATTGACATTTCATTGTTGTGTAATCTAATTGTTGCGAACTACGGAAAGATTGTATCTGATTGGCCTACTCTCACAAGACGACGTTCTGATTGGCTTATTTAGTAGAGTTTTCTGATGTGATCTCTGGTGACGTGTTCTCTTAATTTTCGTCACTTACCATTTTTCAACTGCAATAATGATAATTGTGAATATCTAATTTTGGTTATGATACTATAATTACATACAAATAATTCCTCGATTTCAACAAAATGTGATGAAACATGTGTTGTCTGCTTCAATTTGACAGTTGTGATTCGTAGTGTTGCCAACCTTCAAAATATATGTAACAAGAATAAGAAAATAATTCCAAAGGAACTTGATGCAATTTTGCTTTTAAAATGTGACTTATAAAAGAGCAAACAGAGATTTATATCAAGTCCGGGATATTTATCAATAATCTTGCTGAATATATCACCTAAAGAATATTCGAAATGAATTAATTAAAATATGTTGATCAAACTGGTGTGAGAAATCATTTCTCACGACTTTTCCCACAGTTGTGTGAAATTATTGTTTTTCTAGTTGTGTTCTGTATGAGAAATATGTTGTTTTCTATAGTGATCGTAGAAAAAATAATTTTCCATTTTGAATAAAATATGTAAGTTTCTTGTTTCTAATTTTCTTATGATAAGTAGTTTAATTCATTTGCTACTGAGATTTTTTTCTTTGAAAAAAAATATTTAATTTTGATTAAAATCAATGATTTTATAATCATGATTCAAATCAAATGATTTTTCCTATTGGCGTTAAAAAAATCATTTGTTTCCATGCATCTGATACGTGCTGAATGTTGCTCTTTTCATAACTTCTCCATGGCAACGTGAGGAAAACAGCGTTCGCCGCACGCTGCCCTAGTGACGTGTGACAAACACTTTGCAGTGATCGCCATATTATAAATATGTATTATAATAGGTTTATACGAAATGATAACAATCCACAAGAAGTTTTTCGATTTGATCTCTAGAAAAAATACTAGATTTTTTACTCTGTAGCCATCGGTCGTTCGCTTGAGTAACGCAATTGACTTGATATATTTGCTAATATCTATGTTATTTTTAACAATCAATGCCGCCTTTATCATAGAATATAATGACCAAAGCGTTGAAGATTTATAATCTTTAATTTTTTCGGCAAAATATGCCAGTAAGACATTTTCAGTACAATTTGCAGCCTTTTTCTCTTCGCACCAATTCAAGAACTGCTTATATGCTTTCTCATATCTGCTTCTTGATTTCGGAGGCAATAAATTAGGTGTAACTACACTCGCGGGCTCTGTTAATTCTGGAGGAGTACAACTCAATTCCTCGTCGTCACTCATTTCAGCTATTAGAACATTTATGATCAATTTTATTTCAACTGAACACGTGTAACACATGCATAACAAAACACAAATTACGCTTGTCAATGACAACCACAGCAATCGTTGATATATTGATGCTATTAAAATTATTTCAGCAAAAATCGATTTTTTAATATAATTTTGATTTTTAACGCCCGTAGGAAAAATAGTATGTTTACCTCGTCCTCAAGTGCATGTATGTCACACTTGGGGTGGTTGTTGACCTTCGCTGCGCGTCGGTCAACAATCACCACCCCGCGTGTGACATACATGCACTTTCTCGACTCGGTAAACAATATACTATTAATCCTCTACATCCCGATTTTCACAGGTTTAAATTTGTGTGATAATTATTATTGGATGAAATGGTTGAAAATGACCAAGATCAGTGAATGTTAGTAGTAGAGATGAGGGAATCCAGCCAATTAATTATTTAATATACACTTTTATAACTTTATAGTTTCGGCTATCTTCAGCCATCCTCGGGAGTGCTACAGTTTGAATTAATCTAATACAGATTTGGGTCTTGTGGATATCATATATACTTACAAAAGAATTATTTTGTGTAGATTTGAATTTATATATGTGTTTTAAAAAACGTTAACATAGTAAAATAGCAAGAAAAAACATTTCCATTTGTCAATTGCCACAACCGACTTTTATGAGAGACGCTGACTAAATGCGTGTTGAAATTCGTGCGTGCACGCATTGTCACAAAATATAAATTTGCACAGGTAAAAATTTGTCATTTCTGGTTTCAATTAATTAAAATTATACATAAGCATATGCATCACGTAAGATGTCTAAAAATATAAACAATTATCAGGGAAAATGATATGAACTTTGATCTTATAGAATATTATGGTATATTGTTATAGTATCAATCTTCTCGTTGATATTGTGTTTGTCCTGTTTTATATACAACATTTCCAATATAAGTCTTTCATTCAACTTGACTTCATCATGGATTATACTAGTTTTGTCAAAATTGAAATTTTTGTGATAATTATAAGACGATTTTTTTGTAGAAATTATTTGGAGGAGCTGACTCACATTTATCAAAATCAATTAAATTGAGCTTGTTGCAATAACTGGTTAAAGACCAAATTCCTCAAAATTAAGGTATCCTAATTTTCCCATCTAAAGGAGGTTGTTTCATCGTTTGGATTGCTTAGAACAACATTGAAATTCACATGACCTGTTATTGCTGCAAACATCATATTAGAATCCAGCCAGAACGAAGATTCTGACTAATTTTTTATTAACGTACTTTCTTAAATTAATCTCATAGAATACTATGTTCAGTTTCTCTTCCTTCAAATATAATGATTCTGCTCAAATTTTATCCTTTTCATGTACTTTATTCACTACTTGATAGCAAAAACCGGCTATGTGCCATTTTTCAAGGCAAAAAACATACTACGAGCAATATGGGTGTCAAAATTACAAATTAAGATAGAGTTTTACACGATAATCACGCACATATGATAAAGTTTGTTTTTAATTTGATTTTTTGCAACTGACACGTTTTTCTCATTTTTATCGAAATTATGTTAACTGAACGTGGACGATTATTGCATCAAGCCCCTCAATTGTTCTATTGATATTACTACTAGATCAAATAGTTATGGAAGAACCTTGAATGGTTCGTTAACTCATAGAAGATAAAAATGCTAAAAGAATTTAAAAATTAGGGAAAAAATTATCAAGAAATAATGTTGTTGTCGACAAGTTCTATTACCTACTGGTTAAATTTATTGTATTCATTTCTGTTACATTTTTTATAAAACATAATTCAAGCTGATTGACTCATGAAAGAACTTTATTAATTATAATTATAATTATGAAAGTCGTTACGGAATGAAGAATTTTTAATTACATCATGGAATAAAAATCCAATTTCAAAGTAACTGTATCGCGTAAGTCATCTGTCGAGTTATGAATATTGAAATTATAAATTCCGGGAAAATACTCAGACCAACTTACGTACCACTTGATAACAAATTCAGGGATGATCATTATTCCTGGAAATGTTGTACATAATACGTATGAAAATATTCCCTGTATAGGATAAAATGGCCTCAGGAGATAATATGTGATATCGGGTTAATCCTAAATTTCCAGAATTTTCTTTACTTGTCCAAAATCTGTACTTTTATCAATTTGACAATTGAAGTGCATAAATCATTTTATAGTGTACACAGATTTCTCTTGATGTATGACTAAGAAGCGACTATAAATTATATCTCTGTTATTAATTACTGTGCGTACGGAAGCGATTCCGAGCGCAATGGGCTTATAATCCGGTTGGAGCAAAATTTAATTTCCAGTTAAATCATTAACTAGGTCATTTCCTATGAATTCTTCCTACTGTTCCTATTATTTTTCTTTACTTGAGGTCGATTCTTTGCTTGCTGTCCATTATTAAACCTATTTTTCATCCCTGGTGTGTGAGAAAGATTCTACGTTAAGTCTGTTCCCAGAAATCCGCACAGAAAGTTTAATTTATTTTGAAATTCTGAGCACAATTTTTGTAGCTGCGGCACCCACTGACGAGGTAATTAAGTTACGCTTAGGGTAAACATAAGACTAAAATATCGGTCTCAAGTACGTAGCATCCAGTTGAACTTTTGGAAATTTCAATCATCAATATCATGATTAGTGTAAGTGACGAAATTGACTATCTTACGGGGACTCTTGTTCACAGTCATATCGCTGAAATTATTCATCTTACATTGAAAACCTATCAATTTTTACTTATTTGTTATGACAGTAAAAGGGATTTTTTTCTCGAATACCTAATTTTGTGGTTTACATATCGCTAACAATGATTTATCAATGCATCTACACATCCCATGTCTACCATCATATAAATGTCTGGGAGATAAACTTTGTTATCTATGCTTTCACGGTCGGAGTCAATTGGAGAACGAAGTACTGAACTGTTGAGCCCTGGGGCCTAATTCTTGAAATTTTTCGTATGCGAAAGTATGTGAGATGCGCATACGAACTGCACAATGGTATTCTTGAAGTTAAAAGTAGGTGTCGTGTACGCAAATTTCGTGCGCAACTACATCGCACGGTAAACACCCTTCGAAAGTTGACATTCGTATGCGAAACTTGTAACAGACTGGAGGAGGTTAGTTTTTAAATACGTCAAATTTAGACAGTTAGACTCAATTAACATATTAGACAAAGTTGAAAATTATGACGGTGTAAAAAGAAGAGTTTTTAAACAGCTAGATGCATTTTCTGTGGATGAGAATCAATTTATGAAGTTATTTTGACTTCTAAAAAATGTTGTTTTACATTTGCTCCACCAAACAGAACTTCAGCTGTAGATGTTAGAACTGAAGTAAATTGTTTGTTTGGATATTGCAAACTTCAATATCATTATTTAAAATATAATAGTAGATTATATTATTATATGCTAATGTACGCAGTAACCGAAGTACATGAAGCCATTTTTGCTCCGAATAATATATCCTTTTTTTTTTTAAACGAGTACCTAAATTTGTAGCACAAGAAGTTGATATATTGATTTTAAGTGCGATGCAATTAGCTCTAAGATCAAGCCAAATCATAATACCGAATACAATTTTGTCATGGTTACGTTATAAATTGAAAATGAAATTAAAAGTGTCATCCGTGTCATTATTAGCTAATAATAATAATCTCCCAGCAAGTGAGTGCAAATGGTTTATTTCAAAACCTTATTTTTCATTAACTGTACATTTACAATAAATATTACTAGACTATTTTGTTGAAATATTAGATTTTTTACTTTTTGCATAAAGTAAACAAAAGTTAGTATTTTATCTGCCTAATCAGATAAAGTGACACTTTTACTTTGGCAACAGAGATACATAACATGTCACTTTTGTGACGTTTGGAAAAAATTAATTTATAGGTTTTAACAGCACAACATTTGCGAATCTTTGTATGTAAAATCTTTTGAGAATTTTCCTAAATATATTTGTGAGTCATTTCTCATAAATTCAATAATATATTTTTTAATTCAATAATAACATTACCAGCTAGTTTTGCCATTATACATTTGAAACTAAAGTGATAGTTAAATTAACCAAAAAAAGTAGATATTCAAAACCAAGACAAAATTCCTATTAATAACACAATTTCATTGGTTGAAAGAAGCTGCGTTCGTTTGCTTCAGTTATTTTTGTAATTCGCATACGAAGCTTCGTAGCAAAGTTTCTATCACCAGTCAAGAATACCACTCATGCGTAGGCGATTGGTCGTATACGGAAGTCACCGCTCGAATATTTGCGTACACGAAAACTTTCGCATGGTTTCAAGAATTGAGGCCCTGGTCGGAGTCAACGTTGGCGTCCGGACATTTCTTCTACTACTGCGGTAGACATCTTTAGTCGCTCCTGATACACCCAAAAAATACGACTGAAGATGTCAACCACAGTAGTAGATGAAGCACTTGGATGCCATCATTTACTACGACTACGGCCCATCAGCTTGGTTTTATTGTTAAAATTCGAGGCTGGAGCTTTGGCCAATAATAGAATACACATTGTGGCGCGAAGTATACAATAATTGTTCCACATTTTATTTAATTCGCGCATTCTAGAGTCATCTTTGCCACCACCATTAATACACGTGTGGCTATTAAATGGCGTTACCTGAATATGTAAATTTATGCTGGAAATAACTATCGCTGGAAACTAACTAAATTAACTATTGTAAAAGAAAAAATTAAGTACTTTTAAAAACATATTGTAAAGAGGCATCGCTTAAATATGACAGCTGAAATTCCAGTATCTTTTGTACCAGAAGATATACAATAAAAAAAAATTAAGTGCTCAGCATTCTTCCTTAATCCCTTAATTTATGAGTTTTATTATTCATCCCTTATTTTGTTCCATACTGTATAATAAAAAATCATCGTAAATTTTTCAGAATTATAGGGGTAATAAATACAGGTTAATACATATTCAACAATGATACGATTAAAGAGACCTTCACCTGAAAATGACATATGGTCATTTATTAATATAAAATGAATAATAATTTGATGTTTTGAAATTTTATGAGTGATACGGTGAAAGTATACTATTACGTGATCGATTCAACATAAATTTTAAAACATGTGATCATAAAATTCATTGATGATATCAATATTTTCATGACGCATTTTCAATTTATACTGTTCATTTTGAATAATAGTTATGTTCCCACAAAACAAGGAAAATCGAATACATAATTTTTTTTTTTAAACTTTTTTTACAAAAACAGAATATTTTCCTATTCTGTTAAACACAACATTTGACATGAAAATTCGAAGACAAAAATGTATGTTGATCTAAATCTATATTAGGCCTCCAGATCACTGCTTTTTAGCGCATTTTTCAGAAAAAAGCGCTATTATATTCACTTTGGCTGTCTGGCTGGCTGGCTGGCTGGCTGGCTGGCTGGCTGGCTGGCGTGACGCTGAGTTCTCAGTAACTATACTATTTACAGAGTTGAAACTGGTACTAAATAAAAGCTGCTATTTCGTAGGTTTGCACAAATTGCTTCAATTCAAGCTCAGTGATTGTGGAAGATCAAATTATTCAATTACTTGTTCCAAGTGAAACAATGTCCATAGGTATATATGACATTAGAGATATGGCAACTAAAATTTATTGAAGTAAATAAAAATTTAGTTACAACTCTAGCCGCCGGTGTCACTATTATTATGTACAGTTGTCAAATCTGTCCGGTATTCATTCAATGACTTGTTTGACGCGAATTTGAAGCTTATTTGAATGAATTATCATTATTATTGGATGAAAATTTGTTTACTTTTGGTGAATTTTTTCTTATATAGCTTTGATAAAGATCAAATTATTATTTTAAGATACAACAGTTGACCTCCCGTCAGTCAATAACTAAACAATGAAGATTAAAAGGTATTTTTGAGTTTGTACATGCATAAATTATGTACCTATCAAATAGTCAACTTGAAACTAGTACTAAATGGAAGCTGCTGTTTAGTGAGTTTGCCCAAACTGCTTGATTTCAAGCTCAGTGATTGTGGAAGATGGTAATTTGCGAAATCTCTGTAGTGACAAGCATTCATGAGCTGTCAAAAATGCGCTTTCATCATCTAGATGATTCTTCCATTTTTTTAACCATAAGCCACGTCAGGTCAACCAATCATAACTTGGGTCAGTGAAACAGAATCAAAGGAAAATTAAGAATTCAAAATCTGAATGTTTCACACAAAATTTCAAAGGGAGTCGGTTTTTACACCGTCATCCTTATTCGAGTGGCAACTGTAGACACGTGTTTCGTCCTTATTGGGATTCTTCAGTACAGTACAGACAAAACTGATAAAAACCATAGATCTAACTTAATCATGTAATGCTTGCGATGCACATTACACTGAACAAACTAAATGTTATTTGAAAATGGATGAACACAATGCAACTGCAAAAAACAAAAAGAGATGTTCCAAAATGTGCGCTTGTACATTATTGTATAATTCTGGTAATTCCTTCAATTTTGAAAAGACACGAATCCTGCATGATAAAATTAATTCGAATAAAGTTCTGATACTGATTATGTTATGTATAAAATAAGGTAAAAGTAATATCAATGGAAAAACTGACATCTTGTCCTTAAGCACATATACAATAACATTTTGAAATAATTTCAATGTTTACATCTTGACATATGTGGCCTGCTTCTTATTCAACATCTTAATGTAATTCTTTTGTATTGATTGACATCATGAATTGATTGTTATGCGTACACGCATATTCTTAAATAATGTCTCAGTTCTGGACCTTCATAACAATCGGTCGTTCCAAATTATCATAAATTTTTTGACTTGAAAATTTTTAGCGCATTTTTAGCGCATTTTTCAGAAAAAAGCGCTATTATATTCACTTTGGCTGGCTGGCTGGCTGGCGTGACGCTGAGATCTCAGCAACTATACTATTTACAGACTTGAAACTGGTACTAAATAAAAGCTGCTATTTCGTAGGTTTGCACAAATTGCTTTAATTCAAGCTCAGTGATTGTGGAAGATCAAATTATTCAATTACTTGTTTCAAGTGAAACAATGTCCATAGGTATATATGACATTAGGGATATGGCAACTAAAATTTTTTAGAGTAGATAAAAATTTAGTTACAACTTTTGCCGCGAGTGTCACTATTATTATGTACAGTTGTCAAATCTGTCCGGGCTTCATTCAATGACTTGTTTGACGCGAATTTGAAGCTTATTAGAATGAATTATTATTATTGGATGAAAATTTGTACACTTTTGGTGTATTTCTTTTATATAGCTTTGATAAAGATCAAATTATCATTTTAAGATACAGCAGTCGATCTCCCGTCGGTCAATAACTAAACAATGAAGATTAAAAGGTATTTTTGAGTTTGTACATGCATAAATTATGTACCTATCAAATAGTCAACTTGAAACTAGTACTAAATGAAAGCTGCTTTTTCGTAAGTTTGCCCAAATTGCTTGATTTCAAGCTCAGTAATTGTGAGAGATGGTAATTTAAGAAATCTCCGAAGTAACAAGCATTTATGGGCTGTCAAAAATGCGCTTTCATCATCTAGATGATTCTTCCATTTTTTGGAAAAAAGCGCTATTATATTCACTTTGGCTGTCTGGCTGGCTGTCTAGCTGTCTGGCTGGCGTGACGCTGAGTTTTCAGCAACTATACTATTTACAGACTTGAAACTGGTACCAAATAAAAGCTGCTGTTTCGTAGGTTTGCACAAATTGCTTCAATTCAAGCTTCAATTCAAGCTCAGTGGAAGATTAAATTATTCAATTACTTGTTTCAAGTGAAATAATGCCCATAGATATATATGACATTAGGGATATGGCAATTAAAGTTTATTCAAGTAGATAAAAATTTAGTTACAACTTTAGCCGCGGGTGTCACTATTATTATGTACAGTTGTCAAATCTGTCCGGGATTCATTCAATGACTTGTTTGATGCGAATTTGAAGCTTATTAAAATGAATTATTATTATTGCATGAAAATTTGTTTACTTTTGGTGTATTTTTTTTTTATATAGCTTTGATAAAGATCAAATTATTATTTTAAGGTACAGCATTGACCTCCCGTCAGTCAATAACTAAACAATGAAGATCATCTAGATGATTCTTCAATTTTTTCACAATTATGTAAATCTGTAGCACTCCTGAAAATGGTCCAGGTGGAATCGAAACTATAGAGTAGAAAGGAAAAGTGAACTCTTGATTTAATTTTCGTATTTCAATACCTACATGCAACCAATATTATTTGCAAAAAATTGCATCATCAAGAGATAAACCTCACAGTGCTGATTGCCTCTTAAGAAATAACTCTTTGAAGTATCAATTTTATGTAGCTTCCAAATATATCCAACATAAAATAGTTATAAATCAATTATGTTGGAATTCGACTTGCAAATAATAATTAATTTCCAGTCGGATGAGTACAACTCTCGCCATTAACTCGTCTTCTAAATTTCATCCTCCTGAAAAATAGATTCTGTTACGTGCTCATTGAATACTTATCATTCGATTCAGTTTTAGAAACGTTTTCTATTTGTCAATTCGGTATGTTATGTACGTATTCAAATTATGTAACGACAGCACACATTTATTTGTTTGTTTGTTTACTGTTTCTATTCTCTTTTGTAATAATCTTCCTGTGACTGAATTTTTTATTCTATGTGATTGATTTTCAATTGAAATAAAATAGAGAATATTATGTAGGTTCAATAACTCGAGGATAAGGTTTAGAGCTTGAGTCAATGACGGGTATTGTTATACGGTTATTACAAGCGAGTCAAATACTGTAATCTATTTCTAGGGTTACATTTAGAAATTTATGATAAATCTACATTTAAATGTAGCCAATCATATTTTATTGACACATGATAATACACTAATGGCCAGTTGCACCGCTTTCACTTAATTTTAAGTAAAGATTAGTCACCATGGCAACAATTGTCTATACAATTGTTACCATAGATATTAAACTTCCCTTAAAGTTGAGTGGAGACAGTGCAACCGACCAATAGTGTGTAGTTGTGTACTTTAATGTAAGAATGAAAATAAGTAAGATTAATTTTATTTTAATATTTTCTATATATACTATATAATTCTGTATAATTTATAAATCTGTAAATTATTGACAAAATCGCAATGAACTTGATATCTTTGTGACAGTGGCGTGCGGTGACTTTCTGTGATAGGTGTGCACAGTCGGTGGTGAGGAAGGGGATATATACATGGTCACCAATACAGCTTATTTTTCTCGCAGCAATCAGCAATCTATTTAAATTTTTCATACATTTTAATTTGGAAATGTCGCACGGACTGCTGGTCTTTAATTTTGATATTTTGAGTGAGTTTTATGTCTGGCATTGGTCTTGTTTTCATAATTTCATTATTCGTTTCGACATCACGATGTGAAAAATGATTTTCCAGTAGATCACAAATGATAGATTTATTTTCAGTTGTCATTCTACAAATGATAATTTTAGGAAAAAAAATAATTTAAGAAACGTATAAAATAAGTGTTTACCTAATATTGTTGTCTTAAATAATATTTCAACTATTTTAACAAACTTATAAAAGGCGTTTAAAAAGAGAACACAGCTAAACGTTGAATATTCAGCTCCCGGTGCAGAAAGTCTGCCTGCACCCAGCGATAGGAGATCTGCTCATATCGGTATGCTTTTTCTCTGTTAGACTCTATTCCTTCACCTTCCTATAGTACGCGTCAAATAGAAATAATCCTGCGCCAAAAACGAATTTTCGTCCGTATTTTTAAGTGACCAATCGCAGAGATTTCTGTTGTAAGCGTTCTAATCAGTGGCGCACGTATATAAAATCAAAATTTGTCAATTAAATAAAATTGCTTGTGCATCTACTTTTGAGTTGATCACTGGCATTCTTTTGGTATAATCGTTTCTATATTGTTATTGTACTGTTTTTGTTTTGATTCTTATATTTTCTTGTTACTGTGGTTATTATTGTTATTGTTAATAGTGTTCTATTATATATAACTATATAATCATGGTTTTGAATAGCCAAAGTAGAGAGTTGGTGTATAATTCAATAAAATTTATGAAAGACGAAGCAAGTAATGGTGTTACCATTCCATTCCATTAGTCAAAGTGAGAGAACGTGTGTGCAAAACTTTGGGCATATCCAGGAACACTGTTAATTTGATTAAAAAAGAAGAAGATGAAAATATGAAATTGATAACAATAATTTTGGAGTTGTTTCACTACAATTTGATTATACGATTTTTTGAACTAGTGATATAGTATTAATAGAGTTCAATTTGTTTTCTCCTAATATTTAATCAATTTCCTATAAATACGCTTCTTTTCAATAATACCTCATAGCTTATCAATAAATTGCAGTAATTCTATGATTAAAATATAAATAAACAGTCATTATTTGGAAACATCTTATTCTTGGGTGAAAATCTGCACGACACTGGTTTTGTCCCAAACGGTTAGCCACAAAAATCAAAAAGCACTCCACCATTGCAGTTTTCAACAGAATTCATAGTTACCATGAGCAGTATTGAACTGAGCAACTACTGGGCAGGGTTAGAATGTAGTACTAGGCATAAAGTTTGTAAAGCTGAACACTAAACACGATGGGAAAAACGTTCAAATCTATTTGCGCTCTGAAAATGTGGGTGCTATACTACATGCGCGAAGAATGATTGACAGGACCTTCTCTAGGTGATTCTTACTATAATACTGACTATGCTAAACAGACCTCGCTCGCCGTGCAGCAAGAAATTCTGCACCTCAAGCGTCGACATTCGTTTCAAATATATAGCAGAGTAGCCCGCGAGACATGCTCGTATTTTTGGTTGCATAAATAGATAAAATACGCTCTTTCTCTGATTTTATAATGAAAATTTGTGGAACAAAATGAAGTATTCAATAAATTATTATATTAATTTTATTTACGTAATTTCTAATATTTTCATAGGGTGTGCAGTGCACACCCTGCACATATGGACTGCACGCCACTGCTTTGTGAATGAGTTTATATCAATCAACAAAAGTAGATGCGTTTTTATCGTTAGCTTATTTTATAAAATTACAACATTATATTGGAAATAATTAAAAAATTTGTTTATAAAGATGATATACACATTGTGATTTTGTTTATAATTTATAAATTTACGAATCTTATAGATTTGTAGGTTTGCACAGGATTGTAATATGATCTTGTGATCGATTTTATTAGGAATCTGGATTTGGAAGTTAAAACATCAAATGTTACTTCGTCAATCAAATTCATCATAAATTACATGACATATATTTTTGTATTTTCGAATCAAAATTTCTAAAAGTAAACTCCTAAATTAAATCCATCATGAACCAACCCAAAAATTTATTTCGAATTCAACTGGTATTGTTTTTGTGTACTTGCTTATAGAGCTGTATAAATTTAGATTATCATGCTTATTATTAAATCTATATAGAAAGTTAGAATAATAATAAATATTTTTTTTTTCAGGTGAGTAACGATAATTCTGATTTCTGCTGGAATTACAATTTTGTATGTAAGTAATTATGATTTTAATCCATATTCTCAAACTTTCTAATTTTAATAACTTTTATATAGTAAAATGTCTGCTAACCATAGCTGTCATGTTTGAAGAAGCTTTCATGTACCAACAAATTTCTACTCTGTTAACGTAACAAAACTTTATAAACCGGAATAACTCCGGAAATCGAATAAGCTCACCCTTTTTCAAAGCAGACTTCAAATGGTTTAGAAATATTCCTGGACGACGTATGCGATAAACATTCTGGATACCAAAATAATACCGGAAATGGAACAAACCAACCCTGCTCTGCTGCAGGCGTAGGGTTTTAATGGCTGACCGATGATAAAAAAATCAGCAATTGTATTTTTTGTACTTGTTTATTGTAATTTCATTCGATTTTTGATGAAGCCTTGATGGAACAGAATAGAAAAAATTATTCAATATAATTTAGATTTAGAGTATTGGTATTACGAGTAAAGAAGATTGATGCTTGTTTGAGGTATAATAGTTAATTTTGAAGCTTTATTTGGCTTAAGCTCATGTGAATCAGTTCACATAACGAAAATTTATAGGTGATTGTCATATGGCAAGAGCTGGTGCTAAATAGGAAGGCAATTCGAAAGTTTCCGATCTGATAAAAAAAAAAAATGGAAGATTCTTATATTGTCCAACATAATCTCCTTTCGATGCTTGAACTTTTTAATATCATCACATCATTTGAAGTGAATCTCCGTCCTTCTAGCTACTTTTTAAATTGAGGGAAAGAAAACTGGTGAGTAAGTTTTGCCGCAACGACGGGAGACTTGGGAGCAGGTGCATTGACATGTATTTTTGATTGCATCATTTAATTTGTCCAGTAATAATAAGTAGTAGGTCCGAGTGAAAGTTCTGCGTTCTACTAACTATTAGAAGGTTGAAATTTGGTTTAATGGATCCGGATGAAATAACGCTCATAATTGTAGACCAATTTTATGAGATATAATTAGATGATATTAAAATGAACGTTTCGATTGTCAAAGCAACCATCTTCAGCATAAGAAAAACTTCAAGCTCAATTCTATTATAAAAAATTGCTATCAAAAATGTTAGTGTTTTACATTGATAACTCTTACAAAACTTAATTCAGACCAGTGAGAAACCATTGGTAAAAATGTGAGCTACCAAGTAGTTTATAAGCACTACTCCATGAGAATCCTAGAAGACCGTTGCCATTTTTTTTCCAGCAGATTAAATTGCTTTGAATTTTTTAGACGCACTTTCTCCTACTCCGGTCCATTTTTCGAACAGGTGCTTTGTCTCCAAAAATTCCTAGATTCATTTCCAGGGATGGAACGTCGAAGAGATTCAGTGGGATTGTGTCTAATTCTCCAGTGATTAGGTGGTTTAAATATTACACAATTCCCGCTGAGGCATGTCAGGCTCATACTTCGAATACGTATGAAAAAAATCTGTGAAGTTTTTAACCTGTCCTCTCAGTTCGTTTTTGACTATGGTTTGTTCCTTCTAACATGAGTTGATATATTTTAGGAAAAATAAGGATTAGAACACAAAATCTCCTCGTTTCGCGGTTAATCGTTTTGTATTTATCTAAAAAATTCCAAAAATCTGTCAAGTAAAGTGCGCTTTTGACCCACTCGGTATTTACTTATGATACAACATTCCTAAATACTGATATCCAAGATTCTACGACTAACAGTCCTGAATTTATGCGCAAAATTAAAAAAGAATTCCAACTAAAGTGCACTTCCGATTCAGTCCATTGTTATGAAAATAATAGGCAATCATTCAGATGCTGCAACAGTTTGAAATATTAAATTTTAATACTCTACGGCCGATTGTTTTGAGTTTATGCGAAAAATTCTAAAAGACTTTCAGGTAAAGTGCACTTCCGGTGCGGACGATTGCAACCACAATGCAAGGTGCACAAGTAAACCTCAGATCAGTCTTGAATAAAAAATTTCATAATAATACGTTGGACGTGTTTTGAAGTTTGCGAGTTACGAACGAACGTACATACATACATACGTACCGACATTAAACCGACAATAGTCAAAATGAATTTTGGGATACTCAAAACGGATATTTCCATGAAAATCTACATACTTTTACTTTGTACAAATGAGTAACAACTGCAGAAATATTTATGCATTGCTTGGACTTATAGGCTTCACCCGACGGCTGGAGAGTTAAAAATAATTCCAGACACTTTTGAGAAATGTTTCAACGAATGTGCTTTTGATCGACTGTTAATAGGCACGGCAAGCAGTCAGCTTCCGCATACCTAAAATGCGTAAAATGTGGTGGCTGCGCTCATCACGATGTTCACAGCCTCAGCAATTTCTCGAATATTTAGTCGACGATCGTGAACCATGAAATTGTGTATTGCACAAACTACAATTTTATCCATTCCATAAGATTGACAAAAATCGTGTATCTATCGTCACTGCTACAACAAATCTACAAGATACAAAAGTCTGAAAATTTTGCCCAGCATCATTTTAAGTTTTTTACTCAATCAATATAAAAGCATTCTGGTCACACTAGTAGAGTAAGATCCTAGGCCCACCAGACGTTACTTATTTTCTGAGTAACAAAATGTTTGAAATAGAGTAGTATTAGTATGTACTTTTATCGTACCTATACTTGCTAGCTTGGGCCGACGGCCAATATACAGATACAGATGCTAGAGGTACGTTAAAACATTACATCACTTTTCTTGAAGTCTGAGTGCTGTTTTTTATATATGTTGTAGAGAATATTGTTAAAAATTGATAATCAACAGCGCCAGACACTTCCCATCGGCGGTTATTTCTGCTACACGCTTTAAAGCTCGCTAAAAATAATGCACTCTGAGTTCTAATTTTGATATATGTATGACACTCAGAAAATAGTTTCAATACTTTTTGTGAACAGCCTGACCAATCGTATAAGGGCGACGTCATTATTTGTACTCACAGCGACATTTTAATTTTGTCTGGAAGATATTTGACCCTTACGATTGGTTAGGCTGTTCACAAAAAGTATTAAAACTATTCTTTGAGTATCATACATACAGGGTGTAACAGAAATAAGTACATTAATTTTAACCTGTAATGGAACTCGTCAAACATAACAATTTCTCCTAATAACTTCTTTCCGTAAATCCTCTGGATATAGAGTAAAAATTCATCAAAGTTTTGTCAGAAATTTCATAGTGCGCCTATGGCTCAAACTGAATGTTTCTCATTTGTTGGAAGAATGACAGCTGTTGATTGAAAGAAGTATTTTGCAACTTTGAGACATCGTAGTCTTCTCAATCATTCATTCAAAACTGAAAGAATATTAGTATTTTGACCATACATTGATATTCGCTCACCTCGATGATACTATTCTTGCATTATGTTGGAAGACAGACTAAATTTGTTTCTGTAATCAACAATTTGGTCATTGTTAAGAAATTTGATTTTTATTCAGGGATTTTACGTATATTTTCGGATAATACATTTCTTAAACATAAGATTGTCTGCACAAGTTCATTGCACTTGAATCAGCTGATTTGAATTGTCTGAAACTGTGTCAGGAGTGTCAGACTATGCTGCCATCTACGAGCAGTTTAAAAAGTAGTTGTTGTCCTCAACTTACTTCATCAGAAACATAAAGAGAAAATCATTCAACGATTTATTTGAAGAAAACGGTGGAATATTAAATGCAATGCAATTCTAAATTGATTAATTCACTGAATAATTCAATAGAAATATTGCTACATGAAATTTTGAAGATTGCATTCTTGAAGAACAGAAAATATAACCTATAAATGTATCAAACTGAATTTGGTGATTGATTTTAAATATTGTCTGAAATATATGATACAATATTTTATTTATTCAGCAGATCAATTCACAGGGCATACTTTATTGAAACGACCTGAGTGTGAAGTTTGTAATAGTATGAGAAAAACTAATACACAGGTGCTTCATTTATAAATTAATGTATTTCATTCATCTCATCTGCTTTTTTACGTTCCAGATAAACGATAAGTCTTAAATATCCCATGGTATTCTCATCATAATGTATGAGTGCATAATATTTTGACATTAAATACATTAGCATTACCACAATAATTCAATTTTTAGTGAAAAATAACAATTCGGAAACCGTTCCAAATAAATTCGCTGAGCCAATCCTGAACTGCTTGTGAAATCGTAGACAGAATCAATAATTAATAATCGGTTTTATTCCAGAATTTATTTGAAGGAATTGATAACTCACATATGTCGAAATCAATTATTGTTCTATTGCAACTGCTACTGGATCCAATAATTATGCACCTGAACGACTCGTTGAATTAAAGGGGATAGAAAATGCTGAAAAAAGATGAGAATTCGGAAAAAAGTAACTGAGAAAAATTGTTATGCTTGACGAGAACTATCACTGGTTAAAATTAATGTACTTATTTCTGTTACACCCTGTATATGTATATAAAAATTAGAATTCAGACTATAAGTGAGACTACGTTATTTTTTGCAAGCTTTAGAGCGTCTAGCAGAAATTACCGCCGATTGGAAGTGTCTGGCAGCGTTGATTATCAATTTTCAACAATATTCTCTAGAACATATATAAAAATCAGCACTCAGACTTTAGAAAAAGTGATGTAATGTTTCAACGTATATTTCTAGTATCTGATATCTGTAAATTGGCCGCCGGCCCAAGCTAGCAAATATGCATACGATAAAAGTACATAATACTAAGACTTCTACTCTATTCCACTCATTTTGTTTCTCAGAAAATAAGTAGTGTCTGGCATGCTTGGGATCTTGGGCTCTAGCGTCATCTGAGCTTCCAGCCGAAAACTTTACGATCTACCCTCGCATATAATAGTAATTCATTTTCAGCATATAGTATAGCACCGTAGCGATTACTTGTGTACTTGCATACTATACATAGACCGGGAGATAATGGCAGAAAATTCATTTGTTACAAGCGTGGCGATCCTCCAGGGGCCAAATTAGGTAATTGATGAGAGGAAAATGATGGTCGTAGCGCTGGTCGTCAGGGCGTAGTCGCAGAGTCTTTTATTGAACTTGTCGGATTAAATTACAAGTTTGAACGATTTGTTACATAAAAATTCTTGTATTTCCAGAAGTCGTTTAATGATAAACTTGGCCCATAGAAATGCAATACTTTTTTGGTGGGGCTTACATCCCGCCATACCAATTCCTAATTACCCTGCGACTACGCCTCGACGGCCAGCGCTTCGACCATTATTTTGCTTCCATCAATTACCTAATTCGACGCCTGAAGGGTCGCCATGCTTGTAATAAATGACTCGGAACTTTCTGTCATTATTTCCCGGTCTAAACATTCAAGATGTTCTCGTACATACCTTGACTTGGTCATTCGAAAAACTTATGCCATTCGTTTCTACGAGATACTCATGATATCATCTTCTATACGGTCAAACAGCAGAAACGAGAAGAACGTGAACAATTGATATAATTTTTTGCACAATCGAGCCCTCATTTCAAACCCTCGGCCAAGTGGATCACTTCTGCCTATCGTTTTCCGCTGATTCTTTTTTCCCTAAATTTCATTTCGTAAGCATGGCAGAAGCGACAAAATTGGATCAGAACGTGTTTTTTCATGAAAATTTAACACTGATTTTTATTATGTTGGCCACACGGTCCAGCTTTAATTTTGGCATCATTATACTACAAATATACATAGTTATCAAAACTCTTGAAGGCAGAAAAAACTAATTGGGACACTCAAATCTACGACTATCGGACGGTCTATAAGTTTCTCATATGTATTTCGTACTTATTGTTAAAGGATGTTATTTAGAAAAGTTATAAATTCTGCAATTGCCAACACTTTTCATTCCACCTACATGAATTTCCAGGAAACACGGGTTATTTTATGATTCTAGGCTATGTTGCTCTTGATGAATATTGTTTGAAATTTATTCTCAGCGACTATAATGACGTAATAAGACAAATTTTGAAGTAGTTTTCTCCACTGCAAGTCACGCGATGAAAATGTTTACTGATTTAAGTGCAGATTAATGTTTGATAAAAGTAACTATTTACTCGTAAAATTCAATGTTAATTTTAGCTATAATATGATAAAATTATTCACGAACTTGCATTAATTTCTGTTTGGAATTAAAATAGAATATCTCACACCCCTATTTTGCTAACTTGCTTCACAAGATGTGGAGAGAGATATTTCCGGGAATAAGAAAAATTGGGAAAATTTTTCGGAAACAGAAAATGTCAATCTTCCTATATAATAAAATGACAATAAAATAATTGAAGTATCTTATTTGAAAATTAGAGTTGATCCCTTTAATAAGCGTCTAACATTTACTCTTGGAGTATACCTTTCTTCTTACAATCAATTTCTGGAAGTAGTAATGGTTATATTCATCAATTTAAATTAGCAAACGTCAATGTCAGTTATGATAAATTTGATTGCAGTGATCTGTGATCACATTTTCTTTCACGGCCACCTCTGAATTTGATTGGTACGCATTGCAAACGATTTACTCATAATGTCATCATAAGATGGATGTCCGCTTCAGTTCTCCTAATTGAATCTTCGTGGCACTTATCATAATATTTCAAATATCTACTCGAAACCGTTCATTACGTTCTTTACCACATCTCCATCAACGCATATCCGATCCCACCCACTACCTTGTATTAAAAATCGTAATAAATCATTTTCCCTCTCAGTCCTTTATCCAGCGCTTCCTTGCATCAAAGTACCTGCATCACTTTCCCTCTTGTCAACATTGCGATGTCTCTGTGACATCAAACGTCACAACGGCGCTTAGGAACTCACCCTGTAACGAGTTTCCATCGTAAAGTGCGTGTGGAGAAATGCAAAAGTGTTCATGTTATGTCTACGTGTTCCCACCTGCCACATTGTCAGAAAGAGTAAAGAGTTATCTCTATGTAAGATGGAAGAAGATAGGAGTTGGTAAAGTGGATGAAAGAGAAAGTGTTTCGAGCAAAGGAGAGAAGGAAACATCTTACGGGCTGTGGGATGTTTGTGGTAATAAATGTACGAGAAAATGGATACTTATAAGTGTTGTAATAAACACATCAAACCGCTAAGAATACGTAAATGTAGTGATGCGGTTGGACTAAGAAGTTTTGAGACTTGTTAATCGGATAGGAGAGAATCACTTCTGTGACCATGATGTACTTGCATTTTATTTTGAACATTATTAAACTAGAGTTATAAATTTCTATTGCTATTGTTGGCACTATTGTTCATTCAATAATATTGTTTTGATAATAATTGTCTCGTGAATGGGTCTTCAAAATTCATCGTTTACTTCTCAAGATCTCTTGAGCAATAAACTATCACTAAATATTTTTTGGAAAATTACTTCAGTAGGCTCGGTAATCCAGACAAATGAATATGTTGTTTAAACATTGATGTGTGTCTCTTTCATCAGAATATTTCAATCCATTATTCAAGATATCTTTAGAAGGGCTTTGATGACGCATTAAAATTTGTATCCGGTCTGGGTATTACCTAATGTTTCTGTTCCTCCAGCGACTCATAAATCCCCGGACTATAGTCCCTCAGGTTTTTCAGCTTGTCATCCTCGAAAAGTCATGAAGATATTTATAATTCTCTTGATATCTAAAGGACTATTACGATGTTTGTATTTATAGCGTCAAGGCATTTTTGTGAACTCTTCGATAGCCTTATAAATAATCGAAATAACAAACAGTAATGCATTAATATGAAGAGATTTGGTATTTGAATTCTTTAATTCAGCGACGATGGCTTTAGTGCAATAAAATAGTACCTATATTCCGATACAAGTGCGGAATGGAGATCATTCCATGCGAATGAGAATAATTCAGCCACGAGACGAAGTCGTCGAGTGGCAGAATTCACATGAGCATGGTATGATCGGTTCGCACGGGTGACGGATCCAATTCATCAAATGTCGATAAAATTACTCATATTGACTCAATTTTGAAGAGGAATTGAAAGAAAATCAAGTAGAATTAAAATTATGACAGTAATGAAAAAGTTTTTTCTCGACGCCACGCGGCTTTCTTAGGAACCCCTGAGCGTGCGGAATGACCTCTATTCCGCACGCTACAGCGTGTGGAATGGGTATGATTCTATAGTGACTGTAAAAAAAATGTATTCTAGAAAGCCCTTCATCAACAATGAATGCTCCTAAACCATTATTCATACCTCGACCGAATTTTGGATACTGCTAACTATAATGCTGCATACAGATTCGCCAACCTTTCTCTGACGATTAATCGTGCTATAGCTAAGAAATAGTACTATTTAGTCGTACTGACATAAATATCAAATTTGACTTACATAACATTGTAGTAATTTCTTACTTTCTCTGTAGAGAAGAGAGGCTTTGAATGAATGAAACGTAGTGTTCCTTGTTATAATTTTGGGAAAAGCTTCTACTAGAATGATGACAAATGGAGTTCAAGCTCGTATGACCTTGAAATCACTCATGTTGGTCTGAAATCCATTCTATAAGGAAGTGTTTGTATGTAACAATGTTTGTAGGCTAGTTAATGTTGGGCCGAAATTCAGTCTATAAATAACGCTCGCGTTTTCGAAAACATTCCTAAATATTACCGAATTGCACTACGTGCGCCTCGGGGCCAGAACTTGAGCCCGAGACAGCCGAGGACGGTGCACTGAGCTCTTGGGACTTTGGCCCAACATGAGCTAGCTTACCATCATTAGCTCTGTTTGACGAATATTTTGTCAGAGCAGTGCTGTTCTGCATGATGTAAACCAGTTCTACATTGTCAAAAAACAGATTAGTGTGCAATAGTGCAGCGAACATGAATTGAGAGAATTAACCTCAATCTGCAATATTCGAAATGATCAAAAAAACTGACTCATTCGTCGGAATAAGATGATTCATTTAGTTTGAGCAGTGATGATAAGGTTGAACATTTTGAAATACTCCTGAACTATTTTGTAGGAGTGATTCCGACATATACGAATAAGAAATTCTTTGGACATTTTAGCATAAATCATCAATTAAATATAAATATTAATTATTTCAGCTAGATCTGTTTACCAAACTGATAGGATTGAATTTGATATTTAGTTACCCCCACCCTTCCCTGCACTAACTCAGGTTGGTTCGGTTAAAACCAGGGTGGTTGAAACCACTGGTTTAAATCGGTTAAAACCGTCCTGGACTTTATCCGATTTTGACCGGTGGTTTTTATTTTTATTAAACTTGCTTACATGATGTAGAACGGTACTAACAAGTTCAACCTTGGATTATAAGGTTTCAGAGAATAAACGAAATTTAATCTTTCTTAACATCTGAACAAAAAGTAACCGATTTGCACAATATAATAAACGAAATTAGGTCTTTTCTATTCACATATGAATTTTTTGTATTACTTATCTATTTTATCAGTTACCGTTGATTCCTTCTTAACAATTTTATAAAATTTAATTAAATTTTGAAGAATAAATTTATTTAGTTTCATATTTATTTCATACTCCCTTAGGTGTATTATCCATATCTACACTCGAATATCCGATGGAATAAATCTGTACCTTCTTTTTCCTTCCTATACACATATAAGAACTATTATTATTCTATATTCTATGACGAAATAAAAAAATCAAATGAGAGGAAGATATGAAATATGTTAATATAAAATGAAAAACAGTTACAAGAAATAAGGAAAAAAATTTGTGATTAAAACCAGTTCTGGACGGTTTTAACCATTTTTGACCAGTCGAAATTTATCAACTTCCCTAATTTTTAGTTTCTCCCTACCCATCACGAGGGTTACAACGGATTAGTAGATTTGACGGTATTAGAATCTCGACAACAATAAAAACAATAGTGTTATGGTTCCGCATATTTTCTTATAGTGCTCAGATAATTGAACTGAATTTGAATTATTAATGTATTAGAAAATATCAGGGTGAAGCTAGCAACGGACTACGCCAATAATTTTTTTCTTCTAAATTATAAATTGAGAACTCTTCACGACGACAGCCGTTGTTGCTTCATTGTCAAAAATACAAAACTGTGTCGTCTTTGGAGTAAACAGCAAATTGATAACTGCAAGTTCTAGGAGACTTACCTGGTGTTTCAGTGCGGTGTAATTCAAATCCTGGCGCTGAGCAGGATTTATTCAAAAATCTATTTCATATATAAATAAATTTAAAGTCCTGATTGATCCTTGTATTACCAAATTTTAAAATTCGACTTATTTTTTACAGTAAGAAAATTCTATAGAATTTTTATTAAAATACGGTAGGTAGGTACTTCGCCTTTGCTAATTTTATCATTTTATGTAACTATTTTGGGACAATCAATTTCACTTTTGTATCATTACCAAGTTTTCCATCTTGCGTTGCGTGATATCGAAAAGTTTAGATTTTTGTTTAGAGGTATTTACTACATAAAGGAACTAATAGATTGATTCGCCTTCAAGAATGGCTTTCATGAAAAGACATTAAGTTTAGGGCCCTTTAACAGCAGGTGCGGGTCTAATGGATACTGTGATCAAGAAAAACTTTTCAATATAGAAATCGAAAGTTAGAATGAACGAATCTTGCAGGAGTAATTGAGGTCTACCGAAGAAAATAAAAGTTGTGGTATTCTAAATACATTCAAGATGAAGAACTTGATTTCAATCGATTATATTGGAGTTGATACATCTATTCTAGTTATGACAAATAGATGAATCAATAACAATTTCCCTTGGAATGTCCTAGCAGATTGATGCAATTTTGAAGCGTTAGGGAAATAACACACAATACTAATATCAGTTTTTGTTTTTTTGAGAATAATTGATCTAGCTCAGGCTTCTGCAAAATTTTTTTTAACCATGTTATCTCTTATTAATTCAATTAATAATCGCCAAGTATATAAAGTATGAAATATAAGTGATTGCTGAATACAGTCATGATATTTAAACATATTCCATCTGAGAAAATTGAAAATATACTGAATTCTTTCTTCCTTCCGCTTCCATTATGCGTCAGGACTCGTATATACTTATAGCATGCTTGGAAATATTGAAGCTTATTTAACAGTGCCATATTAATGCGGAAAATGTGAAGACGTAGACTTGTATTCTGTGATCCCACAATCTCAAGCTCTGTGTAACGCCATTAATTTTTTATAAAAAAATAAAATCGTGCAAATATTTTTCAATCGTTAAAAATTGTTGATAAATTTACTGGGCTATCATAAAATTTTTCTTATTTACAGAATCTTGTTTCTGTAGATGCTTGAAATCTCGTTTCATAAAAAGTTTTGACTTTTTGTAACTCAACGAGATGAGTTCACTCGGAAATAAAACTGTTGTAGAATATTTTGTGTATATCAACTGCAGAACTGTCGAACTTGTCGTTTGCTGGAAAACTTCAACATGTAGATGTCTAAATATTTCCAGTGAAATTTGCTTGAATATATTTTTCTCTTTTCTAATCGTGAAGGGTGAAAGGCAGAATCTAAGAATGATATACAATGAGGACTATTAATTTTTCTTTCAAATATCAAAGTGAAATGGCTCAGAGGTAAACTTAAGGTTAAAAAAATGTGATAAGGACACTTGATTAACCCAAGTGTGACAATATATGAAAATGATAAGGGCTTTTTTTTTTACAAAAAAAAGCTCAATCAAACTGTTCTCTAACATTTATTTTAGTTACTGGTTTCGATCAATTGTGATCATATAAGACTCTGGCGGGAACAACTAAATTCAATTCAAATAGGTGTATGAGATGAATAGAATTTATTCAGATTATTTCAATGAATATTTATAGCAAAATTTATTTAGTACAAACCTAATCGAAACTATACTTTTAATTAGTTGAAAAAGTCTATTGAATTATTCCAATAGCAAAATACCAAATGAGAATTCATAAAAAAAAAATCAAGCCAACTTTTGTTTTCATCCAATTTCATGTTCTGGAAAGTCATAAAACGTAAAAAAAGCTTTCAATGTTATTTACCCACGTATTGTTATTGTCTAGATTGGCTGTCTCTATTCCACCTGCACTCATATATGCAGGCATAAGCCAAGCATCGTTTTAATTAAAGATCTAGTCCAGATAAAGCTGAGATTTGTAATTAAGAGTGGTTGTAAATGAGCTTTTACGCAGATTCTCCACAGAATCGGCTTAGTCCAAATATCCGAGTCTAATAGCGCTGAACCAAAATTTCTTGTAAAATTTTAAACAAATGTAGACTACCATGCATTATGTTCTGGAAAAAGGCAATTTTCTGTTGGTTTCTCTTGGTAATTGAATATTTACATAAGCAGGCTTATATTTAATCCTGGATTTTGTTAAATAACCGTTAATTTCAATTCAAAGCTTCAAACAATATAATCTCCAAAAATGAATCTCATCAGGCTCCGTACAAATAAAAAAATGAGTCGACGTCGAGAGAACATATTACCTTGTTGGAAGTTAAGAATAAGTTATCACATGTGTCATCCTCAAGGAGAAAATATTGTGTTAATTTAGCTCATTCCCGTTGGCTGAAAACATTCTTCCTTTATTTTTCAGATTAACCTGTTTGAGTATAAGATTAAGAATAAGTATGTACCTTCAAAATTCAAAATATAGGGTGAACAAAATCTTCCGCAATTCATCCCTGTGTATTATATTCACCTCCAGTTCATACGCAAACATTACACAAATTATCCTATACAGATGCGCTTCCGTGTTCCATTTACAATATTGCATTCCCAAATTATGTACAATTATACTCTGCACAGCAACGAATTACGTTCGCAGCTTTAGCTGCATGGTTTAGGTTTATAACTGAACAAGAGTGCAACCTACTGGTTGCAAGATCAGATTTTGGATGTTGTTTCGTCTGACGTCTTTTTTTGTACAATTGTTTTCCCATTGCATACCCATGTCGACATCTATGTAACAAATTTGCACTAATTCTGTAAAATAGTACGTGCGTATGACACTTGATTGAAGCGCTAACTTAGGGAGTATGCGCGTCTGGTTCTTCCTCTTTCGTCCGAGCCGTTGTTGCAGACGGGTTGTTTTTGAGCAGTATTGTGATTTTTCCTGTTGTTCTAAATTTGGTGATTATTTTATTTAATTAAAATCAGTGTTATGATTTTGTAAGTATTTCGTTTATTATTTTTATTCACGTTATTCCAAATTTAGTATTATTTTTCTAGTGATTTCGTTTGAGGCGACCCGCGTGGTTAACCTTTTGTTTTTCAAATTTATTTCTTTCATTCTTAATTATTTGTTAGTTTTTTGTGCTCAAATTTTTTTTACTATCTTGAAACTTTTTTACAAAATTAATATTTTTGTTCTAAATTTATTTTTAAGTATGTGTGATGTATGAATGATTAGTAAAAGTGGTTGATAATACATAATGTAACTATATTTTGGATCCAACGCGTTGCGGATTTGTCATATCGTAGTTTAGTTTCTCACGTTGTTTTTGTAGTTTTTTGTTTCCAAAGCTTAAAATATTTTGTTGTGGGCTTTAGTTCCCGTTTTTAAGCTGGAAAATCCTACGAGTTTGTGAAGATTGATCCAATTTTTTTTTAGTAAAGAACCACGTTCGTAAATTTATCGACTTGTCGCTAATAAATCCTTTTTCTTGTCCTGCTAGACTTTGTATTTTCTTTGTTTTTCTTCTCTTTAATGCTCAGCGTAGTTTTTTTCTACTTTGTAAATTTTTAGTGCACTATTTAAAATCAGACAAATAAATAACTGATTGATTATTTTATTTAACTTTTACTAAATTTACAGTTTATCCGTTTTTCAATTTGAATCTAAATTTATTCATTCAAGTTTAACGCTTCACGTTTGAAGAGAGCTCTCCAATTTTTTTATAGAAACCTCCTGTTTCAGTTGAATTGGATACTGGTTGGGTTGTTTATTTTCAGTGTAAACTGCTAGGAATCTTAGGGACCAGTGGCCACTTGAGACTAGTTTTTGACCAACTTCAAATTAAGAAAAACATCAACACGTCTACGAATTTAAGAAGAACATTAATATCTCCCGAAGTTGACGACCAAGCGCACGGCCAACCTTAACATCTTCAAGGTTGGGTATTTATCAAAGCCCTATAAGGCGCAAGATCAACTTTACTTAATTCAGGGAACGTTCTTGTTTGACGTTGTTTTTGTGGCTATCAATTCGACATCTATCTTCTCTGCCGATACTATTTAGCTAGTTTCTGTAACGTAATTTTGAACGTCTGTGACGTGCTCTCCAGTTCCCTTTTGGCTGTTGCAGTGAGATTTTTTTTTGTATAATAGCTTCAATCATTTTCGTAAGTTACAAATTTTTTGAATTATAATTTTTGGAATTCTTTGCTTTAAATTAATAATAATTTTATTTATTATTGATTTCGACGTCTATGCTTTATTTCTTTTTTGCTGTCGCTATTGTCTCCCAGAATAGTACCTTTTTCTCCTTTGATCATTTCCTGGGAGTGGCGCCCATTTCCTATTTTTCAGGTGAAATATTTCTGGTGCCCTTATTAATAGCTAGCCTGGGTCTTCACTTTCAAGGTAGGATATTCCATTACTTAAATTTAGTGTCAATCAGCAGTACATTAAGTTTTTGCTACCAAATAGTGAAGAAACATTACCTTTTTTAATTTCCTACTGCCACCTTGGAAATAGGAAAAGGTACAATGTATGCATAATATTTTTCCAATTTTCTTCCGATGAATTTATTAATTTATATTGTTTGTTGAATACATCTCGCCCAGTGCCCAGTTGATGTATATTCTCATTGACATTAGTTTCACGATGACGCTTTGTTTAGTTTTGGTGCTTGAATAAGTTCATTCTCAGTGTGGGTTTTTCGTAGCATCAATAAATTGTGAGCAACACGTCTCTTCAAAATAAATAAAAATTCAATCCAATTAACATTTATTCGTAATTCGCCCTTAACTTATTGGTGTGAACTCTTCTGAGTGGGAAAATTACATGCGCTTATATCTACCCTTGTAGCACCTGGAACACCGTAGAACAATCAAGAGTGTGCTCCTGGAATTTTACTGTAACAATCTGATAAGGGATTTTTCACATTACTTTTTATATACAAAATAAATTCAAATTGCTCTTGCATTCATCAGCGTTCAAATATATTTTTCAATCGTATCAAATACATTTCAAGAATACTTTAATAGTATATTGTACAACAAGTATAGAAAATTACCTATTTCACACGAGGTGTGTAATTTTCAGCACGAGACGGAGTCGAGTGCTGGAATCACACAAGTGTGAAATAGGTGATTCTATATGTGTTGTACACTATACTTTTTCTACGATCACAATTTTTACTGAAATATGTAGGTAAATCATTCGTATAACTGAGATTTTGAATCTATTCTTACAAATATAAAATAATTTAGGCATTTCAATTGTTTGCTTTGCTTATACAGGGTGTAACAGAAATAAGTACATTAATTTTAACCAGTGATAGTTCTCGTCAAGCCTAACATTTTTTCTTTGTAACTTTTTCCCGAATTCTCATCTTATTTTAGCATTTTTTATCCCCTATAATTTAACGAGTCGTTCAGGTGCATAGTTATCGGATCTAGTAGCAGATGCAATAGAACAATAATTGATTTTGACATATGTGAGTTATCAATTCCTTCAAATAAATTCTGGAATAAAACAGATAATAATTTATTAATTCTGTGTACGATTTCATGGGCAGTTTAGGATTAGCTTAGCAAACTTATTAGGAACGATCTCCGAACTGTCATTTTTCACTAAAAATTGAATTATTGTGGTTATGGTAATGTATTTAATGTCAAAATATTATGCACTTATACATAACGATGAGAATACCATGGAATATTTAGAGCCTAACGTTTATCTGGAACGTAAAACAGCAGATGAGATGAATGAAATACATTAATTTATAAATGAAGCACCTGTGTATTAGTTTTTCTCATATTATTACAAACTTCACACTCCACACTCAGGTCGTTTCAATAAAGTATGCCCCGTGAATTGATCTGCTGAATAAGCAAAATATTGTATCATATATGTCAGAAAATATTTAAAATTAATTACCAAATTCAGTTTGATACATTTATAGGTTATATTTTCTGTTCTTCAATAGAATCTTCAAAATTTCATGCAGCAATATTTCTATTGGATTATTCAGTGAATTAATTAATTTAGAATTACATTCTATTCAATATTCTACCGTTTTCTTTAAATAAATCGTTGAATGATTTTCTCTTTATGTTTCTGATGAAGTAGGTTCGGAACAGTACTACTTTTCAAACTGCTGGTAGATGGCAGCACAGACTAACTCTCCTGACACAGTGACACAGTTTCAGATAATTCAAATCAGCTGATTCAAATGCAATGAACTTGTGCAGACAATCTTATGTTTAAGAAATGTACTATCCAAAAATATACGTGAAATCCCTAAATAAAAATCAAACTTCTTAAAAATGACATATAAATACGACTAAAAGACCAAATTGTTGATTACAGACACAAATTCAGTCTTTCTTCCAACATATACAAAAATAGAATAATCGAGGTGAGCGAATATCAATGTATTGCCAAAATACTAATATTTTTTCAGTTTCAAATGAATGATTGACAAGACAACGATGGCTCAAAGTTGCAAAATACTCCTTTCAATCGACAGCTGTCATTCTTCCAACAAATGAAAACCATTCAGTTTGAACCATAGGCGCACTATGAAATTTTTGACAAAGCTTTGATGAATTTTTACTCTGTATCCAGAGGATTTACGGAGAAAAGTTATTAGAAAAAATTGTTATGCTTGACAAATTGCGTCACAGGTTAAAATTAATGTACTTATTTCTGTTACACCCTGTATATTGTGATATTAATTTTAGTTATCATTTGGAACATTATTGATATATTTTCTATCAGTTGATTGACATTTCATTGTTGTGTAATCTAATTGTTGCAAACTACGGAGAGATTGTATCTGATTGGCTCACTTTCACCAGGCGACCTTCTGATTGGTTCATTAGTTAGAGTTTTCTGTGATCTGGGGTAGCGTGTTCTCTAAATCTTCGTCACTAACCATTTTCCAACTGCAATAATGATATTTGTGGATATCTAATTTTGGTTATGATACAATAATTACATACATAATTTCTCGATTTCAACAGAATGTGATGGAACGTGTTTTGTGTGCTTCAATTTGACAGTTGTGATTCGTAGTGTTACCAACCTTCGGAATATATATTACAAGAATAAGAAAATAATTCTAACAGAACCTAGTGCAATTTTGTTATTTAAATGTGGCTTATGAAAGAGCAAACAGAGATTTATATCAAGTCCGTGATATTTATCGATAATCTTACTAAATATATCATATATATCACTTAAAGAATATTCGGAATGAATTATTAATATATAAGTTGGTCAAACTGGTGTGAGAAATGATTTTTCACGACTTTTCGCACAGTTGTGTGAAATTGTAAGTTTTCTAGTTGTGTTTTTTATGAGAAATATGTTGTTTTCTATAGTGATCGTAGAAAAAATATTTTTTTCTACAGTCACTATAGAATGATACCCATTCCACACGCTGTAGCGTGCGGAATAGGAGTCATTCCGCACGCTCAGGAATTCCTGAGAAAGCCGCGTGGCGTCGCGAAAAAACTATTTCATTACTGTCATAATTTCAATTCTCCTTGATTTTCTTTTCATTCCTCTTTAAAATGGGGTCAGTATGAGTAATTTTATCAACATTTGATGAATTTGAATGAGATCAATGAAGCAAATTCTTTCTCAGAAAACGGTATATTTTGATTATAGATATTCACGCGGACATCTTTGACTGTAGAAAAAATAACATCAGTCACTCGTGCGAATCGATCATATCATGCTCATGTGAATTCTGCCACTCGACGACTTCGTCTCGTGGCTGAATTATTCACATTCGCATGGAATGATCTCCATTCCGCACTTGTATCGGAATATACTATTCCTGCACTAGTAACATCACCACGGAAAAATAGGACTAAAATCCATACTCTTCAATAACTATGCCTCAAATAATTAAAAAAGAATTGTTCTAATAATAAAATTTTGCGGAAAACTTGATAGAAACAGAAGAAAACCTATTTTTTACGCAAATTAACAGATGTACTTTATAAATGGAACTGAATCGCAATTAAAGTGTTCCTTGCGGCGTTTACCTTAGACTCTTGAAACTATGTCCAGAGGTAGCTTTTAAATTCTAGATTACTCCTTATCTTATAGTGTGAAGCAAAAAAAACTCGATAAATTTAGTTTTGAAAGTAATTGTCCGGTAATTGCAATTCTCTAGACAGTTCATTAGTAGACTTGAATCTGGATCGGATACTTAACAGTATAATGAGTATATTTTTTGTTCCCGTTTTGTAGCTTAAAGCGAGAAAAGAGGTTTCCTAACGCTGTAGCTTCCACGTATCCACCCCATTTCTATGCAAATTTGCTTCTCCATATTTAAATTACTATATTTGAATTTTTGCAGTTTCCTCATGACTCTTCCACACTCTCATTATTTCTAATGTTTTATCTCATCGTAATTTATTGTGACTAGGTATGGAATCTGTTCCATTTTAAGAAAGGAAATTTTGAATTATGATTTCGTTTCAATTGGATTGAAAGACGCTACAGTTCATTCGTAATAAAAAGAGATCAGGGTTCAGTGTAGGGCTTTGATTTCAGCTACATGAAAACTAATTATATATTGGACAAACCAAAAGTACTGTAGAAACAAAAATGAAAGAGCATTCTCGTCATATAAGAATGAATCACCCAGAGAAGTCTGCGCGGTAGCTGAACATGCTATTCAAGAATTACATGGTATTGATTTCAAGAACACAAAAGCTCTGGCTAAAGAGTACAATTGGTTCTAGAGACTAATAGAGAAGCAATAGGAATAAGAAAATCACCGAATAATTTGAATTTGAATACTGGTTATGAACTTAATCAATCGTGGCTATCAGTCACTCGTTCATAATTTCGAGTAATTTTCTATTCACGAATCTACTGCTAGAGTTATTTTATCATCACTTCCTGAAGATCTGTGGATGGTTCAATTTTGCGCCAAACCAAAAGAGGCAGATTGACCTACAATCACAAGGATTTGACAATATTACCCTATTTAGACCTTCATTTTTATCTCCTGAAGACTTATGGAAATTGAATTATAAGTTAACCACAAACAGGGTTCTTCGATCCTAGGAATTATTATTTCAAACTTATTTAGTCATTATATGTATAGGACACGCCTATGCAATTCCCTATCCCAACTGTGTTGCAAAAGTGAAGCCAAAAATGTAATATTGTCAGAGAGAGAAAGTAACTGAGAGATAGGTTGAGGCGGGCCTATGTTTGTATGGAGTTAAATGGCTAGGTTCGGTTTATTTAGTATTTTCATGCAAAAATATATTGTAAAATGGGAAGAAAATGTTTTGTGACAAATTGTGATACTGAGTACAGAACATGTGAAGAGAAATTTTCTCTTTTTTCTGCGCCCAAAGATGATATTTTATTCAATAAGTGGCGAGGATATCATAAAAGAATTCTCGTCTGGAGATGTAAAAGTGAGAAGAAATTATTTTAAAATTATAATAAAATTAAAGGTTACATCAAACTTTCAAATTATTTAACGTATCTAATCTAAACTTTTAGTGAAAAATTCTACTTCAAGGTTTTCTTGAAGTTGAATTTAAAAAAAAAATAAAGAATATAAATATTTCTATTTATGTTTTGAAATAAATAGAGATGTGATAAATAAATCCAAAGCAAAACTTGGATTCAGAGGACTTGTAAGAATTTTTTCGATTTGAAAATTATATCCATCGAAAAAAAACAAATTTTCGTCAATGAGAATTCAGGAGATTTTTGCTAAGTTTTTTGTTGATTTTTTCTTCTGGTATATAAGAAATTATTTGTGTGTATTTTCTCAATTTTATTACGCCCATTGTAATATAAAATATTCATAAAATTGTTCATGTATCTGTTATTCATAATTAGAAAACTCTTATCCAAAGAAACATTTATAAGACATGTTTCATAATAATGCAATTTTCCATTGCAGATTTTAATAAATAGAAATGTTGATTTTCTCACTTTTGCCCCTCATTTGATAAATAATAAAGTATTTAAAGTAATGAAAATATTGAATTTCCCCAGAAATTGTTTTTTATTGAAAAAAATTCAAATATCATCTTATTTCTATATATCTCCCTCACGTCTGCCGCATTACATTTTAGGCTTCATGTTTTCCAACTGAGTGTCCGCTCCTCTATTATTCTACTTCGTGGTATTGGCGACTAAAATTAACTCGTAGCCCTCTAGCGGCAACCATTTGAACCTTCCAAAACGGTAATGTTTATGAAGCGTCATAAGACGTAGTAGTAGTGTTTTGCTTTATTTGTATCATATCTTATGATTTTGATTCTTTTTTAATTGTTCGCTCCTTATTTTTTCCAGATCTAATATTCCTAATAAAACCAGACTTTTTCAAGACTAATTTCCCTTTTTAATCTTTATTCCTAACCTCTCATTTTCTCTGATACTCTCAAATAACTACCATTATAGATCCTGCTAAACCAAAAATAAGCAATGCAAGCTGTAGTGTGTACGGTTGTCATTCGAGGGCGGCTAAGAATCGAAATTTATGTTTTCATGGCTTTCTGCGAGAAGGCGAAAGAAAAGTTTTTATTAACAATAATCTAGGGACGATTCAAAACTTGTGGATAAAAGGAAAGCATGGATCTTAAAAATACGAACAGGCAAACCAGTTACAAAATACATGAGAATATGCAGTTTACATTTGTTGCATTCAAGTAACTAAAGAGTTCTCTTGATACTAGCCGGAGAACATAACCCCCAAACACATCCATCTTTATCTGCAAATATATGGATCATGAAAGAATAATCCATGAAACAGAGTACATAACGTTGAAATATAATCTTGAAATTCACCAGAATTATAAAATACAACCCCCTTCACATTCAAACAAAGTCTCAAATTCCTTGCAAATATAGCATCCAATACATACAAATCGAATGCAACGTCAAACACATTACCGTTTAGAGCCGCCATGTTTGTATTACAACAGCGCCGCCATCGGTAATTTTAGTCGCCAATAGGAGTTTGCAAAGTGCCAGTTGGAAAGTGATGGGTCGTCAGTCAAATAGAAGATATGTTCAGCACATAATAACTAGCATGAAATACCTTAAATGTAAATGATGATGTTTTAGGTAAACAATATTGATGAAATGATTAGTTGTATAAAAGATGAACATATGAAAATTTAAACTTCATCCAAACGCGATTCCAACTTGATACCTGTCGAACCATAGACCAAAGCTCTACATCTGAGCCAAAGACTGCTTTAATAATTTGCTGTAACTAAATTATATCTACGTATCTATCTTAAAGCATTACGAAGTCAGAGAATCAGTGATGAGCCTCAACAAATGTTGAAATTTTTATTGTCTCGACAATTTTTGTTCATTTATTTATTATCAATTTTTCACACTTTAAAAGGGTAGCACTTTGCTGTTGGAATGTTGTGTTTCCAATTATTTTATACAGAACTTTATCTCAATAAAACATATTCATTATAAAATATGGAGTTAGTTCAATTATGTATCTAATAGAAATGCTTCTTTTGTACTCCCTCCAAAGAATACTAAATTGTTTCAACAGCGTCAATATATTGAATGAACTTTTTCAATAGAATTTATCTTTAATTTGTTTCATTCAAAGCGGTAATTACCTTTACGAAGATTGAGTAATTATAACGTATAGAATCTAGTATAATAATTATTTGGACATGATGAAATGAAAGAACTGTAATTAACGAAGCAATTTTGTTTTTGTAGCTGCTATTAGTACTCACACCTACAGCTTTTTTTCAAATAAGTAAGGTATTAATGTAATATCACGATATTCGTGATAGTTACCTAGTTTAATTGTTCTGTTGAGTAATGTCGTGATTCCAAATAGTTAAACATTGTATGAAAGATGTATTCTTCTATTTAATGATATAGAATATGGGGCAAAATATTTATAAAAGGATGCGTATAATCAGCTTTGATTTTTATTTTGTACTAGATACTTCGCTGAAAAATATGTATTCATTGAAATAGTTGTACGGATTCTGGAATATCTTGACTAAAAACTGAACATGATGCTTTGAATACATTTCAGAAACTTGGTATTTTAATTAAAATTGACAAGCAGATGAATAGAGCTGACAGTATGCCAGTTTTTGAAATTTGCTGTATTAATCTACGAGCTCAAACGACAAATTAATTTAATGTTTCGTAAACTTGCTATGAGAAAACTTAGCTCAAGATATTAATCTAGATGTGGAAATTTTAAAAAGAAGAAGAAATAATATTGAAATCGAGCAAAATATCTAACATTCAACAAAATTAAATAATAAGTAATATTTGCTTCTGCAGTAAATAGGTCATTGTAAATATTAGAGAATCTGTGGACACGGCAGCGCCTCTGCCAAGTTCAGCGCTACTCAACTCTTCTCGAAGCAATTGTGAGCAATAGTTTCGACAACTATTGCTACAAACTTCAACCAATCATTGAATCTACTGAATTTTCAGGGAGGCTCTGAATCAATATCATGAAATTTGACCTCTTTCCCTCATTTTCAACATTAACTCCATTATATTCTTACCAAAATTTGTTTGTTTTCTGAATGTAGCTTTTCTAACCACTTAGTCTACCAGGTTCATGTTGAAAACCATCTTCTCCTGCTAATCAAATATCTGAACGCAACATCGTTGCTGGGTGGTATATTAAATTACTTCCACAGCAGAATATGCATTAATTGACACGGGATGTTCACTCATTATGAGAGCGAGAAAGATAACATCAATGTTGCTCTTTCGCCATCACTGTCTATTCTACAGAGTGAATGATGACAGCGGATTGATATGTTTTCTGCGTGAGCTATTCCGGAACGGTGTTATTCCACACTGATGTTCTTATGTTTAGTCTGTTATGCATTAAGTTTGACAGATGCAAAACGATTGTGACAAATGTTTGTATTGCTAGGGATTGTGGAGTGTTTTGCCTGTGTTCGGTTCTGAGTTTTGGGAACAATGACAAATTTGTACAATTAATTTTGATTGGAATCGGCTATAGTACTTAATCTCTGGAGAGTTTTAGCTCGAAAAACAATAGATATGGATATAATTCAACTTCAGTTGGAGTGGATTATATATTGATGACAAATGAAGCAATTTTTATATTATAGTATTATGGGAATACGAATAGATTTGATACTGTAACGTATTTCCTTAAATTTGAAGTTTTGAATATTTTGAGATGATTCTAGCAGCTTCTCGAAAAGCTGTAAAACTATTCCGGACCAACAAAAGTGAACAAAAGAGCTCGCCCTTCATCAAAATAAAGAGTCTCGTGGTTTACTTGAGAGGTCACAGAATAAGTCAACCGGTCGAAGAATAAATAGAATTACGGAACTGGTCAAGATAAATTGAAGTGATAAAAATATTTCTGGAAATAGATACTAGTTGCATTATTATTTATAAGTGTAGAGGAATAAATGTAGCGTATAGTTAGTATTTGGCTTTAATTAATACACTCAGATTATAATTTTTTTCCAAATAATTGTGTTTTGTTATTTCAAATTCTAAACACAATACAATACGTACAGATATTATGCATACTACTTACTTTAGTGCAAACTTTATTCAATATGCAACCAACAATCTAATCTAAATCTGAACACACCTCTTTCGTAGATGAATCATCTACAATCTACATCCATAATTCTATCCATACGCACTCGATAGTTTTTCTCATGTGAGGGTTTTCTTTTCCGAAACAAGACCAACAATTATATTGATTTACTTTATAATGGGTGAAAATTATTGGGAATATAGATTTTTTCTTACTGTTGAGGAAATATTTTGTGAATCGAATTCATCCAATGTTTGTGGAAAACTGAAATAAAGAACAATCCCAGAAATGATACATATAATATGTAAGGTTTTATACCATTCGGTCTTATACAATACTTGGAATCAAAGTTTTATTATAATGTTTAATGGACTTTATCTGGTTTATTACAGTTGTTAATGATGATAATAAGGAGATAATAAATATAAAAAAAATTAAAAGAAAATATGAGGAAAAACTCATGTATGGCTGACGAGCTGTTGGTGGCCTCACCGTCAGGAGGCTGGTTAGATGTTAGGGCGCAATTAAGCCGAATTCTCTTGAAAGTAATGTGAGTTTGAGCCTCAATGTTCTGTGAGATGTCATCAATTCCCCACCACCAGGTTTAGTTAAGGTAACTAGAACGGATATAAAAATGATACACCTGCCTCAAGTAGGTCATTGAGTTCACCGAATAGATAGCTATCAATACTGTAGTGAACATCGATGCCTGCGACACACGCGAGCTGGTTAATTTATCCACTCCAGGAACAACACTGTTGCCGCAATAACACAGAGTACATGCGGTTGGCAACAATCACTACCGTCGGACGGTCATGGTACGTGCACCGATGGCATTGGTACCCTTGATAGCTGAGGACGACCAATACTTCAAAGGAAAAGGATCATACTCCACGCACACCTAATGTGGCGTCATCATATGAGACGCTAAAAATTCTCAGCTTCGTCACAACATTGAATTGTATAATATAATGGATAATTAAGCTCAGATAATTAAAGTTAACAATGCATAACACAGATAAACTGAAACGCTCAAAGTTCGATTTTAAAGTGATGCAAATGCAGTACACGCTTCCAGTTATGCTTGACCTTGGAAGTGATTAGGGTTGTTCACTCGAAACTAGGTTTTATGTATACTACGGTTTTTGTGTCATATTGGTATAGCAGGTTGTGTCGAGAATCTGTTCGCATTCCGAAGATGAAGAAATAAGTCAGGCCATATGGTGAATTTTCAACTAATGAATATTTATTTCAAAAGCAGAAAAATATTTGTAAATCATTTTATTCAAAAATTGTCGTAACTCAGTAATATTCACTTGTTTTTGCCCAATACAATGCACCATATCAAACAACATTCAATCTATTATAGTCGAGTCTATTAGGAGAACAAGAAAACAGCTGTTTTCATCAATTACGAATATTAAAAACATCTGGAAGTAATTCCATTATTCTTAAAGCTCCCGAGATTATTTAATTGTTCTTAGGCTTGATTTCCATATGAGCCAGTACAGTGAAACAATTTGAGAAAATAAACTACTCAAAACTGGATGGGAAAACAAAAACATGTTATCTTATGATAGCAAACTATTTAGTGCGCCGATTCCCACCACTTTTGGTTTTCACCCCTGTGTAAGGGTGGGAGTTCTCCCACCAACGGACTCTCAGGGTAGCTCGCACTGAGCATAAGATTATTATTATTATTATATTTTCTATTACTGTAATTGTTCAACTGCATCATTGACAGGCCTTTCATGTGCCTGCTGTCTAATTGAGACATTCTTGCACCCTTGAAAATTGTTCAAGGGTAAGAATAAAAAAACACATTCAAGTATGGATATTATTTCAATCCCCATACAAACATTAATGAAACAATTTTATCCACTATTATTATGTCATATATGTATTATCGAATTATCAAAAGAAATTCTATTCAAGTAAAAATGAATCTGCTAGTATGAGTCAGATTATCGACAAAAATGTAAAATTTTCAATATATTACTTGTTTTTCTCAATCATCAAGAACACTTGCGATCAATTAGTCTGAAACTGTAGCATTTTTATTGAATGAAGAAATGCAGAGGAATCATCTTTCAAGGAATGTGCTGTTTTGGCCTTACAAATGTATCAGCGAGCTGACCGATGTGTAGACATCACCGCAAATTTCAATACATTTCAAAGTGTAATTTCGAGACTAATTTGTTAGCACAGAGAAACAAACTCAATCTCAAGGAGGCATGGTAGTGGATCCAGTCGCATTATCATAGTGCGACTGGATCGAAAACTTGTAATTCGAGCGAAGATAAGCCTTTTGCAACTGCGTGAAAATTGCAGCAAGATCTTCATAATACCATCAAACAATGCGAAATCAATTGTAGGAAGCTAGATTAACTTCAGACCATTAAGATCGATTTCAAGAACTTGTGCTCACCGACGTCAAAAAGTGGAGTAGGCTAATCAGCGATCTCTGACGCTATCTCTTGGGAACATGTTCTGTTCACAGATGAGTCCATGTTCTGTATCCATAATGATAACTGACATTGGAGAGCATAAAGGAGTGCAGGGCATCTGTCACTCTCACAATATATTCGGCCGGTGGTCCCATTTGAAGGTGGAGATATTATGGTTTCGGGGCCATCTGTTTAGGCTGGCGTATTGACCTACATGTGTTTGATGGGAGTATTATAGAGACGAGATCATTAGCGAATATGTTGCGAACAGTCGCGACTTCATTGGACCTCAAAATTTTATGTTTTTGGATGATAATGCTCGTCTGCACTGAGCGACAATACTGCTGCAAACTCTTGATAAACTGCATGTCAGCCAAATTGCTCTTCCACCATTATCTCCAGACTTGAACTTCATAGAACATAAGACAACTTGATAATCATGTTCCCCATTCCACAACCCCAAGACAGCTTGTACAAGTATTGCCTATACTCTGGGATAAATTAGTTTCTTTGAAACATGTAATTTAATTTTATTTCATTTTTGTGTTCACTCAAACTTTCGATATAATAATTTAAATGTTTTTTTAAGGCGATCATAACAAAAAAGATGTTTTTATGGCCCCTTTTGCGGCCGTGAAGTTTCACTTTTTGGGACTGATCTGTCAAATTTTACTTTTCGGGACTGATCTGTCAAATATTACTTTTTTGGGACTGATCTGTCAAAAAATACTTCATAAACACTTCATATCTACCTATACGGGCAGCTTGATGAATTCTTTAAGAAACAGTTTTCGCCGAAATACGTATTATATTCTTCCGTCAACTTCTGTAGTTATTATAATTCAAGAAATAAATACGCATATTTTTCATCATAACTGTCAACTTGATAGAAGACAATAAAATAAAACAATTTCAACGGCAACTAAGATTTACAATTGCAATGTTTTAGAAATAAATAGATAAAATGATGTGATTTTGAATTATTTCATAATGATCGCCTAAAAAACGTTGTGTGCACCTTGGCCTACAGTTCTTTTTTGGTTTCACCTGAATTGCAGCCTCAACTACGCTACGGCCGCAAACAACAGATTCGACCAAAAAAGATAACCTTTACGGCCTTGATACACAAATAACTATTTTCTTATATCCTCATCCACTTTTGAGTAGTTTATAATCCTTCAATAATTGGCACTCTAGTAGATCAATACAAACATAACGGGAATGGAATGGGATTCTTGGAGCTGAGAATAATTTCTAATATTTTAAAAGGAACTATTTGACGTTGTGAAATCAGATTGATTACGCTTCTGAAGGCACATATTAGACTTTCTTACATGGCTGATCGCTTCAAAAAGGTACAAATAGATCTGCCTGATGACTGTTTGTTAGAACATAATGTCAGGTTATTCACGCAGCTTGATATCTAATCGTAGTGACACAATCCTGGAATGATCTAGAAACTTGAAGTTATCGGTAGATTTATTTCAATTTAGAAGCTTCCTTGTTGACACAAGCATCCTCTGGATTGATGACTTCTCGAAGCAACATGACCCAAGAACTCCTTGGATTGACTAAGGGAAGTTTTTGAACATATTTCTTGAATTCGCCTTGCTTCATTGCTATTCTCGATAGCTCGAAGCCGGCCAATTGAATTATATCACTGAGATATGTTCTTCCTATAAAGTCTGAGTCCATAGGGCAGTGCACAATGGCACCTTGGCCTTTCAATAAGTTGTGAACTGTGAGGGTACATTTTATTTGCCATTAGTCTGTGATTGATTATACAAACTCAAACTTGATTTTATATTCCTGTAATAAAAGAATTGGATAATTTTTATAGTTGTCCCACGCTGCCACCTAGCAGCGAGCATTTTACTGATTCCTTACAAGTTTGTGTGAAGAGTTCCATACATATGTAATCCTGAATTGTAGCCAAATTATTCATATTTGATCTCGTATTATCATATTCTCAAATTTTATTCTTAGTTAAACGTTTACGGCTGACAAATAAAATGTGACAATTGGCATAGGGACTTTGTCAGTATAAATTGGCTGGATATACTAAAGAAAGCAGAGAAGGAAAGGTAAGTTCAAATGTTTACAATTTATACAATTTGTGGTCAAGTAGTCGATCATTCTCAAAATTTATATTTAAGTATTTCCTCAAGCTTTCAATTTGTCATTCGTAACACATGTCTGAACTCATTCCTACTCTTTCTTCAAATCTTTATTCAATACTACATTTTTCATGCTCCTTTATTCATGTCCAGAATTTATTTCCATACAACACTGCAGGCACAAGACTCCATTATTAAGTTATTCTTGTACTTCTTCTAAATGGGTTATATTAGAAGCAAATTCCTGTATAAAAACAAAAAACTGAAATATTCGCACTTTTGCATTCATGATAAAACTTTCTCATGACACGATTATTAAGATTTTTTTCGACTTATTCATAATCCCATAAGACTTATCTATTTTTTACGTCTGCTGAATTAACATATAAAATCAATATTACACTAATACAACCTTACAATTATTAAACAATCAAGATGACAAGCGATATGTGCGTTCTATTCGAATTTTACCAACTGTCGATTTATTTGTTGTATTTAAACAGTTGATTGGAAATATATTAAATAGACTTTTTTGATTTAAATTCTGTATATTTAATTTTATTTTTGACGTTTCGACTCTCTAACCGAAAGTCTTCATCAGAAAAAATTATACAAAAATAAACAAGATACCTTCTTGCCTTGTTTATTTTTGTATCATTTTTTCTGATGAAGACTTTCGGTTAGAGAGTCGAAACGTCAAAAATAAAATTAAATATACAGAATTTAAATTAAAAAAGTCTATTTATCATGATATAATTCTGAAAGTATGTATAGATCATTGGAAATATATTATTGAGTGAAACCAGTAAAAATATTTCTTTCCGAATATACTCCGATCATTGATCAATTCCACGAAGGAGAATAATAGAGGAGCGGACACTCAGTTGAAAAACGGGAAGCCTAAAATCTAATGCGGCAGCTGTGAGAGAGATAGCGAGAGCGGGCCCAGCTTTGCGTGCGTCATCTGCAGAAATGAGATTATATTTCAATTATTTTCAATAAAATACAATTGTCAGATAGATTTCTTATTTTCATTACGTTGAATACTACATTATTTATTAAATGAAAGGCAAAAGTAAAAGAAAATTAGCATTTCTAATCATTAAAACCTGCAATGAATAAGTACATTATGATGAAACATGTTTTATAAACGTTTCTTTGGACGCGAGTTTTCTGATTATGAATTATAATAGGCACATTAATAATTTGATGAATATTTTATATCACAATGGGCGTGATAAAGTTGAAAAAATATACACGAACAATTTCATATTCACTAGAAGAAAGGTAGAAGTAGAAAATGCTGCTCTGCAAAATTTTTGTTTGTTGAACATGAACGAAAAATTCAACAAAAATACAATATACATCTACGATCTCACAAAAAGTAACAGTTTTTGACATAATTTCTGGTGTAAAAATAAGTTATTAAATTAAACTGCGCAATAAAAGTTTTATTTTTTGACTCTATTCTATCAGTAAATACTTTAAACATAGTTTTTATAACTCATGCAGGATAAGTACTAATTTGCAAATACTTTTCCGGGCGGTAAATGGCTCTTTGGCTTTTGCGAGCGCCAAGTATAATTTACCGCCCGGCCAAAATCAAGCGCAAAATAGTGTTTATCCGCATTCGTAATAAAAAATAGTATCTGCAACTCGTGCGGTGTTGTCAGTTGCCCACTTGAGCTCTCGTGGGCAATCGAGAATTTATTGCACTTAATGAAGCGTACAAAAAGCTCCACTATATTTAAGCTTGCGCTCGGTGGTCTTATGATAACAATAAAATTAAGAAAGGACGTGAATCGAGTGATCTCGCCTCGTCACCCAGAAACACAAGATAGAATCAACCCCTTACCTGCATTTGACAGCACAACGGAACTCATCTCTATAGCTCACTCTTGTCTCGCAGTCTTTGAAGAAAGCAGCCCTTGGGGGTTCTAAGAGTAGCCATTCATATAAACCATAAGTCGAAACGTGTGTCGGCCGGCATTTATAGAGAGGCACAAAATACTTAAAACTTGTAATGTCCAAATATCTCGAGTCTGGTATAGAACACAAAATCTAGTCCCAAATAAAGATTAAACAGGAAAAAACGTTATTACATCGTTGTGTCACCAACAACAATGATAATTATATATTCATTTTTTCATAAACAAGAAAAATAACCGCTAATCACACAACCAATCGGGTTGCAGCAAGGCCTTCCAGGCAACATCTAGTGCAAATTTGACAACGTAAGGGGTGACACGCTGTCTCTGGCTAAAGGACAACCACCGAAGACGCTATAAGCGTCACCAGCACTTGTTGCACAGTATACTATTGTTAATTTCAATTTTTCGGAAGTAGCACAGGAGAAATAAAAAAACTATTCTAATATGCGACAGGGCTAACAAGAACACTTTTGACAATTCTCAATAACTTTTATATATTGATGAAAAGTGAAGAAATTAATGTTGGAATTCTGTGTAAGTCTATAAGTTTTATGAATTAATAAATCTATTGACAAGCAGTTTCCTTGAAGTTGAATCTTTCACTGAAAGTCTAGGTTAGATAAGTTTAATAATTTGAAACATTGATAAAAACTTTTAATTTCTAACATAGAATTGTTAGTAGATCTGCTATTATAATTTAAAAATAATTTCTATCCACTTTTACATGTCTAGACGACCATTCTTTTATAATTTATAATATCCGCCTCTCTGAAATGTTTTTCATAAACGTTATCTGTAATTTCCAATGTTCTATTCTGTCGTGTTATGTTCTTGCGCCACTTATTTAATAAAATATCATTTTTGGGTACAGAAAAATGACAATATTTCTCTTTACAAGTTTTGTACCTACTATTACAATTTAACACAAAACATTTTCTCCCTATTCTACAATATATTTCTATATGAAAATACTAAATAGAGCGAAATTCGCCATTTACTTCTATACAAACATAGGCCCACCTCTCCCTGTCTCTCAGTTACCTTCTCTCTCTAACAACATTACATTTTTGGCTTCACTTTTGCAACACTGTTAAGATAGGGAATTGCATAGGCGTGATCAATTCTAATTTTGACAGCTTTCTCATTTTGCTTTCAGACTAGCAGGCCATCGGCGCAGCATCGGGCTGTTACCTAGAAGCATGCTTTACAAATTCTTGAAATTATAAGTGACCCAGGGATATTATAGTTAATAAGTAAAGTGAAATTGAAATTGAGTTTGAAATTGATGTAAGCTAAATAGTGATTCCGTTTTCATTATCCGGAAAATGTTCTCAGCATAAATCAATAGATTACAAATCTGAAATTAGAAGTGTAATAAAAATGATTGATGGTTATTGATTCAGATAGACTATCAAAACCAATTTTCTTAGGTGAGAATTGGAGAACGCGTGAACGGGAAAACAAAGATTTATCTTAGCAAAACGAAGGCTTGAACTCACATTCATCATAGTTTAAAGTAAGCACAGAAACAATCGAACTTAGGAAGTCTCTTAGTTTCAGTGGACCGTCTGAGAGTGTACATATCTTATGTGTTTTAATCTAGTTTTGCTATAGTTGAAATAATTTATATGGCAGGTTTAGTTTTCTGTTTCATATATAAATGACATGTTTTGTAATAAGAATATAGGTCATAATATAAATGGCGGAGTTGTTGCCGTAATGCTGCTAAATTTGTTATGTGATAAAATGGCCCCAGGAGACATAAAAATACATGAAGGAAGACAAACTGTCTTATACAATTACCCAAGGAACTTTACGTATCTTTGTAACATTGTAACTATGCGATATGTACATGTATACTACAACATTATAAATATGTTTTCTATAGACTTTTGTGGCGAATTAAAATTGTAAGAATCCAAATTTCAACTTGACCAACTGATATTATTATAAAGCCGGACGTAGGGCCGTGCGTTTATGATGTATTCATACTATCTGTGGATATATTTTTTGACAATCTTAACGCACGAAATGTGCCAGTCTAATTCTCTTGAAGTGTGAAATCAAGTACGTGAAGCCTTTGAGCACTATTCACAAGAACTGACCGATTTAAAGCACTTTCAACTCCTTTTAATTTTGGCAGGCAGTCCTGATAGAGCTTAAAGTTAGGCGTATGTTGAAGTTGTCAATATTTTATTATAATCTAAAACTTATGCAGAAAGCACTTGTTTTCATGACACAAGCGTTTGTATATCATAGTACTTATTCTCAACATTAAATAACTTTCATCGCTGGTGTACATACAATGATGTGATATAATTTGATAATTACACTAATTTCAAATCCTGTAAACCAGAAATCGGTCATCCCGATTCTGTAAATTTTAATAATTTGGCCATTTGAAACTGGCACAAGAACATTCATATCAATTATGAAACTTACTGACAATTCTGGAATAGTTCTAGTTCTGAATTACAAATGAACAATATTATCACAAGTTGTAGAGCACCATTTATCTACTGTGAATCCATTTTCCTCTGCTTCGCATTGTTTATTGCGTAGTGAGCTATGATAAAGTTATTGAAGTGGTATGCTCTGCTGAACTGGATAGTACAACGCTATGCTTTATGTGGAGACATTTGTATGCGAATGCTGAATGATAACGTCCATAAGCAAAACGTCATCAACAATTGCTGGCTGGACTAGAATTTTATTGCTAACTTTGTTATCAGAACACTTGGTAAAAATTATAGTGTATTATCATTTTGGCAGATGTGGTTCCAGCTTGCACAAAACTGACAGTATTACAAAATTATTCATATGACAGCGAAATTGATTTCAAAATGTGTTTAACTTGTGCGTATGAACTCACAACCATTATTTTATGTTGTAACATTTGTTGTTTTTAGCTAAATGGCAAAAAGGGAAACATCATAATCTCGTTCTGTACGTCCATCTGGCCGTTTGTCTGTATATGTCTTACATGTAACTGAGAACTGGAATTTTGTAGGACGTTCAAAAAATTTCCATTAAAAAATTAATGAGTACTCTATTAGGAGAAAAGTGTAATGTAGGATCACAAATTGTTATATTTTGAAAATAGGTACATGAGAAAATGAAGTTTTTTTTTCAAGTGACCGGTGATAGGTCATCTTCAAACGTAACCAGATTTGAAATTAAACAAATATGATACAAAATAGTGAAAAGTAGATAATACTCACACAATAAATTTTGTAGAGTACATAAAGCACAAGATAACGATTCGAAAAAACCTGCTTACATTGTCTGAATATAACAGAAAAAAAAATGCTTGATTTCGCGCTTACACCATATTACCCTAATATTAATCTTATACCACACTTAGGCTCAGGGGAGTACTATGAATTTGTAGAGTCTTGGGATAACACTCCTTGGAGTCCTACCTAATTAATCAGACTAATCGCCATTCTGTCAAAAATTATGATTTGCAATATTGTCCATTGTCTTCAATGGGTGCTTTAAATTCACAGGGCCTTGGACTATATATAGATCCCCTCCTGCTTACTTGTACTAAGTACAAGGAAGTACCTATTGTGAAACCGACATAATTCACCTATCGAGATTTTGATGGAAATGTCGGTTTTAAGCATCGCTGAATCCATTTTGACTATTTTTAGCTTGATGTCGGTACGTATGTTCGTGCATGCGTTCGTGCGTGCGTGCGTAATTCGCAAATCTCAAAACAAGTTGAACGAATAATGTTGAAATTTTGTATTAAATACTGGTACAGGATCTAGTTGTGCACCTGTACCAAAAGTGCACTTTACTTGAAACTTTTTTCGAATTTTTTCATTAAATCCAGAATGATCAACCGTAGGATGTTGAAATTCAGTATCAGTGATCTCTTTGTCGTAAGTTTCAATACGCATTAAAATTTCACTTTATAAAATTTGACAACCGTCGGTCAAACCAGATTTTTCGCCGACAACCTTATACCATCGTGTTCGCAATTAAATAGCGCTTATTTCCATATAAGATTTATTCAAGAAACAGATGAATGAGAATAGCTAGTATTGATATACCTGTTCATACCTGCCAACCCAGCAGTTACGCCAGGAAAAAAATAGACAACCCAACGTTTACATATTCTATAGGCTCCATACTTTCGATTGGTATTAAATTCATTCGTTAAACTCATGAGTGCAATGTTAAATGAAAAGTCATTTTTCAATATTTAATTAATCATAGCCTTGCCAGGAATTTTTCAGCCAACCCATTTGCGATGTATTCTATAGTATACTAAATTTGATTAAAAAAAATTTCATCACCGTAACAGATGGGTGATAGTCGATCTTAATTCGGATCCTCTACTAATAACAGACATTCAGAGTTTGCCGTATGAAACAATCAGTTTAATTGAAATGATAAGGTAGACAATGATAATCTATTGTCAATTTTGGGTACGTTCCACTAGACGACTGCAACGCTCATGACGCCCCAAAAATCGTTCCACAAGACAATCGCGGTCTTGGCGTTTATGATAAATAGGTCATGATGACGTCATTGATCTCGACCACTTCAAACTCACAAAGCCCACGATTGAAAGATGGGTCGAAGCGGTCGTTGCATTCATTTTTGCAGAAATCGCCAAGAAGTTCCAATTAATTGAGAAGATGCCTCCTCAACTTGTACTTTCGATTTCAGATTATGTCAATTGATTAAAGATTTTCCATTTGTCAATTTGACAGATAATTTCATGGTCTCTTATTATTATTATTTATTATTTAAGAGCGATTAATTGACACAGGCATATTGTATTCATTCCATTCGTATATCCTTTTTGTTACAGGTTAGTTTAAGATTATTAATAATTTACTTTTCGATGCTTATCACAAATTGACAGTTCATTTGACATTTAATAGACAACATCGTTCCACTTAAAGCACCAGCCACATCGAACATGAATTAGTGGAACAGCAAAAACCGCGATTGTGAGCGTGAGCGTTGCGGTCATCTAGTAGAACGTACTCTTTGTAATTTTGTTTGAAATTTTATATGTCAAAATATTTTTCCCTAAATTTCATTTCGTAAGCATGACAAAAGCGACAAAATTGGATCAGAACATGCTTTTTCATACAAATTTAATTTTTTATTATGTTGGTCACACGGTCCTGCTCTAATTTCAGCTTTATTGAACTCCAAATATACATACTTATCAATCGTCTGTACTGGAAGTGCACTTTACCTGATATTTGATTTTTCACTAAAACTAGGATGATTAGCTGTAGGATACTGGAATCCAGTATTTGAAATTAGTATAGCATCCAAATGATCATCTACTATTCTCGTCCCAATCGACTAAGCCGGAATTGCACTTCATATTACAGACTCATTTTTCTCATAAATTTAAAATAATCTGTCGCAGAATATTGAGATTTGGTATCAAGCACTTTTATAGCATCTAGTTGTACACCTTGCATTATGATTGTGATCGGCTGAGCCGGGAGTGCAGTTTACTCGAAACATTTTTCAATTTTTGGCATAAATCCAAAACGATTGAACGTAGAACATTAGAAAACAGTATTCAAGATGATAGTACTGTCTAGATGCTCATATCCTATTCTCATTTAGATCGACTGAGTCCAAAGTGCACTATACTTGACGATCTTTGAATTTTGCGCTTAAATTCAGAACTGGTAGCCGTAGAATCCTGAAAATCAGTATTTAGGAATGTTGTAGCATAAAAATGATGACCTACTATTGCCATAGCAACCGACTAGCCGTGGAATGATGAGATCTTGTGTTTGATTATATATATCCAATGATGTACAAGTAAGTCAAATGATGTCCACGTCAGATTTTTTATTCTACAATATAATAATCATATCATTCAGAAAAAAATCTGTGGAGTGGATCACATCTCTTTTTACACTTTTTTGAAGCAGAATAGTACATCCTCTTGAAGAAAACTTGGAAGAGTGTTTAGAAAATTATGTGCTTATTAAAGAAAATTATGTTGAAGATTAAAGGTGATAATCAAATAGATCATCATGCTCTACGATAATATTGAATGAACCTATGTTACTAGATCTGGGAAACCTTAGGAGGTGAATACGAATAAACTCAACAAAAAAGGGTCGGAATGTGTTGACATACACAGTCCTGCGATGTTGAGATCCATCAAAATCTGCCTATCATAGAAATATCAAATCCAAAAAGCTTCCAATGCAATGATCAACTCGGATATAATTTCCTTAGGTACCATTTCGTGATCTCCGCTCATTGACATTTACATATATTCATTGGTCATATCTGGAACATTGTACAAATTGACGTTTACTTTTGCGAGAACAAATAATAAATATCGCTCTTCAATATGGTCCATTACTATCCCAGGACTCATAACCAGTAATCCCAGCGCACATGAAATTCAATATTGTCACCAATAACGATTCATAACTCATAACAACTTGAATTTAAGTTCAAGCAGATAAAAGCTGAATTGTAGCAGTTCAACAATGTAGTAATTTAGTAGAAACTTTGCTAATTACACGCAGTTTTATTAATGTGCAAAGTTAAAATGCAATTCATAATATTCAAGAGTAATTCTCAACTTCTTTGGAGCATAAGCGTAATTTTTAAGTACCTATCTTCTATTGTTACCGTTTCAAAATTTGTTATCTCAAGCATATTTATTTTGTAGGGGCCAAAATTCTGAACACTGAAAGATACTTTTTTACTTTCTTAACTTTTGACAAAAATTATTTCGTTTCTAAAATGTTATTTGGGTATTCCAAAACTATTCTACTAATGAATATCATGAGCAGTATTCACTTTATATTAATTATTTTATTCGATATCAACGAAACGCCTAGTATAATGCATACGGCAAACAAGTCTAACCAAAGTCAACCAAACTTATTTCGTCCAATTAACAAAATCCTATATAAATATAACTGAATTCTCATTCTACATCAGTTGTACGATTAGTTATTACATTGGATCAGTGTGAAAGCAGAGAGCTATCCTGTACTGAAAAAGCTGTGAACCACCGTCTGCTGACTCCGTTATCAGCGAGCACCAGGTGAGCCTACTGCTACCATATTTTTCAGATTACTGTGAGTTCCGTAAATTTTATCGTTAAAACGCTACACATTGAGAATATTCTGAGTTTTCCTAAACCTCACTGTAGGATCTGGGAATATTCTTGGGTGAGGAGGAACACGTATAGATTATTTGGAACTTAATGACTGCGGTATTAAGACTTATGAGCAGTAGTTGACCTGATGAGGTTGAAAATCATACTATTTCATACAATTAAAAGTATGAAAAGTGAAAATGACAAGTTTGCTTCAACACTAGTACCTAGTCTATGATCAGCTTGTTTGTGTTCATCAATTTGCATAGCCTACATACCCAGCAAGACCAATCGTAGGGGCCAAACATCCTCCTGACAAAATTTAAATGTCGCTTTGAGTATGAGCACGAGGTCATCATTTGTACTCCCAGCGACTTTTTAATTTTGCCTGGAGGATGTTTGGCCTCTACGATTGATCTAGCTGTTTACAGAAATTATTGAAATTGTTGCCCGAGTATCATAATATAAAAATTAGGACCTAGACTATAAGTAAGATTGCGTTATTTTTCTGCGAGCTTTAAAGCGTCTAGCAGAGATTACCGGCGATGGGACATGTTCTCCATAACATATATAAAAATCAGCACTCAGACTTTGAGAAAAGTAAGTAAGGAATTTTATAACCTACTCCTAGCATCTGGTATCTGTGAATTGGCCGGTGGCTCAACCTAGCAAGTATGCATACGATCAAAGAACATGCTAACACTACTCTGTTTCACACATTTTGTTACTCAAAAAATAAGTAAAGTTTTGCGGTCCTGGGATCTTGGACTATTCGCTTGCATTGTATTGTTATAACTAAGCCAACTGACATTTGTATTATTTTTCGACAAAGTACTAAGGTTTTTTGGAAAAAGAAATTAGTTGAAACCCTTGAAATATTTTTTTTCTCATTTTTGTTTAGAAATATCTACGTTTGTGTAGCTCCGTATGCTTTTTGAAGATGTATTTTTATATTAACACATTCAAAATATTATCATTCAGTGTATTTAATTTTTTATAACAAAGATCTATTTAGAAATAGATGAATTAGGCGAATTTTTAGATTCTGCTTGAGTTTGTTGATACTTTCTCAATAATAGGTGTTCGTTATCACGATTATCTTTTTGTTTCAGTAAGATCTTTTCTTTTGAACAGTTTCTTAAAATTTAAGAACAATTAGTTATCCGTGGTTGTCAAATCTGGAGAAAATGGAGGTATAGAAAAAGTTTAAATCTTGAATAATCAATTTTTGCAGTTACAATACCTAAAGAGCGTTTCTGTGATGAGAAGGACCTCTTTCTGGACAAATCGTGAATATATTTTCCAAACTTGAATTTTAAACGTTTTTATTGTGATGATTCGCCCCCATTCTTACCAATCCATTTTTATCACCGTTCCTTTTTATCACTAATTCTTTTTATTACCAACGTTTTACCAATTTGAATATAAGAATAATCAACTTCAGAGTCAATAGTGCAGTTGTCAAGTTGTAATCAAGTACAGTCACAAACAGTGATTTTTGCTTCCAACCGGCAGTGCTTTGCCCGCTTTAACCAAGCTTGACGTATCATGCCGTTCTAACCTCCCAATCCGATTTCAATTTATTTACAAGATCAAAAAAGACGAAGAGGAAACTGTTGAATACTGGAGAGCTTTAGAACATAACATCCAATTTTAAGTAAAACTTTATTGTATTGTATTTTTGTTTATGGTTAAATGAATAGTGGTAAAATATATAAGTGGTGAAATAAAATAGCGGTGACAAAGTATGGTGGTAAAAATGCAGCAGTAAAAGCTGAATGGTAAAAGTGAAATTTAAAGTGGATTCCTATGAATAATAATGTGAAAGCGAGCTTTACCTTTACAGTTTTTTTATCCAAGATGCAGGCTTACAAGATTGTTTCTGTCACTAATCTGAGGCGACTTAATCTTCATAAATTGATGTTTGATTAACATATAGTTCTCCCACTTTTATTTTCCACTTACTTGTATGAAGTACAAGGGGGTATTGTGAAACCGACAACATTCACCCTTCGAGATTTTGATAAAAATATCCGTTTTGAGCATCCCTGAATCCATTTTGACCATTTTCAGCTTGATGCCGGTACGTATGTGCGTATGTTCGTAGCTCGCAAAGCCCAAAACCCGTCAAACGTATAATTCTGAAATTCTGTATTGAAGATTAGTATAGATGTGTATGTATATGTGCACCTCGCATTATGGTTGTAGCGGAAGTGCACTTCATTTGAAACTTTTTTTAATTTTCCGCATAAATCCAGAATGATTAGCCGTAGGATACTGAAATTCAGTATTCGAAATTGCTGTAGCATCTAAATGGTTATTTTCTATTCTTGTACCAATCGGCTGAGCCGAAAGTACACTTTATATGACTGAGTTCTCGAATTTTCCGCATAAATTTAAAACAATCAGGCGTAGAATATTGAAAATTTGTATTGAGCACTTCTGTAGCATCTAGCTGTGCACTTCGCATTATGATTGCAATCGTCTGTATCGGAAGTGCATTTCGCGCACTCAAACCATTCTTTGAATTTTTCGCATAAATCCAAAAGGATTGAACGTAGAATGTTAGGATTCAGTATTTAAGACGATAGTACCGTCTAGATACTCATATCTTATTTTCATTAAGATCGACTGAGCCGGAAGTGCACTTTACTTGACAGTCTTTTGGAACTTTTTGGAGCAATCCAATGGATTAGCCGTAAAACGATGGAATTTTGTGTTTGATTATCGTATTATTGAATGCGAAAAGTATATCCAATGATGTACAAGTAAGTCACGTAAACGAACGCTAAACACATGGAACTCAACCAGTCTGGTTGAAACTTGATGTGTGTCCTCCTAAGAAACAGTATCAGCCACAGTGATAACATCTTTCTTACTTTGCAACAACTCTTATTATGTTTGAACTCGATACTTCTTATCCAAGGAATTTTTTTCTTTCCTTGATTTGACGTACCATATCATAAATATACAGTCTTATGTTTTGTGGATTACACTAAATAAAAATATCTTTTCTTGTGTAATGCGTTTTCTGAAAGGGTCAATTATTATACTTTTAATGAGTCACCCATTTTCGTACTAAATGTGCTGGAGAATATCAAAATCACAATACATTTTAGAAACATTAGATATTTTTCATCACAATGTCTGCATTAAAACATCCGTCAAGCACAAAAAATGTGAATTCAAAATGATAAATGTAAATTCTCAAATTGAATTCATAATGCGCGCACCATTCTTTTTTGCCCTCAGCCAAATTTTAATTAGAAAATTCTCCATAAATGTCATTCCGAAGTGAATCAAATATGAAAACGCAAATAACATTACTTATCCCGCAATTTTTGTGGCAGATATAACTAAATCAATACCTAATTTCTTGCTTGTAACTTAGTTAAAATCATCCATCCATAAAATCAAATATATCCATCAACGTCCAATTTGAGAAATCCAACGTCGGCATCTTATTTATTCGGAACGGCGCTAATTCACCTGCCCTAGTTAAAAATGTCACCACCGCAACGCTGATGACGCAACAGCTGAGGGAGTGAAAATAGGCGTTAACCGCCCAAAACACGACGCTAGAAATGAAAGAAGCAGTTTAAGTTCAGGGCTTGGCTTAATGTTTTGCATACTGCCAACTTAATGGTATGTAAATCCCAAGTTTGTAATTGCTAAACATAGGTATGAGAGATAAGTAAATTTGGGTGATTAAAACCGGAAAATTTATTTGATCTCTTCTCAGCTGGCAGCAACAGCAAATTACAAATTAAAATTACTGTGAAGGGGAATTACGTTCACAAATATTAACTTACTATTCCATGTCAGCAAGACAAGATACAAAATTATATTAAGCTGAACGTACTAAACACATTCTAATTGAATTAACTTTAAGACAGGAAAATTCGAAATAGTATCTTGAGACTAGTTTCCGAGCTAATAGTTAGGCTCTATGTTAATTTAATAGAGGTGTGTGCATATGTAATAATCTAGGAGTGATACAGCAAGACGAATATGAATGTACAAGTGGACATCATAGTGACATAAGCGAGTGGTGAGATAAAATGTTCGGAAAATAGAACAGAATCTTTCCAACTAGACTTTTTATTCTTTTGACTATTTCACGTGAAAAATACAAGCACGAAATTTTCAACATGCCTCAAAAAAAAATTCTACTTATCGAAAAATAAATCTTTTCCTTGTCCCTCTTTATGTCTTTATCAGGAATTTATGAGCATATAAAAACTGACCAGAAGAATTAAATTTCAGATAAAACATTTTTACAACTATGAACATCCAAATATCGTAATAATTTTTGCTGATGTAAAAAATAATATCTCATTCAGTTATTAACCGAAAAGATTAAAGTGGTTGGAAACCCATTTCTGTATCTCATACAAATTCATTTCATTTTATTTGCTTTTGTACGATCTCAGGACACGAGAATCAATTTAGATTTCACTTGAATTCAATACAACCATGAACTATTCATCACATTAACACCAGTAGTAGTCTATGGGAGTAATGGAGCGTACACAAGATAAGTCCTTTTGAAATTGGTAATACCTAGTGGTGCAGCGATTAATTTCTTTTATCTGAATATTAATCCTAGTTATTCAATGTAGAGTTTGGTTTTTGGATTCGACAAATTGAAGAGTAATAAATATCATTTTGGAATATTCAACATTTCCAGATGCCGGTTTATTGAATATTTTATTCTATACATTCTGTTTCTTTATGCCTTGTGTTACGTGCCAATTTGGCTTTTGGTCACTTTTTTTGCTGGATTGGATTCTAAAATATAATTTGGGTTATTTGGGTTTAATTTCATCTACTTTATGTACTTACTTTTGTTTTAAGATATTTTCAGTTCAAATCTAAAAGTTTCATTCATATTTTAATTCTTTAGCTCCGTTTCTTTTCTCTTCTTTAAGCTCAGTTTTTTTTTGGTGATATTAAAAGCGTGTTTTTGTTTACTTTCATTAATTGATTTTAGTTCATGATTTTTGTTTTGAATTGTCGCTGTTGCAATGCGCGCGCTGCAGGCAGTGACGTTACGTTTTTTTTGAATCTTAGTACTGGGGCGTCCGCTAGGTTTTTTTTAATGAAAAACGGTCTATTTTCAATTAAATCAAACCGACCGGATTTGACCTAATTGAAGACAGTCAGCCTCAAGTCCTCGTATAGGACGGACGTTTTATTTTTCTTTTCGTTTTTTTACCACTACAATTTTGTAGGTTTTCCCAATGTTTTATTGCGTGAGCAATCCCAAGTTTGGGGATTCTTTTAGGGAAAACCTGTGCTCCGGCCGAATATTTTGAGGCAGTTTGGCCATTGGTTATTCGGCGGAGCAGCCCACGTGTTGGGGATTAGTTAGAATTGTTAGTGGCCGTTCTATTTTTCTATTGCTACCACCTGCGATTTAACGTCGTCCGAACCAAGGCACAACGCTGTGGAAGTACCTGATTCCCACCCTGTATTTCCTGACCACCTGGAATGCAGCAAAATTAGACCTGAAGGCCGAGATCCAGACGCCAGGCAGACGAGTCAGTAAGGATCTCCAGTGAAGTCGCCAGCTAAGTCGTTCAGTTTTTTTTTTTTTGTTACTTGACTTTAATTTTTTTTGGGGCTATTTGCCTAATTAAGCACCTCGTGGCTTCACTACGATTTTGTTAATTTTTTGTATTATTTTTTGCTGCGGTTGGCATTCCTTGTCGCCTTTCATTTTTTTATGCTTTTTCTGGTTACGTTACAAACACTACGTCCCGTTGTGAAATAGGTCGATCGATCTAGGGCCTGCTTTTCATTATTTTGTACTTTTTCTGGAATAGGTTTATAGACGTATTTGTTCAGTTGAAACTTGTTGAAGTCTGCGTAGGGACGCGAATCGCCGCCATTTTGTTTTCATTAACTTATTTTACCTTTTTTGTCATTTCATATTTTCTTTATTCTTACTTTTGTTTATTAAAGTTTATTAAATATTCACTTCTTTGGGTAAATTTTTGATTCATTTATTTTGTAAAAAAAATAGTACCTACCACTTTAGTTTTCAGAGAGTGATTTTATTTAGTGTTTTTCTTTCAGCTGGTGTAAGTATCACTGTTTGAGATATTGTTTTATTTTATGTTCTGCGGCTTCTTGATCAACGCCGACAGATCTAATTGTCTTACAATCCAATACTCTATCCGTCCATCCTACCATCTTTTCTTTTACAGGTACTTCCGCAGTTGTGTGCCTGAGGACGGAAAAATTAACAATTGCGTGGCGTCCTTATTTTCTGTTTTATTTAGAGTTAGCTTACGTAGTGTCCAGTAGATTTGTTTCAGTAAAGTTTATATTTTTTCTCAAAGCTAACCTCACAACAACCCAGTCCGGCCCTGGGATTATTTTGTTTAGTTTTATTTTGATACTGAGCTAGTCAGTTTTGAAGGGTAGGGTCGCTACCCTAGTTCAGAACGTAATACTTGATAGTGTTTCTTTTGGAGGTTGGATTGTAGGAAGAGTTTGTATATTTGAGACATAGAGATTACATAAAACATATTCACGTTAAAACCCATATTTTTAATTCAGTTTTTGCATTAAATAAAATTTTGAAAATCATTTCGCAAATGCAGACAAAGATTAAAATAACTGGAAAGAGGAGGTTGGGAATTTGTAAATTTAATTTCATATAAATTTTCTCTCTAAATTAAGGAGCCGTGCTATTTTTATTACAAATATATCTCTTTTATACTTCAATTTTTTCATTTCATGAAGGCACTTTGGAATACTCAATTGATAAGTGTCGATTTTTTGTGACAGTTTTATTTTTTAAAATAAGATATAATGTTATCTCCATTCCTCAGGAAAATCATTTATGCGAGGTAATATTGATAAATAGGTGACCTAGACCAGATTCAGAGTACGTTCCACTAGGCGACCGCAGTTATTGCCGTTCCACTAACATATGATTGCTGGGGTTGGTGCTTCAAGTGGAACGATGCGAGTATCTTACCAAATGTCGAATAAACTAACAATAATAGCAATAATAATTATAATAGATAGATACAAAATGTTTGGTAGTTTGGATTTCATTATGATACCTACCTTTTATGAATTATTGAACAAAATATATTCTATCAACTTTTGATTTACTGAATTTGTGAAGAAAAATCATAAAGACAAGCTCGATAAATTTCAAAAACATTGTCCTTCCTACAGTGCAATAAAAATAAGCTGCATATTTCAAGAACCGACATCAGTGATGAAAATCGGTTTCTGCTCAATATCAAATGTTATTGATGTTCATGGAATAATCGATAGATTGGATTAAAACATAGGGCAGAACATTTCATACTATCGTGTTTTTTACATTGTCCATTCTAATTTAGGTATTAAACAAGACAGCTGAATGAAAAACGACTGAGGGTCCAGGCACACAAAGTCAAAAAGTTACACTATGTACACAAATACAATTGTTCAAGCATTACTGTATCACGCCCGAGCGCACCCGATTCACCGACACTTGGCCGAACCCAATTCAAAATTTTCACATTTTAACGATGACGGTGCGATGTCGAGAGACTATCTTCTGCTTTTTTTTCGTAATCAAAAGTATGTATGTCAAACAACGATAGTGGAGATGAAATTTTTAACATTGTATCTGCGTGACCTGATCGTAATATTAAAACAAACTGAAACAGCTAACAAACTATCGTCTAACTAACGGACGAGTTACGTACTAGTGTGGTGTCTAGATGAACGAGCTGTGGCACGACCAACATTCGACCGACTAACGGATCGGATATTGTGTTTCCCGCCCTTTATACCTGTATTACACGATACAATTTATTGGTCAATAATTTTCAAAAGTTGACCTTCAATTTATGGTTGTGTGTAATATGTCCGAGATTTCTACAATTTTTTCTTGACCAATAATTGACCAAGTTATTTTTTAAATAGAACTGGCTCTATTTTTCACAAATATTCTGGGGTATTCTAGGAGGATTTTGTCGTTGCCAACATTACTTATATTAGTTATTTCGTGTCAAATGAAACACGCGTTTCATACTTGACTTGACCTAAAGAAAGACAAACATTGCAAACATAATCTTAGTGTTGACAAAGTATTAATATAATTTTATATACAGTTGCCTTCAGTATATTAATTTTTTGTCATATCTACTGTCACACTTACTCTCTAACCACACTTTTTGAAGTTATGTCAAAAAATTATAGGTTGGTAGTCTTGATTTTTCTTGACGAAAACTTGTATCGTGTAATATGGTACAAAATATTTTTGAGCTCGACAATAAATTGTTGAAAACTTGACAGAAAACTTGGTCAATTTATTGGTCAATAAATTATATTGTGTAATACAGTCATTAGAGTCACATCGTAGTCGATTTGTAGTTGTTTTAAAGAAGGCTCCTGATCGAATGATGACCATGTCTGAAACTTGATCTTATCCAAAAACAAATGAACAGTCGAAAGGGTGGAATCATGCTGGCTCACTTTGACTAAAGAATATTTGCATACAAAAATCAACAGAGAAGGTTCTTGCTTCCACTTCTTGGAAGATATATGGATTACGTCTTATAGATTACAAATATAGTGACCGGAGAGTATCATTCTCCATTATATGGGACACGATAGTTCCCCAGCGAGGATCAGCTTATATGTGTATTCTTCTTGAAGAAATTAGTTGTATTTTCAACCCTTGTAATTTTGATCTGAATTAAATCTTAGATCTCAAATTCTCATATGATGATGGAGTCATTCACTAACTGATGATTATGATGAGTATCGGTGTACTTTTGATAGTATAAACAAGCTGGAATTTGGTGAATAGACAGGGTTAGTGAGAAAAAATCTGAGATTAACCTCCTTTAGTTGCTTTAATTGTATGGTGCAGATTTTTACAATGAAAAATATCTAAAAGTGGAAATTCAGTCGAGCCAATCACTCAGTGCCTTAGCGTACAGCTCATCGTATGTCTACAGCACTAGATAACCATAGCTGACTCGTCCGCCATCTTGGAGCCCACTGACAAATCTGTGAAACGTTTGATATCCTTAATTTTATGATTTTGTGTTAATTATGTAGGTTTCTAGATGAATAATAATGAGATTAAAATAGCAGGCAGTTGTGCATCTTGTTTTTTAAGAAATTTATCTGCTTGCATTAATTTTCTACACAAAATCTGTGAATGTTTAGTATTCAAATTATGAAGTTAAAGTAGGTAGTATAGTGATTTAAGCAAATAGGTACTTAGGTAAGTACCTAAATATCTGCTTTGGTCAAAGCAGGTTGAATAATAAATAATAAAAAGCAAAAAAAAATAAGTTTTTCTTATAAAATATCACTTAAGGTAATCATAGAAAATACAATAAAAATTTAAAAAGCAGTTCAAATCGAATGAAACACAATTACTTGCTTCTTGTATTTTTTTTGTTAGCTCATTTGGATTTGTAGCTGGTGGTTTTATTTTTGATTGAAATTTCAAAATTTCTCATTCCCAAATCTCACACAACAGTGTAGTGCTCTAACAAATAATTTGCAATATTGCAAAACTTCGGAAAATTATTACAATTTAGTAGCAAATCATTGAAAATATTACTGAAGGACAAATATTTTTGCAATGATGCTGCCATTTACTCTGAATAATGCACTCAGCCTCTTACAATCGAATAGTTAAACTCGAAATTTAAATTGAGGTCAAGTAACTCGGAATATATTTCTCCACATTCAAATGATGTATTGAGAAATAAAAATTACTCATTTGTAGAATCAGAACCCGTATCTTGAATGAATAATACAACTGGGCCCAATACAGCCCGTCATTTGCAATTATTTTACTAAATTAAATTGAAGTTCATACATCGGTAAACGGCAAACAACTGACAGTGGGCTCCAAAATGGCGGACGAGTCTACTGTGCTTTATCTAGTGCTATATGTATGTCTGTGACGTATGAAATTAGAGAACCCTAATCTAAACTCTAGCCGATATATATGATTCATCGAAAAATACTACTAAATCAAGTATTTGAATCATTTTCGGCACTATGGGCTCATCATCTGTAAATCTCAAGGTGGTCCTAGTACGCTCGATTCTACGTGATCACGATCAGAGTTGTTGCATAGACGGAGATTTCAAATCTTCCAGGATAATTTGGTGAACGGAATGAACACGTACATATTTTTATATTAATTTGGCCTAACTAACTACTGGAAAATTGATGTATTGGTTAAAACCTACAAAAATAATTGAAATCCCATTAAGGACTATTTTTGGTTAAATATGGCCAAGCCTCGAGTTCGTAGCAGAAAAATTTAGGAGGGCTAATAGAACTGAGTTAAATTAATTTTAAGTATTACTGGCGCTGGCGAAAAAGGATTTTGTATCAGTGCCAATACAATTTCATCGATGTGGTTATCGGAGAACCCCTATTAGGTCAAGACCTTACTAAAGATATGCGTTGTCGTCAAAGCATGGAGTAGAAATTAGTAACTGGATTGTTTCCGGTGATTATGAGACCAAAATATTAATAATGGAAAGGCATTTAAATTGTTCGGAATAACAGAAATGCTGAAGGAATTATTTCTAACATTTCAGAGCATTTGCAAACCATCATTTTCTATTATTTGTTGTAAAGTTTAGTTGTTAGCCACAAATACATCCCTTATTAGCAAATTCCTGTGCTTTCTGGAACAATTAAACCCAATACAGAGTTGGGACGTTAATTATCGAGTGGTCATCAAATTGAAATTTCGGGAGATATATCCGTCTTTGTTGGTCCATCTGGTCATTTGAACATTACAAATTGTTTGAGGATCGATGACCGTAAATGATGAGAAATACCTTTGATCTATCATTCGGAAATAAAATCTTCAAAAGACTGGTTTTCTTGTTCGTATTAAATATTTTATTGTTTCTAGGGTTTGAAATAAAAATGAAAACACTATTATTTGAAAATTATTAAAAATTAGAGTTTATTGAATCAAGCTAGGCAATACACTATAACTATTTATTATTCTACACTCCATAATAATAATAATAATAATAATAATGCAGCTGATATTTATATCTATAAATATTTCTATTGCTGAATTTGTTTTTGACCTGTTCCTATTTTCATTTACTCTTCTTTGGTTGTAATTGACAGTCATCTATAAAGAAGAGAGATGGGTCTCTTCTGTTTACCTTCGTTGGCCTGAAACAGTTGTACCGCCTTTCAAGAGGCTGCTAGAGTTAACCCGAAATATTTCAGATTCAATTAAGGAAATCCGTTACAATATGTTTCAATAGAATAACTGTTGTCTAAAGTTATTTTAATATTTGTATAAGATAATCATGTTTAAAAAGTTATAATAGATTTTGAGAAACTAGCTATGACTGTGGTGTTGTCGCGCAAAGTCGGTGGGTATAGTGAAAGCTACAAAAAGCAACAATCAAAATGAGCATAATTATAATGAATACATCACTGTATGTCGTATGAGAACTCATTATTCTATGAATGTGCATTCACTAAGTACGGTGCGATGTTACGGATCAATTTGGTAAGCTAGAAAATTCTTCACACAATGGTAATAAAAATAATGGAACAGAAATTTAATGGCTTGTGCTTTTGTTCAGGACTCTACAAGCTTTGTTTTCAATTGTACGCTGCATTTTCTAAGACCAACTTGAAACAAAAAAAGGATTCTATTAAGATAAGTGTCATTAGTAAGATGAATCTCCACGTGTGGTTAGAAAGAATTTCAATAATAAATCTCTAGGAGTAAGTTAAATATAATTATTGTTAGCGTCGCTCTAGTAAGTTCTCGGTCTGTAAATCAGAGCTCAATGGGTTTGCACTTTATGTTTTTCTGAAAGAGCTTTGAAGTTACTTGAATATTCAAGAATAGTTCTTTTTCACTTGATTAGACTTTGTGTTAAAATCAGCAATTTCATTCAACTCCGTTGCTTCCAAGAGAACGAAAGAAAGTTTCTGCAGATGAATAAAATTACATAAATGAATATATCTTACATTCTTCAGTGTTTATTCCTGAGTGAATTTTATAGTTGTAGATCTCTGGATTTCAAGCTTATTCGTTTTTCAAGCTTAATGATCAGTCAATAAGGAAAGATATTATCATCTGTCATCAGCAGTATTCCTTCTGAGGTACAAAAATTTGGTGCCAAAGGCTTACATCATCTGAGGTTGAAGTATAACTCAAAAAGAACAAGACACAATTGATCTAGTTAGATAATAGGTAATTCTGGAGATGGTTGCAAGGTTGTCATGTGATACTTTGTGATGATGATAATTTCTATATATTTTTCATGGTGGCACCAATTATCTCTGACAAAAGTCAAGTAATCTGGGCACTCATAAATTTCTTGTCTCAGGAATAATAGCTATCCCTTAGAATAATTATTCACTTTGTTTGCGTTAAGAATAGAGCATGATTCAACATTAAGCTGGTTTCAGCTTATTGATTCGGCAAAATGCAAATCAACTCAACATTAGCACAAAAATCTCATTTAGCTATCGCAAGAACTGTAACTTTCTCATCAATTATGAATGTGTTCGTAGAATTTGGGGCTCAAGTTTGTATAATGTGCATATATTTGTTGCTTTTATTCATGCAATTTATTGTCAAAGCTGTTTTTGAATCCTGCATCAAATGTGTATAAATTTGACTGTCTTCGAGATATCATCTGAATAAATTGAATTACATCAATTAACAATCTTTTGAGCTACTACATGATACCTTTTGAATCCTCTTGTACATTCATTCTTTCATCAAATTGTGAGAAGGTTCAATCGTTGGCAATTATATGGAAATATATATCTAATAATCAAAAATTAAAATTGGTCAGCTTGTCCAAAAATATTGAATCTTTGCTATTTTTTTTATTGATTGTGGTTAGCAAATCTCGTAATCTGGTGATGATAACAAATTGTTAGAAAAAGTATCATAACTTTTATTCCGTTGTAATGAACCGTGATAAATTCATTTCGGTTTACCAGGCAACGTCCAAACAAAAAACAAACTAATGATGTCGAAAAACTTTGTAATGATTAATATTGGGACGTGAGAAAAGTTTCACTTTTTTCGTGGGAGTTACTACATTCTCATTTAACTTGTTGGGAGGACTTTTCGTTACAACGAAGGCAATATACTGGAATAAGTTTCTCAGTATACTTCGGTTTATTCCCGGGAATCTTGTTCACATACTAATATTTTTTTTGTGGGAATTTAAGGTATAGAAATAATACAGAATTATTTTCTTTTGCAGACAGCAATACTTGTTTGTAGTTATTTTTTGTTCTTCGTGCATTTCTAAAAGATACAAATATTTTTCGATTAACATTTAATTATTTTGATAATTATGAGCTACTTTCAATAATTTGAGATACCCATAATATTAGATTGTAGAAAAGGTTCAAGGGTTTTTTTTATTGAATACATTACTTTCATGAAGAGCAAACTATGGATGAAAAGGTTAAATAAACCATCTACATAATCTCACAAAAACTTTTTTTTGTCAACATAATTGTAACGAAATATTTTAGATGTTTTTAATCAAGTTCAGTGTGAATATCATTGGCTAGTAGTCCAGTCAAGTTAGCCTTAAAAATAGGGGTACCCTTGCATAAATTCCCAAGAAGCTGAAAATCGACATGAACGTTAGAAATACAATTATAATGAAGTTGTGAAAAGTCCCCATCGATCTCATATGTGCAAAAAATTTTATACGAGGTCAAAGTTCACAAAAATGGGTTCTCTGGGTTTTTAAGTGAAACAGTTGATTTTATGATAAAAGTAGTTGAGATAATAATTGTAGATCTTTCAATTTTCTACAAAAATTCTATCTATCCCTTTTTTCCTAAGACTTACCATTTCTGAGAAAAAGCCATTCTAGAGTTATATTCCTAATAATATGCATGACTACGCTGCCTATGTACATTATGGACGTATAATATAGGTCAAACTGTTGGTCCGCGTAACTAGTACTCGTACATTAATATTGAATGATAATTCTAAGAATATGAAATGAAAAGAAACCCAGTCCCTCATTTTATGTGACCATGTGGCCTTAAATCTGTCTGCTGTTTAATTGTTAACGTAGCAGTGTCCGTCTATTACTTACTTTAAATTACTTGCATAGATAAATTGCGCTACGTATATTTTGCAAAACATACACGTAATGAAAAACGTGTTCAATTAGCTTGTCTTCCTCCATCTCGGCTTCTGCTCATCAACATTTTTATCAAGTATATTAGTAAATTCAAGTGTGGCTTGGAAATCAACTGGACCCAGAAGAATGGGGTTGGAAGCTAATTAATAATATAAAGAAGAAATCATATAAATGAAATTTCACACAGAAAAAAAAAGTAAAATATGTGAAGTGGAACATTCAAAAAGTGGATAATTCTAAAAAAGAATTGTTTTCCATAGAAATTTCAAACCTAAGAGCTGGGACTGAAGCTACCATCATCTTAGATCGGGGATGCAACTGTAGACATATGTTTCGTCCTAATTAGTACTCATCGGTACAGTATAGCCAAGCTCAAAATAGTCAAGACCTAGATCCCAGAGTCTAATTAATAATATATTGGAATTAATCCACACTCTACTTCCACCTGCACCAGAAAAGCTCCTTAATACTATTTTTTATAACTGCAGAAAGGGGTGTAATTTGAAATGCTGCTACAAAAAAGTACGCTGACTTTTTTCACCAGCATGCACCAGCTGTCAAAGCCAGTCGCGTTCAAATACTGAATCTTCAACAGAAGATAATCCTTACATCAACGATAAAACAACTGCTGCATCGCTATTTGAACAATTTACGTCAACTCAGGAGGATGAAGATGAAGAAGAAGTTGAATAAGAAGACCTAATTTTATATTAAACTTTAATAAGAAGACCGTAAGTAGGTCTTCCAGGAAAACCACATTGACAAATACGCGCCAATTATACTTGCTCATAGGTAGCATGGAAACGTGTGCATATTATGGAGAATATAACTTGAGAATGGCTTTTCTCAGAAATAGCGGATCTTAGAGAAAAAGAAGTGAGAACAATTCTTGTAGAAAATTGAAAGATCTACAATTTGTGTTTGAGCTATTTATATCATGAAACTGATCGTTCCGCTAAAATATTCAAAAAATCCATTTTTGCGAACTTTGACCTCGCATAAAATTTTTTGCACACGCAGGATCGTTGGGGACTTTTCACAACTTCATTATAATATTATCCGTGACGTTCATGCCAATTTTCAGCTTCTTGGGAATTTATGCAAGGGTGAATGTCTATTTTAACTGGACTATAGTGTTTCAAAATATTTTAATTTGATATAAAAATTATCAAACCTAGCGGAAAAGAATATTGCGCTAAGATAGAATAATTTTAATTTTGTAATGATAGCTATGAAATTGATGTCACTCAATAATGATTAATTTTAACACTACTTACATATAGAAACATAGCTTGAACATTGAAATTATTGGTTTCGCTTGAACAGGAATGCTACACTCGGACAAGTCAAATGAGTCCCATCGGATAAGTTCGGTAATCGTATGATTCAAGATCGGCTAAGATAGGAAACTGACGTCGTCAGCGGCGTACGTATTTTATTCTCAAATGTTTTAAATTTATTAGAGAATACTTTATTTATTGAATAAGTACATTTATATAATAAAAATAATAATAATAAAAATAATAATAAAATAGAATAAAAATCAAAAGATAAAAGTAAGAAGTGTCATAAAAGATATTTGTTAACATAATTAATAATTTATAATGTTATTGACAACATATTACCATTACAATCACCAGCAACTATCGGAGTCATCGGTATCATCACTGGAATCCTCTAAATCTATAATTAAAGGTGATACGTCGCTTTGGTCTATTACAACTTCTCGATTTCCATTTGGATTACCTCTAAAGCATTCAAATTATTTTCCTCACATATTATAATCTTGTTGAAGATTAGGATTAATAATCTAAAATTTGAGTCCTGTTTCTTGAAAATTATATAGATTCTTTGCATTTAACATGGTACATGTTGTGTTCTTGAAAGCGTTTATATATTTCTTTTCGTTTATCTATGTATTGTTTATCAAAGTTAGAACATTTTATAGAATGGATTTATGATTTGTCATGGTTGAATTAATTATATAAAAAATCAATAACCACGATAAAACAGTCTATCAAATATAAATAATTTTTAAGAAAAAAATTTGTACTTTGATAATGTTTGCTTTACATACGAAATGTACATAATGTCTTAAATCAACAAGTGAAAAGAACAAAGGGTTTAAGTCAGTTATATACAATCTTCGCGTGGCTCAAACCTTATTGATTAGCCAAACAAAATTACTAAGTGCGCTCATGGAAGCGAATGAACAAAATATTTTCACGCAGACATACGTTTCTTACTGGTACAAGGCGGTAGGTAGAGATTGAAGAGGACATCAGCAATAAAGTATGTCTTAGCTTGGAAAGACAAACGTCATGCAACAACTGTTTCTTTCATAGCATTAGTAAGAGAGAGATAGATACAGTTAGGTCAGGCTATTTCTATCTCCAGAAGATAAATTCTCAAGCGACAGGTTAAGCTTGTCCGAGTGCATGCTCAATTAACCGAATCGAGGCCCAACAGATGCCTTCAGCACCTTATATGGTGCCTGCGAGGCACAACTTTTCCAGGAATAAGTTTTGTCGTTTTTGCTATGAAAACCATCGTTAATAGGCTGGTAGATAGTTCATATCAATCCTCACATGATGATGTAAACTTCTGTAACTTCCTTCTACTCATTATCTTGAGTCAATATCTTTATCTGTATTATTTTCTTGTGTGTGGCTCATTTGGACTTATTTTATACTGGAATACTGATTCATTTCATTTAGAGACGATGAACGATCAGTAATAATTTTCTATCACTATACCTGCTAGCCTTTATTTAATAGGTTTTATTTCCAATATCTGAACAATAATTAAATAAAAATTATAAACAAACTTATATCTAATCTAATCACTAATAGTTTCCACTAACTATCCTTTTTTAAATGTGAAATATGTTTTTAAACTATTGGAGACAGCCCAAATAAAAGAATATTGGAAATAGAAAAATGTCTGTGAATTGATCAATCATTATTTTTTATATGTTAGCAGTGTTACAGACGAAGTTAAAGATAGCAAACGATTCGGCAATTCACGAGACTTATGTGAATTAAAGATATTTTGGAGTGGCTATTTCCAACGATCTTCTCGTTCATCACTTTCTCACACTCTCACTAAAATTCATCATAAAAACTCAAATTGTTCATAAATAATATAATTATAGATATTCCTGCCTATTTTTTTTGTATACCATCCTTATACATATACACATAATATTATCTGAATAGATATCACACTATCCTCCTAGTTCACCAAATTGGCCTAAACTATATATTTCGAATAATCCGGTTCGATAAGGACCAAAAAATAGTCCACCAAATGATCCTCAACTATATATTCAAATAATCCGGCTCGATAAAGACCAAAAATAGTGTGGCTCTTAATTAAATAAGCCAAATTTAGTAAGCTGTATATTTTTTTACTATACGGTATTATTATTAACTATCGAAATAGGTAGATATACTAGAAAAAAATCGGCTATGGTAAAAGAAAAATAGTTTGTCACCTCTTTAATACAAAAATTTGGGCTCTATTTTTAAGGTTGATTTCTTCTAAAAGGTACTAAACTTTTCACCATATAATTTTGCAAGTTGAGGCAAAATTTCTTTCTTGATTTGAGTTCCAATGCAGTGAATCCGATTTAATTCACTACCTATTATTTCTCTCCACTAGTGGCAAGACACAGATAAAGCAGCTGTCGATGCACGTCCTGCTTCTCGAAATTGTAGAATGAAACTGACTTGTTCACGTTGCTTTGTTTTACAAGTAACCTCGGTTGATTACATTATTATTGTTGAATTTTATGTTTTTTGTAGATGTTTTGATCTAGAAGATATTTCAAACCCAAAACACCCTATCTAGATTATTGAGAGCAATAAACTTTTCCTTAACACCTCGTATGATAAAAAGGATTTATCTACTCGGGTGGATGCATTTGTTTATTTGTAATTTCAATTTCTTTATAATCCTCGATCATATGCAAGTGATACCCACTGCAGAATAGTTACACTTTCTCTGTTCAATTGTTCATCCATCATTTGAAGGAATGATATTCATGACTGAATTTGTTTCTGCATAATCCCTAATCATATGCATGTTATATTTACTATAAAAATAATATGCCAGAGAAATAACCCACTGTAATAATTCAATAGTTCAATTGTCATGTTGAAAATCTATGTTCATGATTCAATCATTTTCCCCATAATTTTTAATCATAGAATTGATATCCATCGCTAAAATGTAACATTATTGGTGTAAGATACGAATCATAATGAGGAAATGCAAAGATCTCTCCACTTCAATTTTTTATTTATTCTTGAATTTATTTGCGCATAATCTATTCTAGTGAATTATAGAATATTATGCTACAAGGACTGAACGACTGTAGTTATTAAGCTAGGGTGAATTTGTCCATCTAATTTACAGCAAATGTAAACATTATAACGAATACATCCCATGATACATTGAGCCTACTCCCGCATCGACTAATAAATGCTTTGAACTCTTTGAGAATGGTTGAAATCATAATCTGTTCTGAATTTGTATGAGGATTCACCATCCTGCTCTAGAAGGAAGAAGATGTGAGCTCAAATTTATTATTAGAGTATTTCTAATTTTGTAATTTTTTTTTTGTATGTTACAAGAACCAATTTAGTATTCTAAATTTATGAATCTCTATCTCTCTGTTCTCTTGATAATTCTGTAAGTTATCGCATAGCACTATTGCTTCTTTTGCGAATTTTCACATGATTGATCTGACACGTTCAACTTTTACTAATTCATTGTACATCTTTTCAACAGTGTGAAATAATTTTTTCAAGCATTTCAAGAATATCTCAAATCATATAGACATTATGTGAGTTTGGCAGTAGAACTGCGTTGTTATCAAATATTGTAATGTTTGTTGCTCGGAGAAATAGTTTGTAATTAAATGAATGTCACTATTTATTAATTTTAAATTAAATGAAAATTTTATTCTTCTGAATATCACTAACAACACTATATTATTTATTTATCACCTAATACGAATTGAAACAAAGTCGCAGATATTTATATTTTACTATTTATATTTTACTATTTATATCCACTGATCACTTCACTGTTCGATATTCACTGCTCTAGCGTCACCATTACACTATTATTACTCAAGTCTTTGGCTTGCCTTTATATATAGAAATATCCATTTCTCGAAAGTTCTACCACATTTCTAGAATATTGCTAAAGGCTTCCACCGGGAGGGGTGATGTAATGCGGTGCGGCGCGATACAGGGAGGACGAAAGGCTTCGCCCCGGCGCGGTCAAGCCCAAGCCTACTCCACTTTTATGAGCCTCCACACTCTCGCACGTTACAGTATATTGCAAATAATATCAAATACTTGAATTATTGTTCGATATATTGAAATATATAACAAAATATGATTTATAATTTTATTTTCAATAATTTTCCATTCAATTCATACTTGGAACGTGCGAACAAACCGTTTCAATGATATTAATTTTGTTCAAATAAATTTATTACTCATAACTTATTTGCGATGTAACATGTTTCGAGAATTACATTTTGCAACAAATAAAATCAATGCTAGATATTGTGGATTCATGTCCATTTTCTGGTTGTGCCGCCAGGAAAATAATGGTTAATGTATATAGAACAAGTAAATGAATTTTTGAATGGTAATTCAAAATCAGTTTGTCATACGAAACAATATTATGACTGATATGATTAATGTATTTTTCTTTGTTACAGGTGAGCAATTTTTTCGCATTCGATAAAAGGATATGTCTGTAAGTAAAATAATTTGGATTAGACAATTCTTATCTGACCTATCAATTTGATATTTCGAGAAACAACGGGATGAAGCTATTTATGTTCAATATAGATCATACTGATGACACTTGCTTACTAATAGTTCAAATGTAATCATGCTGATATGGAATATCTATTGATGGTAATGTTATTCACGATGTGAATTTTAAGGATCATTACATTGATTGGAATAATTGACAGTAGAAAAATAAAAATATAGGTCTTATTTTCTCGAAAACTTTGACTAGAATATTTTCATATTGTTGTCTTCTCTACTCTTTCATATCGAACATGAAAAAACTCATTTGATATGTTGAATTAGACTTGAAACATATACACTTTGTCCTTTGCCTTGCAGTCTACCAATACAGAAGGAGTTTGATATTTTTTTTGTATGTAAAATTAGGATAAAATTGTATAGTAAGAAACTATGAATGCAAAGCTTGTATAAAATCATATTTCATTATGTTACAATAACTTTACAACTCAAAGTTCTATAAATCAATTAGATACTAAACCGTACACATTTAATCCACCAAGCTCCAAAACCTCTACATCTGAATCTTAATTTGGGAACAGTTGTTCGTTAGTTGTTAGGTTGTTGTCCTAACCGTTTAAACTTTCACCCAATTCCAATTCGTCCCTTATCTGCCATGAACCCGCAAAAGTTTCGGTACCACTGCTCAGTTCCTGCTGCGTCAGTTTATTAAACGGGGGCTTGGAAAGTTGGACCACTGAGACAAATCAAAATAATTCCCACGAAGCGTAAGACAACCAGAGAACTAGATCTTCCGATGACGAACTTCCTTGTGGAAGGATCTCGGGAGAAATTATTTTTGGTGTGGTAAAACACACATAGTGAATTTTATGGATCGTAATTCATGCAGGAATACATGCGAGTAATGTGAAATTTTTATGGATGATTTTATTTTTTGTGCGTAAATATTATTGTCAACCTACACGAAAAAATAGAATATTTCATGTTACTTTTATTACATACTATAAAAAGTTTCTGCAGAAACTTTGTATGTTCGAATATGTTGCTTCTAATTGTTCTGCGTCGACTTTAATTACAGTATAATAAATTACTATTGCATGTGTTATTTGGACAACCGGCAGTAATCTCATGTAATTTCGTTGAACCTTCTGCAAAGAAGTTAGTTGGAGCACTTATATCCTATTGGAGCACTTATATCCTATTGGAGCACTTATATCCTATTTTTATACATTTCAAGCTATACCAAAACAGAAAAAAATGTCATGAAAGTACATCTGATTTGTCCCAATTAAGGATGTACGAGCTTTTAAAGAATTTAGATATAATCACAAAAATCACGATAGCAATTCAGGAATACAAAAATTTGGGATGTCTGTAAAAATAGTAGAAATTTATTCAACGTTTTATACAAGCATGTGATGGCAAATTTAAATTTGATATCTACAACACTATTCCAAAATATCCACGTTCGGCTTGAATACGTGCTGCATAACATCACAACTATGAATTAGGGATTCCGTGAGGCGGCATATGATATCTAGATCAATTTTCATTTTGTTGGCAACATTTTGTATTCTTTCTTAGTGTCTGGAATTGCTAAAATTGTATTTTCCCATTACTATTCTGATTTCCACGATATCATATTTCATATCTTTGAAGACTCTTAATTAGGGCGAAACATACATGCGTTTATATAACATTTTCGTATTGAATATTAATTTAAATGGTATCTGATTCTAGTCCAGGTTGTTTTGATTTTAGTTACAAGCGGTAGAAGAAAAGAAAGTAGTTCATCTTATAGGGCTTGACGTGAGATTAATTTTGTTTATCTTACCTTTCTCACACATGCTTCTCCCTAAAAATCAGTTTTTGACAGTATACCCTGTACGCATGATTACTTTTTTGTATTACATCCAAATTAGAAACTACTAATCTGTCTTGTAGAAGTCACCTGAGAGAACTACCCCGAAATTTGAATGTTCTTCCAAAAAATCCCATTGTTTTTAAGAAAAATCTGTAGTGGATCTATCGAGATCCTATCGGTAAACCCAACTTCAGCTAATTTTAATTCTATTTCATTAATAGAATCCAGTCAGACTTTTTTCTTCTAATAGCATCACCTTCATTTATAAAACTATTTATTCTCAATTACAGCAAATTATCGATCTTTATTTGCACATCCAAGATTCGTGGATTGGGTTGTATTCTACATGGACAAAACTGAATTTTCCAAAGATGGTTATGATATATACTTGATAAGTTATAAGGATCAGTAGATCACTGCATGAATAACGTGACAATTTTGTTTTTGTCGAAGCGGGACGTAATTATGTGAAAAATATTTTTGATTTTTCACACGTTTTATATTAAAGAATGAATGACCACACAGTACTTGTTCAACCATAAATTTCATAGTCAGTTTCATCGTTGTTTTATTTAGAGTACGTTCCACTAGGCGACCGCAACGATTTGTACACGACCGCAATTTTTGCCATTCCACTAACATAAGATTGCTGTGGTCAGTGCTTCAAGTGGAGCGATACGAATGTCTGATAAATCTCAAATAAACTGACAGTTTGTGGTTAAAATCGAGAAATGAATAATTAATAAGTTTAAATTAATTTGTGTTAAGAAGGAGATATGAATGGAATGAATTCAATACGTCTGTGTGAATTGATCTCTCACAAATAATAGATGATGATGATGATGATGATGATAATGAAAGACCGTGAAATTATCTGTCATATAAACAAATGTTTTTTCTTTAATCACTCGACATAACTTGGGATCAAAAGTACAATTTGGAAAGACACCTGTTCCATTATTTCAAATATCTTGATGATTTCTGCAAAAATGAACAAATCGACCGCTTCGACTCACCTTTCAATCGCAGGCGTTGATATGAACTTGGAGTGGTCGCGATTAATGAAGTCATTTATGACGTATTTATCTGGGTCGCTAAGATCGCGAATAATTGCATATTCCATAGTGACAGCTGTCATTGTCAGAATGACAGAGGAGGGGGGAAACATTGGAATCTTTTTCATCAACTTCAGAAGCCAGGCTCATATTCAAGGCAGAGCAATTATTCTCATACCTTTTATTTAGTCTCAATTATTCTGCAATGTAAAGCTGTAAATTCTAAAAAAAAGGTGAAACTTGACAAATGATTTTACGAATATGTGACACTTTTTTTCATTCCAGTTTTTCGACTGGATTTTTTTGTACTACTTATTTTCTCCATAATTTTTATTGCACTAATTTCATTCATTCAAAAATCAATAGTAAATTGTCATTTGTCAAACTGTCAAATTCTGATATCGAAATTCCGGGGGTTTTCAACCGGCGGTGCTTTGCACCCAACTAACGCGCAGACTTCTATCGTTCTGACCAAGCTCGGCTTGGAATCTTGAGTAATGGCGTGTCCCATATGCGATATTATGTAATACAATATGCGCACTGTATCAGTGGCACTAAAATATTGGTTTTTGTTTCCAATTAACGGGCGGGCTTTGTCCGCTCTGACCAGGCTCGACGCAGAACTTCAAAAATGTTATCAAAGCTTGTGAATAAATTAGTGGTAAAAATATAATAGAAAATCTATTTGGTAGAAAGAATATATAGTGGAAAAAATATTCAGTGGAAAATTTATTCAGTGGAAAAATTGAAGTGGGAAAAATGTCTCACTACCCTATGGATAATAATTAATATAAAATTTAAGTATTATTCAGCTTCAAAACTTTTGAATTACTATATTATAACAAAAATTAAGAGAATTTTGATAAGAGAGAGATGGAAATGGATTCGAAATTGCGATGATACGTTGATCCGATGATCCGATAAAACATCCAGAGCGAGTGTAAATAAGCATTAAAAAGAATAGCCTTAGAGGAAACAGATCAAAAGGTTGATGGTGGGTAGAGGTAGCAACTCAGGTAGCAAGAAAATGTAGAAAGACGAAAATATTTGAAGCAAAAAAATATAGAAATGAGAAAATATTTTAGTACATAAACTATTTATAATAAAAATCACGACTTTTACACAATTTAATTGAGTATTTGAGCGTATGTGACATGATCGTATAAGGTCGTAAGTGCCAGATTTAGGAAGAGCAACTGCCCACTCTTGCCCTTGCCAAATCCCGCCACTGTGACATCAACGACGAAACAACTGATTTATCGCTATTTGAACAATTCACGTCTACTCAGAAATATGAAGATAAATAAGAAGAAGTTGGATAAGAAGACCTAATATTATATTGAACTTCAATAGGAAGATCGTAGAGTAAGCCTACCGAGAGAACTACGTTAAAAAATACGTGCCAAGTGCACTACTTCATAGGTGGCGTGGAAACATGTGCATATTACCGTTGATTATGTCACACACCTTAGCAACAACCAATGAAATTGAGGGATTTTGCATGGTAACGAGGTATATCGCGATTATATTTTCTCCTAACTCGATATACCACAGTAGCTTTTTAAAAAATTATAAAAAATATAACAAATTATAAATTTTATGGTTTGTGAAATAATCCTTGCAAATACACCTCAAGATTCGGTGTATTATCGCATATACCTTGAATTTAACTCAAATACTTTTTCTCTTGGGTAATTTTTTACTCGGCAAATTTGGAGATTTATAATCAACGATAAAGCTAAAGCTCTCGGGTATTATCAGATTATAAATCCCCAAATTTGTCTCGTAAAAAATTACCCAAACGACAAAAAGTATTTTCGTGAAATTCTTCGGTATATCGATAATACACCTCTCTATCGGTATATTACCGTTGAATATAACTCTAGAATGGCTTCTCTCAGAAATGATGCATCTTAGGAAAAAAAAATGTAGGAATAATTTTTGTAGAGAATTGGAAGATCTACAATTCGTGTTGAAGCTATTTCCAGCATAAAATTGACCATTTCGCTAAAAAAAAAAAATAGAAAAACGGGATCAATGGAAACTTTTCACAACTTAATTATAATCGTATCCCCAGCGTTTATGTTAATTTTCAGCTTCTTGGGAATCTATGCAAGGGTAAATGTCTATTTTGACCGGACTATTTTTAATAATTGTAATTTTAATAATGACAAATGAGCCGCTTTTAATTTTGAAAAATGTTTCATGTGAATGCTGTGCCAAATTATTCGAGGATCAATTTGAGTCATCTCATATTTTATGATAAATACTACCGTTCATAAAATAGACGCAAAAGGCAAAAAAATCCATCAATGAAGTTCTAGTACCATTGATTGAAAAAAGCTCATCTATGAATTTGAACCTAGGTTTTTGATGAAAAACATAAATATGAAATTACAGTCGAAAATAGTACGCGTTCTCAAATTATCGTGCTTCCACACAAACAGACAGACAGACCGCGACAGACCGACACAACGACAGATCGACAGATCTACTTTTTTAAAGATATGTTTTTCGGGTTCAGTAGTGTCTAGAACGTCAAGATTCATCAAAATTCTGAACTGTCAAAATATAATACTTCCCCTATTATATTATAGGTCGGGGAAGTAATAATCAAAGTTGCATGAGTTGACGTGACTTCTAGGCAGTAATTTTGTATTTTTTGGCCGAATAAATCAAGTTTAAAATATTAGATCTGCAGGTGTACAAAATAATTATGAATTAAATTATCGTTTGTTCTGTTTGCGAAAGTGGGACTTTTATGCCCTCGCACAATCTTTAAAGGAAGAATACATCATTTCAATAACAATTTAGTCATTAATCTTGAAATTTATTTTCTGATATCTCATAAATTTTGTCTATATATTAGCGGATTTATTATCAGCAACGAAAATAGACTTGTAATAATATTTTTGTTTCGTAGATTTGATTCCAATATGTTGACTATCAACAAGCAAGTGAAGATTTTCATTTCACTAATGATAGAGCGCAGAACTGGTATATCATTAAAATGTACGATCCAGCAATATAAAAAGTCAAGCTGCCTACTCCTTAAGTATGCATCTCGTGTTTGGAAGATATTAAAATACGATTCCAGACTCGCAAATCGCAAAGTTTTTCTCTTGAATCTTCTTTCGTACCATGTTTATCTCAATTCGAACACATTCCTACGAAAAATCGTTAAACCAATCCCAAAACTTTATTTTTTACTAAAGTTGAACGAACCAATAACTTTTACCGTTCTATCCAGAATGTCATCAGACGTAAATTCATTTATTATTTATAGAAACGTGGCGCTCGAATTCGGCTTAATTTAAGTACATATCCAAGCATAGCACATGGATGTGTCTAATCCGAAAGAGGGCGCATAAATTGGATTCTGCTTCAAGATTTAAGATTCTATAAGGTTAGCTTGGAATGGAAATTGAGTTACCTTTCCTTTTAAACGGCTACAGTTATAGCGTGAAATTTTTGTCTGCCTTCGTTCCTTTGTTCTCCATCTTTGTTCAGTTATACATTATTACGTGATTCTATCTCATTCCGCTGCATTAATTTGGAACAATTTGTCATTAACTAATAAGGAAAGAAAGACGTATATTCCGGACTTGGTTTAAAGGTGTGTGTTGTTTTCGGTTTGGAATGAGATAGGAAGATCTATTGTCCAAGCATGTTTTAGTTTGAAATGAGAAATTGTTGAAAGTTTCACTTATATCCTTGAGGTAAACTTTGCTAATTCAAATTTATTGTTGCTATTTGTTACCTGTCCTAACTAAAACTTTGGGAAGTTCCATATAGCATTGCTATTTCTAGAAACTTATTAATAAGCGCTTCGCGATAAATTTCTTAGTTAGGATTGAGGCTGTCCGAAGAAATATCATGCTGATATTTCCATGTTTAACAATCTTCACATTTCAAACCTCTACCAATTCAGAGAGGATGTGGTATTGAAGTTATTATATTTTAATTAAGAAGTCACTCGTTCTTTACATTCAAAGAAGTCTGAAAATTAAATTTGATCTGATGGTCTGAGATTTCATTGCAAGAATAATTGGAGAATTGGTCCAAATTAGTCAACATTGTCAAAGCTACTAACTCTTTGTAGGATGAATTTCGAAGATGCGTATCAATTTCATTCAAAAGTTCCAATCATGAAATGGTGAGGTCCGTAGATCTCAATCTGAAAGATTCTCAAAGAATGTCTCATGAATATTGATCCTGGTAATTTGTATATAAGAAACGTGAAAAAACTCTAATGGGAGAGTAGATGTTATTTAATTTGCGAAAAGGGTATATTTCAAATATTCAGAGACCTTATTTCTACCCTGTTTGCCTTCAAATTAAATTTCGCTTCCAATAGAACCTCTGGACTCCTGGAAAAGAAATCTTTGTAGTCAAAAACAACTTTTGATGCGGTCCGAATCACGCTTACAGCACCAACAGCGCGCTAACAGTCGGTCCGATTCACACAATGAGTGCTCAAATTTTGTTCTGAGTAGCGTTGTGACATCATAGATGACGTCATCATTTACACTCACACTGCTCACAGTCAAAAGGATAGGCACTGTAAGCGCTGTGAGAACACGTGGTGAATAAAAGAGTATATACAAAATATTTTTCTAAAGCTTATCAAAATGAGTATTATGTTTTTCTTATATATTCTGTAAATATTTTTGTATATATATATTATATATAAGGTTTCTCTTTATTTTATTGTTTTTTCAGTCTTCATCAGAAATAAGTGTTTCATTTTGATTCATATAAAAAAATGGTCTTGTTTCCAAAAAACTGAATAACAATTAAAAAACTCTTAGCAAAAATAATTATTCATATAGCCAATTTCATTCGATTATTGAAGATTTTTAAAACACACTTAAAGTTGAATACTCTCAAATTGATTACTTATATACACAATACAAAGAGTTATTTCAGAATTTCAATTGGCGTATGCATTATAAATAACTTAATTGTTTCTCATTATCAAATTATCCGTGATGCGAAGTCGCTTAGCCTAACCCTCCATTTTTTTATCTAAAATCAATTTTCCTTTTTTATTAACTCTCAAAGTCTCATGACAGCAAAAATGTAAGTGTGCTTACGAGCGGTCCAAATCGTGAAGCTCTTTGGCAGTGTCAGCGCGCTAAATTAATTCGGACCAGCTGTGAGCGGTGTGAGCGTTGTAAGCAGCAATTGCATGATTCGGACCGCACCCTTTGTACAATATCTACTTGATTTCGATGTACAATCTTAACAGTAGATCTGTATTGATGTTACCTCCCAGGTATAGCGACTGAAATATTACTGAATTCCAATACAGCCTACAAATCGGTGAGAACTATAGACTGAAAATTTAACTCAAATGTTTTTGGGGGTTTGTATCCATAGCAACACTTTTTATGTGACTGTGACAATATTACTTTTCTGCCTATAAATTATCAATTAAACCCTACACTTGATGTCGAACAGTGGCTAAATAATTGCTTTGGATTACATGCATGTGCAATAGTAATTTGAGCAGCAACTTTTAAACTTGATCATTATAACATGATGCCAATTAATTCAATACGAGGCTTTTCAAGCTAAGAAAATTGATGACTAGATGCTGTAATATGTTTATTTGGACATGTGTTGAATACAAGACTCAGTCTAAGGTCCTCAATTTCCATATTTTAACAATTATTAAGAGCAAAGCAAGAAGCACAGAGTACAAGTTGCCATAGACTTCATAATAATCCAGCGAATAAATCTGTGATAGTTGTAGCTCACATAACCACTGACCTAATTTGTATAAGACAACCAAACTGACACGCGTTTATCTCGTGCATTGACAAAATGGAATGCAAAAATCGCTTAGTTTATGCATCGATTGCGATGTGTGTGAAACCAAAGTTAAAGGCAACTGCAAATATTTTTTTTATGTGGCATAATTTGTGAATTTTTTAGGTGTAATAACGGGGGCAGTCATATTTGTGTTGCTTCTTATTCTTCGCCACGTTCTCTTAGCTGGAACTCAGTTTGTTGAACTTATATTTTTATGGGTGCTCAAATTCTTCTCAAGTGATAAACTTACAGAAAAGTTCCTGGAATGCTTTGAATGATGTCATTTTGGCGATTAAAATGATGATGTCTTTGAAAATAGACGTACTTTCAAACTGGTAAATCTACGAACAATCAGTTTCTATTGACATCTTTTTACACTGCAATTACATTGTATAAATAATAGCGACAAATATGTAATCATCAACCGTATTCCGTATGGTACTATAATTAATTCACTGATGAGGTTTTTTGAAAAAAGAAACAATTCTTATGAACAATTACTTAGAGTTTCTGCCGATGATACCTATTTCAATTATATGATATAGTTAATGATTAATAATATAGCTCAATAATTATTATTGAAGCTGGATTTATAAGATATTTCATAAATAACGATCAATCTTCAATATTTACAGATCGATTTTCAAGATAATTTGATCTCATTCACAACTTTTCTTCGACCTAGAACTTCACTTCGAGTCTCACATCATTCACAAGAATAAACAAGTAACAATCTTTCAAAATTAGTACAAAACTATCTAATCTAACAATGTGACTGTGATTGGATTAGGAGTTATGGTTTGCTTCATATGAGATTCAGAATTATCTCAACTCAATTATCTCTATACTCAAATGTTGATGATGCTTGCAATTTCTTCTACAATACTTTGTATAATATGTTAGATTTATGTGTGCCTCCTCGATCAAATTCCAAAACTTCCTTTCCTCCTTGGTACATTAAGAAAATCATCAAAAACTTGAAAATTAAGTCGCATCATCTAAAAATGTACAAGAAACATGATAATATCTTTCATTTAAACCAATATAGAAACTATCGTGCAAAAATTAAAAACGATATAAAGTTAGCTTACAAAAAAAAAGTCAGCGTATGTGAACATTCGGTCATGGACGATCCAAATAAATTTTGGAGTTTTGTTAAATGCAAGAAGTCTATAAATAACTTACCTACTTCTATGATCTACAATAACTCTGAAATGGACACCCCCATTGACATTGTTGAAAGTTTTGCATCTTTCTTTTGTAGTGTTTATACTGAACCCTCAGATAATACTTTTAACTATACTCCCACCAATTCTCAAAGCACTTATCTAAGGGTAACCTCATCTGATATCTTACGAGCCATTTCTAAATTAAAGCCGCGGTTCACAGCTGGATATGATCTTATTCCATCTTTCTTGATACAAGATTGCATTATCCTATATATTCAATTTTTCGTTGAAAACGTGTCGTTTTCCAAATGTATGGAAATTAGCCAAAATTATACCGGTTCATAAATCTGGTTCTGTCAAAGATGTGTCTAATTATAGGCCTATTGCCATTTTGTCCAATTTTAGCAAGGTCTTCGAGAGTATACTTTATAAAACTATTTATTTCAACCTCCGTAGTCAGCTTTCTTTCTCGCAACGTGGTTTCACTGAAAAGAGGTCTACTTCCAGTAATCTCTTGCATTTTACCCAATACGTATCAAGTGCCTTAGATAAACGTTGTCAGATTGATACGGTTTATACTGATTTTACTAAGGCGTTTGATCGTATTGATCATTCTATACTTCTTAGTAAACTACATATGTTTGGACTATCACCTGCTTTAATTGAACTGTTATCATCTTATTTATCGAATCGTCTCTTGTCTGTCTCTTATCTTGGCATATGAACTCCTCATTTTTCAATTCCTCCTCTGGTGTCCCTCAAGGGTCAAACTTAGGCCCTTTATTATTCCTAATTTTCATCAATGATATTGAGAAACATTTAGAAAATGAAATCTTACTTTTCGCCGATGATTTGAAGATCTTCAAAGTAATTTCCGAGCCTGCTGATTGTATCTCACTTCAACGAGATCTAACGAATTCAGAGAACTGGTGCAAGCTAAATAGGCTGGAACTAAACATACGTAAATGTAAAGTTCTCTCATTTACCAGGAAACTGAGTACTATTTGCTTCAACTACAGAATTAATAATACTACGTTAGATCGTTGCGAAGAGATCACCGATTTAGGAGTGATTTTTGATCAAAAGCTCAACTTTAATAAGCATATAAATAATATGGTGAAATCTGCATACAGAACATTGCGCTTCGTTATAAGAAATACTCGACTTTTTTCCTCTACAACCTTTATTATTACTCTGTACTATGCATTTGTGCGCTCGAAATTAGAGTATTGCTCCATAGTTTGGTCCCCATACTATCAAAAAAACTGCAATTTGATTGAGTCAATTCAGAAGAAATTCCTGAGATATCTCTATTTTAAGACTTTTCACACTTATCCGGCATTCGATATATCCTATGATACATTAATTGATCTATTCAACTTTCAAAAACTGTTTCCTCGTAGGCAAAAAACTGAAATTATTTGCTTGCATAAGCTGTTACATAATTTTCTGGATTGTCCTTATCTGTTGACATGCTTAAATCTCAGAGTACCATCCTTTGCCTCTAGAAATCAAAACTCCTTTGTTACATTAAGATCTCGCACAAATATTATGATTAATTCACCCGTTAATGCTATGATCAACTCTTACTCTAAAGTGCAGGATAAATGCGATGTCTTTGATGATAATTTCAAGAAACTGCAAGCCTCATTGGTTTTGTGTTTCCAGTCGTAAATGTTAAATTACCTTATTGATATGTTTTATTAGATTATCTGTTATTGGAAAATATGATTATTCATTTTCTTTATGTTTGTTAGTTTACGTTTACAGCTTGCTCTCGATTTTTGTATTTATCATGTACATTTGTTCTCCTGTCCACATTCTGGGTACGCCTGTAGGACAGTGTATTTAGATAAATAAATAAATGAACTTCTATCGTGACCTTATGATTCTTCGCATGAGCAGTAAATAACGAAAACAGACAGATTTCCGAACGACACTGACTCTTCCTCCACCAAACAGCTTCGATTTCTGCTGCTGCTTTTCAGCTCTCATCTCTTTTTCGCTCCCCTCCCAAGCGGCCTGTACTCAGAGATGAGCATGTGAAATACGTCACGTATTATAATAGGTTTTTTTACTTGTGAAAAACCCCTTTTTCACATTGTCTATTTTCCTATTTTTTCTACGTAAAAAACGTAAAAACGTAAAATATGTAGAAACGAAAACTAGAGCAAATTTTCCTCATGATGTTTACAATCTTATTGCATTTAAATATAAATATGTATTATTTGAAAAATTAACGGATTCCATTGACATTAATTTAATTCGCTTGGACAAAAAGTTGGGTTATGTTGATCCTGTGTTGATCTTTTTTCAACAATCGGGAGAAGAGGTCTAATTAAAGACAAAGACGTCAGTATGTATAGTTGATTTTTCCAACATGTTGCAAAATTTACAGTCCTCGGCCGTCCTTCTTGTTCTGACATATTGATTTTTGATAATATTTACAGTTTACAAACTTGTTTAAGAAGAATAGAGTACTTAACCTATGAATTTGACGTTGGGAAATTGCTTATTCAAAGTTCCAGTCCCAGCTATCGGCAGAATGCAGAGTTTAGTTATTTATGTATCAAGTACCGAAAGTGCATATTTTCAGTACTAGCATGGATAATTGCAGCCCGAGGCAACGCCGAGGTCTGCAATCATGCGAGTGCTGAAAACGCACTTTCTGTACAAGATGCATACAATATTTTTTTAAAAATTGTGTTACTCAAGAAAATTTACACATTATTACCTATACAGTTTTTGATTGACGTCAGGGAGTACTGGGAGTGTTCACTGCCATGTTAAATAACTAGCACAAAAAATTACTAGTTTTCTCCAAAGCCGCATGGTGGCACTGGCTGTTTTTTTCATTTTTTTTTTTTTAGATTTGAATTTATGAAATAAGACATAGAATTTCTAAGATATTGAATTTCAGGTTTCATCATTTAAATTTTCATTGCCACGTGAAAATTTAAATTATGAAGCCTGTAATTCAAGATCTAAAAAATTTCATGTCTTATTTCTTGATAATTCAATTTGATTTCTCATTATGACTGAGTTCTTGAATTGATTTTGAAGCTCTTGATAAAATGATACAATATTTTTTACAAAAATAATATAATTACATATTTTATATATAATTACAATAACAATATTTCCTATATCTCTAAGAATTACAATTTATGGTACATGAAAATCTTTTGATCCACCTTCTTTACACAATAATTAAAATTCTGAGAGTATTTGCGAATGATAAAAACGATGAACAATTACAGTTATAGATAATTACATAGAGTTAGAATCAGACAATCATTTATACAAAAGTATAAAATTCATCATCGAGATCAAAACTTTCACAAAATACATTGTTGTGTGAACAAAACTACTCATTCAAAAAATCGGCAGAAAATATACATTTTGTCTCTCATTCCGAGAAAATTATCACACTTTTTGAATTTTGCGTTATTGTTGGAATGAGAAATTTAGGTAACAATATTCGGACAGGTGATTCGGTCAAATATTTCTTGATCTTCTCAAATTATAGGTAATCGTAATGATTTATTTATCTCAAAAATTACTTGCAGCTATGAGAATTATGATGAATGGAAAATCCTGTGTTCCAGATACTTTCTGCTCTTTTTGAACTCCAAATGAATGACTGAACCGTGAGCTGAAGCCGAAGGAATTGAAGCTGTAGTAACCTTGAAATAAATATGTCAATTATTTACTCATAATAGCAAAAAATACAGTACCTATATACTTACCAATTACTTGCGGTACTTCGATTACAATGACTTCTTGCAGCATCCAACCGCAAGTCGTTGTATGGGATCCAAAACAGCATAAAGATGAGTGTCTTGTCCACTCAAGTATCTGTTTGTTCATTTGTACCACACAAAGATAGCCCCATCTCGAATTATTCTCCTTGTTGAATTGGGAACAATCTACTTGTGTTCAAAATATTTCACACTTTCGTACTTATACCAAATAATCAGTTTCTTCTCGTATGAAAAACAATCTTCGACTCAACAAGGATTCTTGTAGCTCATCTAGAAAATGTAATGTTTATATTCATCAAGATTTTTGACATGATTAATTTGTATATACTTCATATTTACTAAAATGTATTCAAAAATATTGCCAATCTAACTTACCTTTTCAGTCTTGCTTAAAATTTTAAAATATTTTTCATTTTTGCACATCTGACATATTTTTACAAACAAGATAAATAATCATTAATTGTCTGTTGTCTACCTGGTTACCAATCAGATTTCAGCAAAATATTTTACCGCGCAGAAGCTTCTGAAACCTAGCACACGCAGCTAAAAATTTTAACTTTCTCCAAACTCGCTAGATAGCGCGAAACTGTTCAATTTGCTTCATTAGAGTGAAAACTCCCAGTACTCCCTGATTGACGTAATTTAAATAAAATCAATTCATCGTTTCTAAGGAGACGAAAATTGAAAATGTTTATTGACAACAAGAAAAATAATATTTCTGACAGATGCTTCATGTAATAGTGTAAAAAAAGTAAAAGTTATCGATAAAATTATGAACGAAAAAAGTAATGAAAGTGACTTTGAAGATCCGGGTACTCCACCTGATATTGCAGAGGCTGCTAACGCAGCAACTTTAAATTTACTGCTTTCAAAATCGCGAGAGAAGTACGAGCATGAATATAAAAAATTCCAAGATTGGTGTATACAAGGAAAAATGAAGAAAGTGTCTGAAAATATTTTACTAGCGTATTTCTCAGCATTAGGTAAAACCTATAAAGCTTCAACACTATGGTCAAAATATTCCATGCTGAAGGCAGTTTTAATAGTTCGCGAGAATATAGATATCAGCCGCTTTTCAAAATTAATTGCGTTTCTAAAACGCAATTCGGAGGGTTACAAGGCTAAAAAATCTAAAATATTCTCGAAGGAAGAGATAGACAAATTTATGGTGGAAGCGCCCGATGAAGATTATTTATTAATAAAGGTTATTAATCTGCTACTTTTAGATAATACTTTATTAACACCCTTCTCTGTAATAGGTTGTAGCAATAATGGGTATTGCCGGTGCTTGTCGTCGACAAGAATTAATATCTATGACTATAGATGATATTCAAGACCTAGGATCCTTAATAATAGTAAAAGTGCTGGTCACCAAGACTAAAATTGAAAGAGTCTTTACTATCACTGCTCCAGAAGATGCACTATACAATTATATCGATATTTTCAGAAAATACTTGAGCCTTCGTCCTGGACATACTGGACACCGTCGATTATTTATATTTTATAAAAAATGGAAATGTACCGTACAGCCAGTTGGCTTACACACTATGGGCAAAATACCGACTAAAATTGCTCAATTTCTTAACTTAAAAGATTGTTCGATGTATACAGGTCACTGCTTTAGACGCTGTTCTGCATCTTTTTTAGCAGATTCAGGAGCAAATTTAACAACATTAAAGCGCCACGGGGGATGGAAGTCTTCAGCTGTTGCTGAAGGCTACATTGAAGATTCTATCGAAAATAAAAAAAATATTGCAAATAAAATTTTTTCACGTGAAGATTCAAAGGAATCTACCACTACTAGTTCTAAGCCGCTAGATGTTAACAACTGTATAAACGGAATATTTGGTTCAGAAGTTTCTATGCTATCTGTGTCTGGACTATCTGGACCATCTGTTAATAATTGTTCTAATTGTAATATTAATTTTAAAATTATTGTAAAGAAATAAGTTTCGAAATATCAACTAGTAATTATTATGCCTAATTAAGTCTCATATTCATGTAATTATAATTTCATATTGATTTTCTGTTGATGTCTTGGTTACCATAATGTACATATTTTGTTTCAATTTTTAAAAAAATATTTTACATTTCTTATGCCTGTTTTACACAATCCAATTTATTGATGAAGATATGCATGAAGTTGTCCTTGAATTTCTTTGTGAATCTATTGTCAAGTAGAAAAATGTTGGTTCGTTTCTACACACACAAAGATTTCCATCAATTTATTGTGAAGAATTTAATAATACCAACCTATACATCGGTTGTCATTTTACTGTCGTTAATTTTTGTATTGTGTTTCTTGCAAGTTTCTGCACTGAGAAAAAAGATATCATACAACAAATTTTTTAAAGCTCATTTTATACATAGTAAAGATCTATCCATAAAGATTATTATAGATTTCATTGTATTAAATTGTTAGTTTTATGAATTTCATAAGAGTATGTCTCATAATTCCTTTTTTATAACACTTATTCAATGATTCCTTAGCCCTTAATACATGATTAGTTATTGAATAAGTCGTTTTATACAATACATATTATAAAAAAAATATATATACAGATTAAATACCGTCGATATTCACTTGTATAAAACAAGCTGATAGAATTCATCCCTAACAATCAGCTGTATAGATTCTAATAGACATTTTATAAAACATGCATCTCTCCCGAGTGCTCCTGCCGCCAACTTCCATTTTCAAAGTGCAAGTTAGTGTGGTAGGCTGGAAATGTGGCTTGTGTTCGAATCGTATTAGTGTATGTTGGTGCGTAATTCAGAAAAAGTGTTAGTAAAACAAATGTATTTTGTGTAAAAAAAAATGTGTAAATAGACGAGAACGAAACTCAGAGTTATATGTGTATAGACATAGAACATTTACATTCTTTTTTTGCCTTGTTAAAATCAGTAGGATCCGGTGGATTATCATGTATTTAACTTCAAAGATTAGCAATATTACTTAGAAAATATTGTTATATATTATTTATGTTCTCTTCTTTATCTATATGTATTGGTATGATATTTCTATTTATTATTATTCATAGGTATTTCCAAACTGTCAATAGGTTTTTTCTTATCAATATATAATTGTTTGATTTAAATAAAATATTATATAATTCCTAATGACTTTGTTTGATATTTGCCATCACATGAATAATTAGCTTCATAAAATACAACTGTTATGAATCATTAAACATATTTTATACAAATTATGGTTCAGTTTTATAGGTACTATTGCACAGCTTTGTAGAATCTATTCAAGTTTTCAGATAAAGGGATATAGAATTGATTTATTAACTTTCATACAAATATTACTAAAATACGGATTCATTAAGATTTATAAAATAGGCTTGCTGTCACTTTTGTAAAAGAATATTCCAATACCTAGTATGTGAATTCACATAGTGGTTAGTAGGAATTTTTCTCAGTGTGTATACCATTTTATAATATGAAAACCATACACCATTTCAAATACGAAAACCATACACTATTTTATAATATGAAAACCACGACAAGCTCAAGAACAAATAGACTGTAGAATCGAACAAACTTAACCGCAAAAAAGGTTGGAGGTAAACAAAGACAATGTCAAATTCAAACGTTGGCAACAACAACATGTGGTTGTCGAAAAATAGAACACGTTCTAATGCCTGTTTCACACGATCCAATTTGTTGATGAAGATATTCATGAAGTTGTCCTTGAATTTCTCCGTGAGTTTATTGTCAAGCAGAAAAATGTTGGTTCGTTTTTACGCACATGAAGATTTCCAACAATTTCTGGTGAAGAATTTAATAGTGCCAACCTAAATATCAGTTGTCATATTACTGTCGTTAATTTTTGTATTGTATTGTTTCTTGCAAGTTTCTGTAGACCATTTTAGAATATGGAAACCATATACCATTTTATAATATGAAAACCACGATAAGCTCAAGAATTAACACACTTCAGAATCAAATAAACTCAACCGCAAAAAAGATTGAAGCTAAACAAAGACAATGCCAAATTCAAAGGTTGGCAACGACAAAATGTAGAGAAAAAATCCTAGAATTCCCTAGAAAGTTGTCAAAAAATAGAACACGTTCTAATTCATCAATAAATTCATGAATTTCTTCATGAAGTGTCCTGTATTACACGATCCAATAAATTCAAAATAAAACTTCGTGAATTTATTGATGAAGAAATTGAATCGTGTAAAACAGGCATCACGTTTTCTACATTATTTACCTATTTCACATAATATACACATTTTTTGCACTGTAAACGTAGAAAACATTTTTTTTCACGTGAATATCCATCTCTGCCTGTATTACTGCTGCTGACTGCCGTTTACTTTTCTCTCGTCCCCTCACCTAAGCGGCCTCTACTACAATTAAAGGATGCGTGGCAATAATATTGCCAAACTCTAATCTTGTTTATATTTCCAAATTGGAGACATTTTCTGCTCTATCCTCGTTTATTTAACTTACAATTGTATATTAAATATAAGTAATATATTGCTTTCTCCAAAAAACAGGCAGAATATTTATTCGCTTTTTTCAGAGATCCCGTGACCCCCACATCATTTTTTTTATATTTATGGGACTTTTACTTTTTAACAAGAGTATAATTAATAAAACTGGGGTACCATTGAGACAAGTTTCTACAATGCTCAATATTCCAACATATAAATTATAAATTAACCAAGCATTTCAACACAAATCTGAATAATATCTCCAACTCTTCTCCTTATGTGATCAGACACTCATTTGATCTTGTTAATGACGTCTTAGCCTTTAAATCCTTGCACTTTTCTCGTCCATACCACTGAATCTTATCATTCGTTGCATTACTAAAAAATGAGGTGAGATTACTAACTTCATTGAGCTCAATTTGGAACAATTTTCAACTGGTATAAAACTATGTCTCCAGTAATTATCGTTTTATTTTCAAGATATTTGTTACCGACAAAATGACGGCATATTGAGTAGTATTAGCAATTGTTTGACAGACTTTACATATATTACAGGATCAAATCATTTTGTATTACAAGAGATATGTCGATGACATTTTAGTTATCGTCCCGACAGATTCAACGATTCATCCACACATAAATTTCTCCCTTGAATTAATAGATAAACATATCATCAATTAACTGGTTCAGAGAATCTACTTTGAACAGCTTTTCAGAAGCCAACCCTTTATACAAAGTTAGTGTTATCAACACTGTGACGAATTAGGCCCCAAAATTTGTCACTGTTGCACATCCCAGAGCCTTCTGCTACCGTCAATAACTTTTAAGCACATCCAAATTTGATTCACCTCTTGCACACCCTCTAAATTTTAAATTCAGTAACTCTGCTTCAACATACAACACCGCTTACCGTTGGTTCATCAGTCTTCAACTGCTTTAAATACGTTTTAATATATTTCACATGTGGAGGAATAAGGTTAGGGTTTAAAAACACCTGAAATTAAAAGCAATTGATATCATATGATCTGTATTTATGTCTTGTGTCTTAGCGTATTTTTGTTGTATGACGTTCTGCGTTACCTTTGACTATACACAAACTAGATCCGACACTTGACAGTTTCTATATTACCGACCGATTAAATATTTAGGACAATTTTAATGTTAAGGAAATTAAATCAGGAAAGGATGTATCCGACAGGAGAGTAATAGGAAATTTGTAATTGTAATGAAATTTGTATTTGTAACATTACTTCTTCTTTTTTCTGTATGTCGTCTTTACATTATTGTTAGTGCTAATATGAATTTAATTTAAAAACATGTTGAGTAAGGTTTCATAAAAATTTTGGTATAAATAAGGCCTTTTGGCCGACTTAAGTCACTTCTTTGTAAGTCCAGTCTTCTGAGCAGCCGTTCCAAAGTACGCTACCAGTTCCGATACCGAGCGTCATCTTCAGAGTGTTTACCGTCCAAGTGAAGCTTTGTGTTAAGTCCGTTAGCACAACTGTCTGACACAATTTGTGAGTTTGTTTTGGTTTTTTCTAAGTCCGTAAAAGGAACTTTGAATATTTTTGCTGTTTTGAACTTAGAATATTTTTGCTGTTTTGAACTTAGAATATTTTTGCTGTTTTTGAACTTATAATATTTTTTGAATAATTTACCGTAGAAGCACCGCTGATGAAGTCTTCGTGATTTCGAAGTGTTTGATTGATCTAACGTAGAAGCACCGCTGAAGGAGTCTTCGTGATTTTACAGCGTTTGATTGACTTTAACGTAGAAGCACCGCTGGCGAAGTCATTACTGACTTCACAGTGCTTGAAATATTTGACGTAGAATCACTGCTGGAGGGGTCACCTGGTGACTTCACAGTATCGAACCGACTTAACGTAGAATCATTGCGAGGGAGCAAGTCTGGTTCCACCCGCATAGAATGATTTCTCGTCATCTGCGACCGAATATTGTTATCGAAAATAAAAAAAAAGACACCAAGGATTTATTCTGTTATTTCATTGTTGAGAGATTCTAAAGAAATTGTCAGTAATTCGAAAAGAAATAGCTAACAGCAATAACATCAATACTAAACGTCTACGTACTAGATTAAAAGACAGACAAATATTATGAAGGTAGAAAAGTTGTTTAAAGGGTTAGAAATTGGCATGTCATAAATTATATAGGGGAGAAACCAGACTACCTTTTTTATAAACGTATTTAATAACAAATGAAGACAAAGTCTCTTAACTGAACATGTTATTGACATTGACTATGTTTCTGATTGTCACAACATTGAAATCATGACAGAATCAACAGAAAGCAACACAAATTGCTGCATGAAATTTTGTATATCATCCTGAATTTCAAACAGAATATACTGTCAAATTCCAGACATAATTTGAGACTATTAACCCAATAATAGTATCAAAAGTCTTCTCAATCTATTCTTGTGGAACAGAACGAGAAATAACTTAATAGAAATAGTCACTGTGGACATTTCGTTTACAAGGACTATCAACAAGATAGTTGTGCATTTTGTTAAGCATCAATAAATATGCCAATGAGAAATAATAGATCGGCCTTAATTTCTAGTACCAAAAGAATATTTTCCTAATTGCTGATGTTATCTTCCTGCCCGTTTACAAAATTTGATAAAACTGTTCATAAGTTAGAAGAATGAGTCAAATAAATTCCTCTCTGGACGGATTATTTGTCGGGTCTGCAAGTGAGGTCACAAATTTCTTCGGTAAATCTTGCAAGAAAAATCTAGGACAAGTACCTCACGTTTTCATAGTATACTCGTTGAATTTGGAACAAGAATCCTGCAAGGATTGGCTTGATACAGATCACTCTTATAAAATCTGAAAAAAAGTCATATTTACTTGTTATATATTATGTCCATGCTATAAAATGAATGTCAAAGATGGTTTTAACGGCTTGGAAAACTTTGTTACTGTTTTATCTTTGCTTTGATTGTAACTGACAAGCATAACAATATTGTTATGGATTTAATTAAATGAATTCGTTTCATGAAATGTGTTGCAAGGCTCCAGTTTATAGCTGGAAGTTTAAATTAGAGAAATGAATTCAAAAGTTTGCTTTGAGATTTTATAGTTTTGTTGGAACGTGAGCAAGCGTTTTATTGGGGCTTTAAAAGTGGTTGCGTGTGGAATACGTGCATTTTGTACGTTTGTGACATTATAATATCACTCTGTGTAAACTGTAAATAATACATCAGGAGAATTCTTGCTTATTATTATAGCTATAGGAGATATGCTATCTTTGTGTTTACAGGTATTTAAATACCTTATATATTCTTTATATTATTAGTCTAACATAGAAGGGTAAGAAAAAATTCTTGGACTATCCTATAGAAGGCTTTTTTCGAAATGATATTTTACCGCTTGATTCGCATTTGATACGTTCAGTAATTCAATATTTCAACCGTCACTCTCTTTGTGAATAATATATTTTGATGTTATTGATGTGGTACGAGGGCAGTTCTGAAAATAGCAAATAGTATATCTAGAAAGCGAAAAACAATGAAACCTGTTCCACAGTTTATATCTGCATTGCCAAAAATGCTAATTTTATCATTTTACATCATTAAAGTACCGCGAAAACCAAACAATGGACCTCGTTCAATATTAATAAAAAAAGTATTATAATGCAATGTTAACAACGACAAACTGCTAGACACTTCCCATCGGTGGTAATCTCTGCTAGACACTCTAAAGCTCGCAAAAATAAAGTATTCCCACTTATCTACTACTACTACTGTACTAGTACTAGTTTTTATATATGATACTCAGGGAACAATTTCAATAATTTTGTAAACAGCCAGATCAATTATAGGGGCCAAACATTCCCCAGGCACAATTAAAATGTCGCTGTGAGTATAAGCGCGAGGTCATTATTTCTACACTTGATAGTAAGCGAAGTATCTATGAGCATCCAACTCTTCCTTGGTCTGTTTGTTTACAAGAAGCATTCAAATTGCTCCCTGAGTATCATATATAAATATTAGGACTCAGACTATGAGTGAGATAACGTTATTTTTTTGCGATCTTTGGAGCGTCTAGCAGGAATTACCGCCGATCTAAAGTGTCTGGCAGTGTTGATTATCAATTTTCAACAATATTCTCTGAAATATACATAAAGACCAGCACTCATACTTAGAGAAAACTGAATGATGTTTTAATGTATCTCTTTCATATGGTATCCGTAAATTGGCCGTCGGCCTAAGTTAGTAAGTATGCGTATGATCAAAAAGTATATACTAACACTACTCTAATCCCCACATTTGTTTCTCAGAGAATAAATAACTTCAGGCGGGTCTGGGATCTTGGACTAAGAGGTTCTAGTTCTTTAGTCTTGAACTAATAGTACATATATTCCACTATTATGATTGAAAAAACCTGGTCGCATGATTATATTATAATCATGCGACCAGGTTTTCTTCAATCATAATTTTTGTTCATCTTTATGGCCTGTTTGAACAGTCCTTGGTTTATACTAGATATAGTTTAGTTACCTAGGTAACGATTGTCAGAATGATTGTCACTAAGATAATTGAGCTATGGTAATGCTGAGAACACATAATCATCCAATGCAATGAATTAAGGCGTTATTCACTGTAACGTGCGAGACTGTGGAGGTTCGTAGGAGTGGGGTAGGCTTGTGTCTGACCTTGTCCAGGCGAAGCCTTTTGTCTTCGTTGTATCGCGCCGCGTCGCGCCGCACCACACCACCCCGCACAATGGAAAAATCTAGCAACATGTAGACTGAATCTGGAACTTTTGAGAAAACGGGACTCCATATGTAAACGCAAGCAAACCACTTGAAGTAATGATGAATCTAGAGCTGTGAATATCAAACAGTGAAGTGATTAGTGTACATAGATAATTAAATGTAAATATCTGTGGCTTTGTTTAAGATAGTAGTAAGTGATAAATAATTTCTATAGTGTTATTTAGTGATATCTGGAAGAATAAAATTTTTATTTTATTCTTAATTATTAAATAGTAATTTTTATTTGATTGTAAACAATTACTTTTGAGCAATAAACATTACACAACATTAAACTCATTTTCAATGACAATATGTTCATTCTTAAATGGAAAATAAACTAAAAACTATTCAAGCAAACCTCAAGATGAATGGAAGTATCCAAGGGGAAAAATTTGTAGCGTTCTATGATTGTGTATCTGTGTGCCGTCCAACGATCTTATATCTAGGATGTATCAAGATCTCTCCGAGAGTTATCTTTATTAGTTTATCAAATTTGCCCAGTTCACTTTAGAGTTTTTTTTTATCTGGAGACAAAACATCGTTATTCTGCAGTTCTACTTATTGTTCAAAAAGCGCGGTATCGCTTGTTTGAAGAAGTTACCCTCATGTTATAATGTCGATAAAATAAGTGTAGCTTTGTTAGGAAGTTGATGTATTCTTCCTATGATCATAATTCACAAACGTTTACGCATCTCAATTATCATCGACCCCTTTTTTAGGTAATTGGTAAAGTCTGGATGTCTATTAATATTAGATTTTCTGTATCTGTGCTAAATAATTGTCAAAATAAATGAGCTAAGGAAATATGTATGTGAATAAGTATTAGGCAATTTGGACATCAATACCTACTCATCATACTGCATGAGCTGTAATGCCGCACTCTATATAACGAAGTTCAAGGCACCGCTTGTTTTCTTCCATTATAAAGAGCTTTCGTCATATGGAGATTTGAGAAAAGACAGTGTAAGAGCGCAAATACACTGTTTGTATTCTTATAAAAATCTCCATTATTCTGTATAGTCCATTATTTGGCCTGACATCTTTCACTAAGCCAATACTTGATTTGTATTTTCTCATGAATTATATCCATACCTTTAGGTAAAGAAGGATCTTCTTCGTAAAGTACCAAAAACTCACATAATAATTTAGCTGCGTCAAATGCTTGTTGAATTTCAGCCTAGGCTCATGACAATGCATTCCTTCTCCTACCTATAAGACATTAATGGCAAACAACGAACAATAGGAACACAATTGTTATTTTTAGAAAATGAAAGCCAATAAAAAATATATATTGATGCCTCAACCAAAAAAGGTCCACAGATGTTCAAGCTGAGACGTACTTCTTGTTATAGAGAATGACCATAACGTTATAGAGAGTTTCTTGCTATAAAAAATTTAGTTGTAAACAGTTTACACTGTAGTATTAGAAGATAACGACTTTCATATGTAGAGAGAGGAAATGATTTTTAGAAATAAAAACTTCAAAATGTATCCATTCAAACATTTACTGAGCGGTTCCAATCATTTGGTACTCATTCTAATAGTGATTTTCACGCTCTAGCAGTTTTCTGTAGTGGTCTCGCCGATGTAGATCATCAAGTGGCTTATATTAGTCAGTAAATAAATCCACTAGAACAGTATGAGTGAAGATATTTTCAAGTTTTTATTTCTGAAATAATTTTTGTCTCTATCAGTTTTTGAGTACATCAACATTCATTACTTTTATATGTTTTTATTACACTCGTAAGACACACATACCTTGCAATTGGGTCAAATTATAGCATTTTTGGAAAAATTATCATAAGTTGTGAGAAAACATCGTAAATTCCAACAAAGTTTCTTCCTCATAGCAAAGTTCAAAAGCCTTATTATCATTCTCGTATACAATTTTACAGTCCACAACACAAGGTTATAATTAACGTATGTTACTGATCCCAAGCATAAGCATTTCAAGTACTGCATAATTCCCTTGTCGCTCAACGACTGACCCTTCAAAGGTGAGCAAATCACATTCTCTATGGTAGATCCCCCGAGATTCAACATGAAATAACTCACTAATTATCGCCTGTCGTCTGTCTTCTGTCACCGACATGACGAACGCCTCTGGAATGACTAGGATTGTATCATCATGGGTGGAGAATTGGGGCAACCTGAAACAAGGACATGACGTGGAATTATGACAGGATTGTACTAGGGTACCTGGTTGTGCTATATGAGTTAGGTTTGATTGATGGGGTATCATCGTGCAGATCAACATTATGTCAAGAAAGTAGAACTAAGCTTTACATCCGTGACAGTTAAAAATGTTGCAAGCATAATTTTAACATGATGACTCCTAAGTTACATTGATAAAAAAATATCATAATGGAATACAAATTGAGGCTTCCACGAATGAATTCAATATTGCATTGTAGTCTATACGGGCTCCGTTTTATCTGTGGCGAGCATGTTTAATGATTAGCTTATGTTTTACAATTAATGTCTTGCTGGTACTCAATCCATTTTTGTATGGTATCCAAAACAGATTTTTTGTTGGAGCAAATGCCAATTTTAATTATTGTACAAACCTTGTGACTTTGTGATTGTTGTTCCATGACCATGGTTTCATTTCGATTTCTAACAATGAGGACCGACGAACAAACAAATTGTCTATCTTGTTTTCTTGCACAGCAGGCATTGATATTGAGATCGTGTTAGTACTCAAACTCCTAAGTACATTTTTCTATCTCGAGGGAAGTGTGGGTTTTCCGTTAACTTGTTTGAATATACATGCCAAAAGTCATATTTGCACAGAATTTTCTGTATGAAAATGTGTCGTGTAAAGTATGACTAGATGGACTCAAATATAGTCTCTTCATCCAAGTTAATGTACAAAACTTCATTTCCTTCATGTACTCGCATCAATTTTGATATTTCTAAGAACAATATACAAACACAAACTGTAGTAATATTCTCGTTCTCGTTTTGCGGAAAGTATAACCATATTTCTTCATGTATATCAGCTTAACTCTTCGGAAACATTCATTCCAAAATTTTGTTAACTCTCATAATATACTCTTCCGAACATATTCAACTGAAAATGGAGTTTATGATAACTTCGGAATATAAAAGGGAAGAATTCGCAAATGCTGTAGGGAGCAAAGTAAGTGAATAATGCTGCTCTAATGGTACGTTATGAAATAGAGTAGAACGCAACCTAATTTTGATTATTACAGAAATCTTTTATGATAAAATATTGGCGAACAATAAGTGAACTCAGTACTGACTGTAGTAGATAAGAACATGATAAAAATCCAAACTTCATGTACTTTATATTGTTTTCTCATTTTCAGAATACTTTTTCATACACGGTACGTAAGGAATCGTTTATTGTAAGAGATTCATTCTGAATGAAGTACTCAAACTATCAACATAAATTTGACATGATTGTAGACCATAATTGTCCAGTTATTAACATATGACAATAAATTTAAAGATGTGCTAGAATGAGATGAGAAAATAAGAAATTTCTGCACCAATGTAGGACCTTCTATTTTCATATTCTGTCAGCTATCAAGCCCATGGAATATGAGTTGACATTTAAATTTGCAAAAGTATTGGTGGAAGGTATTGTGTACATAATTTCACAGAAAAACTAAATTTGAAAGACAGGCGTTTTCAGTGTTGTGAAATTGGGATGCAAAAAATGCTTAGCCTACACATCGTGTGCATTGCGTGAACCGCTAAGGGCGGTTGCACAATAGCCCGAGAACGGGAACGGCAACGGGAACTAGAACGGGAATAAACTTGAACAGTGTATTTTGTATGTACACATGCACAATAAGATTCCTGGAACGGAAAGACCAAGGTCGGCCGGGAATGAAAACGGTAAAGATAGTCAATATTTAAGTTTCCCGTTCTCGGGGTGTTAAACAACCAATGAGAAACAAGCGTGACGTCACTGTCCATTATTCTTGAAAATATGATTGTTGAGAGTTTGCTTTATTTGCTCTTGTTCTTGTGCTCTGACTGCACTGATTTTTCTTGTTCCACTAGGTAATTTCATATGAATGTGCTGAATTGTTTCCCAAATAACTTCGCAAGTCTCATAATATATTACTTTGGCAACTGTTGGATTTCCAACTCTAAACAATTAACTTAAATTTTGAAAATAACTACCATGTGCCAGATATTTCAAAGTCATAGCCAAGATAGATATTCTCTTCTACTTCTCTTCAATAATTTTGGCCTTAATAAGCTGAGAAGTTTATTAAAACATCGCACGTTCATTCTGGTATATTTAAAGAACATTTCATGGTCAGCTTCCTTCATATAATAATTGTATGTGAATTTTTTGCATATTTGAAATTCTTGTCCGTTTGGTATTTCCCTGTAAATGGTTTTCTGTTGGGAAATGAATTATTATTATTATTATTATTATATGCCTAAATATGTTTACGAATGCTCCTCTTGTATTTCTTTCAAGATTAATTGGTCTAATCCACCACCTAGAGAACAAATTTTGATTCAATAAAGAGTTTAATGGAATGTGCATCATCGTACCTCCTGTTTTGATTTTCTAATTGTAAATAATTATAAAAAAGTATTAAAAATGCCATGAAAACCTGTAACTCTTCGTCATCCATATTTAAGAATATTTAAATAACTATATAAAAAGTCAGGTTATCTGTCAAAACAGTGTTCTCGGTCTTTCGCGTGCTGCAATTGTGCATCTGGTCGGCGTTTACGTTCCCGTTGTCGTTCTCGATAGCTTTCCGTTACCGTTCTAGTTCTAGTTCTAGGGCTATTGTGCAGCCGCCCTAACTGTAGGGTTTGTCGTAAAAAGTGTATTATTTGATGAGTGTATGGTATGAGTTATATTATAGAAGGTTTTGTACACGTGCCAAAGGCGAATATTGTGATCATCGTTATCTAAATGTAATAAAGCAATTATAAGCAAATCAAATATCAATATGTCCAAAATGTATTTTAAATGACATCTTATAGAAAATAAGATTGTCACCATTGTAACTGAATCAAATAGAATAAACGCCAAAATTCATTAAGATACAATTCTTAATATAAGATATTTGCACCTGAATTATAGTTCTTTACAGTCATGAACGGTTCAAGGACTCTTATGAGACTACGATTTAAGCATTTTTATTCAATGCAGCTTTTAAAACAAGCTAGCTGTAATAGAATTAAACAGAAATAAAAGCAACAAAGTATATTTACATATACATATTACAAATAGCAAATATCAATTTAAATCACTGCACAAATTCATTTATGATAATTGATTTACGACTGACAAATGATATAACTGATAAATAGTCAAGTGCGATTTGTAGCAAGCATATTTGTGGTAGCGATTCTACCCATTCAAAAATAAATCGGCTCCACGTTGGGCGCCAATTTGTAACAATTTTTAAAGAGCCAAGAAACTTAATTAGCCACTTCCAATATCGGATTTTAGGACAATTAGATCTGTCGATGTTGGTCGAGATGCTGCAGAACATAGAATAAAACAATATCTCATACAGCGATACCCACACACCAGCTGTAAAATGAAACACTAAATGAATCACTTTCTAAAAATTAAAGAGGTAGGTACTTTTTTTTGAGAAAAGAAATTATGATCAAATTCATCAAAGTAGTAGATATTTTAGTTGATCCAGAAGTAAAATGAAGAAAATATGAAAACGACAAAAGGTATAATTAATGTTATGTGAAATTGAATGCCAGCGATTCGCGTCCCTAACACAGACTTCAGCAAGTCTCAACTGAATTAACTACTGGACAGATACGTTCATGAACCTACTCTACATAAAAGTACAAAAGGAATGAAAACCAGGTCCGAGATCGATCGACCTGGTTCACAATCTGACATAGCGTTTATAACGTAACAAAGAAGCATAGAGAAAAAGATAGAGGCGACAACAAATGCCTACCGCAGAATTACACAATGAAAAAGTGAATACGTGGTGAAGCCACGAAATAAGTTAGCACCAACAAAAAGTCTAAATATTAAAAGAAGCGAAACTGGACTGCTCAGCTGGCGATGTCGCTGAAGATCATGATTGACCTCTGTTACGTCTGAATCTCGGCCTCGGATCTATTTGGGCTGGATTCCGGATGGTCAGGAAAGTCAGGGTGGAAGTAGAGTATGTGCCTTGGTTCGGACGACGTTAAATCGCAGATGTTAGCGGTGAGAGATGGATGACCACTCACAATTCAAATTAATCCCCGACACGTGGGCTGCTCCGCCGAATGGAACAAATAGCCAAACTGCCCCAAAATATTCGGCCGAAGCAAGTGTTTATCTCAAAAAAATACAAAAACTCAATCTTGCACACGCAATAAAACTTCAGGGAAAAATTAACAAGATTGTAGTCGATTGGTAATAAACCGTTCTTCATTAGCCCAAAGAAAACCTAATGGACGCCAAAAGTAGTTTACTTCGAAAAAAAAATCTGTAACGTTACTGACTGCAGCGCGCGCATTGCAAGCGACAAATTGGAACAAAAATCTCGAACTAAAAAGAATTAATGAAAATAAACAATACACACGCTTTAAATATAACCAAAAAAAAACTGAGCCTAAAGAAAAGAAACGAAACTAAAGATTTGAAACATGAATGAAACTAGGCGCGGCGTTGAAAAATGATGGGACGTCAGTCACATATAGAAGATACATATTAACTAACATAAGATACCTTAAATGTGAATAATGATGCTTCATGTAAGTAATATTGATTATCTGTATGAAAGAAAAAAATATAAAATTTCAAATCGCCCCGAACTCGATTTGAACTTGGTGCCAATCGAACCATAGTCTCAACTCTGTATCTCTGGACCAAGTCCTACTGAAATAATTGGTTGCTATAACTGAGTGATATCTATATATTTATTTTAGAGCGTTACGGAGTCAGCGAATCAGTGATGAGTAAATATATGTCAAGATGATTATTAAATATGAATCCAAAACTGAAAGTGAGTAACCAAACAAATTAAATCCAATAACTCAAAATATATTTTAGAATTTAACCCAACAAAGAAAAGACCGAAAGCCAAATTGGCACGTAACAGATTTTTTGGATAATGTGAAATTGGCTCCCATTTTGGTCAATTGAAAGGCTCAAAATGAATGACCCTCAAAGGAAATTGGTTTTGATGTAGTAGTCCATTTATCAAAAAATAGTAGCAGTAGAAATATGAAGATGCTATATTGCAACTAGTTATTATGCATTATGTGTTTGAATTAGATACATTATGCATCTATATTCATACAGTGTTCAAGTTCAATAATTTCTGACATCAAGTAGAATATTATTCGGAATTCTTCTCTTTTATGAATTCAAATCAATTTTGTTCTTTTGTCAGTCAAGAGTTATTATCAAAACATTATAGCTGGAAGTTTTTATTCTTTTTCCACTTACCGAAAATTTAATCATGATTACCAATATTATAGTGCAATTCCTAACCGTATCACTTTGCTGAGAAATCAATGATTATGACTCTGATTAAATATTCATAAGAAAAACTTGTAGATATCTAATAAATGAAACTCTCAGTAGGCGAGTTAAACTTGCTAATGTTCCTATCTATGTAGTGTCAATCTCAAAAAATTAGTGTACCTAAGATTGAAAGAAATTCAACTATCACCTTTTATAATTTGCTTAAAAGATATTCATAATAGGGCATGCTTTTCACCATCAGTGTTTTTGGATTCATAATTTTTGCGACAAGATGAAATGATTCCCTGTTTTCGAAAGATTCTTTGTTGCATGGAAGATTAATTAATCAGATTGAATATCTCCAAGGAAACCATCAACTGACATTACGAATTTCTTAAAATAAGTAGGTTGAGACCAAAATTATCTCCAGTGGGAGATTAGTGAAGATTAGAGGAATAAAAGGAGCCATTTTTCCACTTTTTTAACGTAATGGAGGAGAGAAAGATAAATGAGAATAATTAGGTTAAGTTTTCCCAGATGCTACGAATTTATTCATTCGTTTATACTGAATGCCCAGGATAAATATGTGCTGCATGGAGAAGTTGAGACTATAAATAATGAAGCATATAAATATCAAGCATGACTCTTCCGAAAAAAGAGTCTTAGAAAATGAATAATTCTGTGATGTTTGCTGATTTCGAAGCTCAACTTTGATAGCTCTATAACTTTTTTCATAATTTATTTATTTATTTGTTCATACAAAAATCAAACCTATTGTAAGGATATATAACACAAAGAAACAACTACTACGTGTTCATATATCATAGTGCACTTTTGAGTGGCCACAGGAAAACAACAAAGTGAGAAATGTGTAATCTTCAAAATTAAAACTCTTCAAATTTCCGTAGAAAAAAAGTCACAATAACCACACGAACTATATGTGATAAATTTTATTTTCCGATCGAGATGAAAGTTCCAGATCAAGCAGATCGACAGAACTCAGTGAAATTGAAACATTAACTCATGAATTGTGCACATTTTCCAGAATTTAAGTAGTAAAACAAATTTAATTTTCTAGGAGATTAAAAAGATTTCTTTTAACAATACGTTAACAGGAGTTTTATGGTCGAGATACTTACTGCCGAATTGCCAGGAAACGTTTCAGGATATTGTATTTTATTTAGTTTTACGATTGTAGTAAAGTCGAATTAGTATCCTTCCAACCACTTTCATTTCGTTTTGGATTCTTTTGTTGAATTTTTCCTAACGTACTTACACTGATATGCTGTAAACTTTACTTAGTTTCACAACTACTCTGGAATACGTTCAATTTATCTTTAAAGATGAATACAGTAAGGTTAATAAATAATGAAATGTCGATGGCGTTGCTTTCAGGGTGCAGTAGAGCACAACCCTGTATTGATCATCAAAAAATTATACAAGAAAACACGAAAAATCCTGATCATTCCTGAACATTGAATAAAACTTTTCATACTCCATTACTGAATAGACTAGTCGAATAGCTTGATGTTTCCTGGTTATGCTTCATTACATTATATATTATTGCGTTACCGAGCTATGTCTTACTTACAAACGAATGTTTTGTATCCATGGCTGAATAAATTCATCTGAATAAAACTGACAGATTCATTGCATAGTCTTGATATTCATAACTCAAGATGGTATTCTCCAAGCTTATTGTCAGGAGAGCCCAGTCTATTTTATTTACATTTTACAGAACAAACTGTGAGAAATGGAATTCCTATTTGAGTATCCTAGTACAGACTTTGTGGAACCACGTTTCTTTCCATTGTAAAATCTCCAAAGATAATTACACAATTGAATTCTGAATCGACTGTACTCTCGTTTCTTAATGATGGACTACTTTCGATGGATCCCAGTTTACCTGTCTCTAAAATATTGGATTTATATCCTACCAACATTAATGATTCAAACATCCACATGGAACAATAGGGAACTAATTAATCCTTTGATTGCTACAATTAAACAACATAAAGCCAGCAGAAGTTTCGTCTATAAAACAATGAACTTGGTGGCATCCACTGAATCTGCCACTGCCTATTTGCTCTCCCTTTACTTCGTTTACTGTTTTCATTATCTTCTTCTTTGTAGATCCCTAAGCTCTTTAAGATCACATCTTGTTAAAACTCCAATTAGATTGATTCCACCTTCTAGAAGCTTTGTCAAAGGTTTTATTTTTTGAAAATATAAAATAAGTTCAATCATGAACTTTGTTCTTGGAGTTTTCTGTGTTCTCATTATTATTATTATTACTTCCGAAATTTATAAAGAACAACAATTGATCTTCCTTCATTAGATATGTAAATGAAGCTTTTCCAAATGCTACGAGAACATTATATGTTCATAAAATAACTGAGTGGTGGTTCTACTTACCTTTTCTTGTATTATTTTGATAACATCCGAGGCATATCTCAAATTCTGAGATCTGTGTTGCCTGTTAATTTTCCAAAATAACAAGGAAAGGAAATGGTGAATACGTATTGAAAGTACCTGAATGAATGAGATAGAGTAAATATTTCTGTTGTTCCAAGAGAATATTTATTTTGTTCATAATTTTCCTAATTTCGCACATTTGTTGTAATGCATCATAAATTGAGTCATGCTCAATAATTCAATAATTCCAAAACACCAACTTGAGCGATTATTTATATTTACTCATTTATTCGACACACTCAATGTTAGAGTTTAATGAAATAGAGAACGATAATATTTTTATTCATACAAGATCATATTGAATTACATGTCAATATATATATTTTTTTGTTATATTATTATATTTTGTCAACTGACTGGATCTTCGTATCTGCCGAATTATCTAGCCGAGTAGGTCAATCTTCAACACTCAACAGGACAATAGTTTCAATGACAAAGTGGCAACTACCTAAATTGCCTAAAAAATATTGAAAATACAAATATATTTACCCAATTAAATAGAAATGAGCAGTTTGTTTTTGAATACTTGCAATGAATGGTTAAATATATCAATAACACGGAAATATTGAAAAGATTCGCCTGAATGGGCTCTGTAATGTCACTGACAGCAGCGCGCGCATTGCAACATCAACAAATTGAAACACAAATCTCGAACTAAAAATAATTGATGAAAATATACAATAAACACGCTTTTAATATAACATTGAGAAAAACTGAGCGCAAATAGTCGTGAAACAGGGCATAAAATTTTCGTTGATTACCGCTTACTTGAAACTTCGTTAGTGATTTCATTGTGATGAGTCCGATAGCTTCCACATTTAACGAAATTCTTGATTTTGGGGCGTTTTTCAGCGAGGGCTAATTGAACATGTCAATTTTATGGAGCCTAAAAAATTTATTACCGTCATATTAATGTTTACACCAATCGAAAGATTTTTTGATTATAATATAAAAAATAATATTGTCCGACATTCATATTGGGGGCCAGCGGTGAGTCCAACAAGCCACATTTGTCACAAGTACGTTGGTATACTCGGACAAGTCAAATGAGTCCCATCGGATAAGTTCGGTAATCGTATGATTCAAGATCGGCTAAGAAAGGAAACTGACGTCGTCAGCGGCGTACGCATTTTATTCTCAAATGTTTTAAATTTATTAGAGAATACTTTATTTATTGAATATAAACATATATATATATATATATAATAAAAATAATAATAATAAAAATAATAATAAAATAGAATGAAAATCAAAAGATAAAAGCAAGAATTATCATAAAAGATATTTGTTATCGTAATTAATGATTTATAATGTTATTGACAACATATCATTACCGTTACAATCACCAGCAACTATCGGAGTCATCGGTATCATCACTGGAATCCTCTAAATCTATAATTAAAGGTGATACGTCGCTTTGATCTATTACAACTTCTTGATTTCCATTTGGATTACCTCTGAAGCATTCAAATTATTTTCCTCACATATTATAATCTTGTTGAAGATTAGGATTAATAATCTAAAATTTGAGTCCTGTTTCTTGAAAATTATAAGGTAACGCAGACTTGAATAGATTCTTTGCATTTAACATGGTACATGTTGTGTTCTTGAAAGCATTTATATATTTCTTTTCGTTTATCTATGTATTGTTTATCAAAGTTAGAACATTTTATAGAATGGATTTATGATTTGTCGTGGTTGAATTAATAATATGAATAATCAATAACCACGATAAAACAGTCTATCAAATATAAATAATTTTCAAGAAAAAAATTTGTACTCCGATAATGTTTGCTTTACATACGAAATGTACATAATGTCTTAAATCAACAAGTGAAAAGAAAGAAGCGTTTAATTCAGTTATATTCAATCTTCGCGTGGCTCAAACCTTATTGATTAGCCAAACAAAATTACTAAGTGCGCTCATGGAAGCGAATGAACAAAATATTTTCACGCAGACATACGTTTCTTACTGGTACAAGGCGGTAGGTAGAAATTAAAGAGGACATCAGCAATAGAGTATGTCTTAGCTTGGAAAGACAAACGTCATGCAACAACTGTTTCTTTCATAGCATTAGTAAGAGAGAGATAGATACAGTTAGGTCAGGCTATTTCTATCTCCAGAAGATAAATTCTCAAGCGACAGGTTAGGCTTGTCCGAGTATATGAAAACGGATTACCGCTAGTCTGAGACTTTGAGAACGTGTTCAATTATTTTTTTCCCAAATTTGGTAATATTGTGCGACAAATTTTCGGGGGCGTTTTCTCAGTCCGACACTGAAAACGTGTCAGGATTATAACAGTTCGTTTATCAATGACCGCTCATCCCTATGTTTTTTATTTTATATTCAAATAGTGTCTAGAACATTACTGTATACATGTCCGACAATTTAAGTGGGGCAATACTTCAGAGAAAGCAGAAATATGTGGTATGAATGCGGCTGCGTTCATAGGCATATACATATATAAAATGCATATCAAGTCAATATGATCATTGATTATAAATAAAAAATTTAAAAAAGGCTCGTGCTCCAATATATTAATATTATTTTGGAATCAAATGTGTGATATAGGCAGTATATTATGTTAATCACCTCAAATATCATTCAAATTTACCTTCAACTGTAATATCTATATATTGATACGTCAAGAGCAAACTTTCGACCTCTTTTTAAGCATATTGCAAACACGGAGGAGTGTGAGATTTGTCAAAATATATATGAAGAAGATGTGCAGAAAGCGAAAATTATATACAGGTATCCCGTTTAATCTATATATTAATACGTTAAGAGGAAGCTTTGTATCCCTTTTCAAGCATATTGCACGCACGAAAAAATTTGATATTTGGCATACTTGAAGTTTATATGATCGATTGTAGAAAGCAATGAGTATATACAGGTATCCCATTTTAATTTTACTACGTGAAAAGAAAACTTTGTTCCGCGCATATGAGGTGATGTGAAACTGGGCTTAGTTGAAATCTGTGTGGAAAATGTGAGATATGGCTTATTTGAAGTATATATGGAGAAATATGCATCGGATGGAAAAATGGCTGAAGAGAAATTTCAAAGATTTCTCTTCCCTTCCTATAGTCGGGAGAGAAAGTCACTTCAAAATCTTGAATGGGAACTACTAATCCTAATTTTAGATTCAGATGGAGCATCGAATACCAATTTAATTCTACTTGCAACCTCCGGGGATGGAAGATTAAAGTGAGTAACGTTCTAACTTAGCGACATAATAATATATTACTTTTTCTATTTTGTACTTTTTTTCAATTATTTTAATAATGAATTATTCATTACTAGCTCTTAAACAACGTCTATTACTTATCTCTTGATATTAAATACGTCAAAAACTGAGTTATATATATGCGAGCGTTTTCTTGTCGGACTGACGATAAGAACCAATATTTCTGTCGGGCAATATGTTTTTTAGACAGCTAATATGTTTTCAAATTATGACTATTTTGGTCCGACAAGCGGTTATTGATGGAGGAGCTCTTATAATCCTGACACGTTTTCAGTGTCGGACAGAGAAAACGCCCCCGAAAATTTGTTGGACAAAATGACTAAATTTTAGAAAAAAAATAATTGAATACGTCCTCAAAGTCTCAGTCTAGCGGTACTCCGTTTTCATACCAACGTACTTGAGACAAGTGCGGCTTGTCGGACTTACCGCTGGCCCCCAATATTAATGTTGGACAATATTATTTTTCATTTTATAATCAAAAAATCTTTCGATTAGTGTAAACATCAATATGACGGTAATATATAATAGGCTTCATGAAATTAACATGTTCAATTAGCCCTCGCTGAAAAACGCCCCCAAATCAAAAATTTCGTCAAATGCGAGAGCTGTCGGACTCATCACAATGAAGTCACTCGCGAAGTTTCAAGTGAGCGGTAATCAACTAAAAAATGTATGCCCTGTCTCACGGACTAAAAGAAAAGAAATGAAACTAAATTTTTGGGTATTTTAGTTCAATATTGTATTTTCGAAAATTGAAAAGAAATGATTGATTCACGCTGAAATTTTTATAGCATCTTAATTAGATATATTTGTAAATATTTGCAAAAAGCCAGACACTTTTTCTAGGGTTTAAGCAATAAAATAAATCTTTCACACCTTTCTCATATGCGCAGTACCTGGCGTACCCAGGTAGGTTAGGCAAACATTCATTTACCTACACATCTTACCTAAAGATACCATTGTACAAAATTTCTATCTGAATCAAACACTTCATGAAATATGGGTCACGAGATCTTCGACTATAAGGGATACGCGTTAGAGGAGCGATCGAGGCTAGTAGCGTTATGCGAGCAATGCTTAGACTGATTCTCTATAGTAAATTCAATTATATTGAAGTGAACTAGTCAAGGCTGTTTTGGCCTCGGAACATCCAAATAAAACTTATTACAAGCTTACTGCTAGAATTTCAATCGCTTGCCTATTCATTCTGAATAATTGAATGACCAACAGATGAAGAAATAACTTATCCCCTATTGAGATTTGCGTTAGTAATTTAGCTTTGAATCTAGATTTATATTTTTTAGATCATCCTGCATGTGAATGAATGAATGAATGTTCGTAGTGAATTTGAATATTTCGCAACTATATAATACTCAAAATTACGAACGAATTTATGAAAAATGCTTTTTGAATATTAATGTGAATAATATTCATCCACTCGAGCTTGCTTATGTCATTTGTATCTGCAGTAGTATTAATATTCTCATATATTTACTACATTCAACATATTTTATGTTTGATGTAAAAATGTCTGCAATATAAAATATTCATATTTGAGTTTAATGCAGCATGAAATATAAAACTTCTCTTAGTTTCGTGCTTCGCATTTCTCTTCATCCACATCACAGAGGTGAGAATACGCTCGTAAAACTGTAATTCACAATTTCATCACATTCAAATAATAATTCATAATTCCCACGACAAGATGACAATATCGTTGTCACGATTCGAATTGAAGAAGGAAAAAGTGTAAAGTGCCATTAGGATACAGAAGATATATAAAGTTTCAAATCAGTACGTAAAGCTCTATTTTTACCTTGAGGCAAAGCCGCTATACTAGAAACTTTTAACAAAAGGTTCATGTCATGAGTTGAAGAAGAACCTAGTGAAACGAAAGAAAAACACCCAATAAGCTTTTTAAGTGGCATATTAAGAAAGCTACTTATTGGAAAAAATACATTGGAATTTCTCACACCCAGGTTGGCTGCAGTTGCGACGTTTGTAGTTGACACGTTTCGTTACTGATTAGATTTTGCTTTCTGAAGTAATTTAAACGCAGCAGCACGTGACGTCATGAATCTAGTGACATTATTTGATGACGTGGACCTCCTGTTTGGGTAAACTTACGAAAATTCAATAAAATTGAAGTGAAAACACTGCTGGTGAAATGAGGAGATGATGACGACGTGAAAGACATCTATTGGAGTACGCCTGCATCAATTCACTTACGAGGGTATACTGAGATCATTGCCATCTAGATAATTCAATTCAAGATTTGGTTTTATTATTCTATTTTTATTGGAAATTAGTTAAGCTCCTGGAAATGGTTGAAGTATTTGAGAACGCTGTTTATGATACTTTAAATACACTTATTCTGATTATTTTTGTTGGATAGAATTTAGATACTAGTATATTTTACATACCATAATGGATTGAGAATGAATTTATTCAAATAGAAGTTGTTAAAACTCAACTCATAAATTAGAGCCCTATTCTCGAAACTATTACTATATAAGACTTGATTAAAATCTTGAATCCTCAATTCAAATACCGCTTTTTGGATGTGTGTGTTTTTTTTTCAAGGAAGAATACTCTGTTTCTTCTTTATTCCAAATTATTCTGGCGTCAATAAAATAGTTCAGCAAGAAGTTGGCTGCTTTTTTATATGTTTTGGTGGGATATATGTTACAATACAAGACACTAGTAGAAGAATTTAAAACGAATTGTTGCGTCCACTGCCATGGTTCTCACTTCACAACTTGGGATTTCTTATCTTATTCCCTTATATGATTCCGACAATCCTTCTCAACCAAAGAACAGGCTTTGTAATCTAAGCTCTTCCTCTCTGATTTTCTATGGTCGATGTTCGGTTAGATATTGGAAAACATATTCAGATACAAATATACGATAACTTTAAAGCTCCAGAGTGATATGTGCAGTGCAGATGAATTTTATATGTAAATGTTAATGGAAGCAATTCTAAACAACAAGATATAAAAGAACTCTAAGTATCAATAAAATTCAAGCATCATAAAAAAACTTCGACACTAAATGTGTGTTCTCAGCTCCAGAATTGAATAGACCCATAAAGTCATCCAAGAATCCTTTCACTGATGTCCTTCACTTCACCTTATATTTTGAAGTGCAGGAACACGTGCAAACTTGTGTTACCCCACTGTGAACAAAGTTACAGTTTACGACATCCGTCCGGTTCAGTGGTAGATGTGGAGATGACAACAGGGATGTTCTTTTCCTGTGTGGCCACCTTCGTGATGAAATGACCCCCCTGGGCGAGTCTGGAACCTAAATAGCTTTAATTTCGTAGGGTATATGTGTTGGAAGCTATAACGTACTTCCATGTTGGAGATTACATTGTAAAAGTTGGCAGAGTTTAAGGATTTTCTGCTGTTCAAGCTATTAAGGAAAGAGCTTTTCTTGGGCAGAATCAAGACGTGGGTAGGATAGCTTAATGAATTTTTTCATGGTCATGTATAAAGTTGGTTCTTTGCAAACGATGTGTAAAAAGAATATTTTTGCATTTGATTCATTCTATGCATTCCAGGACTACCACCATCAAACATTCACACTTATATTCAATTTTTCTGTGATTATTTGTTGGTCACACTGCCTATTAGCCGTCTATCCCTGCGAACATTAGTTTTAGTTGTCAGACGCTCAGCGTCTAACATTCTGTGCTCATCTTCCATCGACTAATTGTTAGGATTAATTGTAATGTTAACTAATGTTGTGTTTTCTTTTTCGTTTCTTTTTGAAAGCTACTATTTAAAGGCGTAAAGAAATCTTCTATGCAATAAATTACTATCAGACAAGGATTGTGACATAAGACCAACAATTTTATTAGTTCGTCATCAAATACTACACAATTTTTGTATGAATTATTATCATTGTTACAGTTGGAATATATTTAATGAGCAGGTTGTGCCATAGAAATGGAAATATTGGAATGACACCAAATATTCATTAAAAAAGATTATCTGGATGTCCGGTTTTATGGAGGATGAATTTATTGACTATTTGAGCCAATTCTGAATAATAGTCGATTATTTGACAGCTTTGATTCTGCTGTCATTAATAAATCGAACTAATCACAAATTATTCCATGAAATAATTTTATTACGAATGATTAAATCATGTTACATGTACATATTATAAGCATATTAAAATTATAGTATCAAATCAAAGTTAGAATATTGCTGCTTATAATAACCACAATTTCAGTACTTTTGAAATAAATCAAAATTACACATGTACCAAGAAGCTTTTCCTGTATCACTTAATCTGGAATATTAATGTCTTCATGCAAAGATAATTAGTTGATAACTTTTCCTCCGCAAGATAACATGGGAAACTATTTAATTTGAATTATTAATGAGATTATTCACTATAATAGTATCATCATAAATTATCCAAAGCATTGTGTTACTAGCCATTAAATCTTTGTTCACGTGAATGTATTCTTCATGAAACATTCTTCGTTCTAAAAGGGAATTAAAAGAGTAAAAAGTTTCTGCTTGTTGCACATTCATATCCATTTTATTCGAGACTACAGTTTGAATAAGTTGAGAACAATATTATATTGAGTTGTATCATAATAATATTTTATAACAGTCTTTGTTAATTGTGAAGCAAACATTATGGAATATTAAAATAATTCTACTCAATAAATACAAAAGGAAGTTGGGAGAAATGTGGAACAATATGTTTCACATACTTAATTGAATTTTCTATTAATTGAACAAAATTTTGTATCTATATCTGCCATACGGCTTGAGAAATTCTATTAAATGCACTGCCACACATATCGTATAAAAGCGGGATTGATATTAATTTTTTCATTCTTTATTCAATCTCATACAATTATTTTGTATGCGCTCGTTAATCTCGGAATTCACTGGTCCAATTTTGATCAAGTTTCGTAGATATTTTTTCCATGATCTTGATCAGGTTATAGGATCAATTCCATTTTTTGGAAATCTATCTAGTATTGATGTACCTATATCGTAGCATAGAGCAGTTAAACGCAAAAGACAGTTTCCATCGCTGTTCCAACTACATAGCAGTTTGGTTAGCTCTGCACTGCATCAAATGGGAACTGTTTCTATCTGCATGAGCGTACAAGTGCTATAGATACAATAGTCCTATCCCAATATCCTATTGGTAGTAGAAATTTACGGCTGTAGCTGCGATGGTCGCCGGATGAATTGATCTGATTTGATCTGTTGTTGTTTATGCCTTGTATTGTGTTGATTTTCCAATTTCATATTAAATATGACTCTTACTCACTTTGTGCGAATTCATTAGTTGTTTTTAAATAAGTAAAGATCCTTGATGTCACTTCACACAATGTGAACAATATAATATGACATCCGTTTGATGAGTTTATGTAAAACCGATTTCAACCAGTAGACCGCAATTCCTTGTTTGGAGCCTGGAGTCTAAATTAGGATGATCTTGGAGTATCATTCATAATGCACTGCTTGAGGACATAGGAGTACACGTCGAAAATAAGTTTTTTCAAATATGGTATTCGGAAGATGACTCCTTCACGAGATTCTACTCTCAATACCATACACTAATGCCCGGTTTTATAAAGGGCAGAGTATTCTACTTCCAAAGTAAATGAAATTTACTCTGTTAGATGACAGTCGATCATTTGACAGCAATGATTTTGTTGTCATAAGGAAGCTCAAACTAATTAGAATTTGTTAAATAAAATAAACTTACTGTAGGAGTAAATCTACTTGGTCTTTTATAAAACCGGCCATAAGAAGACAAAATTACATCACTCAAGTTATTGAAAGTATAAATGGCGAGGTCTTCAAAACTCGCAAAATTATGGGAGGGCTTCAAGAAGAGTACATTTCTAGTGCCACAGGTCGACACGATAATGAAGCTAATAAATCAGTATTTCAACCACGTGACTAATGATGAATCACAAATTAATTAATTTTATTTTGACGTTTTGTATTAATACCTACACTGTCGCTGATCATAAAATTGAATAATTGAACATTGGTATGGTTTCTTTATAAAAATAATAGAACATGACTTTCTATTCCAATATTGAAATGGCCGATATGATTTTTATGTATGGTCGTGCTAATGAAAACGCACTTTAAGCGCGGCGTCTCCATGAAGAAACCTATCCAAATCGCGCATTGATTTCATCCAGAAATTTTCACAGTTTCTAACGACTGAGGGGTATTGGTTCTCTACATCATAGACGTTCTGCCGATAGTGGACGGCCGAAGACAGTAGTTATACCCGAAATTGAAGGATGAGTGTTAGATATTATTGAAGAAAATCTCGGAACAAGTGGGTATCAATCGTCCCCTTCATTCTCAGCTTCTACACCACTTTCGACGGGTGCAAGTTCTCATTCTTCCTGATTATCATGTTAGAATGGAGTTTTGTCTGTGGCTCTCACACCAGAATGCCGATAATCCAGATTTTCATGATAGTCATGTTTGGTCAGATGAAAATCCTCACGCCGTTGTCGAATCACACCATCAAGAGCAATGCAGCTTCAATATCTGGCTCGGCATCTTAGGAGACACTTTAATAGGACCAGTTGTTTTGCTCAATAGGTTGAATGATGCCGCATATCACGATTTTCTACAAAATGAGTTACCAGTGCTCTTAAAAATGTATTAACCAATCAAAGGATGAATATGTGGTTTATGTAAGATGGAACTCCACCTCATTTTAGCTTCGTGTTAGAGAGCACTTGAACCATAGGTTTCCTGGAAGATGGGAGAGGAGGCTTCGTTCCATGGCCTCTTAGATCTCCGGATTTAACACCACTCAATTTTTTTGTATGGGGTTATCTTCAAAGTTTGGTCTGTACAACTGTTGACATATAAAAAGATATGGTTTGGAGGACCATTGAAATAATAAATAGTCAAATGTTGACATTGAGTGGACTGTAAATTGTATTTTATTTATTACTTTTCGATGGATACAAGTATACTGCTGGCCCACCCTCAACCAGAGCTTGAGGGTGAGAGAAAGTTATTTTCAAGTGGTGGAAACAGCCCCTCTAGCGTTGCGCATGCAAAATATACTGTCAAGTCCTAAAGGGGACCAAACAGCAACAGCAGTACGCAATTTAGAAGAATTGAAACAACGCATTGTGCAAAGCTGTGAGACAGTTCAAAGAAAGCCGAGCATTTTTGAAAGTAAGGGCATCATTTTTAAGAAAATGCAGAGCTTGTGTTGAGGTGGAAGGAGAGCATTTTTAATATTTGTCATGATATTTTTATCCATTGATAAAAACAAATAAATTTTAATGAATACCTGTACATATTTGTTTATCGCTGTTCTGAAGAACAAAAAAAAATTACGTGGTTAAAACACTTATTTATTAGCTTCATTTAGAATTTCGTGTCGACCAGGGACATTATAAATGTGGTCTTCTTGAAATTGAAATTTTGCGAATTTTGAAAAAATCTTGATGATTGTGAATCAACACATCAAATGTATATGCTATAATTTTTTTTACCCCATTTTGTTAACACTTTGTATAGATCGATTGAGATGAAAATACATTCCTCAATCACAAAACTCTCATACTTAAAATTTTAAACATTTTACAACTGCAAATGGTACCCTTGACCTCACAAATGGTATTCGTGATTTCTTAAGTGGTTCTTCTGACTACTCAAGTAGTCCTCGTAAGATTCTGCTCTTTGAGTTTACAAAACTTCACCACTCACCTACACATCGACCTTACCACTTCAAGTTGCTGATGCCATTAAAATTTCTACCAGTACCACTTAAATGGCTGTGGCACCAATTGATTTTCCTAGTGTATGAGAGAATACCCTTGATGGCAACCAAATGCGACTATCTGTAGCTTGACCAGTCTGTAATAATGAGTCTCAACAAAGACGTGGGTACAGTTGTCGTCCGATCTTAAAAACAGACCTTTGATTTAAATTTATGTGACACATATTCGTTCGTATTCGGAATTTATTCCCAGCTTGACAGCATGCTTCTAAACAAGCAGCAGTGTTCTGGAAATTGTTCTATGCACAACCGTTGATTGAAGATATATTTTTCAATCAACGATTACGACTTGCTTCCTTAGAAAACTGTGTACTTACGTGGAAATTCTGTGCAAACCTATAAAGGCTCATTCAGACCAACGAAATCTTAAACTTGAAACCATGAATTCAATTTTGTGCAATGGCTCTTGTGCCAGAAGTTCAATCATAGCGTTCACAGCTACAAAATCACAGCAGCATTCAACCTATTTGCTATCAGAAATATTTATCCATTTAAGGCGGAATTATTAAAATAAAGGTGTAATAATAGTACTATTGGGATTTTATGAGCTTCACAAAGTTTTCAGTCATTTCATTTAATCAACGATCAATTAATCCACAATAATTGAAATTTAATGTGGAAATATTTACTTGAGAATCATAACACTGAACTTTAGATTTTATTTTACCTTGAAGTTTCGTAGAAAATAGTTTTTATCATTATCGTTACATGAAGCTGGAAACTTCCTACATCAGAATAATGAAGTAATGGGATAAAAGAATATTTCTAAAATCTGCGCCACTTCCGAACTTTATAAAAATCACATCTTATTTTCACATAGTGTCGCATTCCGACAAAGTCTTCCGTAAAAGTTTACCTACGCGATAATGGGCGCCTCTTCTTGAAAAGTTTTTATTGAATTTGCGTGAGGTAATAGCTAGAGCGATAACTACTTGATTGAATTCTGCACGTGATGGATTCATGTCTATCTATCACTTCCGAACCGGAATTGATCATTAGAAGAATTGCAAATTTATCTCTCTTCGTAAAATGAGAAGGTCCGTTTTCAGGTGTATGGTTAATGATAATAAAGTAGTAAACGATCCTCATTATGGCCACGAATGAGTCTCTTGGGACGTTTAGGGGCTAATAAGACTATCCATTATTCAGGGAAGGATACAGTTAGGTAAGATTATGTTAAATTTATAATATTCCAGTGTTTTCTTATTTATTATGATGCTATAAACAACCCCATTTGGGGTATTGTCGAGAAATGATATTCTGAAATATAAATTACGCCTTAAAAGAAATAGCCCTTTAAGTTGAGAGTTTGGGTATAAGATGAGATTGGAGTTGAACAGCAAAAAAGTACTTGAACGAGGTCTTTTGTTTCGAGTGTAAGTAAAACCATATGTTCAGACTTCTATTTGCATAATATCTTCATGAATATAGATCACAATTTCTATCGAAGTGAATTTCTAATAACAGTAGCTTACTGATTGATTTGAACAGTTAGTTTCGTCACTTACCTAATGGTATTGTGTATTTATTTTAATGTCAATCTATAATCATACAAAATAACACCTAGTTTAAACATCAATAATAACAATATGGTTGAAGCTGATTGGGTTAGTGGATGTAAATAGTGGAGTTAAGGAAATTCAGTCGATTTCATATTTTTTTCTTCTCTCACATGACAGTTACGGTTACACCAAGGGTTACACCTTAGTCATGTTCAAATCAAAAGCGAAAAGAATCATTCAGTTTAAATTCAAATTAGTTTTCATCTATTGATTGCCTCAACCGACTATTAAGACAAATCTATAGATACTTTATACAAATGAATAATATTCCAGTGTCTGACTGTGATGTCGCTGTGAGAGTTTTTTTTGTTTTCAATCAATTTGCAGGAAACCCAAACACGCGTTCACTAAATTTATATTTGTCTGTCTGTTTGTTTGTCCGGGCTAACCGATTTTGACGGCACTTTCATTGGCTAGTAGAAGTCCTTTTGAATAGTAATCTCAGGACTAGGTCTATAGGTCTATGAATCCACATTGAAGCAAGGGCAGATTACTAGTCTAAAATACAATCGAAGCCCTTGGCAATAATATTGTCGATTGAACTAGAGTAAACTATTCACAAAAAATGAAAGAAAAAACAGAAATGGTTGAATAGTTATTTGTATATCAAGGCCGTGAAGGTTATCTTTTTTGGTCGAATCTGTGGTTTGTTCAGATGAGACCAAAAAAGGACTGTAGGCCGAGGTGCACACAACGTTTTTAGGCGATTATTACGAAATAATTCAAAACTAAAAAATTTTGTCTATTTATTTCTGAAACATTGCAATTGTAAATCTTAGTTGCTGTTGGAATTGTTTTATTTTATGTCCTCTATCAAAGTGACATTTGTAAAAAATGCTTATCAATTTCTTGAATTGCACGAACTATTAAGGTTGACGGAGGAATATAATATGTATTTCGGCGAAAACTGTATCTTAAACATTTCATTAAGCAGCTCATATAGGTAAGTATGAAATGTTTATGAAGTAGTTTTTGACAGATCAGTCCCAAAAAAGTAATATTTGACAGATCAGTCCCAAAAAGTAAAATTTGACAGACGTGTACCAAAAAGTGAAACTTCACGGCCGCAAAAGGGGCCATTGAAACACCTTTTTTGTTATGATCGCCTAAAAAATAATTTGACACATTTCAATGCTATTTTTAAGCAAAAATTTATCGAATTGAAGAACCAAATCCTTCAGATTCCATGAACTGCAAAGTTTTCTCGTAACTTCAAACATTTATTATTCATGGTAACAAATAGATTTCGGACGAATGAAGTAGCGATTGAGGCTGTAAATGTAAACGCCTGTTTCGGAACTTTGAAGGGAGTCGCTCCTAGAAGGGAATGAACGAGTTCGAGAAACGACAAATGAATTCAAAACATAACCATAATCAGAATAATCTTGTTTCTATTATTGTCCTAGGAATGATTGAATCCATCCTTGTTGTTCAGGTTGACTTCAATTTGAATAACTTTGTGATCAGATAGTTTGTTTATTCACCGGAGCCAATTCACATGCTAAACTTGACGGTATCTAAACAGAGATAATATTTTACAATATTAGTATGGAGGGGTTGAATAAGCAGAGATGTATTAGTATAAACATAATATGAAAAACTGAATGATCAAATAATCTTACTTATTCATAACAATAGATTCTGTTATTCAGAAAGTGCCCGAAAAATATTTTAATTCTCTAGTATTTTTTCCTTTATGTTAGACATAATTCTACTACTGGATTGTACTGATATTTGATTGATACAGAATTTTTTTTCCACAATTGTAAACCATATCAATTAATATCCAGTTGAGTTATGAGAAATTAAAAGATGGTAATCGGCTTGAAAGTAGAGTTATTGATTTTGTGAAATTTATGCCAATTCGAGTTGGTGTGACATAATTGATCTAAACTTTTGAATGTCTATCCGCCTCAAAACCACGCAAACACTTCTAAACCAATATCGCGAAATTCCACCGACCGTCAAATGAGCGATCGCCATTTATTACATTTTCTATTTATTTAGCGCCTGATATTATCCAAAGCATTCGAAAAATATAATCACATTTCTATCTGAAAGATTCAAAACACATCTTATATAAAAATATCGAATTTGTGCATGAATTCTTATAGGTCTTGGATATGTTGCGCAAACAGGAGTACAGAAGAAAAACAACATAAATAAGTAATAGAACTTAAAAGAAAACAGGAGTTTCTACTCCCTAAAATTGTATAAAATGTGTTTTTCGTTCGGCAAAATATCCCAGGAGGATTAAGCTATGCTTTTAAAAGCAGATTAGAGTAATAGAGGTGCAGAAGTTGCTAGACAAAATAACATAAAAGTAAATTGCACTTGGATTGCATGTAATCTCCTACTTTGTATTTTTATACAAGAGGGATTGCAAAAGATTCAATATACTGTAAAGTATCGTCACATTGGTCAATTTTGCGACAAAATGATTGTTATAAATCAAATGATTGTATTGATTCTAGATATTCACAAATTGTACAATAACTGTATTCATATTGTGACTCGAGAGTAATATCTTGTAGATATTTTGAATATTAGAATCTATCTGCTTATTTTCATGAGAAAATAATCGACTGTTATTTTTCAACATTGTCCTTCATAAGCTTTATTCTATCACGGACATGATTGCTGATGCTCAAATACTCTCATTCTACTTTCGAAAAGTGATTTCTTGTAACATTTTAACCCTAAGTTGGGCAGTGACTTGTGTGGTGCTAAGTGAACTCTTCAGGTCTGGCCAGACCTCTACTAAATTTTATTGTTATGTGGCTTGTAAGAGGATTTCTAAGGCTTGAAAAATGTATTTTAGAGTTGAATAATCTACTGGATGATTGAATATATCATGCGGGTGGCAATGGGTGTGTATGTGTGTGGATGTAAGAGAGAAAAAAAATTAATAATAAGCTTGATTATTTGACTTGGCACAGGGTATACACCTTATTCACTGAGGCGAATTTTGGCCTATCGATTAAAGAAACCTTCGAATTGATGTTCGTCTTCCTTTCCCTCTATACATGAAAAATCAGTCATACTCTATTCATATTAGGGCTGTCAATATCCGTGAAAATTCCAATCCGGATATCCGTGCAAGTGTATATCCGGTATCCAAAAAAACCGGTATCCGACTTAGAACAACGGATAATCGGATATCCGAATAAATCCGGATGACCGTGCATCCGGATAACCGGATAAAACGAAAATCCGGATTAACCAGTATGTTTCGCAAATTACATGAGTCAAACAATATGGCTTTTCATAACGTATTCTGTACAAAATTCTATCCAATTCCGCCAGAATAATTTTATCTATATTTTTGATTGAGAATATTTCTCACGTTACATCACAAAATCAGAAGACCCAAATAATTTTGAAATATGTAGGTACTCAAGCAGTGATATAGTTCCTTCATGTTATTATTTTAAATTTTGGTATAAAATTACTAATCTATCAATGTTTTCGGTAAGTAGACAACTTCTTTTTGCGGAAACTATATTACCAGCTGACGAAAGTAATCATTCAGATGCGAGAATATCTAATTGTGCAGATGCATACGACGGAGGACAAGAAGACATTGTGGCGTATGCTGGAAAAAGGAGATATACAAATAATTATATCGGTATATTCGAATATCTGCTTTATCCAGATATTCAGATAGTCCGTGTATGTGGATAAAAATCCGGATATTTGGATAGCCGGTTTATCCGCATGGGAAAAATCCGGATATTCGGATATCCGGTTTATCCGGATAGGGAAAAAACGGATATTTCAAAAATGAAAATCCGGATACTCGGATATCCGGATTTCATCGACAGCCCTAATTCATATCCATTTTGAGTAGCTGCAGATAAATCTTGGAGGCTTGCTGTATGTTTGAAAACTATATTCACTTTATTCGCTCCATCTATATGATGTCACATTACGACACATATCACAATAACACATTTAGTCATGACATGAGTAAAAATCAAAGAAAATATAGAACATCCACTAAAAAATATAACAAAATGATGATTCTATGTTTCTCTCATAAATATTTACTGACCAAACACTATTGCAGAACAAAACAGTTGCCTCTACGAATAAAAGTATCTGCCCTTGCCTATTACAACACCAGATATAAGTCTATCATGTTTGAAAATGTCAGAATTCGTCAATGTCTGGTCAGACCACATGGGTCAATTTACGATAAAGCACGATAAAATTGATTTTTTTTTGCTTTGATTATGCCGGAATCGCTTTGAAAATGGTCTCATCAGATTCAACGAGTCGATTTAATAGAAGTCAACGAGTTTTAGTTCTCAATTATTGCTGAGAAAAGAGTAACTGAGCATTGAATTTCAAATAGGTCTGGCCAGACCTCATTGCCCCTCCTAGGGTTAATCGAGAAGCTTGAGCCTAAGGTGGATATTTTGAACAACAGCAGAACAATACAATGTTATAACACCTTTCTTTAATCATCTTGATTCGTTATTATATGTTGCTATATTGTTTGACGCCGTTTGAAAAACATATAACTAGCAAAATAGATTTGAAATGGTTGTTATGAGGCTTATTACTTCCCCTGACTTCTTTATTATTCTCTCGCCGAGCGACTTATGATGGATAATATTTATTCCAAATTACCGTAGTAATAAGCTTGTTGTTTGATAAATAGTATCTATATTGAATGTTCTTTTAAACTGAGGTTTATACTGGGTGTCTACTTTTTTTTGACATATTTTATCTATTAATTTCAAAGCAGAAGTATAAATATAAAAGACGTTCAGAATTAGAAGTTATATTCAACGAGCCCTTATTTATTAATAAAAAACGTACTGTTCATGAAATAGAAGTGAATTAAAATAAGCATTACTGAGCTGTTCACAGATTGTCATGAGAAATGGTACAAATTAGACAAACTTGATACTAAGTTACTGCAGAAATATTGATGTGCTTGAGTTATTATGAAGTGTAGGTCAAATTAGAATGTATTTTTATTGATTCGGATCACTCCATGGTTCATATCTCTAATCTGCTGACTTTCAATCGCCAACATGCATAATGACGTCACAGCGGCGCTTGACTGATAACAGCGTGACCAAATCTGGAATTTCAACGATTTTGTATGTTGTTCGATTGCATATCACATGTCAAATTACAACCCAGCTCTCGATTTTCTAACTCAATCTAGAATAGAGTATATTCCAAATTGATTGAATGAAGAAAAATGATGATTACCACCCAAAATAATATGATCTTTCTTCTGATTTTTTCTGAAGTAAAAGACACCCTGGATGATAAATATAGCGCTGACTAGCGACTATCGACAACGTTATTCATATCTTCTTAGCAGTCATAATATGTATTTCTAGAATTCATATTTCTCAATGATCTGATAATAGATAAAACAAATGAAAAAGCCAATTTTCCATCCTCTAAGGTTGTTTCATATCAATTAGTTCAAGTAAATGAAATTGCATATAATTGGAGGATAAACATATTGCCTTTGAAAAGATAATAACGGTCAACATCGCGTGTAAGGATTGATAATTTCCGTACTATAAATGAATAGAATTCTGATCAATATTTGTCAGTAAGTATTTGCTATTCATTGGACATCCGCCATTCACATTCGCTGTATATCACATTATCTTCCCACTTTTCAATTTGCGTTCATTTGCATGTCGCAGTAATTAATTTATAATCAATCTAGTTTGTCGCATTTGACGACATTTGCAGCTGACATTCAACGCACTGCGCCCCGGATTCTTCCGGTCATCTAGATCTGGTCCCATCAGTGACGTGAAATGTTCGTGCGAAGGACTAATGGAAGGTTGATGACCCATTATAATTTGGAAAAATACATGGACCACGAGACTGACTCAAAGAGAATTATTTTTTTTCACAACATTAGTGAAAGTAACAATTACCTGATACTGTAGCAACCAAAATTTTTTTCTTCTTGAAATAAGTTTCAAGAAAGGGATTTTGTCTTAGCTTGTGTAAGATCCAATAATTGGAATAACTTACGTATAGAAATGAAATAAACTTGATTTTAGTTTGCTACACAAAATGTTTTCTATAATGTTGGCAAGAAGTGGCTTTCATCACTCACAGAATAGGTTTTAATGACGGGGATATTCACGTTGAATGAAGCTCCACCCTTCTTCACTTCCTGGTTCGAGCTGATTTTCTGCTAATCTAAAAATCGAGGATTCTTGTGCGCTAAGAGTGTTTAGAACGCAGTTAGACAGAAACATCCAGATAGCTCTATCATATTTTTTTCTCACAGTGTTACAGAAAATTGTCTGAAGGAATGATACCACGTATATTGATCGAAGCTTTTTCAAAGAATTGCTATGAAAAATTAGTGAAGATCAGATACCAGAATCATCTTAATAATCGTCACAATCGAATTCTACTTGAATTTGAAATGAGCTTCAACTTTTTAATCCTCGGATAAATCAAAGAGTTACTTTTATAATAATAAATATAAATATTATATTTATATTTCTTTACATTTGAAGAAGGCAGCACTTTGCTGTCGAAACGTTGTGTTTCTGATTAATGTACAGAACTTATATCCCAATAAAACATATTTATTCAGAAAATGAGTTCTGAAAAGTTTTTTCTATTTAAACATATTGCTTTCACCCCATTCACAGTAATAATTTACAAGCTTGTTTATTTCTACTGCTCAAATAACTTCTGATGCGGAAAGAGCCGACAGTCATACCAATGCACTCACTGTTACAAAATTAACCGTCACAACAGTTTGATTTCACAAGTCTAACGAATTTATGACAGTGAGTTATAACGGTTTTCCCAAGATTAAGTTTACATGAGCATTATTTATCATCGGGCTTATTACAGTAAGACCTCGTTTATCTTAGATAGTGTGGGGAGGGAGTACCTTAGATAAGTCAAAGCTCGGATAACACAAAAGACATGAAATATTCGAAAATTTTAATAATTTTTCATGTATTTGAAATGGTAGAATGAAATTTGACTACAAAAATATCTGAAGGTGGTAATCTAATAAACATGACTAATCTATAGTACAAAGCATTGTTACTTCATAACGTGTAACATGTCACTAACGCGGAACAAGTAAGCACATAATCGAAAACCGTTTCAACCTGCTCATTCGGTTTTAGATATTTCGTCATTGTTTTATCAATAAGAGTTCACTCGCATTACATTCCTCAATATATATAACCTCTGCAGCAAGAGACTTTGGACAGCATCCCAAGCTCGAGCTGCCTCGGATAACGCGAAGACTCGATCGAAGGCTGGAAAATGAATTTTTACTGTATTCTACATCAGTAAACAAAATCTAACTGAGATTTTTAAAGATATTCCGTTTGATTAACAATATTGTATACAAACAAGGCTGAAATCTCAGCAAGGATCAGTTGTTTGATCAGGGAAAAATTGATATATCAAGTAACTTATTGAACGCCGTGATCTATCGTCTGCCGACACCTTCGTCAGCAAACTTGACATGAGATCTTACTGTTTACTGTAATCGTATTATAAATCGCCGTGTGTTCTTCATATATTATTCGAATCATATACTGAGATCATCGTGAGTTTTTTGAAACCTCTTGAAGCACCTAATAAAATGAAACCGTCTTCAGAAGGTAAGTTTAAGGTGGCGCTTGCTACGACTTTTGGATTTTGCTTATACTAGTCAATCCGATCTGGTGCAGCGGTACCGTAGTCCCTTAATCACAGGAGATGGGTTTGTGGTTCTTTACCTCAAGCAGAAAGAAATGCCACTTGTGAGTTATCCGAGTACCGTGTTCAACTCGACCTGAGGTTTTTAAAGGTGATACTTCATGTGGAATTGTAAATTGTATATTTCTACCATCATGTTGAAATATGACTGGTGCCTACTAGATGTTTTTAATCAGTGACAACTTCTACCACTCCGACCTGCTACATTCTTATACTATGCCCACAAAATACGTTACATTACATACCAAATATTCAAGCAACTCCTAATTTTCAATTTAATATATTTTTTTTTTTCAAATGTTTTGATGGGTATTATATCTCTGTCAATTCAGGCAAAAAATTATCCAATCTATTGAATAATCGATATTCGTTTTTTCTTGTGTGAATATTCTCATTTTGGCATGTACAATGATTGTGCAAAAATCATATTGTCAAATCCTGGAGCTTCAGAAGATATCGGAAGCCAAAAATTATAAATCCCAGGGGTGGTGCGAAAAGAAATGCATGCTTGCGCGGTAGTGCACGTTGTACACACAGTATCTCGTTCACGGATATAGATACGCAAATGAGTTATACAATCTTTTTTGTAGAAAATTATGGTTACTTCAATTTTACTCCTAATTTCAAATATTCTTCGACCGTTAGAAAATGTGATATTTACGAAAAACCTGTCTAAAACGAGGTTTTTGATCTTTGACCTTTGATATCTCTTGAGACTCTATGATCTGACAATATTATTCTTGCACATTTATTCATTGTTCATGCTAAAACGAAGATATTCCTCCAAAAAAAAAAGCCAGTACCGATTATTCGGTAGATAGAACATACATTGTATTAAAGGATAAATTAAACAAAGCATAATTTCACAAAACATTTGTATTAAATTCCAATTGAACATTACAATAAAACAATATTCATCTATAACTGATGTACAGTGGCCGCCGGTCTCAGAGTGTTGACCTCATGTATCCTGAAAGTAAAACATAACATAAGCAAACTACCTTGCTTAGTGAGGAATCACAGCCACACACGGGGTATATAATTAACATCATCAACACACACTCACACCACTTTAAGTTCAGGCAGGTAGACTAGGATAATAAGGTTAAAAGATCGGATTGAGCGCAAACCCCAGGCTTGCAAGCGAGTCCCAGACTCGCCTCAGGTCCCAGACCTGGTAGAAAGTGACTTAGCATCTGTTAACAGTGAGTTCATCAAGGCAAGAGGTATTCAGTGAAAGCCGAGAACAAACCGAAGCTCGACCTCCCCACTCAGATGTAAGCGAACGTTGAACAACTGTACTAAGCAGTGCATCGTTGGTACCAGGCCGGTAACTGGTACATCGTTGGGCGCCTCGGCTTCCACCATTACGGTGTTACGCGCCATCAGGATAAGGATTAGGAAATATATAAATCACATACCATACAACCACTACAATTCACACACCTCTAATATACAAACACTCTCCAAAACACACACGTGACTAACTCACCCTAACTCTTCAAGATACACTAAGGACATTGTAACTTCACTCTCCTAAATAATAACACAAACTGAGGTAACAGATGGATGTCGGCCCGTTTAAATAAGCTTCGTGTTGTGTAACTTGCTGAAATTGTTAAAAATGATATGATTATTAATCTTACGTAAAACCTATGAAAAATATCGCTAACAATTGACTGGACTTTGGGCCTGAGCCAATCTCTCTCTAGTAATTTTACTCAATATCTGTTTTATTATTCACACAAAGATTTATTGCGCATTTAATCCTTTCTCGTATATCCTTAAACATCACGCAAGAGCCTCTTTCTTACAGTGGGAAATCAATGACTGGTAGCAAAAAACTAGATCTTAACCATCTTTATCTTAAGCAAGTTTTACGATAGCAAATTGATTTCTAGGAAATATATAGATAGGAACATAGCCTAATATTTTTTATCATTATGTAGATGAAAATTTTACTCAATATAACCTTGAAATGGTTGGCCTTGAATTCTTTCTGAAATCATTCTATATTTGCTTTTGGAAATTGATGTGAAACAAGAAATTGAATAATGAAGGTTTATAAATCTCTAACCAGTACAACGATGAATCAATAATTGGCTCGTATTCTATTTCACACATTATTTATTCAACATTCTGTCTTTCTAATACAGCATTTGTTAAATGATCTAATTGCACTGTTTCATTATTCATTTTGTTAAACTCGCCTGAAATTCAAAAGTCCAAGTGTAAGGGTAATTAAAAGTATGTTTCTTTGATGCGTGTATCAAATCACTCATGAAAAATAAATGTAACCTTATTTCTTACAAATACAGTTTTTTTTTTTTAAATTAATTATGTATGTCTGCTTGACTGAAAATCAATAAAAGTAATTCTTCAATTTAGCAAGAATCCTGATCAAGACTAATAGGAAAATCTCTTCTACTGGAAATTATTCCAGAATTAGCTTTCTATTAATCATTTTTATTGATTAAAGCCTTGAAAAGAGTTTCTCGTGCGACTGCTTTACGGTCAGGAAGCTTCAAATCAATGTTGAATTATCCCCGCAATTTTTCTGACATGCACAATTCTCGCATGAGGAATTTGGAAAATGTTACTGGAGTGCTGTCAAATTATTTTGAGGCTTATGAACTGACATCAACAAGAAATCTGAAAGCGACGTGTAACCCTTCATATTCTTTAAAGCCATTTTCAATACTCATTTATTTAAACTTGATGAAATGATGCATGAAGAAAAATTTGAAGGATGTAACGGTGAACATCTATAGATTTAGAACAAGAGTTTTGATTCCAAAAGTGCAAATGCTTCATACTCCTGGCCTTTTAAGTTTTCTCATAATCAATTAATTATATCTGTTCATTCGACGTGCAAAATTTTACACCGGGAGTAGAGTGAATAGAGATTTGTGTAACATAAAACGCTCAATCTTGTATCACATGTTCGGAGCTCACTTTGGTCAAACTCGAGGAATCAGAGCTTATAAGCATTGAATTAGTTATGTGATTAACTCTACAAGTTACTATCTGATGAAGATGACGTATCCAACATGCAGCGGCGTGCAGTCCATATGTGCAGGGTGTGCACTGCTCACTCTATGAAAATATTAAAAATTACGTAAATAAAATTAATATAATGGTTCATTGGATACTTCATTTTATTTCACAAATTTTCATTATAAAATCAGAAAAAGATCGTATTTTATCTATTTATGCAACCAGAAATACGAGCGCGCCTCGCGGGCCACTCTGCTATATATTTGAAACGAATGTCGACGCTTGAAGTGTAGATTTCTCGTCTGCACGGCGAGCGAGGTCTGTTTAGCATAGTCAGTATAGGGAAAGTGAAGGAATAGAGTCTGACAGAGAAAAAGCATACCGAAATTAGCGATCTCTCATCGCTCGTTCTCTCTCGCTGGGTGCAGGCAGACTTTCTGCACCTGGAGCTGTATATTCAACGTTTAGCTGAATTTTTTTTTAAACGCCTTTCATTAGTTTGTTTTAAAATATTTGAAATATTGTTATTCGCTATTTAAGACAACAATATTAGGTAAACACTTATTTTATACGTTTCTTTAATTATTTATTTTTGTGAAATTATCATTTGTAGAATGACAACTGAAAATAGATCTATAATTTGTGATCTACTGGAAAATCCTTTTTCACGTCGTGATGTCGGAACAAAAAATGAAATTATGAAAATAAGACCAACGCCAGACATAAAATTCACTCAAAATATAAAAATTAAAGGCCAGCAGTCCGTGCGACATTTCCAAATTAAAATATATGAGAAATTTAAATGGATTGCTGGTTGTTGCGAGCAAAATAAGCTGTATTGTTGGCCATGTATATATCCTCTTCCTCACCACCGACTGTGCACACCTATCACAGAAAGTCACCGCACGCCACTGCCAACATGAGTGTTCAGTATTATAAAGAAATGACCAAACATAATATTTGTGTTCTGTATCCATAATTAAGTATCTCCATGTAATAAGTGATCAATATTCATAATGCTGTTTACTCACTAGTTTTCCAGTGAATATGTATATATTTATGAGTTGATCAATAAAATATTTTCCAATGTCTATTGAATATTGTCCGAGAACGAATTTCAATAATGTCTGATGTGAATTACTTCAAATAAAAGCTCACATGGTTGAAATTTGCAACAAAAATCTGCCTGACCATAACTTTCCCACAGAAATGTAATCAATGTAAAATATCAGGGCCTTCCATTTTTCCGGTAATAAACAATTCAAATAGAACCGCAAATAACGGAAGAAGAGTGAAAATTTGGCATTGGCATGAATTATCGACCGTCAGACCTTTCGTTAGCACCTCACACTGATTCCTCCACCCTCCACCCTTTTTACACCCGGAAAAATCGATACTTGTGTTTATGTTCCGTTGTGTGCGGAAATGCGGATATCGTATCCATCTTCGTCTTCCTTCCCGGGGGAATAACTCGTGATGGTTTTGGTTTTGTCCATTATTTGTGTGCAATGCAGCTCAACGAATTCATTTGCTGCTTTGTTTGGTGAGGTAACATATGCATTAGAGGTCTTTGGGATTGAGTGCTTCTAGGCAGCAGTCTATGTACACTATCATTGCTTAGGCTGTACGTTCAAATTGCAGTTGGTAATTTTGTCTTTTAGAATCAGTTGGATAATTGATGGAAGACTGATTCCTAAATTTGGACTTCTCTAATTAGTAATGATTCATCTGTTGAAGTTTATATTCCACTATTATCAATAATACACCATTAGTAATTGGAAATTATCATGATTTTTCGATCGCTTCTTGTATTTCATCGAGTTATCCAACTATTTCATCAATTTCATCAATTGTTATCGTAGCAAATAACTTCAGGTTGAATTTAATAGACGGATGTAACAATATTTCCTATGAAAATAATGGTTCCTTGAAATAACACAAGTTTATTATTCTTGGAAGAGAAATATCTGCTGGTTACAAAATTTTGCTATGTGTATATTTGAAGTTCAAGATTAATATTTATAACGAACAAATTTTGTGTGTGTATGCATGAGAGTGATTACTGAATGTTATTCGAGGAGCAAAAACAGCAGGTAACTGTAACTGTAACTGTGATTAAAGAGAAGGAATAATGTCAGGGGCCGGGAATCCTTAATTGAGTATATTGAAGAAACAACACTCAAATATATCAAGTGTTGAATTTGATGTTCTCAGGAGTTTGAAGTAGCTCCATTTCTCTCCGCTTTTTTCATAGATGATTCAACTCAAAAAAAAAAATGAGATTCACCTACCCTCCCGTGAATAAGGGTGTTGGCCTAATTCAAGCTTGTAGAATAAATGTCGAATGGAATACTGCTGAAGAAATGTAGTGGAATCAGGAGATTGATTGTTTCTAACAAAGTACTTGTTCCTTCATCGATGTAAGGAAGTGATTGTTAGGTGTGGTTACACAAGCAGAGACAGTGAGTTTCTGTTTTGAAAATGTATTTTGTGTTTGATATTTGTGAATTAGATTTTGAACGGAATCGAATGAATAAGAGATTGGGGTAGGCATGGCGAATGTCTTATTGTGGAGGATATAGTTAAAAGAAGGGGAATGATTCAGTTGCTTCAGTATGGACGGAGGGACAATTGTTGGACGAAAATCTCTCAAACACAATATAAATGAGAGAAAGATATGCTGAACGTTCACTGTATTACTGCATTGCATCCATATACATCGCAGTTAATGCACATAACTGAACACTGGAGGATACTTTATTGGCACTCATAATTTTTCCGACACTCTCCTGAACATGATAAAGAATAGCAACTGTTCTGAAACAGCAGCAAAAGATGCTGTTATTAGGCACAGAGCCATTTCGCTTCTTGGATAGTAAAGTAATGTTTCAACTTTTATATGAGCTACATTTCAGAAAAATCAATCAATTATACATATATTCATTTATTTCCATCTGATTATACTTTATGTAATGTGGGTTATAAATCTTCTAAACTTCGATTGGACCATCCTTTATAAAGAAATTCGACTATTACAGATACATGAAAAGAAAGAAGAATAATTCGTCAAGGGTCTCACTTCCTACTTCCAAGAAAAGATATCCAAAAAAATTGTCTGATCATTGGTCATCACAAAACGTACGAACTGAATAGTTCCCTATACCTGTCCATAGAGTGCATTGAGCAATCATCTCGAAAATTCATTCTTCGTTATGTTCGACCATGGAAATAAGAATTTCTTGGCTTTTTCTCTTCATATCCGTTCTCTTTCCAGTGTTTGGAAGACTGCACACTTATTCTTTGTTTTAGAAAAAGGAAGATGTTTGTTTTGCTTTTATTACAAAATGCATCATCCAACCTGGGGAGATATTGAAAGATGAATCTTGTATGACGTTGTTTTCAATGTTTGCTACTTTGTTGAATTTTACATCAAAACGTATTATTTTCCAAGAATTTTATATGAATTAGATGGAACAAGCAATTGAGTGTTATATTCTATCTCTGTAGTCAAAGATACATTGTTTCAAGAAATTCTGTTTCAAAATAATAAAATGGAAATGTCTATGCTTTCATTCGATAATAATAATGACTACAATTCATCAGAAACGATCAATAACTCAATTCTTATCAGTTATGATGCATAACATTGAAAAAGTAGTTGAATAATTATGATGCTAGTATTCATATAGGGTGTATACAAGTCGAGATGTGTTAGGTACATGAGAATATATCTTGCTCTCTTAGCTGTAGTTGAGAAGCTTTCGTTACATAACTTTTGATAACATATTCATTTTTAAAGGCATGAAATACATACCCATGTTTGCGAAATGAGATGTGATTCCAAGATCAATTTAAACGAGGAAACATTGGCAAGACGAATGCGATAATGTAACAGAACAGTAATATAAGATAGACCCCAAAAATAGTTGATGCCATTTTGCCGAAGTCAGTTCTTGAAAATTTTCAGGTCATACTTCTCTGCTTCACGTAACTTGAGTAGTGAATTTGTTCGTGATAGATACGTGATGAGAGATGAAGTAAAAATAATAATTTGTGTTGGGATGAGTTTATTTCAAGAACTCACTCAGTCCTCGAATTTGATACAATATCTTCTACTTCTTACTGCTTTTCCTCATGCAAATATGTATTTTTTATTTTTTTTTAATATACAAATGTATTTGTCTTTTATAGGAAGTAATATGATTTTTTTTGTTTCAGGTGAGTCCCAATAGTTATTCAATACCGATGAAAGCGTGAGTATTGCTAGATAGAATTAGTTCACGATAGTAAAAATTGGACAAATTTTCAAAATAATTTCCAATGCAAAATGTAGGCTTCTATCAAAAACTATGCAATTAAAGTCTTATTGCATACTTTTATTGCATGATTTTGGTTGGAGAGCCCATTAGTGGTATTATTAGTATATCATCTACAACACCAGAGTTACTTTTGAATATTTTGAACTTGATATTTGAATTCATCTACAACAATTCAATTCATAATATCGTTTCCGTAGCTAAACAATTGTAGCAGTCTAAGTGGTATTCACAAGATAATTTTCTTCATAAAAAATTGTCCATATGTCACGAGAATTGGGACAGTCTAACATGAAACGTTGTAAGACAAACGTCTCTGAAGCACGCCGCGTACGAGGCAATTTTCCAAGCAATTTTGTTCACTTATTTTGTCACAAGTTTCCTTGCGCCCTGGGCCATTTTGAGCTACACTTGGAGCGAAACTTGTTTTTGCAGCACACGAAGCAATCTGCGCCACTTATTGTGACTGGAACGTGGATTTGCTTGTTACAAAATGTTACATATAGATCGGAGTAACCATGAAAAATGATTGATATAAAAAATATATGATTTGTATATGTCATGAAAAAGTGATATGTAAAAAATGTCAGATGAAATTAAATAGCTATACAAACTACGTGTCGTGTTTAATATTTAACAGTGGCGACGAGTATTTAAGAACCTACGTAAGCTAATTCGTATTACCTATACGAAAGGAACAATGACGTCAGAGAATATTAATGTGACGGCGTTATTGGAGCTTCTTAAAAATTTACAAAGTCAGTCTTCAACAAAGAGTACAGTGGTGAATGTACATCTGGAACCTTTCGATGAAAATGTTGAATCTTTTAATACATATATTCAGAGACTGGAGAATTATCTTGACTTAAAAAATATTGTTTCTGACGAGAAAAAGAAAGTACAAGTTTTAATTAACTGCATTGGACCAAAAACTTACCAATTGCTAACTAGTTTAACTGCACCTGATCATCCAAATACAAAAACGTACAATGTATTGGTTAAATTGTTGACTGATCACTTAAATCCAACGCCGAATATTATAACTGAACAACATAAATTTGTTCAACGCTTACAACATGAAGGAGAAAGTCTAGCAAATTATATAGCTGAATTAAAACGTCTAACTACATATTGCAATTTTGAATGTGAGCATTGTCATAAAAGTACAATGTATACTCATCTACGATCTCAATTTATTCGAGGAATACAAAATTCAGTTATTCGTGAGCGTTTACTTCAAGAATCACAAATTACATTCGAAAAAGCTGTAGAATTAGCCTTGGAAATTGAAGCATCTAGATCAGGGAACAAACAATTGGAATGTGTTGCGCAAATTAAAACTAATTTCAAGAAGGGAAAACCAGATAATAAATATATGGTACAAAAAAAACCTACATCTGGTATCATGTGTTACCGTTGTGGGAAGACAAATCATAAAGCAAATGAATGTTATACCAAAAACTTATATTGTTCAATCTGCAACAAATCTGGTCATTTGAATAAAGTTTGCATGAAGGAGAAGAAGTCACAAAAACAAAAGAATACAACGTTCAAATCTCATTACATTGAAACGAATAATTATGACGAGGAGTATGAAGTTATTAATGCTGTAACTCTATTTACTGAGCCAAATTCAACCAAATACTTTTGCAAAATAAGAATCAATAATATTTATTGCAAAATGGAGTACGATACAGGTTCAGCGGTCAGTCTAATGAATTACAAGACTTTCCAGAGTCTATTTCCAAATTGTCCAATTGCAGCATCAAATAATAAGCTGCTAACATATACAAAACAATCTTTTCCAATTGTTGGTACTGCTAATGTTGAAGTAAGCTGCAAAGATAAATCAATATACAATATTTTACATATTGTGGATGGCAACTTTGACACCACAATTGGTCGAAATTGGATGAAACCTCTTGAATTATTGCCTGAAGTTAAATTGATTGAAAACTCTGAATCCGAGATATAAAAACTAAGAGCATCTATTTTCAAGCAATTCATAGATATATTCTGCGAAGTTATTGGTGAAATTCCCACTATTAAAGGTTCACTTAAATTAAAAGAAGGTACCAAACCAATTTATATTAAACCACGACAAGTACCATATGCGATTCGAGAAAAAGTTGAGCAAGAAAATGACAGACTTGAAAAGCTGGGTATTTTTGAGAAGGTTGAATTTTCTGATTGGGGAACACCTCTTGTACCTATAATCAAGAGAAATAATACAATTCGTTTATGTGCAGATTACAAAGTTACATTAAATAGATGTCTACAAGAGGATAAATACCCGATTCCAAGAATTGAGGACCTATACATGAAACTACAAGGTGGAAAATATTTTTGTGTATTAGATGTTCATAAAGCTTATCTTCACTTATCAATGGATGAAGAAAGCAGTATGCTACAGACGGTGTCTACATTGAAAGGATCGTATAAGGTCAAAAGATTAATGTTTGGAGTTAAAACTGCACCAAATATCTGGCAACGTTTTATGGAAACAATATTAACTGACTTAGAAGGAGTTGTTTGTTTCTTTGATGATATTGTGGTACAAGGTTCAACACTAGAAGAAACCAAGAAGCGTTTGCTGATATTACTTGAAACATTAAGGAAACACAATCTTCATCTTAACCCAAGTAAAGTTAAATTATTTCAAGAGTCAGTACAGTATTTGGGACATACAATTGATAAAAGTGGATTGCATAAAACTAATGAAAAAATTGAAGATATTCAAAGAATCAAGGCCCCAAAAGATGTTCATGAATTACGACAATTCTTAGGTATGGTAAATTACTACAATAATTTTATACCAAATCTAGCATCAAAATTACATCCATTGAATAAACTATTACAAAAATCTACAAAATTCGTTTGGTCCGATGACTGTGTTCAAGTATTCAAGGAAATTAAGGAAGAAATAATGGGGGATCAAGTTTTAATACATTATGACGTTAAGAAACCATTAATTCTGGCAACTGATGCATCACCATACGGATTATCAGCAATTCTTTCTCATAGAACATCAGAAGGAGAGCGACCAATTGCTTTCGCATCTCGTTCACTAACGGCAAGTGAACAGCGGTATAGCCAATTGGACAAAGAAGCGACTGCTATTTACTGGGGTCTCCGTAAATTTTTCCAATATTGTTATGGACGTAAATTTATTTTAATTACAGATAATAAACCTCTAGTGGCAATATTAAATCCAGAGAAGCATCTTCCATCAATGGTTGCAAGTAGACTTCTGAGATATGCGCAATTCCTTTCCGGATTCGATTATACGGTGGAATATCGGAATACGAAATTACACACAAATGCAGATTTCTTCTCAAGATTTCCACAAAATCAGGCTCTAGAAGAGTGGGAAGAAAGTAGCGTTCTACAGCTATATGATCAAACACTGCCAGTTACTTGTTCATTAATTGCCGCAGAAACTCAAAAAGATACGGATTTACACCAGTTATTCAATGCCATTCTAAAAGGTGATGAAACTAATAAAGAATACAGAGGTAAAGAATCGGAGTATGTCATAGAAAATGATTGCATTATGCGAGGCTCACGAGTTGTAATTCCTAAATCACTACAACATCGTATTTTATGTGAATTACATACGGCTCATATTGGAGTTGTGAAGATGAAAACTTTAGCCAGAAATTATTGTTACTGGAAGAATATCGATAAAGATATTGAAAATCTTGCGAAAAGTTGCCTTGCTTGTGGTAGAGTGCAAAATGAATGTAGCAAAATACCCAAACATCAATGGGAAATACCGGAAACTGTGTGGCAAAGACTACATGTGGATTTTGCGGGTCCATTCATGGAACATTTCTTCCTTATCATAGTTGATGCGAAATCAAAGTGGTTAGAAGTGATTCCAATGAAAAAAATAACTAGTTATTGCACAATCCGCATACTCAAAGATATTTTTGCACGTTTTGGTCTGCCATCTCAAATTGTAACAGATAATGGAACCACTTTTGTATCTCGCGAGTTCAGAGAGTTTTTGACATCAAATGATATTCAATTAATACGGACAGCACCAGCACATCCAGCCACGAATGGGCTGGCTGAAAGATTTGTTCAAACAGTTAAAAATGGATTACGATCAGCAATATCAGACTCTGGTGATTTAAACATTAAATTAAATAGATTACTTATGCAGTATAGGAAAACACCAACTGGATCAACTTATAAAAGCCCCGCAGAATTGATGTTGAATTATAATTTTAGGACAAGATTAGATGCCATCAAGAAACAAGTTTTGTCGACGAATAAGCAATTTTCGCGTAATGTTCATTTGAAGGTGAGAGAATTCCAAGAGGGCGACAAAGTGCAATTGAGGTATTATTTAAACAGAATGTATAAATGGAAATTTGGAAAAATCAAGGAAAGAATTGGAAAATTACACTATATTGTGGAATATGACGGTGGAAAAACAGCTAAACGTCACATTGATCAATTACGAGCGACCGAATGTATTGACATGGATAGATTGGATTCACTAAATTCAAGGGAAGAACAGAAATCGCCATATCAACTCAAAAGGCCGCGGAGATATATGGAAGATTTGTCATTCATTCCAGAATTACAAAATAAGGATATTCCCTCAACTAGTACACAACACGAAACGCAAGAAGGAAGCCAAAAAGAAGCACCCATCCAGCTACGTCGTTCAAGTAGAATTCGTTCCGTTCCACAGCGATACCAGTAATTTGAAAAATCTTTTAGGAGGGAAGTGTTACATATAGATCGGAGTAACCATGAAAAATGATTGATATAAAAAATATATGATTTGTATATGTCATGAAAAAGTGATATGTAAAAAATGTCAGATGAAATTAAATAACTATACAAACTACGTGTCGTGTTTAATATTTAACACAAAAAAATATTGATCGTTGGAGAAGAGCAGTTATAGCTTGCGAATTAATTAGAATGCGGAAAAAAATAGGGAAAACTATGTTCAAGAGAGTGGCTGGTGGCTGCTGAAAGGGTTTTAAGTCCGCGGAGATCTTTACATGTCCGACGAACTACACTGAGAAAACTGAATTGCACTACTCAAGTGGTTAGAAATAGAAGTGGTAAAGTTTCACCATTTAAGTCCTAAAACTTAAATAGTAAAACTTGAGTGGTGGAAATCGAAGTTGTAAATTGATTGCAACATATTTCCAAGATAGAAAGTATATTTTATGTACGCAAAAATTGACTGTCCTCGGTATAGACTATTAGTTTGAATTCTACTTTTTGTATTAAAATTTTTTTACGAACAAATATAGTTCGATTAAGATGAAAAAACATTTCGTAGCCTCATTAACCTAACGTTTTTTGTTCTACAATTGCAAGTGGTATCGGCTACCACTTGAGTGGTCAGACTTTACAATTTGAAGCTGCAAAACTCTACCACTTTATCACTTCAAGTCTAAGCATTCAAATTATTACACGTACAACTTGGATTACTATATTATGAAGAAAACAGTGTGTGGGAGCTCAGTCAAAAAGTTCTCCCTCGCTTCTATCATACTACAGTAGATAAAAGCAATAAAAAACGCTGAAAGAATTCTTACACATCGTTCCCTTTATTTGATATAAGTAATAGTCAGCATGATCTACTACTTCCAATAAATTATTGTCCTTAACACTTAGTTTTCTGTGTAGGGTACAGGAAATCTCCTTTTTATTTTTACCTTTTTTTCTTACTTCAATTGTTAATGTTTCAAGTCAATTTGCAATGTATGGTATTTCCAAGCCATGTTTTCAATTAATTCTCTACAATAAATAGTTTCCATTGTTTTATCGAGCTCATTGCGTAAGTCGAAAACCATGGTTCCAAGAGATCGTCGAGATCAAATAATTAATTATAAAAAACCGGGTATGCTCAGGGAAACATTTTCTCAAAATCTTACGTGCAAGTCAGCGTAGCGTGATAAATGCGACATAAGGCTGATGTAGCTACGTGATTTAGATGTTCGTTCTGATTGGGCATGGATAGCAGCCATCAGTGAAGCAAGTGCGAAAAATAGCACCGGATCTTTCTTGTGAACAAATCTTGTGGTAAGCACAGCATCCAGCAGCGGACCATGTTTCTAGCATCGGAGCCAGCGTGTCAGCCAGCGCGGCTCCATGCGAACAAAATTGCTTGAAAAATTGCCTCGTGTGCGGCGAGCTTAATTTACTCACAGTTTTCTTCTGAGTGAGTGAGTCGCAAAACTCTAATACTCCATGAATCAATTAATTCGTGAATAGTCGGATAGGAATAGAATATCATGAATCTATCAAACGATAATGTTTGTAAATGTTCAACTTATGTACAAGTAAATATCTATTTATACTATGCCTTAAGACACTCTGTTATACACTTATGCCCAGTATTTTACTCTGATTTATCCTAAGCATCGCTTAAATTTTATCTAGAGGACTGAAATTCCGACCATTGAAGTTATAATCAAAGTAAGTGAGCTGTAGGAAGCAATAAGAGCTTGAATTGAAACCATTATCGGAATTTCAGTATCCCCTCCTACTATTATCAGTTATTATTAAGAACATCACTCTTTTGAGATGAAATTTGGAAGAATCTAACTGTGATATAATGAAAATTCTATGGATACGGAAATTGAAGGAGAAAGTGAGAAGATATTTTTCCGTGGTTGCTATGAAAAGCTGATTGCTCTTGCATTTATAAATACAAAGTTGACGTTTTCTGTAAAGTCAACTAACCTCGCAAGACAACGTACTTTGTCACGCGCTATATGTAATATCACAATAGAGAATGTTATTCAATGTTTTTGGTCGAGTTATAAAATAAATAAGCTTGCAAAACAGAAAGTGATAATTTTGGTGAATGGACAAATGAAAGAGGTTGTGAGAAGCTTTGATCTACCTTCGTCAGGACTTTTGTGGTTGTGATTGAAATTGGATTTTTGTTGTAATGTCAATTTATGGCTCAACTGAATCCAGAAGCGATTTTGAAAAAAATCTATTTTAGAGCATATTAAATGAAGTTTTTGATTTGTGTGATTGTGGACAAGAATTATTCGACTGTAGTGATTTAAATGAACGGGTAAAAGTTAAAAATAATGTGTCTGATGATGCTTTCGGTAGGTTTGGTAACAATCGACGAATGAAAACCGTAATAAGGCTGCGTTTTTTGTTCAAAACGAAATCTTTTGCATTCCAGATCATTTTTTGAACAAAAGTAAACTCGTATATAGGTATAGATGGAAGAAGGTGAGTAAGAATAGAAGTATACTTGATCCTAATATGCTTATTGAAAGATTGAAGAGTACAGTTACTGATACGAGAGTGAAGCATGGTGCGGATCTTAATACGAGTGATTACTATTTGGTTGTATAGCATACGGCTGAATAGATGTTGACGAATGATCGTGACATCTAGAATATCTTGCGTGAAGTCTATTTCAAGACAATGTTAAATAATTTTTCATTGAAAAGCTGGATGTGCTGAATGTAGATTAGGTTGTCGACCGAAGGATGCATAGTGGAATGAGAAAGTAGAAAAGTGATTGTGGAAGAAAAGGGTATCAAAATTTTACAGTGTTCAGAATTCTCCTGGTACTCTACGTGATGATTTTTTGATAGAACATAACAAGTTAGAAGTTAGATGTATATGTAAATAGAGTAGTTACGAAAAGTAACATACATTATGATTAATCAGTAAGTAAAAAGTTGATGGATGATTTTTGTACGAACAGCAGATTGTTTCGGTCAAGTGCTAAGAAATTGAAAAGTGAGAGCGGAAAGAGAGTAGAAGCTATTGTAATGTTTATTGCTTGGAAATTGCTTATAATCAAAATAAAAGTCAATATTTTATAATTGAAAATAAAATAAAAGTTGTATTCTTCCGGATATCACTGACAAACACTATATTATGTATTTATCATTTACTACTGTCTTAAGCAAGGCCACAGATATTGATATTTAACTATTTATGTACACTGATCACTTCATTGCTTGATATTCACTGCTCTAGATTCACCATTACACTACTCTTCAAATCGTTTGCTACCGTTTATATATAGAAATATCCATTTCTCGAATGTTCTACCACATTTCTGGAATATTGCTAGAGGCTTCTATTGGGCGGGGTGATGTGGTGCGGTACGGCGCGAAACAACGAGGACGAAAGTCCTCGCCCAAACAAGATCACTTTTACGAACCTCCACACTCTCGGACGTTACACTTTTATAAGTAAAACTGGGTTGTATTGCTAATTAATGAATCTGTTGTGAAGGAAAGATGGTACGAATGAATATTTCAAAATCTTATATTATATTGTAGCGTCTGTTGTAATAATGTATAAATGAAAATGTAGGTATCGAATACTAGTAAAGTTGATTGTGATTTGGATGAGAGTTAGCTTTAACTTCCAAGAAACAAGAAGCTCATAGATGTAAGGAAGTGGTTGAATGATTATTTTATTTATTTAGAATTTGCTCACAACATTGTGTGGTTCCTGATGATTTGAAAAAGCTATTATCTATACTTTAATCGAAGGCAAAGACATTTTGGATAAGTGCACCAATAGTTTTCTTCGGAATGAATTGTTGGATGTGCTTGTTAAGTACGATATAAATGCTGATTTATTGGACACGATTCGTCCAAATAAAATGAATAGAGCTTTAAGTGAATAAATGGCGAAAAAAATGTTACAACCGATTAAGTAGGGTACTAATTCTGAATTAAACTCTCAACAATTGCATTTCCAGTCGTTAATTTAACGACTTCAAGTCTCATCACTGAGTCCTTCATTAGAGATTATAGATTTTCCACCATTTTATCTTCACAGGTGCTTGAATTGGACAGAGAAACTTCATGCAGTGAGATCAAAGGTTTTTAGGGAACTACTGCTATCGCACCAAACGCCATATTTTACAAAAACTTGCCAAGTTACTGAAGTAAGGTACGAATGTTCGTATATCATCCACTTTTTGCGTTTATAAGTGGAACTGAACTTTCTGGCTTTAGTTTTCCGTTAGTTGGAAAAAATTGAGACAAATAGTGGCGCAACATAAATTCAGAGAGTGTGAGAGCAATCTGTTACTGTAACAGGGTCAAATTATTTTCAGCGAGAACACCTCAAATGACTTGTGGTGGCGTATGACTCCATCCAATTGATTCATTTACTCCTCTGTCTTCTGAACATCCTTTTTTAGCATTTTATATTTAACCATTCTACATTTCATCAGTTCTCTCGCAGATTTTGATTCAAGCCTGTTCTTTACTGCAATTTGTTGTATCGACAAATTCACTTATACTTTCCCGTTATTTCTCAAAATCAGTGATAAATGAACAATGGCAACTTATATATCAATAGTTTTGGCAAATTCGAGTATACAATTAGGAGGATAACATGTATTCTAAGCGAGTTGGTGGACTATATATTCAGGTAATTTTCAGGCTATTATATTTTCTACAGTCGTGCTTGAAATAGACTTTTTTCGTGGCCTATTTTTTCTACCATTTGAACACATAGCAATTGACTTTCTGTGAATTCATGCTTGCAGCACCTCTCACTTATTCATTTGTTTGTATATTCATTAAGTCTAAATGTCAACTTGAGTGTGCTTCAATTGTTAATAAATATATGGAAGTTGGGAGCCGTACAAAAAATCTTATATGCAGCACGAGTGCAACAAGCACTATGACATCCGGCTAACGATTCCAGTGACTTGGCAAGACCATGTCTTCAAATATTGAATTATTTAACTTTATATTCCTTATTCTGTATAGTTTTTGTCGCGAGATTATAGCAGCAAATTGCATGAAACTTATTACACATATTGAATCCCTACGTCTGCTTGTTGTTTATGAAACATAGAATTTGTAATCCTCCGTGTAAACAGCACCGACATTTAAATATTTATTGAAGAATCATGTTTGACGATTAAAAAAGCTCTCTGGAAAATAAAATTTGATGTGGTAGAAAATCCTTACAAAGCACCTGATGCTCACTTGCTTTTATATATTATTTTTGCGGAAATTTCAGCGGACAGGTGTCACAGGTAATTCCAAAGTCGTGTAACATGAGGATCATACTTAAAATTTTAAAAAATATCTACTCTATATTATTTGATTCTTTTTTGCAACCAGGCTGAATTGAAGAAAACCAAGGATTACAAAATGATGACGTATATTCTGTTTCAAGTACTTCCAGCATTGAGTTTTTTCTAAATCTTTATTATTGGTATTAGTTACATACCACAAAAACTGAATAGGTTGAATTCGGAAATAAATTCCTCTGATTATCTATCTATGTGATTGAATTATAATGTAAATAAATATTACTGACTGTTGCTTAGCAAGAGGTGGTTTGAAGCAGCTTCTTGATTCAGAAAAGACCTAGAATGTCAATAGAATAGTATTTATGAAAGTTAGAACTTCAAAGTAGTTTATAGTACTCAGTATTATTTTAAACAATATGCGTTTACACTTTCCTTGTTGATGCTCGTCTAAGTGTTTATTTACCATGGAGCGATGCTCACTCTGAGTAGTGGAGTATAATCATTACAGTGGTATTCGCGAGATGAAATGTTTGACCTGGAAAATGTAAATAATTGTGGCGCAAAGTTCTGTATGGTGCAATTTGTTGTTGATAGCAAGTGGTTGAAACCTCTAACATTAATGGAAGCTGCTGTATAAATTAGTGCTGTTTGTGTACTTGAATGCGTTAGGAATACCACGAAGTAAGCATGGCAAACACAATTTTTTGATTCTGTATGGCTTTGCTCGAGACTTTGCATTCGTGCTCTACATCAGGTTATATGAGGTACAAAATATTGTTGAAATAATAAATATGTGTCACTTAAAATTTATGTGAGAAAAAGTAAGATAAAATCATAATTAATACCAATGAGAACACAAATTCATTGAATGATGTTAGTTCAGGTATAATGGATTCCTGTGATTCGGTAGACATAGCGGAAAGAATTTTTTTTTAGGTGATTCTGAATAGAAAATAGTCTATTGGTATGAATACATTTATCTGAAAGTCTATATTATTCATGATATGATAAGCAATATCAATAACACACAGGAAAGGACAGTGAGTCTCTATGGAAGTTAAATCTAACCACTATCAGAGAGATAAATATTAGACTCATCGCATTTTTCTATGAATCTTTGTGAAGTCAATTTCTTCTGTCATATTTTTCTCCCATTTTCGAGAGTATTCGGATTATAATTTGCTAATGGCTACATTTTGTATTATAAAACATATCATTTAATCCAAGAGTCGGCTCAGAAATGCTACCTTGAATTGTTAGACGATTCTTACTTATTCTAAACGATTCTTCGTACGAACATTACCTTCCAAAGCCAACGGTCCAATTTTAATTCTGCCAGAAGCAATTTAATTATTCATCAGGGAAATTGAACTGTGCGTTCACCTTTTAATTTATTCACCTCTTTATCTTAAATATTTGGAAATTACGCTGAAACGTGTATTTTTGTAAGTAAAACAAGAAAAACTCACGGTACCGAGACCCTCTCTGCCACAACTCCTGGCACCGTGGCTTTAAAGAGGTTAGAAATATCGATGAGGTACTTTTTTCTATTGGACGAAAAACTTCTATACAAAAATTGTTGCCAGACAAATTCAAAGAACCAACGGTGCCGACTCTTATATTGCCAGAAGTCCTTGCCACTGTGAATCAAATCGTCGCTCGCACGAGCCTATTTCGAGTGTAATTTAAATTTGCATAGGAACATTTATGGATGAATTAATTTTTCTATCACTGCCGCGGCACAGAGAACACGAAATATTATTTAAATTCAGATGGATGCAATGCAATTCCTCTATTTTCAAAGCTTAGAAAGAATTTGACACTAACTCTGTGATAGAGGAAGAACGAAGGTCGACTATACGGAACGTCAAGGCACACTGAGTCAATTTGTCCCAACTTATAGCATTTTAGTATACTGTTCACAGAACATGCAATGTAAGATATACCTTACGAGGCATTTGTAACAAATTAAAGAAAAAAACTAAGGGTAGTGAGTCTACCCCTTCAAAAACAAACTGGACGCGAATTAGTAACAAAATTTATCCTTAAGACGGCCTAGCTCAGTGTTACCAAAGAATACAATCCCAGGGCCGGACTGGATAGTGGTGAGATTTGCTTTCAACAAAATCAAACTTTATCAAAATCATGTACCGGGCGTTACGTAAACTAAATTTAAATGAGAGTAATGAGACAAAAAAATATGGGGCGCTTCACAATTGTTAATTTTCCGTCCCCAGACATACAAACCATAAAAAAATATTTCATACTATACTAACAATCCAATTAACAAAAGTAATTTGAAGACATATTCCGATTGAACTTTAAAATTTTAAAATAATAAGCTTACGGAAAAGGAACAAAACGAATGAATCGAAATATGAGTGAAAACCTATTGAATTAAAACACAAAAATATCTTTAACTGAGAGTACGGAATGAAGTCAATCAAATTGAATCCCAAATATTTTAGAACTGAACCCGAACCAAAATCAAAGACCGATATACCAAAGTTATGGAAGACCAAAATTTACAGATAACAAATCATGTATATGAAAGTAACCATTGTTCACATTATAATAATCTCATCCATCAGTGATGATTCATTTGAAACTATTATATCAAATTTTGTACGTAAAAGTCTGATTACATCCGCGCGGAAATCTGGAAGTTCTCTTAATTAGCTCTACGCTATTTTGGACGTCTCATTGACAAATATATAAGGGCATGTAGCTTACATTTGAGCCAAATAGTAATTGAAATATACAGTGGTGTATCAAGCAAGAATCAGTGGATATCAATACGACGTTAACTAAATATTGTGGTGTATTGGAACAAATCCCCGTTCAATCAATCAAATGAATATCAATCACACCTTTTACCCGGTACGGGTGTGGCAGACTCTTAAATTGCACTTGACAGATTGATCTGCAGGCACGGCAGAGTCCCCGCCAAGACGAGCCAAGCGGAGCGCAAGGGCACTACCTACCATTTCTCGAATAGCCTTGTCGCTATTTTGAATCCTCATAACTTAGGTTTGGATTATACCAGATACCAGATAAATCAAATATTCGCGATATGATATCGATAGTTGATTTACTGTTCATTACTTTTCTGTTATACAACAGCTCTTGTAGTAACGAAACGGCCAAGCCACATATTTTGACTAAAGTGTAGAGTTTGCGAAGTTAGGGCTTGTAGAGTTTGGCTCTACATGATATCACCACAGAGTAATAAATAAATGAATAATGGAAATTAAATGAATAAATAGATGAGATGGATAATTGAATGAATCCATAGTTCGATAAATCAGTGTTTGGAGTTAGTGCTTATTTACAGGCCTGAATTTTAATTTTGAAACTATGTTACTATCTAGAAGATGTTTCGGATCAACAGGTGTAGTCATTTTAAAACTATCTTTTAATGCAAATAACAATTTTTTCTTAGAGAATAATAACAATATGCTTTTGAACCTGGAACATAGGAAGCATACATAACTCCAAGAAATAAATATAAATTGACAAGTTTAAAAATTTTACATCATTATAAAATTTCTCTTCATTATTAATGGCTTCCCCGATATTGAATCTGTGACATCAACTTCTTCGTCTAGTTAGTACTGTGATAATCCCATACCTTCTAGGCAAACTCGATTAATACACAGGTGGAGATTCTGCTTCATCAATTTAATTCAAAGAACAGAATTCTAAGAAAATATGAGTGACATCAAGAGAACAAAATGAGTGACATGTGACGCCGATATAGAAATATTGTAGTTGTGTGCGTGACTAGTATTCGCAAACAGTATATGCAAGTAATGAAGCTCATAATACAATCTCACGTAGAATTATTACATTATATGATGCATCGCAATGCTCAGGAATCTCTTGTCTGAATAAGAAATAATCATTCATATGTAAATTGATTCGTTGCTGAGCTTGATAATATTGTCATTCATGCATAAATTTAAAGCAATACTATTGTTTAACACCTAACACTATTATTGCGAATCTTGCTTTATACCCGAGGACAGAGGAATCTTAACTTCAAATAACACAAAGCAAACTTCGCTACATAACTATGCATATTAACGTTACAGTTAATTTTAATGTTGCATGCTTTGATCCTTCTAGAAAATCTTGCGATATTGCTTAGCTTGTGTAATTTCTAGTTTGTAACGTTTTGAAATATTTGAAAGTTTATCAACAAAGATATTAGAAACTGTAGTATCTTATCCATCTCAGATAGAAGAGAAGTTTATTACAACGGGAACTTCTCTGTTGTTTCAGTTACATAGAATAATGTAGACAGAGATTTTGATATGTCAGGTGATATAGCTACTAAAACTTAAGATTTTGATCATGAACCTATTCGTGTATACCGAAACCAGCTGATGACTCCTCATCTTATGATCACAGGGTTCAGGATAATTTTGGTGAGGATGAAATGCAAAGTCTTCGATTACTAACTGTCATTTCTGGTCTTTGTCTTAATTTATTCTATATTTATTCAACCAAAACTCCCAATTCGCCTCTTTTATTCCTTGTATTTCTTTTTGTAATGAAATAAACAACTGGTGCACAGTCTCCAATTGTATGTCAGTATTAGATTGACTGCTTTCCAAAATATACATGGATATCAGAATAATCAAGAAACTGACAGTTCGTAATAAATCTTATTCAAAGAAACGTATTGTCTTATTCGTAACTCAAAATGTAGTTAAATGAATATTAATATATCAAAATATGTCAGCTTTGACGACATAAACTTAATGTTGTCAAAATAAAATGAATATCATAATATAACGATATTGCTGTCAATATTGACAAATTCTCCAAAGAATCAACAATATTGGAATTAAATAACATTTTTCTTGTTCCAGTAGAGTAAAGACTTATTTTAGTAGGAATATAAATGCTCCGAGCTATTTATGACTTTTTTTATAGAGAATTAATAAGTGTACAAAATTTCTGATTCATCGAAAATTGGAGCACAGTATGAACTAATTGCAAATTCTCATCATAATTATTCAGTACCCATCAATCAATTTTTATCCTTGTCTTGGATTTAATTTTAGGTATATCAATGTAAATGAAATTTCAAAATTCATGTATACAATATTCATCCAATTTATATCTTTCTCTCCTTCCTTTCTCTTTCTATCTGATTCTGTATGTCCTAAATAAAGCAATTCAATTTTTGTTTGTCGCTTCCCAATCGCATGTTGCTTACAAAATTCAACCTTAAACTCAAGAAATCAAAACGTCTGTTGGATCACGAGCGGAGAACCTTAAAATGTATGCCGCGTCGACTTCAGTCTGAGACTGTTCATATTTGGTCCTGTGGATATCGCGGTATTGCTTATAAATTATTCTTCTTCAGCGAATACGATTGTTGAATTTCGGGACAGTTTCTGCTTTTGTGTTGAAATCTGTCAATTTTCAATTTCAACCTCTTATTACGTGTTCTTGGAACATCTGGTTCATATGTTCCGACGAAAGTTATTGACTGACTTCAGCAAACGCTCTAGCTCAAAAGAGTAAAATAATCATGCAGCGCTGATGTCTCCGGACATATTTGGGAGAAGTGGCCCATACTCAATCGGAGGCCCGCGTCTCACCTATCGCTTAGCGCGGCGAATTTTTGAATTCCTTGGCTATCAAGTTGTGTAGTTTATTTTTGGGTCGAAATAATTGCTTCGGAGATATTATGTTAACAAGTATAAACTGGAATCTGAAGACATATCCAAGAATATATGAGCTTTTTTGACCTATATTTTGATGAATTCCACCCGACATGCAAAGCTAATACTGTGTTAGCAGCATCACAAAATTCATAAAATAAATAATAAAATCCATGCATCCATCTTCTTCTGTGGAGCAATCTAATTTTGTAATATATATTAAAAATTTACGATACAATATAAAGTAAAACAGAACAAGAAAAATTTATTTCTAAACGAAAAATTTTCCTGCTAGATTAAAATCGTAAAGACATGTATTTAACTAAAACGGGATGACAATATAATAATGTAATTTCTTTTATTTTCATTCTGCGGGCGTAGCAGCTTTTATCGAATTTGCTGCGTACATCAGGGAGTGAGGGAAAAATTTTCTGTGCTTATCTCAGCAACACACGCAACATTAAATGAACATTATGAGAAAGAATTTCTGTTTCTGCTTTGTTTGGCTTCTGATATGTCTGTTTTTTTCTAATTCTGTGCCTGAAGATTCTGATGAATAATTGATTCGAATCTTTTTTTTCTGTCTGCTTCAAATATATCAAGTGAAATTATATTTAAGCTTTTGTTTTATGCATAAAAGAAGTATAGAGGTATTGTTTTCTTATTTATTTTGCTTGAGATTGTTATCTGGACTTCTTATTCAGAAAGACCGCTTTTTAATTTGCAAGCTTAAAGCTTTCCCTTTAATTTCTAGAATAATTACTTGAATGAATTGATTCATACCAGCAATAATACTATTTACCATCATGCTTATATTAACTTGTCGCGTCGATAGATGGTGCTGCATATAGTTTTTACTTTTGGAGTCCATCTATTCTTATGAGTTTAACACTTTGAGATCCAAGCCCTGACTATCTTGGGTTCTTGGCTATACCGTACTGACGAGTCCTAATAAGGACGAAACACGTGCATACAGTTGCTCCTCGATCTAAGATGATGGTGTCAGAACCGATTCCTAAATTTGAAACATTGTGGAACAAATAAATTGAATGTTTCAGAATTTTTATAAATCTAATATGGCAGTTGCCTGAAGATGGCGGATCACCTCTCTCATCACAATCACCTTAACAGAAAAAACTCACAGGAAAACTGAAAAGAAAAGATAAAGTAATATGGTAAAAATTATTCGAACACCACGCTTGTATTAGAGTGTAATAAAAATGCGAAAATTATTTTTCTTTTGGTACTCCATAAATGACGACCGTATAGTTTAGCGCTTTATAAAAAAAAACAGTCACACTTCCTTTCCGATACGGGTGTGACAACCACTAATTATGCACTCGGTAGATTGATTGATATTCATTCAGCAGTAGAGTGCAGTTACCAGTTGTCAAGCTACGGGTACTCTTAGAATTAAGCGCTTAATGTTTTCATCTATGGAGAACCAGGTAAAAGCTATTTTCTCCTTCTTAATGCATTTTAATACAAGCGTGGAAGTGAGAGAAGCTATTTTATGATCTGTAAGTCTCTTCCCATGTAAAAAAAAAACAACAGTCCCACGGGAAGATAATAGTCCGATGGTGCGTAATCAAGAAAATGACCTGAGAGCAGATGTGTATTGTGAAACAGCAATACTTCAAACATTTTCTTCGACGATTTCTAAAAATGTTCTCTGTCATCGATTTTCTTCTTGTATCTATTTGAAATGATTTCAAATAATCTCTCAGTTACTTGCCTGAAAAGTGCGTAAATGTTCACATTGGGACAAACCACTTTGTTGAGAACAATTCTTCGCTTTTAGGGTGAAACCAAAAGTTTGGGAATTGGCAGAATAATATTCTTCCAACATCTAGCATGAAGAAAAAAGTCATGGATATTCCTATAATTTCACAGAAGCCTAATGAAAAATCTAGAAATAATTTTGTATGCATCTTCTAATCTTTAACAACTTGAGTAATATAATTCTTGCCATCAAATGAACAGAAGAGCAGAAAATTGGATACAACTAGTTTTGCTTCTTGATTATTGTTTTTTTTTTGTTTCTTCCACCTGAGAGATAACATCTCTATTTGATGGAACACAAAATAGCATGCTGTTCATCAGATGCATAATTAAGATCTGAGCACCAAATTAAATTCTAACAAATAGTTGGAAATTCCCTCTGTTGGAGAATGCAAAGAGAATTTCATAATTAAACTTCATTCGGGAGAAAATCATTTATTAATTGCCGTCTGAGAAGAGAATCTCTTTGAATTCGGCTTAATACGACAGGGGCTAGTAGTTAAATATATGTAATATAAATACACTTATGCTCGGTTTTATAAAGGGCAGAGTAATTCACTCCCAAAGTAAATAAAATTCACTCTGTTGAATGACAGTCAATTTTTTGACAGCAATGATTCTGTTGTCATAAAGAAATTCAAAACGATTAGAATTTGTTGAATAGAATAAATTTATTCTGAGAGTGAAATTTACTTGGTCTTTTATAAAACCGGCCATTAGTGTTTTAACTGTCATTTTTTGTGAGTAATAGTGAAATAAAGTGAATTTTTGGATCTTAGTAAGTTAATAAAAATCTGAAGCAGAACTGTAAAAGAAATAATCAATATTCATCTGGCTAACTGTAGAGTACGCACCCTGTAATGTATATCATGCGTAAAGTATAACATTATGCTATTTTTTCCTCAAGCATATAAAAATTAAATTTTTGCCCAAATAGGACACGTATTGTTAGATTTTCGGTTTTTTGAGACATTTTGTTCTGATAAATGAAAGGAAAACAGCACAATTAACTATCAATCGTAGACAGTATGATCTATAGCTGAGCGAATCAAGTACATAGCTGCTGCGTGATACTAGCTTTGGTTCTTAATAATTATTATTTTTGAACTAGTACAATAATAGCTTCATTAGTAAATCAGTAGTATGATGATTTTGTTCTACATGTTGTGGACAATAACAATGTAAATATTATTGCACAGAGTGAACCGAATTGCTTGTCAGTATAGAGGAGGATCTCTGGAATCAGAAGATAGGTGGAAAATTAGAAAGATAGCTAGCTATATTAATATTATAGAGAGGAAGGATTTGTATTTTTGTTTGTAATGAAAAGACTCAAAAATTGAATCGATTTCAAAAATATTTTTACCAGTATATTTTTATATTATCACTGAGTAACATAGGCTATAAAATACAACTTTACAAAAAGTGATGCACAAGCCACATTTGTTCGTTCAAGTACCGTTTATCCGATTGGTTTGAAAGTATATATATTTGTTGGTAGCACACTTTTATGAAGGTTCTGACTATAGTACCATCAACATATATCAAGTGGCGCACGAGCCGTATTTGTTTGTTTGCGCATCGTTCATTCAATTGAGTTGAAACTTGATATATTTATTGTTGGCACTTTTCTGAAGGTTTCTGTTATAGTATCATTAACATACATCGAATGGCATACGCGACGTCGTATTTGTTCGTTTGCGCATTGTTAATCCAATTGAGTTGAAACTTACTGTTGTTGCTGGCACTTTCTATGAAAGTTCTTATTGCAATAGCACCAACATACATCAAGTGGCACACGAGCCGTATTTGCTCGTCTTCGCATCGTTCATCCAATCGACTTGAAACTTATTATAATTCTTGCTGCCTCTTCCTCGGAGATTCTTATTATTGTACCATCAATATACATTAGGTGGCACACGAGCGGTATTTTTCCTTTTGAGCATCATTCATCCGATTGAATTAGAACTTTATATCGTTGTTGCTGGCGCTTGCGTCAAAGTTCTTGACTGTATCATCTATCCTCATCAATATTATAAAGATGTATATATTTTTCTTGCAATGAATAGACTCAAAAACTACCAGACCGATTTTAGGAATTCTTCCACCAATAGAATGCTATATTATCACGATTATCACTAAGTAACTTGCTTTCGAAAAAAAGAAATCCTACGAAAACACCAATAATGTAGCCCAAGATGTAAAAAAATGACGCTATCTATGCTTAGATCTATTAATTAATCAATAAATTCTGACAGTTGAGGCTATGTTACAATCTTATTGTGTTACTCAAGTATCAAATGTGGTAGTATTCTCAATAATTATTTTATATCATTAAACTATACTCAAAAAATTCGAACAAAAATATCAAATATCCACCTGTGCGATGTCAGTAAGGGCTGCTAGTAATTGATATATTATTATCTCTTTTCGAAACTTGTATTACCAGACATTTGCTTCGCTTAAAATAAGATAAATTCTAACATAAGAGATGTACTATTATTAAGTTCTACATCTTGCAGTTCTATTTGAAAAATTTCTTTCCAACATTTTTGAATAAATGAGGCATTAGGACACATGAAAAGTCGGATTGAAATCGATTAGAATATAATTATCTGTTTGTTGTGAGAACTCTCTATTTCTAACTATAACATTTTGCTTATATAATAGCTTGATATAAAGCTCAGTAGGTCAATTTTCTAAAATTATATATAATGTTGCTAATGCTCGATAACATCTACCAAGGTGAATCAGATTTCGTTAACACAAACCAAATTAAGGAATCAATATACATTCCTTTTAGATCCTTAGGTTTGATTGCAATCATGATACTAATACTATTTTATTTAATAATAGAACCTGAGTAATCTGATATATCCATAATAGTGTGCTAGACATTACTGTTTTATACCAAAGAATATCATATTGATTTGTTTTTGATATTTGTTGTAACAAGAATCGATTCTCAAGTCATTAAATAGTTGAACTATTCAATTTAAAATTGAATTCGAAGTAATAATTTGAACAAATACATAATAGTATTCATGTATCATAGTTGTTCAATTATCTACAATTAAAATTTCATGACACACTTAATATGTCAATAATTTCATATATTTTGGATTAAATTTCTCACAATTCAATTAGTATTTCGTGCAAGGAGTGTGTGAACTCAAACATCTTGATATAAGAAAATATATCACAGAACGAAGCTTGCCAGGTTACAAAATCGTTGTCCAAATTTCATAATGCTTGTTCACATACGTGTTGTACATGATAATACTTCTTCGATTCTTAACTGTTATATGTGACCAATAAAAAAGCACGCAGCGAAGAAGCTCGACACAAAACACAGGTTGACATTTAGACTTTATAAATAGTGCTACCAAAGTGTATAATAATAATATTCGTTTATCTAGTTTACGAGACTTAACAGTCACGCGTTCACATCAACTGACAGTTATTTGTCAATTATCATAATAGATAGAAGGCTTGAATTGTAGTCTTATATAAGTTGTGGACCGTTCCTAACGCGAATAGATGGTGATGTAGTACTAAGAAAATTAACAGCTTTTTCTTCCAAAATAATTCTCTCTGTATGCAGAAATCTTGGAATTGTAAATAAAAATTAGGAAAATCGATCTTCAGTTTAAAAATTAGATACAGTGAACTTCAGATCTTGATTTTGCCCAGAACAATAGAAGATGCCTTTTGATTTTGATTTCATTTCACTAAACTTGTCGCTCTTTCAGTCTTCGGAATTTCAATAATTCAGTTGATAACTGCTTACTTGCTGTATTTTTTGTTTTAATTGACAGTCTTCTAATTTTTTGTCCTATATCATGTTAGAATATTCAAGGTTTCCTAGAATATGAATGATTCAGTGTTCACTGAACTTGTGCCTCTTGTACAATAATATTAATGTTGTGGAAGTGGAAGTTAAGGAGCATGAAATACTTGATATTCTTACATGAGAAGTAAATTGGAAATTGAGAAGGGAATATTGATATCAAATTATTATCAACATTGCCATATCAACTTTCAATACAAATTATACCGTTCAAAAATATAACAAACAATAACAGAAAAAATGTTGTATATGTTTTAATATTGATCCAGTTTTTCCCCCATTTCATAATTTAATCAATGTTATGCATGTCTTTGGAAGTATTACACAATGATGACAGGTTAAATATCAACGGTATCTGTTCCTGCTTATTTTGTGCAAATCCTGTGGCTCGAGCGATTTAGAGAACAAACACTAGCATTATTGGTTGCAACAATATTACAGCAAACAGAATAGATTGCATAATATATTCTCTTTGGTAACTGTCTCTGAGAAACATCTCTTTCACATACTGTTCCTTCGAAACTATTGTGATATTCGAATATTCCGGTACACGTCCAAATTCAAACTTCGTCGTATACTTCCTGTTACAACTACGTGCAACTTTCACCACAAGATGTAGCTGGCTGGCTTATCATCCAGTTAAAATGAAGATAAAACCAAACTATCCTCGAACAGGACAATATCGTAGTTCGCTTGGCAGACCACAACGACCATCATCTTGTGTTCGAACAATATGTGGATCTCAGAATTTCATATGAGGGGAACGAAGTAGGGTATTTTTCTGTCTAGTAGATGAAAATATGATTGAATCTATATGTTTTTTGATTGAATAATTCAGATGGAATTAGTGATATCTGATATTCGTTATATCGAGCTTTGTTTATTCACCAGCACATTCAGATAAAAAGAGGATACGATATTAAAATACATGCGGGGCAACCTCAGACAACCTATTGGTTCATTGTTGAAACTTTTTGAAATGATATTTCCTCCAAAAATGAATAAGAAGTATTCGATCTGAGAACTTGGCATTCAAGGGCTTCTCGTGAATTTTTAGAGTTGTGAAAATACAGATTGAATTATTATTGTACAGCTTCAAGGCTAGAATTTTGTGAAATTGGAATATTATTATTCATTCATTGCAGCTCACTTTCATTTCAATGATTTTATGATTGGATTATATCATATTTCGAATAATGTAATCTGATTCATATTTCCAATGATGCCCTGAATCGTATTTCAATTTTCTCATTGAAAATTTTGATTAATAAACATAATTCACTTCCAAATTCTTATCGATAGAGCCAAATTCTAGGCCCGCCAGACGTTACTAATTTTCTGAGAAACGGAGTAGTGTTAGTATGTACTTTTATCGTATGCATACTTGCTAGCTAGGACCGACGGCCAATTTACAGATACCGGGTGCTAGAAGTACGTTGAAACATTGCTCACTTCTCTTAAATTCTGAGTGTTGATTTTTATGTATGTTCTAAAGAATATTGGTCAAAATTGATAATCAATACTACCACACACTTCCAAACGGCAGTAACTCTTACTAGACGCTTCAAAGTTTGCAAAAAATGAAGTAATATCACTTATAGTCTGAGCCCTAGTTTTAATATATGATACTCAGGTTATAATTTCAATACTTTTTGCAAACAGCCAGACTAATCGTAGGAGCCAACAACCCTCCGGACAAAATTAGAATGTCGCTGTGAGTATGAACAAGAAGTCATTTGATAGTAAGCGAAATATCTATGATCTTTAAATTTTATCTGGAGCATGTTTGGCCCCTACGATTGATCTGATTATTCACAAGAAGTATTGAGATTATTCCCTGAATATCATATATATAAACTGGGACTCAGACTATAAGTGAGATAACGTTTTTATTTGCAAGCTTCAAAGCGTCCAGCAGAAGTTTCCGCCGTTGGGAAGTGTCTAATAGTATTGGCTATCAATTTTTTACAATATTTTTTAAAACATACATGAAAATTCAGAATTTAAGAAAAGTGAGCAATATTCTAACGTACTTGTAGCACCTGGTATCCCCGAATTGGCCGTCGACCCAAGCTAGCAAGTATGCATACGATGAATATACATACTAACACCACTCTATTCCACACATTTTGTTTTTCAGAGAATGAGTTACATCTGGGGGTGCAGGGTCTTAGACTACAATATTGCTCAATAATTACAGCTTCCATCGGCTCATGATTTCGATCACATAAAGAATAACATTGAATTCTATAGAATGATTCTAATAAACAATGATATTCATTTTCATTCAGTCAAATCTGATTAGACTAAGCAAGACACTACAAAATAGTTATTTATGTATCAAGTATTTATTACAGCTGAATTTGAGATTGCCTGTCAAGGCAGATAGGTGAGACTCCAAGGAATACTTCTTGTCGAATTTTATATCATACGAATATCATACTATTCCGCCCAGCTTATATTTTTGTGAATCTTGCTATGAAAACAGCAACGTCGTTTGACTTCAACGAATTAAAATAGGCAAATGTTTCTGCACAGAACACAATTCAAAGAAAAGAAATGAGAAAGGTGCTTATTACCAAACAAAAGTCATCTATTAGTCGAACGCTTGTTACAACAGATTGGAAATTTAGACGAATTATACTTGGCAACGTTGCAATGAAGTAGGCAAAATCAATACAAAATACACGTTTTTGCTTATACAAGTACAAATGTCGGAATTAGATAAATATTGCGAGAAACAAAATCGTGTGAGTGGCAAGTTTATTCCATTGAAACAATTATTAAATAAATAATCAAACGAGCAGGCAGAGCAGATGAAAGAGGCTGAACCTCAAAATTGACATTTAGTTACCAAGCTACGTCACAGTACCACGTGAATTTCGCTTCCTGTTTACGGCGACGTTGCGAAGCGTTGTCAGTTATCCGTATTTTTCGTCGTCAACTGAATTTAGTATTGAAATATATTTTTTCACTAGTCCGAAACATTTCTTCAAATTTCAACCAAATTATTGTGGAAAACTGTTAGTTTTTTCATTCACAACCTAACTGTTCATAGCGACAATAACAGTAACAAATGTGTTATGCCAGGACCACGAAGGAGAATAGTAGAGGAGCGAACACTCAGTTGGAAAACATGAAGCCTAAAATGTAATGCGGTAGGTGTGAGAGATAGCGAAATTAGGCCCAGCTTTGCGTGCTTCACATGCAAAAATGAGATCATACTCAGATTTTTACTTACTTGTACAAAGTAACATGTATTTGAGACTGATATAGGGTCTAGTTGTGCACCTCGCATTATGGTTCCAATCGTCTGTACCGGAAGTGCACTTTTTTCGAATTTTTCCAATAAATCCATGATCAACCGTAAGATACTGAAATTCAGTATTTGAACTTGATGTTGTATCAGAATGGCCATCTGCTATTTTTGTATGAATCGGCCAAGCCAGAAGTGCACTTTACTTGAAACTTTTTCTCAATTTTTTGCGTAAATCTAGAATGATTTGCCATAGCATATTGAAATTTCGTATTAAGCACTTCTATAACATCTTATTGTAAATCTTGCATTATGATTGCGATCAGCTAAGCCGGAAGTGCACTTTACTTGAAACTTTTTTTAAATTTTCTGCGTAAATTCAGAATGATCAGCCATAGAATACTGAAATTCAGCATTTGAAATTGCTTTAGCATCTAAATGATCATCTTCTATTTTTGTAACAATCGACTGAGCCGGAAGTGCACTTTATATAACAGATTTTTTGAATTTTCCGCATAAATTCTAAGCAATCAGTCGTAGAATATTTAAATTTTGTATTAGGTTCTTTAATAATATCTAGTTGTACACCTTGCATTATGATTGCTATCGTCTAAGCCAGAAAAGCACTTTATTCGAAACATTTTTCGAATTTTCCGCCTAAATCCAAAACGATTGAACGTAGATTGTTAGAATTCAGTATTCAGGACAATTATACCGTCTAGGTGCTCATATCCTATTTTCTTTGAGATCCACCGTGCCGGAAGTGCACTTTACTTGACAGTCTTTTGGAATTTTCCGCATAAATTCATAACGATCAGGTGTAGAATATTGAAATTTGGTATTTCAGTCTGCTGTAGCATCTGAATGATTGCCTACTATTTTCATTACAATAGACTGAACCGGAAGTGCACTTCAGTAGGAATTTATTTTTTAATTTTGCGCATAAAATCAGATCTGTTGGTAGTCGTAGAATTTTGGGAATCAGTATTTAGGAATGTTGTAGTATAAGCTGAAAACGCATTTTACTTGACAGATTTTTAGAATCTCTTGAGTAAATCCAAAACGATCAATTGTGGAACGATCAGATTTTGTGTTTGATTATACATATCCAATCATATATACGATCAAACACAAAATCACATCGTATTATATATATATATATATATATATATATATATATATACAATGATGTACAAGTAAGTCACGTGATGTTCACGTCAGATTTTATATTTAATTTTCATGTTACTGTTATTTTATTATTATAATCCAATTTCGATAACAGGTATGTAATATTCAATCACTTGTATAAAAATTATTGTTCAGTTTTGGTCTAGACCACTCAAAACTGAAAATTCAGTTGGAGAAAGAGAGAGCGGCCAAACTAACTCACCTATATAAAAGGTTGAGTTAGGTTATAACTTGTTGGTAATTATATATTTTTTATTTTATTTTATGTGAATTTGATATGTATTTGGATAAGAAATTTTAATTTATTCAAATCGTGATTTTTTCACTTGATTCATATCATGATGTGAATCAACTGATTCAATTCAATTGACTTAAACCATGACAACCCTAATTTTGATATTATCAATTACTCAGATTATATGTCTGACTTGCACAGTTAACGGCCATATTGTCTATGATTGACTGTTTATTGTGCTGTTTGCTTGAATTAAATATCTCAAAAAGTTAAACACTTTCTGTTTTAGTACATTTACAATATATTCCCTGAATTAGACTCCTGATCGTCATACACGTCAACAGAATGAGTCATATTCTGTCAGTACGTCAACCAAAACTGTTCATTCTTTCACGTCATAGAGGTTATAGTCCACAAATAGTATAAACGTTTCTTCTACCAGAAAAAATTGTAGATCTCATGTAACACTAAGTTGAATAACGTTTCCACAATATGTAAAATAGCTCAGTTAGCTCTCCTTCCGGATTCCAAACCATGTTCCAGAGACATAAAACCCGGACTCAGCCTTCTGGGATCTAAACCATCCACTAGAGACATACCGGCCCAACGGCATGAAACTTAGAATGTATAGAGTGGTCGTAACGCTTTTGCCTGCGGGATTTCTGCACTCTAAATTTTATTGGTTCCAGAGATTTTATATGTATTTGTCGATGCTGTTCGAGTAATCTATTTGATGAATTGTTCTCGTTTTTATGGGTTCTTCTAGAAATGGATGAAAATCAGAAGGAAGTGTTATGTTGTAGAATTTCTTAGATGGCCTATCATAAAAATGGTAATATAAAAGGTTCGAAGCTTGAATAAATTCACAGATCTATTGAGGAAATGTATGTGAAAATTGATATAAACTGTAATATCATACAAATTCATCAAATATATATCTTTAGAAGACAATAATGAAATATTCATGAGAGATTCCGAAATTACGAAATATGAAATTTTCACTTCCCTAAGTGAGTTTACAATATAAGTAAATGGAGGATTGTCAGGTCATCATCTTGATATACAGCATGCAAAATAAATCAGTAATTATTAACTGAGAAATAATACCAATATTTGACAGTATATTTCTTTCCAGTTTTATCTTTCCAGCAGCTTGAAAGCTTCAAGCAATGCGTTTCCCTATCAATTATCATCATATTTTTTACGCTATCATAAGGAAAAAATGTAAGTCTCTTATATACATAATAAATGTCTTCCAGATCAGCTTGCAGTTATGATATTGAAAATTTCATTTGTCATCTGTCACATGAAAATTTTACCATTTGAAACAAGAGAGTAACTAGGCGTACAGTACTCAGACTCGCTTCTCAGCTATCCTGAAAATTTTTGTTACCTCAAATGACATTACAAATATCTTTTAAACAGTTGCTTCGTATTTTTTTAGAATCTATTCATGCGATAATTATGATTCGTGATAGCTAAACATATACTTGAACATAACAGCTGATATCACGAACTCTATTTTTAGCTGTTTTAGAAGCAGGTAGCGTAGATAATTATATTCCCTAAAACTTGTGCCTGGTAATTTTTCTCTGAAAATACGTCTCGGAAGTATGCACAACGCACGTTCTTAAAACAGTCAAGAACAGAGCTCGTAATACAGATTATTGTTTGCGATTCTGACTGCATTTACTGATCAATTACATCAAAACAAATATTTTTTTCAAGTTTTGTTTTCAAATCATCAGGATTCTACTGAAATGAGAAAGAAAAAATAAACAAATATACAATCGAATAATGTCATTTGGGAGGTGGAGTATTCTTTATTTTAGAGTCCAGAAACCACCAGTCTCGTACAGAATTTCATCACAAGAATCGATTCTTCGGTTCGTTCTGTCCACTTTCAAGATTTCTGCAATCAATCATATCTGGGAAAATAAACTACTTATATTATTATTTCCATTTCAATAATATAGTCAGCATATCTAATTCATTCATATTTCTCAAGAATAAGCTATATAAAAATATATTCTCCAAATGGTATTGGTGAAATTCTGAACATTATAAGCGATGGATTTACATCTGTAATCATCGTTATCAAATTTGTTTGGAGCTTTCCAGATATTATTCCTATATATCAAGTTTAACCTAACGTCGAAGATATAAGATAGAACTAATATTCCATTACCTTTTTTTTTTCGTGAAATGCAATTAAGATCAGTTTGTTAGATTATGTTACAAAAACGTTGAACTATTTTGTAATTGAAGTTTTGCTATTAAGACTGGATGATTTATCTACCAAATGATTGATTAAATATTCAAGGGAAGCGAATCCTTATTAAAGTTTCAACTTTCAAAAGAATAGGCTGTGTTCTTTTATATCATATCTTTCTTTTGCTAGATCGATTATACTATCAGAAAATATGTATGAACCTAGTGAACTTCTTTATTAATTCTGAAGTTCAAGTATGCTAGTTAACTTATAATCATTTTCAGGGTACAATTAGTTCCTATTACTAGTTAGAATCGGAATTATAATACCGTATAACGAAGTATCAAACTTCAAACGTTTGAAACTATGAACAACTGTAGTTCATGTTCGGTTGCCAGATGGTTGGTTACGTATAATGTTACATCGCTTGTTAACGTAACGAAGCAAACTTGAATCTGAATTCCCACACTTCGTTTTCTTCATATCAGCTAACAGTCAGCATTATCCACTACTTCCATTGAATCTGAATATTGATTCTAGAAAATCCCAATTTGAATATTGCTAACTTTTGGTATGTGATATAGAATGACACAGTCGATAAATGATTTTCATATTGTGATAATATATGCCTCATTAATTGGGAAAGTTCAGCAAAGCTCTCCTTTTTTTGAAGCGATTTCGCAGACCTTTGGACTCTTGTAACTGGTCTGGACGAAGCTCAAGATCTCATTTTTCTAAGAAAGGATATAGTCCTCAATCTTTTGATATACTAGCTATCATTCTCATAGCTTCGTTATCTTTGAATTTATTAGTTCGCAAAATTCATCGATTTAGTAGTCCTAGAAAACTGAAATTTGGCATATATAGGTTGACTTCCATATACAAGTATCAAGGCAATCAAAAAGCGCGTGGATTCCTTCTAATTCTTTAAAGTGGGTAAATACATATTTCAATCGATATAATAAACATAGATCTTCAAGCAATCAATTGCTGTTGGATACAATCGATCAAGGTTTATGTAATATACTTTGACGATAATTGTTTACATTCGTTTAATGAGGCAAAAAAAAAATCTCTTAATTGAAATTCTATTATTTAGCGCTATACATATCTACAGTAAGGCTTTCCGTTCATACGGTCATAAAGCTGCAAACTGCGAAATGACGAATCCAGGCGAACGTCATCCTAACGAACTCGTGCAATATTTTCTCGATATTCTTTTAGACGATATGGTGTTGGTACTCGAAAACGATCTGTATGATGATTCTGATGAAGAATTTATAGCATTGAAATTATTCCCCCTGATACTTCCGCAATTTTCTAGAAACGATTTCAGCTGTTATATTGCGGTGACTACGATTGAAAAATCACTCTATCTGTGTCTTTTGCTTTTGCATTGTGTGATTCGCACTAATTCGTAAGTAAAATCCCAACAAACTGGGATCGGTTTGCACTTCGTAGCAATACGCTCGAACATTGACGATCAATACGGGCTTTCCGCTAAACAAGTAAACAATACGTATAGAACATTCGTCCGAACTTTTCGCAGCTTGCTCCCAATGGACAGGACACCTAATTTGGAGACGGCTGCGTTAGATTTAATAATGTTTATACTGCTATACGATTACAAAACAACTTCCCACTCAAACTAGTTTTTGATGAGATTTAATTGGTTTCGACTGTTCCAAATGTTTATTTAGCAATTATTGGCGATTCTGTTAGAGGAAATATTTCTACGGGGCAATGGTTGGACTCAATAAAAGAGGACAAAGCAACTACAACAGAGGAATCAAAAGCACTCATAAAAAATGATACCAACGTTTAAATTAGAATGGAGCAAGTCGAAGGGTGTAATTTCTAGAAAATCAAATTATATTTGTATTATACTTGATAATTCTTTGGTACTCGTTTATTAATATTAGTTCTTGATCAAACTTTATGTATGATCAGTAATACTTTTCAGATGAATCATGCGTTCCATTGCAATATTGGATATTGGATCGTGGACTCTACATATTTGCATGAATTTCATACAAACCAGCAGGAAGGATCCCGATTCAGTCCGTATTATAATAACGTATTCAGATTTAAGAAATATTGGAAATGAAAGTCATCAACTAGTAATAATAGAAGGAAATCACGTGTGAAGGTTAACATCCTTCTTTCACGGAATCCGCGCATTAATATGACGTCATCAGCACTTCCCGCAACCCTGCTGGCCATAGTGAGGTCAGGGTTACAAGGTGACGCATTATCAGTAAAAGCCCAGCATACTTTAATCATGTAAAATGTGTTGCAGAACTATTGAAATTTAATCCTAAATTATAACGAGCTATCGAGACATAGATTTTCATTCATGTCATCAAAATGCAGTCGCGAAATTGCGTTTTGGATTATGCATGCATGCTGCGTTTGATAATTACTTGTAAATCATAATTAATTATGAAACCATTAGATTTTATATCAAGTACATGTAGTTGAATGAACTGAATCTAAATTAATGTTATTTGCTCTCGCTAATTAATTCTAAGTGCGAGAGGTAAAAACATACAAACAGTGCAAATAATGCAAGCTATTTGTTCTGTCGGAATTATTTTATGAATCAAATTATTCAAACAAGATTAGATCAGTAAATAAGATGAATGTGGCCATAGTTTTAAATACGTTCATACAAACTTGGTCCGTACTTAAGAGTCATTTCCAACTTAGCAGTGTATTTTTGAGCGAGTAGCGATGTTCTGGAAGTGGTTTCAATAATAACCATTCATTGAATAATATTTGTATCTTAGAAGTTGTTGCAGCTAGCAGCGCTACCTGACTCGAGTTTTGAATATGAGTATTGTATTTATCTCACAAAATGAAATCTGAAATCAATCTAGTTCAGTTCCACAGGCTTTTTCTGCCAATCTGTTTCATGGACTTATTGCTGGAATAGTTCATTTTAAATATGTTAAGAATAATTTTTTCTCCACTCTTTACTTAGTATGATTACTATCTCAGTGATGATATCGATTTTATATCAATTGGTGACGAATAAAGGCTTGGCAGGGGATTTTTGATGTCCTTGATCTCACAAAAATAGTGCCAATCAAACATTGTTGGTCGAAAATTAACACTAAGCCTCGAAGTCGACTAACAGACTACTGGAAACGGACAGTGCGGGTAGGATTGCCAGGCCCTAATATACAAATGCTAGGACTCGGTGCTGTATTACCAAATAGTTTTGTTACTAAATTAACTACAACAATTTAACATTAGATTACCTATCATCCCTCTGGCTCAGTCTTCTGTACACAATATGTAAATAAGATTGAATGGTTCAGTCCGAGAGGCTAACAAAAGCCGGACAGACCGAACTTGTAAATATTTGGCTAGACACGACCGATGGCAGCCCTAGATGTAGGGTCATCGACCACATCGAAAAGAGTTCCAAGAACTTCTGATTATAAGATATATTATGTAATAAACTAGAGTATTGTGTACAAATGTGGAACCCAATTTACAATAAATATTCTAATATTATAGTCAATCAAAAAAAATTCAAGAATACTGTTACTTTTAACATCACAAGTTTTAACCTTTATTCAACTATTCGTACAATGATTTACTCCAAAAATTCAATGTGACTTCTTTAAATAATCGAAGAAAGATGTTATCGTTACAATATTTGTTCAAACTAGTTAATAACATTATTATGATTCTTGTATTTTATCATGTATACTGATTAGGTACTGTACCAGGTGCAAAAACTAATTATGAATTGAAATCTCCTGTACAACAATTGTGCATGATCTGCAATGAATCAAACTTTGATGTCGACATATTTTTTGATTCGTTTACTAAATTCAGGCAAAAGTTACTTTTTTTGCTTTTTATAACTACATTTTAACAAGCATTCATTCTGTTTACCTATTCACAATTCTATTTGGGTTGTTGTACTATCATTATATTTATAAGTATTTGTTATAATACAGTTTCACACACATCATTTGTTATAATGAAATTGTATTGTTTCACTCATTCACCTCTTTTGGGATCTCTTTCCTGTTGAGTGGTTTATTATGAATAAATAAAGTCAATGGTAAATGATCCTCTCGAGAATACACACACAAAATTATGAAGAGTATAAAAAAAAAATAAGGGGGTCTATCTATATATCTATAAGTTCTTGCTTGTTGTTGCGGATTGCGGAGGACTCGCAGTGTATTCCAAATCTAAAAAGCGTCTGGTTCGGCCTCCAATTTTGATTATGTCCACGCAGTACAGTCTGAGAGACTCATTTGGCATCGCGATCCCGTTGCAGATGGATTCAGAGGTTCAGTCAAACTGGAGATACGGAAATCACTAGTCGAAAACGTGAACAGAATGGTTCGTGATGAGGACTAAAACCTTATTTGAACACGTACATCGATAAAGCGTCATACACGTACCATAAAAAGAATGGAGAATAAAAAGCTTGATCAAGAATTATCGGATCGTATCCTTGCTACGGTTAGTGGGTCGCTGATGCAACCACGTGACTATCTACATACATGCGAAAAGGTACTTAATTCTTCATTAACGGAAGAAGGGAATAGAAATGTTCATTACTTTAGATAGTGGGCGGCTTCTAACGTGTGCAAAAGAGTTTCGTGAATTGCTCCAAAATATCCGCAAGAAAAACAAATATTTCTCTTGGGAGCTTTCATACCAAATCCTTTCAAATGCCAGGCAAGTTCGCTCAGAGTTAAATTACAAGCTTCTAGCATAATAAATGAATGACTTCAAAACCGTAACATATACGACGACCAAATACATCATATCCTAACCACCTAACTAACACGGAACTCACGCTCCACGTTGGTGATATCAAGGATTAGTCAGAACCAAAAATAAATCATCAGAACGAGGTAGAGTATTAATGGAACAAGATCTAATGACAAAATTTAATGTCGATTTAGGAGAGATAGTTCTCTCGGCAAGAGTTGCTATCAGACTATACTGCGTCTGTCAGTAGAACTAATCATGTGAACAAGAGAACTGTCAGACTGAAACTTGAAGATTGGGCTGAGCTGAGCATTTGAGAATAGATCTGAATGGTCTTATGAACAGATCATTTAGAATAGAATCATCAGAAAAAATAGTGAAATGTGTTCAGTTGAATGAGATCAGAAAAATTTTAAAAATCCGCTGACACATTTTCTACTGTAACAATTGATCTGTTCTACTTTATTAGTCCAGTATTCGAGCTCAAATGAATCTCTTTTCAGCACAAAAGTTAGGGTATTCTCGCACTTTTTTGTATAATGAGGCCAGTAGTAAAGAACAAAATGTTCCCAATTGGAAAGATTTCGGTCGAATATTTTGTGGCATATGAAAACTGCAATATTTTCTCTTTTTCAAAATATCTTGTTATTATCAATCTTTGATGAAATGAAATTTTGCATAATTGGGTATAACAAATTTTTCCTAAATCCAATAGCAAACGCGATGTAGAGTTCGGAATAGGAGGATTTTTTTCAAACTATATGAAAAAGTGATAATATCTTTTTGAGCTTATCTTTCACTTTGATGTCAAAGTCAGTGTTTATCATTATTATTACCGTATTTGCATAGGTCTAAAGTCTGAGCCAATTCATCATCATATTTCTGTAGCGCAACATAAGTGAACCATTTACTGTATAAAGAATTTTGAATCTGATGCGATTATGCAAGAAAATTTCATATGTACACAAGTGTGACTCTTCTTGATTTGGGATTTATCAGACTTAGGCCCAAGAAATCCACCTCCTAATAAATTAATTTGGTGAATAATAACTATAGCAACAATTGTCTGCACAATTGGTACCATAGTTATTATTCTTTGAATAAATTTATTAGGAAGCGGATATCTTGGGCCTAAGAGGAGAAAGGGGATATACCATGTGCGCGCGGTTTTGTCCTAATCCCATAGACCATTTGAGCATTTTTCTCTTAATCCCTGTATACCGTTTGAGCCAAGTTTATAACTTTAATCTTTTGATCCCAAATAAATGTATCTTCTCTAAATGCCAAAAAATGTAAATTAATATAATGAACGAACTTGGATAACAATTCATTCTATTCCATCATAATCAAATAACTACTGATAAAAACTATATGGGTAGAAAAAATATAACATATTTACACTTTCTTACAACAAACATAATTCATTTTATTGAAAACTCATCATATATACATATTTACATTCTACTACACCTATCAATTCATTTTATTGAAAACTCGTCATCATTTACAATTAAGTGTATAATATATTATGTTCCGTCGCTTTGATATTCATATATATTTTTTGTAAATATTGTATCCAGATTTTACTTTTAATTCTCTAGACATTTTTCGAATTTCCAACCCTGCTTTGGGTCCAAAGGTTTAGTTGATTGTTATTGTCGTAGCCGACTGATATTGATGCCGCCGCACCCAACGCCCTGTCGGAGGTGCTGGAGTAAAGCGTTTTATTGATGCCTTTGATCATCTTTATGCCGCGCCGAGAGCATCTTCATCGGGCGTACACGAACTCGGCACCAAGAACATGAACTCGGCACAATGCTAATCCGATTAGCGCGGTGCGCACACGAACTCGGCACTGTCAATTTTTAAATAAAGCCACAATCAACCTTCAAGATTGGGTTTTATAAGTTTCTATATTTTATTTTAAAATTAATTTGTATCAAAAATAATACTACAAATAATATTAATGAAAACTTCGGAAAAAAAAGTAATATTAAAAGAAAGACTTATTTATTAATATGTCCGCACATACCTACATTATTACAAAAACATACAAATATGTATAGAACAAACTAAAACATTTTTTTTTTTGTATTTTTGACTTTTGAATTTCTTGCATCGAATGGAAACAAATTATTTTGCCTACAATATACAGGACTTTTGAGTTATTTATGTCACACGTGTGATTAGATTCGTTGAAAAGTAGGGCTAAATTTGAGTCTGGTTTATTATCAATAAAAAAACGCATGTATCCAGAAAATCTCACTCAGGCAGAACGATTGAGTCACAAATCCTAATCCGTAGCATAGTGTGTAGTCGAGTAGGGGACTAAAGATCCAGGGCCTCTATTCTTGAAATCTCCGCATGCGAAACTGCGCAAGATCCGCATGCGGTCTCTAGAATGGTATTCCCGAATCCCTTTTTGTCACTTTTCGAGCTACGCATGCGAAAATCTTGTGCGATTCTCCATCGCATGGGTACACGATATGCGAAAAACAGTTTCGTATGACATATTCGTAGTATCTGCCGAATATTTTTAAAGAAATTTAAAATGAGTTAAAATATAAAGTGGCAAATTCAGACGAAATCATTTTTTTAATCACTATTGATGTTTTGGAAGAAGTTGAAGATGATATTTTAGCGGAACGAAGGATATTTCCAAAAGTTATTCCATTCGATTTGTCAAATAATGAATTTGTGAAAGTATTTAGACTGACAAAGCAAGTGACCTCAAAAAATATAATTAAATATATATTAATAATGTCCAAACGTGCTCGTAATTATAATGAAGAACAAAAATTTTTTATTCATTTTAGGTACTTTTGTTTCGGAATCTAAAGCAGATGTTCTTGTTGGCGATATTAAATATGGTTCCAGCATCTCGATTAATTCAAAATCGAGATGCTGGAACCATATTTGATATTGCCAACAAGAGCATCTGCTTTAGATTCCGAAACAAAATCAATAAAAATTTTTTGCTCTTCATCATAATTACGAGCACGTTTGGACATTATTAATATATATTTAATCATATTTTTTTTACGCTACACAAACTTTTAATTTTCACAACAAAATCTAACTAACATTTGTGAATCATGTGCTAGAAACCACGTGATCTATTATCTTTTGTGTGATTGGTTGCTGCTAGGTGCGTTTGTTTGTAATCAGCATTGGTATACGTTCACGAAACTAAAGTTGCGCATTCCGTTCAAGAATACCTCTTGAGGTGTTTTGAAAACCGCATGCGGAAATTAGTGTGCGTTCTTTCGCATGCGATAAAAGTTACGCACGACTTCAAGAATTGATCCCCTGGTGTTTTGGTGCCGAGATCGGGGCGCGCCCTCTTCATCCTAGGTTCCCAGGGGCCTAATTCTTGAAATTTTTCGTATGCGAAAGTATGTGAGATGCGCATACGAACTGCACAATGGTATTCTTGAAGTTAAAAGTAGGTGTCGTGTACGCAAATTTCGTGCGCAACTACATCGCACGGTAAACACCCTTCGAAAGTTGACATTCGTATGCGAAACTTGTAACAGACTGGAGGAGGTTAGTTTTTAAATACGTCAAATTTAGACAGTTAGACTCAATTAACATATTAGACAAAGTTGAAAATTATGACGGTGTAAAAAGAAGAGTTTTTAAACAGCTAGATGCATTTTCTGTGGATGAGAATCAATTTATGAAGTTATTTTGACTTCTAAAAAATGTTGTTTTACATTTGCTCCACCAAACAGAACTTCAGCTGTAGATGTTAGAACTGAAGTAAATTGTTTGTTTGAATATTGCAAACTTCAATATCATTATTTAAAATATAATAGTAGATTATATTATTATATGCTAATGTACGCAGTAACCGAAGTACATGAAGCCATTTTTGCTCCGAATAATATATCCTTTTTTTTTTTAAACGAGTACCTAAATTTGTAGCACAAGAAGTTGATATATTGATTTTAAGTGCGATGCAATTAGCTCTAAGATCAAGCCAAATCATAATACCGAATACAATTTTGTCATGGTTACGTTATAAATTGAAAATGAAATTAAAAGTGTCATCCGTGTCATTATTAGCTAATAATAATAATCTCCCAGCAAGTGAGTGCAAATGGTTTATTTCAAAACCTTATTTTTCATTAACTGTACATTTACAATAAATATTACTAGACTATTTTGTTGAAATATTAGATTTTTTACTTTTTGCATAAAGTAAACAAAAGTTAGTATTTTATCTGCCTAATCAGATAAAGTGACACTTTTACTTTGGCAACAGAGATACATAACATGTCACTTTTGTGACGTTTGGAAAAAATTAATTTATAGGTTTTAACAGCACAACATTTGCGAATCTTTGTATGTAAAATCTTTTGAGAATTTTCCCAAATATATTTGTGAGTCATTTCTCATAAATTCAATAATATATTTTTTAATTCAATAATAACATTACCAGCTAGTTTTGCCATTATACATTTGAAACTAAAGTGATAGTTAAATTAACCAAAAAAAGTAGATATTCAAAACCAAGACAAAATTCCTATTAATAACACAATTTCATTGGTTGAAAGAAGCTGCGTTCGTTTGCTTCAGTTATTTTTGTAATTCGCATACGAAGCTTCGTAGCAAAGTTTCTATCACCAGTCAAGAATACCACTCATGCGTAGGCGATTGGTCGTATACGGAAGTCACCGCTCGAATATTTGCGTACACGAAAACTTTCGCATGGTTTCAAGAATTGAGGCCCAGAAGTGTAACGTTCTCTTCACAACCGCCCAACCAATTTTCATCCCTTCCCATCTTTGAATTTTGTTAGATTAACGTGTTTTAGACTTTGAGGATTATTATTGTTTTTGAATAGCATAAGAATAGTAGCATAGTCGGTGCAGTGCACCAATCCAAAAAAAAAATAAGAAACTTGTAACTTTGTGTAGAATGCGTGCTAATTTGTAAATAAATAAATTAGTCCACAATACTCGCCAAGTGCTAATTATTTATGCCAGTTAGTCTACAGTTTGAAAATTACAGTCCACGTTCGCAAAAAAACAATTGCGAATTCAACATACTATTTTTTCGAAAAATTATAACTAATGGCTTTTACAAAATTAATTCTTGTAATACTCCTTTTTCTGTAAAATTCTATTAAATTATTATTATATTTTTTCCTTTTCAAGGACTTAATAGAGAGTTTTTGCAAGTTATCGCTAATGAAACGTCAACGCTAATGTCAAAAACGATTTCCTTTGTGCATTCGTACTGAAATTGACGAACATGTTTATTGTAACGTTATTGACGTCTGCTTATCCTTGAAGTTTCTTGTGAGTACTCTGTAATTCAAGCTAGCATTATTGAGCAAGCATTCTCCAGAAAAATAGTTTTTTATGTTAGCGTTATCGTATCAATAGCGGTGGTTTGCAAAAACTCCCTAATGTTGATCATTCTCATATTTTGGTGTTAATTTATACACTTACCCCTACATTATTCCTTCAAAAAATTGTCCAATTGGAGTGTTTTTTCTCATTATTCTTACGTGATTGGTTCATTTTGGCTATCTGCATTGTACATTGAAGATTTTACATTTTACTTACTATATTTGTTTATGATTCATTCAAAATCTGTTAAGCTTCCGCCGTGCTCAAGTGGTACATAGGGATTACGGCAAACCCTGCTATACGGATTAAAAATTTGACCACCGCGCTCAAACGGTCTATGCTCAGGAGAAATGGACATTGAATTCTTTCTGAAGGCTTTAGACTCTCATAATTAGAACTATAGTTGAACCTATGGTCATTTTTTGTTATAATCGTCAGCTTTTGTATGCCAAACTTTGTTACAATTTACTGCTATGTATAATGTTTCAGTTACAGAATCGTTTAGAATATCAACAAACTTGCATTAGGAACACATTTTCTTGAAAACTCCTGATGGAAGAACTGCTTTGTATTCATAGCTGACATATACATCGAGAAAACTATTCTTATATTTGAATTCAAATATTGTATACAACACGACACAAATACATATTGAGAAAGTTTGTAGAATACATTCTTTCGATTCGATTAAAGATAAATTAAAATTGTAACCCTCTATACCTATTTTCAGAATCAGAGTACAGTTTTCGTGATAAATACACATGGATATATTTTATCTAATCCTAGCAGATTTGGTGGATTGTAGAAAGTACCAAGGTCCTAACAAGTTCTTATTTAGTGTGATAGCAAGATACTTGAGGACATACATCAATTTCTGTAGAACAAGAATGTAGGGCACTTTTTGGACAAACCTGATGCGTTACCTGAGCCAGCCTTCATGTATTGGTAACAAAATTCAAACCGTAGCCACAAGGACTATATTCAGAGTGAACAATTCTTTGATATTTTAAAATAAGATGTTACGTTCCAGTTTCGCAACTTGTTCCTACTTTTCCATTTTCCATATTCCAGTTTTCTATTCATTCCTTCTTGCTACAATTTAAACTTATTAACACTAGTATTCCAGATAAATAAAACATTTCACTCACCTTACACTTGTTGTTAATATTTGACACATTGCTAATTAATGACGTATTTTGGTTTCGTATTTTTTAATTCACGTAGTTGCTGCAAGATGTCAGAAGTTGACAAGGCGCTCTTTCAGAATTAAAATCATTTTATTTAAAACTTAGAATTACATTAAAATAACACTTAATAAAACACATTCACACAGTAAAATCTAAATAAAATCCTAATCCACTTTTCCATCTTGCTTCCAACTTTTCTTCTGTACACTCCCCCTTAATTAGCTGAAACCAATGACATTCAAAATAAGTTAAGTAAAAACGGTTTTTTATCGATTAAGGATAAGAGTGATTTAAGTTAAGGCAAGTCCGGCAATTAGTAACAAAAGTTCTAGAACAAGCGGTCGTGAAAAAGTTTTCTAACGGAAAATCTACGAAAACTTCGTGAAATCGAAGCCGCTTTGCGGGATTAAAGTAGATCGACGTTTGCTTCGGGTCGCGTGGTGTTTTGAGTATCAAAAACGCGAACAAGCAGCCCATTTTGGGGATTTAATAAACTTTTCATACCTCGTGTTCTGGTACGTTATTTTCCGCCACGAACATCTGCGGCGAGTTGTTCGACCTCGTGGAGTACACAACCAAACGAGTCTCGCATCCGGTTGTCCTGCAGACCAGCCACAGGACCCTATCCTTGACGCCTTCTCCACGGACCAGCAGTTGAACCGACGCCTCCACCAGGTCGGTCGGCGTCATCTTCACCCCGTTCCGGACGTCAGTGGGCAGCTAAGTGGACTGTACTTTTTTTTTGTGTGCCTACTTAGGCTTGGGGTGTCCTAGCTAAGCTAGAGGCGCAGCATTTTGTTTATTATTTTATTTTGGGACTTTTTTTGTATCAAGGAACTTCATTCCTTTGTTTAATTTCAATATATATCATTTTTTTTGTGTGTTACGCGGATTGGAGGTAGCGTTGGTTGTTGCGCTCTGGTTGTGGACGCGCTATACGTCCGATTTTGTAAGGCTAGGTCGATCTAGTTAGCCTGTTGGACGACGTAGACCCTGTGGTCATTTTGTGATTGGCGCAGGCGTATAGGGCGTCGTTTTATTGTTGAGTTTGCAGTTTTGAGGGCGTGCTGCCGTCCAAGACGCGTAGTGTTTTACTTGTTTATTTGCTTGTACAAATTTTGGAAGCTTCACTTCACCTTTTTTTTGTTAACCTTTTTTTAATAGTAGAGTCATAATTTATCATTAGTTTTTTTTGTTTAGATTTCTTAACTTCATTTACTTTAACCTCAGTTTTTTTGTTATATTCATCATTCGCTTATTTTATTTACGTTCAATATTAAAGTCACTTAGTTAAATTCAATCGTTTGTTTTATTGTTGCTTGGTGGAGAACCCAACCGTTTTATTTCAGCCTTAGCTACCACAGGCCCCGTTTGAGGGTAGATTGATATATATTTTGTATGGTAAGTGTCGTCTTACCAAACCGACCACCTGGTGGGTGCAGAAGGTCATTGTGCGGTCACGTTGTCCCGTATTCCAACGTCCAAACCCGACACCTTATTTTCCAGGCACTTTCGTGGTTGTGTGCTCTGTGGACGAACCAACAACTACGTGGCGCCCCGAGTAATGCTGGTGTTTAATAGTGAGCCTCAATATACTCACGACTACCCTGAGCAGAGAGTCGATCTACATCAAAACTAGGTCATTTCATTTTTGGCGGGGCAGAATCGCTGCCCCAGTTTTGAACGTTACAAAGATTCGACATTCATGTAGCTTTTTTTGAACGTAATCCTCGCGAATGTTAAAAGGATTACTGTATTGTTATTCACATTATCGCCTACTATTAATCTGCCATTTTGTGCTTCCCTCAATAGTAATTTTAGCTACAAATAGTATATCAAAATTCGAGCTGTTGAATGGCAGAAGAAAGATTTGTGCATATGTTTTCCTAGAGCTTGATAATCTTTGATCTATATTTGCACACTGATCGTTGATAATCTTGTTAGCATCCATGCGCAAACCCAACCAAATAATTTTATGTGCTTCACATAAAACTCTGCCAATAGTTCAAATAAAAAGACAGTGTAAACAATGCGCTCGAAATGTATTAAATTGACTCTGTTTCCAAGCTTTGATGATTATGAGGTAATAATAAAAATGATGACTAAACCTGATAAGAAAATGCAAATATTGCTATACTTCATTTAATGATAACATTGATGGCTTCGAGTCAATAAAAATTGATAGTGTGTATTTCAAGTGCTTTATTTTATTGACTCTGTTCTGATTTGTTACAATGTACTTTTCACGATATTTTGCAGCACCTTAGAATTCGAATTTGATCTTGTATTCAATTCTGGAACACAAAATTTAAATATGTATTTTTTCTATGGCAAACTTCTAAACACTGTATCAAGAGTCGAATGACATTCAAGTTTCCTCTTACTTGCGTCGAAATTATTTTATGTCTTAATTAGTTTCCATATCTTCAACAATGTGGTTCAGTTTTCTAAGAATTTTATTTAGATATACTATACGTAGTAGTGATGTATATGTGAAACAATATAGAAAGATAAACTTGCAATTAGTATTAGGTTTAAACTGTGGTAACCATAGATACAGCAGCTATTGTGTATCAAATATTGTTCCAATTAGCAGAACAAGATACTCCGAGAACCAATTATGTTGGAGACAATTTGAAATTGTTTTGTTTCGCATAACAGACTCCTGTTCTATAATCTAATATCCGTATTAGATGAACAGATAAAATGGTCCCTAATCTTAGAATCCACTTCTAACAATTGAATTGGCCCGAATTGAATTTGGGATTTGACAATAAATCGTCGAACAAATGTACTGGAACAATAACAATCTATCGAGAACCTATTCATACTTAATATATAAACATAGGTTATATTGTGAATTCATGAGATCCTTAGAGGATAAACAGTTTAGTTCTATGTTGTCCCTCGTCAACATGATCTATTTCGTTCACGTTTCAGTTTGAATAAAATTATCCAATGAATTATTATTGCATAGAAATTTGATATCAATGAGACTATTTTCATAACTCATCGAAAAATTTAATAGCAGAATTTTTGGAAAAAAAAATGTGGCTTGGTTAGGCGAATTTATTCCACAATATATTAATCATATGAATTTCTTTGATTTCATACCACATAAAATGTCATAAATCTACATCCAAAATACATCCAAATCAATATACATGTATTTTTGAGCTTCTACATTTATTGAATTGCCTGAAATTCAATCATCATTTGGGCTAATTAAATTTTCAAAACTCAATAGTAGGTTTTATTCATTGTCTTAAAATTGATTTCAAGATCACATACGCTCCATGATGTTGACTGGAAAACAAGACTAAATATATACATCCGTAAATGGAAAAAATTATATGATACCTATTACAAAGAAGATGTACAGACTGTACTTAAAGCTAAAGCTAAAAATACAGACGGAAACATTAGAATAATGAATAAGTACGGACCGTACACCTATGCAGTTACAATTCTTCAAGTCCGTTAAACTAAAGCTTCAGGAACGGATAAATAATGGTGAAACAAATCTAACAATTAAGTTTATTAAAGGAATTCCAACTATAGTCTAAAAAAACATGTGAACCCAGCAGGCGGCGGTAAGTCAGAGCTTTCGATTTATTAGCAGAATGCTCATGGAATGAACACCAAATTGAACAATATGTATTTTGCCCTCCTTGAAAACGAATTTGATATAGTGGCCATTTCTGAATCCTGGTTGAGTGATAATGTGCTAGATTCCAAATTTTCTGATCAAAGTGGTTCTATATTTCGCACAGACCGTAACTTTTTAGCTTGGGATTCAACCCCTAGTGGTGGAGTAATGTTGGCAATCAATAATAAATTTAGTGTTACTCGTGTTAGCTAAGTAATAGCAACCAAGAATTTGGTTTTTAAAAAAGATTTATTTTACTGAATGACTGTTGACAAAGAACTAAACTAGTTACATGCTGTTTTACAGTATTTATACATAATAATTGATGAGTAAGAGAATGGAATCGTCTTACAACTTTAAGCATACATAACTCCTCCCTTCTTTAGAAGAGGATTCCATTCTTTAGAAAGGATTTCTATTTTGATTTTCATTCAAATTTGTTAATTCAATATTATTAATTGGTTTAGAAGTCCTTTCGCGTTTATTTCGAATTCTTATTCTATATACTACATAAAATATTATAAAAATAACAACAAAAATAATAATTACAAAGGAATTAATATAACCATGATAATTTTCATCAACTAGTATGTCCTGAAGTCTTGGAATCTCTTTTACAATAATATTTTCTTCATTTACTTGTTTTAATTTTAAAGTTTTGTTACTAAATTGATTTTTATTTATGCTGAAATTTAGATTTTCAAATATTATTTCCTTTGCTTCAATACCTATTTTTCCCAAATTATAATTATCTATTTTACAATTATCATTTGTTAAAAATCTATAAACTCCCTTGATTCGTTTATGTGTTATACTATTCTTACATTTTATTTCTATATTTCTATTTATAGTACTAGCAATTACTGCCAAATTTTGATTTTCTATTTCAATAATTATAAATGCGTCACTTATCTTGTGATACTCACAATCTTTGTTATTGTGATTTATAACAATATTCTTTATACAGTTATTACTTTCCATGTAATTTGTTTTGCAAAAATAATTACTATTTGCCTTGTTACAATCATGTGTATTGAATAATTTATTTTGATACAAAATTAATAATTCCTTTTCTTCATTTACAATAAACATTTCTGTGTTGTTAATATTTGGTATAGGGGTTATTTGCAATAATTTGTAATCATTGTTACTATCGTAAATAGGTATTTCCAATAAATATTCAATCTGGTTTTGTGTAATTCTACAATGGCTTGTAATTTGTTCAGATAATTCCCAAAAATTTAATGTTTGGTTAGTTTCTTTAATTAATGTATTTAATTCATCTTTAGATATTATAGAACTATGAATTCTATTCAAATTACAAAAAGTTAAACTAATTTCAATTTCATCTAATATTTCAATCAAGTTAATACTTAATAGTATTAGTTGATTAATGATATCTTTAATTTTCGATATATTATGCCAATTCATGACCTCTCCTAACACATTATTCATTTCTGTGATTCGGGACTTTAATATATTTTCATTATGCTGAATATTTTGAAGTTGTTTATTAAATTTTGAAATCATTTCTTTATTAACACGGATATTTTCCAAATTTTGTGCTTGAAGTATATTTTGATTATTATTTATGGTTTCAAATAATTTATCATATCTCTCAGAATCATATGAGTCTAAATTCCCAGTAATACTTTTGATAATTGATCCTAATCCGTTTATTAATCCACGTTTGCTACGCTCATGTTTAAATAAATTATTAATCTTGTTTTCTAATCTATGTATATTAAAATTCAAAATGTTCAAGTAAGTCTGTGCTTCCTCTTTATAGTTAAAATCTATGGTTTCTTTATTATTTAAATTTGCCAGTACTTCATTCTTATAATCGACTATCTTATGATATTCTAACTCTAAATTATTAATCTTATAATTATAATATGAATAATAAGATGATTTATAAATATTTGCCCGGCCTAAATCTAAAATATTTATTCCAGGATTGTCTTTAATTTCGGTCAATTCTTCTCCTGTGCTTGTGCAGAAGCATCTGCAACAAATAATCGCTTTCTTTTAATTTTATCAATTTTATGTCTTTTATTTGCATTTACTTTTATTATCCCTAATCTAGGGTTGTATTCCTCGATCTTATGGATTTTGAATAATGGCTTTTTTTATTTTTTGTATCCTTCTCTTGCCTTCTTTAATAAGTGCTGTATCAAATTTCAAAGTATCTAAATTTTGTTTGGACGGTTTTTGTTTTAAAAATCTTTTATTCTTCTCTACTTGAATATTCTTATTTACATTCTCTCTTAACACAATAAGGTTATTTTGCCATTCTTGTAAATAATCCTCATTACTATTTTTTAATTTTAAAATATTGTTATCCTTTTCAGAGCCAAATAATATTTCGTTTGGTGTTAATTTAGTAGTTGAATTTATAGAATTATTATAAGCTATTAAGGCTAATTGTATTTTTCTGGATATTTTTTGTTCTTTAAATTCAGGTCGTTGGTTCAAAATTCTTAAATGCTCGATTAAAGTAGAATGAAACCTTTCTATTATTCCATTTGATTTTGGATTATCAACACAAGTCATGTGAATTTTGATACTATAACTTCTCAAAAGATCTTTTACTAAGTGGTTGTTAAATTCGGTGCCACTGTCGAAGGTTATTTCATTCGGAGTTTGATACTGAGAAAAGTAATTTAAAAGTGCGTCTGTTATTTCTGTAGCTGCAAGTGTTTTGACATAATATATCTGTCCGAATTTGGAAAATGAGTCTACAAGGGTTAAATATTTTCTATTTTCTAATGTCAGTGTGTCAATGTGTAACATGTCGAAAGGATATTTAGGGGTTGGTGTGAGATTGTCGGGGACTTGATATGGAGTTCTTTCATATTTGTTTTGTTGACAAATATCGCAATTGTTTATATATTTTTGAATGTCTAGAAACATTTTTGGCCAATAGAATCTACGTTTTAGTTTTCGATAAGTTTCTAGAATACCTCTATGATTAGTTTTTCCTAAATGATAATTTTGAACAATTTCTAATTGGTCTTCGGGTGTAAGAATGTCTTCTAATACTTCTATACACTGAATAAATTTGTACGTATCTTTACTAAACATTTCTTGTAACACTTCATTTATAGGGATTATCAAATCTTTATCGATTAAACAATAATAGTTCACGTGAGGTACGCAAAAATCTTTTATAAACTTAAATATTTCATCTTTCATATTGACGTCGCTTAAACTGATGATTAGTCTTTGTTTCTGAGTGCCAAATAATTTTTTCAAGGTGCAATTTGTTTCAGCGTCATGTTTTTTGATAATAATTTGATTTTTGCCAACATTTATACATGTGTCCTTATATGATATTCCGTTAGTTTCATTTTCGTCTGCTGAGTGTGCCGTATCTGAATTTTCTTCGTCGATATTAGCTATTATGCTTTCAGTTTCGTCATTCATGTTAATTTCTTCGCGAATTTTTTCGTGAATTACTAATTTCACATGAGTTTCTTTGAATATTTCTTGCAATAAATTTTCTATTAAGGGGAAGGAAATCTTATCGCAACCGGAGCAAATTTTCGGCATATGTATTTCGAAAATATCGTTTTGGATTAAATAGTTCCGTAATTTTATTAAACATTGTTTTATATTATTTAGTGTGGGTTTATCATAATAATTTTGTTTTGTTACCAAATGAAATAATTTATATTTGTCGGAAATAGGTTGAATTAATAAACTTTCGTTTTTACTATTCTTATTTATTAAATAATTTTTGCTATTGAAGTTTGCATCCACTTGTTTTGCAAATCCTGTGCCAAGTTTGAAATCTTGTGAAATACAATGTACTAGATTTCGCGGTTTTTCGAAAATATCGTGTTGTGTTTTAAAAATTTGGAATTGAGGTCTTATTCTTGAAAGTGCATCAGCATTTGAATTCAAAGTACCTTTCTTGTATTCTATATCGTAATTATATTCATCCAATTTTATTCGCCATCGCATTAATTTCGAATTTGGATCTTTTAGACTCATCAGCCATGTTAAAGGTCGATGGTCTGTACGAATTTTAAATTTTGTTCCATATATGTATGGCCTAAAGTATTTCACGGACCAAACTATTCCCAATAATTCTTTCTCTGTGGTGCTATAATTGATTTCATGATCGTTCAATGTTCTTGATGCGTAAGCAATGGGCATATCTTTACCGTTAATGTTCTGGCTCAAAACTGCACCGATAGCAAAGTTACTCGCGTCAGTGGTAACAATAAACTGTTTCTCAAAATCCGGGTATTGTAAAATAGGGGCATTAATCAATAAATTTTTACTATCGTTGAAACTTTGTCTATACTCATCATTATTTATATTTACTATCTGTCCTTTCTTCAAATATCTGGTTATAGGTTTAGTGAGCTTCGCGAAATTTGGAATAAATTTTCTGTAATACCCTAAAAGGCCTAAAAATTGTTTTATTTCTTTCTGTGTCTTGGGAATAGGGAAATTTTTCACTGCCTCGATCTTTGCTGGATTTGGTTTTATACCTTCCTGTGAAACTACATGACCGAGAAAAGCTACTTCTTTGCGCATAAACTCTGATTTATCCAACTGGATTTTTAAATTATATTCTTTTAATTTCGAAAATATTTTACGGATGTTCTGGCAATGCTCTTGAAGTGATGTCCCTAATATTATGATATCGTCCAAGTATACAAGACATATCTTATTTATATATTCTCTCAAAACATAATTCATTAATTTCTGGAACGTGGCTGGAGCGTTTTTTAAACCAAAAGGCATGCGGGTGAATTCAAAATGTCCTTTATCTGTACAAAAGGCTGTTTTTGGAATAGAATCTGGGTGCATTTGGATTTGATGAAATCCAGAAGTTAAATCTAATGTGGTGTAATATATGTTTTTGCCTAATTTATCTAATATTTCTGAAATATTTGGAATCGGGAATTTATCATCAATCGTTTTCGAATTAACCTTTCGATAATCAATGACCATTCTGAATTTTCTTTTTCCGGAGGCGTCTGCTTTCTTCTCAACAAGCCAGACTGGAGAACACCACGGCGAGTGGCTCTCTTGGATAATTTTGTTCTCTAATAAATCTTCAATTTGATTATTAATTTCTTTTTTATAAACTTCCGGGTAACGGTAAGGTCTTGTATAAATAGGTGTGTCATCTTTAGTAATAATTTTGTGTTGAACGACATCCGTATGTGTTAAAATCTCGTTTGCTCTTGGGATAATATTCTCATATTCCTTTAATAATTTATAAAGTTCGTTTTTTTCTTCCGAGTTCAAATGTTCGGCTCTAATTTTTATTTCTTCAATACTATTAACAGAATTTTGATTATCAAAATACTGCAATTTATATTTCTTGTTTTGGATTGTAATAGCGTTGATACTGAAATCAATTTTAACTCGCATTTCAATCATGGTCGGCAAACTGAGTAGTAAATTAAACTGACTATGAAAATCATGTAAATAAAATTTCAAATCTTTACCTTCGAACTGCAGGATGACATATTCGTTTCCACTGTGTTCTCCGACAGCAGTTTTGAAATTAAAATTTTCTTTGTGAATTTTGAATTTATTTTTATTTTTATAAACGTAAGTTTTACTAATTAAATTAATGGTAGAACCAGTGTCGATCAACATGTAATAGTCTTTCATTTTCAGGAATGGTAATCGAGAGTTTTGAAAAATGTTCAAGATTTCTCGTGGATATTCGGAGGGTTCTCTAAAAAATATTCGTCGTCGCGAGTATTTTCAATCTCGTGGTTATTTTCTAAAATTTCCTCAGTAAAATTGTCGCAATTTTGTTCATTTGAGTTTTCGGGATCATAATCATTATTTTCGTCGGAGTTTTCTGTATTATTTATTTCTTCAACAATATAATTTGGCTGATACGCTCCGAACTGCCTATTTTGTTGCGTGAAATAGTTGCTAGGGCCTGGTCTGGGTTGGAATGACTGTCTCGTTTGTGTAGACATAGGAGTTGGTTGAATCCTTTGAGCATTTTTGACTTGTTGCTTAGGAGCAAATCTTTGGTTATTGGACAAGTTTTTATTATGGATATTTATCGGTCCAGTCGGGAAGCTTGTACCGGGAAATCTTCGAGGAGGAATGTTTGATAAATGTCTAGTTACGGTATTAGTGATAGGTTTGTTAATTGTATTTGTATTGATGTTTGATTTTAAATATTGAAAGTCATTTTGTAATAACGTTTCTACGTCCGCTAAGTTCTGTGGATTCCTAGTTGCTAGGTTATTTCTGTATGGATCGCTGATAGTGGAAATAAAGTTATTTATGATCAATTTTTCAGCGAATCTTATAGTTACTAGTTTAGTGCCTGGATCATTTTCTTCTATACTTATTCTAGATTTAAAACTGAGGAATTTCTCCTTCGTGATCTCTAGCAATTTGTATGGATTTCTAATATTTTGTATTTTCAAAATTTCATTAATAATTGTGACCGAATTCGTTTTATCTTTGAAGTTACTTACTAAGTGTGAACGTAATTCGTTCCAATTGGTGAAATGGAGATCTTTTATACTATCTAATGCTTTATCAGTAATTTTATTCTTAATGTTCAAAAATGTAATTGATTTGTCAAAATCATCTAACGGTGGATTTAACGTGCCAAAGAGATCCTGAACTGTATTTACTGCGTTAATAAAATTACTTAATTTATTCGGATCGCCATTGTATGTTGGAATTGAGTTTAGGGCAAAATTAATTTTTCCGGTTCTATTATCCATTACTGCTGGATTATAGGTAATAACGTTTTCAATTTCTAGAATTGATTCTAATAGCGCTGTATTATCTTCCAGTTTGAATATTTATATTATTTATTCTTATATTCGCAATAAAATATTTCTTTTACTTATAATTACTTGGAATTAATAAGTTAGTAAATAAATGTGTGTAATGTATTAAAAGTGGCTCTGTGCCGGAGCTCGGTTTCCGTCTTAACAGCGTTGGCCGTTCAGGAAACCCCTGTGTATTTTGTTGTTAGTAAATAATATTCTATTTTATTAATAATATGTTTTTATATATTATTTTGTAAATAGTTTTTCCCACTTACAATGATATTATGCTTACTAACACTGCGAAAGTCTGCATTGGAATTTGACACTCGCTGACTCGGTTTACGGGATCTGAGCGGTGTTGTCTTTCCGGAGGTTAACGGACCTGGCTCTCGTTTTGCGGGCTCTGTGGTACGGAGTTCTATGTACTGTCGTTCCGGCTTGGAAGACCTGGGGCTCTGCTTCTAGCGGCTCTGTAGGCTCTTCTTATAATATTTATATGTGGATATTCGTAGTTAATGGTAGAAACCAAAAAGCGATGATAATAACGAATTGAACTTTTTACAAGTTTTCGATCAGCTGCTTTTCTACGAATCCTACCGACTGCGCCAGCTAAGTAATAGCAACCAAGAATTTGGTTTTTAAAAAAGATTTATTTTACTGAATGACTGTTGACAAAGAACTAAACTAGTTACATGCTGTTTTACAGTATTTATACATAATAATTGATGAGTAAGAGAATGGAATCGTCTTACAACTTTAAGCATACATAACTTGTTCGTTTAGATGATTATCATGTTCAACTGCCGCCTAACATTGATTTTGTAGAAGTAAGAATTGATTTTGATTTTAAATTTTTGCATGTGTTTTGTGTATATGTACCATCCAACTTATCTATTCAATATTATCAATCTCTATTTGAATTTTTTGAACTTTTTTCTCTTACATACAATGGTAGTCTGTTAATACTGGGAGATTACAATGCTCCTGATTTTGTTTCAACTAATCAAACTAATTTAATGAAATTACTTAATGATTTCACTTCGTTTTCAAATCAGATTGTAAAGTTTGTCATGAGAAGGATGTTATTTTCCAAGAAGGCTTAAATCATCCTGCTCTAACAATATATGTAAGCGTACTGAGATCTGATTCTGATAAAAGTAATAACTTTATAGCAAATCATAATCCAAGCAATACAACTTCAAAAAAGCAAATTTCCCTCTGTTATATCACATTACATCTACTTTTGACTGGGATCGAATGCGTACGTTTACAGATATTGATACTGCATGTGAATTTCTATATTCTACATTGTACTCTTTTTTTTATTCATGTGTACCTGCTAAATTCCTAAAGTAGAACGTTTTATCCAAGTTGGTTCTCTAAGGAAATACTTGCTAACATAGAAAAGAAAGCTTATTATTTCAAACAATACAAGAGAAACAGTACTAGTAATCAATTATATTATCAAAAATTCAAGTCATTAAGATCTAAAATTGAGATTGATCTTAGAAAGTCGTACAATAATTTTATCAAAATATCCGAAGATTCTCTTCAATCTGATCCGTCAAAATTTTGGAGTTTTGTAGATAATATAAATTCAAAAACCTCTATTCCATCCAGCATGATTTACAAAGGTGAAACGCTAAGCAATCCCACAGACATAGTCAATGCATTTGCATTATTTTTCAGCAGTGTCAACCAGTCATCTGATCAAAGTTCACTGCCCAATTTTATGGTATCTAACACTGAAACTCTTACGTTACCTGCAATAACAATTGATGATGTCACAGCCGCGATGCGATTATTGAAATCAAAAAATTCTTCGGGATCTGATTTAGTACCTAATTTTCTTGTAAGAGATTGTGCAAACTCTTTATCATCGGGACTTGTTCACCTATTCAACCTTTGTTTGTAAAGTAATTCCTTCCCTACTGTTCGTAAGATCGCTAGAATTGTGCCCATTTCCAAGTCTGGAGACGTGATTGATATAAGTAATTACCGTCCTATAGCCGTTTTACCAGCGTTTAGTCAAGTATTTGAAACTGTGTTATACAATTTTATGTACAATAATTTCCAAACTTATTACTTATCTCCATTTCAGCATGGTTTTGTGAAACATAGATCTACAGCCACAAATTTGTGCAATTTGTCTCAATTTGTATCTCAAGTAATCGTTATGCGAGGACAAGTAGATGTGATCTACACAGATTTTTCCAAAGCGTTCGATCGTATCGATCACAGGATAGTTATTCATAAGCTTCGTGAATATGGATTTTCTGAATCTTTTATCTTACTGATATCTAGTTACTTATCAAACAGATTGTTTTACGTGAACTACTTAGGTCATGATTCCAAATGTTATGTTGCACAATCCGGCGTTCCACAAGGATCAAATTTAGGTCCATTGCTTTTCCTCATTCTCATCAACGATATCTCTTCAAATCTTAAAAACAAGAAATTGTTATTTGCAGATGACTTCAAAATTTACTGTTCTATTAATAGCAATGAAGACTGCGTAAGTCTGCAAAATGATATCGACAACATAGATAATTGGTGTACTGATAACAGACTTCCTTCGAACATTCATAAATGTGAAATCATGACATTTACGCGAAAACATCAACTAATAAAGTTTAATTATTCAATATCAGATAAGACACTAGAACGTGTTGAGATGTTTGTGATCTCGGTATAACGTTTGATCCTAAGTTTAGATTCCATTTGCAAATCGACAAAAAAGTATCAGCATCTAATAAATCATTGGGATTTGTATATAATATATATAATTATCAAGAAATCCAGCTCGAAACAGTTCAGCGTAGATTTCCAAAATTCATATATTACAAAATACAGGGATCTTATCCTACTAGAGGTCTTCCACAATCTGATCTTCTTGAATCTTTAAATATTGAAAGTTTACGTAACAGAAGGAGGCTACAGTCATTCATCTATCTTTTTAAATTAATAAATAATATGCTAGATGATCCCGAGTGCCTATTCCTAATAGGAATTAATGCTTCTGTGGTATCTACGCGTAACCGATGTACCTTCAATTTACCTACTCCTTGTTCCAATGTTTTAATTACATCACCTTTATATAATATGTGCCATATTTACAATTCTATCCAAAATTCTGTAGACATTTTTAGTGACTCAATACATATATTTAAAAATAAAATTCGTGACTTATAATTCAAATCTTCTGGTGTTATTCTATTATTCACTTCGGCTGACTTTTCGATAATATTCTCTTGAAGATAGTTTCAATTTTTTTTAAGCTCCTTTTCTCTTCAATTATTTTCTTAAATCATATATTTAGGTAATTTATTTTTGTTTATTTTACCAAATTATTTTTACTGTGATTGTACAAACATTAATGATTATAATTTTTTTTCCCCTGGAATTGGGCATTTTTGCCTGTTGGGGGTATCATTCAATAAATAAATAAATAAATAGATAAATACAAGCAGAAAAATTTTTTTTGGGTCTAGTAGAGTTGATGAAGTAAGATCATATCCTGTAACTGCTAATTAGAGCTATCTTTGAATTTCAATATGGAATAAACCATAAGATTACCGTTATTATGTCAATGAATTATCAAGAGACATAAAGAAGGTTATTATGAAAATGTTACACAAATCACAATCTGCCTGAACATTTTGTAATTGGTTTATCATACTCTTGATTAAATTGCTAACCAGTAATAATCTCACAAAGTAACTGGAAATCATGTATCAAATATATACAAGATTGGTATGATTTAATTTTGATGATTAATATTAAAGAATAGCTCTATCTAAGTCCAATTAGCTCAGAAAATAGTGATATATCATCTTATTAATTGATAACTTTCTTAGAGTAGAATTGAATATCATGATCCCCAAGACAGCAATAACAAAATGACTGATGATCAACGAGCGACGATCTAAGTTTGAACCCTAACTTATATGTTATTATTTTGGAACAAATTTTGATGAATATCGAAGACTTTGAATTTAAATTTTTTGAGAAGATTATTTTTTCCTAGTCATCTTGAGAGGTAGGGTTCAACTGATAGTTCTCAATTCTTAACCATGCAAATAATTATCAATAATAACTTGCTGGCAATAAATATCAGTTTCCTGCGGAAGGAAAATGATTATTATGGCAATGTTACTTCGGGGCAATATTCACTATGTAATCACAGAATCTCACGAAGATTATTAGATAGAGTTAAGTTGTAAGTCAACTTATCATAACCCATTTCATTATCACGTAAAGGTAGAATGTGTTACAACAGAGAATAGTATCAATGCTCTCCTAGCAAATATATTTGAGAAATCGTACGGGAGCAGAATTGAATATTCTCGCTCGATTGTAGTGTTCCGTGACCTCACAGACATGTTGTCAGATTATGTCAATTCTGTGATAAAAATCACAGATATGACGTAGTATATAGCAACTAAAATATTTATTCAGAAGGTAATCTGCGTGTTGATAAATATTATTATTATTGCTTGAATCAATTGTATGCCAGACAAATATATGTTGCATATTTTAAAATTGCAATACTTCCCGAGAAGCCATGCAGTTTCTGTTACTATCTCATGTTTTATCATATAACCCTATCCCTTTTAATACAAACTTTTGCTGAAGTAGCGCACTTTTAAGAGGCGAGAATACGGACTTACGAATTTCGCCTCTTCAAATGTTTATTCTGTTATATTGCATTTATTGACAACGTGATATAGCTACTGCGCAATGTTTGTTATGGATATTCTGGTTTCCTATTTATCAATTCGAGTACATGCAACTGAACATGTTTACTGACCAGTACTGCCCGGAGTGTTTGCTGTGGGTGAAACAGCATATTATTCCTATACTGATCTCCATCTTGCAGGAGGGCTCCAAAAGCAAAGCCCCTGGCAGTGTACAGCTTGCTGAATTACCATAGTAAATTATAGTTCACTAGCTTTGAATAATGAGAAGGTAGGTGATAATTCTAGCGTGATCTCATGTGAAATAATTCGTCAGTTTCAGAGCGCGCTGTGAAGGTCTGTGATGGAGATTAATTAGGTGAATTGTTTATATCAACTTACTTGATCCACTGATGCACAGCTTATATGTAGTTTTGGTGCTATTAAGTCGTGAACATTAAATTAGAGAGTTTCTACAGTTCAACCATGGATAACACAATCCTGTTCTGAAATCCGATCAACAAAAATTGGCATACTCACGAGCAAGGATGATTTGATAAGCTTCTAAGGCTACACAGGCTTAGGTAAATTTATACATTAATCCAACACTACTTTATTTACTCTTTCCTATCGAATTGCATCATAATCTTGAGTTGAGGAATTTGTATACATTTTCTAATTCTAAATAAGAAATAGTAGCTAGAAGAGTCAAAATTTGGGGAAACAGATCCTGTATCAATCTTGTGATCACAATGCCAAAGAAGTGAGCTGGTGTGTCGGAGGACTTCTGTGGGCCAATCGTGAATATTCACAAAGCCATCAGCCCTCACCAAATTAAGAACCATCCAATTCATCTAAAAATTGAATATCTCAATTGCGTTAATGAACTACTAGTTGTGTTACGGTCATGTACAAATAAATCATATCAATGGATAGGAATGAAGAAAATTGAAAACAATGGAACGTCAAAATCAAGTTCAATTTAGCAGCTTGATTCATTGAGCTGGGAATATACACTCTAAGGACTCGTTATTCAAAATCTCTAAGTTCGATGTCATACAAAGTAAATGAATCGATGGTTGTCAATAAATGAACAATTATCTTTTTGACATCTTTTATAATCCTTATTTGTACAAGAGCTTTGTGAATGCATAAATATATCATTAAAAGGAGGAATTGTTGAATAATATAAGTCTTCAAAGTACTATACAGGGCTATAGAATCATCTCAACATTAAATTACGAAAGTTACAAAAAACTAGCTATTTGGCGAAATACATTAGCCGTAGGCAACATTTTTCTTCTTGAGAGATATTCTTTGTACCACGTAGGCTGAGAAGCTCTACTAGAAATATGCTCTAGGCATTACCTATATTATTCCTGGTGGTTTTCATATCTCTAGTAGAACTTTCCAACCTACCTGGTAGAAAGCATATTTCTAGAGAAAAACTGAACTTGGAGTTATACTCTTTACCAAGGATAATGTGAATCACATTAAATCCCTGCTTGAAAGCATATCTGTCGAGAAGAAACTATATATAGCTATTAATGATGAGAATTCTGTTTTCAAAATACTTATTTAGTTTTTTCAAACTTGTTTATGGTTGAGGAACTTCAATAGTTTGGAGAGGAAGAATTGTGTTTCCACAAAACATTTCGTAATTTTGGGTGCAGTTGTATTCACACATTACCTATGGAATCCGTCACCAAGTTATTCTCTAAACTTGAATGTAAAATCGGCTGCACATACTCATTATATGTCAAAAACATTATTTATTTGTCTACTGGTATGATAAAGTATCTGTTTGTGATCGAAACCCGCAGACGTCAATGTTTTAGACAACATACTCAGTAAGGCAATAATATCAAATGTTATGCAACGTAATTTAGGCAAATTGAACTATATGAATGATTGTATAATCTATGTGCCACTCCAAGCTCCACAACTACCTCAATAAGCAGCCCACTGATTCGATGGGCCATCCAAAAATACAACTTGTGTTTCTAGCTGTATTTTTGGATATTGCTGAAGCTTTAATCGCACAACTACTGATTATTCGGTATTGAAACAGCACCCAGAAAATTCAGCGTCACTTGTGCTTGATAATAAAACTAGTTATGAACCATTCTCTTCTAAAATGCTCCCTCTGGCTCTCCTAAGATAATTCAAGTTCTTTAAAGCAATGCTCAATACGCGAATTCATCTTGCAGTCAACTTTTGGGGATGATCTTACATTCTAGAATATTTTCTTTTTTTTTTAAGTTTAAAAATTGAGTTTTTTCAGCTTGTATCACATATATAAAGGAGTGCTTTTTGAAGTATGGAGCTTGAGGCTGTCGTGAATGTCCAATTTTCAGTCTGGTGATGGCGATTTCTATTTTCTCTTCAGGAAGTATTGTCCATTCTTTGGTGTCTTCTTTTATTCGTTTCAGTTTGTTGTTTCTTTCTCCAGCCATTGTGACTCCCATATTTTTCTAGTATTCGTTTTGATGAGACTTTTAATGTCAGTTGTAGGTATTAGGATGCGGCTTCATCTGCTTCTTCGTTCCCTTGTATGTTCACGTGGGCGTCTGTACAGATTGCAAAATTATCTTCGTTACGTTGCTCTCTTATGTTTGTTGCTTCTCTTATGCTGAAGCTCTCAGCTGTATATATAGTGCACTCTGATGGTAGTTGGTACTTCTATATTCTGTTGTGCATTATAACGCTTGCTCCTATCTTTCCTGATTTTGGATCCATCTGTGAATATTATTTTATTTTGATGTAGATTCCGATATTTTAGGGTGGTTTTGAATTCTGTTTGGTAGAATTGTGATGCACTCCAGGGTTTACGGTATTCGGCTAGTTTAAGGATAATATTAGGCCTCTTCATTGTCCATGGCGAGTGTATGTGTGGTATTGTTTGACAGGTTGTAGGGAATTCTATTTTCTGAAAGTAGGAATATGATCTTTGTTTTGGAGAGGAGTTTTATTTTCAATTTCGGTTTGGGATCTGTATATTTTGCTATACGTGGGGTTATTGGGATTATTAGGTAGTTTGATTTAGAGTTGGAGTTTTTCTGCTTATCTCCAGTGGTGGCTCTCCTGCTTCCGCTAGGATATTGTCAGCCGGACTCGTTCTGAATGCTCCGGAGGCTATTCTGATGTGTTATGTGTGGGATTTAGTAGCTTCAATTTGAATTCTTTTGCTGTGGCGGCAGCAATACTTGTCTAATCTATTTTTGATCTTATCAGGGCTTTATATGTCCATTATTGATTTCTTATGTTTGGTGGTCTAAGATTTTCATGATGTTCAGTTTTTCAATACATTCAACCTCGGTATGTACCAGTGGACTGTTTTCCAAACTTCACACAGATTTTTCAACCAGTTCTGTATCGTAACTAATGCTCTTATATTGACTGTTGTCAAAAGATAGATGCGCTAAAGCGGTGACTTCCAACTGGTACGCGAGAACATTTGAAGTAGTACTCAGAAGGGTCTCATAATAATACAAAATAAAAATGCTGGATTGCTTAACGTTATTTAAGATAAAAATTACATTCAAAAAGCTTTTTATGTTTTATGCACTTAAATTCTATGTTTTGTTTCATAAATACATCTTATAAAATCATTAGAGTGAATTTAATTACTTTCAAGAAGTTATAACGTCAGTTCTCAAGCATACTCAAGCTTAGAAAGGTTCGGGATAACTGCGGTGAAATATTCTGTCTTGCTTTGTTATATATAGAACATATAAAAATTTGATTCACAATGATTTTTAAAAAATTTTCAACTTTTATTCAAGTGAAGTATCAGTAGAACAATTTTTTTTGTACCAAGTCTGAGCTTAGTTCTACAATACGTAGTTTCCAAGTTCTCACAAATTCACGAATTCTGTTTTATGATTCATCAGTACACTAGTATGTTTGTAACCAACACATTAATAGCCTCTTCATAGAAAGATTCATCGTTACATCGTAACAACCATCAAACAGCAGTAATTACGTTTCCATCATTGTTGGATTATACCTCTACCAAAAAGCTTTCTAAGGGACAAAAAAGATAGGAAGCACTCTAGTTGAGGTCCTGAATATACGAAGGATACTAGAGTATTCTCTACTTTGGTTCAATTGATGTCTTGATTACACATTACTTACTACTCATCATCCTGTTAAAGATGATAGTGGATCGATATAATTGTGAAAATTACTGCTACGTGGAAAGTCTATTGTTACTAACGGATTTCGGCTTTCCAGAATGAAAGCGTTTGAATGATGATACTCCAGATGGTATTTTTCTCAATGATTATGCTCTCGAGAAGATGAAATTGTGCAATATACTCTAGAACAGCTTAATATTCATTCATTGGAATCAGAAGATCGCAATTATCAAAGACACTATGGGATAAAGAATGGACGTTAATAAATACCTGTTTTCTAAGAATACTGTTATCGACTTGAAACCACCACCATTGCTAAAAGATTGTCTCCTTCTTTTGGACCGTTTGCATCACCTAATCACTCTATCTCCGTTAACGTTTTCTTGCCTGTATATCCTTTGTTTAATGATTCAAAAACCGTTTTAATTTCCTTTTCTATATCAGAGAAGTCATTTTTCTACCTAATTGACCACCGATTGAGCTAATAAATGACACTCTTCATTATGCGTTTGATTCTATCGATCATTATTTCATATTTATCTACTGATTCATTCATTCACTCTCATTTACCACAATACAGTCCACATCGAGTAGTGACTTCTTCATCAGATAAAAGAATTCGAGTAAAAACAATTACAAGTTGAACAAGCACGACACAGTTTTGTACTTTATAGTACACTTTTTGCGAATCAATGTTTCCGGTGTTGTTTTTGACTCAACAAGCGAAAAACGAGTAAAAACTTGTATCTCTAATTCCCTGGTAAAATATGTTGTGAAGTCGTTGGTTTTCGAGTAGTTTGTCATAATAACACGATAAAAGACATAACGTTGCCCAAAAGCTGAAAGTTCGTGTTCGTATCTGCACATCTGTGGGCACCAAGCCAACGACGCCTCCGCTTTCCCGAATGACCTCAATTTATTCACGTTCTTATCCAGGATCTCATCCTCGCAAATATCACAATAAAATAATGGGGTAATTTGCTTCATCTATTTATTTATTACTTACACTAGAGAGTGGATAGACAGAAAAATATATAGTCCACTCAAAAAAAATCTATGGAAGCTTGAACCTGCAGTTTCGTTCTGCCAGATGCGATATAATAAACGTCCTGAAGAATCTTCACATATATTATGTCGTCAGATATTTATGATCCAAAGGTTGACAAGAGAAAATGGATGCTCAGCAGAATGCATAGAGTAGCACATCCAGTTATAAACAAGATCGCGTTTATATATACCTATCTTATTCCGTTCTACATGACAGTCTTATCGCTTCACGAAACTATTCCACTCTAATTGTTCTACTCTCAGCATAATTGCTGATCAATTCGTTTTACATTGCGAAATGAAGTTAGAAAACATTGTCGAAATCAATATAGAAGTATTGTTTGGAAATATCTGTATTCTCTTACAATCGCTTGCAATCAGAGTGCTAATCGTATTAAAACTAAATAATACCAGATCCGCCAGGAGGAATGAGAAGAAATAAACGGGACAATCGTGCTTAGTTTCCTCACGTGTTCCATACACGTGGCTGCACTGCAAACACAAGCGCTTAGAAATTCATCTCAGCTTTGCTTGAACTGTTGTTATTTGTCAAGCTGTTTCCACTAGTCCCTTTTCTTGCGACATATTTCGCTTTCTAGTAGAAAAGCAAAGCCACCCTTGTCCTTAACCAAGAATAACATCTTGATTTATTATCTGGGACAAATGAGATATAGACGAGGAGTTATACAGAGTTCGTAGCCCTCTGGTTCACACTGTCAAACCCAATAAAAGTGGATTGCTAAGAATAAGGAACCAAGCACTAGAGAAGGGTCAAGATTAGATATAAGGAAGAAGATGTCCTTAGACATATTGAAATATTTCAATGTATTGGTGTTATAATTGATCATAAATAGCATGAATATGGGATACATTCTCTGGTCTATATAATACAATACCTTAGGACGTAAAATATCGCTTAGCATGAAGCATTGGTAATAATCGTCATATTACTGAATCTTTTATCACGTTTTTTAAACATTACTTCTTGTCAATCAATGAAGCACAAATTATAATACAAAAATAGATTTCTTGACTAGGCAATCATTGGAGAAATAAAAAATCGATATGTATTTACACCCAGTAGAGAAATAAACACTTGAAGCCAATACTGGTGGCTCATATAGTGCCAATATATGGATTCGAATCCCGTCAAGGGCATGGATGTTTGTAAGCGTTTAATACAAATTACAAATATGAAACTGTGAGATGAGAAATTGTAACTATCATCAGAATGTACACGATGATCATAAATGATTGACTGTCACGTGATTGGTGAAAGTTCGTATCATGATTAGAATTATCTTCAATGAAATAGTCAGTATACATAACACATAATATATACATTAAAGAAACTAAGTGGTAACGGAGGAAGTAGTTTTAGTGGTATTCCTGATCTTTCAGGCCCGGCTGCACAGTCTTCGGTTTATCTTAAATATAGATGAATTACTTAGGTAACTATTGTTGAAACAATTGTTACTAAGGTAATTAAGTTATGCTTAGGATAAACCAAATAATGTGCAACCGGGCGTTAAAATGGTGGGATTTATTTGATGGTAAGTGGTTGAGCTCTGCAGCTTAAATGATAAAATCTGACTTCTTAAGAGGTATCTTATTACCACTTGCAGTTGTTGAGATATATTTTCATTTTCATCGAAAAATATCAATTTGAACAAAATCTTAATATGGAATCAATTTTTAAATCAATAGTCTATACAATATATTGTACTACGCAAAAAAAAATCCGCAAGCATATGCGCCCAATTAATTACCAGTTCACATCTTACGTCTTCGGTTTTATTATTTAAATGGTAAGATTCACTTATATTTTTAACCAGACGAGTGGTGCAACTTAGTTCTCTCATGCCCAGTTGCAAGAACGTTCATTAGCTAAACAGTTCTTCAAAAATGTACAATATTTAATCGAATTTTTGACAGCAATGCTAAGCAACTGATTTGACGAATATACTCGATTTGATATTGTTCATTTTTGAAGAACTCTTTAGTTAATGCACGTTCATGCAACTAGGTCTAAGTGTTACATTTTATTGTATTTTATTTTTCAAGCTTATTGATACGTGTTTTGGTCATATCTCATTCTTGGGAACGAAAAATCTGACGTGGACATCACGTGACTTACTTGTACATCATTGGATATATATAATCAAACACAACATCTCATCATTCCACGGCTAGTCGGTTGCTATGGGAATAGTAGGTCATCATTCTTATGCTACAACATTCCTAAATACTGATTTCCAGGATTCTACGGCTAACAGTTCTGAATTTATGCGCAAAATTCCAAGATCGTCAAGTATAGTGCACTTTCGACTCAGTCGATCTCAATGAAAATAGGATTTGAGCATCTAGACAGTACTATCATCTTGAATACTGTATTCTAATACTCTACGTCCAATCGTTTTGGATTTATGCGGAAAATTAAAAAATGTTCCAAATAAACTGCGCTCCCGGCTTAGCCGATCACAATCAATATTCTGCGATTGATTATTTTAAATTTATGAGAAAAATTCGAAAAGTCTGTAATATGAAGTGCACTTCCGGCTAAGTCGATTGGGACGAAAATAGGAGATGATCATTTGGATGCTACAGCAATTTCAAATACTGAATTCCAGTATCCTACGGCTAATCAGTAATCATTCTAGATTTATGTGGAGAATTCAAAAAAAGTATCAGGTAAAATGCACCTCCAGTACAGACGATTGCCATCATAATGCGAGGTGCACATCAAGATCCTAGATCCTATACCAGTCTTTTATACAAAATTTCAGCATTATCCGTTTGACGAATTCTGAGATTTGCGAGTTACGAACATATATGCGTACATACATATCGACATCAAGCCAAAAATAGTCAAAATGGATTCAGGGATACTCAAAACTGATATATCCATCAAAATCTCGATATGTGTTTTTTGTCAGTTTCACAATATTTCCTTGTACTTTTGGATCGTCAGATAGTCGTAGATTCCAGTGCCCCATTTTGTATTTCATGCCTTCAAGAAATTTGATAAGTATGTATATTAGGAGTTCAATAATACTGCAATTGAAGCAGGACCGTGAGACCAACATAATGAAGATTAATTTAAAATTTGTATGAAAAAACATGTTTCGATCCAATTTTGTCGCTTTTGTCATGCTTACAAAATGAAATTCAGGGAAAAATATTTTGACATTCAAAATGTCAAACAAAATTAAAATATTGACAACAGATTATCATTGCCTACCTTATCATTCCAATTAAACTGATTGTTTTATAGGGCAAATTCTGAATGTCTGTTATACTAATAAACTGTACTTCGGGCTTGGCCGATAGATACAAAAATAGTAGATAACTATTTTGATGCTACAACAAGTGCAGACACTAAATTTCAATATGCTATGGCTAATCATTCTAGATTTATACAAAAAATTTAAAAAAAGTTTCAAGTAAAGTGCTCTTCTGGCTTGGCCGATTCATACAAAAATAGCAGATAACCATTTTGATACATCAAGTTCAAATACTGAATTTTAACGTCCCACGGTTGATCATTCTGGATTTATTAGAAAAATTCGAAAAAAGTTTCAAGTAAAATGCACTTCCGGTACAGACGATTGGAACCATAATGCGAGGGGCACAACTAGACCCTATACCAATCTTAAATATAAAATTTCAACATTATACGTTCAACCAGTTTTAAGATTAGCGAGTTACGCACGAACGCACGAACATACGTATTGACATCAAGTCAAAAATAGTCAAAATGGATTCAGGGATGCTCAAAACGGATATTTCCATCAAAATCTTGTTAGATGAATTTTGTCGGTTTCACAATACTTCCTTGTACGTATCAGTACAAGTAAGTGAAAATTGAATAAAGAACTGTATTATTGAATAATTTTTCAAACGAAACTGTCATTCACTTGAATAATTGTTTGATTTGAATCATCCGTCAATTATACGGCAAAAAATCTATTGAATTGAATAAATGAATTATTATTATCGCGATGAAAGTTATAGAATATTATCGGAATATCAGTTACATCATCTATTCACACCAAAATACACCTGAGTATTTTGTTAATCGGTTCTCTGTTGACAGGGAATTAATGAATAATAATTCCTTACGGAGAGGGATAAAATGATAACTGTGGATCATGGATATCTTTTTCAATTTCATCATTATATATGTCAAATTGTCGTTTGTGAAAAATTTGTATCAAGAGTTGTTTTTGTTATTGTGCTTGCATCCGCTGTAAACGTGATAGCACAGAAAATGTGGAAAATTTTGATCAATAGAATAAGTCATGTACCTAAGTTATGTCTCGTAGATTAATGTTAATGTGATTGTTGGAATGAAAGGATATGGTTTATAGGACCATTGAAATAATATATGTTGTTATTAAGTGGACTGTAGATTGTGTTTTTATTTATCACTCTTCGGTGGATACAAGTATACTGATCACCCACCCTCAGCCAGAGCTCGAGGGTGAAAGTTATCTTTAAGTGGGGGAAACAGCCCCTCTAGCGTTGCATATGCAAAATACACTGACAAGTCCTAAAGTGGACCAAACATGCCGCCCCCTTGGAGTCGGGTTGCGACTTCAAACAAAATAATAGAAACAAAGAAAAAACAACCAACCAAAAGCAATATTCAAATTAAATTATTAATACTATATACCAGACGCATAAAAAACTTGAATAAGAGTTCGTCATTCACTCTTCACATAAAACACCAATTTTTTTAATTGCACGTTTTACTGTGCCATACGCTGTTTTTATTTCTACCACTCGCACCAACTTATCACTTCCTGGATGGAGTTTGGTAACACGTCCCATGCGCCACTTTAACGGTGGAAGATTTTCTTCCATCACTACCACTAGGTCGCCAACCTTGATGTTCGATTGTGGCGCTTGCTGTCCCTTGGGTCGTGTTTGCAGCTCAGAAAGATATTCTGACTGCCAGCGTCGCCAGAAGTGCTGTGTTAATTGTTGGACTCTCTGCCAACGTGACAGCCGGTTGATATTCAATGGAGTGACGTCTTCTTCTGCGGTAGATGTCAGTGGGGAGCCAATTAGAAAATGGCCAGGTGTGAGAACGTCAAGGTCATTAGGATCCTGAGTCAAGGGAATAAGAGGACGGGAGTTCAAGCAAGCCTCAATGCAAGTCAACAAAGTATAAAATTCTTCATAAGTGAGTGACGCGTCCCCAACAACTCTCTGAAGATGAACCTTTACGCTTCTAATATTTCTTTCCCACAAACCGCCAAAATGAGGGGATCTAGCCGGTATAAAGTGAAATTTTATGCTTCTAGAACTTAAAAAATCCGTAATTTTGCTATGAAAATGAGAAGCCCTTAACAGCTCTCGTTCGGCGCCCACAAAGTTTGTGCCGTTATCACAATAAAGTTCTGATACCAGACCTCGTCTTGCCGTAAATCGTTTTAAGGCAGCTAAAAAACTTTCAGTGGATAAACTACCGACCAACTCAAGATGGACCGCCTTAGTCGTGAAACAAATGAAAAGAGCTATGTACGCCTTGACCTTTTTCATATTCCTAGTATGACCTTCCTTAATTAAAAAAGGACCTGCATAATCCACCCCCGCCACAAAGAATGGGCGCAGAGGCTCTAATCTTTGTTTTGGCAAATCTCCCATTTTTTGTTTATTAATTCGAGGATTTGCCCTTCTACATTTGTAACACGAAAAAATGATTTTGCGTACTAGGTTCCTACCACTTATAGGCCAAAACTTTTGTCGTATAGCCGCAAGAGTTGCCTGATTTCCTGCATGTAGTTCCAATTCATGAAAATGTTTTATTATCAAATTTGTAACCGGATGCTTCTCTGGCAAAAGTATGGGATGTTTAATATCATATGGTAGAGGTGCATGCTTGATGCGACCTCCCACCCTCACTAATCCGCTTGAATCTAGGAACGGATCTAATTTTGCAAGTTTATTAGATTTCAAGTGTTTCACGTTGTCCTCAACCTGTAACAATTCTGCGGGGAAACAACGTGACTGTATATATTTGACAATTGTATTTGTAGCTCCATTTAATTCCCTTGCCGTTAATGGTTCTGTGTTGCGTGATTTTGTTTTTAACATATTAATAAATCGTGAGCAATACGCAATTACCCTCTGCAATTTAATGAATGAAGAGAATTTTGTCATAACTGGAAGTTCAGGATTAAGTGCCACGACGTTGACATTTTCCTGAGTTTTTCTTTCTGATAATAAATTATTATTGACTACCCTTTTGTCTTTATCGTTGTCTAATTTAGGCCAATGATTAGCATCTAAGAGCAACCAACTCGGACCGTGCCACCACAAGGGCATGTTATTCAACTGCTGCGGCATTGCACCCCGTGATAAAATATCCGCAGGATTATCGCTCGACCGAACATGTCTCCATTCCTCAAATGAACTACATTGTTGTATAATAGCAACCCGATTGCCAACATATTGCTTCCAATTCTGAGACGATTCTTTTAGCCATGCTAGGACGATTGTTGAATCCGTCCAGAAAAATCGACTGTTGAATGTTAAATTCAGCGACTGAGCAGCTTTAATTACTAATTTAGTTAATAAAAGTGCGGCATTCAACTCTAGTCTGGGCAATGTGATTGTTTTTATTGGGGCTACCCGTGACTTTGCACAAAGTAAATGCACGGAAGTATTTCCTGAACTATCAATGGTTTTTATATAAAGGCATGCTCCATATGCCTTTGTAGAGGCATCTGCGAAGCCGTGCAGTTCTAGAGACAAACTTGAATGAGATGAAATTACATGCCGTGGTATACGACAATTGTTTAATTCCTGTAACTCATGTATATATTTGAGCCACCAATTTTTTATGTATTGTTACAAAATTTCGTCTGACGTCTTTTTTTTGTACAATTGTTTTCCTAGTGCATACTCATGTCGCCATCTATGTAGCAGATTCGCACTTATTTGTAAATAGTACGTTCATATGACACGGGATTAAAGCGCTCTCTTTGGGAGTCGACGCGTCTGCTTCTTCCTCGGTCTCTTGCTTCCGAGCTGTGGTTGCAGACGTTTGTTTTTGAGTAGTCTTGTGATTTTTCTTGTTATTCTAAATTTGGTGATTATTTTATTTAATTAAAATCAGTGTTATGATTTTGTAAGTATTTCGTTTATTATTTTGTTCACGTATTCCAAATTTAGTATTATTTTTCTAGTGATTTCATTTGAGGCGACCCGCGTGGTTAACCTTTTGTTTTCCAAATTTATTTCTTTCATCCTTTATTATTTGTTAGTTTTTTGTGTTCAGCACCTTTTTACTACCTTGAAACTTTTATACCAAATTAATATTTTTGTTCTAAATTTATTTTTTTTAAATTTTATATGTACACTCGAAGTAATAAAACCTACGAGATTTGTGGCTATCTTCGTTCCTCCCTTTACCTTTCCTCACCTAAGTATGTGTGCTGTATGAATGATTAGTGAAAGTGGTTGATAATACATAATTTAACTATATTTTGGATCCAACGCGTTGCGGATTTGTCATTCAACAACTCGTAGTTTAGTTTCTCACATTGTTTTGTAGTTTTTTGTTTCCAAAGCTTAAAATATTTTGTTGTGGGCTTTAGTTCCCGTTTTTAAGCTGGAAAATCCTACGAGTTTGTGAAGATTGATCCAATTTTTTTAGTAACGAACCACGTTCGTAAATTTATCGACTCGACGCTAATAAATCCTTTTTCTTGTCCTGCTAGACTTTGTATTTTCTGTGTTTTTCTTCTCTTTAATGCTCAGCGTAGATTTTTTTTACTTTGTAAATTTTTAGTGCACTATTTAAAATCGGCCAAATAAATAACTTACTGATTATTTTATTTAACCTTTACTAAATTTACAGTTTATTCGTTTTTTAATTTGAATCTAAATTTATTCATTCAAGTTTAACGCTTCACGTTTGAAGAGAGCTCTCCAATTTTTTTTTAGGAACCTCCTGTTTCAGTTGAATTGGATACTGGTTGGGTTGTTTGTTTTCAGTGTAAACTGCTAGGAATCTTAGGGACCTGTGGCCACTTGAGACTAGTTTTTGACCAACTTCAAGTTAAGAAAAACATCAACACGTCTACGAAATTAAGAAGAACATTAATATCTCCCGAAGTTGACGACCAAGCGCACGGCCAACCTTAACACCTTCAAGGACCGTTGGGTATTTATCAAAGCCCTATAAGACGCAAGATCAACTTTACTTAATTCAGGGAACGTTCTTGTCTGACGTTGTTTTTGTGGCTACCAATTCGACATCTATCTTCCCTGCCGATACTAGTCTTGAGTTCCGCCTGAAGAGGATATTTAGCTAGTTTTTGGTAACGTAATTTTGAACGTCTGTGACGTGCTCTCCAGTTCCCTTTTGGCTGTTGCAGTGAGATTTTGTTTTTGTATAATAGCTTCAATCATTTTCGTAAGTTACAAATTCTTTGAATTATAATTTTTGGAATTCTTTGCTTTAATTTAATAATAATTTCATTTATAATTGATTTCGACGTCTATGCTTTATTTCTTTTTTGCTGTCGCTATTGTCTCCCAGAATAGTACCTTTTTCTCCTTTGATCATTTCCTGGGAGTGGCGCCCATTTCCTATTTTTCAGGTAAAATATTTCTGGTGCCCTTATTAATAGCTAGCCTGGGTCTTCACTTTCAAGGTAGGATATTCCATTACTTAAATTTAGTGTCAATCAGCAGTACATTAAGTTTTTGCCACCAAATAGTGAAGAACATTACCTTTTTTAATTTCCTACTGCCACCTTGGAAATAGGAAAAAGGAACACTGGCGCCCAACGTGGGGCCCTTAACTTTGTTCAGCCTTGAATTTTGTTGCAATTCAAATAAATACTTTTTTTGCTTCTCCAATTGGTTGCACAAACTTTGACATCGAAAAGAAAACTGGAAATATTCATCCTGAAATCCTTCTACTCTTTTCTTTCTATCATTACTATTTTTCCTCTAGCATATGCAAGATACCTCTACAACTCCTTTTTGTGCAATTACTAATCAAATAAACTTTTCTGAGGTACATACCAAGATGAAGCCCGAATGCATCGAATACCTTTCAGAGGATGAGTTGTTATATGAACTAGGAAACCGAGGTGTTAAGATCAATAATTTGTCGGTGGATTTAAAACCTATATTGAGAGGATTGCTGCAAGTTGAAGGAATAAATGGGAATCCATCTCCTATACCACACAATTATATACCAGCCACTGAAAACGCGACATGTCAACAGAAGCTACTGGATTTACGTGGTAAGATAGCCCAAATCAATAATGATAATTCTCGTGCTATTTCGTTGCGATTAGATTACCTTTACAATCGCGTTTTACGTTTAAATTCAGTTCAACCTTGTCCAAACCTATTAGCTCTTATAGCTGATTTGCGAACACAGCTCGACAACTTTTCGCGATTACAAGCTCCTTTGGCTGAAGCCGATCTTATTTCTTTCAATAATCAATACGTATCCTTACCAAATTCTACACCACCGACCCCAGTAGAACATCAAACTTTGATTGACACCCCAAATTATTCTTCTTACGGTTTTTCACAACCTTTAAATGCACCATCACAACATCTATCTCTACGACAACCTATTTTTAATTTGACTGTTCCATCTCCAGTCGTTTCACCGTTAACAAATAATTTACAACCTACTTATTCTTCAGTTCCTGACGTCTATAAATGGAATTTAAAATTCGATGGTACCGGCAGTGTCAACTCTTTTTTAGAACGTGTAACTGAACTAGCTACTTCTCGAGGTGTTTCTTTAGCTAATTTACCTAAACATGCTAGCGAACTATTTGCTGGACCTGCTTTAATTTGGTTTCGTGCAATTCGAGATGATATTCAATCATGGGATGATTTATGTTATCGCTTAAAACAAGCTTTTCTTCCATCAGATTATGAATTCGAACTTTGGCAAGAAATACAATCTCGTACTCAGGGTATTGATGAAAAAACCGAACTTTTTGTTGCTGTTTTGAAATCGTTGTGTAGCCGCTTACAAATTAAACCAGATGCAAAATCTTTTCTAACTTTGGTTTTACGAAATTTACAACCTCGCTTTCAGCAGGATATCGCCGTTTTGCAATCTCCTACCATCGAACATCTTATTAGTGTTTGTAAACTCAAAGAAAACACAGATCATAGGGTTGAAAAGTTTAAACCACCACCTTCTCGTACAAATAAATTACTAGAGCCCGAGTTAGCTTACCAACGTCCCGTTGCATCTTCTTCTCGTGTGAATACTGTGCACACGACACCTTCTAAAAATCAAAATACTCGTAAGTGTTTTAATTGTGGTGATCCAAATCATTTAGCGCCTCAATGCCCAAAGCCTCATAATAAGCATTGTTATAGTTGCGGTTATAAAAATGTCACTCGTTTTACATGCCCACATTGTTCAAAAAAAAGAATAGGATCGCGTTGTTTCAGTCGCCGACGCACACGATCTTTTATTAAGACTGACCGTTCAGCTTGGAATGACTGGCTGAAAACTGTAGCTAAATTCTGTAAAAGTCCTATCATTTCGCCTATTATTCATCATCCTAATTTAGACTCGCGACCTTTTGTTAAAATTCTTTTCGGAAAAACTCCTGTTGTCGCTCTATTAGATTCGGGTGCTAACGTTTCTGTACTAGGAAATAAAGGCATTTCTTTACTTTCTGCTAATAATATACCCCTTTTACCTTCTGAAGAACCTACTGTAACTACTGCCGATGGTGCTTCTCAACAAGTCAATGGAAAAGTTACCGTTCCTATCACTGCAGATTCAGTCACTCATTATATAAACTTTTTAATAGTTCCTGCCCTTGAACAATCTGTTATATTAGGTACCGATTTCTGGCAAACTTTCAATATTCATGTCAATTTCAAAGATAATTTATGGAACTCTAGGCCGACTATTAATGCTTTTAGTTCACTACATGATTCTACCGAATTAACTACTTCTCAAACTGCTGCTCTACAAGTAGTCATAGATTCTTTCAAAGAACTTGGCTCAAAACCTCTTGGACGCACTCACTGTCTTACGTATTCAATTGATACTGGCGATGCCACTCCTATTAAACAACGATATCATTCTGTCTCCCCAGCTATGTTGTCCATCTTGCATCAAGAATTAGATAAAATGCTTGCACTCGGTGTAGTCCGTCCTTCAAAAAGTGCTTGGTCGTCCCCCGTTCTAATCGTAAAGAAAAAATCCGGAGAGCCCCGTTTTTGTTTTGATGGCCGTAAACTTAATTCAGTTACCAAAAAGGATGCTTATCCTTTACCTTTAGTCAATGACATCTTGGATCGATTACGCGATGCTAACTATTTGTCTTCAATTGATTTAAAAAGCGCTTTCTGGCAAATTCCACTTGATGACGCTTCTTGTGAAAAAACCGCCTTCACCGTGCCAAATCGAGGTTTATTTGAGTTCACGCGAACCGCTTTCGGTCTTACAAATGCTCCTCAAGCCTTGCAAAGATTAATGGATGCCGTTCTTGGTCCACTTTTACATAAGTCTGTTTTCGTTTACTTGGACGACATTATAATTTGTACTTCCACCTTCGAAGAACACTTGTCAGTACTTTTTGACATTCTTAATCGACTTAAAAATGCAGGTCTTACTATCAACTTTGGAAAATGTGAATTTTGTAAACCCTCTTTAAATTATCTTGGCTTCGTAGTTGACAAACAAGGATTACGTACCGACCCAGACAAGGTTGCCGCCATTAATAACTACCCTTTACCACGAACAGTTACGGAAATTAAACGATTTTTAGGTTTAGCTTCCTGGTATCGGCGTTTTGTACCTCAATTTTCATGTCTTTCAGCCCCTATCACTGCTTTAACTAAAGGAAAACGCAAATCCAATATTGTTACTTGGGATCAAGAAGCTCTTCAAGCTTTTGATAAATTAAAATCTTCACTCACTTCTTCACCTGTTTTGGCTAGTCCAGATTTTACAAAACCATTTACCATTCAAACTGATGCTTCAAATTACGGCATAGCCGCTGTATTATCTCAAGATTCCTCTGGCGAAGAACATGCCATTGCTTATGCAAGTCGTACTCTTACGCGCACTGAACGTAATTACTCAGTTACTGAACGCGAATGTTTAGCCGTTCTTTTCGCTATTACCAAATTTCGTCCTTATGTCGAAGGTACTTCTTTTACTGTTATTACTGACCATCATTCACTATTATGGCTTATGAGAATGCAGGATCCCACAGGTAAACTTGCTCGTTGGGCTGTTAAGCTTCAACAGTTTGATTTTCAACTTTTACATAGACCTGGAAAACTAAATACTGTCCCAGATGCTCTTTCACGTGCCCCATTAACAATTTCAACTTTATTTGTACCAGCCGATAACTCAGATCCATGGTATATAAATCTTCGTACTTCAATTCTTGCTTCTCCTTCTGATTATCCAGGATGGCGTGTAGAAGACCATACAATTTATAAACTTGTTCCGCAGAACCGTGCTGTTAATTTATCTCCATGGAAAATAGTCGTTCCCTCAGATCTAAGGGATGAAATTCTCAAAGAAGCTCACTCTGCTACTACTTCTGGTCATTTTGGCGTATTTAAAACCCTTCGTCGTCTTTCCGAAACATACTATTGGCCCGGTATGAGACGTTCCGTACACCGATTTGTAACGCAATGTAAAATTTGTTTATCTCAAAAACCTTCTCAATTACCTTCTTTAGGCCATATGGGAGAGCCTAAGAAAATTAACTATCCTTGGCAGGCCATCGCCATTGATTTAATGGGTCCTTTTCCTCGATCGTCACATGGGAATATGCATTTATTAGTAGTATCAGATTGGTTTTCAAAATTTCCTTTATTATTTCCACTTCGTCAAGCTACTTCTAAAAGTATTACTACTATTCTAGAACGTGATGTCTTTCTTCTCTTTGGAGTCCCTCAAATTGTAATTTGTGATAATGGTACTCAGTTCAATTGTGACGAGTTTCGTCGTTTGCTGAAAAAATATCAAGTTCCAAAACTTTGGTACAATGCTAAATACCACCCGCAAGTAAATTTTGTAGAACGCACCAATAGAATCATTAAAACCGCTATTCGATCCTTTATTAAAGACAACCACCGCGCTTGGGATGTAAATTTACCCCAAATTGGTCAAGCAATACGTACTTCTGTTCACGAAGTTACTGGTTTTACTCCAGCATATCTTAACTTTGGTCGTCACGTACCCTTATCCGGAACTTTTTACTCCACTCCACCTGATACCATTTTATCTGATACTCCAGCTACTTATGCTAATTCATTTAAAGAATTGCATACTAATTTCCAACTAGTTCAGAAGAAAATTATATCTTCATATGACCGCTCCGCTAAACGTTATAACCTTCGTAGACGTTCTTTAGAATTCTTTGTAGGTGATTCAGTTTGGAAACGTAATTACGTACTTTCTGATGCTACCAAACATTTCTCTGCCTCTTTAGCTCCTAAATACATTCCTTGTGTAATACACAAGAAAATTTCTAAATTAGTTTATCAACTTCACGACCTAAATGGCCGCGACTTAGGACGTTGGCACATAAAAGACCTAAAGCCTCATCCTTCTGATGATGATAATTCTTCAAATCAATAGTTTTGTTACAAAATATTTTACATTTTCTTAAAATTCTTTTTACACATATTTCGTTACGTCCCAAATCGACCCCTACTTATAATTTGCTACCTCCTATTTCGTCCCTATTCTTAGAAATTTTTCTTTTCAAGAAAAATTCCTTTTCGTGGAGGGGCAGTGTTACAAAATTTCGTCTGACGTCTTTTTTTTGTACAATTGTTTTCCTAGTGCATACTCATGTCGCCATCTATGTAGCAGATTCGCACTTATTTGTAAATAGTACGTTCATATGACACGGGATTAAAGCGCTCTCTTTGGGAGTCGACGCGTCTGCTTCTTCCTCGGTCTCTTGCTTCCGAGCTGTGGTTGCAGACGTTTGTTTTTGAGTAGTCTTGTGATTTTTCTTGTTATTCTAAATTTGGTGATTATTTTATTTAATTAAAATCAGTGTTATGATTTTGTAAGTATTTCGTTTATTATTTTGTTCACGTATTCCAAATTTAGTATTATTTTTCTAGTGATTTCATTTGAGGCGACCCGCGTGGTTAACCTTTTGTTTTCCAAATTTATTTCTTTCATCCTTTATTATTTGTTAGTTTTTTGTGTTCAGCACCTTTTTACTACCTTGAAACTTTTATACCAAATTAATATTTTTGTTCTAAATTTATTTTTTTTAAATTTTATATGTACACTCGAAGTAATAAAACCTACGAGATTTGTGGCTATCTTCGTTCCTCCCTTTACCTTTCCTCACCTAAGTATGTGTGCTGTATGAATGATTAGTGAAAGTGGTTGATAATACATAATTTAACTATATTTTGGATCCAACGCGTTGCGGATTTGTCATTCAACAACTCGTAGTTTAGTTTCTCACATTGTTTTGTAGTTTTTTGTTTCCAAAGCTTAAAATATTTTGTTGTGGGCTTTAGTTCCCGTTTTTAAGCTGGAAAATCCTACGAGTTTGTGAAGATTGATCCAATTTTTTTAGTAACGAACCACGTTCGTAAATTTATCGACTCGACGCTAATAAATCCTTTTTCTTGTCCTGCTAGACTTTGTATTTTCTGTGTTTTTCTTCTCTTTAATGCTCAGCGTAGATTTTTTTTACTTTGTAAATTTTTAGTGCACTATTTAAAATCGGCCAAATAAATAACTTACTGATTATTTTATTTAACCTTTACTAAATTTACAGTTTATTCGTTTTTTAATTTGAATCTAAATTTATTCATTCAAGTTTAACGCTTCACGTTTGAAGAGAGCTCTCCAATTTTTTTTTAGGAACCTCCTGTTTCAGTTGAATTGGATACTGGTTGGGTTGTTTGTTTTCAGTGTAAACTGCTAGGAATCTTAGGGACCTGTGGCCACTTGAGACTAGTTTTTGACCAACTTCAAGTTAAGAAAAACATCAACACGTCTACGAAATTAAGAAGAACATTAATATCTCCCGAAGTTGACGACCAAGCGCACGGCCAACCTTAACACCTTCAAGGACCGTTGGGTATTTATCAAAGCCCTATAAGACGCAAGATCAACTTTACTTAATTCAGGGAACGTTCTTGTCTGACGTTGTTTTTGTGGCTACCAATTCGACATCTATCTTCCCTGCCGATACTAGTCTTGAGTTCCGCCTGAAGAGGATATTTAGCTAGTTTTTGGTAACGTAATTTTGAACGTCTGTGACGTGCTCTCCAGTTCCCTTTTGGCTGTTGCAGTGAGATTTTGTTTTTGTATAATAGCTTCAATCATTTTCGTAAGTTACAAATTCTTTGAATTATAATTTTTGGAATTCTTTGCTTTAATTTAATAATAATTTCATTTATAATTGATTTCGACGTCTATGCTTTATTTCTTTTTTGCTGTCGCTATTGTCTCCCAGAATAGTACCTTTTTCTCCTTTGATCATTTCCTGGGAGTGGCGCCCATTTCCTATTTTTCAGGTAAAATATTTCTGGTGCCCTTATTAATAGCTAGCCTGGGTCTTCACTTTCAAGGTAGGATATTCCATTACTTAAATTTAGTGTCAATCAGCAGTACATTAAGTTTTTGCCACCAAATAGTGAAGAACATTACCTTTTTTAATTTCCTACTGCCACCTTGGAAATAGGAAAAAGGAACAGTATTCGGGCACTGGTTGATCCCAGTCTAGTTTCAACGTCCATATTTTTTGCAATAATATCTTGGAGTTTACTACCACCGGATTGACTAAACCTAATGGATCAAATAATTTCGATATTGCTGATAATATTTTTCGTTTCGTAATTGGATTTTTTACTGATGATGGCTCTATAATAACATTAAATTTCAAAAGATCGCTTTTATGGTTCCAAAAAAATCCCAATATTTTACAATCTTCGCTTTTATTTAAATTAATGGAGTCCGCGTCGGTGCTGTTTGCTTTGATAATATCCGGGCTATTGGATATCCATTTACAAAGATTAAAACCGGCGGCTGCTAATATGACAGATATTTGATTTTTGATCTCTAAGACTTCTGAGATAGTGTTACTCCCAGTCAACAAATCATCCATATAAAAATCTCTTCTTATTATCGAACTAGCTAAGGGGAAATCTTGATTGGCTTCTGTAGCTAATTGATGCAAACATCGCACGGCTAAAAAGGGCGCACACGTTGTGCCATAAGTAACTGTTTTAAGCTTAAATGCTTGAACCGGTTGGCTATTATCAAATCGCCACAAGATTCTCTGGAACTCTTGATCGTCTGGATGAACCCAGACCATTCTGTACATTTTTGTGATATCTGCTGACAGGACATAATTATGAATACGGAATCTACATAGAATTGAAAATAAATCTTCTTGTATCGTAGGCCCGGTTTGCAAATTATCGTTCAGACTAATACCGTTTGATGATGGCGCCGAAGCGTCGAAAACTACTCTTATCTTCGGGCCCCCTATTGTACGTTTAAAAACCGCATGGTGCGGCAAATAATAAGATTTGGGATTTTCCAATTCTGCTAATGGAACTGGCTCCATGTGCTGGAGGTTCAGGTATTCGGTCATAAAACCCTTGTAATCCGTCTCCAATTGTGCATTCCTAATAAACGCCCTTTCTAAATTTAGAAATCGCTTTAAAGCAACACTATAAGAATTTCCTAATAGCCTCTGTTCCTTGAAAGGCAATCGCACGACAAATTGTCCTTGAGAATTTCTAACTGTATTTTCTAGAAAGTGGGTTTCACACGCTAGTTGCTCCAAGGACCACGTGTTACCCACTTCAACCTCTTCATGTTTCCAAAAATTTTCTACCTGATCTTTCAACAAATTTTCTATAGTTAAATGGCATATCACTTTGCTAGGAATTTGAGAAAACATTATTTTTCCACCTATTAACCAACCCAATTTAGTATCTTGAAAATACGGCTGGCTTTTTTCGAATTGAATTGGACCAGAGATTAGAATATTCCAGAATAATTCTGCCCCTAACAGCAGATTTATTTCTTCAGATATGTTAAATTGTGGATCAGCCAGGTTTATATTGGGCGGTATTATAATATTATTTTTTAGAAAACTATTCGCTGGCGTGGGTTCGGTTATTTTTGGAACTACTAGGCAGTTAATATTGGAAGTATAACTATTTGTTCTCGATTTAAAATTTAACTTGACGCATTCATTGACTGCGATTGATCTCGAATTGATGCCTGTAATAGTAGAATTATAACTGCTTGACTTGATATTTAGTTTTTTACACATACTTGCAGTGATAATATTTGCTTGTGAGCCTTGATCTAGGAGTGCGCGGCACTCATGAAGATTTCCCACTGAGTCTTCCACGAAAACTAACGCCGTGGATAAAAGTACTTGATTCAAGGCCCTAACATGGCAAGTTGTGGGTGACGATATCGCAAATTCATTAATATGTAATAATGTGTGGTGTCTTTCTCCACAATTTTTACATACAACGTTGCTTCTGCAATTATTGACTTCGTGATTTATTTTTAAACAGTTTGCGCATAGATTAAGGTCTTTGACCTGCTTAAGTCTTTCGGTTACACCCTTACTCAAAAATTCCGGACATTGATAAACATAATGACCTTTTTTACAAACATAGCAACTTAGTTTATTTGTAGATATAACATTGGATGAGAATTTATTACCAACTCGTCTTGGATTTGAGAAAGTTTGTTTATTAAAATTCGTGACTTTGGAATTTGATTGATATTTCTGATGACTACTACTTTCCCCATGAGTGGGTTGCATTGAAGCTACGGATTCTAAAATTTCGCATCTTTTTTCAATGAATTCCAGAAATCTTTTAAATGTAGGAAGATCCTTTTCCAGTGTGGTTTTCCACTCTTTCCGAGTTGCAAAATCTAATTTGCCGGTAATATTTGCAATTAAAAGTAGATCCCACTGATCAACCGGTATTTTTAAGACTTTCAAGGCTGCTAAATTGTTATTAACCGTGTCGAGTATTTGTCTTAATTCTATATGAGAAGTTTTGTGCACTACCGGCATATTCAGTATGTTATTAATATGTTCTTCAACGATTAACCGCTTATTTTCGAAACGTTTTTTCAATAAACTAATAGCGCTTTCATAGTTTGCTCCTGATACAGATAAACTTTCGATTGCTCTCAATGCTTCCTCTTTAAGACAACTGCGAAGGTAGTGAAATTTTCTAATGTCAGATATAGTAGCATCATCGTCGACAAGGGACTTGAATGAATCGTAAAAGTTGAACCAGTCACTATGCTTCCCGTTGAAACTTGGTAAAGGTAGAGGTTTTAGATTTGTAATTTTGTCCGAATAATCAGAGGCTCTAGATATGTTCATTACAGTTGATGACGACTGACCGGAATTATTGCTATTTTCATTGCTTGACTTATGTTTTATTAGAATTGTATTAATATCAGCAATAGTGTCGTAATATTGCGACTCTACTTTAGATCGCTCTCTATCATTTTCGGTATCTAAAGCTGCCTCATCCTGAGTTGCGTCGATTGCTATATTTTGAAATTGTAAAGCTTCAAATTCGGTTTGAATTGAATCGTATTTTTTAAAGAGATCAGTTAAATCCGCGAGTCTTGTTTCAAGACATAGAATGTTATCAGTTTCTTTGAAATTTCTAACGGCATTTTGCTGCCTAGTAATGGCACTCTTAATAGTTTTACGTTGGATTTTAAGTTCTTCTAAACTAGCCATTTAAAAAATAATTAAATCTGCAGTATGAATTGTTAATCGGGCTTGCTCGAAAGGATCGGAATGAAAAGATATAAGGAACTGAATCTGACCTTTTGCTGAAACGCTTATCTGGCTGTTGCGTTTTGGTGAATATGCTTTACGTGAACGCCTGGGTTGGGTCGTTCTGGACGCCTGGATCGGGTCGCTGTGGACGCCTGGATCGGGTCGCTGTGGACGCCTGGATCGGGTCGTTGTGGACGCCTGGATCGGGTCGTTGTAGACGCCTGGATCGGGTCGCTGTAGACGCCTGGATCGGGTCGCTGTAGACGCCTGGATCGGGTCACCGTAGACGCCTGGATCGGGTCGCTGTAGACGCCTGGATCGGGTCGCCTTGACACTTATGACACTGATTTCACTCACTATGTGGCAATTGTGTAGTTAATTCTCCAATCGCTGTACTCATTGAATACTGGGTACAAATCTGGCTCGAAATGACCATAATGATTAGAATGAAAGGATATGGTTTATAGGACCATTGAAATAATATATGTTGTTATTAAGTGGACTGTAGATTGTGTTTTTATTTATCACTCTTCGGTGGATACAAGTATACTGATCACCCACCCTCAGCCAGAGCTCGAGGGTGAAAGTTATCTTTAAGTGGGGGAAACAGCCCCTCTAGCGTTGCATATGCAAAATACACTGACAAGTCCTAAAGTGGACCAAACAGTGATCGAATTTGTAAAAATCTATTTGTGAAATCGACACATCTAAATTTATTTAGAAAGCTCAGTATTGGGTTCTTAGGTACATTTGTTACAAAAAGTATTGTATGCGACACGGACATTATCGTCACGGATGAATTTAGCTACGCCTTAGCTTCGTCCCCGCCTTCGTCTTGTGCTTTATCCTCGCTTTTGTCTAGGGCCTTGCCCTCGTCTTAACCGAGTGCAGTCAACTTCATCCTGAACAATAATGACGGTTTGTATTCATGGTGATATAATAGACTGAGTGACAGTGTACTTTTCCGCACATTGCCGTAGCAGCCGCACCGCAAAGTTAGTCAATCTTGAAATGTGATTTTCCCACTGACAAAAGAAAGAGTGAACATCAACTTATCGCAGAACCGTGAGAAAAATAAGCTTCTGGTCAATATACAATAATTTATCCAACCAAGACTATACATTTCCAGTGACTTTAAATCAATACCTCAAGCACCTTGTGTTTTTGAAGGGTCTATTCTCTCCGCATCCAGAACATCAATACTCTCACCTTTTTCAAATAATCTACTTCCTTTAGACGCTGGATCTACCGTAGCATCTTGTTCTTAAAGCTCATACAGAATTGTGCAACATAGAGGTTGAGAGTGGGATTTTGTAGGGAATATTGGATTTTCTATACATTCTAGGGCAGAAATGTAGGAATACATAGTTAACAATCACATTTCGCTGTAAAATAGTATTTTATGCAACAAGAGTGCAAAGCCATGCATTATGACATGATGTCAGGGCTAATGTTATTGACCGAAGCTCATAATGCTTGTTTACATTTCTGTTGCATACAAGTTTTATCACGGCCCTAAACTTACATATTTTAATGGTGGGTTTCTTCATTTATCTACTTGCAAAGAGCACTGAACCAAAAATTATGTTACAATGATTGTCATTTCAAGATGTTGTATAGAGTAATTCCGTATGCCGTTCAGAATAATCATTTTCAATAAATCAAGATCTGTTTGTTCAGTTGTTTAACGATTTAGATTATTTATTTTCAGTTTTACGTTTTACATTGGAAAATACTGAAAGTTTTTTTGAAATTATTAGTGTATTCTCAATGTTTCTGCCGTTCTTACCGCATATCAGTGAAGTAGTAGTTTTTCGATAGTTTCGGGACTTTATTTTAGTTTAGTTTATTCTCAAGTATATCCATCCAAAAGTATATTTATGTTCGTCTACTCATAGATTACGCTGTGTCGCTATCATTGATTTTTTTATCTCTGTCAAAAATCTGAAAATTTTGGAAGCGTCGTAAATGGAAGCTGGTTATTAAATCTGACATGAAACTGTATCCACCTGTCGGACAATGTCATTCCAGTAATTGGAATGTATCACTCGTTAATTTTTACCCTCTTTTAATCCGCTTTACCTTGATAATTCACAAACAAATCAAAACAGCGTTGAGTCCCCTCGATGGAGATTTAGTAGAATGAATAAATATTGTTATTTATTGAGAACAAGGACCATATTTTAATCATTCTGATAAATCCCTCTGCTTCGTGCTTACAGCGTTATACATAGTTAGACAGGGTGTTGATAGGAGAAAAAGATTTATAGCCGCAACGATAGAACGCACTGATCCTATCGTATTATCCAATGCATCTTGTATTTTGAATCTTGAGGAGGAAGAATATACGTGAATATAAAAGAATATAATAGATAAAATATTTATTGTATACATATCTCAATTCTAATTGAATATAAACGGCCTTGTTAAGTGAATTTCCATTCTCTGGAAACAATACAGGCAAAAATTTCAGCAGTGTAACCAAACTAAGGCGAAAGCAGACTTCTTAATTTCTTTAAAATCATTTTTTTAATATGCTACGAAGCTAAAACTTCAACATTGTGAGAATGAACTAAGCCGCATAATTTAAAATCTGCTGCTTCCATTGTCATAATTCCTGCACAATGAACCTTCCCATCGTTTAAATCCAATCTCAAACAAACATTTGAACGAACAGTCGAACAAAATGAAGAGAGCACTATCATCGTAGTGTCTCTCTGACTGCATTACTTGAATAATATTCAGGACGAAAGCTCAGCAGCAAACTGTAGAGATGCATTCTCTATTTACCTCTCTCATAATAACAGAGATGAGAGAAACTGGGCAGAAATATAAAAATCCCGTGAGAGTTGGAAGTCTCGGAATATGACATCATCATGTTTCTGGTCTACCGCTCGTCGCTAATTGTACCCGCGCGCCATCTGGTTATGAACGTGGAAGTAAAAGGGTATAAAATATGGAGGAAGTTTTGTTTATTTTTGATTTATTGTTTTGTTCAGTTTCAGAACTCAAATGTTGAATACGATACAATATTCAAGTTTATTTTTTAAATTACTTTTTTGACACTGAAAAATGAATAGGTGCTACATTGTACTCATTTTTAGATTCTGGCTGCTGAAAGAGACAGCTATAAACCAAATATTTTTTGTCCAGATATTTAACCCAAATCTCGTATAACAACTGATATGTAACATCAAATATTTCTATAAGCAAAAAATTCAGATCTTTTTTGCTTCACACTGTACTGCTTTTTTGCCTCAAACTGTCCTGCTTCTTTGCTGATAAATCTGACACAAGAAGTGATTCTCCAACAAATATGAGATATTCCAGCATATAAATGCAAAAGCCTCATTTTCCTACTTTGTCTAATATTCTGTAGTGCCTAGCGTTAGAAATTTAATGACTTGCTCACCAGTAATTCACTAGTAATAATCATATAATAACCCATTAGAATTGTTTATACTGATAATGAAAATCATAAATAGCTTACACGATACTAGAGACAAAATTAACTAGATTTCAATATGGATATATTCACATAAATACTGCACATGAAATTACTGTTCCAACATTATTTATTCAAAGTGCAATTTTTGAGTCTCGATCTGATTTTGCCCAAATTATTCCTGCTATAGAAAAAACTCGCGGACACACCACTTGTTGGACAAGTCATTATGAATTCATATTTGTATATTATTTTGTTTTTGTAATTCTTTTGCTAATATAGTTATTATTACTATTATTGCATGATTTTGGAACTATTTACGGCTACTTTCCGGGCTATGTATCTGAAATGGCATTGTGGTACCATCAGAATCTTTGCATTATTTGAACATACATAAGGACTATTAGAGCAATAGATGCCGTTATCACAAGAAATCAATCAAATCTTCATATCCCAGCAGTGTTCCTAATTCTTGCGCAGTTTTGTTGATTGTATGGAACGTGAATACCCCTCAGACACAGAAGGCAAACAGCAACTTTGATAACGAATACAATTTTTAGAAGCAATTGTGAAGAAGGAAGAAAAGTCACACCTACCTGAAGATTCTATTGACTAGTACTTGAAATAAAGTAAATGTGTTAATAATTGATTGTACCTGAACGACAAGAACCACAAATGAGAATTATTGAGTCAATACATTTGACCAGTCAATCCAACCAAAGAATTTCTAAATATCGATTAAGTTTTCTAGGGATATATTTTTCCCTCCATATTGATGTGTTATGCCACAAGACCGTATTGCTGAAATTTCCCAACAGTGTCTCGAAAGTCCTTCGTTTGTCTTATTAGCCCCTTCCAAATTTTGATGAATCAGCAAATTTTTCAAAGCGAAGTTTTTATTGCGACATTATGATTCTCAGTGAAATCACGAAAACCGACAGATTTTCGAACGACACCGACTCTCTCTCTCCATCAAACAGATCCGATTACTGCTGCTGCTGCTCTCGAGCTCTTTTCTATTTTTCGCCCCCCACTCAAGTGGCCTGCACTATTGCTGCTGGTTGTCGTTCCCCTTTCTCTCTTTTCCTCACTACTAGTGAGAGACGTGTTGCAATGATATTGCTTTTTGGTAATTCGTTTTAACATATCCGGAACTTTGATCTAGTCTATATTTCTACACTATTTTTTGTGAAATTTTTTTTTTTTACTTTTGTCACACTTATTTGACTGACAATTGTATGTAAAATATAAGTAATACATTTTTTTATCGAAAATCATGGAAAATATTTCTTTTATTGGTAAAATGAGTAGAAACTTCGCTTACTTCGAATGTCTCGTGATCCCTTAGATCATAAATAATATCTAGATGATATACACAATACATTTTTGCGAACGGTTATGCCAGAAAGAGAGGAAAATATAGATTACGTTAGAGGGACAAAGAAATAAAATATAATGAAAGCGAAATGAAGTAAAACGAACTGCGCATGTCTATCGAATTTCATTTGCCATTTATAAAAGTAATGTTAAGAAAATGTACTTCGCAACTAGAAAACGGCTGATGAATATAAATATTTTTTACAGAAATTAGAACTTTTGTGGACTTGACAAACCGAAATTTGATTATTGTCACGCTTGCGCAGTTCATTTCTTCATCTTTCTTACAATATATCTTCCATCTCTTTCCGTCGTGACCGTTCGCAGTTTCTTCCATCTAGATATTATTTATAATCTAAGCGTGACCCCCACACCATTTTTTTTCTGTTCACTGATCTGGCAGTGAAGTTTTGCCCGAAAATTTTGTTTCATTTCATTCAAACAATAACTTTGAAATAATAACCTAACTTTTCTAATTTTATTTATCAAACATCTCAATTGAAAGATTTCAAATGAAATTGACTCCTATTGTTTATCTCCTTTTACATACAATAACGTAAATAGTTATAATACAGCAGAGCTAGTATAATGGCAGTGCATCCATCTGATTTTTCTCTGGGATTGGAAGATATAGTATATACCCTGATGATTGGCCTATTATTACGTACATCATTCAGAACGATAATATAAACTAAGCATCTATTGAAATTTCATGTTGCAGTCGTAATGAATGATTTTTTGTTTTCGGGTCTCATGAAGTGTACATAATAAAACTTGTTTGGGTATCGTTAAGTGCTTCTTCATAGAATTCAAACCTAATTTATATTAATATAATAACTTAACTGTCATTTTAAGTGCCAATTCACAATGTGCGTAAACATAAGGAGTACGTAAAAACATGAACGTAAGAAATATGTATGTTCACAATGGTCGTAACGAAATATATTAAAATAAAGTGTTTTTTTCATTTTACATTGGTACAAATTAGGGTTAGTGATATATTGTGTTGGTCTCTCTGACTGTCATTTTCAAATATTCTATTGAATTCGATTCTGTTTCGTGTTTAATGCTTTTCTTTGGTTTCACTTTTAACAGTTTGGAGTTTAGTTTTTTTTTTTTTTACTGTATAATGTCTGAAAAAGATCTTGCGATTGTTTCATTATTATTGAAACTGCGTTATAGAAGTCGCCAATGAGAGAAATATTAAGACGAGGAAGAATTTATTATAATTTTTTTTTAATAATTCTATGTCAATCATATTTGAAGCATGTTCCGATCCAGGGTATTGTCAATTGTCAGATGAAAACATGTGTTTAAAGTTGACGCATGCGCTATTAGTTGCTTCGTACGTAAACATAACATAAAGTTGAATTTATCTAAACTTTACGTTTTCATTACGTAGTTCTTACGTAAACATAAAGTATTTTTGATTCATACGAATTATTCATCTGTCAAGTCTCAGTGTTACCAACAGTCAAATAAAAAACTACGTATTTTTGTCGATGCTTTCAAAATTAAGAAAAAATTGTAGAATCATCTAGATGATGAAAGCGCATTCTTGACAGCTCATGAATGCTTGTTACCTCAGAGATCTCGCAAATTACCATCTCTTACAATTACTGAGCTTGAAATGAAGCAGTTTGGGCAAACTTACGAAACAGCAGCTTCCATTTAGTACTAGTTTCAAGTTGACTATTTGATAGGAACATAATTTATGCATATACAAACTCAAAAATACTTTTTAATATTCATTGTTTAATTATTGACTGACAGGAGATCATGTGCTGTACCTTGAAATAATAATTTGATCTTCATCAACGCTATATAAAAAAATACACCAAAAGTAAACAGATTTTCAACCAATAATAATAATTCTTTCTAATAAGCTTCAGATTCGCGTCAAACAAGTCATTGAATGAATCCCGGACAGATTTGACAACTGTACATAATAATAGTGACTGCCGCGGCGAAAGTTGTAACTAAATTTTTATCTACCTTAATACATTCTAGTTGCCATATCCCTAATGCCATATATACCTATGGGCATTGTTTCACTTGAAACAAGTAATTGAATAATTTAATCTTCCACAATCACTGAGCTTGAATTAAATCAATTTGTGCAAACCTACGAGACAGCAGCTTTTATTTAGTACCAGTTTCAAGTCTGTAAATAGTATAGTTGCTGAGAACTCAGCGTCACGCCACCCAGCCAGCCAGCCAGCCAGACAGCCATAGTGAATATAATAGCGCTTGTTTCCAAAAAATGCGCTAAAAATATATATATTGTTTTTTGACATAAATATGAGCCTAAATAGAAAAAAAAGTATGAGATACAAGTTATAAGATATTTTAGATCACTTTATAACAAAAACGCGTGCCCAGAAATCGTGTCTTATAAAACTTATATCTTTATATACTATTTTGAATGAATTTCTGCATATTATGATCATATTACTAAATTTTGTATTGTTGTATAGTTTTATCTCAATGTACTAATAATTTTTCTTTTTCTTTTCCAGGTAAGTCAAAGTTGAGTCAATGCTGCGTAAGTCTACAGAAATTGCGAATTATAATACTTTCAAATGTATTCAGGATAATCATCATTGTATTATTTTACTTGTTTTATGATGAAAAGTTTGATTCCGCAAATCTGACGGAATATGATAGTAAATTATGTTAGTTTGCGCAAAATGCTGTTCATTTGATCATTATTCGAAACCAGGCTAATTTCTATCTTTGATATGAATACGAAAATCGCTGAATCTTACTTACGGCAAATAAAATTTAACCAAAGTAAACCAAACAATTCTGTTTAATTAACAAAATCGTATATAAACGCGTCCAAAATCTCAGCAGAGTTCAGTTGTTTCAATCATTCAAAAAGTGAGGTATCCAGTTACTGAATAACCACCGTGTCTTACCGTCTTCCCATACCGTCACCAGGTGAGTCTCAGCATTTCTGTATTATGAAACTGCCGTAATTATTATTGTCAACATGATATACTGAGATTATCATGAGCTTTCCAAAATCACAAATAGCACATGATACAACGAAACCATGGTCAGAAGGTGATTTTAAGGTGGTGCTTGTTATCATTCTGGGAGTTATCCAGATTACAGGCAATAGAATCTTACGACTTCACCACAAGTGGGCTAGCGTGCGACTTGTGAGTTATCTACGTTAATACCAGTAAGAAATTGTGTAGGTACGCGTTTTTCATTGTACGACATGCGTTCCGATCTACAAATAATCAGATGATATTTACTTTTACAATATGTTGATATCTCGAATACTGAATAATCAAAACATATGTCTAATAATGAAATATTCTAAAACTTAACCAAGTGCGTGACTTTCTCGACCCATAATAATAAGGGGAAATATTGTGCTCGTGATTTTTTGACAGTTCAGGATTTTAATGATCTCATTGAACTAAAAAAATGTAATTTTAAAAACAGTCTGTCTTAAAGTACGATAACTTAAGAACGCGTACGCATTTCAACAGAAACTTTATGTTCAAGATTTTTTATTTAAAAACTAGGTTTAAGTTCATAAATAAGCTTTCTATAATCAGTGGAAAATTTTTTTTATTGATGTAATTTCTTAGTTTTTTGCGTTTATTCCATAAACGGTAGTATTTATCATGAAATATAAAATGACTAAAATTGATCCCCGAATGATTTGGCAATACAGTTACTTAAAATCTCTCCGAATGATCAGCGTTTCATTTGTTATTATTGAAATTTGAGTTATTATAAATTTTGTTATATTTTTCTGGAGCAAAGAAATAATGAAAATCATGATATGAAATTAAAATTTTTATTGATCATATTTGGACATCACATGCAAAATGTCGTCAATAATTCATTCAAAATAGGTAATTTGGTTGCATCGTGAATGGTATAAAATTGAAGCTTTTGCGAGAATAGTTTTAGTAGAACTGTCAAAGAGGATATTGGTATCAATTTCAAACTCCCGAGGAGTTGAGCTTAGTAAAAATCTAAAATAAATCATTCTTTCATTATAGATTTTTTTTTTCATAACTTAACAGGATCATACCAAATCAGGAATCAACTAAATAGACTGGGAGCTAGTGACAGGTGGGGTTCTCTGATTTTATACCGCTTGCCTTTTTGAGGGTTGATAATTTACCTCTTGATAAGAAGAATAAAAATGTTATTGAGCCATGCACGCTTTCCGGTCATAGATCAAATTCCAATTAAGGCTCTGAAAAAAAAGTGTTTTTTTCCGTGATGTCATATTGCATGCCTTTGTAATGTTGAATAATTGAAATTAATCTAAAGCCAAGTACTGAAAGGCAAGCGATTCACAACAGCCCAAGTGGCTCATAGGGTTGCGTGAACTTGTGAAAAAAAAATATGAAAAATGCCGTGTTTCCAAATTGCATGCCAATGGAAAGAATTGAAGTTCTAGACATTAAATTCTTGTAAAAAAATTGGCAAGCATTTCTCGTTGGCGCAAGGGTTTGAAATTTGGGGGTAATCATGCATAAATTTTGCACCAATTAGCCGTGATTTGAAATTGCATGCCATTTCAACTATAGGTAGTTTGTTCAATGAATTGTTATTGAGGAAATTGGCATGCACCCCAGGATGTCTCAAAATGGAGGCATGCATTGAGGAAGTTGCAAAAAAAAGAAGTAAAATTTCCGTCATTTTATTTTGCATGCCATTGTGTATTTCGTTCAAAATTATTTTTTTTAGATGACACAAAGAATGACAAGCATGTTGCTCAGGCTCATCATTGATAAATTTTGGAAAAAGGATTGAGAAAAAGTGCCCGTAAATTAATTCAGTAGAATTAACAGAAATTATTCTGCGAATTTATTTATTTAAATTTTCTGACTTATTTTAAACAATAATGGCTTAGGTGAGTCTCTTCCAAAATATTGCAGAGAGCTACAATTTAAATTATTCATAATGTTTTCATAGCAACAATTCCAAAAATATTCAATTGAAATCACTGGAAACATCAAATTTTCCCATTAATATCAGTATTAGCTCTAACTGAGTATAACATTAAATTGCAGCCAATAAGGCACTAGAATAATACTATATCAAAGAGTACAAATAAGGACGAAACACGTATGTACAGTTGACATCCCAACTTCGGAATTTGTGAAACATTAAGATTTTGAATCTTGCTATTAATAGAATAATAATCACACATATTAACAACGACAAAAATAATAATTACGTTCTTACTTTTCCCCCGGAATGTGAATAAGTTATGTGGATGGAATATTTATAATGAATATATTTTTGAAAGTCAAATTGCCTTCATCTGGAGCTTAAGAGTAGGTAGGATGTTTCATAATATAAATAAATAGGAATGGGAAGGAATCTGGAATTGACAATAATTGCTCTTATTTCCATTTCTGCATCATAATTATTTCGTAAATGTTTGTCTCATGTCATATGCATTAAATTTTTTTATTCTAACTTGAAGCATAAGTATTTCTTTATTGAAATACAAAATAAAATCACGGAAATATTCTTACTTTTTATTGCCACTTTTTCCAAAGTTTTCCAATGATCGGACAGAGTTACATGCATGCTATTTTCCAAATGAATTTAAAACAGCATTTATTAATGTGATATAAAATGACAGGCAGAATGAAGTCGGAGAAATTTTGCGTGTTTTTTATGCAACTTCCATTATCATTTGAAATATGAAGGGCTTGAGAAACATGCTTGCCATTTCCCAAATTAATTTAAAACAGCATTTATTGATGTAATACAAAATGACAGGCAGAATAAAGTCAGAGAAATTTTGCGAGTTTTTTATGCAACTTTCATTATTATTTAAAATATGAAGGGCTTGAGCAACATGCATGCCATTCTAAATTTATAATTATTTCACTTCAAAATAAAATTTCTGCTCCATTTGAGGTAATTTGAAATCACGGCTAATTGGAGCAAAATTTATACAAGATTACCCCCAAATTTCAAACCCTTGTGCCAACGAGGAATGCTCGCCAATTTTTTTACAAGGGTTTTATGACTAAAACTTCAATTCTTTCCATTGGCATGCAATTTAGAAACACGGCATTTTTCATATTTTTTTCCACAAGTTCACACAACCCTTTGAGCCACTTGGGCTGCTGCGAATCGCTTGCCTTTCAGTACTTGGCTTTAGATTAATTTCAATTATTCAACATTACAAAGGGATGCAATATGATATCACGGAGAAAACCACTTTTTTTTCAGACCTTTAATTGAAATTTGAACTATGACCGGAAAGCGTGCATCGCTCAATAACATTTTTATCTTTCTTATCAAGAGGTAAATTATCAACCCTCAAAAAGGCAAACGGTATAAAATCGGAGAACCCCACCTGTCACTAGCTCCCAGTCTTAAAGCAAATAGACATGAAATAAATGGTTATTGTGAAATAAAATAGTAATTTCATATAACCACCATCTGTTACTTTGACAATGACAGCTGTCACTTTGAAACAGCAATAGAAATAGCCTATAACTCATGTTTCAGGAAGCATTGTAATGGCTACAGCAGATTTTTTTTTATCAAAATTTTTTCACCCAGTGCCCACCACTGAATTATATCAACTTATTATAAACAGCCAACCTGAAATTTCTAGAGCAACGTTAATTGTTATTTAGCAAGCTTTCCGTATCTCAGAGCTCCAACTGCGAGCAAACCCAAGTAGACTCACGAGTTTTCGGAGTGCTCTTCAATTAGTTAAACTTGATAACTCACCACCATGGGTCAGAGAGTTTCCAAAAGGAACTGTTGTTGTGATTTTGCGAGTTTTATCAATCATAAGAGACGTGGTTGCGGACTACCACTCAAAGCAGATTTAAGAGTGACTGGTGAGTTGTCCAAGAATATTTTCATCGACTTGACCTGATAACGTACTATCGTACGGAGAGCCTCAAAGGTAACATTTTTTGTGATTTGGCGATTTTCTCTAATCTCAAGTAACTTCCGTGCAAGGAAACCGGCATGCGACTTGTTATCTATCGTGTCCTTTCTATGATATTCTTTTTTCCACATAGAATGATACCTATTCCGGATGCTGTAGCGTGCGGAATAGGGATCGTTCCGCACGCTATGAAGTTCCTAGGAAAGTTGCGTGGCATCGCGAAAAAACTGTTTTATAGCTATCATAATTATATTTCTTTCTTATCATATGTCTGCAAAATGAAATCAGTATGAGTAATTTTATCAACGTTTGATCAATAAAGCAAATTTTCTGTCAGAAAACGGCATATTCTGGTTATAAGTGTTATGGCCAACACCTATGGCTACCGTACGTCAATCACTACAATTTGAATATTATTACCGCTTACCGTACACTGTTTACTTCCGTTTATAATAGTATTACCGTTCATCGTACATCGTTTACTACCGTTTATAATACAATTACTGTCCATTTTATAACCGTTCATCTGTCTGCCAGTTTCTCCCGATTTTTGTTTACATCAAACGCTTCTGTCAAAGTAGGTACATTCCAGTTTTAATAATATCTTAGATCTTGGAAAATTCCAGATTATATGAGCTTGATTAAATCATAAAAGATTTATGAATAAAATACACATTACGTCCTAACATACTGTTTCGAAACCAATCATCATTGTGATATCTTATTGATATTTTTATTATCTTTCCGTTTGACCTTGTGCAGCTTTGATACTGAAGATGAATTTTATTGAGGAACTTTATATGAAGAATGGTGGGTACCAATTATTCCAACTTAGTATTTAGAAATTATGACGGTTTTGATTTGAATCAAATTCTCGTTAAGAGTTCTGATCATCCATTCTTCGCTTTGTTTTATATATCTGCCTTTATATCATCTATCCTTTATTCTATCTTTCTATGCCTGTATGATACTTTACATTCTTGTCCTCAATGGTGTCGAACGTAATAGATACAGGTCTGGAAATACAGACGGCGCCTTATGTTTTCGACGTTTCGCTTGTATAGTTTAATGTTCTCCCATGTGTTGTATGTACTTCTGAAAAGATAGAGACAAAGACTCTATTGTATGAGGACCCTCACAATCTAATAACGTCAGCTGAAACACTGAAACTGACTCGTGTTTTTGAACACAGATGAGTTTTGTATATACAGAAAGCAGAGCATTCACCTAAAGAGTTCTGTCGTGCAGGTGTTCCAAGAAAGGAACGTGACTTCATAAATGTGAATTTGAAAATACAATTAGAACTGATATTGATTAAAGTTGGTCGACCTAATAGGAAGTTTTACAAGCCACTGTTAATGATACGTTAACGCTTATGTCAGAAATAAATGTTTTTTTTTTGTCTTGGAAAACTTTATGTATTCAAGTCAATATTATTTTGTATGAAATTCGCTAGTATAAATGTATCTAATATTTTTTGCGTTTGTTCTCTCACAAATCTCAGAATTTTAAAATGAATTGAAAAATGAAGATTTCAATCATTCTGTCAGGGAAATATTCCCCAAGAATGAATTGAACATCGATTAGATCTCTATTGAAAATATCCATATTTTCTGTATTCTGCTCGACAGTCATTCTTATTTGGAAGATAAAGCAAAATATTTGAAGCAAAATATATTCAATACTTCCTCTTCAACAAAATGAGATAAAATATATGAGACTCGGAGAAAAATATTACCAAGTGTATAAATCAAGAAGATGAATCTCTTTCCGCCTCCAGAAATTTTAATGTTGTTGTATCAAGCATTTCTTTTATTACATCTTTGAGGAGCATTCGTTTTCAGGAATGCATTTAATAATAGTTTTCTTCAGAAATTGACAAAATTCACTTAATCTAAAAATTCACCAATTTTAAATTATTCATCACTATTCTCTTTCCGATTATTGAATGATGCATAAATGTAAATTACATTTCTGAATAGTTTATCCAGACCGGACCACGCACTTTGGACATAAAAAGACGGAACATTGCGTCTCGCCTATCATTTAGACAGGTGATGGAATGACTTACCTCCGTTTTCAGATAAATAGAGTTGTCAAATTGCTGGTACTAGTAAAAACTACAACTAGAAAAAGCATCAATCTCAATCTTATTATAGTAGAATCCGGTTATTACGACGCTAAAGGGACCGGTGATATTATGTTCTTTGTCAATTCACATTAGTCACATCTTCATTCCGTTATTGATTTTTATGCTCGCTAGCTGAAAATTTTGATGCATTATGTAGTATTTCCGTGGTTCTTCAAATATTTTTTGTAATGTGTGACAATTTTTTTTCCAATTCTCCCGCAATCGTCCTGTTCGTCTCATGTTTTTGTTTGTTTGTTTGTTTGTTTGTCGTCACACTATGCTGCTTGTTTACTTTCTAAATCGTGCGATATTGTTTGTTCTCTATAACTCATGTTTCAATATTGCATTTCTCGATAATCAACCACTATTTTAAACTTTCAAAGATTTGTAGGAAATTGAGGTAAATTGTTTTGAACCCTTCATCTATTATATGTTATCACCTCTCTTCAATTCTTTCCATACAATATGATTCCAAAGTAATTTTTCAAACGCTTTTTTCGTTGATAGAATTTCCTACAAGGAAAACGTATACGCGTATTCCAGAAGCAATCTGTTCCAGAAATTCTCACTAAATCCCTCATGACCTAGTCAAAATTCATGCCTTGCTGTCGGCAGCTATCAATCAAATCCACCGCGGCAAATAACAAAATAAGAACAAATTGCATTTCGGTATCACCGTACGAGCCAAATCTATAACCTGCATACGTCCTCTGCCTTTCAATATCCTCAAATTTCAATTTCTATTCCAGTTTGTCGTGCAGAATTTTATTCACAAATCGCCTTATCTCTGAAAATCAAATATAAAAGTACAGCATCAAGCACACGATTGAGAAACCCTTGGTAAATACGAGCTATGAGATTTTTTAACACCTCAACTTTTGATTCGTCTTAATTGAAGAAGAAGACCGGTTAATTGGAATTCTATTTTCAATTTTGATCTGATGGACATAGATGGTAAACCATGAAAACTTCTCAACCAATCAACTGCAATCATTCAATATTTGAATTGGATTATTAAGCAAGATCATATTATACCTTGGACATAAAAATCAATAATTGCAGATATCTTAACGACAACATTTTTCAGGTGAATGATGAAAAACTTTCCGTAGATTAGCTTATCAGTATTTCAACTGACGTTATTAAATTAGGAGTATCTTTATGCAACAGAGTTTTTGTCTACCTTTCCAGAAGTATATACATACAATATTCAGGAGAACATTAAACTACAAGTGAAACATTGAGAACATAAGGCGCCGTCTGAATTTCCAGATCCGTATTTATTATGTTCGGCGCCATTGAGGACAAGAATGTCAAGTATCATACAGACATACAAAAGCTGTATTCTTTCGTTTCCGGAGTACTAATCTAAATAATCTGGTTTACCATGTGTTTGTTCTTTTCACTTACCCTCACTCCAAATTTTAACTACTCCAGATCATTTACAACTCTTCTAACGAAAATCTAGTAGAGTTCATATGGTTTGTACGTATTCAAAAAACGGTGGAGTTGGTAGCATTTGAATCATAAGAAATGGAAGAAATTGCTTTTAAATAGATTTGGTTGTGCAAAATGCAAAATTTTGTGATAATTCATCCTGAAATTGAATTATAATTGTTATTAAACAGATGAAGAAAAATACATCTATTTGTGCTTAATTTTTCTGAATATTCATGATTAAACGAAATCTAAACAAATTTTAGGTTAATAATCACACACAAACGCACAGTTAACAAATGTTTGGTGTTCTTTTAACTACAACAGATCATATAATCTCGACGCTATTTTGAACTGATCTTTAGATTCAGTTGGATCAGCAACCCGTGAACGAAAGAATACAGCTTAAGACAGTGTGAGTGAGAGATGATATAAAGGCAGATGCATGAAGGTCATGAAGCAAAGCGAGGAATTGATGATTAGAACTCTCATAGAGAATATTTTGTCGTCTGTATACATATTTCTTCTATTTGTTTCAACTCTATTCAATTATTTATCGTTCTCCAGAACGTACATCGAAATGATTCGTATAATTTCTTTGAGGTTTACAATTTTTTCTCTTGTTGTCTCGATGATAGGCGTTTTCGTTTATTAGATCACAGAGAAGGGTTACTGCAATCTGTAGCAATAATACGCGCCGAACTTTAAACCTATGAGTCTGTTCTACAGAGTGCTAGAGAGTATCAGAGTGCAACACATGTGTGAAACCATGATTTGTTCATTGTGTAGAATTTGCAGCATAATAGATCAAATAAATACATCATCTAAATTATGCATAGATACAACAGTAGTATAATTCTTTATACATACTGATGTTTTTTCAATTTCTTTCTACTTTTTAACATATTTTTCATTGTATCTTCTTCACTTGAAGTATCATCTTGTAAAAGATAATTTAAAATCTTAATATTTTTTTTACTCTGTTCATTTTGCGTAGAAATACAAATTAAAATACAAACGTCAAAAAAGTATCTATATTGGGATCTTTCGTAAACTTCACATTTCTCGGATGGATTTTACATATCTGTGACGTCAGGGATTGGATCTTATGGAGTGCTCGAATATAATGAATAAAAACGTCTTATGTGACAGGTGAGAATTATATTATAAGAAATGACGTCAGTTATTTTATTCTATAGAAGCAAAGTTCTTCTTATAACATTTACAAATTGTGAACAGAGCACAACAAGGTAGTACCAACATCAAGTGTATTTTTTTGGAATGTTTTTGAAATTTAGACAGATTGATACTTGAATAATTCTGCATCGATTGGCGCAATATGAAATTCTTGTATTAAAAAGTTCTGGAGATATTGAATTCCAAAGATTGAGTTTCTGAGGCTCATGCTCTACACGGGATAACAGAAAATTCTCCTTCTTCTATAAATTCAGGAGTGCTTTCAAAAACTACAGTAACATTTAAATTTTTTTTTTTTCTTCAAGAATAAATAATAAATAAGATCGGCTAGAAATAGTGCATAAACATCAAAAAGTTTTGGGCTCATGAATAACAACGACTCTCAACTGATTATACTGCATGAACTTTTTGCTGCGACTGTCGCGATGGTACTACCTTAAATACTTACTTCGGTAGAGAAGACCATTACCATTATATGTGGAACATGAATGACGTCGATCTATTTTGGCTTCTGATTGGTCGGTACAAAGGTAAAAGGCGGAGCTAATTTAGCAAGTGTGTGTTAATTTGCGACCCCTAGGTAGGAAGGAATAGATTAGGTCGTGTTCGATGCGACTGTAGATTACATGCACGATAGAGGGTAGTATAAAATTTATGGAGGTTGGATTATGACTAAATTGGAATGTGTAAATTATTTAAGGGCTAATGAAGTTGTTATTAGTCACGCACATTCGGAATTTCAATATTATGTATGAGGCATCAGATTTTCGGAATATTGCTACTAATTTGAGTTCATTTAGTGGATGTAATTTCAACAATCTCTCTTAATCCCTTTTACAATTATACTAAATCTCACAGCTATATATCAGGCTTTTATTTCTTCAATCATTTATTTTCTTCTCTCTAATTTATCGTACCGTACTGTTTCCATGCCAATAATGCAATAAACTGATTGCAATGACATTGCTTGATATAAAGCCAAGGCTTAACGAGTCACGAAAATTGTTATTAAGCACATGGCAAGGATCATGAAGCACAACTTGTTACTTAGAGTCTACTGATAAATTTAAAAATAGATCAGTGACAGGTGCTGTACGAAAAAATTCTCAATTGCCAAACTCTCATATGAGGATGAAACTAGGCTGCGTTGCATCTAGTCTACACATTGTTTACTATGTGTACCTACCATCAATCTTAGTATCTATGAAAAAAAATGCAATATGCATCATTTCAAGAAGAGCGAAAAAGATTGCCGGATGACGCTGAGTGAAGTGTTGCAAATTTCACACGTCCCATGGAATTATTTCCTGGACGACTGAAGCATAGTAGTTTTCCGTCAATCACAAACTTTCAAATTTCGCTGGAACTATTCAAGTCAGGACAACATAGCTCAACTATCTTGATGCACTGAGATGAATTTCATTTTTTGTATTAGAAAGCGAATTGAATTTACCCTCACTGCTTTATTAATGTATCTGCAGTAAATTATGTGAGTTCCAGTTTTAGCTGCAAGGCAGTTCAAAAATATAGTTATATAATGTCCTTCGAAAAAATATCAATTTGAAGATTTCTACATTTCGAATATTCTCAGTCATTATCTAAAGGTCACACCACTTTATTCATGATCATAAATAGGCCTCTGTTTCCAAATGTGCATTCCATTTTTTATTCAGTGTGTCGATAGAATTGACTCTATATTCAAGAGGAATACATATTTTTTGCAAATTTGTGTTGTCGATAAAAAAGGCTTTTATCAATTTTATTCCATCAGTAAAATATTAAATACGTTAAGTACACATTCAAGCATTTAATTCGATTACGGTATCATAGACTGTATTTTTTGGCATCTCATGCATATTGCAAATGTTGGATGAATTCGTGCATAAAAATGAACTTTAATTGAACATTTTTTGCTACTGAAATCAGTGGAATGAATATTTGCAAATTCTGCTGATATTTTGTTTTATTGTGTGAATTGAATGAACTTTTTATTAGTTTATTTGACTATTTCTGACCTGAAAGATTTAATATCTCAATTGTTTAGGCTTTGGGTCTGAATTAGAGCCTCATTTACAATACAAAATCAGTGTTTATAGCTGTGGATAGTGCTCATACTTCAGATTTCAAAAACAGCGTTCACAATTCCAAATTAAAACTAACCACGAGTAACGTTGAGTGAAGTTTGACTGATTTCGTTGTTGTGAACATAAGTATATAATATTGCATACCAAACTTTCAGCACTAACCATAACCACTAACACTATCTATTGATCTCGTGTTGTGAAATTTACCGTCAAGAACTGTTTTAAAATAATTTTTTGTTTCGTTAAGATCGAATGATCAAAAACTGAATCAATAGGGTAAGTCAGGGATAGTTGGACCACTTTTATAAAAAGTCATGTAGCTCACCCAAAAGTTTAAGAAAAAAAATGAAATTTTGTAGTAGTATCTATTATAACAATGTTTATCGTTTGGTAATAACAAAACTCAAATATATCAGTCTCATGAACAATTAAATGCAAAAACTAAAAATTAAATTCTTTGGGATAGATGGACCTCTTTCGGGTTAGACGGACCAGTGGCTTCGGGTCAGATGAACCAGTGCAAAATTCATACCCAGACAAATTGAATAAGTTGTTAAATGGTCATAACATAATTTTATTGAAATAATATAAAATAAAAAAGAAATTAAATAGAAGTTTTGATACCAGGGTAACGTAAAATAACAATATCGGCTGATCTATGCGCACTAGAAAACCTTAATTTCTTTTTTGACGCAATTTTGCCACATTCGTTGCATGTGTTAGCATAACTGGTACAGCCTTCGTGCATCCATCGTTTGCAAATTATGCAGCAGAGCCATTCATCCTTACGCGTTGTTTTAAAATAGTCTTCCCCACAGCTAACGCACTCAGCACCATCTTCATCTTCATCGTCACTACTTCTATCATCTAATACAGGGATGTCAGAATCTGAAGAGACGGAGGCAGGAGCTCTTGATTTTTTCAATGGTCGTTGTTTGGCTTTTCCTTTTGTTGATGGAGCGTTTGCTGTGGGACGATTCCTGTTTTTTACAACCTCGATGTTTTGAGGAGTATTGAGAACTTCAGCAAGCTGACGTCCACGTCTCTTGACCTTTTGTACAGAAGTAGAAGTAGGAACTGGTGATATTTCATCTAGTAGCTTTCCAGGTGTAACATTTTTTGTAGGCGAAATATTATTTGCTACATCAACATGATGAGAGCAGCTTGGTTGTGTATCATCAGTGGTGAAAGACAAGTCGGCAGTGTGGAAGTCTGCACAATGTTTTCCATAGCAATGTAGGCGAACTCTGGAATTATGTCTGGAAAAAATGGGAAAATACCAGAGGCTCTAAATCCAGACACCCCATTTTGTACCGTGGCTGCTTTGTTCCAAGAGCATCCCAACAATTCACCAAACTGAAGTCTACCCAATTTCCTTGCAGGATTTGCTTTCATAAAGCTATTGCATGCCGAATAATAGAAGGTTTTCAATGCTATAAAGAAGGATCGATCCAAAGGTTGGAGAAAATGTGTCGTGTGCGCAGGTAGGCACAAAAGAATAATATCATTCTCTTCCAAAAATTCCAACACACTAATAGAGTTCGTGTGCGAAGCATGCCCATCTAAGACCAGCAGGATTTTCCCATTCATGGCTCTATAGATAAAATTAATGCATGTAACATGATAAATTGACACATCATATTGTCATTTAGCGATATCGTACTTGGTCCAACTCACCCTCAAATACGTGGTCCATCTATCCCGAAGCCATGGGACAGATGGACCAGTAAAACGTCGTAATGTGTTGCAAGCCCGATCGCTCATTTTAGGTTATAATGATGTATTTGGACCGTATACTCTATATCACGAACAACTATTTTGCACAAACCTACCTGCAGTCGATTCTGTACCGCAAAACTTGCACACTGAAAATTCTCAAGGTTACGTCAAACTTCTATCGAATACAAGAACTTAATAAAACAAGTCTTTGACGTCTAATCTCTCGCAGCGGTGATTACGTGACTTGCATTTTAGCTAGTCAGGACGTTAGGCGAGATCTGTTGGACACTTTTGCAAATAGCCACAGTGGTCCGTCTCCCCCGCTGGTCCAACTATCCCTGACTTACCCTATAATCAATTACTTCATAGTTAGACAATGTTATGTCGCAACTTTATGCGAAACTATAAATTTTATACATCCATGAATCTGTGGATTTCGAACAGAATCGAAATAAATCTGTCATCCTTATGAACGATTTCACGTTAATTAACAAAAGCCAATGCAATTTATTGAGAATCACAGCGTTAGATTATTATGTTGATGGCTGCGTACAACATGTATCACAAGTATTTTTAACCGTTTGAACTGCTTATGAGAGCTCGATGACTGATTGAAATATTTCGGAATACTTCGTCGTCGTCGGAGTGGCAACCTAAGCAGCATACCGCAGAGAAAGCCTCACGAAAGCTTGCAAAACTGGCTCAGATAGCCCATAAATAAGTTTTTGTTAACCCAAATTGTGAAATGCTCATTATAATTGTTTCTGCGACGAGCAACTCGATTTTTTCTCATAAAATATTGTTAAGTCTTATTACAGTGTGTAAAAACATCCAAATAATTAAATAAATATGAAATAAAGGAATTTATGTGACAAAACGTTACTCTATAGATTATTAAAAGTGATAAATATGGAAAATGAAGAAATATTTATTATTTTCGTTGTAAATTTTACAGCTGTCACTGTAAAACTATTGCCAATGCTAAGTGATTTCAGCACAATCCCTTTAGATCTTAATTTTAGAATCAACATATTCTATTAAAGAATGTTGTTCATTGAAATATACATACCGTCTACCAAATTTTGTAAAGTCTTGTGCGTTATATATTTTACAGCGCTCAAGCTCATAAGAAACGACCGCGAAGCTATCGTGTTGTAAAATACTACTTCAACGCAATTGATCGTAAATAATTATCACGTAAAATAACACAGCATTGTAAAACCATGCTCAGCAAGCAGGTTTTAATTCTGAAGTACTATATTCAGTTATATAAAAATGCGTTAAAAAAATGTCTTAACTCAGAATTCTCTGCATTATTCATTAAATAACAGAAATGTGTTCACCTGGAACAAATATAAAATTTCTTCAATAAATTCAGAGTATAAACTAATTGATTCCAATACTAAATTATGCAACAAATATGTAGAGATAAGCATTATGACATGAGACTAAATATTTAGTGATGTGACTTGCCAAGTGACTGGAATTTTTGGTCCGAGTCATGGAGCTTTTTTTATTGAGAATCATACGCATCATAGATATTTTCTTACTATATATAATTTCAATCTGTAATTTTTCAATTAGATAATATTTCCACGAGAAGAAACAAGAAAATATGATGATCTTTACATGCTTTCGGAATTATATTATAATAAATGGACTTTTTTGGTTTTAATTCTGCATGTTTATTTTTATTTTTGACGTTTCGACTCTCTAACCGAAAGTCTTCTTCATGCAGGGGCCACACTTATGTCTAATGTCGTTAAATAAGGCGTTATGTGACAATTGACATATTGTCATTGACAATCTGTTCATTATTGAATGAGGCCTCAATTAATGACATTAGACGTAAATGTGGCCCCAGCATCAGAAAAAATGATACAAAAATAAAGAAGGCAAGAAGATATCTAGATAATTAGAAATTAAAAATTGAAAATATACATATTACTAGATGTGAATATGTGGGTAAAATTGATGAAGCTGACTGGATGAGTGAATTTGAGTAAGTAAAAAATTTTGGGAATTCAGTCAATATTTATGTTTCAATTTCTTTCCTACTTCACAGTGGATATGTGGATTCCACATTTAGTGCAAAAAGAACAAAATTCCTTTCGGTTAGAGAGTCGAAACGTCAAAAATAACAATAAATATACAGAATTAGAACCAAAAAAGTCCATTTATTCTAAGAAAATATAATTCCAGATACTTCTGCTTTCAAATTTTTGAATGTTTACTTTACAAGATTGCGAATCGGACAAAAATGTATAATATTTTCCTGTACATTTTTTGTTGCAAGTTTATTTTTCTTCGGATGTACAATATTAGAGAAGAACCGATTCGAATATATTTATGTGGAGTAAAATACTTATGGCGAGGAGTCACGTCCATTTGTTTTTGATCTTATTTGATCATCAGAATCCAGATATAAAATTATCAGCGACACAGATCTTTCAAGTCCGACACCAGCAAGCAAAAAACAGATTTGTAAATCTGTTGGTGAAGCTGAAACAGCCATACTATAAATTCATACAGAAGATTTCACTATACTTATGACATCAGAGATGGGCATTTACGTGTAAAGAAATGTTTTTCACGTTTACAATGTAAAAAATATGTCAATTATCTAAAATATGTAAATAATGTGGAAAACGTAGAAAATGTAAAATTTTAGTCCTGCATTCTGCCTATCGATGCAATTTCCAAACGTCAAATTTATAGATTAAATACTCCATTCCTCAAGAACAAGTTTGTGAACTGTAAATATTATCAAAAATCAATATGTCAGGTCTAGGAGAACGGCCGAGGACTATAATTTAGCAACATTATCAAAAATCTATTTCATATATACTGGCAGCTTTGTCCTTAACTTAACCTCTTTTCACGATTATTAAAAAAATAACAACATAACCCAACTTTTTGTCCAACCAAATTGAATTATTGCCAATGTAAACCGTTAATGTTTCAAATGATCCATTTTCATATCTAAATCCAATAAGATTGTGAACATCACAAGGGAAATTAGCTTTAATTTGCGGTTATTCACATATTTTACGTTTTCACGTATAAAAGTAGGAAAATAATCCAATGTAAAAAAAGGCTTTTTTACATGTAAAAAACCTAGTATAATACGTGATGTAATTTACATGCCCATCTTTGGACATCATGTGCTGCTACGTTTACATGATATATCTAAATCACTTCAGAAAACAAAATCAAAGCAGTAACGTAACGTGTCAGGTCGTACGATATCACACTATAAACTTACACACGCCACAATTAGCCAACTTGTGTGTAGGAAATTTCACTACATCTTCTCCAATGAGTGAAATTAAATATAATATAATCATTTATAGGGCATGAAACGATGGTAGATATAAATAAGTACTATTGAATAAAATTTGTGTTTTTCGCCACTTGAATGTCTCATTAGGTTTGTTTTGTTCCACTAAGTTTTCCCCCAAACTTATAACAACCTTTTGTTAGAGATTTCTAGTATAATCAACCAGCCTAAAATTTGTCAGGTTGATAGTAACGGATCTACTGATCATTCAAACCTAAAATTACGCTTAAATTTGGATTATATTCTTGATAATTCCTTGATGGACATAATCAGATTATGATTTATTGTGACCATAACGACTATTTTAACCTTGTTGTTAATTATCCACACATTTGTGATGCTTTTACGGTGAATACTAGGACTAAATCAGTTGATAAGTTTGAAATTTACTTCTGACACAAACATGACTCAGTCTATTTCAAGCTACGAGTATGCATATAGAAATCTTATCTACGATCTGCGGTAACTCATTTTCATAAAATGAAAGAAGTCTGCAAACTTACAACAATCCATAATCCATAATTTAGACTTATTTGACAGAAATGCAGTTATCACCTCAACCATTTATTCATATGTCGAGCTTGAGGTTGATGCTTTTGTGATTTCATTTTAGCTTTCTAAAATAACATCTATTATACTTTTTTACAATACCTCGACATAAACAAAGGCATCCATGATAATAAAAACGCAACACACCTCATTATTTTAACTGAAAGCTCGTAGAAAAATTATACTGCAGTATCGATGTGGTGCTGTGACAGAGGCGGTTTGAGGAGGAATTTTGTTAGTAGAAATTAAGTTAAGTGTTGAGTATTTGATTTTTGTGATTCTTCTTGATAAATTATGTCAATCTATACATGAATAATAGTTCTTATACCTAAGTAGTGAATTTTTGAACCTTTTCACTTATTTTTATTCTTCTTGTTTGGAATAGTTATTCGGGTGTTTGAAGCGCAAAATTATGTCTTTTCGTTCGATCATGATCGTTGAAGCGTTCAATTCAGATTCACATTGCAATCGTGGAGAGCAACAAAAATATTTCAAATTATTCGGAGATTTCAAAATTATTCATATTTTATTCGAATTTTGATACAACAATAAGAACAAATTAAGATAGTTGATGAGTACAAAATAAGACGTCAGGTTGTAGTAAAATCTAGTAATTTCCAAATATCAGAGAAAATAAATATGTAATTGCGTGTTGAACAGGATAAAAAATAAATAACAACAATAATTAGTAGGTAACTTAGTTCCAGAAGAAAAATACTCTACTTAGATTCTATGTAGTCATTTGTCAAGAAAGAACTTTCTACCACTGCTCAAGAGCAATTGATTCAAATAAATCAATTATCCATGAAAGAAAAGTGATAAATTATATTTATAAAACCTGAACAGTCATGCACTTGTTTTTAAAAAAATCCTTTTTCGATTATGGTGCCATCTACGCTTTTCCGTTCATGATTAATATTCATAACGTCCAACTGTTATTTGTTACTTGTGATGCGCAAATCCTCTCAGATAGAATCCTTCGTACGGAGATAAATCATGAGTTTTTGTCACTGCATATAAATTTTGAACGTCCTTAGAGACAAATCAATTTTCTACAGTCGGCAGTTCGAGCCATGGTTACAAACGGATTGTTATTTATCCAATTTAAGTTTCTACTCTGATTAAGTTATATGATTGAACAATATATATAATTTCATTTTCTCTTCTTGAAAACTCATTTTGTTATATCTACTCATGCTCACCTCTTGGTAAAGCTGTCTGTTTTAAACTATATAAAAATATCTCTCATATATTCTGCGCCATATTTTCCTCTCGCGATCTTTCAATCAGAATCATAAATTCTATTCCAATCACACAACAAAAGAATGAAACATATATCATCCACATTTCGTGATTCTTTTTCCTTTTTTTTCTGATATCACGGACAATTTCCTTCTGATCGTTGCATTCCCAAAAGAATTGATAACCGATACACCCTAACATACCGACTCAGCACGCCACTGGCTGCCTCGTTGTGTTTTAAGTCTCTAGGGACGCAGAACCAAACCGTCGAATATGATGCGTTATAAATAGAGATAGTTTGAAGGGTAGATGAATTGAATTTAAGTTCGAAAAAGCAGAAGTTTCTTTTGTTTGTTTTGTAAGAATGAGGATAGTGTTGATTGATTGAGCTTTTTTGGCTCGTTTAAGTTACATAAGTCTTTCAATTTATGTAATACCTTCGGTTAGTCAAAAAAGTTGTATAATTACCATTTTAAAACAATTGCGTCCTTATTTTGGTGTGTATATCAGATTTGTGAGTTCAGAATAGGAATATTCTACGGGTTTTAAGTTTGAGATTTATCATCATCGAACTATAAGAGAAATAAATCAAAACACAACATAGCCTCAACTTGGAAATTCATCAATTGTGAAACTCAAGACTAGTTTCATTCGATCCTAATTTCTGCACTGAGAAAACTAAATTACATCACTCAAGCCATTTAGAGTATGAATCGTGAAGTCCTTACACTTAGTGAAACTCAAATGGTAAAATTTAAGTGGTAAAAGCCAAAGTTGTAAGTTGATTGTGACACATCCTTAAGAAGTAAATCATATACATACAAATTTGGCTATGAACTCTTGGCTTTAAAACTATTTTCCATATTCAAATTTTGTACAAGTGAATATTTAACGATAGAGATGAAAATACATTTCTTAACCTCAACACTTAGACTTTTGACGTCCCATTTATTTAACAATTGTAAGTGTTGAGATCTTACTATTTTAGTTGCAAGTCTTTTCCATCACATCGACTTTCTTACTTCAATTGGAGATACCATCAAAATTGTCACATTGTTATCTTTACTATTCAGTTTTCCAAAGGCAGTTTCTCCCATTACTGTTAGTAAATTTCAAGATTTTATCAAATCCTCTAATTTTGCAAATTCATCAGTAAATGTTAGGAAGACTATCATGCCAATGGTAAACTACGATAGAAGGAACCAAGCAAAATATGGCGTAAAGCTCCAAATATTTTATTCATCATTTATAAAAGTTCCAAATAGTTTTCCTAGCCCTAATTGAGGCTTCTTCGATTTCCTATGCAGAAATCTTGGTTTGTTGAAATTCTAGATTCCATAGTGACATGAATAGAATCAATCTACAACTACAACTACAAATCATTTACAAAAACGCCAGAAGTAAAAAATTGACAGGAATAACAATATTTTTCTTCTTTCTGATTCTTTCTCGAGAAACTAAGATATGAAACATTAGTACGCAGAAACTATAAATACACACTGTCTTTCGCTAGATTATATCTCTCTGTGGAAAAATTTGAAGATATAACAATAAAAGCAATATATTGAAATACTTCTTCAGAATTTTTGTAGCCATTAGTCAAATTATGGAGTAAGGAGCAAGAAACTGTTTACATCCAATATTAGTATCACTTTAAAGGATTCTGAGCCTTTGGCTCTCTTGCTCCTATCTCATGAAAATTTGTTCGCTTAGATTTTAAGGGTGTTTCCGTTTATATATTGCTCAGCAGTATATGAATCGGTCTTTTGTATGTGGAGTTTGTGCGTGGTTTGATATCCACGGCGCTTCTGACTGCAGGATTGTCGTGTGTTCGCATGGTTTGTATGACTTTCGTTGCATCATTTGTAATGTAATCTTTGATTGTGGGAATTGCAAGATCCCTGTGGATCACATCATTCCTCACATATCTTTGAGCCTTCACAATGCATCTAAGAACTTTATTCTGAACTGTCTGAAGTTTTTTAATTTGGTTGTCCGATGCATTGCACCATGCTGCTGCTGCGTACAGCATTTGAGGCCGAATGATGGTTTTGTACAGCCTAAGTTTATTTTCCATGATCAAGTAGCTTTTTCTGCCCAATAGCGGCAACATTTGAATGAAGGTTCGCTTGCCTTTGTTCGCAGCTTGTTCTATCTGCTCAATTTGGTTGAGTTGTTTATCGATGGTGCTGCCAAGATAAACTACCTTATCGCGCCATGGGATGGGCCGGCCGAACATACGGACTTCACCATTTGGTTTGATCTGTCTCCTGGTGATTAGGATAGCAGAGCTTTTATCGGGATTCACATCAATCCGCCATTTGATGCACCAAGCTTGAATACGTTCTATCGCAGCTTGGAGACGAGTTGTGATGAGCTTAGTGCTGCGGCTACGATATAGCACTGCAGTATCATCTGCGTATTGTGCAATTTTAGTCTGATTTTCCGGCTTTGGGATATCACTTACGTATATGTTAAATGAAATTGGCGATAAGATAGAGCCCTGTGCTACCCCTGCCGTTATCTTTTTCACGCTTGACGAGGCTCCTTGATATTTCACGTGAAACTCTCTCCCTTTGAGATAGGAGGAGATCAATTTTATTAAATTTAGTGGAAGACCGAGATCTATGAGCTTCGCAATCAGACCCTTGTGCCAGACTTCATCGAATGCCTTGGCGACATTGAGGAATATAGCACCTGTGGCCATTTTGTATTCTAGGCCTTCAGCTACGTAATCTGTTACCCTGACAAGTTGCTGCACGGTCGAATGTTTTTGGCGGAAGCCAAATTGTTCGTCAGGAATAATATTTTTCTCCTGCACGATTTTCAAAATTCGGTCTAATATTACTCTTTCAGCCGTCTTGGCTAACAAGTTCAGAAGGCTGATTGGTCTATAACTCTGCGAATTTTAGATCTTTTTCGGGTTTAGGAAGCGCGATTACTGCTGCATGTTTCCAAGAGCTGGGGAAATGGTTCAATCTCAGCATTCCATTTACAATATTAGTTAGCGCAGTTGCTTTTTTACCCAGAGCTCGAAGTGCTGCTCCCGGAATACCATCAGGGCCAGGAGATTTCTTAATTTTGGTCTTTTGTAAAATTGTGCTTATTTCCGATGGCGTAGTAAATGTTATCACTGAATTATCAGTCTTACGGAGTTTACGACGGACCTTTTTATGGGTATCTGCCACAAAGTTCAAGTCTATTTTATTATAGTTTGGAGAGAATTGGTTTTCCAAACTGTTTGCAATGACTTCTGCTTTTTCAAACGCAGAATAAACTAACCCGTTGGGACCATGAATAGCTCTAGCAGGTGCCCGTTGTGTGCGCAGGCCTTTGCTTATTCGCCAAAGCAGTGTGTCATCATCGTCTGCTTGGTCTACTGCCATCCGCCATTGGATGTTTTTGTGTTGTCTGATTTTATCACGAATTTTTGTTGTCAATTGATTATAGACAATTTTGTTGGCAGGGTCAAGACTTTGTTGCCACATGCGTTTGGCGCGTCTACGGTCATTAATTAACTGTAGTACTTCCGGCGGAAGTGCTGGTGTGGAGAATGTATTTTTTGGACTGAATGAGCTAAGTTACATCATAGGTATTACTCGATTTTTATACTTTTCAGGTAACTTATAATCTTTCAGACTAGCAGGACACTACCACAGTGCACTTGATATGAGTATGGGTCAATAGTGATGGAGAAAATCGCAAAAAGATTGATACACTCGAAAACAAGCGTAAGCAGTCTCTTCGGATTTCTTTTCTGGAGGTAGTAATTGCCTGACCAAAATGTGTCTATCTTTTTCTTTGTAATGGTATGAAAGGGAACAATTGTTATATGACGTCTGCTCAAGCTCCGACATACTTTATTGCTGATATCTTCTTTAAAATCCTACTTACCGCCTTGTATATATACTAGTGAAAATGTATGCCTGCGTGAAACTATTTATATTCGCTCCCAAGAGCACAGTTAATGAATATTATTTAGTTCAGCGCCAAGTAAAAGCAGGCCGGTTGGAAATCAATCTCAAGAATTGATTTCTAATTTTTTTGTTTATTTTAAGAAAGAAAGAAAAAATAATGGACCACTTCAGGATGAAAAACATGTGCAACAGTTATTTGTAATGAAAAGTGAACTTATATGAACATCTTCATCCCACATTTTCTTATATTATTAAATAACAAATATTGCATCAATAACTCATAATTACCACGCACTGTGTATTCAAAATTTTTGGAACGATATGTAGGTAAAAAAATTGATATTTGTTCAATTTGTTTATAATTTAGGAGGGTCGTAGATGATCTCAAAATTTTAAGAAAACTCGTTCAACAGATTCTAAGAAAGAGAGACGAAGGAAAAACATACTTCACCTGTCAAAGAATCAAGAGAAAATCTGCAACAGAAGATGTTGATTATAAATTACAATTACAAATACTTTTAATTTCATTCAGTGCTGTTTTTTTTTCTCCATTCTACATACTATTATCTGTATTATTATCTACATATTTGATGGATATAGTATTCTTCAATAAATTTGAATGTTTTTAGAATAGAAAACGCCTAGACAGCGGAATAGCACAGTGACAGTTTGCGATCCTCTGGAGTTCGTGAGCTCGAATCTCGGAATGATCAGGAGATTTTTCACGACTTGTCTGGATGCTATTCTCTCTCTTTACCTTCCTCAAGTTGGGCATCAAATTGACTTGGTAACAATGAAGCTATCTTGTACCGGCTAGTTGTTGTAACATGGACCTGCACTGGCAGCAATTTTAAAAAACGTGGCAAGCAAAATGAAAACAATGTTGTGTTTGTCTAGAAGTTAAGCTAGGGACATAACCAATAGATTCAAATCCAGAAACTCATATTAAAAAAAAATTTAAACTGCCACCACTGTTGACGTCAGTTTCCTATCTTAGCCGATCTCAAATCATACGAATATCAAACTCACCTGATAGGACTCCTTACGCTTGTCAGACTGTAGATATATATTCACGAGTCTATCTCGTATAACTATTCAAAATGTTTTTCACTCAATTTTTGCTTCATTATGTCAATAATCTCGGAGTTATTGTCGGACAAGCAAATCTATTCAATAAATATCGAATACGGAATGTAATGAGTTCTACGCACTCATTGTGTCTCTCACAAAATTAAAATAACAACTTTAAACGATTCTGATCGAGATTTCTATGGTTGCTAGGACCACTTGCGTTGAGAAAAACAAGATGTGCAAGTGAGTAATTGGATTTTTTTAACTGAGGGGAAGAGTCTATTGAAGACAATTTTGAGTAAAGTGATCAGTTGGAAATTGAAAAAATTGAAAAGATTTTACTAGGCCATTTGACAAAAATAACCTGCAGAAATAATTAGAATATCGTATCATCTTTTGGAAATAATATTTCAATATCTCCAGGTATCAAATGTTTGAAATAAAGTGAAAATTTGATGCCCAAAATGATACTTTTGCACAATAACGTTACTGGACACAAAAGTTTCGGAGATAGGAATTGACCAATTTTAGAAAAAACTAAACTATGTAACTTGTTTAAGAAGCTCTATAGGCACGCGTTATTGTATAGGGTATAGGCACTCGTGTCTGAAGAGACGTTCATCTACGATCGTAAAAAAAGTGACAGTTATTTCCACTTAATTTCAATGTAAAAAGTAGGCTGTTATGGTGAACTATGCAATATGAGTTTTATTGTACACTTTTATTGCACAATTTCTGTAAGTTCCCACTTCAGAAATGTGAGGGATATTTTGAAACTTGTATACAATAAAACTTCTGAGCATTTTAAAATTGATATTTTAATTAAAATTTCCAAAAACATTCAATTCAATTTATAATATCATCTCCTTAGTTGCCAATAGAACCGTCAAAATATCTACAAAAGAAAAAAATATTCATATAATTCATTGTTTCACACACTTCGCTCGTATTTTCAATCAAATCGCTCGTGCATTACACTTGTATGTCAAATATCTATCATAGAACATGTTTCATAATATATTATGATTGAAGGAGAATATATTAAGGAGAAAAATCTTCGTCTTTTTTCTAACCTCTCTTATTATGCAAACCTTTGACCTCCTCTTGTACACAGCTATTCTGACTTAGGAGTAAAAGACATCCGAACTTCAGTGTTGAATACATCATTTTTCAAGATATAGAATATCTAGAATTGAATATGTAGAATATGCTGGAAGAAAAACAATGGTTCGTAGTCGCACCTCTTGAGGAAACGCTTCCTCCTAAATATCGATGCGCTATCTTTATGTCGTCTGTCGTATCCTCAATAGTGCTATTTTTGTTTATTAATCTTTTTGTTGAAACAAGAAGTAAGAATATGGACCAATTGTTTACACTTCTGCTCAACGTTGAACAAACCTTAAGTAAAAAAGTACGCCTATAGGAATTGAATCAATATATTGCAGCTGATGCTGATCTCCAGGTGATTATAAATTTCGTTTTGTTCAATTTTCATCCGTACTGTAAAGAAGCTATTACTTCCCGCAGCGACATTGATAATGAAATGCGGTGTTGGAACAAGCCAATTTTATCGCCAGTTCAATTCCGCAAAGCAATTCTTTTGCGAACTAGAGAACGAAAGAAATACGAGCAACAAGACGAGAAGAATTCCATTGTGGTAGGTGTGATATTGGAAGCTAGCCGAGCGCAAATAGCAAATTATGGATTTTACTAGGAGCACCTTGAAATTGACCTAACTTATCAACGCTTTATATTTTGCTGTTATAGAAAACTTGACTGCTTGGTAAATTATCCATTTTGTTGTGATTTGGTTGATATTAAAGACGCAAAAAGACGGCATAAAAGTGAAACAAATTTTATTTATTGAATAGGCAAGAGTTATAAAACTTTCAAGGAAGACATATGTGTGTATAAAGTTGGGGGAAAAGTTTATTTGAACAGCTCACGGAAACAAGGAACTATAATTGAAATTTTGTTACGTGATAAAAAGTTCACACGTGTAAAGAATACGCTTGCTTTTATATCGAAGAAAGTACAGATTTTAAATATCAACTTTTAGTTACTTTTCGTACATGTATGATGCGTAGAATAAATTTTCGAAATAGTCAGATTGACCACAATCAAAAAATAACAGCCCAATGTTTGTTGACGGATTTTATTTGAAAGATAATCTGTTTGAAAATTCGGATTGAAATTAATATAATAGTTTCATTCTATTTTCTTTTGTGAACCTTGTTTATTGAGAAACTCTCATTCTATATTTCTTTGGGTTGGGTAATTTGTTAACTGGGACGACCAAAGCTCCTCATCATAGAAAAAGAAAGATATATATCCAGGCCTTTTTACTGCGTCTTCCGAACACAAACAAACATTCAACTAGAGCATAACAAATGAGATTCCATTCTCCAGAAGTCGTTCAAATGACTATCGCAATATCAGCAGCCATTTCCAGAATCTGCTGGAATTATCTTACACAACAAGAGCTTTTACTGATGATAGCATCCAAGAAAGAGTATTTCGAAATGCATTCAAAAAATACAAGATAAAGTGAGTTCGCTACTGCATTTCAAAGAGCATTAATTTATCTTCTTCAAAGAAATTTGCAGTGACTTGTTTTTTGAACGATGACAACAAAAAGATCTGAAAAAAAGATGATGGTTTTGTTAGAAAATTGTGAATAGATGTAGTTTAAATAGCAAGAAAATATCCATGAATATAATATAATACGAAGAAATTCCGCTGAAGAATGGGGAGCGAATTATGAAGTTAACACTGTCTACACGTATAGAAACAGTGCTTATTTAAAATGACTAGTTTTTTCATTTTGTGAAAAAAGTCTTTGGAACTGTCCTTATTACCACATGGCACCACGCGGAAGTTTACTTATTTCATTCAAGAATTTATTTGGAAAAATAACTACTCGTGGCTATAATCAATCATGATGAAATTCTCCGCCTCATCAAGAAAACAAAGAAAATAGTGGAATATATGTACGTGCTGGAGATGATAGCCCAGCGTGTGTCGTACTGATAGTGTGTAAGGTAGCTATCATAAGATACACGCGGCTATTATAGCTGGTACATTACGACTTTACTTCACGCAGTTTTGGTCAACGTGATCCATCTTCATAACGTCCAATCATAAATCAAGCTAATAAAATCAACTCCACCATTATAGCAGCCATAACAATAAATTTGTATAATATTTTTATCGTAACGAACCTTCTTTAAATACTAGGAATAGTAAATAGTGCAGCGAAATGATACTCATCTACAGACGCTGTATCATTTCTGTGAGAGAATTGCCAAATTTATTGTTTCACTTCAAACTGAAAATAGTAAATTGTGTAGCAAGAGGACACTTATTCACTGATGCTACATTATTTCTGTAAGAAGAGTGACAATCTTATAATCTCACTCCAGATCGAAAAAAGTACATGCAGTGCACGTTTCAGGAAAAAAAACTCATCATCGTGAACTGGAGTGTATAATCTGGTCCTCTAATAATCACAGCAGTGATATTGCTTTGACACTCCTGAAAGCCCCTGTGAGTGCATTAGAGACTTTTCCCACGTGTCTTACAATTTTTTATCTTCGATCGTTCATGTGATAAAGTCAATTTTTCATGATCATTTTTTTTTGTAAAAGTTACTTTGACAGTTACTGGTAGCTAAGAAAACGATATTGTGAATTGAACTGTTGTAATTGAAGTTGACTCCATAATATATCAAGTTTCAAATGTTCATAAGTGATTTCACTTCAATAGATGAGTTTTGAAATAGCCCCCAAATGTTTAAAATTATGATAATCCCACTGGAATCGTGCAGTAAAACTTGTATTGCACAGTTTTTCATAAAGACCTTCTGTTCATACTGAGAATAATGTGAAAAACTGTTACATACGATTATATATTGAAATAATTTATTGGTGCGAAGAAGGATTGGTAGAAACAAAATTTACCATATATAACTCTGATATTTCGTTCATAATTCAAATTTTTTGTGCGTATTATTTTTTCAAACTAGATAAAATTTTCTTATAAACATTTCGAACCATGTCCTACTCCTAATGCTACAAATATTCCTTTGGAACGCTAGAATTGGATTTTCCAAGAAACAAATCCATTAGCGCAATTAATGAACGGAACAAATTTCTATTTAATGAAACAATTATATTTCCATGGCAACTCCTTTCAAAATGAAGCATACTACATCTCTGTTTCTTCCGACCGACGAAGCAAATGATTTGAGAAACAAATAAGAGAATTGGAAGAACAGAGAAATGCACTTCAAGAGTTCAAAGAAACCGTAATTTTGTAAATGCGTGGTCCCTAAATACTAATGTAAGTCAAATGAAGAGCTTCCATTAATTTTCCGATGCGGCCACTCGACCAAAGAATCCGGGTTTGAATTGGTCTCTGTAGTGATTTATAGTTGCTGACGGATACACTAAGCAAAAGAGGATTAAGGATTTTGTGAAGCTATTGTGGAAATTGGAGGAGCTCATTCAAAAAAAGTATAAATTCAAGGATTTATTAACTATCTGCAGTATTATGATATTTCAAGCCATAGTCTTAAATGACAATTTTTTCTTGTACAAATATTTCAACAGATTTATCTGGGAAAAGTTTAGCATTCAGGCGTGATGAAATTTTTATTCAGCACTCACATTGCAACTCCTCAATTTGTTGAATTGATTTTGATTCATATCAATGTTTCCATTTGAATTGTTATTGAGAATATAGTATTTGACAATCCAATTTCATGCACAAAAAAATGTATTTTCTAAAACAAGGTTTTGCAAAGCAATTATTGCTCAAGAGAAGTTATTCGCAATACGAGCTGATTTGGTGTGACACACTATCAAATAACAAATACAATGGACTGAAGAGAAGCTAAATTGATTTGGCAAACAGTAATTCTGAATTATCTCTAATAGATCTTGTACTACATTACGAAAAAAATATCATTCAGTGAGCGTATGATATTGTCAATTTTGCACTAGAATGAATTTGACAACACAAGTCAAAAACTAGTAATACGCATCTGAATCAAATACTGTAATTTATCCATCTAATGTTCAGGATGTGATTAAAAATAATTCAACTTTGACATTTTGAAGCGGAATTTCATAGGAAATACATATATCATTGTTACCTAAACCATGGAAACTTGATAAAATGAAATAATTAACAAATTTTTGCCTAAGAATACGTTCCACTACACGACCACAACGCTCATGTCACCTCAATAATAATTGTTCCACAAGTTGATTGTGGTCTTTCTGTTTTAGATCAATACTTCATATAGATAACATTGAAAGGTGGGTCGAAGCGGTCGCTGCGTTCAATTTTGTAGGAATCATCAAGAATTTAAATCAACTGAAAAAATGTTTTCTCAATTTATACTGTCGATTCCAAATTATGTCATTTCTCATTCGTCAATATGACATTGTTTTTCTTTCTTAATTTTTTTTTCTACTTTTCTCTATTTGCTATATCTCAGAGCTCTTCGGTTACTTAGACCATTGGTGAAGTTATTATATTTACTAGTGGTCGCCAAGTGGTCAAAATTCGATCGTGATTCAGTATATAAGTTCAGCTAAGTTTAAACGTTATTGAATTCAATCCCCTATCCTTGGAGATTTCAGGTAAAATTAACTCGGTATTTAATACTCTATCCGAATCTGGAATAAAAGATAGTAGTTCTCATTCAAGATTTTAAAGTAACTCACAACCCTTCGCCTCACCCCTCGAAGGAGGGAGAATAAATCATTAAACTTTTACTTCAGGCATTCTACCATTTATTGGAAATTTCTTGATAATATGTGTGGAATAATATCCTATTCAACGGTAAATCTAGATGGGACACCCTATATATCATTTTGGATTTTTGCACCTTTTGTCCATATGAACTTCAAGTATGCAAAATCTTACTTTCTTTCGTGCGCACGATACAAAGTTTCTCGTCGCGTTGAATTGAAATATTATTCCAACTATCTGCACTCCTTCTCCATATCAATCTCAAGTATGACAAATCTCACATTTCTTCGTGAAATTAAAATGGGGCATCCAGTATATAATTTCAGCTTCCAGCACTTCTCTATATGAAATTAATGTTTGCCAAATCTCATATACCTTCGTGCGCGCAATATGCTTAAAAAGGGGTACAAAGTTTTCTCTTTATGTATTAATGTCACGCAGTGTTCGGAATTCGACCATAATTCATTATATGGCTAAGTTTGAACGTTATTAAATTTAACCTTCCCGAGGGTTTCAGATAAAATTAACTTTGCATTCGACGCTCTAGAGTCTGAAATAGAAAATAGTAGTTCTCATTCCAGATCTCAAAGTGACTTCCCCTTCTCCAAAGGGGAAGAGGAAGAAATCATTGAATTTTACTCAAGACATCCAGTATATAATTCCAGCTTTCTGTACTTTTTCTCTATATGAACTTGAAGTATGCATAATCTCACATTCCTTCGTTTCCGCGATATAGAGTTTTCTCTTCACGAAAAATCAAGATGGGACAGCCTTTATATATGTAATTTTAGCTTTTTGCATTCCTTTTCCATATAAACTTCAAGTATGTCAAATGTCACATTTCTCCGTGCGCGCAATGTGCTTAAAAAGGGGAACAAAGTTTTCTCCTTACGTATTAAAATATAATTGAAATGGGATATCCTGTATATGATTTCCACCTTCTGCACTCTTTCTCCGTATAAATTTTATGTGTGCCAAATCTAACATTCCTTCGTGCAAACAATATGTATAAAAAAAGGTGGGAAGTTTTCTTTACAAGAATTAATTTATAGATCAAAATGGGACACCCTGCACCAAATTTTCGCTTTTTGTACTCCTTATATAAACTCCAAGTATACTAAATCTCACATTCCTCCGTGCATGCAATATGCCTAAAAAGAGAACGGAAAGTTCTCTCTTCCCGTATATAGATCAGAGTTCTATGATATAAAGTATATGTTACATTATCTTGATTAATTTAATAGGTTTCAGGAACAGTATGTCTTTCTCAATGTTATCTTCATTTCCAAAACATTCTGTATGGGTAGTTGGTTTATATTGCATGGTGAACGTTGTTGGCTGATTTGTTGCAGTGTAGTAATAAGTATTCTACGCTGAATCTAGGGTGGTATCCTTAATTTTGTTAAACACTATCTGCTCTCTCATGTTGCCGTCAGTTTTCCATCTGCGCGTAGATTCTTCGATTTGTTTTAGTTGATTGCTGATTGTTCGTGTCCATTCCAGCTCCCATTTTCGGTTTATTCAAATTTAATGGTACTAATAAGGTCATTCAGGGATATGGGTGTGATAGTTTCGTTTCCGGTACTATTAGCTTCTTTGCCAAGTGTGTGGTTCTTCATTTCCTTTGATGCCGCAGTGGAATGATATCCAAAGGAAGGTGATGAATTTAGATTTTGCGGCGCATTTGTGGAGGTTTTCTTCAATTATTTTGATCAATATTTCGTTGGGAAAAGGTTCCGGGATATTGAGTAAGGTGCTTAACGAGTCTTTATATATTACATGGTCTGTTTCCATATTATCGTGAGAGTGTTCCACTGCTTTCAGAATTTGGTAAGCCTGTGATGTGTAGATGGAAAAATAGTCTGAGAGGTGGAATTGTTCATCATGCATTTTTGCTACTAAGATAGCTCCTGTTTTCTGGTCTGTTTTGGAGCCGTCAATGTTTGTGAATGTTGGTTTTTGTATTTTCCCTCAATTATGATCCTAAACTTGTTTTGTATTAGGACGTTCGGAGTACTTTCCGTGTCAAATTCTGCGAGTTCTAGGTTACAGCTGGGTGATATCATTGTCCATGGAGAATGCTATGTTTCGTAATGTGGGTGGATGTCTGGTTATATTATTTGTAGTTCTTCTAGTGTATCACTGAAGTATTTGTGGTACTGTCTGTTTTTTTTTTTACTATTGTTCTATTGTTCCTCTCTGTGATTATCTGATTATATGTCGAGTTATTTTTATGTGATGCAAGTTTAATTATGTAATTGATAAAAAGTTGTTTCCCTCGATCTATTCGATTCATATCTTCTTTGCTACAGATTAGTTCAATCTTTAATGATCCTATTCGATTTTGATCACGAATTGTTAGTTTATTCGACATTTAGTAGACACTCGCAACGTTTCACTTGCTACATCAATTACAGCAATCAAAAACTTTGGTCGTAATCAAATAGTTACGATCGCCTAGTGGAACGTATTTTGAAATTATACGGTATAAACTAAATTTTATTGCCAGAAACAATAACAAAGAAAGAGGAGCTGAATAAATTTTAAAATTGTTATTTGAATGTCACCAAGAAAGCCTACGACCCTGGATTTTAATATTTTGACAAAAACATAGAGAAAGAAAGCCCAGAGCACAAATTGAAAGCTTACACATGTACAAATGAGCGATGCCAGATGTTGTACACAGTGCCGTCATCATTATTTCCCAGAAAAATGAAAATCAGATCATGAAACTCAACTGCCCAGCGTTTATATGTAATAGAGTGAGCTACCAAGTTTGGAGGCGACCATGGAAAAAATTATTATTGTCTGCCTGCCCTCATTCTATTCGCTGGTTTCGGTATCTTGCAATTCCTAAAATTGGGAATGACCATTAAGTGGCGACAGTTTGACTCAATAAGAAAAAATTAAAGCGCTTTGCTGCTGTATAGCAACCTCTGTAGCCCTAGGATCTATTAAGAATAACCCAATACGGTTTTGAACGGCCTCTTCCAAATTTTCCGAACATATGTGTCGCAAATGCTCTACTTTTCTCTCTTTGATAGCAATATCAATTATAGAAATACTCATGAACATTTTGATTAACCATTTTTGGTTTTATATCTTAATGAAAGCTGAGAATTAAACGAAAATCTTACTCTGCTTTAATAAATATGTTTTTTTGGGTGAAAAGTTCTGTATATGAATTATTTCCTTCGCAAAACTAATTCTTACAAAATCTTTCATCTCCAATAACACATTATTCACCTCGCCATCTTAATCCTACAAACAGTATTATATCAAATTGAAATTTGAGCATATTATTTTCACATTTTGGCACTAAAACACACTCTAGTACCTTACGCACCTCATTATGATCGCCTAACGACAACAAAAAGATCTCAAACCACCGAACCGAAGTTGTGTCGTCTTTATTCTGGCTGAATTACGTTCAGCTTAGTCTTTACTTGTTCATAAAGTTAGCTTTGAAGATTCATCTTCAAGCCACTGAGATGGGAGAGCTTTGAAGGAGAGAATTCCTCTAACGACAAAATCAAATAGGTGGAAGGAGGTGCGTAGGTATATGATGGAGTTTAGAGGTAGAACAAAGGTGAAAACTTATATTTCAACATTCTATAGCTAACTCGGATAATTTCTTGAAAATATTAGTTGTAGAGTATTTGAAGAAAACTGATGGCAACTTTTGGGGAAAATATCGAAATGTCAAAAATACTACTTACTTCATATATGCCTCTTCCTCAAGCTAGCCAAAAGGTGTTCATTGCAATGGCATTACAAGTTATCTCAAAACATGTTAGAATATGGGTCTTTCGTAAACTAACAAGTCACGGAAATATCGCAGCATACAAAATGAGAAAAGAACAAAAAGTAAAGGAGAGAAACATGTTGTATAATTCAAGAGTAGCGTCTACAAGAATTCCAAGAACCATTTTCTTGTTCCCAATTTAAAGCGCCAACTAAACGAGAAAATTTATGACGCCATTTTACAATGCGATCGAGATTGCGAATCGATTTTGTGAAATAATTCAGAGCTACATCACAATTTCAAGCTAGCTCAACACTGTTAGCCACAGAGACCTAACATTATTGACATCATTATAATCTGTAAGACGATAGATTCGTCCAATTTTCTATATCCACTATAATTATAATTCTGTTGATCCTGCTTTCCGGACAGAGGAATCCAATTATCAATACTGACGGGTATATTGGTGGGACTGAAGAAATAATCAATAAATTGCGATCCTATTTAGAGCTAGATTAATGGATTTCTCTGATATTCTAGATGAAAATCTAATTAGAATAATGGAATAATCAGATATGCCTCTCAAAATTTGAACTTTTGCTCCATCAAACATTATACTAATGTTCTCTATAACACTAATCAGCTTTATTTGTTTGAATGATTACGAAAACCCTGGTGGGATAATTCGGTTGAATAATGATAATGTTAAAGAGTAACTAAAGAATAAACTGACGGAAATGAGAAAGAAATGAAGCCGGGAATTATTCCCAAAGGAAAAATGAAAAAGCGTTGGAACCAGATATACGAATGAGAGTTAAATAATGGAGGGATGTAACCAACCCAACAAATCAAAGGTAAAGAACTCAGAGTATTAATTTAATAATGGATTTTAAAACATATAGCTCCATTGTTTCAGCTGGTTTGGAGTCCATTCACAAACAGATTATAAATTTCTATGTTTGATATTACTTTTTGTGGCCTTATTTCTGAGACCCAAATATGAAATTTATTATTCGCAATCGTGAACAGGTCATCGCACTTTAGAATATAAAATCAGTATCACACTATCATACAGATACTACATTGTTTACTTATCACACGCAAATAATACTTAACATAAAATTAATTAATATCAATCACACATTTTACTCGATACGGGTGTTGGAGACACTTATAGTGCACGTGGAGGATTGATTGATAATTCATCAGCCGTAGCAAATTATACTTGGCGGAGGCAAATGTCAAAAAACCATTTATCGCCCCGAAAAAGTAAATAAAAAATATAATATGAATTAACGTCCATAACGTTCAGGTTACTACTCCCTACGTCGAGTTACTACTGAGCGTGCTTTCGAAAACAGTCAAAATTTTGCCCTGATTCCCAACATTAATTTGAGCTCCCACTTGAGGTAAAATCAATAAGGAACCAGAATACAGATTACCACCATTATTCTTACACTCTTGGGAATGTCCCTCTTTTCTTCGTCAGTATTGCTAACCCTCGCCAATAACAAAACTCCTGTTTTCTCGCTTCTGCGGTTTTGCTGACCGCAGCTACAAAATGCACAGTCTGCCTTCATTGGGACTGCGGACTGTGGCTATAAGTCTCATTAACGGCTTGTTTGTTGAGGGAAAAGCGGAAAAGGGGCCTTTTGTTCGGGATTGTGTGAGTTGCAGACCGCAATACTGTACGTGATTTTCACACGCGAAATTTAATTTTTGATATATCGACAACAGGGCAAGTAAACAATAAATGATGATGGATTCTAGTAATTTGTTGTTCCATTAGAGTCTTGAATTGTGCAATAAGAAAACAGGGTGGAATTCTAATTGTAATTCTTGGTATTTCATTCAATAAAACACGAATGACTTTTATTCGTTGCTTTTATTTCAGTTTTCTGCAAATTGGAATTTTTTATCAAAAGTGGAACATGACTTTGAAAGGTAATTTTATAATGAATGAACTAACACTTGTGATTGAATTTTAATAATTTTTGCTTTTTTCCAATACGGTCATGTTTTGATTAACGTTCACAATAGAATAACAAGTTTGGAAACAAGGACAAGCATTTTTTTAAACCAGCATATCGTGTGAGTCAACCTGGTTCGTGTTCTTATCTTTAATTACATATATTCAAAGTTATTGGTCTGTATTTACATCTCGTTAGTGAGCGTCCTTTCTTTACTTCAGTTTTTATTGAAAGTACGCTTATAAACGAGCAAACGAGCTGTGAATACGAGTTATAGAATCTAAGGAAACTCAAAACTAAGAGAAACATCGATTCTTATAGGACAATATTCTGTTGAATGTGATGTGGCTTTGAAGCTATTATGAAGAAGTAATTTATCTCCAAATAGCATGGAGAGTGCGCCATAGAGTATATTATAATTCAGTGAAAATCTGACCAACTTTTGGTCCGTCGGTGGTATTCGATTCAGCGACCTCCGGATTAAAAAACCAGTATATTAACATTGAGCTGTGAATACTCATAGATGGAAAATGAAATCTGAATCTCTTCCTAAAAGAACTAGAATGCTCATTGACAGAGTAGAGATCCAAAAAAACAATCTTTTGGTTTGGGTACTTGGCAAAGTATTTATTACTCATGCGAGATAAGTACTACTTTGCGCACTTTTGTCCGGGCGGTAAATAGTTCTTTGCTTTTTTAGTGCGTCAAGTATAATTTGAGTGCGACAATAGTTATTTACGATACAAGTGGGATAAGAGCATTATTAAGATACGCATGTGAAGTTTGCACAACGAGGCGATAGTCGAGTTGTGTAATTACATAAGTATCTTAATATGCCTAAATCACACGTGTATCGTACAAAATTTCATCTACGCCCGTCCAAAGTTAAAAAATTTAAATAATTAGAATTTTTGATAAGAAGAAAATTAATCCAAGTAGTTGCTGTAAAAATGTTTTAATCCATGATGACCACAATTTGACATAAACAACTTAAACAATTTGTTAATTGTTGTAAGTAGTTACTTTTCATAAATTCTTCACGCATTTTGTGAAAATGAGTGATTCTGGAAGTATTGGTTCAGATATTGAAGAAGAAGCATCTCAAATTATTGCTGGCCTTTTACCTGAGAAGTCCAAGTCTAAGTATGAACTTATATATACAAAATTTGAGAAATGGTGTATCGAAAACCTAGCAAATGAGAAGGTACTGATAACATACTTTGCTCATTTATCTAACACATTGAAGCCTTCATCTCTCTGGGCGTATTATTCTATGATACGTACCATGATTTCCATTAAAAAGAATGTTGATATAAGCAAAAATACGAATTTAGTTGCTCTGCTCAAAAGAAAATCTGATGGATATCGTGCAAAGAAATCAAGAGTATTATTGAAAACGGATATTACTAAATTTTTGCAAGAAGCTGATAATGAACAATTTTTATTCTCGAAAGTGGCGTTGATAGTTGGTCTTGCTGGTGCTTGTAGGCGAGGAGAATTAACAAGTTTACTTTTTTGTAATGTAAAGGACGAAGGGCAGTGTTTACACTTTTTGTTACCAAATACTAAAACCAAAGTATCAAGAGAATTTTTTGTAACTGCTGGAAATATTGATGGTATAAATATGGTTACAATTGTTCGGAATTATATTGGTCTTCGTCCAGATAATGTTGATCATGATCGATTTTTCATTCAATACAGAAAGGGTAAATGCTTCAAACAGCCTGTGGGAATTAATACGGTTGGTTCTTTGCCTCAAAAAAAAGCTTCATTTCTGAAACTTGAACATGCTAAAGAATATACCGGTGATTGTTTCCGGCGCTCATCCACGTCATTGTTAGCCGATTCAGGCGCGGATTTGCTAACTATAAAGCGCCATGGTGGTTGGCGATCAAATACTGTCGCTGAGGGCTGTATAGAAAGTACGGTTGAAAATAAAAAAATGATAGCCACAGGCATTTTAGGTGAAAAAGAAAACAGGACCAGTGCAAATAATCAAGAATTAAATGTAGTCAACAAAAATTCATCGCAATTCTCCTCTTCATCAGGAATTAATTTAAAAAATTGTAAAAATTGTACAATTAACATTCATAATGAATAGTTTATTTTGTATTTCAATAAATTTATTATTTTTGTTGCCATTATTCATTTTCAAAACCCAGTGCGTTAATAAAAAACGAGTGCGTTAATGAAGCTCTTAACTCACGCGACATGAGTGGCAGAAGTGGCAGTTAATTCCCGGGCGTAGATAAATAAACTTGTCGCACGCAAGCCATTTACCACTCGGAAAAACAAACACAAAATATTAATCATCCCACATTCGTAATGGAAAATAGTATCTGCAACTCGCGGGGTGTTGTCAATTGCCAACTTTGCTCTCGTGGGCAATCGACAACTTACCGCACTTGTTACACAATATACTATTTCCTACAATCATCATGGAATCACATTCGTCTGAATTTTCATGGGTATTATATAACGTGAGCGAAGAATTTCTAAATACAAAAGTATGCGGTGGCTGATAAATTTATATAAGTATTTGATTATGTGTACTTTAGATTCAGTCTTTTATTGTGGAGGAAACTTGATACCATGACATTTTTTAGCTCATGTATAGTTTTGCTTGAAAATATATCATGATTTTATATTTATTTCACAAGTTTCCGATCATTTGAAAAAATGGTAATGAGTCGCTTCATCCTCAATTTTGGATACGAGGGTCATCCTGGAAATGGTGAAATATCTGAAAAATCATAAAAGTAAGAACATGCGTCGAAAATTTATTTACTTGACAGTGTATATCTGCATTTCCAAAACAATCAAGTAAGCGTGTTCAAAGTGACGAGTTTATCAAATTCTCCCATGACATTGATTTATTCAACACAATGAAAGTATCAGCAACCGGTTCTTGTACAATGATTTTGTACGATTATATGTTTTTTTTTATAACGCCCTGATTATCAACAATGGATGATTTGGTTCATTCTACTATGTTACAAAATGCTCCAATTTTCCTTTTAAATCTCTTGGGCTGGTTAGTATGACTGTCTAAAGTCAACGTTTCATATCAAAGCTTTCCTGAAAGTAAAGAGGCAATCCCCAGAATTCTCCTTATTAGCATTGTTCAAATATCACTTACTGACTTATTTGAGGAGATTTCTAATTCAAAACTAGTCATTAAACTGCCATTTTGTGCTCTAATTTCATATAGATAATAGGTTCTAGTATGTTTCCAGAACAGAATTGATGTCAAATATTCAGTTTAACCTAATTCATCCCATCAATGATATGTATATCTCAATTAACACAATCACCTCTCATTTGTTTGGGGAGTAAATCAAACCTCAAACTATTTGGCACATAAATTGCAATTCCACGTTGTAGTTTAAGGTGATGTCGGACAATCCATTCCTCTTGCTTTAAAACGGAAACCAATAATTACGAAGGCAATTATTCCCTCCCAACGTTTTTCAATCAGGAACGTTCGTCGTCAGGGGGATGGTGAATAAACGCGGAACTAATGCATACAAATCACATAAACGATATGTAATTTGTCAACTTGTCACATACGATTGAGGCCACTCGTGACCAGCTTGATCGTCCGATTTCCATTCAGTGAGTTTTGCCAATAATTGCTGGATATTCGTGAAAATTGCAACTGATATAGATTTTTATATCGAAATTTCTATTTTCAGATATATTTAGAAGAAATTCTGTTTCTCCTTAGATCAAGAGCGTTCAGCCCTTCTTGACAGCAAGATTATTCATGTTACTAGCTGGATAGAAGCATCATTATAGCATTCGAGCGCTGTTCAATGCAAGCCTAATGCAAGGATGCCAGCATCGTTTTGTCCACCTTGATCAATTAACAACTCCTTTTTTTTTAGTTCTCTAAGAATATCAAAACTCTACCTAATAACAGTTTTCTGTTAAAATATAACCTCCACCTTATAATAAATTATTGTGATCTACCTCGGTTAATTGGCATCATTTACCTGGCCGAACTGGTCTTATCCTTCACCTAAAAATTTCAGTTTCAGTGCGGAATGAGGTCAGTAGTTCGCATCGAGCAGCGTAAAAGCGCCAAAACAATTCGCAAGATTTCCATTGTTATGGCGGTGCGGAAACTTCGTGGATCGTTACTGGGTATGAAGTGTAAAGTAACTATCATGCCGTGATAAATGAGAATTTGATTTTAAGAGAGATAAGCTGGTAAAAGCAACGCTGTTGATATAACTAGAAAGAAATTAATTGGATTTAGGGTGAATTACTCTTTTCATTATCAGAATGGCTTTGTGGATGAACTCCCATATAATTTTTTCTAGAGTTTAATGAGGAACTAGATAATTTTCGCAGCAATGTGTCTTTTTTCATCAGAGTATTCCAACTCGTAGATATGAAAATTATTATTTAAATATTCGTACCTGAAAAGCTTCATGTTTCATTTCTTAGGCAGCACGATATTTTTGTCTGTCGGAGAATCATATTTTATGAATAATATGGAATATATAATTGATATTTATTATACTTAAAGCTGATAATTATATTTGTACATTGAATATCAAACTTGGTACAGTAATGAAGCTTGCTTACCAGCATTTCTTAGAATTAGAAACTTTTTGAACATACGAGTATCTCTGTGAATTGAGGAAATACATTTTTAGATTACTAAATTGAAATTAATTTCGTCAACTACTCGAATATGTTACCATTACTATAAAAAGCTGTTGTGGCCAGCACAGAACTTTCCTTACCATGACTTTTATGACCAGTTTCATTGCTGTTCCATGAATTTAAAGTGTTGTATCAATTAATTGCATATTGCAAAGTGACAGCTGTCATTGTCAAAGTGACAGATGATAGTTATATGAAATCACTATTTTATATTACAATGGCCATTATCTTATGCCAGATGTCCAAATTGATTCCAAACTTGGCATAATCTTAGTAAGTTATGAAAAAAACAATAAAAAATCAACAAATAAATATGTTTTATTGGGTATAAGTTCTGTAAATTTGTTAGAAACACAACGTTTCAACAGCAAAGTGCTGCCTTTTTCAAGTGAAAATGAATATAAATATAAATAAACAAAATTGTCAAGACAACAAAAATAAAAATAAAAGTACAAATAATAACTAGATTAGAACTTATACCCAATAAAACATATTTATTTATAAAATGAATTCTGAAAAGTTTTTCCCTTCATTAAAAATCAATAAATTTATTAATTTCAGTTTTATACTAAGCTCATCTCTCCGAGAGCTCTAAATTGATAACAAACTAGACATTATTTCAATAAATTGTAGAAAAACCAATTGATTATCGTTTAAATATCATTTTTGACACTTCTACGTGAATTATTTCCGTATTTGATACCAAATACGATAGAACCAAATTTCTCATTTTGAATGAACAATTAACGAGCATCAGATATCATTAATATCAAAGGACCATTTAAATAAAATTATCATAAATCGGTGTTGGATTAACTTATTTTTTCATATATTAACGGCTTTAACTATCTTTGCACAGTATGAAATTTCTCGAATGAATTATGAAATATTTGGGCGTGTTGGAAGTGAGACACAGACGACAGTGGGAAGAGAAAAAAGGTTTCTCATTCATATTGACGGTACACAATCTTCGATACGTGGGTCAAACTCGCATTCGTGCATAACTTTTCTTAAATTAATCAATACTACAACATTCCTAAATACTGATTTCCAAAATTCTACGACTACCAAAAGATCTGATTTTATGCGCAAAATTAAAACATAAATTCCTACTGTAGTGCACTTCCGGTTCAGTCTATTATTATGAAAATAGTAGGCAATCATTCAGATGCTACAGCAGACTGAAATACCAAATTTCAGTACTCTACAGCCGATCTTTTGAATTTATGCGAAAAAAATCCAAAAGACTGTCAAGTGTGGTGCACTTCCAGCTCAATCGATCTCAATAAAAATAGGATATGAGCATCTAGACGGTATAATCGTCCTAAATACTGAATTCTAACAATTTATGTTCAATCGTTTTGGATTTATGCAGAAAATTCGAAAAATGTTTCGAATAAAGCGCTCTTCCGGTTAAGTCGATAGCAATCATAATGCAGGGTGTACAACTAGATATTATAAAAGTGCCTAATACAAAATTTAAATATTCTACGACTGATTGTTCAGAATTTATGCGGAAAATTCAAAAAGTCTGTCATATAAAGTGCACTTCCGGCTCAGCCGATTGTCACAAAAATAGAAGATGACCATTGAGATGCTACAGCAATTTCAAATGCTAAATTTCAGTATCCCACGGCTGATCATTCTGGATTTATGCGGAAAATTAAAAAAAAGTCCAAAATAAAGTGCACTTCCGGCTTAGCCGACCGCAATCATGATGCAAGATATACGAAATTTCAATATGCTATGGCGGATCATTCTATATTTATGCAAAAAATTCAAAAAAAGTTTCAAGTTAAGTGCACTTCTGGTCTGGCCGATTCTTACAAAAATAGCAGATAACCATTCTGATACAACACCAAGTTCAAATACTGAATTTCAACATACTACAGTTGATCATTCTGGATTTACTAGAGGAATTCGAAAAAAGTATCAAGTAAAGTGCACTTCCGGTACAGACGATTGGAACCATAATTCGAGGTGCTCAACTAGACCCTATACCAGTCTTAAATACAAAATTTCAACATTATACGTTCAACCAGTCTTGAGATTTGCGAGTAACGCACGAACGCACGCACGCACAAACTTACGTACCGACATCAAGCCAAAAATAGTCAAAATGGATTCAGGGATGCTCAAAACGGATATTTTCATCAAAATCTCGATAAGTGAATTTTGTCGGTTTCACAATACTTACTTGTTACTTTGTACAAGTAAGTAAAAATTGATAACAAATCTGTTAACCCTATTATTTCATGCAATATGATCGCTTCCGGGGGTGAGATGTGGAACCTATAATTCTCTCATGAAGATAAGTGAACAAGAAATAATTGGATGTAACTCAATTCATAATTATTTTCCTATTGTATAGTTTTGTATTATTCAAAATCTGGAATCATTTGTTGACTTAACACAGATGGACTCCAATGCATTAAATATCGGTCGTAAAACTCAGTTATTTGTAGTGTAAATACCATTTCTCTGAAACGATGACAATGATTGATAACGGACATTTAATCTTGATGAAATTACAAAGTTCAATTGAAATAATCTTTATTGCATAGAAATTAATCAATTAAGGCCCGGTTGTACAATCCAAGCTTATCCATAGTTTGGTTGAACTGAGTTTAACTCCTATGGTTACAATATTTTAGCAATTGTAATCCTGGTGAATAAAATCGACTCAACTAAGCTGTAGATAAACTTAGATTGTACAACCGGGCCTAAATGTGATAGAATATTCGTTTTGCTAGTGTAGTTTTTAACTGGGGTGATTGTAAGAAAATTTATAATCGATGCTTTCAAAATATCAACGTCATGAAGCAATATTGAAATATTGTCATTCGCCATTTCTTTAATGGTCAATTGTTTATCATATCCACAGTATTTGATGAATTGTAAGTCAAACTAGATATCTCCAAGCACAAGCATCTCTGAGGACGTGATGGATCATTTCATAGAATTCTCTGTCAAATTTTACATAATTAAGTACTATCGCATTAACTTCCATCGTATGTAAATATATTCTTCACTCAGTCTTCTTCCTCAATTTTCTCTTGTAATTTTTTTATCAGTTCCTTTCCTAATGCGTGATATTTTCCTCCCTTAATGTTTTCTGCCTTGATTACTCCAGTAAACAAACTCAATAAGAGAAATTTAATTATTGTTTGTAGAGAGTAACATGCAACAATCAGATTAACAAGTTAATAAGAGTAATTGTAAATGATTTCGCTACTAGTCAGATATAATTTTTGTAGCTCCAATATATTCTATATCAATTCTGATAACTGGGGAGCAATTAATAATAGATTTATAACATTAATAGTCAATTATAGGTACTGATGAACATTTTTTGAGCGACATTTGAACAAAAAGTATCGAATCAAAATTTTGTCATATTTAACTTTCATGTTTCGATACGATATTGTTCAATTCAGCAATTCACGGACAGCGCAATTGATCATTAGGAATTGTTCATAGTGTAACCAAAATACCCTTTGGTCTAATCTTTTCCATCTAATTCTAAGTTGATCTATAATTGTTCTAACAATCATTCTCATACATATTGAACAACAAATAAAGTTGATTATTATAGAAATATAACTATTGTCGAATGGACATGAGTCGAACGAACTCTATATAAGAATTAGGCTACAAATTTTTCTATTTGTTCTATCAGATACAAACAGTTGAACTCCACTTGAATGATTAGAAGGGAGAACTTTTACTGAACTCGATCCAAGTGGAAGATCACATCCAAATCTTATTTGGCACACTAAAAGCAATTATCATCCGTTTGGAGTTCAGGATAATCCTCACATACATCTAAGATACTTTCCTCCAAAAAAGCGATTCCTCATCATTGTCCTCTCTCTTTCCAAGCGACTATAATCCATCTATATCAAGTAAATTGAAATTGCCAGTAAATGGTCTGTCCTGCTATTTTGCAGCTTACTGTAAACACGTATGAGGACGAGAATTGAGCAACGTACGTTCCTGGATTGTAGGATGATGTTAGGGTTGTGTTTGTTCAATTATCAGAAGTGGTCATGTTTTAATGAGCACGCTAATAGAGGCTCTGGATGAACTGTAATTTATTGAGCAACACGATGCCAAGGACAAGAGCGATTCGTGCATGCAAAACATAATTAGCGATCAGTAGGAGAAGTTGTTCTAGTTTTGGATAATGTGGAAATAAGGTCATATTTTTGGCAAGTCTAATTGGAATGAAACTGCGCTTCAATGTAAATATTCACCGAAGTATATGAACATGAAATATCAGTTTTATGGTGGAATGCCAATTATTCGAATATACGGAACAATCGGAGATCTGAATCAAATTATATAGACTACGGTAGATCGCAGTCTATTTTCACCTCTTAATAAATAAACCAAAATAAAAAGTCAGTAGAATCTGGTAGATTCTGTGAACTCACTGAGAAACCTGAAGGTAAAGATAGCAATTCAGATGGTAGAAAAAAAATCATTTAACGATAACTGATAAAACTATTTACATCCTAATTTAATGATTCCTTTTATTGACACTCTGTGAATGTACTGTATTCAACAGAAAAAGTTAAATCATCAAATGAATTGAGTACCCATCATTTTCTTCTATGCATATTCTTTCCCATTTAGCTTTGGAATATATATATAAAATAAGCTCCTGGCTTTGCATTGTAATAACTAGCTGATTTCGGAGACTAAAATAACCCAATCAACAATCCAATTTTTGATAACAATTCTTTGTTAACTAAAAGAAATTTGTAACCTTCAAAATGTTTTTTTAGTTTTTGGTATAGAAAATCTGATGGTGCTGCTGTAGATTATAGGGGACAATCAATCTGTTCAAAGCCTGATCCATATTTGTTGCAGAGCTACCAAATTGCAAGCAGGCACATTGTCTCGCAAATTTGTAAATCTTGGAACATTTCTCTCGATTTTATTTGATTATGAAGGATAATGTTTCTAGCTTTTGTTTTGCATTGTTGTGAGTAGTGCCGTGTTGATTCATAATGTGCTAACTCCGCTAATGGTCTCAATCGTGCTAGCTGGGAAGAGCTACCTGCGAGCCTTACTAATGAGTGCGGAACTCATCACAATTGTCTGTGCTAGATCTTTTTGGAAATTACCTTTTCTTGAAAGCTTAATCGGGTGTCACTTCAGGTATGATATATGAATTATGGCTCAATTTTTGAAATTTCCTGACAAATTATATAATTATCATTTTTTTTTCATGATTTCTTCAACATAAACTATAAAATCATATACAGTGAATTTCTAGATGGAATAATATATTCCGGGTAATATCTACAGTTATAATAGTGCCAATAATTGACAGATTAGGAGTTAGGAATCCACTGTTCTGATCGACTTTTTGAGAAATACTCTGTCTTTGTTAAGAAAGGAGATGAACTGGAATGTATTATAACAACAGGCCTAAGTTTACAGAGGAAACAATATATCATCAGCATAAAACCATGTTCACATTATCTCGTATTTTTACTATTTTAAAATTTATGATTCGAATTTTAAAATATAGAGACCAAAAACTCGTGGTTCGTTCTAAATTGCCGCCATATTGTATCCGCCATTTTTAATTTTAAATATCTTGTTTCAAATTATTGATCAGTATGCCAAGAGACCCTTGGGTACCTATATTCAAAGAATATTTGTATTGTTTTTATCAAACGTTTTTTTTTTCTTGATACCTAACGTCAAAATCGAATTTATGATTTTGATTTTGAAATTATGAACTTAGCATACACTTTAGAGCAGCAAAAATTTTTCAATTGTTTTCTACACCCAAAAAAGTACCTAGAAACCTAGTTTCAGCCACATCACATTTTATGAGAGATTTTGGTCTAAATTTGGCTCTGACAACCCGGACTAAAAATGATGGAGCTAGAGGAGATGAATTTACGTAAGAAATCTAGATTATATTCCTCGAGAAACATTTCAATACTGCAACCGCTCATTATAATGGGGCATTATAAGTATAACTTTTTCAACAACCTTCAAATTGAAGCATTCATAGAAAACTTGTACCATGTACAGACTTAAAATTATTTATATTTGAGGAATTCAATTGTCAGCCAACTACTTGTATAGAATTTATTTCAAACAAATATTATTAAATATCATTATTATCATTATTCTCACTATTATCACTATTACTATTATTATCAATATTATAGTTATTACCATTACTATTATTATTACTATTATAATATAACCAACAGTATTTTGACATTAATTGACATAGTTTGCTGGTATGCATCATGAACACCATTATTTCATCACAGCAGGCCGCAATAGAGAATACGCATGAAATTTGAATTTAGTTCAAAAAAATTTTTTTCGATTTTATATTGGCCGGACTTTTGTACTAAACCATCATTTTAATGTTTAATATATTTTCAATTGCTTAAAATTAATAAATAAAAATGCAAATTAAGTGCGGGTAATCCAACGTTCCAAAACACAACGTTAAAACGAAATGTGACGTCAAATACTATGCCAACAAATGCGCACTGCTTACATTTGTATGGCATTGCAGGCTTTTGATTAGAAAACATAGTAATGACGTGTGTGTTGTAAATTCATTCATTGTTTAAGTGTAATTTTAGTATCCAGGTGAGATTATAAATCATTTAAGACAAAGTGGTTTTGTAAAAGCACAATCGGATAATCTGCCAAAAATAGATCCATTAATGATGTCGTCTTATTTTCTTTCAAAGCCAAATTTTACGTTCGCTGAAGTAGAAAAAGAGAACACTGCAAATAATTATTCAATAATAACACATTTTGTACGCTATTTTAATAAATACAATTCGAAATATGATGAGCAGTAAACATAACCTATAATTTTTGTTCATTTTAAAACGAGCAAATGTTAAACGAAGCCGCATACATACACTGTATTTTATTGCTAAAATTAATCACATATAATGTTATTCATGATCTGTCAAATTTATTATGATACTTCATCTCTTCTGATTACCTTACATCATTTCTTACGTATTTTAAAACCTGTCTGGATTGGAAAAAATACTTTATCAGGTACCTCTCTGATAGTATTTTGCAGTTAGGCACAATGCAATACTTATAAATTGACTTTTGAGCTTTTTTAATACTGTAATAAGCTGAGAACGAAAAAGTCTGTAGTAAACAATGGACTGTAATGTCACTGGACATATTATTTGACGTCATCGAAAGAGCGCGCGAAAATGGCGGCGTTTAAGTAGCTCAAAATAAGTCTCAATTTTAAATATTTTTTTAAACTTGATTACAGCACTTTTAAACATAATTCATATTTTTCACTATGTTATAACGATGTAATCAGTGAATTAAAAATATGAAATAAACTCATGAATATACCCTATTTTGACTCTATTATATAGGCTCAATGTATCGCGGTACTTCACTTCATCTAGTGATTTTAGTGTATACCAGAAATTCATCAATATACTTTCGAACTAATAATGATTTTTCAGCAAAAATGTGAAGTCAAAAAAAATACATCTCAATCTCTAGTTCTATGAAATTAATCCACTTTTCTCTATGAACTTAGGCATCATATTAGAATGTGTCTGTAAATGGGCCCATACATTGTCAAACAAATTGCGCAACAAAGCGATGCGCAACATTGCGTTACCCATACACTTGGCTAAATTTTGTTCAAACTTTAGTTAGAAGTTGGGAATTCTACAACAAGCATGTCCTCAAGTATCACATATGTCTAAGATGATGACGACGTTACCAGAAAAAAAAAAGTAAACAAAGAATTTGGATGATATAATGACTGAGAGACCATCTCACGATCAGCTTGTGGCCCAATTTATTTTAATTTTTCTCACTATCGTTAGCAGCATCTTTCAGGATTCTATTATCATAGATATCGCTCTCAATACCCCATACTTCAGGTGAATCCTGTATATTGCACTAAATTCCCTCCAAAAATTTTTTTTTTTTTGAATAGTCGCCATAGTCGCAAGTGAACTTTTCACCAAGAAAACCGGTCGACAACAAGAAAATATTGCACAATGGCACACAACACGCCCATATACAACACAACGCGTTGCGTATATGTTCCCGTTGCACAAAAGATTTCAAACATTTTTGAAACTAGTAAAAAATGTATGCAACGCATCAAATACTGCCATACATTGGTAAATTATTCCGCAACAGCATGTGTTGCGCAATTTGTTTGACAATGTATGGGCCCCTTAAGTGCAGTCGCAGAGGATATTACTTGTAATCCAAACATCAATGTTCTACTTTGAACTGTAGATCTAACTCAATTACTGATTTCATGCATGTATATGTCAATAGATAAACATGATTATAACTGTCAGCTCATCATGATATACTTATTATAGCTCCTCTATCCAGATTTCAGATGTAAGCATTGACATGCTTTAATAATGCATGACGGTTATGCGGTAGACAATACGAAGATATTATGATTTATGTATTATACATAGAATCAGTGTTACGCATTGCGATTGAATTATAAATCCTACGGATAATATAGGGAAGAGCTCCAGGTTGATAGCGAAGGTCAAGTTTGTACTTTAAAACAAAACCAGGGTGCTACTTCTGTCCTGCGCTAAGCAGAAAAAAAAACAACAATCATAAAGAAAGCTGAAAATGGAAATGGATCATACTTAGAGGTGGCTACAGAACTGTGGATGGCACCTTGGTCTTTTTCTATAATATATTTGACTTTCGCTATCGATTGATACTAGTTTCAATCATAAGATCAATCAGGAAAGTTAACCCCGATAGAAATGAACCGGGAGTATCGGCCCAGTTTCAAAATTTCAAGCGATCATACTCCCAAATCATATAATTGACCGGTTTTTAAAAGCTCTGTGCTTCAAGCTTTTTCATATTCAGAGTTAGTCCACAATTGGAATCTAAGCTACGAAACATTCTAAATGATTGAGTCTGTTGTATCAATTTTACCGCCAGAAATTAGGATGTAAATTCAAACTTTATCAAAACTTGAATAACGAAACAATAATTATTCATTTTTTGTCCATCCTGTTTTCGTGAACTTCAAATACGCGAAGTTGAGATTAAATCTTCACTTTCATTTATGATGACTTTTTCTCTTCTCAAAAGTATAATACGTCAGCCGTACAAATTAGAATATCGAGAATCTATAAAACCTTACTGCAATAACCTCCTATCAACACAAGTCGATCTAAAATTCTCTCCACTTTAGCCTTTCACCAAAGCAGTTTTATTTGTTGTGTTGGAGTATTTGAAGGCGTTCCTAACAACACATCGACAAGTGACGAGCGCCTGTTAACGTTTCATCAAAAGGACTACGAGTAAACGACATCAGTTGATGCATATGCAACAGTGTGTATATATAAAGGCGACTACGGCGTCATTACTTGTTGACTGACGGCGCCAGACAGCTTTGGCGTCGATACAAACGTTCGATACGACAGAATAGAGAAGAAAACGAATGAATTAAACTAGAAAAACGCTCCGAATAAAAAAGCTTGGAGTATGATGATATCAGCCATGTTCTTATAAATTTATTGTATTCGCATTGTGAAATAATCGCCGTTTATCTTCATTTCAAATTATTTTATACTTATGCAGAATTTAGAGCATGGTTGACAAAAATTATTTATCTGCAAGAAAAATTAAATTGCACTGACTAAAACATATTGAAAATCGTTCAGACAGCATTTTTTGAATATTTTACACTCAAGTGGCAACCCCAACGCAGATACTAGTTCGATGCAAATATTTTTGGATAGGATTAAATTTATGATGGAGTTCAAAGTTTGCAGATGATGTGGTAATCCTATGCTGGACCATAGTCTATCCTAGAAGAGAATGGTAAAATTTTGTATCACTCACTGTTTTGTAACAATATTAATAAGAGTATCCACCAAACTTTGCGCGACAGTCCTAGTTCTGTAGAAATTCTTAAATCCTAGAGTGGTTCTTGTACAATTATTGTAAAGTATTTTGAAATTCGAAGTTATTTTGTACAGTGGGATGACTTTGTGAAATGATTGACATCTATTGTCACAGCTTTTCAATAAAAAACCAACAATGGTTTCTATTTGCCAAAAATCCTATCGATCGATAAAAAATATTGATTGAGTTACAGAATATGGAAGATGAACATCATGACGGGACAAATACACTGGCATTTTCAACACTTGTTATCGCTCCTAATTTCTCAAATGTCCAGTTTCAGGATGGTGAATATACATCATTTTTGACTCGAAATTACTGCTCTATCAAATTCTATGTGTAATAGTTGACTTGGGGATCTTTTGATAGAAAAATACATAAAAATAACATTCTTATTCAATATTTGGACGATTCGGTCAACCCAACCGGTCATCATCTTCAACAAGAAAATGTAAATTATCCATAAAATTGAAATTGCGAATTGTATATAATGCATGACTGCATGAGTTTTTGTTGAAAATATCATTGCAAAAATCCTAGTTACATTAGAACTATATCAAATAGTACAAAATGGCGAACAAGGAAATCAAGATTTATTACATTGCCTTGCTGAAGATGGTGACCTGTTAGCTCGACTGAAACATCTAAATATTAGATAGAAATGTTATTTTGAAGTATTTGCATTATTTTCCTATGAAAAGATCGTAAAGCCAACTATTACACATAAAATCTTTCACACGGATCTTCAATTTTTATTAACTACTCTGTCAAATCAAACAGCATTATTACATATGGAATAGCATCACCATTTCTCTTGGAATCGAAGTACTTACTAAGTCGGCGTGAAAATCTACAATTCCGTACCAAACTATTGTCGATTGATTTGAGAAATTGCTGAATCTGTAAATATCTCGATAGACAATGTACACCACATTTTACGTGATAATTGGAATATACGGAAGCTGATTGCTCCCTGGGTGATGCATTTATCAACAGTCAATTAAAAATACATTTATTTCAACATTTATCAAGAGTGTCTAGACTTATTTGAATGCAAAAGCAGCAGTCCAAACAATGGATTGGAGCAGAAGAAAGTGCGCATAAAAAAGCCGAAACAGTTCTTTCTTCCGGTTAAATCATTGCAACGGTCTTCTTAGAAAAAGCTAGAATAATTACTGAGGCCTACGACAAATTGGAACATACAATCAAACTTGAACGTCCCCATTTGGCAAAAAAGGTACCCTTCCAACATGATAATGCATTTGCGCACAAGTCTTGCGTAGTTGCAACAAAACTCGAGAAACTTCAATTCCAAGTGCTTCCACATGTTCCAGATTTGCCAGATTTGGATCCCAGCGATTATTTTGGGCGTACACGAACTCGGCACCAAGAACATGAACTCGGCAATAATGCTAATCCGATTAGCGCGGGGCACACACGAACTCGGCACTGTCAATTTTTAAATAAAGCTACGATCTACCTGGTAAGATTTGGTTTTATAAGTCTATATATTTTATTTTGAAATTAATGTGTATCAAAAATAATACTGCAAATAACATTTAATGAAACTTCAGAAAAAAAATTGTTAAAAAAAGACTTATTTATACATAGTCCGTACATACCTACATTATTACAAAAACATACAAATATGTTTAGAACACAATGAAACATTTAATTTTTTTTTGGTATTTCTGACATTGGAATTTCTTGCATCAAATGGAAACAAATTATTTTATCTACGATATGCAGGACTTTTTGAGTTGTTGTCACACGTGTGATTAGATTCGTTTAAAAGTACGGCTATGTTTGAGTCTGGTTTATTATTAATATAAAATCGCATGTGTCCAGAAAATCTCACTCAGGCAGAACGATTGAGTCAAAAATCCTAATCCATAGCATAGTGCCGAGTTCGAGTAGGGAATTAAAGATCCAGGTAGTTTGGTGCCGAGAGCGAGGCCGCCCGATTATTTTCTTGTTCCCAATTTGAAAAAATGACTAACAGGGCAAAGATTAATTTCGAATGAAAAGGTCGAAGCTGAGACGAACGCTTATTTTGCGGACTTGGATGCTTCTTGTTATTCTGATGGTATTAAAAAGTTAGAACATCGTTGGACTAAAGGTGGGTTTATGCTCGAAAATTTAAGAATAAGGAGTAAGACTTAATTTAGTATTAAGAATAATTTTAAGGCAGGTGTTTATGCTGCCAGTTTTAAGAAATAAGAATAGAGTTAAAAATAGTAAAATTATATCTTTCAAGTTGGTGAAAAGTGGTTCTATTTATTATTCTAATGTTGGTAGCGACTTTTATAATTGACATTATCATATGAATTAGTTACATTGATATTATTTATTCATGTTATTTCATAATTTATTAGTATGGAGAGCAGTAATATTAATTCATCTATTGCTGGATTAATTGTTTGCTGATATAGATTTCCATGCGTTCTCTACAGGTAATTTATATCTAAACGTGGGATCTTTTTTGTTCCTAAACTGCGAATATTGCTGAACAAGTTCAATTAAATTTGAGAGTAGTTTGTCCAAACTTGCAAACATCGATAGTTAATATTTTCAGGTTAGTTTGAAACGTTTGACGTTTGTCGCACATGCGCATTTCGCTAATAAATTTAAGAATAAGGCGTAAAGTTGAAAGTTAACCAACTCTTAATTCTTAAACCTTAATCCTTATTCTTAATTCTGCAGCATAAACCGATCCATATAAAATAACTGTTTTAACTTCAAAACTATTCTTATTCTTAATTCTTATTCTTAAATAAAGTGAGCATAAACCCACCTTTAATGTATTGAATTGCAAGGAAATAATGTAGAAAAATTGAAAGAATCTTTTGTCCGGAAATTATGCGTTATCTTTATCAGGTCAAGGACTTCTTGAATCCTCTCGTACGTGCATTTTAATCTCGCCTTCTTCTCAAAATGAGGTTGGTATGAACCTCGTTCAACATTCAACCAGCAATCATTTTTTGTCTTTGGCTTCAGCCACAATGATACATATGTATTTACATCTAAATATTGAATATTTTGTGAATTCCATTCAACCAATTAAAAATAATTCATGTTGTAATTTATCTGGCATAATATTTGTTTATAATTCAGTCGTATAAATAGATATTTAATTTGATACACTATTGATATTATTCCATTTTTAATGAATTTTGTATAGTGTAATTTATGTGTAATTAGCTCCCAGCTACCCAAAACATCAATAATATTTTGATTATAGTGAATACTGATTAGTAATATGTTAATCTAATGAATGCAGAATGCATAATTCCACAAGAGAGTTAGTGACATATTTTTAGACTATTAATTATTGAAGTTAATATCATACGAAAATTTCAATTTGTTTTAATATTTCAATTCATAAGAAATTCAGGAAATAAATACGTTATGAAAATTTCTCAAGTATTTGAAATGTCTTAGTTTGTCTTGAATTTTCCTGGTGCGTGAATGCTATTCGGACAATATTCTATTCTATCATCGTTGTTACTTTGAGCATAATAGTTTTTCTAATCGTATCTTCAATCAACTCACATATAAACTCAACTAGTGGTAAAAATTGGCCGTATTCTTTAACACAATTAGCTTATTATCGATGGACAAGATTTTTGATTAATTGAAACAATTATGACAAACCAATATTTAGAATTTTTGTCATTGCCTCCTATATTCGTTGGTTGAAATATATAATGATCGATAAAAACTCATCAATTGAGTTACAGATTAGCTGAAAATTTCTCATGCTGAAATCCTATGGAATTTGTTTAATATTGATGCTGACTTCATTTTCATCCCATTTTATTGCTTTGAGGTCCAAGAATCCTCTGACTGTTGAAAATGTAATATGCTTCTACCATACTAAAAAGTTAGTTACAAATTTTGTCGTTCTTTGATATCTGTCTGAAATGGCATTAAGAAATTATTATTAATCAGACAGAAATACAACGGAGCTATGTTTACCTATATTACAATCTACATACATAAAAAAATTCTTGTCTTCTGACCATAGATTGAAATAGATGTAGATTCAGTAATCGTTAATTGGTATCTATTGATTACAGTTAATCTGCTTGAAATATATTTTTTTCACGCCAGTGTTCAAACAAATCAAAGATCAAACCGAGAAATCGCAAGTATTATCTTCTAATGGATGTTTTTAAATCACGAACTAGTACTTATTGACTTTCCGTCATTCAATTTATTTTCAAACATTCCATCAAGTGGCTTATGTTCGAGTGTAGCTATAACAATCGTATTGTCACAAATTTTATTGTAAATAATTTATTTACACAGGTTACAGTGCCAATATTTACTTTATACACTTGTATGATCACTATTTCGCTATCAGTTACTCCTACTAAATGAGTCCCTCTCCTAGCTCACGCTTTTTTATACCTAAGCCACGAAGGAGAATAATAGAGGAGCGGACACTCAGTTGGAAAACATGAATCCTAAAATGTAATGTGACAGACGTGAGGGAGATAGCGAGAGCGGGCCCAGCTTGGCATGCTTCATATGCAGAAATGAGATTGAATTTGAATTTTTTTCAATAAAAAACAATTGCGAGATAAATTCAATATTTTCATTACGTTAAATATTTTATTATTTATTAAATGAGAGGCAAAACTGAAAGAAAATTAACATTTCTATTTATTGAAATCTGCAATGAAAAAGTGCATTATTATGAAACATGTTTCATAAACGTTTCTTTGGATGATAGTTTCATAATTATGAATAACAGATACATAATCAATTTTATGAATATTTTATTTTATAATGGGCGTAATAAAATTGGGAAAATATACAGATAATTTCTTATATACCAGAAGAAAATATTAACAAAAATCTCCTAAATTCTCATTGATGAAAATTTGTTTTTCTTCGACGAATATAATTTTCAAATCGAAAAAATTCTTACAAGTCCTCTGAATCCAAGTTTTGCTTTGGATTTAAATTTATTTCTAGCGTTTATGTGTCTTCTACTAAAAATTAAAAATTATTTCAACCGAATAAATGGAAGATGAATTTCGATGAATTCTGTCTACATTTTAATATCTTTTTTCTTTTTTTGCACAGCTTGGGCTTTATCAAAGATCCATCCAGTTTTATCAGAGATTTCCTTGTTTTTTAGAGACGCTTAAATATTTCGGGCAATTTGGAAAAAAACTCGTACATGCCTTTTCTTCTAGTCGGAAATATTTAAACGGTATCTGTACTAGTACATTTGTCACATAATTGAACAGTTTCATACTATACTGTACGGTGAATTTGTAAACAATTATCACATCTCTATTGATTCCAAAACATAAAAAGAAATATTTATATTCTTTATTGATAAGAAGTTTTCTTGAAGTTGAATTTTTCACTAAAAGTTTAGATTAAATACGTTCAATAATTTGAAACATTGATATAACCTTTAATTGTAATATAATTTTTAGATAATTTCTTCTCACTTTCACATCTCTAGATGAGCACTCTTTCATGATATCCTCGCCACTTATTTAATAAAATATCATCTTTGGGTGCAGAAAAAAGAGAAAATTTCTCTTCACATGTTCTGTACCCAGTATCACAATTTGTCACAAAACATTTTCTTCCCATTTTACAATATATTTTTACATGAAACATGGGCCCGCCTCGACCTATCTCTCAGTTACTGTCTCTCTCTAACAATATTACATTTTTGGCTTCAGTTGAGATAGGGAATTGTATAGGCGTGACCTAAGCCGAGAATGGGCCAACATTCAATTGTCTAACAGTTGATGCCTGGCAACCACCGAACATCTAGTAACCGTAGGCTGCCAACCACGTGCGACAATCAAACATCGACTTAGTCAATACTAACTAGCGAATTCAAATAAATATTCATGTGAACTAATTACTTAAAATATTCCACATTTGTTACAGTATTTATCATTTCAATTCGCAAATATTCATGTCAATCACAATATATATTGTGAATACTTTGTATTTAACTTACTGAAAAAATAAACTGGGCTTCTATTGTTTTTTTCCTCTGAAAAATTGCGAATATTGTTCACCTAATTTATTTACGACATCTGGAAGCTCATAAAACAAGATAATATCGTGCTAAAATATAATTCTCCATCGTAACTCTTTACGATGAATTTTATAGATGATGACCACCTAAACAGTCAAAACTTTTTCCTCTTGGGAAAAAGTAAAATCTGTAGTCCAGACAGTTGGTGTTGACAATAATTTTATCAAAGTCCAAAAACTTCAAAACTGAAAGCAAGGCAGAGCTTGAACTTTGACAGGAAATTGCTAGTTAATCGGATTTGAACCAACTGTTGAACTAAACTGAAAAGCAAAAATCGATCAAACCAAGTCTCAACTCCGTAACAACTTCTGAACTTGACCCACAAAAGAAAAATTATTTGTCATGAGAAATTGATCCTTCTAAAAGTTATTTTTAAACTAAATAATACCGTTTGTCATCGTGTTGATGAAAAATTCAATAATGGGTTATACTTATAACAGTTCAAGTATTATTTTGATAAATCATTTATTATAGTGGAAGATTACATACAGGCATATAGTTACACCGACTTACAAACGAGCTTTTTGCTGAAAATTGCCTTAGGAAAACTAGAAACAAATACATCTATCATTTCCAGAAAAAAAACAGCATATTATTACAATACTCCTCATTCTGGACGGATTAGTAATATCATATTAAGAAAAGTAAATCAATGCATTCATAAAAAAAAATACGTATGTTCAGTCGAAATTCTAAGCAGAATATCCAATTTAAATCATCCTTGCTTTCATAAGAGGTGAGTTTGAAGCGTAAGGAATCGTCCAAGGCGTCTCTGATATCCAATCCTCAAGTATCGACGAAAAGCCCTTGAAAATTATGTAATTAAAAGAAAATCTGTTATGTGAACTCGTAAAAATTTCAATATTTGATCGCGTACAATTGAAGTTTTACAGATATCGTAAAACAATGTTACGATATTACTTCGTTGACTGATTAATTGATTTTCAATTCACAAATTCACGTAGACAATTAACTTTTGAATTATGCTTTTTCATCTCTACCAATGATCACTAATTTTTATTTCATTTTGTTTCAGGTATGTGAATTTTCTCAATTGACTTCGTAGTTTTTACTGGTGAGTGAATTTTAAACTGAATAGGTCTTCAACTCTGAAGAATAACCTCTTAATTAATATAATTATATTTTCCAGCTTTTGTTTTTATTTTTAAATCACAATACCACGTTAATTAATTTTCTCTCCGCTTGGATATACTAAAGCTTTCTGGTCTAGTAGAAGCTTAATAGCCCGCAATTCATAATAAAATTTCCATTACAATATATGAGAAAGCTTGCGGTTCAAGTGCCTTATTGTGACGGAATTTTAAACCAAGACTACTGAATAAAAAGTGTATAGCGATGTTCAGATTTTAAATTAAAACAGGATGTATTGAAATGAAGTGCAAATGTCTATGCTTTCCAACTTCTTTAATGGAGACTATTTCGTTCCTGTAACATGATTCTCCAAATGGCTAATAAAGTATTAAATTTCAGTTTCTAGCTACATTCAACTTTTATTCTAAGAACAATTTTTGTTATTCACTAATATTACAAGAAGTTTTTATTAACTGTGATTTTTTGATATATCCCTTTTGTTTCAATCAGAGGAGGCCATTTTCACGTGATCAAAACTGAAATTTCACGCTACATCGTGAAGTTTTGTAGATTTTGAACTCAGTGTTACTGCACTATAGTCTATTTTCGTAAAAAAATATTCCACAAGTCACATTGGGCTAGTATTTAGGCCTTAAGGCAAACCAACTTTACATTCAGATTATGTATTTGAGAAAGCTGAGTGACTACTTGAAGTGGTAAGATTGATGTGATGGTAAGTGGAAAAGTCTTGCAACTTAAATGGTAGAATCTTACCACTTAGTAGTAACCAGTACCACTTGCAGTTGTGAAACAAATGAGACGTCTAATGTCAAACTTATGAGGTTAGGAAATGTTCTTTTAATTTGAAAGTTTTGAGAGATATAAAATCCATAGGTGGTGTTACAATTATGTAGTTCTAGGTGAAAGTATCTGAAACTTCAACTAGAAACTACTATTCTATCTTTTATCTAGATATTCTCCGACCATTGTCTCATAAAATTGGAGTATTTCTTAACAGAGTTTGGAGTTTACTTAGATTGAAGTGAAAATGAATATTGTTATACATTTTATATTGAAAAATTTGAGCAAGAACTTTCGTATCATGTGTTATCTGGAGAAACTATTCCAATAACTACTTCATTATTATGTATTACGTCTATTGAGACATTTTCAAATATAATATTCATCATCTATTATTTAGATGGAGTATTTCCTTTACCGGTCTGCTATAAATATGTCGTGAAATCTGTATCTTAGAACTTTCAACTAATCAGACTAGTTTGTTTAATATATTATTTTAGAAAGACAAGTAGTGCATATCCTTCACATATATGTGAGACTCCATCCTTTACATTTGTTCATTTCATGGTTCGTAGAGCTCTGCAAATTTACAATTGTAAAGAAACAAATCACGTAGAATTTCAAGATCAAATGTAAATGTTTTGTTAGGACCAAATGGCAAAGTTTGCTTAAATCTTCTTATTTCTGCACTCTTACTGTTTAATCTTCAGAATTAATTAACATCAAAAGTAAATAACTCTGTTTCAAACTTTAAACAACAAAGGAAATAGAGCACTAAACATTTTTCTCTTGTCTCTGACACTGATTGAACATTCATCGAAAAGAAAAAAAGATTTTATTCCGTTCGTGCATACAAAATGATTGGAATTGGAGCTTCATTATTACCGAAGCGATTTGAAATAAATATTTTGATATTATTGAGGTCGGAATGCTGAAAAATCACTCAAATTGTCCAAGATAACCACCATCATTCTTAAGCATTATACTGAATGACCATTTTAGCGCGAATTTTGGAATGAATGATGAATTTTGTAGCAATCTATTTCACCTTAATACAGCATTTTAAAGCAAAGATGCAACAATGACAAACTGTACAGAACTAAATTCTACTTTTGATAATTCCTCATCCGATAGCTTGATGAATGGATAATAGTATATTATGCTACAAGGACCGAACGACCGTCATTTTTGTGTAGAATGAAGACGAGGACGAGCCCAAGGCGTAGCTTCGTGCAGCCAAATTCATCCGTGACAATAATAACAGTCGTCCAGTGTCCGCGTTGCATATGAAATTTCTCATAACAAGTGCACCGAAGTATCCTCATTACTAAGTCGATTTTACAAACAAACTTTTACAATTGCGATCACATTACAGTTAACTAATACAATGTAACATAGCTTACATGATTTGTCTTATTGATTGGTATTTTTCTTATTTTCTGTGCTAGAAATAAAAATATTGGTGGCTGAAGCCTATGTCTCTGACTTTTTGAGAAAACTAATTGTTAATTTGCAGAAAAAAAAGATGCTATTAACTCAGTTTATTGTGCTTCGCATTAGATTTTTATTTGTTGGTTCTCATATCCAAAAGTAGGAAAAAACATTGGCTGACGTATACATTGCTGATTTTCAGAAATATTCCCAGTTTACTCCAAAAAATTCCAAAGTTTGAAGAATAAATAATTATCGTACCTATTGAAACTCAAAGCAAGTTGTTATTTATGTTTGAATATTGGGAAAAAAATTCACCATAAATTTTATCATTGATTGCGTTACATATTGATTATTTCATATGTTTGAATTTTTTCTCAAAATACTTGTTAGTAAAAGATGGGTATATATACCTATAAATTTTGTTACTAATATTTCGATTTCAAAACATATTTTCATTCATATATTGTTTCCAACATTCCAACATCACTAGACACTTGAGTCATTCTAAATTAGAAGTGTAGAGTTCAATCAGAAGTAATAATAGAGAGTAAAAAAAAGGAAAGAAGATAGATATCATGAGTTAACCCATGAGAATAATGGAACTTTAAATTCACTATAGCTGCAATTTTATAATGCCTGTATTACACGATTCAATTTATTCATGAAGATATTCATGAAGTTGTCCTTTAATTTCTTCGTGAATTTATTGTCAAGCAGAAAAATGTTGGTTCGTTTTTACACACATGAAGATTTCCATCAATTTATTGTGAAAAATTCAATAATACCAACCTAAATATCAGCTGTTATTTTACTGTCGTTAATTTTTGTATTGTGTTTCTTGCAAGTTTCTGTAGAATAAAAAGTACAATGAAATTAGAATTTTCACAGTATCTCTTTAGAATCAAACAAACTTAACCGCAAAAAAGGTTGGAGGACAATGTCAAATTCAAAGGTTGGCAACGACAAAATGTGGTGAAAAAACCCTGGAATTCCCTAGAAAATTGTCGAAAAATAGAACACGTTCTAATTCGTCAATAAATTCATGAATTTCTTCATGAAGAAAAAATTCACGAAGTGTCTCGTATTACACGATCCAATTAATTCAAAATGAAACTTCGTGAATTTATTGATGAAGAAATTGAATCGTGTAATACAGGCATAAAGTGTGTTTCTGTGGAAACTGAACATTCAAAAATTGATATCCAGAGTGATCTTACTCGGTTAATAGTCATCATCTGACGATTTTTTCTTTATCATGAAGAGGAAGAACAAATCTCTCGAAATGCATGCTAATTTAACATTATACCATACACTAAAATTCATCGTTTTGAAGATGATTGATGTAAAGGTTAAACTAATAGACGTCTTTTTCTTCACTCTAGTTTATTGTCAAAGCATTGGAAGTTCATTGAAAAATTACTTTGGCAATAAACTAGAATGAAGAAAAAGACGTCTGAAATTCAACCTTCACATATTTATTAAAAATGAGTTCTAAAAATATTGAAATAAATATATATTTGAAAATTCTAGATAATAAATTCTATTACCTCCATCAAAGAAGAAAAAACGGACTATCAGGTATCGCAGTATATTTCAAAATAACCGCTCTGACCGTCAACAATAACCGTCGTAACCGCCAAATTCACGCGGTTAGTTTGGTTACAAGTAAGTAATCAAAAATTTCGATAACCGCGTTCCGTAGACTAATCGGTTGTCGAAAAAGTAACCGCGTTACCCTGGTTCAGTTACGAAATATACTAAAGTTATAAAACGCGGGATTTCCTGAGCATAGATAAATTATGCCGCGTACATGAACGAGCTGAACGAGAGAATGGCGCGCTTGAACATGAATTATTCATGGTGTGGAATTCGATATTTCGGAAAATTAACGATATCGCCGATATATCGGTATCGGTATCGAATCAGATACACCCCTAGTCCAAAACCTGGAAGTAATGAAAACTATTTAGTTCACTTACGTATTTTTTCACTCCAATATTTGTAGTTCAAATTGATTTGCTAAACAATTACTTGAAATAGAAGAGAATAATTGTAAAAACATTGAAATTTTTCTTGAAACTTCCTAGATAGTGACAAAAATCTTATAAAAATAATTATCAAGAAACGTCAGCCAATGAAAGATCAGAATCGTAGATTTTTTAATGTCTTTTATAAATAGAGGATGCTGCCTGTCAAGTGGCTGACACAAAAAAATTATATAGAAGAATTTTTTTTGCCCCATTTTCGAAAATTCATTCTGATTAAACGCAGCAGCAGTCAGGTGACCAAAGCTTGTTTTATTGCTCCTAACTTCTGATACCTACAAGATACGTCGACAATAAAATCGTTTAACTTTTTGTATATCAAAAACTATTTTGAAAAATCATATTGCAAAAAAATGCAGACATATAGATTTCAGCCGATTACATTTATATCTATGTCATATCAACAAGTAATATCTTAAATAACTGGCTGACACAATAAGATTATATAGAAGCAAGTTTTTTTCTAGCATTTTCAATTGACTCTCAATCAAAATCTCAGCAGCGCCTGAATGACTGAAATGGTTTTTCTTGCTCTATCTAATGACGTCTTCACAAATATCAACTTTATTCGCACAATAAAATCATATAAAAGTTTTTGCCACCAGCTCCCTAACTAATATACCAGTGAAATAAAAAAATCCAACGTCATCCATGATCCACAATTTCCATTTTTACCTAGGGGACATTAATATCCATTAATTCTCTATAAATAGAGAATCAATGAAAACAGTTACAATGGTTTGGATTTGAAAATTTTTTAAGCAGAGTCCAACTAAGTAATGATGTGTTTTCAGTGCACGTGTCACAAAAATAATATTTTTCATTAAGCTTTCAAATGACAAAAAAAAATTATAATGTAGAAACTAAAGATATGTATCTACTAATGGATTTACAATACCCTAAAATGAATAAGGTGATACTTAAACTTATACACTTTTTTATAATTGTCAGATAATAACTACATATCTAAAAGCTTAAAATTAATGCAATAATATTTTCATTTCTATATTAGTAATGAGAATTCGTTCTGTATTAAGTTAACAGTAGCATAACGTTTGTACATTTAAAGAAATATGAAATTATCAATCTATTATAGAGTCTCTTATGGAATAATAAGCAGAGCATGTATGAATCAATATATAATGTATATAATAGTCCTGTATAAAAAAATTTCCACTCTTATTAATTTTGTTTCTAAACTAAACTTCATCCTGCAGTTGCTTTTCTTGGTTGGTAGAAATTTGTTCTCTGAAAAATAAAAATAAAAATTAATCATGAATTTTCCGTACTTCGCTAGTACATTCTTAATTGCATTCTTCTCGGTAAAATGAGTAACTAATTTAATTTTCAAAAATTATCTTTCTCTTTAAAAAATACTCTGCAAATGCGTTTTGTCTCCTGGAAAAATGATAATAACTATTCTCTATTGTTCTTCCATTTGTTCCAATGGACATGAAAATCAAATAAAAGTAGAAAACAAATATACACAGACAAAGAGGTTGTTTTTTGGTTCTTTATTCATCTTTCGCGAGTTGCTTTTGAATAAGATTCTCTGTGTCATTTGTCAGAGAGTGGAATTCAAATTTTTTTGCGATGACAAGCGGAAAACTGCGCAGGGATTTATAGGAAATTGCACGTCATGTTTTTTTGATTTTTTTTTTTTTTTTTGAGAAGAACAGCTTTGTAATTCATTTTTATTGTTGGTTATCTAGAGGTTTTGTCTTATTTTTCTCAGTGTGCAACTATAATTTGTTGAGAAATATTTCATGAAAGAGAATAAAGTGAACTCATTTGGTTGCATTCATCCAATATTGTTGTATTGTGCAAAACGAAATTTGATAGTCTAGAGCTCTAGAAAGTTCCAACAACAAACCAAATTCAAAATGATTATGTTGTGGTACAAAAATCTATTTTATTTCCATCTCAAATTAGCATCTCATTGGCAATAAAGATAACTTCAAATGAATTCATTCAAATCCATTATAACTTTATCATATTATGTATGGAATAGAAGGTAAGATTTTTTTTGGGATTGAGAAATGAAAAGTTACTCTTGCACCATTTCATGAAAATGTCACTAACTTCATTACTTTCCTTGGCTGGCAAAACATGGTTACTATTTGAGAAAATTGATCTAGAAGAGGAAAATAATAATTCATAATCTCCGTGAAGTACTTCATGACAATTCACAAATCAATAATATACGTGATAAAGAGAGTACCGTACCTAGTTCCACACTAGTACTGATAGTAGGGCACTCGGAAATTACCGAAACTCAGTTTAATTTTCTACTCAATACATATATAGTCTTCTAGAAGTTAGGATACTAGCGAACCAATTCAGTGCTACCTTCTCTCCATCAAAATCAAATGTATCTAGTAATCTATCATGATTCACGCAGTTAAATACTTCACATAAATCACAGAACATTCCAACTGGGCTTTCACCGTTCTCAAGGTGTGACACAGCTCCACTGTAATGATCATGAATAGCATCACAGGAGTTGATAAATTCGGCCTAAAACCAAGCTAATTAGTATTAATCGCATTTAGTCTACTTCAGAAAAGATTTCAAACAATTCAAAAAGCAGTTCTCGTAAATCTTAGAGAGAATGAGATTCATCGTTATTGGACGATAATTATCCATTTTATCCTTATCCTGCTTTTTATGAAGCGAAACTAAAATAAGGTAACTAATTTAACGACAAATTTAGATATATAACATGATCCAGCGGAATTTTATTTTTAATCCTTATATTTATGAAGGAAAGCAATTCCATTTCGCTGACTGACATTAGAATAAGTGATTGAGATCTATAATGAATGCTATATTTTTAATCGTCTTCATTTGGTTAGATCTTCTTTCGAATATTTGTAGAGGAATCTCCAAAAAAGCTGTTAAAATTATTCTCCCAGAATATGGATCGTCTATTAAGTTTCCATTCATTTTTACTTACTTGTACTAAGTACAAGGAAGTATTGTGCAACCGACAAAATTCACTTATCGGGATTTTGATAGAAGTATCCGTTTTGAGTATCCCTGAATCCATTTTGACTATTTTCGATTTGATGTCGGTACGTATGTGCGTTCGTGTTTGCGTTCGTGCATAATTCACAAATCTCAAACCTGGTTGAACGTATAATGTTGAAATTTTGCATTTAAGACTGGTATAGGGTCTAGTTGTGCACCTCGCATTATGGTTCCAATCGTCTGTACCGGAAGTGCACTTCATTCAAAACTTTTTTCGAATTTTTCTAATAAATTCAGACTGATCAACCGTAGGATGTTGAAATTCAGTATTTGAACTTGATGTTGTATCAGAATGGTTATCTGCTATTTTTGTATGAATCGGTCAAGCCAGAAGTGCACTTTACTTGGAACTTTTTTTAAATTTTTTGCATAAATCTAGAATGATCAGCCGTAGCATATTGAAATTCAGTGTTCAAACTTATTGTAGCATCAAAATAGTTATCTACTATTTTTGTATCAATCGGCCAACCTGGAAGTGCTGTTTATGAGTATAACAGACATTCAGAATTTGCCGTATAAATCAGTTTAATTGAAATGATGAGGCAGGCAATGATAATCTGTTGTCAATTTTTCGATTTTGTTTGGCATTTTACATGTCAAATTATTTTTCCCTAAATTTCATTTCGTGAGCATGACAAAGGCGACAAAATTGAATCATGCTTTTTCATACAAATTTCAAATTAATTTTCATTACGTTGATCACACGGTCCAGCTTTAATTTCAGCATTATTGAACTCCAAATATACATACTTATCAAACTTCTTGAAGGCATGAAAAACAAAATAAGGCACTGAAATCTACGACTATTTGACGATCTAAAAATACAAGGAAATATTGTGAAACCGACAAAATTTACATATCGAGATTTTGATGGATATATCTGTTTTGAGCATCCCTGAATCCATTTTGACTATTTTTGGCTTGATGTCGGTACTTATGTACGTATGTATGCGTGTATGTACGTAACTCACAAATCTCAGAATTCGTCAAATGTATAATGCTGAAATTTTGTATAAAAGACTGGAATAGGATCTAGGATCTTGATGTGCACCTCGCATTATGGTTGCAATCGTCTGTACTGGAAGTGCACTTTACCTACTTTTTTTGAATTTTCCGCATAAATCTAGAATGATTAGTCGTAGGATACTGGAATTCAGTATTTGAATTTGCTGTAGCATCCAAATGATCATGTCCTATTTTTGTCCCAATCGACCAAGTCGGAAGTGCACTTCATATTACGGACTTTTCGAATTTCTCTCATAAATTTGACATAATCAGTCGCAGAATATTGAGATCTTGTATTAAGCACTTTCATAGCATCCAGTTGTATACCTTGCATTATGATTGTGATCGGTTAAGCCGGGATTGCAGTTTACTCGAAACATTTTTTAATTTTTCGCATAAATCCAAAACGATTGAACGTAGAATATTAGAGTACAGTATTCAAGATAATAGTACTATCTAGATGCTCATATCCTATTTTGATTGGGATCGACTGACTCGAAAGTGCACTATACTTGACGATCTTGGAATTTTGCGCATAAATTCAGAACTGTTAGCCGCAGTATCCTGGATATCAGTATTTAGGAATATTGTAGCATAAGAATGATGATCTACTGTGCAACCGACTAGCCGTGGAATGATGAGATGTTGTGTTTGATTATATATATCCAATGATGTACAAGTAAGTCACGTGATGTCCACGTCAGATTTTTATATTTAGTGGATTTTTATTGCGAGCATTCTGATTTGGAGTGAAATTTATAACCTGTCAAGCACTGTTACTAATGTAATCCGAATTAAGAACATATCTCATCTTGATAATAGTTCTTCCTTATATTCGTCATCACACGAAAAAGATCAAATCTTGATTTATTGCAAAAGATCGTTAGTTTCGAATATAATTTTTCCATCTGGAACAATTAATACGAATTAATACTTGACCTTTTTATATTATCATTGACCCATATCCTCTGTACTGTTTTTTGTTTTCATGGTTGTAATTGTTGATGCTGACTGCAATGTTGCATGTAGCTATTGAGAGAATGCAGTCAAGAATTTTCCACCTCTTTTCTACTTATAGTTTTGGCTACGTTTCTGCAATGTCCGGGAGCGAAAAGAAACAACATATTGTCTCAAATCCATTGTGATTCAATGATTTTACAAAGGTTACAGTATACTTTTTACATTATAAAATGTCGCACAATGTGCAATCGCTAGCGGAATTCACTTCCTGCACTTTTCGCGCCACAAATTTATTTTTTTACTTTTCCATGTGTTATCATATAACCTCGTATCATAATTTTAAAAATACTCTCCAAAATAACAATAGAGCGAAAATAACATGTTCCGGAACTTTTTAAAATCCACGCTTTTGTTCCAATACCTCGAAGCCCAAAGTTGCTAAAACTAAATGAAACAGAAATAAAAACAGGACGTAAATTTTTAGGACCTAGCAGTTATGTACGTCTAGACATTGTTCTAATCCTTTAAGGGTATGTTTTAGACTAGCGCACTAGTGACCTATATTTAACTAGTAATTAGTATATAAAGAGTGCTGTTGCTGAACAGCAGTACAGTAATTGCCCGACAGCACGAGTAACTACTGAACAGTGCTTCTCAAACATCTTCATGTTATATGACAAATTAAAAAGAAGTCAAGTTGGAGGTTTGATTTCATCATCTTTTTTTTGTTTTAAGTGCATCGTGCCTTGAAACAAAATTCTCTATATGATCATTGTTTCAAATTTTTAACATGAAAAGAACAGAGATAAGTTTTTTTATCCCGTGCATATTTTTGAAATATAACCAAGAGCATTTAAAAATGCGATAATTATGAGCACAAACAGTTTCACTCATTTTATTAGACTTATTAGAACGACTCAAACATCGTCATTCATTATCTGAATAAAGCTGAAAATACCGATCCATAATGGATTTATATTTTCGGGAAAAATAGAGTACAGTAGAATTGGAACAATGAACATTAAAATTGAATCTGGGAATTATTATGTTTGGTTTAAGTAATTGAAATTACTTTTGAATTTCAACTATCAAGACTCATAATATCAAACAGTTCTAGTTTAAATCTTTATTGTTTTGTTTCTGCGTGGCACAGATACAGTTACAATAAACTCATTAGACAATAATAACTTTCCTATTAACAATTTCAGTCTGAAGGTGCTTGTTACAAAAGTGACACATGTAAATCAAACGCTTGTAACAATAAAAAAATTAAAATAAAAAGAATGCAGATCGATTACATAGATGAATTATTTAAAAGTGTGAGAGAGACGGAGCTATGAAGAATCTTTTAGAGATAGAGAATACAGGAGCAGGACTCTATATTTATTTTTCGTCGTCAACTGAATTCAGTACTGAAATATCATTTTTACAAATCAGGAGCTTTTTTTGAACTTTGGTTCAAATCATTGTGAATATTCAAATCATGATTTTTTAGTTTTTGTTTATATCTTTCAATTTTTTTTGCGACTATAATCAAAACAGTGGAAAATGTGTCATACCGTTCCATAAGACTTCATGTGAAAAAAAAATAACAAATGAGGATTCAAATATCTCTCAAACTAATCCAGAGAGCATTCCAATCTTTCGATAAGTTGTGTTTCAACATGAACTCCATCATATCCAAATTTTATCAAAATCTTCCAATTGTCGTTTTTTATAGCAGCTTTAATGTTTGATCCTCTTGATTTGGAATATTTTAACATTAACAGTAGTTTAATGATATATTTGAGATTATTATTTTGAATTTCCATGCCAATATCAAAGGACAATCTCTTAATGAAAACAGAATTTAATATGAAATAGCTACTATTCATTGGAGAATAAACAAATTATCCATATCAAATGTATCTAATTTAAATGTACATTCCGTTTCCTATCGTATTTTTTCCTTCCTGTCATATTTTAGTCAATAAATTTTTGCGTAAATACATTGATTATGATAAAATCTGCTCCAATTATAGCTATATCAAATGTTCTACTGCAAGTATAGATGATGACTCATTATTTATTAGTACGTTCCTAGACACGTGTAAATTATAAACTGTTTCGATGTTCAATGCAGGTATCTAATTATTGATGTTCATGTCTGGAAATTTGATCAGGAATCACTATTTAGAATCACTGTTCTGTTCACGTGCGGCATATTCCTTCCCCTCAATCGACGCCACTGGCAACACAAGGCCAATTTCTGTAGACATGCAAGCACTAAAAGCAAAATCCAATCTTGATCTAAAAACACAAGTCTGTTGTAATTATACCTGAATTTGGCATATGCTGTAGACTCTTCTGTACAACGCAAGCAGCACGGAAAAATACGATTCCGACACTTTTTCTTGTTATGAAATAGAAGTTTTATGAAACTGTGTTGAAGAAAATAGTGTATCAACTCAGTGATTCAAGCTGTTTGATCAATAATTGCAGCTGATTTACCCTAGAAGCAACATTATTAGAAATTTATTCGATCATGATGTATTGAATTTCAACATCAATACCACAAAAGTATAATAATTCCAAATAGGGAACAAAATCTGATTTCTGAGACAAAAGAAAAAAAATCCTGCTATATTTGAGATTGCAATCGAAGTGGAACTCTCAGGGATAGCCATGAGGATTGAAAGGAAGGATTAATATGGCATTCTAAATACAAAAATTGGTGTATCAGTAGAAGAAGCGGAAGCAATTTTGCGTGCTTGTCAGATTCGCGTTGCCGAAGCCGACAATAGCATGTGAGCGATGTGTAAGCTTGCGTTACGGGTGTTGCATGTATGTATTGAAATTATTTCAATATATTTTTGATGTCTTAAAATACTGAAAACTCATTCTTGATTCATTAATTTGAGAGTTATCTAATCAAAATTCAATGATCATTGAGGAATATTTTTCCCATTTCTTAAATCATAATTGATTTTTGTTGAAAACAGCTAATTAAATAAGTAAATGTGGCTTTGACGTTCTTGATGGGTACGATGTAACATAACCCATTCATTGTGCATTGCAGTGTTTATCAAAGCAGTATTCATTGTTTATTACAAAAAAAGTGCTGCCTATGCACACGATAAAAATGAGAAAAAATTGACATCAGATGCCTGAAATCTTTTTTTCTACAAACGTCAAAAAATCATGACATCTGTACATCAATATTAGTATACGAAATGTCGCATTGGAGTTGTTTATCATGACAACGGGCACGAAGTATTTTGTGCTCTGATTTTATCCTGACAACGTGCACAAAGTACACGTTGTCAAGAAAAATAATTCTACTAATTTTTGTATTTTAATATGATTTTAATATATTTTTTTAGTTTTTTGACGTCTGTAGAAAAAATGTTGTATGCTACACGTGCACGAAATTTCTTTGGAGCTAACGAATGATTTGTGTCTCGGCTACCGCCTCAACAAAAAACTTTCATTCCAAGCGAAGAAAATTTTCGACTGAATGTCTTAATGCTTGTTCAATCACCTATTGCATTCAAGATTTTTTTCTACTGCTCTAATAGTATGGAAACCAGTTATAACTCTCTTATTGCATTTTTCTCATCATCAGTCGCCATTTTTCGGAACACATTAACTTCAAGCTGCAGTTTTCCCTTAGAGATATGCTCACTAACACGTAGACTGCGGAGTTCTAGAGATATGCTCTCTACCAGGGATATTGTGAATCAAATAATCCACATTACTTCTGATGTAAAGCAGATTTCCAGCAGAACTCCTCAACCTACTTAGTACGTAGTAAAAAGCATATCTTCTGATAACGAGAACTTAGTTTTCGAAATACTTATTCAGTATCTTGAAGCTTATTTCAGGTTTGAGGGGTTTTATAATCTTGAAATAAAATTCATAGCAATTAATATCAATCACATTTTTTTCTCGATACGGGTGTGGCAGACACTTATAGTACACTTGGTAATTGATTGATATTTCTTCAACCGTAAAGTGCGGTTACCAATCGTCAAACTACGGGTGTTCTTAGTTTTTGTGGAGAGTACGACACAGAGTATTATAATTTAGTGAAAATCTTAATGACTTTTTAGTCCGTCGGGCGGATTCGATCCTGCGACCTCTGTATCACAAAGCCAGCATATTTGCACTGAGCTATGAATACTCATATTATAGTATGGTATGATCAAATTTGAAAATCAAATTATGGTAATTCCATACTACTGTCATGAATTCTATTGTTGATAATTAATAAATACAGGTTACTGTGCCAATATTTATTTTCTAAACACATAAATAATTATATGAACTAATTACTACAAATATTTCATATTTGTGACATTATTAATATGTAGTAAATCTATAAACTGAATCCATGGAGGAATCTAACCTACAAAAAAAAAAAAAACAGTAAATGTGTTGATCAGGAGATATTCGGGATAAAAAGTGATAAAAAAAATAGATATATTGATAGATTTTTCGTACTTTAAGAATAGATTCTGGCAAAACTATGCGTGAAAAGCTACTATTTGAAATTTTATAATCGTCACAATATTTTTGAACGAATAGTGAGAAATATACTCCTTTCATTCCGAAAATACTGCAACAAAACAGAACCGGCTATATTTTAAGATAATTGTCTATAAAATATTCGTTGAGCAAAATTTCCATATTTCTTTGAGAATTATTTATCAGATAGTCCAATGAAGAATATCTGCACCGGAAAATTATTAAATATGAAAGAACTCTAATATTAGTGTTATTATAGACGGGTTGGGGGTTGATAAGTAAATAATAATAATTAATAGATAATGAAATATAATTAGAAAATATAGAAAAAAACTTATGTTTGGCTGATGAGCTGTTGGTGGCCTTGCCGTCAGGAGTTAGGGCTGGTCAGGTGTTAGGGCGTAATTAAGCCGAATTCTCCTAAAAGTAATATGAGTCTGAGCCACAATGCTCAGTGAGATGTCATCAAAGAGTCACACACATCAATTCCCCGCCATCGGGGCATTTCAGGATTAGTTTAGGTAACCAGAACAGATATAATAATGATACACCTGTCTCAGAGGTTGGATAGGATATCTGGTTAACAGATAGGCCGTTGAGTTCACCGAATAGATAGCTACCAGTACTATAGTGAACATCGATGCCCGCGACACACGCGAGTTGGTTGACTTATCCACTCTTGGGGCAACCCCGTTGCCCGCAATAACACACAGTACATGCGGTTGGCATACACATATTCCCGTGCACCACAGACAGCATAATGTAGCATTGGTGGTACTAGCTCCAAGATAGCTAAGTCACTAGCACTGTTTATCTCACGTTGGACGACACCTACGGATGGCTATCAGTACCGTAATGCCGTACCGATGCCTGTGACACACGCAGGTTGGTTGACTTATCCACTCTTGGGACAACACCGTTGCCGCAATAACACGAAGTACATGCGGTTGGCAACAATCACCGCCGTCACACGGTCAAGGTGTGCGCACCGATGGCATTGATACCCCAGGTAGCTTAGGATACCAACACTTCAAAGGAAAAGGATTATACTCCACGCACACTTAGCGTGGCGTCACCACATGTGACGCTAAACATACCAAACTCATAAAACTCAATGACAGACAAACTCACCAATTAATAGAAGTTCTCAGCCACTTCACAACACTGAATTGAATAATATGATGGCTAATTAGGCTCAGATAATTGAAGTAAATAATGCACCTCACAGATAAACTGCACGCTCAAAGTTCGACTTTAAAGTGACGCAATGTGTTTGCAACAAAGAATGCTTTCTGGGTGTTGACCTTGGAAGCGATCAGGGATGTTATCGAAACTGGGTTTTATGTATAGTACAGTTTTTGGGTCATATTGGTGTGACAGGGTGTGTCAAGTGTCTTCTCTCATATTACAAGACATGGTCAAAAGCCATCTAGGATATTTTCAACTAATGAATATTTATTTTAAAAGCAGAAAAATATTTGTAAATAATTGTATTTAAAAATTGTCGTAACATTGTATTGCTTCTGTGAAGTAGATTTCTGGGAAAAATGAATTCTGAGATAAGAACTTTTTTTAGTCTTCACAAACAGAAACATCTCTTTGTGCAAAAATAGGAAGAAAAAAAATATTCGTGGACGAAGAAGCAGCATAATCAGTATAAGACAATATTTCGGATGGACAAATTCAAATTTGAATTGTTTATTGATAACACAAAGAACAAACATCACCAGAATTGTCCGTTGGGAAAATAAACTTTCCAACTCTTGTTTTGTTTACGATGGCTCATGTTGCGTTTCAATGACGCAACTATTATTGTCGGCAAATTTCAAATCGATTCTCCCAAACAATTTTTGTAGTTCATCGTGTAATCACTATCTGAAAAAGCAGCATTCATTTCATTCAAAACAATGTAACTTGTATTTACAGCCAAAGTAATAGCTAGCGTGAGTAAAATAAATATTGGAGTAACTATCTAGCATGTGAATGTAGTACTCATTGGAAAATTTCATCATAAGAGAAACGGAATACTCTTGATATAGGGACCAGAAAATCGAGATATTTGAGATGAGTTTCATTCAAATTCCCGTTAATCGTTTGGAAAAACCCTACTTCAACGAATTCATGCAAAGATTACACAAAGAGTGAATATATCTACTGGAAACATTGCCAAATGTAGAATATTAAGTTGGTCCAATTCATCAGCTCCAGGCCTACTTGAATAAGAACATAATGATTCTGAAATTTTGAAGTTGTTTTCCTCTGATATTCCATAGAATAAATTATAATCCATTGCATTTTAATGAGATTAGGAAAAATTTAACCATTTATTGAACAACTCTTGTCCAGTGTACATACGCGACTTGGCATGATATAAAAAGCTTAGAAGATATGATTTCGCGCATCGTGTTAGAGCGGGTATAGCACTAGATAAAGCACAGCAGACTCGTCCGCCATTTTGGAGCCCACTGTCAGTTATTTGCCGTTTACCGATGTGTAAACTTTAATATAATTTAATAAAATAATTTCAAATGACGGGCTGTTCTGGGCCCAGTTGTATTATTCATTCAAGATACGGGCTCTGATTCTACAGATGAGTAACTTTTATTTCTCAATACATCATTTGAATGTGGAGAAATATATTCCGAGCTACTTAACCTCAATTTGAATTTCGAGTTGAACTGTTCGATTGTCAGAATCTGAGTGCATTATTCAGAGTAAATGTCAGCATTATTGCAAGAATCTCTGTCCTTCAGTAATATTCTTAATGATTTGCTACTTAATTGTCATAATTTTCAGAAGTTTTGCACTACACTGTTGTGAGAGGTTTGAGGATTAGGAATTTTGAAATTTCAAACAAAAATGAAACCACCAGCTACAATTCCAAATGAGCTAACAAAACAAATACAAGAAGCAAGTTATTGTGTTTCATTCGATTTGAATTGTTTTTTAAATTTTTATTGTATTTTCTATGATTACCTTGACTGATATCTTATAAAAAACCTAATTTTTTGTGCCTATTATTATTTATTATTTAACCTGCTTTGACCAAAGCAAATATTCAAGTATTTACCTAGGTACCTATTTGTTGAAATCACCATACTACCTACTTCAACTTTATAATTTGAATACTTAACATTTACAGATTTTGTGCAGAAAATTAATGCAAGCAGATAAATTTCTTAAAGAACAAAATGCACAACTACCTGCTATTTTCATCTTGTTATTATTCATCTAGAAATCTACATAATTTACACAAAATCATAAAAATAAGGATAGACTTGTCAGTGGGCTCCAAGATGGCGGACGAGTCTGCTATGACTATCTAGTGCTGTACACAGACTGGTCTCATTTTGGTACGCCGGAATATCATACCTTCTAACATCTTTATACCATGCGACTTGACTCGTAGGGAGAGAATACCCAAAATATACTAAAAACTATAGTAAATTAGGTTGAAGTGCATCGAATTCTGCATTTTTTTGTTTTGAATTGATGTCTGATTTTGAGTATTTCATAATTAGTTTTGGAGCTATCTAGATAAGAGTATCTGAAATTTCATCTAGATAGTATTTTCATTCATTAGCTAGATATTATTTAAGAATCAGAGTATTTTAAATCAATCTTATTATTATCAGCCTCTAGAAGTAGATGATTAAACTTCAAATCAACATTTTTCAAACTTCTCTTCAATTATTTTGTGTTACCGTGCCAATCAAGTTGAAATATATTCTGGAGGAATATACTATGCTTTTCCAAAGAGCCCATTTTGTATTATTCCCAAAATAATAACTACACACTAAGTAATACATAACAGAGTTTGAAGTAAAGTTGGTTATTGATGCACATTTTATATTGAGGAAGATTTGAAGGAAAGTTTTTATCTCATCTGTTATATTCATCTAGATAACTACTTTATAATCTATACCTAGATAATTTGGAATGTAATATCTAATATATTATTATTTAGATGATATACTCCGTCATCTGGCCTTACACTGGTCATGAAGCATTTCTCTTGTATTTAAATGCAAATTAAAATGCTGCGCATTTGATGCACTGCAGATTGGAGTGAAAGGCTTTGGTTAACTGGAATCTCGATGAATAATTACGCATTCAAGATCCTATAATTTTGCAACATATATTCATTAACAACCTATCAGAATGACTAATTTTCTCATATTTTTCAACAAATTGTTATAATAGACAATGAGAAGTAGATTATCTGTCATGTCATATAGGTCGTCAATTTCGTCTTAAGGATGTCAAAGTTGCACTTTAAAAATTGTTCACATCATGTTTTCAAATTGGAAGAGACGATTAGCTATAATGAAAGCTTAGAATTCGCAGGTTACGAGAATGAATGTGTGTAACGTTGAATCAGTTGCCATTTAAAAATAGTGTGACATCCTTGGACCTTCTCTACAATATTCAAATGGCGGACAGCCGACAAAGTCGATATTTTTTAGAGATCATTTGTAATTTTTTTTCACTATGAAACATGACGTGGATAATGTGCAAATTCCTACAACTTTGGCACATAAACGATTTTAGATCATCAATAACGTCTGAACGCAACTACTTCAACCTGACTGACCTAGTTTCAATATAAGCTCGATATCCTCTATCTTCTTCTTCTTTCTACCAAAAAGGCGTCCCAACCCGATGACGAGAGAAAATCATTAGTGGTTTCTTGATTAAAAGTGTTACCAGCTCAAATTAACAGAAAAAAAATCCAGGTTCTGTAACTTGATTCTCATTGAAATGTAATTTTTTATTTATATTCACGTTTTCTAAAATAGAAAAATTTGTCTATTTTATAACAAATGGGAAATTTATAATCCAAAATTTGATTCCGAGTGAGTAAAGAAATACTGCAAACATCATGTTGTGTCATCAGTCCTCTTCATTAGAAAAACCGCACATTCCACAATCACTACATATTTCAATTCGTGTGATACATAATGTCTAATTACCTTTCTTCCAATGTTAGTGATGGATTAAATAAGAAACGTGATAATAAATATTTTTAATGGATCTCATCTTCATTAATTTTTGGAACAAAATTTTCCTTCTAATCTTATTCATGCGCCTGAAGAGATAATCTCAACAAAGCACATATTTTATCCTGGATTCAGTGTGACATCTCCTCGATCAATTTCAGATACATAATGAACGGCACGTCACGGTATGAAAGAGAGCTGACATTCTGAGTTTATATTAAAATTTTAGCTTCAAAATCCAATACAAAGCTACCACAAAATGCCAACGGAATTCAAAATTATATTTCTTAGACAATTCATTTTGTAAATTACATTCTCGCGTAGGGATGACGTTGCGCCGGAAGGACTTTAACAATTTAATTTCCGCATGCTTTACTTCATTCTAATGTTTAATGTATTCAGCGTTTTCCCTGTACCACTGCCCATGGGACGCAATTGTATAAATTTGTAACGATTGCTGCACGTTTTACTCCAGAGAGCCATTAAAAATATTGCTAACATCTCGTACAGGTTGGTAATGTAGGTCATTGAACTTCAACATATGAAGTTGTGCACTCGCAATCCCTCCGCAATTTGACTTTTTTTAAAGAAAATTCGAAGACGTGTAAATAATATAATTTTGGGTGCAATATGATACTGTAAGTTTGTTTGTATATAGATGCAACACTACTGCAACGATTCTATTTCGTATTATCTGGAATATTAGTTCGTGCATCGCTTACACGCTGTTGCTGGCTTCAGTTGCTTCGCTAATGCAGGTCACTTACAAAATGAATAACTTGGTAAGAGCAAGACACTATTGGGAAAATTTATTCCCTAAATGTATTCTAACCTTGTAAACGGTGCTTTTGTTCTTAATTTTCTTGGTTTTACTAGTAAATTTATTCCATAACTTATAGAAAAATACATCATTTAGATTTCAAGTACTAATTATAATATGTAGGTTCTATTTGCATGTGAAAATAAATTACTTTTTAACAGACAAATATATCGTCCTCTGCTCGCTGAGAATTTATATTTTTTTCGGAGAACAGTTATGAAATATTTATATCTCTCTTGATAATAATTCAAAGAAACGTGAAGGAATATATTCACAAAATAACAACCAGTCTAAAAGAATAATGACTTTTTTTGTCACCACTAAGGATTTACCAGCCAGTTCTTGGTTGTAAATATAATTGTGTATCCTGACGAACTTCAGTTCATCATATTTTTTACTGTACAGCACAATCAGTGAATCAAATGATTGACTTTATTTGTATCAATTGCATTACAGAAAGCATAATATAGATGAATATTCAAGTAATAATGAATACAGTATAAAATTTTGATCTTATTACATGCAGTGAAATTTTGGTACACGAGTACAGTTCATTATTATTCGTACAATATTGATTCATAATAAGCGTTTTTATAATCATTCGCAATAATTATTATACATTATTAATCATAGAGAGAATAATAGAGAATTCGGAGGGAAAACTAGGTACCATAACAGCCATTTTATGGCCACTTTGTAATTTCTATATTCTACTGATAGCATTCAAATACTTTTCCAGTGTCAAATAATAAACCAATATACAGAAACAATTCAAGACATTTTGAGATAGATGAAACGTTACATTGGACTTGAACTTATTTGAACACTAAAAATTTGCTTAAACATCCACAAAACTCATATAGTCCGATCAAAATAGACATTCACACTTGCATAAACTCCCAAGAAGCTAAAAATTGACTTGAACGTTAGGGATACCGTTATAATGAAGCTGTAAAAAGTCCCCATCGATTCAGTGTGTGCAAAACATTTTATGCGAGGTCAAAGTTCGCAAAAATGGGTTATTTGAATTTTTAGCGAAGCGGTCAGTTTTATAATGAAAATAGTTGATACAAAAAATATAGATATTTTAATTCTCTACAAAAATTATCCTCACACTTTTTTCCGTAAGATTCGTCATATTTGTGAAAAATCCATCCAGACGTCCTATTCTCAATAATATGCACACGTTTCCACGCCACCTATGAGGTACTATACTAAGCTCATATTTTTTAACGTGGTTTCCTTGGTAGGCTTACTTCACGATCTTTTTATTGAAGTTTAATATAATATTAGGTCTTCTCACTCAACTTCTTCTTTTTCTTCTTCTCTTCCTTCACCTTTTTTTTCTTCATCTTCATCTTTCTGAGTGGACGTAAATTGTTCGAACAGTTGTTTCATCGGTGATGTAAGGATCATCTTCTGTTGGATATTCAGTATTTGAACACGACTGACCTTGATAGCTGGTGCATGCTGTTGAACAAAGCCCACTTTTTTGCAGCTACATTTTCAATAACACCCCTTTTTGCAGTTACAAAAAATAGTATTAAGGAGCTTTTCTGGTGCAGGTGGAAGTAGAGTGTGGATTGGTTCCAATACATTATTAATTAGCTTTCAACCCCATTCTTCTGGTTCCAGTTAATTACCAAGCCACACTTGAACCTAGTAATATACTCGATAAAAATGTTGATGAGTAGATGCCGAAGTTGAAGGAAGATAAGCCCATTGAACATGCTTTTTATTACGTGTATGTTTTGTAAAAGATACGTAACGTAACCTATTTATGCTAGTTTTTTTTTTTTTAAGCTTCATATACAGAAAGAAGAAAACAAATTTCGTTGGTGATTAGAGTTTCTGAAGAGGAGTTCGTATCTTCAAAAGCTTCTGCACATGAAATTAAATCTTGTTCTTCGAACAATTTGAAAAATGATGTAGTTTTACCTCTCCGGAACATTACTGATGTTGTAACAGCCAATCATAGCATGTAAAAATAGAATATGATTTTTATATTCAGGATAAGCCAATAAATTCATATTTGAAGATATTTCCGATTGTTTTGAGCCTTGCCTGATGTAATTAATACCAACAGATCAACATTTTCACCAAAAACAACATTGACATCAGTTGGAATGAGTTGATTCATTGCAGTTTCTATAATGAGTACAACAGCGTCATTGTCAGCTTGCTCAACCAAAATATGTTTAATTCTAAATTGATATATTTGTCACGCAGACCAATAGTTTCGCTTATATCATACGTCTATTGTCCATAGGCATAGTAGTAATATATATTATGGAGAATATAACTTTAGAATAGCTTTTACTCAAAAATAGTGAATCTGGAGAGAAAAAGTATCAGTACTATTTTTGTGATGAATTAAAGTATCTACAATTTTTGTCTGAGCTATTTTTATCATAAAACTAACCATTTCGCTAAAAAAATCCAAAAACCAATTTTTGTAAAGTCTGACCTCGCATAAAGGTTTTTGCACACACGAAATCGATGGGGACTCTTTCACAACTTCATTATAATGGTGTCCCTAACGTTTATGTCAATTTTCAACTCCGTGGGAATTCATGCAAGGATATTCCTATTTTTAGAGTTGACCGGACTAATAAAAATAATTCTGACTATTCCATTCGTAGTATTTATAACAAGGTTAACAATACTAAATCGCCATAGAAACGGTGCATATCAGTGGGTATTTGGACGTGTAGAAATTCCATCGGGTATTACACTAGTGGTCAGAGTGAGTATTTTACTCAAAGATGTGGATACCTCCAATTTGTGCTTTCTTCGTATTTAATGGAATATTTTTCTGAATATCTTCATCAATTTTATCTTCTGATCTATCACCAAACCTTTCTGAACTAGATTCCATATCAAGACGCAATATATTTCTCCATTATTCGTCAAACAAAATGCAAGAAATTCTAATTTTTCAGTTTGACAGAAGTTTGTTTACTCGTTCCTATGAAAATTACGTGAGCTGTTACTAGATTCATAGAAAACTAATTTGAAAAAATGGTTTGACTCCTGGAATAGTCCTCCATATACCATTTGTAGTTAAAGTATTATAGACTATTTTTGTTGTGCAATCACTCATGTTTATTGTGCTTGTGAATACCACTCGTGCTGCACGCTCGTGGTATTCAAACGCAAGCACAATAAACATTCGTGATAGCACCACATGAATAATCGATAATACTTCAACTTCTTATGGTATAATAAATGATGAATTTAGCAAGAATAAACTACCCACTACAATTTTTCCATACTTGGATAGAAAGCTTCCATACTTTTTAATAACTAAATTATTAATTCAATAAGTTTAGAGCACAAAACATTTTTCCTCGCATTTTTCTATTGAAAATGATCCGCCCAATAGTTGATTCCCATCGTATCTTGAATTGTTAAGGAGGGGCTCATCAATTAAATTTAGCGGCACAGTGATAAGCCTCGTTCCGCACCTAGCTTTAATTAAAAACGTCGATTAATGATTTATGAAATGTGGGTGTCGCCTCGTCCGATAGTTGAGACTTTTCACTTCATTAAATAGTAATCGCGATTTGGAAGTCGCTGTCTGGATGTGAGTTATTGCGATTTGAAAGAGCATTACTCGAGAACGAACAAATCAGAAGCAGGACTTCTTGAGTAAATTGACTTCTGTGCGATTCAGTAGTTTGATGATGATCATTACGTTATATTCGTCTTATTTCACGCGTTGTTACATTCTTTTCTTGGAGATTTGCAATTTAATGGCTCATTTAGATTATTTTTCAGATTTTATGTACTCTAATGCTTATTGTAAAATTTTTATGAACAGTATGATCGCGAAGGTGAGAACCTAGCTCTCGGAGTCGATTACAAATGGGTCATCAAGAATCCTTCTTATCAATGATTCTTAATAGTATTTAGACTGTAAAAAATATGTTAATCTAGAGTGACTTTTGCAAATATCCAGATATCTCTAAGAATTGCAATTGGCTAATAAATCTTTAAATTGATCAAAACTAATGATCGGAACTAAGATTTTTTCTTCTAGTGAGTTACTTGAAAGTGAATTTGAACATTACTTGATTAATTCATTCTTAAAATCACATTACTTGCATTTATTTGCGACATTTACTTTTATAGTCGATTTCTATAGTTTTAAATCATCTATCGAATTCTTCTCTAGTGTTAGTAGACTCGATTTTCTAATTGTTCCTAATTGATGTTCATAATTGTAAATAATCCTGAGAATAATAGTTGATAAGTATCGAATAAAAGTGTTTGGCATCTGGAATAAAATTGAGAGCTAGTGTTGAAGTTTTCCCATGACGTTTATTTACTTTCCGCCCTGTAATCCATAACCTCATATCTGATTTCTCGACTCCAACAAACTGCAATATCTACGAGTATGATTTCATTTCTTTTTTCTGAAATTTTTCGAAAGTTCAGACTCTAAAATTATCGATTAGGAACTGGTAATCAATCTATGTTAAGACAGTATGGCATGGCCCTTCAGTAATCGACTATTAATGCTCTTCAAGAGAGAAGATTGCTATTAGGACGATATTATTGAATGTACAGTAATCTTGATGAATTTTCTGCATGAATCATTCCATTTCGAGTTCTTAGTAAAAACGAAATATATTACATGTACATACATCAAACAATAAAAATTGTATCCATATTTAGCATTCGCCTTCTGAGGAACAACAAAATCTCATGAGTCTTTTCCGCATCCCGTATATCAAAAACTGTTAGCTTTACTAATCCTCATCTAGGCTAATCAATAACTACATTGTAAATCCCATATGATTGGCGTGAAACTATTGCGAACTAATGAACGATAATACAAATTATGCATAGAGCAAACTGATATTAAGGTGTGTTCGTGTCACTGTCATAGTCCTGATGTTTGGATCACTATTTTCCTCTAGATTGCATCACACTAATTAAAACATTAATGGTAGAATCTATTTTATTAACAACATCAATTAATCGATAATGAAAATGAATTAAAAGAGTATTTTACCAATAAATAGGGGTGCTTAAAAACATTTCATATTTATTCTAAATAAGTTGCACTGAATAATTGATTCAAGCTATTGCCGAGTGAACAAATAGAACAATATATTCTAGCTGAAAAGTATGACAGACTCACCTTTTTCAAGTCCAAGGGCAAGATATGAAGAGAAAAATTTAATATTATAAATAACTATATTATGATGGATAATAAGTACTCCCCTATTCTATTCTGAATAGGGTTTCGTTGAAAAAATGTTCTTATGTACATTCAAAAATATCCCTTCTTGAATTGCATTGTTCTGAAGATTATCAAAATAGTATAGAAGTAATATTTCAAATTCTCTCCATTACTTCATCTCTGAAAAATTGAGTTCCAAAAGCTTATCTAATCATCAGCATGTCAAAACTTTAGAATTTTGCTCCCAATCTAGAGATTGAAATAATGAGTTTCTCACTTAAGCAGAAGTGAGCACAATTCTGCAGTTGGTGATACAATTTTTAGTTATAATCCGAGGAAGTGGTAATCGATATATTCAACTAATATCAAGCGGACTATAATTCATTCGCACATATCCAACTGGCCGCAATATTGCTGTAATTAATTTTATAGATATTCATGTGGTTGGTACTGCAGATGATTTAATGACGATGGATGGATAAAATTGTGCCATTTCACATAAATCAAAAATTCAATTGAAATATGCATTTGGAAGATTTTTGTATCCTGTAGTAAATTGAATGAAACTAATTGCCGGTTCTGTGATTATTAAATATAATAATAGTGACGGTGTGTAATAAACGATTCCACAAAACCAATGTTAATATAAAGCGGCCAGTGGTGGATTTACCAGCAGGCTGAGTAGGCTGAAGCCTAGGGCGGCAAATTTTGAGGGGCGGCAAATTTAGTTCATAAATTTTTCATTTAGATTCATGAAATTTTAAAAGAATTGATGATATACACACAATTTTGAAAATTGGAGAGAAATTAAAGTATTTTAACAAAAATCGAAATATAGTCCCATACACAGTGCTAAATACTAAATATTCCAACATTTCTTCATCAACAATTGCTAAACGCTTTGTAAAATATACTTTAATGATCATGAATTCTTGAAATATTGCAATAGCGATTCGATGTTATCATCGAAATGTAGTTATTGCATGCCTTAAGCGCGAGCATAGGTATGCTCTACTCTTGCCTAAAAATCAAGAGTCTCGTCATGTTAAAATGTATTTTCAATTCATAATTCTCGTAAAAATGGCATGAAAAATGCTCTGTGGAATAGAGAAACGAATACTGAACTGAATAAAAACACTGCCTAATGGATTAACTATCAATTTTAGTAAAAAAAAATCGTATTAATAACTTATAGTGGAGAAAATTGTCAATTTTTTGGCGGTTTGGTCACGATAACTAAAAATATATTCAATTTTAGGCCTTATTTTTCTTTTGAATCTTGCCATTAGACTTTTTAGAAGAACTGTATCGAAAATCACGCTTTGATATTGTTCTTTTCAGTTGTAATTAAAATATTACAACTGACAGCAACACACAATTTTCCATATTTTGTCCGCCATATATTATGTTTTTATTGTAAACCTTTTTGTTGTAAACAGAGATCCTTTAGTCTAGAGTCAACAGGCGCATGCGTACCGGCTTATATCTGACGTCACAAAACACATGAGGGCGTGCAACTCGCGTTTAAAATTACAGTACGTGGGAAAATTTGAACAAAAACACTAATTTTTTTTTTATTGAACTTAGAAATAAAATTTATTTTTGAATATTTTTCATTTGATGATTTTTTTTTCTGGCGTTAAACGAGCGCTTGAGGCATGCACATATACCGTATCTCACTTTGAAAGTGGTACATGAATGAGATATTTTTTGCTTGAAATAATGTTTTTTGATAATTCTTCGCTGTAAAAACAATCAAGGATCTGACACGGTACCTTACTTCTCAATGACACTAACCATACGGGAAAAGTTGATGTAACGAGGATGATGGGACACAAATCATAAAGTTGGAATTTTATTGATAGAAAATGTAATCGATATGATCGTGGACTAGGGTATACAAATTTAGAGGCGGCAAAAATTGAATAGCCTACGGGCGGCAAATCTGTAAATCCGCCACTGGAAGCGGCATCTTTTAAACTTTAACACGGCATGAAAAGTATCGATGCAAATTGATGATACTCAAAAAATAGAGTAGCGAAGTCAATGGTTGAGGCACCGCTGAAAAAGGAGCCTTAAAAGCCATGAAATGCCTGAACTTGAACACTTTCTGTATTTTCCGCAGGCATGGAACACACTTCTATTCTGATTAAATGATGATTTAGGCATAGTCCACGAGTCTTGTTACTTTCCATCATATAATGAATGGAAAAGTATTAATGAAGGAAAAACTTTTCAGAACTCATTTTCTAATAAATATGTTTTATTTGGGAAAGTTCTGTATATAAAAATGATTAGAAACACAACGTTCCAACAGCAAAGTGCTGCCTTTTTCAAGTGTAAAAATATAATAAATAAATAAACAAAAACTGTCAAGAGAACAAAAAATACAATTTGAATACTGGTTATGAACTCAATCGATCGTGGTTACCAGTCATTTGTTCATAATTTTCAAGTTATTTTTATCTATGAATCTAATTGCAAGAATTACTTCAATACCTCCTCCTGAAGATCTGTGGATGGTTCGGTTATGTGCCAAACTAAAAAGAGTAGAGCCAGATTGACCTAGAACCACAAGGAGTTGACTATTTCCCTATTTAGACCTTCATTTTCATCTCCTGAAGACCCGTGGTCATTAAATTATATGCTAAACCATAGGCAGAGCTCTACGATGCTAGGAGATAATATTTTATCTAGTCACCTTTTGTATTTTTGTTGTCTTGACAATTTTTGTTCATTTATTTATTATATTTTTACACTTGAAAGAGACAGCACTTTGCTGTTGGAACGTTATGTTTCTAATCATTTTTATATACAGAACTTTTCAAATGAAACATATTTATTAGAAAAGTATTAGCTTATCCCGGAAAATGACTTTCATCGAAAACGAAGATAAATCATGTCCGTCTGTCTGTCCGTTCGTCCGTTCATACGTTTGTCCGTCTGTCCGTCTGTCCGTCTGTCTGTAACATCTGCGTTGAATGATCTCAGAAACGGTGGAACGGTCGAAGATAGGGGAAGATGCAAAATCGTGATATCGCATTTCGATGTTATTTCTGGTTGGACCGAAAATATTTTTTTGGAAATTTCATATATCCTCATTGTTCTGCGTCAAATTGATCTGGATGTTTTTCGATAAAAACCGTATTTTATAATTTATGGAATTTCTCTGGTACTTATATACATTCGTATCCACAGTCTTATTCTCAAATAGATGCTGTTGCTTTGATCCATTCTCATAAATTGAGACGTTATGCATCAAAAATAATTTGTGTAATTTTTTTTATATTTCAAAATTAAGATGGATATATATGTATTTGTTTCCATGGAGTATCATCACCATGATTTATTATTTGTAATTTTGAAGCTCTTCTTCGCTTTGATTTTTATCTATACGTAGGTATCTAATTGAACGTCTCTCATTAACTCATGATATCCTACTGCATGGGGTTACGACACCATCACACGAGATGAAAAGGCCAGGCTGGCGTTCATTTGGCCCATTTTTTTTTTTTGTAAATAGTCTGGCGCTTTGGTCAGTTTATGTCAACTAACCTATGAACTACAGATTGAAAATAAAAATCCTACCTTCTCTTATCTGCCATCAAATCATCTTTGGTTGTTTATATTAAGTAGATTCGACATTTTGATGACCATTCCTGTTATCTTGTTGGTGTAGACTTGTTATTGAAGCAATTCCTCAAGAAGGATGTCAAAAATAAGACTAGTGTTCTTGATGATCGAAACAAAATATCATCTCCCACCCAAAAAAGCTTGCGTTTAAAAAATTCAACTCAAAGAAAGTTAGTTGATTGGATTTGGAACAATGCCAGCTATATTACATTCGGCAAAAAAATTACCTCAGTTGATCAGGACCGGCCTACAATTTCCGATTTTTTTCGTGACTTCGCAGCGTTAGATTGTTTTAACGTAGAATCACCGTTGAGGGGGTCATCATTAGCTTCACAGCGTTAAGCAAGTCAACGTAGAGTCACTACTTGGGAACCAGTTTGGTTTCACAAGCGTCGAAGATAAGTTAATCCACCGTTTGGGAAATCGCTTCACGATTTGTTTGTTTTAAAGTTTCCCGTCCTCTGCGACCGCTTGTGTCCGTACTGCGACCACTGGTGTCGAGTGTTATGTATAGCCGTCCCGTCACCGTCAGCCAAGTCATCTCCGTGCAAGTTCCTGTGAAATATATGTTCTTTGTTTTGACCGCGACGCCAAAGATAACAACCCCGCCATCAGCGAGGGTATCGTTACAGTTTAGTTCGGCCCTAGATGCAATCGTAAATAATAAACCAATTGGATAAATGTATAGATTCTGGAAGAGTGGTCCCAAATTCACCTGAAATGGATGTGTGATAACAAATACAAGTAAAAAGCGAATTCAGCCCATAAAGTATAGTAATTAAATTTTTCGTAGAGATTTCCTTTTCTTATTTACATTACTTTGTTAATTAGAAGCGTGGTCAAGTGTTGACAAATACAAACTCCAGATAAAGCATTTTCATATATCTCCATTATTTTTTTCCAATCAGATCGCAAATAAACAATTAGCAAATATACTCTCACCTGAATTACAAAAAATTCTCTCTATTTTGCGTTTTTACCTCTCCATTCATTCAACCAAATGCTTCTCAATGCGAATGTTGCAAACTCAGCCGAAAATAATTTGATTTATATCTCCATCTTTTGTTCCAAACTTTGGGTAATATAAATGTTTGATAGCTAGCAATTTCTGTCATAAATCAAAGATATGGACACAGCAAAAGTGGAAAAATGGAAGAATATGATGATGTATTTCTATATTATTCAACCAAGATTTCACTTCAAAAATTATTCCACTTTATTCCTGAATTGATACGATATGAAGCTGTTTAATGATGAGTAAGCTGTAATTAAGGTGGCACTTTTTCTGAATCGCTTGAGAGACTGAAATATTACATTCGAACGAAAATGGCGTAATACAAATCACCGTGAAATATGATCGGTATCATCTCTTCTGCACTGCACAGTTGGTACCTTTGCATTCAGTCTTTGTTTATGAATTAGAATTGGTTATATATTACTGTCATACAATCTATGTTTTCTTCACTCTTACATATACATAGTAGCCGTGAGCTCTTATACATTGAAGTATATTATAATTATTTATATGTAATACAAACAAAATTTGTATACCTGATGAAAAACATCAGGTTAATATGTAGAATTCAGTAAATAAAAGTGCCAGTTCTCCAATTAGCAACACTTTTCTAATTAGCAACAAAAAATGCACTGAAATGCGCCCAAATTACAGCTTTGACCTAATTAAGAAAAAACTACAGGTTAAACAGATACGAAAACAAAAATTCTCTCGATTTCGCCGGAAATAAATATAAAATCGCTTCTTCAGCTGCATCCAGAATATCGAGTGAATCTTCAGCTACTGACGTTTCTGAAATATTAATTTTCAATATTATTTATTTGTTACTATGCTTTTGCTTGACAGTTGTCAAAACCGTTACTACGTTTTTGCAAGAACACAACCTTGATTAGTATTTCTGTAGAATATTATATTGTTTACCGAGTCGAGAAAGTGCATGTATGTCACACACCGCAGCGAAGGTCAACAACCACCCCAAGTGTGACATGCATGCACTTGAGGACGAGGTGAACATACTATTTTTCCTACAGGCGTTAAAAATCAAAATTATATTCAAAAATCGATTTTTGCTGAACTAATTTCAATAGTATCAATATATCAACGATTGCTGTGGTTGTCATTATGACAAGCGTAATTTGTGTTTTGTTATGCATGTGTCACGTGTTCCGTTGCAATAAAATTGATTATAAATGCTCTAAAAGCTGAAATGAGTGACGACGAGGAATTGAATTGTACTCCTCCAGAATTAGCAGAGGCCGTGAGCGCAGTTACACTTAATTTATTATCTCCGAAATCAAGAAGCAGGTATGAGAAAGCATATAAGCAGTTCTTGAATTGATGCGAAGAGAAAAAGGCTGCAAATTATACTGAAAATGTCTTACTGGCATATTTTGCCGAAAAAATTGAGGATTATAAATCTTCAACGCATTGGTCATTATATTCGATGATAAAGGCGACATTGATTGTTAAAAATAACATAGATATTAGCAAATATGTCAAGTTAATTGCATTACCCAAGCGAACAACTGATGGCTACAGAGCAAAAAATCTAATATTTTTTCTAGAGATCAAATAAAAAAATTCATGTAACTATAAATAAATAACATCTTGTGCATTGTTATCATTTCGTTTAAACCTATTATAATACATATTAATAGTATGGCGATCACTGCAAAGTGTTTGTCACACGTCACTAGGGCAACGTGTGGCGAACGCTGTTCTCCGCACGTTGCCATGGAGAGGTTATGAAAAAAGCAACATTCAGCACGTATCATAGGCATGGAAACCAATGATTTTTTTAACGTCGATAGGAAAAATTATTTTCATTCTTGACGTCTTCCACTCAAGTTTTTCTATCAAGTACACAAAAAATAGTATGTTCAACACGTAAGAAAAGTGATATTGGGATATTGCTTTGCTCGTGTAAGTTTAATTCACTCGCTTGTTACTCTCGCTCGTGAATTGAAACATTTATACTTGCTAGTAAACTTTCACTTTTCTCTGCTTGTCAAACAATATACTATTTTCATTTGTCGATTAAGATTACTATGTTGAGGATAACAATTTATCATCTTACCTCCCGATATTATACTTCAAATGAAGTCATCTGATGAAGGGCGAAAAGCCTGCCATAAACCGTATCTTCAAAGTAATACTCCTATAAGGATTGAGCATAAATTTTTCATTTTGACAAAGTTGAAAGGTCAACTGAGGATTTTTTCTCCCAGTGGTTATTGGGTAATATCAACAGCACACGTTGAGAAGATTATTGGATTACTTGCCCATTTTGCCCTGAATGAGTGGAAAAGTGGACGACGCCTCGCGTTGTATCTTGTAAAATGACCCACGTTTTGCGCTCCATGCTGTGTTTCCTGTTGTTATCTCATCGAATAAAGACGGAAGATGTTCACTAGGATTTACAGCCTGCATATAACCTAAAAATAGAATACCTAGCCTCGTGTTCTTCTTTCATTGTATGTTGAACAAAGTGTAGATATATATCGGCTGAGCAATTGCATACTGGCTTTATAGTTTCATACGGATGTTTCATATTGAATACTTAAACTTCTTCACGAAATGAATCAAAATTCTATTCTTGGAGATATAAGTGGACATTACAGATTACTAGACCGAGACATCGTCCACAGAATCATAAAATTGAATGTTAACGAAAGAAAAATTATAACTTCGATTATGGCCTCAAAGTTATGCACTTTCAAATATGATAGACTGGACTTATAGGATAATGTTTGAGGACATTTTTTCATCAGAGATTGACGTGGATGTTTTGAATCACAAAATCATCTTGAAATGGAAAAATCAGACCAGTTGTATCAAGGACATACGAACATGACAAAAATCAAGAAATTTGAGTAATCTCGAAATTATATTATCTACAATTACTGTCAAATTTGAAAGCTTCGTTATCTTTCAAATGATGGGAAAAATTTATTATATAGAGAAATGAGTTTTTTTTATCAATTGGATGAGAATGAATCATTCGGATTAAACCTAAATGACGGCAGGAATTATTTATGCAAAAAAATAACAACTTGATTTTTATTCATTCTCATCAAGGAAGAAAAATTGATATGTATTCTGGCATTTATATATTTGCCTTCCAGTGGCTTCCAAAATATAGGATCCAACTTTTCATTTTGAATGACAACATATACAGAGTGATCAAAAATGATTGTCCGTGAGATAGTGAACTTCAAGTGACAGATGACATTTCCTCTGAAAACACTATCCTAACCTGATAATTTGGTAGAATAATAATAAATTTTCAATAATCATTCAATAATACAGCTATTTACTTACCTCCTTGTTTTTTGAATCAGATTATGGATAAATCCGTCATAAAATATGCAAATTATACGTCACTGTATTCTTGAAATTTCGGTAACGTAATTATGAAAATAAATAAATTTATACTAATTTTATTCCATGAAGATAGTTTTGATCATAATGCGAACTTTTGCCAGTTACGTGACGGACAATCATTATTGATCAATCTGTATTTTCCATTAGGTCAATCATTAACGAGTTTTTATTTTGATTTGAACGATATAACTTGTTCATACCTCTATTGAACGATTTCTCAAATAAAAATCAATATTATTCCCATTTACATATATTCACACAAAGGATGCCGTGAAAAAGTAGATATGTCAATTGGAAGTTCATTTTGGCTCCAATTCTGCATATTTTATTTATATTTTTGACATTTCGACTCTTTATTCAAGTCCCAATCAGAAAAACAATTATACAAAAATGAATAAGGCAAATATCTAGATGATTAAAAATGTTCAAAATACTAGATGCGTGTAAACGTGGACCGCACATTTAGTGAAGAAAGAACGAATTACCTTTAGCATTCACTCAAGGTCTGAGAAAAGCCCACGTGAAACAACCTCAAACAGAGAATCAATGCTGTGGTCTTGAGAAATATAAGTGTGAAGAAAAAAAATATTATAACACACAATGATGATATCATGTTTCTGCGGACGCATAGACTTCCAAGATCCAAACATATCAAAAAAATGTTCTTCCAAAAGAACTTAGTTTCGATAATGTAAATGAACATAACAATAATAAAAATCAAGACAAATAATTCACAAATCATGTATATCTACGAACAAATTAAAAGATTGTCAGTAATGGTATTGCTTTAACAATTATCATTATTCAAACTCGTTGTTATTTCTTTATTGTACAATCAAAATCGAAAACATTCAGACTTTCGCAAGATGTTTTTGTACATATCTTGACTTGGCCATTCGAAAAACTTATGCCATTCGTTTTCACGAGATACTTATGATATCAACTTTCATATGGCCAAACGGCAGAAACGAGAAAAACGTGAAGAATTTATATATTTTTTTGCATAATCGAGCCCTCATTCCAAACCCTTGGCCAAGTGGATCACTTCTGCCTATCGTTTTTCGCTGACTCTTTTTTCCCTAAATTTCATTTCGTAAGCATGGCAGAAACGAGGAAATTGGATCAAAACAGGATTTTTCATGAAAATTAAAAATTAATTATTATTATGTTAGCCACACGGTCCAGCTTTAATTTTGGCATTATTATACTCTAAATATACATACTTATCAAAACTCTTGAAGGCAGAGAAAACAAAATGGGGCACTCAAATTTTCGACTATCTGACGGTCTAATATACCTAATGATATATTATATATTTTTCCACTTGTCAAAGGCAGCAACTGGCTATTGAAACGCTGTGTGAGTATTTAATTATCTCTTGTCAAATATACCTACAGAATTTTATACCCAGTAATTGAAATTTTGTACTGAGGATTTCTGTTATATCTAAGTGTCTCCCTCCTATTTTTGATGGCTGCATAGTTTGCATAAATATAAAACAGTTAGCCGTAATTTTTTGTGAATAACTGGTCAAAAAAGGGGTTTCTAAAATTTGGCCTTCGATAGTCTCAGAAGCACCATGATTTGAAAATATCATTTTTGCATACCCATTGTACATGCCAAATTAGAGATATTCCCACAAGAAAAAATCAGTAGCATTTATTTGGTAGATTAGGTCATTTTTTGTTCAAATTGACTGCACTGATATCATTATCTGAATTTAAAACTGAAAGAAAAAGTAGCGAGAACAGAGAGCAAATGTCAAACGCTTCCTAGCTTCCGTAATGAAGACTTCTTCCTGTCGTAAGTAATTTGATTCTTTAAATGGCTAATAAAGGTGTGTGGTTTCAGTCTCTAGCTGTAGCATTGCATATTTTCTTGGTTCTCCAAAAATTGATATTGTGTTTCACCAATTTTATAGAAAGTGAGTGAATTTCTCCTGTAATTTTTTTTTGTTCTATTTTTTGCTTCTATTCGAGTGCCTTGGTATTATTGCTACTGTCAATGATTCCCCTAAACTTGGTTTACACATCATAAACTATACGTAAATTGAACATTTACGCATCTCAGTTCCACCACCTTGCAGTGTAGTTCCATATTCTGAATTACGTTTCTCTGTGAATTTATGCTATTATCATTCTGCATAAAGCTTGTCACCGATCTATTAAATAGTTTGTACTGTACTGCCTTAAATTGCTTAATTTTTGTCAAAATATAGAAGTTGAGAGCCGTAGGAAAAAATCTTATATGCAACATGTATGTGTATACAAACATTAGGCCAATCCCAGTCTTGAAATTCTTGATTACATGTCATAATGCACAAAGTCTTGTTGCATGAATTACTGACATGCAACGCGACTTGAGGTCACTGTTGACCAGCATTCTATATCCCTGCATTGCATTGCCCCTCTAAATAATATCATATAGTCTAAGATCTGAATTAGGAACGACCTTCATCCATCTGTTACATGAAATGAAATTTGTTTCTATGAAATTTAGTATACTTCAGAATACATCGCGTATAGGTTGACTTAGAAATTCCTGGCAAGGCTATGATTAATTTAATATTGAAAATTGACTTTTTGTTACTTACTTGTACTAAGTACAAGGAAGTATTGTGAAACCGACAAAATTCACCTATCGTGATTTTGATGAAATATCCGTTCTGAGCATCCCTGAATCCATTTTGACTATTTTTGGCTTGATGTCGGTACGTATGTTCGTTTATTCACAATCATTATAGTAATATGGCGATTCCTAACCTTTTGGAGGTTGGGAAGTATATGTAATTTCCAACTGCAATGACTAGCTCACGAGTCGGAAGCGATACTTCCATCTCTTGGGTGGGAAATGTTTATACAGGATTGCCTAGCATCAGTCATAGGTCTTTGTTAAAATAAAATAATCTCTGCTGTCAAAAATACCGATCATTTATAATGATTCAAATAAAACAATATTGAAAATAAGCGGATTTTTGTTGCAATTTTGTTTAAATCTATATCTTATAAATTTATAAATTTGTAAATTATGAACAAAATCGCTATGAACTTACATCCGTAACACTTTCGTTCGATTCGGGGCAAGTATATAGCTCCATCTCGCTGTTATAACTAATTGATATCTGCACTTATCACAGTTTCAATGGATACACATATAACGTATAAATAACTTGATTCATAAATCATAAGTCCAACAAATGTAAAATGAGTTAAATTTTTCAAAACATTCTTGTTTTCATAGACTACTACATCAATTTATTTTGTTGAAAAAAGAACGAATTTGGATCAATCATTTCTCGGAAAACTAGGGATGATTGTGAATAAAATAGTATACATACTTCGGTGAAGATTTCATATCAGCCTCGAGCTATATCTGATCCTCGAGGCTTCGCCTCTCTATCATATAATAAGCTCTCGGCTGTAATGAAATACTTTCCACCTCAGATGTAATGTACTATTTTCTACGATCACTATAGAAAACAACATATTTCTCACACAAAACACAACTAGAAAACTTATAATATCACACAACTGTGCGAAAAGTCGTGAGAAATTATTTCTCACACCAGTTTGACCAACTTATATATTAATAATCCATTCTGAATATTCTTTAGGTGATATATTTAGCAAGATTATTGATAAATATTTTCTTATTCTTGTAATATATATTCCGAAGGTTGGCAACACTACGAATCACAACTGTCAAATTGAAGCAGACAAAACACGTTCCATCACATTCTGTTGAAATCGAGAAATTATGTATGTAATTATTGTATCATAACCAAAATTAGATATCCACAAATATCATTACTGCAGTTTGAAAATCGGTCGTAGAATATTGAAATTTTGTATTAAGCACATCTAGTCATATCTCTCGCATTATGATTGCGATCGACTGAACTGGAAGTGCAGTTTACTCGGAACATTTCTAGAATTTTCCGCATAAATCCAAAGCGATTGAACATAGAATATTAGAATTCAATATTCGAGACGATAGTACCGTCTACTAGATGCTCATATCCTATTTTCATTGAGATCGACTGAGCCGGCAGGGCACTATACTTGACAATCTTTTGGAATTTTTCGCATAAATTCAGAACGATCATCTTTAATATTGCGTATAAATTCAGAGCTGTGAGCCGTTGAATCTTGGAAATCAGTATTTAGGAATGTTGTAGCATGAGAATGATGTCCTACTGTTTTCATAGCAACCGGCTAGGCTACAGCAGACTAAAATACCAAATTTCAATATTCTACAGATGATCATTCTGAATTTATGCGAAAAATTCCAAAAGATTGTCAAGTATAGTGCACTGCCGGCTCGGTCGATCTCAATGGAAATAGGATATGAGCATCTAAAAGACGGTACTATCGTCTCAAATACTGAATTCTAATATTCTATGTTCAATCGCTTTGGATTTATGCGGAAAATTCAAGACTACATTTCCAGTTCAGTCGATCGCAATCATAATGCAAGACATACAACCAGATGTTATAGAAGTACTTAATACAAAATTTCAATATTATACGACCGATTGTTTTGAATTTATGAAGAAAATTTGAAAAATCTGTCATATAAAGTGCACTTCCGGCTGAGCCGATTTTTACAAGAATAGCAAATAACTATTCTGATACAACATCAAGTTTAAATACTGAACTTCAACATCCCACGGTTGATCATTCTGGATTTATCAGAAAAATTCGAAAAAAGTTCCAAGTGTTGTACACTTCCGGTACAGACGATTGAAACCATAATGAGAGGTGCATAAGTAGACCCTATACCAGTCTCAAATACAAAATTTCAACATTATACGTTCAACCAGTTTTGAGATCTGCGAGTTACGCACGCACGCACGCACAAACGAACATACGTACCGACATGAAGCCAAAAATAGTCAAAATGGATTCAGGGATGCTCAGAACGGATATTTCCATCAAAATCACGATAGGTGAATTTTGTCGGTTTCACAATACTTCCTTGTACTTAGTACAAGTAAGTAACGAAAAGTCAATTTTCAATATTAAATTGATCATAGCCTTGCCAGGAATTTCTTAGTCAGCCCATACGCGATGTATTCTGTAGTATACTAAATTTCATAGAAAAAAATTTCACCGCTGTAACAGATAGGTGAAGGTCGTTCTTAATCCGGATCTTCTGTTAATAGCACTAAAAATTGATAGTTATCTTTGCACATATTTTCTGCACTCGAATAATTCATGAGTAGCATATTAATATTATTCATACTGAATTTGAAATTGTAATAAATAAAATAGTCGAACGGAATATCCTCTAATTCAACCAACGATGTGCGAGAATTGAGATTTTAATTGGATCATATCCTGAATCCATTTCCGAAAAGTAGTCTGCCACTATGCGAAATATAATTCACAAGATAAGATGAGACTATTTGGTAACTGACATAATCCGTTTCATGTGAAAATATGAAGATTATAGCTAGAAAATTTTATGGGACTAAATTTAAAGCTGATACAAGTAGCACACTCTCCGTGATTTTATTTGAAATGCTTGCGTCATATAAATAGTGTAAAATAAATTCTAGTTCATAAACGCTCATATAAAATTTTATGTAACGTTTTCTCTGGGATAGTGTGCAGTTTATGTAAAATTTCCAGTATGAAATCGTTGAATAAATTCAAGTTTTGCATAACTCAATTTTATTTCATATTCATCCATATTACTGAGTCTATGTCCATCTCTAAAATAATATATCAGAACATTATTAGAGAGAAAAATAATTTTGGCAAACTTTAGGAGTTTGGACTCGAACCGTATGACGCAGCGCGTCGGTGAACTATCGAACAGTTGAATATTATTTTATGACTTCTTCCGCAGTTGTGTGTGATAGTCATTTTCCTATCTGTGTTTGGTTTAGAAAATATGTCATTTTCTGATCGTAAAAAACATTATTTTACTACTACAGCAGAGATACATGCACAAGAAAATAGTTATAATTCAACAGGAAATTCCATTTTGCATTCTACATCTTATCAACTATTTCTTAAATGGATGGCTCCATTTTCCTGAGAAAATTTCCATTTAGTCTTATCTTGGTGCATAAATTTACCGATGGAAAGTTGCAAGGAGTGTGTAACGCTAGTGTTAATCGTTGTAATTCCATTCCAGAGGTACTCAGAGTACTTCCCTTGGGATCATATAAGATTGCATAAACAAGATTTAGAAGTTCCAAGAAAATATGTAACTTGAACTTTGTACTCATACTTCATAGTATATCATCATATGAGCAGTGTTGGATCATGATTTTCTGAGGCCCTGAGCCATAAAGTCCTTCAAGCCCCCAGCTACTTCCATTCAAAAGCTAGAGAGTCTTTCTTGAAGATTAAATAAAATAAAATAATTCTATTATGAAGATATAAGAGTACATATGATTGATTAGTAATTGAAATGATTATACTGTCAAAATTTTTCAAGATATTATGAACACTACAAAAGATGTCCGAAAATTCCAAAGTATTCCACGCCTTGATGGCTACATGGTTCTACGAATCTTTACATACGATAGCAAAAGTTTCAAATTTTAAATAATTCCCTGATGAAATATTAAAATATTATATATAAGAAGTTTTTGGGCTAAGTTTCAGCTCTGTATTGTTAGTTTTATTGAAAGAGATAGACGATTTGAAAGTTAGGAGCAGAACGCGCCTGATGAATACCGAATACCGCAGCAGGCAAATAGAGACAAGTGAATAATCGTAACCAAACCACTCTGATATATTAATAACTTTTATCCACTGTCGTATAAAAAGTGAAAGTTTTCTTTTTCATCATTTTCAATGCAAAAAGAAGGCTTTTATGGAAAACTGCAATAAAAAAATTATTGCACACTATTAATGTTTAATTTCAGTTGCTTTAAACTGTATTTTCAACTTCCTGAGGATATCTTGGAACTTTTCTACAACCTTAGATAACTTTTAAACATTCCAAACTTGATTTTTAATATATAATATCCCAAGGGATGACAATTTCATCAATAGTTTTTCTTGAAAACATTGTTTACATAGCAACATCATGAAATTGAGGACATAAGTTATATGACAGACGATTTCCTCTCAAGTGTTCGCGATGCATATTGTTGAAGAATATAATTTCTTAAACTTAGTCAATGACATAAATATATTGTGGAATCAGAAATTTTTATTTCCATTAGTTCTTTAAAAGCAGTCAATTTAACCAGATTGAACGTATGCTGACCAAAAGGACGACTCAATATGTTAACGTTAGATAATAAGTACTGCCTCACGTACTTTCTTAAATGAAATATTTTGAATATCAAATTATTTTTTACAAATAACGTTATTTACTTTTCTCCTAGCAACCAAATCAAAACATCCACTATATTAATGTCATTTGCATTATTTGTCCATGCTTAAACCGCAAAATTAACAGAATTTGAAATATTTTCAAAGAAAATATAAAAGAAGATATCAAGAAAAGTGTGTCTATAAATACAAAAAACAATAAATCATGTATCTGTAGACAACTTATCGTATTTTGTGAAAACCAGAATTATGTGTTAGGAAGAGGTACGATATGTCAAATTTCAAATATTTTGCTAGATTGGACTAAATATATGCGGAGAATTGATGAAGAAAATCTTGAAGAATACTTAGTGAAATGTGTCAAATGAAACGTGAATCGATGAATACTAATTGTACTCTCAATAATTGCACATTTAAATAAACTTTCTCATAAATAAAATGTCGTTAAATTATCTTGCCGAATTACACTCTAGCATTTTATTTTTCTTGGGATAAATTTCAGTTTGATAACTCAACCTTGTAACCTGACAGCAATTTGACTCGAAAACTGTTCAAAAAATAAAATCACTCCACCTACGATGTCGTGATTTTATTAGAACAGTTTTCTTGTCAAATTGCTAGGTAACAAGATTTCGTGGAAACAGAAATTTATCCAGCAAAATAAAAAGCTCTTGTGTAATTACTGTTGATAAAAAGACATAAATTTATCACGATGGTTTGTATACAGTCATTCACATGCCTCTGTATGCCTACCACTGTATTCCATACACGTCAAGCGCACTTTCTTAGAATCAATCCTTTTGTTTCAAGTCGCATATCTCTTTTTTTGAACATTCAAATATGTATTAATTTCCTTTTGGTGGTTATTTGAACTTGAAGCTCTGTTACTCAATTTCTATGATTGTACGTAAGAATTCGTGAGACCATGTAGAATTTTTTTTTAAATTTGGCATCCAGTCGATGTGTCATTTGTTAGATATCCTTTGTCCTATTGAACATGCATTGAAGAATATATGCATAAAGACAAGAAATCCAAACTCATGATTGAAATAACAACATATGTCCCAAAAACATGAAAAATAACACTTCGACTCAAATCGGCGACATACTGACGGCGAAGTCGTGCGGCGTGGTCGCAGCGGCAGCGTCGCAGGTTTTATGCCGCACTCATTCTTATGTATGAAGACATATTTGCAACCACGACGCAGCTCGCCGCACTTGGTCGCAACATGCTGCGTCGTGGCCGCAAAGAATGTGATTCATTGTATTGTAACGCTATTTATTTTAATGTAGGGAGCAAACATTTTTCTAAACACTACTATTTATTTTTATAATTTATTAAAATAATAAATTAAATATCTAACACTATTTTCAATAACTAATTCTAGTTTAAACTAACGATTATTATACACTATATTATAACTTAACTTTAATTATTTATGTCAATGTTGATTTATTTTGAATAGCACAATTTATTTCTATCACTAGCAATCCATGGTATAAGCTCACTGTGCTAAAAAATTAATAATCTCCTCATTCAGTCAGTCTCATGTATATACCTCGGATCTCTCCCCACTACGTTCCTCCAGCAACGTCTAGGCGTTTCTAGAAGAACGCTAGAAGGTGTCAGTAATTTTCCAGAAAACAAATATATTCGCTTCTATTTCTTAATGTAAAATAATTCCGCAATCATTCTAAGCATCAGTAGAGCCGAAATGACTTATTTATAGACCTCAATTCGCTACAGTATTATAGCGCTCTGTTGAAACTTGCGGCGAAGTCGCAACATAAAATCAGGCCAACTGTTCACTGATCGAAACGAGAAAAAAAAGGTATTTCTCTGGCAAAGTAATGTTTGTAGAAAGTATTCAATAAAAATTACATTTATAGAGAAATGAAAATAAAATGTTGGCAAGAAATTTGTGAGAAAATGATTTCTGAAAAAACTCTTAGAATATCTTCTTTAGTTCACCAAATGAGCGATGTAATTCACCCAAAGATAAACGCATCATGCTTAATGGATGAACAGAATACCTTCGCAATTAATCTTTTTTCAAATGAACATTGTGCACATAACTCAACAGAGCTTAATCGGCGATATATATTAAATCAAGAAATAAATATATTAAATCACTTCGAATTTAACTCCTAGCTGTCATCGTCAAGACCTTGCCGCACATTATGAACAGATGTACAAATTTCTGTATCTTGATCACACTGTCGCCGGCCTTCGAAAATTCAAATGTTCACGATCTTTATAACATAATCTTCCTAAGAAAATTTGGTTAGATTGAAAATATTCTGATTTTAATTGAAAGACTAACATTTTTAGCATTACAAATAGATTCAACTTCTTTTCACATTGATCACAAAATATCTTTTTATCTGATATTGATGGATCGATCACTTAGTATTGTCAAGCATTTGATTTCTTTATAGTTGAGTTCTCTTATGTAGTCTCCATGAATATTTGGCTCTCAAATTGAACATAAAAAGTATAAGAGAAGTGCGATGTTCTTCCATTTTTATATTGAGAATAACTCCGATATCATGAGAAATCTAGGCATTAGTTTTGCTTTGGTGCTGGTCGTTTAATTAACCCCGCTCAATTGAATGGCACGAATTAGTGGTATGATACAAAAATTAGAGGAAATAGTCTTGGCAACGGTATTGGCAGTGGTATTAGTAGTACAACTTTATTAGGGAGAAATACTAAGAACACGTGAAAACTACTAATCAATTTTTCTCTGCCCTATGTAAAAAAAGGTTCATTAAATTATCATTTCTCAAAAATATGCTCCTGAAAAAATTTTTTGAGAATTTCACTTTTTAATACAGTAGAATCACAATTGTTCTCCTTCTTTTTAGCATAACAAAAACATCTTTTCCTTTATATCTGTCCAAAAGTTCTTATTTAAATGTTATTATAATCAAGATCCCAATGATGTCATGTGAAATTGAGTGTATAGACCTGCTTGCTGGATGAACAATGGACAGAGAATTTTAAAATTGATGAATAATTCAAAAAAGCTCTTGAAGAAAAGCAAGACATAATTTTTGGATCAATGAACAATCTCTTACGCGACAATAACTTGATGTATCATAAAGATCGGCAAGTTGGCTCCCAATTTTATTGAGCTAAAACACCATTCACTGAACCATTTTTTCATTTGTTCAAAATATCTTGAACGGTGTTGAGCATTTTCCTAAATAATAAGATATATATCCTAATCTAGGACAAGACAAAGCTGTCTCCCTGTCTAATCTCTGAAAAAACTGTTTTTTGTCTTGGCTACTTCTTTTCCTCAATTATCTATAATCAATGTGAAACCTAATTCCATCCCTTTGATTAATTAAAACTTGATTTTGAGGTGCTGAGAGCGCTGGAGTATGCTATAAATGTTACAATGTGAATTTTATCAAATGTATCGCCATCTACAATTTTATAGTACAATATCTATCTCCATAATATTTTTATCATCCATAGCAAGCCAATGTTTTATGAAGGCTGATGTATTATGTTTATCTTCGTTAATTCATCCATCATGTATAATAAAACTCCCGTCATTTTCATATACAATATTTCCATTTGTGCAACAACCTATTATGTAAATTCATTGTTAAAATATTGGATGCTTGCATATCGAATATAAAATTATTTTGTATGAGTTCAATATGTAAAAAGTTGAATACAATATTACAAATAAAATAAATCAGAATAAATGGAACATTTGTAATGCAAATCACTTCTCATGTTACAACATATGTGATACGCATTTTAAATACACAATTTGGCAGTTTTCCTAGCTTTATATTATATATATATATATATATATATATATATATATATATATATATATATATATATATATATATATATATATATATAATATATATATATATATATTATACTGATCAAAATTCATATATTTAATTAGTGTAATCCCGGAGATTATGATTTTGAAATATTTTATTTCAAAAATTTTATTTGCTCTGATATAACATATGATTCCATCGTTCATAAGTTCAATCTCAGCTTATACTTCTAATTATATTATAGAATGAGCTCTAGAACATTATACACGAGGCAACTACTGTACTTTATCTGCAACTAATTAATATTTCATACCTTGAGTTTTTTTTTCATATAAAAAGTAGATGTTATTTCTATCATAACTCGAAGTGTGCAAGGTTTCAAGGCAGAAACATTTTAGATATTAGAAATACCAGATGCTACCCATAGAACGAAAAACTATTTTTCCAAAACCATGATGAACAAAATTAATTGTGGAGGAATTCAACTTCACAAGATTTTCTTGCTTGAAGCGGTATTATATATTCATGAGGAAATCCATTTACAGAACCGTAGACCTCGAAAACTTATATAAATAAAAATGCAACGTTCAAACTTCTGGGACAATTTGCGCACAAGCGAAACCTGCACTTTTGGCTTAAGTTTTCTTCCAAGAAACTACTGAAATAAATAAAAATCAACTTCAATTTGAATATAAGGCGTCGGACTAAATTGACCAAATAGAGAAAGCGCAATTAACCTTCATAAATATGTAGAAGTAAACTTAATCATCAAATTTAATTATCACCCTACTAACTCAGTCTCCCAAATCCTCGAGAATTGAATTATGTCAGAAAAAGCACTCTTTTTTTCGAGATTCAGATACAGCTGAACGCGGACAGATACAGAATTGGTTTTTGTCCAGTCGACATTTCCTGCCTGCAAATTTAATTTGGATGTTGACAGCATGGACGACAACGCTTTGAACATTAGCATTTATTCCATGATGCTCATTTTTCATAATTTGTTTCAAAGGCTAATTACTCTAATAGGGCAAAACGTCGAGCGGGAAGTTTTTATCGATTTTGTGGTAATAAATTCTCATTTTGTATTTTTAATCTGTGTTCAAGCAGTAGTGTATTACTTTAAAAGGTGTGTACAAACTTGAATGATGAACAGGTTGTCAATTTTAAAATATTGATATGCTCGATCTCTTTTAGATATCGGGCCATATTCAACAGAATTAATACATGACGACTTTAGATTCATGTTTGGCTTTTATTTATCATTGGTTCTAGTCATAAGAAACTGGATCAATTAGTCCGCGGAGTAGAAAATATGACGGAGAAACTGAGAGATCACACTCACATAAACCTATATCATATATACATTAGAAGTTCATTTATCAAATATCTGCCTGATTGTGTCAATAATCTCTGAGTTATTGAACAAGCAAATATATCGAAGAAAAATTATCAAGTTTGAAAAAAATTATGTGCCGTCATCAAGTTCTTCATAAAATAAAAATAACAACCACAAACCAATCTAAGAAAGATTTTTGTTTTTCAGGAGACACTTGTAAAAACGATTATCTTAAAGTGATATAAACTATCCAAACAAGACATTGAAGAAATTGGAGAGACTGTATTGGAGAATACTCACTTGATGAAAAAAAGTTTGCAGAAATTCTTGAGGTACCGCTCAGAATCATTTAAATCTGTACAATATTCTGGGATATTAAAAGACATCAGAAAATAATTACCTAAAAGCTACTTTCTCATGACAACGATCTTGTGCACAAGAATCCTATTGCGATCGTTATTTTTCACAATCAAGGACTCAAAAAATGGAGCAGCTTAGACCTACCTCCTTGCAACTACTATTTGTAAACATAATTGGAAAACAGCCCCGAAGAAAAAAAAATACCGGTTATGAACAAATCAGTCCACGAATTCTACATATGCCCAGGGCAAACAGAATGTTTTTGTCAGGAATGTAAATAAACTTGACGAAAGATTCGGAAAGTATTTCAAAGTTGGAGAAGAATATAAGTATTAGAAAGAAAAAGTATATGAAGTATTTCTCTTAACTTTCCCATCATGTGCACTTTAAGACGTCCGCCTGTAGTTATTATTAAAAAATTCAGAATTAGAAAATTAAAATGACAGAAGCATACTATATCTATGCTATGTATATATAAAGCATGTTCCTCCAGGCAGCCTGTACAACTTCATCTTGACTGTGCGAATCGCATGACATATAGAAATAAAGGCAATGGCTAAAATTTGCCAAAGGTTATTCCGAGTTCAGACCCTGCGAGGATGTGAGTACTCCAGTGTTTTGAAAAAAGAGTAAATTTAGTTTTTCAGTCTCTTCCTATCTTCCGTTGATTCTTCGTTGAAAAAGCAGTGGAAGAATTTCGTAGGGACTCAAATTTCTCATAGTCTTTCTCGATAGTATTTTGTTGTATATCAACTTTTTGAACGTTTATGGTACTACATAGTGACAAATGAAACAAATAGAACAGTTGAATTTCAAGAGCTCAATTGAGTTTTATGTTATTGATTTTTTGAAAGAAGCTACTGTTTCCATAGTGAAATTTCTAACAAATAGTTATATGTATTTATTATTCCTTCTAAATTGCTTATTAAGCTAGCTGATTTCTGATCATTTTTAGACCCTTATCCGATTAACAAATCGTAAAATTTCTTCTCCGCACCATTCACAAAGTAGAGAAGTAAATAGAGAAATAGAAGCATTTTGTAGTATAGTCTGTTTTGGTGGTTTTATCTAGAAAGGTTCCCAAGAGTTTTGAAGATGGTAATTTCATGGATTTCGATGGGCTCTTCCCGAATTTCAACTTTGCTACCATATTGGAAGAATGACGTCTAAAAGCTGTTTTTTGTTAATATTTTCCTTCCGACTCATTTCTTATTATGATACAATATGAAACTAAAGAAAATTTCCTGCAATTTATGTGATAACCTTTTTTTTTTTTTCGTAAAATCAATAGTTTTGGCGCCGCAAAGTGTAGTTGAGCGCGTAGATCGCAGTTGTGGATGAGAAGTTGTGACTAGCTTCCTTGACGCAAAGATGAAGCGATTACCTTCTCATTACTATATCATTTGCAACATACATCGTGAACCACTATCAATCTCAATCCCATCAAAAATTCATCCCTTTTGTCCTTTCTTTTAATACTCGACTTACGACAAGTCTCCAATCCTTTCTCTCTCACTTAAATCACTTTACTTGTATGCAATGGATTAGAGGGAGTAGAGCGCCCGACACAAAGACGACGCATTCCTTCATAACTGCGAAGGACGGACCATAGTAAACCGGTTTCCCAACGTATAGTATATTTTATTCACAATCATTATAGTAATATGGCAATTCCTAACCTTTTGGAGGTTGGGAAGTATATAATTTCCAACTGCAATGACTAGCTCACGGATCGGAAGCGATACTTCCATCTCTTGGGTGGGAAATGTTTATGCAGGGTTGCCTAGCATCAGTCGTAAATCTTTGTTGCAGTAAAATAATTCGTGCTGTCAAAAATAGCGATTATATTATCTGATGATCCAAATGAATCAATTAATATTGGAAAGAAGCGGATTTATGTTGCAATTTTGTGTAAATCTATGTCTTATAAACTTATAAATTTGTAAATTATGAAAAAAATCGCTATGAATTCACATCCGTAGCACTTTCGTTCGATTCGGGGCAAGTATATAGCTCCATATCACTGTTATAACTTATTAATATCTGCACTTATCACAATTTCAATGGATACACGTATGAATAACTTGATTCATAAATCATAAATCCTGCAAATGTCAAATTAAATTTTTCAAAACATTCTTGTTCTCATAGACTACTACATGAATACACTTTGTTGAAAAAAGGACGAAATTGGATCAATTATTTCTCGGAGAATTAGGGATGATTGTGAATAAAATAGTATACATATTTCGGTGAGGATTTCATATCAGCCTCAAGCTATATCTGATCCTCGAGGCTTCGCCTCTCGGTCATATGATAAGCTCTCGGCTGTAATGAAATACTTCCCATCTCAGATGTAATATACTATATTGTAAGTATAGTTTTTAGATTCAAGTCAATTTCATGATTCGCAAATTTCAGTTAAAATTAAATGACACGGGTTGGCGTAGATGTATAATAGTTTGCGGCGCTCGTACGCCAAAACAATTGTAGGAAATTTTCTCTAGTATAATTTTATATATAGATGCTTTTATCGTGAAATGAATAGGAAAGGAGATATTGTCAAAAACTGCTTTCAGGCACAATTTTTTCAATAGAACGGCACGAGCGGCAAAGATACGAGGTAGCAAAGTTTAAATTCAGAAAGAGCACATTAAAATCTATGAAATTACCCGTTTCCAGGTAACCTCCTTTTTTAGAACCAAATGACTGTACCTATTAGTAACAGCTCGACTTCTTTATCTCTTTTCTTAGTACTATTGAAGAAAACAATGACTTCATTGTGACACTCATATTTTTGCTTTATATATATACAGAGGGACAATTGACTGAAAATTCAATCGACAAAAGTTTCAATTTGGGATCAGTTGAAAGGTTGCTGTTCCATCTTACCATTCAATGAAGAACTAAGAAAAAGTTAAAATATGTATTCTTAATAAGGGATGATCTCTAAGTGACTAGATTAAAAAAAAAAAAAACCTCTGATAATTTTTAGGCATAGAAACTCTTGACTGGACTATGAGTCAATCTACTGTCCCTTTAGAACATTTTCTCAGAAGCACTGCTCACGTTTTTGCTACGATGCTGTCCTACTGGTATCTTTGTACTACTGGATGGTTAAATTTGTTCTTCAAATGTAGTCCTCCGATCTTTTTTATATCATGCATCATATTTTCAGCCCGCTCGAAAATTTTATTGGTCCAAAATCAGTTATTAAGCTCTTTAAAACGGTTAAACACATATGTCTCATTTATGATTTATGGAATATTGTCACTGCTGATGATTCAATAACTATATTTGGCACGTTATAAGGTTATACTTTGTCCTTTTTGATGGGACTATCAATACTTACCTGTGAGTATTGATTTGGAATATATATTCAGCAATTGAGTTTTTAATGTAAACTCGTAGACTAAATCCATCATAAACCATAGAGAATAAATTTTATGTATTTCTAAATCAAATCAATCATGAGCCAACTTCTAGAATGAATCTAGTCTTAGGGAATGAAAAAAAAATATATCATAATTTTCTCCTGAAAAACTGGTTCCAGTTCTAGTTGGGGAGAGATATCGTAATTGATGTTTATCAACAAACTTCTCTTTTCCCTATTTCTTGTGCCTCGTTCCTCTACGTTCCAAACATATACGAGTTCTTGAATACAATAATCCAAGTTTGCCCTTGTTCCGACAACATCAAATAAAAATTATAAAGTTTCTCCTGTCATTCAATAATGCTTTTGTCTCTAGTAAAGTTCTATTTTGTTTGTGAATCTACTTCAAAGGATGTTTACTTATATTTTATTTCATATAAAATAGAATAACAGAAAGCTGCAACTGGACTTTGCTTTAATAAAAACTTTATAACTTTAAAAGCATGGAACATATCATTACTAGATATGTCTGTTCGTTTGAAAATATTGCTACGAACCGGAAGCAAATATTTCAGTAAACATGTGCCCATCATCTACACGAATGTAATTGGAGGATACATGCGTTTCTTTACTAATTAGCCCATGATATAGAACCAACCGTCTGGAATACTTCTGAATAAACCATAACAATTGGAAAATGTACGTAATCATTAACTCGTGTATCATACAGAGACTGTTCAAAGCATAAGAAAGTATATAGTGAAATTAAGTGAGTCAGATGAGTATTAGATAGTCAGATATTACGTTTTGCTCAAAAGAATATCACATTATGTCCATTACAGCTAGTACCTCAGTGGCGTGCAGTCCATATGTGCGGGGTGTGCACTGCACACCCTATGAAAATATTAGAAATTACGTAAATAAAATTCATATAATGGTTCATTGAATACTTCATTTTATTCACAAATTTTCATTATAAAATCAGAGAAATAGAGTATTTTATCTATTTATGCAACCAGAAATACGAGCGCGCCTCGCGGGCCATTCTGCTATATATATTAAACGAATGTCGACGCTTGAGGTGCAGATTTCTCGCCTGCATGGCGAGCGAGGTCTGTTTAGCACAGTCAGTATAGGGAAAGTGAAGAAATAGAGTCTGACAGAGAAAAAGCATACCGAAGTTAGCGATCTCCTATCGCTCGTTCTCTCTCGCTGGGTGCAGGCAGACTTTCTGCACCTGGAGCTGAATATTCAACGTTTAGCTGAGTTCTTTTTCAAACGCCTTTTATTAGTTTGTTTTAAAATAGTTGAAATATTGTTATTCGTTATTTAAGACAACAATATTAGGTAAACACTTATTTTATACATTTCTTAAATTATTTATTCTTGTGAAATTATCATTTGTAGAATGACAACTGAAAATAGATCTATAATTTGTGATCTACTGGAAAATCCTTTTTCACGTCGTGATGTCGGATCAAAAAATGAAATTATGAAAACAAGACCAACGCCAGACATAAAATTCACTCAAAATATAAAAATTAAAGGCCAGCAGTCCGTGCGACATTTCCAAATTAAAATATATGAAAAATTTAAATGGATTGCTGGTTGTTGCTTTCAAAATAAGCTGTATTGTTAACCATGTATATATCCCCTTCCTCACCACCGACTGTGCACACTTATCACAGAAAGTCACCGCATGCCACTGTAGTACCTATTAAATTTTACGTAATCAAAACTTAGAGTGATATTTTCTATCGACTATTATCGAAGCAATTACTATGAAAGCTCTTCAGGAATATCAATGACACCCAACGAAAATATATGTAAATAACATTTATCTTTTATCTTTGGGATATTTTATGGAACGAAATTGATAAATGTAACAGATTTCCTCAGCTGGAAATCTAGAATACTCGAAATAATTCTATCAGCCTCTCGAAAGGCTGGAAGGAAACCCTTTCCTCGGCCTATATGAAGTACTCCGTCCTTTAGTCGACAGCACACTTTTCACTTTCACTTATGTGGCTTGATAATTATTATCAGTGTCCAAAATTTGATTGGCGACCTGCTCTGGAGTAATTATAATAAGCAAATACCTAGGACTCAAAAATCGGAACCTTATTCCACTAGAAGCAAGAAAACATAAATTGACTATAAATTCCAAATGTTATATGTAGATGATGGAATCATTGACGAGGCGTTAGTAATAGGGACCGCCCATTTGAATTTGGAATTGTATTTCACTTGTCCAAGCAAAACTAAATGAAATTCCTTTCTATTGGGTTGGCATGAGAGGTATGTACGTTCAAGTAAGTAGCTTGAATATTGGAAAAGAAACTTCGAATTTGAAATGGTTGAGTGCACGGTTCGCCCCGTTGGAATTTTGAATTAAAAATAGATTGATATATTCCTGCCACTTGATTTATTCAATCGTGAATTTATACGTAAGTAGTGATGATTTGAAAGTCGTTCGTGTAGATTACTGTTATTTTGTTCAAATGCTCCTCTCTTATCATCAAATTCAATTCGGAATTGAATATATTGATTCTTGTTTTGTTGAAAAAATTGAGGTCCAATTAAAAACAAATGTATTCCAATTTATACTCTCAGGAACTTCTTTATAACATAATAGCTCTGACAATATTTTATAATAAAGGACCATCTGATCTCTTTTTGATTTTCCTGCTGGACTGAACCTGAAGACGTAAATTATAAATTTTTACTAGAAAAGGACTAATATTCACTGAGTGTATTGTTCATTTCTTTGGCAGGTGGATTTCAACATAGGATAAATCAAGGCGACCGTCACGTGACTTGTCAAAGTTCATATCAAGATCTAAATCATCTTCCACCGAATTAGTACAGCATATTTGTTCATTTTCTATTACCCAACTGCCCCAGAAGCAATGTATGTAGTAATGTTCGTAGGTACGTCTATTTCTTTGACAAGTTCTGTAGTATAAGCGGTATTATGATTTTTAACATATCAGATGTTCACAAATGTGTAAAGTTGAAAGAAAACTACTTTGTAAAAATAAAAACTATTCGTGGCACCTTGTTGTGTGTCTATGCTCGTCTATGAACTAAACAATATGCTGCCGCACAATGTCCTTAGAATGCTGAACAAACTATTCACTCAATTAAATCATTTGCTTTACATTCATATTCAAAATAACATATGCTACATGTACGTATGTTTATATTGTTCTTCATCAAACAATAGAGCATGAAATTCAATTTTCCTCCAACAAATCAAAACATAACTTCAGTTCGTAGCAACACTAGCAGAACTTCATAATTAATACAACAAGAACCACGTTTCCAATATTCCACAAAATATACTGAAATAGATTTCAAACTGAGATGTTCTCTTCTCTAAAATACAGACAATATTTCATACAATAAGCGCTGAACTCAGTGGCTTACAGTAGCTCGTCCCTTGTATACTAACTTAGCAGTCAGTGTGATTCTGTAGACCTATACTCTCCGTCTATGGATTCCATCCACAAATGCGAGCAGCGTTGGTTCGACAATGCGGTCATAGTCAACAATGCAGGTATTCTGGAGAGCTTTGAAAGCTACGACGGAAGCTTTCTGAAAGCTTCCTTACACGCCACATCTGCCACCCATCCCAATCCTGTTAAAGATGAGAATACAGTAGGGCAGAATTACACAACAGGAAAACGCCTTAGTAAAAATAAACAGCTTGTGTTTCAAGATATGGCCCACTTTTGAATACTGTGCTTAGTATGCGAGAAACGGAGATTGTATGGAATTGTTCTCCATTAATTTACCATAAATTTCTTAATACATCAACTCAAGGAAAAAACGGAATTTTTCAAATATACTTCCATGCTGTTACATTCGCAAACTCGTTCATATGAACTTATATAATAATTATTACTGATTCTATCCCTAATCACAAGAAAATATTGATAATTTACAAAAGAGCATTATAGTGTGCCCTCTACCAGCATCTTTGGATACTGGCTGACACCGTACAAGAAATCTATCTACATAAGTACACAATCACTTATCATGATCTGCGTGCGCCACATCCAGAATTGAAAGAAAGGCGTGATTAATTAAATTATTCGATTTTAGTTCTCGAAAGCACACTGTTCGATAACAGATCGGCGGCGAAAAGCGAATAACTTGAAAGCAATATACTTGTTAAAATTGACAAAATTATAAGTATTCATCAACATATGCTGCTTACGGATTCAAAAGAATTTTTTCAAATTCGAAAAATAAATTTCCATGTTCTCAGTACAAAAAATTTCCGTTGCCACTGCCACTGGATGGATGGTTATCTAAGACTTCATAATATAATATTATTATTGGAAATTGGTTGGTTTGAAGGATCGGAATAAATCATAGTCATTGTAGACACAGTTTATTTGGACGTTTCGGTTGTCACAGCAACCATCTTCAGCGACTATTTGATAAATTACAAGGCTTTGTATTACATTGTATAATACAATGTCTATTATTAAATAAATGCTAATAGACATTGTATTATTAAATAACTGCTAATAATTGAATTGCATTATGAGTAAATTAATATTATTTTATTCTGTTTGTTGTAGACTGGCTTATTTGTTTCTTTAGTGAATGGTACATAAACCTACTTGACTTCGTGAAAAAGTTGGTGATTTATTTTCAAACGGAGTGACGCGAACGGATTTAGTATAGGACTAGATAAAGGACAGCTGACTCGGCCGCCATTTTGGAGCTCACTGTCAGTTGTTTGCGGTTAACCGATGTGTGATCTTTAATATAATTAAATAAAATAATTTCGAATGACGGGCTGTTCTGGGCCCAGTTGTATTATTCATTCAAGATACGGATTCTGATTCTACAGATGAGTAATTTTTATTTCTCAATACATCATTTGAATGTGGAGAAATATATTCTTAGCTAATTAATCTCAATTTAAATTTCTAGTTTAACTGTTCGATTTTAAGAGGCTGAGTGCATTATTCAGAGTGAATGTCAGCATTATTGCAAAAATCTTTGTCCTTCAGTAATATTCTTGATGATTTTCTACTAAATTGTCATAATTCCCCGAAGTTTGGCAGTATTGCAAATTATTTGTTAGAGCACTACATGTTTGTGAGAGATTTGGGGACTATGAATTTTGAAATTTCAAACAAAAATGAAACCACCAGCTACAATTCCAAATGAGCTAACAAAAAAATACAGGAAGCAAGGGATTGTGTTTCATTCGATTTGAACTGTTTTTTAAATTTTAATTGTATTATCACCTCAACTGATATCTTATGAAAAAAAAACTTTTTTTTTTTGCTTGTTATTATTTATTATTTAACCTGCTTTGACCAAAGCAAATATTTAAGTACTTGCCTAGGTACCTATTTGTTCAAATCATCATACTACCTACTTTAAATTCATAATTTGAATACTAAACATTTATAGATTTTGTGTAAAAAATTAATGCAAGCAGATAAATTTCTTGATGAACAGGATGCACAACTGCCTGCTATTTTAATCTTGTTATTATTAATCTAGAAACCTACATAACTTAAACAAAATCATAAAAATAAGGATATTAAACGTTTCACAGACTTGTCGTTGGGCTCCAAGATGGCGGACGAGTCAGCTATGCTCATCTAGTGCTGTAGGATTTAGCAATAATGAATCAGTGGTCATAGTGCTAGCCACGAAGGAGAATAATAGAGGAGCGGACACTCAGTTGGACGTGAGAGAGATAGCGAGAGCGGGCCCAGCTTTGCATACTTCATATACAGAAATGAGATTAAATTTGAATTTTTTTAATAAAAATCAATTGCCAAATAGATTCCATATTTTCATTACGGTAAATACTTTATTATTTATCAAATGAAAGGCAAAACTAAAAGAAAATTAAAATTAAAAAATCTGCAATGAAAAAGTGTATTATTATGAAACATGTTTAATAAACGTTTCTTTTGATAAGAGTTTTCTAATTATGAATAACAGATACATAAACAATTTTATGAATATTTTATATTACAATGGGCGTAATAAAATTGAGAAAATATACACAAACAATTTCTTATATACCAGAAGAAAATAATAACAAAAAACTTGATATTGATATTCATGGGAAAATTCCGTTCATTTTTATATTCCTTTCTAAAAATAAAGTATTTGGTCCCCAACATCTCATTGATGAAAATTTGTATTTCTTCGATGGATATAATTTTCAAATCGAAAAAATTCTTACAATTCCTCTGAATCCAAGTTTTGCTTTGGATTCAAATTTATTTCTAGCGTTTATGTGTCTTCTAGTAAAAATTAAAAATTATTTTAATCGAATAAATGGAAGATGAATTCTATCTGGATTTCAATATCCTGTTTTATAAGAGACTTCCTTGTTTTTTTAGAGACGCTCAAATATTTCGGGCAATTTGAAAAAATACTCGGAAATGCATTTTCTTTTAGTCGGAAATATTTGAACAGTATCTGTAATAATATATTTGTCACATAATTGAACAATTCCATACTATACTGTACGGTGGATTTGTGAACAATTATCACATCTCTATTGATTTCAAAGCATAAATAGAAATACTTATATTCTTTATTGATAAGAAGTTTTCTTGAAGTTGAATTTTCCACTAAAAGTTTAGATTAAATACGTTCAATAATTTGAAACATTGATATAACCCTTAATTCTGATATAATTTTAAAATAATTTCTTCTCACTTTTACATCTCCAGGCGAGCATTCTTCTATATACTCTCCACTTATCTAATAAAATATCATCGTTGGGTGCAGAAAAAAGAGAAAATTTCTCTTCACATATTCTGTACCCAGTATCACAAAACATTTTCTCCCCATTTTACAATATATTTTCACATTAAAATACTTAATAAACCGAACCTAGTCATTCAACTCCATACAAACATGGGCCCGCCTCAACCTATCTCTCAGTTACTTTCTCTCTCTAATAATATTACATTTTTGGCTTCACTTTTGCAATACAGTTGAGATAGGGAATTACATAGGCGTGGTGCTAGCATAATATAGAGAGCATGGCGATATCCTGGACATCGTAAGTTTCAAACAATTTCTATAATAAAAATCATAGATCCGAATTCCATGTGATATACTTATTTTTTCTTATCAATATATTTGAAATATGATCAATAAGAGTAATTTCATATAAAAATCATTGTTGATGCAATTGCTACCCAAGTTATGTACTTACTCAAAATAATCTGCAGATAAAATCAACTGTCGTTGGTGAACTGATCCGAAGACTTACATTGTTTCATTCTTATGAAATTGCGGTAACGAATTGTTCTAAATAAGAAATATATAGTTCCCAGAAACACATTCATTTCTGATTCGAAAAATATAATTCTTGACTTTTATATTTACCGTATCAAATATCTCTCCCACGGAAATACAATAATTTAACTTCTTGTGAAATGAAAACAATTCGTCTTCTCATGTTTCTATATAACAAAACAGATATAAGTTATGTTTTTAATACGAGTCGAATAAAAATTCAAAGCCCTCATGAATGTTCGTGTTTGGAATAAATATCGCAAATATCGCAATATTCAGTTGAAATAGCAGTTTGAATTCCTGCATTTCCGTAAAGGAAACAGAGACATGAAAACAATGGCAATAGCGCTTGATTATCCCAGCCAACCATTTTAATATTTCACATTCGGAAATGTAAACGTCACTTCAAAGTAATCCCAACATGGCATTCTGTTTTTCAAACACTTCCTTCACCCCTCTTCATTTGCGATTTTAATTAAAAATACACACACGCTATTTGAAAAGCGTTTTCATGTCTGTTGCATTCCGATACAAGTTAATCTATCAGAGACATCTTTTTGTTTCGATTTTAAATTGGCTCTCTCGGGCTTCAGTGACGTCATCGTTCGCGCTTCAAACAAAAGCTACGTAACAAAACACGTGCATAGTAGACACAAACGGAAAGCTCCGGACAACTTCGGAAACACACAAACAGAGATTCCACTGCCACTGAAAGTTTCAATTTTCAGGTTTCAGAGAGTCAGACCTTTTATATACCTTATTTCGTTTGTTTTCAACCTGTTTGAAACTTCAGAGGGAATACATTCTAATTTCCGTTAGCATTGTAACAAAAACATATTCAGATAATTTAATGAACTGATAATGCCGGAACATTATTCTCCGCTCCTTGCATCAAGTAAGGGAGCATTATTATTTCCAGTAGAATGAATTCTTGACAGCATTGTAATATCAATTTTAAAATTCCATTAAATACGTAGTTATACCGCAGATTCTATTGAGATTCACGGATTTTTTTTCATTTCCTCAGGTTTTGCTTTTATGATTATTGACACGTATAGTACATTAAATGCAAACAATTTAGGCAGTAAAAATATTCATACGAATAGTTCAAGATGTATCTGATCATATTCCACTACTGTGCATAGGCCTTTCCTAGGCGCGCTCAAACATCAGATCATCTGATAACGACGTCGATGAAATCGAATTGGTACAGTCAGGAAATACTATAAATATTTACTCACAAATATTAAACTTGGCTGTATTAAATCTTAACACATTGCTGCAAGATTACAGGACTTGGCTTTGTTTTATAAGAATTGTTTCAAGTGGATTCGCAATCCTTTTTGTGATATGTTCTTATCATTCTGAACCCCCAACAACTTCTTCCTTTCACTTGTGTCCGGTTGTAAGAACGTCCATTAGGTAAATAACTAGCGATCTGGTTCGCTGCTCGGTCATAAACCCTAGGCCTTTCTAACTAAAACACTTTTTTGACAAGAACAATTGCAATTACAAATTCTCTATCCTTCTGCTACATGTAAATTGATCTAGAGATCTTTCTGAGGCCTATTCATTGGAATTTTTTATTTTGTCTCTTCATCTTGTTTTTAGAATTCATCTTGGTGACTGAATCTTGAACTAACTATATCGCTTTATTTATAAATAACTGAGAAAATATGGATGTGATTATTTTCCAGCGTGAACAAAGAATTTGCTCTATATTCTCAAATTTCAATCATACTTTAGGTTTTATACGAACGTAGTCAACCCAAGTAAAGATTATGTATAAGATAGTTGTGATGATAATAAAACAATTCCTGGAGTACTACTTTTCTTCACGTTTTATTTGACAGTAAAAAGTTGATCGATTTCGGCTCCTCGAAGAGCCATCTTCAAGAACGGAGAAAAAGCAAGTTGACCTGTAAGCTTCGATCTCTCAACTCATTGTTGTTGTTGATCCATATGCTGACTATGTACAATTCTAAAGTACAAACTATGTAGTAGTTAGTTCTTTATTTTGCTTTCCTTCCGGTCCTGAAGATGGCTCTCTAAAGAGCTGAAACCGGTTGACTTTCCAAAATCAAATAAAACATGAAGAAAAGGACTACTCCTGGAGTTTCTTTATTCCTCATCACTACTATCCTATCTTACTTATAATGCGTTAAATACAATTGAGATTTTAGCCACTTTTCGGCAGGATTCACCTTTGAAAGTTTCACGTACTTATTCATAAACACCCAACAGTTTTTTCTGTCGAAAAACTGCTTTTTTTGACGATTGACTTCAAAAGTACGACTTCATTGACAGTTTACAGTCTGTAAAGTGTCACTTTTACTGCCTAGACAATAAAAGTGTCGTTTCCATAGCAACTGCCCAACATACGCATAACAACTTGGCAACCGATCAACAAATACATAACAACATAATTTGATGGCGATGACATTTTTCGAAAATATTGGAATTAATTATTAAATTAATCAAATTTAGACAATCGGCAAAAAAATTATGTATTCAACACGGCAAAGAATGAAGATTTACTGCCTTGCCTAGATTCATAGACTCGGCTACGCCTCGTCTCTGTCTAGCCGCGTCTGTAAATCTTCTACCTTTTTGCCTAGTTAAGCAAATAACTATTTGTTAGGTATCGGTCTGAAAACGTGTTTTTGACGCTGTTTTGACTACTTAATGAGCAGAAATTTTTACTGACAAAATATTATAAACAAAAAATTAGAACTGATTCAGCAGTATTCAAGAAATAGTAATCCTTGCAGCAAGATTGTGAAGTAGAAGATTATGACTTTCAACCAAAAATTTAATGACTCGACAAGCCTTGTGAATATCAGATCAAATATATTGGTCGAATGAGTTGCTAAGCATTGCTGTCAAAACTTTCTATTTGATATTATTCACTTACAAAAACTTTCTGTCAATTAGTAATCATTTTTTATTATAGAAATTGCACCCCTGTCCCTGTCGGGTTAGAGGGAGGAGAAATTGAAGTTACAATTACCTCGTTACTAGTACGCAAAATCCAGCTTGCACGTCAAATTTAATACATTGTAAAAGCTTTAAAGGTTCAAAATACGCTGAATCGCTTCAAGTGCTGAACTTAGAGATGGTACTGTGTTTCCTATTCAATAGTTTTTGTTGGTTAGTACTGATTAGTGTGTGTCTGCAATCCTTTTTTTATAATTGTTTTGTTAATCTTCAATTTTATGTCTATTGTATCAATATATCAATAATAAGAGAAGAGATATACGACGTCAATAACAACAAACTAATCGTTTAGATTTATAATTTTTGAGTATTCTAATGAAATAAGTTTGAAGAAATTTATAACTGCGACGATTCCAATCGAAAAATCTCTTCATATTTTCATCACATTTTGTTCTTCTCCGAAGAATGGATAAATAAGGGCCATTTTACTCGCACTATAAGGAGCTTCATGGTACCAGGTGTACTTAAAAACAGAAGAAGCATGTTACGTAGCTATAAAAGTAGCCATCTTGATTTCAACTGCCTGGAATCGCTGATGGGGTCAGTATTAGATAGAGCATTACCGAGCTCATGAAACTCGAAGGAACATTTTAGTATATCCCATAAAAGGGATAATCCTAAAACACATGTAAAAATATATGCACAAGACACGAGGCTTAAACACAAAAACAAAGTTATTCAAATTTACGATAATAGCAGAGTATACCTTGTGGCAACTCAAAACTTAACGTGCAGTTATTTACTTGAGTAATGTTATTAACGGATTTATCGGTAGTTGTAGGTCGGTACAATTGAAAAAATCAAGGCTCATCAAGTTGTTTTCTCTATTATATTTTTATTATTCTATCAGGGAATGTACAATTCAGATTTTTTATTAGACCTTTTCACTTCACATCTGCCTATTGTCCAATAATCCACTGTCTCCAAAAAGTTTACCAATGGTATTAAGTTGTGACTATTTGTAAGCTCTTCAAAATTCAATTTTTTGGACACTTACGATTTTTGTAAGCTTTCAATACTTATCCTTTGAACTTGATGTACCTCTTTTTTAGATCACTCTCCCCTTAATCCTCCGACAAATCTGTGATTACATTCTATCATTTTTATGTTGATTCACATATTCAACTATTCTTTCCATCTCCTCGGTTAGCGTAGAATAGTATATTCTACAAGTAAAAAAAATCTGACGTGAACATCACGTGACTTACTTGTACATCATTTGATATATATATATATATATATATATATATATATATATATATATATATATATATATATATAATACGACGTGATTTTGTGTTTGATCATATATATCATTGGATATATATATATATATATATATATATATATATATAATCAAACACAAAATTTCATCGTTCCGCAGTTAATCGTTTTGGATTTACTCAAGAGATTCTAAGAATCTGTCAAGTAAAATGCGCTTTCAGTCAAGTCGGTTGCTATGGAAACAGTAGGCCATTATTCTTATACTACAACATTCGCAAATACTGATTTCCAAAATTCTACGAGTACCAACAGATCTTAATTTATGCGCAAAATTAAAAAATAAATTCCTACGGAAGTGCACTTCCGGTTCAGTCTATTGTTATGAAAATAGTAGGCAATCATTCAGATACTACAGTAGACTGAAATACCAAATTTCAATATTCTACACCTGATCGTTTCGAATTTATGCGAAAAATTCCAAAAGACTGTCAATTGAAATGCACTTCCGGCTTGGAGATCTCAATAAAAATAGGATATGAGCATCTAGACGGTATAATCATCCTAAATACTGAATTCTAACAATCTATGTTCAATCGTTTTGGATTTTTGCAGAAAACTCAAAAAATGTTTCGAATAAAGTGCGTCTTCCGGCTTAGTCGATAGCAATCATAATACAAGGTGTACAACTAGATATTATAAAAGTGCCTAATACAAAACTTGAATATTCTACGACTGATTGTTCGGAATTTATGCGGAAAATTCAAAAAGTCTGTCATATAAAGTGCATTTCCGGCTCAGCCGATTGATTTAAGAATAGAAGATGCTACATCAATTTCAAATGCTGAATTCCAGTATCCTACGGCTGATCATTCTGGATTTATGCGGAAAATTGAAAAAATTCTTAAGTAAAGTGCACCTCCGGTTAAGCCGATCGCAATCATAATGCAAGATGTACAATAAGATCTTATAGAAGTGCTTAATACGAGATTTCAATATGCTATGGCCGATCATTCTAGATTTATGCAAAAAATTCAAAAAAAGTTCCAAGTAAAGTGCACTTCTGGCTTGGCCGATTCTTACAAAAATAGCAGATAACCATGCTGATTCAGCATCAAATTCAAAAACTGGATTTCAACATCCTACGGTTGATCATTCTGAATTTATTAGAAAAAATCGGAAACAGTTTCAAGTAAAGTGCACTTCCGGTACAGACGATTGGAACCATAATGCGAGGTGCACAACTAGACCCTATACCAGTCTTAAATACAAAATTTCAACATTATAAAATAGTCAAAATGGATTCAGGGATGCTCAAAACGGATATTTTCATCAAAATCTCGATAGGTGAATTTTGTCGGTTTCACAATACTTTCTTGTACTTAGTACAAGTAAGTAAAAACTGTTAAACATCATGCAAGCATGAGGTTTGTTGAACAAAATATAAACTTTGAGAATAATCAAAATAATAATTTGGAAGATGTATATAGTAAACCACATATTAATCCTGGACCATTTACTTTCTTGCAAGTAATAAATAGTGGAACCAACATTGTGATTGATTGGGTGTTGTGTATGGTCTGCTACATTGAATTGCACCACGAATTTAAAAAGTACGTTATTGTGCATAAACAGTAATTACTCAACATCTGAATAGACTATTCATACTTAAATATAAAAGAGAGTACTTTAGAAGAATCTAATTGACTATACCCATTTTCGTTAGATATAAAACAGTGCCAGATATCTGATGCGATAAACACAGGCAAAAATAGATTGAATAATTAACTGGAAAGATGACAGTAAAAATATCGAGCTCACTTCTGAAAGATCTGAAGAATGCACCAGCGTTGAGGTTGCTTTATTCAAACCCGATTCTTCAATTCCAGTACAAACTTTGTACAATTACTTACATAATGACATGAAGTCATGAACTGAATCACTGAATGTCATATTTTCAGCAATGCTACTGGGGTTGCCTGATTAAATTCCCATCAAATTTAACATTTACTATGCTCATGACATGAAAGCGTGTAACCTCTGGTAAATCAATAAAAAGTTGTTACCTGTAAAGTTGGTCGTAGTAGAAAAATGCTGCTTCTATTATTTCACCGCATCGTATAGAAATTCCTCTTGTTTATGATATTGCTGTTTTTTCTCTAAAAAAATATTGGAGAAACGTAGCTCCATGATTTTTTACTGCTAAGTAACCCTTGGGTACTGTTCTTGTTTCAAAATACTCACAAATTTTAAAGATTGTCTATATGTACGAGTGATTGAGTTGCTGTATAGACCAAATGGATGGAAATCCAAATACAAGTGTCAGACGAATTTCAGCAACTGTAGGTAAATTCTTCTCGAGCATCATTGCACCCTCACCATATCCAACGTATACAAGCTCTTATTGCTCCAGACCATGAAACAAATATGATATTATGCCTGTAGCTCCTAAAGCTTGAATTACATTATACCTTTTTCGACTAAATTTCAGTCTGAGTTTCGTTCAAGAAGCTTCTAGCCAATTCTAGCATATTCAACTTATTGTCCATTTAGATTTAATATAGAACAAATGTCGCTGCAGACATCGAGAGTGGGTTTTTTTTCTTAAATAAATATGAGCAATCAATACATTTATTCACGTATTACTTGAACAGATGATACAAATACTTACAAAAAGCACAATACGATTATTGTGCTAACTTCAACTTGGTTTATATTATCATCCTTCAGAAATCTGAGTTCGTAGTCTTTGACACACATATATAAACGTGATTATATATTTATTGATCTTCAGTTGAATCAACTAACGAGCTATGCTAGAATTTGACTCTTATCGATCTAAATTACTATATTTGGATTTGGGATATAACCATTTGATAATAATTGGGTTCAGACGTGAGGAAATTTGATGATCAAGTCGTTAATCTAATCACCCCGAGAAATTGCAATCTTTGCAGATATATAAGATCAAAATGCAGAGGTGAAAGTTAATTACGATTCCAAGTGAGTAATAATTGTTAACAGGGATATATATACAAATTTGAAGACCACAAACTTAAAGGATAAGACTGTAAGGAAAAAATATAGTCAACTGTTGAATATTTGTATGATATATAAACTGATATTTCATTTCTGATATTCGACTGTGCAATGAGGATGGTTTTAATATTTCCGAAGCTTACAAGTACAACCAAAATTGTATTGGAAATATGTACCTACTAGATAATTGAAAACTTCACATTTAAAATTTATGTATGCATTTGAACTTTGCTTTTTAAAGTACATACGTATTTGACTTTGCTACTATTATAACATTAGGTACAGTTGAGATCCATTAACAATAAGGTAGTTCAGCCAATACCACTACCAATCGCTGTCAAAACTATCATTACTAATTTTCATATAAACATTTCCTGCCATTAACAATAAAATACCTTTTTTATGTGACACTAGCAACCCGTGCCGGCTTCGCACGGGTGGACATTCAATAATATTCAACATTTTTATACGAATCTTTAAAGCATAGTTAAATAGTATATGATTATTAAGAATAATACCACATTTCTTGCTTGAGTAATACAATTAAAACATAACCTTAACTGTCAAAATTTCTTGATAAGTGTGTAGATCGGTAGATCTATGCATGGATAGCATCATCAGAATATTACGGAAAATAAAGGATCATATTGCAGCGCAGGCAATATGAGAAATTTTATTGGTCATTTTTCCATATTTCGGATTACATTATTGAAGTTGTCGTAGGTAATCCTTTTTTTGAGAGTAAATTATAACGCATGTTACTTAGTGATAATAGATATAGGATTCTACTGCTGAAAGAATTCTTAAAATCGGTCACCATGCAAGCGCCAGCAGCAACTATAAAAATTTTAATTCAATCGGCTGAACGATATTCGAACGGACAAATACCGTCAGTAATACTATACATATGAAATTCCAGGTCAATCGGATGGACGATGTGTGAACGGGCAAATACGACCACTCAAAGTATGTTGAAGATATAATAATAAGAACTTTTTTGAAAGATCCAACAACAACTGTAGTAAGTTTTAACTCAATCGGATAAACGATGCGCGAACGAAAAAATACGGCTCGTGCGCCACATTGATGACACTACAATAAGAACCCTCACGAATGTGCCAACAACAACTATGATAAGTTTCAACTCAATTAGACGAACGAACAAATACGGCTCGTGCGCCACTTATTGTACGTTGATGATACTATAGTAAAAACTTCCACGAAAGTGCCACTAACAAACAATAGAATGTTTTAGCCCAATTGGATGAACGGTGCGCGAGGAACAAATACAGCTCGTGCACTACTTAATGTATGTTGATCATTCTTCATTCAAACCACCACTGTATTGAAGCGAACGGAATAAAAAAGAAATTATTAAAATCGATTTAGCCGTTTTTGAGTTTTAGCGAGACTAACGAACAGCGTTTCATTTTTATTATATTAGATTTGTGAATCAACTTAACACCATGAATCATCTTTCTATGTAAATAGGTAGTAACATCGGCAGTACGAAATTGTTAGTAGACCACTAATCGTCAAAGAGCTGATCTCAATTAGAATTCCCGTGGGTAGTTATGAAAACTTGATTGAAAAACTTCTTTTTTAATCATAGCTGCTCATCAAACACGACGAATTTCATTTCTTTTCCAGAGAATGAAATTTCAAAAATTATTTTCTGTTACGAATGTGTCCCGTAATAATGATTAACATACTCACTTGAAGTCTGAATCGATTATTCCTAAAATTGGAGTACGAAATACTATTCTCTTAACTATGAACGGTAATAATATTCTTCCATTCATCTTGAACGCAATAAATAGCAAATAAAATGTGTTTTATTATTTATAGAAGTATAATTTCCGTCTTAAGAGATAACTTGCCAAATCTAATGAGCTATTTCATATGTTATTGGACGTTGCAAAATATTAATATTAGCCTATAATCAACTGGCAGATTCTAAAAAGTGATTGTGTTAGAATCTCACTATCTATCAAAAAAAAAAAACAATGTATAACACCTCTAATTTTGAACAATAAACTAGAGGTTGTATGTGACTAACAAGCAATAAGGTATTCCTTATCTACAAAGCGAAAAAAAATTATTATATTTTTTTTGTTGATTATCCTGTCACTGGGATTATTCTGTCCCTGTTAGGATTGCAGAAATTTTTGTAAATTCACAAAGAGACCATCTGAAACTCCAATCAAAACAATGGCAACAAAAGAAAATGCCGTCAAAAAACACAATGCTTTGCATTATAAAAAATGTCGAGGATACCTGAAATTTTCATTCTTGTGTTAATTAATTTTTGCGCAGTGAAATTATCAACTGATACACTTGAATTTACCATCATAATCATACAGCATCAGGTGAAAGCCTTATGTATGTGGGATTTAGAAAGAAATTCCTCAGAAAATAATAATTAAAAATGAAAATATTCATATACTGAAAGCATATTATTGTGGAACATGAATATAAGAATACGAATAATGAATTTCTCAATAACTTCAACGATATTGAGAATAGTAAACATATCTGATAATCAAATAACAAGACTGTACAATACCACTAACATAATATACTTTAGGTGTGTAAGTAGGTATCCTAAAGCTTCTTCAATCGAAATATCCGTAATGTACTCAGGGTTTGCAATAAAAAATGGAAAGCACAAATACTAATATTTGAACATAAATTAAAATTGAAGTTTAATAAATAAAGAAAAGCACTCATATCACACTATAACTATTTACTGTACACTTGACTATAATATTACAACATTTATATTTATTTCGGGAAAAATAGCATCAAAATTTATATTGATTTGCTCCGTGATTTTGTTTTCTCTCCAACTGTTCGATTCACTCTGTGACCCCTCGAATGAATGATGCAGTTCCTTTTATAGGCTGGATAAGGAGTTCTTTTTGTCTACCTGATGGACCTGGAATAGTTCCACTGCCTTTCAAGAGGCTGATAGAGTTATCTCGAATATTCCAGACTTCTAATTAAAGAAATCCGTTAGGCACAAATAATTTATTCTCAGAGACTGCTTATATTAAAATATTCCAACTGCAGTATCAGGAAAATGCTTTGCTTAAGAGTTCTTTTTTTGATAAAACAGTTGAGTCATATACAAGATATTAAAAATATCAGAGATCCTAAACGGATCACATACGACCGAGCAACAAGATGATAAGCCTGTAGTGCTCGTGTATGTTTCGAATGCTTGATTTTGTAGGATTTTATTGGCAAATTCTAAATACCGGCCGTAATTCGAGTCAGAGATCCCTGAAATTGTACATCCCCGAAGCACAGTAAACAACGTGCAATCGTGGAACTAGAAAACAAAAAAACTGTGATCCAGTCGATAGAGGAAAAGATGTCGTGTCCAATTTTTCCGCTTTATTTTGTTGAGGGATTTCGCAGTACTGAAAACCCGAATTTTACTGTTGGTATAAATCATTTTGATCTTTTATTTACTACTGAATAGTTGTTTCCTTCTTCAATTATTGTTTGATTGTCCTAACGATACAAAGATATTCTACATTATTGTCGAGTATCTCAATAATTGATATATACTCATAATTTGAAAGTGTCTTTGAGTACGCTGCTTAGATTAACCTTTGTCTTTGCGACATTTGTCTGTTACCTAGAAGTGCTTTGTAAAATAGTGAAGATTCTTAGTCCTACTCTTATTATAACTGATAGTCATAGCTGGGTAAAGTATTCGTGAAAAGTACTTTTGGTACTTGCAAGCGTAATCAAGTACTTTTCATGCAAGTACTGCCCAGCTCTGCTGATAGTTTTTTAAAAGTTCAAGCAGTCAAACTTTACATAATTCCATGAAGAATCCTTGGTTAAAAAATCAATGTTTTAACTCCTTCGGTGAAGATAGTTCTGTATAGGAGATGATACTATTCTAAAAACAATATCGGACAAATTAGCTGAATGTATATCACCAATAAATTTTCTGTTTATCAAGCTTAATAAATGAAATTGCATTGTCAAAATCAATTACAATACTTTGCAGCTTTTAATCGTGAACTTTTTTTTCATCTAATTGATTTTATAGTAAATGTCGTCATAGTGTCGTGTTGAATGTCTAGCAGGAAGTTATCGTGTAGTAAACTCATAGTTGTAACAGTTATTATTTCCATTAAATTCTTATGTTTTGTTAAATTATACCTACACATTATTTTTCATGACGCGATAATCTAAATGTTACCTACATTATTTTCAATTTCTTATAGCTTTTTCATAGAGTAATATATGCACTTTTATGTAATACTAAAAAACCCTGCTAACGTATTAAATTTAATCAAAAATGTCCAATGTCTACTCGATATCTTAGTAGTTGCCAGAGTGAATTTCTGGTTCGTCGACATCTTTTTGTCCATTGTTTGGTGAATGTAATTGTGTAGATCAGTGATGTGGATTCTTGTTGGACACAGTAGTTTTTTCAAAGAGGTTTTCCTGATGAAAATATTCCCTGAGTATACGCTCATTGAATTTTAATAACAATTTTTTGTGTCTACTTGTAGTTCTACAAAATGTCATATATTATTAATTATAAGACTAGTGCGCAAATGAAACTCCATCTAACTTTGATGTTAACTGCCACTACAAAATAATTTCATTTTGTGTTACGTATGGTATCAAAGTTGGAGTCTCCACCTTCGAGCTACATTTGCATTTAATAATTATTTCAGGTAAATGTATACGCTCATTTTGAATCCGACAAGGAGAGAATTATTGTGCTCCATATCCTATATCATAATCTTATTTATAGCGTAACTACTACTTTAATCCTTCATTTATACGACGGCTATTTGAATTTATAATCACCTTTTTTTTATTAAGATTTTATTAACAGCTCGTTTCAACTTCTTTTCTTAACAAGGGAGCTAATAAAGACTTGTAGATTGTTGGAAAATCTCATATTTGAAAATTCAATATGCCATCATAAATTATGTCAACTACCATTAGATAAGCAAGGCATAACTTCCTGCCGGAATTTGAAATGAAGGATTTGTTCATCGAAACTGGTTAATTAAAATCAAAGTTATTATGGAAAAATTCTAATTAGTGCTAAATCAGAGAATATAGAAATGGTAGGTTGCTTCTCTCTATTCTTTCGAATAATTTTTGAACTATTTATTACCTATTTTCTCTAAATTTCCAGAAATAGGGGAAAGAATGTGGCATCTTCGTTCATACGTCTTAAAAATGTTGTTGAAACTAATAGCTATCTTCTTCTTTAGTTTTTTTTCTGTACACTTATACACACAATGAAATATGACATATTTGCTTCAAAACGAATGGTAACTTTATTACTTGTCCGTAAACGCTTTTCGTCTGCAATCACTGTTCATTCGCCAAAACTATTTCGATTCCATCGTTCTATTTGTGTGACTGGCCGAGGTGAGATTGGAAAATACTGGTATTATTCATATTGGATCCAATAGCTCCAAGCATGGTATAAGAAATAAATGGTAGTACAACTCCCATCTCGCATTGTGTGGAACAGAACTGCATAATTTTACTGCCAGTCGCCAGGATCGCTACGAATGGTCTTCAGGGAACCAGCGTATATTATTTTTGACATTAGAGCTTGCTAGAAGTCGAGTTGAATTTTTTTAAAAGAGAAAAAGTATTTTTTTTATTATCAATTGATAGAGAAAAAAGTTTTCCCTATGAAAAAATTATAAAAGAATAACATTTGTATATACTATATACATCATGTTCATATATTGTGTACATCGCTTCCCTGAAGACCGTTCGTAGCGATTCTTGCGGCCAAAATTAAAACTATGCAGATCTGTTCCACGCTGCTTGTGTGTGTAGGGAGATACGAGTTGTATTACCATTTATGTCTTATACCATGGCTCCAAGTACTTACCTAATTGTTTTCAATAAAAATGTGATCTTCAAATTTATTTATTTCAAGTCGTCGTAATTGAGAAATTTTGATCAAATTGATAGAAAAAATGTGTATTCATTTTTAAAATTCAAGATTTGGAAGGACAGATAGAAAAATATGATATGCACCTCGAAAAACATTGTTTTTCAAAGTACCTGTTTATTTGCCTTAGCGCTTTGCCTCGGCGAGCAAACTCAATTTCACTTATAACAGACATCTTTTTATTTTCATTACATAAATAACTATCATTCTAGACCGCATCATTATTGTTTCATCATACTGTTTATGTTCCTCAGAATACAACTTTTTCGGACTAGTTATACAACAAGATAATTGCGACTGTGTTGAGTATGGCAGGGTTGTTTCGAATTTGTTGAAATGCAGTAGTTATTTTATCAATTATTTTCGCTCTGTTATCGCCTGAGATGACGAACACGATACTCTCAACATACTCCCACAGGAAAATTGGTTCCAGCGTGATGAAGCAATACTATGTTTATTCTACCGAAGATCTTATTTTTCGGGTGCATAGTTTCCCAATATGTTCGTTTAAAAAAAAATTATCATCTCTGTGTGACCAATTATTCTTCAAAGTTTGTCAGTGAGGTCTTGGTACAGCCTGTATTATATTATATAAAATATATGATCATATTTACAACTAAGAGAAATATGAAAGTACCTTATTCTACCATCTCGTTTATCTAGAGACGTGGACTTTTTCTCACTTGAACATGTGGCACATCATGTGCTTCGGGCTCAAATAAGAAAAAATCATTCTTATTATCACTTTCATTTCAATATGAAGATTATTGTATCATGTACCAATATATCATATGATTTTAACCTGTGGACCAAAAATGCTGGGCAGATATCAGTGGAAGTGAATGCCGTTGGCATCACGCAGCGGTGGTTTGTATGTTTGTTGTATGTGATTGTAAATCAGGTATATACCTCAATTTAAATATAAAGTCTGCAATACTCCCATTAAAATTCCAGACAAGTACTAAAAATCATAATATGGAATTATATAATTAGTACTCATATTTAAATATCACATGCAAATGTTCATCAATTGTTTCTCCAAATAAGTTATTTAATTCTATCGTGTAAGAGCTGATTTCACCAACGTCAATTAAATTAATCTGGTAGTTATTTCGAGTTAGTAATCATGACAACAATTATTGTATCTATAATGGTTTTTCAGATAAAATAAGCTCAGAATAAATTTATCTGACGTTGGTAAAAGCGACCATATGATAACAAATTGAAGCTCCCGTGGGGATAATTCTAGCAGAAGTGTCAAAAAGGATATTTAAATGAAGTCTAGCTTGGTATAAATTTAAAGCTCTCGGGAAGATAAGCTTAGTAAAAATATAAAATAATTAATCAGTTACTATCTCAAAATTACGTTCTCGACGTTCGAATGTTCTAATGAATAAAGACTCAAAAAATCTGGAAAAGGAATCTTTATTTTGAAAAATACCTATTTTATGTAAGGCCTCAAATATAACCGCCATCTGTCACTTCAACAATAACAGCTGTCACTTTGATAAAGACAGCTGTCACTTCGACAATGACAGTTGTCACTTTGACAATGATAGCTGTCACTTTGACAATGACAGCTGTCACTTGGAAATATGCAATTAATTGGTGCGACACTCTACATTTTTAAAACAGCGATGAAACTGGCTATGACATTCATGGTCGGGGAAATACTGTGATGGCTACAGCAGATTTCTTCTAATAACACAGCCCATAAGCGATATAGCAATAATTATTCCGCAAGCGGCATAAAGCTCTTCCATCGGTTCTATTCATAGTTTGGGAACAAATTTTTGAAATTGCTCAGATGTACGTAATATGCGAGTGCAATTTTGTCATATATAACATCGAAATTGAAAAACATTTTCATTCTGATGCACAGACTTCTAAAATAAATATCATTTATGAGGAACATGACGGTATTTTGTATGATGTCCAGAGAGCTTTAGATAATGATCTGTATGTAGGTTAGTGAGGTCTTTAAACCCATTCAATTCCAAATCAGCCTTCACCAAGAACCCATAAATATCTCTTTCACCTCCTCCATATTCTTCGCCTCATTCACACCAGCTTTTCTTTTCATATCATTCCAAAACTTCCCTTAGGAAGCAAGCAATCAATCACATCAAACCTTTCCATAATAAATATTTATTACATAGCCTCAGCGCAATACAAGATACCAATATGTGATATCAATTCTATATCTTCCTGGTTTTTCAATAAACGTTGCAAAAGCTCTGCAAAAAGTGTTACAGTTTTAGTAATTATTACCAGACAGTTTTATTACTTGGAAGAGTCAATTGTGTATGTACGAGTAGACTCAAAATGTTGTGCACCGTGAATAGAGACTGCAGTAAAAGTATTCCATTAATTTTAATACAGTAATTAAGACTAGACCCATTGCTAATTCCATAGAAGAATGTCTTTTACTACCATACCATAATTTTTCATTCACAACAAAAATAAATGTGGCAGTGCTGTAACTACAAATTTTGGCATAGGAATTTTTTTAATTCCAATTGACATACAGAATATTGTTCCATACAACTTGTCCTTTCAATACTTTTATTTAGAATTACTATGAAGTTTGATGATGTAGCAATCTTCATTAATAACTGTCATCTCCCTCAAACTCTCCACATGAACAAATTTAACACGATTGTAGCCCTAGTCTCATTAGGATTATGGCTTTTACAAACCACTGAACTCATTCTCGCAAGATCTGATTATTTTCAATACCCAGCATCCTTACGTTCAATAATTAATTCGTAATAATCAGCTTGTCGCATTCTCAATATTACGTTTTACATGCTTCTCCTTCTGCTTATTTGCTCTTCGATTGTTAAGCACGTCATCTGTTGCCTCTTGAATTATAAATTAAGGATGCACTCTTGCATTCTGAACAAGCTTAAGAGGAGAATAACGTTGTTATTAACTCGAGCATTCTGTGTAAGAGAATAATATATTAACTGAATTTGAGGTTACCAACCGTGCAATTTAGATACCTAATGTATAATTTTATCATGTCCTTTGTCCTTTGCTTGATTTTGAATGGATATAAATCATACGGAAAGATGGTTCATACATTTTCGCAATCAATTTTTTGAATAGAATTTGACTTGAAGAACAGGTGAGGAATTGAGATAGAGAATGAAAAAGGATCTGTTGACTGTCAGATAATCCTTATTGCGCGAATATTTGGGGAAAGCAAGAAACTGCAAGGATAGTGGAACATCCAGATTATCATATAATTCAAACGGAACGATAACAATAAATTAACATTGTTTAACATTTTCCCAGCTTCGAAAATTTAATATATAAAATTTCATCATTATGTACTTAATTTTCGATTGACTGTTTTTACTGGACGAAAGTTCTCATGAAACAAACTTGTTGTACTTGGTAATTCCAGTTACGAAGAAGTTTTTATTCATTTTCTTCAACAACTTCTCAATTTCTTGTGTTATAGACCACTTTGAAGTTGTTAATGAGTAAAATATTAAATATCTTCTCAAGATTCTCTCCAACATCATGGCTTCAGGCATCCTTAATGACAATATGATAGCATTCTCAACTTTATTGAAAATTTATTAAATTCACTAGCTCTATCCAACTGACACAAGACCACAAATTTTGTAATTATATGATCCACTTCCACAAAATATTTATCTACTCGATAAAAATTTTGTTATCGATATTGCTATCGCTTCTTGGCAAGCAGGAGATGGAAGATTTTGCATACATATGCAAGTCAAATGACAATACAACATGCAATATGTATTATTATTAATGTAGAGTAGTACTCATCAAGTAGAGTACTTTGAACTATTTTATGTCATTATAAATTCAATATAGAGGACGCATCAAGAAAAACAGGAGTTAAACAAAGAAGAGCAAAAACCTTGCAAAAACCATCGCCATTTTACAAATATACTAGGAACAGGAAAAATATTTTTCTTAGCTCACTAGAAATTAAGGCTTTTATATACACTATTGAAACTCAAAGTGTTGAAAATCTGATTCTTATTCAGGCAAAAGTAGGATATCTATTTTGGCTGGGTGCGTGACGACAATGCCCTCTATAATGCACATTTTTTTCAGGCTTGTCAATATGTAACATCATTGATACTTGTGAATTTAAATAAAAAAAAAAAGAATTGAGAACTCAGTAAATATTGAAAGTTACTGGAATTGAAGAACTGATAAAAATAACTACTATCGCTATGAAAAACATAGGTATAAAAATATTTTTAAACTTGATATATACATTATTTCATATTTGAGGTGAGGTTACCCAAAATGTCAAAATGTTGTGAATAAGTAAAGCATAGTAATAAAGATTAATTCAAAAATGTTTGAAAGTAGTTTATATAACTACTAGTAGAATAAAAATAAATAATGAAATAGTTTATTGAAAGAGCATGAAATAAAGTTTTTTTTGTCCACTACTCACGCTGCAGTCGATTTACTTACTCCCACCTGCTCCCACCTTGTACTTCGCACACTGCCATAGGGTAGATCAAAACGTATCAAGCAATCAGAGATATTAAACCAAAATGAGTAATTTATTGATATTAAACATACTATTAGGCATACTTTTCGTCTTTCCTTGCCTCTTCTGCCAGTTTTCAATCATTGAACAGGTCTTCTGAAAACCTCTGTACTTCGACTTTATGGCCCATTGTACCCTCTGTATCTATTCCTCTAACAAGAGTCCTATTTGTTTGACGAAGTCCACGATTTTTTCTAAATTTAACTATTTTAAGGTCTTGGTGTGCAGTTTCTTAGTTCCTAAAAGACTATAACCTGTATTCTGACCTCATATTGAACAAAAATTGGAATGAATGAATATATACTATATTGCGGAAACAATGAATTAAAGGAAAGACGGTATTCAATTTTGGGAAGAACTTCTTCTTCCAGAGGTCAGAAATATCTGCTGGAAATAAATGCCTGACAGTGGCATATTAGGTGCTTAGAAGTAACATCCTGTTCTTCACAATATCTGCATAATGATTCTTGCTTTAATCACTTTGTCTGTAGAAGTTTATTCATTACACAATGTCCCGTTATTAGTCCTGTCAGTTGTCTGACGTTTTACCCATTCATGGAAAGAAGGCTATCCGACTTTTTCTTGGATGGTTCATCCTGGAAGATCCTTACATATGTATCTCTGACCTAGTAAGTGTGTCTAAAAGATCGTTTGCCAGTGCTGATGCAATTTTTCAATCTCCTACTTGGTTCTTTCTATTGGAATTCCATCAGCAGGCTCTGGCCCGATAAATGATAATTTTGTCCAGTCTTTAGCTAGGCGAATTTGTAGATGCAATCTATGAATAATCAGGACTTTATTTGGGAAGACTATTTCGTTCTGTTATATTCAGAAATTTCGTAGTTTTTGTTCATATTACCACGCATGGATCTAATTTCATGCTTAAAGCATATATCTGAAGAACACTCATGTAGAAGACTTATCTATAGTTTTCTTATTTATTCATAATTTGTATTCGGGCAATACCCATACAAATAGTTGACAACAAAAAACAATATTTATAATGATCATTCCAGAAATACTAACATACTGCCCATAACTTAGCAGATATTAAAGTACTTAGCTAAATTATATATTAGATATTACCACCTGCTATATTCTCAGGCAAAGATGTATTTGTTCGATTGAAATTACGAAGACGATACAAAAATTGTGAAACATGATATAGTGTACTAGATTTGAGTAGATCATTCGTTCAGAAAGAAACTTCTAAGTTTGAATGCTTCTACTGTGAAATAGAAAACATTGTTGATATAATGAACATCTAGGTTTGTGAGAAATTTAGCGAAATTTTCTTCATTAAAATAACTAATATATCCTCTGAAATAATGGTCCCTTGAGCTCTGATAAATAGGGAAAAAATGGTAAACATCTTCCAAAATTTGCATATTGCATATTGAGCAAAGCTGTGATGCATCCGATTCGTATTTTGAATTTTTACAGAAAATTTTTGACATAAACGACCTTGATAACTCGTCCGATCTAAGCCTTATCTATAAATACTTTGTTATGGAGCTCATCGAACCATGTCTTGCGGGGCGAATTGGATCCCTGCATGTACCAAATATGAAAAAGATAAAAGAATCAATATCAAGACAAAGAATGGAGCAACCCTTGTGATTAACATTCCACCTATTGTTCCGAAAATTCATTCATCCACAGTCAGAGCATTGGAATCAATGAAACGCATACGAGAGTTGGTACCACGAGAAGCGTGTTTTTTAGGCGAAGAGGCAAAGGATAATAAAAATAATTCCATTATTAATATGTTGACCAGTTTTATTCATAATTCTGAATATTTTATTTGGAGAATTCTATTAGAAATGATAGTATAATCCGACTAGACACAAAATTTGGAGCGAATTGGATATTAACATCTTTCGTTCATTATTTATCTGAATAAATGTTGAATCCAATTAGGTATCCCAATTGAGATAGTTTTTTTTTTAAACAATTTGTAGGACCCAGGAATCAGTCATCCATTGTAGTGGATGTTTGCTCAATACACTGTCATATTTCAAGAATCATATGTATCAAATTATTTAGTTACCTAAGATTCTTTTATCAAGTTGATGATAAGTGGAGTGACCACTCGAAACATTCTGAAATATTCAGTAAAAAAAATAGACTACATTGCCTTATTTGCCAATTCATCAAGATGATATTCATGATGAAGTGATTTTTACTTCCCTTAAAATATAATAAAAGAAGTATTGTGATCGTGATTTTTTGACAGTTCGAGATTTTGATGAATCTTCATGTTTTAGACCTTATTGAATCCGGAAAATCTAATTTTAAATAAGTCGGTCGGTCTGAATGAAAGCACAATAACTTGAGACCGCGAACAAATTTTCGACTGAAATCTCATAGTTGAGTTTTGCATCAAAAAGCTAGGTTCTAGTTCGTAGATGAGCTTTTTTCAACCTGTGATATCAAAGCTTTATTGATGGAACTTTTTAATTTTTTGCGTTTATTTTATAAACGGTAGTATTCGTCATAAAATATAAAATAATTAAAATTGATTCTTGAATAATCTGGCACAACATTGAACTGAAACATTTTTTCTAATTATCAGCGACTAATTTGTCATTATTAAAATTTAAATTATTATAAAATTCGTTATATTTTTTGAAGCAAAGAAATAATGAGAATCATAATGTGAAATCATAATTATTATCACCCATATTTAGACATCTCATGCAAAAGTTTGTCACTTGTTCTTTCAAAATAAATAATTTGACTCTATCGTGTTTGGTATCAAGTTAAAGCTCTTGCAGAGATAATTCCAGTAAAAGTGTCAAAGAGGATATCCAAACGATCATCAATTGTCTCTTTTACAAATTATTCAAATGGTGTCTTGTTTGGTATCAATTTGAAGCTCTCGGGAAGATAAGTTTAGTAGATATCAAGAAAAAGTAATCAGTGGAATCCACATTTTTATCTTTAAATTACAATTTCGGCGATTAAATGTTCAAAATGTATGTTCCAATAAATTAAAGATCTCGAAAATCTATAAGACTCTTCATTCTCAAAAATACAGTGTAGTTCGTTTAGTACGACTCCGCATATAACAACTAACCGTTTTTAGCGACGTAAGTATAGGCGTCTGTTTGGTTCTAATAAGAGCCACTATGAAAGTACATCCGTTTATAACGACCGACCGCTTCTAACGTCGGAAGTGCATACAAAATTGTCCGGTTATAATGCCGACGAGCAGTAATTTGCCGGTGATGAGTGAAAACGCGTACAAAAATGACTTCTTGAAAACGAAAAAGTTTCTCCATTTAAGATAAAAGTGTTATAATATAACCTTTAGAAATAGGCGAGTCGAATGTAACAATTGCAAGGTAATTTGGTATAAATCATTCGATAGTATCCACAAAAAAGAAAAATGAACACAAGACAGATCCTTTGTTCACTTATTCATAAAAAAAAATTCAAATTGCTATTTCGGTTAGTACGATGTAATATCACCGGTCCCTTGGGCGTCGTTATAACTGAACTCTACGGTATTTATTTAATGTAAGAACTAAAATATATTCGGCATCTGTCACTTTAACAATGACAACTGTCACTTTGACATTGACAGCTGTCACTTTGATAATGGCAGCTGTCACTTTGAAATATGCAATTGATTGATGCGATATTCTAAATTTCTGAAACAGCAATGAAACTGGGCATGAAATTTATGGTCTGGGAAGTACTCTGTGGCCACAGCAATTTTTTTTTCAAATTTATAAATTTTTAATGGATATGGAGATGCTGATCAAAAAATATTACATATCCTTTTCTAGAAGTTCTCGCAAATAAAATCAAAATAGATTACTGAGTTATCATATTCCTCTTTGAAATCGAGAATAGTTTGTTGTACGCTATTCACTAATTCGTTATAGATTCAGAATAAAAAATCCTAAACTTCATTCGAATTTCAATTCAATGCAGTCTTGGAATTTGCTATGAATGACACATCACTTGCTGAAAACAAAAAACTAATATGTTATAGCTACGATTTCCAATGTAATATAATAGAAAACTTCGGATACACAAGTGCTATCTGCTATCTAATAATATTTTTCAAATTGAGGAAAAAATATAGAACCGAAATCTCACGTTTGCTCTAGTTATCGTCAAATACTCGCACAGCATATTTAATTTTTCTGCAGTATCACGAAAAAGTCCCTGTAAGTAAAGGAAAAACCTATATTTAATCATATAACTATACTATTATTATTGATAAACAAATTACCAGAAATATTATAATGGAGTTGCAAATTCTCATCACGTATTCATAATATCCCAACTTTTCGAATTACACGAGTAGTAACTTTAAATAACATTACCTCACTGAAATAACTAGCAAAACATTTTCTATTATGAAGTAATAGTTATATGATATGAACTGACGTCTGTAGTACCCACACATTCAAAGACATGCAGGTAAGTGCACCATAAGATTTGCACCCAGGGTACAATAAATGGAAGTACTTCAGATTTAAGTTAAATCTGTTGAAGTGCTCTTGGGACAAATTAAATTTTGTGGAGTCCAACGGCAGCGAGAGCTCATGAAATGACACAATACCGTGCGGTTTTCAGATTTTACCAAAGAATTAAATGCTCTAAATGTCTGTGTAGATAATTTGATAGTTAATTAATGTAATGTGCAGGTTCTTTGCGAAGAAGCATTTTCCAAATTTTGTTTTCAAAGTTTTTATCTCATAATAAAAAAATAAAAAGTGGAACTATTTTTATTCAGTTGCAAGCTTGAATTAATAATATAATTATAATATTAATTTCTATCTTCGCGTTTGTGACAAACTAATCCAAGAGTCTCCGGTTGGATTTTCATCCGCTAGGTATGATTCACTGTAAGAATGCTACAAGTTCAAGCATTCAAATTACACGTGGGCACTATGAACTTCTTATCTATACAGAAAAGTGGATTACATCATCCTGAACAAGTCGACAACTGTAGACACGTGTTTCATCCTCATTAAGATTCTTCAGTACATTCAAACCAAGCCTCAGGTGATTGATCTTGGCAGGCAGTAATACTATTAAATAAATGGCACGCAAAGATAACAAAAAATACAGTAGTGCCATCCACCAGAATGCAGCCGAAGTGGCAAGTTTGAAGAAATAAATCTCAAATGTGATCCTCTGAGTCTTGATTAGTCTGAACTTAAGAGTCCCAATAAGGACGAAATACGTGTCTGCAATTGTCGCCCTAGAATAAGATAACCCGAATAAATAAGCTCGGTCATATTATATTGATCTCTATCTGTTGCATTCCTACTCATTTATTCATGATTATCTACTTTTTCTTGGAAAATTTTATTATCAAATTGGGAAGAGTACCTATTTCATACAATTCATTTATTCATTCAAGTAACTATCCAACAGAATGACTGCTTTTTATTTTCAATACCATATTATTCTTCACTATTGGAATCCAACAGAATAATTGTTACTATCCTATGAATAATTATTATAGAATCAGTCAGCTAATTATCAAATAAACTGAATTAGCTGTGGTTATTGTATTCAAATATACTTGATGGAACTCTTCTCAATTCGAAATTATTATTCAAATTAGAAATAATATTGATAATTCATTCCAAATTTAATTTAGTTTCCAGTGGTGCTAGTTTCCCTGAATTAAACAAATATTAACATAATTTGCCGCTCTTCATTTGCAATTTACTAATTCGAAATGAAACCAATCCGTATTGAAAAACACAACATTTCGAAACGAGAACCAAATTGTTTACTTAATTTTATGCAGTTTACCTGAAATTTCCAATATCTCTGCAATTAAATATGAACTTCACAGAACTTCACTATCCCTCGAACAGTTGATTTAACCTAAATTCAAATAACCTATTTTATTAATCGGATCCGGCCATTTAGGGAGGTATTCAAATTGATCCAATCGCTTAATAATCATTCGAGAGATAGATATATGTTATTTGAAAACAAGGTTGTTTGGGAAACAGGAGCCCAATGCAGAATTAATTTATATAAATCACTGAATTCGATTTGATGTGATTAAATGTAGTATTTAGGTTGCATGTAATTGTCAGTAATGTGGCATTATTATCAAGGATTGATCAAAATAAACATTTAGTTGAATTTCACAGGTATGTATTAACCTACTCGTATTCCATCATTGTGCACAAACAAACGAAAAAGCAAATATTGTGAAACATTCCAAGCTATTATGTTTCATCTGAAAATATTTTATTATTTCAAAAGTACGTCCTTCATTTTTATCAACCGCTAATTTCAGCATCATACCATTACTTGATGCTTTCGAGTAAATCTTTGTTTCAACATTTTTCTTTTTAGTCAAACCGTTGTCCCCTTAATGCTTGTTTTCGCTCTCAGAAGTACAAAAGTAATTCGAGTTATGCTATCCTGACTCACATAGATCTTCCCCGTACCCTTATGAAACTGTAAACTTTTGAAACTTGTGTGATTAGGTTGATCTAATACTTTTTCCACTTATACGTCGAGTATGTCTTTCTGACGTTTCAATTTGAGGTTGAAACTAAAATGAAGGAGAAGCAGTGAATAATTTGATCTAGGAATCTAATGAAGATGAGTATCCACTTTATGAGATGGCATTAAAAACAAAAGAAAATAACTAAAAGTTTCATCCAAACGATCTAAACTTGTTCCAGGAGTAACATGAAAAAAGTCTATTTTTTGGAATTTTTTAATTTGGTTAAATGTTGTATATATGACACAAACACTGTGACTTGCAGTTATTTCTTTCAAAACTCCGACGCTCCACGTGATACACATTATTTATAGCTTTATAAATTAAAAATTTGCATGTAATCTTCACAATCTCTACAAGTAACCAGGAGTGCCGTTTCGGATTACTCAGAGTGAATTTACGAACGCGACAGATCCACCCAAATTATTTTGCGAACATAAAAAATATGCTCCCAATCGACGAGAATGGTTTTGGATGATAATCATTGTTTTTGGCAAAATATAATGCAGTCTCCTTATTCAATGCGTTCGCTTAATTCACCATTCACACAAATGCGTGCCACGACCAATTGATTTGCTCATAGGTCATACCGTTTGATGAAGACAGCTCGCAAATGTTTCCTTTAAACTGTGAATATATTTTGTTAACTATAGTGCACATCAAAAGATAGTTATGGTTTAAAGTCGGATACTTTCTGGGTAGCCTCATATTCTATGCCTTCTTATACCTACCTACCATAATTATCTAGGATATATTTCATATTAATGAATATATATTCTTGTTTACTTCGCAGATTCAATCACTATTCTTGTTGACGATGTGATATTTGTGACAATAAAAAATAAAATCTATATTCTCTTTTTATTCTACTCCAGATTATTTTGTGTAGAATTTTTATACTTTACGACACTTCAGATGTCTTGCATAAGAAACTCAGAGCTCAGTACATTTTTTTGTTCCGTCGCTTCTAATTTGAATTTCAAATTCAGAGCTAGCTTTTTCTTATTGTCCACTAGAAAATAGTGCTACTCTATTGTATTGACAACTGAGTGGAAAGTATTTCTTCAATAACAAACGTTACACAATTCAAATTTGTTTCTTACGTTTGGACTTTGGTAAATTTTCAAATTACTGAAATGGTTTAAGAGAGACGAAGACTTGCAAATCATCTCATATATTCGGGGTGAGAAAATGTATACACAAATAAACAAAGAAAACCCCAATATATTTCTATAGTAGTTATCGGATATGCACTATAATAATCCTATTGACATCCTTTTCGTTATGATATAAGATATAAGATGTATGCGATGTTTCTAGGTACAACAGCTGTCATTTTGTTTTGATGAAGAAACGTTGCAACATAAGATGTCATTTTAGAGATAAATCAATTTCATAATTATTAGATGCAGACCTGTCTCTCATGCTTTGTGCCTAACTGGTTGTAGGGAATTCAAGCTAACAAGATCATTTATTGTATGTTGATATCCTTTTATTTGATGTAAAATCGGTAGAACTCTACTTAATACCACATTTTTTCTTGTTTTTATATCTATGCTTCATGTATTCTTCTAGTAATAATCGTTATATTAATAGTGATGTTTTTTGCAGACTTTTCGCCATGGCTTCCCATCACAACCAACAGCAATGGCATTCGACCCAATCCAACGATTGCTTGCCATCGGCACAAAATGTGGTTCGCTTAGAATGTATCCTTTACTATCAACACACATTAATACATAAAATAGCGTCATATTTTGATGGCTTCATCATTCGGTAAGTCATAAAACATTCATTTGCCTCAACAGTTGCTTAACTTAAACCTCAGGGAAAAGCAACTGGTTATTGATTTAACCACGATTACAAACATCAAAGAGACTCAATTAATGTTAATAAGCTTCGATTCTGGCCAACAGGTTGATCTAATTGTATTTGAATGATTTGTTCTGGGAAATTTGGGATTCAAATTTCTCTCTGATCATTCAATTTCTAAAACATATTTAAGTAAAAATCTCTTCAGGATGTCACAAGGCCTACATTTATAGACAGATGATCCGAAATTTCACACCAAAATCCAGAAATTCAAATATTTATAACATCACCTAAGGGTACGTTCCACTTAACGACTACAACGACCGCGCTCACAACGACCAAATCTCCGTTCCACTAGCTAGGCATCGTCGCGGGCGAAAACTTAAGTGGAACGGGTTTATGAACATGTGTCAATAGACAAATATCTGCCGAGCTAAACATGACTGCTACTACTGCTGTCATTGGTACGTATATGAGGCGTCGAATAAATAGACAGTTTTCGGAAAGTTCAAGATCTGATGAAGAATGGGAAGCAGCTCTTTGTGAAAGAAAAAAGCGAAAATATTGTCCTCGAATCACAAACTATCCTGAAGTTGTTGGCCGTTACAATGGAGCCGAATTTAAAAGCCATTTTAGATGAGTGAGAATTGACAACTTGATTGTATTTATTATGTTGTTCGCTTGTAAGATTCAAAAAATTTAATTCAAGCTGATAATTTATATTATATATAAATAAATTATACGGAAAGATTTAACTAGAGCAGTAAAAGGTTGCTCCACAATTAGTCTTCTTCTGGAGTTACTAAAACTTCAACAACATTATTATTTTCAGCATTTATGAGAGACAGTTTCTGCATTTGCTGTCCTTCCGCCATCTTCTTGTTTGTATACAAGCTGTCAGATTTTAAAAAGTGCGCGAAAAATCCCAAACGACCGCACAGACCCATGCTCTAACTGCGAGCGTTGTGGTCTTTAGGAATGACGTCACTAGTGACGTGTCCGTGACGTTTGAAACCTCGATCGCAACAACCGCGGCCTTAAGTGGAACGCAAAATGGGCGACACAATCGTTGCGGTCGTTAAGTGGAACGTACCCTAAGTGTCTCCACCGGTTATGTAACATATGGAAGCTTACTGAAATTTATCAAAAATGGATAACATTCTGTAGGTAACCTCCTGAATAATAAATACAAAACATCTTACTTGTTTCTGAATCTTTTAAATCTCTTGGAGGTTCTCAAGAGCATTAAATGAATAATTCAGCGAGAAGTTTTATTATAACAACATATTCAAATCAATAGATATACAAATAGAATAGTAGGTAATATTTTTACAATTCATTAAATGTGGAACTATTGCCAAGTGTTTTATTCAAAATTTAACCATAATGTTCCAGCAAGAGCCTAGTATAAATTCTATCTTGAATTATGGGTTTTCCTAAAATTTAACTGGTTTCGACCATTTGGTGATCATCTGCGGAGTATCACCAGCGAGAATATGAGAAACTACAGAGAACTGCTGGAGCATGAGTATGAATAATTTCTGAAATTGATGAATTATTGTCTATATACTTCAAATGTTTCTACATTACATAAACCATTCAAGAATTGTCGATCCAATCTCTACTTAGGAACAATACTGTTTTCCTGGGTGAACGCATTTGATTCATCCAACTAAATCTATCCGAAATCCATTAAATTTCTATTTGGTAAATGTCGAAAATAGCACATCGATTACTATTAAATTAGAAGTGCTAATCATCTTGATTAAACATCACAGATTTGCATCTTCCAGATCAATAAATAATTCCAGCAATTAGCAAATGTATTTAACAAGTAATTATCAAATTGATAGCAAAGCAATACTAATCGAAATTATCGCACTTATCATTTGTCCCCTGATAGTACATTCATTTACAAGCACTAAGCATTCCAGAATAATAACTATTCATTGACGCCGATTGTCGGAAGAGGCTACTTCTCTGGGGCCCTGCTTTCAAATAGTCAATGCTGATAGAAAGAGAACTCCAGAAATGATCGTTATTTTGTTATTGTTTATTTCTATCATTACCAGTTTTTTCAACTAGAAAATTACTATAAAAACAACTGAATACAGTCGTAACCGTACTCGTTATCCTCCACTTGAATATACCCAGCAGTGGAACGTTTAGCCTTAGAGGACAATTTGTGCTCCCAATGTAAATAAAAAGATAGAGAATTGCACAATGTTAATCCGTGATTCATAAATTAAAAACTATTATCCCTAGAATTCCAATATTTGAGTCCCCTGAGAACTCTAAACTCGACGCCTATGATAATACGTCCTCCGCTTCACTGAAACTGTTTTCGAATTCCAGGAGAACAATACTGAATATTCATTCGAAATTAGTTCATACACATTCACAGTTATAACACTAATGTAAACCTATAATGGCTGGGAATGGATTTCTGCACAAAAACAACACCACTTCCACATCCTCCAGAATTTCTTGCATTAATTATCCTATATTAGTGCTAAGCATTCATATTAGTATAATCTCCTCTTCCAGAGCTACTCACAATAGAGAAGCTCCATCTCCAGAGAGTGATTGAGCTGATAAAAACTAGTAATGTGATAAAACCAAATACGATAAAAACTTCTTTATCTGGATTCAAGTAGACTGAGAGTAGTTAAAACCAAACTGTAGTAAGATGAGTTTCAGAGCGAAAGAATACCTGTAACACTTTCGAAAGCTGATAAAAAAAGGAATAAAAGCTAATGAGAACATTTAGTTTAATGAGAATTAGCGATAGTAGAATGATAAGGAAATTGTCGCGGAGGAAGTACTCATTGCAAATGTTTCACATGAAGAGAAATTTCTTTCATCGATTTTTTTTCCAATTATTTGCAAGTGCTGGAGTCCTCCATATTTTTTACCTCTGATAAGTGATCACTCACGACTTTGTCTGCGTGGTATTGTATTGTAAGAGTTTCAAAGATAACCAAATATACATCAAGTCCGTCTGATTTTTTTTGGTGGTCTAAATGTCGTACTTCTAATTATGTTTGGACTTATATTTTAGTATTCTCTGTACTAATCGGCGAAACGCCTGTCAGCATATCGGTTGTCTGTATAGGCACCGAACACGAGCCCAAATTTTGAAACCCAGTTCTCCCAAGACCAACCATCTTCAAACTCGATTCGTCCCAAATCCATAGTCATCCAAAAGGTCTTCTTACCCCACCCCATTTTGAAAGTAAAGAACTAAGGATGTGCCCAATCCGGCCTGAAAATTTTTTTAATCCAGACTTTTCTGCTACCTATTATTGGAATACGTTGTATAAAAAAATCAGTAAATGAATGTTTAGGTATGAGAGTGACGAAATTTTTGCCGTACAGTGCCCCAAAATCTGATTAGGAAAATAAAATCCCTAAAATCATCATAAATACCAGTGATTAGCAATTTGGTACACTTCCACCTTTTATCGCTTACGCTGCGAAAAATAAGAGAAAAATCAATGAGATCTTTTGGTAAAGCATAAAATTGTGTACAGGTCAGCGAATTCATGTACCTGACATTGATGGTTTGAGCAAGGGAGTCATCCAAAATTGCTTCTCCAAAAATTCAAACTTCTTACTCAATTAAGATTCTCATTACGACGTACAATTTGCGTAGTGAAAGTAAAACCAGCGATTAATTTAAAATTAAGAATTAGATGGAAGTCATAACGTATTGAACTAAATTAGAGCAATTCCAGGAAAAAATCCGATTCTACTTCCGCCTTTTATTCGCATTATAGGATTGATCACTTCAAATGTCAGATTTATTGTTGACCTTAGTGACTTTACAATTATTGAAGGAAACGAAGTGTGGCAATTCAGTCAAGAGTTTTATTGTTCTATTCTACTCTACAGTTTCGGTCCCACCTGGACCATCTTCAGGAGTGAATAGATTCAGTGTTGGTGTGAATTAACATCTGTTGTGTAATAATAAATTAGAGTAGAGTAGAACAATAAAATACTTGACTGAACTCTTACACTTTGTTTCCTTCAATTTATATCACAGTCAGCATCATCCAGTATTTCCAATTATTAATTGTTTGTAAACTGATGCTAATCCCAATATCTTTGAGAAATTGAAATTTTCAGTTACTTATTAACGATAGGCCATATTTACTACGTTTTTATTAACTCGCTTTCTGATCTGTCTCTTTGCTTGTTACAAATTTAGCAATTAATTTTAAACCAACTTCCCGTTAAGCTCAAGACTTGAAACTTCAAATATATCCTGGAATTGGATGACAATGCAATATGAACACGTTTTCTTGTATGTCTATTTGCCTGTTATTTTCTAATCATCTAATCGAAGCTTCCGCTCCTTCCCAGCTGACTAGCGGATTCAAACTTTCAGGGTAGCTCAATTCCCGATGAAAATACAATATTCAATTGTTTTTAGCACGCTTAATCTCCTGTGAATATAAATATAATAGCATGCAGGCAAGTGTACTTACTGACGTTGACGTAAAGCGGGCGGGCTGCGCGCTTTATTAATTTATGGTTACTGTGGAACCGAGACTTGAGACAACCTCTAATTGCTAGTGCATCTGAAGAATATTGTGGTCCAAAAACTTCTCTTATAATCATATAAACTATTATCAAATTGAATTGATGCCATAGCTGCTAGATGAATGCACCAAAGATTTGTGACAACCTCCAGAGGCCCTTACGCCCATGTTATTGATTGTAGATGAATATAATCTTATGCTTCATGAAAAAATCCTATTTTTTTTGTTACGCTGTGTATTGTTCGCGGCATAAGCGGTAGAAGATGAAAATAACCTATTCTCTTAATCAAAATCGGAGGTCTAGTTAACTTCAATCAGATCGTCAAATATTTGATTACGTGATTCAGATTCACATTTTGATATTTTAGTGCAAATAAATATTTTCTAATGCATAATTTCATAATGAATCTAGCTGAAAAAAATATTTAAGGCACGAGATATCCACCTCCTAATAGATTTATTTGGTGAATAATAACTATGGTAACAATTGTGCAGACAATTGTTGCCATAGTTATTACTCACCAAATGAATTTATTGGAAGGTGGATATCTTAGGCCTTAATGTTACAAACAAACTAATCATTCTTAAAATCCAATTTTTTGGTGAAAGGTTATACGAAAATTGAGCTATCTAACAACATGTTTACAGTGCTTTATGCAACTGGGCCTTGGAATTTTTATTTTATCAACAAATTCTGAGACACCCTGAATGGCAAAAATTCAATCTTTTGCATCATAAAACATTCCCTGATCGATTAATGAAACTTAAATAGATATTTAGGATACATTGTAACGTAATAAATAGAAGCCAATTTGTAATGTAATATAAACAAAAAGGCAAACAATGCAAGATTTTAACTTGACTTATAAAAACACAACAACCCCAATGACAGTTGTAATTACAATTTATACATTACTCAAACTGTACCACCTCACTTACTCACATGAGGTTTTATATGCTCGGGCGCCAGGATCTTTTTATTCTAAAAGAAACAAAACACTGGAGCTTTTATCAAAGGAAGTCCGGTTCTGAAATGTAAAAATATTTTCCCCAAAATGAAACCACAGAATGAGTTTTAGGAATTCAATTTGATCAAAGCATTATAAATGAAACAAACGAAACAATGATTACAACAGATTGACTCATCAATCTAATTAAAACAAATGCAAAGGAATAAATCATGAATCAAACATTAATCACAACGGATTGATTTATCATAAACAATTATTTAACAAATAGAAATTAATTTTAAGAGAGATGGCGTTTTTATAAGAATTTAGAACTTTTCAAGAAATAATTTAGAAAATGAATAGAACAGCCTATTCTAGGCCATGGGTGATTACATTGTTGAACAGGCGCTTCGCGAAGAAGGTGCTAATTCAAATCCAACAATGCTACCAACCAGTCCACATTTATAAGAAATGAACTAAATCTGAAAATCTAATTTAAATTCAATTGTCTTATGGGAATTAGATAGCGTAGGCGCTTCACAAGGAAGGTGCTTCCATTATCTGATCCCACAGACTCAGAAAAGTGAAGAGTGCATACTTGAAGTACTCGGCAACTCTTCCATTACATTGGAAATGCAAGCCTGCCCTATGAAATCCGTAGTGCCTTTGTGACAGTAGAACGATTAAGTGTCGTCAGCGCCATCTCTTATCACAAAGTTGAAACATATTTGTATCGCCGCCATCTTGGTTATACATATTTCTGCGCAATGGCGCTTTTATCTGTCGAATCTGACAGATGTCCAACAGTTATAACTTTAACTTATTTAAACACTCAATTATGGTATTAATGATTAGTCTAACTCTTAATTCACACTGTTTAACTCAGTAAATGGTATTACGTAAGTAAGTTTATCTTCTTTCACAAAATGTTTTAATCTACTATTGTTTGTAGGTTATGTTCACGGCGCGAGCACTAGAAATGTCTAACAGAAATACTATAAATGTTCGGGTTTCTGGGGATTAACCCTTCTTAGGGACGAACTGTAGGCACTAGCTTCGTCACAACATGTGTAAAAATGCATAAGCAGCTTGGTCAAAAATATAAGCGAAGCGAGTGTTTTTGAAAGCTCCGTGAGTGCATTAGAGACTTTTTACACGTGTATCTTACAATGTTTAATCTTCGATCATCCTAATTTTCGTAAAACTGTCAGGTATGTATGAATATTTTCTCTCCTGTAAATATCACTTTGACAGCTACTATTGGTAACTAAGGAAACGATATTACGAAATGACCTGTTTCCGTTGAAGTTGACATGAATGAATTTGGATTAAAATATCAAGCTCAAAATGTCCAAAAGTGATTTTAGTGTTATAAATTAGTTTCAAAATATCCCGCAGATGTTTGAATACTAATGGACTCTTTCTCTGAAATTGTGCAATAAAAATGTGCAATAAAAATTTTATTGCACAGTTTTGCATGAAAATCTACTTTTTACATTGAAAATGATGTAAAAAACTGTTACTTCTTATACGATCGTAGATAAACAATATTTTGTCATTAGATTTATCTAAATTGTTAGGTTTCAGAATATATTTCCTTTCATCGGTTATAAATGCATTCAAATTTTGAGACCCAGTCCTCTGTTTCAGTACGTCATGATACTTCAAAAAACTACATTTATTTGGTAATATTTCCATATCAGCTTTTAGAATGAGACAACTTTGTACTTATTCGTTATCTTGGACCTGCGCAAGTCCGTTGCATAATAATTCCTGTTCATACAAATCCGCGACCATATGGAGGCCAATCTACCTAACAAGAAAAAAATATTGAGCCGTACTCGGCCCGTGGACCGAGTAGTCATAATCTCTTTGGGCCAAACCGGCACATTCAATGCTCTAATATAGAATACTAGAAGATAAGACACAAGCAGTTCTAGCTGTACACAAAAAATCTTGACCAAATAATTCTTTGAAAAATAGGGGCAAGTCTCTAATTCTGATAGAACCAAGTTCAATTGATTGTAAGTATTCATTGCGCTTTCATTGCCTTTGTCACATCAAATAGTGCCCATGAGTGACTTCAATCGTGAAACGATAGAACGCATTTTCTCTGATTAAATATATTCCAATAAAAACAAAAATTAAGCACATCAAACATCAAACAGAATGACAAAGTGAAATGAGTAGCATATGATATGAATGAAACCAGCTGTATTTTTTTCGTCTGTGGTCACTGATGGAAATTATAGGGTCCGCTGTTTCCATGAGTGACGGGTGCGTTGTGTCATTTCATGAGTGGTCACCCATGGCCACTCATAACCACTGTTTGGTGTGACATAGGCATAAGAGGAAGAATTGTCTCTCAGTACCTACTAACACAATATCTCTGATAATTTAGAGTACCTGATGTTATGGCCCGATCTGGGAGAGTCCTATGTCTAAAACAAGAACTGATGTCAATAATGCAATATAAATTGTGTTCTGCTGGACAGAGTCCCTCCCCAGACTCCACCTATACATAAGATCTTCTGATAGCTACATCGATGATATTGTATTGGCATTGAGAAAAAAAAAATGCGTATCGATCAATCCTAAAGTAGCGAAACCACAAAAATAGTATTTGGTACATTGAATACGTTTGATGACTCCTATAGACTACGTGCATGAAGTCTACTAGCGCCTCTAGCGGGCAATGGAGAACGATTGAACTCCATTTTATCATTGTTTCATACCTATAATTTTTTAAATGTACTAATATTATTTGATTCAGCTGTGTGCTTATAATATAACTTGCATAGCATAAAAGGTACGTTGAAATTATTTATTTTGAGTATTTTTTTTCTCAATTATAACGTACCTATTATAGAAAAAACGTCTTAATTCGTCCAAATTGACAGGATAACCTAAAATTATGACGCCGATGATCTTACAAATCGGATTTGTATTTATCAAACACTGTATCCCTTTTATCGAGGAAGCATCGAAGAATAGCGTGAAATTAGTTTTGCCATATTAAACATGTTGAAGAATATGTTGCTGACAATATTAACAACAAAATTATTGCAAAGTGCATCCGACACACTTCTATCACTGAAACACCTTACAAATTAGAGATAGAGGTGAATTCATGAATCCCAAATCGATGATGAATATTTCTAATTTCACAATTGAATTACAAACATATTTGTTATATACATTAATAATGAAAGACAGACAATACTCTGTTTACCGCTTTGATTCACTTCACTCGTCTTTTTATGTTATAACTGGGTATATGAAATCTATGAAACTATATTTCACTTGAATCATCCTTAACACAACAGCCTGAAACAGAACAAACGTTTTCCCATGTTTTATATGCAAATATTTTCACTTTTAAACTACAATGCTCAATGACAGGTCAATGACGTATTCTGAGAAATGGAGTTCGATGTTTACAATTTTGCTCATCATGAGCGCTCGCATCGATATCTGTTCAAACTTCGCCCCCTTGCACATAACCTATACTAGAAATTTGAGACCTGTAACATAGTCCAGATTAAAGTTTCGAGGGACGCCATCACTTTAGATTAGGATTGTATACAGTATTGATCTCGAAGAAGAAAATAAAACGTGGAATGTTGATTCTCATATAAAAATGTAAAAAAACTGTAATACTCTTGATGTTCACATGATGGTATTTTTGATTAAAAATTACCTCTGTGCAGGAATAAAAGATATAAATTTGAGTAATCACTTTAGTTTCAGTGATATAAAGAGTAATTAACCCCGACACAATTCTGAAATTCTCTGGTAACTCAATTTAAAAATAAATTTTACACGTAGAAAATTGAATTTATCAATTCAAAAAGAGAATATTAAATGTGGAACGAATGTTAAAAAAGCAAATTTTTCCCGACTCCCATGTTAAATGCAAACAACGGAAACTCATATTAATCCCTACATTTTCCGGGTTAAATCCATCAAAAGAAAAGTCAAATGAATCAGCTATGATGTAATGTTTACCGAAAACCATAAATGACATTTCAAAATACCAGTAAATCCAGCCATCAATTATGAACAAAGCCTTTGACCGGAATTCCAAAAGTTGACAAATGCAAACAATTACAAATACAGAAGGTTTTTCGGCAGATACCATTGGAAGGGGCTGAAATTCAGCCAGATTGTTATCCCCAATTTTTGTTCGTACTGCTATTATTCTGATAATTTTTTTATAGTTAAATTTACTGAAAAGAAATTGCTGCCCTATAACTGAATCTTTGAACAGTCGTTGCTTTTATAATTACTAATTATATCATGAATCTCGGTGTGTTTTCACTTCAATAATAAAATGTAGTCTCCAAAAATTCTTGATTGATAACTCACTTGTTTGATGATAAAATTTATTGATAAAATATATGAATAATTTTATTTTTGAGCACTCTGAACTCCACATATTCTAAAATATGTGCAAAATTAAAAGTCACTCGGAGTTTTTTATTTCCGAAGCCCTAGCTAAATAATCTTTGTAGTCAGTACGTCAGCCTGCAAAATGCTCGTTTTGTCTCGCCACGCAGCTGAAATATTTAATAGGGGTGCGTGCTTCATTCGCCCGCCTACAAGCACATTACCAAAATACAAATAACGCAATATTGCGCCATGAAGTTGGTTTTAAAACTTCGGATCTGTTCGCGTTACAGAGTGTTCTAAATGGATTTTGTTTTTCTTGTTTAATTATTCGAGTGCCGACTGTTGGTGGAATGGGAATGGATGGTTCGTGTTCGCTAATTTCACGGCAGTGTTTTATTTTATTTTTTGTCAGAAAGGTCCTGATCCCGAGTGAATAATTTGAAGCACGTGCAAATGAGTTATTGCACTCGATTTGTTTGTATTTTGCATTGAACTTTTTGATTGGTGAGCATTTTATAAAATGTCCCGTGTGCTAAAAACTGTTTTGTTTTCACAGCGAGAATAGTCACATTTTGCTATTTTCAAGTTTATACTAAAATACAAAATTAACAAAAGTAGTTTGGCTGCTAATCTAGATTCGTATTCTAATTTTTAACGACTACTTCCATGGAATGCATACATGTCCAGTATTTCTGATGATAACATCACATAGTTATAGATATTTGAATATTGTATGTTGATGCAGACAATATGATGTACAAATTGAAGCTGTCTTTCATCTTCGAAAGATTGTCTTCAACGAGGACGACATTAAATCACTTCTGAAAGTTATTCGCTGGGTGATATATACATATGTCGAGAGCTCTAAAATAAAGCCAAAAAGCTGTCTCTACGAATTACTCTTATCTTTGTCAATTTCCTCTCCAAAACTGAAAACAGAATTCTAGTTTTGAGAGATACGATTTAATTAGCTCTCAACTTCAGGAAAACTCGATTAGGCTCGATCCAAGCACCGTTGGTGAAATTCAGTTGGTGGTTGATATATTTGTTATGCCATGTAGTATTACTGCTTGTTAATTGGGATGGGCATTGTATACTATAGAAACAATTGTTCATTTCATCCTAATTAGAGATATCAATCTCCATATGTTCTATTTGAGCCAAAAAGAATTATTACCGTAGTAATCAAATGTAACTATAAGTAGTAGGACCGATTCTGAAAAGGTTCAACTACCAGAAATCGAGAAACCATTCAAAAGATTTTGATAGATAAGTATGATTGTATTCATTTGATTGTGTTTATACTTACCTACTATTCTAGTGTGACATTAAGTTAGAGGATAACACCATTATTTCGACTTTAATAATAATTAAAGGTTGTCAGCTGAAAAAATGCTTGATAAAGGGTTTTAAAATAGCTATGATATCCTTTGGAGTAAGGTAATATAATCAGATCAAGTTTTGGTCTAAAAAATTTTTCATGCAATACGAATGTAAACAAGCATTCGGCTAACAATTTTAGGAACTCGGTAGTCTTGTTTCCTGAAATTTGTTACCTCAATTATTATTTTAGTTTCATAATACTTAGGATTAGGATAACATGTCCTTCTAGTCGAATATGGAGTTGAACAACAGCTTGAAAATACAGTTGAAAATTAACATGAAAATGCAATCGGATGCAAGGACATTTTTAACATGGAATGGAACTAAATCTGCTCTCAGAGCGTCGGAATAGCCAAATGACCGCTGCTATGAATTTTTCATCGCACCTCTCGGACGCCGTCTTTTAGCGCTTTTAGTTTTCCATTTTTTCAGTGCTTACGTCAACGGAAACATACAAGAAAGCGGATAAACAAGCATGTAAGAAGCTTAGATGTTGAATATTACTTCCGTTTTCCGGAAAATTCTCAGTGGTTTTTTTTCCTGAAAAGATGCTTTATTAGCTATGTATTTTATACAATTTTTACTTTTTGTTGAATTCTGTCATCTATATTCTTTGTTGCAATGGAATCATTAATCAAAAATAACGAACAGAAAGGTATTAAAAAAAAACAGAAATATTTGAATATATTGACTTTTTTGTCATTCCAATTTGAATAATGAATATATCAAACGGTTCTGTTGTAATGATTCGATTTAGTTTTCATTCGAATTAACTCTTTTAACAGAAAATAAATCTGAAATCAATTAACTCACATTTTTGAATCCACATTTTAGAGTTTGATATCGTAAATACCTTGATGAACAATTTCAATAATTATTTTCAACGATCAGTTCTACAATACCTGCATTGGTCAATTCTGGTCTCAGTTACTAAAATTATTAATATAGAAGAATCCGTAATCATGAATAATATCATAGTTTTCAAATTTCGCTGCTGTTATCTACAAATTGTAACTAGCAAATGTACCAAAAATTATCTTTTTCTGTTGAATATGAATAAATCAAAATAATAAATAGTGACAGACGAGAGTCTCAGAAGTCCAGGTATCGATTTCATTATCGGTCTCGCTTCCGAAATCGATACCAAAACTGATAATGACTTTTCCAAATCGAGATTAAAATCGACATCAAGTGTTCGAGATCGAAGCAACATCGAAACTATGAAGATCGTAGTCTCGAAAGGAAAAAAAAATTGGCTGTCGAATAAAGTCGCTAGATGACTCATTTCTATTTAGTTTTGAAGCCACCAATATCTATTAGTTATTCCATTTCATTTTTTTTTTTCACCTCTCTCACCTCTCAAACTTCTCGTTTTCATCTTTTTTATATGTAGGCAATTAATGCACAAAATTATTCACAAGTATTGTCCTCTGAACAAACTAGGACTGTATACAAAACTTAACAAATTATTCTTGCAGTCTGATCACATTTCGTTTAAACCTCCGGAATCTCTAACTTTTCTGTTCAATCTACTAAAAGTTTTTACCAGTTGAATTAGTTTATCACGCTTACCACCTACACAATTCTTCTATTCAATTACACCTACAGTGGTCAAACTGCGTCTCTCTTTATTCATGCAGTTTATTTTCTTATTTACGCTATTCCCGAGTTTACTCTTGTTTGTCAATGTGCACAACCACTGAATTTCTAACGAGTTCAATAGTTCTTTCATAATACCTGCATTGAAACAACGCGTTTCAACACCTGTTTTGTCAGTCGAAACAAGACAATTTCAGACAAATGCAAGTGTAGCCGGGCAGAAACAAGTTTGTTTCTGTCCGCTGAATTTGTTTCTTAAATCGTTTTATCCCTGGCAGAGTCGCATTTGTTCATTGTCAATCTCTAAATGAAAATCATAATAACCTCAGTTAATTTGACAGTTGTTGTATTCGTAACTGTAAATTGAATTAAGAAGACGATAGTTTCAAGAAGAGAAGTATTGATACGACAATTTCAAGTACATCATAACATCTTATCGATAAAGCACAAGCAGTTAGTCTCGACTTGTTACTTGCAAAATCAAAAGAAAAATATTTGCTTTGTTATGACAAATTTGTGATATGAGAAGTTTCAATGCAGGTATCATGAATAATACAGTGTGTGGCACGGGACTAAACACGATTTCAGCCGAGGGTGATGCCATTATTTTCAAGTAGATTGAAGGATCCAGGAATAGATTTAAATTTAATGTAGGTATAACAGTCTAACGGCCAGTTTCACCAACGCCAGTTAAATCTATCCAGAGGTTATTTTATACGAAAACTATTGTTGATACAATTGTAACTATAGTTACTAACTCAAAATAACCTCTAGATAAATTTAACTGACTTTGGTGAAACCGGGCCTAAAATGTTTATTTTAATAAACTTGATGTGAGCGTTAAGAATGTTTCGGATTATGATCCATCCATCTTCAGCCAAAAAACTTGAATATGGAATACATAATACAAAAATAATTGTGAACTTGATACAACAATACAGTTGAAATCAATTCACAATGATACTGCACAAATGCTGTGAGTGCAACATAAGAACAAATCTACCACCCTAACGCACACAACAAGTTTATCAAAATAAACTTTTTTGACTGTACTACAACTACTTTCAATCCAAATATATAGCTTATTCTATCTTAAACTAAAATCATCAATTTTTTTCTGAAAATTTCTTTAATAGTCATGATTGAAAGGAGCAATTCACAGTACAATTATCCAATTCAGTATCATGGTTACCATAACAAAGTATTGAAATTCGATATTCATAATACAAAAATCATCGATAATTCTTCTCTTAGCCCTGGATGCACTCAAGAATGTGCATAACTTTTGAAACCACTTTTCTCTTGATTCATACTTTCATGAACATCACCTTGAGATAGAAAGAGAACACAATATAAACAAGTCAGCGCATAGTGCTGTACGTGTAATTTGCCTTAACATACCTAAGTAAACAAGACGTTCAATTCATAAGAATTTAAGGAAATCAAGTTTGATGTAAGCGTTCTCACAATTTTCTCAAGCTTGCATTATTTCACCCGGATTATACAATAACTCCAAAAAAAATTGTTTATTTTAATAATGACCGAGCAGCGGAGAAACATGCACGCAGGATATTATACTGCAAAGCTTAAAGCATAGATCCGCGAGGTAAGTCGAAATGCTTTATATTAATGAAATGTAGCAAAACTTTTAGACTTTTTTTCTCAATTCCACAGAAAATATCAAAATCAACTTCATTATAATATGTCCTGAAATTTAGATTTTCCAATAATTGTAATCGGAAATTCATTATGGTCTCCAATGAAATCAAAAATATTTGATCGATTGCAAATTCAACACTATATTGCAGCTTGTAATGTACCAAACCAGCATTAGGAATTTTCTCTTATTTATCTGACTCAAAATGAACCAAATATGATTTTGAACATATTCACTTCCCGAATGAAAATAACCCAAAACTAATTGCTTATGAGCGAGTAATTGTCCAAGTTCATCTTGTGTAAACTGCAATGTCAGTCAGGTTTCAACCAGAAAGACTGCGCCAGGAGCATATAATCCTAACTACTAATGATAAATTTTGATATAAGTGAAGTTTCAATCATCAATACCTGCCTCATTCAAGCGGAGACACTTTCGTGGTTGTGTATATTCAACTAAGATTTGTCTTCTTGTGCGAAACCGAGGTGGGTCTGCTAGTACACCTATATAAAAAGCATGGGGAGCTTCCCTCTTGTCGTGTGTCCGACATATCAGTTTTTCTACGGCGTTCAGCTTTTACATTTTGACAATAATGAGACACAAAAACAGAGCACAAAACAAAATTTCACATTAAGGCTTGGAAAATATTATCTCACAAAAATACCAGTAACAGTTGGGAACAGTACAAATGAGAATTCTCAAAGAAACTGTATTTAGATCATGGAACCTAATCACCACGTGTTTTTATGATAGAAGATCTGAAAAAAACTGGAAAAGTTCAATATTCTTTTATGTAAAAGTCGTTAACATGTACCTAAATTGAGACTTCGAAAATCAGTTTCAAAAATATCACTAAGTACTACCCTGCAACTAGAATAGTATCTGGGAAAAGCCTGCCAATTTCACAATCAAATTGCATACTCTTTTGGTTGATGCTAAAATAAACTACATCCTTATATGATTTGCAATGCCATTTTGCTATTAGGAATCTATATGACCTTACTAAATTCACAATATTGTCATATAATTGTGATTTCATAGCTTTACAGAGGTTATAATACAATTTCCTCTTTATAAATTGCACAACGTGAAATCACTAGCTGTTATTTTCGCGTCAATTCTTGATATTTAGTGGCCATCCACATGGATTTTAATATTCTCGAGCATCTCTAACTAATTAGTAGCGACACTGGATCAATAGCATCAAGTTTTCCCTATCACATAGCAATTACATTCTTGCGACAATGAACTATCTCTCAAATTTCTGACAATTAGATCGGGCGCTCGTGACAGAGATATTCGTATTTAGAAACTTCCGCTAGGTATTGATGCATATTGAAAAATAGATTTAAATTAATAACAAAAATTGCTTCTTTGAACAATTTTTTATAGTCTGCCATTTTTTTAAAAGTGAGGCAAGTTAGCAATATGCATTTAAAGCTTATTATAAAAAAAAAATATTTTTTATGTCACGAGCGGGGCGCTCTAAAAAGACAGAAGCATTTTCTAGGTTGTTCGAAAAGTTAATTTAGATAATCATCACAATAAATATCAGTGCAGTTAATGGCTTGGCTGTATCCGAGTTGGGCATTGTACCTGAGATAATCCCGTACAACTGAAAGGGTAGGCGTAATAAGTTGGGCATTTTTCTATCTGTATTTTTCTGTAGATAAGATTGTGAGTTTGAACTGCTTTTATATTTGTATTCCGCCAAATTATGATACTATTAATTTTTTTGAAACTCCAAACGAATCAGCTTGGATATTTTTTCGTCCAGATCGGAGACTGCTTTTCTTTTGACAATATTACTTAGCGCCTGCCGTTCAATGTTCAATTCTTCTTCGTGAGTATGAACTAAGTCACTGTTTATTATTTTAAACTAGCGAATTGTATATACTTTAGCAGTACATCGATAATTTTTATTTGTACAATGCCATCTCATTCTGTCGTTTGTTGTCGAAGATACGCAAAATTTAAAATTGTTAATAACTAGAATTCCTTTCCCTTTTCACTAAATATGCGATTTATTTATTATTATTATTAGGGAAATGACCAGTACATAGTATTAGGAGTAGGCGAATTAAAAACTAAATGTTATGGAAAATGTAAAATGTACAAATATTTTGCAAAAATTATAATCATACAGTCATGGATGCGGACAGACACAGGAAAACTCGATATCTGCATTGTAAGGGATTAAAATGCCCAACTGGAATACTCAGACTAAGGAACCCTTTACCGAATACTACACTAGACTGCACCGAATGGCTTAGGATTGTACATTTTCCTATTTCCAAGGTGGCAGTAGGAAATTAAAAAAGGTAATGTTTCTTCACTATTTGGTAGCAAAAACTTAATGTACTGCTGATTGTCACTAAATTTAAGTATTGGAATATCCTACCTTGAAAGTGAAGATCCAGGCTAGCTATTAATAAGGGCACCAGAAATATTCTACCTGAAAAATAGGAAATGGGCGCCACTCCCAGGAAATGATCAAAGGAGAAAAAGGTACTATTCTGGGAGACAATAGCGACAGCAAAAAAAAAGAAATAAAGCATAGACGTCGAAATCAATTATAAACAAAATTATTATTAATTTGAAGCAAATAAATCCAAAAATTATAATTAAAAAAATCTGGTAACTTACGAAAATATAATACAAAGAAAATCTCACTGCAACAGCCAAAAGGAAACTGGAGAGCACGTCACAGACGTTCAAAATTACGCTACAAAAACTAGCTAAATATCCTCTTCAGGCGGAACTCAAAACTAGTATCGGCAGAGAAGATAGATGACGGATTGTTAGCCACAAAAACAAAGTCAGACAAGAACGTTCCCTGAATTAAGTAAAGTTGATCTTCTTATAGGGCTTTGATAAATACCCAACGGTCCTTGAAGGTGTTAAGGTTGGCCGTGCGCCTGGTAGTCAACTTCGGGAGATATTAATGTTCTTCTTAATTTCGTTGATGTGTTGATGTTTTTCTTAACTTGAAGTTGGCCAAAAACTAGTCTCAAGTGGCCACGGCTTCCTAAGATCCCTAGCAGTTTACACTGAAAACAAACAACCCAACCAGTATCCAATTCAACTGAAACAGGAGGTTCCTATAAAAAATTGCAGAGCTATCTTCAAACGTGAAGCGTTAAACTTGAATAAATAAATTCAGATTTAAATTGAAAAACGAATAAACTGTAAATTTAGTAAAAGTTAAATAAAATAATCAGTGAGTTAATTATTTTTCTGCTTTTAAATAGTGCACTAAAAATTTACAAAGTAAAAAAAAACTACGCTGAGCATTAAAGAGAAGAAAAACAAAGAAAATACAAAGTCTAGCAGGACAAGAATAAGGATTTATTAGCGACGAGTCGATAAATTTACGAACGTGATTCGTTATTAAAAAATTGGATCAATCTTCACAAACTCGTAGGATTTTCCAGCTTAAAACGGGAACTAAAGCCCACAATAAAATATTTCAAGCTTTGGAAACCAAGAACTACACAAACAACGTAAGAAACTAAACTACGAGTTGATCCAAAATATAGTTAAATTATGTATTATCAACCATTTTCACTAATCATTCATACATCACACATGCTTAGGTGAGGAAAGGTGAAGGGAGGAACGAAGATAGCCACAAATCTCGTAGGTTTTTTTTTTACTCCGAATGTATATACAAAATTTAAAAAAAAAAATATATTTAGAACAAAATATTAATTTAGTATAAAAGCTCCAAGGTTGTAAAAAGGTTCTGAGCACATAAAACTAACAAAGAATTAAGGATAAAAGAGATAAATTTAGAAAACAAAAGGTTAACCACGTGGATCGCCTCAAACGAAATCACTAGCAAAAATAATACTGAGTTTCGAATAATGTAAACAAAAATAATAAACAAAATACTCACAAAATCCTTAATGAAATAAAATAATCACAAAATTTAGAACAACTAGAAAAATCACGAAATTGCTCAAAACAACCCGTCTGCAACAACGGCTCAGGAACCAAAGAGAGAGAACCAGACGCGCATGCTCCCCAAATTTGTCATACAGATGGCGACATAGGTATGCAATAAGATAAAAATTATACAAAAATGACGTGAAACGAAATTTTTGTAACGGGATGTGTCATAGTTGTGGCAATATGCTCTCGACAAAATTGAGTCAATAATTTCCAAACACTCATTCCTGCGCTATACTGCTGGTATCAGATTATAAATTTTCAAATTGTACCTGAAAAGGTTGCTTTTTGTAGATTCTAGTCTACTACACATTCAGGTGCAGAAGAAATGGATCACCTAATTCTTTTTTTGATTCCATGTATAGCTTTGCATTTTTAAACTGTGAATATAATAGCAAATAATGTGTTGCATTTGAATTATATCAGTCGGGTAACATATTACCACGAATTCTTGTCCATTTTAAATAAATCCATAGATCCATAGGATTTACAGATCTTCACATGACCCAAACATATGTCAGATTTTAACCATATTGTTCGATTCCAACTTACTTATACTTAATGTTGAGTGATAGCATTTTTATTTCTCCCTCAACCTACATTTTGGTTTGACAAATCTCCTAGAATATTTTATCCGTTTCTTTCTTTCCTTTGTGTCCGCATTCGCAAACTTGCTTTTATCTGTCAACGCAAACTTGTTCTTTCAATCATCTCTATTTGTATTCTTCTCGTTGCTTCATCCAAATCTGGCCATTAATTTCAATCCTTTTCTTGCTTATTTAATTAGGCATTCCTTGATGCTTTTGTTTTGTTATTGCACAATTTGCTCTGGAAAAAAGCTTTCATCTGATTTATTTCTCTCAATTTGGAAGGATTTTATGACGTCCTGTTGCTATCATTCTTTATTAAAAAGAAAAAATAGATTACCGTCTGTAGGTTAACTGAGCTCGAAGATTTTTATTACGAATAGCTCTTTTCATAAAAATTCCTCCTTCTCTAAAAGACGTTGCCAGTAAAAACAGATGGCTCTGACATACTTCTTATCTCTTAAAACAAAAACGTGATAAGAGTGACATTTTGTTTGATATACTTGAAAATGTGTGCGCTTTTAAAACTTTACACCACGTTTCATTGTTGTGATAATCTCGTTAGGAAAAAGTAATCAGTGAAAGTGTAGCTGCACACTATGTTTCACCTAAAGACGATGTGATCTGTCAGTGATTGATTGAATCTAGATCGAAGCTGATTAAATTCGCCACAGAAACTAATCAATTTGAGCAGAGACTGATGTATTACAAAATCTTAGGTGTCAACTCTTATTACAACTACAGAAAATACTGCAGTTTTTTGTAGATTAATTCTTATGAAAATTGTCAAATAAAATCGCAAAATATGAAAATATTTTTGAGGGGCAGTCGTATTCAGGACATATTCCACAATCTATTCTTACTATGGCAACATTGTCGGCTATCTTCTATCAATTCCCATCGGATGAACAATTTTCAAGATTTTTAATTAGAAAAACATCGTGTCTCAGTAAGTATTCGATTATAACGTGAACTTCAATCAATTTATATCGATATGAAACACGAAGCACTAAATTAAAAATTAATATCAGATGATTTTAGAGCTACCGGAAAAATATAGTCATATATTATTTCATTATTCATTTCCATGTCGCATTTCGTTCAGTTTGCAAAATATCAAATTTAAAGAATTCAAATGGATATTATAAAGGTTGAAGTAAATGAAGCAATTGTACGTGCTTAAAATAACTGCGTTAGCGATATTTCTACTGTCAAAGAACCGTGCGAGTGTTTCTAAAACTGTGAAGCTTAAGAAATAGTATATTGTGCAACAAGTGCGGCATGTTGTCGATTGCCTACGAGAGCGAAGTTGAGCGCACAAACGAAGTGAGTGAAAATCTTACTGACTCTTTTTGTCCGTGGGATTTGATCCCGTGACCTTCGGATTATAAAACCAGCATATTTTCACTGAGCTCAATATGTTAAAATATAATATGCCACAAATTACAATAAAAAATCAACGATTGTTGTGTCGTGGATTCAAAATTTCCAGCAAAATATACTTTTCGTCCATAAGACTTTGACTAGTGAAATCAAACTGATAATGACTAATTATACCAGTCACTCATGGCTATAAGTTTTTAATGAGAACTTCCTGTTAATTTTCAAGTTAATCTACTTAAAACTTTCTTCTAAATCTTCTGGTATGCCGCACCGATTTCGCGTTCATCTCATGATTCATCGTCGCGATTCATGAGTATCTTTATGGCTTTTCAATAAAGTGGTTCATTTCATCAAGAAAATGGCTTATGATTTTATGAACTCGATCAAGTTTAGTAATAACAGATGTTATCATCTTCTGGAACATAAATCTACCTTAATTAAAAACTACTATAGAGAGTGCATTATGCCCTAGTTACCTTTTAAGAGATTATAAGATATTATGAACTAACTAATATATAATCACTTCAGTTTAACACAGATTTAGGGTAAAGAAAGTTTAAAGCTTATACTTGTGTTGTTTAAAGCTGTAAAGTAACTAACTAATGCTTCCTCACTAATAAAGTGAAATATAGTAATCTTGTGCAGCGGTTGCTGCATTAACTGCTCTTCAAATAATGGGTGTTGGAGGGAAAAACTTTGATTTTGTTCAAAATTCAAACAACTTTAATTATTTAAAGCATACCCAAAATTCATTCTGCTACAAATAAATCCCTATAATTGACAAAATGAATTATCAGAAAAGATCACTATTTATCGACGTATTTCAAAAATATACTATTGGTGACCTGATTTGTGTATAACTATGGCGGTGATACAAAATTGCTATCACGATTTTCCATGAAACTTTTGATTAATTAGGGATCCTATTGACAGCTCCAGATAGATACGTTTGCCCCAATTTATGGAATTGGCACGTTCGTAGTGGAACATCCTGATAAATCAATTATAAATTTGAATTGATTAGTTTCATTTTTTTAAGTTACCAATTATTAAACTATCCACCTTCTGTCACGTACGAGGTCAAAATAGACATTCACCCGTGCATAAATTCCCAAGAAGCTGAAAATTTGCATGAATGTCACGGATAATATTATAATGAAGTTGTAAAAAGTCCCCAACGATCCCGCGTGTGCAAAAAATTTTATGCGAGGTCAAAATTCGCAAAAATGGATTTTTTGAATTTTTTAGCGGAACGATCAGTTTTATGATATAAATAGCTCAAACACAAATTGTAGATCTTTCAATTCTCTACAGAAATTGTCCTCACTTCTTTTTCTCTAAGATTCACCATTTCTGAAAAAAGGCCGTTCTCAAGTTATATTCTCCATAATATGCACACGTTTTCACGCTACCTATGAGTAAGTGTACTTGGCGCGTATTTTTCAATGTTATTTTCCCGGAAGGCCTATTTACGGTCTTCTTATTAAAGTTTAATATAAAATTAGGTCTTCTTATTCAACTTCTTCTTCATCTTCATCCTCCTGAGTTGACGCAAATTGTTCAAATAGCAATACAACAGTTGTTTTATCGTTGATGTAAGGATTATCTTCTGTTGAAGATTCAGTATTTGAACGCGACTGGCTTTGACAGCTGGTGCATGCTGGTGAAAAAAGTCAGCTTACTTTTTTGTAGCCGCATTTCAAATTACACTCCTTTCTGCAGTTATAGAAAATAGTATCAAGGAGCTTTTCTGATGCAGGTGGAAGTAGAGTGTGGATTAATTCCAATAAATTATTAATTAGACTCTGGGATCTAAGTCTTGACTATTTTGGGCTTGGCTATACTGTACCGATGAGTACTAATAAGGACGAAACATATGTCTACAGTTGCATCCCCGATCTAAGATGATGGTTGCTTCAGTCCCGGCTCTTAGGTTTGAAATTTCTATGGAAAACAATTCTTTTTTAGAATTATCCATTTTTTTAATGTTCCATAGCACTTCAAATATTTCACTTTTTTTTCTGTGTGAAATTTTATTTATATGATTTCTTCTTTATAGATGCTGCTTAAAGCCACATGGTCACATAAAATGAGGGACTGGGTTTCTTTTCATTTCATATTCTTAGAATTATCATTCAATATTAATGTACGAGTACTAGTTACGCGGACCAACAGTTTGACCTATATTATACGTCCATAATGTACATAGGCAGCGTAGTCTTGCATATTATTAGGAATATAGCTCTAGAATAGCTTTTTCTCAGAAATGGTAAGTCTTAGGAAAAAAGGGATGGAGACAATTTTTGTAGAAAATTGAAAGATCTACAATTCTTATCTCAGCTACTTTTATCATAAAATCAACCGTTTCACTTAAAAACCCAGAGAACCAATTTTTGTGAACTTAGACCTCGTATAAAATTTTTTGCGCATATGGGATCGATGGGGACTTTTTACAACTTCATTATAATTGTATTTCTAAAGTTCATGTCGATTTTCAGCTTCTTGGGAATCTATGCAAGGGTACCCCTATTTTTAAGGCTAACTTGACTGGACTATATTATTTAGCGCTACCATCTACCAGATAAATCCAGTCTTGACTGGAATTTTTGAAGTTTGATCAGGTTTTGTTTTTTGCCGTTTTTCCAGGATATGATCTCGTCTTGACAACATTTTACATGAAAATGTTTTTAGTGGAATAATTTTTACAATTAAGACGAATCTAGTGACATCTCATGTGTTGAAATCCATCAAGCCGTTTGGACCACAAAACGTGCCAAAAAATAGACATACAGATGGACATACAAACTTACAGCCAAAAGACATCGTCCTCCTGTAGCAGTCGAATAAAAAGCAAATAACTGTTTTCTTGACATTGCAATAACAGACAGTCATGAAAATTACTCTCCACGTGGTCACTTCCAGTCAATTTTTACAATATCTATTGAACATTATGTTGTGTTAATTCAATGTCAATAATTTATTTCACTCTTGGAGATGGCCTAGATATGGCCGACTATAGAGTAAGAAAGACAGAAAAAATTGAAATATTGGCTGCAATCCCATAATCACTTAATGCCTATATTCACCATTCCAGTCAGCATCAACAATAATCATATTCAATAGTCTTGCGAACTCCGATTGATAATAAAGGAAAGTATTATCCAATCACTGTTTTATCCTGTTGTACTCGATCTTTGTCCCAGAAAAAAAAAACTCTACCTGCCGCTTTTTATACTTGAAACTTTTTGGACCTGGGTAAGCCAGCATGTCAGGATACAAATAATTTTGTTCATGGCCATCGAATTTCTAAGCTCCAATTTATTAGACTCGACAGCATTAGAGTGAAGATGCGTTTGTAATTCTACAATACAAAAACTTGAATTATAAAACTAAATTGCTTTAAATGTTGTACCATCAAACTTCACTTCATTTTCTCTCGGTACTAACCTTAATATTGTTCTTTCCTTTCCAAGCCCTAAAAATAAAAGAATCGGCTACATTCTCTCGCAGCTGTTGATCGGTTGCTGCTTTAGTTGTTGAACACGTGGAAAACAACTCCTTGAGCCGGAAATAAGACTGTTATGACGGTTAGCCTTTCCGGTCACTGATCCTTCCGGTTGACATTTTCTACAAAACAAAACTGGAAAACTGGAGTCGTGCGGAAAATATACGTCACACAAAACTCAGAATTCATGTTCTCAAGGCTGCATATTTCATTGATTAATTTGTTATAGTTTATTTGTAAAGTCTCAATGTCTTGTGCTCAGGGCTACTGTATCTAAAATTTCTGTAAAATTTGTTAGGATCATATACAAATATAATTTTGAAATTAATTCAGTTTGAACAATGGTCACAATTCAGCATACTGCAGGACTAATAGGCAGCCTATAAATTACCGAGTTTTCTGGATTGTTATCATTGTTTAAACTAATAAATCAATTTCACAATTTTATTTGTATATTGTCGATACTGTCCTGATGAATACAATAGAAATTTTAGATCCAGTCTGGGTCATCTTCGAAATAATGGATAATTGAATTTTCGAATGGTTTCATTTTATCCAAATATTTTTTGAAATTCATAAAAGCAATTCCATTTTTTACATCATTTTATAATATAACTCATACAATCGTAATATGGATTTACCAATACATTTACATTCACGTATCCATTGTTCCTGGATTGATACCGCATACAAAAATTCGATAATGGAGTTTTGGAAAAAAAGAATCCAAAACATCCAACATCGTTATATTACGCTTCGAAAATAATGTCGGCATGATATAAAATTTCCATCAAAAATTTAATATCACATTTTTGTTGCAAAACACTCAAACCTCTGATATACATATTTTTAGCGCATTTTTTAGAAAAAAGCGCTATTATATTCACTTTGGCTGTCTGTCTGGCTGGCTAGCGTGACGCTGAGTTCTCAGCAACTATACTATTTACAGACTTGAAACTGGTACTCAATAAAAGCTGCTGTTCCGTAGGCTTGCACAAATTGCTTTAATTCAAGCTCAGTGATTGTGGAATATTAAATTATTCAATTACTTGTTTCAAGTGAAACAATACCCATAGATATATATGACATTAGGGATATGGCAACTAAAATTTATTAAAGTAGATAAAAATTTAGTTACACCTTTAGCCGCAGGTGTCACTATTATTATGTACAGTTGTCAAATCTGTCCGGGATTCATTTAATGACTTGTTTAACGCGAATTTGAAGCTTATTAGAATGAATTATTATTATTGGATGAAAATTTGTTTACTTTTGGTGTATTTCTTTTATATAGCTCTGATAAAGATCAAATTATCATTTTAAGGTACAGCACTTGACCTCCCGTCAGTCAATAACTAAACAATAAAGATGAAAAGGTATTTTTGAGTTTGTACATGCATAAATTATGTACCTATCAAATAGTCCACTTGGAACTAGTACTAAATGGAAGCTGCTGTTTCGTAAGTTTGCTCAAACTGCTTGATTTCAAGCTCAGTAATTGTGAGAAATGGTAATTTGCGAAATATCTGAAGTAACAAGCATTCATGAGCTGTCAAAAATGCGCTTTCATCATCTAGATGATTTTTCCATTTTTTATACATCGGTCATTTATGTATAGTGATAACAATTGGTGAAAGGTAATGTGTCATTTTTAAATGTAAACAATCTATAGTCAAAATAATTTAGATTTCCTATTATTTGGGCAATGGAATCATCGGTTATTTACGGTATTGAAATTGGAGGAAGAATATTTATTCTGAAATTGATGCAAAAAAGGAAGTCCATCTTGGCCCAGTATCTACGGTAGGGATATTACTTCTTATAAAAATTCAACGCCTTAAAGTCATTTTGCAAGATAATATTAAATCTGGATGATCATTCTAACTCCTAACCACGAAGGAGAATAATAGAGGAGCGGACACTCAGTTGGAAAACATGAAGCCTAAAATGTAATGCGGCAGGTGTGAGAGTGATAGCGAGAGCGGGCCTAACTTTGCGGGCTTCATATGCAGAAATGCGATTATATTTCAATTATTTTAAATAAAATATAATTTCCAGATGGATTTCTTATTTTCATTACGTTAAATACCACATTATTTATTAAATGAATGGCAAAAATAAAAGAAATTAGCATTTCTATCTATTAAAACCTGCAATAAATTAGTACATTATGCAACATGTTTTATAAACGTTCCTTTGGACATGAGTTTTATGATTATAAATTATAATAGACTTGAACAATATGATGAATATTTCATATTACAATGGGCGTAATAAAATTTAAAAAATATACACAAACAATTTCTTATTCACTATAAGAAAGGTAGAAATAAAAAATGCAGCTCTGCAAAAATTTTTCGTTTGTTGAACATTAACAAAAAAAAAAGTTATTAAATTAAACTGCGCAATAAAAGTTTTATTATTCGACTCTATTCTAACAGTAAGAATATCAATCCTTTGAACATAGTTTTTATTACTCATGCAAGTTAAATATTTTTTGCACACATTTCTCCGGGCGGTAAATGGCTCTTTGGCTTTTGCGTACGCCAAGAATAATTTACCGCCCGGAAGATAGTATTTACCCGCATTCGTAATAAAAAATAGTATCTGCTACTCGTGCGGTGTTGTCAATCGACAACTTATCGCACTTGTTGCACAATAAACTATTTTAAATTTCAATTTTGCGGCAGCAGCACAGGAGGAATAAAAAAATATTCTAATAGACCACAAGGCTAAAAAGAACATTTGCTTCGTTCACTTTTGACAATAATTGTATTCTCAATAACTTTTATATATTGATGAATAGTGAAGAAATTGATGCTGCAATTCTGTGTAAATCTATAAGTCTTTTGAATTTATAAATATATTGATAAGAAGTTTCCTCGAAGTTGAATTCTTCACAAAAAGTTTAGGTTAGATACGTTTGATAATTTGAAACTTTGATATAATCTCTCAATTTCTAACATAGAATTGTCAGTAGATCTGCTATTATATTTTAAAATTAATTTCGACATACTTTTACATTTCTCGACGACCATTTTTTTTCATAATATCCTTCTCTGAAATGTTTTTCGCAAACGTAATTCGCAATTTCCAACGTTCTATTCTGCCGTGGTATGTTCTTGCGCCACTTATTTAATAAAATATCATCATACCGCCATACAAACATGGGCCCGCCTCTACCTATCTCTCAGTTACTTTCTCTCTCTAACAATATTACATTTTTGGTTTCACTTTTGCAACACAGTTAAGATAAGAAATTGCGTAGGTCTGCTCCTAACTAATATTATAAATGATCTATACATAATTTCAGAATGATGTCATAATAAATAGACTTTTTTGGTTTTAATTCTGTATATTAATTTATATTTTTGACGTTTCGACTCTCTAACCGAAAGTCTTCATCAGAAAAAATGATACAAAAATAAATTAGGCAAGAAGGTATCTAGATAATTAGAAATTAAAAATTGAAAATATACAGATAACTAGATGTGAAAACGTGGATTCCACATTTAGTGCAAAAAGAACAAAATTCCTCTGGCATTTACCCAAAGTCTGAGGAAAAACCACGTAAAAACCTCAACAGAGGAATCAACGATATGAGTCTTGACAATTATTATAAAGAAAAAGATTTAATTAATATAACACATGAGGACGATGTCCCGTTTCTGAATTTTGGAGTGACACTTCTTGAAGGACAGTGTGAATTGGATTTTATGAAACGAAAAGAGACTACAAGGCACGGCCGTCACGGTGCTCATTGCATCCTCAGACTGCACGCGTCCCAGAACCAGAATACAAAGTTTCACTTTTACCGTATGTGAACTCATATTCGAGTTATTCAAATTAAATTGTTTAAAATATAAATAAAACAGTTTAACGCATAAACTGATCATCATGAAATTTTGTACACATATTTTCAAGAGTATAGAAAGAAATATAAAACATTTTTTAATGAAAAAGAAAAATTATCTCTCAATAATGAAAAAATTGATGTTGGCATATATGATCCCATCTTAGGAAGAAATTTTTTTTTCTCTTCAGGTAGATACCTACTTATGCTGCCGATTTGCCTCGCAAGCGTATATCTAATGTAGTGCGAAGCTCTAGCAGAGCTCGAGCCGCAAAAGTAGCTAGAAATAAGAATCTGAGGAGTAGTTGCCGAGCGTCACGCAGCTCAAAGAGCTGCCAAGACCTTAGGAAAGACAAGCCGCTGACGTGCGAGCGCAGCGAGCTCGGTTAACTGTAGGCTACCGTGTGGGCGAGACACGCTTGGTCAACGATACGATGTTATATTTTCATAAATTTCATAAGGTACATTTATATGCGGACGAAGCCGCGGGTAACTGCTAGTTATGTATATAATTTTGATTCAATTATAAAAACTCAATGCATTAAAATTATCTTGCAAGATAATTTTAATTCCAAATTACCATTAAGTTCATGATTTTAATTCAAACATAAAAACTCAACGAATTAAAATTATCCTGAAAGACGATAAAAAAGTTTACTTTTAATTACTCTGAGAAAAGTTGTCACTATTAAAAAGCGAAACGGCATGTCATAGTTGAATGTTTCTATACTCGTTTTTTCCATTCAGTGAAAATTTAATTCTCCCAGTTCTTAGTAAGCACTATTTAAGCTGTTTCAGCAGTCCCTGATTGAACTTACTATTGAATCTAGTTGCAATCGATAGCGAAGATCAAGTACTTTAAGGAGAAACCAGGGTGCTACTCTTTGACCTGCCCAAAAGGGTGGCAGCCACTTTTAAGTTCAATCCATTTTCATATTCAACTTCTCTGATTGTCGTTTTTTTCTGTTCCGGTTGGGACAGGAGGTGGCATCCTGATTTTATCTCAAAGTACTTGACCTTCGCTATCGATTGTTGTACCAAGAAAGTTAACTCCAAAAATATTGACCGGAAGTAGCCCTTTTTTCGGCACTTAGGGCAAGATCCTAGATTTATAAAGTCCGGCATCCTATTGACCATTATATTTCCGTAAGTCCGATAAAGGAACATAAGATACGGCTTGCTGCCCAACGACTATATGTCCTGTTGAAACTATTGCGTCAAAAATTGTTAGTAAAATCCGTAATATGAGATCAAATAACATATTTGATTGAATCGTTTGAATATCGAACTATTAAAAAAAATCTGATTCTTAGGAGGTGCAACGCAAAATTTATTGTATCAAAATAGATACAGAAATTCACTTTAGAGACGCGTATAGACTCAATTGCATAAATCACATCTTCAAATAGTCAATTACTGTTTATTATCTTACTTTTTGACATTTCAATGGAAATAATTCATTTTCACATATAATTCTATAACAAATGCAAATTAAAATTATCATTTTAGTGTTACAGATTAGTAACCATTCTTAAAATGTAGTGTTTTGAATGAAATGTCATTTAACAATTGAGATAACTACTTGTTAGCAAACAACATGTGAATAATGCTTTATGAAACTAGGCCTTAGGCTTTTAACGTCATGAGAAGAAATATATCGCAGACACTTATATCAGATTTGACAATTTACGACTTCGAATAGATTTACTGTAACAAACTATGAGCACGGCAATGCCAAGTCTAGCACTTCTCGTAACATATTGGTCTAGATAACATTCCAGGTCTTAAATTCTCAGAATAAAATGAAGTTACCAAGCTCATAATTTATCAAATTTTTAGCCCTGTCACTTTGGAACTCATCAACAAGTATATTAGAAAATAATCTTTCAGTTGCCAGAAAGACTGATAAAAAAGAAAGATGAAAACATCCTACAAAAAAATAGAAATCTAAATAAAAAAAAAAAGTCTCTAATGGTCGATTTCAGAATCTCGAGCTAAATTAACCCGATTTAAATGGCTCATTTCCTTGGTAACAATATCAATTCATTAATTTTTTGTCATCACTGGCCAATCAAATGAATGAAAAAAAATTTAAACCTAGTTTATTGGTTAACTCGCTGTCACTTAAACCCAGTCATGAAATTTGGCCTAAATCGCGTAGCAGCAATACAGAGAGTCAAGTCCAAATAATTGTAAAACTCATAGCGTTTGTATTTTCTGAGTACCATACAGAATCATCAATGTGGAGGCGCGACCTGGAGAAGACTCATGTCCAGCAGTGGAATAAGAAAGACTTATTTAACTCTTACTATATCAATAATATTGTACCATCAGCATTAGATTTCTATATAGGTGTTTCTGTAATGGTCACTTTATGAACAAAGGAGATACGCAATTTTCATTTTGCTACAAATATCTCTCATAAATGTTAACGATCTGTGATCAGAAATATGATCGTACTTCCACACCCTCATACGCTCCACTAACCTTAATTCAAAGTTTAATCTGGTTTTCTCTATGAACAGAAGTTGAAGTCTTTGCTGTTTATTCGACAAACATCACATTGATCTAATTTACAAGTGCTGGCAGGTAATCGGTGTCATATAATTAACTAATTACAAATTATTCGAACATGCCTGCATTTCGCGATTCGTCTTTTGATGTATCTGAATTTCTCACTCGTTATTATTGCTCGCTCAAAATTTCTAGTGAATATTGAATAGTAGCTTAATATTTTAGTATTTGGAGCGGAAAACATAGGCGGTGCCATATTAAAATTCAAGCTGAATTTTAGCAGACATTTTTCATTAAATTCAAATAACCTTTGGTTCCTTGGATACAAAATGCTACTGTTTGATATTAAATTGCTTTCCAATATTGCAATTCCATCGTTTCTACAAGTTTCCCTTGAGTGAATAAATAAGAAAGAAACATTCACATGTTTCTTATTTCCAATCTCAAACATGTAGAGAGCAATTAGATCCACCGCTGGAGAGAACACGAATATTTAATTTGTAAAGCAGTGGGGCAAGAGACGTGATGATTAGTTTTTCACAGACTGAACTTTCATGCTTCAGTAAAGCAGGTTTTCCAAGCTTTTTAATTTAACTTTATTTTATTTAAGTTTAAATTGCCTCTGCGGGGAACATACAGGCTGTTTAAAAAAAGTATTAAATGTTTTATGAATTTTGTGTGGTATGAATACGTTCAAGGATTTAATGAACCACCCTCGGCAAATGTTATTACCTTGTGAAAATGTTAATAGCTTGAATAATTAAAATTTTAATAACTCCAAATTATAGTGTTTTCTCTCTGCTTTTTAGGTATCTAACACGTTCTCAAGTTTTCAGAACTTTCCTTTTGAACTGAAACAGTAATAGCTGAATATTAAATTCATAAAAGAAATATCTCATACTAACTTAATTGAAAATTACATGAAACATAAAACAAGCGTTTTTAGACAAAAACTTTTTACAAAATTTAATATAGAAAATACAATGCAGTGGGTCATAATATTTCACATTGACGTAACAACCATTCTGATATGTATATTTTTTTGATTACTTGTATTTAAATAGCGCAAAAAGAACTTAACTTATTTCAAAAACTTTTGATCGATATTCTAATCTCTTGTTCAAACGCTAATTAATCAAAAATTGGAATGAAATAAAAATTGGGCTATAGTGGAAACAATGAAATGAAGAAAGACTGTGCATCGAATTTTGGAAAGAAGCACTTTCTCAAGAAGCTATCATTATTCCTTCTATTTTACGCTGACTTTTTTTTAGAATACAATCAATTTCAATTAGTGCTCCACCTTCAATCCTCACTTCCTTGAGCATTTTCCGTCATCTTGAAAATATTTTTTGAAATTAGGTCTTCTCGAATATAGCACATCAAAGAAAACAGTTTTAATCTCAATAATTGTATAAGATAAAATACTTTTAAAAATTGTTCGATTTGTAGTCTGTAAAGTTAACATTTACAAAATTATTTAGGAGAAAAGTTTCAGGCCTTAATGGCCGATTTCACGATCTCGAGTTAAATTAATCTGGTTTAAATGGCTCATTTCCTTGGCAACAATATCAATTTCAGCATTCTTTTTGTCATCATTGGCCAATCAAATAAATTAAATTAAATTAAACCCAGTTTATGGGTCACTCCCCGCCATTTATACCCAGGTTAATTTAACTCTCGGTCATGAAATCGGGCATAAGTGATCCAGTCAAGTTTAAAATATTTTTTAATTCTTCAGAACGTTTCGAGCCTCAAATGTGCTCATCATCAGCTGTATATAAAATTTAGAAATTATGAACAATAGTTTAAAAATATAAAAAACCTCTTACCATAGAGTACAATAATTAATTTAATTACTTAAATTTGAACTACATAGTAGTATTATAAATCATAAAGTTGAAAATGCACATAATGAACAATTTGAACAAAATGTGAAAACTACGAGAACCAAACCAAGTTCTCATCGTTCTCATCTTGGAAGTCGGCGAATGACTGAATAAATTAGCAGCTAGACACTGAACGTGCAACAAAAACACCAGAATCAAGTTGGTAGCTTATAGTTACCTAGGAAGTTCGTCACATACTTCATATTGTTTTTAAAGTCTGTTTGCGTATTTATAGTTTTTTTGTCAAATAAATTAATGTATAAAGACTCATACAACAATCTATTTTTTTTGGAATGACCCCATTTGCTAAGAAAATATCATCAGCACATCTTAATTTTTGCGGAGACATCGTGGGAGTAATGATCAATAATTTTTTAAGCAAGAGATAAGTAGTATAAAAAAAGATCTTCATACTTAATGAACATCAGTGATGGTAGACTCTTAAGTTAGTAGTAAATTAGTAAACAAAATTGAATTCTTTACATTTTACCTTTGTAACCACACCTCCAGCTATAGACTCTTTGTGGAATAACAGCCGTGAAAACTGTTTTTGACTTCGCTTTCACATCCATAATCAGTAGTCCTTACTCTCTCAACCCCTGTTCTGTGGGAAATGTGTAACGGTTCGCACAAAGGCTAACTATTCGAGCTTAAATCTAGAGAGAAATAGAAAATGCTATCCTTGTCAGACAAGAAATAGGACGAAGGTTGGAAAAGTAAATTCAGTAGAGAAGGATACCCTTTGGTTTGTGGTAAGGCCGTTGTGTAGTGTTAATTGTTATTGTGGTTAACATGATTGAAAAGGATGAACTTTGGAATCGTTGCACGCTAAAACTAATCTGTGCATATATAATAATAATATAAATAATAATACACTTTTTTAGGCGATCATAACAAAAAAGTTGTTTCTATGGCTCCTTTTGCGGCCGTGAAGTTTCACTTTTTGGTACAAATCTGTCATATTTTACTTTTTGGGACTGATCTGTCAAATATTACTTTTTGGGACTGATCTGTCAAAGACTGCTTCATAAACACTTCATACCTACCTATATAGGCTGCTTGATGAACTCTTTAAGAAATAGTTTTCGACGAAATACATATTATATTCTTCCGTCAACCTTCATAGCTCGTGCAATTCAAGAAATTGATACGAATTTTTGACAAATGTCACTTTGATTAGAAGACAATAAAATAAAACAATTTCAGCGGCAACTAAGATTTACAATTGCAATGTTTTAGAAATAAATAGATAAAATTTTGTAATTTTGAATTATTTCGTGATGATCGCCTAAAAAACGTTGTGTGCACCTCGGTCTGCAGTTCTTTTTTGGTCTCACCTGAATTGCAGCCTCTGCTACGCTTCGGCCGCAAACAACAGATTCGACCGAAAAAGATAACCTTTACGGCCTTGATACACAAATAACTATATTGAGATTCACTCAAAGGCTGTATTCAAAAATCTATGTGGGAAGAAATTCCTAGAATAACTCCTCTATTATTCATGCATAAAGAAGTTTCTATATTAATTCATTGAAATTATTTTGTATGGAACACGACTGATACTTGATAATTGAAACTTTGGTATCAGTCCGACTCCGTCACAGCTGTTCATCTCAGCAACTTTTCATATAATCTAATAAAAATTTAGTGAAATTGCAGAGCATGCTTGTCGGCATTTATCATAGGTAAAAGGATTTTAGGAATATTTATATTCTCATTGTGAATGGAGTTCAACATAGGAGATCGAAATTTACAGTTATACCACATAGGATGTCATGTGATAGGACTCCATTCACATATTCAATTTCAAACCATGTAGTTCCTAATTTATGATCAAAAATGTACGAGAAAATAGTATGCCTTTTGCCGGTCAAATAAATCATAAATAATTCAAGTTGATAGACAATATTTTAAACATTAAACGAAACGGTATAATATGATGTCTTAGATAATTAGGGATTAAATAAAACTGTATTATCTTTGCTAATAAAGAATTATTGTAAATAAAGAAGAAATTATTAGATATATGTTTTAGAAGAAAATATTTGGGATATCCCTCAATGATGTAAAATCTAATATAATGATTAAAGGAAAAATCGAACGAAGCTACAGGTTTCTAGGAATTTATAAATATTAAGCTTCTTTTATTGACAAAAATTTGAACAGAAAAATCAATTTAACAAATGGAGTTTTAAATGAAATATTTATGAAATTTGTCATCTATTAAATGTACGGAAACCTCGGTGTGCAAGTTACACTCAGCTTAACAATTTTTCAAGAAATAAATACAAGTTCAAATATTAAATAGGGTTTCTTGCACTTGATTTTTGAAAAATAGCAAATATTTTATTTTTTCTATGGTTCTCAAGATTTGAAATCCTTATTTCGCAAATTACTCTTTTCACGCGACAAATCCTTTGATAGGATGAAAAGAGCAGTAATATCCAACCATCTTCCCCACAATTTCCTGAACATTTTTTTCCCTTTAACACAATTTACAAAAAATCCAATTCCATTTCCTAATACAAATTTGTTCAATGACATTTTTATCATCTGAAAAAATCTTGTTCACTTAATTTACAATTTTTCGAAGCTTTATGAAAAAATAGCTTCGATCGAATCTCCTACTTCAGTTACTTCGATTGGAAACATCTTTTGTGTTCCTTCAGATTTCTTTCATTTTTGACAGATTTTAATTAAAATCTGAATTGTCTTCCAGCGATATCAAATATTCAGAGTAAATCATTCTTGTTTGTGTCCTGTTTCATCACGTTGATATTGTTTTGTGTTATTGATCGGAAAAGTTTATTGTTTTTTTCCATAAAACTCTGGTTTCAGTTTTTGCGTGAGTTATTATAGTCTCAAAATTGTTTATGTGTTGGATATTGTTTTGTTTTATTGATTTATTCAATGCATCAGACCAAAACATTTTAATTGGAGCTGTTTTTTGTTTGTGAAAATATAGTGGAATTACAGTCCATCATTTTATATTTCGACAAAAAATATTTAATTATTACAATATTTTTAAATATTTATACAAGATTTGCAATTATGATGAATAATAATTAAAGCAAATTAATCTATTGCTCGGACAAAAATTATAACTCAGTTGTTCATTAAGTCGAAGAACCGAATCTAATATGTCAAATTTGAAAATAGGATGCACAAAATATAAACTGATATTTAAGAAAAATCTAATAAACTTTTCAGTGACAGGTGTCAACACGGTGTATTCCTAACTTATAACGTGTTGACTCCACCAAAGATCACAATCGTGTTTGCTGGGAAGAGCTACCTGCATCCCTTCTTAATGAATGCGGATTCATCCCAATTGCTGGACCTTTTCAAAAATTACTTCTTGAAAGTTTTAACAGGGTACTATATATGAGTTCACTGCACCCTGGGATGCGCAAGTAGAATCAAATGTAGTTCACGCATCATTTTGACCATAAGTCAAGTTATGTGACTGTCTCTTAAAATCCTCTTGAATAGAACAGCAATGATTGTCGCTTCCGACCAAGTTTTATGTATAGGTTGTGATTATGCTTCCTGATCTAATTCAGTCGTTTCTTAGGTCAAATAAAACGTAGATGGGTATTTTCATTGAAAATCTATTTAATTTGCGCTTACCGGATATTGGATGTGGATATCGATGCTGTTATCAAGATTAATATTTATTTATTATTTATCCGGAAAAAAAAAATATGACCGACCAAGATTTTCCTTCAGTACAATCGAATATTGATCGGTTATAAATTACCTCTTTCTGAAAGAACTATACGTGAAAGAAAGACAGGGCGACATGCGTACATGAAGAAGCAATGTCTTTCTTACATCACTATAAAAAATTGAGTTGCGAATCCCAAGAGAGGAAAAACCGACAAAAGTGTCAAGACACTGTTAACCCCAGAGAATGTTGATTCCTGCATACATACATACATACATACATATAAATAAATAAGTCGTCGCGTCGGAAATCAGCAACAGTAAGACAAGTTCTTATTTCTATTTTTGGGACAAAGTAGGGGTCCTTTTCACAAATCATTTATAACAGGGCAAAACGGTGACTGGAGAATATTCAGTACTTTTATGATGACATTAAAATTTTAATGATCAACTTATCGAATGTCTCAATTTTAGTGTTCTTTAATGTCAATTATTTCTTTTGTATTTTATGTGAAAATTTATGCACTTCGCGCCCGTATAAACTATCCAAGAGAACTTCAGTTGTTTGTCCTAAAAAAAAATACATCACGAATAGTATAACATAATATCGTTATCATATCCGATAATGAAACTTAAAAGCTACAGTAACTCAAATAAAATGGATTTCGATCTAACATGGGGTGTACAGTACACTCTTCTCAATACTCTCTTGCTCACATTCGATCCCACAGGCATGCGCAGCGCAATTCGGTACCATTCAGGGATGCTTTTCAAAATTGCGGTAGAGCAAACTTCTCAATTTTAATGTTCTGTTTTAGTGCCACTGACAAAACTTCATTTCACTGAGAGTTGATGGTAACGTTATTTCTTAAATATTGTAGTTGTCTGGAAAAGGACTGCATTTTCACTTACTTTTTAGTACGTAGGGTTGGAGACAGTTCAAAGTTATCATTATTACAACTGAACAAAGAGAAAAGAAGAAATGTAGGAAGAGTCAATAAACTTGTTCAACAGTGTTGGTTATTAAGTAAAAGGGTGAATCAGATTTTCAACTAATTTGATAATTTTGTTCTCGGAACTTCTGAAGAATAATTACCGGTGGTCCAGAAAGGGAAAATTCTCACGAAGAGAACAGGAAAAATAATATATTAAGAAATGGAAAAGGATAATGGTTTATTAATCGACATGAACAATACATCAACTAAGACAAATCTGGAAATTAATGAAAGTTCCCCATACACAGGGTAAAATAGATAATGTATTTTGGGTAATAAAGCTTAGAATATACAGGCTGTAACAGAAATGAACACATTTTTAACCAGTGATAGAAATCGTCGAGAACAACAATATTTTTAAATAACTTTATTCCAAATTAACAATTTTCCTTAGAATTAATCTTCACACCATCCCCCGCCCAAAACTTGACAAGCTGTTCAGGTGCCTCCGTAATTATTTTATCCAGTAGCAATAACAATGAAATAATTAACTTGTTATATGCGAATTGTCACCTTCTTTTGTCATCACAAAAGTTTAAGCCCGTAAAAATCTACCTCCATCAAAAGCGATTTCACAGGCATGCAGTTATATAATAAAGTTTGGAACGCTTTTTGAATTTTTATTTTCTACTATGAATGGAATCATTGTGGTTAGGTTAACGTATCTATTGTCAAAATCTTGTCTACTCATACATAATGATGAAAATACTATGAAATCTCTGCAACTTATAGTTTTTCTAAAACGCATATTAGCAGATAAGATGACTGTGAAATTAATTAATTTATAAATGGAGCACCTCATAAGAAAATAAATGTGAATTTAATTAAAGTTCTTATACTTATTACAAACTTCACATTTGAATCGTTTCAATAATGTGTGTCTCGTGAATTGATCTGTTAAACAAATAAAACTAACATAATATTGCATCTAATATTTCATAAAACAATTAATCTACTTACCAAATTAGTTACATTTGTAGACTATTAGTCGGATGGAATTAACTCAAATACAAGCTAAAATCGAAAAAATTGTCAACTTGAAATATTTTTTATTTGTTAGTTTATAACATGGCAAATAACATATCCTATTTGTACGCAGCTACGTTGTCAGAAAGGCTGTCAAAAAAAAAAGTGAAAAACTGCCAAAACAGGTTTTTTGTGTTTTATAAAAAAACTAAGTTCTGATAAAAAATGTGCGCAATAAGAAACAGAATCAAATTTATTTTTTTGAGCCCCGAACGATCCAGTAGCTTTCGGGTAGATTGCAAAAAACCGTCATTTTTGGTCATTTATTCAAAAATTCATAACTCGCGATCTATTCATTATTGGGACTTGAAATTTTGATATAATGTGGTATCTGTAACTTTCAACATACGCAACAAATTTCAGAAAGATCGGCTGTAAACTTTTTAAAAAATGTTAAGAAAATCAGAAAAAGACCTTTCCGAAAAACGGCCATAAAAAAGTTGTTAGCCAGCATAGATCAATTTTACAGATCGCATTTCCTTTTTGAAGAGCTACTATACAAATTATTTAAATAGCGTTTCTTTTGAGCAAGTGTAAGCATAAAAAAAACCGATTGCAAGAGTCGCATTTCACTAATACAAAGAATATTTTCCGTAATTTTTTGTAAGAAGCAATGTATTACTTATATTTAATATACAATTGTAAGTCTAATAAGCGTGAATAAAGTAAGAAATGCTTTTCCCCAACAAAAAATAATGTAAAAATATAAACGAGAATAAAGTTCGGAATATGAATTACGAAGGAGCAGTATTATTGCCACGCATTATGGCTGCTTAGATTAGGGTTAGAAAGAAAGGGGAACGGCAGCCAGTAGCAATAGTAATGATCGAAAGAGAGAAGAGAGCTGGAGAGCAGCAGCAGCAATCAAGATTGTTTGGTGAAGGGAGAGTCGGTGTCGTTCGAAAATCTGTCGGTTCTCGTCATTTCATTGCTCACGTGAAGAATCATAACGTCGTAATAGAGGCTTCGCTTCAAAAGCCGCGTTTCTGCGCTCTGGTCGGTGGCCACGCCCAATTCGCGAGGACCGACTCCGCACATTCTGACCGTTAAGAGTGTTGTTGAAATGGTCAATACAATAACACAATAACGATTCATGAAGCCTTTTCCATTATTGTTGATATTTTAAAAATCGTTATCGCAGAAGTACGGTTTTTTGCAATCGATTTATTTTATACTTACACTCAGCCAAAAGGTACGCCATTCAAGTACATTGCAGAGTAACTCTTGATGAAGGAAAAGCTTCTTGTGAAATTGATCTTCGTTGATTAACAACTTTTTATGACCGTTTTTCAGACGGGCCTTTTTTGGTTTTTTCAACATTTTCCAAGAAGTTCACCGTCGATCTTCTTGAAATTTGATGCGTATGTTGGAAGCTACCGAGCTCACATTCTGTCAACCATTCAAATCTTAATACAATGCAAGTTATGAATTTTCGAAAAAAAATGCCAAAAATGACGGTTTTCTGCAATCAACGCAAAAGCTACTGAGCTGATCAAGATTCGTCTTCTTACTGCGCACTTTTTCTAATGCAACACTTTTTTCCATCAGATGCATAGTTTTTTCGTGGAACGCAAAGAACCGTTTTTGGCAGTTTTAGACGATCTTGTTGACAGCCTGTCTGACAACGTAGCTGCGTACAAATGAGATATGTTATTTGCCACGTTATGAACAAATAAACAATAAAAAACTCAAATTATCAATTTTTTTCTTGGATATGCTATCCGACTAATGTGTTTTCTATTGTTATATGTGTAAGTGCAATGATCTTATTTTTATAGACAATCTAGTTTGCGAGAAATGTACCAACCATCTGAAAATATATGTAAAATCTCTGAATAAAAATCAATCAATGACAGTGAGATATATGTAGGTATGCTCAATAGATCATATGAATAATTTCAGTGACGTTGTTGAGCAAATTCAACTCATCTTGCAAAACACGCAAAAATGGAATTGCAGAGGTTAGCTATAATCTCGATGTACTGTCAAAGTACAAATATTCATTATGTTTTAAATTAATGAGTGACATGGCTAACATCGTTCAATATCACAAAACGCTCATTTTAATCGACAGTTTTTATCCTTTATCTAAACTTTATCTAAACATAAGCGCACAGTAAAATTTCTGACAAAACTTCAATGAATTCTAACTGGATATTCATAGGGTTCAAGGATAGAGTTATTTAGAAAAATTGTTATACTTGACGAGTTACCAGTCATTATCAGTTGCGACATTCAACCCCACCTGAATTCGAATCCGGTTCTCTCGGATACGCCGGAACAGAATCAAGTGATCTACACTCTCGGCTATTTTATCTATGTATTACCGTATGTTACTATTTTTTTTCAATGATCAAGTGATTTACAGAATATCAATTTGAAATCTCATCGATCATTATTGTCTTTTTATCGATAACAAATGAAGATCAAGTTATACAACAGCATCAATTATTTCCCATTATTAATTTAACTTCATAAAATTTTTCTGAAGAAACATCAAGAAAAATTTTTTAAAGGAATGTGTCTGTTTACAAGTGTCATTGTCAAACTGACGAATTAGACAACATTCGAATTTTATCCATTTCCAAAACTAAAGAAAAATGTAAAAAGACAAGTATTGTTAATTGTTTTTCGATTATTTTCTTTATGCTAGACCATGAACTTATCAATATCCTCGTAAATAAAAACTGCAATATCGTACATGCTCCAAATCCCAAATACCAGCATGCTCTATAAAAACCAGATGCTTGATGCTCTGACATTACCGTTGCAATTCGAAGCATTTTCAAGTCTATTGAATATCAAGAACTCGTTTCTCGTTCGACGTTCACTCTGATCTCGTTTACGAATTGAACATTTCCATTCACTAATCGCATTTTATTCTCTTTAGTTCCGCTTTGAAAGGCACTGCCGGCTGCTTGTAAATATTACAGAAACTAGTTTAAGCTCTTCAAAATGTCTAGAGTCCATTAAGTTTATACAAGATTGTAAACTGATATTGTACTTGATTGGAAAATTATTATTGATTGTTTTGAATGAAAGATGGTACAAACTGTAAAATTTAACTCCCGAAAAATCGCCCAGTATTCAAATTAATTTCCTAGGTCAACATTCTTTTAACAATTTTTATGATCCTATTCTTGTTCCCTTTTTTAGCAACGCGCTGTTCGAAATGAAAGCAAAATGAACACCTCAATTCGATATTCACCAGCGTTGAATCTAAAAGCAGAAGCCACAAACTCTGACTCTCCGGGTACTGTAAAATGTTTGTTCCGGATCTTCCGGGCAGCGTTTGTATGCGTCGCACGGAACACGATACTTTTATTCAATTTACCTGAAAGCTCCGGAATCGGTCCGGCACCGTTGATGTAGTTCCTGTTTACTTCAAGTTCCGGTATTTAAATGTATTATAACATGAGTAACTTTACTCATTCACTTATATATAGGTAGCTTAAACGTTTTTCTACGTACTGTTAAGAGTTTGTCTTTCTTGAGAATGAAAAATTTTATGAAAATAGATGCATTATGTACCTAGAAAAACGGTGATTGAAAAAATAATTCCTACATGCCTATCATTTTTCAATAGAGTAGACTACATTCGTACCAATTTTTATAGGGCACTTCACCGTCATTCTTCAAATTATTCGATCATTTATCTTTGCTGACTCTTCTTCCTTCTAGCAATAACTTTCAATACATAATAGTACACTATTCAAAATTCTATGAATATAATGGAGGCTATTTTTGGGATGATGAAATTTAGAGCACGTACTAAAGGAATCAACATGAGGCATTATTACTGAAGTAATTAATGTCACAATTCTGTGCAAACCTATAAGTCTTATAGACTTATGAATCTGTCAAAATGCAAAATAAGTTTACATTTGGAAGAGAAACATACTTTGCAATTTGCCAATGTCATAAACTATCAATCGCTTATCATTAATTATCAATGTATCCGTTTAATAAGATTAAAACTCGCGCTATGTATCTAACTGATTATTATTGACAAGATTTTTTGAGTACTACATTTATTATTGTATGCAAATTATACTGCCTTTTAAAAGTGAATAAATCAAAGAATAGAATAAAAACTGGATATGGTTGATAATGCTGACTGGAATTGTGAAAGCACGTATTGAAATACGCGCATTCATTAACGGAATTCTCGTATTTAAATACTTAGATTTAAAAATGTCACGTTATTTTTGTTTATGAATTAATAGAACATATCAAGTATTTGAACTGAATCTATTGTATGATAAATCATAATCACCCTAATCAAGTAACAGAAGAATCAATATAATAAGGAGTTTATTTTTAAATCAGATTTTTCTTCTTTTTTTCTTTTTAGTACTGTTATATATGAAGCAAACTTGTTGAACAGTCTGAGAAAAGAGATTATGCTGAAATCCCGAAGTCGGGTTCCGGAACACTAAGCTTTTGGTAATTCTAGCAAACTTCGAAACTAACTGTAAACATTCTCTTCGAATCCTCGGCCTTCAGAATATTTGAACTTTATAACAATTCCAAACTAAGCTGAAGGGGACTAAAGTTTCAGGGATGAGTATTTCATCTACACTTGATGGCCATTTTCTTGCATATACGTATAAAAAACTAATTACGTTTTATTGGTTGTTCTACTTATTAATTAGTAAAAATACGTATCTAATATCAACCGTGATTGCTTTTTTACGGTATGTATTATTTTTGAGAAATTAAGGATAATTATATCAAACAATTTTTGTGGAAAATCTATTTTTAATGCCTAGTTTGTGTACATATAGTACTACGAAGCATAATATATTCTTTATGTCAAAAAACAGACCATGTATGAAAACGGTTCAAGACGTTACAAGAAAGGTTGTAGATATAACTTTGTATTGAAATCGTGTAAAAATGTGAATAGTCGCTCAAGAAAAGTATCCATCTGCCCTTCAGGTGTCGTGGTAATTTTGCTTCCTTCGTGACTAATATAGTTAATTTCACACAATACAATAAATTACTATTAGATGTATATGAATCGATTGATTTTTCATAATTAATTGTCATTATCACATTCATAACTCATCAAATAAGGTAAAAATCGACTTCAATACTATTGTAGATAACTTTGATTTACTTGATCAAGTTGATCAACCACATTGGAGAAATTAGTATTGTTACTAGAACAATATACTGTTAAAGGTCCGGTTGTACAATCTAAGTTTATCTTCAATTTAGTTGAGCGAGCTTTTTTTACTATGGTCACAATTGCTAAAATAATTGTTATCGTAGAAAACTAGCTTAGTGCAATTAAACTTTAGATAAGCTTAAATTGTACAACTGGATCAATTAAATCTATTCCGATGCTATTGCCATAGTCAGTGACTCAAAATAACCTCTGGATAAATTTAACTGATGTTGGTGAAACTGGCTCTTAATCGTATTAATTTAACTAGCAATCCTGAAACCTGTCCTAATTCTTCCAAGCCTCAGCTTCACATCATTGTTTATACTGCAGAACGATGTAGGTCAGTCCCCTTCACTTTTTAGAGATATTAATACATTTATTCCAAATTTTTTAACTGATTTTCAATCAAAAAATGTGTTTCTCAGAAATATCAAAGAATACAATTTTTCAACAGAAGACAAAAAATTATGACGTTTGTGCATCAATATTATGTCGCATTGAGGCTGTTTTTTATGATAACGTGCACGAAATATTTCGAGCACTAATTTTATCTTGACATCGTGCACGTTGACATGATAAACAATTTCACTAGTTTTTTATTTTAATATGATTTTAATATATTTTTGACGTCTGTAAGAAAAATTTTGTGTGCAACTCGTGCACAAAATTTCTTTGGTGCTTTTATTCTCAAGCACCATTGTATAATTTTGCGCACTAGATACATAAATATTTATTAGGGTTTACATAGTCTCTAACAAAAAAGCTCGACCTATTTAGTTCTATCTAAAGAGCTATTTTTTTTGGAAGTTTTTCAAGATACATTTTCATTTTTCTTTCAGTCAAGTTTACGAATATTTATTCTGTTCCAATCTCAATTCACTATACTTTTCACTCCGACAGTAGTATTTATATAAGTTTGTATTGAGATAAGTATGTTGGATCAAGAGGCAGACGTGAGCAAAATATTTACAGATGTCATTTCGTTCACCATTTTCAAAGCGCCTTCTCCAGAAAAATATTCGAATATGAAAATTATTTTCTAAGCTTCCCGTCGAAATCAAAGATCATGTATCCCATTTATCTATACATTTGTGTGATCCATGATAGCAGGATGGAGCACATAATAAATTATTAACAGAAAGGGAAATATATATCCGCCAAAGAATACAGATTATTATGTTATTAATTATATTTAGTAAAACAAAAATTCTATTTACAGTCCAGTTATAGAAAAACATATTTTTCTGTATACTTTATGGAAAACATTAGATTTAAGGAGGTGTATTCGGTGTAGCACTTAATTAGAAATCAGTTGAAATTGAAATGGATTATAGTTTTTGAGATCATCTTCCGAAATTACTAAAAAAATATGTTATTTACCATCTAGTAATTCTGGAAAACCTTTTCAAACATTGAAGTTTTTGTACGTGAAAGTTGCTTCGACATGTCTGGACGGTTCTATATTTATAATTTCAGCAAAACAAATTTTCGTACAGGGAAAGCTGAAATGTACAATACAAAAATGTCATGAATACTCCCTTGTAATATTATTTTCTTTGAAGCTATGAATTTCATAACCTCATTCAGTCTTCCAGTTACAACTAAAATTCATATATAAATAAAAAGATTTTAAAAGAAAAAATTAAATATTATAAAAGAAGAAAGCCAATACTTTCTCGCACAATTGAAATTAAATTGAATCATTCAACGAAATATGAATATTTCTTGGCTGAATATCAATGTATTTACATTGTAAACAGATTACAAACTTGCCGTAAGCCACTTTTGATCCACCATTTTGTAAGCACAGTGCTGCCGTCAACGGTAATTTCAGTTGCCAATAATATACTGTCACCACCACGGACACCGTGGTCGCCACGCGGAGCGTTTACAGCGTTGCCAAATAATTTTTCGATACTATAGTACTCAAAGACAGAATAATATTAATAATTATTTCGAAAGTAATTCAACCGATATTTTTCCATTTTTACGATGTCAGTGAAACAAATAAATCACATAATGCTTTTTAGAATTGCTTGTGATATAAAATGAATTATATTTATTTTTACAGGAAGATACTTGACTAACATCGCGAATACATCTCCTTAATATGTAGAGATCAGTAAAGAAAAGTGCCAGTTTTCTAATTAGCAACAAAAAATAACAAACTTGAAACGCACTATGACACGCGCCCAAATAACAGCTTTGACCTAATTAAGAAAAAATTACAGGTTAAAATTAAAAATTATCTCGATTTCGCCGGAAACAAATGTAAAGTCGCTTTTTTAGCTGCATCCAGAACTTCGCGAGAATCTTTAGCTTCTGACAAATTAATTTTAAATATTGTTTATTTGTTACTATGCTTTTATTCAGCAGTTGTCAAATCCGTTACTACGTTTTTGAAAGAACACAACATTGATTAGTATTTTTGAAGCAAATTATTTCTATTCTTGGCGTCTTTCACTCAAGTTCCATCAATTGTACAAAAAAAATAGCTTGTTCAGCACGTAACAAAAGCGATATTACTTTGCTCGTGTAAACTCAATTTACTCACTCGTTGCTCTCGCTCGTGAATTGAAAAATTTACACTCGCTAGTAAACTCTCACTTTTCTCTACTTGTTAAACAATCTACTATTAAAAGAAGGAATGTAGATGACGGTCAGAACATGGATCTTATACTGAAGACTGCACATAAATTTTCAATTTATTTCATTGTCGTTCCATATTGCTTTTGACAAATTCTCCAAACTTAACAGAAATAAGAACATATATTGCGTCTGCCACTGCTGAGTAAGTATATTTTCAAAATATCAGTAGTATAATATCATTTTCATAAAAAATTATATTTTGTTATTGAATACATTAAAGATTATGTTTGAAATGAAGCACTGGAATTATTAATATTTTAAAATTAGAATTATTCTCAGTTGCTAGGTATCAAATGACAAATTACTTCAATTTATGTAAATTAAAATTAAAGAGACTTGTGCCTCCCAAAAATTCAAATTTAAGAGTCGGTTTTTCTATCTAAGATGATGGTATTAAAAACTGATTCTTAGATTTGAATTTTTGTGGGACACAAGTCTCTTCAATTCTAATTTTAAATTAAAATGTTCCACAGCTTTCACACAAATCTCACAGTTTATTTTGATATCTATTTTAATTTTTGAAATAACAAATCAATCTCAGCCGTACAAATTTGACGAAACCAAGCACTTGCTTTCATTATAATATAATTAAACTACTCAAAATAATTAGGGGGTAAAGTTTTATTTCGACTGCTACATTTGAACGTATTGCACTACAATCTTGAGCATCTGGTTGATTATTATTATGACTGTCAATTATGTAAAGTGTTAACGGATAAAGGCTCTGTGTTTCAATATTCAAACTCTCAATAAAGGTGAAACCTCATCTTAGATATAAACCATTGCTTGAAAATTTTACCCTTCAATTATTTTGAGTAGTTTATATCCAGGAGGACGAAAGTCAGAGCAAGAATAGTTGATAATGACTTTATAAATAATGCTGGGAACTAATTAGTGATCCGGATCCCAGAATACTGCTAGAAGGAAATGACAGGCAACATTATTTGCAAATGTGTAGTGTGGGTCATGGAATGATATTCATTACTTCTTCAATCCGCTTTTCCATTTGCTAACTGTTTGACAATCACTCTGCTTGAATTAATGATTGATGTCTCCTTTTTATAATAAATTTATAATTCATATTTTGTCTGCATACATGGTCTATCTTTTCAACATCGCTTTCAAAACGATGCTTATTTTAGGAAACATCAAATAAGATTTTAATTAGTTTTCCAAACAACCTTTCCACCTTCCTATATGCAAATTTCTCTTCGCGTTTCTTTTTGTAGACAGAGTAGGTACACATTCTGGGAGAGTTCAGCTGATTCAGCTGCAAAACCCTTTCAACTGACCATGTACGTCTCGGGCAGTTAGTATACGTATTCATCGTCGATTACCGTTTATTTGATTTGTACGGAGCTGAAGTTGGCAGAACCATTTACGCCTTTGTGTACAGTAAAGTCCTGAAGTCAGGACAATATTGCAGAAATATCTTTAGATCAGCAGAAAATCGCTCAAGAAAAATGGAGTATCCCGAATATAGTAAAGATCATAAATGGTAATTTCTACAAAATGTGAAAGATCTCTCTTTATAAATAATGTATAAATATTCTGGATTCCATCTTCTTCCAAGATTCATCAGGGAAAATGATGAATAATGAAACAAATTTTTTCTACTCTTTTGAATCTCATTTTTCTGTATCAAGATCCATATAAAAATTACATTCGCTAGAATATTTATATTCATATATTTGTTCACAAATAACTTTTTGTAGCTCTCTGTCAATAAAAAAAGACTCACATTTTTATACGACTCACAAATAAAAATTGCCAGGATTCTCGTTACGTAAATTTCCAATACAATAGTAACTGCGAAACAAAAGAAAATCAACAAATCCTTGATAAAATCCGTCCCCGCACGCGATTTTCTCGCATTTCTTCCTTCAATTTACGAGCTGCAAATTTCTCTTTGGTTCCGGAAAAAAGAAAATGAACTGATCATTAATAATAAACCTGTTATCAGAGTTGAAAATCGTTCGGTTGAGTTTAATGGAATACAGCGACGCCTTGCTATAAAAAGCAAAAAGAAATACACCAAACTGGAAAATAACCACTACAGAGCATGAAAAAATTCAGTTTTTCGAACCGATCAATTGGCAACTGCTTTGTAACATTAGATTATTAAATATTTCACGTTTCTGAGAGCAATGGATCGCGAAATAGAATCGATCATGGGCGAGAGATTCTGTTATTCGCATGCGTTTTTTTTTCGGTATGTGAAATCTGGAATAATATCGTAAAGGGAGCATTTTATTGAAAAATCTTATGCTTTTGTAGATAGATTTACATTGGATTATGAAAATTAACCGCTATTCTCAATCACACTATTCAATAAAAAGTAATTTGATGGATTTATGAGCACCAAGAACCTTAATCTCTTCAAGATTCACTTTCTGCTGTAATAGATGAAGTAATCGAATCAAAATTTAGATTAAATGTTGATCTTGTCTTCACGTGATAAATGCTAATGTCGATATCTTGAAAAGAAAATCTCTATTCTTGGAGACCTTAAAATTCGAGGATTCAAAAAAATGATATATTTCACAGCGGAAATTGACATACCGTTTGAAGGGACGGGATCTGCTAATAAATAAATACACTAATGAAAGTGCTACAAAATCAGTGCCTGTGCTAAAATTTCCAAAAAGTCCGTAGAATCACAGAACAAAATTATACCTTGTAGACAGAGAGACCAGAGACATATGTTGTAACTCAAATCACTTTATTGCCTCATTGCCCTCATTCTATACTTTCGGTAAAGTCTTTGATTTTGTTACTGACTGGGAATCAAAGCTTCAAAATCCATTTAAAGATCTGGAGTCACCTTACTAAATCTTGTTGAACCTAGTGGTAACCCAATTTCTTTTTATCATTATTAATGTGATTACTACTCTTACCGATTGAGGGCTTCAAATTACTATCAAATTAAAACTGAAATCTTCCACAAATAGAAAATATCAAGTTTCCATACCTCATCTTGATTCCAATAGCTGGTAGCCTGCTATTTGGGAAAGCAGCCTCATGAGAAATTTTCTACTGAAACTTGGATAAGAATATTTAAAATTACTGCCTGTTTGAGGCTCAAAACTCAAAAGAAATGTATGGCAACTGATACAGACAGACTGCACAGTAACAGTTCAAAGAGCTAGGTATGAAAAATCAAGCCGACAGAACTACAGGATACAATGTCTGTAAGATGTGTCTCATCGAAAGTTGTGTACGCCTCGAACACGGTGATATATATAGTCCAGGCAACGAAGAAAAAATAGCGGAAAAAAATCATGTAGAAGCCAATTTTGGCATAGATATAAGGTGGGGTGTCCTTAATAACATACCGAAATTCCTGATTTTTGGGAGTGGAGTTAGCTTATATATATTACACCAATCTAAAAAAAAACTCTATATAAAATGTGTTATACATTTTTTCGCTAAGATCAGTACTAGAGGAGATATGGAAGTGGGAAAAATGAGAAATTATAAGAAAAATTGTTTTTATTGTTAAAAATCAAGTTTAAATGATGTTCAGACCTTATATTAATGACTCTAAAACAGGTAAGATTAATCCGGTAATATTTGACGGGAAAATTGTGTGCTAAAAGAATCACAATAATGTGCGTCTATGGGGAATGAGGTCAGAGCTTTCCCTCTTACTCTATTCAATATCCCCTTTTTAGTGACGCTCGTCACTGTTGTTAGGTTGGAGATTTTACTCTTAGATCTAGGTTTTTTTTTGCTCAGGATTCTACAAAAAAAGTCCAATAATTTTTTTTGTTAGGATCAATCTCAAGGATGTATGGAGGGTGGGGAAATGAAAAATTATAAATAATCGGCTTCTATTCTTAAAAATTTAATTACAAGTGTTTAAAAATGCTTCATGTACATCAATTTTCGTCATCATCCATATTTTCATCATCATCATCATCGATGCTGCCTTCTGCTCATATATGAACCGAAGCACACGCCATAGACAGCGGAGCAGGCAATCCCTGTTCTGCAACAACCGCAGCGCACTCCACACCCAGCCTGGTGCCACAGAATCGTTCGTAGTAACTGGGTTAAGGATCCCAACATCCCCTCTGGCCCAGCCCCATTGGATGGGTGGTAGTGAGTTACCGAGCCACTGTTGTATCTATAAGAAAGTGATCAAATCAACGTGAATATTATTTCATTTGTAATTCAAAGAAACCAATATTCAACAACTATATCGTACTATGAAAATTACAGGGGTATATTTAAAAAAAAAAATAACATAGTTGGATGCTATGAATGAAGATAGAAGCTACTCGATGTAGGAAAAAGAGCGTGTGATCCATTTTATAGAGTCAGGAAGTAATTGAAAGGAATCAAAAACTTCAATTAACGTTTCCCAAAAAACTGTATTTTTAGATGTACTCCTGTAATTCTCAAGGTGCGATATGTAAACATACCTTCTTACCTGTATATATACATACTCTGAGCGAGTGTAGCTTTGAGGCTCCTTTGGTCGGAGGAAGAGTGACAATGTCAGATTTGGACTTTGTTAACGCTTTCAAAAATACCAAGTATCGATGTTTGTTAAGGATGGGGGCATCATTTTATTAACTTATTGCTCATTTGGTGAGTACAGATAAAATGATTTGATAAAAAAAACTCAAAATGTGTGTGTTCAAAACAACTTGTTTATAATAGCTTCAATTTTTCGTTTTCATTCAAATATTTAGCACTAGGAAAAAGCCCTAAATAAAACTCTAAGAACTTCTCAGCCTAAAAAAATTCACATAGAGTAAAAAACCTGAATGTAGGAGTAAAATCTTCATTCTAACAATACTGACGAGCGTCGCTAGGAAGAGGATAAGTAGGTACTGCATAGAGCAGTGATGGCGAACCTATGACCCGCGGGTCAGTTACTGACCCACGCAGGCTTTTTGACTGACCCACGAGCTGATTTTTATATCATAAAAGAGAGAACAGACAATTAAAAATATTTAATATATAAATTTCTTTGAAAACTGTCATTAAAAGTTCACATTCACACGGAAATTAGAAACATGCGAAATCATTGTTTTGTTTACAGGACGTGAAATATTTTGCAACCAGGATGCGGAATATTTCGAATCCTACTGATTATTGGTATCATAACAATAATAAAAGTCACGTTGATTGATTCGAAATGTCAAAATTTTCTTTTCACACTTTTATTAATTTTGAGACATGATTTTCAAAAAAAAACGTGGCTTGATACTCGATTGCGAAATTCTTTTGCATTCTCTAATAATTTTTATTTATTCTCGAATGCAAAACTGACTTTTCGCAATCTAGAATCAAAAATAACTATTTTGATGTCGACCCTCATTTGTTGCTCTTCACTTGCGGAAGTATAAGATTCCAAGCAAAAAAGGAACGTACATTCTTTGGAGGATTTTTAAAAGTGAGAACCAAAGAAAAAGTAGATTCGAACTATGCTTCTCTTCTGCTTTTCAAGTGACACCACTGACTTAGTGACCCACAAGATGGTACTAAAAAAAATTATGAACAAAATTTGACCTATTTCTCAAAAAGTTCGCCATCACTGGCATAGAGTAAGGAGGATGCTCTGACCTCATTCCTTATAGACGCATATTATTGTGATCCTCTCAACACACAATTCTTCCGTTATATATTACATGATTACACTTACCTGCAGTAGAGTCACTAATACGAGATCTAAGCATAGTTTATTCATCAATAAAACTTGATTTTTAACAATAAAAACTATCTCTCTTATAATTTTCTAATTTCCCCCTTCCATATCTCGTCTTGTTCTGATCTTTGTGAAAAAATGTATAGAATGTTTTTTGTAGAGAATTTTCTTTAAAGTCATTTAGTATATCAACTTTATTTTGCTAGAGGCAGTAGTTTTCCAGTTAGTATTAACAAAATACTGAAAAAAGAGACCTTCAAACTACTCCCATTCCCTCAGCTCTATCCTCACTCATCAGGACTTTTAGTATGTTATCAAGGACACCTCATCCTACATCTGTGCCAAAATTGGCCTATTTCGGTCTTCGTTGCTTGAATACGCTGCTTATCTACTTAGGGGATCTTCCGAACAAGAAGAAATAAAAGAAAATTAGCTAGGTAATTACGATCTCTTTTTTCGAGACTCTTTCAATGGTGAGAACAGTATTCCAATATCTTCTTTTGTTATTGAGCTATTGATTTATTCAAATTTCTTGATTATATCTTATTTGATTTGACAACTCGATTCTACTCAGAAAAATACGTGTAAATTATTTGTTTATATCTTCAATAGTATTAGACTGGGAGCTAGTGACAGGTGAGGTTCTCCGATTTTATACCGCTTGCCTTTAGAGGGTTGATAATTTACCTCTTGATTAAGAAGATAAAAATGTTATTGAGAGATGCACGCTTTCCGGTCATAGTTCAAATTCCAATTAAAGGTTTGAAAAAAAAGTGGTTTTTTCCGTGATATCATATTGCATGCCTCTGTAATGTAGAATAATTGAAATTAATCTAAAGCCAAGTACTGAAAGGCAAGCGATTCGCAACAGCCCAAGTGGCTCAAAGGATTGCGTGAACTTGTGAGAAAAAATATGAAAAATGCCGTGTTTCCAAATTGCATGCCAATGGAAAGAATTGAAGTTTTAGTCATAAAACCCTTGTAAAAAAATTGGCAAGCATTCCTTGTTGGCGAAAAGGTTTGAAATTTGGGGGTAATCTTGCATAAATTTTGCACCAATTAGCCGTGATTTGAAATTGCATGCCATTTCAACTATAAGTAATTTGTTTGATGAATTGTTATTGAGGAAATTGGCATGCACCCCAGGATGTCCCAAGATGGAGGCATGCATTGAGGAAGTTGCAAAAAAAAAGAAGTAAAATTTCCGTCATTTTATTTTGCATGCCATTGTGTATTTCGTTCAAAATTATTCTTTTTAGACGACACAAAGAATGGCAAGCATGTTGCTCAGGCTCATCATTGATAAATTTTGGAAAAAGGATTGAGAAAAAGTACCCGTAAATTAATTCAGTAAAATCAACAGGAATTATTCTGCGAATTTATTTATTTAAATTTATTGACTTATTTCAAACAATAATGGCCTAAGTGGGTCTTTTTCAAAATATTGCAGATAGCTACAATTTAAATTATCCATAATGTTTTCATAGCAACTATTCCAAAAATATTCAATTTAAATCACTGGAAACATCAAATTTTCCCATTAATATCAGTATTAGCTCAAACTGGGTATAACATTAAATTGCAACCAATAAGGCACTATAATAATACTATATCAAAGAGTCCAAATAAGGACGAAACACGTATGAACAGTTGACATCCCAACTTCTGAATTTTGTGAAACATTAAGGTTTTGAATCTTGCTATTAATAAAATAATAATCACACATATTAACAACGAAAAAAATGATAATTACGTTCTTACTTTTCCCCGGAATGTGAATAAGTTATGTGGATGGAATATTGTAACAAAATATATTTTTGAAAGTTAAATTGCCTTCATCTGGAACTTAAGAGTAGGTATATCTTCATTATCATCCAAAAATATTATTATCATCATGAAAAAATAAAGAAGCTAATTATCAGGGAAAAAAATATGATCATAGAAAAATCATACTTAAATAGCTAATGGGATGTTTCATAATATAAATAAATAGGAATGGAAAGGAATCTGAAATTGGCAATAATTGCTCAAATTTCCATTTCTTCATCATAATTATTGTCAATTTCAGATTCCTCTTCAGTAGTATATAAATCATAAATTGAAATTCAACTCTTCCTACAATTATTAACTTAGAATGTTTCAACTTTTCCCCAATGAAAAAAAAAATCATGCTCTTCAACTCTACTCATTTTCATACTATTCTTCACTTATTTATGCCAAACGGAAAACTTACTGGTATAAAAGTATTGTTTATGAGCCTAATTGTATTACTTTGAATATATAATCTGCACTATTATGAAAGATTCACCTCCTGCCATGTCTATAATTACAAACTAAGTTGATTCTAGGGCAGATTTTCCTGATTTTTTTCTCATTTGTAAATGTTTGTCTTATGTCATATGCATTATATTTTTTTATTTCAACTTGAAGCATAAGTATTTCTTTATTGAAATACAAAATAAAATCACGGAAATATTTTTACTTTTTATTGCCACTTTTTCCAAAGTTTTTCAATGATCCGACAGAGTTACATGCATGCCATTTTCCAAATGAATTTAAAACAGCATTTATTAATGTAATATAAAATGGCAGGCAGAAAGAAGCCGGAGAAATTTTGCGTGTCTTTTATGCAACTTCCATTATCATTTAAAATATGAAGGGCTTGAGAAACATGCTTGCCATTTCCCAAATTAATTCAAAACAGCATTTATTGATATAATACAAAATGGCAGGCAGAATAAAGTCAGAGAAATTTTGCAAGTTTTTTATGCAACTTTCATTATTATTTAAAATATGAAGGGCTTATGCAACATGCATGCCATTCTAAATTTATAATTATTTCACTTCAAAATAAAGTTTTTGCTCCATTTGAGATAATTTGAAATCACGGCAAATTGATGCAAAATTTATGCAAGATTACCCCCAAATTTCAAACCCTTGCACCAACGAGGAATGCTTGCCAATTTTCTTACAAGGGTTTTATGACTAAAACTTCAATTCTTTCCATTGGCATGCAATTTGAAAACACGGCATTTTTCATATTTTTTCTCACTAGTTCACGCAATCCTTTGAGCCACTTGGGCTGTTGCGAATCGCTTGCCTTTCAATACTTGGCTTTAGATTAATTTCAATTATTCAACATTACAAAGGCATGCAATATGATATCACAGAAAAAAACACTTTTTTTCCAGACCTTTAATTGAAATTTGAACTATGACCGGAAAGCGTGCATCGCTCAATAACATTTTTATCTTTCTTATCAAGAGGTAAATTATCAACCCTCAAAAAGGCAAACGATATAAAATCGGTGAGCCCCACCTGTCACTAGCTCCCAGTCTATATGTGATTTATTAGGAAATCATGAAAATTAGGAATTAGGAAAAAGACGTTACTGCTCTTCTGTCTCTTCTGGTCGCTACACGGACAAGCAATTTGTCACTCTCAGTTGTACATCATCTACCGTTCAGGCACAAAACTATTTTCTTCATTAACACTTTGAATTCATTTTATAATCAAATATATCAGAATTTCCGAAGTTCATCGCCACAATAATAAGTAAATACTATATTTTATCTTCTACGGACTCTTTAGAGAGTAATAGAGATGAGATAATGCTTATTGTAGGATTTGTGATAAAGATTAATTCAAAGTACATTTCAGTGTAGCAAAACTTACACAACTCTTAACTTAGTCAAAAATGTTGGACACAAGTCACAACGCGTTTTGTTCTGTCGAGCATCATTGGGTTAGTGTTGTGTATGGTTTGCTTCATTAGATTGTACTTTGTATCAATCTTTGTATCAAACCGTACATTGATTTATTTCTTTCTGGAAAGTTCATAGAAGGTAATATATTTTATTTAACTAATATATATCCTGCAGCTTTATAGGCTCGATTTTTCCCGGTCAATTCTTCGTCTACAACATTACAATTATAGAAAATGGGAACAGAGATGTCATTTAGTTCGATCAAGATATAATATCAGCCCTATACATCTGAATGATTCTTCGATTTGATATTTGAAGCTACCACCCCATGAAGTCAGCAACTATAGGTTTCCATCCATCGTGAGAATGCTAGGTTGTCAAAGCAAGTGATTTTTGTCACATTTGATCTTATATTTTTTTTAATTTTCTCCGATCAGCTCTTGGATTAGTTCAATAATGTCTGGCTATTAAGATACAGTGACGACGCGTGGTGCCACAGTGTTTATGCTCCACATATTATATTCATAGCGTTTCAAACAACTTGTATTTTTTAGATAAAAATCAAATAGGCTACTAAATATTCTCAATACCATTCAAAAAAAATAACATACTTCTTTTCTTCTTCACCCTGAATGCTAGTAGGCACCTGTGCCTACTAGCATACAGGAAATTTGTAACAGTTTCTTTTTAACACCTTACTTTGTAAATCCTTTGATTTTCTACACATATCATTACCTATTCGTATCTCGTCCGCTTATTTCTACCTACACAAAATCATAAAATTACTCCATTTTGTATAACCTATCAGAATTTCTCCGTTGCTTGGTTTGCTACAACAAAATGTCGCTGTAGCACGTACTCAATAACTTCCATAGAATTCGAAAATTTCTCCCTTTCTTCAGCTTCTTGCTTATTGGTACTGAATAATTTTATAGGTGCGAAGCTTTCGAATAAGGTAAGAATGTAAAATGGCTGACAAATTGGTATTGGAAATTTTAATGAGTATTTTAAATTAGTCGGATATTGATGCTATTTGTATGATAATGGTTGAAAGCGATGGAAACGAATTTGGAGAAAAATGTATTCAAATTGTGATATTATGCCGAAATGGTAATTTTTGTATTGAAATTTATATGTAGATACAATTATTCATATTGTTGTTATTTATATTCAGTTCTAATGCATAATTTTAATAGTATTTTCTATTTGTTCAATGTAAAGTGAGACCGAAAGTCATGAACATATTATGCGCAGTCAAACTAAAAATTTGTTTTAACCCTCAAACTTAATCATAATTTCCATGAATTGAGCATTTTTAGTATCAATATTCAAACGGCTGAGAAATCTTTAAGATTTCTTCCGAAAAGGACGAACCACAACGTTTTAGAAAATATCAGGAATCTTCTGACCATAGCTTTAGAAATGGAGTCGAGTTTTTCAAAGTGCCAACGAGATTGGTTATCATAGGCTTCCTTCAGATGATTGAAAATACATGAGGTATACCATCATATTTTATTTGTCAATTATGTAATTAAGGACTAACCACTTACAGACGACAGTCGGAAAGTTAAGCATCAAAACAAGATATTCAGCAATTTACGACTCAATTTGGATCAGTATATCCAAATTAAAATTAGAAACATATTTGTTTGAACCTATTCCACTAAAATAATCCATATTATCATAGACTATCTTCCCCTATATATCTTCAATTCTAAACTTCTCCGCTTTCAGTGTCATCTTAAATATAAACTTTAAAAGGAAATAAGCTTTAACTTTTTCAAAAATAGATATTTCATTTCCTCGAATTCAAGATTTTATTTTATTCAAGAATAGTTCTTTCTTAAACATAATATTAAATATTTAGAAACATTTGGCTCAAACCTCTTGAACTTGAAATTCTGCAACTTATCTGACATTTCAGACAGTATAATTTTTCATAATAAAAGGCTGAACAACAATAGTATCTAACCACAGTAGGCTAGCTTTTGTATAAAACGGTCTGATATAAACTACAGTGCAAGTTTTCATCTATCTTATCTCCGGTTGAAATGTTTCAAGCAAACTTTTTCATCACAGCCGACTGAGAATTTACCTCAACAAAGGAAAACAAAGCAAAATAAGAGCACATCGAAAAAATAAACTTTCTATGTGAAATGGACGCAACGCTGGCAAACAAAGATATTTGTTGCTTTGCAAGGGATTAAATTCTTTTGTTTACGATCGTAATTTGTTTTAACGTTTCAGTATGGTTTAGAGATAACCACAGTGGGCGGGTATAGCTTTGTTAAGAAATGAAGCTGCTGAAAATGATGCTTGAAGTTTACAACTTATTTTTACAATTTTCTAGTCGACCTTATAGCGTACTTCGACTATATTTAATCTCGAATTCTTTTGTCTTGAAGTATTTGTTGTGTTCTTGGTCATGTTTTTCAGTTTTTGCTTCATTTACTCTTAACAAACTTTCAAAAATTCTCTTCTAAAGAAGATTGATGACTTTCAGCCGTATTTACAACAAAAAATACCGAGCTTCCGATTCGCAGGATATACTGTTTTTAACTACGATGTATTTGGTCTATTTTATTAGAAAAAAAAAATATGCAGAATGTTTGTTTAAAAACGTAATCATATGGAATATTTCATGTGATATTGAAGCTCTAGAAAAATCAAAGAGAACTGACACATAGAACCAAAAAAAACAATAAGTATAGATAATTTTGAAAACAAATTCTTCAAGGCAATAATATTTTAATGATTTATTTAATAATATCAAGATAATTGTGACAGTTTCGGAAGCGTATTTCTTTGGTAACAGTAGTCTTATCAATCTGAAAGCAATATGCAACGTATGACCACAAATAGATTAATCTTATTTATAAGATTCTAAATATTTCAGGAAATAATCATTATTTTTAAATTTTGTTGATTTACTTCATTTTGTTAATATAAATTGCTTAGAATTTTCCGTTTTTATTTAGAAAAATAGGGCTCAATATGTCAAAAATGTATAAAAGCTTTCTGAGTAAATATGTAGAAAAATCGAAAACTGGCTAAATTCGTGTCGAAAACATATTTTCCTTGATTAGACCAATAATTCCACCGAGACAGGACTTATAGTTCGGGTAATTTTCAAAATTTATGCTTCATATCAAGACAATGAATCAATCAACTACATTTACTTATGAAGAAATTGACATTAATCAACAAAATTCGATGTGTTTTCTTATGGATTTATAAATTTATAAAATTTATGTATTTGCACAGAATTGCAACAATAACAAATGTTCAATTTACAAACTTGATGTTACCATCCCGTTGTAGTTGCCGTTTGTCGTCACGTAGCAAATAAATAATCACATGACTTCTACGTAACTGGCAATTTTATCACCTTTTCTGTTTTTTTTATTTTTCAATGTGTCTTTCAGATTGATTATACATGCTTGCCGGATCCTTCTATCCTTGTCATCATAATGTATAAATGGGAGAAAGTAAATACTGACAATTTTTATTGTCATAAGAGATTCACGAACTGTCAAAACTCAATACGCGCAGTGAAACTGCAAATTTAGAAATGCAGTGGAATAAGTTATAAAAACAGTAGCTGCAACATTGCTACGGTACCTAACCATGGTGAAACGGGGTCATTTACATAAATACGTTTTACCAGTAAAATTACTTGCGTTTCGCAAAACAAATTTAGTAAATAATTAACAATTTTTTATACAAACACCATTAAAAGTACGACTTTTAATGGTTGCTTAGCGTATTAAAAATAACAATTCATGGCATTGTTATTATTTTTAACACGTTACTATTAGCGACGTGTTCAAAGTGACTCACTTTTAGAACTAATATATAAATGTTTGCTTATATCTTGATTGTTTTTTATTTTCAACATAGTTTTTTACACACAGAGTAATTCGACCATAACGTTGACTATTTCCAGAACTTGAATTTCTCAAAGTACGCCAAAAAAACAGTCTCATAATATTTACCGGTAACATTTTTATCTTCGCATCATTTTAAAAATCGTCCGTAGGTGATTTTCTTGACCATCCATTTGTATATATGTCAAACTGTGGTAATATTTTGTGGTTTGATTGATTTTGTGGATGAAGTGGATTTCTCGAAGGACCAGATGAAATTATTCATCAATCATTTCTTATTTCTTCATTTAAATATTTATTTTGACGGAAAACGGATAAAAATAGTGAACACAATTACTTGAATTCAATATGATATGTATAACTCACAAAAACTGTATAATAATAATAAGAATCTTAATCTACACCCTTAAATAAGGAGATTGTTTCTCCTTCCACTACAAGCCTCCCCCACTGAGGGTAAGTGGACATAAGTGGGGAGTCAAGACGGGTGAACGATAAATAACGACAAAACATTGGTTGCTATCAAGGAGTACGTGATTCCTATATAAATGATATTTTATCTAATATGTCATATTTGTATAAATTTCGCAATCATGTATCAAACAAAGTTTTTTCGAAAACCAAGTCTCAAAATTAATAAAAATGTAAAAAAAAAATTGACATTTCGAATCAATCAATGTCACTTTTAATGTTGCTATGATACCAATACAGTTTATCTAAATATTTCGCATCCTGGCTGCGAAGTATTTCGCGTTCTGTAAACAAAAAAATCTGACGTGAACATCACGTGACTTACTTGTACATCATTGGATATATAAATAATACGATGTGATTTTGTGTTTGATCATATATATCATTGGATATATATAATCAAACACAAAATCTCATCGTTCCACAGTTAATCGTTTTGGATTTACCCAAGAGATTCAAAGAATCTGTCAAGTAAATGCGCTTTCAGCCAAGTCGGTTGCTATGGAAACAGTAGACCATTATTTTCATACTACAACATTCCTAAATACTGATCTCCAAAATTTTACGACTACCAACAAATCTAAATTTATGCGCAAAATTAAAAATAAATTTCTACTGAAGTGTACTTCTGGTTCAGTCTGTTGTTACGAAAATAGTAGGCAATCATTCAGATGCTACAGCAGACTGAAATACCAAATTTCAATATTCTACACATGATCTCGTTTCGAATTTTTGCGAAAAATTCCAAAAGACTCTCAAGTAAAGTGCACTTCCGGCTCGGTGGATCTCAATAAAAATAGGATATGAGCATCTAGACGGTATCTACGTTCAATCGTTTTGGATTTATGCGGAAAATTCAAAAAAATGTATCGAATAAAGTGCTCTTCCGGTTTAGTTGATAGCAATCATAATGCAGGGTGTACAACTAGATATTATAAACGTGCCTAATACAAAATTTAAATATTCTACGACTGATTGTTTAGAATTTATGCGGAAAATTCAAAAAGTCTGTCATATAAAGTGCACTTCCGGCTCAGCCGATTGTTACAAAAATAGAAAATGACAATTTAGATGCTACAGCAATTTCAAATGCTGAATTCCAGTATCCTATGGTTGATCATTCTGAATTTATGCGGAAAATTAAAAAAAAGGTCCAAGTAAAGTGCACTTCTGGTTTAGCCGATCGAAATCATAATGCAAGATGTACAATAAGATGTTATAGAAGTTCTTTTCACGAAATTTCTATATGCTATGGCAGATCATTCTATATTTATGCAAAAAATTCAGAAAAGTTTCAAGTAAAGTGCACTCCTGGCTTGGCCGATTCTTACAAAAATAGCAGATAGCCATTCTGATACAACATCAAGTTCAAATACTGAATTTCAACATCCTACGGTTGATCATTCTGGATTTATTAGTAAAATTCGAAAAAAGTTTCAAGTAAAGAGCACTTATGATTGGAAACATAATGCGAGGTGCACAACTAGACCCTATACCAGTCTTAAATACAAAATTTCAACATTCTACGTTCAACCGGCTTTGAGATTTGCGAGTTATGCATGTATTACACGATACAATTTATTGACCAAGTTTTCTGTCAAGTTTTCAACAATTTATTGTCGAACTCAAAAATATTTTGTACCATATTACACGATACAAGTTTTCGTCAAGAAAATCAGAACTACCAACTTATAATTTTTGACGTAACTTCAAAAAATGTGGTTAGAGAGAAAGTGAGATAGTAAAGATGACAAAAAATTAATATACTGAAGGCAGCTATATATAAAATTATATTAATACTTTGTCAACACTAAGACTATCATTTGACGCGAAATAACTAACATGAATAATGTTGGCAACGACAAAATCTCCCTAGAATACCTCAAAATATTGGTGAAAAATAGAGCCAGTTCTATTTCAAAAATAACTTAGTCAATTATTGGTCAAGAAAAAATTGTGGAAATTTTGGACATATTACACACAACAATAAATTGAAGATCAACTTTTGAAAATTATTGACCAATAAATTGTATCGTGTAATGCAGGCTTTACGCACGCACGAACGCACGCACGCACGAAAATACGTACCGACATCAAGCCAAAAATAGTCAAAATGGATTCAGGGATGCTCAAAACGGATATTTCCATCGATAGGTGAATTTTGTGGGTCTCACTATACTTCCTTGTACTTAGTACAAATAAGTAAAAATCATTTTGCATGTTTCTAGTTGCCTTGTAAATGTTCACTTTTAATGACAGTTCTCGAAAAAAAACAAATTAGTATGATTTAATTCTGAAAAAAATATGTAGATCATTGTACTTTTTAAATCCTTCATCTTAACTTCACCGCCGCTCTTGCTTGTCGATAAATCTTGGAAGTAAAAAATCATCCAAACAAGCTGAAATTTGGCGTATCGATTTGATATCGATGACAACATTCTTTCATACATCTCATGTACACTTTTTATTTACTTGTACAAGGAAGTATTGTGAAACCAACAAAATTCACATTTTGAGATTTTGATGAAAATATCCGTTTTGAGCATCCCTGAATCCATTTTGACTATTTTTGGCTTGATGTCGATACGTATGTGCGTATGTGCGTAACTCGCAAATCTCAAAACCTGTCGAACGTATAATGCTGAAGTTTTAAATTTAAGACCGGTATAGGGTCTTGATGTGCACCTTGCATTTTGGATGCAATCGTCTGTACCAGAAGTGCACTTTACTTGAAACTTTTTTCGAATTTTCCGCATTAATTCAGTATTTGAGATTGCTGTAGCATCCAAATGATCATCTCGTATTTTTGTACTAATTGGCTAAAGCGGAAGTGCACTTTATATAGCAGACTTTTCGAATTTTCCGCATAAATTCAAACTAATCAGTCGTAGAATATTGAAATTTCGTATTAAGTACTTCTGTAACGTCTAGTTGTGCATCGCGCATCATGACTGCAATCGTCTGTACCGGAAGTGCACTTTATTAATTTTTTTTTTAATTTTCCGCATAAATCCAAGACGGGTAAACGTAGAATGTTGGAATTCAGTATTTAAGACGACTATACCATTTAAATGCTCATATTCTATTTTCATTAAGATCGTTCAATTTTGTATATAATTTCAGAACGGTTGCCGTAGAATCTTGGAAATCAGTAGTTAGGAATGTTATAGCATAAAAATGATGACCTACTGTTTCCATAGCAACCGATTGGGCCGAGAGCGCACTTTACTTGACAAATTTTTAGAATTTTTTGAATAAATCCGAAACTATTAGCCTGGAAAAATGCGATCTTGTGTTTGATTAGCGTATTATTATATGCAAAAAATACATCCCATGATGTACAAATAAGTCACGTGATGACCAGATTTTTATCATTTGCAATTCCCCAAGAATAGAATCTGAATTAACATTTATTCAATCGCGTTTGGAACTAATTAATCATTGTATTGATACGAAACTATTTCAAAGATAAATCTAAAGCAAATACTCTACTTGAATGGCCTGAAAGAATTAAAAATACTATTTGATGAAAAGTAGCTTTTCATTGTATGATGAATACCTCTTATATTGAAATATTTTTTTATAGAATTGATTCTCTGTTTGGTCCACTACACTATTTTTTTAATGATTTTTCACATCTTGAATAATAAGAAACTTATTCAATGATATCAATCGGATATTTTTATATGGTACTGGAAGCTAATGTGATAAAAAGGGAGAAAACGTCGCATGAATATAAAACTGATTCATCTTTATAGAGGTAGAGAAATCTTCTACATATATACGCATTATTAACTCTGCATAAATAGTACCCGTCAAATTGACTGAAATTCAGGTAACAAATGTGGAATATTTCTATTCGCCGCTTATTCGACCTCAAAGAGCAGATGTAATGAACAGGCCTACGCTTTCAAATTTCCACCAATTTATTTGCCAATATGCGACTGAATTTCGACAGTAATTCTTGATCATTTGGCAATCCAATTTGGTGTGACATTTTTCATATTGAAAGATAATCAAATTGATGTAGGTACCTACTTTTTTGTATAGAGCATTAAATTCACAAAGTTTGCAATCTTATTTATTCAAGCAATAAGCAATGCTTTCAAAGTTGAAGACATTTATTTTGTTTGAAAAATCTTCCAAAGTCAGATTAGAATTCTCTCGTATTATTTGTTTTTGTTGTAACGGCTGGGTGACGAATCGTCGAAATACTTGGTGCAGAGCAACTCTCTGCGCAGAACTGAAAGTTTACTCCAGCCATTTGTTGAGCTTAACCGACCGCATATGTCATGGACACGCATCGTCAAATTGTTTGGTTATTTTGTTGTTTCTTTTATACTTTTTATCATTTACGTAGCAGAGAAAAATTACATCAATTCCGCTGGACTACTATGGAGATTAATGACGTAAAAATTTCAATTTCATGAGCATATCTGCATCATAATACCAAATAAATTAATATTTACGATCAACATGAGAAGAAGAGTTATTTACAATCAGGGAAATGGTACTTTTCCATCCTACAAAGAAAAGTGCCGGACTACATTGAATCGTTTTTCTCTGGTTTTGATGAAAAAAATTAATCCAGAATTTTGCCGACTACATTGCATTAAAAAAAAAAAACAATAAATAGGTGCAATTGTGAATGATAACCCGTTAGTCGTCTTTACACAAATCTATTTAAGGCACAGCGATACAAGCGGCCATTAGAGCATGAAGTTCACTGGTGACTTGCTTTATAAACAATTGCCTTACACGTGATTTAAGAACTTTCTACACGTTAAATGATATATTTTACAGCACCCTGCAGCTTCGTATTCAGGTGTTAGTAATTTTATGTCACTATAAGTGATATAAATTCCAAATAATTTCTTTTTATGGCCATTACGGAGAAAGAATTGCAGGTTTCATACCAGTTTTCAGAAATATAGATAGATGCTGTACAATAAATTTGAGCTTAAAATTTGAGTAATGTTTTGCACTATCAGCTAGCTGTGTATTTTATTGATCAAAGTACTGCGCAATAACCTTTCAATATTAAGACGAATGCCTAGCGATCCTACAACGGAAACATGCAACCAGAGCCGCTTATAGTGATGTATTGTCGACACCGGAAGTGATCGATGGTATGTACATGGCATCGCTCTGTCGTGTTTCCGATTCTGCAATTATACATTCTTGTCTTCGCCAATCCGCAGCTATACAACAGTTTCCAAATTCTTTTGAACACGTAATTGCAGAACCGAAATAAGGAATGCGTGGAATATAAAAAGCAAAATAATTACAAACGTGAGAATTTGAGCTTACGCCGGGTTTCAAATCACAAGAGAAACGATTTAAATATTGTAATGTGAAATGGATGAAGGGATTTTAATGATGTCTCCAGCTGAGATTTAAAGCTGGCAAGCGTGACTGATTATCTATTGTTCGAAACTCATTTTGTAAAATGGAATAGTAATTTGTTGTACTAGTATGGAATGTTATATATTAATCACGAAGGAAAAAGCTTAGCCACTCGCCTTTCAGGCGCCGTGGCTACTTTTTTGAGTTACTAATCACATTTCATACGAGTGTAATACAACTTTTTATCCAATACCTTTTTTAAAAAATATGCTGGTTCTATGTACACTGACAAAATATTTGAATGCTATTAGTAAAACAGAAATTACTAAGTAGTTACGATACTTTTTACTTCCCGTGACTTTCTATTATTATTCTTTCATTGAATGACTCATGCTGAATATCATTCATTTCAAAGGACCAAAATAAGAAATTTGTTATTAATTGCTGCTGGATTAATAGTAATTCATGCAACAGAAATGTAAAATTGATCATTATCACATGAAGCCAAGTATTTTGGGGACGAGGCTTGTCGAGAAACTGTTGGCCGAACTCCAAGTTTACTGTATTCAAGATTTTTTTCTGCAACCCTCAATTCCCATATTTTGACAATTATTGAATACGCAGTTAAGAAACCCAGTTCAGAGCATAAGTTGACATTTAAACTTAACAAGTGGATCAGTGTCAGATGTCGCAAACATAAATTAACAGAAAAGCTGAATTCAGATTACGAAACTCAACTGCTACGCGTTTGAATGATGGTAATACTCTACGCATCGTTTGCGAAATACGCAGAATTTTTTACTTCATTTTTTCATCGTCGCTTCATTTCAATATCAATTTCTCCATTTATCTTGTGTCATTAAATGGCCAATCAAATTAACAAAATTAGTTGAAACCTAGTTTATTGGTTGACTCCCTGTCACTTCAACCCAGGTTAATTTAACTTCCGATCAAGAAATCGGACATAAGAGGGATAATTTAATTTTTAGAGTCCACAGCCATCATAGCCTAACTCTTGTACTCGGCAACATTACCGAGCAAATGCAACGTTCTGGTCACCGACTTTTCCCTGATTTGAAACGATACCTCAACCATCTCTGCAAGCTATTATTGTCAGATGTCAATAAAGCTACTTCAAAATTTTTAACGATGTCCGGGAAATGGCGTTCACGAAACATTTTGGCAAAGATTGTCTTCAGTCGACTTTCTTCCTTGCCTAAAGGATTTATTCCACTTAACCACAAAAATTATTAAAAAAATTTTATTACCGCTTAAAACTCAATTTTCTCTATACTTCTCCTTCATACCGCAGACTTATTGATCCACCCTCATATGTACTTTTTGTTTGGAATTCAAATTACAAATAATTATTGAAGCAAATAAATTTTGCGTTCATCACAGTTTATGTAGAAGGTTACTCATTTTACGCCTGGATTCCAACACTTTCTCTTCTCGAGAAATAGCATTCAAATACTCTAGCAGTTTAGTTTCCTTTTACCATTTGGAATTTAATCCTTTGAAAGAGCATTCCATTGGAGAATATAACATTCTAAAAGTTGTTGTTGCCACTGAAAATGGTTTGATGAAACTTTCAAGCTTTCGACTCCCTATCTGTTTCAAAGTCTCTCCGAAAATGAAATGAACATTCATTCCAGTACAAAGAGTACTAGGATCTTATTACCTTTAGAATAATGTACACAAAGCTAAGTTTGAGTGAGTTTATCGTTTTCAGATAATTCGAAAAGGAAAGCAATTTATAAATTCAACATTTCTACTCTAATGTAGATCTTTTACCAAAATATGCAAGCAATAGAAATAAATCATAATATTTTTGTATAAACAAACTATCAAAATCAGGACGAAATCGACTAAACCAAGACTGGATCGTTTTAAATTGCTGTGGACCACAGAAATCATATATTAATTTTTAGCTTAATTACTTACGTTGCTTATTATTCAGGGGTCCAAATTATTGTTATTAGTAACCTTCGATGGGCCAACTGATTGCAAGTCCGGCACTGAAGTACGCAATGAAAAAGTAGCAATATATACTAGTAATAATAAAGAAAAATATAGGATCTTGTTTGTTTAAAAATTATGAAAAATATTTTTCATGCTATACGTGCAAAATACAATACATCAAACCAGGATAAAAATTCTAGAAATTATAGAAAAATTACGGAACCTCTACTTATTAGAATGTCAAGGTATAAACTAAATTGAACCAACAATGATCACATATTCACACCACAATTGTTATAATATTTATATCACTTCAAATCTGCAAAATATATTCCTTAATCACCTCAAACAGTTTGGGAAGACCAGGTGTAGATGTCAACGTCCGCCATGATCTAGAGGGCCCCGGAGGTTTACCAGGGTCTGCTGGTGGTGCTGTCCTCGCAATTCAGTTTTTAGTGAATGAGGGCGCGCTGATTACCGCCACCGCCGACGATACCCTGCATCTTTGGAACTTCCGACAGAAAATTCCTCAAGTTGTACAGAAACTGAAATTTCAGAGAGAAAGGTAAATTTTCTGCTTAGTAAGTTAGTCATTATTTATTGAAAGGAGAGTATTTTTGCATTTTGTAAGGATTTGATTACTTTAGGGATCTTTACGCATATTTGAGTGTTCATAAGAAACGCTCGGAAAGGATGCATAAAATGATGCATTTTTCGTTGCATCAAAATTCTGCCTTGAAATGCAGAATAAAAATAAAATGCAGCGGCTTCTAACGGAGCACTGTGTCTGCATTGATGCCGAAGGCTAGGACTACGGTTCACGAAGGAGGAATAAACCACTCCAAATATGTTGTGGATTATACTTCCTCTAGCAAGATTCTAGAAAGAACTTGTAACTTCACTTGATATAAAGCCGGCATTTTTTTTTTTAATGGGGGCATAAATTATGCATATCCGTATTCACATTCAGATTACTTTCAAAACCATTTGATATATTTGTATTAAAGCAAGCTCAAAGCCTGTCTAATTGCTTGATAATCATCATTGATATTGCTATCCATTAGATTATAGCAGCCAACAAAAGTAACTCCAAATTTATAATTCGAGTGAATTTTATTCACATCATTGCAAAAAGTTCAATCATCATTTGTGAAATTGGATTTTTTTGTACAGCTTGCCACTGGATGAACACAATTGAAATACAAAAATTATAGAAAAAGTTGGTTATTTCAGGGAAACAAAACAAATTGTTCAAATGTCAGTCAATATTGTATTTAACCCTCTGATAATAATTCATCAGTGTTTCGAATGCCAATCAATCTTCATCAGAGTTACTATTGGATTTTAAAATTCTATTGGATACACTGTGACAGTCGTGATGTACTTCTACCACTGATCTCTATATAACACTGGATTGGATTTAGGCCGTATTCTGGCATCTGAAAGCGGCCCTGGTTAAACGGCGACCTTGACAGTAAAAAATTGAGGTTTTGTGACACGATTCAGCGGCAAATTCAACTTACTTAAAGGAGATACTCGATGAGATTCGAAGCATAATATAAGTTAGATGATGAAATTATTCTCAATTTACGTCAATATGCACACATTAATAATCAATAATAGTTAAAAGTATTTGAAAATTGTTTTAATAGTTAAAAGTATTCAAAAATTGTTATAATAGTTAAAATATTTAAAAATATTCATTAATAGCTCAAAATATTTGTTAACTTTTTAGTATCAGTATTTAAACTATTTTTTATACATTTTAGCTCTGAATTATCAAATTCATTGAATAGTTTTACGATTTTTGTTATAAATATAAACAATAAATAAATCGTATTGGGAATTGTGTGACTATTTGAACATTTTTTTTTTATTTTGCAGTTAACGCTATAGTTTTTGTATAGTTTGTTGAAAATAGTCGGAACAACATCATTTTCCAGAGTCGTGTATCTTTTCTATTTCTAAGTTTGGCAAACCCATATGTTCGAGCCATTTTTAGAACGATTGTTCATCGGATGGAAATCTTGAAAATATTCACATCATAGCATAGCAATAAAAATAAGTAATGTTTACTTATTTCAGTCATAAGGACAGTTACTTCAGGTTATTTCGTTGTACTTACTTGTGCAGTGTTAAATTTCTCAATGAATCGGGTTTCTTTCCGCAAAACATGCACTCGATCATCATGTTTGATAAATAAAATACGTAAAATACCGTCAAACCAAATAGCTAAATTTTAAATATCGCGGCCCAACGCGGCCCAACGCGGTTTCTACTGTTGGATATATCAAAACTAATAGATGCTCTTCACATTGCTGTATTATTAATAGAAATGCAGTTTGAAACAAATTTCAGAACAATTTTTCCCATCATTTATTAATTGTTATTAATTAATGCTGCAATTCTGTTCGAATCCATGAATCTTACAGACCTATGATTCTGTAAGGAACTTTTGTTGACTAATGTCAATTAGTTCGTAAGAATGACAAGTTCATTTCGATTCTGTTCATAAGCTATAAGATTTATAAATTTATAAGATTTATAGATTTACACAGAATTGCAACATACGTTTGGTCTTAAAGATCGGAATAAAAGCACATTAGAAAAGCACGTCTTTAATAAGTGATATTCGAACGTTTCAGTTGACGATGCAATCATCAGCAATCTACAAATTTGTTTCAAGGAATGGTAACAAATACAGGGTGATTATAAGTACAACTAATTGGCCGTCATGAGTCTTTCATGTTCGTATTATGGTCAGAATTATTTTCTATAAAGTAAAATTAGTATTTCATATTTGTACATATTTTATTCTAGTCCAAGAGCCGGTAATACTGTCGTGTATGTGATCGTTGCTATGGACCGTACCCACATGAAACAAAAGTTTTTAATTGCCTGTAAACCAAATAGATATATTGCCGGAAGAGTGTTTAATTAGTTAATGTTCTTTTAAATTTTTGACATATCATCAATGAATAAGCGCTTCAAAAGAAAAGTACATTGTTGTGTAGAGGGTAACCATCATATACAATTGGCATAGGGTTGCCACCCCACATGTTGCCGTTATCGTTCCTAAAGGTAAAAATTTGAAGATAACTTCTTGAATACGTTACCTGACAAGATACATTCGGTTGCCTCAATTTTGATTGTCGGAAATGGTGGCAACCGTCGTCAAAAGACGAGCGCGGGCGACACTTTTTATAATTCGCACGCGAATCATTTCCAGCACGATTCGATCTATTTACGACAATTCTTTTCATTCGGAAATATCAAATGTAAATGTAGTTACCAGTAGCAATAAATCAATGAGTATTCATTGATATGTCAAAAATTTAAAAGAACATTAACTTATTAAACACCCTTTCGGCAATAAAAATCGAGGCAACCTATCCATTTGGTTTAGAGGCAATTATAAACTTTTGTTCCATGGGGGTACGGTCCATAGCAAAGATCACATACTTGACAGTATTACCGGCTCTCTGTCTATTCATATCTCGTTCTTAAAAGTCTATTAAGAACTGTATCAATGGAAAAAAATCAAATTAAACTGTCATTTATTCAATTTGTTAGGTTGGAATGATCTGTCAATCATTGAGATTATCACAACGTTGCGGCAAAAAAAAATTATTGCAATCTTTGAAACCAAACTTAATCCATAAGGATAATATCAATATTTTAATCAGTACAATAGAACCTTCTTAGTCCGGCATTCCACGACTCGGCAGATTCTGTAATCCGGCACCGATTGAAACGCCCGCGTTTTGTTTGGGTAGATTCGAGTCGACTCGTGGTTTTTTAGTTTTTTATTTATATGAAAAAATAAATATCCAATTTTTTGATTCAATTTTGTCTATATTTTTTTTCAATCTTGCAGTTGCTAAAACGACGAAATACTGTATGTACTTTGTCGAATATTCATTTTGACTGCACAAATGTATGTAAAATACATGTCTTAATCGTTTGCATTTTTATCAAGAATTATTTATCTTTTACTCCTGTTGAAATTATGGAAGTTCGATATTCCAGTAAAATCGGTAACTCGGTACGAGTAAGGTCCCGTAGGTGCCGGATTAATGACATTTCTAGTTGAGATATTTCTCCACAGTTGTAACTCTTTTAAGTTTTTTCTCCTTCAAAGAAGGAGGAAAGCATTTAAAGAAGCTTGCTTTAAAAATTGAGCTAACAATATGCATTTTCATGCAACTGGCCCTAAGTCTTTTGCAGCTAGATTCAATATTGGAAAGAAGTCTAGTCAAATTTAGTTTTCTCACCTACAAAAGTGAAGCATATATTCGTGTGAAAATATAGCCAGTTTTCCGCAAATGCTCACAATGGACAATAAGAAAACGTTTCGATCATAAACATAAAACTCAAATAGACTACTTTCTAATATTGATTCAAAAATTCTCAGCTATTCTTTCAGAAATATCCTTAAGTGAATTGAAACTAAAAATTACTTATTTTCAGGATAACTTGTATGCATCTTCCACTTCAATCGAAATGGCTATATCTGGGTACAGATAGAGGCAATATCCACGTAGTTCACATAGAATCCTTTGTTTTATCTGGCTATATCATCAACTGGAATAAAGCCATCGAACCGTAAGTTTTAATCCATTAAATTTTCATTCTACAATCGTTTATATTAAGGCCTGGTTACACATTATATAATTTCTCACTCAAATAAAGAGGAACAGCGAAATTATATGTTAATTTTAGAAAGAAGCTAGTAGTAACCTATCAGTAGTCATGTGACACTTCGGCTTACGTAATCTCACAAAAAATGAAGTATTGAATTCCAGTAGTTGTAAATAGGAGTAGGAAAATATCGTTTGTGCTCATTAAAAAAAATAGAGTTTCCAATAAAAATCGATCTTATTATAAATCACTAGAATTACTAAATATTTGTTGCATACTCAAAATCAATATCTATTAATTTCAAAACGATCTCTAAAGATGCTTTTCTTAGTTTTTCAGAATTAACAGCCAGATTTTTAAACATTTCCAGTTAATTCACAATTTAAGATTGATTAATAACGTTTTAATTTAGGACTTCAAATCTAATTCCAAATAATTTATAGAAACATTTATGTGTGATAGGTATAGATAATAAAATGTTCTAGTGAATAAACTTTGCACTATAAGGCCCGGTATTTCAGTTCTCGGTTCACCTTAAGCGGAGCTTAATTACCTTGGTAACAATTGTTCTAACAATCATTACTATGGAAATTAAGCTACGTTTAAGGTAAATCATGGATTGAAATACTGGGCCTAAGTGTCTGCCACACACTGTAAGAATAAAATCAATAAATAAATATGAATACTGCCTTTTATTCAATATAGCAGACACTTATTTTACTGCAGATTGCTAGATTATTATTTTTCAAGCCGTGGAGTGCAGTTACCAGCCATCAAGCCATAGGTACTCTTATCTGTAAGAATCAGGACACAAATCACTTATCTAAAACTGTTCATTAGCTTAAATTGTTTTGAGAATCAAATTGTGGAAGATTAAGACTAGTTTACATAAAGGATTTCTCAACAGTGAATGAACTCCTTTGTTAGCCCCTGCAGGCACGTGCGAGCTGGCAAAATATGCCAACTGGAATCGGTCGAGTATCGGTTTCGTTCAAAGAAAGCTGATAAGAGCACAAGAGTGGGGACGTGCCAAATGGCATCGCGCGGTTTCAGTTGTGATCAGTGTTGCCACTTGTACCATAATTATCGAATTGTAACATAATTTTCCCTCAAATTCACGCAGAAAAACAATGTGTAACATAATCGATAATTGTAACATAATTTTTCATCTGGGTATCTCGACACAATTAAGAGATTTTCATACCGCTGTCCAAATTGCATGCAATCATTTTAACATATAGGTATTATAATTTAGATACATAAGTAATGACCTCTCTTGGTCAAAAATAATGTTATTGGACTAGGATATAGATATTAGGGGATTCCCGTGTATATCGAACTGTCAGCTGACTGGATGCTGTAGCGGCTACATTTCATTTCGAAGCCGAATGAGTTGGATTTGTAATTTGTTATGTTTTTTTAATATGTTTATGTGTTTTTTTTTGTAAACTCCTGATTTTCAAAATAATAAAAGGATATCTGAATATGCAAAAAATTGTACCATAATTTTCGGAGAAAATCGATAATTTTGGCAGCACTGTACGATAATTGCTCCAGTGTCTTGTGGCATCACTGGTTGTGATTCAGACTCACAGAAGCTGTTTAGGAAGTGGAGTGGACAAACGACAAAGTTATGAGTTTGATCGATTTTTACTGTGATCGTCCTGTTTTGTGTGACTGTCGTTCAAAAGAGTCCTCCATCAAGTCATTTGTACTATATTGTGCTCTACTTCGCAGACTTGGACGTATCCAAAATCGTCGTTTACGCTGTTTGCGACTTTTTTCTTCACTGTCAATTATAATAAGAGCACTTGAGACGATTAGTAAGTCCTCCTCGATAAACATTTTTGTGCGAGTTTGATTTTGACACTGATTTTAATGATCGGAATCTGAATGCCAAATGGCAAACAGCAGCATAATGTGGACCAAGCTTAAGTGTGTAACTTCTTGCACTACAAACGATAAAGCTGTGGATTCATATCCTTAGTAAAGCTTGAATGTGTTCGAGAGGATAGGAAAATATTTGAGAGATGCGTTTCTGAGGTAAAAAGAAGAAAAAACGTTAATATAACCATACAATCAATCAATCACTTTGCTCTATGACCCATGTAGAGCCTTGGCTTCCTCAACAACATCTCTCCACTTTTGTCTGTTTTTTACTACTTGGGTACAGTTTTGAACTTAGGGTTTTCTTAAGTCTCCTCGTCTTCCCATCTTAACCAAGACATGTTTCTTCGTCCATGGGCAGAAAACTTGAACGTCTTCGTTGCCAGTCTGTTTTCAGACATACGCTCTAATTTTTTTGTTTTTTGATCCAGCCTACAATATATTGAGTCTCATAGAGTTGCATCAATTCATTGTTTATTCGAGACTTCCATCCCTTTACACTTTCATCATATATATTGGTCCAAAGATTTTTCGTAGGGCCTACCTCCCATCAGTATGGTCACTACGGGTAGAATGTTGGTTTTATATAGAACTAATTTAGATTTTCTCTTATAATATCTCCCTGTTTAGCTTCTTTTCCTGAATAAAATATTATGAGACATTACTACCGATTCTACATTTACATTTTGTATCTTCAGTGCATGCTCTAATGAGATTTATAACCTTCAATTGGAATTTTAAAATTTTGCAGGATTTTCCATAAAAATGTATGTTTTATACTGGCGTGTGCTTGTTGATAGTCTACATATAGTTGGTATATATTTATATTGTATTTCCAACACTTTTCTAGAACTTGTCTTAAGCTAAATATTCGGTCGATTGTCGAGCGCCTCGCATGGAACCCAATTTGATATCACCGAATTATATTTTCTACAAGAGGTACTAGTCGTTTATTGATAATACCGGATAGTATCTTGTAGGATGCATTCAAGAAGCAAGACCTTAAAAGTTCACTTTACAGTGTCCTGCATTTCTTCAAACCTGCCACCTTGGTTGTATTATGGTAGGTGGCATTGCTGCAGATTTATATCTCCGCATGCCATATATCAACTCACTTTTCATTAGTTTCGCGGCTACAAGTCCTATTATCTGCGGCTTGCTATATTGTACTGAAGAGTCCTAATAAGGACGAAACACGTATCTGCAGTTGCTGTCATATTCAGGACGATGATTTGAAAACCGACTCCTGAATTTGTATATTTGTGAAACTCATCAGATTTTGAAATTTTACCAATTTACTCCTCATTTAGTTCTACTCGAGCCATTAATATACGACTGCATTGAAGTTTTTGGTATTTTTGAGAAAATCCTTCAATTCAATCTTATTGTTGAAAAAATTGTTTTGATACGTTGTGCCTTGAAGATGAAGCATTTGAGGACCTAGGATTATGTAAACTTTTATCTTCGCTTTGATCACAGGAATGTAACTTTTTAAATATTTCTCTTTCCTTCTGAAACATCCTGTATATTTTGTTCAATAGTTCAATGACTATGTATGTAATGTAATTTATTACAAGGAAATTGTTTGATTTGTAGCATTTAATATTCAGAAATATCAGTTCTTTAAAATTATTTTTATCTTTTCACTATGATGGTGAAACAAATTTTTTCTTTTGTTTGTAAAATCAAGCAATAAATATAGACTGGAAATCCATGATAAAAAAGAAATAGAAATGATAATAATCTTTTTTAATTTATGGTTTTAATATGTGTAGTTTTTGTACTTCAATTTTGTTTTTCTGTCTTTTGGAGTAGTATTAATGAGTTGCAAAATAAAATTTGTATAATTCTTTAATTTTCATTCACAGATCTCGGAAAACACACCCCGGTCCTGTAGTCCATCTCAGTGATAATCCTTTGGATGCCAGCAAAGTAAGAACTTTTTGTCTTCATTTCTTGTTTCTAGTTACCGATATCGACGCAGTGTAGTGTATCATGATTTATTGACAGGCCGGCAACGTATCTTGTTACAGAAAATTGACGTCACTGTCGAGTTAACCAAGCTATATTAGTGTACTTCATGCTGTTGTTGTTGCCAACTTGTAACTTGATATTTGATACTGTTTGATGATACGAGATTGAGAAGTTCTGTTACATATCTAGAATACTTTGAAAAGTCTTCTTTGAGTGAAGAAAGAGGGAGGTTATATACAGATTAAGTATTGGTATTAATAAATAAAGAAGAAAACGATGTAACAGCTAGATGATCTACATCAATAAATTTCTTTATGGTAAATATGTAGAAAAAGTACTAAGGAACGAAATTGCCCAGATACTAGGAGATATTATTTTAGTAAACCGATGACTCTTAAGATATAGGGAAGGTGCTACTCAAAAATAAAGGAAATTGACTTTAAAAAAATACGATGTTCAGAACTTTTAGCTTGATTATTTTGTTTGACATGGGTAGTTTCACGGCAACCGTATACAGAATCTGAAATCGCAATCCACCAATTCCGGTCAAACCGCAGGAAAATATTTTTGACTTGGAACGATGTGAATTTATTCAAAACTTTCGACTAACTGGCAATTATTCTATTTAACGTATAACGGCATGAATTTGATGTTAACTTTTATATGATTTTTTTGTTTTTGTTTGAAACGTATATCCGTGAAATTTTTTGCTCTTTTCATTACAGATATTTTCAGTTTCCTCAAAATATAAAAAAAAATTACTGGAAATCATGTTTGAAAGTTTTTTATACTATTTCCCAAATGTTATATCAAAATAAAAATTCCAATGGAAAGAACAGAAATTTTCACAAAAAATATGTAGCTTTTCGCATTTGTTCAAACGAATAAACTCATAGATATAGTCCAAGAGCTGACGACGAATTTAGGGAACGTATTTTAGGCAAGTTGAAACCACAAGAAAATAATATTTTATTAATTGGTGAATCTAGAATCTTGCGTCAGGCAGAGGTTTGGCGGTTATTTCGCTACTGTGCAGCTTATGACATTTGCAAAAAAATGAATCAAAAAAATATGTTTTAGGCAACTTGAAATTTTTCTCATCTTTAATTCTAGCATCTAATTAACCCAAAAATAAAAACCCCAGACTATTTTGAGGGTTTTAAAGTACAACCTGATCCTCTCGAATATATACAATAATCATATCTCAAAAATATACTTTGGGCATTCTGAAATTTTTATAGCATGTTTATTACCTAATATTAAAAATTATGTGTGAATTGCCAGACGAATTGAATGGTTTTTAATGATTCCCTGACGCGAATAAAGATTTAAAATGAGTGCAACGAAAAAGTCTCATGCGTAGCCATAAGTGCGAAAGATATAGTTTATCAAGAGCTATCGAAAGCTGACATGGGCCTGGCTCCTTGGGCTGTGATTGGTTGCTAAGAGACCATGTGACTCGAGTTTACCGTATAGATCGGACTCTACCTATACAATAAAGTATTTTGGAATGGTGAAATTTTTAAGAAAAATCAGCAAATATAGAATTCGAAATGATCAGCCATACAATATTAAAATTTAGTATTTCAGTCTGCTGTAGCATCTGAATAATTGCCTACTATTCTCATAACAATCGACTCTACCAGAAGCGCACTTCAGCTGAATTATTTTTCTTATTTTGCACATAAACTCAAATCTGTCAGCCGTAGAGTCTTGGAAATCAGTATTTAGGAATATTGTAACATAAAAATGATGATCTTCTGTTTCCAAAGCAACTGACTGGGCTGAAAGCGCATTTTACTTGACAGATTTTTAGAATTTTTTGGATAAATCCTATACAATTAGCTGTTGAACGATGGAGTTTTGAATTTGATTATCGTATTATTATATGCAAAAAATATATCCAATGATGTACAAGTAAGTCTCTTGATTTTTGCGTCAGATTTTTTTCCTTATCCAACTTTTATCAAACTAATATTAATTTTTATGAGCGAAGTAAATTTTTGACGTCAATTAACAGTTCATGGAAAATATCATTACAGATTAATGAATTTTTTAATAAGGGTAGACGTTGATTAGACCATTCTAGCAAGCAAATTTTCCAAATAATAATTTTTTCATTGCTTAATTAAACTCTTCAATATGATAAATTTATATTTTCATTTCATTCCTACTCTTCACTGATCTCTAAAGATTCACTATCTGACAGATCGTCCTCACTTTCTGACAGATCGTCTTCCCAATCTGATAGATCGTAGATTTGAGTATATGTCGTTTCATTACTACTTAAAAATTTCCTGTAGCACTGAGTATGGTACCCTTTTAACGGGGTAACATTTTCAGGTAAAACCACGTCTTTGAATTTTAGACTATGTTGTTGGCAGAACTTCCAAGTAGTTTTTGCATTTTTGTAGTCTTTCCTTATCAAAAATAATCACTTTATCACTAGTGTCTTTTTTACAAATTACACAATTTGAACGTTTCTTATTCATCGTGATTTGTCAGCACATAACCTTAAAATTAGAAGTAACTTGGCAACCAATCACAGCCCGAGGAGTCAGGGCCTCGCCAACTCTCAATAAACTATATCTCTCACACTTATGGCTACGCATATAGGACTTTCTTGTCGCATCCATTTTAAATCTTTATTTGCGTCAGGGAATCATTTGGAACCGTTTAATTCGTCTGACGATTTACACGTAATTTTCAATATTATGTAATGAATATGCTATAAAAATTTCAGAATGCCTAAAGTATATTTTTGAGATATGATTATTAAATATATTTGGGAGGATCAGGTTGTACTTTAAAACCCAAAGAATAGTCTAGGACTTCAATTTCTGAGTTAAATAGATGTTAAAGTTAAAGATTAAATAAATTTCAAGTTGCCTAAAACATATTTTTTGATTGTCATCAACTTGATATATCAACTTTTGTATCTGAAGAAATACAATGTTAATTGGATTAGACAATATGTGCCATATTATGGTCTCATATTTTGGGAACCGCTGACAAATTTTCGACGAGCTGTAGGCATGAGTACCTACCTACTATAGTTTATTTGATTTTTTGAACATCTCGATCGGAAAATGTCGAATTTTTTTTTTCTATATCGTTTACCTTATTGACTAAATTTTAGGCAGTCAGTAAAATATCAATGTATCATGATGAATGGCTTAATACTACGTACGTCATTCAAGGAGGCAATATGAATTAAGCATCCTGAGTATAATATTACAATAAAAATAAACTATTTTTTGAATAAAGTTTAGGCATAACATGATCGTATAATATGTATTCTTTTGTATTGAAAAAAAAAATATTATCTTGAAAATTCATGCAAAATCTCGTTTTTCCAAAAAAAAAGTTTCCGTATTTTCAAGTTGAAATTATTGCTGAATGCTTGCAATTCAGATTTTGTTATCTCATTAGGTATTAAATATGTCAAGAAACTCTTGCAATTCTATCTGTAGATATCTCATAAATTATTTCAGAATTTTTTATTTCTAAAAATATAAGTCATTCTTTATTCCCCTACTCGACTAACCCCGCCTCCTGCATGATTTCCTACTCCCTGGGATGAAATTACGGTTGAAAGGCCAACGCTTCGACGTAACTAGGAAATTCAGGCCAAATCGCGGAAGGTTATTAACACTCTTATATTTGATAACTTCCGGAGGTATATATAATCATAGCAAACACGCTGCCCGAGAGCACTTCCTCAAAGTAGACTGTGAAAACAAGGAATTAAGAAACTTTTTTACGATCGAATTTCCCGAATTTTAGGGTAGCACCTCGTACAGATTACTTTTGTTCACGTTACACTTGGCACATATACCATATTATAATATCCAAAAACTGCAATTCAAATATTTTTCTCCGTGATTAATCCAAAATTCCATTTTATAAATTGTATTTTCCAGTTGTCTTTCTCTTAAGATATACTTGGTGTTTTATTTTCATTTTATTATTCATGTATTCAACACTGACAATGCAATGTCCTACAAAATCTCATACTGCTGATTGGTGTTGTCTTTAGTTGTTAATAGGATTCGAATGCGGGCAAGTGGTCCTATGGGATTTGCGATCCAAGCAAGCCGAGTTTAGATGTCAAACGCAAGAACCACTGCGATCCGTTGCATGGCACTATGAAGGCAAGCAGTTCATGTGTTCGCACACAGATGGAACACTAACAACGTGGTTGTTGAGACAACCAATGAAACCGTTCAATGTTTCGCAACCACATGGTAAACTCAACAAGGACAACAAACCGGAGAACTGCAAACCGATTACTAAAGTAGAATGGAAGTCTTCAAGGATGGGGTAAGTCTATTCAGGGTAGCATAGTGATGATATGTAAAGCTGTTTCTAAATTGGAAAAAACTAAAATTTTGTTTAAATTGATTATATATATGTTCACTTGCTTACTATTCTATAGTCATTTAAATTCAAAGTGCTCGCACATTTTCTTTGGACTCATAAGTAAATGGAATGTTGCTTCAACAAAATATAAATTGCGTTTTAAGAGTGCGAGATTCCGGTGGTACCGTTACCAATAAAGCCTAATTTATAAACTTGACTTCTGCCTCCTCGCTATTTTTACCATTGCACTGTTGCAATTATTATTTCCATAGTTTATTCAACTGATTTTATAAACTTGTAATTCCGCCGTCCATCTTGATATTTGATAACTCATAAATATCATTCAACATGAGAAAATTTGTCAGAAGAATTCAGAAAATACGTCTATTCAATCTGGAAGAGAAAATGAAAGCAAATATATGAAAGGTTACCAAATTTCTTTATAAACAACAGTGACAGTTACGTAAAAGTCTTATAACTATTTGCTTCTCAGGTTCAATATCCGTTTATTCTGCTGAAGTTACTTTCATTGCTAAGTAACAAATAAATAGTTTTGCAGTCTGCCTTGCATATTTCTGCAGTCCGCCTTAACTTTTAACAATTCATAAATGTTATTTGAAATAAAAAAAGTTGTCAGACTTCATAGTATTCTTATTTATTAATCGTAGTGGCAAGACTATAAAAACAAGAATCTGAAATACAAACTAAAGAAAACTAAGAAAAGTTTATCAAATCTCATGACAGGTGCCATTTCCATTGACTATTAATTTGATAGTTAAAAACGAACGAAAACGGCAGCGGAATGGTACCTTCAAGTTTATAAATATCACTTTAAACGAGCAACAATAATGGTAACGAAATCTACAGGATGTTTGTAAAAACCCGGAATTTAGAATTTGAAAATAAAATTTTCAATTTGTGCGAAAATTGGCCTTTCTATACATTTTAATGCAGTGCTTCAAAAATGTTCTGTCCCAATGTTACAGCATAAACTGTGAATTGAATTAATAAGTAAATAAATAATAACCATGGTTACGTTCTAGCAATTCTGGCATTCATTTCTGGCTTTGTGCCTGACATTTCGAAATTTTAAAAGTTTCTTCGGAATTTTCAATCTTGTTGGAGGCAGTAAAGTCTCCAACATACTTAGAATGGTGTATACACTCGCAAACAGTATTCTCCGCCTTCGGCTCGGATTACAAACTCGCTCGTTTAGAATAAGAATCATTCCAATATTTGTAGAATACACTATTAATGTACCAGTGTCGAATGTAACATATTAATCCCGAAGAAAATAATTTAGCCAGAACGCCTGAAAGGCTTATAATAATAATACTAATCATATGTTCATAGAATAACTCATGGCTACAAATTGTTACAGAAAGAAATAATATACGATAACAATACAACTGAGGTATAAGTGTATGATAGTTACATAATAACATGAAATTATAAAAAAAAAATAACTATCATACATAAATAAAAAGGAACTAGCAAAACACTGAACACTCACTGCTTACTTGAGTAATATTATTTAAATTTCTTCTCAAAGTTAGTAATACTGTTTTTTAACATTCTCAGGTAAACCATTGAATAATGACAAACCTTTATGAAAAATAATATTCGTTCCGCCAGTATTATTCTGTTGCGCTATAAAAATAGTATATTATTATACGAGCATATAATGAAGGCTATTATTCAAGAAGGTTAAGTTTATGTCACGAGCGTAGCGAGTGGCATAATTAAACTGAGTGAATCATAGCTTATTATATGTGAGTAGAATACTATACTTTGTCCACGACTACTATTGACTTAAATTCCATAATTTTTTTTCAAACAAGTTCTTAAATGTTTCTAATTTCTTACCTTCATTGCAAGATATTTTTCATCGCATGCTTGAATAAGAAATTTGTAAATTTTCTCGGAAGGAAATATATTAGCTTTTTTCGGATGAAAACCCTGAGATCTCCGTTTTAAAAGTGACTGCAGTTTTGCATAGTCTTCTATATCGACTCCTTGATTTATATTAAGCGTACTCCTATGCATAGAGCAATGTGTCCATAATGTGGATGATTTATATTTTGCAGCCAATTCCTTAAATATACCAGTAAAACTGATCCTGAGAATGAATTAATTTTCTTGGTCGCCCTTCAGTCCATAAAGGTGTTGCACACAAGAATGTAAAGATTTCGGGATTTCTCAGGCAACAAATTCAGGGAGGTGACTTTTGCAGCTTCTGTTATCTCCGGTGTAGTACAAGTAGACAATAATATCTCTTTCTCACTATCAATTTTAATTTTTTACGTATTCTGGATCGAAATTATGACGTTTTCAAATTGACAACAATTTATGCTTCGCTTGTCATGTCATATAAATGGCTTACTTGATATAGTTTATTTAATGTCAACTTTTTTCCAGAAGTGCATTAAAAAATAGATTAAAGTAATATTTCAACAAGATTTTTGTGATTTGTATAAAGTTAGTTAATCAAAGTGCCTGGTTATTGCCTAGACGTACTGATAAATACTTGCACGATTCATAATATATACCGTATGCCCTAGGAACTCTACACCAGTGAATAATGATTATTCACTGCTATTATTCACTCTGTGAAAAATGATTATCGTTTTGCTTCAGAAAACTCATTTATAAAGTATATATTATAAGGTAGTCGTGGACAAAAGCTATTTTTCTTTCTTGTTTTATATAATCAAATAATCAAGTAGTCCACAAAATTCTTCACATTAACCACTTTAAATTCAATAACACATCTCTTATGGCCGGTTTTATAAAAGACCAAGTAAATTTACTCCTAAAGTAAATCTATTCTATTTAACAAATTCTAATCAGTTTGAGTTTCCTTATGACAATAAAATCATTGCTGTCAAATAATCGACTGTCATCTAACAGAGTAAATTTTATTTACTCTGGAAGTAAAATACTCTGCCCTTTATAAAATCGGGCATTATTCTAGTAAAATTGCATTGCAAGATTATTCTAGTTACCCTATTCTGTAACAGTTGCAATCCATCTAAAGTATCCTTATTATTCAATAAGTGAAGGGGGGTAATATTGTATAGTTATATATTGTTATTCTAGTCCAGAAAGTCAAATTTTGTCGACTACTTAATCTTCCAGAAATCTATCTTCTTGGCAATTTTTATTTACATATAATAAGTACAACGAAATATGGTGAAACCGAAAAAATTCTCCTATCGAGATTTTGATGGAAATATCCGTTTTGAGCATCCCTGAATCCATTTTGACTACTTTTGGCTTGATGTCGGTACGTATATTCGTTCGTTCGTGCGTGCGTGCGTAACTCGCAAATCTCAAAATTGGTTGAACGTATAATGTTGAAATTTTGTATTTAAGATTGGTATCGGGTCTAGTTGTGCACCTCGCCTTATGGTTTCAATCGTCTGTACCGAAAGTGCACTTTACTTGAAGCTTTTTTCGAATTTTTCTGATAAATCCATAATGATCAACCGTAGGATGTTGAAATTCAGCATTTGAAATTGCTGTAGCATCCAAATGGTCATCTCCTATTTTCATATCAATCGGCTCAGCCGGAAGTGCACTTTATATGACAGACTTTTCGAATTTTCTTCATAAATTCAAAACGTAGAATATTGAAATTTTGTATTAAGCACTTCTATAACATCTAGTTGTACATCTTGCATTATGATTGCGATCGACTGAACCGGAAATGCAGTTTACTCGAAATTGAATTTTCCGCATAAATCCAAAACGATTGAACGTAGAATATTAGAATTCAGTATTCAAGACGATAGTACCGTCTTCTAGATGCTCATATCCTATTTTCATTGAGCTCGACTGAGCCGGCAGTGCACTATACTTGACAATCTTTTGGAATTTTTCGCATGAATTCAACACAATCATCTGTAGAAAATTGAAATTTGGTATTTCAGTCTGCTGTATCATCTGAATGATTGCCTACTATTTTCATAACAATAATAATAACCGGAAGTGCACTTCAGTTGGAATTTATTTTTCAATTTTGCGTATAAATTCAGAACTGTGAGCCGTAGAATCTTGGAAATCAGTATTTAGGAATGTTGTAGCATGAGAATGATGACCTACTGTTTCCGTAGCAACCGACTAGGCTAAAAGCGCATTTCACTTGACAGATTTCTAGAACTTTTTGAATAAATCAAAAACAATTATCCGTGGAATGATGAGATTTTCTGTTTGATTATATATATCCAATGATGTACAAGTAAGTCACCTGATGTCCACGTCAGATTTTTTTGTTCGACTTTGAAACGACATTTCATATTCTATAATTGAAACAATGAAATTACAGCCATGAAATGGTTATTATATGTAGTACCTACTTTGTTTTCCGCGACTTATCTACTATTCTCTCACTGAATAACTAATGATGTATATTATTTCTTCCAAATAACAATAATAATAGGCTTATTATGGATCGGTTTTGGATCATAATTATTTCAAGTAAGTATTCTTAACAAAACTGCTGCATTGACAGTCAACTATTTTGTTATTTTCACTTACAATATCACAAACGCATTGAATATTACCGATAATTTTTTCGAGCTAACGAATGCTTTTGTTACATTTTAGTCACAGACGAGTGCGTATTTCCTAAGGGCAATAAATGCATGAGTGAGCTGCGAGAAAAAATTATCAGGGAATATTCAATTGCACGAGTGATATTTGGTAAGAATATTGCCCAACGAAATGAATCAAAAATAAATCTATTTCGATATATCATTTTAAGATCTCAGTTGCTAGAATAATGAAAACAAAAACTATAACTGTCATAGAAAAACAAACAAATTATCATTTATTATACCATAAATAGTTGAAGTATTATCGATTATTTTTGTGGTGCTGTCACGAATGTTTATTGTGCTTGCGTTTAAATACCACGAGTGTGCAGCACGAGTGGTATTCACAAGCACAATAAACATGAGTGATTGCACCACAAAAATAGTCTATAATACTTTAACTACAAATGGTATATGGAGGACTATTCCAGGAGTCAAACCATTTTTTCAAATTAGTTTTCAATGAATCTAGTAACAACTCACGTAATTTTCATAGGAACGAGTAAACAAACTTCTGTCAAACTGAAAAATTAGAATTTCTTGCATTTTCTTTGACAAATAATAGCGAAATATATTGCGTCTTAATATGGAATCTAGTTCAGATAGGTTTGATGACAGATCAGAAGATAAAATTGATGAAGATATTCAGAAAAATATTCCATTAAATACGAGGAAAGCACAAATTGGAGGTGTTCACATCATTGAGTAAAATACTCACTCTGACCACTAGTGTAATACCCGATGGTATTTCTACACGTCCAAATACTCACTGATATGCACCGTTTCTATGGCGATTTAGCATTGTTAACCTTGTTATGAATACTACGAATGGAATAGTCAGGGTAATTTAAATTCATTCATTAATTTGTTCATTTCCATGACAACGTGGTAAAATACTGATGTCTTATTGGCTCTCCACACTTGGTGAGTAACATTCATGGTAAATTTATTACCAACAAGAAATCTTCACTTTATTAATTATTAATCTCAATCAACAAATATTCTAATACATGGAAAAATAAAATCTGAATATATTATTCTACTTCTGCCTTTACTCTAAAATATACAGGAGACCCAATTTCCGCACAAATATCAATTTCCATATAAATACCATATGTTCTACCTATTTATTTAAATATTTACCGTTTTTTCTGAATCACATTGAATATGTGAGCTTCAATTTGTTTGTCTCTCGCAAATACCGTTTCATGCAAAAACTATATTACAAGCAACAAATATTTCGCAAAGAACTAATGACACAAAAAAAATGCGACAGCGATATTCGCATTTTCTCCTGGAAAATTATCATTTGACTTGCAAAATATATTAGCAAAACTTGAAATAAAGTTTTGGCTGCCACATTTGAAATGACTTTAATTTTTTATTTCCTTTTTGTAGAGAAGCATATGTGATATTTTCTGGTGGTACGACGTACGACCAAGCTGGAAGAACTCCTAGCATCACGGTGATCCACAGCAAAACTACCACGGTGCTAGAAATGGAACATAATATTATTGATTTTATTACTTTATGTGAAAGCCCTTGGACCAGTGGTGAGTAAAATATTTTTATGATACTTAAGATATAACTTTGAATGATTTCATCTACATTTTATTTATTATCAAATTTCAGAATTGCAAGAACCATTTGCAATAATAGTTCTTCTCCAGAACGACTTGGTCGTAATGGATCTTCAAACGGCTGGTTTTCCTTGTCTAGAGAACCCGTATCCCATGGATATACACGAATCTCCAGTAACATGTTGCAGCTACCTGGCTGATTGTCCTGGAGATTTGGTTCCAGCCTTTTACTCTGTGGGACGATCGGGACAAACCAAACGCTCAGGCTTCTCTGAACGGGAGTGGCCTATCAATGGAGGAGAATGGTCTGCGCAAAGTTGTAGCTATAGTGAAATTATTATGACAGGGTAAGAGATGTCGCGCCTTTAATAATATAAATTCAAATAATAAGAAATGGCGATTCATTTATAATTAATATTGCCTATCTAAAATTTTGAATTTATTCTATATTTTAGAGACATTTTTCTGTCTAATGGTTAACGTATGTTGTTGTTTAAGACATTCGGATGGAAGTGTAAAATTTTGGGATGCAAGTGCTGGCACGCTGCAAATCCTTTACAAATTAAAAACCTCTAAAGTGTTTGAGAAGCCTCGATCACGATCCGTAGATGGCACCGATGAAGAACCTTTTGCAATAGAAGTTATCTCTTTATGTCCAGAATCTCGAAAATTATGTATAGCTGGAGCATCTAGTCATGTTATATTATTCAAATTTAGGAAAACCGAATCTGCCACTGAGATACCTGTAAGAATTCAATGATATTAGTCCTAGAAATGATATAAAAGTTACATTCTAATTTTAGGTTTTGGAGATTCCAATAGTTTATGAAATAACGGAAGATATTGAATGTTCCCCTGATTATGAATACCCAAGATCTGGCAGCGCTTCGAGATTAGATACTATTGAAGGAGAAACAAAAAAAGTAACATATTTTATCAAATTGTAACCTTAAATTGGAAGTAATAGAAATTGTTTGTAGGAAAATCAGCAAACATTGAAAGTAAAAGCAGGACCACAAAAGAAAGGGCCGGGCTTCCAAGCACAATTAGTGTGTCTAACACCATGGAATAATGGGGACCCTCCAGGACATATCACTTCTTTAACAATTAATAGTTCTTACGGCCTGTAAGCAATTACTTATTTAATTAATTTAATGTATACAATAGAATACTTTCAGGATGGCATACGGAAATGAATCTGGTATTGTAATAGTGGACATTGTACAGAAGATCTGTTTATTAAATATTGGTAGTCCAGACTTGTATGGTGCGCAAGATCCGTATTCAAGAGCACCACGAAGTCCTAAAAGAGGAGGTGGTGGAGCATCAGGAGATGGATTTTCTTCAACAGAAGCACCACACGCAAGAAGTCCTAGCATTGACCAGGTCAGTTTATTTTCCTCAAATTTTTATGAACTGTTCTTATTGAATTTATCAATTAATACTAAATCAACTTTGAAAAACCACTCACTCTTGGAATATATTGAAAATTAAATAGATGGTCTTTCAAAGATAATTTCTGTATAAATAGAATAGGACGTCATATAGCTAATGACAACAGAGAATCTATTCTATCGCCATGGATGAGTAGGTCTTATTAGCTGTTGTAGCACCTGACAGCCAGCACCGTTTGTGTGTTTATTCTTATTTTGCTCTGTTTTCCTGCGCGGTTTTCGTTCTCGCTGACACTGTCCTCCCCACCCGTGCATGCTTTGCGGCACATTGCATAGCAGCAACTACAGCTGATGATCCGGGACTCACCGTCTCCAATCAGCCCTCCGTGCCCTACACCTATAGAGCCTATAGAAACAGCTTACGAGGCCAGCGAGGATGAATCAGTCAGTCCCAGACCTCAAGTGAGTCCTGGGGGAGGACAACCTGTGCCTATCCCGCAGAATAGAAGAAAATCAGCCGCCTGGAGAGGATTTAATCTTAAAAGGCAATTATCAAAAGTTGATATGAAACTCAAAAATACTTTTGTCTCCGAAAAGCGCTCTTCAGTTTTTTACTGTTCTGAGCCCCTTGAATTATCTCCAAATGAATTAACCGAAGATAGTGATGCAGAAAACAAATCTCCCGATTCAGAAGAAGCTGATCCTTTAGGAGAAGAATATGATGCTGAAGAAGAAACTCCTACAACAGTTGTAGAAGTGACACCACCTTTTATTGTTGGTTCATTAGGAGCTAATGCAGAGCGAAAAGTTGGTTTTGTTACAAATGCTTCCAGACCTGATAACTTGGCCTTAGTAGATGAGCATGGAAATCCTGTAAGACCTCCAAGACATAAGAAAAAAATTCCAGATAAACGAGATCAGAGATTATTATCGGTGCCAAATATTAAATTCACTCGTCCAGAGATACCCAATATGCATGATCTAAGAGACTCGAAAGAACAAACTACGACAACAAGTGGAAACCAACACCAACCACCACAGACCTCATTCACGGGAAACCTCAGAAGGCGTTTCAGTAAGTGCCAACTCTGTGCCGTACCTGCCGCTGCTGTCACTACGTTATCCGCTCTATATTTAATCTATCTAATATCTTTCTCTCTGTTTGTCTAACTTGTTTCTAATTTCTGTTAATCTGTCTGCTCTTTGGTTACTGGTAGTATGGCACGTTTGCGCAGGTATGCGTACACGTGCGCTGTAGCGTGGGTGGGACAATAGCTGCGCGCGCATCACCTAGAGTTCATTCGAGATCTGATAACCTACTGCAAATTGAAACAAATGTTTATATCTATTTGAATGTTGTTAAATCTCGATGTTTTATAATTGTTTTATACACTTAGCTCATTTATTCATTCCCTAATTCTAAAAATCTCATCAAAAATAATACCGTGATTTTTTTTTAGAACTAGGAAATGAACATTAGTTTCTCTTGTGTGCTTGCACGTCCCCCACAAAAGTAGGGAATGCGAGCAGACATCGCGGGCGTTGTTCAAGTTTTTTAATTTCATTGAATTGTGTTCCGGGTCGCTTGATTTTAGCTAAGATTATGTTATTTTGCTTTTTTTGTATACTCACACGGCTTTATCGGACATACACCGATAGGAGATGGGCACTTATTTACTTAAGTTTAAAGGCTCACCATCCCGGTCAGTACACTGAGGACTACCCGAACTTTGTTGCGGTTATAGTGAAAGCGAAGGAAAGATCTAACGCTTGCCTTTCAGAAGCGCCGGTCTCCACTGTGTCACGCGCTACAAATGGCTTTTGGTTTTATGTTGAAGGAAACTGACGACGAGGACGGCAGCTGTTTAAGACTCCTGCTTGGGGAGCTTCTGGGTACGCAACGGTAGCTAACGTGTCCTGTGTCTGGGATTAGTCGCCGCACACGTAGCGCTGTGTGCGTTTTGCCTCTGCCATTCTGTACCTTTTTCCTTTCCACATTGCCACAAAATCTTAAAATAAAATCATTCTCCCAATCCAAAAATATCATATAAGGCAAATATCAATTATTTCTCTAATATCTCAAATATTTGAGATAAAAAAAATTGTTTTGTGGTAATGTCACCCAAATATATGTTCTTGTATATAATTACCAGTGCTGCGATTTGTTAGAAACGCTCGTTTCATTCACACACGTACACAGAACACAAACACGTTACACATCTACAACATTTATAAACAATAATTTATAAAAGCTTTCGTAGTGTTTATTTGAACACTAACAATAATTACAACAGTATTTTGTCTTTCAATGTTAATTCACTTATTATTAAACACATGGACAGGTCGTCATCTGTATTTTGTCATGTACGACAGACAAGAGATGCCCATATGTATGATTGTCAATTTTCTTTCAAAAATATTCTCGAAAATACAATTCTATCAGATTGAATATGATTTGGAATGAAAACGAGTGAATGTAAAATCCTGTAATCCAAGATGGTTCCAGATTGTGATACTTATAGCGATTTTTACTGCACATAAATAAGTCTTTCCCAAAAATATTAACTTGCGAAATTATTCAATTGTTTATCAAAATTAAGAGCAAAAATTTTTTAACAAAATATCATAATATGTACTTGTACATCAGAATAACAGTTCGCATTTTACTCATCTCAGCAATAATATAATTTGCACTTGTAATAGCACAAATAAAATTGAAATATCATTAAATTTAAAAAATATGTATTTGGAAAACTACAATCTTTTGGTAAAAACAATCTTTAGAATTATTACTTCAAATAAAATTTTCTTGAAAAAATAGAAAAAAAAAGTGGGTGATCCTATTGCATATAAAAATTGACTTACCTCGAATTATCGAAAGTTGCTCAGTATGTCTCAGATTTTATAAAATAAATAATAGAAAAAAACGATATTGAAGTCTGTCGATAGTAGCTGAAACATCCGTCAAATAGTATCAAAACCGTTTAAAATAAGAATTCAATTTGTGGAGTTGTATTTTTGGGATATTTGTTGGAAGGATTGTTGGTGAAGAGGTCGACGGTGGTGATCGGGTGTTCGTGTTGTTGAAGTTAGTTGTTTTTTGTTTGTTGTCCGTACGCATGGACTGGGATTGGCGGCGTATCATAGATAAATGGCGTATGCTGCTCTACCGCGACAGCGGCAACGGCGTGTCCGAGCCCGGCGTCGGCAGCAGCGTCGAGGGGCCGGCCCGACCCACCGCGCCGCTCCCGATCGCAAGGTACTCGCAAACTACACAAGTGCCTGTCCACGGCCAGCTACTCGGAAGATACTGGCTCTGGCTCTGGCTCAGGCTCAGGCTCTGGCTGCCATCCCCTCATCCCAGCCTCACCCCAGCGACAGTTGCTGGTCGCTCGCCAATATTGCAGTTTTGGTAGTACAGAGTCACCGTACATGCTTACATACGTTATTTCTCTCTCTCACTATTTCTGTCTGGCTGTCTCTCACTTCACCACATCTTACATTCATAAACGGTCTATAAATTTACATTTCAGTCTCTTATTTATTACTTAAATTTCAAGTTCACTGATACTAATAAAAAATTGACTGAAAATTTTGAATTTCAAACTAATCACTTTCACAACTATTTCTGTCTTTCTTTTCTGTTTCATCGCTTATCTTAATCATCTCGTATACACACACAAACTGCAGAGAAAAGTGAGTGTACGTAGTACGAGTGTTACCATAGTTCACCACCAATCACCACTCGTAGTCATTTCCATCCATTCACTATCACTAACAACAACCAATACAACAGTCTATTCCAATTAGTTTAGTCATTTTCCAACTCGGCACTTTCGATACTTCTATTTTTGCACCAGTCTCTAGTTTGTAGCCGCTGTAGAGAAGCATAATCCAGCCGAGAGCTGACCTCATGAAGTAGCTGCGTGCAATAGCAGTATGGGAATTGGATGCCCCAGTCGTTTGTCCTTCGTAGAGTTATACTTGCATCACGGATTTCAAAGACACATCACGATCACCAAGTAGATTGTTAATTTAAATGTAACACACAACACTCGTTACACTGTAAAACGTTTCAATTAATTTTTGAACTTAGTAGGAAATTACGTTCATTCCATTATTTAACAACTTACATAATTACTAAGTTTAAAAATGGATTGAATATCATTGTGCACCACCCTTGTCTAGTCAGCATGCTCGGCCCATAAATCCATTCTTCCTTCACCATTTGCAAATGTGTAGATAATTAATGTTAAAAGGTGACGTGTACTATCAAAAACTTGACTGTATTCTATGTCTTATCTCTAACAATAAATGAATGCTTTCCTTTCCGCAAATCTGTGCTCTTAACTTGTACAGCAGACAAGTGTCCGCTAAATTCCCATTGTTGTATGTGTACGTGTGTCTAAAATGTAATCGAGAAACAATTGACCTAAACCTATCCATATCTGTGCCACTTCACCTTTCCCTATTGCTATTACCGTCTGTCACTGTCTCTAAACTTTCTAAAATCGCTAACTAAATTCTTCAGGACGAAACTGTAATCGGCGATGTATTCTTTGGTAAATGTTAAATGGAAATTTGTGTTGGTGTGCATATCTGTTGGAACTTTAGGATCTACTAAAAGGATCTCACACCACCCATCTATCTCTGTCTTTGTTGAATGGGCCGTGCTCGATTCTCTGTGTTCAATGTCTCACGATGCGCTCACGAACTCTGTCGAGTTACGATCACAGATTTCCGTGCCACGTGAAAACAAATTATATTATTCGTTTTATTATTCATACATTTTAGTTTTTATGTACGTGCTAACATTATGCATGATTTCTGTCTATCTATTACACAAAACTTTTTACACTACTTTTATTATTTTCGTTCTTGTTTTAAGTTTCTATAAGTTCCTACATTAGTTTCTTATGTCAAACATATTAATTGCATGCATGTCCGTGTTTTGCATTTGATTGTTGCTGAGAATCGATTTCGCATTGTTACCAATGCATTTCGACTTCTTTAGCTTGCACCTCAATATGACAATGTCACACAAATACAATACTACTTATTTTTAAGAAGTATGTAACAGAAGAATAAGAATACTGCTATTGCTAAGACAGCTTCTGTCGCATGCTCTTTGTTAACACTTACAACATATTTTTACATTCAATACAAGCAGTAATTATAAACATTTTAACACTGTTAACAAATGGCTATCTTTTTTTGTAGTTATCTCGCAAGCTGATTTTAAAATAACTTTTAATTCGATATAATTAATTGTCTTTCATATAATGCCACATTTGATTTTATTATTGAAATGTTTATTTGTGGTTATTCTTATTTAAACAAAACTGAAATAATACAAATGGTAATAACATTTGATGTGATTGCCGCTTGGCATGTGCTTGCATAGAATATGCTTTCATTAAAAATAGAAAAATCAGTTCTGAACTAACTTGGACGTATGTTTATGGGCCGCGTAGATAAATTGGACAGTTCGTTTTCGAGGTCTCGATCAAGCTCCATGAGTTCACTGGAGAACATCAGCTCCGAGGCAATCCAGTGTCTTGCTTTTGCTGATTCTTATACAAAAAAATCAGGTAATTAATTATGCAAAAAGAACTTTTCTCAAGATTTTTATAGATAATAGAGACAAAATAGTAATAATGTTGTTAGATTTGGTGGTAGGCACTTGATGAAACATTTTCAAAATAAATTTAAAGGTCTGTAACTCTTTAACAAATATTGAGTACACAGCAAGGAAGACCTGCGCACAAATTGACAATTAAATTCAAAAATTTTCGAACTAATAAATCAATGAGGAAGAAGAAAAAAAATATTTTCAAATTTACAGAAAATTTTACTACAAATAATTCCTGCTGAGGTTCGTTATCGAAAAGGTGGTCGCCTTCTAAGTGGCGGATTGCTTCTACAATAGTCTCTAAATTTTGTCTAGAGGTGTTGACGTAGATTCGGTTACTGCATGATATATCATCATGAGGAGGAGGTGATGGTAGCCTCTCTACTTCGACTTTAGGTTCTGCTTTTATGGCAGCCTCCAGAGCGCTGGGTAAACGCGGCGGTTCAGGTGCAGGACTTGGACTACGTGATAATGAAATAACTGTTTGTGTGTGTGCTACGAGTGGTAGACTTTCTGCTGCTACTAGTTGCAAGTCCATTTCTTCGTGAATCACTTCATCTGATTCATTTTTAACCTCGATTTCTTGGTGGTAATGCAATGCTCCGCCGTATAATTGTTGCTCCAGGGCGCGTAATTGTTCTTCAAGATGTGCGCGTAAGTTGCGTTCGCGGTCCAGCGCGCGTCGCAGCTCCGTCAGTTCCGTCGGTGCCGGTACCACAGCTACAATCCCTACTGGCTCCGGAGATATCGAACCTATGCCTTCATCAGATGATTCTCCTTTCACCACTTAGAAGGCGACCACCTTTTCGATAACGAACCTCAGCAGGATGTTCCTCTAGCGCTCACCAACAAATCAACAACAACCACATCGGATTTAAATCCGTACCTACATTTTCATTCGACTAGCGTGCAACAGCAACAGCAGTCGCGGCCGGGCGTCATCGTCGTCAAGCAACACTCGTGATCCCCGATTATCCGCTACGTACACAAATCCCAACCCCCACAGAAGTGAATCTCATGTTAGATTAGCAAATGAGCATTAGTTTGTGGTGCGAATTAGTCAAGTTCGATGCGCCACAACTAAAACCTATTATTATATGAAAATCACTACAAATAACTGCTTCCACTTATCTGGAATGTACCAAAATTACTCAGATATATTCTTAAAACATACAGGCTGGATATTATGAATACAGTTTTTCCCTTTTTCCGAAGTAAAATATCTCAAAGGAATAGAAGAAAATGTTATTCAAAATAATTGCTTAAAATTGAAGTTCAAGCTTGAGTCTTAAAATAAACGTGATTATAGCAAATTGTTCATTTTTTAGGTTTAGATCCTGTGGAGTACCATTGATTCATAAAATATGTGGAAAAATATCTAAAGAATCAGACAGTATGCCTTTTTTTAAACAATTGATAGACAATTAATATTCCTGTACTCAAATTAAGCTTATTAATATTACATATATCGAATTTTATATTTTTTGAACAAGTGACAATCAACCTGATTTTTTGTTTGTAAATAATCTACAGTAATTTCAAAATTTGTTCAATACAAGATGGCGCGCGGCGGACGCATGGATTTAAAAATGGAATGCAACTCAGACTGTTTTATTATTTCTTATTATTTTTATTATTCTATTAGTAAATCAAAAAATAAATAGTAATTTTGACTTTTACAGAACCAACTGTGCTGTGTCCAACATTATGGGTAGGAACTAGTCTCGGATCTGTGTTAACAATGCCTCTAACTCTTCCGGAAAGAGAGCAACGGTCGTCTCAACCCGTTGTCGTATCTCTTGTTGGAGTGACAATATTTAGATTGAAAGGTGCCATTCTTACCATGTCGTTTTTGGATTGTAATGGTGCTCTCATACCTTACTCATACGAAATGTGGAAAGATGAAAATAAAAAAGAAAAAGAAAGTAAGTCACAATAACATATTTCTCTATTTGAATTTTAATAAAATCTATTCTAGGAACGCCAACAAAATCACAAAATCGAATGAGTCCAACTTTAGGTGAGAATAATCGTGGTGAATCATTTGGTGATAGACAGTTTGTGGTGATAGCGAGTGAGAAACAAGCAAGAGTTGTAGCGCTTCCGTCGCAGACGTGTATCTACCGACAACAACTAGTTGATACGGATTTTGTAGTTAAAGCAGAAACAATATCCCTAAGAGGTAATCATAATATTGACTATTTTTTTCATTTTTTTTTTTTTTATAGTGCAGAATATAGAAGGCCAGTCGTATACGCGGGCTCGATTAAAGCGATTTGATCATCTGAAGCTTGAAAAAATGGCCAGTAATAATTTACATTCACAAGAGCGTAATGGACTTTCAGTTATAATCCATTCATATTGAGAATAAATTAATTTCTCGTAGCAACATAAGCGGCTGGGCGCAGGCGCGAACTTGTAATCATAGGACACATATCAAACCTACGTTTCAAATTCGTTGAAATTGAAATTAAAAACAGAATACTGCGTGCATGTTTGGAAATTTCATATGAAAAAGTTGAGGTTTGTGCAGCTCGAAATTTCAAATTTGTATTTATTTAGGTAATATATCTATATATTTTTTGCTTTTGTTTCCTGAATTCATTTCCAGACAGCTTGTTTTATATCCTGCATTTATTGTGATTGAATCGTGTTCGTATTTTAGCCAATCAGAAGGCTTAAATCGTAGTCTCATAGGAATCCTTAAATTGTTCTGAACTATAAATTCGTTTATTTATTGCAGAGAACACTGTCTCTAAGGCCCAGTATTTCAGTCCATGGTTTACACTAAACGTAGCTTAATTTCCATAGTAATGATTGTTAGAACAATTGTTACCAAGAAAATTAAGCTCCACTTAAGGTTGTTGAGAAGGAAATCAAAGTATATGAGAATTTATTCAAATTTTTACAGTATATTATTTGTTTAGTGAAGAATATTCTGACAAAGTTTGAACTCAATCTTGTTTCTTGTTATCGAGATAAAAAATGTCAAAGTTGCTGTTCAGTGACATGTTATTACATTGCGTAAATGCACGCGACGTGTTTCACATTGATTTATACGTCATTATCTGGACTACCTGAAATGTCAACATCACAAAAAATCGTCAAAATATCTACGAAAGTCTTATAAACATGTGTACCAAGTTTCAAAAAAGTCTTGTTTATAGTTCCAGACAAAATTGAATTATTACTCAAAAAAATTGTACAAAAGCTTCTGAAATTTAACAAGTTATCATAGGCTTGGCAACGTCGCCGCATGAGATGAAATAGGAAGAGTGTGTGTGATTAGAATAAACAAGATTTCCCTGACTTGACGGTACACTGATTGAGTAACCCATTTATTCTTCCATCGATATTATTTTTTTGATGTAGATTTATCATCAATAAGTTTGTTTGGTTATGAAACGCAGTATCACTACTAAACGTCAGATGTCAAAAATACCTTTCAAAGTCTACAGCGTTGCGCGCTATACATATCATATTGTAGCTTTGTTAAAATATGAAAAAAGAATATTTTACCGGATGGAAGCTCTTTAAAGGAATAGAATAAGGAACCAAATTATTCAAAATCATGCATTTTCAACCGAAAACAAACATTTCCATCAGTTTTAATCATTGAAATTTTGTTTATTTGGAGTTGGCAATAAATGTTTATCCTATGTAGTTAGCATAGAGCAGGGTTGCCACCATAGCTTGACCCCACTCCTCTTCTTAACAACCTTAAGGTAAACCGAGCACTGAAATACCGGGCCTAAGGCCCCGTATTTCAGTCCATGGTTCACCTTAAACATAGCTTAATTTCCATAGTAATGATTGTTAGAACAATTGTTACCAGGGTAATTAAGCTCCGCCTAAGGCCCAGTATTTCAGGTTCAGTTTAATCTATAGATTACTCAAACAAAGCTTCATTACTATGGTAACAATTGTTTTTACAATCGTTGCTACGAAAATTAATCCACAGTTTTCGTAATCCGAACATTGAAATACTGGGCCTTAGGGTCGGTATTTCAGTCCTCGGTTTATCTTAAGCGAAGCTTAATTATCTTACTAACAATTGTTCTAAAAATAATTACTATGGAAATTAAGCTACGTTTAAGAAACCATGGACTGAAATACAGGACCTTACAAATATTGAAGCATTTTTCTTATACATTAATTGCTACATTTCAATTTACACCTTAGGTACATTACGTATTAGACACGCTTGTACACCATTATTTTCACTTCATTTGTTCCACCAATACTTTTTTCTATTAATTTTCCAATAATTTTTTCCCACTATTTTTGTTCCTCTTTCCTTCCACTCAAATAATTCGGTAATGTTGTCGATGATAGATTTCAGCTCCAAAATGGATGAGATTTTGTGAGAAGTTTCTATTAAACATGAGGATAATGGTACCTACTGATAACGTAACTTAAACCAAGCTTTTTAGGTTGAAGGGAAAGTTCTACAAAAATTAATCATCAGATTGCAACGCCACAGTAACCGTAGAATCTTCTTATTCGTAAAAAAGTAACAAAAGAAAAGTGAGAAAAGATTGTGGAAAAAAATATTGGTGGAAGAAAAGTGCGATATGAAAAAAGAATTGGAAGAAATAGAGTAGAAAGAATAAAGTGGAAAAAACACTCCCCTATAAAATTAGACACACATAAACATCCATATCTTTACCGAAATTTAAACCCATGACGTTAGTAATTAACGGAGGTCACTTAAGCACTACCTTAACATGTCTGAGCCATCAGTGCCGGCTGATTTTTTTAGCAATCTGTCAAAATTAAATATTTATGAGTTAGAGAAAAAAGTAAAAGCCAAAGTCTTTATCACACTGTTCTCTGACTAAATTTCTGACAAAATGGCAATTAGCGTCAGTCAAACTAAGTAGGCCCCCAATCCAAGGGCTCCAAATTCACGATCCGTCCCTGATTACGAGAACCATTTTCATACAGGCTCGCAGATCATTGTATCGCATTCGTCTATTTAAGAAAGCATTCATCTTATGTTTATTAGACTGATAATAATTGTCTGCAATGTTTTATATTTGCAGATAGCGTATGTCTGGTGTGTTATGTTTCCAATGGACATTTGGTGGTGTATAGCCTGCCTAGTCTGCGGCCGTTGGTGGAAGTAGACTTTCTTCCACTGTCTGAACTCAGGTAGGTGCTGCGCCGCACAATCGCGCCCTGCGCCACTCTTGACCACCCTCGTGTTTAGAGCGAGCACTTCTTATTATTAACTCTGGCATTTACATTTTATTGGGCTGTTTTACTCTGCATATTGTCACTTTAAGCATGTCGTTTCACACTACTTAAAGTGTGAGCACTTCTTGTGAATACTCATTTAAATAACAGTGATCGCCATTAACATGATAGTCTCAGTTTGTAAATAACCAGTAAATAACAGCGCTCCCGCATTGCGTACCATGAATCTCTAACTAAGCGATGCGCCCACCATGAACCTTCTAACTTGTTCAGCTAATCGTACCTTGCTATGACTAGTTTCCAGACACACAGTAAACAAGGCATTGTAGATCCAATGTTGTCCATATGGGGCCAGCAGCTCATTGTTAACGAGGATACTGATCAGTAAGTTTACCCGGCAAATCAAAGTGGAAAGGGCGTTTATTATTATATGAAAGTATTGCGAATATATTCAGTTGTATGTCGTTGACGTTCTCTGGTGTGTCCGACAACTTACACTTGAGCCTTAGCTTAAGTCACGCTGTCTGGCACTAAGTAATGATTTATGATTGTTTTGTCATTTGTATTATACATATGTATCATACGTGTACTATACACACACTTACTATCTTTATCACATAAGTAGCATATTAAATTTAAAACACTATGGTAACAATATCTGCTGATGAATTTATGTATCAGCCCATTGAAATCAGGAATATACCTACTTGCTGTACACGCATGCTTTCACTTCGAAAACAATGTTTGATCTAATTATCACTTTTATCACAATCACAAGTATTATAAAAAGAGATCACTTTTTACGTGTTCTCAGCACCATCTATGTTTCCATTTGGCTTACGCACCATGATGAGCACAGTGCACCCAATTGCATCAGCATGGCATGTCTTCTAGGACTTATGCATGTGGTTCTGCACAATATTAGTAAACATAAACTTGAGTTTATTGACTTTCGCAGGATCACGAGAACGTTCTGCTTCAGCAATAGAGGCCATGGATTGTACCTAACTTCTCCTTCGGAGTTACAGAAATTCACATTATGCTCTGATTTCTGGTATGTGAATGATGAATAATTATATGAAATTATAGTGACTTCATTTTATTTTTCCCTTACAGTGTTACTCTTAACGAAATGTTAGGCGAACTATTTCTAGCTCTGGATATGCCAGAACCACCCAAAGAAAGTTTTTTCAAAGGTCTGTTTGGTGGCGGTATAAGATCATTAGATCGAGAGGAACTTTGTAAGCAGCGTCTTCAAGATATAAATATATTGGCCCTAATGATAATTTTTGTTTATAGTTGGTGAAGCAAGTAGTGGAAAGGCAAGCAAAGCAGTTGCAAAGCACATTCCAGGCAGCGTTCAAGATGTGAACTCGCGAGTGTCATCAGTGACAGGAGAGATTGGAAGGGCGCATGAGCTGATGATGGAACGCGGTGTGAAACTTAATCAGCTGGAAGAACGCACACAACGCATGATGAATGAATCCGAGGCGTTCTCGAGTACCGCGCATTCGCTCATGCTCAAGTACAAGGACAAAAAGTGGTACCAATTGTGAATTTGCTACGCCAGCGTCGCCCTTGTGTCGTCTGTGCCCAGCAGTTGCAGCCGCAGGCTGCCTGTACTTACTAACATTGTGATATTGCTGCGTGAGGGATGGGGACTGACCGCCACGCCTCCGCCACCCGTCCGAGCCGCTGCCTCTGCTGCCGCCTCCTCTCTCACGTACATTTTTAAACCCGTTTAGGACGTAGATTTTTATGAGATACAAGTTATGTACCCGAGTACACTATCCGCTCCGCTCCGCATCCTGCACTTGTAATTCGACCTGACCTGCCCTAAACCCTCGTTCCCACCCCGCCCGCGCTCAGCACACTTGTAAATATGTACGTAGTAGCCTCTGATTGGCTTTGTTCCATGTGCTCTCACACATTTATAAACGTATATAACGGTTAAGTATTATTATGGTTACATTGGAAGACAATAAACAATATATTCTTCATCGGCCGCACGTTGCCGTCGCCCAATGCCGTGGTCGACTGTTTATATCGGCACCGCGTGCTTAAATTTCTCCTACAGCTCTTTTCCCAATTATCATATTCCTATTCCCAATGATCTCTTTCCTATCGCACTTGTTTGCAAAAATAATTTCATACATTCATGTATGTCTTCCTTCTTCCTACCCAAGTTGACCCCGTGTTGTTTCCCATCGGCCATCATCAAAGAATTGATTTGGATATAAAAAGATTGACACTCAACGACTCATGCCAAATGAACCTACATGAACATGATAATCTAACCTATCCTATCCCAAAACAAGTATAATCTTATACTATCTACTATGAAATTAAAATAAGCGATGTATAATGCTAAAACACGTAGGATGAATGTTACAGTAGTTAGATATGATATACAAAACACTGGTTAGTGATCCACCACGGGTGCAAACTACCCCGCGTCCTCTCCTTCAAACTATGTAACATATTCAAAAACCTGTCCTTTATAAAATGATTTAGATCAATAAGCAACAAAAGAGACATTGTTTACAGCAGAGTCAGTTTTACTTTGAGCAAATATTTAAACATTCTAAAAGTTATACATATTAGAAAAAAATATGTAGAAAGCATTCTTATATACCTAATACAAACAAAATATTTAAATACTGTATCCTTTTTATTAATCAGGTTAATGCCTGTTTGTAAGTAATAGTAGGAAAAAGAAAGGTCTGGCTGACCGAGACAGTATTCTAGTTTCAACTGTGGTTCCATATCCTTTTTCCTTTTTTACGTTTATTCCTAATTGGTCGGGATCAAGCAGTCACAGTTTAAGAATGAATGAAAACTGCTGAATATGCATAAACTATTTTTAGTTACCTATGTAAAAATGTTGTTGAATGTACTTCAAAGTATATCCTTGTTTGAAATTACTGAGTATTGTTGATAATTTGTTTTACATTTATATTAGAACTTTATGTAATTCAACAGGAAAAAGAAATAAATTTGTCTTTACAGAAATTATTATCAATGGATTCACGGATGATAACAACAGCTTCAAATTATCCCCAATTTATTCATTTAAGACTCAATCCCACTTATAAATAATATGAGTCTTGAAGTAAACTACTATACAAAACTATAGAATCTCCTTAACCTTAAACAAGTTTAAAAAACGAAATAGGTATTTCGATATGGCGATAATATGGCGAAACACATCAATCGCAGGCTGCAATTCTTCCCTAGAGATATACTCTGCCGCGTAAGGTAAGGAGTTCTATTGGAAATATGCTCTCCACATTAATCTTAGTGGAGAGCAATAGTAATATAATGAACCAAACGCTGATAGGAAATCAGTTTCATCCCTTCATCTTTCAATTCTTGAATACGGTAACATAAAAACCAAGAATCCAAAAATTATAATATACGTTGCTCTACGTTTTCGGTTGCAATACAGTTGTAATTACGTCCTTTGCATTTTTGTATTATTTTTTCTGTATGCTTTACGCACTCTTCATTTTGTAGGTGCTGGATGAGTTTATTTAAATTATTACAGAATTAAATTCTCTCATGCATTCTTCCTATAATTTCTAAACTAGCTTTTCAATATGTAACAACGGTACACGAAAATTTGTAAGATATTCCAAAACACTATAGACTGACAAGCCTAAAGAGTGAGTGGGTGAGTTCTGTAACAGGGACGGCGCCAGGGGTGGGCCCGGGTGAGCACTTGCCCACCCGAAAATAGGTTGTGCCCACCCGAATATGTATTTTTAATGCAGGCCAGCAGGCCATGTTCACATTCGCTTACATTTAGGTGCCCACTCAACAAATTACACGGTCAATTCGTGCCCGCCCATCAATTTAATCCTGGCGCCGTCCCTGTTCTGTAATCGTATGATTCAATATCGGCTGCGATAGGAATCTATCGCCAACAGTGGTGGCGATATCTATTCTTAAAACTTTTAAATTTATTAAATATTTGGAATGTATAATAAGTGTTTTAAATGAAACAAGTGAACACTCCGTATTTCTAAAGCACTTTTGTTTGAGATGTGGTGGTCACCAGGACGAGTACTGAGAGTTTTCACTTTTATGAAGCAAATTGAATAGGTCGCTCCATGTATTCGAAAACGATCGAAAGCTTCCAAATTATTTTGGAAGGATTTTCTATTCTTCACAATTATTTTAACTTCAAACAATGCAGGCAATTCTTAAAATGACTAAATTATTAGAACCACCTGCAGTCCGAAAAAAGCAAGGAGTATTTGGCACGAATCTGTTCGAATAATGTTACACATAATTAATATTGCTAGTATTCAATGCGTTATAAAAATATGCAGAGTTTAAATGCTAGGCATTCTCGGTATTGGAGATTTATGAATGTATATTTGCTGCAGATTTTTACGTTAGCCCAATCACTTCACACAAAAATAAGGCCAAACCTCTAAAAAAATTCAATCGAAGATTTCTTAGCGAGATTCTCTTCACTTTCGCATCACAAATAATTTTTCAAAAGTCCATGAAGCCAATTGGACGGCTAAGGCCCGGTTTCACCAAAGTCAGTTAAATATATCTAGAGGTTATTTTGAGTTAATAACTATAGTTACAATTATATCAACAAAAGTTTTCGTATAAAATAACCTCTGGATAAATTTAACTGGCTTTGGTGAAACTGGCCCTGAAAGTGTTACAGAAAGTCAAACGTCAAGAAAACTGGATTTTCTCCAATATCTCGTAAATTATCGGTTTTACGTTAATTTTTGTTAATATAAAATTAGTATGTGGGATAAATCTGCGTAAGAAAAGTCTTATACATAATCTACATCAATAGTTTTTGAGATATATATTCAGAGAAGAGTTTGATATATTGTATAAAATGATCTTTAATGATCTATACCTATATCTGACTATCGTTTTTATTATTCTCAAATATTTTTAAAATTATCATCATTATGTACGAAACAAAATTTGTTGAATCAAATGGTTATTATGTATCAAAAATTGTTTGCTATAGAGGATACAGATAGATGTTATTATTGTATAAAATATGTAAGGGGAAGTTTAATTTGCGGACCCTAAAAAAAGATTGCGGATTGGCTATTAAAATAAGCCTCACAGAGCAGAAACTTAGGATCTGTACTGCCTCAGTGGTCCCTAATAACATATTAGCTAGCAGTAATAGACATCATCTTCGTAGGGTTACTTTACTCTTGGTGAATTTGCGGACTATTGCGGACTGGCTATTTAATTTAGCCTTAGAAAGCGGGAACTTGAAATCCGTAATGCTTGAATAATCCTTGACAAGATATGAGCCAACAATAACAAACATCATCTCCATAGGGTTACTTTACTCCTGGTGAATCTTGCGGATTGACTATTTAATTCAGCCCCACAGAGCGGAAACTTGGAGTCTGTAATGCCTGAATGGTCCTTGATAACAGCGGTAACAAATAACATCTCCATAGGGTTACTTTACTCTTGATGAATTTTGCGAACTATTGCTGACTGGTTATTTCATTAAGCCCCACAGAGCAGAAACATAGAGTCTGTTATACCTGAGTGGTCCTTGATAACACATCAGCCATCAGTATCATCTCCGTAAGATTACTTTCTATTGTCAAGTTCTGTGAATTATTGAAGACTGGCTATTTAATTTGACACCACAGAGCGGAAACTTGGAATCTATTATGCCTGAATAGTCCTTGATAACATAATAGCCAGCGATATCAAACATCATCTCCATAAGGTTACTTTACACCTGGTGAATTTTGCGAACTATTGCAGACTTAGTAATTACCACAAAGCGGAAATATGGAGTCTGTTATGCCAGAATGGAAACTTGTAATCTGTAATGCCTGAGTGATTCTTGATAACACATTAGGCAGCAGTAACAAATATTATCTCCATAGGCTTATTTTACTTTTGGTGAATTTTGCGGACTGGCTATTCAATTTAGCCCCACAGAACATAAACTTGGAATCTGTAATGTCTGAATGATTCTTGATAACATATTAGCCAGCAATAGCAAACATCATCTCCATAAGGTTACTCTACTCCTGGAGTAAAGTAACCTTACGGGGATGATGTTTATTACTACTGGATAATATGTTATTGAGGACCACTAAGGCATTACAGATTCCAAATTTCCGCTCTGTGGGCCTAATAATTGAATAGCCAGCCCGCAATAGTCCGCGAAATTCACCAAGAGTGAAGTAACTCTATGGAGATGATATTTGTTACTGCTGGTTAATATGTTATCAAGGACCATTCAGACATTATAGATTCCAAGTTTTCGTTCTATGAGACTAAATTGAATAGCCAGTCCGCAAAATTCACCAAGAGTCAAGTAACCCTATGGAGATTACGGCTGGCTTATGTGTGATCAGGGACTATTCAGACATTACAGATTACAATTTTTCGTTCTGTGGGGCTAAATAAAATAGTCAGTCCGCAAAATTCACCATGAGTAATGTAACCCTATGGAGATGATATTTGTTACTGCTGGCTAATGTGTTATCAAGGACTATTCAGACAATTCAGATTCCAAGTTTTCGTTTGTTGGGGCTAAACTGAATAGTCAGTAAGCAAAATTCACCAGGAGTAAAGGGTCTCTATAAAGATGATATTTGTTACGGCTGGCTAATAAGTGATCAAGGACTACTCAGACATTACAGATTACAAGTTTCCGTTCTGTGAGGCTAAATTAAATAACCAGTCTGCAAAATTCACTAGAGTAGAGTAACGCTATGGAGATGACATGTGTTTACTGCTGGCTAATATTTTATCAAGGACCATTCAGGCATTACAGATTTCCAATTTCTATTCTGTGAGGCTAAATTGAATAGCCAGTCCGCAAAATTCACCAGGAATAGAGTAACCTTATGGAGATGATGTTTGCTACTGCTGGCTAATATGTTATCAATAAGGACCATTCACTCATTACAGATTACAAGTTTCCGTTCTGTAAGGCTAAATCGAATAGCTAGTCCGCGAAATTAACCAAGAGTAAAGTAACCCTATGGAGATGATGTTTGTTACTGCTGGCTTATATGTTATCAAGGACCATTCAGGCATTACAGATTTCAATTTTCTGTTCGGTTGGGCTAAATTGAATAGCCAGACCGCAATAGTCCGCAAAATTCACCAAGAGTAAAGTAGCCGTACGGAGATGATGTTCATTACTGCTGGCTGATATGTTATTAAGGACCACTCAGGCAGTACAAATTCCAAGTTTCTTCTCTGTGGGATTAATTTTAATAGTCAGTCCGCAATCTTTTTTTATGGTTCGCAAATTAGGTACTACCAATATGTAATTATATTATTTTTGCATGAAATACTGTATCATTTATATAACGAGCTTCAAAATCAATTTGAGAATCCATATTCGAAGAATTAAAATTTTCATTGTCACATAAATTTCAAAATTTTCCTGATGAAGCCTGAAACTTAAAACTTAAGAAATTTCATGGTCCAAGCGCTAGTTGAACAAAAATTGGAATTAAAAAATACAGTGCTATAGTGCAAACAATGAAATGAGAAAGACAATGTATCGAATTTTGGGAAGAAGTGCTTCTTCAAGGGGTGAGCATACCCCATCACTTTATTCATAAATTCAAATAAACGTGCAAATAAACTTGAAAATAGTCAGAGTCCTCAAGCGGAAACGATCGAAATAAAAAATTGATTGCGCTAGTTATTTAGCATCGGAGTAAACCCTGCCAGCTGACCAGTACTCCATGTCCGTGGTCGTCACGAAAGAAGAAGAGTAGTTACAGCAGCTGTCAAAAATAAATACAAATTATGGCGTTTGTCACAGTTTCTAGGTAATTTATATATAAATTTCTAGTTACTTAACAATAAGTAATATTCAATTATTGATCATTATTGCATCACTTACGTATGCTGTTGATGCTTTGATATTTAGGTTAATTTCATATTTATTACGTAATATTTTCTTTATAGATTGGCTACTAAACGACTATTGGGAGCCCAATACTCTTTGAAAAATGTACCTACTATGTCAGTAGCAACTGCTGAATTACAGCCTAGTTTACCCAAAGAAGGTGAATCTCATGACGAAAAAAATGCTAGATTAAGTCGACCAATGTCACCTCATATAACTGTTTACGATTTCGGAATGTCAGGCACATTATCAATTACGCACAGAATAACTGGTTGTGCTTTATCAGTTTATGCTGTTGCTCTAGCTAGTGCGGCTTTTTGTCCAGTAGACTTTAATACTATCTGTGCTACTTTTGAAGCAGCAAATCCCGGAGCGGTTACTATTTTAGGAACTAAATTTGTACTTGCTTATCCACTCATGTACCACACTTGTAATGGTGTTCGACATTTGTTATGGGATACTGGAAAACAATTGAATAAACAAGCTGTTGTTACTACTGGCACTATTATGTTAGCTGCCAGTATTGCAACAACTGCTTTTGTTATGTTCCTTTAAACTATTTAACTTCATCTGAACCTATACAAGCAATATATTTCCTTAGTTTTGCCGAAAATTTTAAGTATTAAAAAGGTGACAGTATGTATAAAATAACTATGCGTATGTAATGTCAATACTTATTATAATTTATGAAATAAAAAAAATTATTAAAAATAATAGTTGATATTTTCATTCGCATTTGATACTAAACTATGATTCAATTCAGTACAACTGTCGGCAGATACGTATGACATTTAAGTAATTATATGTTTCTGCGTTGATTGTTTAATAAGGATTTTAATATGATTTTTCCTAATTTTGTTCGTCATGGGAAAATATTGTTATGTCAAAAGGTATTTATTATTGAAAAAATAGCTAGTTTGAATAATATAACCTAATTTTATTGTCAAACATTTTAGACACAATCAAGACCAATTTTTGGATGGCTAAATATTATATTTAATAAAGTCGATTTAGCTAGAGCTCAAGAGTTTGGTCCAGATAGAGTATGTGCCGAATGGTGTCTTCGAAATGGAGCTACTATTCAGTGGGTAGGAAGGGAAGAATCTACAAAAAACTATAATAATTTACCACCTGAAGGAACAAAACTTTATATAAGAAAAATCGATGCAACTGACAGTAGTATATCTCATTATGGATTTATTGCTCTACGGGGCTGTGAACACATACAAGAAATCGTATTGAAAAATTGTAGCTACATCGAGAACGATGCTTTGAAGTTACTTTCATTTGTAAAAAATTCTTTGGAGCATTTACAAGTTGCACAATGTGGAAATATAACTGATGTTGGCTTATTACATTTAAAAGCATTACCGTAAATATTTGTAACAATTAAATGTGAAGATATATAATTGATAATTTATTATTTGTAGAAACCTGAAAACTCTGGAACTATTTGAATTACGTTACGTAGTAAATAAAATGAAAGTTCTTCAAGAATTAAAAACTCATCTTCCAAAATGCGATATAATTCATGACTTTGAAAAAAAATAATCCAAGTATGTATAATCATTTATTTTACTACTAAATTATGTTCAAAATTCTATTTGTTTTTCTTTCGAAAACTTCAACATTAAATTAGAAGTTAGAATACAAGCATTTTGCAGCATAATTTCCGCACCAGTCCAACCATTTACGCCAACCAAAAGAAAATCTGCTATTAAAATATAAAAACTCCACGTAAAAGTTCCAAAAGAAATAACAAGAGCGAAGAATAATGTTGTAAGAGTCATGATTGAATTACATTTGTTATCATTATAGAGCATGTCGTCCCGATTTATTCTGTAAGGGGTAATATTGACAATAATCATTGCGATAGTTCCAAGAATTCCGGGTGCATAATATATTTTATGTTTACTCATTTCTGTATACGTAACTGCAGCATCAATAAAAATCCACCATCCACTAAAAAAAGTTATGCCAGCAATCATACTGATTATTAATTTCCATTTTTTCTCGTCTAAATCTAATGAAGGACATTGTGGCCAATTGATACACATTTTCACAAATTTCCACGTTCGTAATTTGAAAGTCACTAATAAATTACTATAAATTGAACAAAAGTTCGTTGTAAATAAATAATATGAACAGTATTATGATATTATTTTTTATTTTATGTTGACACAAAGTTGACAGTTATATAAAATACTATGAACAATAAAAATTTGTTATTAGGGTCACGTGATTTTTTTGTTATAGTTTTTGCACTTCCAAAATCATTCAATCATAATGCAGGATCCACACTAAGGTCTAATGCTGTTAAATAAGGCGTTATTTGACAATTAACATGTGTGACCCTAGGATAAGCCATTTACATTGATAAATGAGATTTATTGAGAATAAATATATATATATATATATATATATATATATATATATATATATATATATATATATATATATATATATATATATATATAGCCTGATTTATAGATTGGAATGGAATGGAATGGAATGGAATAGAATACAGAACAGAAATATAAAACATGGAGTACGCGTGTAGTGATTTATAGATTCGCAACACAGAAAGGAATGGAATGGAATGGAATAGGAATTGACCAAAGTTTATTTAGTATTCCATTCCATTCCATTCCTGTTCCGCTCGGGTATATCCGACAATGTTCGTGTCAGTTCGTGCGATACTGACCTGCGCAGTATAGAATTTTTGTAGCATTTACTATTTGCGACATATATATTCGCTATAATATATGCAGGAGCAGCAAAAAAATAAACTGTATCCATTTTAAAATTATCAAAACACTTAAAACAATACCCAACGATGCTACTAAAGTCAAACAAAGAAAACAAGGTTAGGATAATCAAATGTCAGATGACATCATTCTATTCCGTGTTGTGTTAATCTATAAATGGGATCAGACAATTTTTGTGTTCTATTCCATTCCATTTCATTCCATTCTATTCCATGTCAATCTATAAATCAGCCTTATATATATATATATATATATATATATATATATATATATATATATATATATATATATATATATATATATATATATATATATATATATATATATATATATATATATATATATATATATATATATATATATATATATATATATATATATATATATATATCAATTATTATTTGTAAATACACATTAGAAAAAAAATAATAACTCGTATTATGGAAATGATGAATAATGATTATACGTTATGTTTCAATTATCAATTGTAATTATATTTATTTACAAACAACGATCATTTTGACGTTTTAAATCATCAGGTTTTTTTTAAATATATAAATAAACAAATATAACAAAATATTGTCACAAATTTTATTGCGATTTTATAATAGGTAATGCAACTTTCGTGCAACTTACAGTACACTAATTTATTTTATAATTCGTCGCACAATATTAAAAATCACTCACCGTCAATTTTAATAATTTGCAACAATGAGCTAGCATTCGAATATCTGAAAATTGAAAATTCTCTGAATTGTTGGCGAATGTTAACTTGGATCATAATTACAATAAAGGAAAAAACTTTTCAGAACCCATGTTTTATAATAATAAATATGTTTTATTGAGATAAAGTTTTGTACAAAATAATATTTTTTTTTTTACACTTGAAAAAGGCAGCACTTTACTATTAGAATGTTGGGTTTCCAATTATTTTATACAGAACTTTATTCCAATAAAACATATTTATTATAATTACAATAAATTATTAAATAAATAACAAACTGAAATAAATATTAATGTGAACTTATAAACTTGAGATATCTCATATTTGTGAAAATATTAACAAATGAAATACATATTTAGAGAAAACATTAAGTTGGAAAAAATAGAAGAATATGGGGCATAGAACCAATCATGTGAATCTAATTGAAGCGATCGCTATTGGGAGTGTTAGGAAATAATTATTTTTAATTATCTTTTTTAAACTAGATACGAGTGCGATTAATTTATAATCCATTGTTTTTGAAAATGTATATATTATTTTCAAAAATTGTAAGTTTTTAAGACTTGTTTATTGTAGAAGTTAATATAATAAAGTATTCTTTGTGAAATCGAAGCGCATTTTATTTTCGATTAGTGTCAAGACTTTCGAACAGGTTATGAACTCACATGCGCTGTATAGTCAAATTTAAAAATCTGACGTGAACATCACGTGACTTGGTGCTTGATATTATTTCTGCATAAGCACACATCCCTCCTAAATATGTACTCACAATTTGAGACTTTTAGAGCTTCTGATTAACTCAGAAATGATAATTTTGTAATTAATTTTTGAAATATCTAATTCTCAAACCTGTAGCTCGTGCACTAATAACAATTCATAGTTGATATTTTTTCTGCACAATTTGAAATTTTAGAGCCTCTGGTTCACTTAGAAATAGTAAATTTGTAATTAACTTTTGAAATATTCAATTCTCAAGTCTATAGGTCGTTCACCAATAGCAATTGGTAGTTGATGTTAATATTATTTCTGCATGAGTCTACATCCCTCCTGAGTACTCATTCATAATTTGAATGTTTTAGAGCCCCTGGTTCACTTAGAAATAATTATTTCAACTTTAATTTGTTATCAATTTTGTAACTGGTAATTTATATAATTTAATTCTCACGTTTATAGCTCGTGCAGCAATAATTGTATTCATTCACAAACTGTATTATATTATACTGTAATAATGGATGACATTATAATTCGATTTATTATTGTATCAAATTAAGCATGAATAAAAGCTGTTTCTGCGCTATTTATTTTGTCTTTTCTAATTAGAAATAAAAATGTTTTTGTATTGTATATTAAAGAAAATAAATTGAATAATGAAAATAATGATTCTTATTTATTTACAAATAGTTCAAAATTTCTTCGCCAGCTGGCAGCATATGTCAATAACCTCTTCCATGACAAAAAAAAATGACTCTAAAACTACAGGCCCTAGAAAAAATTCTTTCCAATAAATCTTGTAGGGCGTTGAATGTTAAATTACTTTTATTGAAACATTTATCCCTAAGCCCTCTGATTCTTGGGATATTCGCTAATTAATCCCTAGGATTGCTCTTTCAAATCCTATGATCTTAAAATAAATTTTAGATTTTTTAAAGGCACGAAATTCATCAGGATGATTATTAATTTGGTACTATTGACAGGTGCTGCCCTCTTGCAGCACTTTTATGAACTATATAAGTGTGATCAAATAATTTTCAATTTTAATTACTTTTTTCCTATTGAACACATTTTCTCAAAAACAAAGGGTCCAAATCAACTTCTGAGTACAGATATCCGATTTCGAGTCTTCAGGCTCGAATAAAACGTTTTACAGATGTGTTTTTTTCCTCCCAACTGTTCTAAATGAAGGAATTTTCCAATTTTCTTTTCAGATTCGTAATCAGCAGGTTCCAAGTGACGTGAAAATATACTTTCCTTCTTGAAATTGTGAAAACTAGGACTGATCTTCGATTTTCAGAGGGTGAAGTGAAAAACTCTTTATGGAAATGTGGTAAGTGAGACGTTTCCAATGAGCCTAGTGCCTAGGCCCTACGACCCTATCGAATTAATTAAGGAATAAATTTGTTACTATAAAACAAGACAAAAAAATGACCACTTTACTATTAAAATTTTTAATTTCAATTTTATTGAAAACTAAGGGCCCAATTGAGATTCTGAGTGCATATTTGAGCTCTGCATACCCTAATAAGGGTGTACAGCTGCGTTATTTAATGGAAACATCAAAATTCATCCCGAATTTTCACACAACTTTTCAGGGTGAAAGAATTTTCCAATTTCCTTAACAGATTCGTAAACAGCAGGTTCTATATTGCGTGTAAATATATTTTCCTTTTTGAAATTGTGAAAATTAGGACTATTTTTGAGGGTTAAAGTGAAAAACTCTTTTAGTTCAATTATTTTGAAAACCCTTAGAAATATCGCAAAATCCTCGATCTAACTAAACAAAAATGACTTCGGAAAGACCTTTTCAAGTCTCGGGTCCCTAGGACCCTATCGAATTAATTAAGAAATAAACTTTCAATAATTTTTAGGGGCTAAAGTAAAAAAACTTTAAGCTCAATTGTCTCGGAAACTTCCGAATTACATATAATTGGAGTACATCATCATACGCAACTTCAAAAAAGCTTGAAAAAATGTATTTCAAACAAAAAGGGTAGTAGCATATTGTTTCTCGGAAACAATAAGCTTTACGAAAAATTATTTCAAACAAATCTTGTAGGGTGTTAAAAATTAGGTAACTTTTATTTGAAAAATTTATCCTGCAACCTCTTAGTTTCTGAGAAAATTGCTAATTTATACTTTGAAAGAGCTCTGCTAATTGGTGTTATTGACAGATGCTGCCACCATGCGGCAGTTTTTGAAACTGTATACGTGTGATTGAATTTAAATCGTTTGAGAGAAGAAATGAACGAATATTTTTTAACTTACAGCTTTTATTAATACATAAATTTGTATAGTTATACACTAGATTACAGTATTATATATTATCACAGTATAATATAATATTTATTATTTTGTTCATATTTATTTCTTAAATTTAAATATAAAAGTTTAGTTATTACTTTATTTTTTATTTACCACTGAAAAAAAGAAATTTAATATTTTATTATAATAAATAAAGCAATAGTTTAGTGGATAAAGTTTTTATTTCGAAGTTTTTGAAAAAATTACAGGAACAAGATGGATTTTTAACCCTTATTTTCGCTGTTGCAACTGTTACAAAAAATTATTTATTCCTGTAAAATAAATTCAAAAGGTCTATAAAATAAATAAAACAACACAATTTTTTGGGAAAGGATTTACTTTGGGAATTTTGGGTGGTACTAATACAAGGGGCATTTTTAAGCCTTGATTTCGAAGCAGCGAGAAGAAGGGAATCAGTAGACTTTTTGGGCATCTTCTTCGAAGTTCTCTGGAGTCTGTCACTGCTGGTGCTGTAGATTGCTTTTGGACATCTTCTTCGAACTTCTCTGGAGTCTGGTTGCTGCTGGTGCTGTAAGCTTTAGCCCTTATTTCGTCTTCTGGAACAGTTTCTTTGCTGTTGCAACTGTAACAAAAAATAAAAATTACAATAAGATTCATATAATTATTTAATTGGAAAAAATATTATAAAGTCAAATAAATAAGATACTTACTTAAGCAATGCAAGCAGCAGAGCAGAAGTGAACCTGTTTTCTTGAGCATTTTCTCCGAAGTCCTCTGGAATTTGGAAGCGGCACGTGGCAGGAACAAGATGAATTTTTTAGCCTTGTTTCGTCTCCTGGCAATGACTAAGGGGAAAGAGACGAAACTTCCTCCGAGAATTCTTCCTAAGAGGTCTAGGGAAACCCCAGCAAAATCTAGACAGAGGAGTGGCTCTTCGCTGCTGCATCTGTAACATATAATAAAATATTACAATCAAATTTAAATAATTGGGGAATGTTTGAAAATAATATGAATCTACAGTAATCAGAATCTTACTTGAGCTTTGCAAACAGCGGGCAAAATACACTCAGTGGACTTTCTTGAATATTTCCGAAGTTCTCTGGAATTTGGTAACTGCTGGCTGCTATCTCCTGGAGCTGCTGGCTGCTGGCTGCTATCTCCTGGAGTTGCTGGCTGCTATCTCCTGGAGTTCCGGGTTCCTAAATTTAAATTATAAATTCGAATATTAGACAAATTATTCAAACAGTAGTTTGAAAACAGTTATATAATGCGCAATATTATATTACCTAGCTGATGATGCGGTGATGTTATGACGATCTACGGCCGGCGACCTGAAACAGAAACTTAAAACAAATTTTGGTGAATCATATTCAACAAACAAATATTGAGAGTTGATTTTGGCAGCTGGGCTCATCCTCAGCTCCTCCCACGATGTCCATTCCCTCGATTTCCATCCACCTCAACAGCTAGGCTCATCCTCAGCAAATGATCTGAAAAAATACAAATTAATTAAAAATCTATAAAATAATACAATAAAAAATAAATAGCTGAAAGAAAAAGAGATTAGAGCCTGAAAAATAAAGTTTATTAGTCAACTTACGTCCTTTTGTTAATTTGTTGGAGGTGGTAATTGAAGAGGCTGAAAGAGAATTTTTATTAGTCACATTCATTCAACATTCGTTCAACATTCAATCGTGTTGTGTGTTTTGGTTTGTGTTTCGCGCCTTTTTAACGGATTTATTTTGTTCGAAGAGTTACGCGGCGAGTGATTGTTGCTTTTTAATTACGCGAGATGACGAGTATTTAAAAGTGCTCAGATATATTATGCTACTGATATTGACTCTACTTTACTACCCCAATGAGTGCCTGAGCGCTCAGACACCCAAGCACCGGTGTGCTCGTCGTTTGCAAAAAAAAAATACGTTGTTTGAATACGTGGCCAATGCATATTCCGAGGCCCGCGATACCGCCTAATTACGCGATATGGTAACCTTAAGTATCGGTCTCAGCTAATGTTGTTTCTTGAACTTAATCAAGGACCCCCGCCAGCTACCATATTTTCCGACTTCCGATAGGTACATATCGAGAGTATGCCGTTACTCCCCAGTTAGTTCGCTCGTTCGCCCTAGAACTCATTGCAAACCCACGCGGTGGTGTTCACCAGGGGGGGTGCCTCTCGTAGCGGTACCTACGTGTGCACCGATTCCCACGTTGGACCTTTCATTACAGGCCTTTGCAAAAAAACCAAGACATTTTATTAATTTAATACATAATAAAAGCAAAGACTAACATCGCAAATACATGCACCTAACGTACACGCAATGCGGAACAAAATCATCCCAATTTACATATTTAAATTCACAAAATTTTGATCTCTACGTTAATAAGCAATAAACAAACCCCAATATACCATAAAGCACTCTTAAATAACTATTTTTCAACATTTTGTTGAAGAACAACGCGATTTAGAACTTTACCTTACGACTTGACTAGCAACAATGAATGGTATGCAACGAGACGTAACTTCGTTTATTATGAATCTCCGAAATACGTTCGACTGTCTATAGCGCGCAATGCTAACGAGAGAGAACGCAATATCAAAAGATACCTCGTAGCGCTCATACAGTTTACGGCCAAGCCCGTACAAAACCAAACTAAACAAGATTGTGCAACATTAAAACTAATTCAATCAATTCTAGAATTGAAATTAATGAATAAATCTGTATTTTGTATGTAAAATGAATAAAAATATTCATTACAAATAAAAATAAAATATTCAAAATGCATTTAAAATACAAATTTCAATTTTACACATTTTTCATTTTTCAGGAAATCATAGAGTGTTCTTCGGGTGAATTTTGAAGTTTCCAGGGAAACTGTGAAAATAAAAATGATTATCAGCACAAAAACAATTAGGGCCAAAAAACCCAATTCCATTATTTTATTTATTTCAGTATCAATCAATGAATAATTGAAACAAAAAAATTTTATACTTGAATGATACAATATTAGAAATTGATTCTATTCATTTAAATGTTCAATTAAAATATTTACGATTCAAAAATGAAACTAAGAAATTCTCAATAAGTAAAATTTAAATCTAAAAAAGACATCCACAAAAGAAATTGGGCTGCACTAATCTTCAATGATTTATCTTTAGAGCCAAAAATTTTAAATTCAATAAATGGTTTTTGAAAAATTTCCTTATCTAATTATTCATTGAATTTAAGATTTCAAGTTGAAAAGATTGATATCTCGTAGATTGGATTTCGAAGGGCTTTGCCAGAGGCGTAGAATAGGGGATGAACCACTGATTTTGATATTCTTGCTTATAATTGTGAAACAACGTTTTTGAAAAATAAAACAGTTTTAGGATCTCCTATAAACGGCCTTTCTAGTGATACCCTACTTAACTAAATCAAAAAATATTTATTTGTTTTGCCCTCAAATTTTGGCCGCCCTAATCTAAGGTGAGGATGTTTTGGTGGTACCAACTCTTAGAAAAGGTGCGGGTAAACAAACTGTATTACTGTACAGAATTTCAAGTCGATATCTCAATCTTTTCTGAATCAAATTGACTGTGACAGACGGACAGAATCATTTTTGCTAATAATTAAGATACTGCCTAACTTAAAATTTATATGAGTACAGTTTTAGAATCGTCACAAAGCGCCCTTTCTATTGATGCCCCACTTGCCCTGACAAAAAAATATTTATATTTTGACCCCTCAAATTTTGGTCTCTCAAAAATAGGGAAGGAATATTTTTCAGACTCTTGAAATAGGTGTGGGCAAATGAAACGTATGACTATTTCAAATTTCCAAGTCGATAACTTAATTTGTCTTGGATGAAATTGGATGTGACAGACGGACGGACACATTTTCACCGATAATTCCAAAACTAAGCGGCATAAAATTAAATTAATTTCAGTCTAAGAGCCTTAAAATAAAAACCGTTCTATTTGATACCCCACTTGTCTGTACAAAAAAATATTTATTTTTTAGACTCTTATATTTTGGATTCTCGGAAATTCCGAGAAAATATTTTTGAGATACAAAGGCTTGAAATTAGAGTCAAATTTTTTATCCTAAAATTTTGGCCCGTCAAAAATAGAGGAAGAATATTTTTGAGGTACTGACTCTTAAAATAGGGTTAAGCAAGCAGGACATTTGACTATCCCAAATTTCAAGTCGATTAATTAAGAAATGAACTTGTGTCTCTAAGATTTCAAATAAGATTTATCTCAAGAGGACATGATTTTTTATTTTCTCAAGAGTACATATTTAGAGTCTACAGGCCCTAAGTAAGATTTATAGATGTGTTATTTATGGGAAAAGTGAATTTTCCTGCCAACTTTCCCAAATGAATGAATTTTCCAGTTTTCTTTCAAGATTCGTATTCAGTAGGTTCCAATTAGCGTAAAAATACACTTCTCTTTAAAAAATTGTGAAAATTAGGGTTGATTTTTAAAGGTATCTACAGTAAAGCAATTTTTAAAGCCAATTATCTCGAAAACCCATGGAGACATCGCGAAATCCTCGAACTAACGCTACCAAAGGTAGCTATTTTAACTAAAATATGCTCGGAAAGACCCTTTGAATTAATTAAGAAATGAACTTATGTCTATAAAATTTCAAATAAAAATTATCATAAAAGTACATGGTTTATTATTTTTTCTGTTCATAGTTTCAAGTGTAACTACATGGAGACAGCATCTGTCAATAAGACCAATTAGCAATCTTCTCAAATGTGCATCGCTTTGTTGAATTTTGTGTCTCCAAAAAATCAAAGAATATCATTACGAGAGCAGAAATCCAAGGAGCAAAATCAAGGGTTTTTGCAAAGAGTTTTCTTTGATTTACTCTTGAGCTATAGAAAAATAATTACATCAGCATATGCAGCTGGGTACATTCGAAAATTGAATCTATCGAGCACTCTGAGCACACAGACCACGTGACTAAAAATTCATTGGAGCGTGATCAGGTTCTCGGGATAAACGAACGCGACAGATCATCTTGAGCTGTCAAAATGAACATACGAGCAAATTTAACAATTTGCCAATTTGCAAATAATATTTTTCCAATGATGAGGAAAAAAGTATAGAACAGACTTCTTTAATTAAGAATTATGTTGGAAATATTATACCACTTATGATTGATAATTTATTTAAAAGAATTACATCCTCATTTGACAAGTCGCACATAGAACATTGATATAAATAATTTCAGACGTCTTCTACAAAGAAATGAGTTTTAGAAAATAAATAACTAATGTTTGTTTTGACAAGGATCTAAGCGCTCGATGGTTGATCTCTGAGCAGATCGAGCGCGCTCGAAATGCTCCGTGAGTCAATAAACGAACGCAGATCGCGTGCTCCGAGCGCTCAGAACCAATTTTCGAACGTACCCTATGTAGAGCTTGCTCACTTTTAATAGTTGCCAAGATTAAACAGCTATCTTCACTTTTAATATTTGACGTTTGAGGTAGTGACAAACAGAAGTTATATACATATTTATAAAATAAATAAACTAAAATGACAAATAGAGCACGAAATAACACAGTTCGAATAGAAACTGAAATAGAAAAATGTAGAGAAGAATCCAACTGGACAAAAGTAATCGAACTTGCTGAGCAATTGAAAGAAAGGTCTTCTCAATACGGTTGTAAAATTCATATTAATTTTCTTTAATTTAAATATATTTTCTCTGTTTTTACAGAATGTTTATCAAATTTTCTAATAGGTGAGGGTAAACTGGAAAATTATTTAGAAGAATATCCTCCAATCGAAGGCAATGCACATAGGGCCAAATTAGGTTTAATAGAATCTATGAAGTATTTAAAATTAGCTGCAAATGAGTTAGGTCGAAAGGTATTCAACAACATTGATTTTTGTTTGGAGTATGCTTATTTCTTCTATTACAGGCTGGAGTAGCACTAGATGCACATTTACTTTTAGGAAAATTGTATTATGCGTGTGGAAATTATTCGGAAAGTCTTGAAAATTATAATCTTGCAGAGTTACAAGCACTTACAGAAAAAAGGCTTCCAGTGTAAGGTGATTGTTTTTGTATTCTTCAATGTTTTGATCGCAATGTAAACATTTTAGTCGAAGTTTGAGAATTGTTGCTGAATCGTTTGCCATTAAGGGATTATGTTTAGAACAAGAAACCCCTGCCTCTAGTAAATTCAAACAAGCCGAAAGGGAGGCAGAAATGGTACGATGTTTTGAACTTGCTTCTGACTTAGCTCTGTTATACATGCAAGAATTAGATAAACAGCCAGCGAGTATAGTTGCCACAACTGGTAAAAATTATAAGTAGAAATGATTGTTTTTTATAAATATTGTTTTCAGGATCATATTCTCCACAACCACCTTCTCATAACAAGCATATGGGTCCTATTTTAGAATTAGCTTTACAAAAAGCTCCAGCCGTACAGTTAAGACAAGGACATTCGGAAAAAGCATTGGAGCGATACAGAAATGCTCTAAGTGCTGTTGAAGCATCAGGTAAATCATTATGAATCTATAAATCGATAATTATACTAATAATTTTGTTTTAAGGGACGCATTCAATTCGTTTAAAGTTTCTAAAACATTTAGCAGATTTGTTGCTGCGAGGAGCTGGAGGAAATGATTACAAACCACCCATAACACCTCCGATTCAAGGACAAAGTCGAATTTCGCCTTGGAAACCGAAACATTATACAGATCTGAATCAGGTATGATAGATATGGTATCAAATAAATTAGGTGTCTTGTTTTATTTTGAATTGTGCAGCATGCAGCATTTCATTTCCAATATTTATGTCAACTTATATGTATCTTTAAAAATTGTCTAAATTTAATTTCCGGCATTCTAGTGATTTTTTTGAAGTTTGTCTGAAGCCTTACAAAAAATGAGTCAATGGTTTTTGTTCAAGTTTAATCCACGAAATGAATGCGAAGAGATGCTGTTGGTTCTTTTGGTGGCAGAAGCAATGGCAGTAAAAGACGCAGTATTATCTCAAAGTCCGGAATTCAAGGAAGCGCGTATCCGGGCTTATCAAAATGCCACTGCAGTTTATGACCTTCTAACTATTGCGACCGTTCGGTGGGGACAAGTCGCACTCTTACAGGAGGTATTTACTTTAATTATAGTTTCAAGTATTTAATGGTATTGATGTTTGATAATTATTGTAAGTCTCAGAAGATATTTTTTTTTCAAGTTATATATCAGAAAAAAGTGTTCCAATAAACTGTCAAAATAGTATACAAAATTGAGGATTAGGCTGGACATTTTTGAAAATCGAGCTGTCCATGGTTATTTTATTATCAAAAAGAAACTTAATATGATTTAGTTTTTATTAAATTTAAATGAAAATTATGCCAGACTTGGTCCTCAACTATCAGCCTATATAATTTGCGAATATTAAGGCTGTGAACTCAAATCCCACACAAAGCATGAATGTCTGCATTTATCATATCAATTGATCATTTTAGTAACTAGAACTTATTTTATTGAACTGAAACTAAACGAATAAATGAATAAAAGAATTTGAGAGATCTTATTTTGATAAATTTTATAAAATCAAAACCTGATAAGTTTCACAATAATACAAATTCAGGGGTTGGTTTTTACACCATCATCCTGAATAGGGCAGCAACCGTAGACACGTGTTTCGTCCTGATTAGGACTCTTCAGTACGGTATAGCAAGCCGCAGATAGTCGGACTTGTTTATTTTATCGGCAGATAGTCGGACTTGTAGCCGCGATACTATTAAAAGTAAGTTGGTACATGGCATGCAGAAAAATTAATCTGCAGCAGTGCCATCTACCAGAATACAGACGAGATTTTGTCTTGACTAATTCAATAAAAATTATCAAATTTTTTTTTTTTTCCCAGAAATTTGATTGAAATCCATTGCTTTTATTGAATATTTTCAGTGGACTACAATGATTTTTTTTCAAATCATCTAATCAATTTAAATTCTGTATTTTTAGCTTACTGAATAACTACGGTCGTGTTTATGAGGGTACAACCCAATAATCCCTGTCTGTATTTGAATAATTTTCATCTTTCCTACATATTTTTTGTAATCAGCGAAGAGCATATATTTGCTTGAAACCAAGAATTCCTCGAAGAATTCTGAATAGTAGCAGAGATTAGTGCTTGTGAAGGGATTTAAAAGTCATTTTTTCAAATGAATGATGGACAAACTATGCAAGAAATATTTCACTTGAGATCATGCCAAAATTAAACTAGAATCCTGTAGACGTATTTTGTATTTAAATTCATTGAATATTTTTGTTAGCAATACTATGAAAATAATTGAAGAAATATTCACATAGTAATGCTAAATATTTAAGATTAAATGTATGGTCCATCAAATTGAACTTGAAAATCAGCACAGCATTCATAAAGAATGATGTAAAAACAAGGTCATTCAAAAGTGTTTTGTCTTATAATAGAGTACAAAGTGTTGCAGCTCGCTGATTAAATTAATTGTTGATTTAAAAATTACTACTCGTATGTACAGTTTTACCACAGTGTATTTTTATTTATAACGTAATAGTGTTCTGTAAGTAATTTGCATTATCGCAGCAATTATATTCATCATAATTAAAATAATAATAAGAGTCAATTACATTTTCAATTAGTCTATTTCAGTAAGTCTGATTTTTTGTTTATTATTTCTCTTCTAACCGATACTAGTTATAGCTGATCTGGCAGCTCGGCGTTGAAGGAAAACAGCATTACATAATATATTTTTGAAGTTGTAATAAGACAAATGAAATTATTTCAGTCTTAGAGATGGAATTTTGTACAATTATGAGATACTCTTTTTCACAAAAAAAATTAGATTTTTTGGTTGCTGGCTTATGCTTGCGATAATAGTTTTAAATCGCAGTTTAGAATATACCATTGGTTTTTCGAAAAGTTTTACAAAATTTAAATCTGAATCTTCGTTTACAAGATACAAATTGAAGATTGATTTCTATTGATAATTCAAATATTGGAAATTAAGTTCAAAGTGGTTGATTCCTATAGTAAACATTTATGACAAACTCTATGTGGGATGACATTTAAAAAAAAGTTGTGTTATTCTATATGTGTATTAATATTAGCTATTAGCAAAATCAAAGAAATTACAAATTAGTCATGAAATACTTGTTATGGTATCTATTGTATTTCACGTGACTTCTTTATTATTCTGTCACTTTAGGATGTTTCGTATCTATAGTTTAGAATTTGGCAGCACTGTATTGAAGCTTTCATTTCAAATCTAAACATTGAGAATGAATACTACTGAATTATTCAAATATTCATTCGTAATTGGAAAGATATCTATGAATTTATTATAATATTGTTGCTTAATAGATAGCTTTTCCAACCAATTGTCTGTCACTATGTAACATTCTTATGATATTTGAGTATGATAATTAATTTGAATTTACTCCATATGTATAATTTTAAAATAGACTCTTTGATACATTAGGTACTGTTTCACGTTAAAATAAAATCATGCCTTTAGTTGTTGTTGTAAGCAGTAATTCCCAAACAAACTAGATTTCGGCCAAGCATTAACAGCCTTATTCATAGTTGAAATAATTGGGTTTAAACTTGGTTAATCTTTAGATCCGTTTCAACTCTCATTCATAGATACGATTTAGGAATAAACCAGGTTCAAATATGTAAACCCACCCACACCCTAGTTTAAAAATGTTTTAAACCTAATCTATGTGTCAAAAATCAAGAGCTGAAGTGACAGATTATTATAAAAGTGTATATTTATTCTTTTGGATCCTGTAAAAATGATTATGGATGATACAGATATTAACTGTGTTAAATTATTTCATATTTTCATTAAATTTATAAGAAGCAAAAATAAATTCCGGAAAATATGTCCTAGAGAACTTCATATTCACTCTGCTTGAATGCAATATACACAATTGCGAAATATCAGGAAGTAGAAAATCGTTGTGTATTATTTGCATATTGATCCTGATTTGAACCACTATTATTGAATACTTGACAAGATCAGATATATTTCATTGATTTTAAACAATTTTATGATATTTTTCAGGATAATATTTCTTCTCAAATGTGAGAATGATTCCACTCGTTAGAAACGGAGATAGATAATAGTTTATTCATGAATAATAAGTACTCAATATTATAATTATGAGATTGATCAATTATCCATCATCTATTTTACGATGGTGATTCTTTTCTTTTGATTACAACAAAGGATTCGTCAAAGATCAATTCAGTACACAAATTTGAGAAGTTATAAGTTTGGTTGATTACGACAATGGAATAGTCAATATATATTACCATATTCATCCGTTTTCAGTTAAATCAGCAAACAATTTCTATAGATAAACTAAATCCAATAAGCCAAAAATATTTTTCACTGATTATAATAATGAAACAATAAATAGTACATTATAAAGTATAAACCATTAAACTCCGTATCAAGACCTTCTGTTTTTTTCACTAAAACTATCATCATAACTATTTGTTACATTAAAGAAAATTGGGATCTATTTTCACACATATGAAAGATTGACTCCGGTTCTATATTCCTTGTTTTTTTCGGATGAATTTGCTCTATAACCCAATCTGTAGTCAAGATCTCGTTCTCTTATAAATCATATCATCATCAATATTCCGTTTATTTATCGGAACTGAATATTTGCTGCGACTGTGTCTAAAGTTCTATCCATGCTGCACCTTCTCTTTCAGTTTTCTATTTATTGATTCATTTCAAAATGAATTTTAATTTTTGTGGGTCCATCTTATTTTGTTATACTGACCAATCGTTTACTCACTTTGAGCTAATGAAATAAAAAAAAAATATGATAATCTTAGTGAATAATAACTGTCAAATGGCAATGCATATCAAAAACAAACCAAAGCCTATAAGAAATAATTCTTGAATCTGATTTAAACTCAGTTTTGTTAGACCTAGTTTAGAACTGGTTTAAAAATCTTTATGAATTAACTTATTTAGACTAGATTTAAACTAGATCTAGTAAACCAAGATCAAACCTGGTTTATGTGTCTCACTATGAATAAGGCTGTAGGAGTTTAGTTCACCCTCCTCGGTTGTCTCGAGCTCAAGTTCGTTCCTTCAGGCGCTTGCAGCGCAATTCGGTACTATTCAGGGATTTCTTCTGAAAGTGCGAGCGAAACAAGATAATTCAAAATCAATTTATCGAAAAAGCCATTGATAAAATTTCATTGCACTAATGCAGCGTTTGCCAAGCGATGATTCGCGAATCTCCCAGGAGTTCGTGAACTTTATAAAGAGGGCTTGCGAAAAAAATATTGTAATGGCGTGATTTCAACTTTACTGAAAAAAAAACTCATTGACTTATCCTATAGCGATTTCCTGAAAGTTGTTTATAAAATCTCTCTTTAATTGATTTGGCTCAGAGTGAAATTGAAAATCTTGTTTAGATGGGAAAATCATTTAATTTTTATTACCCTTTTGTACTAGATGTCTATGTGAGATAGATTTTCAACATACATTTACCTGAAATATAAAATTGCAATGTTTAAACAATTGTTTGGAAAAAACTGACAACTTTTGTTGGCATTATTTTTGATATTGATAGGAAAAAATCATGTATTATGACATTCGGCCTACAATTTTAGTGACTCGACAAGCCTTGTCACCAAATACTTCCCTCATCAGAAATATTATACAAATGATATTAAAGCATCGAAACTAGAAGTCAATAAATTTGGGTATTCCTGGGAACTGTTAAAAATGTGATCCTATTATTCGTCATTGTTTTGACATTAATTGATTAAAAAAAAATGAGACTTTGCCTAGAAAAGTAAAAATATCTATCCCACAAAATGCAATCAATTTTTTTTTAGGAAAGTTGAATCTTTTGAAAATCCGCTGTTTGTAATTATAAATCTGATAGTAAAACCGTTCTACATTCTCAATTAGAACTTCTACTGGTATCCAATTGTTTTTATTCCTAGTTGTTTTTTTTTACATGTTTTGATCACACTATATTATTTATTATACATTTCATTTATGCGTGTTACATCTCATGAATTTTCAAGAGTCTCATTATACTTCATCAATATGTTCTATTAAATATGCATTTTTATTCTGTCGGATCAATAAATGTATTCTTTTAAAAATCAATTCCATTTTAGTCTTTCGAGAGAGCAATGAAATTCTCCTTCGAAGAACCTCACGTTTGGGAACAGCATGCTCTCTCTCTTATCTGCATGGGCCGTTATGCCCATGCTTTATCTGTCCTCCGAGAAGTAATACGTTTGCAACCATATAAAGCTTTACCATGTTTGATGGCTGCTCGATTATGTTTCGAACATTTGGGACGATCTATGGAAGGTCTTCATTGGGCAGAACAAGCCCGCAATAGGGATCAAACTCGACCTCAGGGATTATTGGGACGGTGCTGGTTATATGTTGGTATTGGATATCAGTTATTGGCAAACGGGACCCATTTGAAACAGAATAAAGGGAATTATGCTCAGCAAGCCCTCGAAGCTTTTCAAAAGTAAGTTTTTATAGAATAAAAACATTGACTTTCCGAGATATTAGAATGATTATTTATTTATGCTTGAATTTGCTTCATTCTAATGGGGCTCTGGTTATATTTTTTTTAACAGAGACTGATAGAAATTAGAAAATTCAGTTTCATTCTAAATTTTATTTATTAAATGGACGGTGATGAGCCATTTTTATTACTTAAGTACCTTCTTCCATCATTTAACTTCATTATTAATTTTTCTTCATGCTACCGCTAATTCATCCTAATGGTCAATTTACAATGTGCGTGAGCATAAGGAGTACGCAAAAACATAAACGTAAGAAATTATTTTTGTTTACAGTGGTCGTGACGTAAAATATCAAAATAAAGAGTTTTTTTCATTTTACGTTGGTACAAATTAGGGTTATTGATGTAATGCGTTGGTTTCTCTGACTATCAGTTTCAAATATTCTGTTAATTTCGATTCTATTTCGTGTTTACTTTTTCTCTTTAGTTTCACTTTTAAAAGTTTGGAGTTTAGTTTGTTTTGTTTTATTGTATGATGTCTGAAAAAGATCTTGCGATTGTTTCATTATTATTGAAACTGCGTTATAAAAGTCGCCAACGAGAGAAATATTAAGACGAGGAAGAAATTGTTGTTTTTTTTATTAATAATTCTATGTCAATCATATTTAAAGTACGTTTCGATCTAGGGTGTTGTCAACTGTCAGATAAAAACATGTGTTTAAAGTTGACGCATGCGCTATTAGTTGTTTCGTATGTAAACATAACATAAAGTTGAATTTATCTCAACTTTACGTTTTCATTACGTAGCTCTTATGTCAATACATAAACGTAAGAAATATTTAAGACTATTGAAATACAGTTGTTCAACTTTACGTTTATGTCTACGGTTACGTACTCCTTACGTTTACGCACATTGTGAATTGGCACTAATACAATAGTTGTATCATCGTCATTCAAATTCTAACGGAGTAATTCACCGGCGAAGCGCCTGCCAAAACTTGAATGTAATATAAACATTGATGTATTTATTTCGATTAGATATTTTTTGTTTGAATTGGTAGTGCAATTGATCATAAGACTATTAGATCTTTTATACTGCTTGTATCTCCTTGATGGAAATCGTTATCATTTTTATAAACAATAAATTAAATCCGAAACAAAAAGTAGTATTTAAAATCTGTTATGTAAAACTGATTCGTCCATTTGCTACGTTGAGTATCTTGTGTATGAATTGCCAATTCTTGGTAGAAAATGATGGTTCATAACTTAAATTTTAATAATTACTTTTACTTTATGCTTAAAAAAAATTTTTTTTTCATTTTCAGAGCAAATCAATTAGAACCAAACGACCATCTGTGTTCATATTATTTTGGTTTACAACTTGCATTAATGGGACATGTAAATGAAGCTCTAGGCTATGTGCGAACGGCCTTAGCACTCCGGCCAGAAAGTTCCACTACGTTACAACTTCTAGCTTTATTATTATCAGCAAGCAGACAACATGCAGAGGCATTACAGCTTGTAAATGCAGCTTTACAAGAATATCCAGATTGTTTAAATCTGTTGTATGTCAGAGCCCATTTGGAATTGCATGAAGATTGTGGAGACGTATGTATTAAAAATCTCAAAAATTTCAAACTAACTGATGTATAAATATCTGGCTCAATTTATGACGTGAGAGCATTTCAAACCTAATAATTAATTAGTGTTTATGTATCTTATTATTATAAAACCAGAAAAACCTTGTGAATTTTTTTGTAGGTCAATGTTAAAAGAACAATTTTAACTACGTCACAGCATAAATTGACCGAGAATCCTACACTCGGCATTGACAATTCGTGTAATTTTTGCCATTTTGCTCTTGTAACTTAATTGCCTAAAACTGATAAAATCTCGAACGATAATACAGTTTTTGAAATTAAAATGGAAAACTAGTTAACTTAAACTGTTTCAATATCAAAGCTGAAAATTCCATTTAAATAATGGAAAAATCGATTTTAAAACATATATTACGCTGAATACAAATAGAAAATTGCTTCTGATACAGAATATTATGCAGCGCAATTTAATTTTACCTTGGCAGGATTTGATTCAATAAAATGAAAATATCTAAAATCAGAGAAATAAAAACTTCAAGTCTAAATTTTCATGAATTATCATTAATTCTATCAATTTTGTCGTTAAAAGGATGCAAATATGTTCTGTATGGTTTTTGTTTATTTTAGAAAACACAATTTTTCAAATTACAGTAGAGATGTACAAAAAACGTGAAGCATAAGAATTTCATAAGCAATTTTAAATGTATGTTAAAATTTTATTCCCTTACATTCTAGGACAAAAATACGAGGATAAAAATTTGTTTAGAATTTAATTTTACTCTCAGGAATTTAGGACCCTAAACGTCTAAACCAGAAAAAGTAAAGGAGTCCTTTGAGTCTAATTCCGGTGTCTGTATATCATAGTTATTTATCTCAGTAGCAACTAAAGCAAAAATTCAAAATTTAGTACAAATATAGCTCGCATCATGCGAACTAAAAAAAATTAATAATTTTGTTTTCGTTACAAAAGATCCCTAGAATGGGGCATCGGAATGAAGTATCCTATGTAAGGATTTCGATTGCATATTTTTGAACGGTTTTTTATTTTAATTTTAAACTGTCTAATTTTTAGTTAATAATAGTAGGAAGAGTTAAGTTTCAATTTATGATTTTTTATTATTTTACGATGATCATTTCGACTTTTGAAGTCATCTTCAGGTATCTTTTTTTATTAAAAAATATAAATAAACAATATAACAAAATATCAACAAATGAAAACATTTTCAGTAGAAACACAAAGTTGGCAAAATAAATGGAATGATATTAATAATGTTAATGAGTAGAATTATCATCATACGGAAATGAAAAAATGATAATGATGATAATTCAACTCTTCCCCAATGAAAAAACTGTCTAATTTTTATTTATTTAGAATCATAAAATTTCGTTAAACATTTATTCTTCTTATAGAATGAATAAACGAACGTTGATCGAGATTCTTGTAAATATTACTGATATAATCAAATATCTTCCTATATATTCACAGTTTCGGAGATAAAAATTTTAAATAAAATAGTAAGATATCCCTTAATGATGAGAAATCCAGTAAAGATTGCAGATAAAATCGAGTGATGCTATAGTTTTTGAGAAATCTATTATTATGCATTAAGTAAAATTTATTATGTACGAAATTTACGCTGGGTGTGTGAGCCACAAAACAAACATTATATCTTTCCTGTTGGCTGTATTAAGAAGTGTTGGATTGTTGAAATAAAACTATAATTATTTAAATTTATAGACAGCTCTAGCAACTGCGAAACATATGTTAATATTATGGAAAAATCTGTATGAAGGCCAAACCATGTCTGATGTTCCTGAATGCGATCGTAAAAGTGATACCAGATCCGTATTCCAGTTATATACATCTGAAATGTCCGATAAAGATTCAAGTCAGTATTATTTGCAGCAATTTTGAAATTATTTCATAATTTTCTTATTTGTTAGGCTCCTTGCAAGCTCATAGCATAGCAGCCTCAAAGGTTGAGCAAGCTCTCAGTGAAGTCGCAAGTTCAATGAGCAGTTTTAGTCCTAGACCAGGACCGCAAAGGGCATGGTTACTCCAGTTAGAAGTTTGGTTACTTCTAGCTGAACTTTATTTATCATTGAATCAGTTACCAGCAGTTCAACAGTGCATTCAAGAGGCTACGCAAATATTCCCTCTTTCTCATCACATCATGCATATGGTAAGATAATATTTTATAATTAAAACTTCCATCCTTTTCATTACTAAGCAATTTGAAAACACGGAATTTCACATTTCTTTTACAAGTTCACACGACCGTTCGATGCTTTTGGGGTGTTGCGGATTGCATGCCTTTCAGTACTAGGCTTTAAATCGTTTCTAACTATTTTACGTTACAAAGGCATGCAATATGATGTCATTAAAGAACACAATTAAGAAAAATATAAAATTGGAATTTGTACTATGACCGGAAAGCGTGCATCGGTCAATAATCTTATTATCTCTCTTATCAAGGGGTAAATCATCAATCCTCAAAAGGCATGCGGTATAAAATCGTAGAGCCCCACGTGCCACCAGCCTAATAGCTTAGTAGAAAATCAAAGCATATACTTTGAAGCTCAAATTTTTGCCTTAAGACTACCTCATCAAATAATGAACCAATGCGCTCAATGAAATAGTGAAATCGTCTAATTTTCATTACTAATTTTCATTTTCTATTAGCATGCCAAAAATTTTGCTTTTGAATGTTTTTGCTTGCAGTTAAAGTTTAACAAAACAAATAAATCAAACAATACACTCAAACTTAACAGCTGATACTGTTTTTTATAGTTCCATTAATAATATGTTAATAATGAATTAGTCATAAATGAAGCCATGTAGAGTTGTAAAATGATAAAAAACATTGAAAAAACATTATTTAGGTATATTAAAAAAATTGGTTATAGAAGATGAATAACATAATGAAAGTACTTTTAAGTACCACTGTTGTTATCATTCTATTATTAAATTTTATAACTTATTTTTAAATAATTACAGCAGAAAATTGGCAATCTGGCCTAATACGACGTTGTCTTTCAAGTTTTGCATATAGCCGTAACAGTAAACTGGAATCGTTAACCATGTAGTTCATTCCTAATTCTTGGAAACGTAAAAAAATTGTTTTACTGCTCTAAAAACAAAATTGTATTTCAAATTGAGTGTAAATTTGTATTGTCTTGGTGGAAAATGATTCATTGTTATGTACCAGTTTGCATTAACTGTTTTAAAACAAACGTTGCGACCATCTTCTTCGATACACTTCGGGAACGAATAACTTTTGTTCATAGAAATTAATCTATGATTCATTATCTCTTAATTTATTTTATCGAATCGGCTCCAAGTTTTCAATCAAATATCGAACAAAAAATATTTAATTACGCTAAATTCAAAGTTTCAGTTTCACAAGTTATCAGAAATAAAGAATTGACTCGAGAAAATTTTCACGTAATTATCTTTTACAACTTTCGAAGAAAATTAATCTCAACAAGAATGCCTCGCCGAGTTTGTTTCTGTATTCGGTAATGAAGTATCACATCAGTTGACAGTTTCTCGATGGTATGGAGAATTCAAACGTGGATGAATAAGTCTTATCGACGAGTCAAGAACAGGTCTCCCAACAACGGCAGTCACTCTGGAAAATATCAATGCTGTGCGCAAGCTCAAAAATCTACATGTGACCTCAGTTCAAAAAATTGTGAGTAAAATAATTAGTTTCCCGTTGGATACTTCATCTGTTAACCGAAGAACAGAAAGAAGCTAGAGTCAATTGGCTGTCAAAAAACTCTAGGCCGATTCAACGCAGGCAACTCTGAAAACGTGCACAGCATCATCAGTAGTGATGAATCGTGAATTTACCCACATGAATCCGAAAATAAACGCCAGTCTCTGTTTGGGTCTTCCAAGGTGAAGAAAATCCGTCCCCGAAGTGTGTCCAGAAATATGGTCGCAAAATTTATCTCAAAAGCAGGTCATATAGTAACAATTCCTCTGCAAGATCGAAGAACTGTTACTGCCGATTGGTATACAAACATTTGTTTGGAAGTAAACCAACCCTGAACGACGAATCATCCTCTACCAAGACAATGCAAGTTCGCACACAGCTCGCAAGACTATTGAATTTTTAGAGCAGTAAAACGTCGAATTGTTAGACCATCCTCCTTACAGTCCCGACCTAAGTCCCAATAATTTCTTTACTTTTCCAAAAATAAAAAACGGACTACGTGATGATCAAAGGTTTTAGTCGCCGAAAGAAGCAGTCGATACCTTTATAAATGCAATTTTTTTCAATACCAACAAACGAGTGGAATAACTATTTCCAAAGTTGGTTCGAGTGAATTCAAAAATGTATGAAGGTTCGCGGAGAATACTTCGAAAAACAATATAGTCATTAGAATTTATCTATTGTTTTCATCCATTTCTATATGCAAAATTAAAAAGACAGCGCTCGTTCTAACGGCAAATTTTCGATTTATATAGTGCTCCATCATAAAAAACTAAAACTAACTCGGCAATAAATTGTTATCGAGATAACTCTCTCCTAAAGTTGTAACAATTATTGCTCGAAATTTTTCTCGATTCAATTCTACTTTCTTGGGCGACTTATGCATCATTTTGAAATGACAATCCTTGTAATGTTTTAATGCACGGTTCAGCATTTTGTATAATACATTTCCATGAGATGATGAAAAGAATAATGAAGGAAAACATACAAGAATAATATCTAAATTCAATGCAATTCAATTTTTGAAACTTCCAATAGCCAATACTATTCTAATTTGTTTCAAAAGTTAAGCATACTCACAACAATTTCAAAAATTGATAACACTATACAGACATCCGTTTTAGCGCATTTTTACAAAAAAAAAAAAACGCTATTATATGTACTTTGGCTGGCTGGCTGGCGTGACGCTGAGATCTCAGCAACTACAGCACTTACAGACTTTAAACAGGTACTAAATGAAAGATGCTGATTTGTAGGTTTGCACAAACTGCTAGATTTTCTTATTCATACACCCAGTTTTGGGTAAAAATTGAAACAAAAAATGAAAGGGTAATTACTGTTGAGCTATGCATAGTTGAAATCTGAAAATTACTGCACAGAATGAGCAACATATCAGTAATTAAATTTTATACCCGAAATTTCGAACCGATATGGGTTAGTACCCATTTTAGGGTAGAAACTATTCATTTCAATATCTCGCGAGTTACACAAGATATTGACATGCGGTTTCCGATGTTATTAGTATAAGAATGAGTTCGACTTTTGTTTTTACGATCAATCTAGGCCAATACATGACCACCCGTTACTTATTTTCTTGAATCTGTAGCTTTGGAGGTAATTTTCAGGGATTTTTTTTATATAGCTTTGATGAAGATCAAAATATTATTTTAAGGTACAGCACTTGACCTCCCGTCAGTCAATAATCAAACAATGAGGATTAAAAGATATTTTTGAGTTTGTACATGCATAAATTATGTACCTATCAAATAGTCAACTTGAAACTAGTACTAAATGGAAGCTGCTGTTTCGTAAATTTGCCCAAACTGCTTGATTTCAAGCTCAGTAATTGTGAGAGATGGTAATTTGCGAAATCTCCGAAGTAACAAGCATTCATGAGCTGTCAAAAATGCACTTTCATCATCAAGATGATTCTTCAATTTTTTGAGTTATTTGTCAAGATAGTATGCGACTATAGATTCTAGACATTCAATTCAGTGGCGTGCGATGACTTTCTGTGATAGGTGTGATAGGTGTGAAAAGGGGATAGATATATATTATATATAAGAATTATATTCAATTAAACCCTTGAACTCTCTTAATATTCTTATCTATTTCATTCACAACAAAGAGTGAGCATGACCCCCAATATAGCTTCTTTTTCTGGCAACAACCAGAAATCCATCAAATTTTTTTATATATTTTGATTTGAGAATGTCGCACGGACTGACTGCTGGCCTTTAATTTTAATATTTTGAGTCAGTCCAATTTCTGGCGTTCGTCTTGTTTTCACAAAAAGGATTTTTCAGTAAATCACAGATAATAGATTCATTATCAGTTGCCATTCTACAAATGATAGAGTTTTAGGAAAATAAATAAATCAAAAAACGTAGAATATGAGTGTTTACCCAATATTGATGTCTTAAATAACAATATTCCAATTATTTTAACGCATTTATAAAAAGCGTTTGAAAGAACACAGTCAAACATTGAATGTTTAGCCCTCAGTGCAGAAATCTGCCTGCACGCGAGCGAGAGAGAGCGAGCGATAGGGGATCTACTAATATCCGGTATGCTCTTTCTCTGTCAAGACTCTATTTCTTCACTTTCCCAATGCTGGCTATGCTAAACAGACTTCGCTCGTCGTGCAACGAGAAATCTGCACGTTGGCGTCAGCATTCGTTTCGATCTTATAGGGGTGGTCCACGAAGCGCGTCTGTATTTCTGGTTGCATAAATAAATAGAATACGTTTTTTCTCTAATTTTAAAATGAAAATTTGTGAAACAAAATGAAGTACTCACTAAATCATTGTATTGTATTGTATGTGCACACCCTGCACATATGGACTGCAAGCCACTGATTAAATTAAAAAAAAAAAATAGTAGACTACGTATTAACAAATATAGATTTTTTTTATGAAAGTATTGTGCATTTCTTCTTTCACTCTTTTAACAGTCTTTTGAAAATGTATAATCCCAATTGTGAGCCTCCTTCTTTTTATTAATATTAATATTGATACACTTTTTTCAAAATAAGGCACAATATTAGAGAACCATTATTTAGTTGGCCGTTTCTTAAGTTGACTAGAGCGTGAGCAGGGCCTAACGGTTGTAGGAATTGGCTTTTATGTTTGCGGGCGAAAAAAATACGACGGGTGCGAGATATTCACGTTTGCTATCGAATTAAGCATATTTTAGGAAAATGTGAGAATGTTCTAAAATAAATAGAGACATGCTATTTTAATTAAATAAATATCTCCTTCTTTCGTCAAGTTTTTTATTTATGTTTAGTTTTTAATTTTATCGCCAATTCTTTCTATCGTCAACATTGTGGATAAGGTATTAAATTTTAAATTGTTCAAAATATGCTTAGATTTTCTATTTAAATTCATAAATTTTTGTCATGCTCATATCTCCTTGCATAAATTCTTCCTGCCATCTCAGTAAATATTTTAATTGTATTTCATAATATGAAGTAAAGTTTCGTCTCAAAAATAAGTTGAATTATTTTCAGCGTGGCTTGATGCACATGCACAAACAAGAGTGGGATGAAGCTAAACTATGTTTCCAAAACGCTGCTGCTATCAATCCACAACACATAAAATCTCTTCAACAACTTGGGCTGGTCTACCACTATTTGGGGCAGCAGCGTTTAGCAGAAACAACTCTCCGAGATGCCGCTAAGATTGATCCAATGGCACACATGACCTGGTATAATCTGGGTAAAGTGCTGGAGTCGCTTGGAGAATTTGAAGCTTCCAGTGATTGCATGTCCACTGCGCTCATGGTGGAGAAGACTAGCCCGGTGCTGCCTTTTTCCTCGGTGCCGTTGTGTTTTGAATAAGAGAGGAATATTAAAATTAGTATATTTTATTTGCCACAGTTTCGTACTTAGAAAAGACGTGTTAACGTGATTTTATTTTGACTGAGTAATTACTGCAAGACTTGAAAATTGGATTTTTAAATTAATATTTAAATCAAGAGATTGTAAAAGTGCAAGAATGGAGTACGTTTAATTTTAAATGTAAGTGATTTCTTAGACTTTATGAAATTGCTCTTTGGTCGTAAAAACAACCATAATACGTTGCGGATAGTGCTGAATAACGGAACTCCCAAACCAATAATTGACTATGTTCCAGCATTTCTTATTTAGGTTACTTCTTGTATACAGGGTGCTCACTAAATATACGGCAAAATTCAAAGGATAATTACTTGGACTGTTTAAGAATAATTTGATTTTCGGAAAGCCGCTTCCTATATAGGATAAAAACTTTTTATTATCTAATATTACATGTAAAGTTACTTAATTTACAAGAACTTTTCAAAATGATTACCACCTGCTACAATAGAGATGTTCCACTGGAGTAGTGTGAAATAATAACTTGAGACGATTTCACAAAAAAAATACGGGTTTTAAAACCAGGAATTGAGCAGGACATAAATTAAGTCTACCAAGACCAATCCAGCACACTTGATTCGAGGCATTTAAAAACTCGCGATAAAACATTTATCTACAATAACCTAAATAATCCCTTCCTTAATTTTTGCCGCATGCTTAGTGAACACTCTGTATATTTCTTATGGTTTATCAATAGATATGTTATTTATAACACAATGTACCAGTTTTTCAATGAAGTCGCTAGAATTTTAAAATATTCTTTTCAGTGTTTGGTCGTTCAGTATCGATCACTATGTACTGTGGTTGTTTTTTTGCTCTTCGAGTGTAATACAGATACAAGATATCGAGGTGACCTTATAATTTTTTTCTAAAATTTTGCATTTTATTTTTAACATTTTGGGTTTTTAAAAAAATAGAGTAGAAATTTAAATAAATACTTAATTTGATGTAATAAGTAATTTATGTCTAAATTTTGGGCGTTCATTTACAAATAATGTAAGACACTAGAAAAAATCAACTTCATTGCATCAAAAAAAAAATATATATTTTTTTTACTCGATTATGCTTTATACAAATAACAAAACTTCTTATTTAAATCATATATACAATCTCTTTGGAGCTCTCTTTAAATTTAATGATAATTTTGTCATCAAAAAAGAATCAGAAACTTGTTAAATATTTAACAGCCAGATTTTCAAGAAAGTTTCAGCTAATTCATAATTTTTTATTGTTGGCCTTCAAATCTTAAATCAATTAATAGAATATATAGTATAGTATAGCATATAGATATAAATGAGCATATGATTAAAAAAAACTGCAAAGATTAGGACAGTAATTAACATCAGCGAATCTAGAAATATTTGCCAAGAGGAGCCTGTCTCCTGAAAACCGAAGGCCAATGAAGCCGAAGCCCAATGTATGCAATACAATTAATTTCAATTTAAAATGTTGAGCTATATTTTTATACATTTATACGCGCGCCCGTTTTTTCTTATTTCAAAGTGTTTTGGTGTGAAATTATTCAAGTGCTCACACTAAAATTTTGGGTTGGAGTGAGCATAGTCTACTCGGCCACCCCTCTTCCTTCTATTTAAGTAAATGCTAATCAAAGTCTGTGTGAAGTAGCTCTAAATTAGCTAAAATCATTTCGAAAATCAGGCTGTAAAAGTTTTATATAAATATTAACCGCAAAAGCCGATTTTCGCCTAGGACCCTAGGTAATAACAATTTGGCCTGATAAGAAAACCTATCTTGTCTAGGCCAAATTTAAAACAACGTATATCACAAACTGCTTGAACATAACGTTACGTGCAATTCGTAATTAAGATAATATTTTTTAAAATTATATAAATAAACTATTTTTCAACTATTTTAGCATACGCAAAATAAATTTGATCTGAAATCGAGTTCTGCCGCTAAAATATACATACCAAATTACTGTATTGAATAATATTTTCAAAAAGAACTATTTAGAAACTACGTAAATGTACTTTATTCTTATACAATTTATATTTTTTGTTTTGAGGTCTTACACACAATTAAAAAAATTAAGTTTCATAATTTCAAATATATGTAGGAAAATGATTTATATATGGAGTGAAAATTAAAAAATTACTCCATTTAGATTGTAATTATTGAGTACATTGAATTATTATCGTAATTAGTACTAAGCCAAGGCTAAGAAAATTTATAAAATTGTGTTTTCTTTGCTTTTTGAAAATTATAGATTTAAAAATTTCTTTTGTCATGCATCCTAAACTATAATTTGCAAACAATGATATAATATTTACTACATACAAAAAAATATGTTTTCAAGCAATGATCAGAAAATTGGAATACTAACATTATTTTGTTTTGTGAAAGTGGCAAGTAAAATTAACTAATTTATTTGTTATGAGTTTTTGTCGTACATAATATTATCTGTGTTATTTAATTAAACAATTGAATCAAACATTCCGTAAATATTGTTGAATGGTTATAAAAGTTTAAATATTATGTTAAATAAAATATTAAAAATATGAAGAAGTCGTTTTTTGATTTAATAGTAAGTTATTTTTACATCAGACAGAATGTACGCGAATCATTTAAACACTGCCAAGTATTTTAATTTATATTTTGTTTATAAATAAAATCATGAATGGAAAAATATTTTTGTTGAAGATTTTTACTGCTCTGGTTTGAAAAAAATTAGTTTTTAAATAAGATTGAAGTTTAATAAATGACGGAAATGACGAAGTGCATCTATCAAACGAATGAAAATAAGTTGTACACGTAGCTTTTTTAATACCATGCAACTTATAAGGTTATGTTTATTGAAATCCAAATCCAAAATTAATCCTGAAATTCGAAATGTAATGCAAGATGACAATATTAATAGTTGCTCTGTTTTCATACTAAATATAATTAGACGAAAATTTTCAGTAAAATATTTTTAAAATGTTATTTTCATTAAGATTTATTGTATTTTTTTTATCAATATATCAAACAATTTGACTGAATTTCCAATATTCAAAATAAGCATGTAGGTATATATTATTCCACCATTTAAATTCATAAAAGCGTATTATTCTTACATATAAAGTAATGATCATCCACATTAGAAATTTGCAATGCATGAATATTTAATCACAACACGCATTCCTTCATGGTCAATTTCACAAATGAATTGCGTCGTTTATTACGTTATTATACATTTAGTAATTGAAACGAAGCTGAAGAATCGTTGAAAGCTGGCGTATATGCGTCGGTAAGTTGGCGCAAAGCGACACAACAACGACGCAATGGCCACAGCAGTAAAGCTAGCGTAGTTGTTGATATCGACGGCGGCCGCCGCAGTGCGTCGTGGAGTTGGCTCTTGCCGTCTTTACCAAGTGCATAGCACATGCGCCTACGTAAGCAAAATACAACAATGCCGTCGCCAGTCCCTACGATACGTCATTAAACGCATGACAAATTGTTCCCATGAAACAAATGATAATAACAACAGAAAGCATTAAACGTGATATTTTCCTAAACAATTATATTCAAACTGGCATTTTTGTGGTTGATTACGAGTATTTCAAATAAATGTTAGATAAGTTAAATAGGAAACTGTCGCCAAATTGTTTACCTCTGTCATTTTGAATCATCGTTTAAATATCACTTATACTTGTTGACGCAGAACGATGTTTCTAGAGTTCAAGATTTCGTGAAAACGTACGCGAATCATTTGTTAAAAATAGATGCACTATTACCGTGTCTACATCAGGTAGGAGGCGGCGGTTCGTGCCTTATGCTTGCTTCGCACCGTTACCTTAAAGTTTCGTGGTTGACAGACATTGGTACGACAGATTAACCGATTATTCATTTATTTTTTGCATCGTCGATTCCCTAATACATCCCAAACAGATATTTTTCGATCGCGATGTTGGGAAATTACGTCGCTCACGAGAACGCTAAATAGCAAGCACGTAATCATTTGCTATTTATATTCTGTGAAATTTTACGCATAATAAAGGAACTCTTAGCTCCTCACAATGAAATAAAGCATTTTATTTTCGTTAGCTTTCAGATGTTTTACAAGTAAAAATATGAGAGTATATATTTTATCATTTTTTAAGTGAAACTTCTTTTAATCCGGTTTATGTAACAAAATTGAATGTGACGATCGGGTGGTGCGAATTGGCGCGAAATATAAACCGTATTGTCTCATATAACGGAAGTCTAGTCGATACATGTATTACAGACGCAAACTGTGATACACAGTGGTATATTGAAATACTTTTATATAATACAAAAATTTCCAAATCTGTTTTCTGTAATATTTCATCAAGATTTTAGTAGGATTTTTACTGAATTATAATCTACTCTATGACGTTCTGTCCACAAAAAGTAAGAGCTGGTAACCGCAACCTACGGTTGAGAAAATATCAATCAATTTACCAAGCGCACTATAAGTACCTGCCACACCCGTATCGGGTGAAAGGCGTGATTGATATTTCTTTTTTTAGAACTGTGAATATTGTACTATTTTTATCAGTAAATGATAAATTACATAACCTCAGATGTACATTTTTTTAGAAACTTATTGTCAAACAAAATGAAATTTCTTTTGAATTGGTCTGCGTCACAAAACTTGAAAGATACGTCGTTAACATTGTAGCGGTGACGCGATAAGAGTTTATATAAAGTATACATGCTAACATATATTAAGCCTTACATGAAATTAATATTTATTATAGAAATGATACTTTCAGTAATAATTTGATTTATTAAAGAAATTTAATTTCGTGCAAGTTTCGTGAGCTACTGTATGCATTTTTTTTTTACAAAATGGTTCATTTTGTTAATATTATGTAATTTAAATGTGCATACTTACGGAAATTACTGTATTTTGAAATGCTTATTTGAGCTGGATCGAGAAATTATGTTGGATATGTGTGTTTTGTCTTCAAAGTAGATAAAGTGACGATGAAATAAAAAAATTGAGAAATACGGCTCTGTGGGTATGATATGGGTTGTATCAGTCAGGGTTAGAAGTGTGAGGGGTGTTTTGTGAGGTCATGCGATGGCCCAGTGGCCCCGTAATTCGCTCTTTTGCAAGTTGCGAGTGGAGCGGGGCTGCGATGCGCCGCATTGCGACGAAACGCACGTCGTCGTTGCCCGCGCGCCCTTCACCGCCGCCGTCGGATCAATGGCACGGTGGCCTCCTACAGCGAACCTCACAGCCTGCTGCTGCGGAGTGCCGCACCGCGACATGCTGCGTCGAATAGCGGCGCCATAACCAGCCCAGCACCAGCTCTTCCATGCTGCTGCACCATGCACCTGTCACTAATCAAACTATTGTTAGTCCAGCCAAATATAAGTTGCTCTATTCTAAGAAATTTTTACTCTCACTAGTGGGCGTTCCTGCAGCTAGTAACAACCAGTAAAGATGTAAATAAATAAACAAAAAAATCATGTACAACCAATCGTACTTTTTTATTCTGATATAAATATTGTTACATCCCTAATAATTTCAAAAAAACGAACTTGATTCACAGCTTGTATTTACATCAGCATTTCGTTATTTTTATTGTTGTATTGAATTCCCAGAACAGCATGCAACAGGGAATGTATTAATAAGTAACGAATAAAATTGTCCTAGTCTTGTTGCGTTTTGATTTTCTTGAATTCTCGGAAATTGCTGTTTTGTAGTTAAATATGTATAGTACTACCAAGAATGACTTTTACTTTCAATGTAGTATGTAGTGAACCAAAAACGTATATTATCATTTTTTAATTTTTGGTTCTGTTCAAGAGTTGAAATATGAAAGATTATGGCTACAATTTAATAAATTACAGTGGCGTAACTAAGTCTTCCGGGGCCTCAGTGAAACAACATAGTAGGAGCCCTCTTTAAAAATTTACAAGTAAAAAAAAGACAAATTAAAAACTTTTTCTGGAGTTTTATAGCCATGTTTTATTCCAATTTTACAATCTCGTATCTTATAATCTATAGTTTATACTTAAAATCTATAATTAAATCTACGTAGCAATTTAGAATCTCGACCTGCGAACTTCCGCCTTGACAAATTTGTCGATAACTTCATCCAGGTTGCCTTTTAACTTTCAATTGGGGCTCCTCGTACCCGGAGGCCCCAGGCAATTGCTTCGGCTGGACCGGCGGTAATTACGCCACTGATAAATTGATTGTTATTTTAAAAAATATAACCTTTCAAACTTGAATTTCACCTAATTTTTGATTTTTATGTTACTGTAGGTCCGGATTTAGGTACAGGTTTAATACTCTTTCCTCATAAAGGAATTGTACAAGATGAAGACAATAAACATGTACAATTTTTTGCAGAATATAAAATAAATGACAGTGCTCCATCAATCAGTTCGTGAGCCTACGGCTACATGTAAGTACTGTAGAGACGGCCCTGTACTACAGTATTTAAGCATTGGAAGACGGACGGTTGAATCTGATTTTATATGAGGAATTGACTTATACAGGGTGTTAATAATAAGTTGTAACACTCAAAAATAACAGAACTCAATAACTCATTGAAACAAACAGTTTTTCTCAATTTAAATTTTTGATTTGGAGCCCCAGTTCATAGTTATTAGCGTTCTTTTGTTTTTCGAAAAATCGTAATTACTCCCTTACTTCAAAGAATATTTAAAAAAAAATTCAGATAACGTTCTGCCAAGATTCTTGCTGACTTACCGGTAAACATCAGACGAAGTCTTTGGTCTAGTAAATAGAGAATAACCGAATAAATGGATTGGAAGAGGAAATCTTGTTGCGTGGCCAGCCCGGAGCTTCGACCCAACTACCCTAGATCTCTTTTTCTGGGGTCAGATAAAGATCTCTGTATATGAGACACCAGTAAACACCGAGTTAGAACTGGTGGCTGGAATAGTAGCTGCAGCAAAAGATATAATAAAAGACAAGCAGGCAGCTCTTGCAAGTGTTTCTTCTTATATTAAAACATGCTGCTGGGCTTGCATTGCTGCGAATGGTGGTCATTTTGAAAATCAAATTTAGTCCCTCCTTTGTTGTTTGTTTGTTTCTTTTCTTGTATAATTTTCTTGTTTAATGACAGCAAGCCTACTTGCTTGTGTGTTAAAATTTATCTTGTATTTCAATTTAGTTGGAAGTTTTTTTTGGAAAGATCTAAAAAAATGTTTCGGACAAATGTTAGTATTATTTTGTAAATATTTTGTTTTCAAATATTGATCAAGTGGTTTTTACAATATCTTCTTTGAAATTTTTTTGATCGATCGACATTTTGTTATTCGATAAAATAGAAAATAATTGCAAACACAAATATTTTAGAGAACCGAAAGCGAATGCTGAAAGTTTTTGTATTTTTTAAACATTCCTTAAAATAAGAGGGTAATGACGATTTTTCAAAAAACAAAAAAACGCTAATAATTATGATTTGGGGCTCCAAATCTAAAATTTTAACAAAGAAAAATTGTTTATTTCAGTGAGTTCTAAGTGCCATTTCCGGATATTAACAGCCTGTATATGTTATCAATGTTTAATTCATTATTCTACGATTTTTATTTAGAAGATATGATATCAATGAAATTTTCGATATTATATATAAAAATATTTAAATCTATGTTCTGTATGAATAATTTATCAGATTTTAATCTTATAATTTCAATCGTTTATGTTATATAATATAATAATTATTTACTTGGAAAATAGGTTGTAAGAATCGAATGGATAATAGACTTTGAGGTAATAAAGATTTTATCGCTAAATGCAAAGATATTTTGAGCTCCAACATTTTTTTCGGATATAGCGTGTTGTTATCCCTATATAGCAAGGTATTAGTGGGCGTTCCCGCGACTTGTAATCGACTAAAACAGAAATGAAAATTTTGTTTGCATGGGAAATTGTCCTTTGTATTTTCCTGATGGAGACTTTGGCTGTTGATGGCAGGTAAGTAAGTAGTAATAAAGAAATAACCATGAATACTACATCGACAGCTCATCTAAAAGACAACATGCGTCCGCAACAGGTTGCCCATCGGCGCTGAACTAGATACGTACGTTTTCATAAGTATGTACGTGTGTGCGTGAAATAACGTCAAACATCGACCGCGTACCTTTCAATCGATACATAACACCTTATCATACGATACGGAGATGCTGAGAGGATAGCGTAATACGGCCCTCCAGGGACTGCAAGTAATGGGTCTTTATGAGCATGTATGCTACTAATTGGCACAGACAACAGTAATAACCAGAATATAATGATGGCATAGTAAAACTAGGTACGTCATTAAATGATGACTTGACAGTTATATTATGTCAGTAATGCGTGCGTCACCTTTGTGGCGTACAGGCGTATGCAACACATGAGATAATGGGAACTAGGCTGACGCATCTTCACCAAGAGTTTTGTAGGTACCGCAGCAGCCGCATCGGTCTCGAAGTTCGCTGAGACCGCGTGACCGCGCCCGCAGTCAGCGCGCGTTGCCGCTAAAATCAGAGAGCGATCGCGCTGTACTATGCTAGCGATGGGTTGTGGAGTGCTTGACGCATTGCAGGTACTCTCCGTCCAATCGCGAGGCTCGATGAGACAAGGAAGCGTTGTAAACAAGCCGCACCCTGTCGGCTATAAAGCTGGTTAGTTGATACAACAGAAAATAGTTCCTAGTCAACAACAATATAGTGACGTTCTTCATATATTTTGTGTTATATTTGAAATTTTCAAAATAAATTTGAAAAATTTTCTTAGCGATTTAATTGAAGAAAAGTGTGTACGGTGTAAGTGCTGCGGCAAGTATATTTTTGTCGCGTAGGAACACATTTGCTGGTTTGTGTCAGGGCCGCAGTACAGCGCCTGGCAGCAGCGCGCACCAGCAGTGCCCACTTGATCTCCCGTCAGTTGACTATCGTTCTCGAACGGTTCGGTTATTCTTGTGTGCAGTGGTGCATCATCACTTAGTGTAGACTCCCGTGATATCTGCGTAAATCATAATGGTGAGTGCCAATTTTGACTCATCCGATATATTTTTCGAAAACTAAAGACATTCTCTGTACGATTTATATAATATTTTTGTACAAAATTGAATATTTCAATATTTACTGTCTCTTGTCACCTTATCTGCCAACCGGTCCTATTACATTTGCCGCAATGCGGAACTATTTCGTAGAAAAAATAAAACATTATTTCTTTATTTCTATTTGCAAAATTGAATTTCAGTTTTAGAATGTATATTTTTGAAGATTAAACTTTTAAAATATCTTGTTTTGACAACTGATCGATATATGCCGGTTATTTATTCATTTATAACTGCGACCGTTAGAAACTGCTGGATTCTACTTGTTCAAAAGTCAAAATTAGAAATTACATTTGTAATAGTTCATTTTATGTTTACGTTTTTAAAACTTATTGTTTTTGTAGGCTGACCAACTAACTGAAGAACAAATTGCTGAATTCAAAGAAGCGTTCTCACTTTTCGATAAAGATGGTGATGGTACAATCACCACCAAAGAATTGGGAACTGTCATGAGATCACTAGGACAAAATCCCACAGAAGCCGAATTACAAGATATGATCAACGAAGTAGACGCTGACGGTGAGTTTGAATACGTGTAATAATTGGGAAGATCTCATTTCACCAAAACGTTAATTGACTGGTCTATTGCATTATTGCTATTTTCTCAGTTTTTCCATTATAAATATACTTGAATTTAGTATTTGAGGTTCATTATGCGATATCGGAAAATTTTCTCGCTTTTATTTTTGATCTTTCGAGTTCAATATAATTACATGATAAGTATTTCCATTGCATAACTTATATCTAGTGATAATCATTATAATGTTTTATCCAGATAACGACTCTTGTCGATATTGTTTGATAGTTATTAAGATAATGAAATTAAAGCTCAAACTTCAAGTATAATTATAAATTACAACCTTCAAGAATGTTGAATTTGAACAGTATTTCATTTTTATCAAATGATTAAGCGGGAGGAAAAATCATTTTTGCGGTAAAATTTCTGATAATATTTTGAGGTTAGGTGATAAAGTAAGTATTTGCTTGTTGTGTTGTGGAACGATATACGTTTTATCATTTAGTTATAAGTTTATGTAGCGAATATAATTGTAATATTTTGTTATGTTATAGTGTTTTGCGCTAATTTATTTATTTTAATTTATCGGTATCAACTTTTAAACAATTCTTTTTCGTGAACACAAGCTTTTTAGAAAGATATGTTGCAAAATGTTCGTTTGTTCGAATTATTTTTCAGTGATTTCTTGTTTTGATTACGGTAGTTATTTATATTTATTTGCCAGAGGTCATGTTACCGCGTTTAAAAATTCGTTTATGTATCGGAGTATTCCCAGCACTATTAATGCATATTTTAGTTTTATCTCAATTGTGCTTGAACATGTGCTTTTTGACTAACATTAATGTAAATCGTTCACTTACACAAGCCTTTTTACTCTTTCCTTTTACATACTTAAGGAAAAAAGTCTATTTCAATTTTTTTTATTGTATGTGTTTGTTGTAATTTTTATTTAATCGTTTTACAAAATTTTAAATTATTTAAATTACAATAATTATAAATAGGTTTTTCCAAAATGTATCCCATAGATAAGTGAATTCACACGAATAACTACTAATTATTTGCGTAATCAAACTCTGACAAAAGCATTATGACATGAAGCCAAGCCTTGTCCCGAAAATTGTAGCCTGAATGTTATAATGTTTGTTTACACTCGTGTTGCATACAAGATTTTTTCTGCGGCCTTCAATTTACATTTTGGCAATTATATAGCACACAGCAAGTTGATGACTTTTAGACTTAATAACTAACTTGACATATACACCAACATAAAATCACTAAATTAAATTTGGGTCACAAAACTTGGCTGCCCCATGTCGAAATTGTGGTAAAATCTAGGTTTCCATATCGATCACGATGCGTAAAACACTAAGTTTAGATGTGTCCGTAGAAAAAATCTTTGTTTAATGTATTTCACAATATCTTTTTTAATATTATTTTATTTTGGGAATGATAAGGCAATGGCACAATCGATTTTCCCGAGTTCCTGACGATGATGGCGCGCAAGATGAAGGACACGGACAGTGAGGAAGAAATTCGCGAGGCGTTCCGCGTATTTGACAAGGATGGTAACGGCTTCATCTCAGCAGCGGAATTGCGCCACGTTATGACCAACCTTGGTGAGAAACTTACGGACGAGGAAGTGGATGAAATGATCCGTGAAGCCGACATCGATGGTGACGGTCAGGTCAACTACGAAGGTTAGTAAACTCTACCCTTTTGAAAGGCATTTTCACTTAATTTTTCAATACCTGAGATATAAAAGCGTAATATTAATTCCAAGTAGTTTTTCGAAGGAAAATTGTTACCTCAACTTTCTTCGTTTGTATCAATTTTTGAGACGTATAAAAATATCCGTTAAATTCTAAGAATAACATTTCATGTCATGCTTTGCAACCAAGAAATTCAGCTAGAAACCTAGTCAGTAGTTATATTTATAAAATTCATAATTTGGGGATGTAATACATTGTTTTTTATGTTTACAAAATAAGCAATGGAAAATTGTTCTGGTAATTTTTTCCAGCAGGGAAAGTGTAGTTGAGTCGTCATTTACTTGAGGACTATTACTAAAATTGCATTCCAATGTTTCATATAAAGATTTTTCAGCAATAGTGTTTTTTCTATTACTGAAAAAGTATATAAGCCAGTTGTAGTTGTAAGAAGGTAATTAAATTACGCTGTTATTGAAAAGGTTTTTAGCATGAAAAACGCAGCACAATTGCACTGAACGTACTCAGAGGAAGTAGTTTGTCCATTTTTCGATTACATTACATAAATTATGATTACAATTAAAGAATTTGTCGTTTGATATAAGAATCGTAATTAGAATTCAAGCAGTGTGATTGTGGCGTAATAGATGAGTCATAAATTTTTGTTGTGCAAAGCGATTGAAATTACAGGACAGATTCAATAGAAAAATGTTTCAATTTTTTTTTGCACGATTTTGTTTATTTCCACTATTGGTAACATTTTTGTTATCAGAATATTTTTGCACGATTTTTTTTTATTATGTAAATATATTTTTACGGGAAAAAGTGTGAAGATTCAATAAGTGTTTCAAAGCATGATTAAGTCAGATTCAGAAAAAGATATTGATTAGAGCAAATCCATCGCTAGGTTCATACTTCATAGGGAATTTATTGATCTGTACCTGTTAAATGTTCATAAATTATGAATTCCTCCCAAAATGCCTTTGTCCTACTTTGCGTGTCGTAAATATTCAATTAGTCCAGAGACCCGCTCACAATTTTGTAAAATAATGAGCCTGAAAGCATTTTTTTTGTAATGTTTTCTATTTAATTCTCCGCACAGGTACAAGAGAACGTGCGTCAGAATATTAGCGCATGCGTCAACCTGTCATTTTATTTGGTCAATAGATCAAAATTAAGGAACCAATGTTGTCAATATTACAAATAAATAAAAAGATTTATCAAAATATCAGCGAAATGTTTTGAAAGATGCTAATTGAAAATTAGGCTCAACTATTTGTTATAATTTAAAAAAATAAATGTACAAATCAAATGATAATGCCTTCAAATTGAACAATAATACGTATATCGTATTGTAAACCACAAATTGTGAAGTAAATTCTGAAATAGTCAAGATCTTGAAAAATCTGTTTATCAACGTTGGAGAATTATTATTCCTGATTATTAACTTCAATTAATTATCTGCTGATTTGTCCTGTTTTAAAAGAATCTGTGAAAGATTTTGGCAGTTTCCAGATTTTATTCTAATTGATGAGTTATTTTATGTTTCAAAGTTTGTTTTGATAGTACAATGTTTCGAATGTTCCAATATCCTAAAATAATTTTCTCAAGCATTTCTTTTTACCATTTCTAAATTTGAATTCCAAACCATGGTGGTTTTTCTCGTAAAAAAGGACGTAAGAAAATATATGGAGTAACCCATAACACTATTGTTTAATTTTCGGGCATTTTGTAGTAGTTTGTGGTGTATATTTTTGTTTTAGCATCTTGTTTGCAAAACTAGTTTGAATATAGATTAGCTTAGTGGCCATCCCTATAATGCTGGGATCACACTAACGTCTAATGTCGTGAATTGAGACCTTATTTAATAATACATACATTGTCAATGACAAAGTGTTTATTGTTATCTAACGCCCTAACAACTAACGGCATTAGATGTTATTGTGGACCCAGCAACATAACGCTTGAATTTAAGGCCCAATCCTACTACCAGTGGTTAAATTCAACTAGAAGTTAATTGCTATGAAAACACCTTAAGTTAAATTCATCCAGTGATGTTGGTTAAATTTAATTGAAGGTCAATAACTATGGTTACGATTAATATAAATCGGCATAAGAGATACCACAAATTTTAGAAATGTCCTTCCAAATCGATAAATTAAAAATTCTGTAACAGCATCATGTTTAGATAATTGAATTTCAGTTACTGCCAACTTAAGTTGATAGTTTCTCAGAATTTAGAATTTTGAGAAGATAATTCACGAGTATAGCGAACAATTTTTTTTTATTATGAGAGTTGAGCTTATTTTTCTGTCATTAAATCATTTTTTTAATGTAATATTGAACACAGAATGGAGTATGTAACTTGTCGGTGTAGTAGATGATAGATTGATCGTTGTGTAGCCCGTATGAGTGGGGTTTTGGTGACTCGATGGTGTTTTCTTCCAGATTTCCGCGCTCTTGCTCTGATTGTTTTCACTCGGTGTACAACTCGAGCTTAGCTACTTGGGCCGGTCAGTGGCTGTATTGCTCCGTTAGTTCTGTTTTTGAGCACCGTTGTCAGTACGATTCTAGCTCCTTGGTTCTTTCTCTTCATTCTGTCTACTGCACCTCTATCGGTTTACATCTATTTTCTGTATTTGTGTCTGCTCTTTGTTTTGTTCTGTTCGTCCATATTCATTGTTTTTTATGTGCCCTTGTTTACCAACACTTTTCTAGGTCACAATTTCATTTGTAGATGATTAGTAACACTGAGTGGAATTGTTTGCACTCACTTTTTCTTCCGAAAAAATATAAAAGCTGTTGCATGATTCAACAATCTTATCTAATGAATAATCAAATTTATAAGAAAAATTACGTCATGCCTAAGTGCTTTTGCATTAAATTGTAGAAATCTGGTGGTAAACAATTATAGATTGAAGAGGAAAACATATTACGATAAAAAATAACAAATGTAAATTGACCTTTTGTTTCTGTTTATTGATTTTATGAAAAAGTTTATTTTACAGCGTGGGACAATTACGATCTTGCACGGATTTCGTTGGCTTCCTTGAGATGATCGCTTTTTATGTATTTCATTCTTCTACATCTTTTTTCCCGGAATATACGTCAATTTGGATATCGCTTTTATTTCATTTCATAAATGTGCTTGCTTGTGACGTTCGTCATATGTTTTTTATTTAACACATTTTTTTGTTAGCGAGTGTGTTAAATATGAGAGAACTATGCCATGCAATGCCTGTTTTTGTAAAATATTAGCTTATTTATTTGTTAATTTGCTAATTATCTCTAATTATTTAATTTTATTTTGAATTTACATTTGTAATTATTGCTGTTTGTTTGCAATCGAGTTGAAAGATGAACAGCCTGATAAACATGATGTATTAATGATTATTTTATATAATGATTTTTTTGCTGTCTTTACGGAATATAATGTTACTTTAAGCGCAATATCGTATTACTGTGTAATGCACATCATCCGTAACAGTATCTTACGTCTCATACGGTTTCTTTTCAATGCCATTGCGTAGTTCTCAAGTACATGTTAGTCTTAGCGGATTTACCAGGTGTTAAATAAAAATATTCCATATGAAAATAGGAATTGCTAGTATTGAAATGTAATCTGATGCCTGCTCTACATTTGTAAATTTTTGAATCAAATTCAAACTTGCAAATCAGATTTTTAATTAGACCGAAGAACTGTGAATGTTTACAGATTTGCTTTGTTTTTCAATATGCTTTTTGATTTTTGTCTTGTAGTCCTATAAGTAAGTAATAGCACCTTAAGCTGGGTAATTATCATTCCCAGCGTTTTTGGCTTTTGTTGATATATCTTTGCTTCGATATGTACATAGCGCCCTTGCTGAGTAAACTGTCAAATATTTTTGAAGAAACGATAAATTGAATAATTCCTTTCGAATTAAAATGATACATAATCCATTTCTAAAATAGTAAATGAATAAAATTCAAAATAAAGTACATACAAAAAGTATCATTTTGTTATATTGGCAGCAAAGCAATTTTGTTACGCAGGTATACTGTTTCAGTCCCACCTGGACCATCCACAGGAGTAAAAAGAATTTGTGTGTTTAAAATTGATGTTCTAGTTTTCATCAAAATAAACTGTTCATATTCTGTTCAGTTTTAAACAATTCTTTTCACTCCTGAGAATGGTTCAGGTGGCACCAAAACTGTAGATAAATTAAACTTTTGACTGAATTCCCATTATTTCAATACTTGCATTCAAAATTCCCGTCCAGTATCATCAACCATTTTCAATTTTGTTAATTCTATGTTTCAATATTTTATTTTATATGATTAATTGTCTAATAACTTTTTACATGGATAAAAAAATTGATAATTGTAAAACCGGCTTGAATTAAACTTATATTATTACAATTCATATACTGGCAGATTTTCAGAACTGAATTAGCTGTTACACCTGATTAAATTATCAAATTAAGCTGAATGATATTAAATTAATTCTTTAGCTAATTTTAGACTATTTTCTGTACATAAAATAAGCAATTGACAAAATATTCTGCATTTTATATAGTGATGACTAATCTGATTTTCTGCGGTCTCTAAACTTGGTGATTATAAATTGAAATTTTGGCAGACAAGTTTCGTAATCTAGTTTTTTTGTGAATTCATGTTCATAGAACTATGCACATTATCTGACGCTGGTATATTTGTTGGATTATTTGTAAAATCCGAGACCCATAATCTCATCTCTTAAAGGAGCACTTTAAAGCATTCTTTTTGATTTATCTTATTTTCACTATTCGAATCTTAGATAAGAAATCACGCTCTAGCAAATAAAATTGGTCGTACAAGCGACATATTGTTTCCATTGTGTAAAATAAATAACGAATAAATTCATTTAGCTTTCGTGAACATGTACAAAGCGTTTAAACTACTAGCAAGGTTTATATTTAATATGAAATTAAAAATCCACACGATACATTGGATTGAGAGATCTGTCAGTCATGTTATCCAAGTTATTAATTGAATCTATAATCAACGAGCCGAAAAATGAAAATAGTCTAAAACTATTAGCTTTAGATCATAAAACCTACTATGATATTCTTCAACATCTTTAAATTGAATTCAAATATCAAGATTGTCTATTCCTATTATGTTTCAAATAAGACAATCTGGATTTGGCTGGAAATCCGCTAAAATATATTCAATTAATTAGTAGTTTTAATTATATTGTGCAAATCTCAGAATTAGAATGTTTACTTTTTTGTTACAGAATTCGTCACCATGATGACTTCGAAGTGAAGTGCGGGTGCGTTGTGCATTTCAGCTTTCCAGTTTCACTATCCGGCCGACGCGATGATCATTTGCACCCGTTTGCGTCTACAACTGCAATTTCAACATCATGGACAGTTTAACATCCGCATTCGTCGGCCGGCACACTAAAAGTGAATAACTAAATGGTTATTTTTAATTATTTTACCGAGACAAATTTTAATTAAAGAGAAAATAATAATAAAAAGGAAAGTAATTAATCATATAAAATACATTAATATAATTGTGTAAATTTTTGTAAAATACTTCTTTCTTGAAGTTTATCAAAGTCGTGGTGTTTTATTTTATAATTTAATTATTTATAATTTTTATTTTTCTTTAGTGTAGCTAAATTAAATGGTGCAACACCAATATTTCTCTATTACCAAAGTAAAACAGATCGTTGTGCTACGTGTCTTAGAGTATTATTTCAGTGACGATGTCGAACTCTGCCTCACAAAGTATGAAACGGATCGGCCGCGCTTTATACTTTCCAAACCTTTTACATAACCTTACCTCCGTGTTCCGTCACTTCCCATGTATCTGTCAAAATCAAATTTATACATAATAAAATTAAATTAAATAAAAACGTGTTAATTGTTGCCGTTGCGTTATCATACTATTATATTTAACTAAACTACGTACGTATAGTTAGTTGACTCTGTAAGTTCGTTCTCGTCGCCTTAGCGCTGTGTTTAGATCTATATTTACTTAAGATACTTACACGTAAACTTACTATACCATAAAGTAAACTAAGTACTGTCTTAACTAAACTAAATCTTGTCTTAAATATTTAAAAAAAAAAATCTGAACTTATTTTTTAAAAAACAAGACAAATATTGAAATAATTTATTTTTATTCATGTAGTAATCGACGTTTTTGTCATTAATATTGCATATAGTAGCCGAAACGTCTCATATTATTGAAAATATAGAATTATGTTGCAATATTTGTCTTGTGAGTCCCCAACCAAAACCCATCATGTTATCTTGTTGATTGTCTCCTTTTTACTTGGAACTGGGTGTTCACGTCAGCTAATGTCAGACTGACGGGCGGCAGTGTGCTAACTAGTGAGCGCGGTTTATTAGCGTGGCCGCCCCCTACATTTCATACTTTGTGATGTCATTTTGTGCACTTAAAGAATAAAAAAACTGTACACACGTACATTAGTTCTTTGCCCTCTGTGTAAGCTATCGCAGCCAGTTTTATTATTCCCATTTTACTATTTATTATTGTACTATTATGTTATTTATACTACATGTTAAACATTAAACCTAGATCTAGTATCTACTGTTTACACTGTACTCCTCCCAGTTCTCTACTATAAGATATATTAAAAAAAGATATATATGCCTATAGTCATTATTGGTAAGATACAGTTTGAGCAATTTAGATACACGACCTAAACAAAAAAATCTTTCTGCTGCTGCTACTGCTACTGCTGCTGCGTTTTCGTCGTCTTTTTGATACCACCGGAAAAAAAAAACAGTCAGCTGCAGTCTGCAGTCAGATAGTGTGTCAGCAATGTCTCATCCTTCAAGCAAACCAGACATTTGCAGTACAGTTGATAATATAAGTACATAATAATTAAAAGTAAATAACTTGTTGAACAAAGTTCCCTGTGAGAAAAACGCAAGGCTCAGTGTAAGTGCCGCACATTCTGTGGCTCGGTTCATCCTCGTGTTTGTGTCTTGTTTTGATGTGCTGGACGACTCTTGGTTCCAGTCGCTGTGTTCCGTGAACACGAGATTCTGCACCTTCCACCTGTCCTTGTCTTGTCTTTGTCTGTCCTTGTCTGGTGATGTGTCGAAGTAGATTAGTGCTCATCTGTGTATCTTTTTGCCTTTTCGACTATAGCATGTAGCGATAGTAGTTCCGAGTTCAAGATGCCCAGAACTGTGGTAAATGTACTGGCCTTGCGTTTACGCTCTATAAAGATGCCCTTTATATGTATAGTTACTGGCTGTTCTTGTCCTTTGGGACGACGTTAAGATGACCTAAGTGCGGTTGGCAGTCGCCCTCTCCACAGCTAAAAGACATCTTTGAATAAATGTTTCTTCATTTTTAGGTCGAAACATTTTAATGATTCTAAGCCTTTGTTATCTATCATCACCTTATTACTTTTACCAGGGGTTTAATTTTGTTTCTTTTTGTTTTATGCATTTTTGTAGTTGATTTGTAGTATTACTGAAGAAAAAGTTGTTTTTTCCTAATTTCATGTTTTGTTTTACGCATTCCTATGGGTATTTTGTGACGTGAAATAGTGATGGTGATGTGAGGGTTGGATATTAGCATACAGGTAAGTTTGCGCAGACGCAAAGCAGTAGAACGTTTTCTGCGGTATTAGCGGTGCGCATGTGTAGAATTATAGCGCCGGCGACGCCGCGGTTCGAAGTTTTCTTTCAAACGGCGGCAATTTATTTCAAGTGATCTCTTGGTAGTGTGTGCAGTGGCTGTTTTCCGTTCGGATTTGTAAATATCGCGTGACCAGCAATGAGTGATGTGCCGCAGCTGTTTACCTTCGCGGACCAGTGAGCGACTCAAGATAGTTTAAAAATGTCTGTGAAATATTCTAGAGTTAGCGTCAATTCTACACCAATTAAACGAGATGCCAAAAACTACTGGGACTATTTATTTGCCGAGGCAGAAGAGAATTTTATTATGACTAATTTTATACCTGTCGCAGGTACTCATTTGATCAATGAAACTCGTAGTTATTGCATGTGTTTCATTAAAATAATCAATTATTAGTTCTCTTGGATTGATCTCAAACGCGCGTAGTGCATAACTAATAACTACTGCTGATCTAGTGCAGCTGTCATTCACAACATTGAACGACAACGGGGGAGGAGTACTGCGATGATATTGAACGTATTTACAGCGCAAGATTATTTAGCTGAAATGTACTGATGTTTACTCCTATGATTGCTTGGCTTAGTCGGATTAAAATGCAGTGAATTTAAGCATGTGCCAAATCTGTCAGATGATTCGTCGCCGTTCCTTGTCGGCCGCACTGCGCCAAATTACATTTGCCTCGTAAATTTTTTATCGCGTTATTTCACCACGTGTCTGTAAATTATAAATGTCACATGCTGTGGATGGCGTCGATCTTTTGCTGCTTCTTCGACCCCTATTACTTTTAATAAAACTGAAACAAGACAATGGATTGTTTATTGGCTGTAATTCACGGAGTACTTGGCGCGAAAGCCATTTGATGACTTAATGAAAACTAGCGATTGACGTATCACCTCGAAAGATTTAGCGTAGTTCATATGTACTGTTAAAATTAAAGCTATATTTTAGGATCTTATCTAAACAGTTTTTTTTGGCTATCGGTACGTTACATAGATCCAATCTAAAATAAATTTTAAATTTGTCAAGTTCAACTCATTTAGCTCAACATCAAGAATTTTTTAATAGTTTTGGCAACGATCTGAGGAAATATTGTTATGCGTATGTCATTTTAATTCGCTAATGAGTAATGTTAAAATTATTCTCTGTCTTTGATTCATGTATTTTAAAATATCGTTATAAATTTTGAATAGTTATTGACTGAAGGCACATGTGGTCTTTAATTTGGCAATCCGGGCAGAATATCGGCAGCAGCGACTGAGAAGAGCACCCAGGGCTGGTTCTGGCCTTGTGGCTCGATCAATCGCGTAGTAACCCAGTAACATTGACCGCAGAAAGCGGCTGCGGTGCTGGCGCATACTTCCACATCGACCGATTATGCCACCAATACAGCACACATGCTCGAGAAAAACAAACAATGTTTATCAAGAAATACCAATTTTTTTAGGTCTTCAAACTCGTATGAAATCAGGAAATGTTCAAGTTTTTATTGGAGGCCATTTTAAATTAACGTTCTATCTATGTTTTCTTATGTCATTTTGCAACTAAAGCCAAAAAATCTTAAATTTAAACTTATACTTGTTTTTTGAAATATCTGCAGATAACTAGAAAATTCTAGCTTGAGCGAGATTATCAACAAGTTTTCTTCAAATAGTTGTATTTAATCAGCATAATTAATTTTCACAGTAGATTTTTCAGATATTTTCAAATGATGGTTTTGAAATGCTTCATTAGTTAATTAAATTCGACTGTAGGATTAGCCAAAACGTTAGACTTCTTACGTATGGATCAGAATTTTCTTCTGAATATATTTGTCGATAAATAATTCAAAAATTTGGGATGATAAAGTAGATCATAAGTGATTCAGATATTGATATCATTTTTGTATGTTAAAATATTATCAACTGGTCACAATAGGTATTACAGTAGTAGGGGCTATTGCAGCACCCCTTAGTGCCACTTCAGAGGAAATAACACGAATGCTCAAAAATTACCGAGGGTTTGCATGAAAGCTTGTTGTTTATAGTTCCCTGAGTTCAAAGAACAAGTGGAATTTATAAAACAAGCTTGAATGAAAATTATTTGCTTGATTTTTAAGCACGAATGGTATTTAGCGAGAATATTTCTTCAGTGTTCATTATCAATTTAAATACTTGGAAAACATTGGAGCTGCGACGGACTTTGATTTCTAATTTACAATACAAACCATTATTATTATTAGTTTGTATAGTCAAAATAGTTGATGGGTGGAAATTTCACGTTGCCTAGATAATTTGGAATTTCTGCAATTAGTCCAGTCAAGTTAGCCTTAAAAATAGGGGTACCGTTGCATAAATTCCCAAGAAGCTGAAAATTGACATGAACGTTAGGGATACCATTATAATGAAGTTGTCGAAAGTCCCTATCGATCCCATGTGTGCAAAAAATTTTATACGAGGTCAAAAGTCGCAAAAATGGGTTTTCTGAGTTTTTAAGCGGAACGGCTGATTAAATGATGAAAATATTTCAGACAAAAATTGTAGATCCTTTAATTCTCTATAAAAATAGTTCCTACCCTTTTTTTCCTAAGACTCACCATTTCTGAAAAAAAGCCATTCTAGAATTATTTTCTTAATAATATGCATAACTACGCTGCCTATGTTCATTATGGACGTATAATATAGGTACAACTATTAGTCTGCGTAACTAGTACTCGTACATTGATATTGAATGATAATTCTAAGAATATCAAATGAAAAGAAACCCAGTCCCTCATTTTATGTAACCATGCGGCCTTGAGCAAAATCTGTCTAGTGTTCAATTGTCAACGTAGCAGTATCCGTCTTTCACTTACATTAAATTACTTGCATAGATAACTTACGTTTCGTATCTTTTGCAAAACATACACCTAATAAAAAACGTGTTCAATTAGCTTGTCTTCTTCCAACCTCGGATTCTGCTCATCAACATTTTTATCAAGTTTATTAGCAGGTTCAACTGTACCCAGAAGAATGGGGTTGGAAGCTAATTAATATTGTATTGGAATCAATCCACACTCTACTTCCACCTGCACTAGAAAAGCTCCTTAATACTTTTTTTATAGCTACAGAAAGGAGTGTAATTTGAAATGCGGCTGCAAGAAAGTAAGATGACTTTGTTCACAAGCATGCACCACTGCACCAGCTGTCAAAGTTAGTCGTCTTCAAATACTAAATCTTCAACAGAAGATAATCTTTATATCAACGATGAAACAACTGTTGTATCGTTATTTGAGCAATCTACGTCAACTCAGGAAGATGAAGATGAAGAAGAAGTTGAAAAAGAAGACCTAATATTATATTGAACTTCAATAAGAAGACCATAGAGTAGGCCTACCGGGCAAACCACATTGAAAAATACGCGCCAAGTACACTACCTCATAGGTGGCGTGGCAACGTGTGCATAAATGGATAATATAACTTTGGAATGGCTTTTTCTCAGAAATAGTGGATCTTAGGAATAAAGAGGTAGAGACTATTTTTGTAGAGAATTGAAAGATCTACAATTTGTATCTGAGCTATTTATATCATAAAACTGATTGTTCCGCTAAAAAATTCAAAAAACTCATTTTTGCGAACTTTGACCTCGCATAAAAGTTTTTGCACAAACGGGATCGTTAGGGACTTTTCACAACTTCATTATAATGGTATCCCCAACATTCATGTCAATTTTCAGCTTCTTGGAAATTTATGCAAGGGTGAATGTCTATTTTGACTGGACTAAATATTTTTTTGATAATTTCACTATATGGCAAAATTTCACATGCGTGAAATATTCGTTAACATTTATTATAATATTTTTTTTTTTCAATTCTCTCTTGACAATTGAACAATATTCAACCCTCAGTTTATGAAAAAAGATATAAAAATCTTTATATGAAACTGTGCACTTCACAGCGAGATTGCGAGGGAGAAAGAGCAATGTCGCTCTTGCAGTGCTGACCCTGGCGTACTGGTGGAAAGTAGATTTTTTTTATTCATTTAACTTTTAAATGAATAAATTAGGCTTAAACTTTGAAAATATAAATTAAAGTGATTCAAATATGTTCGAATATTTTCTTTTAGGATTTTATACCAAGTTTCTGAATGAATTTTTATACATTTTTGTCTTCTCTTACACAATGTAAAGCAAAGAGCACTCCAACTAATTCTAGCTACGAGCCGTCATTGTGTGACAGTAAAAAAAATTAGAATTATTCTAATTATTGGTAATGATATTTTTGATCATCAACGTTCATACCCCCAGTGAGACGAAGCAGGCCCAGTCCTATGTAGGTATACGTTTCAACAGACTATAGTTATTTGTTACGGCTCATATAAGCCCGTCATATAGTCATTCAAGTCCGCAAGAGCCCGTGGCAAAATCAAGACCAGTTCACTCGAAACCATAAGCAAGTATAAGACTATCCACCCGAAGCTTATCTCCAACATATCTCGGGTAGCCCGAGCCGGGCTATGCAATGTGCACTTCGTCTCAATATAGCTGTGACTTTGTGGAATTGATTGCACAAAATGTATTATTGACGTTAATTATCAAAAGGTCGTGGGGTTCATCCCATCTTCGGACAAAAAAGTCAGTATTATTTTCACTGAATTATAATATGCTCTGCGGCGTACTTTCCACAAAAGCTAAGAGAATCCGTGTAGGATAGTTAGAAGAGATTTTCTGATGTAAAATTTTTTAACAACTATCCGAATAGTCTGAATTAATTTTCTTCTTAAAGTAATGTATAAACATCGACTCATCGACAAATAACTATAGTCTGTTGAAGTGGGTACTTGGGAGTAAAATAGCCTATACAAAAGTTGTCAGTTTTTTAAAAAAGTAAGTATAAACTTTACAATAATTTTGACTCGCTTTTTGCACTTACCTCGAAAACCGTCAGATTAATCGTAATGCCAAATAAGACAACTTGTAGAAAACTGCAAGACCTTTAAAATAGAATTTGAATTTTCTCGATCGGAACTATTTTCACTGCGAAAGAAGTGAAAAACCTCTGAAAAATTGCCATTTTTCAAAAATTCATAACTTCGCTAATTTGATATTTATAGCATCGACTTTCCGGGAAAAAGTAGTAATTATAAAACACAGTAAATGAGCGGAAGAAGGAATCTTAACGGGCTTATAGTTTTTGCACAATTGCAATAACAATATTATTACGCTGATTCACTTCTATCACACTTGTAACACCACAAATATTGCACTTGAAAGGTAATCTTAAATAAACACCAATACACCATTTATATGACCCAAAATAAATCAATCCAGTTCAATAACACCAATTTAACACCAGAAAATACCACCTGTATTGTCACAACCACATCTCACAAGCGTACTCCTCCAATACGCATAGCTATTCAGTTTTCAATTCTCCAATTGTCTTATTATTTGATCTATGAAATAATATTGTAACAAGTAATTGTACCTCTCCCGACTAACGTATGTCAATTTTTCGTACAGATTATTCAAGTCCAAAATTCAGAGATCAAAACATTCAGGCTGTAACAGAAATAAGTACATTAATTTTAACCAGTGATAGTTCTCGTCAAGCCTAACAATTTTTCTTAGTTACTTTTTCCCGAATTCTCATCTTTTTTCAGCCTTTTTTATCCCCTATAATTTAACGAGTCGTTCAGGTGCATAGTTATCGGATCCAGTAGCAGTTGCAATAGATCAATAATTGATTTTGACATATGTCAATTATCAATTCCTTCAAATAAATTGTGGAATAAAACCGATTATAAATTATTAATTCTGTCTACGATTTTACGGGCAATTTAGGATTAGCTTAGCGAATTTATTTGGAACGATCTTCGAATTGTCATTTTTCACTAAAAATTGAATTATTGTAGTTATGCTAATGTATTTAATGTCAAAATATTATGCAGTTATACATTATAATAAGAATACCATGGATAGAACTTAACGTTTATCTGAAACGTAAAGCAGCAGATGAAATTAATAAATGAAGCACCTGTGTATTAGTTTTTCTCATATTATTACAAACTTCATAATCAGGACGTTTCAATAAAGTATGCCCCGTGAATTGATCTGCTGAATAAATAAAATATTGTATCATATATTCCAGAAAATATTTAAAATCAATTACCAAATTCTGTTTGATACATTTATAAGTTATATTTTCTGTTCTTCAAGAATAGAATCTTCAAAATTCCATGTAGCAATATTTCTATTGAATTATTCAGTGAATTAATTAATTTAGAATTGCATTCTATCTAATATTTCACCGTTTTCTTTAAATAAATCCTTGAATGATTTTCTCTTGATTTTTCTGATGAAGTAAGTTGGGAACAGCAACTACTTTTTGAACTGCTCGTAGATGGCAGCACAGTCTGACACTCCTGACCCAGATTCAGACATATCAAATCAGCTGATTCAAGTGCAATAAACTTGTGCAGACAATTTTATGTTTAAGAAATGTACTGTCCGAAAATATACGTGAACTCCCTAAATAAAAATCTTTTTTTTTTTAAATGACATATAAATACGACTAAAAGACCAAATTGTTGATTACAGAGACAAATTTAGTCTTTCTTCCAACATGCAAAAATAAAATCATCTAGGTGAGCGAATATCAAAGTATTGCCAAAATATTAATATTCTTTCAGTTTCAAAAGAATGATTGACAAGACTGCGATGGCTCAAACTTGCAAAATACTCCTTTCAATCGACAGCTGTCATTCTCCCAACAAATGAGAAACATTCAGTTTGAACCATAGGCGCACTATGAAATTTTTGACAAAACTTTGATGAATTTTTATTCTATATCCAGAGGATTTACGGAAAAAAGCTATGAAGAAAAATTTTTATGCTTGACAAATTGCATTACAGGTTAAAATTAATGTACTTATTTCTATTACACCCTGTATATAATGTCTGACTAGTTTATTATTGCTGTCATAATGACACTGATTTCAGAGTAATTACGTAACAAATAATACCCGACGGCATTATTTTTCAAAATAATGCCCCCGGGCATTATTTTGAAAAATAACAAACAAGTTTCCTAGTTACAGCAAGTAACTAGAGTAATTTATCTGACAGAAATCACAATGACAGGACATACATTGCTAAAAATTTTGATTGAAATACAACAAAAGTCGGACATTAAATATTGAAGGCACCACGGGAGTTGAACAGACATCAATGCCTACGGTCAACGTACACACTTCAGGTCAGAGGCCCTCGGAAAGTACTCTATTGACCTCAGGCATTATTGTCCTTTTAACACCCTTGATACCTTAATTACCATTTCACTTTAAAAAAATGCATCCAAATAGTGCTCCTTCCGTCCGAGCGTTTGGAAAAATAGCGGTGGTGAAGCGGTAGTGAGGGAAACAGTGACCGAAGAGGGCTAGGAATAAATAGTTTAGTGTCTTATTGTATTATAAATACCCATTCCCACATTTATACATTTGAAGAAATGATAAAAATTAATTTTCATAGTTGTAATCAAGACAAATTATTATTTATGATATTGTACTCGCAATAAAAGATGAGTTAAATACACAATAAATGAAAATCAAATGGGACTGTAAGCATATATTATACTTACAAAAAGTGAATTTAAGCATTTATTTATAAAAAAAAAGCTGCCGCCTGCTTCCCCACTACCACTCCACCGCCGCTACTTTTCCAAGCGCTCGGACGGAAGCAGCAATATTTGGATGCATTTTTTCATTACTTAGAAATATTTAAACAAAAAAGTGAGATATCTATCTTGCTCTTATAATTTTGAACTTTAATAATCCGTAGAAAAATTTGACATACGTTAATCATAAGAGGTAGAGTGACCCATGCAACATTACTTATAATAAGGCTGATGCTACAAACGAAAAATTTGTAAATCTATAAATTTTTGGAAAATTACCATCGCGGTAAAAATAGCCCCGATCAAGAAATTCAATATTTTATTTTGGGGGTCTTGCAATTTTCTACAAATTATTTCATTTGGTCATCATGATTACTCCTGATATTTTTCGGGATTAACGCAAAAAATGACTCAAAATTGCAAATTTCAATGATTAAATGTTTGTCATAAAAAAAATGCCACTTTTTGTTGGGCCATTTCGATATTTCACACCCAAATACCTGCTTTACATGGTGATGTACTCAGATTGCTGTTGAATTTGCTTACATTTTTTTCCATTTTTTTGCTGATTGAAATTACTGATCTAGTGCCTAGTGGCTTGATGACTGCACCTTACGGCTTTCAATATCAATCAGTCTACCAATCTCTACTAAAAATGGTGTCTGCCACACCCATATCGGGTGAAAGGTTTAGTTTACATTTATTTTATTTTATTTAGGCTATGTATAATTATCAAAATTAATTTACTGTCACACCTATTGTGAGTTGATGATGAATGCGTTGAGGCTGGAAACGTCCTAAATGTTGAAATAAAAAATTATATCAATATTTGGATCACTTATAGCCTAATTCATCATCCCTATCTTTTTCTGTCACATAAATATCTACTTTTATCATTTAAGTTTTTTTTTTCATTCTACTATTAATTTAGTAGCGAGAAGACTCATTTTTCCATAAGACCAACTTTAGAATCTATATTACTCTTCAATATCATCAGTGAGGTTCTCTATAATTTCGATAATAATTTTAGATTGTATGAACCCAATTTTTTAAATTTGATTTCAAAAAATTTTATCATGCTTGCATATTCTTAACTTGAACTAGAGTTAAATACCTGTAGTAATTATTACAACATGTCATACTTATCGTTTAATATAAAATTCAAATTTTTATCATGAATTTATTTTGTTAATAAAACGGTACTTGTATGAAAATTTATCCAATTTCAAAAAAAGATTTTATGACTGATATTCATTTCACGTTTTTGATTTCTTGTCTAGTGTTACATTGTTTACGTGAATCACGAAATCCAATTACTAGTTTTTTTTACAGAATCAATAAAAAAAAATGGTATATGTACACATATAAATATTTCGTGCAGCAATTCAATTAGACCAAAACCTATCAATAGTTTGATTTGAATAATTATATTGTGTTAAATTATAACATTATTCAGGAATAATAAAAAATTGCAAGCTTCAAGAATTCTTCTAGTTCTCTGTATGATAGTAGTCTAGTTTAGAAAACAATTTATATCTAAAGGTAGATAATCCATTGTGATATTAAATGGAATATAACGTGAGTAGGCATCATTATGTAGCAAGTATTTTTTGTAATGTGTTCCGTGACATTTATAAATTCGTGTGGCCATGAAAACTATCCCTGTATAATCGATTTATCCCTTGGAATCAATTTAGAAATGTGCCGGATAGAACCATTTCCCTTCGCATTATTTATAATATGTCATTTTATTAAAATATGTTACTGTTACTGCTAGAATATTCGAGAAAATTAAACTCTATTTTTGTAACTACGTTCATCTTGACATTTCGATTTTTATGAACTTTATAAGTAGTCGATAATATCTACAGGGTGATTTATAAGCTCTGATGCAAACTTTGTTGCGATTATCATGAAAGAAAGTTATATGAATATAGATTCGTCACTTCTTAAAACAAAGAGCTAAAGTAACTATATGATGAAATAAAGTACCAACCGTGATAGCTTGTATAATGGAGTTAAAATGGCGGCTTTAAGTGATGAAACCATGATGATACATGTGATTTGTGTTGTCAAATGCATACCGACAATACATGATATTTACTGTTGCACTATATGTATATTTTTCAATATGCAAGAGTAATTGATGCCATATATAAAAAGGAATTATAGTTTGTTCCAAGAACACTCTAAGGCTCTTATAGAACTACGATTTAAGTCTTTTGATTGGTCGGAAGGTGAAATAATTTCACATTAGTAGAAAAATCATAATTGGTTTTCTACCAGTTGCATCAACTTTCAGTCATTAATCAATCACCATAAACAAATTGATACAGTTCGAAAATAAAGACTTGTAACAATTTAGGCAACAATTGAATATTTTTGATGCTTTTATTTCATGAATACTATTTTCAGAAAACCAGTTTTAAATCCTATATTTTAATGTGAGTGATTCGTGTACGCATTTTGGTCAATCAGAAGGCTTAAATTATAGTTCCATAAGAACCTTTTACTATTCTTAACTGGAATAGACTGTAAGATAAAGATGTTATTGTTACAGTACACTCACGTATTTCTGACCAAGCTTGACGTGGAATCTTGCGTCCGAGACAATGAGGTGTTTAGTGCACCGTTCATCATTGTCTCGGACTCAAGATTCCACGTCGAGCTTGATCAGAGCGGGCGAAGCCCGCTTGATAGATGGGTGCGAAGCTCCGCCGGTTGAAAATAAAAACCACTGTTTTAGTGTCACTGACAAAATTGGTGGGGGACATTTTAGACAACGGTATCAGTCACCGCGGTAATAGTAATTAGACGTAGTGGACTTGGACATCGCAACATTCGCGACATACACTCGACTGAATTGATAAATGTAAATAATGGAAATGAGGGAATTCAGTCAATTATATAATTTTATTCCTTTCCAACTCTACATTTTCGACTACATATTATTTATTTTCAGGAGCGAAAGTAATTATTCGATTTAAATTTAAATTTATACATGTATTTTAATAGCTAAATGACGCATAATAAGCGAGAAATAGTAGTTTTAATTTTTCAAATGGCCACAATTGACTCCTATGGAAGATGCTGACTGATTGTCTAAGGCTGAATGATCCTTTTCGCTCCTGAAGATGGCTAAGGTATAGCCGAAACTGTAGTTAGAAAGGAAAAGAATTATATAATTGACTGAATATTCTTATTTCCGCTACTTTCATTGATTAATCCAGTCAGCTTTAACCATTTTATCCAAAATAAATAAATATAATGAATTTATGTCTAGATTTTTAAGTAGGTACAGGTTTCATCAATTATTGATTGCAATTCTCAAAATTAATTGAGAATATAATGTGAAGAGTTTGCTATTTTAACTACTTTGAGTAGTTTGCTGATTACAAAGTGGAACAAATTGATGTAATGAATATTTATTGTTGGTCGAAAAAATTGAAGTAATTTTCGTATGTACTCCTACAAATAAAGTCAGCTCAAATATTTTAAATCATTTGTGATTGAATTTCCACATTATTTGTCAGTTACCATTTAAATTTTGATACTTATTTTATATATTGAAGCGATTGGCAGAAATTTTCAAGAGTCTTTTGAAGTACATTATATTAGGATCATTTTTTAGATAAGTGCTTAGCTTCAATCTGAAATATTTCTAGTAATTGTTAATTCCAGTAGCCAACGCATTTTTCGGAAAATTTTGAGAGGAGACTTTTACTTACTATTAACTATACTAGATTAAATTTGTGTTTCATCATTGCTGTAACAGTTTTTCCTACAAATTTCGAAAGGACGAATCGAGTTTATCTTGAAATTATATCAACTTCTTTCAAAGTTTGTTATAGAGCTAACAGATCACCTTGTATTTTGTTTGTAGTTCAGTATGGAAGTGTTTGTGTAACGTTAGACAGTACCTGTATCGATTTTGTCCCCATTTGCATTCGTATAAATATTTTATATTTCACAGTATTTTACTTCCTACATCACCAACTAAAGCTGGCTACAAGAGCTTTTTGAAAACTTTTATTCAAGTAGCAAGTAATGTTTAGATATTGACGTAGATTTTTTGCATCTTAATTTTTTAGAATTTTTTATTCACTGCACAGATTTTTAATATGTAAAATTTGATTATAAATTTTAAGTACTTTACTGACATCTATATATTTTAAATATTTTTGGGTGGTACATTTTGTTTTTTTTAATGTGAATTTTCTGATAATGTGGTTTGATAATAATTGCTTATTAATTTTCGATAGTTTTTTTAAATTCAATTTTTATGAAGGATCCGCAAGTTGTCAAAAAAATAATTAGAAATATTTAAAAAAAGTAGATAACATTGTGAGGAAATATCATTTTATAATAGTATAGTATTTTTAAATATATTTGGACTCGTGACTGCATTTTTTATTTATCTAAAATAGTTCTGTGACGAATATTTCCCAAGGTTCTAAATACGCATGTAGACGAAAAATAGGAGTTCACGAACAGATCGCTAGCAGTCAAAAGTAGCTTACGTATTTACCTTAGAAAAAATATTCGTGAACAGCTCATAATCTCTGTTTATATGTTCGTCAAAGGTAAAGGTAAAGATATCCCTCAAAATATGTTCACTTGTAGAACTGAAAAGCAAAGATTAATAATTGCCTTTATATTAAAATTAAGGTTGTATAATCGGCACTAACTTTTTAAATTTCAATAAAATTATTTTAATGCTTTCTAATTTAGATTTCAATTAGCTAAAATGATAATTAATTTTTAAATGGTATTTCCTTCAATCAGTTGAATGAAATTACTTCAAAATCAAAAACATCGTAAACTAAAAAGAAAATAACAGCAATTTTTTATCTTCTATCAGAATTTGCATTTTCGTTTTCAGGTGGTACATAAATTAGCAAAATTATTAGAATCTTGATAAAAATATGAGTTATCGGACAGACTAACATTCGCATAGACGGTGTGTATAAATAGTTTGCATCAGTAGTGTATTCCGAAGGTGGTTTAGGGCTGGTGTTGAAGAAGTCCCCCAGGTGCCCAGATACAGGTCCTGGCTGAGGGAAGAAATGTTGCCTGCACTGACCTACCTTGAGTTTGGCGTGAAATCTCTATTAATAGTGGCTCGGTCCGCGCAAATGAACATTCACACGGACGTGTGCGACCAGTGTCGGCCGCGTCGAGCAACGAGTTACGAATCGTGTTAGTGATGTATAGGTTATGTTTATAATCAAGTGACAACTGACAGTCTCCAAAATGAATTTGATGTTCCGGAAGGGGTTCCGGGAGCAGAAGGGCTCCGGGGGGCCGAAGCCGGGTGGTGGGGTGAAAAGCGTCGCGGGAAAACACAAGAGCCGATCGCGTGAACATGGGTACACCGCGATGGACGATTACCATTACAGGACACATATTTTCTTCAGCCCTCACGGCCGATCCAGCTATTCGTCACCCGACGCCGAAGGTTTGCTACTGCTACAGACAAACCATTGAGTGTTGCTACAAGTGCTGGTGTTTTCATGTCGCTCTTCGCTCGCTGTTGTTATTCCACACTTCACTAAATTTCACAATATATTCTTCCTCTTTTCACCTTGACCTTGCTCTCAAATTCGGCTAGACAGGTGCCCACAATTTGTTCTTGCTGTTTCAGTTCAAACAAAATATTTACTAACCCACAAAAAAATATTCAATATTATCAAATGCATAATGTTATGAAAATATTTGTTGGAATTTGTAAATTACTCCAAAAAAATATTCCACACTTTGTGCTTATTTTGAAAAAACGTTGACATCTGCGAAAATATTCTAAGAAGATGCCAAAGCTTATTGACTTATGTTGTTTAAATAAATTGTTGTGCATGATTACAACAGTAATTGATATTTTTACAATTAAACAACATTTTTTTTCTATAATATTAAAGAAAGATGCAGGACGGCGAAGCCGTAGCAGATCATTCAGACTCAGCTTGCATAAAATTTCCAAGGAAAAAAATTATTTCATATGTGTGTTGTGTCCTTTTGCATATTGTTGATTAACGTTGTTTGTTAAGACTTTCTTTTAAATAGTTACAATTCGAAATGATTGAAAAAAAAGTTTTTTTTCATTGAATGATCATCTTAAAAGCGACGTTAATATTATATTATTGTATTGAACATATTTTCATATATTTATATTATTTTCACTTAATGAAAAAAACTATTATTAACTACCTCCGATTATATTTTTGTAAATCTATTATTATTTTTGCTCTGCAAATTTGAAATAGGCATTATAATTGCTCTGAAAATCATTGTAAATTGTCAGTACCTAAAAAAACACGTGAACAGCATATTAAAATGAAAGACTTTTTTTATTAATCGATATGTTACAGGAAAAGTCCATAAATGGACATAGCCTACATTGTATGATAAAAGCTCGCATTGATTTGACAAAAAAAGAACAAATTTTAAACTAGTACAACTTGTGTATACGATTATAATTTATGTTTTGTAATAATATTTTCTTATAGTTTAAATTGCTGGGCTCTGTCCGGGAAATGTCGGTTCTACTTATTTTTCGGACTTTTTCAATTGCAAATACATGACAAGTTTTCGAAAAATAGTATTACTTCCATCAATTGTTATACAAGTATTTGATTTTCTTAAAAAGTACTCTTCAATGTTCAAAGAAAAAATAATCAACTATCAAAAATAATCTTCAAAAAATTATTGCTCATGAATAAGTTACAAATTTTATTCATAAAAATTAGGAGAGAAAAAAAAAACAATTTATGTTCGTGCAAAGGAAGCCGATTATTTATGTTTTTCGTGACAAAAATTTACGTTGGTTCTTTGCTATCAGGGCACTTTAAAGTACATTAAAAGCAAGAGCAATCACAATAAAATAATTGATCATTACTGAGAATTCACCGTGAAAATGCATGAATGCACGCTAGAATAAGATTTGAGGTAAAATGCACGTACCTAAATCTTGAACAATAAAGAAGTTTTTGACAAGAATCTCTCATATAGGTATCAAATGAGCTACCACTCTGGAAAAGCAATTCGAATTAATTGATGCATAATCCACAATTTTAGATTAGTAAATTCTATTCCAATATTATTTATAAAATAAACAGCCAAAATTGAAAATAAAATAATTCAGTCAAATATATAATATTTTGATTTCTAACTCCACAGTTTCGGCTAAACCTTAGCCATCATCAGGAGCGAAAATAATTATTTAGTTTGAATTTAAATTTATACATGTATTTTAAAGTATTGAGGCTAAATGTAATTAGACAACATCCCCAATAGATTCAGTTGTAGCAATTTGACAAATGAAAACTCCTTTTTCTCGCTATTTTATTGTTATAATATAATACATACAATAATTTGAAATACATGTATAAATATGAATTTGAATGAAATAATCCTCCCCGCTCCTGAAGATGGCTAAGGTATAGCCGAATATGTAGAGTTAGAAAAGAATAAAATATATTTGACTGAATTTCCTTATTTCCAACACTTACATTCACTAATCCATCAGCTTCCACCAATAATATGTTTTAGTGAATAAACTATCAAAATAAGGACGAAATTGCCCAATCCAAGATTGTGAATTAGCCGAGGGATTAGCTCAAAATTGTTTTGAGAATTTAATTACAAAATTTCAACATTCTGATTTCCAAAATGTGAATTGGCTAAATTTTGGTTCTGATAATCCTTTTGAACATATTCTAATAAATTTCTATTGCATATTCATTGTAGATTTAATAGACCGTCAGATAGTCGTAGGTTTGAGTGCCCCATTTTGTTTTCTCTACCTTCAAGAGTTTTGATAAGTATGTATATTTGGAGTATAATAATGCCAAAATTAAAGCTGGACCGTGTGGCCAACATAATAATAATTAATTTAAAATTTTTATAAAAAACCTGTTTTGATCCAATTTTCTCGTTTCTGCCATGCTTACGAAATGAAATTTAGGGAAGAATGAGTCAGCGAAAAACGATAGGCAGAAGTGATCCACTTGGCCAAGGGTTTGGAATGAGGGCTCGATTATGCAAAAAAATTATATCAATTGTTCACGTTCTTCTCGTTTCTGCCGTTTGGCCATATGAAAGTTGATATCATAAGTATCTCGTAAAAACGAATGGCATAAGTTTTTCGAATGACCAAGTCAAGATATGCATGAAAACATTCAGACTTTCGCAAGATGTTGTCGTTCATATCTTGACTTGGTCATTCGAAAAACTTATGCCATTCGTTTTTACGAGATACTTATGATATTAACTTTCATATGGCCAAACGGCAGAAGCGAGAAGAACGAGAACAATTGATATAATTTTTTTGCATAATCGAGCCCTCATTCCAAACCCTTGGCCAAGTGGATCACTTCTGCCTATCGTTTTTCGTTGACTCTTTTTTCCCTTAAATTTCATTTCGTAAGCATGGCAGAAACGAGAAAATTGGATCAAAACAGGTTTTTTTTTATAAAAATTCAAAATTAATTATTATTATGTTGGCCACACGGTCCAGCTTTAATTTTGGCATTATTATACTCCAAATATACATACTTATTAAAACTCTTGAAGGCAGAGAAAACAAAATGGGGCACTCAAATCTACGACTATCTGACGGTCATAATTTTGAGAACAATCAACTTATTCGGAATTGTGGATTCAGTTTCAGTCGGGCTGTAAGAGAACTTACAGATAAAAATTTATATACAAGATTTTATATTTAGTTGAGGAAAGTTACAACTGAATTATTTTGTAGAGGAAAAAAAATAGTGTTTTTCAATATAAAAATTATTTATAAAAATTCAGTGGTTACCTGATTGTGTGAAACATCGGTTCTACAGATTATGTTTATAAAGAGTAATATAATAATTGGTATATTATTTATACCGCTATTGATACAGATACTTATGCCATTCGTTTTTACGAGATACTTATGATATCAACTTTCATATGGCCAAACGGCAGAAACGAGAAGAACGTGAACAATTGATATAATTTTTTTGCATAATCGAGCCCTCATTCCAAACCCTTGGCCAAGTGGATCACTTCTGCCTATCGTTTTTCGTTGACTCTTTTTCCCTTAAATTTCATTTCGTAAGCATGGCAGAAACGAGAAAATTGGATCAAAACAGGTTTTTTTTTTATAAAAATTCAAAATTAATTATTATTATGTTGGCCACACGGTCCAGCTTTAATTTTGGCATTATTATACTCCAAATATACATACTTATTAAAACTCTTGAAGGCAGAGAAAACAAAATGGGGCACTCAAATCTACGACTATCTGACGGTCATAATTTTGAGAACAATCAACTTATTCGGAATTGTGGATTCAGTTTCAGTCGGGCTGTAAGAGAACTTACAGATAAAAATTTATATACAAGATTTTATATTTAGTTGAGGAAAGTTACAACTGAATTATTTTGTAGAGGAAAAAAAATAGTGTTTTTCAATATAAAAATTATTTATAAAAATTCAGTGGTTACCTGATTGTGTGAAACATCGGTTCTACAGATTATGTTTATAAAGAGTAATATAATAATTGGTATATTATTTATACCGCTATTGATACAGATACTTATGCCATTCGTTTTTACGAGATACTTATGATATCAACTTTCATATGGCCAAACGGCAGAAACGAGAAGAACGTGAACAATTGATATAATTTTTTTGCATAATCGAGCCCTCATTCCAAACCCTTGGCCAAGTGGATCACTTCTGCCTATCGTTTTTCGTTGACTCTTTTTCCCTTAAATTTCATTTCGTAAGCATGGCAGAAACGAGAAAATTGGATCAAAACAGGTTTTTTTTTTATAAAAATTCAAAATTAATTATTATTATGTTGGCCACACGGTCCAGCTTTAATTTTGGCATTATTATACTCCAAATATACATACTTATTAAAACTCTTGAAGGCAGAGAAAACAAAATGGGGCACTCAAATCTACGACTATCTGACGGTCATAATTTTGAGAACAATCAACTTATTCGGAATTGTGGATTCAGTTTCAGTCGGGCTGTAAGAGAACTTACAGATAAAAATTTATATACAAGATTTTATATTTAGTTGAGGAAAGTTACAACTGAATTATTTTGTAGAGGAAAAAAAATAGTGTTTTTCAATATAAAAATTATTTATAAAAATTCAGTGGTTACCTGATTGTGTGAAACATCGGTTCTACAGATTATGTTTATAAAGAGTAATATAATAATTGGTATATTATTTATACCGCTATTGATACAGAAATATGTTTAGCAATATTCACTCAAGTCACGACATTATAATCAAAATGCATTTACATAGAGTACGTTCCACTAGGCGACCACAACGATTTGCTTATGACCGCAGTTTTGCCGTTCCACTAACATGAAATTTTCCAGTATAGGAACGCTAAATATATTTGACAAATTTTCCAGTGTGGGAACGCTAATTATATTTGTCAAATTATAAGACAAGTCGTGTTTATATGCTTTGCTAGAATGCCTATCATAGCCAAAGAGCATAGAATTAGGATGTATCTAAGTTCGCTGATTGACGCTAAGTTTTCAGGAATTCATTAAATGATATGGAGGATGGAGGCTGTGAAAAACCAGTGTGGGAACACCGTTCCCACACGTTCCCGCTTCACTACACCACTGAACATGATTGCTGTACCTGGAGCTCCAAGTGGAATGATGCAAGTGTCTATTGATGTCAAATAAACTGAAAATTCGTGGCAATAAAAATTAATAATGAATAATGACAGTGAGAGACCGTGAAATTATCTGTCATACAATACATACATAAAAATAAAAAATCTTGAATAAATGGACATAATTTGGAATCGGAAGTACAAATTGGAAAGACATCTTTTCGATTAATTCAAATTTCTTGATGATTCCTGGCTGTGGCGTACCTAACTAGGATTTAGTGGCCTTCCCGCAAAATAAAATGTAGGCCCTGTTAAACTCTTGAAAATTCATTGATTATCTATGACGTATTGGTCTTGAATACAAATAATGTGATCGCCTTGTGAAACGATTATTGAGGCGACATGAGCGTTAAGGTCGCCTAGAGGAATGTACTCATAATTTCGTTTTATAAAAGCTGATAAATGTAGGTACCTATAATTATTGTTGTCATTTTAATTTATTATCTCAGCTCTCTTCTGTATTCACATTTTCATTCTAATCTAAGAATCATATTATAAATTTTGAAAAATAATGATTAAAAACGTGTTCCTAAAAATTAATTTCCAAAAATGTTTATGAGAAATAATATAATTAGAATGTGATTAATAACGGAAGAAGCAAGTTTCAAGGTAATTTGAGTCATATTTTTACACTTGTTTTAAATTTAGATACCAATGCTCATTTATCAAGAGTAATGTGTCATTGTTTCTTTGTTTTTGTAGCATGTTAACAAGTCATACTAAATCAAAACAGAAAAAATAACCCGGAATTACAATACTACTATGATTTATTGGTTGAGTGTTAAATGTAAAATAAAAGTAGCACTTACTTTGAAGATATTTTAAATATTATTAAAATTTCTTTCCAACACTTTTTTATGTATTCCATTAAACTATTTTTTTCTAAAATTTAGTGGTCTGAATCAAATCAAAAAATTTGATTCAAGAAAATGGATATAGAAACAGAATAAACGATCTAGAAGCGTTTTAATCTTTTAATAAGCTAGATGAAAGAATTAAGTGCCTTTTATCCATATAAGCGCATAGTTTAAATAAACCTAATCAGACAATGCAAGCTATTTTCCAATAATAAAATTCGGAAAAATAAGATGATTTATTGGAATTACAGCAGAAAATTAATAAAATCGATTTTGAATGTAATGAAATCTTCCGATTTCTATTATTTGTTTACAAGTGACAATTTAAGAGATAGGAATATTGTCTTGAGTTATTTTTTGTATACAATGCGTAACTTAATCATTTCTAGCTCGGTAAGTCTTGGAAGATCGAAAATTATATTTTCGAGAACCTCAAAATTTATGTTCGATTGTTTATACAACTGCCGATCTGAAAGCCGCTTAAACGGCGACATTATGCAGAATAAATGTTTCACTACAATAACTGGTCAAACTACAAAAATTTCAGTAGTCAAAAAAATCCATGAGAAATTAATAGAATCAAAAATTTTTTATGTATGTATAGAAACCAAATATTCATAGAATACAGGGATCCACTCGCACCACTCCTCTTTTACCATTCAACTTTTACTACTCCATTTTTATCAGCATACTTTTTACCACTATTCTAATTTACCACTATTTTTACAATTACAATACAATAGAGGTTTAGTCCCCTATGTTCTATAGCTCTTAAGTACTCAACAATTTCCTCTTCGTCTTTTCTGATATCGTGAATAAATTGAGGATAGGTTTGAGTTTGGTCAAAGCGGGCGAAGCCCACGCGTTAGTTGGGTGCGAACTACCGCCGGTTGAAAACAAAAACCACTGTTTATGACTGTACTAGCGGTGCGAACACTGACACACAAAACAGAACTAGGGGTGGTAAAAAGAATAAGTTGGTAAATATATGTTGGTGGTAAAAAGAAAAGCTGGTAAATATCTGTTGGTGATAAAAAGAATTAGTGGTAAAAATTGATTGATAAAAGTGGGGGCGAATCATTAATAAATTATAAAAGAAAAAACTGAAATTGAGATAGCACAACGACTTCTTGTTTCGGAACGTTATTGAGAACGCATTCATAGAAAAACAATTATTACGTTAAAATGTTTCCTGTTCTTGTTATTTTTATAGTTTCAAGTCTTTTTCTTTCCAAGAAAATTGCATTCATTATCAAGTGGAAAACAAACAATTTTTCTATCAATTAGTGAACGATAAATTAGTTATTGTTATTGCTCTTTAAAAAAAAATTAATAGAGATAATGGGTCCAATATTTTTTATGATTTAAATGGGAACAATTATTTCGAATAAATTTATCTACACATTTATTTTTCTAAATTGAGCATTATTTGCACACGTAGGATATTCTTTTCAAATATGGCCAAAAATTCATTTTCAGTCCTTGGGGCATAACTTTAGTAAAGATATTCTACGAGTCCCCATCTCAGTGGAATTGGCACAGCCAACGAAAATATGTTTTTACATGGAATTTAGCCAATGTATAGGCAATTTATTGTTTTTTTTTTTCAATTTATTCATATTTTACATAACAAAAAAATATTGTTAAAAACCAACGAAAATTGTATAGAAAATTACCATCATCTTTAATCGACTATCCACCAGCTTGATACCTTTCAACATAGTGCCAACTGATGTTTAGCAATCGCCTGGAATAAAATTGCTCCCATGTTTTTGGAGACGAGCACGTAACTTTGAAATTTTTCATTCAGGCTATGATCAGAGATTTCCATGATATGTTACAAGGACTCGATCGTCGAGAGATCTGGTTTTCTAGATGTTCAAATCAGAAGTAAAGTTTTGTTTTCCAACATCCAACAAGCGGCATCATCTTTCTTTGATATTTTTGTAACGCATCTTATTCTATTTGTGGCTTTAAACCCTTTTGAAGGATTTTAATGTATCTATCAGCCTTCATGACGCCTACAAAGTGTTTTTTCACCCCTTTAGTTCACACGGATCCCAATCATCACAGAGGCTGACAACAATGTTTTTCTGAAGGCAACTATTGTGATAGATTCTTTCTGGATTCCTCATGACTCGGTTTCGGCTATCATCAAAGCAAAACTTCAAATCTGGTTCCATTTAACTGCGTCACTTCTTGTGAAGCGACGGAACTATAAACTGGAAGTTCTGTTTTGCTGAAAGTCGAAACAGTCTTGAGAAATCGAGAAGAAATCTATCATACTATTATTTGGAGATCCATGTGAACTGATGGGGGTGACAATTACACTTTGTAGACATAATTAACGGTTCAAAAGAATTTAAAGCCACAAATTGAATTGATAATATGGAAAATATTAAATGTATCTTTTAAAAAGATTATGCTGCTTGTCATAGGGCTGTAACCATGGAAGATTGGATGTTGGAAAACAAAATACCACTTTTAATATGGACATTTACCAATCGAAACCTTGTAGCATATCATGAAAAATAAATTCCGATCATAGTCTGCATGAATAGTTCTAGAATTACGTGTTCCTCTCCCAAAAAAAAGTAGCAATTTTACTCCAGATGATTACTAAGCATCAGTCGACATGTTAAAAGGTATCAAGATGGTGGATAAATAATCGATTGAAGGCGATGTAACGCAAAGTTATTATTCTAATATAATTTCCGTTGGTTTTCTATATTTTGACCATATTAAGAACAGTTTGGGATTTTTCTATTTTTGTTCTCTAAAATATAGCTGAATATGTAGAAAATGAATGAATACTCTCTAGGTAGGTGAAAAAATCAATAAATTGCAAACAAATTTCGTTAATAAACATATTTTCGTTAGTTGTGCCAATTCCACTGAGGCGTGGCTCGTATATTACCACGAGAACATTTTCTGGGTATCAAGATAACGAACATTTCTAACGAGAGTGGTTTTCTCTAACGCAAAGTTTTATATTATTTTTAAAACATTTTTTTATTTTCCCTCTTCTATATATCGGATTAGCTAAAAGCTGTTTTGCTTTTTTTTAATCAGCGGCTAATTTCATCTATAATTTAATATTTAAAGCATTACCAATCGTTAAGAAATCATCTGAAGATATTTTGTAAAACAAATTTAATAAACCTTGTTTTTAATAAATGACCCACATTTCCTTGTGATAGGTAAAAACTCGGTAAAAACATATGAAAAGAGGAAGAATATAACTTGACAACTATTTTCTGTTCTATGTACACATTTCGGTGTCAACGCTTCTCTGTCTTTGTTGTTTTATGTTGTTTTGTCTCAGTCGAGAGGTTTACTACTTCCAAAATAAAATAAAGTATATCAACTTCCAAGTTGTGAGTTCCTAGGAACAGAGAACTCCATGATTCATATTTATCAAGACAAAATAAAGGAATAAAAAACCTTTACAATTTTTCCTTTGTATTGTTTGAGACACTAATAAAAGTTTGATGTAGTCAGTCTCTCGAAGTTTTTTTCTGTTGATGTTAATTGTATAAAAATAATGATTAAAATGTTTTGTTGATATCTTTTTGTTGTTTTGAATATTTATTTGTTATTATAGTTTAATACACAGCAGGCTTAAAGTTTACACATTGTGATAACTGTGGAGAATAATATTTCAGGATTAACACATTTCCTTGGAGGATTGCATGTTTCATATTAGTATGGCCTATTAAATATAATTATGGGTACGAAGGTGTTAATTTGCTAATAGATTTGATCTTAATGATAAATGGTATAATATTTTACATCGACAAGATTACTTATATGTTTTTGCTACTAAATGAGCAAATAATGGGTGTTCAACACGTTGTTTTTGCTTCAGTATGGAAATTAGAAATGACGGTGTTTGTAAATACATAGGTCAATAAATTTAAGCGTTTCGAAACCTTGCTTAAATTTTTGCTCTTAAGAATGAAAAAAAGGTGGAATTTTGTTTGCAAATAAATCCAGAACTAAGGAATAATGGTAATAATAGATTTCTATGGAATTACATTGGATTTATAGACCTATAAATAATTGTCAAAATTGTTTTATGAGAAATCTATTTTTAAGTGAGAAACATTTTCTATCTATTATTCACAGATTTACTAATGAATGACGTTTATAGTTTGGTCGACTTCATCTCTGCAGAATTCTGATCCTATATCAGAAAATAAATGAATAATTGAAGTATCAGTCCTAATATTTACTGATGTGTTAATAAATATATTAACTAGAAATAAATGAGACTGTTGAGCGTCAGACTGTTACAGTGTAACACCGTAAGTCTCTTTGATGTGGCAGCGCACTCAACCACATCACTTATTTTTCGGTGAATGATGTAGAAATATGCATTAACATCTCAGTGAAATGTATAATTTAATATACCTCGGTTGAAATTATGATACCACGAAAATCTCTTGTAACTGAATTTATAAAAAATACAATAAACAAGTAAACATGATTTATTTCAAAGATTTGAGTAAAAAAAAAATCACACTTATTTAATCCATGATGTCTTTCTATTTCATCAATAGAATTATTTCGACAACGACTACTGGTTGCATGTATCACGATTTCACGATGGTGCTACCTAGTTCAGTCGTGGTAACTAATCATTATTTTGAAACCCAAGACTCCATAAGGGCCGGCAATCTGCTCTGATTATCTGTGATGTAGGTATGTAAGAAAAAGCTGGTGTTTTTTCATTGAATGACAACAATCACCAACTTTGGACATTCACAGCATTTAATAATAACACACGGACGCAGTGCTTCAAGATTTGAAGTTAAAGTAACCATTAAATTTATATTTTTTGGAAGTTTGTTGCCAGAATTAAAATGAGCACACATCCATCTTTACTAGCACCAAGTAACCATCTTAGTAGCTGGATATAGTTTTGTTCTAATTCTAATGATATATTTTGTAAATTGTACTATCATCAACCTGAAAAAAATTGAGGTGTATAAATGGCACAGAAATATTTTGAAAAACCATATTCTTCTAAAAACACTAGAATATTTCCTAATTTAATATTAATAAACCAAGCAAAATACAAAAAATGGAATAACTTGAATCTGAAAAGCACGATAGGTTTCAACCATAAATTCTAGAAATTTTCAGGATTAATGCGACGTAAGTAAATATTACAGCTCGTACTCCAATTATTCAATTACTCTTGTTGAAAGATTTACATAGAGATACATTAGGAATTTGGAACTACAGGATGATTTATACCAACTGTAACAAAGTCATTTTGTTCTGTAGAGTAGATCATTCAACGTTAAAAATGTTATATGCCGTGTGTTTGAAAAAGTTGGCACACCTTATTTTCTCATTTATTATTACAAATACACATATAACTTATAGGACTTTAGAATTGGTTTGCTTGATGAACTCAGTGATTCAACTTCCGGTAGAGCACTAAAAACATCGGTATTATCATCCGCCATTTTGTGTCCTGTCTATAAAAGAAAGCATATTTAAACTAATGTAAACATTACAGAAAATGCGTTTTTTGATGTTATAATAACTTGAAAAACTAAAGAAAATAGTACTGGAGTGACTCATTAATGTGCCGAATGATTTATCATCAATCATCATTATTAGCGGCAATTGTGGCTGTGGGATTCACAGACGAATTATTAGTATTATCTCAGTTCATTTCAATATATATTTTTATCTAAATATATTTATGTATTATACATAGGTACCTGTTATATAAAATATATATTATATATTTACATATATAAATATATTATGAGTATAAATAATATATAATCAATTATTTTTTTTGATAAGTAAAATAGTACGAACTCACAATTTTTATCAAGACATGCGATATAAAAAATTGCAAATAGTAGACTTCCATGTTTTTATGCCTTCGGTGAGAGCAGTAAAATAATGAATCCTCCAATAAATATGCATAAAAGTTTTTCTAGGAAAGTTAAAGATTACAAAGTTTAAAGATAAACAATAAAGTTTTACATATTTATAGAACCCGAAATGCAATAATTTGTCAGATTGTTTTCAAAAATTGTATTACAGAATATTAATTAAAATTCCATAATGATATTCTGAGTATTTAATATTACTCTAATTATATATGATTGAAAACCGAATAATTTCATTCAACATTTGGAAACTGAAAATTCTAAATTGAAGCATGTAATTTGATTACAAATAATACATCATGCCAAAAATAAATAGTTTGATAGACTCCGGTATTATTTTATCACGTTTTTTACCTGAAGATTAACTTATTTCGACTCAATCATCGCGTTTCCTGCACTGTTCACATATGCTAAAGCACTTTCTAAGGGCACAAAATGGCGGATGATAATACTCATGTATTTAGTGCCTTACTTCCGGTTAAGCCAGAAAGTGAAATCAATTTTGCAAATTTGTTTTAGATTGCATTTCAAATTCTTTTCTAACCAATATCAAATTGAATAGCATGGCTATTATCCTTTTGCTTAAAATAAATATCATATTTTCTTTAATAAACATCAATTCAAGATTATGTTCCCAAAACTTTGAAACCAGATCAATCAGGTGTTAGGTTTCATTAATGCAAATAACTTTTCTGAGTGAAATCTTCCAATATGACATCGCTTTATTATAAGCCTTACCATAAGGTGATAAAAAAGGCATTACAATCCTAAATGTGTCAAATCAAATGCCAATTCGACTATTATTTAAAATTATTACAGGAATAGTTGAAAAAATAAGGTTATCATACAAATAAATTAAATATCAGTTGAGCTCATTGAGGTGGTGAAAATTCATTTGAAATAAACTTTTCAGTTTTTACCCACAGTTAAATAATCATCTAGTACTCAAGACACTCTGTTGGCGACGCCACCGCTTGACACACTTCTCATGATGCATTACTTGATTAAAGTACTTTCTTTTATTTTACCTTACTCATGCATTTACAAGCTCTCTTCTGTTTTTCGAAAAATTGTTGTACACCTCTTATTTCTTCACCAAAATTGAAGATTTTATCGTATATAATATCACAAGGGACTGTAATTTTATCAATAAATTTTTCTTGAAAACATTGATTGCCTAGCAACATCATGAGAGTCATCTGTCCGATTAAATCACGAGAGCAGGGAGTACCGGGAGTGATCACTCAATGTTAAAAATTATGCGCATGAACATAGTTGCGGCCGCTGCCACAGAGGTCTCTAATAGCTATGTAACCATGGTTTCAGATCTAAATTAGTTTTTTGTAGTTATGTACTATACATAGAAAAGTCAAAGAAATTTTTCAAAAATACGTGTATTTTAAATGTTTGTACATGTGAATTAATGTTATCAACAAAATATTTGTGCAAATATCAGGTTTTGAGATACAATATAAAGTTACTTTAGGCATAAAGTGTGATCCAATTGTAGTAAATAGATCCGCAGTTGTTAAATTCATTCAAAATTTGTGTTGAAAACGCTATCAATCAATGAATTTGAATAATCTATTTTTATAAAATGTCCTTTCCAACTGTGGATCATACCTTTTACAGTATTGCAATACATTCAATATCTTACACAATCTAAATTAAATAAAATAATTTCATATATGCCTAAAGTTTGATCCAACTCTATAGTTATGTGATTTAAAAACTGCATTTCGCGGAATGGAACCAGCAGATGTGCGCCTAGAATAATTATATTTTATAACATGCGAGCAGAAAAATATAAGACAAACTTACAATTAACTTGCAGTACTTGCTTTTTAATAACTTCTTGTAGCGTTTAACTATCAAAATCAATACACAAACACAACTGGAAATTGGAAAAATTATAAATTGATATTGACAAACAATCTTATATATTTACATCGACATTTGTTCAAATTTTTTCAATGGTAACTAAGATTCAAGATTCAAATTAAATTAAAGAATAGGTGCGGCCGCTCCCGTTAGATGGTAGTAGCTAAGCACCAAATTCTTCCATTTAAGTGATCTCTCCTGGTACTCCCTGCACGAGAGCTTGCTTTTTAATAACTTCTTGTAGCGTTTAACTATCAAAATCAATACACAAACACAACTGGAAATTGGAAAAATTATAAGTTGATATTGACAAACAATCTTATTTATTTACATCGACATTTGTTCAAATTTTTTCAATGGTAACTAAGATTCAAATTAAATTAAAAAATAGGTGCGACCACTCCCGTTAGATGGTAGTAGCTAAGCACCAAATTCTTCCATTTAAGTGATCTCTCCCGGTACTCCCTGCACGAGAGCGTAGCTCGAGGGATTTCATCCGAGCAGATGACTCGAAGGATGCTGCTTAAAGATAATCAATGTTTGAAAGAAAAATTTATGATAAAATTAAAGTCGCGAGTAGTATTTGTGGAGAATATTTCTTGAATGAAATTGCTACTATAAGTATCTATTAAATAATGTTAGTTGCAACTACTAATCTTTTTTATTGAAAAATGCACTAAATTGCCTCCATATACTTTTGTATTTTTTAACTTTTTGTTTTCAATTTCATTATTTTCGGTGAAAAATGCATTTCCAATAAGATTAAATTTTGATATTTCCGAGAACTGATTGTTTGTTTGTATTAGAACTGTGTATTGTTTCTTCATGACAAATGCAATTTATCGCAATAAATCGCTTGCCAACGGGAATTTACCGAGGTAACGGGAATTTTCAGAGGTAAATTCCCGTTGGCAAGGAATTTATTATTATAATTGTCATTGTAACTATGCAAAATTTGTTAGTATAATTGACATGAGTGAAATAATCTATTTTGAAATCTACTTATTAGTTGCGAAAAATAGTGAATTTGAGTGTATTTATTTTTTGTCAAATGTCAGTATTATAGCTTACTTAATACTGAAGTCCAGTAGTTTCCGGAATAAACTATTTTATCAATTTTTTATTGTATGTGATGTATGACCATTTTATGAAATCTCAAATGCAAAAAAAAAAAACGGATTATTGAAAAAATTCTACTTGAACAAGTTATTCATTTTGTCCCTTAGTATCCGGAAGAAAAAGTTCAGAATGATAAAAATTTAATCTGAACCCACAATTATTGAAGAAAATTCCATCAGAATCAAATTGACATAGTATAGTGCAGTCTGAGAGATTATGAAAAAAAATCATATATGTTACAATACAATGCAGTTTGCAAAGTTGAAATCACTTTTGGCTTAACAAGAACGGGAAGCTGTATCACTGAGTTCATTAAGTAGGTCAATCTTCAATTGCACATGGTATAATAAATGTCCTTTATATCTACAACATTGGTCCATAGCAAGCCTCTTACTATAATTATTTGAAATCAATAATATCCATCTTTAGTCACTCAGTGATGCAGTTAGTGAAGGCGTTATGTGACAATAAACATTGGCTCGAATTCAGCTCTCTTCACTACTTCTCTAAAATATCATAGATATAAAGACAGATATATGTTAGAATAATTGAATAAGAAGAAAGAAGACATTTCCATGGTAATTAGTGAATTTTCTCTAGCTAATGAAAGGAGCTGAATTCAGCCCATTGTTATGCTGGGGCCACACTAACGTCTAATGTCGTTAGTTAATGCGTAATACTTTGTAGTTTCTATGTTCTACAAATAGCATATCAAATGTCTTGCCAGTGTCATTTAAGACGTTTTAAGAGAGGTTTTGGATAAAAAGCTGTGCTGAACTCGTGTGAAATTTAATCAATATATAAGTAAGTAACATGTTTATCTGTGATAATAAGCAAAAAAACAGTGTGCTCACTTTTTCAAACACACTATAGATATAGAACTTATTCTATCAATTCTATTATTATAAAAAATTCTATGCTCTAATCTCTAAAATTATTACGCAAAAGGTGAAATTTTATTGAGGAAAATAATATATTTGCATATTCTCATTATACAGAATTTCTTCCATTCATAAAACCTACATTTTTATTCTATATTCCCGAAAAAGAAAATCAAATTCTAATACTGAATATTATTCTCCTGTCGTGTTTTCACCTACACAAAGTCACTAGGACAGTAGATCTCACACACATTTGCACACATGAAATAACCAATCACGTTTCGGCTTTGAAGGTTTGTATAACCTCTGGCCCTTTTAGGTCGAAGAATAGACCGCTAGGCGCGTGAAAATTCTTAATAAATGATCATTTAATCATGAAACGTTCGTTAAAGCAGCACGCTTAGAATCAAGAGCTCTATTTGACTTTGTGACTTTATCTTATTTTATTTGAACTGGGTTTGTTTTAGCGATTTATTAATTTGATTGAGAAAATTGAGTAGGTGACGTGGTATTTTATTATGAATTTATTTTGTGTATTTATTTATTGTGAGAATTATTTTTTAACTCAATCATAGTTTTTCAAGATATTGATAAATTGGCAGAAAATGAACACAAATGGCATTGGTAATTATTTGATTCAATCAAGAATCAAGTCGTGTCAATATGAAATATTTAATTTACTTCAGTTCTGTAATGGTTTCAAGATAAAAGCTTTCAGAACTACATTTGGTTGGAATAATAGAGTATGACATAAAGTTAACAGTATAAAATTACTTATAGATTTTCACTGAACAAAATAAAAGAATTTTTTTAGCAAAGAGTGCGACAAAGGAATTGGCTTTTTTCTGTTATTTCTGAATTGTTTGAAGCTCAGTAACACAGTTATTTATGTGCGCACGCCCCTAAATGAAAATTGGTATTTAATTATAAATCGATTCCGATTGTGCTTTCCTTGCGTTGAGAATTTCTGAAACTTAGTATCAAATGCGGAAGAAAACTGATATTAAGCATTAATAAAAAAATATAATATGGTTTTATATTTTTTATTTTTTTCAGTTTTAATAATAATATCGTCCAGTTGATTCTGGAGTTTTATACAGATGATCATGGATGATTGGCCGTCACGTGATTTAAGAAAGTTCGTATTAATTATGATCAATATTATCTTCCACAGAATAAAATTAGTATAACGCATTTGTACATAATTTATTTAAATCTTATTCTTATTATAGGTACATACTTTGATCATATCATGTTCTTAGGAATGTTCTGTCAATCGCAACAATTCGGTAATGAAAAAATCAGAACAAGGTGGCACGGTCAATTTTATTAATGATCATTTGTACCACTCGAAAGGTCATTTTTAATAAATATTGCTGCATTTGCTTGGTGCATAGCAGGTTTTAGCTCATTGCTAGCCCCTGGATGATACTTTAGCCTTAAGGAAAAAATATAAGAAAGGAGAGCAGATGTAGGACAACTGTTGCTATTGATTTTCTTTCCGTGATAAGCAATGACACTAACGCTTAGAAATAATACATTTGATTTCAAATTCTAAAAATTTAGATGCAGTGGTGCTCTACACATTCATCCAATCTAGTCTTGTATGTATTTTTTTTTATGTTATCAGAAAATTACGCAAATATCAAAGAAGAATATTTTTGTAACATGTGCACCGAAAGTACCCTATTACTGAACTGTTCCAGCTTCGAAAGTTTATTATCATTATTACCCTATTGACAGGGAATTATGATTAATATTTCCCTGCTGAGAAGAAAAAAATGATGATTTTGGATTATAGATGCCGTTGGTATTTTTCTATTTTATTGTTATGTCAAGTGGATATTTGAAGTTTCGTTTATTATGGAATGTGTTCGTTATTCGCCATGGGAAGTCTGGTGGTACAAAATGAAAGCGGTCTATAACAAATCATATTTATATTTTAGAATTATCAAAAACTTAATAACATCATTAATATTTATTTAGAACTGTTTACTGTCTATTATGAATATATTTTTTCCCTTTTGCACTATTTCTGTTTAAAATTTAAAACAACTTTTATTTTAAACCACCAGATAGCGCCAGAATCAGGTCCCATGGCGAATAGGGTTTGCATTTGCTATAATCGTGATAACACAGACAATGTGAAAAACAGAATGTAATATCAATCTCTAAAATAAGTTATGTTACGTAGTATTGCAAGAATTTGTTTGTGAAATCAATTATAAGTAGTTTTAAAAATTCAAAAAAATTTGAAAAGTTTAGTAATAGGGTGCTTTAGGGCACTTGTTACAAAAATTTTCGCATGCAACATGGATACTGAACGAGCGTCATTATTGTCACGGGTGAAGTTTGCTGCACAAAGCTACGCCTTGGACTTTACCCTTTGGACTGTCGTTCGGTCCTTTTAGCATAATATACTATTAATGAGCTGAAGTCTGTTACGTACAAAAAATGTAGTTATACGGTTGAAAATTACCTGCATTCATATGAAACATCAGAAATCAACTATTTTTTATCATGTTTTCTTTAATAAACTTTAAGACTTATTTTTTAACTTCCTCCATAAATAAATTTTGAAATTTAGTAATTCAATAGATCTATTTATTTTATTCATTATACCAATTTTTTTGTGGTATTTCATAAAATTTATTCATCTGTCAGCCTTGTTGATGACTATGTCATCTGGAATAAACGTTATTTCTATTTTCGAGTATTTTTATTCAATTTTGAGACGAAAATAACTACTTCGCATTTATTTTTGAAGTTATGAATTCATTTATTTCGAAAAGCATCATATAATATAATTTTACGACAGATAAAAATAATATACAGGTTGTTGAAAATAAGCTATCTAAAATTTTATTGGGTTATAAACTTTTTCTTCAGGTAATATTCTAATTTATGTTGAGAATTTTATAACTTTATTTTATAATTGCAACTATTTGATTTTTAAACATTTTTAAAGGAGGTATTTTTAGTTTTTGCTCACCAGTAAGTAAAAATAATTTTATATGTAAACTGCATGCGTTTTACAAAAGAAAAAAAATCTATTCTACTTTTCAGTTCAAATCATTTCAACCTGATAAAATTAGATATTGCTATTGAGAAACATGAAACTTTAATACTAGTAAATAAATCAGAGCCTATTTATTGATTTTGGAAATTTGTTCACTATTTTGTTGTTAAGCAAAGCTTTCAAAATGATGAACCTTTTTTGTTAGGCATGTTATAATCATTGAATTTCCTAAATTCATAAGAAGAATTTTAATGATATTCTAATTCTAAATAAGAATATTTATCTCAATTTTCGTATGAAGATAACTTTAATTTGTGAAAAAAAATCCGAAATTTAGTTATAAATGCAAGAGTCTTAATTATTACAGCACAAAAATCAAATTTATCCAAGAAGACTAGGAATGTTTTTAATAAAAAAAAATATTCCTCCAATATTAGTCCAGTATTTGAATATTCAATTAACACTCAATTATTCCACAACTTTTATTTAATTTTGAAGCATGTCTCTCCACTGATATTGGGATTGGAAAATAGATTACGGTAATAATTATTACGAGCATAAAATTGTACTAATTTCTATTGATTATAAAGAATAAAGAATTAGCATGAAGCGGAGATGAATACTGCAAGTCATAAATTGAGAAACACGCATTTCATGCAAGAAGTATAAATTTCCCTACAATTACGACGTAAATGTCTTCTTAAATTATATTTTTTTGAAAGTCGCCGCTTTGGAATGACAATGAAAATGAAATATTTGCAGTTACAGTAAATGCCATGAATTTTCATGTTTAGAAATGAGTGACGGTGGAAATAATATTCCATTATTGTCCTCTAAAAATAATTTTCTCCCCTCCTCTTATTATTAATATTCTTTTTGTATCGAGAAGTTACTTAAGGGCCAAAAATTTATTATTATGTACTGTCATCTCCCATGTTGAACTCCTTTTCTAAATTCGAGAGAAGTTTTTTCTCATCCCACACCGGATCATAATAAATTTGTTACTTTGGTCATAAGAAATGAATAATATTCAATGTTAGTCACTCAGTGAGAGGATAAAAGAAAAATCACGAGAAACAGCGAGTATCATAACAATAATTTCATGGCAACTTTGTAATTCCTATGTTTTACTAATGACATTCAAAATTTTGTCAGTGTCAAACAATGACCAACAAATTAAAACAGTTTAATAAATTCTAATATAGGCTTGGATTGAACTAGTCACGTACAAAAAAAAAATACATGTGAAACATCAAGTTACTGAAGTTATGACAAAATAAATTCCAAAATCAAATTACATATTTTTGTGGAGCTACCAATCAAATATTCAATTGTCAATATAAAAATTGGTCGATGAGTGAATAACCAGCGCTTTGTATCTCTTGATTGCTTTGTATCTCAGGATACATCCTATAAGCTTGATCAATAATTGAATATCTTCCAGCTTTGATACCTAATATACATGAGCGTCTGTATATTTTCTTAATAACTTCAAAATATCACGGTGACATTCAAGCATTACGTGGGAGATGAAAGAGATTGGTTTTTGCCTATATCTGATATTAAAGTTCAAAGTTTGTTGGGACTTAAACTATTCTTATGTACGTTTTTGTTTGTTTAAAAGATATGACAAATTAAAGAGCTTGGGAAAATGATGTAATTGAAATTATATTTAATTTTGCACAGAAAATCTTATATCTGATGTCTTACGACTTAAGAAATAAGTATGTGCATTGCTTATTATATTTTGCATAGGAATTGAGAGCAAATAAAAGCAAATATGTTCAGTATTATTTGAACGGCTTTTATGATTATTTTAGTGACCAACGAAAAAAATATCTACAAATAAGTTCGTATTGCAATATGAAGCTGAACAAAATAAAATGAAAATTATAGAATAATTGAGTGTTTCACTTACAATACTTAACGAACTCTAGTAATTATCGAATAATCAACCTGTACTAAATATTAATTGATTATATAACTATTTTTCTTTAGTTTTTTTCTTTTCAAGATAATTCAATTCGAAAGCAGTTTCTCAATTCGTGCCACTTTTATCTTTCATTGAAAAATCAATAAAAAGCATATCCTTGAAATTAAAAAGGAAAATCAATGGCTTGACAAAGGACTGAATTCGTACTGGTTTTTTGGGAAGGGAGAGTCCATATTTCACTTGATCCATATTTCCTTCGTTCCAAATTTATTTGAAGTTTCGTTCTAAGATTTAGCAAAGTAATGTTTCTAGAATCCCATCAATCATACAGCGTGGTGAATACAGCTTTTGAATATAGGACTTAACTTGTAAAAACATACCATCGTAATTTTCTATCTAATTATTTTATTACAAAAAATCTTATATAAGATTTTGAGTAAGCCATTCCCAATTAATAAACTTTACTTAGGAACTTCTTTAATATCAATTTTTCATTTCAGGGTTTTTCTAAATGAGATGAATAATTAATTTTAAAATTACCATATTTTATAATGTTGGGCAAGGCAATATTAAAAGTAAAAACATCAATAAATGGTTAATGTTTTTCGACATGGTTTATTCAGAGTCAAATCTAAATGAAACTTATTTTTCGCTGATTATTTGATTATTATTAACTATTTTTAATTCCACTGATCTATTTGTATAGAGATTTCTCTTAGAAATTAATTCAATAGATTAATATGGTAAATGGAACATATTCTGTCAAACATAATTATTTTTGCAGTTTGAATGGCAAACACTAATTAATTATTTTGTTTCGAAGCTGCGATTATTGTTATTAGAGCTATTTATTTATCTGATGAAAAAAGCCTATTCCACATTAGTTACAATGATATAGGGGTTTTCGATTAAGCAAAAATTTATATGTGAAGTTAATTTGCCATTATAAGAGTAATTGCTTTTTGTTGATTCAAAACAATTTGACTTTAAATTTTGAATTTTCTTTCTAAAATAATTAAGACCCCGGCAAATCTTGATATTTTGATTTTACATTTAAGTAGTATGTCGAGAGTAGACTTTTATTTAATATTGGTTTAGTTGGTAAACCAAATAGTTTTATTTTTTCAGCAACATTTGCGCGTTAGTCGCATATTTAGCATTTTTCTTTAAGGTAGCATTGAAACTGCTATTCTTTGTTCACACAACACATAAAAATAACAGCGAGCACTAAATATAATGTGCGACACTGTGTGGGCTAAAATAAAAACTGTCGAATGCAGTGGCGTCGTACATGGGACACAATACCACCGGAATTTCAGTGGAATCTTGATGGCGAGTGACCGGAAGTCTTTTGAAGTGACATTTGAAAGGTGCGTCAGGCACGCCCGCACGCACGAAGGCCATTGGTGGCTTCTGTACATATCTGTGTATATTCGTATTGTAAATAAATTATATATTGTATGATGTTTGATTGCATACTGTGAATATCAGCAAGCTGTATGTTTTCTATGTGCTTTATTGATTGAATTGTATGACTGTGACACTTCCTTAAATTATTTTCACTTCTATAACGATTCACAAATTACCAACTCCATGACTTACTTCCAAATAATGAGACTTTAATTCTTTTCGCAGGTTAAGCAGAATGAGACAAAATATTTCGATACAATTGCGGAATGAACATTATTCCATGTGAATGTGAATAATTCAGCCACGAGACGAAGTCGAGTGGCAGAATTCACATGAGAATGGAATAATCGATCCGCACGAGGGACGGATGTTATTTTTTCTTCAGTCAAAGATGTCCGCGGAAATATCTATAGCCAAAATATGCCGTTTTTTGAAAAAGAATTTGCTTCATTGATTTTATTCCAATTCATGAAACATTGATAAAATTTCTCTTATTGACCCCATTTTAAAGAGGAATGATGAGAAAATAAAAAAGAAATAAAATTATGATAGCAATGAAACAGTTTTCCGCGACACCACGTGATTTTCTTAGAAACCTCTGGGCGTGCGAAATGACTCCTATTCCGCACGCTACAGCGTGTGGAATTGGTATCATTCTATAGTGACTGTGAAAAAATATATATTTATAATAATGTAGTAGTAAAAAAAAAATTCATGATTACCTCATAGCTAACGTAACTTTACTTAAAACGAGACATTGTCAAAAGTTAAGGCCTAGATGAGACTGGGATTCAATTGAAATTAATAAATAGTAAAACTAATTAATATCTTTTCGAATTTTCGATATATCATTTCAAATATTGGTTGAAATTAATATATTTAGGAAAATAAAGCAGTTAAAACTGTGAAAAAATATTTTATTAATAGAAATACCTTTGTAATTAGTGATTTAAGTTAATAAAAATCGGAGTATTTTCGATTCTCAAAAATTCGATATTCGGATTCAGCGAATCAAAATACATGAAAAAAACCTTTACTTCATTCACCGAAGTCAAAACTATGCGAAAAGGCAATTAAGCGCCTGAACTCGCATTCAAATACCAAAATGCAACGTTCTTTATAGTTGTTATCAGTGCATTAAATTCAATCAAAAATCGTCTATCGTTGATCTTTAACGGAAAACGGGATAATTCTGTGTCGCGAAGCTTTTCTAATGGCTGGAGATACATTAAATATATATTTTTGAAAAGAGGAGAAAATTTTTCACTCTTGTGTCATAGTCTACTATAGTTCCCAACTCAAAAAAAATTTTAGGCTCTAAATCAGAAACGGATAATGAAAATATCTGATATAGCAAGTTGATTACACTCAAAAAAGTGCCTGGATGATGTCAAAATATTATTTTTCTATCTACAAAAGTACGTGACTCATGTTGATATAATTATGGAAGCACTATAGTCAATTTTCGTCATAGCTCGAAAATTTCAATATCGTAATTATCAAATTAGCAGATAATTTTGAATTTTGACACTGTTTTTTATAGTACAAGAATCGATCTAGGACTCCAAATGTTGATTTTTTTTTTAATATTTTTACGTGCCTCAGTTGTCCTCAAATATAATTTTTGCTTATGATTTTCCTTTACTTCTGAATTAGATCTTCAAAATTTAATAATTTGCTATTCAATATCACACTTTTATCTTGTTAATTTATTCAAGCCATCAAAATATAATAATAAAATATAATAGAAAATCTGTGGGATATCCAGGAATTATATTGCTTTATTTTCAGCCAATTTTTCGAGAATTCTCACTTGACTGACCTATCGCGTAGAATTTCCGCTGAGCCGTTGAACATCCACTTAAGTTTGATTCTAGGTTCTATCTGCCAAAATTAATAATTTATCTTGATGATTAAACTGATGACAGATATACAGATTATATAAGATGTTTTCGAAGCATTATTTATTTAAGTAACATCCAAAAGATAATTTTAAAGGGGTATTGGGGTATTTTAAAAAATAATTATTTCTTGTAAATAATACCATTATGTTGAATTTACAAATTTTTTCTAGTATTATGGATTGAGATTTAACTAGATCTTCAGGAAACATTAACTTTGTGTTGACGTATGAAAGCTATTTATCTTTTACAACAGCCATAATTATGAGTTTTAATAATGATTACCCAACTTCAAAAGGATTTCAATATCCAATAGTTTATTTGAATTATTTAAATTTGAATTACTATAAAATTTATATTTTAGTTATTCCAATACCCATTAAAATGATGTGGTATGTACCTGCAGTGAAAGAACATAAATTCTAAATATAAAGTTCTAAAAGACAAAGGTTAGTCTATTGCCTTGAAATTTTATATTTAGATTTTATAAACTAGTGTCGTAGTTTCAAAGATATTAATTAGTCTTTTTTCTACTCTAATTAAGACCTGATTATTACATCATGGATAAAGTATCGGATATGCCAAGTGGATAAAAATATAACGGAGAAAAATCACTATTCTTATTTGTCGTTTACATACGAAGCACGGACTAAGTTCTAGTTTTTTGACGTTAAGCTATTTTCTTTTCGGTATTGGAGAAGTATACGTACCTTTATGTTTATTATGTTACAAAAACGTAGTAAGTTCGAAACGCTTATTGTACAGGAACCAAAAGAGATAGGTACGTGAATGATTTATTTACTGTTGATTAGAGGATAGATACCACTTTCCAATAATATTAGAACCTATTAGATACGCATGCAGAGAGAAACGACATCGCAATATGATTCAAAGCAGTATTTGTCGTTATGAATGTTCAACTTATTAGAGGATGAAAAAAATTCAATTATTTAAAAATTGGAGTGATTTAGTTTCAGCCGGCAGAATCTGAAGGTGAAAAACTCAGAAATTGCTGCATAAATAATTTGTTTTATTCTTCTGATGAAAAGCGGGTTGGAATTATCATTTTTAACATTATAATTTTTTATTTCGGAAGAAGTGGAGAATTCTAACAAGATTCGGAAAACGGATATTTGGAAATTAGTTTATGTATAGTAGAGCATATTCGTCAAAATGATTTATGTACGAAAAAATTGGAAAATATGGCATACATTAGGGAAATTGTATTCAGATGTGAATGTTATATTTCCGCAGCAACTCCGTTAGATTATAAGGAAGACGTTCGTGTGAAATTTTATTAGGACAGACGTAAAATGTGTAAAAATATGTATATGACCTTCTACGGAACATGATTTTCATTTTTCTTCTCTATTCACACATTTTTATCACGAATAAATCAAATCAGATCCGAAATATGAACAAAAAAATATATACAGACTAAACTTTAATATTTTTATAAGGTAATAAAAAGAATAATGACGGACGACTACTCCTAAACTTGGTGTTTTTTTGTTGACTGATGTTAATAGCACTTAGTTATTTTCAAAGTATAGAATTTGAGGGCAGTAGAAAAAATCTTATTTGCAATACGTATGTAAAAAAGCATTATGACATGCAGACAACAGTTTACATGTCTCAGCAAGCCTAGTATCGAAATACTTGGGCTCATGTCATAACATAGTTGCATAAATTACTATTCCAAAAATTAATTATACTATTTTGAGAAGATATTGGTAAGAAGAGTACACGGGTTAGACGCTAGAGCAGTGGTCACCAATTATTTTTCCTGTAGGTCAGTTTCAAAACATTGTCATGTTACCAACTACTCTATTAACCGAAGCAACTTGCTTTGCTTGATAAAACTTTTTTTAGCGCATTTTTAGCGCATTTTTCCGAAAAAAGCGCTATTATATTCACTTTGGCTGGCTGGCTGGCTGGCTGGCTGGCTGGCTGTCTGGCTGGCTGGCGTGACGCTGAGATCTCAGCAACTATACTATTTACAAACTTGAAACTGGTACTAAATAAAAGCTGCTGTTTCGTAGGCTTGCACAAATTGCTTTAATTCAAGCTCAGTGATTGTGGAAAATTGAATTATTCAATTACGTGTTTCAAGTGAAACAATGTCCATAGATATCTATGACATTAGGGATATGGCAACTAAAATTTATTAAAGTAGATAAAAATTTAGTTACAACTTTCGCCGCGGGTGTCACTATTATTATGTACAGTTGTCAAATCTGTCCGGGATTCATTCAATGACTTTTTTGACGCGAATTTGAAGCTTATTAGAATGAATTATTATTATTGGATGAAAATTTGTTCACTTTTGGTGTATTTTTTTTATATAGCTTTGATAAAGATCAAATTATCATTTTAAGCTACAGTACTTGACCTCCTGTCAGTCAATAACTAAACAATGGAGATTAAAAGGTATTTTTGAGTTTGTACATGTATAAATTATGTACCTATTGAATAGTCAACTTGAAACTAGTACTAAATGGAAGCTGCTGTTTCGTAAGTTTGCCCAAAATGCTTGATTTCAAGCTCAGTAATTGTAAGAGATGGTAATTTGCGAAATCTCTGAAGTAACAAGCATTCATGAGCTGTCAAAAATGCGCTTCCATCATCTAGATGATTCTTCCATTTTTTAGAAAAAAGCGCTATTATATTCACTTTGGCTGTCTGCCTGGCTGGCTGGCGTGACGCTGAGTTCTCAGCAACTATACTATTTACAGACTTGAAACTGGTACTAAATAAAAGCTGCTGTCTCGTAGGTTTGCACAAATTGCTTTAATTCAAGCTCAGTGATTGTGGAAGATTAAATAATTCAATTACTTGTTTTAAGTGAAACAATGCCCATAGATATATATGACATTAGGGATATGGCAACTAAAATTTATTAAAGTAGATAAAAATTTAGTTACAACTTTAGCCGCAGGTGTCACTATTATTATGAACAGTTGTCAAATCTGTCCGGGATTCATTCAATGACTTGTTTGACGCGAATTTGAAGCTTATTAGAATGAATTATTATTATTGGATGAAAATTTGTTAACTTTTGGTGTATTTTTTTTATATAGCTTTGATAAAGATCAAATTATCATTTTAAGGTACAGCACTTGACCTCACGTCAGTCAATAACTAAAAAATGAAGATTAGAAGGTATTTTTGAGTTTGTTCATGCATAAATTATGTACCTATCAAATAGTCAACTTAAAACTAATACTAAATGGAAGCTGCTGTTTCGTAAGTTTGCCCAAACTGCTTGATTTCAAGCTCAGTAATTGTGAGAGATGGTAATTTGCGAAATCTCTGAAGTAACAAGCATTCATGAGCTGTCAAAAATGCGCTTTCATCATCTAGATGATTCTTCCATTTTTTTGAATCAGTTTTTATCTTACGTGCAAAACACAATGGATACCAGTTGAATGAAAGCACATAAATATCTTGTTTAAAACTCAAAGTCTATATGTTTTACAAAAATAAAAATTTTGGAGTAGGTTTTGACATCATCATCCTAAATATGGCGACAACTGTAGACACGTATTCCGTCCTTATTGGGACTAACTCAGCCTTAGATGATCGGACTTGTAAGCCAGCACTATTATAAAATGAGATTGATAATAGTCCGTGACACAGGGCATACATTTTTCGTTGATTACCGCTCACTTGAAACTTTGTGAGTGACTTCATTGTGATGAGTCCGACAGCTTTCACATTTGAAGAAGTTCTTGATTTGAGGGCGTTTTTCATCGAGGGCTAATTGAACACGTCAATTTCATGAAGCCTTAAAAATGTATTACCGTCATATTGATGTTTACACTAATCGAAAGATTTTTTGATTATAAAATGAAAAGTAATATTGTCCGACATGAATATTGAGGGCCAGCGGTGAGTTCGATAAGCCGCACTTGTCACAAGTACGTTGGTATAAAAACGGATTACTGCTAGTCTGAGACTTTGAAGACGTGTTCAATTATTTTTTTCCTACAATTTGGTCATTTTGTCCGACAAATTTTCGGGGGCGTTTTTTCAGTCCGACACTGAAAACGTGTCAGGATTATAACAGTTCTTTCGTCAATGACCGCTTGTTGGACCAAAACAGTCATAATTTGAAAACAAATTATCTGTCCAAAAAACATATTGTCCGACAGAAATATTGGTTCTTATCGTCAGTCCAACAAGGAAACGCTCGCACATATATAACTCAGTTTTTGACATATTCAATATCAAGAGATAAGTAATGGACGTGGTTTATGAGCTAGTAATGAATAATTCATAAACAAAATAATTGAAAAAAAGTAAAGTTGAAAAGAGAAAAAGAAAATATTAGTATGTCGCTAAGTTAGAACGTTACTCACTTTAATCTTCCATCCCCGGGGGTTCCAAGTAAAATTAAATTGGTACTCGATGCTCCATCCGAATCTAAAATTAGGATTAGTGGTTTCCATTCAAGATTTTATAGTGACTTTTTCCTCCGACTATAGGAAGGGAAAGAAATCTTTGAAATTTTTCTTCAGCCATTTTCCCATTCGGTGCATATTTCTCCAGATATACTTCAAATAAGCTATATCTCACATTCTCGTGTGCGCGGTACAAAGTTTTCTCTTCACATCGTAAAATTAAAATGGGACACCTGTATATACTTTCAGCTTTCTGCACTCGATAATATAAACTTCAAGTATGACAAATATCAAATTTTTTTGTGCGTGCAATATGCTTGAAAAGCTTCTTCTTCACGTATTAATATATAGATTAAAATGGGACTCCTGTATATAATTTTCGCTTTCTGCACATTTTCTCCATATAAATTTTGAGTATGCCGAATCTCACACTACTCCATGCATGCAATATGTTTAAAAAGAGGTCGAAAGTTTGCTCTTGACGTATTAATATATATAGATATCACAGTTGAATGTAAATTTGAATGATATTTGAGGTGATTATCACAGTATACTGACTTTATATCACACATTTGATTCCAAAATAATTTTAATATATTGGTGCACAAGCCTTTCTTTTTATTATTTTCAATCAATAATCATACTGACTTGATATGCATTTCATATGTATAATATGCCTATGAACGCAGCCGCATTCATACCACATATTTTTGCTTTTTCTGATGTATTGCCCCACTTAAATTGTCGGACATGTATACAGTAAACAGTAGACGCTATTTGAATGGAAAATAAAAAACATAGGGATGAGCGGTCATTGATGAAGGAACTGTTATAATCCTGACACGTTTTCAGTGTCGGACTGAGAAAACGCTTCCGAAAATTTGCCGGGCAAAATGACCAAATTTTAGAAAAAAAATAATTGAACACGTCCTCAAAGTCTCAGACTAGCGGTAATCCGTTTTCATACCAACATACTTGTGACAAGTGCGGCTTGTCGGACTCACCGCTGGCCCCCAATATTCATGTCGGACAATATTATTTTTCATTTTATAATCAAAAAATCTTTCGATTAGTGTAAACATCAATATGGCGGTAATACATTTTTAAGGCTTCATGAAATTGACGTGTTTGATTAGCCCTCGCTGAAAAACGCCCTCAAATCAAGAATTTCTTCAAATGTGAAAGCTGTCGGACTCATCACAATGAAGTCACTCACAAAGTTTCAAGTGAGCGGTAATCAACGAAAAATGTGTGCCCTGTCTCACGGACTATAAAATGTGCATGTACGGACAAAAATTTACAGCAGTACTATCTACCATAATGCAACTGACATAAATATCAAATTGAGTGTTTTATTATATTTAAAATCAACTAAAAGTACAAATAAATTCAAAAAGACTTCTCATAAAGTTCATTTTTTGAAAATGAATCATTATTTTTTTCTGAAAATATACAATTTTGTCGCGGTTTGTACAAAAATTACCTGCGGTCCAGATATGACCGCGGTTCGCCTCTTGATGACCACTGCGCTAGAGGCTAAATTCTAGAAAAATCATTAATTAAATGATAATATTTCACTACGAATCAAATGCATTAAGTATGAGATTTTAGTTTGAGGCCATTTTAAATAATTTTGAATAAAGATTAATGCCTCTGGAAACAGTTGCCCGATCTCAAAAATTTCTCTCCTACATCTCTTCCTTCATTACTATTTTTATTGCCTTCTGTATAAAGCTCATTTCACATTATACGGAACGTCAACGAAACTTCACGGTACGGAAACGTCACGTCAAAATATTCTCCAATTGTTTTAAAATGGATACATTCTCATTATTAGCAAAATAACGAACTAGTCTAAGATCCGAACTTAAATCGACCTTCACCGCGCTGATAATAGAATGAAACATATTTTATCGTGACTTTAGTATATTAGAAAATATATTAAAAATGGGTTTGCTAAAAAAATCCTGGACAGACTATTTTTAATTATTTTTTGAAAAATGATTTTTAATGAAATATTGCAACATCAAGATAATAAGAAAATTTTGTCCTGACTTAAAGTATAAAACGTATAGAATGTGCAGCCGTTGGGTTGTCTATTATTTACCTGAGCGAACTACTGGGTTGTCAGGTATGAACAGGTATGTCGATACCAGTTACTTTCACTTGATTGGATAATAGAAAAATTTTTATATCATCATAAGCGCTGTTTTATTGCGAACACGTTGATATAGGGTTGTCTGCAAAAAAATCGGTCCTATTAGGGGTTTGCGAGTTTTAAAGATTAAAATTTTAACGCGCGTGGAAATGTGTGAGAGAGAGATCCGAGGTAAGTATACTGTGTAATAATAAAGGACCCAACATTGCAGACGTCTGTGATGAGACCCCGAATATTAGAAAGTGCGCATGCTCGGTATGTAAACTATGGAGGGTAGAGGTAGCTCTACTACCCTCCATATAGTAAACAGTGCGCATTATTTTGGAGTAGCTAATGACTTATATTGCATCGAAAACACGTGTTATTCTGTATCGCTGTGATAAAAAATGGCTAAAAAGTGTTTTTGTGTGGCTCGGACGATTCTCTAAGTGATTTTACTGATGAAACTTTTGAAAATTGTACGTTAAAGCTAGCTTTTCGTAAAAAAAAAAATTTAAATATCATGAAGTTGAACTAACCAAAGCATTACTCAATTTTGTTGGTTACCACACCACGTGTTACAAAAAAGTAACTGTTTTAGGAAATAAATACAATAAAGAATAAGTCAATATATTATATTTATTTATTTATTTAATTGATGACATATTGTTTAATTATTTTTATTATTTTTTTTGCAACTCAAATGTCAGTTGCTCCAAAATAACGCGCACTGTTTACTATATGGAGGGGAGTAGAGCTACCTCTACCCTCCATAGTTTACATACTGAGCATGCGCACTTTTTAATATTCAGGGTCTCATCACAGACGACTGCAATGTTGGGTCCTTTATTATTACACAGTATACTTACCTCGGATCTCTCTCACACATTTCCACGCGCGTTAAAATTTTAATCTTTAAAACTCGCAAACCCCTAATAGGACCGATTTTTTTGCTGACAACCCTATATCAACGTGTTCGCAATAAAACAGCGCTTATGATGATATAAAATTTTTTCTATTATCCAATCAAGTGAAAGTAACTGGTATCGACATACCTGTTCATACCTGACAACCCAGTAGTTCGCTCAGGTAAATAATAGACAACCCAACGGCTGCACATTCTATACGTTTTATACTTTAAGTCAGGACAAAATTTTCTTATTATCTTGATGTTGCAATATTTCATTAAAAATCATTTTTCAAAAAATAATTAAAAATAGTCTGTCCAGGATTTTTTTAGCAAACCCATTTTTAATATATTTTCTAATATACTAAAGTCACGATAAAATATGTTTCATTCTATTATCAGCTCGGTGAAGGTCGATTTAGGTTCGGATCTTCTACTAAACCGTCAACGGTACGAGACATCCAGCATTCTCGCAAAGAATGTTTTGGCATTTTGGTCGGTGACGCTGGCGGTGTGCAGAAGAAGTGCAGTTATAGCAAGTCATATGCCACACTGGACTTTGACGTTACGGTCTAATTTTATTTTATTTTATTTTAAACATACACTGTCCAGCAGGACGAACTTAATAAAAGGACAGGAACAGTATTACAAGAAATAAAAATATCGCTTCTAGTAAGAAAATGTAAATATTTGGCAAATTCTATGTGACGTTTCTGTGCCGTGACGTTACGTTGACGTTCCGTATATTATGAATCGACCTACAACAGGGAACACATAGTTTTTGGCTACTTTGGTAATATTTCTAAAATTAGGCAACAAAATAAAATAGGTGGTGCTTAAATCTTTGTCCCCATGAAACATAAAAAATACTATAAAGAAGAAATCACATATATGATAATTTCACACAAAAAATTGTGAAATAATGTGAAGTGCTATGGAACATTCAAAAAATGAATAATTCTAAAAAAGAATATTTCCATAGAAATTTCAAATCTAAGAATCGGGGCTAAAGCCACCATCATCTTAGATCGGGGATGCAACTGTAGACATATGTTTCGTCCTTATTAGGACTCTTCAGTACAGTATAGCCAAGCCCAAGATGGTCAAGACTTGGATCCCAGAGTCTAGAGACTCATTGCGATAAAAGGTCGGCAGCAGCATTAACTGCTGACAACACCATCTATCGGGCACGATTGACGCCTACGCGACGGACCAGATAAAGAAGAAATCACATATATGATAATTTCACACAAAAAATTGTGAAATAATGTGAAGTGCTATGGAACATTCAAAAAATGAATAATTCTAAAAAAGAATATTTCCATAGAAATTTCAAATCTAAGAATCGGGGCTAAAGCCACCATCATCTTAGATCGGGGATGCAACTGTAGACATATGTTTCGTCCTTATTAGGACTCTTCAGTACAGTATAGCCAAGCCCAAGATGGTCAAGACTTGGATCCCAGAGTCTAGAGACTCATTGCGATAAAAGGTCGGCAGCAGCATTAACTGCTGACAACACCATCTATCGGGCACGATTGACGCCTACGCGACGGACAAGATAAAGAAGAAATCACATATATGATAATTTCACACAAAAAATTGTGAAATAATGTGAAGTGCTATGGAACATTCAAAAAATGAATAATTCTAAAAAAGAATATTTCCATAGAAATTTCAAATCTAAGAATCGGGGCTAAAGCCACCATCATCTTAGATCGGGGATGCAACTGTAGACATATGTTTCGTCCTTATTAGGACTCTTCAGTACAGTATAGCCAAGCCCAAGATGGTCAAGACTTGGATCCCAGAGTCTAGAGACTCATTGCGATAAAAGGTCGGCAGCAGCATTAACTGCTGACAACACCATCTATCGGGCACGATTGACGCCTACGCGACGGACCAGATAAAGAAGAAATCACATATATGATAATTTCACACAAAAAATTGTGAAATAATGTGAAGTGCTATGGAACATTCAAAAAATGAATAATTCTAAAAAAGAATATTTCCATAGAAATTTCAAATCTAAGAATCGGGGCTAAAGCCACCATCATCTTAGATCGGGGATGCAACTGTAGACATATGTTTCGTCCTTATTAGGACTCTTCAGTACAGTATAGCCAAGCCCAAGATGGTCAAGACTTGGATCCCAGAGTCTAGAGACTCATTGCGATAAAAGGTCGGCAGCAGCATTAACTGCTGACAACACCATTTATCGGGCACGATTGACGCCTACGCGACGGACAAGATAAAGAAGAAATCACATATATGATAATTTCACACAAAAAATACTTTTGAAATACAGTTTTAGATTTGTTAGCAAAAAAATAAAAATACCTTGTATTTATTGATAGCGTATGGAAACTTTAGATTTCAGAGATGAAAGAGATTATCTGTACGTATTCTTTTATATCTCTGAATTTTTTTAAGATTTCAGTCATCAACTTACGTGTAAATTTTAAATATATGGTTTTATACTAATGATTCACCAATATTTCAGGGATCAGGCAACAAAATTTAAATAATTACTGTCTTAGAGTCTTCAGATAACTCTTTTTAACAGTATTTAACATACCCAGGTCAAAATCATGAATTTTGTTAACCATCAAGATATATTTCCCTTGAATAAATAAAATATTTTCAACTTGTCCTTCAAGAAGATAGCTTTACCTGCTTTGCCAAAAAAATGACTAGGACAGACGGACGGACGGCCGGACGCATGAATCTTATAAGGCGTTCCGCTTATATCTCTTGAAGCAGCGGAACGCTAGAATATATTTCAAAATATAAATATGAAAAATATTATGGTGTTGATAAATTTTCCCTTTCATTCTGCATGATCTATTCTCAATATATGTATTTCAGCTGTAAATGTGAGAATGTGGGCAGAAATAATAAATGTGTATTGATTGTTGTTGTCTCACTAATCAGCAATGTATCGTAAGCACTAGTTTTAGTTATAATTGCTTGTGAATTAATACTTCTATTTTGAATAATTACAGCTTTCTTCGATTCATCGTTCAACGTTTCATATTCTTGTCGTCTGCTTCAGCTCCAGTATATGAGAAACGCAAACTGAAATCTTAGCATTATAAGTTTTAATTGCTGATAAATGATTATGTTTTTGAGTCGATCTTTTTAAACAGGGGTAAGAAAAAACTATAAGGATCCAATTTTCCTATTATTTATTAATTTTAACAGTTTTGTGTGAAATATGACATTGATATCTAGCATCAGTTGAATTTAATTTGAACATGAGAAAAACGGCCTTTACATCCAATTTCACAATTGTAGAATCAATTGAACCAAAATTCTGACTTTCCTCGTGAGAATCTGATTGCATCAATTTTATTTTCATTGATTTTTGTTTGGGCATTGAGAACTGTAATATTACTGACTATTTTAAATGATTTTTTTTTTTGCAAAATAATTCTGTATTCTTCACATGCAAATTTAGTGAGATGAAGAAACTGGTTCTTTGAAAATTGTTGATTATTGTTGTAAATACGATAAAAATAGCATATTGTATAATTATTGGCAAAATACTTTGAAATTTATTTTAAACTCAGTGGCACAAGTATTCTCTTGTAGCATTATGTAATTGTTGACAAATTTTGGTTTAGATATTTGAGCTTTTCTGACTATCAAATTGAAAATATTTTGATGAGGTCAGAATCTAATCAAATTCGTGTGCTTTCGCAAACTGACAAAATTATCAATAATTAATAGTTTCGAAAGTATGTTGCTTGGTAACAGTTCGACGCCGAGCGGATGCATCATTTTGAATGTACTCGTATAAACACCAATTAATCAAAATGTTGTACAATATTATAATATAACACATGTAACAAATACATGTGTTTAACTTGTACTTGGTTCTCAGAAAGTTTGTTTATAGAGTACAGATTATAATCGATCTATCTTTAAGCACATGTGGTTAAATTAAATGCTTCATAGAATTCTATTTTCTGAATGTAACTTAATTTAAATTCAATTATAAACATTGGATCTTCATTAAGTGTAGCATAAAACAATGTTTATAATAAAATTGTTTGATATTCAGATTTGTTTATCTACGTAAAATACAGATACGATTTTAAACTTCTTTGAAAAATATATTTCCTTAATTGATAATTAAAAATTATATCGTTAGAAATACAGAAAATATGTATCTAATTATCTTTTATAACGATAAAATTTAAAAAAAAAGTGCTTCTAGAAAGCAATAAAAAAAAAAATTATCAAGTCTGTCATTTACCATTCTAATGAAGGATTTTTAAAATATATTTATTAGTAAATATGTGAAATATTCTCATATTATTCAGAGAAACTTTATTATGGTAAGGAAAAATGCTGAATACAGCATACTTTTCCAGTTTAATGAAGCTACTCTTGAAAATACCCCTCTCTTTAACATTTCATTCACAGTATTCAAACTCTCATTAATTAAAAAAGAATATGTGCTATTGAGAAGACAGAATTGTGTATATGGTTCAAAGTTCTATTTGAGACTCCCAAATTAATACAGAAAAGAATAAAAGTTTCAAGTACCAGGTTAGGAATCTTGTTGCATCGAATTCTAAGCTATGCTTGGAATGTGTTCATCCATTATAACAATAATTATAAAATAACTACTAACTGATGATACTCTGAATTCAAAATGCGTGAGAAATAAAATAAATTCATTTTTCCTACAGCCATCTCTGAACTTGGTGGCTTACGCAGCGTTATGATGCGTAAAATAACTTTTATCACCATATGAACGCGTTACAGTCAAGTTTCAAAATCTAGATTTTTCCTGTAAATCCAGTTGCTAGTATGTAACTATTATCGATACGTTTGTTAAGTTATTTGTCAAGTCTAAATGTCAACTTGTGCTCTATATTCACTTGCTGTGTGCCTTATAATTGTAAATAAGTGAAGTTAAGGACCGTAGAACACAATCATATATGTAATATTTGCTTAAACAAACATTATGACATTCGGAAGGTATATTTTGATCCAGTTGAGTACCTTTATATTGTATTTGTTTTTATTTTCAGGACTTTTCAGTAGTAAACAACTATTATTACCATCTTCAACAAATAAGAAAGTGGCCATTGTTTTTTATTCGTGACACAGTGTCTTTCGGCCCACGTTTTTCTTATAAATTTTTGACAAATTTCATGTGCTTGACATGATGTTTTTATATAAAACGATTTTTTATATTGTTTTGTTTATATTTATTCTAAGTATTCTACTATATTATAGATACAATTCTTTCTTATTTGCTGAAGATAGTAGATGTTTACTACTGAAACGTCCTGAAAATAAAAACAAATTAATCCTTTGCTTTTATGATTTAATTACGATCCTTAGGCCACAAATACAATATAATTATGACATTCGGGTAGGATAACAGTTTTCGTGACTTGACAGATAACAGTTGACAATCCTCATATACTTGACCTTATCATAATATTTCAGTTTACATTCTTACATGCATAATTAACTATTATATGTACAATTACTCAAATCTGCGTCTTCGCTTGTCTGAAAATTATTCATTATTGTTTTAAAAGCCATTTAGTAGATTCCTTGCGAAATCAAAAATATATATAGAACCGTATTAAAAATGTATTCCAATTAAAAAAAAAACTTTTTTATAGTTTCAAATCCTATAACAATCACAAATATCTATACACCCATACATATACGTACATATAAATCACGCCTTCTCCTCAAAATGAGATTGGTATCGGGTTGGCATGAATCCCATTTAAGATTAACATTCAAATCGTACTCATTTTTCGCCTGATATCCCTGTCAAAACAAACCTCTATTGCTTCATTCACATTCATAATTCTATTCATCCAAGCTCGTTTATTTTTGCCATTCGTAAAATTTCTCTCGCATAACAAACCAATAATCATATCCATCCACCATCTATCCACCCACTTACGGTTGTATGTGGTTGGATAGATGGTGGATGGATATGATTATTGGTTTGTTATGCGAGAGAAATTTTACGAATGGGAAAAATAAACGAGCTTGGATGATGGTCTGTCCAAGCAATCTTTCGCCCACATAATTTCTTTCAAATATTTTTCATTCAATATCTGTTCCATGTGTCCAAATCACCATGAATTTACCGCTCCTATCCTGATTTCTCCTTCAATTATAATTCTCTTCTTGAGTTATTTGGTTTTAAAAGCCTTTTTGAACGCCGTGAGTCTAATTCAATTTCTCATCTCTGTAAATTGATTCAAGGATATATTGATGATCCTAACTGCCTTAATCTACTCTCCTTTCATACTCCGTTTATATCTACTCGTAATATTCGTACCTTTTACCTACCACCTTCGCGTACAAATGTTTTTATGGTATCTCCAATTTATAGAATGTGTTTAACTTATGAACTTAAATTTGGAAATATAGATGTTTTCTTTGTGAATCCTAGAGTATTGAACAAATAGTAATTCTTTTATACAATTTTTTCAAGTAATTTTAGTATTTCTTGTACTCCGTTTTTTTTTGTAAGCTCTTTTGTTTTTTCCTGTCCTGTTTTTGGAGTTTTCTGTAGGACAGCGTACGTTAAATAAATAAATAAATAAATAAATAAATTCATAATTCATTTCCTGCCCAATTGCATGTATTCTAACAATAATTCTTTTCAATTGTTCTTCACTTTTACCCAAAACAACATCATTTGCATACGCTAACGCTGGTATTACAATTCCACCAATATGCACACCATGTAAACCATTCAAAGCATTTCGCAGTACAAATTGAACAACCACGGAACATACCACAATCCTGTTTCACACCAACGTTAATACTAAATCATTCACTCATTCTACCATCCATCCGCACCAACGCACTAATCGTACCCAATAAATTACTATTAATACCCTATACTCAACAAGCACATTCCACAATTTATCTCAAAGAAAACTAAGAAAGAGAAAATAATTGATCATTAAACCATCTTTTAGGTAGGAACTCTCCTGGCAACATCACTTGAAATTGATAAGTATCGCACCTTTTAAATTGAGATTTTCTTAACAATTTCCCTATCACATTCAGAAAAATTATCGCTTGAAAATAAAAACATTCGCTCGAACTGCCTTTGCATTTAAAAAGGGACAAATAACAGCCTTAACAAATAAATAAGTTTTATAATATTTCATGGGAGTTACTCTTGTTTTTCTTGCTTCTCTCAAATCAGGATAACAGCAGAAACGTACACATAGATGAAAAAAAAATTCACTCACCCTCAACTGTACAATATTTGCTGACTCTGGTAGTCCAGTAGCTAAAGACAGAAGCCTATTCACATTCCGAATTTTTGGTGATGGTGAATCCCTTATAAAATAGATCTCTGTGGTTGTTTTATTTTATTTTTCCTATAAATTGAACTTTTTCTTATAGAAGTAAAGTAAATAAATATAATATGAACCAGTCAATCACAATACACAATCATACAATATTATCACTTTGATGTCTTAGAATATACTGAATAAAACATAGCTAAATCAATAATGAATCAAGTACAGACCAATCTTATTACCTAATCCGTTTGCTAATCATATTTAGTATGAATTTTTGAAGACTGGTTTGATTGATTTATATTTTTAAATAATATGAAAATCCCATTCAGAAGCATATCTAAATTAATTCGTGAAAAGAAAGCTTTGTTTCCATTTTTAAGAATATTGCGCGCACGAAGGAATCTAATATTTTGTATGCTTAAAGTTTATATGGAGGAGGAATGCAGATAGTTAAAATTATATACGTTTTATTTTAATTTACCGCTGAAAACGATATTATTTTTCGCTAGAATGTTTTGAAAAATAAACATCGAATTAAAAAATGTCTGACATCTAATTCGCACTTCCCTTGGGGCAGGAAGGAGGGGTAGAAAAAAGTCATGTTAAAATCCTAAATGAAAACCACTATCGCGCATGAAGAAATGTGAGATTTGGCATACTTATAGTTTATGTGGAGAAGGAGTGCAGACAGCGGAAATTATATACAGATGTTCCCTTTTTAATTTACCGCTGAAAACGAAACCTATTATTTTTCACTGGAATATCTATTCGAAAAATATATATTAAATGGAAAAATGTTTGACATATAATTCTTACTTTCCCGGGGGTGGAGAGAGGGGATGAAAGGAAGTCACGTTAATATCCTAAATGGGAGTCACTATTTTTATTTCAGATTTGGATAGAGCGTCGAATAGTGCGTCAATTCTACCTGAAATCCTCAGGGATGGAAGATTTAATTCAATAAACTTGAAAATTTAATGAATTACATCGAATTTCGACCACTGGACGACCATTAGTCTAGATAAAATGGTGCGTCTGTGTTGAGAACTGAAATTACGCCTCTGACCAAAAATAATTGAAATTAATTCGTCATCCAGTATTTTATTTATGATAGTTAATTTTGACATTGCGATTTGTTTTTTAAATGTAATAGAAAATAATTAATTATTTCTTCTACGACCGTGAGTAGAGTACGTTTTTTCCTCGCGTAGTAATTAAATTTCTGTGAGTTCATGTTTTTAGTCACTCTTACTGATCTATTAGTCCGGATATTTGTTAAATCTATAGGTCAACTTGTGCTCTGAGCCTCCTTGTTGTATACTCAATAATTGCTAAAATTGGAAGTCAAGGGTCGTAGAAAAAAATCTTGTATGCAATACAAGTGTAAATGAGCTTTATGACATTCAGCCAACAATTTTAGTGACTTAGCAAACCTTGTTACTTAATACTTGGTCTCATGTGATAATGCTGAACTTTACACTCTTGTTGCATAAATTATCATCATAATTACATCAAAGTAAAGATTATTAGTTTTTTGCTTGATTACTCTGAAATATCTTGATAACCTAAAAAGTAACCCAAGTAACAATTATGACCAAATATGACGTCGATATGATGTCACATTTTTGGTCATAATCGCGTCAGCAAGACGTCAATGCGTGGAGCTATATGACGTCGTAATATGACGTAAATTTGACGTCATATTATGACCTAAGTTTGATGTCATATTATGACTTAAATTCAACATCACTCTATGATCTTAATGCCTCTTACAGTTCACATTAGGCAAATCAAGAAAACCCTATATGACATTTCTTGATTTTGCGCTAAATGAGGTTGACATTAAACATTTTACAAGAGTGAAAATGTGAAACTGCATTACATTCGACATGCCGACTGTCTCATTAGGATAGAGCGACTAAATTAGGTTAATCCAGAAGTCAAACTAAATTTGAGCTTCTTCAACTGAATTATTATTTCGCATAAGAGGAGCTTCAGAGTTGTATACAGGTGTTGCACCATATTGCCCTACGACTGATACGTCGCTGGCCGAAGTGAAAAATAACAAAATGCAAATTGATTGTTCGAGCATTTTATTCTAATTATTTATTACATTGTTCGGTTATTATAAGCAACTCTGGATTACGGTTACGGAATAAAAGACTTCAATCAATAAAATGTTCTCAATGCCTTGCTTGTTGAATTATTTGGGACAAAAACAGTATCAAATCTAAATTTATCCATCAAAAGATTTCAGTTTGCTTTCTTCTTTCACTCAAATATTATCATACTCACATTCATTTTTCTTTAGAACCAAGATGCGGTCCAATGACAGGAGTAGGAAACTCCATGGATATAGAACCACCTCAACCTCTGGTAGTGCGATCACCTAGTGCATCTTTAATTCAGTGGCCAAGTACTCCGGTGCGATCTCCGAGCCCTGCGCACAATCCTGTGCCGTTTACACCTGCTCCAGTGCAAAAACCTCCACAACACGGACAAGGAGCCCAGCAACCACAGCCTAAGCCCCGGATGCTGTCTGAGGGTGGTGGGGCACAGCCTGTTAGTCTTACGGCGTTGGATAGGGATTGTTTTATAATACCAGTTCATAGCGTGGATCGGTTCCTTCCGGCTGGGGTCCCGCTACCGGTGAGTTGAAAGCAACATCTGAAAAAAATAAAATTCAGGTATCAAATGACGGATTCATTTAACAAAATATATATTCTTTTTCTATTAAAAACAGGTAATTGTAATTAGCTCAAAAATAGCCCCAGCGAAATCGGCAGCTAAATATTAAGAAATATTTTAAGGCAATACAAAAATTCAAATTATTGAAATAAAAATACTTCTAACGAATATTATCGACGATTGTATTTCGTATGATGTGTACCTGGTTATTTTTCTTTAAAGTAATTTGAAACATTTTTTTGTAACACGTACACCGAAAGTATCCTATTACTGATCTGACTTCTGCTTCGAAAGTTCTCAATTCCAAACCATGGTAACAATTTGACTGGGCATTAATGGATATTTTTGTCCGCTGGGTAAAAATAAAATTATAGATCATGTATGCCGTTGGATTTTTTTATTTCATTGATAATGTCGAATTGATATTTGAAAGAAATTTGTATTATAGAATGTGTTCGTTATAGTTATGTTACATTGTATTAATTTACTGTAATGTGATTGCATTTGCAAAAATCTGTTTGTCAAATCGATAAGATAGTTTCAATACATCCAAATTTATTCAAAAAGCTTAGTAATGGGAGTACTTCGGTGCACTTGTTACAAGAAGTATCGTATGCAACACGGACACTGAACGACTGTCATTATTGTCACGGACAAATTTGGCTGCACGCCTTGGGCTTTGCTCTCATCTTTGCCTCGTGCTTCGCCCTCGCCTCTGCCTCGGGCTTTGCCCTCGTCTTCACCGAATGCAGTCAAATTTATCCTGGACAAAAATGACAGTCGTTCGGTCCTTTAGCATAATATACTATTATTGCCTTAAAATAATTCTCACAACAACGTTCTTAAATCAGTTAAAAACAGAACTCATAGTACGGACCATAGAGTGATTAGATGGACATTTAGAAAAAAAATATTACTTTGCAAGAACAAAAAAAAAATGTACTTATGACGTCATTTGTTTCAAAGCAATTTGTATTATTGCTTGAGGGCCACTGATCTAAAATAATATTTCTCTACAAGAATCGATGTCTACCTTTGCTTTGTATAGTCTTGTCCTTTTGAATTTTTTATGATTCCAACAATAAAGAAGTTATTTAATGATTATACTATTTCAAAAATATGAAAGTAAATTTGATTCTGTGCTACAAACATTAGTGATGGAATTTTCAGGTAAATAAGTTAATGAAATCAAACATCAAAATTATGTGTTGGACTTGCAGAATTCGATACAGAAATAAAATTACACGAACAGAGAACATTCTTTAAAATGGATAACTGTTTCTTAGCAAACAAAAGCAATCCGTTCTGTGTAATTTTTTTCCTGTATTGAATTCCGTAAGTCTTAGCACAGAATTTTGAGATTTGATTTCACTTATAGTCACTTATAGTTCATTCCAGTTAAGAAAGGGGGACTACGATTTAAGCCTTCTGATTGGCTGAAATGCGAACACGATTCACTCACAGTAAATGCAAGATATAAAACAAGCTGTCTGGAAGTGAATTCAAGAAATAAAAGCAACAAATATATTCACATACTAGCAGTTATCCGCGGCTTCGCCCGCAAATAAATGTACTTTTTGAAATCTATGCAAAAAAATGTAACGTCTTAATGTTAACCGAGCTCGCGATGCTCGCACGGCGGCCTACCGTTGACCAAGCTTGCATAGCAGCTTACGGTTAACCGAGCTCGCTTTCTGTGAAAAATAATATAATAATGTCTTAATGTCTTATAACGTTAATCAAGCTCGCTTCGCTTGCACGGCATCTTACAGTTAACCGAGCTTGTTTCGCTTGTACAGCAACTTAGTCCTAATTAACAATGGGCGTAAGCATAAGAAGTACATAAGAAATACATAAAACATAAAGTTGAACATGTGCAATTCTTATGGCCGTATTCACAATGATCTTACGTATTTCTTTTTCTTACATAGTGCATAACAGCTGCATAAGAAAGTTGAAATTATCTCAACTTTACGTATTTCTTACACATATATTTTCTTAATGCGCATGTCCAATATAGTTTTACAGACACAGACAGTAAATGTGTCAAATGAATGAAAATAAACTTGTTTTTGTGGTTAGGAATATTTATAATTTTTGTTTTAATAACAATACTAAACGAATTTCGTCTTCCAAAAATAGTTATTTACATAATTAGTTATGAAAAGTGCCATATTGTTTGACGAAACGTAATATTTGCCAAAACGAGCGTAGCGAGTTTTGTAAATTACGTGAGTCAAACTATATGGCTTTTCATAACGTATTCTGTACAAAATTTTATCTAATTCCGTCAGAATAACTTTATCTATATTTTTGAATGAGAACATCTCTCACGTTACGTCACAAAATTCAGATGACTGTGATTCATGACCATCTATTGTTACTACAGAAACAAGAGTGCACTGAAATAAACAAATATCGAATTTTCACAAAACGTCCAAATAATTTTTAAAAATGTACTCAAGCAGTGATATTCTGAGTGATATAGTACACTTTGATATCAAAAACTCTGCCAATGCTGCATACTGTTAATAATAAATCATTCTTTTAATTGTACGCAGATAAGTATAATTGATTAGCTCTGAAACATGGCCAGTTACGTAAAGTCATTACGTAACTACTTTACGCAACTGTTGCATGGCAGTTATGAAAAATGGTACGTTACATAACGTCAGAAATTGATGTAAAATTTGACTTTTCAAAACGGAATTAGATAAAGACATTTAATTGCAAACATGTGCAGAAACAAAAGTGATGCCCTAAACTAAGAGCTTTAATATAAAAAACAAAACCAGAAGCAATGAAAATATTTTCAAATATAAAATTTGAAAAAGAGTCTTTAAAAAAGCTGTTTTGATAAAATAATCGAATCAAAACAAAAATAAAGCAAAGCGTTGTTTAGGACAAGTGATTTAAATTGTGAAAGATACCAAAAACTAAAAGTACCTATATTTTATAACCAACTCAGGCCGCAATATCCCTATTCAAATAATTTTTATGCTATGCTCATTGTGAACACGCATAAGATTTTTATAAGAATTATGTTATGCACTTCTTATGCTACGCTCAATGTGAATTATGGCTTACAGTTAACCAAGCTCGATTCGCTCGCTCGCACAGCAGTCTACCGTTGTTCGTTTATTTATTTGTTTGTTTGTTTGTTACGCTTTCACGTGTAAACTACTCGACTGATCATCTTGAAATTTTGTACACATATTTAGGACATTTAATTGGTTAATATAGGACATTTAATTTTGAGGTGAAACTTTATTTAGGACGTTTATGAAACAAAAAAATGTACGGAAAAGAGACTACAGCACACCAACCGTCACGGTGCTCACTGCATTCTTAGATTGCACGCGTTCCAAAACCAGAATACAAAGTTTCACTTCTACCGCGTTTGAACTCACACTTTAATTGTTTGAAATATAAATAAAATAGTTTCGATCATTTGTTCATAGACGATTTCTCTAAAACATTACACAGTGCGAACAAAACGAGCTAGGTCAACTGTAAGCTGCCATGCTAGCGAAACGAGCTTGGTCAACGGTAGGCTAGCGAGCGTAGTGAGTTCGGTTAATTTAAGCTGCTGTGCGAGCGAAACGAGCTCGGTTTACTCAAGCTGCCGCGCGAGCTTGGTCTAGGTTGAGACATTATTATATTTTTTTTCACAGAAAGCGAGCTCGGTTAACTATAAGCTGCTATGCAAGTGAAACAAGCACGATAAGACGTTATTATATTTTTTTGCATAGATTTCAAAAAGTACATTTATTATATGCGGGCGAAGCCGTGGGTAGCTGCTATAAAGAATAAAATGAAAAAATACCTGCAGCATCCATGATCCACAATTATCATTATTTTCCACTCAGCAGGAAAATAATCATAATTTTCCCTGTCAACAGAGAATTCATGATATTTGTTTCTATACTTTGGGATTGAGAGTTTCCGAAGCTATAAACACTTCAGTATTAGGATACTTTAGGCAGTAAACGTGTTACAAAAATTTATATTACTTTCGCAATCTGAACGAAATTTTTTGAGAATTAATTTTCTTTTTTTTAAGTTTTGAGGACCACGGAGAATTGTGTTATGAATATTAGTTTGTTTGAGTCATATTCAATAGATTTTATAATTTCTCTAGTGTAAGAAGGAAATAGCTTATTAGGTGGAATAAGTATTTAAACTTAGTTTTGCTTGCAAAATCACATTTTCTTCACTTTGTCAAAATGTATGACTAGGTTAATCATTACAAATGTATTTTATTTACTAATTACTTGTGCTTTCAACATTCACACTTGAATCTGTAATTGATTAGTTTTTCTTTATTCTTTCAGCCAAGTGATTATTTTAGTGTAAATAAAATCATTTGATATATTTTACACATTATTATGAGTTATGTTTATTTTTGAAGTCTTGATAATGGATGTCGTAAACAATAATTATGTGGATCATTTTAATTTTTAATGTTCCTTGCAGGAAAATAGTTATTAGGCGACTAGACAAAACACATAATAATTTCATTTTGTAACATCTGGGGCTCATAATAAAATTCAAGCTAATGTTTTGAGTGGAAGTACACGTAAAAATGCTAATAATATTAACTTTTATTTCATTATGCAAAAAATCTCTGGCTGGTGTAGATGTTAAGAAATGTGATCGTAATTAATATATTCTAGTGAGAAAAAAAGACATATTTTAAAAGTATTTTTTCTGCAGCCATCTCTGAAGTTGAGTTTCTCATATTCTATTTTGTTTACACATCCCAGTACTACTAACATCAATCCACACATGGCATTCAAGCTGTGTAGTCTAAACTAAATTTTTCTGCGAATTTATATTGGTGGTACTGTGCACAGTATCTGTCACCGACCCATTTATTCTGTTATTTATATTATCTAGAGATGTCAATTTGTGCCGTTTTTTGTTTCAATTTTTTTTCGAAAGCTACTACTTAGGGCCGAAGAAAAATTCTTGTACACAGCACAATTGTAAAGAAAAAATTGAATATCAATCATGCCTTTTACCCGGTACGAGTGTGGCCGACACTTATAATGCACTTGGCAGATTGACTGATATTTCCTCAGCCGTAGAGTGCAGTTACCAGTCGTCAAACTACGGTTACTCTTAGATTTTGTGGAGAGTACGCCACAGAGTATATTATAACTCAGTGAAAACCTTGTTGACTTTTATTCCGTTGGCGAGAATCGACCCCACGGCCTCCGGAGGCAACACAATTGCAACCGAGCATTTTACGTGAATCGTAAGCCCCGTCATCAAATATTCGGCCTCATGTCCTAATGAATAGATTTACACTCTTATTGCATAAATTACTATTCTTGGGTGCTTCGTGTGCTTATCTCACACTAGATTATTTTTTTTAGTATTGTTTTGAATAATATGAACATAATTCATAAACAAATTATTTTAAATATTGCAGTGGTACTCATTTCTCCAAAATATTCTCATTACTATTTAGACAAACTTTTCTTTTCATGTTTGTATTTTTCAACAGGTTCCCAATGGCCCATCCAACGATAAGAAATCTTCAACTGGTCTAAGTGTTCTTGAGGTAAACATCCACAGTGATCCCATCGAACTTTGTAATTATCGAAGATGACCTACAGGTTCCAGATCCAAAGTTGTGTGTCCTAGCTCATCTGATGAGCCCTCTGGAACCCATTGATCCCGTCCTGGAGTCGCCGCTGATGCAGCCGTTGCAAAAGCAGCGAATCATTGCACAAGAGCTTTTATCCGAAGTTGCACAAGCCAATTCAGCCACTGGGGGAATGCTGCTAGCGAATATGGAGAGAAACGGTACGAACTGTTGGAGAAAAGTAAAGAAAATGATTTAAAGTTAGTCTTTTTATTTGCTAAAAACATGACTATATAATCAAACCTGAACTTTTCGAATAAATTAAGGAAGTTTAGGAAAAAGGGATAAAAAAGCATTTTTAATCAGTTTCCGTATCCTTTATAGAGCTTTCCATGAATTTATTTAAAATTAATTCAATAAAGCTCGAAAATAAAGCTGTAGACGTGATTAATTTTATTTAATATTTCAATGTTTTTAATCTGTTTTGATATTGGATTGATAAGCTTGCAGAGTTTAGTAATTTTGGTGACATTTATTAGCAAGGACTGGCAGAATTGTATTAAATAGACACAGAGCCGGATTATCCATTAGACACTAGGCACGTGCCTCTTAATCCCCGATCTCATATATTCTCACCATTAAATACTGCGCCTAGGGGCGCCAAAGTGTTCAACCCAGCACTGAATATTTGATTTGACAAATGTAACGTTGAAATATGAAGATGAAAGTATTTGAATGGTTAGTTTTATCCGAATTTATTTGAAACGTTGTGTGGTAGTGTGGTTCCTGATAATTTTAGTTGTTCTTTATTCAAAGGCATAAGCAGTTCGAACAAATGTACCAATTTTTGACCAATAAGTTTACTGAAAGTAAAGATAGTAGGAAGATTGTTGGAAAAAATTTCAATTCATAAAATTTGAGCCTTATCGATTTCTAAAGTAAATGATATGCAAAAAGAGCTTATTTATGAGGGAGAATATAATAATCAACTATTTTATTCTCGTATGATTGTCAAAAAGTCACTTGAAAACAATAAGAAAGTGTTCTGTTGCTTCTTCGATTTTAGGAAAGTATCTGATACTTTGTGAAATGTGCTTGTTGACTACTAGTCCGTGAGACAGCGCATAAATTTTTTGTTGATTACCGCTCACTTGAAACTTTGTGAGTGGCTTCATTGTGATGAGTCCGACAACTTTTTCATTTGGCAAAATTCTAGGTTTGGGGGCGTTTACCCGCGAGGGCTAATTAATTGAAAGAATATTACCGTAATACTGATCTTTACACTAATCGGAAGATTTTTTGATAATAAAATGAAGGAAAAATATTGTCCGACATGAATATTGAGGCTACCGGTGAGTCCGACTTGTCATAAGTACCAACATACTTACCATTAGTACCAACATACTTATGACAAGTGCGGCTTGTCGGATTCACCGGTAGCCTCAATATTCATGTCGGACAATATTTTTCCTTCATTTTATTATCAAAAAATCTTTCGATTAGTGTAAAGATCAGTATTACGGTAATATTCTTTCAATTAATTAGCCCTCGCGGGTAAACGCCCCCAAATCTAGAATTTTGCCAAATGAAAAAGTTGTCGGACTCATCACAATGAAGCCACTCACAAAGTTTCAAATGAGCGGTAATCAACAAAAAATTTAGGCGCTGTCTCACGGACTATACGGTATAGATGGTAATTTAAAGGGTACGATTCGTGCGCTCGGGTTGATGACAGAATGGTAAACTGAGTGATTGGCTTAAAATTGATGTCGGTATAAATAAATTCAAGATGCTAAGATATGAAGATGGATAGATATGTAGATGGATAAATATGATGATTGCATTGTTGCGTGAGAGAAAGTTTCGTATGGTGAAGAATAAACGAGCTTCTTTGAATCAGATTATGAATGTATTAGTCCGGGGAGGTAGCGTTGCAATGAAAAAGTCATAGTAAGCCGACTGATTTTGATATCGATAGTTGATCTCGAACAACTAATCTGTAAACCAAACGTCAGCTACTCCAATATATAGCGGTGGTTTTGGGGGTGAGAGACTGCTGAAATAATAATAAAGTAATAGAATGCCGGCTGAAGCTTTGTTTTATGAAGAGTTGAGTTGAGAGAAAAGCGTCAGCTGCACCGTGGACGAGGAATTGTGCGTCAGTTGTTCGCGTGAACTAGTATATAGAAACACATCAAATAAAGTAATAGTACGCTGGATGAAATTTGACTAAGTAATTGCTTACATAATGAAAAACACGAAAAAAACAATCAATTGAGTGTATAATTGGTATGCAAATATACATTGTGTCCACATTTCAAGGTGCCACACTCGGCGCCACCATTGGGATCTCGGGAACTATAGAAAATACGACTTCAATTGGATGAGACTAGAGTTAAATTTCGTCCAGCGTACTATTACTTCATTTGACGTGTTTTATATGTTGTCAGCTGTTTACAAAAAAAAATCCAGACGGCATTCTATTATTTTATTATCATTTTTACTTACTTGTACAAAGTACAAGAGAGTATTGTGAAACCGAAAAGAATCACATATCGAGATTTTGATGGATATATCCGTTTTGAGCATCCCTGAATCCATTTTGACTATTTTCGACTTGATGTCGGTACGTATGTATATGCGTATGTGCGTAACTAGCAAATCTCAAAACCCGTCAAACGTATAATGCTGAAATTTTGGTATTTGAGACTAGTATAGGGTCTTAATGTGCACCTCGAATTATAGTTGCAATCATCTGTACCATTTGAATTTTCCGCATAAATTCAGAATGATTAGCTGCAGGATACTGAAATTCAGTATTAGAAATCGCTGTAGCATTTAAATGGTCATCTTTTATTTTTGTACCAATCGGCTAAGCCGGAAGTGCACTTTATATAACAGACTTTTCGAATTTTCCGCATAAATTCAAAACAATCTGTCGCACTTCTATAACATCTAGTTGTGCACTTCGCATTATGATTGCAATCGTCCGTACCGGAAGTGCACTTTACTCGAAACATTTTTTCAATTCTCCGAATACATCTAAAACGGCTGAACGTAGATAGTTGGAATTCAGTATTTAAGACGATTGTACCATCTAAATGCTCATATCCTATTTTCATTGAGATCAACATAGCCGGAAGTGCATTTTATTTGACAGTCTTTTAGAATTTCTCGCATAAATTCGAAGCGATCAGCCGTAGAGTATTGAAATGTAGTATTTCAGTCTGCTGTAGCATCTGAATGATTGCCTACTATTCTAATAACAATCGACTGTACCAGAACTGCACTTCAATTGGAGTCTTTTTTTTTAATCTCGCGTATAAATTCAGAACTGTTAGTCGTAGAATCTTGGGAATCAGTATTAAAGAATGTTGTAGCATAAGAATGACGCACTGTTCCCATAGCAACCGACTTGAAAGCGCACTTTACTTGACAACTTTTTAGATTTTTTGGATAAATCCAAAACTACTAGCCGTGGAAAGATGCAATTTTGTGTTTGATTGCCGTATTATTATATGCAAAAAATGTATCCAGTGATGTACAAGTAATGTCACGTGATGTCCACGTCAGATTTTTACTTATTTGTACAAAGTACAAGAAAGTATTGTGGAACCGAAAAAATTCACATATCGAGATTTTGATGAATATATCCGTTTTGAGCATCCCTGAATCCATTTTGACTATTTTTTACTTGATGTCGGTACGTATGTTATTCGTGCGTGCGTAACTCGCAAATCTCAAAACTGGTCGAACGTATAATGTTGAAATTTTGTATTTATGACTGGTATAGGGTCTAGTTGTGCACCTCGCATTATTGTTCCAATCATCTGTACCGGAAGTGCACTTTACTTGAAACTTTTTTCGTATTTTGCTAATAAATTCAGAATAATCAACCTTAGGATGTTGAAATTCAGTATTTGAACTTGATGATGTATCAGAATGGTCATCTGCTATTTTTGTATGAATCGGCCAGGCCAGAAGTGCAATTTACTTGAAACTTTTTTTGAATTTTTTGCATAAATATAGAATGATCCGCCATAGCATATTGAAATTTCGTTTAAAGAACTTCTATAACATCTTATTGTACATCTTGCATTATGATTGCGATCGGCTGAACCGGAAGTGCACTTTCTAATTTTCCGCATAAATCCAGAATGATCAGCCGTAGGGTACTGAAATTTAGCATTTGAAATTGCTGTAGCATCTAAATGGTCATCCTCTATTTTTGTAACAATCGGCTGAGCCGGAAGTGCACTTTATATGACAGACTTTTTGAATTTTCCGCATAAATCCAAAACGATTGAACGGAGATTGTTGGAATTCAGTGTATTTAGGACGATTATACCGTCTAGATGCTCATATCCTATTTTTATTGAGATCCACTGAGCCAGAAGTGCACTTTTCTTGACAGTCTTTTGAAATTTCTCGCATAAATTCAAAACGATCAGGTGTAGAATATTGAAATTTGGTATTTCAGTCTGCTGTAGCATCTGCATGATTGGCTATTATTTTCAAAAAAATAGACTGAACCGGAAGTGCATTTCAATAGGAATTTATTTTTTAATTTTGCGCATAAATTCAGATCTGTTGGTAGTCGTAGAATTTTGAAAATCAGTATTTAGGAATGTTGTAGTATAAGAATAATGGCCTACTGTTTCCATAGCAACCGACTTGGCTGAAAGCACATTTTACTTGACAGATTCTCAGAATCTCTTGGGTAGATCCAAAACGATTAACTGTGGTACGATGAGATTTTGTGTTTGATTATATATATCCAATGATATATATAATCACTTCCACATCTTCCGCGAGTGCGTCACTTTTTTCACTTATAAGTAATACAAGATCTATCGAAAAAGATAACAATCGATCGGCGTATAAATATTACCTAAAATGCTACGATGCCTCCCGGAATATATATTAAGCAAAAGAGATGTATTTGGATAGAGGTGTCTGGGAAAGAATGATTGCTGTTTGAATGAGGAAGCGTGATTTTTATGTATGTAGTACCCTGAAAACTGCAATAATTTATTCAACAGTCCAGTAAAAATCACTGTCAGCAACCTAAATATGCAATAATAAAACTCTCAATGAAAATGTCCAAAACAAAAATAATTAACAGAGAAAAAAAAGGACATAACAAAAAGCTAATGGATGTATGTTTCAATAAACTAATTACAATTTAATTCATACTGCGGAAAAGCAAATGACGTGTAGCAGAAAATCTAATTGAAATATTCACAGTGCGTGTTGAGTTACAGTATAAATATGCAAAATGATTACTGTGGCACCTATCTGATGTAAAAAATTAGTAATATTATAACATACGCAATAACAAAATTACTGACATTTCCTCACGAATTCATTAAATTCCGTGGCTATATTATAACTTAAATAATTGAATTATGAACATGTTTATTTGAAATCAAACATATTTTCCAGAATTACTCCCATAACACAGTATTTCATTGTTTCTACGAAAAACCATAGCCTTGATTTTTCAATCCGAAACAAAATTATATTTAATTCAGTGTCAGATACCTGGAATATCACAAGAAAAGGTTCAGTTCATAGAACTATTTCTAACTTCATCAAAATGAAGTCGATATAATCCTTCATAAATAGTTTTTACTATCTCGATAACATTGTCTTTGTTCAAAATTATAAGAGGTTCTAACGTTTCGACCCGCTTCGCGGGCCTCAACCTTAGGCTTCGCAGCGAGATAGGTTGATCGTCTTTCTATTTTCTAGTATATTGTTTTGATGTATCTCTTAAGATTTGGCCAGAGTTAGACATGTAAGCGTACGAAAGCAGTTTTTTAAAACAAAATATGTCAGTTATTTTGTACAAAATATTTACGAATTATGTACACAAACTCTCCTCATTTATTACTCTTTCTATTAGTGAAAATCGTGTCAAAATTCTTTGCGTGATTTAGAAAAAGTAAGCGGAGAAACAGATAGAGGCAGACAGCCACTTTGTTTTGTACTATTTAGAGATAGAGATAAGAAATTGTATGTTACCCATTCAAGAAGTTTACGAAAAATAGGTACGAATAAGGTATAAATTTTACACATACATTAATTGAAAATACAAATTATTTCAGCGGTCTGTTTATTATTTTATGGTATACTGAATCGTAAACTCTTCCTTGCAGAGCCTTAAAGCTTGCAATGTAAATTGCTATATATAATTTTTTTCATCTATTCTAAAATAAGTTCCGGATGAAATATTTCTACTTTACGTATACCAACAAATTGACTCCAGAAAAAGTCATCTAATGATAATTCAAATAATTTTCAAGAATATACAAATAATTTGAATTAATGTTTCAGCCGAATTTCCCTTCATATCTTACTACGTGATCAACAGCACTCAGACCAACCCAGCCATGTTCTACAATAATTTACGTTCCTCATCTTTAAGTAAATTCGATCCTCGTGCTGTTCGCTACACAGCTGCACATACCTTAGACTTGTATGCAGAAGTCGCTGCGATTTGTCGACCACCGCTACAAGATCCAGGTGCTGGTATTGCTAAATCACATACGGCGCATACAGGATACATCATTTCAGTTTATAAAGTGTTCGAAGGTGATGATGGAGAGATTTTTGAAAGGAATTGGTTGTACTGGACTGGCGCAAGGATGCTTTATAGGTAAAATTATGACTGACTTTTTTTACATTTCACTTCGATAATATAATAGAACGTCTCTTATCCGGATTAATTGGGACTGCATGATTCTTTTTTCCAAGATAAAAAAAATGATTGTTTAACATAGATATTATTCTAGTTTTTTATCATTTTCTAAGTACTGACTTTTTCCTCTGGTTGTATCTTCAAAGCTTGCTTAAATGAATCGATATTATAATAAGGGAATAGGGAAATCCAAGTGTGACTAATAATTATTATAATTAAACATGATATTTCACATAGGATAAATATATCTTATAGTCGGCAAGCCAGCCGCAACTCATATGTTGTCTGATCAGACTTACGACCAAATTGTGTATAAATCGATCGGCAATATAGTGGTCAATAGGGTACCAGACTTTATAAATTTAGGATACTGTCCTCAGTGTCGAAAAAAAGGCTAAAAAGGTCAATTTTCTCGGAGTCAACTTCCCTAATAGAACTTACGATTGAAACTAGTACCAATCGATAGCAATAGCGAACTTTACGAAAAAAAAAACCAGGGTGCCACCCCCTATTCTGTCCGACAGGGCGGCAGCCACCTCGAATTATTGTAACCCATTTTTGTATTTAACTTCCCTGATCAAATTTTCGATTGTTGTTGTTTTTCCTGTTCCGGATAGGATAGAGGGTGACAACCATTTCATCTAATAAATTAAATTAAAAAAATAAATAAAAAAAAACGTCTTCACGTGTAGTTGACTTAAGTGTGTCGCTCCATATTATTTGGTTTTCACTACAATATATTCGAAGATTTTTCTACGGTTTTGATACCATTGCATTCAGTTCGATTTACTCATTTCACTTATTCAAATTGAATCGCTCACTCCTGTCGCTTCTTAATGAAATTAAGCATTTTGTTTCTGTTCTACCGGGTGATTCCTCTAATATACATACTGGGTGTTACGCAAATATTACTGATATAACTGAAGTTATTTCATCTGTTGGTGTATTCTACTCGAACTGATTTTACGCATTACATGGACCAAAAGAATTCCTGCCGATATTGTTGTAAATCTATCACCAAAACTACAACAACTTGCGCAAACTGTCAAGCGACATATCATCCTGGTTGCAGCGCAAGAGTGAGCAAAATATCAGATTCTGAGATATTTAAGTGTTGTTCACCCAAACTCGAAATGTCTGCCAACGTAGAGTTGATAAAAATATTCAAGGAAAAATTAGATACATCTACCAAATTACTAGATGAAAAATTGAATAAACTCGAGGAAATATTAACAAATACTCAGAAAGAAGATATGAAAAGTATTTAAAAAGATGTAAACAAAATTTTTGATGCAGTGAATAAATTATCACTGGATGTTAAATTGTGCAAAGAAGAACAAAAGAAAATAAACGAAAGATGTGATAAACTTGAATCTGCACAAGAAGATACGGAAAGAAAAAGTTGGAAATATATCAACGGAAATAAGAAATTTGCGTAGTGGAGAAGCTAAAATGAAATCAAACTCTGAGCTTCTTAGAGAGATCGAAGAACGTGACATTCGAAAGAAGAATGTAATTATCTATAGCGTGCAAGAAGCGGACGATATAGATATTATAGATAACGCAGCCCGTGCCTCTCAAGATCTGGAAGCGGTTAAAAATGTTCTTGACAAATTGAACATGAAGTTAAAAGATTACATTTCACAGGTGGTCAGACTGGGAAAGTTTGATCGTGAGAGTCCTAGGCCCAGACCTATTAAGATAGTCTTGAGAAATGCAGATACAGCAAAAGGTATTCTGGTAAAAAGTAAGAAATTACCTCATTACTGCAGAGAAATGAGATCAAGGAACTCAGAGAACAGCTGGTCGATAAACAAAAATCAAATCCGAATATGGTATATTAGAGGAATTCCTACAATCACTAATAGTAAGGGAAACGCCAGGACGCAGCAACAAGCAATCTAAGAGTAAAACCGAAAATAATGTACACAAACACCTCCTCCCTTTTTCCAAAGTTTGATGAACTTCTCTTAGAAATTAATACAGTAGATCCAGATATAATAATTATCACAGAAACTTGGCTGAACCCAAATATTCCTGACTCTATGATACACATACCTTAGTTCTCCATCTACAGCAGAGACAGATTGGGTAGGCGAGATGGAGGTGTACTAATTTACGTCAAAAAGAAAATCAGCGCTGCTACTGTTAGAATAACCGAGATGCTCGAGCTCACGGATCCCGAAATCGAGGCTCTTTGGCTGAAACTTGAAATTGGGTACATAAAACTTGTTATAGGGGGGGTATACAGACCATCAGTATCTGATACTAGGCCTCAACAATCAGATATAAACTTGTTTGAGAAGATTGACACTATATGTGAGTTAAATGTACCTCATCTTTGGAGATTTCAACTTTCCTTCAATTACTTGGACTAAGCATGGAGCTACTCCAAATACCGAAATAGAACGAGAATTCATTCGACACTATGTGGATTCCAACCTCAGTCAGAAAATCCTCGCGCCTACTCGATACAGAGCCAATCAAAATCCTGCGATACTGGACATAGTGTTAACAAACGACGATGATATAATCACACCACCAATTTTAAGGCCAAATATCGGTTTGAGCGATCACTTAGTCATTGTCACAACTCTGCAATTAGAAACAGATATATATATATGTTGAAACCTCTAACTTCCTGAAAAAGAATTATTTTAAGGCAGATTTCAATGAAATCATGGAACATTTGGATGAACATCAATCGGCTGCATCCATGAACACTAGCCGGGAAGACTGTCTCAACACCGAAATCGAGTACAATTGTATTCGTGATATGTCTCAACAACTCTTAGACACTTACTCGCCAAAATTGGTGAAAAGAAGAAATCTTGATAAGTCATGAATAAATTATGAGGTTAAAAAGCAGATGAGATTGAAACGTAGAGCTTGGACTAAATATAAAAAGACTGGACTGAATGATCATTACATTGCCTACAGAAACATTTCAAATAGGCTGACGTATGATATACGTTTGCGTAAACAACGCTACGAAGAACAAGTCGTTCAAGATGGTGGCAAAAGATTCTTTTCCTATATCCGAAGCCAAACTCGCTGCAATACTGGACCTCCTACGATTGTTCAGAGCGGAGGACTTGCAATTACGGACAAAGAGGAAATTATAGAATGTTTCGCCAATTTCTTTGAAGAGGTGTACATAACTGAGCGCACTGATCATCTGCCGATTATCAATGAAAGAGACATCGATTCAATTGAAGACATTGAATTTTCCAACATCGAAACAGCCCAAATCCTGAGTAGCTTGAACCTCAACTCTTCTGCTGGTCCTGATGTCATTCCGACTGTCTATTTGAAAACATGCGCAAGACATCTAGCTCCAATATCGAACAAAATATTTGAAAAGTCTCTGGCAACTGAGGAACTACCTTCTGATTGGAAAAAAGCTTCTGTCACTCCCATTTTCAAGAAAGGAGATAAGCAACTCCCAAATAATCACAGGCCTATAAGTCTAACCAGTACGGTATGTAAGGTCATGGAGCGAGTGATAGTCCGGAGACTTCAAGATGACATATTCAAAAATAATATAATCCCACAACAACAACATGGTTTTGTCCCGAAAAGATCTACTGTCACCAATTTGATTAGCTCGTTTGATGTATGGACTAAAGCCATAGATAATGGACAACCAGTGGACGTAATCTATTTAGATTACGCCAAAGCATTTGATAAAGTTCCACACAAGTTACTTATTCATAAACTTTCTTCTTTGGGCATACGCGGACGAATTCTTCAATGGATTCGAGAGTACCTTTCGAGCAGAACGTTTTAAGTGAGCTTCGGGAATACATTATCAACAGCTAGGTTGGTCACAAGTGGAGTTCCGCAAGGTTCTGTCCTAGGCCCTACACTTTTTATTCTATACACCTGCGATCTTGGTCAGGGAATATCGTCGAGTTGGAGTTGCTATGCAGACGACACGAAAATTCATGCAAACCCATTGACAGACCATCAAGCACTTCAAAATGACCTCAATTTCATAAATAATTGGTCGAACACCTGGTTAATTCCTCTAAATTCCAGCAAATGCACTGTTCTTCGTCTTGATAAAAATAATCCTAAAATTAATTATTATATTGGAGGCCACACCCTGGACTCAACGACACAACAAAATGATCTTGGAGTCATTATCACTCAGGATTTTAAATGGGAAACCCAAGTTGCCGCAGTCACCAAACGAGCAAACAGAATGATGTACTTGTGCAGAAGGGCATTTTCCACTTTGGACCCCTCGGCAGTCAAGAAGCTCTTTCTAACTTATATTAGACCGATACTGGAGTATGCAAATGTAGTATGGTCCCCGTACTATCAAAAGGATATAAAACACCTCGAAAGAGTACAAAGGTACGCAACCAGGATCTCCAGAAAGTATCGTCATCTCGAATATGAAGGAAGATGCCGTAGAATGTCTCCCTTGACGTTAGAACAGAGAAGGCACAGAGGGTATTTGATTGAAACTTTCAAAATTATGAAGGGGTTTTATAATAATCTTCCACAATTTAGCACTCTTTTCATGAAAGCTTCGGACCAGAGATTGAGAGGACACTCGATGAAACTAAGAAAGGAGAGGACAAAATCCAGACATCGATTCCATTTCATCTCGAATCGAGTAGTAAACGCATGGAATGCGCTTCCGGCAGACTGTATTCAGAAAGATACTCTCCACTCCTTCAAGAAAAGCTTGGATGACTATAAATTTGCGTCTGTTTGAATCATATTCACATTGTATTTAATTTTTTTGTCATAGTGAGAATTTCCTTTGTTAGAAATATTTTTTTTTAATTTAAAAATTATAATTATTTTCATGAAATTTCCTCAAATTTTGATAGTAGTGTAACAGCTAGGATTGCCAGCTCAGTGGATCAAAATTCCGAAAGCCTTGAGGCATGATCGTCGGAAGAACAATTTTTTTCGCATTTTTCAATGAAGGCTAGAAGAGAGCACATTCTTTGCCCCCGCCCTTGTACTGCACTCTTTTCAACGGCTATGAGGTGAAATAAAAATATATGATATTGAAGTCCGGAATTACGAGTGAATTGACAATCCTAGAAATAGCGCATTGTCTTCCTAAAAAACAATTTATTATTAGAAGAAGGATGACTCAAATTGCTTGTCAGTATGAGGCATTGATGAAACAAGAGAAAATAGAAAAAACAGGGCCGTAGTTAGAGGCTCTGGTGTCACGGGGCAGCAAGTGATCGAGAGTTTCTTTATCTGTCCACTTTCGCTCATTAGGATAGGAAGATTCTATCGAATCTGGATATAATCGGATACTCAGGCCGTGCTGGTAATTTAAAATTTTTAGAATCTTTAGCATAATTTGACAAAACACACCTGAACTTTTCATACTAACTTTAATATTAAATTTACGATGTTACAAGGGAGCTTATGTGAAATCAAATACAAACACATACTTTCTTATTTATATTTCGTAAAAACATATCCTCATTGTTCAGAAGCACTCTACGCTCGGAGTTTCCGGAAAATGTCCCGGTGGTAGATAAAATCCTGGAAACTAGTACAAAAGTCATAATCGTTATTTTTATGACTTTTTAATGGTGAAAACTTGACTTCGCGATTTTCTTTTGTTCTAGATATTGAAACACTTTTTTTTTTAAGTTTTATATTACCTCATAGATCACCGATTACTGTTGAAGTTGCCTCTCACATAACTAAATTTAATTCCAAAACAAATACTGATAAACTATAATAAAGCACTTTAATATAAGGCATGTGCTCCCTTCAAAAGCTATTGGAGACAGGACGAAATGAAAAAAGATGATGCATTATTTTTGAAGAAATAGCATTTTTTCCAGGAATGAGAATATATATCATAATTTCACAGAACTTGCCTTATTGTTGCATTTGTTTGCTGAGAGCATAATTAATACTAATTTATTCTTTAATTCAATTATATAATTCAACCGAATAAATCAAACAAACTATATATTTTTGCGAAGAGAGAAAAAACTAATGTTTGTATGAAAAAAATACTATTTTATGATGTAAATAAGTAAGGAACAAATAAAATATTAGAGGTATTTCTGTGGTATTCACCAGTTTTTTTATATAATCTGGTTCCGGAAATGCCTATTATTGACCGACAATTTGAATAATCTTGTATACAGTTTCATATCAATAAATTATGCTGGTTTTGTGGTTTAGCGTGTTTATTCTATATCCATATGTTGTATCGTCATCCGACCAAGAGATTTAAATTCGAATCCACCTACTGACAGTGTGAATTGTCGCAAAAATGAAAAATGCAGTTACTTGCATCATCATACATCTCAAAAGATATAGCAATGACATAAGATTCTGATCGGCAGTACGGAAGAGTTTACTACTGTGAGTCGATGATACAGATATTTCGACGCCTGACAGCAAAAGAGAGCATGAACGAAAAGAGAAAGATATGAATAGATTTATTATTAAAAAAAGTTTCATGAATATTGATGCCTTAATGGCTTATAGGATTTTGCTAATATTGTGCGTAGGATACATTAGTTTTTATAGGGAAAAATTAATTCTCTTAACAATTTTATGAAATTTTATATTTAACGTGTTAATAGGATAACTGTATTATGTTGATTGTACAAAATTATTATTATTCTTTTTTCTGTTATTAGATACTTGCCCCGCTGTGTAGGCCTTCGTCGAATAGCACTCCACAAATCGCTTTCACCCAAAGGTGATAAAATGTATCTCCTAGTTTGCGAATGCGCACATCTTCTACAGGATGTGTCCGCATCAGCGATTCTGATTCCGGCACTCCGGGCACGAGTGTGTGGCTATACCGGCCTCTACCGTCCCATACAGACATTTTGAACTATTTGAAGCCATTCTTGTTATTTTATTGAACGTTGCTGGAGGACCAAACACTTTGTTAATGCTTCCTGTTGTCGCGTGCACTTGTAAATAAAACACAGCGCACTAAATGCACGCATTTAGAATAAAATAACACCGAGAAGTGGGGACAGGGACCTGAAACTGGGCATTCGATAACAAATATTTGATTGTTAATAATTATTTCTATTTTAAAAAGCTACTAACATTAATAAGAGATTATATAAATATGATTTTATATTTTCAAGAGATTATATATTTTTTTACATTGTAAATATCTACATAAAAGTTTAAAAGTTGTGTGCTATAGTACTTATTCTGTTTGTTTTCGATTGAATACATAAGTATACTATGAAACATATCTAGAATATTTTTGTTGAATGTCCTCAAAAGAAGTTTATATTAATTTTTAAGGATCTATGTGTCAATTATTGTGAGATATTTCATCCAAAAGAAGGGGGGAGGGGGAATCAAACAGGAACTTGGACACAGAATTCAGTTCCCAATATTTTTCATGATGGTAATAATTTGAATGTAGTGCTCCATATATACATGGGCGCCGCCAGGATTTTTTTCAGGAAAGGCAAAAAGGCTTATAAAATAAAATGATAAATTGAATTACTGGAATTTAGGCAAGACACCGATTTTTAGGTGTTTTCACCATTGATTTTCATTGAACTTGAGAAGATTCACAAAAAAAAAAGAGTACACTTTTATTCAGAAAGAAAAAATCTAGAACACATATCAGACAAAATATTTTATTTATATTATGTTTTGCATTCTTTATTTGATAAATTTGAAGTCTCAACAAATCGGCGCTGCATTGCTAAAGATTATTGATTTGTAATCTCGGACAATGGTAGCACCAGTTCATTAAATAAAGAATACAGAACCTAATCCAAATAAAACAGTTTGTTTATTCATATTTCATATACTTTTACAAGCATTTCAAATTTAAAGAAAAAAATATATCTTGCCACAAATTTCATTGTGATTTAATAATAATACAGGTTACAGTACACTTATTCACTTTACAACTTGTCGCATAATATCAGAATCGCCAGTCGTCACGTGTTGTTTTACTTTACTGATTTTTACCAGTCCACGTGGATATATACCGGGTGTTGCGCGGTTAGGGTGTACATAGAGATTTAACCCAAGATAGTTGTTTTGTGCAATTTCCTGCTCTCTTATCTATTCTACGGCAAAAATGATGGAGTACGAAGTTGTTGAGAATTAAAATGTGTACCCAAAACTGTCTTCATATTTTTAGTTGAGTGTGTGGTTTTTTTCATAATTCTAAAAAGAAATTGCAAAATATAAATTGAATCATAGCAGTAGCCATGACCTTTGTTTTCCATGAATTATTTATAAACGTCAATATCTGAAGTCCATAGACAACAATCTGTCTTATAATAAAATAATACGAAACAAGACTAAACTTTCATTATAAAACATGATTTACTTTACAAACTTTATTTGACAAATAAATAATATTCTCGAAACATCTGTCATGAGAAACAGAAGTCGTGGCTGCTGCTATTATTTCATTTTTATTTTGAAATTTCTTTCTAGAATTATGAAAAAACCACACACCCAACTGAAAATATAAAGACAGTTTTGGGTGGACCTTTTGATTCCTAAAGATTTTGTACTCCATCATTTTTGCCGTAGAGTGGATAGGAGAGCAGGAAATTGCACAAAACTACTATCCTGGGTTGAATCCATATGTACACCTTTACCGTGCACCACCCGGTATATCCTTTTTCAACAATCTCAAATATTCCAATCAATCAGAATGTCGTCAATCAGCTAATGGACCAATTGTAACAGACATTCTGCAACAATGAGCTAGCATTCAAATATCTGACAATTGAACATTTTTTAGATTGTTCACGAATACTAACTTGGATCTAATGATCTAAATTACAATAAATTATAACAAATTTTAATGAACATTAGTGTGAACTAATAACTTAAGATATTTGTGACAATATTTATTTATACGATTATTTGTATTGTAAACAATTTGTGTAAGACAACGGTGCAGTTGGATACTATCGCTATCTTTGTCACAACCTTCAGTTCGAATTTGTCAAAGCGTTCAAATATTGATCCATAATTTCCACATAGCAACATTGTCAAGTTTCTTGTATCGAATTGCTACTTTCCGCATTTTCATTCTTTTTTTCTTGATTCTCAGCAACTATATATTTCTTTTTTCTTTCATAATGTCATGAAACATCACTTTGAGAATGTAAATACTAATTTTATGAACTTTTCTTTATTTAGTCTTCGTGCAAGGTCAATCTTGAGTAATTCTATCTTTTATAATATAATGTAAGTATGAGGAATAAAATTTAAAAGGTAGTACCTAATTTGCGGACCAGAAAAAAAGGTTGCGGACTGGCTATTAAAATCAGCCCCACATAGAAGAAATTTGGAATCTGTACTGCCTGAGTGGTTCCTAATTATATATTAGCCAGCGATTATAAATATCATCTCCGTAGGATTACTTTACTCTTGGTGAATTTTGCGGACTATTGCGGACTGGCTCTTCAATTTAGCTCCACAGAACGAAATTTTGGAATCTGTAATGCCTGAGTGGTCTTTAATAACATATTAGCCAGCAGTAATAAACATCATCTCCTTAGGGCTATTCTACTTACTGTAGCGCCTGAATGGTCCTTGATAACATATTAGTCAGTCCGCACAATTCACCAAGAGTAAAGTAACCCTATGGAGAAGATGTTTGTTGCTGCTGGCTAATATGTTATCAAGTATCATTCAGGCATTACAGATTCCAAGTCTCCGTTCTATGAGGCTAAATTAAACAGCCAATCCACAATAGTCCGCAAAATTCACCAAGAATAAAGTAGGGCTACGGAGATGATGTTTATTATTGCTAGCTAATATGTTATTAAGGACCAGTCAGAAAGTACAGATTTTAAGTTTCTGCTATGTGGGGCTAATTTTAATAGCCAGCCCGCAACATTTTTTGTGGTCAGTAAAATAGACTTATCCAATTTAAAAGTCTATTGTATGATTAGCTTGCGCTTTAAAGGATTATTGGTCAGTTGCACTGCTCCAACTTAAATCTTAAACTTCTCTCAAACAAAAAAATATCGAGCCGGAATAAAAACAGCAATATTCACATCACTTTGGACTTTTGAGTTTCGATATGATATTGTTCATTTAAGATTTTAAGCAACACCTAAAATTTAAGAGTCAGCTATGCAACCCGCTGTAAAGGATTGAGACAAAATTATTTCGATCATTGTCAATCGATTTTTAGAACTCCATCTCTCGATACATAGAAAATCAAACATAAATAAGAAAATTTAATTTTTTCATTTTCGTTTACCTCATCAAGTTCTGCAAAAATCCATGATTAAATCCTGGTATCTCGGGAATCATTATGTCTCCAGAAGTTTATTATTTACAATAGTGTACTCTTTTAGAAAATCCGTTTATAGCGATATTTTATATGTACAATAATAATTAACAGACCCGATTAGAAAGAATATCCGCCTAAAACGAACAAATGCATCCCTGACACTCAAAAATTTACAATCGAATTTGAACACGGTACAATTTTATGCTAGCTTAAAATTCAAAGCTAAGTATTTACTTCAAAATTCGGAGAATACCCCATAAAATAATATTCGTATTTCATAGCGAGTCGATCTGTACAATATAAAGTTACAGACTTGTCTAAACAGTGTTTTATTACAACCCTCGGATATTCGGATATTAGTGAAGCATTTTGAATGCAAAAAAAATTAACGTTATATCCGATCTTTACTATATTTCCAATATGGAACGCAATATTTTGTTCGTTATTATTAAAAAGATGAATTGGACAAAATTAAATTTTCCAGTAGTCCTATTTCCAAAAACCGTGGCCTGTTTGTCTTCTTTCGCGGCGCCCATGCATATATGGATTTTTTGTTAAACTATATTTTAGTTTCCTGTTTGATGTGATTGTAAAATACTCTTAAACTTATTATATGTTGCAAAAATTATATATAATTTCACTGCCAACAAAATGGAATAGCTTTTACATGGATGACTGGACATCAGATGTATTTTACTACATAAATAAGACAACATCAGAGCGAAAAATAGTTTTATTAGGAATTTTAAAATGGTTACGAATATCGATTCTCTTCACTTCTCGGTAAACTCTAAATTGTGTGAGTAAGAGCACATAACCGTTTCCCCTTCTTTTGAAGGAATCGCGCTTATGCTTTGGTTATTTATTAGATTAATAGAATATTTTGGTATGAGTCCAAATACCGAGCATGTGATCTGAACCGAGAGGTATGATGTTGCCATATCGAATTCATATCGATGGAGGTTTTAACATATCCACCATTTTCAAATTTTATGAATCGAGCTTGCCTTACGATATTGCTAAGAGAAAATCCGCATTAGACAATATTATAGATAAATTTGAAATATTTACATAGATCAGAGTTACAGAGTACCTTAAATTTCATAGATAGTTATCGAATTTAGTCACTTTTCTTCTTAGCATTAATCTTTTTCTCTCTTATCTGTAAGTAGTAGTTTAGTTCAGTTTGTATAAGTTTTAATTAATATTGCTAAAGAAAGACATATTACTTTCATTGTTATAATGTAGGACGTTATTTAAATACTGTTTGCAAATTAAAATTATAGTAGTAATTTATTGAAAAGACAATCAAGAATTGTCGTTTTTATTTCGTTCCGTAAAATTATGATAACTTGAATACTACAACATGACAGTGGAGTGATGATTTGGTGCACCTGATCAAATAAGAATAATCGTTTTTTCTGTGATAAATTTATTAACAATTATACTCTTACATACAGTTTACTATGAATAAAAAATATTACATATCTATTACAACAGATAAATCAGTATCCTTTTCTACCTCGAAATCTTGCCCTATTATCCAACTGCAATAATTATTTTTTGTTAAAATTACTCTAAATTTAATTTAAGTTTATCATTTACCATAGATCTTTTACATTCAAAGAAAGTGTTCCGCAAGACAAAGCATTCATTGGGGACCGAACCATCACGAATATTTAAACATTCACGAGGAGTTTTTTTATCCTGCGTAAAGCAAAATATGAATTTCAGTAATCTGGGAGAAATTAATAGGATACTTAACTCTTTTACAACAATCACTTTGCAATAGGCACATTTTCAAATCAGCTCTTACACCATGACATGCACTATCATCTTTTAATTTTTCACCTTCTTCCTCGTATCGCATCATTTTCGCAAAATAATACAATATAACAAATTCAATAATAAAATTTCAAAAAACTTTTAATTTTGTTCTAACCTACAAACAATGACAGTTCAATAGCCATGAACATACCTACAGTTTTACTCTTATGTTGGCAGTATGCTGTTGGCGGCTAGCGTCTGTCGGCGAAAAACTTTACTTTTTATAATGAACAAGAACGAAAGAGCAAGCTAGTTTAAGTGCGCAAAATTTCCTTTTGTAAGCGAGTATTTTTTAACAAATAGGTGTAATTCGTCAAAATTTTCATATTTTGTGCAAATAATTTTAAAATATATTCCAACGCAGTGATAAAAGAAGTTATTCAACATAAATGTAGACTGTTTGAGTATGTGCTTCTGTGAAACAACGCCAAGCTCTCGAGTAGAAGTGGACGCCATTATAAGTACCTTCTAGTGGTATTGAAAAGTTGCCGCAAACATGGCAAACGAACAATTTTCTTTGTGTTGGGATAATTTCCACACAAATATGAGTAGTGGTTTAAGTTCACTACTGAAATCTGAAGATTTAGTGGATGTTACTTTGGCTGCCGAAGGCCGGTATCTTAAAGCGCATAAAATGATTTTGTCGGTGTGCAGTCCTTACTTTAAAGAACTTTTTCAAGTGAATCCTTGTAAACATCCAATAGTGTTCCTTAAAGATGTTAGTTATAGTGTTATGAGTAGTTTATTAGAGTTTATGTACCAAGGAGAAGTTAAAGTGTCTCAAGATGTCTTAGGTACCTTTATCAAAACAGCAGAAGCATTGAAGATCAAGGGCTTAACAGGAGACGTAAGTACAAAAATTATCATAATTTATTTTGGTTTCAAATTTTTATTTACTATTTCTAGAACCAAATAGAAACAGAACCAGAAGCCGTTTCAACACCTATTATAAACAATAAAGCATCAGCAGATAATGCAGTCACACTAACCCGCAAATCAAATCGAGAAAAAACTCCACCACGAAAAAAAATGCTCGGCCCGGCTTCAAAACGTTTTAAAGCGGATACTGATTTTGTTCAGTCTCAGGCGGCTGAACTGGCCAGTGAAATTTTACAAAACGATCAGCAAACGAATTCGGCCAACGAATCGGCAGCAACAAAACCACCACCCATGGTACCATTAACTACTTTTAAATTGGAACCTGAAGAAACGGCTGTATCGTTGGCTAATGAAGAAGATATTACTTATGACGACTCTGCTATGGATGACTTAGGAATGGACAACACTGCGGATTATATGATGGATTCAACTGACGATGCCAAAGCCGGAACCAGTTCAGAAGTTGCCAATGCTGAGGTCCCAGGAGAAAATCAAGGTATGTACACTTTTTTGTTTACAAAACATTTGACAAACAATTTGATAGAATTTTTACTTTCACAAAAATTATAGTATTCAGATTCTCAAATTCCGATCGACTTGCATTTTTTTTTTACACAATTTCATATGAAAACACCTCAAATGATTTATGGCGACTTTAAGTGAAAAGGATAAAAAACATTTTAATTTATTTGAACAAATGAATTAACGATTTCAAGAAAAAAAATGTACCGGTAATAATCTTTAGTTTGCATCGCTTGTACGGCGTTGCTGGCCTCGGTCGCTTCACTAGTGCGGCTCTCTTACGCACGCACAATTCTTTTAAGGCAATTGCATACTTATTTTTCATAACTTCATGTATAATGAATTATATATTATTAGAGAGATTGTGTGTGCAAAAGGGAGCTGTGCGAGCAATGCATGAGATGCGGTATGCTCAAGATCATAAAGTAGGAACAAAAAAAAAAAAACTGAAATCGGTGCAATAGATTTGAAGTGTGTTGCCAAAAATCCTTTTAGGTCCTTGAATATATTTGAATGTTACTGCATTTTTGTAAGTCTACTTTAAAATGAAACTAAGTCGTACATATTCTATCCAAAATAAATATCAAATTGTTTGCTAAATGATTTTTAAATTTGTGCAACTTTTATGACCGAAAAAAAATTATACACGTTCAGTACCATGTTATAGATGAATATAATTTCTGCTGTTATTATAAAATTGTTTTACACTATTTGTTTTTTTTTCTATATTAAAAGTTGTAAAATTTAATTATTTCTCGGATTTTTTTGTCGTTGCATGCCTAAGTTGAAAGATATTAATGAATATGTCAATAATCGTGTACGAAAGATAAAAATATAGTGAAAATATTAAAACAATTATAAGAATAGAAAAAATCGGATAAAGCAACAATAGAAATTGAATTTGTGTGCATTATAATTTAGTGCTAATAATTAAAAATGAAAAGTGATGTTTTCACAAAGCAGGTAAGAAAATTTTTGACTATTATTTATAGTGTTAAGTAATTAGAAAAATAGATTTTAAGTTCATATAAATTATGGCCGAAGAACTTCGTTATATTTATTCACGGATTTTAATTAATATAGTTAATTTTGTTGTGAAACAGGTAGATCAAATTTAATTTTTTACCTGCTTTGCAAGAAGAGTTTTTTACTTGGAAGTGGAAATTTTGCTTTTTATCAAAATTAATTTAAATAATATACAAGTATTTTGCAATTTGTCGAACATTAATACGTGACGTGAAGATACTTTAAAAGGCATGCCCGACTAATTCCGCCCCAAAATAAAATTAAGAACTTGCGAGATTTGTTTCGAAAGTGTAATCATGTACATATAATTAATCGTACAGCTATAGTTGTAACAGAATTGCACAAAACTTTCAATATCAAGCGGAAACTGTTCTACATGTGACAGTTTATATCTCAGCCAATCATTTTGCTAGGCCGTATATACGTCACGATATAAAATATGAGAACATATTGCAGTATTACTTTTCATAAACTTTATACAAATCACAATCTCAGAGTTTTGTTTTAAGTTTTACGTGTCGATACAAATAGTGGTTGCAGACCAAATTTTTTATTTCTTGACTATAATATACTAATTTCCGTCCGTGTTTGTTCGTAGGCAAAGGACTTTACAAATTCGTAGTAACCCAGTTGGGCACGGTGAATCTAGTGCTGCACCACCATGTGTATCGACCGCGAAACTTAATCCATGGCACCGGGCAACGACTCTGGGTTTGTACGTGGCGCGGGGACCATTGTCCCGCCAAGGCAATTGCATACCAGGGAAAACTAGTCGCGAAGCGTGGCATGCATAACCACCCTCCACAAAAAGAACTCATCGCCAGCAGAGAGGCTGCTGGACAAGTGTGTTATCGGAAATTATTTTAACGCGAAATTTTCAATGAATTTTTCTCTAATACTTTAATTTTCAACACTTATATAAGATGATATTTTTATTTTATACTGAACCTATAATTTTTTGCTTTTTTATTTTATAAGAATACATTTATTCCTATATGTGTTGTGGATTATGCTGTGAAGTGATTGAATGTTAATAGAAGACAGAGATAAGTATTATGTTCATTTAATTTTATTTTAAGGCGTTACTTGTATACGTTTTAGATCTTAATAAAATCATGACTTTTCATATTATATATTTGATAATATCCATTACAGGTGAACCCAGAATATTATTATTTCATTTACTATTTTAGGCCAGGAATCTCATTTTTAGATCATTTTAACTATAGGAGCAAATAATATCCTCTAATAATATCTACCCGATGGAGCCAATAACCCTTGAATAGTTTTGTGATTTATTCTTCTATTTAAACAGTTTAAAAATTAATTGCAAATTATTCAAGTTTAAGAAGAGGCAGGAAAGTATTCGTCATAATTTCACGAATTTTAATTAAAAAGAATACGATGGTTAAAGCGTTGAATAAATCTTTTTGATAATTAATTTTATACGCACGGGTAGAGTTCATATTATTTTGTTTCATTATCATTCAAAGCTGATAATGAATTATTTCGAGGTAAGTTTTATCATTGGGACTGTTTTTCTTTGAAATAATTATATTTTCTTATACCATTCGCAGTATGAATTAATGATTTATTTATTTATGATGATTTTAGTAGTAATATTTTATGTGTAATAGTTGACTCAAGTATCTTTTTATGGAAAAATAATAAAAATGCTTTAGAACCACATTTTTTTTCTAATATTTAAACTGTTCGGTTGACCTAACCGGTCACCATCTTCAGCAAGAAAATGTAAAATATTTAGAATATTAACGATAAAATTAAACCGAATTCCTATAAATTAATACCTACGTAGACATACATAAAGAAAATGTTCAGAAGTATTTTATAATTTTTTCCATAAATAGATTCTTGAACCAACTATTCACAAAATCTTACATACGGATCTCCAATTTTTAACTAACTTAGTAGTAATAATTCATGAGTTAATTCTTTTTTCTCTAATAATAGAATGTTAGAATTATGGTGTTACACTATACAAATGTAAATATGAACAAAATCGAAATCGGAACGATTTTTGTTGTGTGAAAACATTCGCTGCGTTGCGAATTTGTTGATACCTTCAGTTCTGTAACGTTATAAAAGTTACAGAATAGCCAGTCAAAATAAACATAAGCACAAGGCGTGTCTTGGTAAATGTCAGAGTAACATTTTTGTTAAAAGAACTATCTTTTGGAATCATATTTCAGAAATGGCAATTAATTTGAGAAAGGCGAACAGTTGAAGTATCTTTTACTAAGCAATTCTAATATTTTTATGGACTTTCCTTGAGTATAACTTGAGCTAATGTTACAATTCTGTGTAAATCTGTAAGTCTTATTCATAAATCTGTGAATTATGAACAAAATCGCAATGAATTTTTCATCCCTACGATCGAATTGACATTAATCAACAAAAATCGATGCTTTTTGATCAGTTTCTTATGGATTTATAGATCTGTAAGACTTATGCATTCGCACAGAATTGCAACATTTTTCAAACCAATTAATAAGTAGAGATAAAGTGATTTTTATGGTTTCTTTTGAAAGAAAAACTTGAACCTTCTATTTTACATTAGAAAATGTTTCAAATAAAATCTCGAATAATCCTGTCAGTTTGATATTTTTCAACCGTACTTTAGCTTAAGGAGTTCCTGAGGAATGTTCATAAATTTGTATACATATAATATTTAAATTAATGGCTTATATCTGACTCGTAGTGTTCGGATGGATGAGTTGAAATTCTCAAGTCTTTTATTCTATTCCACCAAGTTGATGACTAGTTTTAATTTAATGTGATTGTTCATAAATTTCGGAGTGAGTGCAATTTTTTTTATTGCTTTATTCATTTTTTGCCGAAATTTTAAAAATACGAAGTTTTTATCGTCTAATACACGAATGTGATATTGTGTCAGTAGGAAAATAGTGCAAGAAATCAAGCAATTTGAAGATGTTATGCATGCCTTCACATACTTCGCTAGTCACTCCTTCTTTGTCCGCAGAAATAGTAACATTCGTTCGAGGACCTCGAAGTATCCCTCAAATAGTGGTTCGAGAGCATCTGTATGTCAAACATATGGGTGACATGGCAGGAAGAATCTACTGGAAATGTCGGCAGTACGATCGAGGCAGTTGTAAGGCACGGTGTTCTATGCGAGGTGCGGATATTTCCCTCAGCGGGGCTCACAACCACCTTCCAGAGCTGGAAGTCATTACACAAAAGGCTGTTTTGAAAAAAGCCATGTACAGAATCAGAACTGGGCATGAAGTCTGGAGAAGTGACCAAATACATATAGTGAAAAAATTGCTATATCAATTTTAAAATCAAATCGAATTTTAATATTGTTGAAGTGATTTATGTGAATATCTAGTGCACTACTTTATAATCTATTTAATCTCTAGTCACAGTTTTATTTTAAAAAGTTAATATTTTAGTGCCATTTGTATTATAAATGTGATATTTATTTTAGCTGAGTTTTTAGCTTTAGTGAATACTAATATTCTAATAATAATTATGTACAAAAGTGAAAAATTCCGTAAATACTTATTGTTATAAAATATACGTAAATAAATAGAATCATACAAAGAAATAGTAATAAATTGAATACAGGGTAATTTTAGAGGTATGGACATTACTTCAGGTGTTTGATTAATAATGCGATTGGAATTCTAATACAGTTTATTAAAAAGAAAACAATTGAGAATGATTCATAATTAGCTTTGGAAAATAGAATAATACTCAATAATAATTATGAATAAACTACTTTTGATTTTGAATTCAAATTCCGTAGATTTTATTTGAAACTTTGACGCTTCAAATAAAATATACAGAATTTAAAATCAAGAGTAGTTTTTTATGTAATAGAATTCTGAAAATTGTATAGATCATTATGAATACTTAAAACGGCCACCAACATTTTTTTAATTCAAGTTTTGTATCTAAATAACCATTTAATAAATGACAATCCCGAATGTTGATGTTTTACGCTTTTAAGTCCAGCTGATTATACATACATTTATTTGAAAAGTTCATTTCAGTTAAGAACGGTCTAATCTAAGGGTTCTTATGAGACTACGATTTAATCTGGCCAAAATGCGAACCAATTTCACATTAGCACAAAAATCGCACTTGGCTATTTGTCAGTCGTTCATCAATTATCATAAGTAGATTTGTGCGGTTTCTAGATTTGATTTTTTGTATTTATTCAGGTAATCTATTTATTGAATCCATTTCTAGACAGCTTGTTTTATATCCTGCATTTACTAGTAAATTGTGTTCGCATTTCTGTCAATCAGAAGGCTTAAATCGTAGTCTCATAAGAGCCGTTGGACCATTCTTAACTGAAATAAACTTCAAATACTAATGTTGCTAATATCTCATCCAGTCGAAATATGAAATTTCGTATCTCAACGGCTATTAATTTTTGGTAGACCACATTATTATCAATTTTTTACCTTATGATCTCTCAAACCATTTTTCAATTTGATTTGAATTTTTAAACTTTACTATAGTCTATTCCATTTAAGAACGGCCCAAAGCTCTTATGGAACTATGATTTAAGCTTTCTGATCGACCGAAATGCAGACACGTTTCACACATGTAGTGCACACTTTAAAAAGAGCATAACGAAAACACGCTTAGTAGATTGGAGTAACAATTCAATTAGTTAATATCAATCACACCTTTCACCCGTTACGGGTTTGACAGACATTTATAGTGCACTCGGTAGATTGATTAATATTCCTTTAGCCGTAGGATGCGGTTATCAGTCATCAAGCTACGGATATTCTTAGTTTTTATGTAAGTAACAAATATACTCACATATTACCCGAATAGATTCAAATTTATTTTAGATTATTAATAACAGATAGTCAAGTACGATTTTTGTACTATTGTAAAATTGGTTCGCAATTCAGTCAATCAGAAGGCTTAAATCGTAGTCTTATAAGGACAGTTTTTAACTGGAATGGACTGTATGTGTCAGTAATTGTATCATCTAACAACTATTGACGTAAGTTTTTTTTTTCCATGTAGTTGACGTGATAATTATGCGTCATGATATTTCAATAAAATTACGTTTTAGTATATAATCCCAAAAATGAAATAGTTGTAGTTAAATTATAGTATTTGGCTCGTGTATAATGGCTATATTGCATTCAAATCGCTCTTGATTCGTGTTCTAAGCTACATGGTTGTATATGATAGCCTACATTGTACATTCATTGAATGATATAGTATTTTTCAACAACACTAAGGCCATTGGGAATCAGCTGTGGCTAGCTTTATTAGATTCATCACTCCAAACTAATTCCTGAAATTATGTCCATAGTTTTAGAATCACTTTGCATATTAAAATTTAGTAATAATGTATTCTTATTTTTAAATCATGTTCTTCATTTTTGCTGGGACTGATTGATTTTATATCTTTGTGATGCAGAGCGTCTTCAGTTTTTGCGTGGTCCTCGTGGTTCAGTTATGGTCAACATCGGAGATTTCTTGTTCAAAAAATACAATTTCCACAACAAGAAAACTTATTGGCGGTGTTTCAATTACAAGGTAGATCGATGCCCATGTTCTTGTACTACTAGCCACGACGGAAGTATCGTTTTTACAGGAATTCATCTTCATAAAACTCATAAAGATAAGATTGGACATCTAAGTATTCTCCATGAAACTACTTTTAAGATTCTACGTGAATTCGAATATGGTAGAAGCACTGGTCATTTTGTTTAGAAAGAATCTCAAATATTTTCAAGAAAAATAGCCATTAATTTTACTTATAGAAAAATCTTTTGTTAAATAAAGTAATGTATATTTTAGTCATATCCATTCAACTATTGCAATAAAAAAATCATATTCTTATGAAAATAGAATTTTTAAAATTTGAATTTTTCGTAACACATTTTAAATTTTATTGTAATATTATGAAAAATTGGCTGTAGTACTTTGTAGACTGTAGATACGTACTTTACCGTGGATAGTATTTATTATTTGAATATTCAGTATCTGAACCGATCCTGTAATAAAAATCATGCACACATATTCAAATTCACGAACTATGCTTTTTATTTGGCTTAAAGTGCCATACATTTTTAAAGTAAATGGAAATATTTTTGTTGTTCTGAATGTTGATTATTGATTCTGTACTGTATTTATAAATATAAGCTGTAGTGTTTTGTATTTGCAGAGTAAGTTGTATGAATCAACTTACTTATGTATTAAAAATGTTGAATTGATCTATAAATTAATAATAGATTGATTTATCAAAACTTTTGTAATTTCGATGATACAAACTTTTCTGTGTAAAAAGCAAATATAATTCTTAAGAACACCTGAAACTAAGGTTTCCTCAATTTTTTTATTGAGTCAATTTTTCATTTTAAAATATTGAATATTTAGAAAAATGTAGAAGTGATTTTTAGTAAATTCTAAGATATAATAAATTGTTATTTTTCTTCACGTCAAAGAAGACTTACAACTGAAATTTGACGTGACGATATTAAGTTCATATTTCTGAAAGAAATGAGGATGAGTATTTATAGCCCAGTGCAAATATGCTGGCTTTGTGATCGGAAATCCCAGCTTTAGACAAAGTTAGTATGATTTACACTGAATTTTATTGTGCGAATGGTAGCCGCATCTCACAGCTTTGGAAATATTTATCAATCCACTAATTTGTAGTAAAATAGTGTCTGCCATGCTTATATCGAATAAAAGGCATAACTGATAATAATTTTTTGATTCATTTCTATTTCTGAAGAAGTTTTGGCTTGAGGTGTTCTAAAGAATCATTCATTCACTCATATCCGGATATGAAACTGTATTATCTATTAATATAATTTAATTCACTGAAGCCATGATCTGATGCCATTTTACCTATATTATGTATAGCTTTAAACTATGTATCCTATTTTTATTGATGTACGAAATGATTTTTCAAATAAACACAATTTACAACTAAAGATCTTTATAGTTTTATTTTTTTTAACCTATATGGCAGAATCCTTCAAATAGTTATCGATCTATTATTATTTTTAATGTTGCTTAAAAAAAAAAAAGAACACATATTTTTATCTTTTCCTACTTTTGCGATATCTGAAACATTTATAATTCTAAAACTCTTAATTTCTGTGCTGCTTTAAAAAAGAAATACCATTTATGCATAAAAAAGTCACCCGAATTTTTTCCAGTATTTTTTTTTAATACTTTTTATGTGCAGTTTCGAATTGTCTATTGAAGTGTTATACAGAGTGTGCAACGAAACGCAGAACATAGAAGTTTAACACTGGATTTTAAAAATATGCGAATATTGGTTCTCATGTATATGTTAGAGCAAAAGTGCAAGAATGAAAAGTTGTTTAAAATCAATTTCTACTCATTTAATGCAGTAGAATATTTGCGGCATTAGATATTTGGAAAATAAAATATGACACTTTCGTCAAAAATCAGATAGCCGTGGATATAGAAAACAAATGAAACAAATTCCCATTCTGACAGTTCAATTTCGTGTTATTACAACAATTAAAAATACTGAAAAGTTATTCAAAATCAATTTTTACTCATTAAAAGTCTTAGTTTAATGCAGGAAAATATCTGTAGCATCTAAAAAAACTTTGCAATAATGACACGGAATTGATTTGTCAGAATGAAAGCTTGTTCCATTCGTTTTTTATTTCCAAAGCTATCTGATTTTTGATGAAAATGTCATATTTTATTTTCTAAATATCTAATGTTACAGAAATTCTACTGCAGTAAAAAAATACTTTTTCATAACTGGAAATTTATTTTAAGCAGCTTTCCGTTCCTGTACTTTTGCTCTAAAATATACAGGAGAGCCAATATCCGCACAATTTGAAAATCCAATGTTAAACTCCTATGTTCCTCATTTTGTTGCACATCCTGTATATAGCAAAATATAGTTAAATTTTTAAAAATCAAAACCTGATTGTTTCACAAAAATGATTTTTAATAATTTATAAAATTCTGTTTTACGGACATTTTTCAAAGCACACTTTATAGTGTCCTGTATTTTTTAAAATTATAGTTCATTTGGCTCTTTTTCATGTGGGATAGTGGTCAGATAATTTTTTTTAATAGCTAGTTCCATCGTCGAATACAAATTCGGCATCATGCATACAAAATAAAATATTAATTGTTTTCTGTTTGTTTGACTCAGTAGTAGTCTACATTTTTCTATAGAGCTGGATTATTTTTGTTGTTGGATGATATGCAATAACTTTAAAAAGATACACAAAATCAGCGTAATGTTACAGAGAACTGAAAATCGAATTAAAATTCTTTAAAAAACTGATGGAATAATCCAGGAGAACTATTTGAGACTCTTGCAAAAAAAGAGAAATTTCAACTGATATTCTCCTCAACAATCTCTCAGACTGTTGTTTTAATTCTTTGGAGTCTAATATCAACTTCCGGAAACTAATGATTGGCATACTAGTGAATAAATACTTCACTTTAGGAGCACTAAAACGCTTAGCAAACCAGGAATATTTTCACATGTCAAATAACCGAGCACCGATTTTTTCGCGAAGATCATTTTAGAACAATCATGTTAGATTTAGATTGTTACCATATATCAAAAAGAAGAAAATCGGATTTACTTCATTGTTTATTTACTAATAATAAATAAGTGTTTTTTGACTTCAGCAATACTTTCTACTCTCAATTTTGAATCCACTGTGTCGAATTCGAATCTGTGACAGCATATCCATTTTGATTTACTTTTTTTCTTTATAAATTATGTTTTTCCTTACGTTTATTTTTTTAATAATATCTCTTTATTACCTATGTTTTTTATATAATATATAATGTTTGTCATGCAACACCATTTCATAAATTAATTCCAACTCTGATTTTGATCTTATTGATAATGAATTTCAAGCCACGATTCCAAAATTCTTAGCTCAACAAAAAAATATGATCCTTATTGAACTTCAACTTCTAGACCCCGAAAAACTTGAATTCGTCCCAAATTTGAGCGCATCCAATGTCGCCAAATAGAATATGTCATTTGTTTTTAAATATGGTTGATTGATATTTTCGTCCATTTTCGATCATTCAGATTGAAATATCTACAAAACTGCATATTAGAATACTTTTTCAATATTTTTATATATTTTACGAGATTTTTTTTTTATATAATTTCAGTTTTTCATATTTATATTTTTAGCAGTTGTAGTTAAATTTTAATAAAATGGGTATTCGATGAATATTCTCAATTTACTTTATTAAAAATTATATTCTCAATAATTAATCAGTAAAAATCAGACGCCCAATTTTCTAAAAAAAAATTTAAGTTCAATCTCTATAAGATATCCAGAATCAACATATAAAAATTTGAAATTTTTTTCTTTACGTTGCTCCAAAGGTCAAATAATCTTAAAGCTCCTAATTCTATCGATCGGCGCGTTTAGCAGTTTATTCCCATCTGCTATGTGAAATAGCAGCTATTTTTCTAGCTCGTGGCGGTGGTTACTGCCATGTCTATGTCTGTGCTGTGCTGCTATCTATTGGCGCTAGCAGCTATTTTTCTGGATCATATAGCAGTTAAAAAATAGCAGACTGCTATTTAGCAACCCATCACTGTTATGAAGGACTCAGCCGACAGTTTCAAAGACTATTTAGAACAAAAAATTGGTGTATCAGCAGTAATTTTACGTTATTTAGTTTCCAGTATTCTTGTAACACAACATTGGTTCCTTCTATCTTTCTCGAGGACTTAATAGCTGTTGCAAATTCTTTGATGTCAAAACCATCCAGCATATATAAAATTGTATTGGAATGGACACTCAGTCTAAAATAAAAAGAATATCTAACAACTGATATTTTTCTCGTATACATAATGCCAAAAGTGTGCTCAGTTACTATGAATGAATCTTTTCAAATTTCATATTAGATTACTATACTTCATTTTTCTGTTACAACTCCATAGTGAATCATTTGAAAATATTTTATATAATCATAAATATTATAGAAAAAATAATAAACAATTCTATAATTGAAGGTAATCATATTGAAAAATATTAAACTTCCATAACTAAGCTAATAGTCTTGATGGAGGTGTTATAGAACATCCGGACTAAATTTACAAAAAACGTAGGCAAATACATATAGTTTTACAGTATATCGATCGCCTCTTTGCCCTCTACCCCACACCAAAAGATGTTTTTTTCAGTACCTATCTGCGTCATCAAATATTTCTTTTTTTCAAAACAGAATGAAGTAGTTTTTGACAGATCAGTTTCAAAGAAGTAATATTTGACCGATTAGTCTCAAAAAATAAAATTTGAGAGATGTGCATAAAAAAATGAAACTTCACGGCCGCAAAAGGGGCCATAGAAACACCTTTTTTGTTATGATCGCCTTAAAACATTTTTATCAAGATTATGATTAACTCAACTAACGGAAATTAGGCAACATACAAAATTGACAGCCACCGATCAATTTATATTTTCTATTACTTTCGAGTTCACTTTAATTTTGAGGGTGTTCGATGACGGATATTTACTGACTATGTGATCATGGACTAATAGTAGAGCAAGATCACAAGCCTGCCAGACGTTACTTATTTTCTGAGAAACAAAATGTGTGGAATAGAGTAGTGTTAGTATGTACTTAGATCATACGCATACTTACTAGTTTGTGCCGACGGCCAATTTACAGATACGGGGTGCTAGAGGTACATTAAAACATTAATCACTTTTCTTAAAGTCTAGAGTTCTGATTTTCATGTATGTTTTAGAGAATATTGTTGAAAATTGATAATCAACATTGCTGAACACTTTCCATCGGTAGTAATTTCTGCTAGTCTCATTAAAGCTCGCAAAGAACAACTTAATCTTGCTTATAGTCTGAGTGCTAATTTTTATATATGATACGCAGGGAACAATTTTAATACTTCTTGTTAACAGCCAGATCAATCGTAGGGCTAAACATCCCCCAGGCACAATTAAAATATCGCTGTGAGAAAAGCGCGAGGTTACTATTTATAGGCTTGATAGTAAGCGAAGTATCTATGGGCATCCAACTCTTCCTTGGTCTGGCTGTTTACAAAAAGTATTGAAATTGCTCCCTTAGTATCATATATAAAAATTAGGACTCAGACTATAAGTAAGATTACGTATTTTTTGCGAGGTTTAAAGCGTTTAGCAGGAATTACTGCCGATAGGAAGTGTCTGGTAGTGTTGATTATCAATTTTCAACAATATTCTCTAAAACATACATGAAAATCAGCACTCAGACTTTAAAAAAATTGAATAATGTCTTGACGTACCTATTGGCAAATAAATTTAAGATCGCAGCGCTGCAGCGGATATTTTTGAACTAACTGAGTTAGGATAAACTTGAAGTTTACATGTATAATAATGGGCTTGTTATGACTTTTAAAGATAATAATCGTGAATATGAAATAAATATTTGCTTTTTCATGGATATTTTTTAAAAGTATATTGTTCGTAAGTACCAGGCTAATGCATTATTCCATCTGTTTAATTATATTGAATTCATATTTTTAAATTGAACTTAACCTTTAATTTCTAGATAATGATATTGAAACTTCAAGAATATTTTGATGCAAATGTCATGTCACGCTGTGTAAATGGGGGTGAAGAGCTAGTAAATGCTTGACATATTTTATTCTGTCGAAAATTATATGATGATAGTGACAAGAGAGTATTTTTGCATGCTCTTTGCATACAAACATCAAAAGTGCTTGAGACTCAGTATGAAATTAAAAAAGAATTGGATTGTAATGAATATGATGCCTTGAAGATTGAGAATATGACTTGTTCTTGCAAAGCAGAAAACAGCGACAGTTGCAAGCATAGATCTGCAGTTTTTTTATTGTGTACCATGTCTTGAAAAGTTAAAGTTGCGCGAGAATGCCTTTTAATTTTGTTAAATGAACATTAGATTAGTACTTATTAGTTGGACTGTTTGCTGTTCCAAAAAATCTGTTAATGATTTGAAGATAATTTGTATTTGTAAAGTATACCTGGATAAATAGAAAACAATCCAGACAAAAATATTCACCAGTTGCAATATGCAAAATGAAATGTCCTGCATGAAAGAAAAGATTTTGAAAAACTCTAAAACTGGATTCTATCTTCTTTTTCAATTTAAAAGTAAAAAGTACAACAAAAAGAAATAGCAACCTTAACATAATTATCAACTGTCAGACAGCGAATGCTTTATCAGTCATTACTACTACACTTAATCTTCCATGGTAAATTTTTGTATTTGAAATTTCAATCAATAAACATTATTTTTTCATGAATTTTTGCTAAAAATCATTCAGAATTATTATCTCATATAAGTTTTTTATGAATACTAATTAAATAACCGAATATAGAATATGATTTATTGATTTGATTATAAGCTCATGTATAATATATATGTAGCCCGCCAAATCTATCCTAGCATCACTAGTTTGAAATTCTGCTACCAGATAGAGTATCGCTTATGTTTATCTGCCAATAGCACCTCGTATCTATAAATTGGCCGTCGGCACAAACTAGCAAGTATGCGTTTGATCAAAGTAGCGACTAACGCTACTCACATTTTGTTTCTCAGAAAATAAGTAACGTCTGGCGGATCTGGGATCTTGAACTATAGGTTCCTTGATCAACTTCTGCTGTGGCGTCATATAAATGATCAATCATATTTTTTTACTCTGCTCACGTATAGTATTAAAGCTCTAATATTTTTAAAATGGTGGTAGTTCAACACTACTTTTATATCCCTTTTTATTTTGTTTATTATTTATAATTGGGAAATATCCTGTTATAATAGATATGAGTAAATAACACCATCTTGTGATCTAGAATCTTCTGCTGAACATTTCTGGAAATCAAATGTTGGATCTGAAGTTGAACCAAAAGTTGGACCAGAAGTTGAATCTCGTGCAAACCAAGAAGATATAGTCTCTGCTGAAGGTTCTAAGCAATCTCCTATAATAGAGGATTCGAAACCCCAAATGGAACAGCTACGAATAATCAGAAGTTCACGTGGTGCAAGTCAACTTTTAATTGGCGGTTTCACATACTCGAAGTATTTAGAAAAACAGTCAAAGACTACATGGCGCTGTACAAAAAATAAAAAGAAATCAATTTATTGCAAAGCTAGATGCATCACATGTGTTGATGGTAGTGTGACATTGCAAGGAATTCATATCCATGAGCCTGATATGGCGGAAATTGGGGATGATATTAGAGTATTGTATGAAACCAAATTCCTCATGGAATGAAGTCTTCTTTAATGAAGATTTTTGTGGCATCATTAAATTTGCTGTTTTATTTTGAAGATTAGGAAATTTTTAATTCTGTATAGATAGTCAAAGTTCATTTATCAGGGAAGATATTTATTTCATTATTTATAAATTATATAAATAGTCTTGGGCCCGAGATATCCACCTTCGAATAAATTTATTTGGTGAATAATAATTATGATAACAATTGTGCAGATAATTCGTCAGCCGAGTATTGGTTTGTCTCATGTCCATTTTCAATTTTTGTATCAAGTTCAGTGTTCTATGTCCTCAAATATGACCTGTACTCTGTGAAATACAGTTGTGGCTTTGTCCAAATCCAGAAAATATATTTCAGGACTTGGTACAGAACTACAACTCTATTTCGCAGGATACAAGTCGTAATTGGGGACATAGAACACATGGACTTCATAAAAAATTGAAAATGAACATGAGACAAACCAATACTCAGCTGACGAATTGTTGCTATAGTTATTATTCACCAAATAAATTTATTATGAGAATTAGAGCAATATTATTTTTGATTAGTAAATATCGTGACTTTTTTATTATTCATGCTGAATAAATACTATTTTGCGCATTTGGCTCTTCATTTATTATCATATGAATTTACGAGCACCAAGTATAATTTCACGCTAGCCATTTACCACCCGGAAAAGCGCAAAATAATATTTATCCCTTATTCGTAATAAAAAATAGTATTTGCAACTTTTGTGGTGTTGTCAATTGCCCACCTGAGCGAATAAATTGTTCTCATGGGCAGTCGACAACTTGCCGCACTTGTTGCACAATATATTAATTTTTATGCACTGTTCAGTTGTATTATTATGAGAAGTATGTACAAACATGTACTTTTTTATTTATGTTGAATAAATACTTTTGTAATTGATTTTTCATTTATTTTATGTACGTTTTATTAATAGCATTTTCCTCTTCACGATTATTTCAAAAGTGCTTGAAAAGACAATTATTATGACTACCAATTATACAATGAGATGTATTAGAATATTATTTAAAACGAAGTCTCATTCTCAATTTTTTCCTCTTAATATGTACAGAATAGAAAATTTATGATATATTTGCGACCCATGTTAATTTTCATGTTCCATGTCTGTACAAATCTTGTATAGATTGGAAACCCTAAAGAATTGAAAGATTTTAAGTGAAGAAAAAATTCTCTTCACGTTCAAAATTTGGAGTGCATCAATCAAGCAAATGAAAGAAAGATGCTTTCATACCTGCTGTATATGTAATTTCTATGCGTACTAAAATTTTGCAATTTATAATTCGTCCAAAAGGGTCTGGTTACCGATTTTTTAAAATGTAAATAATTAATTAATGATTGAAAATTTATAATGAAACTACTAATATAAATGAATATATCCATTAAAAATATTTTTTTCTACAGTCACTATAGAATGATACCCCACACGCTGTAGTGTGCGGAATGGGGGTCATTCCGCACGCTCAGAGGTTCCTAATGCTGGGGCCACATTTACGTCTAATGTCATTAATTGAGGCGTTATTCAATAATCAACACATTGTCATTGACAATATGTCAATTGTCACATAACGCCTTACTTAACAGCATTAGACATAAGTGTGGCCCCTGCATAAGAAAGCCGCGTGGCATCGCGAAAAAACTGGATTATTACTGTCATAATTTTAATTTATTTTTTATTTTCTTATCATCCCTCTTCAAAATGGAGTCAATATGAGTAATTTTATCAACATTTGATGAATTGGGATAAGTTCAATGAAGCAATTTTTTTCTCAGAAAACGGTATATTTTGGTTATAGATATTCACGCGGGCACCTTTGACTGTAGAAAAAATAACATCCGTCACTCTTGCGAATCGATTATACCATGCTCATGTGAATTCTGTCACTCGACTTCGTCTCGTGGCTGAATTATTCACATTCGCATGGAATGATCTCCATTCCGCACTTGTATCGGAATATACTATTCTGCAAATAGTAGTGAAAAAGTTTGTCGCACGAGCCGTAGGCGAGTGTGACGAATTCACGAGTGCTGAATAGCCATACCAAACATGTTTCAGACTATATTTTTTGTACGACCATAAATCCCGCAATTTACAGAGAACAAAAAATTACAAACTCTGAAACAGAGAAACAACCAAACTCCTGAAGTTAAAATTAAATTTAAGTTGATTTGACATTCCTATTAATTGTTATAATTAATGAATAGATGCAGCTCTATAGAATACCAAATATAAAATACAATATAAGTCAACAATGATATAACCTCAATATTATTTAAAATTACCGAAATGCCACTATGACAGATACTTAATTTTATTTGAAAACTAAATTTTCGGCATTTTAATTATAATTTTTAATATTTTAAACTGAATTATGGCAACTAAATTAGTTTCAGAATAAATATCAATTAATAAGGTAGAATTTTTTTATATTTCATCAGTACCATGAATGTGCAAGAGATGTCGCTAGTTGTGCTCATTTCATCACTTGTGTTGGAATGAATATTCTATCACAGTATGATAGAATTCAATCATTCCGTACTTGAAATTAATATTAGAATATTGATCTTCTATAATGGTCATAGAGAAAACCTTTACCATTAAAATTCAAAGTCAATAATAAAGTTGACAATAATTTATAGTCTTTCATTTTTAGTTGAACATAGTTTTCCAAATACAATATACATATAAATTCGTGAAATAATATTCAAAATGGCATGTGATCGACAATGTCCCATATTTCAAAAACTTCACAACATATTTTATTCAAACCAATTTTTTTTAAAATGTTATTCTTATTTTTTTTATAAAATTTTTCACTGTATTGTTGAAAAGTTAAAGGGAGAGTACATACTTTTTACGACTTTAGAAGCGCATATCTCACCCACTATTGAAAAATCTTTCTAATTTTTTAAAATCTATCTAAAATGATACCCCACGCGGTTATGTGCACTGAATTTTTTTTAATGCTTTAGTTGTATGGTGCGCCAACCGTAATTTCACTCTGCCATTGTATAGCGATTCATAGAAAACACCTTCTTTCTAAATTTCATATATGTAGTGCCAAGTCTTCAAGTAAAATGGCTGTGACATACATACAGACGGACATGATGAAATTATAATAATCTTGTTTCTGCCATTTGGCTACGGAACCCTTATTGCTTTTTTAAATGGTAATTAAGTAACATTTTAAGTAATTTCAACATCACTAGAGGGATGGAAGTATATCTACTAAACTTATCACTTGGTTGAATTTATATTTGACAATTAACTAAAAGCTTATGATAAGTAGGTTTCAATTTCTGTTGAGGTAATTCATTATCCCAAATTTATTGGGATTTAATAACTTTTTTTTGAAATCGTCAGTAAAGTGCTCAAAAATCGGCATTAAAATAAGAAAAATCGGCAGTGAATGAGCCCATTATTATACGATTTCTGTTGCTAGGTTGCATAAACAAAGATGCCAGATGTACAGTGTTACCACGATATAATTGATACTTCCGTCTTTCGTATTACTTTCTTATTCTACTTTATATAAAATTAATTACATTTATGAATAACCTCACTGCCTTGATACATAAATAACTATTTTCTACGGACGTCAAAAAATTACAACATTTGTATTATATTACTACGCGAAATGTCGAATTGGAGTTGTTTATCATGACAAAGTATTTCGTGCACGTTGTCATGATAAACAACTGCACATATTTTTGTAATTTAATATGATTAAATTTTTTTTATTTCATAATTTGACGTCTGCAGTAAAAATGTTATATGCAACTCGTGTGCGAAATTTCTTTGGTGCTTTCGAATGATTTGTATCTCGGCTACCGCCTCGACAAAAAACTTTCATTCTCAAGCACCAAAGTATAATTTCGCGCACTAGATACATTAATAATTATTTTCTACAGACGTCAAAAAATGATGACATTTGTACATATGATGTAAAATATCGCATTGGAGTTGTTTATCATGACAACGTGCACGAAGTATTTCGCGCACTAGATACATAAATAACTATTACACAGATTGCAGTAGAATTTTTACCCAATAGATTGTCGCACAATGACTTTTGTTTCAATCGCTCGCTCTTCGTGCCAATGAGATCAATTTTCCCCTACTATGTATTATGTAATAATTACATTTTGCGACAATAAACTCATTCAAATGAAATGTTCAACAACTGACAATCATTTTCTAGAATGTTCCAAATGCTAATGAAGAGAAATTACGATGAATATCGTCTAAATAAGTAAATAGCTCAAGATATTTCAGATTTGTGATAGTATTAAATGGTATTCCAATCAATGCATCATGGAAAAATATTACAAGTGAATTTTCATTTTTTATTATGCGCAGCAACTAATGCAATCAAGATTTTATTATATTAAATAATTTTATTGAAGCTTTTAATTATTTCTAAAATAATTTTAAATAGTAATTGAATTGGCAGAATAATTATGGAAATATTTTAGAAATTTTTTGTGAAAAACGTTCCAGATAACATTTATCTGACTATTCCATTCGTAGTATTTATAACAAGGTTAACAATGCTAAATCGCCATAGAAACGGTGCATATCAGTGGATATTTGGACATGTAGAAATACCACCGGGTATTACACTAGTGGTCAGAGTGAATATTTTACTCAAAGATGTGAATACCTCCAATTTGTGCTTTCTTCGTATTTAATGGAATATTTTTCTGAATATCTTCATCAATTTTATCTTCTGATCTATCACCAAACCTTTCTGAACTAGATTCCATATCAAGACGCAATATATTTCTCTATTATTCGTCAAAGAAAATGCAAGAAATTCTGATTTTTCAGTTTGACAGAAGTTTGTTTACTCGTTCCTATGAAAATTACGTGAGTTGTTACTAGATTCATAGAAAACTAATTTGAAAAAATGGTTTGACTCCTGGAATAGTTCTCCATATACCATTTGTAGTTAAAGTATTATAGACTATTTTTGTGGTGCAGTCACTCATGTTTATTGTGCTTGTGAATACCACTCGTGCTGCACACTCGTGGTATTCAAACGCAAGCACAATAAACATTCGTGATAGCACCACAAAAATAATCGATAATACTTCAACTACTTATGGTATAATAAATGAATATTTTTATCTACAACTGTTTGAATACAAGAAGATTATTGATGCTATTCTCAGTCGTTCGCCGGAGAAACGTCAGCAAACTATATGCTCATAGATATCTTACGTTTTTTGTACCAATTCTTGCTTGGTGTCCATAGAAACGAACGATTCACTAAGGGCTGCGTCGCTGGTGAACGACTGAATATTAACATATGTCTTCAAATACCTAACACTATCAGTGATGCCACAAGCCATGGAAGAAATTATCGTACAGTGTTGCCAAAATGATAGATAATTCCTGAAAATTATGCTACAAATCCTTTTATTTATTCGAAAAAGTAAGTTAACATGAATAAAATCATCACAAAATAAAACATTAAATATCTTGGTGGCTGTAGGGCAAAACAATTCAGAAGAAAAGTGTCATTTAGATGTTATTTTCATTTAAAATCTTTGAATTTTTAATAAAAATAATATCTGAATGAGGCTTTTCTTCTGAATTGTTACTTCTTTTCAACATTATCTATTATGTTACATACTATTTTTGAGCAATGTTGAAATTCGATAATTATGGTACAGGTGGAAAAATTGGACGCCACTTAATATTCACACTATTCCGTGTTTGGTTCTTGATATTGAATTAAAACACGCGTTTTCACTGCTTTAGTTTTTTGATAAGTAGACTGAATTATTACTAGCTTTTTGTTTCTGACGTATTCATAATCATTTTATTTTTTATTAGAATCTCTATCTTTTCTAATTATTTTTTTTTGCAATAATTTCTTGTTTAATAATCTAAATATTCGCAAGAAATCTCGAGTTTTATTCCAGTTGATTAGGTTACCATGGTTAAGAGGGGTCATTTTGGTTACAGTGATTATTAAATGGATTTTGGTGCTCCGCGAATTTTTCTTGTACTCAGAGCACCTCCGGTTCAAAAACCACTATCATTTCAACTAATATAAATCTTAGTTAGAAATTTCAAATTTGAATAACTTCCACATACATTTGATATAGTGTAACAACTAGAGGACGGAAGTTGATTTCTACATCTGCGGTTTGTGCTATCAATCAAGTTTAAAAATAAAATGAACCAAAGTCAAATTGACGAGAGAATTACGTTTGATAATCATTTTTTGTGAAGATTTTGTCTAAAATTTAAAAGACAAGGGTTGAATTATTGACTTAGTAAAATTATGTTAATATTTTTAGAATGAGATCTTGTACGAACTTTTAATATTGTTATCATTAAATTAAATTGTTATTTGAAGGTGCGTGAATTTTTGAAAAAAATCAAAAAGAAGAAATGAAAGTGCTTTATCACGTACATGCTTACTTTTTCTTCTCGGTGAAGATGTAAATCTGAAAGTTGAATAATTAAGTGAAAAAAATTTATCTTAGGACGAGCCTGTCTTGCTTTGTTTGCCATGGCTAAGTAAAATCCGAGTGAGTAGAATAAAATAAATGCACGTTAATTATGCTCGTGGTAGAAACACATGATTGTACCATCTAGAAGAGAAATTTGACTGTTTCCGTTTGCTCCAGAATTAATAACATTCATCGCGGGTCAGCGTGGATTTGTCCAGTTAGTGGTGCAAGATTATTTGTTCGTAAAGAACGTAGTACAAGACACAAAGACACATTGGAAATGCACCAAGTATAATGCTGGGCGCTGCCGAGCGACTTGCACGACCTCCGACGACGGAAAATTCATGATGGCTACAAAACATTCCCATCCACCTCAAACAGATAAAATTTCGAACAGACCAATTGTGTTTCAGGGGTATTTTACCAAAATTCATAGGTTTCAACATTAGAGTAATTTCTATAAGAGTAAGAGACTAGCAATCATAGTGTTAAGTTTTACTTTTGTTTTTGTGATATGTACAATGTTTATGTCCAACACATTATTGTTCAGTATTTTTTAGTTCATTTGTCTTGATATTAAGACAACAATTATAAATTTGTATTATACACGTTTATATAAAGTTATTCATATTATTACCGAATGAATGAAACAATATTCATCAAAATTATATAATAAAATTCAATATAATTTGCTAGAAAAAAAAAGCTCTCAGAGCTCTCAAAATAAAATTTCAATTTTCTTAATTAACTGATCGATCTTATCAGACGAAAGATTATTTCAATCATTTGAATGATTAAATTTAACTTTTTTAAATTTTAAGATATCGTATTTTGTAAAGTAATATTAAAGAAGATATTACAAAGCCGCAATGCATTATGCTAAATGTGTCAAGCGGTGGCACCATCAACAGTGTGTCTTCGGTATTGTGTGATGTATGGCGTATTTTGGCTAATTCAATTTTAATGGTTGAAAAAATTTAATTTAATATCATTTGAGCTTATTATTATAGATACTCTTGCAGTAAGATTAATATAAATATCGCAAACTTTTTAGTTTACAGTCGTCTTGACAGAAACAGATCATACATCATATAGTACCTAAGACATATTGTTGGCATCGTCATCGTTTGACACATTTCTTATAATAAACTACGACTTCGATGGTACACCATCTTTAGTATTTCCTTAGTATTATGTATTTCGAGATTTATGCAAAAAGACTGCTATTTGAATTAAATATTGTTTATTAGGTATAGTGTAACAACTAGAGGACGAAAGTGGATTTCTGAATCAGAGCTTTGTGCTAATAATTAGGTTTGAACTAGGCTACGGTTATAGTAATTAAGGTATCAAGGGTGTTAAAAGGACAATAATTCCTGAGGTCAACAGTGTACTTTCCGAGGGCCTTTGGCCTGAGGTGTGTACGTTGACCGTAGGCATTATTGTCTGTTTAACTCCCGTGGTGCCTTCAATGTTTAATGTTCGACTTTTGTTGTATTTCAATCAAAATTTTTAGCATTGGGTGTTCTGTCAGAGAAATTACTCTAGTTTCTTGCTGTTACTAGGAAACTTGTTTATTATTTTTCAAAATAATGCCCTCGGGCATTATTTTAAAACATAATGCCTTCTATGGAAGTATTAGATGATGTTGACTGTTACGTGAAATGACGAAAACGATGTTTGGAAATTCAGTCACAAGTTTATTATTTCTATCATACTCTACAGTTTCGGTCCCACCTGGACCATCTTCAGGAGTGCTACATTTATACAATAGTGTGAGAATGTGGGACAAAAAAAAACAAAGTGTAATGGACAGTGTACTTACAATAGAATTAGTGTTTGTGAATGTTGTCATCTGTAGTGTTACATAAATATTTCGTTTTCTTTTATAAGTCGATGTGATAAAAATGAGAAAAAACAAACATGTTTTCAGTCAAAAATAAAAGAATACATAAATGTATATAGTATATAAAAATTTGAAATATGAAAACTAAGCCTGGCAACAACTGACCACTATGAAAGCCAGAGGCTAAGTACAGGTTACGTGAAGTGCGTGCCCGTGTAATGTGAAAAGGCTTAGTTTTTATTTTTAATTTTTTTTTATATATACATTTATTTATTCTTTTATTTTTTACTAAAAACATGTTTGTTTTTTCATTTTCATCACATCGACTTATAAAAGAAAACAAAATATTTATGTAACACTTTAGATGACAACATATACAAACACTAATTCTATTGTAAGTACACTGTCTATTACACTTTGTTTTTTTTTTGTCCCACATTCTCACACTATTGTATAAATGTAGCACTCCTGAAGATGGTCCAGGTGGGACCGAAACTGTAGAGTAGGATAGAAATAATAAACTTGTGACTGAATTCCCAAACATCGTTTTCTTCATAATGCCTTCGGGTATTATTTGTTACGTAATTATCCTGAAATCAGTGTTATTATGACAGCAATAATAAACTAGTCGGACATTAAAACATTTATGAAAATGACATTAAAACTTGGAAAATTTCTTTAGAGCCGTTTGACACAATGCATTAAATGTTGCATTTCACTTTGCATTTTAATGCTGAATACACCGTGTCATATACAAAATTTTGTACATAGAACTCTGATTTCTTGTATGACACGGTGCATTTAATGCTTCGTCTCAAACGGTCCTAAGATTGAGGATATCCGATAGTTATTAATTTATTATAATCGAATGCGTAGATTTTTTTTTAACTTGATTGTTATGTCGATATGAGAAGAAATCTCAGTTTTAAAAGTCTATTTTCATTCTCTAGTTGCAGTATACATAATTTATGACCTCTAAATATTTGTATTATTATTTCAGTTCAATATGAAAATAATATTATTGATAGAAAGATTTTTAAAAATTTGTAACTTTTAAGTCTGTTGTATCAATGTATTGATAAAAGGCGCTAATGGCTCAAGTTCCTATATGAATAGTTATAAGTAAAAATGCTTTACATTTTTAATATGCTATAAAATATTACATCCTTAATTTTTCTAAGGCACTCTTTCGATCATCATTGTAACTTTTTAAAAGCAAAAGTTATCAGTAGTGAGTTTTGAGATGTATGAACACCAGTATAAAACAAATAATTTTAATTATTATTTAATGTTACCTGAGATAGGTTTCATTCAGCTAAAACAATGTTGTGGTATTATTCGTGATTTAAATCACTTGCCTTGGCAATCGTACGAAAAGCTGATTCAATGGCGACAGATAGATCCCCACTTCATATATCCATGATATTATTATTATGAATGGTAGAAATTAGAGATGATACAGAAATGATTGTTTTGACAGCGATTTATAGTGGCATCGGCTTCACGACCTCCCTGTAAAAATTTCTTTTGAAGGTTTCTAATAAATCTATTTGAAGAAACATAATTGCCCTACTACATTTAAATCATCCCTGCTTGCTTTTTATTTATTTAATCTGTGATTCCTGAATTGAATTTACAAAGTTAAAAATATTTTTCATTACAAATTTTTGCTTATTATGGAACCGGCAGAATCATTTTGATATATTTAGCATATAAATTGGCCAAAACGTGAGCCAATCAAATAAAATTAATTTTTGGAAAAAGAGGAAAAATGTTATTAAATACTATTCAGAAATAAGATTTAGCTCATTCAAAATTATTGCAGATTGTTCGTTTTACAAAATCCATTACTGAAAAATTATCCAAGAAAATAACTCGTAATTGAAGCAAAATTCAATAATGAATTAGATTGCTATAATTTTTTTTATATCTTTGAAATTTAATTTACTTAATTTGTTCAAAAAGATTATCTGAATTTTAATTTCGCCTTTAAATTACGAAAATATCTTTCCAAATGTTTTTCTCCTTATTCCTTGATTTGAAGGTACAGTTCTTAAAAAATTGGATTTCTGTGTTTTTGATTGTTCTAAAACAAGAATTTTTTTTAAACTGTCAATTGGGTATATTTTATTAGAGTTTTTAAAAGATCTCTAATATGAGTTTGCTGTATTGAGTCTCTCGGGTTAGTAATTAATTCAAAATTTGTATTGAAAGTACTCAAAATTTCACCCACTTTAATGATGGTATTCTTTTACGATCGATTGCCGGAATAATATAAATCAATATAATTAATATTATGTGCTGAATTATATGCTATTTATTAAAATAATAGTATTTTTTTTCTATCGCTTGAATAAGACGCTATATTGTAACACTACATTACACGCAAAAGTGGTCCATTTTGGTATTTCAAGTTACCATGGTAACTGTACAAAAAGCATAAGATTTTTTTGGCCTAGTACAAAAAACTAACCGCGCGACATAGTTCATCCTAATTACTGGTTAATCTAAAGATTAATATTTAATAAAATATGAATTTGATGCGTCATTCATTTTGGTGGAACTGGCTATCTCATGTTGATAATTATTATTAATTATTTTGAACCTTGAAATAATCATAATTATAAAATTCAGAAAAGGAAATGTCACTACTTTATTCAACGATTTAACAATAAAATGCGATAGAAAAAAAAAATTGAGTTTTCGTAAAATTTTCTTACTCGTCCCAAAATCTAGTATTTTTTTGTATATCTTGAACAAATAACTATTCGAGATATTAGTGTAAAAAATTATTGTTTATTGCACGAGGCCTTTGTTGAGAACATGAGCGAAGCGAATGCTTCTTTGTGGATGCAATAAATACTTTTTACACATGTGTCTTACAACGTTCTATCTCCAATTGTTCTAATTCTTCTAAAAAATTAAAACTTTTAATGAATATTTTTTTCTGTTATAAATGTCTCTGATGATTACTAAGGAAACAATATTGTACTGTTATAGTTGAAGTTGTCATTGAATTTCTTGAAAGTTTGAATTGGAATATTCAGTGCATAATTTCTAACAAAAGTCAACTTTTTACAGTAGAACTGTCACTTTTTATGCGATTGTAGATAAAAAAATGCAGATTTGATATTGATTCAATTTTTTCGAGGTCCTTGCCTAGTAAAATTATTTTAGAAATAATCTAACACGATGTTAGGTAACAATATTATGTATATCATCTTCCAAATGAGTTTATTTGGTAATTGAAATATTTTTATAATTACTTAAGTTGGTACATCAAGTAAAAGCACTCATAAACTGTATCTGTGAGTTTTTACTGTCCATATTTTTTCTTCAGAAAAGAAAATAGTGTATAAAAACAGAACCAAATTTTTGTCTATATCCATGTATTCGCTCGATTATATTGTGCAAATAAACTATAAAACAAAGACTTATGTATTTAAAGTTTCGCTAGTTTTCTTATTGACTAAACATTGAAAACAATCCATATTAGTAAGTATCTATTACATACATTTTTCTGAATGAATGAAAATTATTTTCTGACACAAATTATTTGCTACAGAAAGAGTCCAATTCATTCAAGGCGCACGTGGAATGCAGATCGTGATACGAGGCTACTTATATATAAAGAATGTGAAACATGGACATCGCACACATTGGAAATGTGCATTATACGATTCAGGAAGATGCCGCACACGATGTATTATGTCCGATGATGGAAGACTCATGATCTCTAAAACGCATATGCATCCGCCATTCCCCAACAAGAATAAAAATGCTGCTGTGTTGTATGAAGTGGACATGGAGCGAGTGATTGACTGGTAGAAATCAATACCTCACATTTTATACTCCGTACAAATTATACAAAAATCTACGTGTCAAAATCGTCGTTTATATTAAGCAATATATTTTATATAATAATAAATTGTGCACTTTACCAAAACATAAAGATACATTTCGTGCAGAGTGTGAATTAAAAACCAAAATAAAAATATATGTTTTATTTTACAATTGTTGAAAATATATCATTTTGATACCAAATTTTATTGACAATATTTTCCAATTAAAAATTGGCATTTACCATTTTATTGCAATTTTTAAAACAGGATTACAAAAGAAGTTGAAATTTTCAACTATAATATCCTCAGGTCATTCGATATAATTAATTATGATAGTTTCGAAATTTTTCATGCAGTTAGAAAAGTGAAAATAAAACCGAGGTACAATATTGATTGAAAGAATGGACACAAATTTTTTAATTCTAGGAAATTCGTGTTAGAATTATTGATTTCATCGCTAACAACGTTGAATCAATCCGTCTTCTTGCAATATGAATTATTAATAATCCTAAAAGCCTACTTCAATCACATCACATAATAACATTTTTTTTGTATTGAAAGAAAGAAATCTGGTGAGCATATTTCTCTAAGGTCCGGTTGTGCAATCTGAGATTATCAACAGTTTAGTTGTAAATATTATCCCATTTTTTTCGTGGATGGCTGAACATATTTTTAGTACATTTATTGTACATAAGCGATTTTTCTCAGAATCAATTTGTTATCCGTACAAATATATTAAAACATTCTAATTAAAAAAAAAAGACGAACTATGTCGAATTCTGTTGATCTGTTTGAAAATTGGAAATTACGCATTGTAGGTAAGGTATCCGACGAACCAAATTTTTAAGCATTTTATTTACCACTTCATAGTGCAATAATAGATATTTGAGATACAAGTGTAAAAACTTTTTCTATAATATACTAGCGGCTTGATTAAAGAAATGAGCGAAGCGAGTGTTGTTGGAAGCTCCGTGAGTGCATTGGATATTTTTTACTCGTGTCTTACAATGTTTCATCTTCGATCGTCCTAATTTTTGTAAATCAGTAAATTATATATAATATTTCACTCATGTGTAAAATTTCCCATAAGAACAGTCAAATCATTACGAAATTACAGCGGCAATTTCACGTTTTCTACATTACGTGGACAACACAAACAAATAAAATCTAGTTTGTTTGTATTGTAAATTAGAAACGTCATAGTCAGTACCAACTCCATTTTTTTCTAAGTATTTATCAAATTCGTTAAATGAATTGGTTTAATGCAATTGAAGAAGACAAAATCGACGAAAATTTAGTTAGAACCGAACTAATAAATTTGATTTTATCAAATGTTTGTCAAGTTTGCTACATGAATTGCATCAATAAATTTCCACCTATTATTGATAAAACCTGTTTTTTTTTTTTTGTATAGTACATTAGAAACGTCAAATTCTGTGGCAACTCCAATACATTTTTTCCAAGTAAAATTGAACACTCGAGAAATATGCCTCCTAAATACCATTTGTACTTGAAAATCAACCAGATGATTTTCATTCAAGCTTGAACAATTTCCATTCGTTCTTTTAACTCGTGAAATTAAACAACAAGCTTTCTTGAAAATTATCGGTAGTTTTTAAGTACTCTTGGTATTATCTTCGATTATTTCACTCATGTCAATTATACTGACAGATTTTGCATAGTTACAATGACAATTATAATAATAAATTCCTTACCAACGAGAATTTACCTCGAGAAATTCACGTTACCCCGGTAAATCCCCGTTGGCAAGCGATTTATCGCGATAAATTGCCTTTGTCATGGAGAAACAATACACAGTTCTAATATAAACAAACAATCAGTTCTCGGAAATGTCAAAATTTAATCGTTTTGGAAATACATTTTTCGCCGAAAGTAATGAAATTGAAAACAAAAAGTCTGAAAATATAAGAGTATATGGAGACAATTTAATGCATTTTTCAATAAAAATGGCTAGTAGTGGCAACTAACATTATTTAATAGGTACTTATAGTAGCAATATCGTTCGAGAAATATTCTCCACAAATACCACTCGCGACTTTAATTTTATCATAAATTTTTCTTTCAAACATTGATTACCTTTAAGCAACATCCTTCGTGTCATCTGCTCAGATGAAATCCCTCGAGCTACGCTCTCGTGATTGAATCGGACAGATGACTCTCACGATGTTGCTAGGTAATCAATGTTTTCAAGAAAAATTTATTGATAAAATTACAGTCCCTTGTGATATTATATACGATTATTTCACTCATGTCAATTATACTGACAAATTTTGGTTACAGTAACAATTATAATAACAAATCGCTTGCCAACGGGAACGTAAATATCCAAGACCATTTATTGCGATAAACTGCCTTTGCCATGGAGTAACAATACACAGTTTTAATTTAAACAATCAGTTTTCGAAAATGTCAAAATTTTATCGTTTTGGAAATGCATTTTTTCGGAAAGTCGTAATGAAACTGAAAACAAGGAGTCTGAAAAAAAAAGCAAAATGTCAAAAGAGTATATGGAGACCATTTAGTGCATTCTGCAATAAAAAAAGTCTAGTAGCTGCAATCAACATCATTTAGAGCGTACTTATAATAGAAATTTTATTTGAGAAATATTCTCCACAAATACTAATAAACTAATTTTATCATAAATTTTTCTTTCACATATTGTTTGCCTTTAAGCAACATCCTTCGAGTCGTATGCTCAGATAATCGGAGAGATTACTCTCACGATGTTGCTAGGTAAAAAATATTTTCAAGAAAATTTATTCATAAAATTACAGTGTCTTATAATATTATAATTGACGGCTACTATTGGTAACTAAAAAAAAACAATATTATGAATTGAACTGTTTTCGTAGAAGTTGACATTAATGTTCTTGGAAATTTTATTTAGAATAATCAAGTTTAAAATGTCAAAAAGTGATTTCAATTTTGTAGATGAGTTTCAAAATATCTCACCGATGTTTAAAATAATGATAATTAGAACTGATGGACTCTCTTCCTGAAATCGTGCTTTTAAAGTTTGCAATAACACTTTTATTGGAGATTTTCATAAAGGTTTACTTTTTACATTGAAAATGATTAAATAACTGTCCCTTTTTATTCGATCGTAGATAAATATATTTAGTTCCTATAACTTTTATTTATAGTTACGTAGAATGTATTGTAATACTGGTATTATTTTTGTTCTAGAGGCAAAAAAAGAATATTGTGCACCTGTTGTGTAACCTTGTAACATCATTACAATATAATAAATCGAAAGAATATTTTATAACTTTTCAAGCTTTTATTCTCCCAGTAGTTTGTTATAGAATATTATTTTGTTAATAATTTACGCAGTGTCAAAATGCAGCGATAAGATAAATGTGATGCTAAAATATTATTTTGTGCAACTGTAATTAAATTTGCATTTAATGAACTGGTTTCATGGTGCGAAATAACATTTCAAACACATCTTGGTAATTTCGTGGCTTCGGTCGCTTTAAACACGACTTTAAGTTGTTGTTTTTGACAAAAATATTTGAAAAAAATTGATTTGTGCTGTTTCAATTTGAGTTTGTAGAAAAAATATAATATGTAACTTGTTTTATAAATGCCTAAGACTTGCTTTCTTTGTGATTGAAAAAGTCGTGTCTCAAAGATATATTTATAAAACATGTTACATAATATACTCTTTTCTATAACCGTAATTAAAATGGCTTGGCGAATCAATAGTTTCGATCGTTTTAAGGAGGTTGGTGATCGTAGTGAAAATGGTTAACTTTTGTTCAAATTTATTTATAAATACTCTTAAAATAATCAATAATATGAAAACAATTTTTTTAATTTTTTTCTGTGTCGCATTTTTCTCAAAATCATCAAACAAAGTTGCCTTCTTTTACATGGGCTCTTATGGGACATTGCTATTGAAATCAGGCTAATTCACTGTAAAAATTAAAATATAATGAGAAAAATGGTCAACTTTCTCCAAAAAACTCACTGTTTTGAAGATTGAACCTTTAGAAATCAGTAAAAAAAAAATAGTTGGAATTTGTGTATCCCGTTCTCGAGTAATAAATAATAAATCATCCAAGAAACAACGATTCAAGCGCTGCGACAATCATTCTGTTTATCCAGCAAAGAAGTGCGACATCGTCGCAAACTAAAATCAACCAGGACCAGTGGTGCAGTGACTTAATGTATTTAATTGATTCGGGGGCCTACTCAGAGTTTTACTTTTTCGCATATAAATAACCTATAAACATATGACATACATACTTGCATAGCTACTACAAACATTATACATCAACCGATACACCACTCGATGGATCATTTTCGAATAAAATAAATTCTATCATTTCTTTAATAGAATTCAATACCTTCAGGTGCACCACTGACATCGACGCAACCGCTATCAACCTTCTATCATCACCCAAATCCCTTGCGCTGTTGCCACGATTCCTCTCTAACTAAAAAAACTCTTAAAAACACTCTGCGACTTATTAACTAATGATTCTATATTCTATTTATGCTGGCAGGAGATAATTGGATTATAAAAATACTTTTTCGGTATGATTTAATCAATAATAATTTTTTGACGGAAAAATTCGTTCTTCTACATATGGTAACGGTAATATCGTTCTATGCTTTTACATGGACGATCCCTCCTTACCGGTTACCCCTCAAAGATAGTCACCAACATCCTTAACATCATCTGAAATTGTTACAGACCTATTAAGCACGGGCTAAAGCTAGGCTTCGATAATTTTTGACATTCCTTTTGAAATGGTTTTTTTGAATTGATTTGTGATGTCTCAATATGCGTTTGTAGAAAAAGTATAGAATGTGATTTTTTTATGAACTCTTTAGAAATTCGTTACCACATACTCGCTTCGTTCGTGATTAAAAAATTCATGACTAAAGAAGCTTATAAAATATTACGTAATATATTTTTCATAATACCTGCATTGAAACAACGCGTTTCAACGCCTGTTTTGTCAGTCGAAACAAGACAATTGCAGACAAATGCGAGTGTAGCCGGGCAGGAACAGGCTTGTTTCTTCCCGAGGGGAGAAACAAGCTTGTTTCTGCCCGCTGAATTAATTTTTTACATCGTTTTATCCCTGGCAGAGTCGCATTTGTTCATTGTCAATCTCTAAATTAAAATCATATAACCTTAGTTAATTTGACAGTTGTTGTATTCGGAACTGTAAATTAAATTAAAAAGACGCTTAGTTTCAAGAAAAAAAGTATTAATACGACAATTTTAAGTACACCACAACATCTTATTGATGAAGCACAAGCAGCTACTCTCGACTTGCTACCTGCAAAATCAATAAAAAAATATTCACTTTGTTATGACAAATTTGTAATGTGGAAAGTTTCAATGCAGGTATTATGAAAAATACAGTGTGTGGCACGGGACAAAACACGATTTCAGCCGAGGGTGATGCTGGCCCTCGCTTCGCTCGGGCAAGCAACGCTCACCCTCAGCTGAAATCGTCTTGTTTCGTCCCTAGCCACACAATATACTATTTCTCTGCAACTGTAATTGAAATGATATCAACTGGATTGATTTTCATGGCGCTAAATAAGATTTTAAATATATCTTGGCAAACCCATGCCTTCGGCCATTTCAAACTTGACCTAAAGTTGAAACAAGTTTATTAAATACGGGATGAAGAAGCTAGGTTTTAATAATTTTTGATATTATTGTGTAACATTCGAACATTTCCTTCAGTTTTTTTTTATAATTGATTTGTGCTGTCTAAATTTGTGTCTTTACAAAAATTATAATTTGTGACTTGTTTTATCACTTTTGCCATCCATGTCCTATGTTTTGCGTTTTTGTTTACTCTGTATAATCGGTTAGGTCTCGCATATTTTGGCTAAACTTGAGAAGATTTTTTTTCTAATCTCAATCAATGTTCCTTTGAGGGATTTTTTTTTAGTGAATTATAATAAGAAATTAATCAAAATTAAAATATTTGTGTGAATATCAAGATATTCAACTATTCGTTGTGACTTTTTTGTATATATTTTTGAATTTTCTTGATTAAGGCAAGTGTTCTGTAATAAAGTGTAATGCATCGTTTTATATCTTACTAGTGAAGAAATACTGAAAATATGTTTCTTTTTAGGGTACTACTTCGTCAAAGCGAAAAAAGGAGGTCGAAATCTAGTGCATAACGGTTACTCTTTTTACATTAACAGACGAACAAGTAGTAGGATTTTTTGGTACTGTAGCAAGTATAAATATTTCAAATGCAGAAGTCGTTGTGTGACGACTATTGATGGAAAATTTAGAACTAATTCTTATCCACATTGTCATGGGAAAGATCCGAAATTGATGACGATAATCAATATACCAGAATCAATTTCTTATAATAATTGAATAGTATTTATTATTTAATTTTGTGTGCTTAGAAAAATATCACTTTTTCGACGAAAAATTCAGATAAAAGCTCCACTTCTTTTTATTTTATTGAATAGCTTTAAAAATATTTATATTAAGGTGAAACATCACTCGGAAGTACTATTTTAGCGCGAAATTTGAATTGATGAATCTTGTAGCAATATGTTTGATAAATACTTTCTTATAATAAATTAACAAAGTTTTTAGTGGCGTGTATATTAAAAATTAGATAATTTGTCAAAGTTTCATTATGTCTGCAATAAATTCGTATAAAATTAGTGCTAACGTATAAAATTAGCATGCAAATCCTATATCTCAGAGACTTTGATAACAACTTATCTGGAAAAAATATATATACTAGGCGCTATACTTGCAGTTATCATATAAAAATTTTCATGAATATTGAACCTGACAATTTTGAGAAAAAAAATAATTAGTGCTGAAAATATTAATTTCTCAGAGATTATCCAGTTTTTTGGGACAAAATTTGGTAGACTTATAGATGACATTATTCTTCAGAGTGCTGTGCAAAAATTATCGATTTTTATTGATTATTATTCCGTATATAACCCTTTCTGTGCACTTCTAAAAGTATTGAAAATTGGAGGAAAATCAAAGTCTTGTATTCAAAAATTATATATATTTGAATAATTGATTTTTTTTGACATCGGTCACTGGATTTTGGGCTCAAAATTCTCGATATTTTGGATACTTCTCTGATGTCCATTTACACTTTTTTATTCCCTGCAAGGTTAATTAAGACAAAAGTAATTATATTCCATGGCCAATTATTTCTTGGAGATAATATATTTTTTTGAGAGTCGTGAGATTCCTAGTTTTCGAGATATTAATTTTTTTTTGTTCAAATCATAGATTTTGTTATGAAGAAACGTCAAATGAACAAAAAGAAATATATTTATTATATCTAAAAATTATGAGCAATTTTTTACAATATTTTCCGGAGTTTTAGCGGCTGTATATTTCAAAATAATAATTTAGGAAAATATTCTTCAATTTCTTTTCCATTTCTTTTACTCGTGTAAATATGATTTTTTACTAGTTGATTTGTTCTGTGGCGCTATCTAGTATCCAAATTTTGTATTACATGACAAGTGTCAATTTTATCATGTATTTATTCATTAGAGAATGAATAGCCTATGGCTGATTTTAGTAACAAAAACCATTTTGAATATCTGATTCTGGCTGTGTGTATAGTTTTACCGATCTTGTCACACTAGTAAGAAAAATGGTTCGGATTCTAGGATATTAGACAAATCTGTTACAGTAAGTTCATTGGATAAATACATTAAAAATCAATCTTCAAATCTAATTTTGTAAAACTTATCTCTTTTAGATTCCTGAATACTACTATAGCTGGAAGTGTACAGATGAGAATTTCAAGTTATCAATATCATATTTCTCAAGAAAGCGACAAAATATTTTATTTATGTCCATCAATTATTATTGGGATCGGTCATTCTACAAATAATAATACTTGATCTGAATCTGCATTGCTCTAAGGCCCGAGATATTCACCTTCAAATAAATTACAAGTATTAATTTCTTAGTGAATACATCAAGGGTAAATACTTTAAAGAAAACATAGACTAACAGCTTCAAATTTTGGTCTAGTCTGTAAGCGAAAACTGCCTGCCGGACCCCTAGTAGAAAACATACCATATGTTCGAAATCTATCTACTAGTGCTACGGAATGGGGTAAGAGTCATGAGCAAGTAGCAATACACAATTATGAAAATGTAATAGGTGTTACAGTTGCACATTTTGGGCTGAAGGTAGCTCCAAGCCAATCTTCTTTGAAGAAACAACTGATCATCAGGCAAAAACATTTAATGGTGCTCGCTAAGGCGATATGATAATCAGGAGTCTGTATGTGCCAACAACGTCGTGGAGATCATTTGCTCTATATAATATTCCATACATAATCCTTGTATTGTATACTTTACGGTTCAATAAAAAATTCATAATTTTCAATTTAAAACCAGTTTTCTATCAAAATTAGATAACCCTTTACTTTACCTTATCCTTTATGATTCAATAGAAAACTCATAATTTTTTTTTTAAAACATGTTACTATCAAAATTAGTTCTTGCGTGAATTTTGGGACAATTTTATATCATAATTTCATATTCTCATTATGAATAATTTCATTAAAACTTATGTCTTTGAAAAATGATTTTGTATGCGAGCATTAATTTCAGTAAATTTCTCTATAAAATGTTTTTCTTCTGAAATGTCAAATTTGAATTCTTGTGTATCCCGCCGTCATCACTGACCTTCCATAAGCCTCACTTACTCCAAAACAAGATTAGACTAGACAGAGATAGCTAGTATTTCCGGGTGATGTTTCACCTTAATTTATCTCCGTTGATGTTTGTAGCTTTTTGATTAATTTTCGATTTATAATTTATTAATCTTTTTTAGACATTAAAGCAGTAAGTTGAATAGAAAATGGTGACAATTATAAAATTTATCTTATTCTTATGTTTAAAGTTTGATGCAAAACCGAAGTGCATTATTTAATCAAATGAAAAAGATGTTTTTAAAGGTCTTGCACCGAACATTTTGGAATTCCAAATTCATTCAAAAAAGCATAAAGTGCTCTGAAAAAAATCTAAATAAATCAGTAAAAATCGAGAACTGATAATAGGACTCCGGATAGTTCAAATACGTGAGACTTTATAGTTCAAAATAGATATTTGTTGATTCAAATCTTTTTAACTACAAAGCTTCAAATGATTTTACTACAAATAATGATACTACAAATATAATTGGAACTAATTAGGCACAAATAATTTCTTTCCCATATTTAAAATAATAATACAGATAGTATCGAAGCACCTGGGTTATAATCTTCGCCCTATATTTTTCGATCTAGGTTCCAGACGATATAATTAGCTCATCACATAACTGATCATCTATAGCAGCAAATAATGTGATATTATTGGCTCAACAGCATAGAGGGATGAATTTTAATCTATATAACACTTTTTAAAATGTTTTAATAGATGGAAGTTTGAATAATTGTGATTTCACTCATCATTGTGATTTTCCAATATTTTTTTTTCATTCAAAACTTTCAACCATAACATAAGAAAAACAAACTTTTGTTTGCAGCGAAATGGAGGACATTTCGAACAACTTATCAGAATAACACCAACATAACATGTTATTGATATTAAGAAATTCCATTTAGTATTGAATATTATTACATTTTTCTATCAATTCAATTCATGTTGATAGAAACGAAATTCAAGTTATTTATCTCATTGCGCTTTTAAGCCAATATCTCATTATTTTTCGCTGTTTACGCCCAGCTATGTCGCCTAGAGCAAAAATAGAGGGCTGAGATCAGAACCTGGGTGCTTTGTTACATCCTGTATGAATATGTGACAAAAAATGCAATATGATAATTTCTAAAAGTTTAATTTTTGCTTGGTTCTTCGTTGAAAAACGTCAATTTTTGCGCATAATAGAAATGTGTAAAAAAGTTATGATATTTGTATCATCTAGGTTATAGACGTACAGGTTGTTGTATATATTTACTCTTTACTAGTGCTTGTAAGATAAGATTTTCAATTATACGATAATTTCAACCAAAATACAGTTATTAATTGGATAAATGTGATAGAAATTATCTTATAGTTGAAAAACTGAAAAACCTGGCCAGAAAATGGACTATACTCGTACATACATATATACTATTGCTAATATTTTTAAAATATTTGTGTTCACATGAATTACTAGTGTATTTTTTATTTTGGGTAATTGGACTTTTTTATTGCTCTTAAAAGAAAAATGTAAGCATAATAAAAATTGCATATATTGTATATAAAGCACTCAAAACAATAAATTAGATTGAGAGTGAAGAAAGATCTTTTATGCTTTTTGTTAGTCAGTTTCCCCTTCTATTTTTGGATAGCAATCTGGAATACAAAACAATTTTCAATTATAATATCCTTTGGTTATTGATAAATCACGAAAAAATTTTATATATCTACAGTAGAACCTCTTTTATCTGTATCAATTGGGATCATCTGGCTGATAGATAATATGTGCATCGAGTTGAAGAATCCCTAATTTTTGCAGAGCAAAAATTTACTTGCAGGTTGCCCAGATGCACGCCTTTTTAAAAACAGCATCGTCTTGAAACTTGTTTTTAGTTTTTCTCATAGATTTGCACTGCTTACTATTGGCTACATGTCAAAAATACAGTACTTGGCAAAATTATTAGGGACAGTCCATAAATTTTTGTATTTGCTAGTTTTTCCAACAATTGTTTTCAACAAATTATCGATTTTAAGTCTTACTGGTTTATTTTTTGTATAAGAGTGTTCAATTGAAATACTAAAACAACGGATAATGAGAAAATAAAATTAATTCTTCAATTGAAAAAAAAATGAAAATCCAAAATAGAGAAATAAATTCTTCAATCAAAAATCGGGGCAAAGGATCAAAATCTCAGCAGTGAACTTCAATTTAGTTTTATTTGAACGTTTCGGCGCCGAAATGGTCCTTCATATTCAGCTCATATGAAGTGGAAATATTATTGCATTGTTGGTTAAATTTTAAGTTATTTTGCCAAGAAGACATAAAAATTTGGACGTTCAAACTAGAAAAAAAAAAAACAATATAAGATCATGGTATTTTTTGATAAATGACGTGAACCACCAATGTTACTACTCAATAAAAATCAATATTAGTGACGTCAAGTCCTCATATTATTTGATTTTTTTTCCTGGCTTCAACGTCTAAATTTTGATGTTTTTTCTATAAAATAACTTCAAATTCAACCAAAAAAGTAATAATATTTTAACTTCCACTTAAGCTGATTATGGAGAGCCGTTTCGGCGCCGAAACGTCCAAATAAAACTAAATTCAAGTTTACTGCTAATATTTTGGTCTTATGCCCGAATTCTTATTGTTGAATTTATTTCTCTATTTTGGCTTTTCAATTTTTTTAATTAAGAAATTAATTTTTTTACTTTATTGTTTTAGCATCCCAACTGAAGACTCTTTTTTATACAAGAAAGATCAATAAGACCTAAAACCAATAATTTGTTGAAAATAATACTCAATGAAAATGGAAAGTACAAAAATTTATGGACTGCCCCTAATAATTTGGCCAGATACTGTATTATTTATCTAAAAAACAACCTTTCTCGCCCTCTCAAATGACAGTAAAAAAAAAAATAAATATCAGGGCTCGGCACGTCCGACAGAGGTAGTAAAATTAAAATCAGATGCACATTTTGGTTACTTAGCAATTGATAATCATCTTAAAATGATTATCTGTGTAATTTTAATTTGATTATTATTATATAGACTGATCTGATTGGATTTTGAACTTGACAAAAAATCTCACACATTTATTTAGGTTCAGTTAACCCATAAAGTTTACTTACTTTGAGCTGAGCTGATCTCGTTATTATTGGTTAAATCAGTCAATTGGATCTAAGTATGGTAGAATTTAAATTTTTTTTTAACTCATGTTAAAATAAAATCCAAGAAACTTTGTATCAACATATTTATACGTTTTTCTGTTTATCTGTTTCAACTTTCCTTGAACAATTTTTTCTCACATGACTTAATAAATGGTGAGCACGTTCTTCGTATGAGTATTAAATATCTCATATTTTATAAATAATACACTTGACGGAGTTTCAGAATAAAACTAATTTAATTCTCTTTACTCCACGATTTCGGGTGTAAATCTATCATCAGAAGGAAAAATTTCTTATATAAGTAGTAGTAATAATATATATATTTCATATTTAATATCATATTAACTAAATAAATCAAAAAGATATGAGAAGGACAGTAATTTTTACCATATTGCTGTTTATCGAATCATTCTTGTCGATTATATTTTGTGATTTTCTTTTTCATGTGCTGGAACTAAGGCATTCAAAATTATATCAGTGTAATTCTTTCTAGGTCCAGTACCCTTCTTTGTGAAGAATCACACTGGTTTCCCTGCTCTTATACTTGAAGGACACATTTTTCTTGTAAATAAAAGATACGAAGATCGCACGTTTTGGAGATGTTCTTATAATACCAAAAAATGCAAATCTCGTTGTATAACTGCTTCAACAACTTCAGGTCAAGCTAGTATCGTAAAATATAATGATTTTCATAATCATCCCATGGACAAAGAGAAATTACAGAAAGTTCTGGATAAGAATATGGCACTAGATTACTCAGTTTTAATGCATCTCGAAGGGAAATAAATATTTAAATATCAAGAGAAAAAAATGTTTTCTACTGGTTGAAGATGATTTTGAAGATCGAGACGAAATTAAGAGCTTCAGATAATCAAAACTAATAGAGCATCAATAACCAACCATATTTTATTTTATGCACGAACGGCTCAATAACAAAATAAAAATTTTGAAACATTCCGAAATAATTTTTATATTTAGAATCTGATTTCAAAATTGTAATATGTGAAGCAATTCTGAACATTGCTGCTATGTTACTATCAACTTTTCCGATTGGTAAGGCAATAAAAAATAAGACTGCAATGCATTATAGAAAATATGTCTTGGGTATTTTATTATGACATAATATACTAGAAATTTTTTACAGAAGGTTTCGCGTCATCAAATAATGTCCCTAGATTCATAACGTCACGTGCTGCTATTTTTACATGAAATATGTAAATCACTTCAGAAAGCGAAAAGTAACGAAACGTGTCAAATCGTATGATATCACACTATAAACTTACAAACACTGCAACTGTAGCCAACCTGTGTAAAAGAAATTTCACTGCATTTTTTTCCAAAGAGTGAAATTATTATAAATACTTAATAATTATTTATAAGGCATAGAACGATTGTGGATATAATAATGATTATATTATTAAACAAAATTTGTGTTCCCTTGTACGTAACTTTTTTGATTCGCTGCTTAAATATTCCATTAGGTTTTTCTCCCCAACTTATGACGAGGAATCTTTGGTTGAAAATTTTTAGTGTATGAGTTTTATTTTCTTGGTATCTGCAGTAATAAACTAGAATCAATATTAAATGATACAAATAATAAATTATTTAATTGAATTTTTTCAATTTAAATTGCAATCGAATTACCAAAATAAGTATACATCACATAGCACCCAAGACACACTGTTGGCGGCGCATCCGATTGAAACATTTCCTAAAATATATTGCTTTGAAATACTTTTTTTTTTATATTATCTTACCGATCGGTTATCAATTTTGTAAACAAAATTTGCTGCCTTTGAAACCTCGTCCGTGAAAATTGAGAAATATCTAGTAGTACTATCAAATAATTTGTTATATTCACATGCATTATGTTTCATAGAAACATAGCCCCCTATTCTCACCTCTTGAAGAAGCGCTTCGTTCCAAAATTCGATGGAATCTCTTTTTATTTCATTATTTTCACTAGCGCTATTTGTTGAGAGAGAATACGGACCACAGAATGTAATTTTTTGCCTTACGAGCATGCCATGAAATTGGGTATTAGGATCTTAAAATTTGAATACTTCATCTAAATTATGGAATTGCAAAAAAATTGCTGGATAGAGATAAATTCACAAGAGCAGAAGCCACGTGAGACATCAATGAACGCGTAAATTTTCACCCTCTTTCTGGCTCGTAACGTTCAAACTTCTACAAATGGTGTAATGTTAAAAGCCAAAAACAAATAAATTCTACGTCAAATAAAGTGTGCGAGAACCTTCTTGACATGTGCGAACCAAAACTTTTATTCTATGCATTTAAAGGAGAAGGATGAGGCGTCGTATGAATATAATTTTAAAAAAATTGATGTTGTTTGATAGATTAAAAAATCTAATTTATTTTGTGAGAATCTCAATCTCAAGGCAATTAGGAAGCTCAAATTTAAAAATACTTATAGCTTTATGAGAAATAGCTCCATCCAAAGGCATTCTATTTTGTATCTAAAAAGAAAACAGCAGTGTCAGAAATATTAACCGAAGATATACATATTATATATCAAAATGTGCCGAATATTCGACTACTTTTTTCAAATTAATCAGAAAAGTTTTTATTCACAAAAAATTGGGATAGTCACCAATTATTAACGAAAAATCTTTCCTGTGTGACTATCAAATAAGTGGAGAGGAAAGAAGCACTAGGTTCTAATCCATTGAAATTATTAAATTTGAATAGATCACTAAGGATTGATTGAATGCCTTACAGTTGCACAAGCCTAATCGAGGATGTCGGAAGGAATCGGTATAATTTATCATTTGAAGCACTGCAACTCTCTTAATATATGGTCTTTTCTTTTGTGGATTTGTCACTACATGATCGATAATATTTAAAAGTAGAATAGGTTCAAAAATTTATTTTGTTTATATTGTCTTGGGGAAGAATGTGTTTCCTTTTTTACTTGATTCGTGGATTTCAATAAGATAAATTGGCGGTAATTAGAAAGTTATATCAATCTTTGTGATTAAAATAGTAGACTATGTTTATTTTATGAAGAAAAAATTAAATGAACTTGAGTTTTTTTTTTCGAAAAATTTCCCTTATTTTTTATTTATTTCGATCTTTATAACAAAACATTCAAAATGTCATCTGATTCAATCATAAATATGTTAAATACGTCTCAAATGTTGATATAAATCCAGTGTCTATCACATTCTTTCCCAAACATGCAGATATCTACTTTCTCAGCACTCTATCCTCCTTAAAGGAATAAGAAAGTTGTTATTTTTTTATATATTTTTATTGAGAATTGTTTTTGTTTGCTATGTACCATCTACATATATAATTTTGTTAAATTGAAAAAGTGATGATATATTTAAAAAATAATAAAATATTTCTTGAATTTTTAGTTGTTTAAATTTATGGTTTGCTGCTTCTTAATTTTGTGGTTTATTTGAAGTTTTTCGACGGTACCTTGAAGACAAGTTTAACAATAGAAGTGAATTTTTGAAAAGTGTTTTCAGTATTGAAGAAAGAAGGTAATAATATACAGCATATGATCTATTTGTGAAGGTGAAGTGTTATGTTTACAAGAAATCATAAATTCAGAACAATTTTTTTTAGAATTGCCGCTCTGAATCTTAGGAATCTTATTATTAACATTAATTTTAAGAGAAAGTGTTTACAGTTCGTAGGTATTCACAGTAGTCTGTTGGCGAATTATCCAGGTGAGGCGTTCAGTTGTAGTCCGTGAGACAGGGCATGACTTTTTCGTTGATTACCGCTCACTTGAAACTTTGTGAGTGGCTTCATTGTGATGAGTCCAACAACTTTTAAATTTGGCAAAATTCAAGATTTGGGGGCGTTTTTCAGTGAGGGCTAATTGAAAACGTCAATTTCATGAAGTCCTGAGAAAATATTGATCTTTACAATAACCGAAAGATTTTTTGATAATAAAATGAAAAAAAAATATTGTTCAACATGAATATTGGGGCTAGCGGTAAGTTTATAAGTTCCAACATACTTATGACAAGTGCGGCTTGTCGGACTCACCGCTAGCCCCAATATTCATGTCGGACAATACTTTTTCTTACTTTATTATCAAAAAATCTTTCGATTAATGTAAAGATCAATATGACGGTAATATTTTTTCAAGACTTTTTGAAATGTGTTTAATTAGCCCTCGCTGAAAAACGCCTCCCAAATCTAGAGTTTTGCCAAATGTAAAAGTTGTCGAACTCATCACAATGAAGCCATTCACAAAGTTTCAAGTGAGCGGTAATCAACGAAAAATTTATGCCCTGTCTCACGGACTATTATGTTTACGAATAATAGATAATGTGTGCTCACGAACGATTCGCCAGCAAACCGATTGCGAATACCAATGTTAGAATTCATCTTTTTATATATTTTAAAACGAATGCTGTATTTCTGAGCACATATATAAATCTGTGAATTATGATGAAATTTAAATAAGTTTGAAATTGAGACAATGCATTTTTAAAAATCTCGTATAAATTCATACTTCTGTAGGGCTTTGCACAGATTTACAGCACAAGTTGATTCATTATTTTTTAATGTAAAATTACATTTTAATTTTTTTCTAGGTCTAATGCCCTTTATTGTGAAGAATCACTTGGGTTATCCTTCACTAGTGCTCGAGGAACATATATTTAATATAAACAAAAAATACAAGGACAAAACTTTCTGGCTTTGTTCTCATAAAGATAGAACTTGTAAATCCAGATGTGTTACTACTAATTCTTCTGATCCTGTCAAAATAACCAAATATAATTCGAATCATAATCATCCATTGAATAGAATAAAGCTACAGAGGTTATTGAATAGAAAAATATCTCTAGATTATTCGATTATTTTTGCTTGCACACCTACAAGAAAATTTTAGTTGTATGTAAAAAATTAAATCATAAAAAGCGCAACTAATAGGCAAAAATCTCTTATCCAGTTTTACTGTATAATAAAATATCATATTATAGATTTTCACTAGTTAAGATTTATATAACTACAAATCCTGAATCTGACAGAAAACTTTATTACTTAAAAATGACCCAAAAGCTTGGAAATTTGAGATCATTCGACTAAAATTACATACACAAATACCGATGAGTTAGCATAGCTAACTTTCAAACTATAGCTAAGCTGAATGAACATATTTACGCCCAGTTTCAGAACTGCTAGTTAAATTAATCCGGATTAAATAGCTCATTTCGTTGATAGAAATACCAATTTCTCAATTTTATGTCATCACTGGCCAATGAAATTGATTAATTAAATAAAAGCCTAGTTTATTGTCATTTTATTCCAAGTCATTTTAACTTCCGGCTATGAAACCGTAAATTGAAGGACCAATTCAAAAGTGTTTGTTTTTATAATATAAGAATTTTCCATACAGATTCTAAATATTTGAATTACGAATTGAATGTTTCGGAATAAAACTTTTATAGTTCTAGTTCACTAGATGTGAGCTATAATTTCTTTAAAGGCTAATTTATGATGGATTTAATTTAGAAATTTATTTATAGTTTCAGATCCTCATTCTCGTTCATTTTTTGAAATATAATCAATTGACTTTTTAAGTAGCCATTTAACATCGCCAAAATTGTTTTATTTGCACAAATGATTGAATTTCGGTTTGATTTAATACTTCTATCTTTTATCACATAAATATGGGTATTATTCCACCAGCTTCATGATTTGAATATCTTTTATGTGACAGTTGTCAATTTGAATTTTTTGAAATGTCAACCGATGACTACGATTGGCTGTTTTTATAATTAAGAAAATCTTAATTTGTCAATTAAATCCATCATAAACCAGCCTTAAAGCTCCTGCGAAAATAGTTGTAGTAAAAGTATCAAAAATGATATTTAAACGACTGTCAGCTGTCTTTTTTTTACAAGTCATTTAAATGATTGGTAGTTTGGTATAAATTTGAAACTCCCGGAAAGATATGTAGATATATATAATTTTTTCGTCTGTTCTTATTTACAACTGAACCAAATATTAAACCAAGTTTGGGATCAACCAAACTAACTAAAACAACTGGACATAAAACTTATGGCCATTGTAAAATTAAATAATAATTTTATATAACCCTCATCTGTCAATTTGACAATAATAGCTGTCACTTTGAAATATGCAATTTATTGATACAGCAATGAAATTGGCCACAGTAGATTTTTTATGATGTCATATCTTGAATATAAATTTTAATTGAAATTCTATAAAATACTATGAATTCGCTTGTTTTATAATTGAGTTATAGATAAAATCTATAATCCATGATAATTGGAATTATTCACTCAAAGAACAAGTGAAGAATATTTTATAGTTGTTTTCTTTTTGTTCTAAAAGACATGTATCGAAATGTGGGAATGAAACAAAGAAAAAAAAACTGTTCGCTACCCTCTAGTTAACTAAAGTTGCAAATGTTTTTGTCCGAAATATTTTCCTCGTTATTCAATTGATAGAATCTATTTAAGAAAGAAGAAATCGAAAAATAAATTGGTATTATCACAAAACATATGGAGGATAATAACTTTCTGATCACAAAGGTTAAGCCCCTTTTCTTTCTATCATCATTACAAAATGGAGGTTAGCTGAAATGATAAAATCTAATCCTCAATCATACTCATTTTGGAATTTAAATTTATTCCTAAATCATCCACCAAAATAAAATTTTAATTTGTGATTGCTAAAAGCTAATAGAAGCGTGAAGCACTTTCTGGCAAGGTTTCTGTGAAATATACTCCCTCTAATTTAGTAATTCCACAAAAATGTTTGATGAGAAGTTCTAGACATTATCTACAATTGTATAAAAATGGACAGATTTTACATCATTTTCTATGTAAAAAATTGGTTTCTACACACTTTTAATACACGATTTCAGTGAGAAAGTCTATCAGTTCCAATTATATTTTGAAACTTATATTATAACTTATCTGCAACACTACAATCTCTATTACTGAACTGAATTCTGCATCGAAAGTTCTCAATTCCAAACCATGGAAACAATAATAATTAATTTCCTATCTTCACTGAGTGCAGCCAAATTCATCCTGGACAAAAATGACAGTCGTTCGATCCTTCTAGCATAATATACTATTAATTCAAATTTCCAAGAACATTAATGTCAACTGCGACGAAAACAAACTGTTCCTTAGTTATCAATAGTAGCGTTCGTTTTATAAAAAATTCCATCTCAAAGTGAGATGAAATAAGTGAAGTGAGTTGAAAGAGTTCTCTTGTAAAACGAACGGACTAAAATCTCGTTTAACTCAATTGATCACATGATCTGTCACAGCTTGAATTCTATTGGTACACAATTTTCCGCGCTGCTTCTAGCGTCGTGAAAGTTATCAGCTGTTTGTAAACATGAAAATTATCTAAGAGGAATACTTGATAAAAGTAAATAGAAAAAAACATCATAAATGGAAACTGCAAATGTGGAGGATACAAGTAAAATTCAATGTAATGTGTACTAGACTGTTATATTTATTCCTATAAATTAAATCATAACACAGCACAAAATATTCTCTCACCAGTAGAATATTTTCTATACTCTTTATTTTTTCCTTCATTAATAGTTTGCAGTGCAGTATGTCCCTTTTGCAATAATAACCAGTATGAAGTCAGAAGCAAAATTTTAACATTCATTACTTTTCTGTTCAAATCTCCCTCTATCCTCTCTATTTAAACTCAGTACAATCTCAACTCAAGTCAGCGAGATTGGTAGTTTGCTAGTGTAGCATCGGCAAGGAGGGAAGTGAGTTTCTCACTTCATCTCAGTTGCGCTATGACAAATCGAACGCTACCGACTTGAGTTGAGATGAGATTAAGTGAGATTTCGTGTAAAACGAACGCCACTAATAGTGGCCGTCAAAGTGACAAGTACAGATGAAAAAATATTCATTTATAATTGACTATTTTACGAAATTTAAGACGATCGAAGATAAAACATTGTAATCAGAACGAATTTTACTAATCTAAGACGACGGACTAGCTTAGAAAATGTTTTGAGAATCAGGTTGATAGTATTAATAACAACACTAAAGAATCCGATGGAGGATTAGTTATAAGATCAATTTAAAAGTATAAGAAACAATATTAACAATCTTAAGTTAATGAAAATAGAATAAATGCAATTTAACAAAAACTAACATAATTTGTATACTAACATTGCAAGTTTTATTTGTCAAGTCTGAATTTACATTTGAAAATATTTATTGTATAGTAAAATATAATTAAGTTTGATGTAAACTTAAATAAACTGAATTTTTTGATTCTTTTTTGTTATATCTTCTTATCAGCGAGCAAATAGTTTAATCTTATTTGTGTGCATAGTCTAAGGAGGCAATTTATAAAAAAAAATTAAATCACAGTGGGACATTTATTAAAAGGACTTCATTTGAAAATTTTAAAACGGAATTTATTTGTATTTCGTACTGCATAATTTTTGAGATATCGGTATACTTTCCTCTCGACTCTCGACATATATTTAGGAGTACGGAAGTATACTTACATATCATAGAAATCTATATCAGAACTACATGTTTATAGTTTCATGATAATATAAACTTGAAATTTAATCTAGAGCGGTGCAACTAGCCATGAGACCTGTAACTGTAACTGGCTAGATTTAAAATTGAAAAGATCTAAATTTGTAAATTAATGGAGCGATTTTGGAATTTTCTGTAACGCCACAGAACTGTAAATCTGAGCAAAATTGCATCAATTTTTGTTGGCAAATATATTTGATGTATTTGGCATTAAAAAATGATGCGATTTTGTTTAGATTTACAGTTCTGTAGCATTATAGAAAATGCCTGAATCACACCATAAATTTATCATTAACCATAGTGTTATTATAAGTTTTGCATATAATTGATTTTTTTATCTGTATAATTTGGAAAAAAATATTTATTTTCACCCAAGTGGAAAAATATTTTGTAAATAATACTGTAGACGTTTATTTTGTATAAAATTATATAGTATTTCAATAAAATATCTTATGTGAATGAATATGTTTTTTAATTTTCTAATTAATTTATAAATATTTTCCCTTATTTACAATATTATTGTCCTTAAAGGTGTAAAAAATAACTTCGCTCAAGGCTCTGTATTCTGATAATCCAAAATAGAAGCTTATTATTTCTATCCATCTGTGTCGCTCATACACTAAATAAGTTACATATTTTTAAGTTATGTGTGATTCAATGCGTATTGAATGTTAATTGGATTTATTATTGATATTAATATTATTTAAAATAATTTTTTATGAAAATAATAGTATCTGAAACGGCCGTGCTCATAGTGGTCGTCGTAATATTGTGCTCCCAGCAGTCATATAATTTCCTATTCCTCTGTTTAGGTTCTTTTTCTGGAATTTAATATGGTGTCAAATTTAGGTCGTGCTCGTAGAAGTCAATATTCCTTCTCCATAATTTATTCATTCACTCAACTTGATTTAGATTCACTTTTTGATTTGAAATAGAAATAAGTGTGTCTGAATATTAATTTTTTCTTCATTTATTGGCTTCATCCTATAATAGACGCTCCTTTTGCGCGCTCGCGCCAAAGTCTCATAACTGTTGTTGTGTATAAATTAGATTTCGACCCAACATGAGGAGTTAAATCAACCATTCTTGGTTGCATGAGGCTTAATTTTGATCCGACAGGCGCGCGCAGCGCATTCTGTAGTATTCAGAGATGTTTTTTTGGAAGTGCGAGTGAAGCAAGCTAATCTACAATCAATTTATCGAAAAATGCAACTGTTTTGGGGTCACTGACAAAGTTTCATTTTATAGTGAGTTGCCGGCATCGCCATTTTTTTAAAATTGATGAAATTAGTACGAACTTCTATTCTAGGAAAAAAATATTATATACTGTTACAAGCACGACCGAATCATGACGGAGGATAAAATTCTCAATAAAAAATCTGAACTAAAGGTAAGAAAATATGATCGTTGGGAGCACGAGAACTCCAAAACGTAATTCTTTAATTAAAATTTATTCAACCTGAAGTCAAATTTTATAATAAATAATAATATATAATACATATTTGATTTGATATAAGTATTTTATTTTGGGTCCGGTATAATAACAACAATCCTGGTTAAGTGTGAAACTTCGAGTTGACAGTGCAACATTTTAACTCAATGTGTGTATCAAGTGTTCTCGTGCACACAATCACAGCACTTTTGCATCGGTGAAATAATATAGGTACGTGCATTCATATTATCTGAGAAAAAGAAACTTTTTCCCAAAGGGGAAGTTTAATTAAATATATTTTGACTGAAAATCAATATCTCATCACTCATACCTTAATTTTTATTTTGTTACCATCATGAGAATAACCTTAAAAATGAACTTTTTTACTTAATTTTTTTTTCTTGGGCTTGTTCTTTCTTTTCTAAATAGGAATCTTTTTATTTTTTGAAGAGGTTTGTTCATAAGATAGAATTGCACTTTGTGCCAAATAACTAGCGTAAAATTTTTCTTCCGGCAATTGTCAACTTTGTAATGCGAGATAGGATCTTTAATATCAACTTCTCAGTGCGTATTTGAATAAGTTTTTTGTTCAATATTTAAAAAAAAAAAATATTTTGTACAAACTTATCAGCGTGATAAATATTTTTGCTCATTATTTGTTTCTACTTTATTTTACTAATATTTTCAATTTAATGTTTCTCATACGAAAAAAAAATATTGCTTCAAGTCCGTTGACGTATTTTTTCCATTTTAGGGCAACTGACAATTGTAGACGACACGAAAAGGAAAGGCAAGAGTCTTATTTGGAATAGTTACATTTTCCGGATAGATAAAAGAGGGAAAAATGTTACTTATTGGCGATGTCTTCATAGTTCCAGATATAAATGCAAGTGTAGAGTAATAACAATGAAAAATGGTGGAATTAGATTTGTCAAAACGCATAATCACGATAAAAACATTGAAGAAACGGAACTATTACTTAATACTAATTCAGAACAAATTATTTATTTATAATTCATTTGTTTGAATTTCATGCATATTTTTATGAATTGTTTTTTTACGAATTGTTGATTTTAGGATTATATAGATTTGTTAAATAATAGAATAATATATGGCTGAGGTATTGAAGATATTTAAACTTTGCATATCCTTTTGATGTACATAATCTTACTAAAATTGTTGTAAGAATTTTCTGTATATCTGGCACCAAAAATGGATATCTAATTATGACTTAATCTAATTGAACTATTTGTAATTACATGCCTTTGTACTACTTTTTTATTCAATACGTACATACAGGTATTTATCTAATTCCGTTTTGAAAAGTAAAATTTTACATCAATTTCTGACGTTATGAAACGTCCCATTTTTCATAACTGTTCTGCAACAGTTGCGTAAAGTAGTTACGTAATGACTTTACATAACTGGCCATGTTTCAGAGCTAATCAATTATACTTATCTGCGTACAATTAAAAGAATGATTTATTATTTACAATATGCAGCATTGGCAGAGTCTTTCACATCAAAGGGTACAATAGCACTCAGGATATCACTGCTTGAGTACATTTTTAAAAATTATTTTGACGTTTTGTGAAAATTCGATATTTGTTTATTTCAGTGCACTTTTGTTTCTGTAGTAAAAATAGATGGTCATGAATCACAGTCATCTGAATTTTGTGATGTAACGTGAGAGATGTGCTCATTCAAAAATATAGATAAAATTATTCTGACCGAATTAGATAAAATTTTGTACAGAATACGTTATGAAAAGCCATATTGTTTGGCTCACGTAATTTGCAAAACTCGCTGCGCTCGTTTTGGCAAATATTACGTTTCGTCAAACAATATGGCACTTTTCATAACTAATTATGTAAATAACTATTGTTTTCAGGATTCAAGTAAATTGGCACATTTTTTTCGTGATTTATTCGATAATTTTTTTTTAACTATTCTCAGATTCCATCCGATGTTTTTGTTACCTTTTGTGAAAAATGATATAAGTTATGAGAACTATAAATATGCCATTAAGTTTATATTAGGTACTTCTGAGTTTCTCGAAATTTGAATCCACTAAAATTTGTCATTTTCCTTGGCAGATTTCAAAAAGATCCACTAGAGCCAGCACTATTCGGGGTGTACTGATGTTTTGAAATCCCTATTGACATTTTAAAAGTACTTTCATAAAATAGAATTATCGGAAGATGTTGTACTTGTTAAAAGGTTTGTTTTCGTTGATGATTCATCTTATATGTCATTATGTAGTCAATCAGTTTGAATTTTTTATATGAATCAATGTTTTATTCCATATTGTCACAAATGTGAAATATTTGAAGTCATTTGCTCTCATTATTATTTATTTGAATTTACTATTTAACCAATAATTTATTGTAACTGTAATCCTAGTTAGCATTGACCAAGTCGATTTTCAATTGTCGGACGTGATTGACAGCCTATGGTTAATAGATGTTTGGTGGTTGTCAGGCATTTGAATGCTGGTTCATTGCTGTTCAACTGTCAGACATTTGAATGTAGGCCCATTATTGGACACGCGAGCTTGCGAGAGATTCAGTAATTCGATAAGAGTAACTGTGAGCGAATTGGGCATTGTGAGCGTTTGTAAAATAAATATTTACACTGATTATTCTATTTGATTTTAAACGTCAAAAACACATGTTGAATCATCGGAAGATGCAATGCACATTGCCAATTCGCTAGAAACTTGAAGTGAAAGTTTGCACTTTGCAAACAATGCAATTCAAACGTAAAGTACGCAAACTACAAATTTTAGTTGTGAATGATTACTACTGAGTTCATACGCTTAGCTTTGAATTTTGAGCTAGCATGAAATTGTGCCATGTTCAAATTCGGTTGTGAATGGACATTGACAAAATTCTCTGGTAGCTGTCTCTCTCGGCTCGCTTTCTCTACGCAGCGATAACACAATTCATCTGGCATATTTAAATTTTTAACAACATAATGATAGATGAGACGAATTATCAACAACTAACCTTTCAACAAGTACATTTTTACCTGGAATAGATAAACCACGCCTTGCAATCGCACATGATAATAGATATTGCAAAGTATTCCATATACGCACATTTAATTTAGTTATGAGCTGGAATGTAGTATTTTGACGGCAAATAAACATTTAAAACCATTAAAACATAGATATTTTTGATCCAAATTCATGCTATAATTTTTTAACAGATATTTAAAAATAATCCTTGATTTTCTTATTGTTATATAAACTGAAGTGATTTTGCTAGAAATTATTTTGTGAGTAGATTCAGATTACAGTTTATCTTAATATATATGTAGTATTATAAAGTATTAGAAATCTATATAGATTCAATTGTAGAGCTAATATTTTTGTAATAATTTTTTAATTGAAGTATTCTTTTGTTGGTTCTGGTAGTAAACTTATCTTGGAAAAAATATTTTTTTATTCTCCCACTTCAACATTTGCCTAATTTAAAAAATGAAAGCAATATTTTTTTCAGGGTTACGTGAAGTAACTTTTGTTCGCACTCGCAAATCTCAAAACTGGTTGAACGTATAATGTTGAAATTTTGTATTTAAGACTGGTATAGGGTCTAGTTGAGCACCTCGCATTATGGCTCCAATCGTCTGTACCGGAAGTGCACTTTACTTAAAACTTTTTTCGAATTTTTCCAATAAATCCAGAATGATCAACCGTAGGATGTTGAAATTCAGTATTTGAACTTGATGGTGTATCAGAATGGTTATCTGCTATTTTTGTATGAATCGGCCAAGCCAGAAGTGCACTTTACTTGAAACTTTTTTTGAATTTTTTGCATAAATCTAGAATGATAAGCCATACCATATTGAAATTTAGTGTTTGAACTTGTTGTAGCATCAAAATAGTTATCTACTATTTCTGTATCAATCGGCTGAGTCGGAAGTGCAGTTTATAGTATAGCAGACATTCAGAATTTGCCGTATAAAACAATCAGTTTAATTGAAGTGATAAGGTAGACAATGATAATCTGTTGTCAATTTTTTGATTTTGTTTGACATTTTACATGTCAAAATATTATTAAAATTATATTAATTATAATCTGGAAAACAGAAAACTTTATTGAATAATAATCTATACATTTAAAATCAAAAGTCGTTTTTATTTATTGAATAAATTTGTGTATATATCAAATGATGTTCAAGTAAGTCACGTGATGTTCACGTCAGATTTAAATCAATGAAAATCCAGAATTCAATAAAATTCGGAACGCCGCGCTGTTACCACAAGGGGTCAAGAGAGAAAATTATAACAATTCGCATCATGATTTATTTTTTTTTCTTTTTTTAAATAATTTCAAAAAAATTTGGAGCTTCGCGTCGTTGAACACAAGTGGTTAGGAGAGAGAATTACAGCAATTCGCAACATGATATTTTTTTCAAATAGTTTGCTACTAATAATTTTTTTTGTCCACAAGAATAACAGCCAAGTATTTCTTTAGAATACGGTTTGACTGTAATTTGTGTTTTTTTTTTTAAATTCTTTAAAGTCATCTTTAGAATTGTCCCACAATCATAAAATTATCAGTAATCATTATACTGTATATATAATTTTATGTGTACTGGCAATGGATTACTTTGTACATTGCGATAGGAAGACTAAAATAATCTGATTGCTTATTCAACTCATAAATTCTGCAAGTAACAAAAATTTTACTTATTATTTAAAGCTGAATCTCCTATTAACCTTATCATATTTGTTATGCCATAGTTATTAGTATAAAAGTTGTCTTTTTCTTTTCGAAAGAATACTGGTGTATGCATTGAAATAATAAAATAAATGAGTTGCTACTGTATGTTTATGTTCAAAATATAATATTAATTTGTGAGCATAGGTACTTGTACTTATTTTCAATTACTGTAATAAAATTCCTTTTTAAAAATAAATATAGTTTTATTTTAATAATGTGAGTAATAAAATCTTCGAGAATTCAGTCATATAATATAATTTTACTTCTTTTCTGCCTTCACAGTTTCGGCTGCACCTCAGCCATCCTATAAAAGCAGAAAAGAAGTAAAATTATATGACTGAATTCCCGAAGATTTTATTACTCACATTATTTACATATCCAGTCATCGTCAACCATTTTAACCTTTTATTTTAATATTCATTTCAGTGATGTACTGTATATATTTTCATTCCATCCAAATAAAATTTCTTTCCTATATATTTTGAAAGATTTTCTCATCTATAAATTAATGATTTGAATAAGAAGAATTTCGGACAGGAGGGGAAACTTGAAACTAGAAAATAAAAAATACAATAGGCCCATTTTGTCGGCATAATGATATAAATTTCAATCAAATATTTTTATTTCTGATTTCAGTTACAATAAGCCTATTGTATTTCTTCTTCCTTGTAAATAGTTTGATTGATCCTTAAGCCTCCTCGACATTATAGTACATTTCAGTTAAGAACGGTCCAAGGACTTTTATGAGAATACGATTTAAGCCTAATTGGTCATAATGCGAACCAATTTCACATTAGCAAAAAAATCGCACTTGGCTATCTGTCAGTTGGATTATTTGTCATGAATAGATCTATGTAATTCGAAGATTAAATGCATCTATTCAGGTAATATGTGAACGAATTTGTTGCTTTTACTTCTTGAATTCATTTCCAACAAGCTTGTTTGGAATCCTGCACTTTTAATGTAATTTAATCATAGTTCTTATTATCAAATTTTGGAGCTTGTTCTCTTGCCTAATGAATTTTTATGAACATTTTTAGGTGCAATAACAATGATAAAAAATGAAAAAGGAAAGCCATTGCTTTGCCATAATGGATATGTTTTTACCAAAATTAAAAGAAGCAATCGAGAAAAATCTACTCGCTGGATTTGTTCGTATGAAAACGGAGAAGAAAGATGTCCATGTCAACTTTATACTACTAATAACAAATATTATGTAAAAGTCAATCATCATAATCATTCTAAAATCAAAGCAAAGCGTAGATATAACACTAGAAGAATAAAAACTGAGAGCAAGTGCTTAGTTGGATATTGTTCATAAGGACTGGTCTGTGTGAGTAACTAGGTAGGCAACTCTTCGTTTGCGGTTAAATAAATTTATTATATCAGAAATATTTTCAGGCGTCTTCTTGTCAGAAAGAAAAATTTGATTGAGATGCAATCAATGGTTCGGGATAAGAAAGCCAAGGCTTTTTAAAAAAATATGCAAAATTTGTGGAAAAACTTTGCTCCAATAATTTATAATATTACCTATAGATTAAAATATTAAGTTTATAGCTTAGAAGAATAATAGACCGGAAATTATTAATAGTGCCCTATCGAAACGCATTCATAATAAAACATGTTTTTTTTCTTATTTATGAGTAGGTATGTAATTTGGTTGAATTTCAAGTTTTTTGTAGTTATTAAATTTTTCATAATAAAATTTGTGAGAAATATGATTTTTGTTTCTTTTTTCATTTAAAATGTAGTGTAGTGTTCAGTGAGTACATGATGAAAATATGGAAGTCAAAAGAGAATTCCTAGATTTGTGGTTTTATAATAAATTAAATTTAATGAACAATTGTTATTAAAAAATGTTATTAACAAGAAGTGAAACTTTTTGCTACGCCGTGGTGATATTTCTTTGATTGTAAAGAAGGGTGTAATGGACTGTGAAATCGTAATCAAGCTTTCTGAATAGCAGTGTTACCGCTTTTCCTATTCTTCGAGTATTAATAAGTAGATTGAATAATGCATATTCACGTTATAAATTGTGACGGCTAATCCCACATTATTTCAGCAAAAAAATCTTTTTATAATAGCTACAATGTTTTTAGTGAATCAATAATATCAGCGTACGTAAAAGAATGCATTTCAATAAAATAAATGTTAGTGATTACATATTTTTATAATTTTTATGTAAAAGACATACAGAATTCTAATTATGAAGATTTTTGTAGGTACAGCGCCGTTCTTTGTGAAGAATCGCACTGGTTTCCCCGCTCTTGTTTTCGAAGGACACATTTACACAATAAATAGAAGACGTGGACTTAAAACTTTCTGGATCTGTGCTTTCAGAGATAAAAAATGCAAATCTCGATGTGTGACATGTACTAGTGAAGGTCAGGAAAAAATAACAAAACATAACGACATTCATAATCATCCGGTGAATAAAGAAAAATTACGAAGATTGTTGGAGAGAAATATGGTTCAAGATAATGTAATAACTGTGGCTACTAAGCAAGAAAAGAGCTTTGTTGATAAATAAATAAAAATAGAAATATCAGTCACTTTTATTACAGCTAGTGTAAGTGTGATAAAATAGATTTTTAGTTGCAGCAAGCGTTGGTTAAAACTGGAAAAAATTGCGTGTTACGATGGATCATTCTCATTTGATAGAATTAACATTATGTTTCGTTAGTAAAAATCATATTGATTTCTTATTGTCTTGATGAAATAAGTTTTCAAGATATTAAATAACATTTTAAACACGTCTTGTTAAAACCTTGGTTTTTAGTATTTTAAAAACGACTTGAAGACAGCATCACGAGTTTCTACATAATTTTTGATATATATTCCTGAATAGCTGACCATAGTGTTGATTTTTAGTTACAAAGCTAATTAAACTATGCCTAAGATAAACCTAGCAATGAAATATCAGGACTGGATTGTCAATTTTTCAGTTCTTAGGTTAGCGTAGTTATCTCAGTAACAATTGTTTTAAAAATTATTACTAAGGAAATTAAACTTCACTAACGGTAAAGCAAGGACTGAAATACTGGGCCTTGAGAGAATTTATATCATTTTGGGAACGTTTCACTAGACGGACGTTGCGGTCAATAATCGTTCCACAAGACGATCGCAGTCTGCGTTCAAGATCAATACGTTATAGATGACGTCATTAATCGTGACCGCTTCAAGCTCACAACGCCCGCGATTGAAAGATGGGTGGAAGCGTTCGCTGCGTTCATTTTTGCAGAAATCGCCAAGAAACTTGAAAAGGTGCATTTCCAATTTGTAGTTTCGATTCCAAATTATGTCAATTAAATCAAGATTTTCATTTGTTAATTTGACAGATGTTTTCACGATCTCTCATTATCGTTATTTATTATTTATGAGAGATTAATTTACACCGGCATATTGGGTTCATTCCATTCATATATCCTTTTTGTTACATCTTAGTTTAATCTTATTGATGATTTACTTTTTGATCTTAACCACGGATTGTCAGTTTATTTGACATTTAACATACATTCGCACCGTTCCACTTGAAGCTCCAACCACAGCAATCATATGTTAATGGAACGGCAAGAACTGCGGTCGTGAGCGAAGTGTTGCGATCGCCTAGTGGAGTATTCCTAGTGAATTAGATATTCATCTGTCTAATTACTTGCTCCGCTTGTGATTAATCAACTAATGACTAAAGAGACATTCATATTTTTTTTTACAAATTATACTGTTCTGTAAGAGTTGTTTCACATAATGCATCAAATGCTGCTTACACAAAAATTTGTGCTTTGAACTCTGATTTTATGTATGATACTGTGCATTTTTCTTAACATCAAAATGCAGAGAAAAATGCAGCATTTAATACATCGGGTCAAACGGCCCTAACAGTGTAATTTGTACTTGAAAACTAAGTGTAAAGAAATGAAGAACTATTTTATTTATTCAACAAGAGTCGTTATAATATTATTTTGACACATTTTGGCATTTATTGCATGTGAACCAACGCAAGACTTGGATGTCATAAATTGTAGAAGAAGATAAGCTGTGTATTATAAAGTAATTTTTTTATGTATACAATAAGTAGCTTCCGAAAATATTAATTCTAATGTTGGTAAATATCTCATAGGATATTTTTTTTTTCAATTTTTAGACTTGATTAAGTCAGAAAATATTGATCGAATATTGTATTGAACTTTGAGAGATAAATAATCAACATATTTTATATTATAATTATTGTAGATAATAATTCTAATTGATTTTAATTCTGCTTGTGTCCATAAAATTTTCTTCAAATTGTGCTTGAAAGCTAGTTGAAAAATGTAACTAAAAAAGTAGGAATATGCCGAAATTATCTTATTCCATTTATGTGTTGAGTCAATTTAGTATCTGCTTCTATTATTTCATGTACATTTATGTAAGCCCAGTTGTATAATCCAAGCTTATGTGCAATTTTGATAAGCTGAGTTTATTTCATAGTGAATAAGCTCGGTTTTACTAAACTTTAGATGAGCTTGGATTGTACGTACAATTGGGCCTTAGTGAAGCAAAATTTTTCAACACGATTCTCAGAAGAGTCTGAATTAATCTTTAAATGTAGATTAATTTCTTATTCTGGAATCTAGTATTAGAAATTTATCATAACCATAAGGAATAGACCGCAGGAATAGATTGTTATAATAAATAAACTTGTGATCAAAATTATAATCCAAAATTGTGGATCAACTCTTAATGAATGAGTTAAACATCAAATTTTTGAAGACTGTATAATAAATATGTCTGAGGATAGATGATTGAACTTTTGTTATTTTAGGATTATTTGAATATTTAAATTAAGGAATTTAATATGTTTTAAAATTGTAGAATTTAAAAATTAATTGCTACTTCATTGTGAAGAAATATCTTTATTTTCAGGCTATTTGAAAGTAGTGTTATATTTAGTAATATTTGTATGTATATCAGTACTTTTTATATATTCTGCAATCTGAAATTAGCTATGAGTATTTTTATTTGTTTTCAGCTTGATTTTAAGTAGTGTATGGCATGTATCACCGCTATATTTATTCCAATAAAATATTATATCGAAATTATAGTCTCCATTTTATTATTATCAAAACTAGGAATAAAAAAAAATATTTTCGGGTATAATTGTTTTAGAATATTTTCAGATGGATGAAGTGGTAAAATATTTATATAATATAGTAGAAGAATCTCTCATAACGACCTGGTTCAGCGAAGCAATTTTTTCTATATAAATTAATGTAAAATACGATAATGCGCTCCATGCCGTAAAACATCCGAAATTGTATAATTATTTTTTCTACGGCCCTGTGTAAAGGGGACACCAGCGTAAACGATGCGTAAAGTGAGGCTTTTTCGTGTCTCATTTTTACTATGAAATTCTGTGAATCCATTTCTAATGCATCTCTCACTGATCTATTTGTTTGGATATTTGTTAAGTCTGTATGTCATCTTGTGCTGTAGGCTCCTTTGCTGTATGCTTAATGATTGTTGAAATATGAAAGTTAAGGATCGTAGAAAAGATCTTGAATGCAATACGAGTGTAAATAAGTATTACGACATTCGGCCAACAATTCTAGTGACTCTCAGCAAGCCTCGTCACCAAAGACTTGGCCTCATGTCTTAATACTCAATTTCACACTTTTGTTGCATAAATTACTTTTACTACTGTTTAGACTCTAGAGACATGTGTTTTTGCTGAATCTTCAAAGTTTGGTGAAATTTTGATACACTATTGTCATGAATGAATTTGTAGCGCGCATAACCATCATCTTATATATGATGCAACAATTTTCCATGCTCTTAGCATTTTTCTCGTTGATAAATTATTGATTACGTCTGAATACTAGTTTGGAAATATGCTAGAAACAGATTAACGCACTGGTGCAGAAAAATTATCGTACAAATGAATGACGTTTAGCGGACACTTCCCCTTCCCGCGTCTCTCGTTAAGAGAGCATTTAAAAAAACTACTTGTCAAGCGAATAACTCAGTATAAGAGGAGTTTTATTGAAATGTGTTCATTTATTTGAATTGTTTTAATTCACATTTTTAGAGAATTTGTCTCCTGACTGACAAATTGAAAATTTTATTCAAGATAACAATAAAAGTATATATTTTAGAACAAGTGTAGAAAATTAGCTATTTCACGACTTTTCCTACAACTGTGAGAAATTGTCATTTTCATGGTTGTATTTAGTATTGAAAATATATTTTTCTACAGAAATTGTAGGAAAAATATTATTCAAAGCATCAACTTATATAAATACGAGTAGGTTGGAGTAATATTAGTTACAATTTGACTGTGAGGGTACATTATTATGCCTCATAAATAAAATTATTCTTAGTTATATCTTAGAAACAACATGTAGATAATAGTGGTTTTTTTCTAGAACCATCAATCTATCATTGAGTAATTTTTTTAAAAGATTTACTGCTTTCAGCTAAAGGTACAGAAGAAAATATGCTTTCAGTCATAGCTTGATCCGTTTAAGTTATTGCGTTTTTGTGATAAATTATTTTGGTATCAATTATACATCACTGATATTTATACGATGTTCAAATTTCAAGAAATTTCAGCAAAGAAGATCTGTATTAATATTACTTTTAGAGGGATTACAACTTGCATTACCGAAGGTAAATGGTTCTGTAGAATTTTCATATCAGTTATCAAACTTTAAATTTTAGTTTTGTTAAATTATAGACCGTCAGATAGTCGTAGAATTGAGTACCCCATTTTGTTTTCTCTGCCTTCAAGAGTTTTGATAAGTATGTATATTTGGAGTATAATAATGCCAAAATTAAAGCTGGACCGTGTGGCCAACATAATAATAATTAATTTTAAATTTTTATGAAAAAACCTGTTGATCCAATTTTCTCGTTTCTGCCATGCTTACGAAATGAAATTTAGGGAAAAAAGAGTCAGCGGAAAACGATAGGCAGAAGTGATCCACTTGGCCAAGGGTTTGGAATGAGGGCTCGATTATGCAAAAAAAATTATATCAATTGTTCACGTTCTTCTCGCTTCTGCCATTTGGCCATATGAAAGTGATATCATAAGTATCTCGTAAAAACGAATGGCATAAGTTTTTCGAATGACCAAGTCAAGATATGAACGGAAACATCTTGCGAAAGTCTGAATGTTTTCGTGCATATCTTGACTTGCTCATTCGAAAAACTTATGCCATTCGTTTTTACGAGATACTTATGATATCAACTTTCATATGGCCAAATGGCAGAAGCGAGAAGAACGTGAACAATTGATATAATCTTTTTGCATAATCGAGCCCTCATTCCAAACTCTTGGCCAAGTGGATCACTTCTGCCTATCATTTTCCGCTGACTCTTTTTTCCCTAAATTTCATTTCGTAAGCATGGCAAAAACGAGAACATTGGATCAAAACTGGTTTTTTTTATAAAAATTTAAAATTAATTATTATTATGTTGGCCACACGGTCCAGCTTTAATTTTAGCATTATTATACTCCAAATATACATACTTATCAAAACTCTTGAAGGCAGAGAAAACAAAATGGGGCACTCAAATCTACGACTATCTGACGGTCTATTAGAGGAGATATTAAACGAAATGCGCGCTAGCCATTGCTACAGATGCTAATGTACGTTTTTAAAGGTTTATTTTAAACAATCAAATCTTATGCAAACAATATTTGAAAGCTTATTTTTTGTGTTCTATGATATATTTGCTATTAAATCTATTGTGTTTATTAAGAAAGAAACTCACCATATATTTGAACGTCGACTGGTATGATAGGATGGATAGTTAGCGCCCATCCCTGAAATAATTTACTGTACAGTGTATAGGTTGTTCTCTCCAACATTGTTCTCGTTTCTTCAACACCTGCAAAAAGATAAATCACGAACAATTAAATATAACCTATAATAAGCGTATAATAGAGGCTTCTTATGGGCAGGTTTTAGTTGATCACGGATCCTAGGATGGGTGTTTTGATCATCTGATCATCATCATATGCGAATCAAATGTTCTAATTCATTAACAACTATTTTATGTTTGGAATGTATTTAGAAGTTATTTCAACTTGAAATTCTGAAAAGACATTTCTTTGAAAAATGAAACATGATTAACAAAACTAGATAAAATTAAATATTTTTGTGAAAATACAGATTATAATAAAAACAAACAAGAACAAGATAACAAACATAGAGAATTTAATAAACTGTTTAGTGGTGATGAGAGAAAATAACTGCTAATAATGCAGTCTACTTATCAAAAAAATGTTCTTCTTCCCATTTTCTACATAAAGCAAGATTTACGTTCTCATTTTCAGACGGAATCTATTACTTTTTTGTCCATTAATTTATTGTGCTGGGGCCACACTTACGTATAATGGCATTAATTAAGGCGTTATTCAATAATGAACACATTGTCAATGACAATATATCAATTGTCACATAACGCCTTACTTAACAGCATTAGACATTAGTGTGGCCCTTGCATTATGCAGGGGCCACATTTATATGTAATGCCGTAAAGTAAGGTGTTATATGACAATTGACATATTGTCATTGACAATGTGTTCATTATTGAATAACGCCTCAATCAATGACATTATACGTAAGTGTAATGCCGGGGCCACATTTAGCCCCGTGAACCTCACTCGAGGGAAGTAAGAATTAGATGTCAGACATTTTTTCATTCGGTGTATATTTTTCGGGATATTCCAGCGAAAAATAATATAGTTTTCAGCGTTAAATTAAAATGGGATACCTTGTATATAATTTAAACTGTCTGCATTCTTTCGTGCACGCGATATGCTTCACGTATTAATATGTAGATTTATTAATATTGACCAGCAAATTCAGACTCAGCCATAATAGAAATATTTCTGTTCTTGGTACAGAAATAACAATTTTTTATACTAGTTGCATAATTGGAAGCCCTGAATATTTTTCCTGTACATGAAGTAAAATTTTATCTTAACTTCCGATGGAAAAAGTTTTTTTTTAATTCTATTATTTCACGTCTGCTAACACTTTTTATCCGTTTGAGTTACTTCGATTTTATCTTTATATTTTTATGCAATAACAGGATTATGAAGTATCCTTTTATCCAATAGGGATGTGGCACACACTTATATATTGGAAGATTAATTGAAATTTTTCTAGTCGTGAAGTTGAGGAAACACTTACAGCCTTATTCATAGTAAGCATGATAGTCGGCTACTAGACGACTAGACCCGATCTAAGTAGTCCTGACTTAGTACGGAACTAGAGTTATGTATTCATAGTTCAAATTTAGACTAGTATTAACTAGTTCGAAGTTAGTTCGCAACATCCATTTGGTTTTGGTTGGTTTTTATACGGGACATGCGCATTAGTACATGAACTGTCAAAATTTTCATTGCCAAGTACAAAAAAGCAAAATTTTCATGTTCTAATTAATTATTTTTCTTTTTATTTTGTAATAAAGTTGATTATTTTATTTTTTATCCAAGTAGTGCAGTTTATTTTTCTATTCTTTTAATATACATCGTGAATGAAATGTATATTAATTCATCTTTTTGAATGAAATTGATTTCCATCGATACATTTAGTAGGCAATTAGATGGAAGTGAAAATTGTTTTTATTTTACGCACAATTATATTTTTTGCATGCTAAAAATTATCAAACTGAATGCGTTATCAATACGAAACATGATATATTTGAATAAAGAATTGAGAGAAATTTGTTACAAAAACTTATAAAGAAAAACTAAATACATAAATAAATCATAATTCATTGAATTTAACGTATTATTAATAGAAAGCGAACTATCTAAAATAATGAACAACTTATCTGGAATATTTTTCAAACGGATTTACATGTATTAAATAAACTTTTTTAGATTCCTACGATGTTCTAGAACATCATTTATATTTTGTATATCGTTTGCATTATTCATAATATCATCTATTTTTCACAACAAACACGGAACAAGTACAAAATTATAGGTTAGTCTGCGGTTAAACTATGGCAGAAGCAGATCTATATATAGTCCGGACTTAGTTCGGTTTTAGCCTCGGACTAAAGTTAAGTCCGCTCTATGAATAAGTTTAACGTTAGTACTAGGATCATCTTTCTTTAGTCGGGCTTAACTTCTCTATGAATAAGCCTTTTAGTTTCTTTGAAGAATGTATTATAATTTAGTGAAAATCATACAGACTTTTTTTGTCCGAAACTGAAGCTCGACCCCATGATTATCGGATTACAAAACCAGCATATTTCCAATGAACTATGAATACTTTATGGAATCATTCCATTTTAATGTCATTTATCAGTTGACATTTATAAAAATAGGTGTTTTTATTTCTAAATCTGTAAGAATGAGTTGACGGAAAAATGTAATGTGTATCTCGCCAAAAAGTCTTGCTGCATGTTTCTTTGTCTCGGCCAGCAAACTCAGACTCATCCAAAATAGATATGTTAATGGCGTCAGTACATACAAAACTATTATGTCTTGCATTTTGATTCAGGTATTAATAATACAAAAGTCAAAGTTCTAACAATTTTGTGTGTAGGAAGTAGAATGTTGCCTGCTTTAAAATTTAAGGTAATACAAGCTAACAATTTGATTTGCTTATACATAAAGTCCTAATGAAATTATTTGAAGTTTCTTTTCTTTTTAGGTCCACCCTGCTATATGAGAACGCCGTACGGAACAACTTGCCTTGTACACGACGGATTTGTTTATAACATTAATTCAAGAAGCATTAATAGAAAATTTTGGATTTGTAATCAATATTATAAAACGAAATGTAAAGGTCGTTGTGGATCAGCAAATGATGGCAGGCTAATTTTTGTCAAGGATAATCATAATCATCCACGTGATGTCCAAAAAATTAATAAATTGTTCCAGCATAATTTAATGTTTAAGACAGATGTTGATAACTTCAAATAAAAAAATATATTCACCTCTTATAGCAAAATGAATACTATAAAACTATAATACAATGGAGAAAAAAAAAACAGTCAAGGCAGAAAATTATAATTGTTTGGAAAATACTTTATTTATTACTAGAACTTTTATGGAATAGTATGTTATACTACAAGGACCGAACGACCATCATTATTGTCCAGGATGAAGCTGACTGCACTCGTTGCAGGAGAGGGTGAAGCTCAAGGCGTAGCCTCGTGCAACTAGCTTGTTCAGTATCCGTATTTCATACGATACTTTTTGTAAGAAATGTACCGAAGTACCCCATTACTGAGTTTTTAAATAAATTTAGATATATTGAAACTATATTATCAATTTTACAAACTAATATTTTGCAATTGCGATCACATTTATGATAAACTAATATTACTAAATATAGCTCACCGGAATTATTCTATTGATTTTTTTCCAAATGTCAATTTGGCATTATAACAATGAAATCGAAAAATACCATGATCCACAATTATCATTTTTTTCCTTTGCGCAGAGGATTAATATTGATTAATTCCCTGTCAGCAGGGAATTATTGATAATTATTTCCATGGTTTGGAATTGAGAACTTATGAAGCAGAATTCAGTTTAGTAATAGGGTACTTTCGGTGCACGTGTTACACAAAAATTTTCATCGAATCAACATTTCCTAAACAATTTTAATTATAAAACGAGAAGATGCTCTTGTTCATTTTCTAATTTGACATATATTTATTTTTTTATGTGTTCGTATTCTATTTGGCATATTTTTCAGTAACTTGAGTTCTTGCTGATTCAAAATATGAAAAGAAATCAATTTCCTGTTTATAGATAAAGGCAATAATTTGGAATTCAAGTTTTGTATCTCTTTTCTATGTTGACTTTGAAGTTTTCATATATTGTAAATTATTATTTTTGGTTGACTTTCATATGGACAAAAACTAATAAATGTTTGTTGGCTTTATTACCATTACCATAATTTGTCAACATTAACGGTTCTATAGCATTTTAGGAAAATACAGAATACCCACATTAAAATTTTATTTCACAAATAAAATTGATCTATGATAAAAATATGTATCTCATTATAAGAAGCTAGTAAATTATTAACTAAGTAAACGAAAATTATCGTCGATACTAACATCAGTCTTTTATTATTATTTGGTATACTGCTTGTTTAGTTTTAAACAAATGATTGGCTTCTTAACTGAAGAGTGATTTGAAATGATAATTCTGTTAATAGGAACACCTAACTGATTAGTACTTTATTTTCTCTAAACTATCTAATTTAACGCTCTATTTAGAAGAGAAATTAGATATAAAGTTTTAAAGAGAAGTTACCATTAACCAATCAGCTGTTCCTCAAATAGTGTGACATTTTGTGACCCATATTGAAAATGTATAATAATAGAATTTATTAGTTGAATTCATCTTAAATAAATATTAAAATTATGTGTTCTTCTCGACAGAAAATGCCCTGACTGGATTTCTAGTCTCAATTTCGTATCAGTAATGAAACATAAACTGCTGAAATAAATCGGCTAATTTCCTACCTAGTTGAACAAAAGTAGATTTCGTCAAGACAAATAATAGAACTATTATTTCAATTTGCTCTGTAAAACAACAGCGTGTCTTATTGAATATTTTTCTAGTGTCTAGTTTCTTTTGAATACTCATTTCGACTTTAAATATTTTTGCTTCGGATTTAGTTTGCAAGAGGAAAAAATTACATTATTTTTATAATAAAAGAAAACATTCATATATATATATATTTTTTAAATATATAGAGTGGTATAATAATCCATTTTTTTCGCCAAGTAAAGTAATTTCATGTTTGTGAACCGTCGAAAATTGAAATCTAAACGTGAATTTAAAAATAAGCGCTCGTAGTCAATTGTTTATCCTTCAGATTAAATATCTGAAAAGCACTTTCAAATCGAGGAATATAAGGAAAAGTTTCATTGTTTTCTTCTTGTAAACCCAATCCAGGGCATAATATGTAACTCTTATTAATGGCAATTCGTGCTATTCGTAACTGCCTATGTATTGAATCACGTTTACTATTTGCTTGAAATAAAGCATAGCCATTTTAAATAGTCATTTATCTGTTAGACATATGAATTAGAATTAATTTTTGAGAAATACAAATATGTACTTATTTTATAATACAGTCAGTACAATTTATGACAGTGATGCTTTAACCAATAAAGAAGATTTTATACAATATACGTTTATTTCTTATTAGCTTAATTAGGTTCTATAAGATGTTAGACAGTCTTAACCATCACTGTGCATTGCATTAAACATAGTGTCTGTAATTCCCGTATCATCGGATAAAAGACCTAACTGATATATTTTTTTTGAATTCAGTTTATGCTCTATGAATTTTTAGACAGTCCATTATAGTAATTAAGGTATCACGGGTGTTAAAAGGACAATAATGCCTGAGGTACTTGCCGAGGGCCTCTGGCCCGAGCTGTGTACATTGACCGTAGGCATTATTGTCTGTTCAACTCCCGTGGTGCCTTCAATGTTTAATGTCCGACTTTTGTTGTATTTCAATCAAAAATTTCAGCAATGTATGTCCTGTCATTTTGATTTATGTCAGAGAAATTACTCTAGTTACTTGCTGTAACTAGGAAACTTGTTTGTTATTTGCCCTCGGGTATTATTTGTTAAGTAATTACCCTGAAATCAGTGGTATTATGACAATTTATTTATTATGACGTGTATTGGTCACATGTAGATGTGAACTTGAATGTCCCATACGAATACTTCCATTTGCCCGAAATATGAAGAAAAGTTGGAAACAAACAGATTCTTAAAAGAATTTAAGCCAAGTTCACAATTCTGGATTATAGATTATATTTTTTTGTGGCACTTTGAATCGATTATACTTTTTTTAGCACTTTGAATCAGATAGCATGTCGAAAATCAGCATAAATAGGTGATAAAAGATTAGAATATATTTTGATTAACAAACTCAAAATCAGGACAGAAATCACTAATCAATAACTGTGTTTAAAACTGGCGTTATATTGAGAATCGAACGGCTAAAAAAAATTTCAAATTCAGTGCTTGTAAAACTAATTATTTTCACATTCAATTTCTGCAAATTGAAGATTGACAAAAATGTTTTGATTTTTTTTTGTCAGATAACTTAATATAGGACTTTTTTAATGAAGGCTCGTAAAGTCGGATTCAGAGTTCGAATTTGTGAATGATTCTTTGTAGAATGAAACTCAAAGAGTACATTCCACTAGGTGATCGCAACGGTTTGCTCACGACCGCAGTTTTTGCCATTCCACTAACTTATAGTTGCTGTAATTGGTGCTTCAAATAGAACGATGCGAGTATCTGTTGAATTTCGAATTGCTTAATTTCCGTTCCACCAATATATGTTTACTGTGGTTGGTGCTTCAAATAGAACAATGCGAGTGTCTGTTGAATGTCAAATGAGCTGACAATTATGAGAAATAATACATTTAATTGAAATTAGCGTTCATAAAAGTTTAAATTTGATTATCGATGTACAAAAATATTTGGTGGCACAGGTAAATTAATACTAGAGACAAGTTGACTTACAAGAAAATATTTTCCATTTAAAGTGTTAAATAGATATGGTTTATGAGATTATGATTATGAGAGACCGTGAAATTAATATTGATAAATAAGAAAATTTGAATCAATCTACATAATTTGGAATCGAAAGTACAAATTAGAATTAAATTAATTCAAATTTCTTGGTGATTCCTGCAAGAATGAACAACCACTTAGACCCACCTTTCAATCGCGGGCGTAGTGAGCTTGAAGCGGTCGTGATTAATGACATCATCTATGACGTGAGCGCTGCGATCGCCTAATGGGACATACCCAACGTAAAAGTTTGTGCCGACGGCCAATTAATAGATATGAGGTGCTATAGGTACGTTAAGACATTAGACTTTTCTTAAAATCTGAGTGCTGATTTTTATGTTTGTTCTAGAGAATATTGTTGAAAATTGATAATCAACACTGCCAGACACTTCCCATCGGCAGTAATTCCTGCTATACGGTCAAAAGTTCGCAAAAAATTACGTAATCTTACTTATAGCCTGGGTCCCAATTTTTATATATGATAATCAGAGAGCAATTCTAATACTTTTTGTGAACAGCCAGACCAAAGAAGAGTTGGATGGCCATGAATCTTTCGCTTACTATCAAGCCTACAAATAGTGACCTCACGCTTCTTCTCACAGCGATATTTTAATTGTGTCTGAAGGATGTTTCGCCCTACGATTGATCTGACTGTTAACAAAAAGTATTGTAATTGTATCCTGAGTATCATACATAAAAATTAGCACTCAGACTATAAGTAAAATCGCGTTATTCTTTGTGAGCTTTAAAAAGTCTAGCAGAAACTATCACCGATGGAAAGTATCTAGCAGTGTTGATTATCAATTTTTAAAAATATTTTCTGAAACATACATCAAAATCAACACTCAAGACCTTGAGAAAAGTAAGTAATGTCTTAACGTATCTCTAGCACCTCGTATCTATAAATTGGCCGTCGGCACAAACTAGCAATTATGCGTATGATCAAAGTACATACTAACACTATTATATTCCACCCATTTTGTTCCTCAGAAAATAAGTAACGTCTGGCGGGCCTGGGATCTTGCTCTGTAACAAATTCAGTTTGCTAAGATTTTTAAACCAAACCATTCATTAAGAAAACAATGCTTTTCAATTAAAATGTGATAGTTTTAAAAATTTCGCAATGATGTTCTATGAGTATGGAATACATAGCATCGTTAATTAGCCTAATTTAATAATTTTCCGGATAAAATCACTGGTTCTACATTTCTAATATATTTCTACACAACTTATAATTTTTTTCATCGATATAGTTTTTGAGGATAGAAATTGGAGCTCGGCTTTTGTTCTATTGAAAATACTTCGTGTAAAGCGCCAAAGTTTTTCTCTAGAAATGTCAAATTGATACGCCTATGTTAAATTTTAATTTTGCGAATTTCCCAAATATGGTAAAAAAGTAATTTTCAAAGAATTGTTCTCAAGAAAATTTTAGGAGCCTTATTGCATTCAAGATTTTTTTCTATGTCCCTTAACTTTCATATTTCAACTATCATTGAGCCTGAAGTAAAGGAGTCCAGAGAACAAGTTGACATTTAGATTCAACAAATATCTGAACTAATAGATCAGTGAGAGTGGCTAAATACAGAGTGATCAATAATGATTGTCTGACAGATGACAGGCAAAAGTTCGCATTATGATCAAAACTATCTTCATAGAATAAAGTTAGTATAAATTTATTTATTTTCAAAACTACTTTACCGACATTTCAAGAACACAATGGCGTATATTTTGCATATTTCATGACGTATTCATCCATAATCTGATTCAATAAACAAAAAAGTAAGTAAATAGCTGTATTATTGACTGATTATTGAGAATTTATTATTATTCTACCAAATTGTCAGGTTAGAATAGTGTTTTCAGAGGAACTGTCACCTGTCACTTGAAGATCACTATCTCAAGCAGGCGGCAAAGAAAAAATCAGAACAAAGCGGCACGGACAATCATTTTTGATCACTCTGTATATAAATTCACAGAAATTTTGCTGGTAATTATTTAAATAGGGATACAACTGGCAGGCGGAAAAGGCTCACTTCACGCATCATTTGTGATGCATAAAGTTCCCCTATAACGCACTGTTGTAGAAAAATTATTGTTAATGAATTAAAGCAATATCAATTACAATGAAATATACGAGGAAAAATATTTTTCCGACGGATTCTGTCTCGCAAGACCAAATAATTGATTATGACGTTATTAGGGTCTTTAGGAATACATATTTAGGTTAATGAAATCGCTAGTATCCGACACAATCACAGCTTGATAGATTTTCTTAGGAAGCCTTATAAATTCGGATCTGAAAATATCTGAAAGTGTACCAGTGTTCAAATTGAATTTTCTGCAACCATAGTGTAAACATGAGCATTATGACAAGGCTTGCCGAGTCGTGAAAATTATTGTCCAAATGACATAGAGCTTGTTTACATACGTGTTGCATAAAAGATTTCTCCTACAACACTTCCATATTTCAACAATTACGAAGCACAAAGCAAGAAAGTTCACTGTAAGTTAACATCAAGGCTTTTCAAATAAACTAACAAATAAGTGGTGGTAGAGCTGGAATTAGAATCCGCTTAGTTGAAGCATTGTTCACAATGAGTAATTCACTAAGTTTGGAGGTGGCCGAAGAGAAAAAAGTTTTATAAGTTGATAATTTTCAGTTTTTATGTTATTTTTGTTTGTTTTTTATTCATTAAGTAGAATATATTTGTTTCAGATAAAGCTTACTACGTCCAAACAAGACTTGGTTATCCTTGCATAATATATGATGATCACGTATTTAAAAGAAATAAATCAACTCCGGCAAAAGTCTTCTGGCGATGTGAAATGACTGGCAAAACAAAATGTAAAAGTGTTTTGTGGACTAAGTTTGATGGAACGATTATCAAGACTAAAATTCGTCATAACCATCCTAAAAATATGGAGAGGATTAAGAAGTTGTTTGAACCTAGAGGTATTATAAATTATGATGCCTTAAGTAGACCTCCAAAAGTTTATATCAGGAAATAAATATCAGCGGGACACCAAGAAAGACAGCAAGCAGTCAACTGCTTCTCAATGATTTTAATTTTACCTAATCGATTAGTGTACAGGAGAGGTCTCCAAGTTTCTTAACCTAAGCGCCAGGACTTTAATTAATCGTTAAATAAAAATATCTGATTATTATTCTGTATGATTTACTTATGTTGTGAATTTTACAATATAATTAGAATAAATTATAGCGGACTGGATATCGAGCATATCCAACCCGCTACCGTGTGCTGGATTGATGGTGCTCGCGGGCTAGTGAATCCCCGGTGTACTTTATTTTGAATAAAATAATTCTGAGAAAGAAGAGTATTTAATTTTTTCAATAAGTACAAACATATGGCAGTTGTATTGTAAAATTTAGTACTTTACAAAATGACTAGCCATTTATCTAAACATTTGTACCAGGATCTGAATATTCATGCTATTTGAGGTCTTTTTATGAATTTGTTGAGATTGTCTAGAATAATTTATTCTTTACTTAGAAGATCTGTTTCACTGATTTCTCAAACTCTATATTACTTTTTGTTTGGTATAGTCAAAAGAAAGTCTCGAAAAATTTGATATTTCTCCAAATGAAGACAAATTTCGAAGGTATGTCTTAATTTTATAAACGTATTTTTTTTCGAATCTAGTCTCAGAAAAGTATTGAAAAATCTGTCTTTTCGTAGAAAATTTCTGGAATCTAATAAAAAACCGACACAATGTGTCACATGACTTGAGCAACAGCTGACTAGTTGCTAGTAAATTATGACTAAATATATTAAATTAATCTTTCCATTTCTATCTATTTGAGAGAGAAATTAGATGTAAGGTGTAAAAAGAAGTTAGCAGTAATAAATCTACTGTTTCTCAAGTAATGTGACCTTCATGCCTTATTTAGTAAAAAATTAAATCTGTAAAAATAAATCATACAATACTTGAGGAAGAATATGGCTAAAACCTTGAACTGTGCAAACAGATATTTTTCTATCCTTTGGTTCTTGAAAAAATTATATAAAATTGGTTCTTCAATATTTTGCGACATAATTGTTTTCTGCACCTATTTTATTAGAAATTATTACCCAGCATTTCATAAAATTCGAGTAATTGTTATAAAGTACGATGTATCCTAAATATTAATTGTAATAAATAATAGTGTGAACATTATAACTTGTTTAATCAATTCCAGACAAGGTTGGTTCTCCATAACATAGTTTTGAGTTTTTTTTTTCGATTTACATTACGAATGGATTATGGTAATTAATAAATGAAACAAATAATTTAGAAATTTTGTAATACTCTTCTTTTGTTTTAGGTCCGATGTATGTACGCAACAGAGCAGGAAAAAACTGTCTTGTTTTTGATGGAAGCATTTATTACTTTAATTCCAAAACAGGAGGGAAAATACATTGGATATGCTCTTTTTATCCAAAAAATAAATGCAAAGGGCGTTGTTCTACCAACGAAGAAGGACAAATAATCAATTACAGAAATTTTCATAATCATGTTAAGGATTTAGATATAGTTAACAAATATATTCAATCACAGTATCAATACATGCCCAAATTGAGCCTAAAGATATTTGATCAATAAAAAATTTAATTTTTCTCAAATTACAATTAGTATTCTTACTGAGTGATAATAATTGTTTATGAGCACTTGCAACGACATGACATATAATGAAAATGATTGATGATTCTGGCTGGTAATTTGAATGCAAGTATTAAAATACGGGAATTCACTCAAGAATTTAATTTTGCTTACCACTCTACAGTTTTGGTCCTACCTGAACCATCCTCAGGAGTGCTAGAGATTTACATAATTACCATGCTGATGGATAATTTATTACAATATAGTAAAATGTACTTACAAAGTAATTTATGTGTTTAAAATTGAATATTAAAAACACATTGAGTTTATTTTAATAAAAACTGAAAAGTTTTTCAAGTCAAAAAATTATATATAATAATTTGCAACGACTGACTGTTATGGAGGTCCAAAACTAAGTACTTGTTTAAGAACGTGCGTGCCTGCATATCAAAAAATTGCAAAAAACCACGAAAAGCATATTAATAAAAATAGACTTTAATGCAATCCAGTTACCGCATCTATAGTTTTTTTTTCTTTTAAATAATGAGTCATGTGTTTAATCTCACATATGTTTTCGTTGTCCGAAAGATATGAGATATCTTTTCTATACGTATTAATGTTGACTGAATCATATTTTTCAATCAATGATTTAAGTTTTAATTAAATGTAAAACATCTTCATTCTTTATTTAAGAAAATAAATGTGTGTCCAACTCTTGATTGTATAATTATTTTTTGTTTCTGTAAAATTGAATAATAAAATTAATAAGAAAAAGTATACTATTTATTATTATAAAAGTTTTTGAATTAATATTCTATTGTCTATCACTAATAAAGTATTTGTGAATTCATCCATGATTTTGTTCCACTGTATTCCAATCATGTTTTAAATAAACTCTTGGAGAGAACAATTTACGAACAATAAATGCGGAACCAAAAATTAAAATGATATTTCAATATGGTTCACTGTTTTCGCGGCTCGCAATAGATGACTGAGTATTCATAGTTCACTTCAAATATGTTGACTTTGTAATCTGAAGATCTTGGAGTCAATTTCCAGCTTCGTACAAAATGTCTGTACTATTTCTACTTTCCATTCGTGACTTGACGACTGGACCTCACGCATGCACACATAGGAAACTGTACACTAGACTGCGAGGCAAAGAGAGAGCACTGTCGCTCCCACAGTGTCGGCCCGTTTTTTTAAATTAATCAATCTGTTTTGAATTGTAACTATTCAATTTTAAATAATTATAAAATGTTTGATTTTGTTCTTTAAGGATCTTATTAAGTTTATTTCATACAATTTTGAAACAAAAGCTGAAAATATCATAAAGCAAGTAAAATACGTAGGGGACGAGCTACTGTCTGAAAAATCCAATTGAAATCGATACAGTTTGGGGAATTGGCGTCTATATAAAAACGAAAAAACTTATAGTTTTATATAGTAGTAGGAATCAAAAGCTGCTAGGCTGATGTTGACCAGAACTGGGCATTGTTCATATGAAATTTTTAGAAAAATTCACAATATTAATATTCATTGAAGTAACTCTCGCCGATTTTTCAAGAATTTCTTCTATTCTATGTAATGTTACGGAGCATGTAAAATACAAAATTGATACCTTTATTTCATTTTTTTATTTCTCTATGTGTGCTTTTTTAGATACGATAGATGATTGAACGTCTTTATAGTTCGAAGATGGAAATGTGTTCTTCAATTGTTTGGGTTATTACAAAATTTTTGATTTGTCATTTGTTTTAGGTTCGATGTTCGTACGCAACAAAGTGGGCCGAAACTGTTTCATACACGATGGGCATTTGTTTCATTTCAATTATTTAAAAAAAGAAAGAATGTACTGGAGATGCTCTTTTTATCGTAAAAGTAAATGTAGAGGTCGTTGCGTTACAAATACTCAGTCGGAAATGATTAATTATAGAAATTTACATAACCATTCTAAAGATTTAAGCACCGTTGCAAAATATTTACAATCTCAGTATCTGTATAATTTAGGTAATAATTTTTAAATGTTCAAAAATGTAATATATTATACATAATAAAACAAACTTCATAGAAATGTACTTATGTATTTTAATTCAATATTTTAATTTTTTATATGCCAATATTATTTTGTATTGATTTGATTGAAAAATGAGTTTCTCAGGCTAAGACTTCCATTTTTTTCATTGGCATGCAATTTGAAAACATGAAATTCCATATTTTTTTTTACATGTTCCCGCGACCGTTTGAGTTTTTTGATCTGTTGCGAATCGCTTGCATGCAGAATGCTATCACGGAAAAATCCAATTAAAAAAAAAAAACGAACTGGAATTTGCATTATGACCGTAAAGCGTGCATCGATCAATAACTTTTTCATCTTATCAAGGGGTAAATTTTCAACCTTCAGAAAGGCAGGCGGTATAAAATCGGAGAACCCCAACTGTCACCATCCCTCAATCTATTACAGTGAGATGCGTGGTGGATGAAGAAAGAAAATATTCGGAAAACAAGAATTAGTAGTATGCGCTTGAAATTACAATCAACCTATAAAATTAAATGTCATTACTGGAAGATGAGAAAAAAAGATATAAATTATACACTTGGCCATTTAATTTTCAAATAAGTCGCATCGTCTATGAAAAAAAGCAATAAATTATAGATACAGCCTTAGATATTTTTTGAACTCAATAATGTAAAATAGAGTAGACTGCAATATTTTTGCAAGATCGCTCGCTAACATAACTTTTGTTTCAGGTGCAATACTCGTTACTAACAAAAAAGGAAAAAAGTGTCTCGCATATGACGGGCACTTATTTTATTTCAATAATTCAAATAACGGAAACTATTACTGGAGATGTTCATTTTATTTTAGAAATAAATGTAAAGCAAGTATTATTGCCAACGAGCAATCAGACATAATTAATTACAGAAATATTCACACCCATCCCAAAGATGTAACGATGATTGCAAGGTATCTGCAACAAAGTTGTATTTATAATGCAAATATTGATTGGTAATGTAAAATAACATTCATGCTGTACATAATAAATTATTTTTGAAATCAACTTTTTTTATTTTAACTGAGTCCCTATTTATCTAAAATCTTAAGTATTTAAAAATTAGTATCTGAAAGTAGTTGATGAAGTAGCCGAAAGATTTAAGGTGACTATTACAGAACTTGAAGACATCCCAGAAACAGTTAAAGTTATTAGACGTAGAAGTATTGAGGTATTGTGTTCATAGGAAGTGCTGTTCGAAACAAATTGAAAATTCAAAAATAAATTTAATTTTTACTTTTATTCCTAGTTCCTATTATGTCCCTCGAAATAATTTCCTTAGAAATATGTAAAAAATATTGCCCATAATTTCATATAATGTTCTCTCAATACTAACAGAAGTAAACATTAGAAATAATATTCAGCAGTGCTATACAGCCATTATTTTATGACAGCTTTAGCTCGGCCTTATTGTTGTTTCGTTGACAAATTTAACTGTAGTGGGGAAGGTTACAATGAAATGTGTACTGAAGGAGAAAAGAAAGTATTCGAGAAATTAGAAATAGTAGTACGCGCTTTAAGCTACAATCTTCATAAAAATTGGCCACCGCTTTATAAAATGAATGAAATAAATTTAATAGACTACAATATTTTTGCTACATTGCTTTTTTCAATTCAACTTTTGTTTCAGGTGCAATACTCGTTACTAACAAAAAAGGAAAAAAGTGTCTCACATATGACGGGCATTTGTTTTATTACAATAGATCAAATAACGCAAACTATTACTGGAGATGTTCACGTTATTCTAAAAATAAATGTAAAGCAAGTGTTACTGTGAATGATCAAACAGAATTAATTAATTACAGAAATATTCACAACCATCCCAAAGATGTAACGATGGTTGCAAGGTACTTGCAAAAAAATTCTATTTATAATGTAAATATAGATTTTTAATGTAAAATACCAATCATGCTGTATATAATAAATTATTTTTAAAACCAACTGAATCCATTGTTGTTATTTCTGTACTAAATTAGCTGATACAGTAGCCAAGCGGCTTTAGGCGACTATTGCAGTACTCGAAAATAATCTAAAAACTAATAATTTTTAGAATAAGATGCAAATCATGATAATCCTATCAAATGGAAGACTGCCACTGAGTATCAAGTTTTATTTCTAAATATGTATAAAATCTAGCAATAGGAAAAAGAAAAAAATTAATTTATTGTAAAATTCAGTTACCATTGTATAAAATCCTCCCTTAAAATTTCCATTTATCCCTTGTTGTAATAGTAAGTTCTTATGTTATATCACACAATTGAGTAGGAGGAGATATGTGGTGTGCTCATAGCGGTCGTATTTCTAGAGGTTACCATAAAATCGTGTTCCCAGCGGTCATATATATTCCTGCTCTTTTGTTTAGGTTTTCATTCGGACTTTTATCCCCCCGTCAAATTTTAGTCGTGCTCGTAGCGGTCAGTATTTCTTCCCCATTATTTATTTATTTACGCAACTTAATTTAGATTCACATTTTAACTTGAATAGGGAAATAGTCGTGCTTAAATATAAAAAAAAAAAATCATTAAATTTATTCTTTATTTCTACTTGATCCTATGATAGACTTTTTTTGCGAGCTTGCGCGAAGATCACATATGGTGTAAGCTGTAAGGAATAGTTCACATTACTAGGTGTGTTTATATTAGGATCTTACCCTATATTTCATTAAATTAATACTGTATTTCATTTTATTTATCAAATATATATTGACTGCTACGAGCACGACCGAAATATGACGGAAGACAAAATTCCTAATAAAAAAACTTGAATGGTAAGAATATATAACTGCTGAAAGCACGATTTTATGGTGGCCGCTATAAGCACATAACTGAGAGATATTGGTATCTTTCACTTCATCTTAACATCACTTCATCCTTGCCATTTCATTTTTCTCCTCCCTCATATCCTACTCATAGCTTCAAGTCCAACAAATCTAATTGAATTTTTTAAATATTTTGAAAACGCAGGTAGCAAATCCTTTTTTTTTTCAAGTCACATAACTGAAAAATATAGATAGAAGTCATTTAAAAAAATGATTCCTTATCTACAAATTAATTGTATTTATCTATTTAATTGTCACTCCAAATGCATTAGAATTTTTTTTAAATGTTGGAATGATGATAAACAACTTTTAATGTATAATAATAAAACAGATTTTCTAAAGAAATGTAGTTTCAAAATCAAACAGTTGTTTTTCAAATCAAAATTCAAACCAAAATAACTTGACCTTTATTATGAAACTGGGGATTATCTTTGGATTCTAAGCAGATTTTCATAAATAAGTTATTATGTTTATTTTTATTCAAGTTACTCTTATAAAAAATCTGCTGTGGTCAGCACAGTACTTCCCCGACCATCAATTTTATTGCCAGTTCCATCGCTGTTTCAGAAATTTAAAATGTCGCATCAATTAATTACATATTTAATGGCCAGTTTTATAAAAGACCGAGTAAATTTATTCCAAGAATAGATTTATCTTATTTAACAAATTCTAATCAATTTGAGAGTCTTTATGACAACAAAATCATTGATGCCAAAAAATCGACTGTCATCTAGTAGAGTAAATTTTATTTATTCTGGAAGTAAATTACTCTGCCGTTTTAAAACCGGGCATTAAAGTGATAGCTGTTATTGTCAAAGTGACAGCTCTCATTCTTAAAGTGACAGATGGCGGTTGTCATTCGTCGTCCTGGTGGTGAAAAGAGCTAAATTAGTAAGTGTGTGGCTTAGCTCACTTCACCACCAAGACGACGATTTTAGTCCTTACATAAAATAAGTATTTTTGACAATGAAGAGTCCTTTTCTAGATTCTCGAGGTCTTTAATTCATTGTAATATACAATTTCGACATTTGATCGCCGGAAGTGTAATCTAAAGATTCCACTAAGTATTTTTGATATCTACGAAATTTATCTCTCCGAAAGCTTTAAATTGATATAAAATTAGACATCCTTTAAATCATTTATAAAAGAAACAATTGACAATCGTTCAAATATCTTCTTTGATACTTCTACTAGAATCATTATCCCTGCAAGAGCTTTAATTTGATTCCAAACACGATAGAACCGAATTACTTATTTCAAAGAAACAATTGACGAACGTTTGTAATGATGTCCAAGCATTAGTGATAATAATTCTAATTTCACATTATGAGTCTCATTTTGCTTTAATAAAATATAATGAATTTTATAATCATTCGAATTTTAATAATAACAAATGAACTACTGATAATATTGGAAAATGTTCCGGGTGAATGTTGTGTCAAATTATTCGAGGACTAATTTTAGTTATTCCATATTTTATGATGAATATTATTGTTTATAAAATAAACGCAAAAAACTAAAAACGTCCATCAATAAAGTTTTGATACCACTAATTGAAAATAGCTCATCCACGAACTTGAACCTAGTTTTTTGATGAAAAGATAAAATATAAAATTTCAGTCCAAAATTAGTACGCGTTCTCAAATTATCGGGCATCTAGACAGACGGACCGACTTTTTTTTAAAATTATGTTTTTTGGAATCACGATTACAATACTTCCCCTATTATATTATTGGTCGGGGAAGTAAAAATGAACAACGTAGTATTAGTTTTAATTTTAAAACTTTAATATTTCTAAACAGATTTCACAATTAAAATTTGATCCTATTTTCAAAAATAATGTTATTCTATTCCCATCGTAGCACAGATTTTTATAGATTCTGTCCATTCTCTAAATTTGAGAAAACATATCAGTGTTCTTATTATTGTTATGTTTATTGCTTGACGAAATCTAGTTTGTGATTAAATAAAAGTCACTATTCAATAATATAAATTGAAATAAAAGTTTTATTCTTCTTATGTCACTAATAATACTATATTTATTTATTTGTCACTTAATTCTAACTTAAAAAAACTCGCAGATATTTATATTTCACTATTTATATACACTGTTCACATTACTGTTCGATATTCACTGTTCTAGTTCCATTTCACCAGTACTACTCTTATTACTACTGTATTCCACACGTCTTTTGCTTGGCCTTATATAGAGAAATATCGATTTCTCGAATGTTCTATTTCTCGACTCTTTCCATTTCTAGAATATTACTAGAGGCTTCCATTGGGAGGGGTAATGTGCTGCGACGCGGCGCGGCGTAAGCGAGGACGAAAGGCTCTTCCCCATACTACGTCGTCTTTACGAGCTTCCCCCACTCTCGCACGTCACATTATTTTCAAAATAAGTAAAAAATTCAATCAAGAGTAAAAATTTTGTCATATGTCAGTATGATAAATTTTCCAAGTGTAAATTTCAAGCGATCTTCCGAATCATTAGTATTTTTTTTGTGAGCTTTGAAAAGATTGAAATTTGTAAATGATGAAATGATCATTTTCGTGTGTTAAACCACTAACACAAGATTGAGGGTCAATATGTGAGCTATTTTTTGTAGGTAGATACATGGAACCCGTAGGTTTTGTATTGTTGTATTTACATCTCATTATTATCATTTTTTATTTAATATATTTATGATTATCAGTAGGTATAATTGCAGTACTATTTTGAGCTACATCTTTTTGTAAGCAAGGAATTATTTGGAATAATTTTTTATTTTAAATGTTGATTGTATCTCTATGAAATAAGAAACTATAATAAGGATTGCTTTGTAGGTTACTTCCTGATGCGAAATAAAAAGGGTGGATTGAATCTCGTATATGACGGCCATGTATTCTTTGTGAAGAATAAAGCAAGAGACAGAACGGTATGGAGATGTACGCTGTACAATCATATCAAATGCAACTGTTGCTGTATTACGTCGGATACAGGAAAATTCTTCGTAAAAAATTCAAAACACTGTCATCCGAAACAAACTGAGAGAATTAATTATCTTGTTGAACAGAACGCTATATTTGGCAGTCTTATGCAAAATAAATTTATACCAGATCATTTACTATAATATCTGCAGGCCAATTTTTTTTAACAATTTTCGCTTCGGTTGGTTAACTTGAAAGCATGAGACTACTCAAAATCTCCAAGAAAACTATCAAAAATGATGTAAAGTTTTTTTTCGAATATTTGAATCATCTAAAACTCAGTTATATATATTTTTTACTTCAATAATAGTGCATGTTGTCGAACAGACTTTATAAGTTTATTGGAAGATGCCTTCATTTGTTGATAAACAATCTACTTTTTTTGAGTATTTGAAAGGCTGAAGTATGATATATTTTTGGATGAAAAAAAGTAATACAAATAAAAATCATCCTAAAAGCCTTTAAAAATCTTCCAAAAATATTGTAAAAATCTCTAAATTTGTTAATGAAGTAGGTACGTAAAGTAGTGCATAAGTGTAACGATTTATCAGATTATTTGGTCTAATTCAAATTCTCACAAATCATGTCGGTAAAAAAAATATATGTTATATGGAAATATAGATCAAACTGTCGATGTACTACTTCAGCTCCGATTTCGATAAAACTTGGTGGAAATATTTATTTTAGTATTACAGATATGGGAAAAATAATATCTATTGGCAGTCAGATTCGGTTGATCTTGAAAAATAGTATTTATAAATTTATATTAATAAAATCTGACGTGAACATCACGTGACTTATTTGTACATCATTTGATATATACACAAATTTATTCAATAAAGTTTTCTGTCATTTCGGATTATGATTAATATAATTTTAATAATATTTTGACATGTAAAATGTCAAATAAAATCAAAAAATTGACAACAGGTTATCATTGCCTACCTTATCATTTCAATTAAACTGATTGTTTTATACGGCAAATTCTGAATGTCTGTTATACATATAAACTGCACTTCCGGCTTAGCCGATTGATACAAAAATAGTAGATAACTATTTTGATGCTACAAAAAGTTTAAATCCTTAATTTCAACATCCTACGGTTAATCATTCTTGATTTATTAGAAAAATTCTAAAAAAGTTTCAAGTAAAGTGCACTTCCGGTGGTGCACAACTAGACCCTATACCAGTCTTAAATACAAAATTTCAACATTATACGTTCAACCAGTTTTGAAATTTGCGAGCTACGAACGAACGCACGTACACATGTACCGACATCAAGCCGAAAATAGTCAAAATGGATTCAGGGATGCTCAAAACGGATATTTCCATCAAAATCTCGATAGGTGAATTTTGTCGGTTTCACAATACTTCCTTGTACTTAGTACAAGTAAGTAATAACATGTATACATTGTGCATGTGTGTGTGCGATACTAGCGACTCCCTAGTAAAATGAACTTTTATCAATGGCACTAAAATAATGATTCTTGTTTTCAACCATGGTGCTTCAAGTCCAACTGCTGGGCGGGCTTCTACCGCTATGACCAAGCTAAACGTGGAATCTTGAGTCCGAGACAATGACGAAGGGTGCACTAAGCACCTCATGTTGGGTTTAATCTGCTGTACTTGTTTCGGACTCAAGATTTCACATCAAGAACAGGTGAAGCCCGCCGAGTAGTTAAGTGCGAAGCACCGCCGGTTGAAAACGAAAACTCACACCCACACCTCGCAATGTATACACTTTTTAATAATATAAAATAATAAATAAAGTTGTCAAACAAACAAATAGTACATTGACAGTTCGACCGATCATTTTTATATTTTTATTGAAGTTTATCTTAGTTTTGTCATTGTTATTATGTTCTAATATTATATGCACTTGGTACAATAATTTTTTGTTCCTATATTATTTGATAATTTTTTCATTATCTGTATTACTCTATTCCAATTAATTTATAAATAAAATCCCAACATTTAATAATCTGAAATTGTTTTATTGTTTATTTACTTTTGTTCCTTCACAACCCGCTCTGTTCCTAGCCTGTACGCAGATTCTTACGGATTTCTCTCGACTCTTATAATCTATGCGTGATTGTGGAGAAAGAAAGAAATTTTGCAAGAGCTCAGTCTTTAATACAAAAGTTTTAATAGAAAACTAGAGTCGGTTTACTTTTATTCATTTCAAACAAAAATACGAAATTTCTAGAATTCATAAATATAGTATTTAACACCTTAATTTCAGCCTAAAAAAAGTGTTCGCACGTGTACTACAATTTTGTATTTGATATGATCAAATTTTTTTAAAGTGTGTATAAAGGTATGAATGTAAACAAATCATGCAAACAGCAAAACAACGCCAGCAAAGAAATCGTTGAACGTCACTTGAAGTTACATCTACAGCGTGAAAATTTATTTGATTTTCTAATGACATTTTAGCTTGAGCTGCATAAGATATAATAAATGAATGCTTAGTTTGATGTAGAATATCATTAAAAATCTGATTTCAATTATTTTGAAGTAAGTTACTTCAATATTATATAAACTAGTCAGTGCCCGCGACTTCGTCTGAGTAAATAACAATATTGTTGCTAACAATAAATGTTTTTGCAAATTATGATCATTAAAGAGAGCAATTGGATTTTGTAACAAAACAGCATCATCAGGTTGCTCGCGCAAATGTTACGTAGATTTCGCTTATTTTACGATGAGGCAGAAAGTATTTTCTCTTTCCTCACCTTATGCATGCGCATACTTTTTATTATTTCCACAGTTACGCTGACACTGCAGGCCTATGGCTGGCGCAGACATGAAGCGTACAAATATTTAAATTCATATCTTCTGAACTCTCTAAGATATTGAAATGGAACAAACACGAAAATTTAAGTTAAAACTCCTGTTTTAATCCTTGAAATTTTCATTGAAATCTATTGTGCTATTTTGGAGCCTATTCGAGATAAACTTTCAGACAGACAGAGACACAGACAAAAACTCTAAAAACGGTAATTCATGATTTGACATCGTCTGCATCTATTTTGAAATCACAGACAGACACTTCAAATTTATTTATCTGTATAGATTAAAGTACAAGGTACAGATTAATCTAAACATAAGATATTCATATCTTAGATAAACTTCTTCCATGCCTCTGAACACCTGAAAAAAGTACTTTCTGAGCGAAATCATGATAAAATTCATTTCTGCATCTCGAATTTATTATAGGTTTGTTCCTACAGAAAATCCCTGACTAGGTACTGACTGTCCCGTATTAGGTTTTTGCACGCATGCGCGAGCTATGACTGGTTTTAAACTAGTCAGTGATTATTTGTTGGAACCCATGTTCAACAGTCAAAAGAATCACAACAGATCCAATTACATTTTTACTCATTCTAAAGTGCATAATAAACTCCACATCATTATAATTTTCTATTAAGTTCAAGTAATTCCGCTTTTTAGGTCCTATTCCTTCTTGTTAAAGTTCCCCAAAATTATCATCGTCAGATTCACTTAATAAAGACGAAGTAATTTCGTAAACACTACTAAACCCACTATCACTCATATCTAATAGGTTTGTGAAAATTTCAAAACATTATTTTACAAAGTTGATAACTGTCAACAAGGTCACAATGCGCATGCGGGGATTTAGAATTTGTGGATAGTCAGGAAACTTTTCTGACTATCAGCAAACTGGTTTATGGACTGTTGGAACAGAAAACTTTCTAGTCAGGGATTTGTCACAACTGCTGCTGGAACACCTAAAATTAAACTGCGCAGACTCCGGACAGTCTCGGACAATTTTGTACTGCTGTAGTAACAAACCATAATGAACACTCATTTGGTCTTATGCCAATTATTCTATTATTTTCACTCTTCATATATAATGCTCAATGTAAGGTTTGAGACAAAGATTGATACAAAATACAATTCGATGAAGCAAACCATACAAAACACTAACTCAGTCATAATTTTGATCACAACGCGTTACATTCTTTCGAACATCATCAGGTGTGGACTGAGGATTGGGGGTTGAGGTACGGCTTTAATACCGATGGAGTAGGTGGTGAAGCATGAAGGAGTCTTAACAGTAGAAAGATTATGTCGGATTGGCTATTTAATTGAACGTATATTGTTGTTAATTATTTATTTAAAAATTTTCAAGTTTTCCGTTATGTTTAACCTGTAACTTCCATTTTGTTGTTTACTAGTTTACTATTGACATTATATTTTCAATTTTACCTGCTGAATGTTTATGGTCGATAAGGTACTTAGCGTAATTAGAATCGGTTTTGAAGTTTTCAAATGAGTTATGTTCTTCATAATGATCTTTAAATTCACGTCCTGTTTGTCCGAAATAATTTAAATCATAAGCTGCGGATACCTGCGCTTGTGGTGTTTCGCTAGCAAGTAATCAAAAATGACGTGATTCCCTGTTTTATAGGTTAGCGTACTGTTTTGCTGGGTTCATTGAACGCACCTAATGATTTTTAATATCCATGTTTCATAGATTGTTTTACAGGGTAGAACCTGTAGTTGCACCATATAGCTTCACATTTTCGAAAATAAGAAAAAGACAGTTCTAACCATTTTTACAAAAATCTATTGCAGGATAAAATAGTATGTGATAAAACTTTGGTTTCGACTTGTGAAGTAAATGGTCTAGAAGCAAAATTGTTAGATTTTAAAAAGTAGAAAAGGACACATCATTGAAGTTGTTGTACTGCATGTAGTGGCGATTACTTTTTATTAGTATTGTACTAGATCAACTACCTTTTATATTGTATGCATTCTAATATGTCTTTAATAAGAAATTTGTCACAAATCAAATATCAAAGTCGAGGAAGTATTTTTGAATTAATTTCGTGTAAACTTTATAAGAAACTAAAAAATTGTAGCGTATCTTTAATCTTTTTTTACCAACTTTATATGCCTACAAATGTTTTTGATTTTATTTTCAGATATGCTATTTCCTCTAAATCGGACTGGAAAATTAAGCCTAATTTTCGAACGTCATATTTTCTACAATATGAAGGATAGTTCTAAAGGTTGTAGATTCACCAGATGGCGATGTGCTTTGAAAAATAAGTATAACTGTAAATGCTTTGTTGTAACTACCGACGAAGGATTCTTTATCAACAAGATTAGTATGCATAGCCATGAACCTGAAACTGACAAGTTGAAACTGGCGTTGGAAACTCCAGGATTATATTCTCTTAATATCAAACATCCAAAATATTTGCTTACAGATGACGAACGCATAACTGCAATTGAACGTAATTTGCTACCAATTTTCTGAATTTCTCAAATTATTGCTAGCCCAAACTAATAGAATTATTTGATTTTGATGATTCTACGCTCTACTTTTATTATCATATTTCTTATGTATAATTTTCGTTATTAATACATCACAATTTATTTACTCCATGACTAACTTTGAAAGCTGATGTGATAACAACAAAAACCTGTAATTTAAACATACACCTGACTCATGGGAATCAGGTATTTACAAGTGTTAAGAAGGACGTGCATACATTTTTCTAAATTAATACCAAGTTCTTTTGAAAATTTTCGTTTCCTTAATAATCAAGAAAATAGGAATTTTGTTCTATCTTTGAAATAAAATTCTCACTTTCAACTTCAGTTTAAATGAGAAATATATTTTTCCTTGCATTGACACTTGACACTCCTGTAGACATTAGAAATATTCGAATGCAACAAGACAAAAAAAAACTGCGTTTGTACTGGTCAATATTTCAATTTGAAATTCACAAAGTATATATCAACATAAGCATACGACATTTTTTCTTAATCGCATCAGCTTATATTTGCTACTAGATCTGCCTGTAAGTACATACGAGTATTTTAATATTTTTTGAATACTTTGGATATACCGTGCGTTTATTTTATCGTGAAACATAGTTATATCCATGGTTACAAATTTCCCAACAAAAAGGTACGTTCCACAAGGCGACTGCAACGCTCATGTCGCCTCAATAATCGTTCCAAAAGACGATCGCGGCTTTCGCGTTCAGGATCTATAAGTCATAGATGATGTCATGATTCGCAACCGTTTCGAGCTCACAACGCCCACAAAAAGTATGTCGAAACGGTCGTTATGTTAATTTTTGCAGAAAAATTACAAAGAAATTTTAATTGATTGAAAAGGTATCTTTCCGATTTCTACTTTCGATTCCAAACTATGTCAATTGATTGAAGACTTTTTTATCTGTCAATATGACAGATAATTTCACGGTCTCTCATTATCATTATTTATTATTTATGAGAGATTAATTTACACAGGCATACTAGAATCATTTCATTCATATATCCTTTTTGCTACAGATTAGTTTGATCTTATTAATGATTTACTTTTTGATCTTGATCACGAATTGTCAATTTATTTGACATTTAACAGACACTCACATCGTTCCATTTGAAGGATCAACTGTAGCAATCATAAGTTAGTGGGAGAGAAGCATGGTTCAAAACTACTTTTTCTTTGATTCTCACTTTTAAAAATCCTCAAAATAGTGTACGTTCCTTTCACTTTTACTTTCGCAAGTGAAAAAAAAATAGTTCGACATAAAAAATTCATATATGTGGGGGATACTATGGATTATTAAATAATTTGGATTGTCTGTTATCTTATTTATGATATAAAAATGTGTTTATGAGAATCAGTATGTGGGTCATTCGAAAAGCTTGCGTGGGTCAGTGTGACCCACGAGTCATAGGTTCTTCATCACTGGGCCCTAGTGGAACGTACTCTTGAATACATTGTTGTCAAATTGGTAACCATGGATATGAAATATCCAATGTTTCAAACTAAAATAAACTCACTGATTGAATTTATCACCTCTTGTTCAAGCGCTACTTGAATAAAAATTAGATTAAATAAAGACAGCGCTCTAGTAAAAACAACGAAATAAAAAAAGAGAAGTACATCGGATTTGGGAAGAAGCGCTTATTCAAGAGGTGAGAATACGAGTCAATTATTTCCAAATAAACTCAAAACAGTTGTGATTAGATTGACCATGACCTTTAGTATTAAAAAAATTATTTCATTCACTAAATATTTTCGCTATGTGAAAAATTTTATTATAGAATAGTCATAATTTCAAATATTTTCTATCTCTACAATTATTATTAAGTCATACTGCATGTTACTTTTAAACATAGATTAAGATATTTCTGTTTTTTTAGTGGTGACTACACATTTATTAATGAGAGAAAACATTGTAAATATTCAAGTACTTGTAAAGATTACGAATTTGTAACTTTTTCTGTGTCATATTGCACATCCCGTACGGCAGTGTGTGTTCTATGGTCGACTAATTTAACGTTTTAGAAAGGGAAATTCTCTCCCTAAAAATGATTTATTTCTTAAATATAATTTGCCACTGGAATCACTCCTTTTTCTATAGATAGGTTGACTATCAGAATAGAACCATACTAATTCTCATATTGATTTGTCTAACAATTAAATTTTTAAGACCAATTGATTTTTCATGATCATTCGTCATAATTAAAACTGATTTAAACTTCCGTATTATTAACATATATAAATATGAGACGCTGTGTGTGTTCTTTTGGTTTTACTAACGATTTTTGTATAACTATATCTGAAATAAAATTTTGTGTTTGCACAACAATCTTTTCATTCAAATTATGTATTGAAGTTTTCTTGTTAATTTAATTTAATTTTTTTCATTACTTAGATAATGAACGATAAAATGTTGAGGTCGTAATGTAAATTGATTGATACTTATAATATAGTTATCTTGTAACGCTCAAAAATGTGAGCGTGAAAGTTCTTAGCTCACAAAAATATTACTAATAAGTTTTAATATATGTACCTGTCCTATATTACTATAGTTATAGACATTTATCTCAATATTTTTTTGAATATGTTTCGAAAATTATCTACTCATTCAGGTATAAATATTATTTTATGTGGTGAAAACAAAGTCAAACGTAAATAGGGTTACCAGAGGTTTAAATTGAATCTATACTCGTGAAAGAATAAAAATTCTAAATTTTTTGAAGGAGGCCATCTTTTGGTCTTTTGAAGCACAATTAAGTATTTTTTTTTTATTGTTTTTATTCATCATCGTTAACACATAATGGACCAAATAATTTTTTCAACTATTCAATACGAATAATGATTTTTCAACTGAAATTATGAATTTTGAATTTATTTTCTAGTACATCAACGGCTTTGCAATTAATTATTGAAGCTAGCTAAAAGTTTCCATATTTCTCTTCGCTTGACTCTGCTTTCTGAAAGTTATCACATAATTCTAAAAAGACATGTAACTATGGCTGTACGACAAAAAACAGGTTTTAAATGAGATTCGATCGAACCCAATCAAAGCTCATATAAAGCACGATGAAGGCCCGATTTTAACCCTAAATTTAGGATAAGTAGGAAAACATTGATCTTCATTTATGATGAGTTATTTTCATTTAATTAATAGACATATGTTTTTATTTCCATTGATATTAAACGCGTTTTTTTTTTATCATTCTGTACCATTCGCATTAAAAAATCAAGTTTTCTCATTCAGTTTTGTTCAAATCCCACTTCTTACAGAATTCTAGATTTTATTTTATTTGTACCTTTTTCCTTTTTAGGTGCTTTGATTATGGCAACAAACGGACATCAACGACTTGTGTACGAAGGCCACATGTTTTATATAAATCGTTCAACAGAATCACGACTGTTCTGGGTTTGCTGTATGTACGCAAAAACCAAATGCAGGTGTCGTATATCAACAAAGCCGGACTACGGAGAATTAAAACGATCTGAAATTGAACATAATCATGGTATTCCCCAATTGGCCAAAAAATTAATTAGAAGGAACGATATCTTTCAAAATAGTTTTCTACCGGCATAGGATATTGACGAACATATTGTGAACCATTGTAGCTAAATAAACAATTAAGTGAACTTCATTGTACCTAGTTCTGGGATTAATTTGTACGTCTTCAGGAAACTTATATTTTGTTTTACTTTTCTGAGATACTTTAATTTGACTTTATGAATTTAATTATGTAATTTCTTATTAAATTCAGGAGCTATAATTACAAAGCCAGCAATATTGAATAGACATAAACTATAAATGTTTAACATCTCTCTAAAAGATTAAAAAAAAATCTAAATTCTTTACAGTTCAAAATCATTATAAAAACTAAAAAAAAACAAATCCCATTGATTACCATTCTAAAATATTTAATTAATAGTTATAGAAACCATAATCAACTATTTTTAAAAAATGGGTATCATTATTTTCCAGTCAAATACAAAATTGTCTGAATTGATTCAAATGTCAACTGCTGATCAACTGTGTAACGAAAATAACTAAAAAAAATTATATCCATATTTATTGATTGCTTGATCTAGATCAACGAAAGAAATTTTTTTTTAAATATAAATTGGAGGTTGATTTTTTTTTTCTCATATTTCGATATTTGCTGGATAATAAATTTTGTATGAAGATAATTCTGATGTACTTTTTTATAATTTAGAAATGTTAGAGGCATTTCGTAAAATATTAACAATATTAATCAACAGAGCGAGAATCGAGACCGTATTCTATCTTTATAAACCAGGCCGATAAAAAAAATATATTAGAAATATAGATCCACTGTTTTGATAAGAGATTTTACCCGGCAGATTATTAAATTACATTAATTAATCACGCAGTATATATGAAATTCACATATTTTGGTCAGACCGCTCTAAAGAACATATTTTCTGTATTTTATTTACGTTTTCCATTGCAACAAATACAATAGCTAAATGTGATCGTTCAATTGAACAAACCGTTAAGAAGACAATACTGTTCGGATCACGTTGACGAGATATTGAAAATAAATCCTTTTCTAGTGGTCTGTCAAATATTTCTGGCTAAATGGGGCTAGTCAGACGAAGATCAAAATAATAGTGAATTATATTTCTCCAATCTATTAATTTCATAATGATGTTCTATAAAGTTAGCAAAACATCTACATCACATAGTTAATTAAACTATTTTAGTAACCTAAAATAATTTGATAAGATTTGTTGTTTTATAATTCTAGACAACATATATTTTTTACAGACATTCTCCATTCCATAAACTTCCAAAAATAAAATATTATTCATGGTCTTCAAGTACTATGTAAGCATATTTTTGTTAATTTCAAACCCCGCTACCTCTATGTTTCTAATTTTTGCTTTTTTATTCACTGTTTCCCATTATACCAAATTTAACTCGTGAAAAATCTTATGTAAAATTGATTTTACCTTCTATTCTCTTTGTTCATCAATAATAAACAGAAGCCAAACCAATCAGCTCCTAAAGCTGCTTACGTAATACTTGAATCTCCCCTAGCTCAGGTTATTTATAATTTATTAAATTTTGAGGCTTTTTGTTATGTAATTCATTTTAATGATTGAAAAATTGAGAGATTATTTGATTATTAGTAATTTGTGTATTAAAGCCGTGAAGATATTCTTTTTTGGTCGATTCTATAAGAACAAAAAAGGTGCACACAATGTTTTTAGGCGATCATTACGGAAAAATGAAAAATTACAAAATTTCATCTATTTATTTCGAATATTCCAGTTATGTATAAATTCTCCTATAAGACAAGTGAAATTATCAAGAAATTACAGCGGAAATTTCACGTAGTCTAGACAACGCGAAATTTCCAATAACGAACTATTTTGACAACACAAAAAAATAGAACATGTTTTGTTTGTATTGTAAATTAGAAATGTCAAAGTCATTAGCAACTCCAATTTTTTCAAAGTATTTTAGTCTAAGAGCTGGCTACATAAATAATCTTGTTATCCCTACATGGCTAATTCCTTTTGTAAAAGAATCTTTTTGTTCAGCCAAGTTCGAATCGTCTTGTCTGCCAGCACGAATCCATGGCTTTTGAACATTTTGAACTTGATATTTTAATTCAAATTACCAAGAAATTTTCTGTCAATTCTGACGAGAACAATACTATTCACAATATCGTTTCCTTAGTTACCAACTACTGCCGTCAAACTGACATTCACAGAAGAAAAGTATTCATAAAAAATTCACTATATTTTACGGAAATTGGGACGATCGAAAATAAAACATTGTAAGACACACGTGTAAAGATCCTCTAATGCACTCATGTGCACTTAATCTAAGAGCTGGCTACATAAAAAAGCTTGTCATCGCTACGCTACATGGCTGATTCCTATTATGAAAAAATCCTTTTGTGTAGGCAAGTTCAAATCGTCTTGTGTGCTAGCGGGATCCCATGGCTTAATAGTGCGAGTGGCCGGTGAAATAAGAGAAATTACAATATCAAATTTTTCATAAGATACATGCATTATTATGAAAATAACTTCTATTTATTCTTGAGAAAAAATGTTAATTGTACGCTGTTTGCTTGTGGCTAAAATACTGGCAGTTAGCCTGGAATTAGAATGAAATTTTAAATTAAAAAATTATCACATACATGCGGCATGCATTGATCAAATGTTATTATATATTAGAATAGCCACATACAAAATGGCAAGCAAAAAATCATGACTAAAACCAAGGCAGACAGATATTAGAAGTGCGCTTGTGCTAGAGTGTTTATCCCCAAACACAGAATATTTTCTTAATGATTTTATTCTTTTGATGTTCACCAAATAAATATGATGCACAGAAGTGAAGTTTGATAAGTTTGACATGCTACCTCATAGATGTGAAATTTTTCTTCTGTAAATGTTAGTTTGACGGCAGTAGAAGTTTGTAGCTAGGAAAACGATATTATGAATGGCATTGTATTCGTCATAATTGACAGAATTTTTTTTGGTAATTTGAATTAAAATATCAAGTTCAAAATGTCCAAAAGCCACGGATTCGCGATGGCAGACAAGACAATTCGAACTTAGCTACACAAAAAGATCCTTCCGTAAAAGGAATTAGCCGTGTAGCGATAACAAGGTTTTTTGTGTAGCCAGCTCTTCGTCTATTTGTTAAATGCCGTCAAAATGATTTGGTTTGGTGCAATTGAAAAAGACGAAACCGACAAAAATATAATAAGAACTGAACCAATAAATGAAGTAAAATCCTAAAACGGTATTTGAAGGCAGTTTATGTCATTTTAAGGAATTTGAATTTTATTTTATGTCATTCGAGAAATATTCTTCCTAAATACCATTCGTGTTTGAACCAGATAATTAACCAGATAATTTTCATTCAAGCTTGTTGTATGAATTTAACGAAACAATAAGCTGTCATGAAAATTATTTATTTTTAAGCACGTGGTATTACCTCCGAAAGCATCGTAATTGGTAAATCTTGATTGCTATTGATTTTTTTAATTTTATCGCCATCTATCATGTTGACATTTGGGAAAATCCTTATTTATTCCTAGATTTTAAAGAACTTGTAAAGCGCACGACGAATTACTGAACTGAATTCTGCTTCGCAAGTTCTCAGTTCCAAACCATAGAAACAATTTTGATTAATTCCTTGCTGACAGAGAATTAATGAATATTAACTCCCTTTGCAAATGGAAAAAATTAAAATTGTGGATCATGAATGCTGTTGGTATTTTTTTATCTCATTGTTATATGTCAAATTGACATTTGAGAGAAATTTGTATTATGGAATAAGTCCGGTATAGTATAAACGAGATAGCACAGGGAATATGAAAAATATCAGTCAATTTGTAAATAATTTTTCATTATATTAGTTTACTGTAAAGGTGATCACAATTGCAAAAATTTGTTTGTAAAATCGATAATATAGTTGCTGTACATCTAAATTTATTTATAAAGCTCAGAAATAGGAAACTTCGGTGCACTTGTTACAAAAAATATCGTTTGCCACACGGATACCGAATGGTCGTCATTATTGCCACGGATGAATTTGACTGCATGAATTTACGCCTTGGGCTTTGCCCTCGTCTTCACCGAATGCATCCAATTTCATCTAGGACAATAATGACGGTCGTTCGGTCCTTGTAGCATATTATACTATTTTGCTTTTTAGTCTCGTGAGTGTGAAATTTTACTATCGATTTCAAACATCTTGATGAGATTAAGATATTTCAGATTCTCTTCAGCTTATCCTATCTGGAATAATTATTTCATATTACTAATAATATATCAATCTGCTTAAACTTTATTTTTTGAAATATAAAATAGATTTGAAGATATTTTTATTTCAATATTACAACAAATTAATGCTAGACCGTTCTTATTGCTATTATATACATATTATTGACATTATTATTTTTTCTCTTTCTTCCTTCTTCACTTCACTATAGAGTTAGGGCGGCTGCACAATAGCCCGAGAACGGGAACGGCAACGGGAACTAGAACGGGAATAAACTTGAACAGTGTATTTTGTATGTACACATGCACAATAAGATTCCTGGAACGGAAAGACCAAGGTCGGTCGGGAATGAAAACGGTAAAGATGGTCAAGATTTAAGTTTCCCGTTCTCGGGGTGTTAAACAACCAATGAGAAACAAGCGTGACGTCACTGTCCATTATTCTTGAAAATATGATTGTTGAGAGTTTGGTTTATTTGCTCTTATTCTTGTGCTCTGACGGCACTGATTTTTCTTGTTCCACTAGGTAATTTCATGTGAATGGGCTGAATTGTTTCCCAAATAACTTCATAAGTCTCATATATTACTTTGGAAACTGTTGGATTTCCAACTCTAAACAATGAACTTAGATTTTGAAAAGAATTACCATGTGCCAGATATTTCAAAGTCATAGCCAAGATAGATATTCTCTTCTACTTCTCTTCAATAATTTTGGCCTTAATAAGCTGAGAAGTTTATTAAAACATCGCACGTTCATTCTGGTATATTTAAAGAACATTTCATGGTCAGCTTCCTTCATATGCCTAAATATGTTTACGAATGCTCCTCTTGTATTTCTTTCAAGATTAATTGGTCTAATCCATCACCTAGAGAACAAATTTTGATTCAATAAAGAGTTTTATGGAATGTGCATCATCGTACCTCCTGTTTTGATTTTCTAATTGTAGATAATTATAAAAAAGTATTAAAAATGCCATGAAAACCTCTAACTCTTCGTCATCCATGTTTAAGAATATTTAAATAACTATATACAAAGTCAGGTTATCTGTCAAAACAGTGTTCTTGGTCTTTCGCGTGCTGCAATTGTGCATCTGGTCGGCGTTTACGTTCCCGTTGTCGTTCTCGATAGCTTTCCGTTACCGTTCTAGTTCTAGTTCTAGGGCTATTGTGCAGCCGCCCTTAGCATCGATAGTATCAGCACTCACTTTAAATTAAAACGCAAAATGACTTCCTATAAACTTTATTCTATTTAACTGATAGTAATAATAATCACAACTTATTTATTAATATCCCAATCATGTAAATATAACATCAATTGATGCATCTGTTTCAGACGTAATTCTAGAGTATGATGCAACAATTGCAAAATTTGTACCGAACAGTCAAACAAACAGACAGACAAGAAAGCGAGTCGATTCACATTATATGGAACGTCAACGTAAAGTTTGTCAGATATTCACATTAAACCGTAACGTCACCGTCCAGCGTCACCGGCGTGCGGAAGGGTGTAATTCGTCGAATATATTTTGTTACAAAAATGTCAAAGTTTAATTCGGAAGTACTTTTAGATGAAGAAGAGGTAGAAAGAAAAATATGCGAAAAATTTGGATACGACAAATTGAGAATTAGAATATGGCGATATAAGTTTTAACAGAACCGTTTGCACGTTTAGATTTGCAGAATCGGACCGCCAGCGTCACAAACCAGAACGTCAAAACATTCATTGCGTGGATGCTGGACATTAACGGTACGGGACAATGAGATGTAGCCATTTAAAAAAAATTTGAGAATATTTTGACGTGACTTTTCCGTACCGTGACGTTCCGTATAATGTGAATCGGCCTTTGATATTGCATTGTCGTCCAGCTCTGAGCTATATTTCAAGTTTCAAGTATCTAGCTCATTGGGAAGTTAGCTTAAAATCGATTGCAAAATTTGTACTAAACAGACAGAGACAGACCAGAAAGTGAGCTAATAAAAATGTGGTAAAAAGTAAATAATCCATGTTTGTTACTAGTATTCTTTCCAATATGTATAGTTACATACATACGTTTTAGACCAAGTGACATCACAATCTGATTTTGAAATTTGATATAATACGAAACAAAATAAAAATTATCCAATCGAACAATAAAAAAAAATTTAAACTCGACTTCGGGAGTGTTTGTTGATTTTTACAACTAAATTTTATATAAATATATCATGATGATAATTCCATTACTCTAACTATATTTTGTGTAACTAAAATTTGCCGAATGTATTTGGAATGTCAAACAAGAGCATCTATATGAAAGTGTGACAAAGAATGAATAATTTTATTGTATCTCAAATAATTAATTTTTGAGTAATATTCTACATTACTTTGTTATAAATATTATATAAAATATTCTAATTGTAAATAATGTAAGCAGTAATAAAGTTATTAGTTTTAAAATAAATTTTTGAATTTTTGCTTTTTTTTACAAATATCTTAAATGCACAAATAATAACAAATATAATCTAGAATTATTAATTTTAAAATAAATGATTTGTTCTAGATGCAGAAGTGTCATTTCTGGTAAACTCCCGTGGCAAAAAAGTTTTACTTTACAAAAATAATGTTTTTCATTTGAATCGCCAGAATGATAAATCTATATCCTGGGAGTGCTCAGATTACAGGAAGCATAAATGTAAATGTCGATGTATTACTTCCGGTTCTTATGTTAGAAGAATCAGCAATAATCATAATCACCCACCAAATGGTCAAAGGAAGTGTCTTCTAGGAGAATATTTTATTAAGCATAATGTTTCATAAAATAGAGATAATGTACCCCGATATATTGTATTACTTTCTTTCTGTATCAAAGTATTTTATTAAATTAAATTTCAGTATTTTTTCTCACTTGTATGATTTAATTAAAATATTTGAAAATTTGTATTTTATTTTCGGAACAAATATTAGTGACAACTACAACGGCTGAGTACAAAACAACGTTTAATCCAACACCTCCCTTAAAACGACTTAAATCATTTATATATATACATATTTTAAAATTTATTGTACTTTATTGAAGTAGTGCAGAAATATAATTGAATACTTCAATTTATATTATTTATTGTACAAGTTTCGGGAAAAATTAACATTATAGTAAGAATAATCTGCTGTAAGCTTAAATTAAAATGATGTGAAACATCCGATAAAATTCTACAAATTGAAAAAACTATATCATATCGCTATGACAGTTATTCAAAAATGTGAAAAAAATAATTAAAACCCAAATTCGTATTAAAAATGTAAGTGTTTTAATATTTTGCAATCAAAAATATTAAATGCTAAAATTATATTTGTTGCAGGTCATTTGACATTTATGGTGAACCAACGAGGACAAATCGCTTTAATTTTTGAAGAAAATATTTTTCACGTTAATCGCCGATATGAAGGAACAACATTTTGGCAATGCATGGAGTACAGAAAACATAAATGCAAGTGTCGTTGCATCACAACAGATGGAATAGTGAGAAGATCAAAAGTTAATCATAACCATCCCCCAAATACAGCCAAAATCAGAAGGAAGTGTCTTAATATGAAATATGCTACCAATACTCCTCTTATTTGAGCATTTAAAAATTTTGTACTCTTAATTTACTCTCTCAAATCTAAGGAATGAATTTTATTTATTTTATCCTTACTTTTTTTTGTATAGAACAGACTCACAACTTGCGGTAGAAGTTGATATTATCATTAACAGTACGTAAACATATTCTTAAAAGTACAGATTTATGTCCGAATTCTTAATAGTTCGTAGGAATCCGTCAAACCTATGGCTTTATTTTTCTTGAATACATAAATTGAGAATTTAATTTATCTTCCTATCTTTGAAAATCGCACAATAAAACTGTAATGAAACTCAAATTAAGAGTATTTTAGCGAACGAATTTTAATTTGGACCTTATTAGATATTACTAATTAATATTTTGTTTCTTAAGTCTTTGTGTTGGTTCTCTGCTGAAAACATGTATAACTTTTAGAATAAAAAATCTTTTGCATTGAACAAGTGAAATTTTTTTCTAATCTAATTATTTTTATTGCTCTGAAACCTTCGTTTGGCAATCTTCGAATACAAAAGGAATATTGTTATAATTCAGCATTAAATGTAAAAGTATCATGATCTTAAATCTTAACTGAAATTTTGTTTTATTAGTTTTTTATTTCCATGGATATCTGATTATTGAAGAAAACGTCATATTTAATTTTCTAAATATCTAATGCTGCAGATATTGCATTAAATAAAGGCTTTTCAAAGTGAAAATTAATTTTTAAACAATTTTTTACTCTTGCACTTTTGCTCTAAAATATGTAGGAAATCCGCACATTTTGAGAATCCTATGTTAAACACCTATGCTCCGCGTTTCGTTGCACACCCTGTATGTGAAAAGAATGCTTCAAAACAGTATAAAAGTGAGAGTCGACTCGACCTTTGTGTTCTGTTAGCGAGATTAGTACGAAAATCTCGAGTTTCGATGAAATAAATATTAATAGCTCAGGTAGTTTTACAAGCAATCATCTTTAATGAAGTTTGATCTTAATTTACTTTTAGAAAATGACGTGTATGAGGACAAGCTACAGGGTATATAAATCTTGATCGATTTTGGTGATTTTTTTTTCTGCCGATTGGTTAATTATCAGAATAGAGGCCTATTGACTTTCATAATGATTAATCGAAGTTTTTGCTTGGTTATTCGTTATAATTAAATAATGTTAATTTATCGCATCACTTAAATATACAGGCTGTAACAGAAATAAGAACATAAGTAATAGTATCTGAACGATTCGTTGAAATATGGAGTAGCGAAAATGCTGAAAAAATTGAAAATTCGGAAAAAAATTATAAAACAATTTGGTTGCTCTCGACGAGTTCCATTTCTGCTTAAATTTATTATATTTATTTTTGTTACATTCTGTACAAATTATGACTCGAAGTGTGCACTTTTGGTTTTACTAACGATTTAGTTTTTTACTCATTTCATATATTTTAAAACATATATTGTTATTTTATCATGCATTTTGTACAATTATAGAATTTGATTTATAAACTGTAACAGTTTACGATCATGTACTGCACTTTTATCTTTATTTTTTTATTTGATCAATATATTCTGGACGGTATGCGAAAATCTGGTATATCTTCATTTCCGAGTAACTTATCGCAAATTCTTACACAACTGACTTATTGGATTTCCACTAACACACATCTTCTTAAATTTTTCATTTAAATGCAACATAGAATTGTATTGTTATAGTTTTCATTTAAAATAAGAAATAAAATATTGGTTGAGGTACAAGAAACAAATTTAATTTCTATTGTTCAACTTGAAAGATTGTACATAGTTTTATGTTCGAAATTGGCAACTTCAAAAATTAGTTTGATGAGAATTATTTTTGTGCAACAATGTAAGGATAACCAGCTTCTCAACTAAAAACAATAATTTTGTGTATATTATAGGATCAGAATCGCTAATGTACATGGTAAACCGCAGAGGACAAATGGCACTGATTTTCGAAAACAACATTTTCCATGTCAACCGTCGGTACGAAGGAAAAACATTCTGGAAATGTATGGAATACAAGAAGCATCAATGCAAATGCCGATGCATTACTGGTAATGGCACCTTTCGCAAATCCAAAAGGGAACATAATCATGCTCCAAATGTTGAAAAAATCCAGAATAAGATTTTGCAGATGAAAGAATTGTCTTCTCAAGATCCTACCCCGTACTCTTTTGAAAAGAAAATATCTTATGTTGTGAATTCACAGAATGATTAACAACTTCAAAAAACTGATATAATTTGGAGTGAAAATATCCACTATTGATTTTATATATTTTTTTCAATTGATCATTATATTACGTTTAAGTAGTTTTTACTGACAAAAAGGAGCAATTTTGAAATTGTGTTCATACCTTTGAAAATAATTTTCAAATATAAGGAAATTTGTTTTCGGCCAGTTTTATTTTTTATTCATTACTTTCCAAATTATGTTACCAAATATCTGTACGAATAACCTTTGAATAGTCTGCCTTTAGTTGATTTTATTTATTATAGCATTTTTTTTCTTTCCGAATTGCGCGTTGCATCAGTTGCAATGATAATTTTTTGCCTAAGCTGAAATATTCCAGTAGCTTTAAGTTAATGTCAGAAATGCAATATTTAAAAAATTAATCTTTCTCCAATTAGAATCTTATTTAGCTTAATATATCTGAATAATGTAATTTGATATGCTTGTTCTATATTATTGGCTAGTAATCAAATAAAAAACGTTTGAAAATCAAAGCTTAAGGTCTAACATATGTATATCTTGCAGCCAGAGAAACAAATAAAGTTGGTATGTGCTCATGGCTATTATGTGCCGGTATTGACCCATAGTTTAAGCATCGTTCGCACAGCGTTTCTGGCTCTGATTGCTTCACTAACGCAGTTCCCTCACATTCACATCTTCTATAACCTCCTGTATTCCCTAATATTTTCAAAGGTAAAATTGAATGGAATTTCAATTTTTTTTAAGGAGTCACAATATAATTTCTATATTTTCGGCACATGATGGCATATTTATTGCATTTTTATAAGCTTATTTTATCAAAAAAATCCTAAATGACAACTTATTTTCTACGACGTAATCATTTGCGATGAATAGTCGTTTTAGGCAAGGCTTGTGTAGCAAACAAATACTATAATAAGGAAAGCTAAATAAATAATGTAAGCGAGCAGATTTTTTTGATGTACCAAGATAATTTTGTCAAGGCGATACATAGTAAAAGTAATGCAGTCGTCAAAGGTTTTGACCTTAGCTCAAAAAGAGTGATTTTAAATTTGGCATAAATTAGTGTTTAGGGTACTTGAACAATAAAAGAAAGTTGTCATCTTCAGCAGTTGAATTCATGGGACAAATGAGCTTCAAAGTTTCAAGAATTGAAACCTTAGAATTAAAAAGTATTTTAAAATTCTGTTACAACCGTTTAATTGAACAATATTTAAGAAAAAAATAAAAGTAGTAAAACAAATGCAGTAAGCGCTTGTTTAAAAAAATTATTATTGCTGTACATTTACACAGTATTGTAATCAATAGTCAAGGGTGTTTCCAGATAAAACCTAAACTACGAACTCCACAAATATTTTAGGGAGAAAAAGTGTCGACTTGCTAACATTATATAATATTTATTTTCTTTGAATAAAAATGTATTTATTTCTGATTTTATAACAGAAAATATTCAAGTAAGAATTTAATTGTTTTCTGATCTTTACCTCACAAAGTATATGTGTATCTACTCGGTATTATCCAAATAAAATATTTTTGAAACAGATATCATACAAATAATTGGCTATTTCCATGCAATATCTATTGGATCAAATTCTAGAAGCTATAGAATAACTTTTCGTTGTATGAACATTTTTTTCTTGAAATAAAACTAAAAAAATCATCTTACCCATTCTTAGTTTTCTTTCAGACAAATTTTCACTATTGTTTTTAAGAACAGATTTACGAATGACATTAAAACGTAAACAATTCGAACCAAAAATTGAGATCACTTCTTATATTTTCTTGAAACATAATAACACATAAGTATATAGCATCTTCACGTCTCTTACAGTATCTATACACAGTACCCTGGCACAATAAGAACTGATAAATTGATGGTGTGGACAAGTCTAAACTTTTGATAGAATTAAAAGTTAATTATTGGAATTTTTTTATTTAGTTGAATTCGATGAAATTTATTTCTTAAATGCAATAACTTTCGAAAAAAATATCTTTTGAAGGTTCTTTCGTTACATAAAAATTATTAATTAATATATTATATATATTTTTAATTAGCTCGACAATATTACGATATATACATCATTTTATAAATGAAAATTTTTAAATATGTATTAAAAAGTTCATTTTCGGTAGAAGGAAAATCCATATTGTATATATATTTCGGTTAAACTTGGTGAAAAGATGTATCTTAGCAACACCGAGGGAAAAATTAGAACTACTGCGCCTCTGATTTCATTGAGACTTTGTGAAAAGATTTGTTTTAGCAGTACAAATATGACAAAATAATAACTATTGGCGGTCAGATTCGGTTGATCTTGAAAACCTTATTTATAAATTCATATTATTAAAAAATATATAAATTGCGAGATGTGTGTATGTGTATGTGTAAGATGGCGATACTAGCGACCCACTAGTGAAATGAAATTTCAATAGGCAATGCTTTGTACCCAATCACTGACCAAGCTCGACGAGGAATCTTAATTTCGAGAAAATTGACAGGTAAGTAGTATTTCGGAAGTAGACGTCAGCTAAGAAAGAATTTCGCAACAGGGCCGAATTAAGGGGGGGTTTACCTGAAAGCTCTATATTTTGTTGGTAGAGGCATGAAATTCTGAAGTTAGGTAGACAATGTGGAAAGAATTAATACGACAGTATTATTTTTTCGTCAAGTTTGGATTAAGATAGTACGGACAAGACAAAATTTATCTCTGGGAGTTTTGTTTTTGATATCAGAGAATCAGAGAATTGAATCATATTAATTTTCTTCATGAGTTTAATGTTTTTATTGTCAATGTCAGGATTTCTACTACAGGGATGGATTAAGATTGTCAACGGAATACTAAATTTACAGGTAAGTAGTTTGTGGAGAGTGAAAGTCATATTGTGAAGGATTTTGTGACAGGGCTGAATTAAGGAGGTATAAAAGCGATTGCAAGTTCATATGAAAGTTCTATTTCTTTACTGTTAGAGGCATGAAATTTGATATTCAGGTAGACAAGGGGAAAAGTATAAATAGCATAATATTATTTTTTTGACAGGGATGGATTAAGGTGATCCAAAGAGAAATCAAATTATCTGTGGGAGTCCTCTTGTTTTCGATGTCAGGGACTAAAATTATATCAATTTTCTTCAAAAGTTCAATGTTTTTAATGTCAATGTTATAGTAATTACTGTAATATGATTTTTACAACAGGGATGGATTAAGGTTGCCAACGAAATATTGAAAAATGCGAATTACCCTGAAACTTTGTAGGTGAGTAGTTTATAGAGAACAAAGATCAGTTGAAGAGATATTTTACGACAGGGCGAATCAAGTAGCCAAAAACGATTTTAGGTTCATAAGGAAGTTCTATGATTTTACTGTTAGAGTCATGGAATTTGGTATTTGATTCAACAATTTAATAAATACCGTAGCCTTTACAAATGAATATAATCGATGTGTCTGTCTGTGATTTAGCAATAAGGACTTTTTCTCAATCTCATATGGTTATTTACAAGGTTCCAAAACTCAAACACGCATTTTTTTAATTTTTGTCTGTCCGTCTGTCTATTTACTTATCCAGTCTGATTTTAGAAGCGGCTATATTGCTATATAGATTGAGTTGAAACTTCCTATAACTGTTGTTGACGTTTGCGAACAAATTTCTGATATAGTAATATCAATGTAAAGTAAGTGGCGCACGACTCGTAATTCTTCGTTCGCGCATCGTTTATCTGATTGGGTTGACACTTTGTACAGAAGTCGCATTGGTAGTTTACGTATCGCTTATCAGATTGTGTTGATTGATGCTTCATACAGTGTTACAAAATTTCGTCTGACGTCTTTTTTTGTACAATTGTTTTCCCATTGCATACCCATGTCGCCATCTATGTAGCAGATTCGCACTAATTTTGTAAAATAGTACGTTCGTATGACACTTGATTGAAGCGCTAACTTGGGGAGTCGGCGCGTCTGGTTCTTCCTCGCTCTCTTGCGTCCGAGCTATTGTTGCAGACGGTTATTTTTGAGTAGTCTTGTGATTTTTCTTGTTGTTCTAAATTTTGTGATTATTCTATTTAATTAAAATCAGTGTTATGATTTTGTAAGTATTTCGTTTATTATTTTTATTCACGTTATTCCAAATTTAGTATTATTTTTCTAGTGATTTCGTTTGAGGCGACCCGCGTGGTTAACCTTTTGTTTTCCAAATTTATTTCTTTCATCCTTAATTATTTGTTAGTTTTTTGTGCTCAACACCTTTTTACTACCTTGAAACTTTTATACCAAATTAATATTTTTGTTCTAAATTTATTTTTTTTTTCTAAATTTTATATATACACTCGAAGTAATAAAACCTACGAGATTTGTGGCTATCTTCGTTCCTCCCTTTACCTTTCCTCACCTAAGTATGTGTGATGTATGAATGATTAGTGAAAGTGGTTGATAATACATAATTTAACTATATTTTGGATCCAACGCGTTGCGGATTTGTCATTCAACAACTCGTAGTTCAGTTTCTTATGTTGTTTTTGTAGTTTTTTTTGTTTCCAAAGCTTAAAATATTTTGTTGTGGGCTTTAGTTCCCGTTTTTAAGCTGGAAAATCCTACGAGTTTGTGAAGATTGATCCAATTTTTTTAGTAACGAACCACGTTCGTAAATTTATCGACTCGTCGCTAATAAATCCTTTTTCTTGTCCTGCTAGACTTTGTATTTTCTGTGTTTTTTCTTCTCTTTAATGCTCAGCGTAGTTTTTTTACTTTGCAAATTTTTAGTGCACTATTTCAAATCAGACAAATAAATAGCTTACTGATTATTTTATTTAACTTTTACTAAATTTACAGTTTATTCGTTTTTTAATTGAATCTAGATTTATTCATTCAAGTTTACGCTTCACGTTTGAAGAGAGCTCTCAAATTTTTTTTGTAGGTACCTCCTGTTTCAGTTGAATTGGATACTGGTTGGGTTATTTGTTTTCAGTGTAAACTGCTAGGAATCTTAGGGACCAGTGGCCACTTGAGACTAGTTTTTGACCAACTTCAAATTAAGAAAAACATCAACACGTCTACGAATTTAAGAAGAACATTAATATCTCCCGAAGTTGACGACCAAGCGCACGGCCAACCTTAACACCTTCAAGGACCGTTGGGTATTTATCAAAGCCCTATAAGACGCAAGATCAACTTTACTTAATTCAGGGAACGTTCTTGTCTGACGTTGTTTTTGTGGCTACCAATTCGACATCTATCTCATCTGCCGATACTAGTCTTGAGTTCCGCCTGAAGAGGATATTTAGCTAGTTTTTGTAACGTAATTTTGAACGTCTGTGACGTGCTCTCCAGTTCCCTTTTGGCTGTTGCAGTGAGATTTTTTTTGTATAATAGCTTCAATCATTTTCGTAAGTTACAAATTTTTTGAATTATAATTTTGGAATTCTTTGCTTGAAATTAATAATAATTTTATTTGAAATTGATTTCGACGTCTATGCTTTATTTCTTTTTTGCTGTCGCTATTGTCTCCCAGAATAGTACCTTTTTCTCCTTTGATCATTTCCTGGGAGTGGCGCCCATTTCCTATTTTTCAGGTAAAATATTTCTGGTGCCCTTATTAATAGCTAGCCTGGGTCTTCACTTTCAAGGTAGGATATTCCATCACTTAAATTTAGTGTCAATCAGCAGTACATTAAGTTTTTGCTACCAAATAGTGAAAAAACATTACCTTTTTTAATTTCCTACTGCCACTTTGGAAATAGGAAAAGGTACAACAGTTGTAGCTGACACTCGTGTTAAAGATTCTAACGTATTGATATTACCGCAAGTCGTACTGAATAACTCCATACTAACAAATACAATCTCATTATCTGTCTGCGATTTCGCAATGAAGATTTTTTCCCAATTTCATATGGTTATTTGCAGGATACCAGAATCCAGACATGCACTTTTTTAATTTTCGTCTGTTTGTCTATCTGTCCCTTTGTTTGTCCAGTCTAATCTCCGAAACGCCCTAATCAATTAAGTTGAAACTCTCTACAATTGCTGTTGGCACTTGCGTCAAGATCTTCGTCCTGAAACCATCAACATAAAATAAATGATGCACGAGTCGTATTTGTTCGTTCGCGAATCATCCATCCGACTGAGTTAAAACTTGGTCGAAAAAAAAATTCAAAATGTCCAAAGCACATTGAACTATCGCATGCAGCACACGATCGTACAATTGCAGCAGTCAATTATCATATATTATTTTCATTGATTTCAAAAAGTATATCTGTATGCAGGTGAAACTATGGGTAACAGCTAGTAGTATAAATTGTGTCATTAGAATTATGATTGAGACAAGTTTTGAATCTGTTGGACGATGCTTAGATCTAGTTTCTGCAAAGAAATGTGCCCTCGGTAATATTTATTTTTAAGGATTTTGTATAGCTTAGGTCGATCTTACGATAAGGGAATCCCTCAGTAATAAGAAGACTTAACGATTTAATTTTCGCTTTTCGATATTTTGGTTGTGAGTATGGTATATAAATATTAGGGACAAGCAATCATCCTAAAACTTGTCATGGACCGCTCTGCGTACAACACAAAGTAAGTATATAAGAAATATTTTCTGATGAAACTGATGTTTGTTTATCTATCTGAGTTACAATTGAATAGTTTAGAAACCTATTTCACTAAGTATGACGTCATATAGCTTAGTTCGGCAGAACCACCACAAGATGGCAGCCCAAAATATATCATTCTGTTTGCGTATCATCGGTGATAAAAGTTGTAGAATACTTTATTGGTAGCTCAATTTCATGCTGTAAGATGGCAGCATCTAGCACGTTTTGTGATTTATTGTAAATAAAATTATTTTATTGGGTTTTACTACTTTATTTATTATTCAAAACTATTGGTTTTAAAGAATTGTAATATCGAAGTGATCAACTCCAATTTTGGTTGCAATCGATTTTGCCTTATGTCAATGTCAACTGTCTATTATTCAGTCAAAATATGTACAAGTAAGTCATGTGCACCCACATCAGATTTTTTTATTTTATTTTTACTTAATCAAATATTTTATCACTTGAAGGGACGTATTTTTGTGTGTATGCAAAACAAGATTATTTTATTCATGTTGCCTCTTTTAAAAGATAGAGTGAGAAAAGTAAACTTAAAATTCAAAAAAATTTTAAAATTCTTTGTGATAGGAAATTCTGAAAAGATTACAGAAAGATTAAAGTGACATCTTCAACTGCTAAAATTTCCGGAAAATTGTTAAGTATGTATTAAATCGAAAATATACAATTTTCTTATATACTGCCTAAAGTCTTTTGAAGAAGTTTTTTGATTTGAATAGTATGCAACCTCTTTATCATATATGTGTTGAATGTGCATTTAATTTCCATATTTTGTATTTGATTACTCCAACAAGATTCAATCAATATAAAGCAGCAATTTCGATAGATATAATTAAAATCAAATACTTGAACTATTTTATACAAATTAATGATAGTATTACAGATACACAGTTTATATATTATTTATTGTCATGATAATAATTCGACTCAAATATTTACATAGTCGGAATCATTTCATACAAATATTTTTGTCGAATTGTTAAGAGAAAGGCACTTGTTAAAATCAAATAAACTATTTGGACAGATCAAGCCTCTTAGACTTAGCTTACGATTATTCGAAGATTATATAAAATACTATTATTTTCCAAATCAAAATAATGTCTGTTCATAATTATTCTGAATTCAAATTTGGTAGGTATATAAGAAAGATGTTGGTGTTAGTTCTTCGATCTTTTAATTTATAGTACTGTCTCAATTAAAATGCAAAACAGATTTTCAGGACCTACGAGATATTATAAAATAGATTAATCTTCGATTATTGAATAGTATGTTGCATTTTCAGATTCCGTGTCACATAAGGTAGATAAATGACCACTAATGTTAAGATTTCGATGTCTGTTCGGTAATCTGTGTCACAGTCGATTTTTTAGAAAATATTGAAGAAAATACACATCAAATGGAGTAGGTGCAGCTATCAATCATGCTTGCACACATCTAGTTCGGGAGCCTAAATATGAAAAGTTATAATAAATATGTTTTATTGGGTAAAAAAGTTCTGTATAAATTATTAGAAACACAACATTTATTTATTAAAAAATGAGTTCTGAAAAGTTTTCTCCTTCATGAAAGGTAATATTCTCAAAGTATAATGGAAAAAAAAATTGTTCGAGAGATATTTTTGTGCATTCAAAACAATTTTAGGATTATGTTCCCAAAAGATATCAAACAGATCCTATTACTGAGGCTCCGCTGTTTGTCCAGATTGAATAGAATAGTTTTAAAAAAATTTAAGATTGAGTTTTGGTCAATTCTTTATCACTCTAACCCAGGCTTAAAACCGGATGTCGCAAATCTAAGAGCATCTTTATTAAAAATTTCACTATATTTGTTTATTAATTGAATAATATTACTTTAAGTCAATGAAAGTGGAAACTCCATGCAAAAAGCTAATTCGAAAAATTCAGCGACCTATTCTATCACTCATAAATACTCTTGCGCCTGTTGAAAATGGAGTTTAGTTCACATTGTGCGCAGTGCAGTGAGCATCAGTGGTGAATTATTTCAACAAATATAAGAAACTCTGGAAAGTAAGTGAAATTCTACAATTATTTATCAACATTCAGACTAGTTTATTCTTAAATTTTTTTAGCTCTATTATTTTAGGGAGTCAATAATATACTAATTATTTATTTTGTAAATAAAAATTGGGAAGTAGTGTAACGATAATAATTTTCGGAAGTGAATGACTTAAATTGTAAATATTTTGATTGTATTCATTGGTTTTCACTTAATACTTGTTTTTTCTAAATTTAGAAGTCTTTTTTTTATTAAATTGGCAATGGTATAAATTTTTCAAATCCTCTTAAATTAAAACTGGAAGTTTACTGATTTATTTACAATGATAAGTTGATTTTTCTAGATCATATTTTTCAAAATTACTTCCACCTGGTTTCATAATAGAATTTGAGTTAAAATAAATATGGAAACAATTTTATAGATTTTGGATACCATGAAATCTGTCAATGTTCAACGCTATTTGATAAATAATTAACATATAGTATAAGAGAGAACTGAAATCAAAGAAAAAGTGATTTACTTCGTTTTGGAATCAGCCATTAAAATTTGTGTTTTATTATTGCAACTGGGCACTATCAAGAAAAATTTGACTGATAAACTTTCGATTTCATGTTGTCAGATCATTGTTGATAGTGTATTAAAAAACTAATAGTCCAAAATGTACTAAGATAAATACGAAAATATAATAATGTGAAGCATTAATACTTTTTTAATTGAAAGTTAATTATTCTATATGATTTGAAAAAATAGTATTATTATTATTGAAATAATAATTATTACAACTATTATTCTTACTAACTGCAATTACATTGTGATGAATTAATTTTTTTGGTGAGCCTAAAAAAATTCAAATTTTCTAGAAATTACGTGACATTGAATTCATATTTTGTTGTGATAAGTTACTTATTTGATACTCAATTATTTTACAAATTGCTTTACTAAATATATCACAGAAAGGTTACCTACTTCCTTGCTAATTAAAAGTCACTATTATTTGAAGCACTTTAAATAGAGGAATATCTGTTCCTTTTCAAATATAAAATACATTTTTATCACTTATAAATGTAAGTAGAAATGATTGAATCTTAATAGTATTGCTGGATAATGATTACCACATATAAATAGATGATGTATTGAAATTGTAAATTTAGAGCGTTATTTCACTTTCGGTTAACTTTATCTATCAGTTAATATGTATAGCAACGATTGTTGATACACTTATTACTGTAGTTATCATTTGCCAGATAAGGTAAATTGAAGGTAAAAAACAAACCATTACCGTTAGTCATTTTATAAAAGGCCAAGTTGTGTGACTTTCCGATAGTATGTGATATAAGTTTTCTCGAAGCGTTTCTTTAATAAACCTACTCAAGGGGCTTGCTGCGGAAAAACTGCCATCTGTTAATCAAACGATTGAACCAACTGAGAAAGAATGCAGACTGATACTGAAAATAAGAGAGGCGAATGTTAAAACTAGATTGAGATAGAGAATGTAGGGACACGGCTTAATATTGATACATTGTTCTGAACTGACTTTAATATTAGAATATCTTTATTACCAATCCTTGGCTTTTCTTGAAATTTTGATCAAATGATTGTGAATATTAATTTTATAAACTGTCAGTATATTATTCATATCTTATTTTGTCTATCGCAACAATATCCAAAACAAAGGCAAAGATATCATGCCGTCCCATAAGTATCTATTTAGGATTCAAATATCTACCATACTAATCCGCAGGTGATTCTAATTTTTTGTGTACTAACACCAAAACTTCATAATATTCAAATTTTATTAAAATCTCTTGAATGTCGATTTTTGTAGCAAGCACCTTGAAAGACCAGACAGAACGACACGTTCATATGTATCGTACAAGCATAAAAAGCACCGTGACTAAAAAAGTCTTAAGAAACTGCAGGAAGTGTAGTTCAAAACTGCCTACATCAAATTTCAAGTCAATATCTTCCATATTATGAAAATAAAGATTTAATCTTGCTTTAGCTGATCGATTCAGAGTGAGTACAACAATTAACTAATGTTGTCCACTACAGAAGTTTTCGAGAAAATCAAAGCATCTGATACAGTCAAATCATGATGTAGCCACACAGTACTTCACCGACCGTAAATTTCATGGGCAGTTTCATCGCTGTTTCAGAAATTCAGAAAGGCGCATCAATTAATTGCATATTTCAAAGTGACAGCTGTCATTTTCAAAGTGACAATTGTCATTGTTAAAGTGACAACTGTCATTGTCAAAGTGACAACTGTCATTGTCAAAGTGACAACTGTCATTGTCAAAGTGACTGCTGTCATTATTAAAGTGATAGATGGCGGTTATATTTTAGTCCTTACATAATGTGAGTATTTTGAAAATGAGGAGTTTTCTTCTAAATTTTTAGGATGTTGTATTCATTGGAACATACAGTTTCGACATTTGATCGCCGGAAGTGTAATTTAAAGATGGTAACGTGGATTCCACTAATTATTAATTTTTGATATCTACTAAGCTCATCTCCCCGAGACATCATTCAAATGTTTTGTAAAAGAAAAAAATGACAATCGTTTAAATATCTTCTCCGACACTTCTATTTATTTCCACAAGAGCTTTAATTTGATACCAAAAACGATAGAGCCAAATTACTTATTTTAAAAAATCAATTGATTAACGTTGCATGTGATGTCGGAATATGAGTGATAATAATCCTAATTTCACATTATGATTCTCATTATTTCTTTGCTTTAGTAAAATATAACGAATTTTATAATAATTTTAATTTTGATAATAACAAATGAATCGCTGATAATTTGGAAAAATGTTTCGTGTAAATGTTGTGCGAAATCATTCAAGGATTAATTTTAGACATTTCATATTTTGTGATAAATACTACCGTTTGAACTTGAACCTAGCTTTTTCATGAAAAACTTGAATATAAAATTTCAGTCAAAAATTCGTACACATTCTCAAGTTATCGTGATTCCAGACAGACCGACAGACCGACTTTTTTTAGAATTATGTTTTTCCGGGATCAGTAGAATCTAAATGTGAAAATCAAAATATCGAACTGTCAAAAAATCACGATTACAATACTTTACTTATTATATTACAGGTCGGGGAAGTAAGAAGACGTCAAAATGACACCTTCACAAGAAAAAATATTGATGAAAAAATGACTTCACTCTACGAAAATTAAAACGTAGTTAGAAGTTAGAATGTTGTAAGAATAAATAATATGTAAAACACTCACAGAGCTTTTAAAAACACTTGCTTCGCTAATATTTTCAATCAAGCCGCTCGTGTACTAAAGAATTACTTTCTCACTTATATCTCAAATAACTATATTCAGTTAAAAAAATCTGCTGTGGACACACAGTACTTCATCGACCATAAATTTCATGGCCAGTCTCATCGCTGTTTCAGAAATTTATAAAGTCGCATCAATTGATTGCATACTTCAAAGTGAAAGCTGTCAATATCAAAATGACAGCTGTAAATAAATAGTATCTAAAACACTCAAAGAGCTTTTAAAAACACTTGCTTCGCTAATATTTTCAATCAAGCCGCTCGTGTACTAAAGAATTACTTTCTCACTTATATCTCAAATAATTATTAATAGATAAACTTTATAACAAAATGTAACGTCCCTTTAGTTTTTCAAATACGAGCGAAACGAATGTCCATTTATAAAATAAATTACATACTATATTTTTTCTATCAACGCAAAATGAGACTGCATAAATCAATTAAAAGAGAAAAAATTTTGAAAGAAATGTGATGTACTAATGACAAAAATGATTAAAGCTGGCTTCAGCAGATGTTTGATGGACTTGTGCTTACTTATGCTCAAAACGAAGATATATTTAAATATTATTTAGCAACGTGGAGCCAGTTCGCTAAATGCCATTTTAATTATGATTGTAGAGAAAATTTTAATTCATATTACCGTAAAATACATGAAAGAATGCTTATTACAATAAATTATATTTGACTGAACTATTATACATGTAGGTACATTTAATTATATTTGTTTTAGTATTAGTAATACAACAGAAAAGGCTATAACATATTTATTATCTTGACCTACAGTTATATTGCTGCATCAAGTAAGAATATTTTAACTGTATAATTTAATTTCCAACTGATTGTTGTTTTTGATTCCGGTTATAAAACTAATAGTCAATAATTGTGAAATAAAACTCGCTCATTACTTATTTATTACTTTAAATAGGCATATTCAGTATGCAGAATTACTTTTATTTATTACTTAAAATGTATAATTTTATATTCACAGAATTTAAAAATAAATTTAGAATTAGAAAATTTCTAATGTTGGTTTCATATGTCAAAGTCATCACCCTGTATGCTTTTAAATCCAATTTAAAATAAGTAACAGGTCGGCAATAAGATTAAACCAGTGATTTTGATTGTTTATATGATAATGAGTCGGATCAGTGAGTACTCAAACAGCTATTAGATGTAATTTAAAATTCCGTACCAAGGCTACAAATGAAACACACCCGACAGTTTCGGCTATGTGTCATTAAGCAATGAAATTTAATATCACTGCAGGGAGGACTATTTTCACACAATTTATATATCTCATTATGCAAAGTGATGTTTAATTGTCGGCAATGAACAGATGACACTGAATAAATTATTGCTGTTATGGTTTCATGTGAATTTAGTGTTGTATATCAACATGCAAACTTCATACATTCATTTTATTTTTGTGTATATTAGATGTGCATGAAATTTGACTTTAATTTCAGAAATTCTTTCCTGAGGGAATAAACTGAAATATTTTCGCTAGATAATTTTTAGCGCATTTTTGAAAAAAAAAAAAAAACGCTATTATATGTACTTTGGCTGTCTGGCTGGCTGGCGTGACGCTGAGTTCTCAGCAACTACAGCACTTACAGAGTTGAAACTGGTACTGAATGAAAGCTGCTGTTTTTATTCATACACCTAGTTTTGGATGAAAAATTAGATAAAAATTCAAAAGGTAATTACTTCTGAACTTTGTATGATTAAAATCTGTCATTTGCTGCACAGAATGAGCGACATGTCAGTTATTGAGTTTTATACCTAGGGTAGAAACTATTTATTTCAATATCTCGCGAGTTACACAAGATATTGACATGCAGTTTTCGTTGTTAGTATCAGAATGAATGAAATTTTTGTTTTTGTAGTCAATTTAGGCCAGTACATGACCACTCGCTACTCATTTTCTTAATTCTATAGTTTTGGAGGTAATTATACCAAATTTTCAGAGATTTTTTTATATAACTTTGATAAGGACCAAATTATTACTTAGAGTACAGCACATGACCTCCCGTCAGTCAGTTACTAAATAAGACTAAAAGGTTCTTTTGAGTTTGTACGTGCACAAGTTATGTATAGAATAGTCACAACTGGTACTAAATGAAAGCTGCTAAGTAGGTTTGTCCAAACTGTTCGATTAAAGCTGAGTGATTGTGGGGGATAGTAATTTGTGAAATCTTTGAATTAACAAACATTATGTAATAGTTATTTACTAATTATGTAATAGTTATTTACATAATTAATTATGAAAAGTGCCATATTGTTTGACGAAACGTAATATTTGCCAAAACGAGCGCAGCGAGTTTTGCAAATTACGTGAGTAAAACAATATGGCTTTTCATAACGTATTCTGTACAAAATTTTATCTAATTCTGTCAAAATAATTTTAACTATATTTTTCAATGAGAACATCTCTCACGTCACATCACCAAATTCAGATGACTGTGATTCATGACCATCTATTGTTACTACAGAAACAAGAGTGCACTGAAATAAACAAATATCGAATTTTCAGAAAACGTCACAATAATTTTTCAAAATGTGCTCAAGCAGTAATATCCTGAGTGATATAGTACCCTTTGATATCAAAGACTCTGCCAATGCTGCATACTGTGAATAATTATTATTTCTTTTAATTGTACGCAGATAAGTATAATTGATTAGCTCTGAAACATGGCCAGTTACGTAAAGTCATTACGTAACTACTTCATGCTACTTTACGCAACTGTTGCATTGCAGTTATGAAAAATGGGACGTTGCATAACGTCAGAAATTAATGTAAAGCTTAACTTTTCAAAACGGAATTAGATAATAGTTATTTATCTAATTCCGTTTTGAAAAGTCAAATTTTACATCAATTTCTGACGTTATGAAACATTCCATTTTTCATAACTGTCCTGCAACAGTTGCGTAAAGTAGTTACGTAATGACTTTACGTAACTGGCCATGTTTCAGAGCTAATCAATTATACTTATCTGCGTACAATTAAAAGAATGATTTATTACTTACAATATGCAGCATTGGCAGAGTCTTTAATATCAAAGAGTACTATAGCACTCAGGATATCACTGCTTGAATACATTTTTAAAAATTATTTTGACGTTTTGTGAAAATTCGATATTTGTTTATTTCAGTGCACTTTTGTTTCTGTAGTAAAAATAGATGGTCATGAATCACAGTCATCTGAATTTTGTGATATAACGTGAGAGATGTTCTCATTCAAAAATATAGATAAAATTATTCTGACGGAATTAGATAAAATTTTGTGCAGAATACGTTATGAAAAGCCATATTGTTTGACGAAACGTAATATTTGCCAAAACGAGCGTAGCGAGTTTTGCAAATATTACGTTTCGTCAAATAATATGGCACTTTTCATAACTAATTATGTAAATAACTATTATCTAATTCCGTTATGAAAAGTCAAATTTTACATCAATTTCTGACGCTATGCAACGTCCCATTTTTCATAACTGTGATGCAACAGTTGCGTAAAGTAGTTAGAGTAGTTACGTAATGACTTTACATAACTGGCCATGTTTCAGAGCTAATCAATTATACTTATCTGCGTACGATCAAAAAAATGATCTATTATTCACAGTATGCAGCATTGGCAGAGTCTTGAATATCAAAGAGTATTATATTACTCAAGATATCACTGCTTGAGTACATTTTTGAAAATTATTTTGACGTTTTTTGGAAATTCGATATTTGTTTATTTCAGTGCATTCTTGTTTCTGTAGTAACAATAGATGGTCATGAATCACTGTCATCTGAATTTTGTGATGTAACGTGAGAGATGTTCTCATCCAAAAATATAGATTAAGTTATTCTGACGGAATTAGATAAAATTTTGTACAGAGTACGTTATGAAAAGCCATATTGTTTGACTCACGCAATTTGCAAAACTCGCTACGCTCGTTTTGGCAAATATTACGTTTCGTCAAACAATATGGCACTTTTCATAACTAATTATGTGAATAACTATTGAATGATCAAAATAGTAACAAATGCTATGAAAATTTGAAGATATAACACAGACATAACATAACATAAGCTATGTGACCGTAGCTTAAAATAATAATAAATAATATCAAGTTCCGTATGACTACAATAATTGGTACCGTGAGTACTTTCAATAGATCATTAGCTAAATCGAAAAGTACTTTTAAGTAAATGCATAACTCTGTAATTGGCCTCATTTGATTATAGTTCTAATTCACAAGTTACTTCCGCAAAGTTGAGAAAGTCAATTTAATCCAAGGTAGGCGCAAGGTAGAATTTATTTTCTTTTCCCATTTTCGTGAATATTGACAATTCGCTGAAGGAAGCATATTAGTTCTCAAGTTCAATAAATAAAACTTACGAAATGTGATCGATCAATAGAGTGAACGAAACCATAGTTCATTATTATTTAACGGAAAACTAAACTCACAATATCCTATTGTTTAATATTAAGCAGGTGTTCAATGCGGTTAAGTAAACCGTTATGAGAAAATTATCATATTATTATTGACTGTATTTAAACTGGTTATTTCAAAAAGCCCACATGTGATATTGGCAGAAAATGTCACATGTGAGGTTTTTGAAATAACCGATTCATTCATTGTTGAATAATTCCTTAATTTATTACATGAGACGTTAGTTTTAGAACTGGTTATTGGTCTTGCGTTCGTAATTAACCTTCCGTCAAACGGTCGATCAAATCGATACAACGCGAATATTTTGTTCCCGTATTTTCTAGAAAACAGAGATATCGACGTGTATGTCACAGTAGCTTCCTAATTCTTAGTCCTCTATACGTCACTAATAGTTACGATTTGATCAGTAACTTGATGGTCGAGATAGGTCAAGATTTATCACTCTGATTTACCGCGCCTGTATCTGTGATGATTTTATGATGTGAAAATTTTGATCTTTATTCATTTCAATGAGTTCTTTTACTGTTTATATACATGTAGAATGTGTATCAGTCAATGATATATCTATTCAGACCACACTCTAGAACAGCTATCGGACTGATAAATCGCGCAAGGGTTCAGCATATATAGACTGCCAAATTCACTTGTTGATATAGAGGAGGACAATAAGTGAGATGAAAACCAAGATGAGACAAAAATTAGACGTGCATGGTATACTAGGTAGAACGGCGGATGACTGAATGTAATTGCAATAAATGGGAGGATCTAATTAGCTTGATGCATATTCAACCTTTTTGTTCAAAATGCAGCAATTTTTTGAGGAAATTATAGGAGCGAGATGAAACTGAAAACAATTATTGATTGATGACTGTCAACATGATTATAATGAAATAAGATTCTACCATTTAACCATTTAAACCATTTAAATGCTACATCAATATCAAATACTGAATTTCAACATCCTATGGCTAACCATGATGGATTTGTGCGAAAAATTCAAAAAAAGTTTCAAGTAAAGTGCCTTTCCGGTAAAGACGTTTGCAACCATAATGCTAGGTACATAACTAGATTTTGGACCAGTCCTAAATACAAAATTTCAACATTATACGTTCCCATAAACAACATAAAAAATTCGAATTTTTATCGTTACATTGCTGTAAAGGTTGATAACCTTAAAGCAGTCCTTAAAACAACGCTTGTAAAATAGAGTAGCACGGAACAGAAAAATTGAGACTAAATTAAATTATTTGCTTTTTTGCAGTTTTATCTTTGGCTTCAATTAACAGTTCAAAAAATTTGCTAATTGACCTAGCAATCAAAAGTTGAATAAGAGTTAATTAAATCAATTAGAAGAAGAATTAATTAAATTCTTGGTTCTTTGACCTCAACCAAACAATATTTCAAATTATGTGAAATGAGATGGAAAATTGGTAGTTATTTGTCAACAAAAGTTTCAAAATGGAATTAAAATTGTTCCAAGTAAGATTCAAATTCAAATACAGAGGCGTATACGTTTGCATAGTGTGTAAGAGGGACTCCGGGCTAGGATTAGGGAAAAAATCGATTGAAAAAATCTCAGTTGAGAGCTCGACCTTATCGATATAATTTTTCGACCGATCAGATCATTTTATTAATCTAATTATTTGATCTTCTTATCAATGAAGTCATTGATTGAAGTTTTTTATAGATCGATATGATCTTATTGTCAAATACATTATAGTCTATTTCAATTAAGAATAGTTGAAGTTCTTACGATTTAAGTCTTCTGATTGGCCAAAATGCGAATCAATTTCACATGAACACAAAAATAGTCAGAACTACTCATTTAACAATCATCATAAATAAATTTGTATCTTTTGAGATAATATGTGAATATATTTGTTACTTTCATTTCTTGAATTTATTTTCTAAAAGCCTATTTTGAATTCAGCATATGATGAGTATGAATTGAATTTGCATTTCGTCCAGTCAGAAAACTTAGATCGTTATAATTGTCGGGAAGCCGGCCGCACCTTATGTTTTCTGATCGGACTTACGGCCAAATTCTGTATGAATCGATCAAGTATTTAGTGGTCAATACGATGCCAGACTTTATAAATGTAGGGTTCTGTCCTAAAAAGCCAATTCTGGTCAAGTTTTTCGATGCATCTTTCCTGATAGAACTTACGATCAAAACTGGTATTAATCGATAGCAAAGGTCAAGTATTTTAGAAAAAAACAGGATGACACCCGCTGTCCTGTCCAGGAGGGCGGCAGGCACCTCTAAGTGAAACACATTTTCGTATTAAACGTCGCAGTGCAATGGGAGAGCCTCACCCTGGGGTAACCATCTTGATGACCAAGATACCGTCTGTTTACTCGCCCGACTGCTGCTAGCCACATTTAAAATTAATCGATTTTTAGGTCCTAATTTCGAAAGCATCTGTACTTCTCCCATGGAATGTAACCCGGTTTTTTCGTGTTCAGGGAGGTTTAAACTTCAAATTGATGAAAATCGTAAATTCATCGAGGGAAGTCGAGTACGGAAATGCGTTACACTTAGGGGTGACTACCGCCCTCCTACACAAATAGAGAGGCAGAATTTCGGTCTTTTCGTGTTCAGGAAGGCTCGAGCTACAATTTATATAGAATAATCGTAAATTCGATGGGAGAAGTACAGCTGCGTTCGACTTTGGGATATGATAATCGGTAAGACTAAGAGTGGCTGCCGCCCTCCCGGACAGAGTGGGAGGTAGCATTCTCGTGTTCAGGAAGGCTTAAGTTACAGTTAGAAAAAATAATCACACATTTGATGAGAGAAGTGCAGTTGCGTTCGAAATTGAAATCTAAGAGAAGTAAGGCTGACGTTCTCGCGGACAGGAAGATTCGGGTTTCAATTTGAAAATAATTATTATCGTAAGCTCGATTAGAGAAGTTCAATACAAAAATAAATTACATTTAGGGATGGATGCCGCCCTCCTGGACAGGACAGGCGTAGCATCCTGGTTTGTTCCTAAGGTGCTAGTCCTTCGCTATAGATTATTAGTAGTTTCAATTTAAGTTCCATCAAGAAAGTTGCGTCGAAAAACTTGACTAGAATTGGTATTTTTCTCGACACTTAGGGCAGGACTCAATTTGGCTGTAAGTCCTATCAGAGAACATAAATTGCAGTCGACTTCTGGACTATAATAGCCGTGGAACGTTTTAACTGGAATGGACTATAAATTTCATTCATGGATAGTCTGATTTTTTAGAGTTCAAGCTGTAATACAATTTTGTAATAGCGATTTTTTTTTTGATCTAGGGTTATAAATAATTTGGTCTCAAAAATAAACATACAATAGGAGTATGACATTTTAATAAATCAACTGACAGTAGGATTCAATGAGGTTATCATGTTGGTGGATTAGTTTGAAATGTTATGAATATCGAGCAGGTATTTAACAATCGAACTCATTAGACACAAAATAATCTATTTTTGAGTCAAAACTTGGTCCGTAAAGATTTGCATTTGCATCCATTAATCTGATTAATCAAAAAAATGATTGAATATCGATCACTCTCCAAGATTGCGCAGTCCTATCTTTATGCATAGATGTTTCGAGTCTTTTCTGAAATTGGCAAAAGCGTTTTTCCAAAGATTTGACGTATTATGAACTTTGTGATCATCGTCACGAATATTTGTAATTAATCATAAGTCTTTTTTACAATTGGATTGATCATTTGAACTGGCCGACCCAAATCGCTTCACTGATCAGAAAAGAGATCAAAGATCTATCATAAATCTTCAATACCGGACAGCTCTACTCCAGATAATTGAATATATATATATATATATATATATATATATATATATATATATATATATATATATATATATATATATATATATATATATATATATATGTATATATTTCATAACGATATATTTTCATACAAAATATGAATTAATTCATACGTTATAATATATTTATGATTTTCTTTGAAATGCGGACCCTATAAATATTGTATACGTCAACCATAAATATACCTCTATTCTAGTAGATTATTATCAATCATCAATATATCATTAGAACGAAAATTTATGACAGAAAATTTGAATTTCATAATTATACCTGCAGAAACATATAAGATAATACCACCAATCTTTTTATAATGCTCCCTTGAAATAATAAGTATACATTTTAATCTGTTGACTGCGTTGGTTGGCGATTGATTTGGATTAAAAACTGCTTATAAAATGCTATGGATAATAAGGAACAGTATTGAATTCACTTATAAATCCAATATCAGTAACTAACATTGAAATCAGATTTTCTCGGAGAAATCGATAGATTAGTTATCTATTGCAGCAGCATCAAAATACTTTCTATACGAGACGTAGATTTATATAAATAAGAAATAGCATAAAATTTCAAGTGGACAATATGCTCCCTAATTTACTGAATTTTATCAAAATTTAATAGTGGTCAGTTTGTTATGATATCAGCTATGAAAGTAATAATTAAACTAGGTATAACATTCCTTTTAGTGTTTCTAGAAATTATTTCATTGTGCATTATTGGGAATATGATAGCTTAAGATATTGAAATTTGTTATCATTAACAGTGCAAAGACCACACGCCCTCTCTACGTCATAATTATTCAAATGATTGATACATTTTAAATATTGTAGACATAACATAACGTTTAAAATAAAGATAGCAAAAAATGTAAACATAAACACACATAAAGACATACTAATTTCTTATATTTATACCATCGGTCGCTTACTAGTTAGCAAATATCAATTATGAGTTTATTGTTGTTTGATGCTATTAATTACATTTAGAACCCGGTAAATAATAATAAAAATATGTATAACATGTAGCCTCTTAGAATTCAACTGATAGCTAAAGCTCAAATATTGGGAAGGAGGTGGATAAAGACCGGCCTTTTTCTTTTCATCAACCTATGCTTATGATATTACTATTTTTAATATTTATACTGTGTTGAATATAAGATAGGAAGATTTATGATCATATATTTAAAAAAAAAAAAAACAAAAAGGAAAAACAGTGTCATTACAATGACTTGAGGCTTGATTTAGAAAACATCAATCGTTATGATTCTTCGTCGTCTTTTTAGGCTGAGCCTCCAACTGGATTATCCAGTAACTGCATTTTGTAGTGTGTGACTTGATATTTTAGCCTTAGAACTCTCAGATGTACCACGGCGCTACTAAACTAAAATCGAAGTACAAAAGTACAAAGGCGATAAGTGCACAGTAGTTGACAATTCTAGCACCAACTTCGCATTGGCAATATCATTCATTATATGGATTATAATCTTTAAGCTCTAACTACTTAAATAACTACGATTTGAGGGTCAACACAAGTATTGGTTTTTTTGATTAGAATATTCAAAAAATAAAATGAAAAAATACTAGGCTAATACTTGTAATTTGTCTTTCAAAGGAAATGAGAAAAAATTTCGTGTAATATCTCATTTGAATCGATAAATATTTTCAATATATTCATAAAATTATCATATTAGAATTAAGTTTGATAGGAATTTGCTTCTAATCTTTTACAAATGTGTTTGGACTCTTCATATTTATTTAAATAACAAATAAACTTATCCACAAACCAAACAAGTGTAAAGTGAATCAGTGAATGTATTGAATTAATTTATTTCTATAATGTAAATAACAAAAAAAAAATCTGTAACTTAACGCGGATAATAAAAGAAAAACTTGGAGCTCTATATTAAAAAAAAAATATGATATATTTTTGATTTGTTCTCCTATGGTATTTTTTTTAATAACTTGAGTTGCATTCTATGCAAGAAAAATTAATTGTGTGAGTGTAACACTTTATAAAATACGTGCAAACAGCATACCGAGTATCCAATATATTACCTCGATTCGCACCATTGGTGGAGACAACATTTTTTTATAAGAATACTCTTCATCATTCTACAAGGTTATACAAATATTCCCTTGGAAAGATATTATGTGTGATTTATTGAATGTGTAATATTTGATAAAAACCAAGATAACTTCATCAGATTACTGATTTTAAATTCAATATAATTCTGCAGTAGCTGTTCGTAAAACGCCTATAATACTTATTATTTAAATCAAGTATATAAAAGCAAATCAGACCAAAAGTTTATGAATTTATATTAAGATTTTAGTGCTGCTTTGCATAAACATAAGCACGTTCTCTTGTTAAATGCGCCTCTTACCCTAAAAAGGAAGTTTCAAGAATAGATACGCCACTGTGATCCGAATGACAAAAGTAAATAGGACATATAAAGTTGAATTTGTATCTTCTTTAGTCTTGCATACGATCCCTAAGTCTCTAGGTGATACAATAGAGTTTGAAAGAGTGATTTATTCGGAAATAAATAGTTGAGTGATTGCTACAGTCAATGGCGAAAACTAATGATCGGTTGCGGTATAGCTACACCCCAGGTAATCTATTATTATTAATTCTAGTTCTAAAACAATATTTATTCCAGTTCCAGACTATATAGTGTGTTGCGTATTATCTTTCAGTATTTATTTTATATGTATAATCTGAATAATTTTTATGTTCTGCAATGTTCTAAATTTTTACAAGTTATACCATTTAAAGTTGTCAGAGGTACCTAAAATATTCGTATACTAAATTTTATTCAAGCTTTCTAGCTTATTAATTCCAGTATTTTTGCTTCAATAAAGGACGTAGTCCTTCAGGCGTCGTGATTAAACTTTTTCTTTCATGGTTGATATATCATATTCCACATTAGCATAGTAAATTACTATCTATCAAAAATATAGCTTATATAAAAATTGAATTTCTACACAAAAAGACACAAAAGTTAAATAATGTATTAAAAAATTAGCTCAACTTACTTATGACTATTTGCACCGCTCTAGCTTAAATTGTAAGTGTCACATAAACAAAAAATATCGTATCGGAATGATGACAGCAATTTTTATGTCATATTTGACTTTTGAGTCTTGATACGATATTGTTCAATTAAGCGACACTTGAAATTTGACGGATAGCGGTGCAACTGGCCTTTAATTAACTTAATATGAGACATAATGTAGTTGAATTTAAAAATGATTGTATTCAAGTATTAATTTTGAATTTTAGCTCTTGAGAAATACTTAGAATAAAGTAGATGAAGATTCCAAGTAAAAAGAATAGATGAGCTTGAATGAATAGAATCATGAAGGTAATTAAAGCCAGAAAAATGTGTTTGGATATAGGTATCTGGCCTGGATTGATTGCTTATTAGTACTTCGGTATTTCTGCCAATCCTTATTTGAGGAAATGATACTTATATATACAATAAAGCCCCGATTATCCGCTAGCGGATTATCAGCGAGTGCTACAATTTTTATTTTAAATTACAAACCTCAAAAAATACACAACCTCCAAGCGGGCGAGTGTATTGATCAACTCGGTCAAGAAATATAACTGAACACTTTTTATTTACGGTACAATATTTTTGTTTTTGTTTTCGCTTTACTGTACATATTTTAAAAGTTTTACATATTATTTTCCGTACAATAAATCATAGTTTTTATTTTTATGCTGGAATACTTTTTTTCGTGTTCGTATCGTATCTCATTTTTAAACTTTTTTCAGATTATCCGCGATTTTTGCTATCCGCGCTGTCCTTGCCACCTAATTCCGCGGTTAATCGGAGCTTTACTGTACAATATAGAATTAAATGTTATCCACATGCTTCTTGATTCAAATTTTTGAAGTCCTTGGTCAAAATAGATAAGAAATGAGACATAAGTGCGCAAGATAGTACTTATACAGGGTAGCAATAAACACATGTAACAATTTATGAAAAGCTAATAAACTCACATCCAGAAACGCATTGTTTTCGACCTACAGGCTTTTGAAAGTCATTATCCATCTTAATTTTAGTTGAATCTGATCTTTCACTTCAGTTATTATTATTGTTCTTTATTTCAACTTGCACTTTTGAGGTCCTCTTGACACGGTACATTAAATATTGCATTTCATTCAACATTTAGGTATTGCAGCATTCTAATGCAAAATACAATTGCATAAATCCTCGAGACCAAAACTGAGCTCTCTTATCACCAATATCTCTCTAAAGGTACTCGATGTAAGGATTGGTATGACAAATGATGTCTACTATTCTACATCAAAGTTGTGGGCTCTGTAGACACTCTGATTGTATGAAAAGCAAGCTTTAAATTGGAATAAAACAAGACATCAGACTTTCGTATTTGCGGCTATGGGAAGTGCTTGTTGAAAGTCAACATTGGAGTCCTACGTCCTAGTTATAATAATTTCGGATGTCGGTGGAAAGTCAATACAGCAGTCAATAATTTAACTTCGATTTACGAATGAGTCTAAATATTGTTTCAATTTATTATTGGCTGACATGGTAGGGTGTTCTCAGATCTCTCTGGGTCCTCGAGGCACCGTCCTGCTTTATCGGACTATTGTTACGCCACTGGTAACGTGAAGAATGCATCGAGACATACTGCAACGTTATTTATTTTAATTCAGGGAGCAAAAGTTACTGAACACTACTATTTATTTTTATGGTTCATTAAAATAATAAATTAGATAACTAATACTATTTCTAATAAATAATTTCAATTTAAACTAAAGATTATTACACTACAGTATAACTTAAATTTAATTATTTATGTTATTATTGATTTATTTTAAATAACACAATTTATTTCAACCACTAGCAGTCCATATTATAAGGTCTCTGAGCCAAAATCAATAATATTCCTCAATGAGTCAGCCACTGATATATACCGTGAGTCTCTCATCACTACATTGTTCTCGCAAACGTCCAGACTTTTCTAGAAAGCGCTAGAAGGTACCAGCAATTTTCTAGAAAATAAATATATTCGCTTCTATTTCTTGATGTAAAATATTTACACAATAATTCTAAGCACCAGTAAAGCCGAAATGACTAATTTATAGACTTAAATTCGTTACAGTACATAATATATTGTACCTACATTAAAATCTAATTTTGTGTATATGATGGTGCATTTTTTTGCATTCAAACGCAGAACGAAGTGCAGTATATGTACCATGTCAAATGGTCGTCAGAACTTTAAAATACGAAGCTAATAACTGATATGAAAGGTCGTAGCCAATTTGAAACAAGGTAGATAACTATACTTTTTAGAACCTGTAGTTCGAAAACGATGTGTTTTCATAGTAAAAGTTACTCTATTTGGATCCCTTACACTTACATACTCTATGAATTTGTATATTCACCTCAAGAAACTGCGCAGGGACATTCGTTATGATTTTTATTCAGAATAATAAATACAGGCCTATATTTTGCGACAAATACGTTAATTGTTCCTAGGATAGCAGTATTGTTGAAATAATAGCATATTTCAGTTGGAATCTTATATCAGTGACGTCGTAAAAGGAATATTTTTCTAGAGTTGTTAAAAATAATCTGGCATGTCCAGAGTGCATGAACTCTCATTAATATATCAAAAATAAATATTATGAGATGAAGCATTATTTGATTTTGAACTGAATAGCATATTTTGTTTACGAGGTTATATTGATAAACTGATTAAAAATTTTAATTTGGTGAACTCGGATATTCCTGTATGAATGGACTGTATGTAAAATAAATTATGGCTACATGGTTCAGGCATTAAAAAAACAAAGCTCTTTCGCCACCACTAAAAATTAAAAGAGGAAGAACCAACTTGAAAGATTAACACAATGTTGGAAGACATGTTGCTGTGTAAACTCTCGGGTATAATAATAAGAATATGATTTATTGGCTTAAATCAACAGCAAAGTTCATTCACCTAACCGGTATACAATATAAATAATACAAAAAAAGGGTTGAAGACTAATAAAATCAATATCGACAAATAAATAATATTAAAAAATTTAATTGCTGTTAATGATTAATCACATCGACAAATTAATGCAGACTCTGGATATTTCAAACGAATGTATTTTTCAAATTATCCATTCTGACTCTGAAGTATCGAAAAAATTCTAGTGAATGCATATACTTTCGCGGCGTTATGTGTAAACATCAACGTTAGTCAGTGATTGCAAATGAAAGGATTGAAGATTAGCAAATAAAAAAAAACTGTGAGCTGTTGCCGGCATAGCATAACATTCTTTACTCAAGGGTATTCCCGAGTTTGACCACACCTATTCTTGTAGTAGGTGGGCGGGGCGAAGTGCTACATAATCTCAATTCACTTTATCATACCACCGGCGCCGATATATATTTTTTACACACAAAACTATCAGCTAAATGTATTTCTAAATGTCTGAACGCCTATTAATAACGATTTTGATTTACAATATTCAAGTTAGTTTGTAGTGATTTGGAAGAAGATTAATCCAACTCTTTTGATAATAAGATAAATATGGGTGAAACATGAGATCATCATTATGACTTAAAAACAAAAGAATAGAAGGAGTGAAAACATGTTTCACATACAAAAACATAGGATCTTGCGTCCATTTTTTAGGACACTTGCAAGAAGGCAAAATAATGACTGGGGATGAATATTATTCCTTTTCATAACTTTTAATAACTGGAGTTCGTGAAGAATTTTAGAAAAAATGTTTCAAGAGAGTTAAGACTACGTCGTATTTAATTCTGAAACAAATTAAATTAGGCTTCGAACTGTTTGATGATCTTTCATATTCCTCTCATATTTAGAACCATCGGTTAATACCTATTCCAAAAAATGGTAAAAAATTTGAAACGATACAAAATAGACGGGTTTATATACCAGTTTTTTTTTTCTTTAGAAGATCTAGAATTACTTTATTACCATTTTACTAAGTGTAAGAGTTGAAAGAATATTATGTGGAATAAACATTTTTATAATACAAAAAACAACACGTTTCAACGCCTGTTTTGTCAGTCGAAACAAGACAATTTCAGACAAATGCAAGTGTAACCGGTCAGAATTTGTTTCTTGAATCGTTTTATCCCTGGCAGAGTCGCATTTGTTTATTGTCAATGTCTAAATGAAAATCATATGACCTCAGTTAATTTGACAGTTGTTGTATTCGTAACTGTAAATTAAGTTAAAAAGACGATAATTTTAAGAAAAAAAGTATTAATACGATTTCAAGTACATCACAACATCTTATTGATAAAACACAAGCAGTTACTCTCGACTTGTTACCTGCAAAATAAAAAAAAAAAATATTTACTTTGTTGTGACAAATTTGTGATATGGAAAGTTTCAATGCAGATATTATGAAAAATCCAGTGTGTGGCACAGCACAAAACACGATTTCAACCGAGGGTGAAGCCAGCCCTCGTTTCGCTGAAATCGTCTTGTTTCGTTCCTAGCCACACAATATACTATTTTTTTTATATCTGCATGTTTTTATGCCAGGCAAGAGAGTTATTATTCTTGAATAATTTTTCTTCTGCACTTTGAGTTCATTTCTATAGAGACTCAATTGGGCCATAGTTCTAGTTCTGGTTTCTTTCGATTAGAATGCTCATCAAATTTGTAAATATTTTATTTCAATATTTACAGTTATTGTCTTTCATAAAATAACTCCTTTTTCGAGTAGTGAGTGTTGATTTCAGTGAAAGGCGCCAATGGGGACCAAACAGTAAGTCAGGATGCTTCAGAACCTTCCATACAAGAGGACGATATCGTTACAAGATCCATAGGTACACTGGGTCGTTGGCATATCTTTGTTTGCTTCGCCATATTTTGCGTCAAGTTTCCTGTGGCCTGGCATCAACTCAGCATTGTATTTCTTGCACCACCTGCGCCGGCCTTTAATTGTTCATATGGCTCATTTGAGAAGTATGTATACAATAACGTGCAAAAACATTTATTTTACAAATAATTTTAATTGCATGTGTGTTTGCATTTGCTATAAACGTGAATGTAATCTCAATCAATAAAATGAATCATGTAAGTCATGTTTCGTAGTATCAGTTTTCTGGATATATTTGCAAAAATTTGTTTGTAAAATCGATAAGATAGCTCAGTAATGCGGTACTTCAATGCACTTGTTACAAAAAGTATCGTATGTAACACGGACACTGAACGATCGTCATCAATTAGTTCAAATATCTTATTGATCTTTGCGAAAATAAACACAATGATCACTTCGACCCACTTCTCGACCGCGAGCGTTGTGAGTCTGAAGCGGTCTAAATTGATGACGTCATTTATGATGGTTTGTTTCAACCACAACGGACGAAATCGTTTTGTAGAACGATAATCTAGTGGTACATATACATACTCTTTAAGTCTCGAGATAAAATAAAATATTGCGAATTGGCAGCCATTTTGACTATACAGTGAATGTGATTTTTTCAGATGCTCATCAGATTGTCCGTCGCATGAATTTGACAAAAGTATCTTCACAGAAACTATCGTCACACAATGGGACTTGGTCTGCGAAAGATCACAGCTAGCCAATGTAGCTCAACTTGCAACAATGTTAGGCATTCTGTTAGGAAACGTTCTTTTTGGGTACTTATCCGACAGGTGAGTAAACTGCAAGACATCTATTAAGATTATCTATATTGTATAATTTAATAAATATCCTATGACAGAGGTCGATAACCTTTGGAAACAAAAAATAATTTTAACCAAAACGTGCAAAAAAAATTAGGTAGTAACAAATTTAAGATTATTATTATTTATTGTTCAATAAATAAATAATTATTTATTCACCAAGTAATGCAGTACTAATTTACAGAAATATGAACTGTTATATTTTAAAGTTCAAAGTTTAGGATTGCAAATAAACACTCTATATAACGATATAAGGTTAGTAAGTGTGATACAACAGGATAGAGTTTTTAATCCTCGCACTTCATGTTCCTGAGATGTAATATGAAGTATAGTATTTCAAAGAGCTGTGGGATATATTTCATGTCATCTACTACTATTGAGATTTAATAGCGAATTAGTGCATGAAATTCAAACCTAAACTGAAATAAACTGTTTCTTGAATAAAGAAGAATTTACTTTGTTTTAAATTTAAATTTTAGAATATTGACCTGTTATTTCTGCTAGTAATGCAACCAATAACCTTTCACCTTGAGTCTGAAAACATAACAAAGTACAAATTATCGTACATTATTCCAACTGTAATTTTATGCGTTTGCGTCGAAGATCACTTAGTTTTACATTCATGTATCAAGTTCAATACACTTTGACATGTAGGTAAATATTTAACACCGACAACACTTTATCTTCCAGATCTTGTTAACAAGCAATTGCACAAAATTTTCTAATTATGCTTAGTAATGGCAAACTTCTCCAACAAATAGTGCAGAACGAACGTGCAGAAAATAAGAATTATGAAAAAGATTGGCTATTTCCGATTAGAGTGTTGAAGTGAGGTTAACAGTAATTTTATATAATATTTCCCATTTCCATTTCCTACTTAGGATCATCCTTAGTTAAAATATCTTAAAAAATTGAATAATTGTATTTTAGATTAAATATTATGACATTAGGTCAAGTATTTGGACATCATTAAGCACACAGTAAGAGAACATTTTCAAATAACTTGATAAATAGATCGGTGACAGGTGATGTGCACAGTGCTACTAGCATGAATTTGCGAAAATTTGGGCTACGAAACACAATGTTTGTGATGTGTAAACTGCCAAATTTAGAAGTGGTCGAAGAAAAAATAAATGTTGCTTGAACCCCTGCTATTTATTATCACCAAAATTATTTATTTTTAATATGGAAAGATTAAAGTGAAGTATATTTCATAATCAAATGGGTTATGACCCATGGATGTCGGCAGATAATATTTCTTCCATAATGAAGTTCATTTATTTTGAAGTTATTGATATATTATTGATGTCTCTTAAACTTTGTACTCAAGATTTTGAAAATATCATGAGGCAATAATAAATATTTTCGTCAAGTTACCAACAAGTAACCAAGCATATTATGATAAAGAAATATAGACATAGGCGAACCAGATTTTATAGTAAGTGCTACTTATGACAATTGAAGAGTATAATATGTATTTAGAAGACTGGAACTTCGAAAAGAAGTTACCTTTGACTGGGTTGAATGTTTTATCATGTTATTTATCAGCCTGAAAAATATAACTAAAATATGTAAATTACTGGAAAAATTGTGATAGGGACCCACTGATTATTATAAGAGAATGACGAAATTGCGAAGGCTTAGAATTACTACCGCCAGGCGATTGTGTGTGCACAAGAGAACCGCGTTTGTTCGAGCGACCGAAGTCAGCAGCATCGTGCGAGCAATGCACGAACTATGGAGCTCAAACTTATATTGAAATATGTAAAAAGTATAACGTGAGTTGCAGATTGCTAACTTGATCACTCCCTTACAAGTCTTCGTTATTTAGGCATCTATTTTTCATGGCCACAAAAAAATAATATGATAACTTCAAAATTAAGTACAAAATCAAATTTTAATTGTCACCATATTTATATTCTCACATATAATCTTAGTTAACAATAGCTAAATTACAAAAATAACACCATGCATAAATAATAAATCCAGTGGAAGACTTTGACCTTAACATTTCATAACTCTTTCTCGGAGCTCCATCATTCAGAATTCAATATTCTAGTCAATTCTAGTAATTAATATTATCGATATTTGATATATCAATTGATATTTCTCATAATTCAGTACCTTTTCAAGTTTGTAGAAATGGAAATTTTGTCTCCTTGGTTCATAATGTTGTTCAATAGTTCTACGAGTGTACATTTTATAAATGTCGATCAATACATATTACATAATAAAATGAAATGCAAAAAGAATGATTGCTGTATTATGAAATAAGACAAAAATTATTTGCGGTGTAAACATGAAGGCCAATTTTATTTATTTTCTATTTAAGTATGTCATTTCCTAATGTAAAATAAAACGTACGAAAATCGGTCAAGTGCAAGTTTTAATCGTAGTTTGAAAATAACTTTATTTCAGAATATATGAGAGATCAAAGTATTTTATTTGTCGTTTATGTATATTTTTGGATCAATCAAATTGCAAACAATGCAATTATAGACCCTTGTTTGTTCTGAACTTGAATTAAAAAATAGTATATTATACAACGAGGTACTTATGTGCGTGATTTGATCCTGAGGGTGAAGTTTATTGCACGAGACAAAATCGAGGGCAATAATCACCTGAGGGATCAAAGGCACTACAAAAATATTCAATTTGACATTCAGATATTTTGATTATTCAGTCGTCATGGAAAAATTTGTTTATTTTACTTGAGTCTATTGGGAGTTTTGATCATTTTAGATCTGTATGGGACTGAATTTAAACTCAAGTCCCTAAATGAAGGATTAAATCTGTCTCTTACTCAAGGGAATGCGAAAAATATTTTAATATAGGCAACACGCTGTACGTTGGCGGGTAGTGACAGCTAGCGCCCCTACCTTCTCTATATTATGCTATGTCTGAGGGTGAAAGGTAGAACTGAACTTGTAATTCAGGAATATGTAATTCACAGTTTTCATTTTCTAGTACCTTAGAGAAACATCTTCCAGAACTGAAATTATTCTCTATAAAACGATGAAAATTGCTTTCCAGTATGAATGTTATGGAGCTAAATTTTAAAGGAATTAATAATTCAAATATTTAGAAAACAAATATTTTAAAATACATGAGTCCCTTGATAATTAAATACATTATTCATCTAACATCATTCTAGATCCAGGAAATATCAAACTGCAATACTTACTCGTAAAAATTACATTATCAAATGATGAGGTACGTTTAATGAAAATAAAGCAATCAGTTGTTAGTGTATGATTATATATATCCAACAATTAACTGCATTTTGTACGATAGTAATAACTAGTAAGAGTTTGAAATGGAATAACTGCAACCAGCATAACATTTGTGTAAAACTGATTGCATTATATATCTCTCTTGAGACGAGTTCATATGCTATAGCAGAAAAACAAGTATTCTTCAAATTAGCGACGATATAAAGATTAAAATATCACTTCTTGTCATATTTTTAGCTTAGAGTGCTCCGTAACAAATCTGGGAATTATAATTCCTCTGCTTTCTGCCTAAAGTAGACAAAAAAATTTTCGAGAAAAATATTTTCTCCGGACAAAAAAGCCAATTTGTTTTAAATTGGATGAGACTGTAACTTATAGAACTGTTTTTTGGTAGATTTGGTCGTCGGGCTCCATTGGTGGCGGCAGTCATAGTACAAGTTCTTTCTGGCGTAGGAGCAGCATTTTCACCATGGTTTATTCTTTTCCTCATTTTACGTTTGATCTGCGCTATGGCTACAGGCGGTACTATGGTTACCAGCTTCGTCTTGATAATGGAACTTGTTGGTATGTATATATTTTTTTCAACAGATATATATTCAAGAGCTCTTATGAGACTACGATTTATTCCTTCTGATTGGCCGAAATGAGAACACGACTCACTCACATTAAATGCAGGATTCAAAACAAGTTTGCGGGAAATGAATTCAAGAAATAAAAGCAACAAAAATATTCACATACCACTTGAATAGATACAATTTCAAATCTTCGAATTGCAGAGATCTATTTATGATAATTGATGAACGACTGATAAATGATGCATTTGACAGATAGCAAAGTGCGATTTTTGTGCGAATGCGAAATAGATTCGCATTTTGGCCAATCAGAAGGCTTACATAGTAGTTCCATAAGAATCCTTGGAGTTTTCTTAGCTGAAATAAACTATAGTAAATATTGCTGTCTCAGATGACGTTTGAAGTCATAGATCAATCATCAATGAGTACATCAATCTTTCCTAACCCAGAGTAGAATAAGATAGTGCACTGTGGTTTTGTTGATTCTGCTAGTATAAAACTATATACATCACTATGAGTAACGATAAATCATTAATTGAACTACTTGTTTCCTGATTTCTGCTAATTGGAATATTAAAACAATAAAATAAATACACCTTGGAAAAAAATCACCACTTAAAAATACACTCAAAATACCGATTTTTGTAACCTCCATAACTCGGTTGATTTAAGTTGAAAATGGATGAGTCTTTGAGTTTTGGAGAGTTTAGAGTTTTCTCTTTCAGGGCATGTGAGTCAATCCGATACTAAGTTCATCGCTCTCCCTATCACACCCCTAAGAAAAAAAATGTTCTTGATATCAGAAAATATCAAACATTAACAATTTGTACCGGGTGCAACAAAAATCGTGGACTCAACTCATGAGCTAGGAAATCAAGTTCATTCATTTTCCTTTAAATGTAAAAAATCGAGTATCTGCGACGATTTGGTGCAAAACTATGAAACGACATCCCGCAAAATATGATCGGCGCTGTTATAAACATGCCAGCAAGATTCCGAGAAGTGCGTCAGCGACGAGGTGGAAACACGCACTATTAACTCAAGCTGATACTCATACAGGCACTACACAGACAACACGCAATATATACACATATATATATATATATATATATATATATATATATATATATATATATATATATATATATATATATAGTCATATACCCTTCTACCTAAGGGTGTAGGGTGTAAGGTGTCTTTTAATCGTGTACGAGTTTCGCCCATTATTTCTTGTTCTTCGCCATCTTCTGAGCATCTTGTAGCGTAACGTTCCTTTTCTTCAGGATCTTATTGATGTTAGTATCCCAGGTGTCCTTTGGTGTTCCACGATCTCGCTTTTCTCTCACATTCGTCATCCAAACCGATCTCGATTCGTTCATCCTGATCATATGACCCCACCATGCTAGTTGCCGTGTTTCTATGAAATCTAGTACTGATTTGCACTGTAGCTGCTCTCTTATTGTTTTATTGTTTCATTTCTTATTCTGTCCATCATTGAACTCCTCTTAAATATTTCATTTCGAGTGCTTGGATTTTGCTTGTCATTCTTTGTGGCAGTATCCAAGTCTCGCAACCATATGTTAATACAGATCTAAATATTATTTTGTATACTGTTGTTTTGTTCTCGTAGTAACTTCTTTTTTTCCAATGAAGTTATGTTTCATTGCATGGAACATTCTTGCTGTCTTATGTCTTATCTATCCTTTCATTGATATCAATCTCTTGTTTGCCATTATTTTTTATTATTGTGCCTAAATACTGAAAATTATTCACTTGTTCTATTTTTTCATTGTCAATTGTTGAATACGGAATTGTTTATTCTGCTCCAACTACCATGAATTTTGTCTTACTTGCATTGATCTTCATACCATATCTCCTTATTACTTCATTCCATATATTCAGGTTCTGTTGCATTATTTCCTCGTTTCTCGCTATAACCACTAGGTCATCTGCAGATGCACATATTGATATTGACATTGGTCTTAAGTTTCTATATCCTAAATAAAACTTTCTGGTCTTTTCCCCACATTCTTGTATAATCTCATCCATAAAAAACATTACTGTATCAGGCACAAAAAAAAAATGACACTCATACCGGCACAACACAGACAACAGACAAAAGAAAACACGCAACACACAATACACGATGTGCAAAATCCGACCAACAATCTCCCTGTGGCCTGTGTGCTTACTTGATAATGCTAATGTTGGCGGTTGAATGAAATGTTTTTTGGTGCACCATATACGATCTGTCGAAATCTCACAATTTTTAATTAAAAAAAAATGTTTCTTTGGCGGGTGCCAGAGGATGAATTTGGTTTGACGACACATTCATTTGCATACTATTTAAAAGGAAACTGCAAACTTCTCAAAACTCAAAAGCTCATCAATTTCCGTGCAAGATTAGCTGAGTATGACCAAACAAGTGCTAAATGTAATTTTTTGTTTGTTTAATTATAGTTTTGCGTCAAATTGTTGCAGACACTCGATTTTTTGCGTAATTAAAAGGAAAATGAATCAATTTGATTTCATGGGTCGTGGGTTGAGTCCACGTTTTTGTTTTTCGATATTTTGTCAAAAGAGATTTTTTCAATAAAATATACAATTTGTCAAGTAGATGGTAATATTTAATGCATACCTGCCAAATCTGAGATCGAACCCGGTTCTGCCGGAATTAAGTTTAATTACATTTTTTGAAGAGATGGAAAAATATATTTGGCAGCTCGATTCTTAATGCTATTTTTACCGGAATCGAACTGATACGAGTTTACATTACTTACTCATCAATTCTCATCAGTTTATGTCATTCACACCTTTTTTTTCCTAATTTTAATGTGTGTGTTATATATTTGAGTAATTATATGAAAACTTCCAATAAATTATTCATTTTATTGAAAATTTTTATCCTGCTTTGTTGGTGAGACTTTGAACTATATTGCATTGAACAGACAGTAAAAATAAACGAGATGGTTATCGTAGTAGAACTGCAAATTTTCATTCAAAGGATTTGTTTGTTCATTGATCCGATTCTTTGATTTTTGATAAGATAGTATTGTGTATACGAAGTTATCAGCAAATAGTTTTTTCTTAACAACATTCAAATTTTAATTTGTTCTCTCATCATATCAACTACTGTCTGCGAAATGGAAAGATTTTTTCAAATAATGTACTTAGCACGATCGTGTATTGCTTGAAATAATTAAATTATATAGCGGAATATCACTTCATCTACCATCTACTAGAGATTTCTTAATTATGTAATAGTTTAAGTAAATCGTTCTATCAAAATGTGAAATCTGTCATATAGCTAATTTATGTATGAACTTTGCAGGCACGAAATGGCGTACGGTACTGGGAGTCCTGTACCAAATTCCTTTCAACATGGGCCATCTAAGCTTAGCAGGAATATCATATCTTCTTCGAGACTGGCGTTACTTACAAATGGCGATATCTTTACCATCTGCTATCCTAGTTTCATATTACTGGATCCTACCTGAATCTCCTCGCTGGCTTTTAACAGTTGGTAAAACTGAAAGATCCATCGAAGTCATGGAAAAAGCAGCAAAGCATAACCACCTTCCTACTGCTCAAATTCGAGATGATGTCAAGAAACATTTGCAGGCTAATTCACATAACGGCACAAAAGAAAAACAAGCTGGAAATATGATAGATTTAGTTCGCACACCAAATATGAGAATTCGTACTTTTTGTATTTGTTTTAACTGGATAGTTTGTGGGCTATGTTTCTTTGGAGTTGCCCAGTTTTTGGGGCAAGTAGGAGGCAATATTTTTGTTAATGTTGCCTCGTCGGCTGTTATCCAATTACCAGGTACTTTTGGTGTAATTTACATGATGGAGAAATGGGGAAGAAGAAAAACCTTAATCATTGCAAATCTTCTGGCCGGTTGTTCTTGTTTAGTTATAGCTTTTCTTCCAGCCAGTCCGACATGGCCGACCACAATGTTTGGTTGTTTAGGAATGTTGGGTCTCTCTTTAGCTTTTCCCACTGTCTATATCTATTCTGGAGAACTGTTTCCTACTGTAGTAAGAAATACAGGAGTAGGAGTGTCTTCCATGTCTGCCAGGATTGGTTCGATGCTGGCACCATTTGTGACTGGCTTAACTATGATAGAACCATGGTTACCACCTATTATTTTTGGGTTCATACCTCTAATTGGTGCTCTCTTATGTTTGAAGCTCCCGGAAACTTTAAATTGTAAACTAGCTGATACTTTGGAAGAAGCTGAACAGTTTGGAACACACAAAAATAAGAAAACGATTGAAGTAGTCAGTGCTACAGATACAGAGTTGCAGGATAGATAATAATGATATTTTTAGATTATAATTATAATTTTCAAATGATAATGAAATCTGTGAAGAGCCCATTTAAATCTCATAAACCTTATCAGATACTTTTAATTATTCTTTCGTGCACATTTACCTACAATAAGTTGCTGATTATATTAGGAATGTTCATCCATTGTTTGAACTCAAGTATCAACGACATTCGCAATGAAAAGATTATTTTGTATCAATCAAAGAAACAACTCAGACATTTATTAATTTAGTATTGGTTCTGTAGTTGTTCTGTATTCCAATACAGATGTATTTTTATAAATAAAATTTGAAAATAAATGTTATATTTTTATTACGTGAGTATTTTTATATATTATTATTACAGTAATTTTGCATATTGATAAAATCATGTCCTGATACAAAATCGTGAAGTTTTACTGAAGTCCGATTTTTGAATTATCTATTAACTTTATTTGTTGAATAATAACTACTACAACAGTTTTAACTTTTAGTTTATTCATATATAAATTTTTATGGCGACTGAAAAACCAACCCTTTGTCAAAAGAAAAGGAATATTTGATTCTTACAAATTTGAAAGGAAGTCAGTTTTTAAAAGAAATTTTCTATTCATCAATGTGTTTTTAGCAACATGGGTGTCCAACAAATCATCACAGAAACTAAAAAAAATGAGCTCGATCTTATTGAAGATACGATTGGATCAGTTGGTCGATGGCAAATTTTAATGGTGTTTTTGATATCTCTAATCCGAGTGCATATATCTTGGCATCAATTAGGAATTGTATTTCTAGCAGCAGAATCAGATTTTTATTGTTCTAATAATGGAACAGAAAAGTGTTCATCAGAATGTTCTTCTTATATATATGATAGAAGTGAATTTCCAGAAACTATTATTACAGAATGGGATTTAGTATGTGATAGAAAATTCTATGTAAATCAAGTTCTTCAGCCTGCTGTAATGGGTGGAATCTTTATTGGCAGTCTTTTGTTCGGATACCTTTCTGACAGGTAATGTATAATATACATAAAATTCCGCCATTCCTGAGATAAAGTCAGATATATTCTACACATTTTTGTTCTTAATTCAAAATACGTACAATACAAAGTTTTATTAATAGAAAAATTGAAAAATTGTTCCGAGCATGATCGTAGTTCATGCACGATGTGTGGGAAGCAGTATGACACAAGGTCAAATATTTCGAGAAAGAGCTTGCCGAGTTGCAAAAATTTTAATCCTTTAATGCTTGTTTACACAGGTGTTACATACAATATTTAGAAGTGGCAGTAGTAAAATACTATTTTCCTACTTGGATTAGGAAAAGAAGACTAATATTCGTGAAAATATTGGTTGTCAATTCATATATTTTTGGCGGTACTTAAGCATGTATTAGTGCGGTTTTCGAAAAAAATCATTAGGGGTAGACCAGGAAAATATGCAAATAACCCATCTTCATTATCTTTGCGTAATGGAATCAAATGCTTTAGACAAACTTCCTTAAAGTTTTCGTTCCAACTTGTTTGCTTTTTTATGGCTACTTGCTGATAAGAATTTTTTAAAAATGTATTTTTTGTGTAGGTACGGAAGGAAATATCCAATGATTATTGCTGCAATTTTGGAAGGGGCAACTGGAGTTGGAGCTGCTTTTGTTCCCTGGCTAGAAGCATTTATTGTATTAAAATTCCTAAGCGCAATTTTTATTGGCGGAATTCTTCTAGTGAGTTTTATTATTGCCATGGAATTGATAGGTACGTATTCTTTTAGAAGTATTCAATACTTTAAGGTTGAAGTGGGATATCCTAATAAGGAGATTCAGATAAACTTAAGTTTTTGTGATAAATATCTCAATATTCAATGATCAGATTAAATTTTTCAACCATCTTTTTTACTGATGAAACTAATCATGGTACAGGCTTTTTGTTGGAACATTCAAAGAACATCAGATCGTGACAGTATATCAAAATTCAAGCTAATTAAATATATATTTTTTCTGCGAAATGGTACTCTATAACTAGTTTGAAATGATTTGAGTAGATTGTATAAGAGATGAAAGGGGGGTTGTCTTCTGCTCTGTGAACTTGAATGTTGCAATCAATATTCAACTCAAAAATCTCCTTCGGGGTGTATCCTCCACTAACATCAATGGATGCCTGTATTTGCTGGCTGCTAACCGCGCTTATAAAACAGAAATATCAAGCCCTGTATCGCAAAACATTTGTTCTATGTGTCACATCCAGAAATTGGCATGATGCGTGATTGACTGATATTAATAAAGAGAACTTATTCCTTCAAAATCAATGATTTGACCAATTAGTTCGGTCAAGTTAGTCCTAAAAATAGGAGTACCCTTGCATAAATTCCAAAGAAACTGAAAATTGATATGAACGTTAGGAATACCATTATAATTAAGTTATGAAAATTCTCATCGATTCAATGTGTGCAAAAATTTCATGCGAGACCAAAGTTCATATAAATGGGTCTTTTGGATTTTTTAGCGAGATGGTTCGTTTTATGATAAAAATAGTTCAGACAAAAATTGTAGATCTTTCAAATCTCTACTAAAATGGTTTTCACACTTTTTTTCCTAAGATTCACTATTTCTAAGAAAAAGCCATTCTAAAGTTATATTCTCCATTATATGCACACGTTTCCATGCCACCTATAAGGTACTGTACTTGGCGCGTATTTTTTAACGTGGTTTCTCTGGTTGGAGTCCACAGTCCTTTTATTGAAGTTTAATATAATATTAGCTCTTAATCAATTTCTTCTTCTTCTCTTCCTCCACCTTCCTCTTTTTCTTCATCTTCATCTTCCTCAGTTGATATAAATCGAACGTAAATTGCTCAAACAGCGATACATCAGTTGTTCCGTCGTTGATGTAAGGATCATCTTCTGTTGGAGATTCAGTATTTGAACAAGACTGGCTTTGACAGCTGGTGTATGTTAGTAAGCAAAGTAAGCCTACTTTTTACAGTCGCATTTCGAATTTGTAGAGTGTTGATTTTTTGCCACATTGATAAGTTGATTTTTAAGATGGTTTGTTTTGTTGTTTTTTTTCCTTTCTTTTGTGGTTTGCATCAGATGATATCCTGATGTGATTCTTATCTATTGGTTGACTTCATCAACTAACTGTTATCGACCTGTGCGATTTTGCTTTTCCGCATTACGCGGGCAAACACTTTATTCAACAAGTACTTAGTATTGGGCTTTCATAACGGTTAGTTGTGGCCAAGAACAGTTTTTAAAATATTTAATTTGACTAAAAACATGATTGCTTTTCTCATTTTTAACTCACACACTGTGTGTGACACACATATTAATTCTATTGTAAGTACACTTTTTATTTCACTTTGTCACTTTATCCCTCATTTTTCATTTTCACACTGTTGTACAATGTAGCACTCCTGAAGATGGTCCAAGTAGGACTGAAACTGTAGAGCTGGATAGAACAATAGAACTCTTGACTGAATTCCCACCCTTCGTTTCCTTCATATAACTTTAGAATGGCTTTTTCTCAGAATTGGTGAACATTAAGAAAAAAAGTCTAAGGACCATTTTCGCAGAGAATTGAAAGGTCTACTATTTTTATTATAAAACCAACTGTTCCGCTAAAATATCTAAAAAACCCGTTTTTGCCAACTTTGACCTCGCATAAATTTTTTTGGACACAAGGAATTGATGGAGACTTTTCAGTTTTTCACAACTTCATTATAATGGTATCCCTAACGTTCATGCCAGTTTTCAGCTTCTTAGGAATTTATGCAAGAGTGAATGTCTATTTTGACCGGACTAAATAGTCCATTAATTAAGGGCTCTCAAATTGTACAAATTTAGCATTTTTTCTCTGAAAAAGTTAGTTCTTAGAATATGGGATGAAAATAAGATATGGTGGATGAAAATCCTTCGTGGATTCAATCAACAATTGAGAAAGAAGTGTGCGAAATAAAACCATAAAAGAAAATTTATAGAATCCCATCTGCTTTTATCATCCAAAAGTTATTCAGTTAATATACTACAAAATTTGGAATTACAAACGTAATTAAAGTAGCATTTAACGAACTGATATCCATGACATTAAATAATATTGGAAACACATCTTAGCAAATTCGTGGCTTCGCTCTGTCAAGCAGAGGCTGAATTTAGCTTCAATAGTTTTTTTTATATCAGTATTCAACATTTCTGATGGATTAGATTTCTTGAATTTATTTGAGCTGTATCAATTTTCGTTTCTTAAAAAAATACAGAATGTTACTTGTTTTTAAACTCTTTAGGCATGCGTTACTAAAAACATTCGCTTCCATTGTACTTAAAAATTCATATCTAAAGAAACGCTTGTAAAACATGTTCCATAATGTACTATTAATACTTTCAAATTATCATATATTTTAAATATTCTATCTAGAAAATTATCACTTATTATTTTTCAGGAAAATCACACAGGACTCTTATAGGGGTCCTTTTCCATTTTCCATATTTCCTTGGTCAAACTGGCTTAGGTCTTATAGGATATCTAATTCGAGACTGGCATTATTTCCAATTAGCAATTTCTGTGACGAATTTCGTATTTATTGTTTTCATTTGGATTATACCTGAATCTCCAAGATGGTTACTCGTAACTGGTCGAACAAAAGAATCCATGACTGTTTTACAAAACGCAGCAAAATACAATAAACTCAACACTTACAGTATTATAGATAAAGTAATATCACATGAGAAAATAATTAAAATGAATAGTACTAGAGTAGGCAGTTTCTTGGATCTCATTAGGACATATGAGATGAGGAAAAGAACAATTTGTGTATCTATAGTAACATTCGCTGTTTTTATGGCGTACTTTGGAGTCTCGCAGTATTTAGGACAAATCGGTGGTAATATATTCATAAATATGGCAGTGACAGGATTTTTGTCTATACCAGGAAATTTGGTTTGCATTTATACTATGAATAAATTTGGAAGAAAATATACTTTAGTAGCATGTAATATATTATGCGGAATTTGCTTTCTTTTAATAATGGCGGTTCCAGCTGATATAGATTGGGGCATTACAGCTTTAGGAGCTTTAGGGGTTATGTTTTCTGGAATATCAGTCACAGTAAGCTACGTCTACACTGGAGAATTATACCCAACAATAATTCGAAGCATTGGTATGGGTTTCGCAGCAATGTGGGGAAAAGTTGGCTCTACTGTGGTTTCTTATCTAGTTGAATTAAAAAATGAAGAACCATGGCTACCACCTACTATCTTGGGAGCTATTTCCATTGTTAGTGTTGTGTTTTGTTTAGGGTTACCTGAAACGCTTAATCAAAAGCTTCCGGAAACTATTGAAGAAGCTGAAGGGATAGTCAAGAAAAATGAAGATATTAAGGTTTCTGTGACATAATAAAAATAATTACAATTTAATTTTAATGGGAAATAATTGACAGAAAAGATTTTGATATTTTTTATATAATTGAGATTTAAAAATGTTGATAATTATTGTCCATTCATATTTAGAAGGGTGCAGATGTCACCGATGCTCCATTCTAAACGCGAGTGTACGATAAGTATATTTCTGTCTTTTCAATCCGAATTGCTAGTTGCTCGGTAGGATATATCAGAAATAAGCAGCGAGGCTCTAAAAAAATATTACTAGAATTTCTTTCAAATAAAATGAATAAAATATTTTCAATTTTTCACTGAGCTTTAGCAAACCGAAAATTCACTAGATCGAATAAATTCAATTTTAAATAGTCCAGATTAAAAAAATTGTATTGTCCATTCTATATTATTATTAGTAGGAATAGTTAATTATTTATTTATTTAATGATATGTAGCTCACAAAAGTTGTATTATAAAATTCTGATGTTTTGTTATATGGAGTTTAAAAAAAAACAATAATTTTATTAAAGTTAAATTTATGATAATGACGCTTAATACATTATTGACAATCACATGCGATCCATACAGAATACTCACGACGCCTCAGTAGCATACCAGGGCAGCTGTAGACACGTGTTTCGTCCTTAATATAACTCTTTAGTCCAGTATAGCAAGCCTCAGATAGTCGGACCGCGAATGAAGCTATGAAAATGGAGTGGATACATGCAGAAATATATATCTGCAGCAGTGCCATCTACCATAATGCAGCCGAAATGGCAGGAGAAATACAGGACGAAACACGTGTCTACAGCTGCTGCCCTATTCAGGATGTTGGTGTGAAAACCGATTCCTCAATTTGTAATTCTATTAAATAATCAGGTTTAGATTTTCAACAATTTATCAAATTTTGTTTCACAGGTATGTTTCAAACGACACTTTACAGTGTCCTGTATTTCTTCAAAATATGTAATAATTCTCTTGCAATCCTCAGGTGAGTGTCTATTCATACTCCAGAGTTTACTTCCGGATATAGTGAAATATAGGTAAATATTTTCGAAGCTAGGCAACTATTTGTAGTCCTAAAATAAAGCTCTTCCAAACGGTACCTCACTTTCTGGGTATTAAATAGAGAGCTCTTGAGCTCTTGAATTTTCGCATCTCTAAAGCCCGCGTCACACGATGCTTGTGTAAGAACCGACTCCTGAATCTGTAATTTTGTGAAACAATTAGGTTTTGCTATTTAATAATTTATATTTTTTGAAATAGTAGATACTAAGCGAAGCGAGCGTTATATATAATTCATAGTAATTTTCAAAATAAAATCTACACTCTAACAAACGAAATCTCAACATATTTTGCTTAAAATTTTTTCATAAACGAAAACTTGCTTAAATTCTACAGAAGTACAGAACCATGTTTCTGTTAACCAACGTGAAAATAAGATCTATCAAAGTCGGCTTACTCCGTGAACGATGCGAAACTTACGTTTGTGAATCAAATTTGCCCATTTTTAAATGATTTTGAGCAAATAAATGCGTTATTTTCCAATTTAATCAATACACATATTCAATCCACAATCAACAATCGACTACGTGCCAAAGAGCGTATTATAAGAAAAGACATTTTAACTATATCAATAGCCACCCAGAAGAAATATGAAAGAATTCTAGGCGCGAATTCTCAATTCTTGAACAAGTATTCCCAAAATTTGATGCGTTGTCTTTCTTTATTTCATTGTGATGACAAAAACGCTATCTTTGTTTATTCTACTTTTTGTTTATGTAGGTTCTTGAACAAGAGGAGATAACTATTTCAATGTCATTGTTGATAATATTAACGATTCTTTTCATTCAATCAATTAAAGTACCAGACCAAAGTTTATTAATTAAATTCAATCATCTTTCTTCAACTGGTAATAAAATTCAAAGATTAAATATCTAAACTATAATATTTATTAATGATGCGTATAAGCCCGTGCAATGAATACTGAATTTCATGAAGCAAAAACTGGTATTTAGCGTAAGAAAAAGAACAATATTACTGCTTTTTGAGGAACAAAAAAAAAATTTCAAATATTCATACTTGTTCACCTTCACTGAAGAAAGTACGAATTGAACGTTCAAGCTATCACCACAGAGCCAGAGACGTCCTTATTATTTTTTTAAAAGTCAGTAATTCTCAAATAAAACCAATTAAATAAACCATGGAAATAGATTGTTCTCTATGAATATTAGATGCACTAAAATGAGCAATAAACGATGCTTCACAATCGAACCATGAGTTACTTGAACATTTTTTTTTTTATAGTTGAGATTATATTCATAACAAAAAACTATTTTATCTCACAGAATGGTGATTAATGCTGGAGATACAGAACAAAACTTTTATCAAAATAATATATTAAATGCTATGTTTTCGAATTAATCAAGGGCTGAATATTAAAAATTTCAAACAGATTTGAGAATGTCAAAACACAACAAGAAAATTACTGCTTGAGAATTTTATTTTTTTGAATTGTAAATTATGCAAATTTACAATTCAAAAAAATAAAATACATACATGCAGTATGTAAAAAAATTTAAAAAAAATTGTTAGTGATGGTACAATGGAGTTACATGATGATATTGGACGTGAAGTGCAAACAATATTGCTCCAAATTTAGTATTTACAGTTCCACAGCGAATACATTTGCACTTTGATACTACGTATCTATTATAATATATAGGGTGGAGTTGTAACCTTTGATACAACAGAGGTAGGTATATTTGAATTATTTATATGTAACAACATAACATGTAAATGAGAATTGTGAATACCTCATTGAAATTTGAATTATTTGTTCATATAAATAGTGCAGAAAATTTTAATTGTATTCATAGAATTTTGTTCAGAAAATTTATATCCCATAAATATTCAGCAAATGCATCTTTTTATAGAATTTATTTATTAATTATAATTTTAAGTGCTCAATATTCTACAAATTTATTCAAGTTTTATGATTATTCATCGTTTTTAAAACTCAACTCTCAAAACTATTACTAAAACTATAAACAAAAGATTTTATGAAGGAAACAATAAAACATATTTATTTAAAAGATTATATAATTGCATTAGTACGCGAGAAGTATCTAATAATAAAATTTTTGAGTTAGAAAAGTTAGAAGATATATTTCTGAATTCATATTTAATTTTTTGAATCTTTTTCACTCTCCCAATTGCAAATTGTCAAGGCTGAAAGATCTTTCTGATGAGCAACAAAAAAAACTAATATCGTTACAATACGAATAATGAGAGATTGCCAGACTTTTTGACATTTATTGATAGAAAATTATATTACTAGATCGCTAACGTACGACGACGCCGACGTTATAAAAGATTACACAAGTAAAAAATCTGCTGTACTTCTTCAACCATAAAATTCATGACTATTTTCATCGCTGTTTCAAAAATTTAGAGTGTCGCATCAATCAATTGCATATTTCAAAGTGATAGCTGTCATTGTCAAAGTGATAGCTGTCATTGTCAAAGTGACAGCTGTCATTGTTAAAGTGACAGATGGTGGTTATATTCTACTCCTAAAATAAATATTTTTGAAAATAAAGAGTGCTTTTATAGATTCTCGGGATCTTTAATTCATTGAAACGTGGTAAGATGGATTCCACTAATTATTTATTCTTGATATCTACTAAGTTTATCTTCCCGAGAGCTTTAAATTGATACCAAACTAGACATCATTTGAATAATTTGTAAAAGAAACAATTGACAATTGTTTAAATATCCTCTTTGACACTTTCAATAGAATTATCATTGAAGAGCTTTAATTTGATACTAAACACGATAGAGCCAAATTGCATATTTCAAAAAATAATTGACGAACGTTTACATGTAATGTCCAAATATGAGTGATAATAATTATAATTTCACATTATGATTCTAATTATTCCTTTGCATCAGAAAAATATATCGAATTTTATGAAAACTCAAATTTTAATAATAACAAATGAACCGCTGATAATTTTGAAAGATGTTCGAGATGAATATTGTGCCAAATTATTTGAAGATCAACTCAAGTTATTCCATATTTTATGATAAATACTACCGTTTATAAAATAAATGCAAAAAACTAAAAAATTCCAACAATAAAAAAGCTCATCTACCAACTACTAGCTTTTTGATGAAAACTTGGATTTAAAATTTCAGTCGAAAATTCGTACGCGTTCTCATGTTATCGTGCTTCCAGACAAATGGACCGACTTCTTCTAAAATTATATTTTTTGAGTTCAGTAGGGTCTAAAACTTAAAGATTCATCAAAATCTCGAACTGCCAAATAATCACGATTACAATACTTCCCCTATTATACATATAGGTCGGGGAAGGAAACATTTAGAAAAATCAAATTTCAATTTAAACTTGACAGAATGCTACACCTACACCTAGTAATGGATAATTGGGGTGGTGGTATATATTTAGATATTTGATGCTATTAAAACGAATTCTAACCCCAATGTAAAGATCTTTCAACAAAAATGGGGAATCCATTGGACTTCAAGCTCTAGTCCCCGAAAAACCTAGATCCGCCTCTGATTGAATATATTTGCCAAGATGCAAAACGTCACGTGTGTCTAATTTGAATGTTACTAGCTGTTCATTAAAAAGTTGTATTTGAAAAGATGATTGCGAATTTATTACTATGTTGAAGTAAAACAAACTCTTACTGAATAAGTTTTAATCACTGATAAATAATTTTGAAGGTTTCTTGAAGCATGTTCCTTTCAGGTTACCCGCATTCCGCATGCCAGAGACTGAATCAAGCAACATGCTTTCTAAAACAGTCTAAATTATCCCGTAAATATTAATGACCTAATGATATTATAGATTATAATCTTCTGATTGGGTGCATGAAATTATTATACATATATTTCTCATGTCTTGAATGAATTTGCTAATTTAAAACATTTTGTAACAAAAAAATGTGAATACATATATATATATATATATATATATATATATATATATATATATATATATATATATATATATATATATATATATATATATATATATATATATATATATATATATATATATATATATATTAAGATTAATTTACTTTCATTCAACCGTCTGGCTTATTACGGATTCGCCAACTAAATTTACATTTAGTATATATATATAAATATATATATATATATATATATATATATATATATATATATATATATATATATATATATATATATATATATATATATATATATATATATATATATATATATATATATATATATATATATATATATATATATATATATATTAAGATTAATTTACTTTCATTCAACCGTCTGGCTTATTACGGATTCGCCAACTAAATTTACATTTAGTATATATATATATATAAAAGTAAATTAATTTTTTTGAAAAAGTCTTGTACAGCGCCGGTATTCGAACCCGAGATCTCATGAATTCCGGTCATGCGTGATAACCGCTACACCACACTGAGACAACTGAGTGAGTCTCCCAACACTGTACAAGATTCTTTGCATTTTTTGTCAAGTTTGCTGTACGCTCCAAAGACGACACATTTTTGTGCCTTTGACAATGACCGGAATTCATGAGATCTCGGGTTCGAATCCCGGCGCTGTACAAGACTTTTTCAAAAAGATTAATTTACTTTCATTCAACCGTCTGGCTTATTACGGATTCGCCAACTAAATTTACATTTAGTATATATATATATATAAATACTAAATGTAAATCTAGTTGGCGAATCCGTAATAATATATATATATATATATATATATATATATATATATATATATATATATATATATATATATATATATATATATATATATATATATATATATATATATATATATATATATTAAAAATTAAACAGATCGCCAACTTCTTGACCAGCAAACCGTTATTTCTTTTGTTAGATTTATTTGAAGGATTATTGAGGCTGCTTTTCTCATATTCTAATTCCATTTTGAAAAAGAGAACGAGATCAAAAACATAGGATAACAAAATATCATACGTGATTTGTGCTGCCGAATGACAGTTGTGTAGTTTTTATTTTACTCACCGCTGCAGTCATATCATTTGCATTTGTAACGACAGCAAAGATTCCAGAATATAATGAGATTCAAAAAGAAATATATTTAAAAAAGTTTTGATAAGTTATCAAATCTTGAGATTATCAATATAAATCAAATATTCCAGAAAAAAAAATAGTTGAAGACTTCAGTAGCAGCTTATTGCAAAATATAAATTAAGAGCTGCTTGCATGAGAATGTTTGCTAGTATTAATTAAATCGATTTTTTTAATTGAAAAAAAATATCACTGATGTCTTAACCATTGCGGATTTGGCAGACATGTATATTGATAAATATTTCTTCAGCCGTAGGGTGCGGTTACCAATACTCAAGCTTAGTGACGATTTGCAAAGCAGTGGCGGTCTAAATTCTTTTGAGGCCTGAGTTGAGTCATCCTCGAAAACCTGACCTTTTCATGTAGCAAAACAATTAAACTCAATTAAATTTAATTCACCTATCTCTAAAATAATTTGGAAATTCCTAAAAAACCAATTTTAATAGAAAAAGGATTTAATTTGTTATGTGTTACTTTAAAATTGGTACTAATTAACTTATTTCTAACATAAAAATATTATTTTTTTTTAATTGTATTCCCTCATTAAATTATATATAAATAAAGTACTATCATTAAATTATAATTGTCCAAAAAAGTAAAGTCTCAAACACATGATCAAATATTTGACAATGTGATCAAATTTAATAATGTTTTATGCAACTGGACCCAATATCAATTATTGTATTAAGTTTAAAATGTTCAAAATGGATTTTAGCGTTGTAGAAGAGTTTCAAAATACCCTGTAGATGTTAAAAATAATGATTATCCTATTAATAGATCCTCTTACTGAAATCGTGCAATAAAAGTGTATAATTAAACTTGTATGGCATAAGTTTTCCATGAAAGTCTACTTTTTACATCAAAAATTATTTGTCACTTCTTATAAGATAATAGATATAATATTTTTTTACACAATCACGTAGGGTGTATAGAAGTTTTTCATTAGGAAAACTATATTCAGGACACCATCAGTTGTTGCAACAATTCAGGCACATACTGTAAATTTAAGGGGGGGCTGATGCCAGTGAACCTGTTAGCTTGCTGCGCTCATGGTAAAACATTCTGTTAGCATTTCTTTTCCGTCATCCAATTGATAAATATTTACAATGCTAATCTGAAAGTGTTAAAGGATTAAAAGAATTAAATAAGTTAATATTGTGATAAGAGTGATAAGAATAATTGTTGTGGAATCTGTCAAAAGTGAATAAGTTTATTCTAATAGGAATGAAATAGTTTTAGAGCAAATGTGATTGTGTTTTTATATTTCTTCTTAAGTTTCAAATAAAGTAGGTAAGTCCAAACATCTCATATGGAATAGGAAAATATTTAGATTTTAATTTATCAATACTCTAGTAACTAAAGTAGATATATACTATATAAATATATTGACAATGATTGACTGATTAAGACGATGTTAACAGGTCAGTAGAAACAAGTCAATTGTGGAGGAACTGGCAAGAATTTGGAAGAAAATAAAGCAATTGTATTTCAGAACAACCCAGAAAAATTTTTTTTCAGTATATTCAATTTATTTTTACTGTTGTTGAAGACTTTTCGCGGTTGAACTTTTGATCCATTTTTTCTTCTTCACTTTTAAGAAGCAAAAGTATCCATTTAAAAATATGTAGATATAAATGAAGCAATTGGAAGCTTTAACAGATTAGATTAGATTTTTTTAACGTAAATGACAGAAATAATAATCAATTCTTAATTGTCTTACTATTAATTCTTCTGTTCATCAAATATGCAAATTATCTTGTAGTATTGGATTCCCTATTCGCGACACTTCCTAAGAACGAGTCCCGTAAGTAAGAGAATTATAATAAATAAAATAACTGAATTTTAATATGCTGTTCGGCGTACTCTTTACAAAAGCTAAGAGTACTCGTGGCTTGACGACTGGTAACCGTACCGCACGGCTCAGGAAATATTTATTAATAAATTAGTCTACTATCGTGCACTAACATAGTATCTGCCGAGTGATTGATATTTATTATTTCATAAAAAATAGGTTTGTAGATAGATGAATTTGACATTGATTTCAAAGTGAAGTGGTTATTTAATACCACTATTTTATTTCGTCAATTATTCGAATATGGATCACAATTTCCAATGTTACATGTACATAACAATAAAACGGTATAAGAATAAAGTTTTTGAACTTATCTTCGATTGAAGTATATTCAAATAAATTTAAATTAAATTGTGGCCTCAAATTGAAATTTTGTCTATAAATGTATGAGTACAGATACATTATATATCTAATTTCAAATACCTACGCTACTCATTAGCCACGCTGTCGTATAAAAACGTGTATCCTTACTATTGTTAATCTTCGATAAATCGACTAAAAATTATTACAAATTTTTTTGCTTGAATATTTGAAGTTTATATTTAGCACTGAGTTATTCTTAGAATTATTCTACACATATTTCTATATAGTTTCCGTAAAATGTAACTTCCAAAATTAGCTTGAGTATTACAGGTTTTTTCACACGTGCATTTAGCAACATTAATCACAAAAATAAAAATAATACATTTTTCATATAAGTTAATAGCTTCCCACCTCGTAATATTTTCTTTAAAATTTTTATTCTCTTTTTTTCCTTGAACTCAAATAAACACCGGAAATTTTCACTAATGTTTATTTTTCATATCATAAATTATTATAGGCACTTATCTATGATAAATAGTTGTTAAAATATTAAATCTTTCAATATAATTTGTTGACATTTCTTTTCTTCTTATTAGAAAACTAAAACTGTTTATTTAAAAAGTTTATGTAATTACTTTTTTCGCAGAACAATAATATTGAATAAATATTAGCATAATGAGAATTAATAGGAAATAAATCTCACTTTCTACTCGCTATTTAAATAAATATAACTCTGTAGATATTTCAAATTTTTGTTTCCCTAACTTTTCTGCTAATTATGAGTAGGTATATATAATACAAATCTTTAGACAAGTGTTTAGACAAGAGTCGTGGTGTTATATTTATTAATAATCCTACAATTATTATTGATTATTCAGAAAATGTTTCCTAAATTTGTATAATTTTTAAAATAGTTTTGGCTCTACCGCGGCATCTATGTATAAAAGTCAAGGTAAAACTGAAACAAGCAAACAGGCGAACTTTAAGAAAGATTTTTGTCGAGATGCATATTTTTTTTCGTTAGTCCTTCTATTTCTCATGAATCTAGAAATAAAAACACTATACAAATGTCATTTTAACTTCTTCACAGATAAACACAAAATAAATGCATGTAACCTTAGTTACCTTAGTGGTCAAGTCCAATAAAGTAGTAGAAAAAAAGTAATCAAATTCAAAAACTTATGGTTTTTCTTCTAAAATAAGAACGGGAAATCTTACTTTACGTATAGGTGAACAGAAATGAGCGTATCGGCTACTAAATTTTGTTCTTTTGAAAATAGCTATTTACCTACATACAAGTCGAATACCTTACTTCATGTACAACTTTTTCATGTTTAAAATGTATTTAGAAGCTATATAATTTTGAAATTTTGTAATGATTATGATAAATAAATCAAATGAAATCTACGCCAGCTATAATTTTTCGACAAACAAGTAACATTATTACCAATTTTCTTTCTCAAGGTCAGTCATCACCATTTTTCAAATTGATTAGATTCTTTACCTATGCCATTGTTCTTTTTAGTAATAATTTTGCTTATTATTTTAACGAGTTAGTTCGATATTTATTTGATTTGATATATTTCACCCTGGTTACAATGAATCACTAAAATGTCATTTGGGGATATCAGATTTAAATAACCATTAAATACAAATTGAACAGAAAATATTTCTAGATAAGGCTATTCCATTTAGGTGATCTAAAAATTTGCCTTTGGTTTATTTTTTCAAATACATCCTACAAATACTGAATTATTAACCAACTATCAATCAGCAATCAGTTTTCGGCCTCATCCACATTCATAATAGGAAACTTTTCCACACGAAACAAACTATTCTGGCCTTCCTAGCACTGCTATTTAAGTATAACTAAAAGTTAATCTATTTGAATACAATTGTTTCTGCAATCATAGTCGTAGCTATAAATTGATTTTCGTACATTCAAAAATAATAATATAGGTATCAGAACTTGCATGATACGACTCTCAAGTCATAAAAAGTATAAAGTATCTACAAATACTTTCGCTATACCGTGAGATAAAATATTATATGTTCCAGATATATTATTATACCTTTCACTAAAACGAATATTAAATCCAGTTATTATGGTGTTTTTCAGAGATTTATGAGTCATAAGGAAATTTATATGTATAAAACATACTCTTTCTAATCAATTCACGAGTATTATATTTGATTTAGAATATTTTTAAAGCTGTATTTACAAATCTTGTTAAGAATATTCATATGGATGAAAATGGGCCATGAAATGTTTTTTTTTTCTAAGGAATTAATCAGATTGAAAGAACTTCATTTTCATAATTACTGGGAAGTAATTGAGGAGTCAAAATACAAACAATAGATAGGACTTTATATTCACATTTAACATCATATTTATGGTTAGATCAAATAACGTTTTGATAACAATATTGAGAATGTTATTACCGTATATAAAAGGTCTGACGTGGACATTTCGTGATTTACTTGTATATCATTGGATATATTTACGATACGATACGATATAATACGATAATCAAACACAACATTACATTGTTCCACGACTAATCGTTTTGGATTTATCCAAAAAAATCTGTCAAGTAAAGTGCGCATTTGGCCTAGTCGGTTGCTATGAAATCAGTAGATCATCATTTTTAAGCTACAACATTCCTAAATACTGATTTCAAAAATTTTACGGCTAACAGTGCTGAATCTGTGCGCAAAATTTAAAAAAAATCCAACTGAAGTGCACTTCCGGTTCAATCTATTGTTATGAGAATAATAGATAATCATTTAGATGAGCAAATGCTATACAGCAGACTGAAATACGAGCTGAAATACTGAATCTCAATACTCTAGAGCCAATCGTTTCGAATTTATGCGAAAAATTTCAAAAGACTGTCAAGTAAAGAGCACTTCTGGCTCAGTCGATCGCAATGAAAATAGAATAGGAGTATCTAGACTAGACGGTACTATTATCTTAAATATTGAATTCTAACACTCTACATTCAATCGTTTTTGATTTGTGCAGTATATTCAAAAAATGTTTCGAGTAAAGTGCACTTCCGGTACAGACGATTGCAATCATAATGCGAGATGCATAGTTAGATGTTGCAAAAGTGCTCAATACAAAATTTCAATATTTTACGACTAATAGTTTTGAATTTTTGCGGAAAATTCGAAAAGTCTGATATATAAAGTGCACTTTCGGCTCAGTCGATTGGTACAAAAATAGAAAATAACTATTTAGTTGCTACAGAAATCCCAAATACTGAATTTCAGTATCCTACGGCTGGTCATTCTGGATGTATGCGGAAAACTCAAAAAAAGTTTCAAGTAAAGTGAACTACTGGTACATACGATTACAACCATAATGCGAGGTGCTCAACTAGACTCTAGATCAGTCTCAAATATAAAATTTCAACGTTATACGTTAGAAGAATTTCGAGGTTTGCGAGCTACGAACGCACACACATATACACATCACATACATACATACATACGTACCGACATCAAGCCAAAAATAGTAAAAATGGATTCAGAGATGTTTAAAATGGATATTACCATAAAAATCTCGAAATGTGAATTTTGTCGGTTTTACAATACTTGTACTTTGTACAACTGGAATGTAGATAAAATTGAGTAACTAAAAAATGTGAACATTGAACTTCATCTCACTTTTAATTTCTCAAGTAAACAATTTTTTCTATGCATAACTTTTCTCCACTCAACTGTCGATTCATCCTATCCAAATTCATTAATTTGCTCAAAAATAGTTCATTCTCCTATAATATCAATGTATTAATTGAAACTTTCGAATTTATTCTATTCTCATTTAATTTTTTTAGACATGGTCTATATGAGGATAGAATTTGAATATCTGCTCTCGCTCTAATAAGTCTGATCCAAAATAATAAATAAGGTATAAATGTTTTATTCAAAATAAGATTGCAAGAGATTAAACAATCATAATTCAATATCAATGTGGCAGCACAATTTCACAAAAAAAATGTATGCTTGTATGTATTTTATGAGTAAATTTCATTTTTATTAGTGAAAAAGAATTTGATCTATTGATAACTGAATATAAAGGAGAAAACAATAATTTTTACTATTATTGACTGTATTTCAATCCAGTTGAGAACGATCCAAGGGTCCTAATGGATTTAAGCCTTCAAGAAATAAAAGCAACAAATATATTTAAATATAATCTGAACAGATACAAAAAAATCTTCGAACTGCACAAATCTATTTATGATTATATCACACACCTTAGCAACAACCAATGAAATTAAGGGATTTTGCATGGTAACGAGATATATCGCGATAATATTTTCTCCTAACTCGATATACCACAGTAGCTTTTTAAGAAATAATAAAAAATATAACATTGAATAAATTTTATGGTTTGTGAAATAATCCTTGCAAATACACCTCAAGATTCGGTGTATTATCGCATATACCTTGAATTTAACTCAAATACTTTTTGTCTTGGGTAATTTTTTACGAGACAAATTTGGAGATTTATAATCAACGATAATATCCCTCAAGCTAAAGCTCTCGGGTATTATCAGATTATGAATCCCCAAATTTGTCTCGTGAAAAATTACCCAAAAGACAAAAAATATTTTCGTGAAATTCTTCGGTATATCGATAATACACCTCTCTATCGGTGTATTACCGTTGATAATTGATGAACGACTGACAAATGATGAAACTGACTCATAGTCAAGTGCGATTTTTGTGCTAATGTGAAATTGGTTCGCATTTTGGTCAATTAGAAGGCTTAAATAGATCGTTCTTAACTGAAATGAGCTATAATCTGTCGCATTGAAACATATGATTCTTTTTAAGCAAGCTTCAGTGTTCAATAAATTGTTATCGAAGTATATTTTGTTCAAAAATTACAGAAAAATCAATTTTCGTATAAATTTGAAACCTAATACAAAACTTTTGTTTTTAATATCTGTAAGAATCTTGATATCATCGCCATGCTCGTAATTTTTTAATGGGTCTATTTTGATATTTTTCTTGTCAATATACCACAGAAAATTTTACATAATATAATAAATATCTTTAAGAAATCAACTAAACTTGAATTCAGTTGAATTATGGGATAGATATTGGAAAAATTAAAGAGAGCCTGGAATTCATATATTCCAATTTAACTCTTAGAAATATCTCATTCCGTATTTTGCTATATTGTTTAATTTTTACTATTAATTTCCAGTACATCATGTCCTCATCTCAGCAGACAGATATCATCCAGTCCTCCATAGGATCCTTAGGCCGTTGGCAGATCTTCGTGTGCTCAATTGTCTTCTTGGTAAAATTCTCCATTGGATGGCATCAACTAGGCATTGTATTCTTAGCTCCTCCAGCAGTTTTTAATTGTTCCGATGGTTCACTTAACGTATCTAAGTGTTCACCTGAATGTCCTGAACATGTCTTTGACAGGAGCGTCTTCTCGGAAACTATTGTCACACAGTGGGACTTAGTTTGCGATAGGGCACAACTGGCCAATGTAGCTCAGTTGGTTTTCATGGCAGGAGTTTTAATAGGAAATGTTGTCTTCGGTTATCTATCAGATAGGTAAGAAAAAACTTATTCTACTATAACCAAGAATTTATTTTTGGAAAATTGATCTCAATATTTCATTAGTTAACATAGGGATTCATAAGAAAAAAATGTCGCGTATTTATGTATATCTCTGCTTATTTTCAAAAAGTAAAATTTGTGCAGCAGACTTAAAAAATAAATGCGCTTGACATGGTACATTGAATGCTGCAATTTAACAAAATCAGATTTTAATGAGAGATATTTTGTGCATATCAAAATGCGTTTTTCTGTATACATTGGGTACCCAAACACAGCATTAAAACGCGGCATTTGTTGCACATTGTCTTCTCGATAATTTTAGAGAATATCAGAGTGATTTTTTTTTTATTTTTCCGCTAAAATAACAAATCGATTGAACTAAACTGAACGGAGAGCAACAAAAAAATTGGTTTGTGAATTAGAAGTAGGCTACGAAATAGTAGGAAATTAGAAATACTAGTACGCCTCGCAAGCTTAGTGTTTCATCATTAAATTATTCATTTATGTAAACTCAACTTGGTATATTATAATAACTTATCAATCTATTTAGGTTTTCTGAATTAAGAGTTTTATTATATTTATGATAGCCCACGTGAAACAAGTGTATGAAAATACATATATAAATTCTGTTAGAAAAATAGTCTTTCGGTACATGCACTTTACAATGTTCAATCTTCGGTCATGTATTTGTAATCGCAATAAAAAATTATTACTTTGCCACGTAAAAGCAAAGTTTTGTCAAAATAAGTAATTATTTTAAATGCTCTTTTTTATAGATAATAATTATTCAACAAGTAGTCGTCAAAGTTCCAAATCACATTTTGCTATTGGTCATGATTATTATAACATCAATTTTGTTATTTTAAATACTTATTTCAATATCCTTCGCAAGGATTATAGTATTGATCACGAAATTTTTATTTAAATACAAAATATTTCAGCTTTGGTTATTCTAGAACTTCTCAGTTTCCGAATGAATTAGTTAAGGATTGATGAAAACTCTAATTTGATCAAATATGTTCCAAGCTTTCAAGATTTGGGAAACTCAATCTATTGCTAAGTTAGTTTGAAATGAAACACGAAGTGATATTCAAACGACAAATATGTAGTTTTTTTATTAATTGGAATGTGGTCAAGGGATCGAAAAAACGGTATAAGTATAGACGATAAAGCTATATGTTTAATTTGGACGTTTCGGTGCTGAAAAGGCCCGCCATTATCAGCTACAACAAGCATAAAATTAAATAAAAACAATCGTTTTAGATTGGAACAAGTATTGGTGCACCAAAGGCAAAATGAGCATACCCGAAGAATTACATAGTATTAATAGCGTATAGGAAATCCTTTTTCTCAGAATTAAAAATACAGATAAAATTTGGAAAACAAAAAAACGTTCTAAGAGTTTAAATATGGAAACACAAACATGTCGAAACATGATGGCACAAACGATGGAATGAAAACGCACAATGACCTTCTTGCTTGGTTCGTTTCCTGCCAATATCTACCAGATATGCCCATTTTGCCTTTTGGGCACCATTACTTGTTCTAATTGTAAATCGGTTGTTTTCATTTAATTTTATACTTGTTGAACCTGATGGTGGCAGGTCCTTTAACCGCCGAAACGTCCGAATTAAACATATAGCTTTATCGTCTATACTCACCGTTTTTTTAATCTCTTGGCCACATTCCAATTAATAAAATTATGAATAAAGGATCACCAACTGAACTTGACACTAAGTTTGTTTTTATGACAATACTTTTCCTGCCTAGGTTAGACAAGTATCATTCTCATGATTATTAAATATCAGTAATATTTCATTTTTCATGTTGATTGGCGGAAATGTTACTTATTATAATTTTTTTAATTAGTGATAAATTACGACTACAAATGTAATATTATATTTTGAGACATAAATTAAGTTTTTTCTTTAATTCAAATAAAGTTTTTTGTTGAAAATATATAAATATTGAATAAAATGGTTGAAGCTGATTAGATTAATGAATGTGAGTAATAAAATAGGGGAATTCAGTACAATTATTTAATCCCTTGTTTTCTACTCTCCAGATTTGGCTACATCTCAGGAGCGAAGAAAATGATTTTGTTTAGATATGAAATACATGTGTCTTAAAATATTTGAATAAAGAAATATAGCGGAAAAAAAGTTTTTATTTGTCTATTGCCACAATGGACTCCTATGGAGGAAGCTAACGTTTTTCAGAAAGTTTGATTTTTATTATATATGTGTGTAATGTTCTCAAAACAATGATTTCAACATATTCTTGAACATTTTTTTGGTGACATTTGATTATATGGGACTGGTGGAGTTGCAATAAATCTACAAATATCTGGATAACAGAAGAAACTGGGGATTTGTATCAATAAATTACTATTATTAATATAATTCATTTTACTACACTACACGACAGTTGTAGAGATTTTTAATTCGAGCTGGGACAAACTGCTTTTCACAGATTATGTTTTAAGATACTATTATTTGAATATCTTATTTGATATACTTCTAACAATACTTTTTTTTCAGATATGGCAGAAGGAATCCGTTGGTTTGGGCAGTAATAATTCAGGTTGCTAGTGGAGTAGCAGCTTCTTTCTCACCTGAATTATGGGTTTTTATATTATTAAGATTTTTGTGTGCGATGGCCACCGGAGGAACCATGCTCACAAGTTTTGTCCTTGTCATGGAAATAGTGGGTAAGTCTTGATAATATATTTTCTTCATTATTCGACCTTTAGATATATTGTGATCGTTAATCTGTGGAGTAATTTTTTTGAATTGATTGTGAGGATTCATAAACATCTATAATAAATTTGACATTCACAACTCATTTAAGAATTGAATGGAGAATATTTTCAATATCAAGAAGTTACTGCTGGAATTATTGTTGATAAATCAACAATTTCAAACTTTTTGACTTAAAATTTCAATCATAACTTTTAGCTGTAGTTTTTCACATAATCTCTTATCGTAATGCAGGGGCCACACTTACGTCTAATGTCATTAATTAAGGCGTTATGTGACAATTGATATATTGTCATTGACAATGTGTTTATTGTTAAACAACGCCTCAATTAATGGCATTAGGCGTAAATGTGGTCCCAGCATAAGGAAAACAAACGAATTATTTCGACAATAAAACAAAAAACTATACCTATTATAAAATCAACATATGTGATCTTTTCTCGATTTTGTTAATTTTTAGTACTTATGCGGGATAAGTACTATTTTGCGCACGTTTTTCCGGGCGGTAAATGGCTCTTTGCCTTTTGTGTGTGCCAAGTATAATTTGGGTGCGACTTCGATCGAGCGCCCAACTTTGCTCTCGTGGGCAATCGACAACTTATCGCCCTCGTTGTACAATATACTATCATAACAAAACAGTAGAATTGGAATAATCGATTTTTAGTGTATGTTGCGAACGAGACATCAAAATTTTGTAGAGGATAAGTGAACTGTAAACGCCATATCACGCAGTTTTTGTTCTTTTTGATTTATATTGTAGCTGTTTTAGTTTTCGAGATCCCAATGGTGAAGCAAATCATTGTTTACACCATGTAGATGATATCCGTACAATAGCATATGTTTCCGGTTGTGAAACAAGAATTCAATCTAATTTTTACCTAATAGATTTGTCCTTCATAGTCATAATGTAATAATCACGTGATAAGTGTAGACTCAAAAACTCTACAAAAAATTATTGTCATTAAAAAGAATAACATCATGCAACAAAATGAAATAAGCCTTGTAACGATATTAAATTATGTTTCAGGTAAAAAACATCGAACTCTTCTTGGAGTTTTGTTCCAAATACCATTCAATTTGGGTCACGCAAGCTTAGGTCTTTTTGGTTACCTACTCCGGGATTGGCACTACTTCCAAATGGCCATTTCTATTCCGTCTATAATTTTAATCTCTTATTATTGGCTAGTACCAGAATCACCACGTTGGTTGCTTACAGTTGGTAGAACTGAAGAATCCATACAAATTATGCAAAAAGCTGCTAAGATCAATCGCCTTCCTAGTTATAGCATCAAAGAAAAAGTCAAAACTTATGTTCAAGAACTGAAAACTGAAGAAACAAATCATGGTGGCAATATTTTAGATTTAGTAAAAACTCGAGAAATGAGAATTCGGACTATGTGTATTTTTGTGAATTGGATTATAATTGGTCTAGTGTTTTTTGGAGTCGCACAATTTATGGGACAAATCAGTGGAAATATCTTTATTAATGTTGCGATTTCTGGATTAGTTCAAGTGCCTGGCAATTTAGTTTCAATTTACTTAATGGATAAAATCGGAAGAAGAATAACTTTGATTATCTCATTTGTTTTATGTTCTGTTAGCTGTTTGTTGATTAGTGTAACACCGAAAGATGTTTCTTGGGCTATTACCCTCTTAGGCGGGATTGGTATGATGGCTGCAGCCGTTAGTTTTTCAATTATCTATGTATATACTGGAGAATTATATCCAACCACTGTAAGAAATGTTGGTATGGGTACTGCGTCAATGTTTGCAAGATTTGGTTCGATGGTAGCACCATTTGTGGCTAGTTTAAGTATGCAATATCAGTGGTTGCCACCTTTGTTATTTGGAATATTTCCGTTAATTTCAAGTTTAGTTACTTTGAGGTTACCGGAAACACTGAATAGTAAACTTCCGGATACAGTACAACAAGCAGAAGAAGTTGGGAAAAATATAGAAATAAACGGTGTGATAAATAAAGCTTTCGAAGAAAATAAAGAAAAGAATTGAAATCAGTTATTTATTTATATTTATCATCTTTCCAACTTGTAAATGAATTCTGTTTCTTCTATTTTATAGGATGTCTTAACAAGGGGCGAAAATGTTTTCCATTAAATAGAATTGAATTAGAAAATTGTTGAATATGCACTAATTCAATAGAAAAGAAATATATTTTTTATATTTTTATTATTACAATAAAAGTTATCAGGTATAAATTTTTTGATCTATGAAAGTTATTGCGATTACAAGTAAAACAGTGATGTATGAAATAAAATCCATCGTAGTATGAGTAATACTTGATTAGCCTGTGGATCATTCGAACATGCCTTTTTACTTTGTAAGTCCAATTGCGATTTTTGTGTGAACAGATTCTAAGCTATTCTATATGTGAATGTATTGCATATCTGAATTTATAAACGTTCCAACGGAAACCAACCAGAATGGACAGAATGTGGTGATATCTATAGTTTATTCTCGGAGGCAAATATTGTATGTAGAGTTTATAAAGAAATGAATAAAAGAACAGATATAACAACATAATTTTCGAATAGTGAACTTTGACGAGTACAGTTTTTTGGGTTAAGTAGAATTGCTTGTATTTTGACCAATCACAAGGCTTAAAGCCCTAAGCTGAACTGAGATTTTTATTGATAAACTGTAGGGCTCTCTTTAGAGAAAAATTGAATAATTACTTACACTTAAATAAATTAAATAAAATTTCACATAAAACTGTCAGTTTGACTTTTCTTAAGTTAATATAAATTAAGAAGCTTTTAAAAAATATTCATCAATTCTGATCTAGAGCTTCAATTTATGTTTTATATCTAATGATTAGAACGCATTTAATCAAAGACTTGCAGCTTCGTAATTAAGACAAGTAGATCCTATGTCCTATAGTCATAATAATATATCTTTTTGTTGGCTGCACGAAGCTACGACTTGGGCTTTGTCCTCGCTTTAGTCGAGTGCAGCCAGCTTTATGTACCCTGGGTAATAATGACGGTCGTTTGGTTCTTGTAGCATAATTACCTATTTATTCGGTTGTGTTTTTCTGTGCAAATTCCCAAAACTTGAAGCCAAAGCTACTTTTGTTGAATTCACTATAATATCGTTACAATTCGACTTGCACGCTTGAAATTATGAAATATTTCATTCAGGGCCTCGATTCTCGAAGCTATGCGTTCGCATTCGCATACGTTTTCAAACGTTTGGGTCTAAACGTATAAGTTTAAAAATTTCTATTCTCCACTGCTATTCGTTTGCAGCACTCGCACGATTGTTGCATACGTTTGGTTTTTTGAAGCACGGCATCACACTTGACCGTTTCACAACGAATGAACCAGTCAGATTCAAATATTTAGGTAGTGCTAACACGTTGCGTAGTGATCACAGACCGCAATGTTATTGACATTTGACGTGTGAAGTTTCCATTAATTTAATTTTCCAAGCTGTGTTTGTGCTATTTGTGAGATAAAAAATGGATAAACCATCAAAAAAAGTTCTCCATTCTTACAAGACCAAAAAGTTATATTGGTTGAAATCATGGAGCAACATCCACAGCTCATAAGTGGAAGATTTGACTAGACCCCCAGTACTTCATCAATCACAATTGTGTTGGCAATATCATCAAATGCTGCCATTGTGTATCAATACTTGTGACACATTCAAAATGACATTTCAAAGTAGCTAAACGAATGAAAATTGCATTGAACGAGTGGTTACTACCCAACCGTGTCAAACGCACGAAAGTCCTACGTTTAGAAACGTATACGTTCACCAAGCGCACACTCGAGAATACCAACTAAAGAATTTCATGCATTTCGACGTTACAAACGCTTTGATTCGAGAATAGAGGCCCTGGCGAAATGTTGGAATCATGACACATGCATGGAAATATGACTTCATTAGTTGGAGAAAAATTCAAGGATTTTGGTTTTGCATCCATCACCAGAGTTTGCCAGTTTTTCATAAAATTAATTATAGAGCTAATAAGATCAGTTATTGTGAATTGCTCATAGTATGTCCTTTTTCAAAAGATGCAGTAGATGTATTTGTTTCACGAGTGAAATGTAGGCTATGATCTAAATATAGAGACAATTGTTTTAAAGTGACAGATCAGCAAGTTTTTGATTATTCATAAGAATCCAATTAAATTAGAAATGTCTGAAGAAGCTTTAACACCAGAAGCATTACTACAGGAATCATTTGGAGATTTTGGTTGTTATCAATTTTTTATGACATTTTTGATTTATCTCCATCGAGTTCCGGTTGGTTTTCATTTATTACTTGTTGTGCTACATTCAGTACCTCCAGGAGATTTTACATGTTCCGATCCGCAATATAGTCCATGTGATCCAGATTGTCCGAGTCATGTGTTTGATCATAAATATATGGAAAGAAGTACCATCCATGAATGGGATATGGTCTGCTCGAGAAAAATGTATGTTAGTATGGTACAGACCTTCGCAATGTTTGGAATTTTGTGCGGTGCTTTGGTATTTGGATTTCTTGGTGACAGGTAATTTTTGAAGTTTCATTGATGTACATTTTTTGATGAAGCTGTTTGATTTCTTGAAAAGATTTGGACGAAAATGGCCACTGTGTTTCGCAGTTACAATGCAGCTGATCGTCGGGGTAGCTACTGGTTTTTGTACTAACTTGGGGTTGTTTATTTTCATGCGATGGCTGACCACATTTTTCACCGGTGGTTCTATGGTACCACCTTTCGCATTTTTGATGGAAATCACTCGTGAGTAATAATATTTGTGATGTAACAGTAATATCACTGCATATTGAAAGCTTTTGTTTCAATCGATTCATGGGATAAACGATAAAATAGATTAAAATATCACTATGCTATGTCATTTACTGACAGAATTGAAGTACGTTTTGGCACCAACATTTTGAAATATTATTAGTTTACAGTTTTGTATATAGAATAACAAAACCTACAAAAAACTATTGTTGCCAATAATTTCTAGGCAATTGAATCATGACATTTCTTGACAGAATGAAAGTACTCATCAAAACTAACATTTTGACAATTAGGTCCGGTTGGCACAGTCTTTAGTGTATCCTAGATGCTTAATTATCTAGGTATAGTACAGGTCAATTTATTTTAGCATGAGTTTACTTCGCTAATAGCATGGTAAACCGCGGCACAGCATGAAGTCTGTTTACCTGTGAAAAAGGGTGGTATTAAGAATATTTTTCTTTAAAGTTAATTTCTGTATTTTTCCTAGAACATAATATTTAGATGTAAGAAAAAAGTATTTGGTAATTATTTTATTTATATTTCAATTTTAAAATTAGAATTAATACATAAACTGTAACTTTTTTTTAAATTCAAGCTAATATTAAAATAAAAGTCAAAATAATTTTAGTACAGCCCAGAAAAAAGAAAATTTATTAGCTGCTTATAGCCCCCTTACTGTGAGGATTTCCTAAAGCCATGCTAAAATAATTTGTCCTGTACTATAACGATTGTCGAAACAATTGTTACGAATGTAATTGAGCTAGGTTTGGGATAAACTAGACTCTGTGCAACCGTGCCTTACAGACATGTATTTTATATATTAAGTTGACAGACCGAGCCTTAACCGGAAGTGAAATCAATTTCCGGGCAAATTTCACCTATAATATTTGCAGCCTCCTTTTTGTTTATGCCTATTCCAACTTATATACACACGGAATCTGGTTGCTGGCTCTGAAGCTAGTTTTAAACTATAGATTTTTATCAATTGACCCGTATAGGAATCTGTGCAGAAAAAATTAAATGCGTATAGGAAAATTATACCTAAAAACTTAAAGATTGAAATCTAATGTTAAATAGTTCATTTATTACTATGGTTAGTAACAGAATTTCTGTATGAACAAATATTTTTTTGTATGAGTGTGCATGAAAGCATGCTTTACATGGGTCATTTCAGAAGAGAAAGTTTTACTCCTAAAGATACTTTGCCGCATGTTACTAAAGCAACATGCGGTACAGTAACTTTCTGCACGCAAAATGATATATTTCCAGAAATAGTTGCCATAAATATTAAATCCCACTTAAAGTTGAGTGACGATGGTGCAACTGGCTATTAGTCCATGTTCTTAAAATACAAATTAAAATATCTGATATTTTTCAGCGAGTAAGATCTTAAATTTGAAAAAAAATCATATGAGATACACGTTCCATGAGCCATTTTTAAGCACTATAACACGTGCCCTAAAATAGTATCTTTTGACCTAAATACATATATTAACATATGAATTTCACTGTTATTTAAAATGTTAGAATCATTGAAACTAATTTTTCCAACTCTCTTCATAAATTATAGTCAAATCAGCAAAAATAATGCATAAAACACATTTTTGTTATGCATTGCCGCTTTGGAACTCTCTGTGCATGGCGTATGTGCCAATTCACAATGTGCGTAAACATAAGGAGTACGTAAAAACATAAACGTAAGAAATTATGTATGTTTACAGTGGTCGTAACGTAAAATATTAAAATAAAGTGTTTTTTTCATTTTACGTTGGTACAAATTAGGATTATTGATGTATTGTGTTGGTTCCAAATATTCTTTTGATTTCGATTCTGTTTCGTGTTTGATGTTTTTATTTGGTTTCACTTTTATCAGTTTGGAGTTTAGTTTGTTTTATTTTATTGTATGATGTTTGAAAAAGATCTTGCGATTGTTTCATTATTATTGAAACCAGACTGAAACTGCGTTATAAAAGTCGCCAACGAGAAAATATTAGACGAGGAAGAAATTGTAGTTTTTTTAATTAATAATTCTATGTCAATCATATTTAAAGCATGTTTCGATCCAGGGTGCTGTCAACTGTCAGATGAAAACATGTGTTTAAAGTTGACGCATGCGCTATTAGTTGTTTCATACGTAAACATAACATAAAGTTGAATTTATCTCAACTTTACGTTTTCATTACGTAGCTCTTATGTCAATACGTAAACGTAAGAAATACGTAAGAGCATTGTGAATACGGACATTGCAATACAGTACCTAGTTCAACTTTGTGTTTATGTTTACGGTTACGTACTCTTTACGTTTACGCACATTGTAAATTTACTGCGTCAATTATTCTGCATCATACTATCTTCTAATAATATGATTGTCCCCAGCAAAAAAATATCGAACTTGGATAGGAGTTTGGTACACGATTCCAGTGCATATAGGCCATGCTCTCCTAGCTTTAGTAGGCTATTACATCAGGCGTTGGGATTATCAACAAATGGCAGTTTCAGCATATTCCGTTTGTCTTCTGAGTTACATATGTTTTCTACCTGAATCTCCTCGATGGTTGCTAACCATGAGCAAACCGAAGAAAGCAATAAAAGTTTTAGAAAGAGGTGCTAAGTGTAATAGAAGACCTACAGAAAATATCGCACCGATGGTCGAAAAATACATGTCTCAAGCCAAAGACGGTGGTAGTACTGTAGTGACGGGTGGCAATATGGTAGATTTATTTCGTACTAAAAGAATGAGAACTAAAACACTGATCATGATCGCAAACTGGATAAATACTGCTCTGGTGTTTTACGCAATTGGACAATATATTGGCACCATTGGTGGAGATTTATTCATGAATATAGCTATAGCTGGTATTATGCAAATTCCATTCAATTTAATAGGAAGTGTTATCGTTGGAATAGTTGGTAGGAAATGGACAATTGTAATTTCGTATATGCTGGTATCTCTCCCAATGTTATTAGTATGCGTTCTTCCTGCTGAGCCTGCTATGCCGATTACAATTCTTTGTAGCATTTCTATGGGTGGAGCAGCTATAAGTTTTGCTCTCATGTATGTGTATTCTGGAGAATTATTCCCAACAATAGTAAGATCTCTTGGATTGGGATTATGTTCAATGATGGGTCGTGTTGGTTCCATGATAGCTCCATTTATTATGGATTTAAAACCTTTTGGTGAATGGTTGCCACCATTAATCTTTGCTTGTTTTCCTATTATTGTCGCGTTTCTTACATTATTTCTTTTACCCGAAACTATGAATAAACCATTACCTGATACGATTGAAGAGGCAGACCAAATATGAGCTCAAAGACAAATAATTTTGTATTTATTGGGCATACTTAGAATATCAGGAGAAAAATGTGAATAGATTAAGAATTTTGACATTATTTTTTAATATTTACATCGCAAGTTATCAAACTACGAACGAACTTAAGTTAAACGTGTAATATAAAGATATCTGTGAATATATTAGGAATAATAAATTTGAATATGTAATGAGATAAATAAATTTTTGTTATAAATATTTTGTTTGTTTCTGGATAACAGAAGATGCAATCTTTTTTAATACTATATAATATCTCACTATCTCTTTTATAAATAAGTTTACTCAATTTTTTTTTACTAATATGATTATTGTGAATAAATTTATAGCTTCTAGGTGCTACTTAAGATTACTGATAATTGGATTTACTCCATAATTTATCCATCAACAATAAATAAATAAGTGCCTTTTGACTCCCATATTCTTTCATGTGAAATATACTAACAACAGTAGATCTAACAGCTGCCTGCTTTGTGTGCATATCTATCTCATACCAGGGATCATTCATATATGAATGATCCCTGCTCATACTGAGACGGACCTATTTATCACTAAGTTTTGAGCTGTTTTTTCGCGATACACCGGCGTAAAGCTAGTTCATTGCGCTTTTCAAAATATTTCATGTTCTCGGTTGAATACGACTCGAAGCGTGACATCACACACGAACCGTAGTCGTTTGTAATTCTACATACAAGTTGAAAATCACTGACGTCAATAACGCATGCCCTCTCTAACTTATCGAGTGGACGCCTCTTATTCCACTTGATCCAGATTCAAAAACCATAAAGTTACTCAATCTTACCATCGTGTGTTAAATTGAAAGCTGAGTAGAAACTCTCACGTTAGAATCAAGCGAAACGACTCCTGATCACCTGCAGGATACCGGTGGCACAAGACCGGTTATTGCCGTTATTGGTGGTTCATTGGGCGCAACACAGGGTTATCAACAAGAGACGACGCCAATATAATAAAAGTGATAAGAGATAAGGAAAAACAATCTATGCACTCAAAACAATCTCACCGGAATCCTCAAATGTGATCCAATCACTACATCTAATTCACTACACTATCTCCTTATTTTGTCGACCATCAAAATATAACTGAATAGAACCCATCAAATGGATCATCAAATATTGCTTCGTAATCTTCTATTAAGTCGGAAGAAGTTATAGTTATGATAATTATTTAATACATAAAATTGATGAACGTTAGACAAGATTGGTTTGATATCAGTTTGAAGCTTTAAATACCTGAGATAAGTGATTAGATCAAGATTTGTATCGAAAGTAGGATATCCTCTGCGGCAAAGAGACTTGAGTTACAGCAAATATATTTTCTTTTAACATTGTTTCTGCGATCAATTCAAATTCACGCTGCAATATCCTTCAAGTTTTTTTTATCTCATTCAATGTTAAATGTCAGAAATGATAGCATAAATCGACGATTAAAGGTTCTATAATTGAACCTCTAAAATGATAAAGGCCCATGAAATAAATAAGATACCACAATAATTTTTCTTCATTCTTTGTATTGATAATGAGTGAGTTTTGACATTGGAGACAGTTTTATATTGGATACGACCGCGATACCATATTTTTGTTTTAAGAGACTTTCCAATTTGCTTTATTTTGCACTTTCTTATACTATAATAGGCTAAATATTTATACTATAAAGTAAATTACTTATAGTATAATAAGCAAAATACGATTTGAACTCATGGTTCAATTGACCAAACTCTCGAGACATTAAACTTGTATCTTTATTGTCTATTTATAAAGTCTTATTTTTATCGCTGATATTCTGTCACAGACAGTCTAAGTTTGAACTTATGGATTTATATGCTATTTGAAGTCATTTGGAAAGATTATTTGTTATCTGATAAGTCTATGAAAACTAATTCTCTTTGTGTTATCTGTAGTTTCGTATTAAAGTCATTCAGTAAAAGATTTTACTTAGTATTATAGAAGTATAGCACATAAAAGTATTCAAACAATTAAGAGTGTTTGTAAAATGACCGCGAAAATGAACTCTACAACAGAAATAGGTAAGAATTCACATATAATATTTTTAATTAATTTTGTTATACATGAATATTCAACAAATGCTCATAAAATTATGTTCAAATGTTTACTATTCACGAAATTACATTCAAAGATTTAGTTATCATTTAAGTTTTAATAAATTAATGGAGAAAATATATATTTTATATATGGTACTCACAATTTCATTGAAAATGAATCTCATTTTGTTGATAAATATAAAGTTGAAATGTTTGGTATAAGTGACTGATTGCAATGTTTTGGTGAATGGCGTAATGTCGAATGACAGAAAAATTGATAAGGAGGTGAAGAAAAATATCTGCTGGTTGAAAGATTTTGGAATTTTAGGAACGTAATATGTCTGTTCCAAGGAATGCAAGATTGAATGTATATAATGAATTACTTGTACCTGCATTGACGTATGATAATAAATACTGGGCGTGGTTGCAGAAGCATAAACGGAGAATGACTGTAGAAATACTTAGGGGTTTACCAGAAGAGATCAAATGCAAAATTAATTGGTGTATGAAGAAGGTTAAATTGGGAAAAATGTTGTAGAGAGAATGGGCATAAGTCAGTTATGTTGATTTTGCCACAAGGAAAGAATATCGAATGGAAAATATTTGAAAAAATATTTATGTTGTGGAAATTGGAGGACAAAGATTGCATGGACGGCTTGTATGTAGGTGGATGGTTTGGTTGTGCGAGAGAAAGTTACCGAGTTGGAAGAATGAACGAGCCTATATGGATAGGACTATGGATGTGGAAGAAGCGAAGGAGGTGTATTTAGATAAGAGTATCTGATGAAGAATGATTGCTGGTTGAATGTTGAATGGGGTCCATGTCAGCCTCATTTTGAGAAAAAGACGAATTTATATGTATGAATGTAAATATGGTGTAATTACAATTTCATTGAATCATCACAGATCGTCTTTAATTTATATCAATAACAATATAGATAAGATCAGATTAGAACTGATATAAAGTTCATATTAAATAATCACAATAAAATTATTCAAACTCATATATTTTCCAAACAAGTCTTTTTCTGAAATTACAGTCTTAAAAGAATTATTCAATAAAGTCTTGTGATGATTTTGTTTTTTTTTTTTCGAACATGGTATTGAATTTCAATTCTGTTGATTGAAAAACAGTGCACACATTTAATTTTGTTCATCAATTATCATAAACAGATTTCTGCAGTTCGAAGATACTTTGTATTGTATTCATTCAGGTAATATGTGAGTATATTTGCTACTTTCATTTCATGAATTTATTTCCAGACAACTTGCTTCATATCCTGTATATATTGTGAATGTATCGTGTTCGTATTTGAGCCAATCAAAAGGCTTAAATCGTAGTTTCATAAGAATTCTTGTACCGTTCTTAACTGAGATGAAGTATAGTTTTTACCAGTTATATTTCCTAGCAACACTCATCTTTTTTATATAAGATTCGCTAGCTGATGTGTTATAGCCACCTTTAGTATAGATTATTCCATGCTGAAAAGTTCATATAAAAATAAAGCCAGTTTTCAAAAGTGTAAAAATACATTTGTCTAAAGAATCTTTACGCTTACGCTATTTTGAATTGCTAGAATTAAGTAAGTTTTTTTTTGTCTGTATAATGTTTTGATTATTTGGATTTTGTTATATGTATTTGAACTAATTTCATATATTTTCTTTGTTTTTTTTTTCTTATTAAATGTACAATATTATCATGTATTTTTTTATAGAAAAGACTGAAAAACGATTTCGATCGAATCTTTTCTCAAATATATTATTATTATTATTTTTATTGATGAATTCTCCGATATGGTATTATTTGAAATAGAAATGTTCTTCGATTTCTTTGAATTATTCGTACGTTTTTATATCACTGAATTGATAGCTTGAATAATGCTTTCCATGTAACATCTGAAATAGTGGCAGAATATCCAGTAGGCAAACCAGGCGTACGCCTAGAACTTAAATCAAAAATAATGTAGCAAATAGAGATTATATTTCTAATCAGTGAAATGAGGAAGGGCCATTATATAAAATTTTTATTATCCACTCCTTACAAAAAATAAGAACCTTTCAACAAAAATGCGCCTGAGAGCCTCGAAATGACATAATACGCTATATAGGCTATTAATTCGAATAGCTACAGGTATTACCAATCCAATGAGAATTAGATACCTACCACGTTTCAAGTTTTTACTATATTTTGTTCTACCTGAAACATCTAAAGCCTTCGTCACACGACGCTTTTTTCGCTGCTGGATTTCTTGCTTGGTTACGCTGATGGGCTCCTAGCTGGTTGCGCCGCTGGATACTATGATCGGTGCTATGCGATATTGGCTTCACACGATACTAGGTTGGATTATCAGATCTTTTCGATACACGTACGGTGCCAGAAATTATCGTTATTATTCAGAATGAAATGTAACTGCCAAATTTAAAATAAAACCAACAGATGTCAATTCACCAGAAATTTAATGCATCTAGGATCACTTTTCTTGAAAAATAACGAAAAGTAAGTGTGACATTTTTTTGGAATTATATGTCAACGTCACATTTTATACTCACGTGACTAGGAGCTAGCTTTCTATTGGTCACCGTTTAAATCCATCAGACAAACAAGCATGAAAAATAGCACACGTTCTATCACGGAAACCATGTACAAAAACCAGCAGTGACTGTCATTTTCTATCCTAGAAACAACTCCAAACAGGAAAACCATCAATTAAACAAGCGTCGTGTGAGGCGGGCTTAAAATGTAGAAATATAATCACAGATTACGGTTAGGTTGATATTTTGTAATTTATCAGGATCTATATTCTATTCATGTTAAGAACAGTACATGACTTATATAGGAGGCTACGACAAACTCTTCCTGACCATACAGATAATAATAATAAAACTAAAACAAAGTATAAAAAACAAGCTACTTTCTGCATTGCTGGCAGTTTCCTAAACGACGCTTATTTCGTTGCTGGATTGCTTGCTTGGTTTCGCTGATTGGTTCCTACTTCCTAGCTAGCTGCGCCGCTGGATATTGTGATAAGTGCTATGCGATATTCGCTTTATACGAGTATAGGTTGGATTAGTAGATATTTTCACGCGTACGGAACCAGAAATTATCGTTCAAATGTCAAAAAAAAATGTAGACGGTATAGTAGAAAACTTTTGTCAGCGATAAATGGCTGTTACTGCGTCTTCATTAATTCATAGAATATCTCGGCACAACGAACGTCGATAATCGAGGCATTTATGGAGTTAGTTGAGGTTTCTGCGCAGAAATAAAGAAAATGTATAAATAAGAAATATACGAAAGTGGGATATAACACACAAACTGAGAAAATTGCCATATTTTTTGATATCTACATTTCCTGATTATAATATCTATATCATAATTTTAAAATTCACTATACTGGGTCCAAAGTCCTTCAATAGACTTGCAGCATATGTTTTTGTTGTTCAAACCATTCGAATCCACAAAATATGTATGGTGAAATTATTCAGAATGGAAGATATAGCTGCCAAATTTTAAATATATCCAACAGATGTCGATTCACCAGAAATTTAATGCATCTAGAATCCCTTTCCGACATGTTTTCAGAAGACTTGATATTACTCAACGAAGAATAAATGTGATATTTTTTTATAGTCCAAGAGCCCGCTCGGAAATACTACCTTGAATCGTTAAACGATTCTTACGTATTCTAAACGATTCGTCTTGAAAATATTACTCTTAAAAGTCAACGGTGCCATTTTTAATTCTGCCAGAAGCAATTAATATTAATTATTCATTATGTGAATTTAACGCATAAACTACCTTTTTTGGTTAGACACTTGGAAATTACACTGGAACATGTATTTGCATGTGTAAAACAAGAAAAACTCACGGTGCCGAGTCTCATTCTGCCAGGACCCCCGGCACCGTGGCTTCAAAGTGGTTGGAAATATCGATAAAGTACCTTTTTCTGTTAGACGAAAAAGTCCTACACAAAAATTGTATCCAGAGACCTGACGAATTCAAAGAACCAACGGTGCCGACTCTCATGTTGCCAGAAGGCCTCGGCACCGTGGATCAAAGCGGTTGCTCGCGCGGCCTATTTTCAGTCTGAATAAAATTTACATACCTTTATTTTTGATGCAACAGTACCTTAAAAGGTATAAAGTGTAGTATAGAATAATATTTGATATAATTCCATCCTATCATCTAAGAAGTATTGAATCTAGAATAACTAAGTTTTCAGAATAAATGCATACCGTTTCAATTCCGGTAAACTGATAAAAACAATCAGTGAACAAATGTATAAATGAAATGAAATCAATCAATTATCGAAGCATACCAATAAAAAAATTGTGAGCTTCATACTTACTTGTACAAAGTACAAGTAAGTATTGTGAAACCGACAAAATTCACAATTCGAGATTTTGATGAAAATACTCGTATAATGTTGAATTTTTGTAACTCTATATAACAGACCCTCCGAATTTTCCACATAAATTGAAAACAATCAAAAATTCTGGAACATTCAATTATTTATTCCACAAAATTTCAAATCTAAGAGTCGGTTTTGACACCATCATCTCAGATCGGGAAGCAACTGTATACACGTGTTTGGTCCTTAGTAGGACTCGTCAGTACAGTTTAGCCAAGAACCCAAGATAGTCAGGGCTTGGATCCCAAAGTGCTTAAACTCATATGGATAGATGGACTGCAAAAGTAAAAACTATATACAGCGCCATCTATAAACTTTGTCACAATTAATTTGTGACCTCTACTTTATTCATATGCCTTTAACTGGCTTTATGCTCGCTATATGGCGCTGCGTATAGTTTTTACTTTTGCAGTCCATCTATCCAGATGAGTTTAAACACTTTGAGAGCCAAACCCTGACTCAATTCGCTCTTGTCAAAATCGACGTCAGAAAGGCTGATAACAGTCATGAAAATTGTGGATCTCCTCTATTGTTGAAGTGGCTTGATTATCTTTTTCAATTTTAGCACTTTTTAGTTTTTCTAGTCTGTGAATTTTATTTCTGAGTCTAAAACGCTTTTCACTAGTGACATGATTGACCATTTCATTGCAGTCCTTGAGAAAATCATCGAGGATAACAAAAGGTAAGGTTTCAACAAGATGATTGTACGACGATTTAAGCTTCAAATTAAGATCATTCACAATGATGCACTGTCTCCTAATTTCTTGTTTCAAAAGTATCTTCTTTGTCTTTATTATTTTGATCAAGGACATGTTGTTCAATTCACACTGGTCTAACAATATGGTAAACAGTTTATACAACCTGTTCTTGCCTTGTTTTATTTTTGTATCATTTTTCTGATGAAGACTTTCGGTTAGAAAGTCGAAACGTCAAAAATAAAAATTAAATATACAGAATTAAAACCAAAAAAGTCTATTTAACCTGTTACATATTTGTCTACAGCAAAATTTCTTTATTTTTAACTCCAAATACTATAAGCAAATTGAAGGCCTAGCTATGAGTTCTCCTCTGTTAGGTACAATGGCTGAAATTTTCATGAAACATTTCGAGAACCTAATATTTCAAAATCTTTCAGACTTTTCAAAATATATTATTTTTTGGTATCGTTACGTCGACGATATTTTGTGCCTTTGGACTGGCTTCATACATTTTATGGTAAACTAAATGAAATACATAGCAATATAAAATTTTCAATCGAAATAGAACAAAATAAGAGTATTAATTTCTTGGACATTAAGATTACGCGTTCAAATAACCACTTATCATTTAAGATTTTCAGTAAACCGACACAAACGATCGATTCGATTAATAATGACTCCAATCATTATGCAGAACATAAATTTGCAATATTCCAATCACACATTCATCGAATGCTTACTTATGGTTTGAGTAATGAAGAAATTATTTCTGAAACTAAGATTTTGAAACAAATTGCTTTTGCAAATAATTTCCATCCTGACATTATTGATAAGCTTATTAGCAGAAAACGTTACAAACTGCAACTGCAAGAAGCATATTCTCGAAATTTAGGTATTGAGAAAGATTTTTTCACATTTTCCCTGCCCTTCCTATGGAGCATATCTTACAGTCAGAAATTTCTTCAAAAATTATAACATAAAAATAGTTTTCAAACCATTGAGTAATTTGAAAAGGGAACTTTGCAAGAAAATTTATACTCAAATTTTGACACATAAGTATGGAGTTTATAAATTAAACTGTGCTAGCTGTAACTCAACTTACATTGGTCAGACAGGGAGGAAATTCATAACTAGGTTTAAAGAACATGAACGCTGTCTACGACTCGCGTGCGGAAATTCAAGTTTCGCTGAATATTTACTTGATACAGGACATGATTTTAATATTACTAAAGATTTCGAAATTTCACATATACATAAATATGGTTCAACTTTAGACTTCTTGGAGGTTTTGGAAATCAAAAGATTCATTTAAAATAATAAATTTTTATGTCTGAATGATCAAACAAATTTAACAACATCAAAATAACACAGTGTTTTAATCTAGTTTTTACTTTTCAAAAATTTTGTCAATTTGTTTTTCATTGACATATTTTGATTATTACAAGAATTTTTTACGATATACATTTCTATTTGTTCTATTCAAATCTTTATCTTTATAGAGGAAACAACATACCATTCAACTTCAACTTTAGTTTTATTTTATTATATTTTAAACATATTCTCACAGAATTGACATATTTATTTTTTTACACAGTATAATGTTATTTTTCTAAACAACAAAACATTCATGACAACCTTGTTTTTTCAACCAACTTTTAAAATTATTCTTTAACACCTTCTCCTAATTTTGAAAGTTAATTTTATAGTGAACAATTTAAAAAAAAAATCAAAACTAAGAGATTAGATTTTCACATAATTTTATAAATTTTATCTTATTTAATGGTTTTGTAAGAATATCTGCTTTTTGTATTTCTGTTGGACAATACTGAAGTTTTAAATATCCTTTAGTATAATTTTCATGAATAAAATGAAACCTGACGTCAATATGTTTAGACCTTTTGTTGAATGAAACAGATTTGATTAATTGAATAGAACTTTGGTTGTCAACATGTAAAATAATATTAATATCAGATATCAACAATTCGTTTAACAAAAATTTTAAATACGAAGTTTCCTTACAACATTCAGCAGCAGCAATATATTCTGCTTCAGTGGATTATAGAGCAACAATAGGTTGTCTCTTCGAATTCCAAGAAATTGGTCCACTTGCTAACAGTATAACAAAACCTGTTGTACTTCTTCTTGTCATGGGATCACCTGCATAGTCAGAGTCGCAATATGCATTCAAATTTTTTATTTCTGATTTTGCATGAAAACATATTCCTTTTTGTTTAGTTCCTAATAAATATTTCAATATTTTCTTTATTGCAGTTACATCATCTCGATCTGGATTTTCAATACGTCTACTTGCTTGAATTACAGCATGTGCTATGTCCGGTCTTGTTCTTGTTGATACAAATAATAAACTTCCTACCACTTCTCTATACGGAAAATTTACCTTCTTCTGCGTATTATTCCATTTTTCTTCTTTATTAATCACGATACATGGAGTATCACTTGGTTTTGCATTGTTCATGAAATATTTATCCAACATCATATTTACATAATTAGTTTGAGTTAGTTTAATGAAATTTTCAGTTCGATTTATTTCCATGCCCAAAGAAGATTTCGGATTTTCATATAATTTTATTTCAAATTTTTTCTCCAAGTTTTGTAAAATCTTTCTCAGCTGATTTTTATCTTTTCCGATTGCTAAACCATCATCAACATATAGAGCAATTATTATTATAGACTTGTCGTTATTAGTAAAAATACATCTTTCAGATTTTATTGATTTCAAATCTAATTCAAACATTATCTGCGTAAAATTTTTATTCCAAGTTAATGGTGATTGTTTCAAACCATAGAGTGATTTTTTCAAACGACATATTTTATCTGCATCATCATAACCTTCAGGCATTTTCATATATACAATATCTTTCAATTCGCCATATAAGAAAGCAGTTTTAACATCAAAAGTCATAATGTGACGATTTTCAGAAGCAGCGATAGCAAATAGAGTTTTAAGAGAAGATAAACCTACTACTGGATTGTAGATCTCTTCAAAATCAATGTTACTTTTTTGTTCAAAACCTCGCACCACTAATCGCGCTTTATATGTTCCATCTTCTTTTATACGAAACACCCATTTATTTGAAAGTATCTCTTGACCTTTTGCTTCTCTTTTTTCCACTACTTCCCATGTTTGATTCTTCTCTAAGGAATCTTTCTCTTCTTTTATTGCTCTTTTCCATACTTCCTTTTCAGTTCCATTTATAGCTTCATTATAAGTTAATAACACATAATCATTTAGTTTTTCAGGCTTCTTTTTTATTCTACTACTTCTTCTCAAATTATTCTTTTCAGCATTCTCTTCATCATTAATCATTTCCATTTCGTTATTCATTTCTTCCTCATCTCTTGCTTCTTCATTGTTCTGCATTCTTACGTCTAAAAAATTTTTTTCGTCTTTTATTTGCTTTATCTGTTGGCAGTCGATTTAGGAGATATGCTGCTGTTCGTATTGCCTCTCCCCACATTCCATTATCAAGACTTGAATTAAATAATAAAGCTCTGATCTTTTCTATAAGCGTTCGATTAAACCGCTCCGCTTTTCCATTCAGTTGAGGACTGTAGTGAATAGTGTAGTCTAATTTTATTCCTTTCGATTGACACCAGTTTTTAAATTCATTTCCAGTATACTCGCCTCCATTATCACATCGTATTATGGAAACTCTATCATTTATTTCTCTTTCTGATTCATTCACATAATTTTTCAAAAGTTCAGCAGCTTCGAATTTATGTTTTAATAGATAAACTTTTGTAAAATGGCTGTAGTCATCTAAAACAGTTAGTACATATCTCATACCATCCCAAGTATTATTTTCTACTGGTCCACAAATATCAGTTTGTATTATTTGAAGTATTCTAGATGCTCTTTCTCTTGCCGTATTAAAAGGTTTCCGTGTTTGTTTTGCCTTAATACAAAAATTTCACAATTTTCTGTCATTTGATGTATTTCATCTTGAGTTAAAGAAATTCCATCAACAAGTTTGACTAATTTTATCAAAACATTTCTACTGGGATGTCCTATTTTTACGTGCCAATTATTACTTTTTGTTTCTTCCGTTTTAGTTAACAATGACATATCATTTTCTTCTATAATATCAACAACATATAGACCGTTTTTCAATTTTCCATCTGTCAGAATGGTTTCAGAGTTTTTAATTATTCTTACATGGTCTTTATGAAATAATACTGTTCCTCCGTTATTTGTCACAGCATTAACAGACAGTGAATTCTGTGTTAGTTCGGGTACAAACAATGTCTTTTGTAATGTGCATTTGGATCCTTTGATACTCCCTTGACCTAATGCCACCATAGATTCATTATCTTTTGCTACAGATATATTAGAATTAATTTCTGTATAATTTTCAAGCAATGCGACATTGTTTGTCATATGTGTTGTACTTCCTGAATCTACAATGAATTTTATTTTATTATGTTCCATGTTATCTTCTTTTTTAACTGTGATAAATGTTGTTATTCTTATTTCTGAAAAAACAATTCTTCTCGATATGATTTGTTTTCTTGCAGATAGAACAATATTTTACTTTACAAAACTTTGCTATGTGACCCATTTTATTACACTTGAAGCATTTAATATTACTGTGGATAATTTTGTTTCTTGACTTATTTTCTGTTACTTTAAACGCTAATGGCTTCTCATCATTTTTTGATTTACGTCTATTTTCTTCTCCTAGTAATCTGTTTCTCAAATTTTTAAAATTTTTCTCTTCTTCTGAAGTCGATTCCCAAGCAGTAATAAAATATGTATACTTTTCTGGCAGTGATGTTAAAATTTTTGACATTATCATTTCTTCATCTAGTTTTTGACCAAGTTTTTTAAGACGAAACGATATATTTTCTATATCTGCTAAGAAATCTGCCATTATTTGATTTATCTTATATTTATAGTTGAAGAAATCTTGAAGAATCGTACATTTATTTCTTTCTTCCGTACCATCATGAAGAGAACATAATTACTCAAACATTTCATGAGAATTATCACAATCCAATAAATGTGTTACATGCTTTTTATCTATGGAAGTTATGATAATTTTCTGTGCCTGTGCATATTTTTTCAACAAACTTTGATCACTTTCTTTTAGTGATATTCTTCCTGTAACTATATCGAATAAATCCTGCGCTTTAAATAGTATAGTTATTTCAAATTTCCACAAATGATATGATTCGGAATCTGTCAACTTCTCAATCACTTCTTCAGATGAAAACTTCTTCTCCATTTCTATGTTTCATGGAACTTTCTTCACGTAGCTTTATTTATCAATATTTTTATTCCTCTACAAGTTATTTTTATGGTTGAAGGGTTCTGGGCCCATAACCTGTTCTATTTAAATCTTTATCTTTATAGAGGAAACAACATACCATTCGACTTCAACTTTAGTTTTATTTTATTATATTTTAAACATATTCTCACAGAATTGACATATTTATTTTTTTACACAGTATAATGTTATTCAGGTACTCCCTGATGTTATTTTTCTAAACAACAAAACATTCATGACAACCTTGTTTTTTCAACCAACTTTTAAAATTATTCTTTAACACTATTTTCTACAAATTCATTTATGTTTTATTTTATTTATAGAAGTTATACGATTAACCATCTATCTACGTTGAAACTTTGAAGCATATTTTGAATCCTGTAGTTATATAGTGTGAATATGATCATTAAATTACATTTGTATTTGTTCCAAATTAGAATTTTAAGTTTTCATGTATCTTCTTGTTATAGTCTCCCGGTTCTAAAGATGGCTACTCAGTAGTCGAAACCGGTCAACAAAAAATAAAAATTTTGAACAGTGTGATACAAGACTTTATTTTTCTTCTAACTTTCAACATTTGTTCTCTGATTGCTTTTATCAGTTACTCTAGATTCAATCATTTTTAGATGATAGGATGAAAGTATATCAAATATTATTCCATACTACACCTTACACTCTCCCTTTTAAGGTACTGTTGCATCAAAAATAAATGTATGCAAATTTTATTCAGACTGAAAATAGGCCGCGCGAGCAACCGCTTTGTTCCACGGTGCCGAGGACTTCTGGCAACATGAGAGTCGGCACCGTTGGTTCTTTGAATTTGCCAGGGCTCTGGCTACAATTTTTGTATATAACTCTTTCGTCTAACAGAAAAAGGTACTTGATTGATATTTCCAACCACATTGAAGCCACGGTGCTGGGGGTTGTGGCAGAATGAGACTCGGCACCGTGAGTTTTTCTTGTTTTACACATAAAAATACATGTTCTAGTGTAATTTCCAAGTGGCTAACAAAAAAAGGTAGTTTGTGCGTTAAATTCACATAATGAATAATCAATATTAATTGCTTCTGGCAGAATTGAAAATGGCACCGTTGACTTTTAAGGGTAATGTTTTCACGACGAATCGTTTAGAATACATAAGAATCGTCTAACGATTCAAGGTAGTATTTCCGAGCGGGCTCTTGGACTATTAATGCAATATTAACGTCATTTTCTATCACAGAAATAAACACGGTAGCCAGCACAACCTCATGCAGGGAAACCAGCAGTGAAACAAGCGTCGTGTGAGGTGGGCTTATGAGGTTGAAATTTATGCCAATAGCTAAAAGATGTCAAGCCCAGGATCAAGATACACGTGTGCTACCCAAAAAATAATTTGCACTTCGGAGCTGCTGTTGCATTCCCGGTCAAAGATAGGGTAGGTGTTGCAGTGCATACTCTTATCCATGTGCTTGACACCTTTCACCGATTGACATAAATTTCAACCTTTTGTTGTTTGAAAATGACTACCGATGAAATACCAAAAGTGATCTGCTTTCAAATACTTCGAACAAATTTTGGCGCAAATGAAAGCCAATGTCATCCTTAGAAATTAAAAAGTTACCTTAATGAGAAAGAATCATCAAGAATAGATACAAATGTGACTCTTCAAACTGCACTAAATTTATTCATGATAATTAAAAGAAAAGGTGAAAAGCAAAAATATGATTTTTGTTAACATCGTTTGCATTTCGCCCAGTCAGAAGGCTTCAATAGTAGCCTTATATAAGCTGTAGTTGTAGTCCGTTCTTAACGAGAATATACTATAATAAAGATTATTTTTACCATCCAAATTTCGACCAATAGAATTACACCATTCGACGTCACGTGGTACAACCTACACGGTTTTCAAGTGGAAATTTTTTGAAAATTTTGTCTGCTGGTTATATATACAAAACAAAGAACATTCAGCCGCGTTGATTCAGCATCTGTCAAACTGACAGACAGATTGAATGCGAAAATGAGCAGATTCGGAGTCGAGTCTCTGGAATCTATTGATGAATTTGGAAGGGAAAAATAATCTTCCGAATACCATTCGTGATTAAATTTAACCTGGCAAAATTTTTAGATTGTTACGAGAGCTTGCTACCAATTTATTTCGTGATATTGATCAAAAATCACTCGCTTGACAGCTCGTGATTTTTCTGTCAATATCACTCAATAAATTGCTAAGCAACAAGCTCTCGTAATAATCTAAAAATTTTTCCGGTAAAATTTAACCACTTATGATATTATATATGAAAAATATCTTGTAGTCAAAGTTGATATTTCAAAAAATTAAACAAATCTTGAGAACTTGATCAAATTATGTATATCTATAATTATTATTTGTTAAAAATAGGTCAATTGAAAAATTATGTTCAGCTTTTTTAACTGAATACGTCATATTAAAATATTTTTCATAGGATGATTCCAATATTGCGAGAAATTTTGTTTTTTGTTGACTATTTTATTTGCAAAACAATTAAATATGTTATGGAAATGGTGTTAACACAACTGACATTGAAATGTCAAAATGACATTGCCATTTATTAAATGATTAGGATAATTTTGTGTAATTAATACATATCTGATTTAGTTGCAGATAGTGATATGGCACATGCCGAGATAATAGAGGCTAGTATAGGAGTCTGCAAACGATGGCAAATAACAGTATTTTTATTAGTATTTCTTGTAAATATGCCATTGGCAATGCAAGAGTTATCTATAAGTTTATTAGGAGCATCAGTTTCTTTCAACTGCTCTGATCCCAGTTATGATAAGTGTTCACCTGATTGTCCATCTATTGTGTGGGACAAAAGTGTTTTTAAACAAACTATTATAATGGAATGGAATCTGATTTGTGGAGAAGAATGGTACGATGAATTTTCACAAACTGTTTTGATGTCGGGAATATTCGTCGGAAATTTCTTTTTTGGATTGTTTTCTGACAGGTATGTTTCACAAGAATTCAAAATAGCCATGCCATAGCCGATATTACCCGATTTTAGATGAAACCTGTTTTGCCAAGAACTGATTTAAAAGTTATTTTATAAGAAACTCTTCTGCTAATAACAGTATATTCAAGCAATTTGTAACTTTATTTGTTTGACATTTTATGATAAATAGATCTTTTCTGAATTATTTTGGCCTAGGAAAAACTAGTTTCGACTGAAATGAGGCTTTTTTGTGGCAATATTTCAAGTATGATCCAATAAATATCCAAAATTTTGTATCTCATGTTCTAGTAAAAAGGAATACTTTTGTACTACATACACTTCAGTATTTAGAGTTAATTTATATACCTGTTGACCTTAATCATGTTGACAGACATTTATATTTATGTAGCAGTAAGGATTTTTTATTTATTTTTGTTTCAGTATAAGTATTTATGGTTATATTTAGGTATGGCCGTCGAAAACCGATGATAATAGCTGTATGTTTGGAAATGATAGCAGGAATAGCAGTAGCTTTTTCTCCTTACCTGTGGCTGTTTTTACTTCTACGATTTCTAGTTGCAGTTGCTGCTGGTGGCACATTATGTACTGGCTTTGTCCTTGTAGTAGAATGTATGGGTAATAATAATTTTTTTTTAAATTATTGAAAAAGCATATTGAAGTGGAAGTGAAACTTCTTATCTCTTGGGTAACGCTGAAGGAAACTAGTATGATTTTATCTAAATCGTTCTATTGAATATATAACCTACTTTATCAAAGACAATTTCAACTGAAAATCAGATAATTTGAATGTGTTAAGCAGTGGCATATATAGATGATAAAAATGCAATTATATTGTCGGCAAAATTTATTATATACATCTTTTGTTTCTAACTGTTGATTTCTACAAGTTTCTGTATTATCTCCTTACACATATATGACGTCACATCCAAATATGACAATAACAAGAAGTTCCATTTCTACCATTTCTGCAATAGCACAGCTGTTCTAATTTTTGTTTTTTTTTTTTGCAGGAAGAAAATATAGATCAACTTTTGGTATTTTATTTCAAATATCCTACTATATTGGTCACGCATCATTAGGACTTATAGGATATTTTATTCGAGAATGGAGATACATCCAAATAGTCATATCTATTCCTGTATTCTTCTTAATAAGCTATTTCTGGTTATTACCAGAATCTCCACGATGGTTACTGTCAGTTGGTAAATATGAGAAAGCAATAAAAGTTATGGAAAAAGCAGCAAAAATAAATAAGATGCCAGTAGAAAATGTCAGTAGAAATGTTTTATCGAAACTAGAAGATACAATTCCAGAAGAAGAAACATTTTTGAATCTTTTTAAACATCCCGTAATAAGAAAGAAAACAATTTGTATTTGCTTTAACTGGATTGTTTTGGGGTTATGTTTTTTTGGAGTTGCGCAGTATATGGGCACAATTCATGGTAATATTTTCATCAATATATCAGCAGCTGGTTTAGTTCAAATACCTGGTAATATTATTATATTATATTTGATTGAAAGACGAGGGAGGAAAGGTACATTGATTACCACTTATATAATAAGTTCAATAGCTATGCTTATTATTTCATTTTTACCGCCTTCAAATGAGTTCATACCAGTATTGGGTTGCATTGGTATGGTAGGTATTTCCTTGAGTTTTGCGACTGCGTTCATTTGGTCAGGAGAACTTTTCGCAACTCCAGTTAGAAATGTAGGTGTTGGACTTGGTGCTACCTGTGCCAAAATTGGTTCCATGATATCACCATTTTTAATTTATGCAGAGAGGTTTTATCATCGGATACCATCTCTTATATTTGGTATTGCACCTTTAGTAGCAATTTCTGCTTGTCTGTGGTTACCGGAAACATTAAATCAGCCAATGCCAGATTCTACGAAAGAAGCTGAGAAAATTGGAGCTAGAACCACAACTTCTGACTGAAATATTCAAATGTATTTTTTTGTAAATATTATTATTAAGAGCAACACTAATTATATAAATGAAACTTTCCATTGTTATATATATGTTTATTTATAATTTAAGAAGTATTTGAATTCTAATGTTATTTGTCAAATGATTTCAAGTAAAACTCGAATTTTGAAGTAAAATTCTTGTATTGTAGCTTACATATATCTTATAAATAAATTCATTTTATATTATTTTTGGGCTTCCTGTTTCGATGTGATGTAGTTTCCGTGTTGATCCTGTTTGGTACCAACGAATTGTTCAGCTTCGTGTACAGTGTCTGGAAGGGCTGAATCCTTGGTTTCAGGTAAGGGAAGCACTAGAAATGCTTCACTCAGAACGCATAAACTAAGGACAAGGAGGGGTAACCAGTATGCGAGGATGGACAAAGATGTAACGAATGGCGCGAGCATTGAGCCAATACGGGAACACATCATGACAGCTCCCAGGCCAGCGTTTCTGTAAGTATTTTAATATGCAAATTTCACTTGTAAATCAATATTTTTTATATATATAAATTTGAATTACTTAAGAGTTTCACGAATGACGTTTAGCAAGCGACGTTGTCGCTTCTTTAATGGCCGCGCCTATGAAATTGTAACTTGGATGTTTTCATATTATTTTCATTATAATTTAAAAAATACTTCCGTGAAGTGTACTTTTCTTTAGTGAAAATTAAACATTAGTTATTAGTGGACAAGAAGGAAATTGATTTTCTGCAGTATCTAATCGTTAGGTTGTATTAATATTCCAAAGAAATAATCTTGCTAGAATCTGTCATAAGACACTGTGTTATTCTGACGTTATTACAATTATAATTTTTCATTTAAATGACCCATAGGATGATCTTAATTTTTTTTTTGAGGTGAAAATATATGTCTTTGTTTAAATTTTATCTTATACTAAGAATGTTTGAGTTACCCACTTAAACAGTCAAAGCTTCTTTTCGCAGGTCAAGAGCCGCGTCAAGCTATAGACAGCCGCAGGTGAACAATTTGAAATGTACCTACCTACGAGTTGATTCGGTTATCTTCAGTTATCTACTCAACACACGATTATATACTAAATTTAGGGCACCGGACAGCGTGTCTCCCAGTATCTATTATACTTTGTAAGAGTCTATTTGTTAATTTGTTTTTGTAATTCTCTTCGCATTTTGAATTCTTTATTGTTTTTTTATTATCAATGACGAATATCACAGATTAGCAAGGATAGACTGATAATAATATACTAAACATTCCTGCTTTCCCAGCAATATTTATATAATAATTCGGTGTCAGTTATTGAGATTTTCTGAATATTTTATTACGTCCAATGACATGGTTTAGGAAAAGTTTTGTTATTTATCCTAATTGAGTAAATTACTAAATGGATTATATCGTGGTAACAACATCTTAATAAGGAATAAATAGATTTTTTGGATTGAATTCTGTATATTCATTTTTATTTTTTGGCGTTTCGACTTTCTATAATTTTTTCTTATGAAAACTTTTGGATAGAAAGTCGAAACGTCAAAAAATAAAAATAAATATACAGAATTCAAAGTGAAAAATCTATTTATTATGATATTATTCTGAAAAACATGTATAGATCATCTTAATAATTGTTACCTGACTCCGAAAAATAAACTGAAAACAAAACCGTTTGATCTATCAATCTTTTCAGCTATTCCTGAGCAAATAATTATTGGCGCGCCACTGGAATGTCTTTGACAAACTGATTTATTACTCTCTCTTATACTGAAAGGAAGTATAACGTCGATTGCTATCTTTCTTGGTGACACCTGTCACAGCAATGTAAAAATTTCATATCTATCTTTTAAATTTTTGATTGCATAAAGCAGCGATCGGCAACCTTATTTCCACAAAAAAATATGAGATATTTAAATTCGCTGAGCTATATGTAGAAAATTATGACTTGTCCTGCTTGTCCATAAGCTATGACAGGTTAGCAAAGGTAATATGAAAGAGGGTATTCCATCCTGCAATGCATCATGAGAGAAGTATAAAGCGACGGTACTTCAATCAGTGTGTCCTTGGTATTCAATGATGTATAACCTGGTTCTTATGTTTCAAAAATTGGACAAAAATTTGAAAAATAGAAATATTCTCATTACCTTCTTCGCAAGAATGTATTCAAACGCTTTTAATCATATTGGATTCATGTATTAAATTATTATAAATAACAGTCGAATTGGCAGGATTAGAATATATGTCACATAGTATCCAAGACACATTATGCATGCTTTTATATTATGTACCTTGCACCTTGCACTTAGCACAGTACATATATTTTTTTTTCTCGAAGCAACAATCATAACCTGTTTATAACTATAATTCAATGTTTGTAATTGTTGCACAATCATTATTTTTTAATCGATCGATAAGATTTTGTTATCAGTGCTACCTGTGTAAATACAGTTTCACATTTCTACTAGAAAATCGGAGATAATCATCTTCACAAAGGCGGAGCCGAAAATGTTTGCTTTCTATATTTGTTGTAGGAAAATCAATTTTGAAAACCAGCCAAGCGAACTGTTTACTTTTATTCAGTGAACACATACGGTAGAGCTCGTAAAAATAGCGTTCAGTAAATTTCTTCCATTAATTCTTAGTGTCGCGGTCTCGAATCTCATTACAGGCACGAATTTATTAAGTGAAAGAATATTTTGTATATACCAAAATTTGCATAACATAGTGCTCCTCGAAACAACCTACTGGATTACATAATTATTATAATTTTTTCTAAATAAAAAAGATGTGACAAAATCGAAAATCACACTAATTTACTAATATGACTATTTATTTTTATTCTTCATCAATTGCCCCTGAAAAATAGAACACTGGAAAGAGTGCAGCTCGTTTTTCTCAAGTAAAATAAGTTAATACTTGATTTGGATTTGGTTGTTGGGTTTCTCCTTCGCTTCTAACGAAAATCATGGAATACTTTTTTGTTTCATAAATTCCCGAAATTATCTTTTTTTGTGTAGATATTATTTCAGAAGACAGTGCATAGAGGTTATAGAATGCACTTACCTTAGTACAGTTGGAAAGATCTCTCCCGTGAATAAATACAGAGCTGGTGTTGACACCGACAGACCAACAACTCCTAGAGCAGCAAACATCACCCTGGGCCAATCCGCAAAGTGTTTCCCTAGTGGCACTGCCAGAATTCCCAGATAGCATGCTGCTGTGAAGATGTGAGCTCCGGCTATAGTCTCCCTTCTGCCGCATTTTTTCACAATAAAGCAGCATAAGACGGTTCCAGGCATTGAGATCAAACCTCCAATGGCTACCATTGCGTACAGATGCTTGGTTATTTGGCCCATATATTGACTGAATCCATAGAAACTGATTCCGGCGAATAGCCAATGTATGCAAAGAAGTAGAGTCTTGAAACGTAGCACTGGTGTCTGGACAAGTAATTTTAAATTTGGTTTGGGGTGTTCAATGTCGATTATACTAGATGGAACACAGGCTAATGCTCTTCTCACTCCTTCGACCTAAGATTTTAATAAATTATTGATAAATTGAGAAAAATTATTAGAATTAAAAAGAAACCGAATTTATTAAGTGACTAAAAAGCTCCAATTCATAATTATAAGTAGGTAAACAAAATCCCAATAATTACTGAAGTAAGAGAACATTCTCTCAGCTAAAGAATATTATCTGTTATGTAAGAATCAACTAACTCGATTTAAAAGAATATTTATAAATAGAATAATATTACCGGAAGTCCATTTTCTGTAGCTATTTTCTCTAAAATTTTGATTGCCTCTTCTTTCCGTCCTGTTGCTAACAACCATCTTGGAGATTCAGGCATAAACTTCCAATAAACAATATAAATAGCACTTAAGCCAGACAGTACTAACTGAAATTGTCTCCAATCTCTTATGAAATATGCAATAATGGCCATTAAGGAATTTCCTACTCCAAATGGGATTTGATACAGGATTGGTACAATCGTTCTCCATTTTCCTCCTACAACCTAAACAAGACAACAGTAAAAATTAGTGACGTGATACTCTCGGGCATTGATGTGTGAAAGTGTAAACTTGTACTAGTTCTCTTCAAAAAAATTGTAATCTGAATGCATTAAATCAAAATCTGGTTGTTTAACAAAATTACAAATTCAGGAGTCGATTTATACACCATTAACCTAAATAGGACGGTAACTGTAGACACGAGTTTCGTCATTATTAAGACTTCAATACAATCTGGCAAACCTCAGATATTATTTGCAATAGTCAAAAAATCAATGGATGATGGATAATTCGAAGGGTTGATAAATAGCTTACATCTCCTACTTTGTAAACTTTTCGGTTTATATTAAACCTTCATCAGTGCCTGAAAAGAGCAATAAAAGAACATTAGAACACATATCATAGTACAAGCATACAGAAAGTAATGACAATGAATTTTGTATTATCCATTGTTGTTACTTTCTGTATACTTGTACTATGAAATGTGTTCTAATGTTCATTTATTGCCTTTTTAAGGCACTGATGAAGGTTTAATATAAACCGAAATATTTGCAAAGTAGGAGATGTAAGCTATTTATTTATTCTTCAAATTATTCATCATCAGTTGAACTTTTGACTATTGCAATATTCCTGGATACGACCATTAAACTATTAAATTATATGCAATATCGTGAAACAGCCAGGTTTTTATTTTTAATAATTTATCAAATTCTGTTTCACGATTTTTTTCAGAAATCTTTTTACAATGTCCTGTATCTCTTCAAACCTGCCACTTCGGTTGCATTATGGTAGATGATACTGCTACAAATTTATATATCTGCATGCTATGTATCAACTTCATTTTCATTGCCTTGCGGTTCACAAATCTGACTATCTGAGGCTTGCTAGACTGTATTAAAGAGTCCTAATAAGAACAAAACACGTATCTACAGTTGCTGCTCTATTCATGATGATGATGTAAATAGTGACTGCTATATTTGAAATTTTGAGAGACAATTAGGTTTTGATTTTTAACAATTTATCATACAGTATATTATTCGTTAGCACTATGGCTAAATGTGCAAGTATGTAGGATGCACGAAATTAATTCAAACGCACTGACGTAGCAACAAGATTCACAATGTTACACTATTATGCTCGCAATTTCATCTTATTACAACTGGAAGCCAAGATTTTCACACACCAATAAATAAAGCATTCTTTAGAGAAAGATGAAAATTAAAAGTACCTCCATGCATATAACGAAGGAGCAGATCATTGTTCCTGCATTTGCGAACGCCATAACGAAACGAGTAAGGAGGAACAATGGGTAATCTCTAACCAGAGCAGAAGCAATGCCAGTTATAGATTGAACCAGTAAACATGCTGTAAGGATTGGTTTTCTACCAAATCGGTCTGATGTTACTCCAAGAATGAGAGTACCTGAGTATATAAAAAAACAAATTAATTTTCTGCAATAAATAATACATTTGTCCAAAGTTTAGAGTAAGAGATTATCTGCCTAAGGCCTGGTTGTACAATCTAAATTTATTTACAGTTCAGTTGAACCGAGCTTATTTTCTATGATTACAATTATTGCTGAAATAATCGTGGCCATAGGAAATAAAATGAGTTTAACTAAATTGTAGATAAGCTTGGATTGTACAACTGGTAGACTAATGAGATCGATTGATCACTCCTAAAAGCTCCCAAAAATTTGTACAATTACCATTTCAAACAGTTATTTGCTCCAGTCTACAGTCGGTAATACAAGGCTCATTTTGTCATCTTTTAAAATTTGAATCTGATGCAAGACACAAATTAATGTTGCAATTATGCGTAACTCTATGAGTCTTATAAATTCATAAATCCGTAAATTATGAACAGAATCGCAATAATTTGTCGTCCTTGTAAACAAAATGACATTAATCAATAAAAGTCGATGTGTTTTAATAAGTTTCTTAGGAATTTATAGATCTCTAGGATTTATGGATTTGCACAGAATTGCAACATGAAAACTGAAAGTAGATAATTTAATAATGCAGTAAAAATTCATAAATATTTTTCTCTATCAAATTTTCATCTAATTGTCATGATTAAAAACAATGAATGTCACATTTCTGAATTTATGTTGAGAGATAAATTGATTTTTTTTTTGTTTAGGCCAATTACTTTTCAACAGTTCATTATGAAATCCACATTACCATGCGGATCGGCATTACTGTACCACCTATCATGAATTTTCATTCAAATATGTATTTCAAAATTGTTTTGGTTTCAATAGAACAATTGACTGTGACAAATATGAGCTACAAACTCCTACAAATAAATACTGACTAGAAATCGATTAATGATTATCATAAAAGTTTAAACCTGCGGAAATGACTGACTTTGCTAATGAAATGATTTCTCAGGCATGCAGCCATTTGATGAAGTTTAGGTTTACGCTCTACTTAGCTCAGCGAATTTATTTAGAACGCTTTCAGAATTGTCTTTTTTCTACTATAAATAAAATTATTGTGGTTAGGTGACAAATATTAGTCTACTCATACATAATGACGGAAATACTAATACTATGAAGTATTTCGAATTTATTGTTTTTCTGAAATGCAAAATAACAGATGAGATGACTGTGAAATTAATGAATTTTTGAATGAATTAATGAAAATATTCACCACGTTTTCTCACACACTATTACAAACTCCACAATCAATAATGTGTGCCTCGTGAATTGATCTGCTAAACAAATAAAACGTAATGAATACTGAATCAAATATTCCAAAAAACAATTCACTTACCAAATTTGGTTTGATTACATTTGTGAGTTATGTGCTTTCTGTTCTATGAGAAAAGAAGCTTTCAGAATAGTTGCAATATTTTCTATTGAATCCACTATTTTACAAATGAATCTAAATAAATCGTTGGATAATTTTATCTTAATATTTGAGAACAGTAAGTTAATTAAATGTTTACAGATGGCAGCACAGATTTTGACTATTTTCTGCAGCTGCTATTTGTGAAAGTGCAATGAACTTGTGGACTAACCTTCTGAAAAATACGCGAAATCCCTAAATAGAAATCAATTCACTTGGCAGTTGGATATAGATAGAAGAAATCGAATAGTTGATCTCAAAGACTTATTTCTGTCAATTTAATCTAGCTTGCAAAAGATGCAGGAACGAAATTACAGAGATAAGTCAAGATCTTAAAATGTTGCCAAAATACAAATATTAAGGTACATGCGCCTTTTAAGGCCCATTTTCTGCTATATTAAGATAAATAAGAAAATTGAAATAATTGAAGAAAACAAACTTTATCACAATATTACCAATTCATTTGTGAATAAAGTCAACATACAAATCAACATATTTGATAAAATTTTTTAAAGGAAACAATTGTTTTCAAAAACCTCTAAAATGGGCATTCTCAGGAACATAGCTGCTTATCATGGCCCAACATTAATTACGTAATTTATAAACGCTATCGAAACAAAAAATATATATTATGCAAAACTCAACTTCACATTTGAGATTCTCAGATAATCAGTCTGTAACAATAGTTTTTTTGGTCATAAATTGTACGGTGGGCTATCTTGGGCTTAGCAAAACTTAATCTGACTACAGAACTAAAATGTCTGAATAAAATCAATAAAGAACACGTTTGTGTCGTTATTTTAATAATAAATTTTGATAAAAACAAAATTTTGTTCATATGTTGAAAAAAAAAAATATTCCCCATGATTTCGGTGGGCCTTATTAGGAGTATAAAGAAAAAACAGTGGAATAGTAGCTAACAAAAACCCAAAGCTTGATATGACTTCAGTCACATTCTGGACATAAGAATTCCTCTACGTCGTTCTTAGTCCAACACATTCTTCGTGGTAACATAGAAAACAACCAATGCATTGTCGCATATCTGAGATCTGATAATAAATTAAACTTCATGTATGAACAATAATAGAATCAACAATAAATTTATTAAATTCGATGAAAAAACTTACTTCAATCCTAAGATATGAGAAAAAAAAATATATATTAAGCACTACGTTAAGTGGTTCAGTTTATCAAAGAAAATCACAAATTTGACTGAATGAGTGCACTAAATATGTGAGAAATTTTAATTTCAAATCTAAAGTGGAATAAAGTGAGTAGGTATCCACCTCGTTATCTACCTAAGTTTAGAATAAATTCCAGTGGTTTAATACTAGTAATTTTATCTAAAGAATAGCCAAAATGACTTATTTTCTCTTATAGGTTCCACAGTAACTATAATATTCTATAGTCCTAATAAGGCCCGGGTCATCTTGGAAATCCGTGTGATGGACCTTTATAGGAACTTCACCCGGTAACAAGAACTACTCTTTCAAATGAAAATTAACAAGGAATAATACAAACAACATTTAGCTTCTTAGGAGTGCTCATAAATCTGAGTAACTTTGTATTTAAAGAAAAAACGAAAATAGTTTGTTTATCCAGAGAAATATTAAATAGTTTGGGGACATGAGGTTATAAATCGTAAGTCATTTGCAACGTCACTGACTAACTGCCAACCACTGCAAAGATGGTGACTCCCTTCCTTTGAAATGAACTTGCACTTTTGTCTATAGTACTAATCGAACATGGGCGCAAAACTTGAACTCATTCGCACTTATAAAAGTAAGAAATTTTCAAAGTGGGCCATCTTAGGAAGAGGGCCACCCTAGGCGCAAGTACCATATTTCAGTTTTAAATGAATAATGGTCGGTTTTATAAAAGACCAAGTAAATTTTCTTCTAAAGTAAATTTATTCTAATTAACAAATTCTAATCAGTTTGAGCTTCCATATGACGACAACAAGATCATTGCTGTCAAATAATCGACTGTCATCTAACAGAGTAAATTTTATTTACTCTGGAAGTAAAATACTCTGCCCTTTATAAAACCGGGCATAAGTGAACTAAGATTGTTCAAAGTCACAGAATAATAATTTTAATCCTTCCGACAAATATTTAGTGAAAATTGTTAAAAATCAAAACTTGATTGTCCCAAAAAATTAAAAATTCACGAGTCGGTTTTCACAACATCATCCTGAATAGGGCAGTAATTGTAGACACGTGTTTGGTTGTTATTATAGTTGCTACCCTATTCAGGATAATGGTATAAAAACCGACTACTGAATTTGTAATTTTCTGCAACAACCAATCAGGTTTTGATTTTTAATAATTTATCAAATTCTGTTTCACGGACATTTTTCAAACTGGATATACAACCGGCTTGTAGAAAAAATTAATTGACGAAAATTGCTATACTTGACGAACTCTATTACTGGCTGAAATCAATGCACTCATAGTTACACTTTGTATGATAATAATAATTTTATTGTTCCACGGACAGTAAGTAAAGAACACGTCACAAAATACACATAGGTACAAAGCAAGTTATCTGTCATAAAACTTTTGCAAAGAGTAAAAACAATGCTTTTCTAAAAATAACTTCAGATTAAATTGAATTTTTTCAATATTATTTACTCGTATTTGTAACAACGGTAATAAACTATTGAATGAATAGAGCAACTTTTTTTCAAAAAATTTCGTTCCATTCTCAAAAATATCTTAAGCAGAGTTTCAGATTTAAATTTTTCGAAGGTTAATAAAATATATCTCGTATATTGCAACTTCAATACCATTTAACCTACTCTTTTGTAGTTCTTACTGTTCTCGAGATTCTGGTGCAGTAAATAACTGTATATGCTCAATGACAAACTAGGGTAAATGAAGGTGATTATAATGAACTGTAATTCAATGTGGATCACCTGATCCTGTCTAAAAACATTATTTTGCTAAATGCTTGATCATAAGGATAAGTAAATAGAGAATCTCAATAATTATTTTTAAACGACTGAAGATATCCAGAAAGAGAAAATCGACTCATTTGAGAACTCCTATACACGTTTGTAGAAACGTTCATCAAAGTTAATCATCCATCAACATGAACAATATCGACTCGAATCGATTCACCAATTAGGTTGGTATACATTACTGTCAATATTTAGATTAGATATTTTTCATAATCACGGACGATTTTTGATGTAGTTTTGCAATTGGGCATCAGTAATACAAATTAAAATAAATAAATACTAGTTACGCCTTTTACCCGGTACGGATGTGGCAGACACTTATAGTACACTTGGTAGATTGGTATTGTAATACAGTTGAATTAAACATGCTGGTATCGCTAGATAAAGTTAAAAGTCACAATGAGAATTTTTTTCTTGGCCTGTTCCTGGCTTCTCAAAATTTGCAGGAAACTAACCGTTAGTTCTCTAACAACAAAATTGAATAGTATGTACATCTAAATTATTGTTTATTACCTACCTAATAAAATGCCAAACATAAGAACGGCCTGAGCAATATCAATCATTTTTTCCCTTCCGCAAACCATATGCCACTCGGTAATAATACTTGAATGGAATATTGTTGTATTGAATTCATAGCCCCATAAACAACCAACTGCTGGTGCATCTTGTGGAGATCTGGGATCGTGCATGTAACAGGAACCATGTACTAACGACTATCGAATCAATGAATAAATGCTATTTTTTTAATAAAAATCAAGCGTACCTGATGCTGATGCGTATCACTTCCATTATACGAAATCATTTCTTTCCATTCCTGATTGGATATATTTTTGAGGTCAGTCAGGATGCCATCTGGGGGTCGCCGACACCAAAAATCGGTGGCAGGAGCCAAGAAAACGATACCTAGTTGAAACCAGGCGATGGGAAATTTGAGTAATGAGGCTAATATGGAAACACGGAACTGCCAGCGCCCCCATGGACCGATTGCCTCGTTGAGAGCCTGGTCCAAAGAGCATGGTGTTACCGCTGTAGATTTCGAATTTATTTCTTGAAGGAAAGGATTGTTTTCTTCTGGAGGAGGCTCAGCCGATGGTGGAAAATCTTGAACAAAGAAATTGAAAATAAGTTTACATTGGAGGTAACTACAAACCACATCAAGCTCGTTTATTCTTTCCAGTTAAAAACTTTCCCATACGCAATAAAAATCATGTCATATTCACACGCCAAACGTTCACGCTATTCCTATTCCTTTCACATAAATTTATTTTTCTCAAAAGTTCTTTATATGACATTTATTCCACATACCCGAAACCATAGGGACTAATTTATTCCTAATTTTCTCATTACAATTTTTCCGATATTGGATTTCATATACACCAATTTATTTCGCTATCATTAATATTAAATATGTACACTTTGTAATTGATTATGTTGAGTCAATAATACCATTAACGAATATGTGCGAAATGTAATATGAGAGAAAGTGAAACCGAAACAGAAATTTATGATATACTCGTAGTAGCTTATGAAGATGGTTCGAATACTTGCACAGAACTGGCCCAAGTAATTTCGATTCATAATAAGACTAAAGTGGTCATGAACTTTCTACCAGAATGAAAAGTTATTTTTCGTAAATAATTACATGAAATATTACGAAATTTTTGAAGTGACGACAATAAGAAAGTAGAAATTTTGGAAAACAAACATAACTTAATCATTGATATAGGCAAGGCCGGCTCGGAGTAACGTTGCATCCCAAATAAAATTTCATTATAATTGGATAGTCTACTACAATCAAAATATAGGAAACCTTCATGAAAACAAGAGAGTATTTATTAGATAAAAAAATAATACAACAAAATAATGAATAAAAACACTAGATGTAGTTTCATAAGAAGATTTATAATTTTTTTAAATGATTTTTGTTTATTGGGGCTGCGTCAGAAGAAATAATTCTATTATATTTTCCAAATATGGCCCAATTAGCCGAAATCGATAAATAATTTCATGAATCTTTTTGTGAAATTATATCAAGTGTATTTATTCATTATTTTGTTGCAATGTTTTATCAAATATCAACAGCTGAATCTTTTGATTTTATTGAGATAATTTAATGTTTGCATGACATTATCATGTACTTATACCCATATGAATATGTCCTTAAAACAGTGGGTTCACAAAATATCCAAGAAAAAAAAAATCAAATATTAGGCCTACAGTTACTCTTATGAACACTCTCTTGAAAAAGTATGTAAAGTCACATCTTTTGAAAAGCACAAGATCAGACGTTGATCCATTGCTGTTCTACGAACAAAAAAGGATTTCAGGATTAGAAGTTGTCTGATTTTCGTTTCGATTGACTCACATTTCGGATTAAGCGAGGGGCGATTACCAACTGCGCCAGATCAGGTATAAATTACTTATCGCATTGGATATCAGTGCCGGCTATATCCGAGTTGGGCATTGTACCTGAGATAATCCCTTGCAACCGAAAGGGTAGGCGTAATAAGCTCTTTCAGTTGGGAATTTCTCTACCTGTATTTTTCTGTATATAAGGTAATGAGTTCGAACTGCTTTTATTTGTATTCCATCAAATTTCAATTATCATACGAGACTCTAAAGTTATGATACTACATATTAATTTCTTACTAACATCAAACGAATCAGCTTGGATGGTTTTTCGGTAAGGTCGGAGACTGCTTTTCTTTCGACAATATTATTTAGCGCCTGCCGCTCAATGTTTAATTCTTCTTCGTGATTATGAACCAAGTTACTGTTTATTATTTTAAACTCGCGATTTGTATATACTTTAGCGGTACAACGATAATTTTTATTTGTACAACTCCATTTCATTCTGTCGTTTGTTGTCGAAGATACGCAAAATTTAAAATTGTCAATAACTAGCAATTCCTTTACCTTTTCACCAACTATGCGATCTATTTCCATGATCACTGAATGTTAAATAACTGATCAAACGCAAATATTATATTTTCTTCACTTTTATTTGTTGATGAAAGCAAAGCTACCAATTTGAATGCAATTTTTTCTAGAACTTTTTAACTTTCGAAGCTATATATACAATTAGGGAAATGACCAATCAGTACATAGTATTAGGAGTAGGCGATGTTAAAAACTAAATGTTATGGAAAATGTAAAATGTGTAAATATTTTGCAAACATTATAATCATACAGTCATGGAGGCGGAATAGGGTCTTATCATATGTCCATAAACTGATAAATTGGAAGTCGATATAGTTTTTTCATGAAAAAAATTTTGGAAACTATCAGTGATTCATCAAGTTATAAAAGAATTTGAGGAGCAAAAAATACTATAGATTAAGAATTCGAAAGAAGGAATGTCTCCAGTCTATAATTCGATCCCCTACTCCAACAGCTCCATCTCATTTCGCGGCCCAAACATTAGAGATTTCATTAATTTTTATTTCAAATCTATTTGAGATAGCTCAAAACTATGAACTATATGTTTTTTTTTCTGGTGCAAAAATCGAATCTATAAGCTCATTTTTCTAAAAGAGAATTTAGGTAGAGTTTCTTCATATCTATTAAGATTTCTTTATAAATTATATCATAACATTTTCGTATCTATTGAGACTACTCCAATAAAAATAAAAAAATATTTTTTGCGTCTTCAAGTGCAAACACCAAGTGTAATTTATAAGAGAATCAAGCTACCGTTTCTTCATATCCACTCCGGTTTTTTTCACTTATATTACGATATCTTTAGATCTATTGAGCATAGCTCAAAATAAGTGGCAAAGTGACTATGTAGATATGTTTTCTGAGAATTCTGGTGCAAAAAAGTAAGCCTATTGCACCACTGTCTCTTACATTCTATAGTCCAGTCAATAAAAGGTTAGTGAAGGAAATCAAAGGAACACAATTTTTGACTTCGAGACTTTGTTAGGACTAGGTAAGAAGTGAACATACTAGAATTCCTCATTTCTAGGAGGCGACCGCATTCCTACCCCCCGCTCGTCTTCAGGAATGAGGACTTTTAGTTTGTTCACTTCCTATCTAGTCCAAACAAATTCTCGAAGTCAAAAATAGTGTCCCTTCAATTTATGTGGCATTACCATTGCTGATGTTGAGCTAGTGCGATGCAACTGGCCATTATAGACTTAATTTTTGTACAAATTATGCAAAAAACATCATACTATAATACATTCGCCCAATGTATTTCTAACAGATGAACCTGTGAACTAAATCACAGTGAATATAATTAAAATCTCTTTATCTTCCAACAGAATCTTCTTATAGATTTGTTTTTTGCGCCAAAATGATTTCTTCACAATCGCTTTGCTTACAGTTTGATATAATTATCTTCAAATAATTCAAAAAAATTTTGTAAAGATTTACAATTTCCGAATCATATAACGAGTGTCCGGGCTTGGAATGAGGGTAAATCCTCTCTAACGGTGTCATTTTCTTCTGCCGAGATGCCGCTTCTACTATACTATATTTTCTGTTTACACAATTATTCCTGAAAATACTTATTGTTATTATTTATAAAAACCTAATGATCTTTACGAAGTATTGAATAACAATTATCTAGTATAATTTGAATATTTTTATGAGATACAACAATTATTACCACGAAATTTGTATAAACTTGATCATAATATTTTGAATTTATCACAGTTTGTATACTAGCAAGCTGCAAGCATATATGAAAATACAACTAGATTGTATAAATACTGTCAATTTCATTAAGAAGTGCTCACTAAAGTATTGTAACATTTCAATACAAATATGCAAGATAAAGAAAAGACGTTAGCTTTATTCAAAAAAATAATAATTTCAAATCCTTTAGAGATATTCAAAGTTCATCAGACTTTCAAGAATTTCGCTGATATCTATTATTTATAAATAATTGAAGGCATTGTTTACAAATGAAATGGTGAGTCTGAAAGATACTTTGATAAAATTGAAGTCAATAAATATTTTTGTCTAGTGCTGAATTCTGTAGTTCTGCCTGAGGCTAAGGATCTTTGACATTTCACCAAACCTACCGTCCTATTTTAGGTTACTGTTGATTTACATATCAAATTCTATCTGCTCCACTCACTTGAACTACATAGGTAAAAATAAATAACTTGCAATGACAAGAATGCTACCATAACTTCTGTTTTAAATTTCCTTCTTATTAGGAACCTATTGTTACGGATTTGCTCATACTTTCTATTGACTTTTAAAATATTTGAAGTGCTAAGTAGAAATTAAAATTTTTTCATTTGACGACTGTCATCTAACATGGAATGGGCAGTTGGTTATTTGTGTGAAAAATTGATTATTGAACTCAATGTTATAGGATGTAAATACCTTCTTTTTTCGGGGAGCCCGTTCCATAGTCACTCTGAGTTTTCCACAGCAACTCCAAATTTTTCTTACTCATGCTTAATTTTAAATATAACCTAATAAAGTATTCATATTATTGACATCATATGAACAAAATGTCAAAGTTTGAGTACTACGATTGTCAAGATTCAGTTCATAACTCTCACTTGATATGAAAGATCATATTTTGAAAAAACACGTTTCATAACAGAAGTGTTCCAGGATACGATATATTTCGATTATTTGTCAAAATTAGCAGAGTTTTCCACATTAAACTAACTGACAGTTGACAGTGACAACGGATGTATGTTCTTATTCTATGGCCAAGCCGAATTTTCATTCAATCCATATTCTTACGATCTATGAGCCAATACTCTCTCAATTGATTATTCAATCTTCTTAGGAAGAATATCAGTGTAATCTTAATTTGATTCGTAAATTTCGCACACCTGCTGAAAACAAATAGATTGGTATTATTGATTTCCGAGCTAGTGAATTTTTTTATATGTATGGCAGCATAGTCGTCGGTAATGTCTCCTCAAAAATTAAAATAAGTGGCTGAAAATTTGAAATTAGTATTGATGGCACGCTCCACTAGGCGATCGCAACGCTTTGTCAATGACCACGATTTTTGCTGTTTCATTATGTTATGATCGTTGAGGATGGTGCTTCAAATGAAACAATACGAGTGGCTTTTAAATGTTAAATAATGCATGGTTAAGATCGACAAGACAATTAATTATTGATGATACCTGTGATAAAAATAGATACATAAATGGGATATATCCAACATGCCTGTCTTAATTGTTCTCTCAAGAATATTAAAATAATGATGGGAGACAGTGAATTAATTGACATATTGACAAATGACTGAATCTTGAATCGATCAACATAATTTGATACAAAAGTAAAAATTGGAAAGACACTATTTCAATTAATTTGAATTTTCTGATGATTCTTACTAAAATAAATACAGCGATCACTTTCAAAACAATAATTTTCATGTTTCGTAGACAATTTTCCAATTATCTTTTGAAATTGTTATTAGCTACAAGATAATAACATTATTGAGTAATACTTAAATTAGACCTAGCTACACTTTGGAACGAAATATCTCAAATTCATTAGATTATAGATTGTATAGATTGCATTGCTTTCAAAAACTCAAAAATTGTCAAATCGAAGAACAAACAGGATATCGACATAATGACTCTTCAAAAACTAACAATTGATTACTGAATGTATTAAGCAGAGATTTTATCTTAATATAATTAAGTGTAATTATAGAAGGTGAATTAAAAATTACACAATATCTTTGACCTTACTTACATGTTGTCAAGAAATACAGCAATAAATTACTTTCTGTTTTATAGAATTCGGCAATGACCAAACACTTGTTTCAATGTTAATGTCAGTTAAACGCGACCTTAAGAAAAAACTATGTAAGAAAAATTCACTCACCTGAATCTCTACTCATCACATACAAACAGAAAAAGATATGTATCACTAGCACCAAAATGAGTAAAACTCAGTTATGTTTAGTAAGAGCGTGAAAAACAAATGATTGGTAAGCAACTTCGCAGCGAAACTTGTCTGGTAAAACAAGTGAAAGTGTTTTAACTATCCTACCGTTGGGAAAAATTCAGATTTTTACTTTGGAGTATTACTAGAAAACTCTTACATAAATTTTCTAATGGAAATAAAATAGATTGGTCATTTTTTTCAAAAAGAAAATTTATCACGGTTGATATTACTCTTACTTCCTAGCACTTTCCTAATTTCTAATATACAGAATGTTCAAGATAAGTAATGCCAAGCTTCAATAATAATTTTTGAAGTAAAAATTCAAACTTTTAGAGATACTCTGATCGCTCAGTACTCTATAGATACTCTTTATAAAAATCGTGGCATCATTTCTGCTTCTGCCCACCATCTAAATAAACTAATACATAGAGAAATTGATGATCCTTACTGTCTGAATATGTTGTCCTTCTACATCAATTTTCATTATTCGTAGCTTCCGAACTTTTTATTCGCATACTTTTCTCACTAATATTGTAGTTCATCGCCAATACACATGTCTCATTTACGAAAATAAATTTGCAAATGTTGATGATTCTCTTCTTTGACTTTTTTTTATCAAAGAGATTAAGTTGTAGTAATGCGTATTTATCTGTTTTCTATGTGATTTTGTGTATAATAACAATAACAGCAATAATTATAATAATAAGTAATAAAAATAGTGCTGATGATAATAGTAATAATAATAATGCGGTCTCTGGTGTGACTGTTTTTTTTCACTGCATTGAGCTGATCAAGTATTGTATAATAAAGTAGTAGCAATCCTTCGAATTTATATATCTTCTTTTATTGTTCCTAATTTCCAGTTTTTATATGGAGCTAAAAATGAACTTTTAAAACAGACTTGACACATAACTATGAGCCAACAACGTCTTTAGTCAAAAGATTAGTATATTACAATACAAGTGAAGAAACTATGAGTTTTGCTCACGCGGGTGGCGGTTTTGTGCACGAGGCGCCAGCCGAGTGTGCAAAGGCACACAAGTGAGCGAATTCGTTTCTTCACGAGTGCTGTATAGCGTTTTGTTTAATCCTATTATTGAAACATTCATTAAAACATTAAAATCTATCACACTTCTTAAACAAAGATCATGTATAAAGTCTAAAGTAGCATAGGCGGCGGATGCGTTGTTATGGATCATGTAAATATAAACATCCGCAACTGTCTAAAATATTGAAATTGTTTTGTCCTGATATTTTTACAAATATAAATTGTGACACTAAAATGGAACAAGATAATAATGAAATTGTGCGAGAAAAATAATTAACATAGAAGAGAGAACAAGTAATAGAAATAGCACTCAAGTTGATATTACAAAAGTTACTACGATAATTACATAGTGTCATCAGCTTTCAGTTGCTGGTATATCTTGTTTAAGTAACGCAATTTTTAATAATTGTGAAGTTCATTTTCATATCAATAAATACATGTAATAAAATGTATTGTAGTTTATTCTTTATTTCGTTAAGAAAGAGTGAGTGGACGAAAGTAATTACACTCACTACTTTCGCCCACCCGTTGTCATAGGAATCACTGTAGTTGACAAAACAAACAGTTTCAAGATTGGTATCCAAGTAAAAAATAACATGTTTCAATAATAGGATTGAACAAATTTTTTTTTCTCACGGCATAAGAACGAAACAACTAGTCCATCTGACAACTCAAAATTAGAAGGACAAGTCTCTATGAGTTCTTGAAATTGTAAAAGAGGATAAAATTATTGAAGAACTTTGTGACTGAAATTTGTTGAAATAAAATAGTGGAATATTGTTCCTACGTAGAGCAACTTTTGTTCTTATAAAACCTATGACAATGTACACAACTGAATTTTACTTCAAATTAAAATATGAACAGTCTTCTGGAATTTGTCTTTATTGCTATTTTGTAACTGTAATAGCGACAATTTTGTTGGATAAATTAATCTTGTACTATCTCTTCACTAGTTATAAGTATTTCACCAATTGATTATATGTAAGTGCTTCATCAGTGGTACACATATAACAATCTGACGCCCCATTTTGATACGTGGAAGAAAGATTTTTCATCTGCTTCAAAATTGGAATTTTAGTGGACAAAATGGATGTATAAGTATGTATCTTATCTTCTAATTATTCATAAGAGACAGTCACTGCATTCAAAATCGAATGGAGCTCTTTAAACTCCTCTAATAGAGAATGAGTGCGCGAAATTATACTTTGGTGCTTGGGAATGAAAGTTTTTTGTCGAGGCGGTAGCCGAGACACAAATCATTCGAAAATAGTTATTTATGTATCAAGTGCGCGAAATTATACTTTTGTGCTTGAGAACGAAAGTTTTTTGTCGAGGTGGTAACCGAGACACAAATCATTCGAAAGCTCCAAAGAAATATCGTGCACGTGTAGCATAAAACATTTTTTCTACAGACATCAAAAAACTAAAAAATTATATTAAAATCATATTGAAATACAAAAATTAGTAAAATTCTTTTTCTTGACAAAGTACACAAAGTACTATAAAATCAGTGCTCGAAATACTTCGTGCCCGTTGTCATGATAAACAACTCCAATGCGACATTTCGTATACTAATATTGATGTACAAATGATATGATTTTTTGATGTTTGTAGAAAAAAATTTGAAAGGTTGTCATTTGCACGCACATTATGACGCATTTACATTCGTTAGATTCAACCATATTTAGTACAAACTAAAGAATCTGATATTTTATGCTTTTTGAATAGAGTATCAACTCACATTTCATTAAATTCAAGCTCTAAAGTTAAACATGAAAATTTCAAATATTTTTACAGCTTCAGAAATTCATGCCCTCTCAACGTCAACTTGCCAAAGCTGCCATTTCTTATTTGATTAAATCCGGTAACTTTCGCACTCGTCATTTTTATTTTACGGTAACTTTGAAAATTTGATATCCACGTTCAATTTATGAACGCAATGTTGGAGGAATTAACTTTGACGTGCATCTTCCGTTCATTTCACGAAACGGTGAAATGGCACAGTGATAGAGTAGAGGTTAGTCTCTGGACGCAGAGGTCGTGGTTTCGAGCTTTAGTTGAGTCATGAAATTTTCACAGCATGGCTGGATCGGTTTTCATTCTAGTTACTATTCTAAGTTGGGATCAAATTAACTTGGTAACAATGAAGCTATCTGGCACCGCCTGATTATTGTAGCCTAGACCAGCTCGATTGACTAGCAACACACACGGCAGTAATGTGTAAACATGGCAAGCAATGTAAAAAATAGCTGTGATTTTTAAAAAGTCAACCTAGGGACATAACCATTTGGTTCAAATTCCAAAATAAAAATGAAATTTATTCAATTCATTTCACGACGCACTCAATAATCTAACACTGCAATAGAAACCTTCAAAAAAGAGAAATTAAATATTTACACATTGTGCAACTAAATTAGCATCATCGGAGGCTATCGTTAATAAAACTGACAGTCAAGTTGCAAATTGTGAATACTTTATATATTATTAGCTCTCCAATTTAGGCTTGGAAACAATAGAAAATGTCGTTCCAATAATTTCTTTTAACATCATAGCATTGTCAAAAATGACCTTATTTTGGAGAATTATCAATAATGTGAACGGGTTTCCATAACATTTTACATCAAATAATTACAATAAAAAAACTTAGGTAATGTTATTTATGTACGCATTCTTTATAATAAAAATAACAAAATATTATTCTAGGTACTCGTATTTCAAATAACCACAGCTCAATAAACGCAAAAATGCCTACAAATCTAATATTGTGATTAATATTAATAACAATCATAGTCTACGCATATCTACAGATTTGCAAAACGAACTCTATTTTTGTAGTTGTTTATTGTATCTCAATGAACTGTTTAACACAATGAGAAAATAAATCTACACATTAAAAAATATATTTTTTTTCGTCCAGTTTATCTAATATATTAGAACAGTTAAGATCCCACGATGAAGTATAATGAAGTAAGTATTCTAATATCTTGGTAAATTGATAAATTTCAAACCGTTATAGTTTTGAATGACCAGTAGATGCCGATATCTTTGAATAATTATGCATTTTTACAACTAAAGGTCAATTTACAACTACAAGAGATACATCTCCTAGTTTTGACTTAATATATTTCCCGATCTTCAACATCAATCAAGTGATCGTATTGGTTCTTATGTTCTCAAAACAATGAATATACTTCTTTTGAGGTCCCTAGGTCAGATATGACTATTTTCAGAGCAAAGTCGGCCTGTTAGTTTGATCAATTGAAATGTGATTTGATATACGGGCACGATTGTAGTTGAAATCAGTTCACCGTATTTACTTTTCACATAACTTTCATCATACTGAAGATATTTAGGATGGAATGCTTTTTCCCGAAAAATACTCGTATCAAACGATTACGGATACTGCCGAGAGAGTAATGAATTCAAGCACGTCTTTTTTCAAAAAAGTAAAAAGATGCTCCAATTTTTTAACTTTTGAATTGCAGTGTTAATTGTTTCTCTTTCATTCGAAATTATAACACTCCTTCATTTCTATTATGTTTCTAAATACTATTGTAAGGTTGAGGTTTCTTTGATCAAAAGATTGAAAAATAGATTCTAGGAATGAATTCTAATCTTTCTCTGCTTAATTACAGTTTTGACGTCTGGTGAAAGAATAGTAATTTATTATACTAATGATGGATGTGATATATTAATCACAGAAGAGAAACTTTCAGGTTTTGTGGCGACTTTTCTTGAATTACTAACCACATTTTACACGAGTGCAATACAACTTTTCATGCGATTCCTGTCTTGACTCGACTTAAATCATCTGCATATATGTTGTTTTAATTTTGGACACATACAAAACAATTAAATGTTGTAAGTTAAACATGGAAATTACAAGTAGTCATGACACGTTTTTAATGGATCTTATTATTACCCGTGATTTCACTTTTTTCTCTCACCGAGTGATTAATTTTGAATACTATTTGTTCGAATATACCATAGTAACAAGCTTATTACGAATCGGTGTTAGATAAAACACATTTATCCATTAGCGATTCAAAATAAGTTTGTTACTTATGGATATTTGGAATAAATAATATCCACCATGTGTCATTCAGTAAGAGCGTAATAGAGAAGTCAAGGAGAACAGTAGACAACATAACATCTATTTCATGGCTACTTTATAATTCTGGTTGAACATTTTCTTTCGTGATTAATCCACACTAATACTATAAATTACTATATTAGACTAGAATTGCAATTTTAAAATAGCTTAAATGATAAATTACTGCAATTATATTTTCAAAATTCTGACCGTCAGTTGAACTAATTTAGAGTTATATCAATAGTAGTTTTCGAATAAATAGTTGTTGAATAAAATTAACTTCGGTGAAATTGGCCACATAGTGAAGTTAATCCAGAAATTGATGAAAATTTAAATGAATTTAATGATCAAATTTATATCGCGATTTGAAAATCTAATTTGATATTTGGAATTCTGAATATCACATTGACCTATTAGGGGAAACCTAGACCTCGAATAAAAAATTGGCTGTTCCGCATAATTTGCGTCTCAAGTTTCCCTCAATTTCAAAATCTCACAAAAACAGGTGAACAATGTTCAATTAAAAATCGTTTATCTGTGATGGCCATTTGAAAGTCACACTTGAATGAAAGGGTTAATTGAGTCTTAATTATTATTCTTACACTAGTACAAATCATTAAATTGTAAACACCTAACAAGTGCAGTTTGTAGTGATAGCTCTGTTAAAGTGTGCCAATATGAGCTGAAATATCGAATTGTATGTCTTATTGAAACATTCAAATGCACAAAAAAACGTAAATATACGTCACACTTCAGTGTTAACTTGATAATTATTAATGAAGATAAGTACTTATTATATTCTAATAATTTATAATAACAAAATTTTCTAAAAATGATTTTATCAATTTTTTAGCCTTGACATGATTTATTTATCCAATTTTTGAAGCTTAAATAAAAATTCATCCTGAAACTTGTCTGTAATTATTCATATTTCTCTATAATGCGTAGGTGGATTGAAAGTATTCCTCGATTATAAATTACTTAATTCATTAAACTAGTTCAAAAAATATACTCATCCCATTCCAATAATATTAGTTAAAGTAGATAGCATGTTGATTCAAACTTCTTAAAATATTTACTCAAATTATAGAATTTTATTATTAGAATTAATATTGATATATTATTATTCATAGAAATATTCCAGAGTAGGAAATAATATTAAAATTTTGACAAGAATAAAGTTTGATTCTGTACTTTACAGTATTGTAAATTGAAAGTTTCAGCATCATTTATTTTCTAACTATATTATTTTTAATATAAAAGTTTACGCAGGCAACTTGATCAACGTTTCTGACTGGTTCTTTGCATAAAACAATATTCAGTCGAAATGTAGTAACAGTATTTAACATTTTTTTTTATTGAATCAAAACTAAATTCTATATCCTATTTAGTAGGAATAATAAAACTGATCAATAGCAGTGCTTTGATAAATAAATAAATTTGGCATATCTGGTCTTTTTTTCAGTTTAGTTTTAAAACTGTTTGAACTCATAATAAATCCACCATAACTCATAATGATTGATGAATTTATTCAATGGATTTATTTTACTAGTTTAGATAAGATATACTATGAATCTTACAATTTTCTTAATGTTGTTGACACTCACTTATTCTAAACTGGACATGAGGCCAATTATTTGGTGACGAAATTTGCCGGTTCACTAAAATTCTTATCGGCTGAATGTTATAATACTTACTGTAACAAGTAAAACTGGGGTAGCGACCCTACCTAATCAAAAATAAATTGGCCCCACGCTAGGCGCCAATTTGTAACAAAATTTAAAGGCTAACGGAACAAAATGGATTACTTCTAAATTTTCCGCAAACTATAACTTTAAAATGGCCTAGCTCAGTACTTCATAATTTTTTTTCTTACGGCCCTAAATTAGTGAATTTTATAAAAAAATATAACAGTTGGCAATCAGACTACAAATAACTGAAAAAATAGTTCGGTGATAGAAGTTGTACACAGAGCGGTTAGTTACCAGTTTCTTCATAATTTCTCCCTTTGATATCACTGACTTTCATATTCTAATACTAATTAGATCCAACAATGCTGCAAAGAGCACAAGTTTAGAGTTAGACAGTTCGGAACAAATGGATTGACTACTACATGAATTTAACAGGAAAATCATTTTTTTCTACTAGGGTTTCTTAATGTATAATTCATGAAACTTGCTTGAGTTTCATGAATTAGCTCTTCGAAAAACTCAAACAATACCTATTGGGTCGATAATAGCGTTACTTGAAAACTCACAATAATTTTTATGTGATTTTTGGAAAACATAGTTATTGTTAGTGAAATTTAGGTATTACTAACAGTCACGTGAAAAAAAGTTTTGTAATCAATTTTTCCAGCACAGAGTTTGGAATATCTTATATTTTTAAGAACCGATATAAAAAATATTATAAAATGCATGGTTTAAAGGACATTTTAAGACACTTGTTTTTTGAAAAACTTGCTGTGGGCGGATCATTTTTAAACGTGGCCTAAAATCAAGAATTTTTATGTACTACTAGGATTTTTTCAAGGAATCAAGTTAACCGCATCCTCAAGGCTGTTTTGTTTTATTCTACCACTTGTAACAAAATAGCATATTCTGATTCGATGTTTTGGAATGTCACTTTTTCCAACATTATATTCAGTTGTGGAAACAGTGTTAGAGAATAAGTTTTTCATATGATAAAAGAACCTGGACTGAAATCAAATACTATTCATATGAATAATCGTATTCCATATGAATACAAGAATTGTTTTATCGCATTTTTGAACTTGGTTGTGTACACAATTACGAAAGATGCATGGATTAGACGCTTATTGCATTGAATTTTGTTGACGTTTCTCAGCGCGACCAATATCAATACACGCGTGGTATTCAAGTCGTATAAGCTGAATATAATTTTTATCCAATTTCATATTGATAGCACCGTGTACAACATCTGTGACTGACCACTTTGTTAGATTATTTGTGAAGTCTCAATGTCTGTGATGTCCTTTCGAGTTGTTTCAAAAAATAGTTCTTAGGGTCGTGAAAAAAATCTTTCAAGCAACACCGGTGTAAAGAGGCATTACGACATTCGGATAACAAATATCCAGCCTCATGTTATAATACTTAATTGGTGATATTATGGCATGGAGAGTCAATAATAAATGTAGGAAATTTATTTAAATTAGGACGTTTCGGTGCCATAGTGATCACTATCATCAATATCGATTTAATAAAGAAAAATAATATAAAGGTTTACTTTACTAGCTGTATGTTTCATTGAAAATAAAACTGAATCAAATAATGTTGCAATGTTTTTCAAAAGATCCTTGAGTAAGAAAAACAAGACGCCTGTAGTTTCTGAGCATATTATTTTCTTTGTATTCTTTAGTTCCAATCTTTTGATGTCAAACGATGAAATGAACTATCAAGGTGTGCAGAATATACTTCATCTTATCTTACCAAACGGAGAATAGTAGTTAGACGTTACATTCCGGGAAATTTATTTTCAGCTATCAGATATAAATTCGGTATAGTTATGTGAGAGAATTTAGTATCTCATTGACTATTACTCCCATTATAATTTGTATTGTAACCTGCGAAGGTGTCATAATTCATAAAAAATAAATAGGCCCTAAATCCGACTCTGTCTGGGCGGAGCGTTTCATCTCTTTGTGTCGCGCCGCCCTACACAGTTGAACCTGCTCGAATGACGAAGAACATTTCTAGAAATATAGACATCTGTATATAAAAAGGCGAACAATCTGACTGGGTAGTAGTGAATATTAAGAGCTTGATCAGCTAATAAAAGGGCAAAGTGTAATAAATTATTAATTTGTTGTAAATAAATATTAGTTGCTTTGTAGTTGAAGTTCAATAGTGGTGAGTAAGAAATAAATTATATAGTGTTGATCTTAGTGTTGTATCAAAGAATAAAACTTTTATTTTCTTTCATTCATTAAATAGTGACTTTTATTTTTTAAATAATCAATTCCTTTAAGAGCAATAAACACTGTAGTATATACTGAAGGGTTTTGATGTCAAAAAATGTGCAATACCTGTAATTATTGCGGAAGATAGACCCCTGTCACCAGAGCTCTATCATTCAGATTATGAATCATTCAAATAATATTAGAACAGTTTCCAGGAGTAGGAGATTGACAGAAATTCGTGCTGTCTTAAATCTTACAACAGGTGAGGAACTACAGCTGATAGAGAAAAATTTCTTGTTCTGAATATTCTGCTTCTGATTTTCTTGCTCCGCAATTCACTGTTTTATTGTTAGAATTTCACTTTTTTTCTTTAATCATTATTTGCACTTTTGACGGCGCAGTACCGTAGACAGTAGTTGACGAATGGTGCGCCCTCATTAGGCCTCGAAGAGAACATGTTTCGGGTGGAGAGACTTTGCGCAGCATCTCTGATTAATTTACTGCTGTGGTTTTCCATCACAGCTTCTTTCCCTGTGCTGCTGTGGCAAAGCCCCAGGCTGCTGATGTACATGAAAGCTGAGGGCGAATAACGCAGGTTATTGCGCTTACTATGCCGACCGATTAGATGTAGGAGGCTTCCGAATGTTCTCCTTGTTTTGGAGATGGTTTCTGCTGTGTGCGCTATGAAAATCCTCATATTAAAGATGACCCCTAAGTAAGTCACTTTGAGTGTGATCGATCCGTAAGGCTGTTTCTGCCTGTTGGTGAAAAGCACCATCGTGATTTTCTTTGGATTGACAGAGATGCGCCACCTGGAGTACCACTCCTCCACTCCGTCTGCGATGTCCTGGAGTTTGGGTTGGTGTGAGCGTACCATCCGCATACTGAGCGATCTCCATCCCAGGAATAGACTTGAGGAGGTCGCTGATATATATATGAAGAGGAATAGAGACAGCAGCGACCCTTGTGCCCCGCCTGCTGTGATGATGTGCTCTATAGAGGGTGCCCCTTCATGGCGTAGGTAGTTGAAATAACCTCTCGTGGATGTAAGAGGCGATGGTCTTCACAAGTAGCGGTGGAAAGCCAAACGGAAGAGTATCCTTTGGAACTGTCGTCTAATTAATATCAACTTCCAGAGTTCAGAATTTACAAGGGAAAAAGCGAAAATTTCATTGGGGATTACAAGATGTAGTTTTAGGAAATGTGACATCAGTTATAGAATTACTCCTACATGATCGAGTAACTGAGCACCTTTTCTTTTTTGCAAAATTATGGTAGCTACTGCTTTGAGTCTACACTCAAGTCCCTAGCACAATTTTCACACTTACATGCGAATACTGAGCTTCTGCAAATTGATATTGCCCCCAAAGTAGTCAGATGATAATTCTGAAAACTATTCAGAATAGGAAATTGATACCTTAGGGAGATCCGTTAAAATCACGCTGGTTCCTTCTATCTTTTGCAAGAACTACAACTATTGCACATTTTTTGACATCAAAGCCGTTCAGCATATACAAAATTGTAATAAAAATCATATCGAATCATGAATAAACATAAAATGTTGCATACCTACATATTACCGAATTTGTATTCGATAGTTGAGAACGAATTTGCCGGAATATTTTATTTAGTTACTATATTTCTTTCAATAAAACCAAAAGGACTATATGTTGAAATTTTTCACATCCTAACAGTCCATTCTATCAATTGTCACCAAAATTGTAGTTCTATAGATTATAGAAATAATACCAAGAAAACTAGAAAGATTTTAGCTAGAAAGTTTTCCTTTTGCTCGTGAGTGTAGCTCTTATGTCAATGAATGGATTTCAGTAATATAATAATAGTATGATATTTCAGCTATACTTAAACATATGTAATAGAATCTGAGAATACGTCATGAGTACTTCAAATAAGTACAGAAAAGCAATGAGCTTCAAGTTTCTCATTGAAATAATTAGAACCGCATATTTTAATTGTGAATTTGGTGAAAATATCTCGAAATATATTATTTTAGGCTAATAAAATCTAATCATATCAAAAATATATAGTTTCTCTGAAGAAAACATTTCAAACGAACTGAATTTCTGCATAAAGCAATATTAATTATAAACGACAATTTCGATCTGACCTTTGCTAAAATATTTATAGGAGATTTAAGGTACACAATTAGAAGATTTTTTATCAAAAACTTCGACATGTTTTCTCTGTAGGAGGAAAAATATCATGTTTCAAAGTAACAAGAAGCTTTCAAAAACTAGATAAAATATCACATCCTGTTATCCGATAACTCTCATTTCCTGATAAAAGTAATCCATCAAAAAAAGGAATTAAGATAATTGTTTACTCTTATTTTGGCTAATACAGAAAATAAATACATTCAATGATCTGTTAATTTGATAAATACAGGCATTCTAGTAATTATTGAATTAGGGGATAATAGGGAAAAAGATTTATACATCAATTCCATCATTGTTCTTATCTAATTTAATCTGTTATTTGCTTTTATCCCGGATTCAGAATAAAATTGTGTAATCTGAAAATCGCAGAAAGTCATATTACCATTTTTAGCAACTAATATTATTTTACATAACATTTTATTTAATTTAAGACAGCAACGTAACTAGGGCGAGGTAAGCTCAGAATTTACTCCGAAATATATGCAATGAGGGTCGCTAGCAATTATATTCAATCATACGCAAAAGTGTCATAATATTTCGTGGAAAACATATCGTCCTTACACTGATATTTCTGATTCAATTTTACGTTCACATTTGATTGTTCAATAAATTAGTAATGGCTGTACTAAAGTGACCAAGGAGTTTTAGTAAAGTTTAATTAATTTTTATCTCCACCTCACAAACTGAGAATTGAATGTCAGCTTGGCGAAATATTCTTCAAAGAAAACTTATTTATTTATTTTATCATACATTTTTATTTCACTTGGAAAAGGCGACACTTTGCTGTTGGAACGTTGTGTTTCTAATTATTTTTATACAGAAGTTCTTCCAATAAAACATATTTAATAAAAGAGTTTATTAAAACCAAAAATAGACGGTCTCGCTACTTCCATAATTTTTTGAAGGAACGGCTGAAATTATTATCTTGAAAGTTGGAATATTTGTACTAAGTACTTGGAATCAGAACCACCAAATAATTTTTTTTTTTTTATCTTAAAGACGGTATATTAATATAATTCATAGGTTCAGATTCCCAAGTGGGTTACTATTTGTAATGTTATTTAAAGATCGAAGCAGAGTTTATTTCAATTTTATACTGCACAGTTCTTGAAACTTTGGTCAAAATATTCAACTGGAACTATCTGCCCTGCTGATCTGTATATCCTATTCTGTTTTACATAGAGATATTAATCATGAGAACAACAACAACAATGAGAAGGATATAGAAGATGGTTAATCAATTCAACTAGTCTTGCAAAAAAAGGATCTGTTTAGAAATTTCTCGACTTTTACAGAATATTTTTACAAACTTTAGTTCATAGAAAAAAAAAATATTTCTCAGTAACTGTTTTTTTCTAATGCAAGTTAAATCTTATCTTTGTTCGATAGAACAGAAGTAAGAATTGTCCCTACTAATTTCTGTGCGCAAAACCTATTTGCTTGAAATGAGACATGCTGTTCATATCCATTCGACAAATCATAATGATAAATTTCATCTATAGTCACCATTGAATTTTTTTAATTAGATGAATTCTTTTAAAACTGCTACAAATCAATTTGAATTTCAAAATTGTATTAGTTTTTCATTCAATATTTCCCAAAAAGTATTCAACTACTTATTTTTTCTACTATAAAAGCTTCTACGGTGTGGTATGCCAGTTGAAATGAGATCAGTGCTTGAGGAGAAATTTTATGCAAATACAAATGTCTTGGGAAAAGAATCTTTGCTCCAATAATCAAGATAGTGACATCAGTACTTTCAATAAAGTTATTAGAAGTTGAGTAACTAATGATTATCTCATACATTTATGTGTTCGAATATACTCTGGAAATTCATTGAATTATTCTTTGGAAAAGCCATTTTTCTTATAATAACAGCACGAAATAAAACCGGATATCCTTCTCAACTTATGAAGCATCCTTAAGTTTTGATGAGAACAGCAGAATCTCCGAAGATCAAGGATACTTCGTGACGGACTTGTATACTTTGGACTATCATGTTCTTAACCGCAATAAGATAATATCAATTTACCTATGACCTAAATTTAAATTGGGGAAGACCAAAATCAAGAGGATGTGTTTATAGTTTTGTTTGTATGTTGCTTCAATGAGCAACAAAAAATAGGTTAGCTAGTAGTATCCTGAAACAACTATCGGCATAATAAATTATTTTTATATAAATTATATATTTTATCTGGTTGAGAAGATATTGCAATAGACATTTTTTCTGATACAAGCCTTGAAAATTTCTAATGCATTCGTCAAAATCTGCTTTCTAAATCTAACTCAAATTTTTTGATACGGCATAGATGATTAATCAAGTTTTAGGAGTTATAGAAAATTCTCAGAAAATGTACACCAAAAAAGTAAGATCCCTTTTTAAGTCTTGAATAAGCAATATTTGGATGAACTGACTTTCAAAATCAGAATGCTTATAATATTTACGTATTTTTGTGAATGAGGCCTTGCAGTAATGAGAAATCGTTATATATTACTGCCAACTAACTGAAAAACCATCCAGCTGTTTTCAATTATTTTCGAAAAATTGTACGCATGACTAGAATTATTATAGAATTCATGGTACGTAAGTATTCGTCACCGATAATCTTCGAAATTGAAGATAGTTTCAGAAGCAACAAATTCTGGAAATATATTAATGCTTCGGACACAGCCAAATTATGTATTGTAACTACCGTCACAGTCCTAAGCTCTGTTCAAATGTGAACACTTTGAGAACACACTCTGGATTTTGAGTCTTAAGAAGAAGTTTTCTGAAGCAACAAAATTCTTCTGTCTTGGCCATTCACATGTATGACTTGTTTGTAGCCTAAAAGTATATCTCTTGATCTCTTATTCCATTTTCAAAATGAAATCCCCTGGACATTTATCTATCCTATTGATATTACTGTACTAGAATTTCTTAAATTATTGTCAGCAAAGAGAGCAACTGAACCCTAGGTACGCTGAAACTGCAGCTGCGGGGATACGCTCTATGGCTGACGCAAACACAAAGTAAATTACTTTTTTTTGTCATCTATTCTATGAATCTCCTCAGGAATATGAACAAATATGTAGCTCCATTTTATATCCATCCCCAAAGTCTTGACTCAAATATCAACAATTTATAAGAAATAAGTCTTTGAATATTATTATAATCATAATATATAATAATAATAATAATTGAAGTAATAATAATAATTTGGAATTTTTCCCATACTTTCGATACACTTATACTTTAGTTCACATTCAACAACAAATTTCATTACTTATATCTGACATACAAACATCCATGCCTTAGGTTGGACTCGAACTCACGACACTAGTGGTCAACCAGAGGTCATTTGAGCGCTGTCTTATGCATAGATGTACTTATTTTCATTAATAATATCATAAATTATGCGTATCAATACACAAATGTTTTTTTTTTATCTGATCCACAAAACTTAAATATGCGTCAAGTTCAATGTAGTACCTAATAACAATGATATGCATAATGTATTTATCTAAAACACTATTTTCCTTGCACATTTCCGGAGTAAATATTGACTCAAATAAGAACAAATCATCAAAACGGACTCAAGTGTAATCTTAGTGTGTTTTTAAAAGTGAAAGATTCAAATACTCAATTAATATTACAAAATCCATCGAAATGATGCAAACAGGTAAGTAATATCTCATTTATTATTTTCATATTGCATATCCGCAATAAATGATAGGATATTACATAACAAACATCTGTTGTTCCAATAAGAAAATTTTAATAAACGCTTAGAATTATTGTAACAGTACTACCTGATTGCGTGATAAATTTTGTCTTACGTTCATCCCAAAACCAACTTTTTATTTAATTTTTGTTTCCACGGCAATTTTTAGTAACTATTCATCAATTTTTATCATCCTTTGCACAGAATAAAAATCTAGAATAGAAAATTTTCATTATCTTCAATGAGAGTAATTCAATTTGAATAATGATACATTTTTATCAATGTAACTAGAAAACCTTCAAGATAAAGGCTTCTCTAATCCTTCTCAAATATCTCAATCTCTAAAATTACTCATTTTCTTTATAGATGCGAAGATTATAAATAAAATTTGATATGTATATATCGTCGGTTTGAAGGTAAGACTCACTAATGCCCGGTTTCATGACTGGGAGTTGAACTGTTTAAATGACAAAGAGTTGACCGATAAACTGGGTCTCAATTTATTTAATTAATTTGATTTGCCAGTGATGATACAAAAAATGAAGGAATTGTTATTGTTACCAAGGATATGAGTCATTTAAACTGGATTAATTTAACTCGAGATCCTGAAATCGGCCATAAGTAACTTCAGAGATAATCGACTTTTAAATATTATTTGCATATCAAAATTGGGTTTAACAGCGGATCAGTCTGATTTGATTTTTTCTAAAGGAAATCTCTTGAAATGAATAACATACGCACTTACTGACAATTTCTCTAGTAAAATTTGATCCGCTGTCTTAATAGAATAAATAAATTTCATTTCTTCCTTCAAAATATTAAGTGTATAAAAAAAGGTAATGCCTTTAGGAAATAAATATACTTTTCGTTTTTATTTGATTTGTTTTTTCTTATATATCTTATCATTAATTAGAAATTGTCGAATTAATTTGTATACGTGATTACGCAACACGCAGCACAGGAAGTTTTTTAATCTATCTATCGCAAACGATGTATGAACTAATCACTTCTCTCATTTTATTTTGCTTACACATCTCAACGCAACCTAAATTCAGTTTTTCTGCAAATCCATATCGGTAGCATTATGTATAACATATCTTGGAAAAGTCATCACAAAGGTCGGAAACATCATTCTCCTAGAGGTAGTTGGTATGAAAGATTACTGTGTTTGAGTTCATTTGGTTCTAGCTCCGTCACTTCATAGTATGAATTATGAAATGCCGGAACTCAATACTACGAAGTACCGCTGTTAGAGTTGATATTTTGCGTTGATGATAAGCCGGAACCAAACTGTGAGAAATTGAAAAGGAGTCTATCATCCGGCCTTCATGATGATTTAAGGATCCAGGTCAACTAGAATGTGCGACAATTGAACTTTATAGACGACATCATGAACGCTGATAGATACTTACATCAATGTTCTTCAGAAGGATTTTAAAGCGTAAATTGAATAGATCTGTTTGGAAAATATCAAATGTATCTTCGAACAAGACGATGATGGATTTCATATGACGTGAATTGTGGAAGACTGGATTTTGGAGAGCAGAATTCCATTTTTAATATGAACATCCAGTACGTCAGATTTCTTACTGATCGAAAACTCCTAGCTTTGATCACTGACCACATGATAAATTTCAGAGTTATATCCTCCTCTCCAAAATATTGGGAGCAATATTATACCCAAGATGATTACTTAACATCAGTTGACATGTTCTCTAAGTAAATAAAACAAAATTTTATTTTAATCAATGCAATCAAATGGCTATTTTCCTTTTGTGTGCACCAAGTGTAATTTATGCCGCATTCATAATAAAAAATAGTATCTGCAACTCGTGCAGTGTTGTGAATTGCCCACTTGAGCTAATGAGCGCATTCACTCTCGTGGGCAATCGAAAACTTGCTGCACTTGTTGCACAATATACAGAGTGATCAATAATGATTGTCTGACAGGTGACAGGCAAAAGTTCGCATTATGATCAAAACTATCTTCATGGAATAAAGTTAGTACGAATTTATTTATTTTGAAAACTACGTTACCGACATTTCAAGAACAAAATGGCGTATATTTTACATATTTTATGACAGATTCATCCATAATCTGATTCAATAAACAAAAAAGTAAGTAAATAGCTGTATTATTGACTGATTATTGAGAATTTATTATTATTCTACCAAATTATTAGGTTAGAATAGTGTTTTCAGAGGAACTGTCATCTGTCACTTAAAGGTCACTATCTCAAGCAGACGGCAAAGAAAAAATCAGAACAAAGCGGCACGGACAATCATTTTTATCACTCTGTACTATTCCAAAATTTTTTTGTTAGTTGTGCCGACTTTACTGGGGCAGAGTCATAATCAGACGAAATGGATTATATATCTGAACGGTATTTGATAGCCACCTTAATGTCAATTTGTGCTGTGTAGTGTGCATCCGATTTATTTCATAAATTGCTACTTAGGGTTGGAGAAAATTTCTGTATGCAACTCGAGTATAACAATCATTTTGACATTTGGCTTTTTTTCCTATTTGATTGTTGTTGATACTGTGATTTGATTAACAATTAACTATGTTTTTCAGAAATATATTGTATGTAATATATAAAAATTATTGTGAGTTGTCAGGCAACGCTGCTGCGAATCTAAAAATCTGCTGTGACCCTCACATCACTTCCCCGACCATAAATTTTGTGACCAGATTCATCGTTGCTTCAGAAATTTAGAGAGTCGCATCAATTAACTGCATATTTCAAAGTGACAGCTTTAATTGACAAAATGACAGCTGTCATGGTCAAAGTGACAGCTGTCATTGTCAAAATGACAGCTGTCATTGTAAAAGTAACAGATGGCGGATATATTTTAGTCTTACAAAAAATAAGTATACAATTTCGACATTTGATCGCCGGAAGTGTAATTTAAAGATGGTAACGTGAATACCACAGATTATCTATTTTTGATATCTACAAAGCACTAAGATTATCTCCCCGAAAACTAGACATCATTTGAATAATTTTTAAAAGAAATAAATCACAATCGTTTAAGCATCCTCTTTGACATTTCCACTAGAATTTTCTCGCAAGACCAAACACGATAAAGCCGAATTACTTATTTTAAAAAGCAATTGACAAATGTTTGCATGTGATGTCCAATTATGAGTGATAATAATTCTTATTTCACATTTTGATTCTCATCATTTTTTTGCTTCAGAAAAATATAACAAATTTAATAATAATTCAAATTTTAATAATGATAAATGAACTGCTGACAATTTTGAAGAATATTCCAGATGAATGTTGTGCCAAATTATTCAAGGATCAATTTTAGTTATTTGGTACCATTGGTTTAAAAACCTCATCTACTAACTTGAACCAAGTATTTTAATAAAAAATTTAAATATATTTCAATAGAAAACTCGTACGCGTTCTCAAGTTATCGTGCTTCCACATAGACGGACCGACTTTTTTTCAAATTATGTTTTTTGGGTTCAGTAGGGTCTGAAAAGTGAAGATGCATCGAAATCTCGAACTGTCAAAAAACCATGATAACAATACTTCCCCTATTATATAGGCCGGGAAAATAAAAATTGGGATAGTTTTGTATTATAGACACAAGATAAATTCCTAATTATCATATTTCACACATTGATTCGGCATTTGATAGCAATTTTATTCAATTTACTGAAAAACGGAAGTAGCTAGCCTTCAAAAACAAGGTATTTTGTTCGCCTTACGGATAGAGCACAATTTATCGATGTAATCGCATGTTTATATTTCATATTAGTACTAATGAGTTGGCATTACTCAAGGAAATACCAACAAAACCGCAAATAATGGAATAAAAATATACCGGAACAAAATTATTTGAAAAATAAAAGCACTATAAAAATAAAAGTCGTCGTTTGACATTTCATAAATAGCAAAATCTTCTTAGATAATTCAATGAGATTTATTTCAAGAATCACAAAGATGATAATTAATAACATAAAAATGTTAAGTGAGTGTAATGAGCAAGCTGTCATTTTGTTTAATTGCTTAATTCAAGTACATGGAACCATTTCTAAGTTCCTAGATTTGATAATAATAATTGGAACTCTGCGGATGTATATGCTGTATGCATCATCCAAGGACGTTCTAGCAAATTTCTCTAAAAATAGTTTTGCATTAAAAATTCGAGCCCAGCTAATGTCAAGATCAAATAATTTTATTGTAGAAAAAGATTTAATATGACATGGTCGCCTCGAATTTCTAAAAATATCAGGGTTTGATCGTTGCAGTGTACTTAGTTAATGACCTCCTGTCTTTCAAATAATTTATTGCAACACTATTCTTCTGACGAATTCTATTAAAACGAAAGCCCCATTCTTGTATTTTTGTTTATTTTAATTTTAAAATTGCTTCTAAGAATTCTAGTGAAGGTTATATCTACCGTTTCCGGATGTGTAAAGGCGGTTCCAGGCTTGGGAAACTCCTCAAAGGATTAAATAACTCATTCAATCTTGATTTGTCATTGATCCAACTTACATCATTACAATTTTTATATAGGTAGTCTCTTTTTACCAAGTACGCTCGATCTTAAAACTGTACTTTTTGATACTCAGTTAAAAGAGGTTTTTTTGCACATTTAAGAGACAAATTATATATTCCAGAAACTTCTTGTAAATCACATGATGATGGCAAAATTTGATTTTTGTCAATAACGTTAAGCAATAGTGAAGCAGATGAATAAAGAATCACAATTGTGCAAAATTCCTGTCTACGGTATACATGTATACGGTATACATGTGGTATACACACTATAGTGAAAGTATGGACTTATTATTTAATTTAAATATAATTTCAGTTCCTAAAATAAAGAATGAATTCACATAAACTTCAGAAAGAAAACATTCAAAATTTTATTCATTTTATCCTCCCATTCAAGGTTGATCCAACACAAATCTAGTTCAGAAATAAGTTGAAAAAATATTGTTAGAAGAACCTATCTTTTAAAATATATTAATTGCATGTTCACCTACTATATTACTAATTTGTTATTATTAAAGGTTGAATAAAATTGTAGAAACAGGAGTGAGTGTGCAGGACCTTGGCCTTCTTATATTTTTTGTTTAGTATTAATTTAGTGAATTATAAATATTTCATTGACCTCAGATTGAATGATATGCTATAGATAAATATGAATACTGTTATTATTGGAGACTAATTCAGCGTCAGTCAATTTAACGCTAATTTAATTGAGTATGAGTACCTAAGTCAACTTTTTATTCGATTTTTTGAGATTTTGACCAAATTTATATTGTTTCTTATTTGTTAATTTCCAATGAAATATACAAGTCTTTTGTCAATACATAATAAAATAGCAACTAACGAACTGGTTTGCAAGGCGCTTAATAACATTTTAAACACATTTTGACAAACCCAAGGCTTCGATCGTTTCAAGCACGAACTGAAATTGGTACAGGCCTATTAAGTACTAGCTGAAGCTAACTTTAATCTTTTTTGGTACTAGTACTTGACATTTTTTCAGAATATATATATACATATATATATATATATATATATAAGGAAACACAATTAACGCAGGCTGAACAGACAAAAAAATTTTTGTGAGTGGGCTCAAGTGAAAAACGCTCTTTTGGATTAGTCAAGCTTTCGGTCTTTATTCAAAACCATCCTCAGGACTCTAGAAAATCATAAAAAAAGTTGTCATCAATCACAATTTCTTGATAACAATTTTAAAAAACATTTTTTACTTACATCCAATGAGATTCCAAAAATATATAAAATATCATCACAGATCAACAGTTTGAACAGTTTGTTTTCAAAAAGTAAAATTTTGTCACATGTTGGACCACCAAACGGAAACATGACTTGACTAGTAACTTTCTTTAGGGAATGTTTTGTCTCATTTACTTTTACATTCATTTTTTCCGAACCAAACTTCGTCTTGTTGACTTTGTTGCATCTTGTTGGTTGCAACATGGCTGGCTGTCATGTTTCCGTTTGGTGGTCCAACATGTGACAAAATTTTACTTTTTGAAAACAAACTGTTCAAACTTTTTAAGATGTATTTCCATATTCTGTTCTATAATGTTGATCTGTGATGATATTTTATATATTTTTGGAATCTCACTGGATGTGAGTAAAAAATATTTTAAAATATATATATATATATATATATATATATATATATATATATATATATATATATATATATATATATATATATATATATATATATATATATATATATATATATATATATGTATATATATACTTTCATCATTAACAAATAGTAAAGTTCTGTGAGAATGCAAAACGACTGATAAAAACTATATTAAAAAAAAAACAAACAATATAACATATTTGCAAATATTCACATTTAATTACATCTAACATAATTTATTTTATTTAAAACGCATCTTTATTTAAGGTTTATCCAATAATTTGTTAAGCCTCCGCCGTGCACAAGTGGTATATAGCGATTACGGAAGAGCCTGGTCTACGGATTAAGAATTTGACCGCGGTGCTCAAATGGTCTATGCTCGTATTAACTTATGCTCTGAGCTCCCTAATTATGTGCTTAATAATTGTAAAATATGGTTGAATTACTAAGACGATAAGATAAAATTCAGTGCACTAATCTACATTAAGTGTCCCCTAGCATTTTCATTACTTATTAAAAATGTGCAACAATAGAAAAAGACGATTGCTTGAATATTTTATTACAGAAATTATCATGGAAAATACATGATTCACATGAAAAAATTAAATTAAATACTCTATCAATAATGATCTATACATACTTTCAGAATTATATCATAATAAATAGACTTTTTTGGTTTTAATTCTGTATATTTAATTTAATTTTTATTTTAAATAAAATTAAATATACAGAATTAAAACCAAAAAAGTCTATTTATTACTCTATCAATAGTCAAAAAGTTGACGTATATAATATAAATTTCGGGAATATAGAATTTATAAAATAAGTTGATATATGGAAATGTAATGGAATTTTCAAAATAATACTGCAAGATAAGTTTCTGCTTTATTTTTGAACAGAATATATCGTACTTTTATTCAAAGATCAACAGAAAAGTGTAACATCGACTGTATATAAGAAAGTTTCGAATGTAATTCTGTAGCTTCCTTCTTAATACCAACTGTACATTTTGATAATCTGACGTCAATTGGGAAAATTTGGTCCATTAACATTACTTGTTTTTAGGTGGAAGAGTATAAGAATGAGAATTATGATTTTTTACAGCTAGTTGCCAATAACCTTACATTTCTGACATTGAAAATATTCTCAAATTGAAGTGAACATGTATAGTAAGTACCATTTTTGTATTTGATATGAATAATATTGTTTGTTGAATATTTTTTGAAGAGATTTTCACGAGAAGTAAAATTATTGAGTAAAATCGATGAAAAAGTAGAAAAACTAAAATTATAGTTTTGTCGCATCTCAACTCAAAAATCCTGGATGACTTTTTTGTATGGAAGAAGCTCACTTCTTTACCAGCTATATTTCCAAGATTGAACTTCTTGAACATTTAAGTTCTGCGCCAATTTATCCACGAATTTAATGATAATATTTCATGTAACAAGCATATCAAGCTAAGTATTATTACATGCGGTTAAAAATTTGATGACAAGACTTGCCAAGTCACTGAAATAGTTGGCCGAATGTCATAATGCTTGTTTATTGCATACAAGATTTTTTCTACGGCTCTCATCTTCCATATTTTGATAATAATTATTGAGTACACAATAAGGGAGCCCAGAGCACATATTGTCATTTAGCCTTAGCAAATATCTGATTAAATGGATCTGTAAGAAGTGCTACAGACACGAATTCACAGAAATTTTATTGCTACGCGTTTATATGAAGATAAAATCAGGATCTGTAAAATACTTACTACATGTATCGTTTGCAATGCGTATAATATCAACTTGACGCACGGAAGGCCATAGAAAAAATAAATTGATCTATTCGTTAAAATGTTAGTTACTAGAGATTTTATCCTGTGAGTGATATCTCGCGCAGAAATAATAGACCACGAGTGGCCATAGCGTAATCTATCTGAGGGAAAATTATTTTTGTACTTGTTTTACATTTTGACCCATCAAAGGGCAAAGTAGCTCTATGCTACGGCATGATCCATTCCAAGCATGAATAAACTATAATATAAGTTTAAAAATTAATTCAACCTCTTGCTGTTAACTGTGATCGAGAAAGGTGATGCAAACTCATAGTAATGAAAAGTCCCCATTTTCAACTGCTAATCCTGAGAACAAAGTGTTTCTGGATGCTGGAAAAATATGAATGAAGCCAATGTTGCATAACGAAGATGCAATTTATTATTGAAGTACCTTCAACTAATATGCGATACCTACATTTTATTACAAAATGCAAAATCACCTACATTCAAATGCCAAAGTATATACTCATAAGCAAAAATAGCTAAATAAACAACAACTTACTGAATCATTGAATGGAGAATCAAAATATGTTTTGGTTGAATGCGGAAGTGTTTTCATCTCGATAGTATTAATTTAAAAACGATAAAATAATCCAAGTCAACACATAAATTTCATAAATTGATGTAAAACATCTAATTTTAATGTGGAAAAATATATTTTAATAATAAACATAGGTAAAAATTAGTCATTTATTGATAATCAATAAAAATACAAAAAAATCATCAACATAACTTTCAATAACTTTTTTTTGCAATTATCATATTATTTCATCTTTATGGAATATGTGACTCTGAAAAAAATTGAAAACACAGAAATTCGATTAAAGCCAAGTTTCTCAAAGGTGTGTTCAAGATTTTAACAACATAATAAATATTTTGACAAATAGAAATAAACAGGATAAATCTTTAGGAATTTTGTCGTTGAAAATTATGACTTTCGCAAACTGTTCAAATTTCAAATATATATATTTTGTTCCAAACATAATATATGGGGATTTGACACAAATTGATGGGATAAATGAATTCAGGTGATGATTTTTCTTTTTTGAAATCTTTCAAAATACCTGGCAGGACAACCTATAACCATTATCACACATGTACACTTATTTATAGAGTGGATTTCAGTACGCCATTTTCGGCTGTTTTGGGCTCAAGTTCAGTACCACAGGCGCGCGCAGCGTAGTCCAGTTATAATAAGGGATGTTTTTCGAAAGCGCAAGCGTAACGAGTTAGCCTACAATTCTTTATAGACTGGATTCCATCCCAACTTGTCATTATTTTTTCCCATTATTCTCATGCCTGTTCCCAAAATTTCTCATAAGAATCGTGAATTTGTTTTGCAAAATATTGAATAATGGCTTTCCAAAAATATTAAATTTATAGTTTTAATTGAAGTTGCACGTATTTATGAAATCAAATCTTGCAGGAGGATCGAGGTTTGATTTAAAATTAACAGTGCCCAGTTCGCGTACGCCAGCGCTAATCGGTTTAGCATCGGTGTGCGCCCAAAACCAAAATTAGGTATACAGTCTAAGTTTTACGTATGTACAATGAAAAGACATTAAAATCAGTGATGTTTTTCCCTGAAGTAGGAAGGAAGGACAAGAGGTTAAAGGGATGTCCGAGAGGAAATTTGGCTTTCTGGCTAGATCTAGAACAATTTAAAGATTCAAGTCGTGCCAAAATTATTTCATGTGAACTAAAGCCGTCTCGTGATCGCGTATCAGTCAAATATCATGAGATCTAATGGAACCAAATCCAATTGATTGTGAGTATCCAGACTTGCTACACAATCGCGAGATTTGGTCTTATTTTTACAGAATTGTTTTTGATAAGATTAATGTATGCTTATTTAGGTTGAATGTATTTTTTATCGGAATAATTATGATCCTTTCAACCAAAATTACAAAATGATAGGATCGACTTTCCAACTAGTATACTAATTCACTAATTAGAGTAGTTTTATTAAGTACCCCGGAAACCAGAGAAATAAATATGCGAAATATTCAGATATCTACTAAGAAAAAAAAGGTATTCAAGGAATTGAACATACAGACAACGACTCTCCTTGTTTGTCTCATGTTTATGAATTTAACCTTCTGCAATATATGGTACTATAAGTACTCCAAACCTGAAAAATTTTCAATATTCTTTGTAGTACGTGAATATATTCAACTAATTTTTTCATGATGTGCTAAAGTAGGCATGAAATTAGCCAATAAAAACGGAAACTTAAACATATTTTTGTAAAATATATCAGTATATGACAAGAATATTCTATATTAATTATGAATTGAGATAAAAGTTGGTAGCCATGACATTTTGCAAAATATAAAAATATATCTGGAGATAGTAATATTACTGAAAAATAATTATTTGTTCAATCAGGAAGGCAAGGAACAGATTTACTAATTCTGGGACGAAGCTGAAGCTGGAAACTCAGCCAAGGCAGTAAATCTAACTTTTTATCATGTTGAACACATAATTTCTTCTGGAGACGATTTTACGAATGATTATGGACATATTCTTTCTCTAAATGCAGTAATAAGAGCTCTTTAATTTCATAAAAAAAATTGGAGAATCACGTTCTTTCGACATCTTGTAAGTGGTAAATTTGATTTATCAGTACTAACACTTAAAAGTCATTTCATATAATTATTTAATAATCGGCAGTACTCTATCAATCAACTTTATCACAACAAAGTATTATCGGATGTCTAAAAAAATTCCTATTCCACGATTCTTGCTCAAAATACTATTCAATAATGTGAATTCTAGATTTAATGAATGAGGTAGATAGATAGAGCCGAGCTGACTCTTAGATTAGTAGATATTTAGCGTATCCACTAGCCATGCAAATTCCTGAAATGAACATACTATGAAAAATAGAAAGAAGCTGCTTCTAATGTTAATAATTGTGTCATTATGAAGCAATAATAAATTTTCCATTCAATTATCTGGCTTTAGACTTGAAGAATACTACAATATTCCTATTATGTCAATTAATCTCTCTTGAGATAAATATTGAGTCATAAATTCGTAATTTTTCATAATTACAATGAACAAGAATAGTAAACAGAATAAACTAAGAATCTAACATCTACTATAAATAGTAGAAGTTAAAATAGATAATTTATTGTTCTAATATAACAGAGTAGGTAATTCATTCAGTTATGCGTATTTCCAATTATCATTTTAAACTGCAGAATATAATTACTGTCATGGACTCAACGATTTTATAAATGTCATTTTACAATCTTTTTCTGCTTGAAACATTTCCAGAATTTCGATTAGGTATACAAGGATATATTTACAGTTTACTATAATTTCCTTTTAAATCTATTTAGTTTATTTTTAAATAACTTTGTTAATTTTGAGTCAATGATGTTTACTAATATTCTTATGCAAACACGTATGATACTGTAATTATTGAGTTGCCTTATTGTTACACCATTAGCATATCGATAAAAACCGAGAAAAATTGTGCAAAATCTGAAAGCGTGACGCATGCTCAATCCTTTTAAAGTAAAACTATAAGAAATCATGCTTCTATTTTTATTATGAAATTTTGTAATTTACTAAATTAAATACCCAAGAACAATTCTTTCTTCATTGGAAGAATTGCACGATTCTTGGAAAGAAAAATTTATAATGATCTATACATACTTTCAGAATTATATCATAATAAATAGACTTTTTTGGTTTCAATTCTGTATATTTACATTTATTTTTGACGTTTCGACTCTCTAATCAGAAAAAATGATACAAAAATAAGAAAGGCAAGAAGGTATCTAGATAATGAGAAATTGGCATTTACCCAAAGTCTGAGGAAAAACCACGTGAAAACCTCAACAGAGGAATCAACGATATGAGTCTTGACAATTATTATAGAGAAAGATTTAATTGATATAACACATTAGGACGATGTCCCGTTTCTGCAATGCACACAGTTCCAAGATCCAAACATGTCATAAAAATTTTTTTGACAGAAAAAACTGAAATTTCAATAATCTATATCTACATGAATATAACAAAAACAAGTGTCAAGACAAATATTTCACAAATCAGGTACAACTATTACAAATGAATAAAATAATATGAGTCTTGACAATTATTATAGTCAAAAAGGAATGAATTAATATAACATACAAGGACGATGTCCCGTTCTTGCGGACGCACACAGTTCCAAAGTCCAAACATGTCATAAACATTTTTTTACAAAACTGAGTTTCTGTTATGTACATGAACGTAATAAAAATAAAAATCAAGACAAATATTTTACAAATTATGTATGTCTATTATTGATTATTGGAAGCCAAACATTTGCCAACTCAAAACCATCAGTATGGTTGAAATTATTCGGATCTTTAATTATTTCAATCGCTTCCCTGACCAATCTACTAGTAGCTATAAACCATCCTTATGGTTACGTTACGTGGATGATGTTTTTGCAATCTGGCCTCATGGTCATGACAATTTGAACAGTTTTTTGAATCATTTAAATAATGTTCACGAAAACATCAAATTCACATCGGAGCTAGAAAGTAATGGCTCATTGCCTTTTCATGATGTGAATCTAGAGCGAACCAATGATGGTAGACTACTACACACTGTTTATAGGAAGCCAACACATACAAACCAATATATTCATGCTGAATCACATCACCATCCTTCACAGAAGAATGGATCAATTAAATGTCTTTTCTAAAGGACTAATGATATCTGTCACCCTGATAAACTTGATGAAGAGATTAATAATCTAGAAGTAATTTTCCAGAAAAATGGTTTTTCTCATCATTCCATTAGGAAAGCACTTCGACCAAAATCTAACAATGCTACCGTTGCGGATAATGGCGTGAGTGAAAATTATGTTTCTTTACCCTATGTCAGTAATCTTTCAGAGAAGATCGGAAGGGACTTGTCTCGACATGATTTTAAAGTTTCCTTCGCTCCTGTCACGAAAATCAAGCAGTTTTTGAGACCTGTCAAGGACATGATCCCTTTACAATCTTCGGGTATCGGGTATAAGATTCCTTGTATCTGTGGGAAAGTCTATGTTGGTCAGACAGGCAGAAGTGTAAGCACACGTATTGCTGAACATAGAAGATGCATAAGACTCAATCATCCAGATAAATCTTCGGTTGCTGATCAAGCCATTGAGTTTTTGTACGACATCAAGTTTGAAGAAACAAGAGTAATTGCAAGATGCTCATCCATTCATGGTAGATTGGTCAGGGAAGCGATTGAAATAATTAAAGATCCGAATAATTTCAACCATACTGATGGTTTTGAGTTGGCAAATGTTTGGCTTCCAATAATCAATAATAGACATACATAATTTGTGAAATATTTGTCTTGATTTTTATTTTTATTACGTTCATGTACATAACTGAAACTCAGTTTTGTGAAAAAATGTTTATGACATGTTTGGACTTTGGAACTGTGTGCGTCCGCAAGAACGGGACATTCATTTTTGACTATAATAATTGTCAAGACTCATATTATTTTATTCATTTAATAGTTATACCTGATTTGTGAAATATTTGCCTTGACACTTGTTTTTGTTATATTCATGTAGATGTAGATTATTGAAATTTCAGTTTTTTCTGTCAAAAAAATTTTTATGACATGTTTGGATCTTGGAACTTGAACAGAAACGGGACATCGTCCTAATGTGTTATATCAATTAAATCTTTCTCTATAATAATTGTCAAGACTCACATCGTTGATTCCTCTGTTGAGGTTTTCACGTGGTTTTCCTTCAGACTTTGGATAAATGCCAGAGGAATTTTCTTCTTTTTGCTCTAAATGTGGAATCCACGTTTTCACATCTAGTTATCTGTATATTTTCAATTTTTAATTTCAAATTATCTAGATACCTTCTTGCCTTGTTTATTTTTGTATAATTTTTTCTGATGAAGACTTTCGGTTAGAGAGTCGAAACGTCAAAAATGAAAATAAATATACAGAATTAAAACCAAAAAAGTCTATTTATTAGAAAAATTTATTTCATACCTATTTCTTCTGTCTGAACAGAGCAAGAATTAAAATTAGCTTTGAATGAATTTCACTTGCAGAAGAATTTATTTGAGATAACATAACATCTGAAGATGCAAAAAAATCAAAAATGAAATGTGAAATCTTCTTGAAAACTGGGCCAATATGGGAATAAAATGCAATAAATCGCTTCATTCTGTGACATTTTCCCTAGTAACGAATACTTACTGTAACACAATATGTTACCATTGATATCATTTTTGGAAGCCATGAAAATTGATGCTCTGGTAGACTGTAACAAAATTTGCCATAAAAATACATAATTCAAAACTTACGTATTCAGTATTTTAGTGATTAATTTCTTATCTTCAGTAGCTAAACTACTTTTTTTTTGTTCCAAGAATTTGTCACACAATGAATCGTGATATTATTGATGTAACGGAATTCGTTACAGTGCTTTTCTTTAAACAATGAATTTAATTTTTCATAACAATGATGATATTTTCCAACGAAAGAAAAGCAAATCTCATTCTAATGATTTAGTGTTAATGATCACGAAATATTGCTTTTCCAATATTTAGGAATAAAAGATATAATATGTCTGTTAAATTAAATTAACTGCCAAGTAATATATATCTTCTGCGACGGAATAAAAAAAAATATCAGCAATGCATGTAGGCTTATTCGACAAATCATATTTTTTTAAAACTATTCAAAACTCGAAGGAAAGGACTGACGTATACCAAGTTAGAAATAAACAAAAGACAAGGTAATAACTGATAAGGATCTGTGAATAACTTGGTAACATGAGCTCAAATAGTTTTTGTAACATTGAAGGAAATAAAATAACATTTGATGTGCAATAGAGGCTATTTTTTAGTAAAATTCTGGAAAATAACTATTAGGTACACGCATTCCACATACACTACTTCATCCAAATATATATTTTCAAAATATGTCATTATGAGTAAAGCAAATAAAATGTGCGCCAACATTTCACGTGAGAATAAAGCTTTTACACAAGAAGTTATTACAAAGAAGAGCACAACATGTAGCCAGAGAGCCCATGGAAGGTAAATCCCCGTCACCGAGCACCCTTATAATTGAAGATTGAGGGCTACTAATCAAATATGAAACAAAAACAAAAAACCCACCATCATATTCAGTTGAGTTCAGGAACAATACGTATAATATTTGGGATGTAGCAAGTTTTCAAAGCTCACAAGTTATCAGATTATTTCGAGAAAATTTTCGCGCAATAATTTTTTACAACTTTCGAAGAAAATTATTTCAACAAGAATGCATTGCCGAGTTGGTATCTGTGGACGAATAAGTTTTAGCGACGAGCCAAGGACACGTCCTTCGAAAACGGTAGTCACTCAGGAAAACGTCAATGCCGTGCGCAAGCTCATCAATTAAGAACGATATGTGACGAGATTGAAGCATAATTGAGGATTTCAAAGACCTCAGTTCTAAAAATTTTGCATGAAGAATTGTGTGTAAGAAAAGTTGTTCCCTGTTGGATACGAAGCTAGAAACAATTGGTGTCAAAAAACTTTAGGTAACTCTAAAAACATGTACAGCATCGTCAGTGATGATAAATCGTAGATTTACCTATATGAACCCATAATAAACGCCAGATATACTTTGGGTGTTCCAAGGTGAAGAAAATCCGACAAAAATCATCCGTTCTCAAAGTGAGTCAAAAAGATGGTCGCGATATTTGTCTCACTAGCAGATCATATAGCAACAATTCCTCTGCAAGATCGAAAAGCTGTTAAAAATAACAAAAATAGGAGTTAAAATCTTCAAACTGTCTTGCAAATTAAAATAATGGTCGTGTGGGAATCGTTACTCCATTTGAATTTAAAGTAATAATCACAATAACGATTAACACATAAGACTTCCATTATAACATTTATAGAACAGCTAAAAGATGGAAACATATTTTTTTTTCCTGTAAAAAGAAGTGCTTGATATCAAGAATGAGATAGGTACTTAAAAATCATCCTTTCAGTGCGATCGCTGGCAAAAAATGGAGTGTGGTCGACACGTATTCTCCGTATATTTTTTTGAAATTCCACTCGCTAACACAGAGAAAACCAAGTGGTGAGGGTAGCAATTCAAGTGGTACTAGTAGCAATTTAAATGGTATCCCTAATAACTTCAAGTGATAAGGTCGATGTGATGATAAGTGGTGAAGTCTCACAACTTAAATGATGAAATATTACCACTCAATAGGTTACCGGTGTCACTTGCAGTTCTAGAACAAATAAGATGTCATATGTCAAAATTTTGAGGCTAGGAAATGTATCTTCATATTTATTCAACTATATTTTACAAATATTCAAAAAATATTAGGATAGCTTATATTCCAAACGAACGAAGAGTTTGTAATTCGAGCCAACGGTGAATGTGGAATACACCATTCCAAACATGTTGAAAACTATACTTTCTCTAACAAGATTTTGGAAACTCAACAAGAATTCAGAAAAAATCTATAAAATTTTGATATCTCAAACGAAAAGCAAGAAATGAATACTTGAATCATTAAGCCGTAACAATAGTTACCAAACTAACAACTTCCGATTCGTCGAAAATGATGATGGTATGATTCTAAATGATATATGAAATAATTTTAAACAATGTATTGGAACGTCACTTGTTCCAACATAGTTTTTAGCTGTGAAATGCGCAGATTCCAAAGCAGTTTTAGAGAAATTAGTTCTTAAACTAATAGTTTACACCAGAGATGATCCACTTTTGTGCACGTAAGATATATTTTTCAACCTTAAAAACGTGTCTCGAATTTTACTACTCTTAAGTAAGACTTCACCACTTATACACTTTACTACTTGGATGGTGCAATCTAGTCTTTTCAGTATAGCACCTAAAGGACACAATACAAAGTTTTGTTCTATCCAACACCTCTCTCAAAACGTCTCAAATCGTTTTCATGTGTGGGTTTACTGTTGGAAAATATATTCGAATGCTATTAGTATCATTAACATACAAATTATAAAGTATTCTAAAACACTTGTTACATGGTACTCAATGTTTTCCGGGACTTTTTTATTGTTTTCTCACTGAGTGACCAATGACAGATATATCATGTATAAATGACTATATTAACCAGTTTGTAAAACGATGCTCGATAATTGTTTTTATTAAAAAAAAAAATAATGGGCTTGATTGTATTTTTGTGAATGTAGGTATTCAATATCAAATTTTTTTCCAAGAATATCACTAGATTGTTTCAAATGAACATATTTTGATATGAATTTACTGGAAAAAATTCTAAAAATAGTTTCCTGAAAGATAGTTGATTTCAACTTGGTAACATTAACGTAAATAGCCAGTGCCATTAAGATTAGAATAAATTAAACATTCAATGAAATATATAAACATTTAAAAACCGATTCATATAAATTTTTATATGAATAATTCATCAATCATTTTCCTAGTTTATGACGTATCTCAATCGATAAGTTTTTATCGATCTTTATCTATATCAACCACAATGAACATAGAGGAAAATTTTGAATATTTGCTTGTCACAACTGTTTCTATTTGTCAAAAGTCTCATAAATCGATAATAAATCAATTAATGTGTTGCTGGAAATGGATGAATATTTGCGTCTTTCAATAATAAATTCTCTTGCATATTTATACAGAGCGCACATTCCAAGTGATTTTTTGCGTACTTACTCATTATACTTTATCAGTTACATTCATGAAAAAAATAGTACTGGTTAATGTCAGCTGCAAACTGCGATACAATTTAAGTTTCTAAATTACTTAATACGATTGTTTTTTTATGGACGATAAGGTTTAGGGCGCAAGCCAAAGACGAGTGTTACATATACAAATGTTCGAATGCATTTGTTATCGTAAACCCCAATTTCAATTGGAACTTATTTTGTCTAGTCCGAACTAGTTGATGTTTCATTTATTATAAGAAGCCCTGAAAAAGACTAAACATAAACTACAAAATGTTTGAACATTTCATGACTTAGTTTGTGTTTTTTGGACTTTTCATAAAAAATAAATCATTTCTTAACTGGTTCTTCTAGGTAAAATCGAGTTTTGACGGTCATGTAAAACTATCGTATGTTTAAAATGTACTTGGAAATTATTTCTTGAAATAAAATGACAGTTGCTATCGTGGTAAATAAATAAAATAAAATGAATGCCAAAATTCATGACAATAAAAGCTATAATAAAAGAAGCCATTGTTAGGAAGATCAAGAATTGGCAAAGATGAAAAAATGATGGCCAGTGACCTTTTATAAAAATTAATAATAATTTGTCTACTTATTATAAACAACAGTTTTTATTTTAGTTATCATTGGCAATACTAGTGCCATTTGTGTAATTATAGAAATATTCTCTAAATATTTGATAATGGGGCTCCAAATAACAGTCCTTAAAATGCTGATAGAATTTTGGACTAGTAGTATGCATAATATGCGTCTACAAACGTATGGCAACAACTTTCTTTCCACTCATTGGTTGATGCTCGATGGCGAATGACTATTCTATTATATTCTCTACTGTTCAAATCCAATGAATGATTTTGGAAGAAACTAAATCATTAAACATTCTTTTATACAAAAGATGATAGAAACAGCATATCGGCCAAAGAAATGTTATAAAATGATCCCGTAAAAAAAACGTCATTTTGTAGGATGAATAAAAAAAGTCGTCCTACCAGTGCCTTCTCAAAGAAAGAGCACCTTGAAAATGAACTGAAACGTCGAATGAACGAGGGGCTCCAAGTAGGATGCAAATATGGTTATTCTACCTAAAATAACGAACAATCTACAAAAATTCTCTAGATAAGAATATAATAAATAATAAATAATGTTTACGAGAAAATGGGATATCCTACTGGAATTCAAGTTTTTGTAACAATGGATTTTGCGAAAGAAATATTAATATAAATTAAATTGTCACATTAGCCAAACGTACTGAATTTATTTATTCAAAATTTAGAAAAATGGCATTTCTGCTACTTTTTCAAAAAAAAATGCTTGAACTACATATTTGGATGATGTTTCCTAAATATTTATAGAGAATTGAATTTTTCGATATTGATAATACCTTTCCATCTATTATATTAAAAAAATAATGGATAACACTTATTTATAGTTAAATATACTTTTTACAACATATTCACTCGATGCCAGGATTGTTTTTTTCTTTTGAACATAAAATAATTGTGGATAAATTAATACTATTTGAAACAAATATAGTGAATGTATTTCAGTTGAATAATTACAGTCAATATTCTAAGCTTCATCGAAAATTTTTGAATACATTTAGTTCAGATCACACTTTGAATCAATTTTATTTTCATATAATTTTCTTTAAATATCAAAAAAATCTTGATTATTAAAAAAATTCCATGTTTGATATAAATTCGTTGGCCAGCAAAACACAGAAGACTCTTATAGGCCGAAATGCTAACATGATGCGCATGCGCATACATTAGATGCAAGATTTGAAACAAGCTTTTCAAGAAAAGGAATGAAAGCAACAAATTCTTAATTTTTTTGTTTTATCTGAATAGAGACACATTTGAACCTTGCAATATGTATATATAATTAATAAACAACTGGCATTACGATTTTTGTCCTGATTAATTCCCATTTCGGCCAATCAGAAGGCTGTAATCGTAGTCCTATGAGAGTATTTAACTATTCTTATCTCGGATAGTGATATTTCATAAAACATAACTTAGTAAATAGATAAAATAAATGAAACTGACTGGATGAAATAACTTAGTAACGTAATAATATCAAATATAATATAGCGCAACTAGGGAAAATTATGCTATCTAATTAGTCAGATTTTACAGTCATCGGATAAACCTCGTATAACGTTTTTTTGGATGTCTCAACAATAATTGTTACCATGGCTATTTATAAGGGACAAATTTTTACTGGGATTGTTAAACCGGCCCTTGTTGATGGATTGTACAGTCATAATGATCTGATTATCAACAGATATATTTCAATTTATTTTTTTATTTGCAGATATGTTATTACAAAGAACATCCAATAATGATGTTATAAATGCAGACGTTAATTTTGAGCAGATTGTTATTTATGTATTTCAGTTCTGATATCAATAAGTGCAGACATATCGCTAATCGAACGATTCAATCCAATAATTGCCTTCTCAAAAATTTCAAATAGTCGAATATTAAAAAAGAATAATGCTTTCTTTATCATTAAAAATTCGTATATTTCAAAGTTCCAAAGTAGATATGTAAATATACGTAATTCAGATATATTACTAAATATGGTGTATTTAAGTACGAATAGGGTATATCAGATTTATTCATTAAAATTTGAACATATTTAAATTTTTTAACCCAAAGCCCGGTTGTCCAATCTAAGTTCACCTACAGTTTAGTTGAACTAGGCTTATTTACTATGGTTACAATTACTGAAACAATTGTGAACATAGAAAATAGACTTAGTTTAACTAATCTATAGTCAAGCTGTGATTGTACAACCAGGCCTAAGTATTTTTTTACAATTGTCTAATGGAATGGTCTTTTTCATTTTCATTTCGTATGTAGAAGTAGAATTATCTCTAGAAAAGAAGCTCAATAAACTTTTTCTACAACCGTAATTAAAATTAAATTGAAGTAACTATTTTTTATGATGCTAAATAATTTTTTAAGCAAATCTTGGCAAACCCGTGGCTCTAATTACTTAAGCACGACCTGAGGGGAAGCTATCACAGGTCTATTAAGTATAGGCTGAAATAAGCTTCAATTATTTTTGATATTAATATTCAATACTTCTTTCCGAATAGCTCTTTAAATCGACTTATGCTATCTCAATTTTCGTTCGTGTAAAAAGTATAGTATGTAGGTAACTTGTTTTATAAACTGTTTAGACACGCGTTACTCTGTCTAAACTCTTACTTCGCTTTTAATTGAATACTCCTCATTGAAGGGGTGTTTATGAAACATGTAACATTATGTACTATTATGGTGAATCTGCACCTTCGATTATAATTAGAATTCCAGAAATCATTGATTGAATCCAGGTTCTGGTTATAGATGATAGGAGAATGAAGGTGCGTGATATCGCTAGTGCTATGCATCTAGAGTGAATGAGTAAATATATATTTTGCACCAACATTTGAACATGAGGAAGCTGTTCACAAAATTGTTCACGGTTGACCATACATGAAACCGTATGACATGTGCTAAGAACAGTTTACAGGACTTCAAGCGAAGTATCGTCACTGTGGAGGAAGTATGGATACATCATTATATATCTAAAAGCAATTCAAACAATTGACTGTCAGCGGAGAGTCTGCATCAAAAAATGTTAAGGCTGTTCTTTCAGCCAAAAAGATTATCTTGGCTGTCGACCCACAAAGAAGTCCTTTGGCATCACGACAACGCATCAGCTCACTCCTTTGGAGCTTAAGTCGCGAAATTGATGGAATTTGCCCCCAAATCTGAGAAAATGGCTGGCAAGAAAAGAATACTTTCCATTTTTGCTCAGACTTTTCAAACCATCCTTGTATAAAGAATTATTTCTTTGTCCAGTGATAGAAAATTCAGATTTGATAAGTGTTTAATGTGTATTTATGATAATATCGTATGGAGCAAGCGACAAAGTACTTTATCGTACGTTACTATTGGAAACGCGCGACAAAGTTAACTCTGTAATTAATGTTTCGGAACATGAAAACTGCGTTAATAAACAAAAACAACGGTAGAAAAATTACCTCGAGTGAGATTCTACTGTCTCATTGCCATTTCATATTTTTGATCAATTTTCATGGCAATCCGATTTTCAACAGAAATGCTTATTTGTTTTTATCCTATTCCACATATAATAATGCTTTCATTGAGTGATGTTTTTTTGAAACAAAAATATTAAAGCCTTTTTTGCTACGTGTAGAAAGATAAGTCATCCAAATCAAAATAATTACGCAAAACGAATTCAAAACCAAAATTCTTTTATGAAAATTGTTTATTTTGTTTTATATAATTTTTCATTGGAACTATTCAATAAAGTTATTTCCCATATCAGTGACCTTCACTGTACATTATCGTCAAATTTTTTTACTGAATTGTTTTTGCAGAAGGAGAAGACAACGAAATGGTGGCAACTCTTTTACCGCAAAAGGCAGGAGCCCATATCGTCCGCCCCGCAACTCCACATGGTAAGTACGCCAATGTCCTGCCCCCTATATATGATAACGTATGGACTACCGGTCTGCTACTCTCGGCGTTTGACAGTAGATGCACATCAGGAGCGGGAACTCGCGAAAATATCGCACCGCGGAAAACATTTTCACCCAGTGCGAGAAGAATTATAATTTCACTTTCAATTGAATTTAAAATAATGGTAAAGTTTCTGATGTGAATGATAAATAAACATTTTTAGTTATATTTGACAAAGTGCGACTCTTGTGAACTGAAATGTGTAGATTCTATTATTAATAATTTTGTGAAATTGGAGACTAACAATATAACAATCGTTGGAATATACTTAATTAAGGTAAGCACTTTATACTTCACAGAATTATGTTTACATCAAACTCAATTTATTGATAGGTTCCGTTAGATAGTAAAAATTGTTTATTTCCGTCCTTCATTAAAAATTAGTCACAGCAAAAATAATCATTTATTAACGAGAAGTATTTGTTTATATATTTTCTAACAAACCTGAATTTAGAAATCAATGGAATTATTTAGAACACATTGTTTGAAAATTTTAGTAGTAATAAATTTTGGTAGCAATAATAAACTTTTATTCGAAAACAAGATTAGTTTGTTTTTCGGACGGCTTTGAAATTTTCCAGGCTGAATAAAGTAAGACCAATTGTTAGTAATATCTGAATCGGAATTTTAGGATAAAATACTATATTTAGCGATCTATCAGTTAGGAACAAAATAATTGCTTGATCCGATATTTTGACGTCATTTGAATCGAAAACGTAAACACAAGCCACATTGTGTAATGCATGGATTAATGAACGAGCGCTTGATTAGCTTCCTCTTTGTTTAAGCTTGATTATTTATTACTTAACTGGAAGAAATTTTTTTGTGGAATATGAAAGTTATAATAAATCGTTCAATAATTATAGTCATTATAGCATTTATACGTCTCCTATCCATTCTACGACAAAAATTATAGAAAGAAATTGGAAAAGTTAATTAAATCGTAGTACATGTCTTTTTATTTCATGATAGATATTTTTAAAATATTATTCATTTTTGAAAATTTGTTCGGTAAATTATGAATATTAATTCGGATTATAAAAAAATAATATGGAGGGAATGAGAGATTTGTTTTTCAATCAATATGAAGACAGACCAGTTCCAAGTGTGACAACAATTTTTTTCATTCCTTCCACGTAGAAATGCTTTAATCTGGAGTTATGTAGAGTATACAAAAAATTCAAGGTAATCGAAGGTCCAATAATAGTAATTTTAAATGTTTCTTTTCGTGTTTTCTAAAATAAATATTGTTATTTTGTATACTTATACACATGTTCACCTGAATTTTGTTTTCGCTGATAACATATTGAAGATAAAAAATTGTAGACATTTTTCTCTATCAATTATACAAATTTTTCGTACTATCTAGTAGATAATAGGTCATTTTTATTTGTATAAATTATTGCAACTTATCTCTAATTATAAATAATAGATTCCCTCACATTAATATCGGAAGATAACATGAATTTATGAATAATTTCCAAAATATTGAGTAACGTTTAAAAATGAATTTTAAGGTTAAAGTTTCTCACTTCCTATAGTGTTTATTGAAGGTCAAATAATCACAAAGCTAAATTTTGTGACAGGCAATATCTTTTCTTTTATTCATTTTAAAACAAAAATGCAGTAATAACGATCTACTTAGAATTAAATTGTAAATAATCTATTATTAATTACATGCTGCTCTTGAACAGCTTTTGCTTGATTCAGTAGTCTATTATTCAACAGATAAACAATGCAGACTATTTTTCAAGAGAATCAAGCCTAGAAAATGTTTATTTTGGCTAATTCTTATTCTCTTACAATAACTTTTTTTCATATAGCCTATATTTTCAGAACAAGTTTTGATTTTCATTTCATTTGATTCAGTTGCTATAATAAAATATCTTGTGTTATTACAAATGTATAGGCTACGTGCATGAAGTCTACTAGCGCCTCTAGCGGGCAATGGAGAACGATTGAACTCCATTTTATCATTGTTTCATACCTATAATTTTTTAAATGTACTAATATTATTTAATTCAGCTGTGTGCATATAATATAACTGGCGGAGCATAAAAAGTACGTTGAAATTATTTATTTTGAGTAGTTTTTTCTTCAATTATAACGTACCTATTATAGAGAAAACGTCTTAATTCGTCCAAATTGACAGGATAACCTCAAATTATGATGCCGATGATTATGCAGATCTGGTTTGCATTTATCAAACACTGTATTCCCTTTACCGAGGAAGCATTGAAGAAAAGCGTGAAATTAGTTTTGCCATTTTAAACATGTTGAAGAATATATTGCTGACAATATTAACAACAAAATTATTGCGAAGTGCAGCTGACAAACTTCTATCACTGAAACATCTTACAAATTAGAGATAGAGGTAAATTCATGAATCCCAAATCGATGATGAATATTTCTAATTTCACAATTGAATTACAAACATATTTTTATATAGATTAATAATGAAAGACAGACAATACTCTATTTACCGCTTTGATTCACTTCACTCCTTTTTTTATGTTATATAACTGGGTACATGAAATCTATGAAACTATATTTCACTTGAATCATCCTTAACACAACAACCTGGAACAGAACAAACGTTTTTTCATGTTTTATATGCAATTATTTTCACTTTTAAACTACAATGCTCAATGACAGCTCATTGACGTATTCTGAGAAATGGAGTTCAATGGTTACAATGGTGCTCACCATGAGCGCTCGCATCGATATTTGTTCAAACTCCGCCCCCTTGCACATAGCCTATTGCCCCTGATTACAAAATAATTCCCAGTTTCCGAAAGTACGTTGCTTGATAAAAGCCCCATGCCAGACGCTGGGCGTTTAATCTAGAAACAACACCCTCAAAGAGATTGTCAAAATTATGAGTATTCACATTTTCCGAGAAATACTCGACATGACCCGGTAATTACTATTTTCAGGAATGTACAAATGAATTATGATTTATTCATCATAAGCTTATATTTCGAGATTGAAAACTGAATACGCGAGTATAAAATAAATATCTACATTATTCAGTACGAATACGATATATGAGATTTATTATCTGTTAGTTTAACGTGTTTAAAGTCATTTTTATTTACTTGTTATGTTGTTTGAATAGCTGTTATTATTATTATTGATTGTCTAGAAATAAAGAAATTGATGTACAGTAAACCTTGTCTCTTTAATTTTATCTTTACAATGATTGTAAAATATTGTGATAAGAATATTTGCTGAATTGATTTGAATAGATACCACTGAAAAAATAAATATTTTAGTAATTTTGCAAAATTGTATTTTATTCCAGACGGATATTTGGGCTCTAGTTCTGCTGTTTTATGATTTGCTTTGTATATTCTCATCGATTTACAGCAAAAAATAATAATTTGCTATGTTAATATTTGCAGATAGAGTTTTAAAATTCGTATCGTATACTTTCCAACAACGTAACTTTTTTATCAACATGACCCAATTTTTTTTGTTTATTTAAAAAAAAAATCCAATGAAAATTTTTATATTTCAAGTTCATTTTTAAATTAGTTTATTTCAACGCACCATATCAAATATTATCCTAAGGGCTCGTATATATGCCCACAATTGCATGAATAAAAAAAGGGTTCTTCTTTTTTTGAAAGTTTCATAAATATTTGGATACAGTTTCCAAAATGTAGAAGCTAAGAACAACATCTGTTTCCATGGAAAGAAAGACATCTCTCAAAAAAGCGTCGAAAAAATCGAAACATTGGAAAAGAATGCAAGACAAATATAAAAACTTCATTTTTGTACGCTCTTTTTCTTATGTCGTATCAATATAATAATAAAATCATAGTATTGGTATATTTCTATCAACTATATAATATCCTAGGCTATTGATAATTACGAGAGAATTTTGTCTGTCTCGAAAGCATGATACTTGGTAATAGTTGGAGGCCGCGCAGTAGATCCAAAAGCAGCATGCTTGAGAAAACTGTCAAAATTATAAGTACATATTTATCAAATCGAAGGTGTTCGGCAATAAAATTCTTCAAATATTTTCACAATCATGAAACACAACTATCAAATTTTCGAGTACAATAGTAAAATTAACTCTAGTCACAGATACTGGTTGTCTAGCAACTGAAAACAGCTCTAAAACTGTTCTTAGTGTAATTTTAGTTTGATTTGTCAATTTTGTACACGTGATCACTAAAAAACGAATGTTATACAATCTTATTGAATTCTAAATATGTCAAAAAAAAATAATAATTACGGTTTCACCAAAGTCAGTTAAATTTATCTAGAGGTTATTTTGAGTTAGTAACTATAGTTACAATTGTATCAACAATAGTTTTCGTATAAAATAACCTCTGGATAAGTTTTACTGGCTTTGGTGAAACTGGCCCTTAAACGTCGACATTTTTTAGACGGTCATCACATACTCTTATAATCTTAAAAAAAATCCAAACAATCAAAATTGAAATTAATTTGAACTCTCAATTCAGCTTTTATCAAGTCTGTTGAACTTTTACTCCCAATATCTGTCTATTCTGAACTAATTCGAGGAAAACTTCTGTTAACAAAACAATTATAACTGAGAATATCTAAAATGAATGTTATTGACTCCAAAATATTTTGTGTTAACTTAAAAAGTTTATCGGAGCTAGCTTGCAATATTTAATTATTTGAGTTTTTTATTTTACTTACAGAATTTGGTTAATAAGAAATAATTATTGTTATATTCGATAAAATCGGAACATTTCAATGTCTTTTCAAGATATTCATTGAATAGGCCATAATTAAGGACGACCTGCGAATATCTGGACGTCTGGCCAAGAGCACAGGCTGACCAGAATGCCATATTTTTTCAAGCTCGACCTGTTCTAGCCCATTGTCATCTTAAGGTCCTTTCAGCTCGACCTATTAGTCAAAAGTTCATTGGATCATGGATAATTAAAAAGATAAAAAATTAGCTTACATCTTTTAATTTGCAAACGTTTCAACAATGTTTTAGAGATATAGAAGACAATCAGACTAACTCAGCCCGCAGAATTTTGAGGCTCAGACCTATGTCCTAATTAGAGATGTGCCAGATCGTTAAAGATCCATATGGATACAGATTATTAGTATGTAAATCCGCGAATACGGATACGGATATGGACCTCAACTTTGCGTGTGACCTTGGACCGAACAAATTTTCAGTGCGGTAGGAATTATTTATGATTCACATTGTAACAAACTTTTCAGGAACAAAGCTGTCGAATCTCTCTTTTTGAAGTACAATTAACGATTACTTAATTAAAATTTATGACATTCAATAGATTTTAAATTTTCTGAGATACCTAGTAATTTATGCAACAACAATTTAAAGTTGAGCATTATGACATAAGGCCAAGTATTGACTAATTATTGGCCAAATATCATAGTGCTAGATTTCAATAGTATTGTATACAAAAAAATTCTACGGCACTCAACTTCCATATTTTGACAATTATCAAGCACTCAAGAGAGCCATAAGCACAAAGTGACATTCAGATTCTGAAGTTTACGGTGCGTGAAGTACCTACTTAGATTATTATTTGTGAATTTCAAATATCAGCTGGTCTTCTGTGCTCCCTAATTGAACCAAATGAATATCAAAATATATAAGTTGAGTTGTATGTAACCTCATGTAATTATGCTTGAGTTTACACTCTTATTGCATTATAAATTATTGTTTCTCTTTCAGTAAGCTCAATCCAAGGCTAGAATTGAATTATTATTATTTCTGATCTATGCTTTTGGGAGGCTGTTTTACCAACATGTGGAATAGGTATTTACAGTCGTGCGTTAAAGCAGTATTTCAAAACGCGACCGTTTATCATTCATTAGAGCGCTGTGAAATACTTACCACACGTGATTTGTGTTAAATTTTTTGGTAGACAGAATATATTTCAATAAACTAATGGAAGGGTTAGAAAATATCATTCAACTTCATTCAATTGTCTTATTTTGACATTTTAAATTGCTTCTGAAAGATTAAGTAAAGGAGTTCTTTGTTCAAATTACTTATTCTTACTTATACTTTTTCATATTAATTGCATTCTGCTTCAATTATGGTTGATATTATTTAAATATTTCCAGTTCTTTGGCGATAAAGTTCGTTATAATTGTATCAGCATATAATCTCAACTGTCAACTATCATGTCATTTGACACTCTTACAAATGAGCGATTGCGAGTAATTTTAGTTTTTAATTGTCAAGATTGCCAGTGACAACTGTCAAGATATAACAAAAAATATCAATTTATTTTTTAGTACATTTATCACAGTGAATATTGTGCAAAAAAGTAACGTTTTTTCAAATAAATTTTTATATTTTATATTTATTTTATTATTTGGATGCTTGTAGAAGGACAGTTTTTTTCGATTCTTTCACACATTGTAACTAGATTTTTCGAAATTTTGTGTATAAAAGTTAAGTTACTCATCGAGTATAAACAGTTATAACATTCATCTTACAGTTTTGGCGGTCAAAAACATGTTTTTAATATCTCAAATATGTGACATATGCTCGTTTTTGATAGAATATAGAATTTTTTTCATAATTAATTGTTCCTATAATGCACACATTTCTATGTTCGTTGGACAAGATTTTAAATTATAGATGCATGTTATTTGCATTCTTAAATATGAAACTGCAAATTGCTCGCACAAATCTATATTGTACTAACTATGTATTAGAATCATGAACTAATTTCAAGTTTTCAAGGACACTTGAAGAAAGTAATTAATAAATATTATCACATTATATCAGTTTGTCTTGAAAAATTAAACCCACAAATATGTATCAATCCGTATAGAATTACACGCATCAGGTATGCATTCATTGGCTACACACATTTCATGTGAAAATGTATATTAAAATTACATTCATTACTTTACGGTATGTTATGTTACTTATATATTACATAAACTATTGCAACTAGTAACAGCTAAAACTCTCACTTATTAGACGTGCATTGCATAGCAAAAGAAATCATTCAATCAAAGATGTCATCAATTAAAAGAAACTCAAAGCTCTCCAGTTTATTATACTAACTTCCTATATTATCTCAGTTATTTTACTGGGTTAAATAGAGCAATAACTGCCATGACACACTTAAAATGATCTTAGAAAATGGTTTTTATTTCCAAGTGTTTCTGCAAATGGTTTTCGAATTTCGTTACACTTTGGTTCAAGCGGATATGTGAAAATTAATTTTCTTATTATTGCATAATTTACTCAGCGCCCCTTCACTTAGAATATTAGAGAGCACGAAATTTATGTAATTAGGAACGATCAAACGTAAGCTCGACTCGTGCATGTAAAGATTATTTAAATTTTGAATAATTTTCATCCAATCATCTTAAATCATTTTATTTTCTTTAATTTTCATGTCGATAAAAGACGTTCAGATATTTTTCCCCAAAATATTTCAAAGTCTTTACCTACAGCTGCCAGAAAATTGTATTTTGCTCACTTGAAATAAAAACTTAATAATTTCCTTTTCTTTTTGATTCTATACACAATTTTCAGTATTTTTTGTCAATCATGTCTGATACTTATCTTTTATCTTTTTTTGATTCCAGATACATGAAATGCTATTTCAAATTATCTGAAAATAAAGATAGTTTCATAAACAGGTGCTAAAATTATTTTCTACCGTATGAAGTATTGTAGGAAGATATTTTATTTAAAATAAAACAGCCTGCATATTATTGGTAATATCAAAAAAAAAAATTATTCCTGCCGTAGTTATTCACGGTTGGAAGAAAACAGTAAAGAATTTTGGTCATTTTTGAGATCAAAGACAATTAAAATTGTACTTTTAAGGCTTCTGTCGGCGGTATTGGAATTACTTTCTATTTTAGCTCTGGAAAAATCTCTTTCGTCTAGTCGGAGCCCAACTATCACAACAGATTATTACCAATAAGCTTTTTGTCACAGTAACCTTCTGAAAAAAATGAGATATAATCATTTTTTTTGTCTTTATTCCACATAATTATCCCAATTAAATATATTTTGCACATAAAAACTGAAATTGTCTGTGAATTATTTCGCAAAATTTGTGGCACATTTTGCTAATTTATATTGCCGGAAAAGTAATTAGTTGAATGCTTATTTATTATATGAATAAGCCGTGCCAATGAGAATACAATGAGTATATATCTCAGATTTATTTTACGTAGCTAATAAGTTTCACGCAGAGCTCATAATTATTCTGAATGATCGTTGATTTGCAAAAATAATTTTTATTTGAATATATTGTGACGTGCGAGAGTGGGGGAAGCTCGTAAAGACGACGTAGTATGGGAGGGGCCTTTCGTCCTCGTTACGCCACGCCGCGTCGCAGAACATCTCCTCTCCCAATGGAAGCCTCTAGTAATATTCTAGAAATAGAAAGAGTCGAGAAATAGAACAATCGAGAAATCGATATTTCTCTATATAAGGCCAAGCAAAAGACGTGTGAAAGAATAGTAACAGTAGTAATAGTAGTAGTGTGAAATGGAAATAGAACAGTGAATATCGAACAGTAAACAGTGTATATAAATAGTGAAATATAAATATCTGCAAGTTTGTATTAGTATTATTAGTGACATCAGGAGAATAAAACTTTTATTCCAATTTAGATTATACAATAGTGACTTTTATTTAATCACAAACTATATTTCTTCAAGCAATAAACATTACAATATCTTTCAAATGAACAATTTTTATAGTGATCTTTATATAATCAAAATCTCTGCATGAATCATCATAACCATTCAATTGATGAATGATTCATTTAGGAAAACAATTAAAAAACAACCATTGAATCATACAGCAGTACGTATATTTCAAAATTAATAAGTAAATAATTCATCTTTCTCTGCTAATAATCAATAGTTACAAGTAAATATTTGTATCGCATATTTATTATTTTGATAATAATGATCTATTCGTTTCATCAATTCAATTATTTTTATCTTGAAATTGAATAATTTACTCTTAAGGTAAGAATAACTTACGAAGGACTATCAGTTTAAGAGCCGATTGCTTCAAACTCTCCCTGACAAAACATATGGATAATTCTTCTTCAATTGGTAGACTTTTAGTGCTTTACAAATTATCGCACAATGTAAAATGCTTGCTCTCACTTTTCGCGCTATTTCTTGATTTTTGCTTGACCTCTTTACCAGTCCACGTAAACCTATATATCTTTATCTAATATTCTAGAATATTCTAAGCCAATCAGTGCATCCTCAGCCGGCCAGTGGGCCAATCGTAGCAATTACATTTTGCGAAAATGATCTAGCATTTAAATATCTATCAACTGACAGAAATATTTTATATTTGTGACAGTACTAAAAACGGACTATTTCCAATATTGGTGGCAGTCGCTCAGCCAAAGATTGGAATTTGTGCCCATTAATGAAGGGTGTCAAACACATGGATCTAAATATGTGCGCCATCCTGCGGCTGCAGTTCTAAAGCGCGAAATGTTTTTGGGGTTGCAGCCACGCTTCAAGATGAGAGACTACAGCACACATTTTGATATCAATTTAAAGCTTTCGGGTAGATGAGCTTAGTAGAAATCTAAAATAAATAATTCTTCCGATTGTCAATTGTTTATTTTTACAATGAAGGAAAAAACCATTTAAAAACTCATTTCTATTTCCCCGAACTATAATATAATAGGGGAAGTATTGTAATCGTGATTTTTTGACAATTCGAGATTTTGATGAATCTTCACGTTTTTGACCCTACTGAACATGAAAAACAAAGTTTTAAAAAAAATCGATCTGTCAACCTGTCTGAAAGCACGATAAATTGAGAACGCGTACGAATTTTCGACTGAAATTTTATATTCAAGTTTTTTATCAAAAAGCTAGGTTCAAGGTCGTAGATAAGCTTCTTTTCAACCAGTGGTACCAAAACTTTATCGTTGAAACCCTTCAGTTTTTTGCGTTTTTTCTATAAACGGTAGTATATATAAGGACTGAAAAATAACAGCCATTTGTCACTTTAACAATGACAGCTGTCACTTTGAAAATGACAGTTGTTACTTTGACAATGACAGTTGTCACTTTGATAATGACAATTATCATTTGACAATGATAGCTGTCACCTTGACAATGACAACTTTCACTTTGAAATATGCAATTAATTGATGCGACTTTCTAAATTTTTGAAACAGTGATGAAACTGGCCATGAAATTTATGATCGGGGAAGTACTGTATGGCCACAGCGGTTTTTTAATAGATGTGTTTTATTAGGAGAAAGATCTGTATACAAATAATAAGAAACACAACGTTTCAACAGCAAAGTACTGCCTTTTTCGACCAGATTATGCTAAGTTTGGAATCAACTAAAGCAATTGGGCATAAAACTTAAGGCCATTGTAAAATAAAATAGTATTTTATATAACCCCTGTCACAAATATGCAATTAATTGATACGACACTCTAAATTTATGAAACAGCTATATAATTCATGGTCGGAGAAGTACCGTGATGGCCACAGCTGATTTTTGAAAATTTTGGTCAAGTTTTGGCACATAAAAACCCTGTGTTATCTTAAGCACTAAAAAGCTATCAGTTTGAAAAAGAGTTATCATATGCTTTGTGGGAAAAATTTTGATTCAGTCGGCTCTCTTACCATATTAAAAAAAATATTTTTATGAATACCTGGGACCTAGTGTCACGCATATTTTTCTATGGCTTTACGTAAGATCAATAATCATATCATTTCTAACATATTTCAGGGAGTTACACAATACGTAAGTTATTTAAACAGCCCGACCATCACTTGTTATCACAGTTTATGTTATTATCTACGCGAGATAAGTTCTATAGTGTTTTGATATATTTCAGCAGAGTCAAGGGTGAGTTGAATCAGGAGGTTGAGGTGTGAGTTTAATTGCTAGGTGTGTGAGTATGCAGTGTGTTGATTGAGAGAGCGTTTGAGAGTGAGCATTGATGATATAGTTATGTGCCTTTATTTGTGTCTACGTCAAGCCTATGTGATTGTGATTATCCCTGTGATATCCCTTGTGCTGTTGTTGTGAGGTCGTGGCTCTGAGTGGAGAGCGTAAGCCAAGAGAGCGACATATATGTGTGCACAATTGCTAGCCTTGTGTGCAAATGTTCGCTGGGTCACTATACGGTAGGGGCAGAGGGTTTTACCTTGGCTTTTCGAACGCCTCATAGGACCTTTGTAAAGCCGGTGTGAGGTGACAGCAGCTAGAGTACTCAGGGCAGACGTGACTGAGTTACTCTCGACTCCCAGACGGACGAGCCAGTGGGGCTGACGTCGTCTTGAGGACTCGGGGTTGAGCACAAGCTAGACGTAGTGTTGTTGCTCCCGGCAGAGGTTGGGCGGGTCGACAGTTTGGCGCTCCCAGTGTGGTTTGAGCAGGTCGACTGGTCGGCCGTGTTCCCTGATAATACTGTTTATGTGTTTTCGCACTTTGTGCGTTTCCTCTCTATGTGTATACCAGACAGTGTGATTTGATGTTGATGTATTTGAGTATATAAGCTGCGTTGAGTTGTTGGTGGTTATGATTGTATAACGTGTGTGTGGATGTGATTCCTCACTAAGCCAGTCGTTTGCTTATGTTGTATTTTATTTCCAGAACTCATGAGATCTACACTCTGAGACCGGCGGCCGCTGAACATCAATTATTCATGCATATTGTTTTATTGTAATATTTCATTGGGCTGTAATACAAGTGTAATATTGAATTATGTTTTGATTAATTCATCCTTTTATAATACTAGTTACATTTATAACTGCATTTCTATTGGATATTCACGCCATCATTCAAGTACTCCGGATCTGTAATAATAATAAAACCATTATTATTTGATTCTTGATTTAGGTCCAAACTTATGATAGGAACTTTCTAAGATAAGATAAGATAAAGCTCAAAGCAAAATTTTATTTTGAGACCTTCCTACATGTAAAATAGAGGTGATCTTTGAACTTTCCTACTTAGGGAAGATCTAAAGATCATTTTTCCCCTACATTCAAATAAATCTCAGCTCAATGTATTTTTTCTAAACGTTCATAAACTCAGATCTTAATATCCCAACCGAGATTTATTTCAATAAATTGATTAGATAATTCGTGTTCGAAGGCTCGAAGCAATTAATTACAAAAGATATTTTTCAAATGATTTTGATTTTTCTTCTAACACTTGTACTGCAAAAAATCTTGAACTATGCCACATGTACTCCCGTCGAACTATAATAACCCAATTGAAATTTATTTCATCAAATTAATCAGATCATTTGTTTTCGAAGGCTTGAAGCAATTAGTTACAAAAGATCATTAAGTCTTTCGTATTTCTCAAAGGATTTTGAATCTTCGTCTTAAACTTGTACTGCAAAATTTTTTGATCTATGCCTCGTATAATACCCGGTACAGAATCTTTTTGTCCGAATTATAAACACTCTTCCGAAGCTAACTTGGATAAAGACTTAAAGGAATATTATATATAAAAATAATAATAAATCAGCTCTGCAGGCCGAAAAGACCCATGGCTTGTTGACATATCTGTCTCCACTGTCCTCTGTCCTTAGCTACCGTTTCACACTTTTTTATACTTAATAGTTCGATGTTCTTCATCACCGAATCACACCACTCTTCCTTTGGACGCCCTCTTTTCTTCTTGATGTTGTCCCTTCCTTTAAGAGCTGCTCTGACTGCTCTCTCTTCCGGAATCCGCATAACATGTCCCCGCCACCTTAATCTTTGTGCCTTAATTATTCCCGTTATACTATAGTCACCATATAAGTTCATTATTTCTATATTTGTCCTACGTCTCACTATGTCTCCTTCTTTCCTACCTCCGTATATTTTTCTCAAAATTTTCCTCTCCCATATTTCCAGTTTTTTAATGTCACTTTGTTTTAATGTCCACAGTTCTCACCCATACAGCACAAGACAAATATAATATCAATGAAAAGTCGAATACTGTGAAGCTTGCACAATATCTTTTAAGCTCTGAGCTTTCAACTACTTTCTTGATAGTTTGTCGTTCATATTTTTTGACACCTTTGCGTGATGCATAATTTTATTGGTTGATCCCACAATTACCTATATCATTTATGCATCTCATTTCTATTACTATACAGACACTCTGCACTGAACTGTCGTAACATAAATAGTATTTTTTCTGTGAATTCATCTTAGCAGTACTGTATAAAACATCTGTCACGTATCTATTTTATTAGGCTGTTTGAAAATTTGTGCTCTTAGCTCCATATCTATGGAAGTAAATGGATGTCTATCACGCCTTTCACTTATTTCTGCGTGTGGCACATACTGTATTAGTCCAAAAGCTCATAACCCATATTTCATGAAGTGTTTGATTCAGATAGAAATTTTGTACAATGGTATCTTTAGGTAAGATGTATAGGTAAATGAATGTTTGCCTGACCTACCTGGGTACGCCAAGTACTGCGCATATGAGAAATGTGTAAAAAAATTATTTTATTGCTCAAACCCTAGAAAAAATGTCTGGCTTTTTGCAAATATTTTCAAATATATCTAATTAAGATGCTATAAGAATTTCAGTATAAATCAATCACTTCTTTTCAAGTTTTGAAAATACAATTTTTGGGTATTTAAGTTCAATATTGTATTTTTCGGCTACACTTTAGCCATCTTCAGAAGCGAAAAGAATTATTTTGTTTGAATTTAAAATACACTCAGTCAGCGTCCTCCATAGAAGTCAGTTGTGGCAATAGACAAATTAAAACCTTTTTTTTCTCGCTATATATTATTATTATTATTATAAACTTTTTAAATCTCTTAATACCCTTTCGGGTGTCGAGATTGTTCTTGTTTCAATTATTTGATTACTATTCTATCTTGTTGATTATCTCTTTCCATTTTTTTCTGTCCCTTGCTAACTTCTTTGCTTCTTGGCCGCTAATGTTGTTTTTTGTTAATATCTCTTCTATATTATTTTCCCATGTCTGTTTTGGTCTTCCCCTTTTCTTCTTGTTTTGTATTCTTGCATTCCACACTGCTTTTGTTTGTTTATCTTCGGGCATTCTTAATAGGTGACCATACCACGCCAACTGTTTCTTTTCTATGACATTATGAATGCTCTCTATTTGTACTCTTCTTCTTATATCTTCATTCTTTATTTTATCCATTATCGTGACTCCTTCCACTCTTCTTAAATATTTCATTTCCGCCGCCTGTATTTTGCTTCTTATTCTCTTATTCATCAACCATGATTCACTACCATATATTAATATAGGCCTGTGCACTGTTTTGAATAGAGTCATTTTTGTCCTTTTCGTTATATGTTTATTTTTCAGTATTATTTTATTGATTGCATGAAAATTCCTATTTGCTTGCTGGATTCTCGTATTTATTTCCTGCTCTAAGCTTCCTTTATTATTTATTGCTGCCCCTAAGTATTTAAATGTTTCTACTTGCTCTATTTCTTTCTCATTCAGTATTATGTTTATCCTTACATTCTCTTTTGATATGACCATTACTTTCGTTTTTTCTACATTTATCTTCATATTATGTTTCCTTAGCTCTTCGTTCCATATTTCTAAATTACGTTTCATATCTTCTTCGCTCTTTGCCATCACTGCTAAGTCATCTGCGAACGCGCATTCTGATAATGAGATCCTTTTCAACTTGTAATGTCCAATCTCTACCTTTTTTATTTTATACTTAATATTCTTCATTATTTGGTCTAGAAATACAATAAATAGCAATGGGCTTAAAGCTCCACCTTGTCTTAATCCTTGGGATGTTTTAAACTCTTCTGATGTTGCGTTGCCGGTTCTTATGTAGTTGGACGTTGTTTCGTATATGCTTTTTATTGCTGTTAATAACTGTTCTCCTATTTTTCTTCCTCTCAATATATTCCACAACTTAGTCCTCGGTACTCGGTCGAACGCTTTTTCCAGGTCTATAAATGTGATATACAGTTTTTTGTCCGTTTTCATTGTATTTTCTATCAAGTTCCTTATAGTGAATATGTGGTCTTGTGTCGAATGTCCCCTCCTAAACCCACTTTGCGATTTTTCCATTGTTGTTTCTATCGCAGCTCTAAGCTTGTTTTCGAGTATTGCTTCGTAAATTTTCGCTGTTGTGCATAAAAGTGATATGCCCCTATAATTCTCACAATTTTTACTGTCTCCTTTTTTATGTATGGGAAATATTACTGCTTTCTCCCAGTCTGAAGGTATTTTCCCTGTTTTCCAGATTATGTTTAATATAAGCATCAATAATCTTTCTCCTTCTTCGCCCATATACTTCAATTGCTCGGCCTTCATACAGTCATGTCCCGGTGCTTTGCCATTCTTCAGTTTTTTAAGTACTCCAATTAACTCGGCTTCAGTTATCATCTCTGTGCTTTCATTTATACTTTCTGTTTTTGGGGTCTCCTCACTCTCTGTTTCATTAGTACTTTCGTCACTTACTAGTAAGTCTTTAAAATGTTCTCTCCATCTTGTCATTATTTCACTATCCTCTGTCAATATATTTCCTTGTTTATCTTTCAGGCTTTTAATTGTTACTTTTTCTCTTTTACTTCTCTTTAAGGTTCTATAAAATAGTTTTTGGTTTTCGTTGAAATTTTGTTCTAGTGTCTTTCCAAATAATTCCCATGCTTTTACTTTAGCTTTTTTAACACTTTCTTTAACTAATCTCCTTTGTTTCTTGTACTCTTCGTAGTCACTATCGTTCCCTGTTTTCAAATATTTCTTCCATATCAGTTTCTTCTTCTTAATGTTGTCTTTAATTTCTTCATTCCACCAATTTGTTCGTTTCCTGTTGCTTTCGTCGCTGATTGTACCACAGGCTATTTTGGTTGCTTCTTTTATTATATTTTTGAAATAATTCCATATTTCTTCTACATTGTTTGTTTCTTGTTGTGGTGTATTGCTTATTAATTCCTTTATGATATCTTGATAATTCTTTCTTGTCTGTTCGTCTTTCAGTTTGTCTACTTTTAGCTTAAATATTTAATTTTTATTTTTTGATGTTTCCTGTTTTTGCTGTACCTCTTTCTTCCCTACTTTTACTTTTGCTACCGTCAAGAAGTGATCACTTCCGATTTCACAACCTCTTAGCACTCTTATGTCATTTATTCTTTTCCTTTGGTTCTTGTTTGTTAAAATATAATCGATCAAGGATCTCTCGTTCCTACTCTTTACTTCTCTCGTGAATTTATGTATCTCCTTACGTTCGTAAAACGTATTTAAAATTTGTAGCTCGTTTATAAGGCAAAAATCTATAAGCCTATTGCCATTATTATTTTTGACTTTTTCTCCATGTGTCCCCATTATTTCTTCTAATCCCTCGTTTCGATTCCCTACTCTCGCGTTGAAGTCGCCCATTATGTATATTGGTTCTTTTAGTTTCTCATATTCTAATTGTAAAATATCCCAGAACTCATCTTTGTTTGCTTTGTTTTCATCTTCATTTGGTCCATACACTATCATTATATTTGCTATGAAGTTATCTTTCTCTTCCAATTTAACCGTCATTATCCTTTCGTTCACGCATTCCCATTCTTTCAGTGACTGTTCCAGTTCTCTATCAATTATACAACCAACTCCCGCTTTTGCTCTTACATTTTCTCCGACTCCACTATATATTAATTTGTGTCCATTTCTCATCTTTCTTGTTCCTTTTCCTTTTTTTTTTGTCTCTGTGATAGCTAATATCTTCACTTTTGCTTTCTCTAGTTCATCTATTAACTCTTCCTCTCTTCCATTTAGACTTTTAATGTTCCATGTTCCTATACTCATTATCCTGTTCAATTGCTGGTCCGTCTTCCTTGGTTCTTCCTTTAATGCCTTATTTTCTATCCGTTTTTTGAGGCCACTTCTTTCCATTTCAAAGTGACCCCATTTTCTCCCTTGTCCCAGATATACACTTCCCCATTTATTATTAATTTTTGGTATCCAATTTTCACGTTTTTCCCTTTGTCTTTTTCTGTTCTCGCTATACTTCTTATCTCTTTTTGTATTTTCCTTTCATCCCAAGTCAGATCATTTTCAATGTAAATGTTGGTGCCTTTTAATTTATTCTTTGCTGCCATTACCTTGTATTTTTCTTCCCAGTTTACCATTTCTGCTAATATGATCTCATTTCTTAGATTTATTATTTTTTTATAATATATATAATTATGTTGAAATAATTTTAAAACACATGTATTTCATAGCCAAACAAAATAATTCTTTTCGCTCCTGAAGAAGGCTACGGTATAGCCGAAACTGTAGAGTAGAAAAAAAAACATTAAATAATTTGACTGGATGCCCTTGTTTTAATACTCACATTCATTGATCCAGTCAGCTTCAACCATTTTATTCAACACACTTACAGAATATTCATTAATTTGTTCAGTTATTTTTTTCCTTTAAATCAACATTTCGAACAAATTTTACTGTGAGTTTACATTGTTACTCCAAAAATATCTCTTTTATTAGCAATATCTTCGAAACAAAATATGTTCTTAGCCATGGTCTTATTTATGTAATATGTATAAAGACTAGGGGCAATGGTTGCAATAATCGTAGGAACTTCTTGAATGTTCATTTTTCTTTAAATTAGGAAATTAGTTATAAATCACTGATATTCATATTATGCTTTAATATTAGGAGATCCTATATTTATCTTGAGCATATTATTATATTTTTGTGTAAAGAAAAAATAGTATTGATATTTATAGAATGAAACTGGTCCAAATATTTGAATTTTATGTTATCCATATACATATCTATATTTTTCATATTTCTACATGCAAAGTACAATTATACATTACGTGTAAAAATATCAGGTCAGTAATGTAATTTTTGTCCTACTTTACTTTTTTATTTGGTCAAATTCTAACAAGGTGCCCTACAATTGAAAGAAAAATAGAACATTGATTAATTATTCCAAATCAATCATTCTCATTGAAATAATGTTGGTCTAAACATACGTGTCAGAAGATAATTAAAAATCATGCATATACGCATATCATGAACATTTCATGTAGCGTTTTTTCTTTGAAAATTCTCCTAACAATTAGATTATAATAACTCGTTCAAGTGCAACAATTATGAGTATGAAGGACGTCCTATTTATTATATTTTTAAGTAATAATCGATACCAATATCGAGGCCGATTATTGAAAGATAATAATCTATTAAAAATAAAACAATAGTATAAATCAATTTGTATAATTGAAAGAAATCATTTAAGTACAATCAATTAAGATATTAAAATGTTTCATACATGGAAATAAAAATGACAATAACCACGATTTTACAATGTAGTAAAGATTTCAATAAACTGTTATAAAATAATATCGTAGAATGATAAATTAAAGAAATGCAATATTTTTTATATTTGTGCAGTCTCAAAATTTCAGATTATATAAGAAAATGAGATAATGGTGTGGTAAAAAAAAACGAATAGGGATGTTTGTGGCCTCGTGCGTCATAGGGAGCAGATACATTCAGTACATAATCAATTTTTGGATAAATAACGTCATGTTCTATTCAATTAAATATTGAACTCATACCTTTCATTTCAAGCACATTTTAAACATTAAATAAATTATTTGCAACTAAATCAAACTATAGAGGACAGTAATGTCCTATGAAGGATGACTTTCCAGCATTTGGATGACAGATGTCCATAACCTACTGTATGCATTTGAAAGAGTATTTCAATAGTATGGTAGCATGAAATTATGCATTAAATTATTTAAATTATATTACTGCATGGAATACTTATTTTATTCACATGAAATAGTAGCCTTATAACAAAATTATTGTAATACTTGTCTTTGGCTTGTGTTCTCATCTCCATCGCTTACGAAAATAACCTTCATTATACCTTCGTTGAAAAATATACTATTTTTATTAACCACTTGAAAATAACTTTTCTTTAAAAGAAGTATACTATTGCCCGACTATTGCCAGACTAACTAAACCAAAATCTTACTTTATTTTTTTCTTGTAAAAAATAAATATCATAGCGCATAAGCGAATGTGCTCGAATTACAATGAATTGTGTTGAAATAATTTGGATAATGCATATTACGTGGGAGTGCTCTAGTAAAACTCGGTGGTTCACGAAAAAACATTATATTCTATACGTAAAGATGCCAAAACTCATAAGATAGCCAGACTGTTCGCGTCGCTCAGCAAATTTTTTAATCCAAACTGGAATCATATATTTTTTGTACCAGTGGAACAAATATCTATTTTCGCCTGAAATGATAATAATAAATTACTGTTAGGCATACAATTCTATTTTATGCTACCATAATCAATTCAATACATTAGCACTGTATTCAAATTAAAAGTTGCCCATAAAATTGAATCATTAAATTACAGCATTATTATTTATACTTCAAAAATACAATATGTAGATATAAAAAAAAAGATCAATGTTTTTTGCAGCAATAAATAAAGTGATAGTTGTAACAATTAATGTATTAAAATCAATAAAAACAAAACAAATAACTTTTTTCTTCTTATTTTATGACCTAATAAAAGTCATTTATGCATTAAAATAAATAGAAATAATTATTAGAAAGCGTGGAATGTGAATACCAATATACCGGGTATTACAGTTGAATAAGACTTTAAATAAATTCTTTTATTATTAAATAAATTAAAAATAGATCAACATCTGACTAGAATTCAACTCTATTTAAGAGATATATTGGATAAAACATTTCATTGCACTCGTATGAAATGTAGTTAGTCATTCAAGAAAAGTCGCCCTTCGCCTTCAGGAACAAAAATGTGGTTGAAGGGATAGTTACACTTGATAAACTCAGGATAGATTACATGAAAGCAAGTTAACTTTGGATTTCACTCAACATGAGTAAAATGCACGAATTCAATTATTTTCTGACTTATTTAAATTCTGATTTTGAGTTTTTGATGGGTGAGCTGGTGAACTTAAAATATAGATTATTTGTTGGATTATATACGTAGAAACATGAAATTTCTAGATATGGCTATTCTGTTATGAATATTGAACTATGACTTGAAATATCTCAATTCCGAGTTAATTTTAACTCGGATTCAAGATGACTCGCGAATTTTTCACTTTCATGCAGTCCATCCTCAGTAATACAACTCCAGAAGTGATGTCATCTTTGTATATATCTACATACTTAAATATAACATAACATTTTTTTTTTTATAATCTTGAATGGCATTTTATTTTCCTTCTTTGATGGTAGTTACTAAATTTGATGGTATTCTCGTTATTCGTTTGTTCAGAATAGTTGGTATCTTTGCCTTGATTTCTAATAGCTCCGAGATTTTACTTCTAGATACTTGGAGACAAAAACAATCAGGTATAAATTCTTTTCAAAGTGAATAATACGCATGCAAAATCTTTCTTTTACTTCCAGAAAAACAGTTACTTATACATTTTGAATATTGGATTTTTTAATCACCTCAAGTTCAGGCATTTCCTCGACATTATTAACAAAATGAGTACAATCAGATTCAGTATTTATCGTATTATATATCACAAGCAACTGTAATTTTATCAATAAAGTTTTTTTTGCAAACATTATTTACCTAGCAACATCGTGAGAGTCATCTGTCCGAGAGCGTAGCTCGAAAGATTAATTCTGAGCAGATGACTCGAAGGATGTTACTTGAAGGTAAACAATGTCTGAAAGAAAAATTTATGTTGAGATTTAAATACAATTGGAGAACATGAAAAAATAAGTAAATTCAGCTCAACTGGAGATTCTCTCACTGAGCTTTTTACATAATCTGATCCTCAATTTTACTTTGTATAAATAGTATTTTACTAAGAATATTATGCATCTGCAATAATAAACGAAAAAATAGTGTACACATTTTATTAGTAATTACAGAGAGCTACAAGTATGTTGTAAGATTTATCTTTTCCGTGGATAGGATAAAAAGTCACATGAACGAGTCAAACTTGCACTTGACCGGCTTTATTCTATATAATTTAATTTTGAAGCATTTATTAAAATCTCATTTACTATTACTTATTATTCAAAATAATTGCCAACAATAAAAACAATTTAGCATGTCAGGGATTACTTCATTACTAAAACTTTAATTATTCTAAAAACTAATATTTCCTAACATTTTATTTTCTCAGAAATTTTACAATTTCATTAAATAATTTATATCTCCGGCGAATGTCATTTGTTTTGTCATCAGTTAAAAAGTGAAAACAAATGATCAAAAGGAAATGTCAACACAACTAAAAAAAAAAGATTGTTTTGAATTATAGAATTGCGACAAATATCGTGATTTGATATTTCGGTCACCATGCCAACGACCTTAGTTTGATCTCAGAAATTGATAATTAATAACTTTTTCTTGGGTTATTTTGGAATGATAGACAGGTACATTAAATATTACGCAATGATCATTTGCAAGGACAATAATTCCAAATGTAATTACATGAATTTTGCATTGCTTTTTCAACTGGGAAATTGCTGATTAACATAATTCGTGTAATTTTAACATCATTGATTTTAACCGTCCTTATTTTTTTCCTTGCACAGTAAATAGTAATTAATGAACCATCGTACAATTCCAGAAGTTGTTTTCCGTCGTTTCGCCATTATAATTTATTGATACTGAGATGACTTTTCTTCTTCCATAATTTTTTGTGAGATCGTATTAACCAGACCAAATAGTCCCCTGGGTACCTATTCTATAACTTTTCACGACTTATCACCCTCTTGGGGTGATATATTAATGACGTCATATGCCCTTCCACCGTTGAAGCATCTCAAGGTACTCGTCTAGTAATTTTCACTTTCTTAAGTTTCTGGTTATATTTATTTATGTTGGTACACTATAGTTTGGAAATTTGTTAGATTTAATAATTATTCATATTTTACAGCATTTATCAATGAGAATTAAAATCTGACTGCATAATATTGAATATTACAGTTATTAAAATTTAATCTACTACATTTTTAACGTGAATAAGATTTCAAATTAATATTTGTTTCAAATTATTATGTATTTTCATTTCATGGTGGGTTTATGCACAAGAATTTTGTGTACTTTAGCCCACAACTAAAAATCAGATCTATTTAAAAATACAATATGAAACATCATAACCTCAAACGTCAAAGTATCACCGGTGATAAGTTTCTACCACCACCTCTTGGCTGGGTGATACGAGGTGATACAATTTCACTAAGTATGACGTCACATAGCCATAGTTCGGCAGAAGCGCCGCAAGACGGCAGCCCAAAATATATCACCCTGTTTGCGTATCACCGGTGATAAAAGTTATAGAATAGGGGCCCTGATAAGAAAGGCTGTTCAATCCATTAATTCATCCATGCATTACTAATTATACAATATCCAAGTAGATTTAGCAGATCAAATCATATACCGCGAATATAAAACAGCACACTGCACTTCTACCAGCAGCTTAATAGAGGCTGAGCTATCTTGTCATTATTTTCTTTGACATAAATGTTTAGACGAAATAACCAAAAGCATTAAAGCCTCCTAATACTTGTTTTGGCGATCTCGGGAGAATCACACAGCCATAATCTGTGTGTGCCTGTAATGTCTAATGCCAACGTTCTCCATCCCCTGGATTATCACTCCACAACAACTTCACTTCCGTGCCATGGTAATCTAATCGTAGCTCAATTATTGAATCCCGTAGACCACAGTGCCACATCCAAAAATGTGTGAAGGAAGTGATTGATAATTATTTTATTTTAGATAAAGTGCAATTTCAGATAGTCAACGAGGTTGGAACAAACAAAACGAATAACCTTATTCTTAACACTCTGATTGACACAATAATAAGTATTAGTGCTCAGTGGTCGAAATTCGACCGTAAATCATTATAATATCACTAAATTTGAACGTTATTGAATTTACCTTTCCATCCCCAAGGGCTCTAGATAAAATTAACTTGGTATTCCACCTTCCATCCAAATCTAAAATTAAGAATAGTGGCTTCCATTCAAGATTTTAAAGTGATTCTCTTTCCCTAACCTTCGAAAGAGGAAAGAAATCATCAAGTTTTTCCTCCAGCTATTTTCCCATTCGGTGCATGTTTCTCGATATATTTCAGAAAAAAATAATATTGTTCTTAGCGGTGAATTAGAATTGTATATAATTATAACTTTCTGCAGTCCTTCTACACATTAACTTCAAGTATGTTAAATCTCACAATATTACGTGCGCGTGGTACAAAATTTTCTCTTCACGTAAAATTGAAATGATTGTATATAATTTCAGCTTCCTGCACTACTTCATATAAACTTCAAATATGCCAAATCTCACATTCTTCCGTGCGCGCAATATGCCTAAAAAAGGGTACAATTTCCCCTACAATGTTGCACTACTGTGAAGAAGATACCAGAATAAAATTTAGCGAATAAAAAAACATTATGAACTCAGGTATAGAAATGAAGATGTAGAGAATATTATTTTTTGATCCCACAAAGAGATGTACAAAATTTGGTAGAAATACAAATTCATGATTCAATAATGTGCGCATACAAACATGGAAAATACTACTTTTTATCATTTTATTTTCGGACTGACAATACGGCGCACTATTTTTGTCGGACAATATATTATTTGAAAGGCTATGTGCAAGGGGGCGGAGTTTGAACAAATATCGATGCGAGCGCTCATTGTGAGCACCATTGTAACCATTGAACTCCATTTCTCAGAATACGTCAATGAGCTGTCATTGAGCATTGTAGTATAAAAGTGAAAATAATTGCATATAAAACATGGAAAAACGTTTGTTCTGTTTCGGGCTGTTGTGTTAAGGATGATTCAAGTGAAATATAGTTTCATAGATTTCATGTACCCAGTTAAAACATAAAAAAACGAGTAAAGTGAATCAAAGCGGTAAATAGAGTATTGTCTGTCTTTCATTATTAATCTATATAACAAATATGTTTGTAATTCAATTGTGAAATTAGAAATATTCATCATCGATTTGGGATTCATGAATTTACCTATATCTCTAATTTGTAATATGTTTCAGTGATAGAAGTTTGTCAGGTGCACTTCGCAATAATTTTGTTGTTAATATTGTCAGCAACATATTCCTCAACATGTTTAATATGGCAAAACTAATTTCACGCTTTTCTTCAATGTTTCCCCGGTAAAAGGGATACAGTGTTTGATAAATACAAACCCGATCTGCAAGATCATTGACGTCATAATTTGTGGTTATCCTGTCAATTTGGACGGAATAAGACATTTTCTCTATGATAGATACGTTATAATTGAAGAAAAAAATACTCAAAATAAATAATTTCAACGTACCTTTTATGCTATGCAAGTTATATTGTACGCACACAGCTGAATTAAATAATATTAGTACATTTAAAAAATTATAGGTATGAAACAATGATAAAATGGAGTTCAATCGTTCTCCATTGCCCGCTAGAGGCGCTAGTATACTTCATGCACGTAGCCTATATGTTTAATTTTTGTCCGACAGATGTTAATCAGCAAACCAATCTCGTAGAATTGAATGTTGGAGATGGGGGTTACACCGAGCGCCGCTATATTTTTGTCGGACAAAATATTATTTGTCTTTCTTTTCATTACCTTACAATTAAACTATTGAAGAAAGTGATGTCAATGATCAAGAATGCAGCAGTTTCAAAAATCATCGCAGATTAAAATTTGTCGAACTTATCAAAATAAGCCACTCACAAAGTTTCAGAAGAGTGTTAATAATCCGGAGAAAGGAGTTCTGTACCGCGGACTATACCTATATAGAATAAATTTTCAAATATCTCAACTAATTATAATTTGGAAAATTTTAATTCTCAAAATGATGCAGCAATCCAAATAAACTCGCGCTTTTTCTTCTCAAATTATTTTTCATGTTCAAAACAGACAATTAAAAATAACTGATAATTTGATGTTATTTCTTATAAAGATCTGTCTGTTTCCGATTTAAACGGAAATCCGTCCTAGTACTGACTAGCTACTTAGAAAAGGATATAACAGAATAAGGAGTTCCAGGAGCTAAAATTAGAAGTTCGGTTAAGAGAAGAAGGAAATCCGATTATCCAGAAAAATTTCAGTCTTTGGTCTCAAAAAAGACTCATTTGAATACTATCATTATTTTTGACACAAAATTGCTTGTTTTTATACTTCTATCTGCTTATCATTGCTTTAGAAAGTTTTTAATTGAAGATCACATTGTAAAATTTTAAATATATGTGATTATGGGGTATCTGTTAAAAATCCGGCCTGGAGTTGAATTCGAGCGGAATCCCCTCAAAGCTTAGAAAGACTGGCCAAGACCGGATTCATCCGAGCATATGGTAACTCCAAACTAAATTTTGAACAGTCTGTTTTGTGGAACAGAGTATGATTGGAATATACTCTATAAGGAGATTGGAGCGTAAAATGAGTTTATAACACTGTTGAAATAGGTTTCTGCATATTTGAGGTGATAAGAATAGGACGGACACGGGTAGAGCTGCCAGGAGTTTAAATTGAAAATCCGTTCAAAAGAGGATATACCTAAGTCCTAGTTCTTCAAAAATGTATCTAATTTTTGGTGCTAAGGAAAACAAATTCTATATTATATGTACTCAAAATTACAGTTTTCAAATTTCTGTCTGATTGACACTGCTCTCGAAAAGTTATCAATACTGAAAAAAAATATCAGATTCTAAATAGGTAGCTCTCTAACAAAATCTGGTTTGGAATGAAGTCCAGTCAAGGTTCCAATCAATACCGAGTTGTCAGTTGTCAGATGCCCTAGTTATGGGTATTATGTCTGAATTTGACTTCAATCAAATCTATTCATGGTAGTTCATATGAGATTTCGAATGTCACAAAAAAAAATCTAAATCGGGAAATGATTAAAGTTCGATCAGGAGATTTTAAATTTATCTGATTTGTATGTTATCAAACACCACAGATTGTATACAATTATGTTCAAATTCAGTTGCTTAGGAAAAAATTGCACATTTTTTTCCAATCAAAATATGAAAATCTTTCCAATCTGCAAGTTTATAGATGGTTCATCAGATTTTTTTAAGGATTACATATATATTTGTGCAGGAACTTATGCGATTATCATAATTAGTGCCGGTAGCTAAAAGTCATTGTCCACAAATTAATAAAATCATTTTTCTACAGTCACTATAGAATGATACCCATTCCACACGCTGTAGCGTGCGGAATAGGGGTCATTCCGCAAGCTTAGAAGTTCCTAGGAGAGCCGCGTGGCGTCGCGAAAAAACTGTTCCATTGCTATCATAATTTCATTTATCTTTGATTTTCTTATCATTCCTCTCCAAAAAAATATCAATATGAGTAATTTTATCAAAGTTTGATGAATTTGAATGAGATCAATGAAGCAAATTCTTTCTCAAAAAACTGCATATTTTGGTTATAAATATATCCGGAATACTTTTGACTGTAGAAAAAATAGCATCCGTCACTCGTGCGAATCGATCATTCGATGCTAATGTGAATTCTGCCACTCGACTTCGTCTCGTGGCTAAATTATTCGCATTCGCATTTGTATCGGAATATACTATTTCACAAATAAAATTAGCGATGCAGTTAATTTGGAAAACTCTCGATCTCAAGTCAGTCAATATTTTTTTGTTGACTGCCTCACAGTCTCGAGACTAGCTCGACGGGGGTCTACGTTGGCGGGAAAATAAATTGGAGGTTCACAAGTTGTACGTGGGTTCCACGAAATGGGATTCATCAAACTGGCACATGATGTGGACTGGAGAACGTCTTAGGATCTTAGTATTGTGCGAATTCAAGTCAAAAGTACTCATGCGTCTCGATGTGAACTGCGGAACGTGGATGGGAATGCGAGATAGTAGAAACGGCGAATCTATTTTGTTGTTTATTAGCATCCACAGAAACCGGGCACAGGATAATTCCCTTCTGTAACTTAGATCTTGCATATTATATCGTGCACAAAGCACATTTTGATCCAATCCTCGTTCTGGGTACACAAGGTCGATTTTATAAGACAGGTACTTTAAAAATCTCCTATGGATACGGTCAAGAACTGAAATCTGAAAGTTGTATGTAGGACTAATACGACGTATTCCAGTTTACTAGTAACATATGCAAAGTATAAAGTCTTTCACAGATGTCGTGGAATAGTTTTGTAATTCTTATTAAGAACCCAAGTGTTCGGCTAGCAGTCTTACAAACATTTTTAACATGTTCAGTACATTTCATGTCAGAAGAAAAAGTGACACCTAAGTCATTTACTGAGGATTTGCGATTGAGTGTTTCGGTACCAATAATGGAGTAGAAATAATTAATAATATTAATTATTTTAGTAAATATGACGACATGACATTTATTAATATTTAGTAGAAGTTTATTTTTGGTACACCAATCAGCCACAGTACACAGGTCTGTTTGAAGATTTTCTGCTTCTTTTAAAGTTGAAATAGAATTGAAAATTTTGAGATCATCTGCGTATGCTAAGACAGGACATTCAATGCTTTTGATAAATCCATCAATGAATATAATAAATAACAAGGGACCAAGATTCGATCCCTGTGGAACTCCAGATGTCGCAATAAAATTAAAAGATGAGTAACCGTTGTAGCAAACATAACAAATTCTGTTAGAAAGATAAGAACGTAAAAGATCAACCAGTCCAAGAGCAGCACCGAGAGTATTAATTTTGTCAAGTAGAAGTCCATGATCAATGGAATCAGAAGCACGAGTGAAATACTCTGAAATAAATTGAGTGAAACAAGCAAGATTTGTAATTGTTGAGTGATTCCTCACAAAACCATGTTGTTCTGGAGATATGCGAGAATGAATATTTGGATAAATCGCATTATAAATTAACATTTCCAAAACCTTACTAAAGTTATAAGGTATGGAAATGGGGCGATAATTGTGAATAATGGACTTATCACCTTTCTTAAATACCGGAGTTATACGAGTTCTTTTCCAACGATCAGGGAAGGTAAAACTTTCGATAATCAAATTCATTATGAAGGACAAAGGACGAGCAAAAATGAATTTGCAATCTCTTAACAGGAAAGCAGGTACCTGATCCTCACTGGCTGTAATTTTATTTTGAAATGTAGACACTAGTGAGAGAATGTCTTCTTCAACCACTTTACTGAGTAAAAAAGACGAATCGTTCCCTGAAGTATTGGAGTTATTCAGTTTGGAACTTCTAGAAAATAAGTTCGAAAAGTGCGTTGCAAAAGCATCAACAATTTGGCAAGGGGTTACATATTCCGAATTTTCATCATCATGTAGCTTACCAGGAATTCGTGTAGTGCCCTTTTTCATATTCACATATTTTTTATATTCCATCGTCTACTACTACTACTACTATTCGTAGCTAAGTGAACGATATTATGAATTAATCCGTTTTCATTGAAGTTGACATAAATGTTCTTGTAAATTTGAATTGAAATATCGAGTTTCAAATGTCCAAAAATGATTTTAGTGTTGTATATAAGTTTTAAAATATCCCCCAGATATTTTGAATCTTTTATTGAAAGTGTGCAATAAAATTTTTATTGTACAGTTTTTCATAAAACCTTACTTTTTACATTGAAAATTATTTAAAAACCTATCACTCTCTATACGATTGTACATAAGCATTCTTTTATTGTTCGTATGACGCTTTCAGTACTTCAGTGTCTCTTTTCCATAGTTCAATGTATCTGACAATATGCACCAAAATTTTGCATCACTTTTGATGAGAGAATTCCAGAAGTTTGGTTTTCCTCATTCATATGACTTATCTTTTGATGGTGTACCACAAAATAATACTGAATTATATTGTCATAAACAGGAAGTACTAAAATAAAATCAAAGTAATTACTGGGTGTCATCAAATTATGAATAATAGGGGCTACTAGTCATTCTATTATTTCCAAGAAATTCCATATGTTATATAAAATTTGATTTGCTAAAATCTCTATTATACTTCCTAATTTCATGAACAATTTTTGATGCAAAATTGTGTATTTGTAGTCCTTGCCAACAATAGTATCATTATATAATATTTATATTCTGTAATTCTCCTATTTCATTATAAATTATTCGTTCAAACTGTCAGTGAAATGATTCAATTCATGATTGAGAATATTTATTGAACTATCCATTATACAAGTAACAAGCTACAGGAAAAGGCCCATTGCATAATAAAATATAAATTAAAATGATTAGTAAAAAGAAAACCTGAAAATACTAATAATATTTAGACCCGAGATATCCACCTCCTAATAAATTTATTTGGTGAACAATAACTATGGTAACAATTGTGCAGATTATATTACATTACAAATTAAAGTTTGGGAAAATATTTTGGAGAGACTTCTTGGAAAAGTGTCAAAAAAAGTACTGTTTCTGCAAGTCAATACGATTGCTCACAAATCGCTGTACCCTACAGGAAAAAAGATTAGAAACTAATCTTTGAAATAACTGACCGTCGAATTATTTTTTACTTAAAAAAAGATAGAAAGACATTTGAGAACACACAAATTTTGTTCTATACACGCGCGGCTGTAAATTCGCGTAGGTAGTTCTGCCTGTTACCGATCAATTTCTTTTCAACTCTCAAAGTTTCAGCTTGTGCAGTGTGCTCTTTACAGTGTTGGTGGTTCTTAATGAATATCAAAATATGGAAGTCGATGATATTTGTTTGAAAAGTATCAATCTAGGACCGGGAAAATATCCTGTATGTAATACGAGTATAAGCAAGCATTAAGACATTTAACCAGCAATTTTAGTGATCCGGCAAGCCTCGCCATTACAGAGTTTACACTATTGTTGCATTATAGTAATTTATACAATGAGAATGTAGAGAGGAGTATTATGAGATGAGGCAAGTATTTGCTGACCGAATGTCATAATGCTTGCACTTGTGTTCCATACGAAAATTTTCTACGGCTCTTAACTTCTATATTTTGACAATTATTAAGCATAGATATTAGATTTATCAATAATTTATTTATTCTTAACTTCTATATTTTGACAATTATGAAGCATAGATATTAGATTTATCAATAATTTATTTTATAGTATCAACGTCACAAAATACATATAGATAATGTTTTTTTTTATATTGTTTTTCATGAAGTATTCAAAATCAGTACAAGTCTATCGTATTCTTACTTCAAGCATGCAAATGATGTGGGCAACAAAAAATATATAATAATGAATTCTTATTTTCATATCAACAGTCTCTACAAAGTATAAAATTTCAGTAACTTTTTGTGCTTTTAGAAAGTAAAGTAATAGACTGGGAGCTAGTGACAGGTGGGATTCTCCGATTTTATACCACTTGCCTTTTTGAGGGTTGATAATTTACCTCTTGATAAGAAAGATAAAAATGTTATTGAGCGATGCACGCTTTCCGGTCATAGTTCAAATTTCAATTAAAGGTCTGAAAAAAAAGTGTTTTTTTCCGTGATATCATAATGAATGCCTTTGTAATGTTGAATAATTGGAATAAATCTAAAGCCAAGTACTGAAAGGCAAGCGATTCGCAACAGCCCAAGTGGCTCAAAGGGTTGCGTGAACTTGTGAAAAAAAATATGAAAAATGCCGTGTTTCCAAATTGCATGCCAATGGAAAGAATTGAAGTTTTAGTCATAAAACTCTTGTAAAAAAATTGGCAAGCATTCCTCGCTGGCGCAAGGGTTTGAAATTTGGGGGTAATCTTGCATAAATTTTGCACCAATTAGCCGTGACTTCAAATTACCTCAAATGGAGCATAAACTTTATTTTGAAGTGAAATAATCATAAATTCAGAATGGCATGCATGTTGCTTAAGCCCTTCATATTTTAAATAATAATGAAAGTTGCATAAAAAACTCGCAAAATTTCTCTGACTTTATTCTGCCTGCCATTTTGTATTACATTAATAAATGCTGTTTTAAATTCATTTGGAAAATGGCATGCATGTAACTCTGTCCGATCATTGAAAAAATTTGGAAAAAGTGGCAATAAAAAGTAAGAATATTTCCGTGATATTATTTTGTATTTCAATAAAGAAATACTTATGCTTCAAGTTAAAAGAAAAAAATCTAATGCATATGATATTAGACGAACATTTACAAATGGAAAAAAAATCAAGAAAATATGCCCTAGAATCAACTTAGTTTGTATTTATAGACATGGCAAGAGGTAAATCTTCCATAATAATAATAAGTTTCAATTTATGATTTATGTATTTCCTATAAAAAATATACCTGAAGATGACTTCAAAAGTCGAAATGGTCATCGTAAATCAATAAAGAAAATCATAAATTGAAATCTAATTCTTCCTACAATTATTAAAGAGCATGATATTGTAAAAAGGGCCGAAAATAAGGACGATAAGGATAAATCGGACGATGATGACAGCGACACTTATTCTCAAATAGGTGGTGAAACTACTGAAGAGGAACCTGAAATTGACAATAATTATGATGAAGAAATGGGAATTTGAGCAATTATTGCCAATTTCAGATTCCTCTCCATTCCTATTTATTTATATTATGAAACATCCCATTAGCTAGTTAAGTATGATTTTTCTATAATAATAATTTTTTTTTTTTATAATTAGCTTTTTTATTTTTTCATGATGATAATAATATTTTTGCATGATAATGAAGATATACCTACTCTTAAGCTCCAGATGAAGGCAATTTAACTTTCAAAAATATATTTTGTAACAATATTCCATCCACATAACTTATTCACATTCCGGGGGAAAAGTAAGAACGTAATTATTATTTTTTTCGTTGTTAATATGTGTGAATATTATTTTATTTATAGCAAGATTCAAAACCCTAATGTTTCACAAATTCAGAAGTTGGGATGTCAACTGTAAATACGTGTTTCGTCCTTATTTGGACTCTTTGATATAGTATTATTCTAGTGCCTTATTGGTTGCAATTTAATGTTATACCTGCAGTTGGAGCTAATACTGATATTAATGGGAAAATTTGATGTTTCCAGTGATTTCAATTGAATATTTTTGGAATTGTTGCTTTGAAAACATTATGGATAATTTAAATTGTAGCTCTCTGCAATATTTTGGAAGAGACTCACCTAGGCCATTATTGTTTGAAATAAGTCAAAAAATTTAAATAGATAAATTAGCAGAATAATTCCTGTTAATTTTACTGAATTAATTTACGGGCACTTTTTCTCAATCCTTTTTCCAAAATTTATCAATGATGAAACTGAGCAACATGCTTGCCATTTTTTGTGCCGTCTAAAAAAAATAATTTTGAACGAGATACACAATGGCATGCAAAATAGAATGACGGAAATTTTACCTCTTTTTTTTGCAACTTCCTCAATGCATGCCTTCATTTTGGGACATCCTGGGGTGCATGCCAATTTCCTCAATATAGTTAAAAAGGCATGCAATTTCAAATCACGGCTAATTGGTGCAAAATTTATGCAAGATTACCCCCAAATTTCAAACCCTTGCGCCGGCGAGGAATGCTTGCCAATTTTTTTACAAGGGTTTTATGACTAAAACTTCAATTCTTTCCATTGGCATGCATTTTTCATATTTTTTTTCACAAGTTCCTGCAACCCTTTGAGCCACTTGGGCTGTTGCGAATCGCTTGCCTTTCAGTACTTGGCTTTAGATTTATTTCAATTATTCAACATTACAAAGGCATGTATTATGATATCACGGAAAAAACACTTTTTTTTCAGACCTTTAATTGAAATTTGAACTATGACCGGAAAGCGTGCATCGCTCAATAACATTTTTATCTTTCCTATCAAGAGGTAAATTATCAATCCTCAAAAAGGCAAGCGGTATAAAATCGGAGAACCCCACCTGTCACTAGCTCCCAGTCGAGAAATGCTTATATTTGCCTCGAATACACTGTAAATAGCATAAAACAAACACTGCCATCCATAAGCACAACAATGTTTCTGATTTTGATAAACGCACTAAACATTATATGTTAAAAAAAATTTCAAATTTTTGCTATAACCGTGCCAGAAGTTAAGCTTTATCTGTTTTCCGTACAGATTTTTTGATTTAGTGCAGTAAACACAAAACATGAATAGCAAAATAGCAAGTACGTATATCAAAGATAAAACTAACACATTAAAATATAATCAATTCATATTAAAAAATATATTTTGCGCTTTACTCTCAATGTTTAAAGATACACGTGTATGCAATAAAGATTAATTTTAGATACTTCACTAGTAAGTAAAATAATTATTGCAGAAATAGAACAGTATTCAAAATATATTAGTTGGCTCACAAAACTATTATTACTTGAAGAAATTATCGATCAAGATAAAATGCATGAGATCAAAAAAGTATGATCACAACTTTAGAAATCAATTATTGAAGCATTTTTCAATTATTTTAGATAATTGAGAAGAATTGAGAACTGCCAATGAACTATTTTGCAGGCAAGAACGATGATAAAAAATTAATAACTATAATTTTTCAAAATAATTACCATCATTCTTAATGCAAACCAGATAGCTATTCAATAAATCGTATTCTAATTCCGAATGAAGATATTTACTGAAGACCAAATCTGTTGTATGATGTTAATACACACTGCTATGTGTTTAAAAATAAGATGCTTTTATCATAAATGATAGTGCAGCAGAACCACTTAACAATCCCCAAAATTCAAAACATCTAGAACCGTTTGCAGCAATTTTTACTTTTCATCACATAGTGAGTAGAAAACTATTGATTTAGTCCGGTAAATAACTTTTGCAAGAACAAAGATGAATCATAACTGGAAGCACCAAAGTTCATGGGAGAACCGTACAACGAAAATATGTCTGTCTGTCTTTCTGTTCTCGTCGTCGTCCGTTCGTCTGTATGTAAGAAACGTCGAATGGTTAGAGTTTTTTTTTTAATTCCTGCGTAGAAGGAATGGAAAATCGATATATCACATTTCGATGCGACTTTCGGTTTAATCGGAAATGTCAGGAACGAGAATTTTCTTTTCGAGATGCTATATATCCAGAAGTCAATTATTTTATAACATAACATGCTTCATCGAAAACTGCTCTTGGTGTTTTTTTGATAACCCATATTTCTCGAATTACTGAGGTTTTATGATATTCATATACAAAAGTGTATTTGTGTTTCTCTCCAAGTGCCTGCATTATCAGAAATGTGCATTCTCATAGAAAATCGGATTCTGCGTCTAAATTGGCTTTGAAAATTTTCCGATATTACTATATTCCATAATAGAACAAGATGTTAGACCTGCCAGACGATACTTATTTTCTGCGAAACAAAATATGTGGAATAGAGTAGTGTTAGTATGTACTTTGATCGTAAGCATATCTGCTAGCTTGGGCCGACGGCCAATTTACAGATACCAGGTGCTAGAGGTACGTTAAAACATTACTTACCATTCTTAAAGTCTGAGTGCTGATTTTTATGTATGTTTAAGAGAATATTATTTAAAATTATTAAACAAAACTGCTAGATATCTCCCATCTGCGGTAATTTCTGCTAGATGCTTTGAAACTCGAAAAAATAGCGTAATTTTACTCACAGTCTGAGTCCTAATTTTTATATATGATACTCACGGAACAATTTCAATACTTTTTGTAAACAGCCAGACCAATTGTACATACATAGTATAAATATAATGTCTGACGAGTCTAGGATCTTGGACTATAACTTATGGGGTTTTTCCGGCACTCATATACATATGTATCCATCATGGTGCTTGTTTTGCTTCCCCAATAAATGCTGCTTTGATTATAGATTTTAATATATTAAGCCATTCTGCGTTGAGCATTGCTCCTGGTATTTTTAATAAGATCTACATTTCAAGCTTAAGGTAATTTTTTTGGTGTTCACATATATACATACACATCTATTTGTTGGTTTTCGACTACATGCGAGCATCACACGTAATGAAAATTTCAGACCAACATTCAATCGGCCCATTTTTAGGGCTAATCTTGCATGTATTCTAAACATCTCGACCTGTTGTGATAAATGGAAAAGAACTAGGTTTTGTTTGACACCTAAATGTGATATCAGACAGCAGCATAAGTATGTGTATTCTTCTTCTAATCTTGTTAGGATTGTCTCAACCAGATGTCAGTAATAAAATTTCATTTTTCTGCTACTATATAAATAAGTGAGCTTTGTAGCCCTGGCAACTCGAACGATAACGAAAGCAAACCTTCATGTTATCTCGTTGCTATGCGTTGCTAGCTACGAAAGTAATACTTTCGGGGCCAGGACAAAAAAGTAAAAGTTTGAAAAAATGCAAATATATTGGAAATTTCAATATTTAATCAAATAAATAAGTAGTTTATAACAATAATATGATTTTATCCAATCTATTTAATTTAATTTTATCTATTTATTGGTTTTAAGTAATTATGCAATTTGAACAATTGGAAAAAGTCATGGTAGGATTATTATTTAAATTATTAACTTCTTCTTTTTGTATTGAGAGATTTCTATCATTTTGAATTTCGTCAGAAATCATATTTGTCACTATTTCTTATTTGAAAAAATATTATTGTGAATTTCATGTAACATCTTTTTAGAAATTTCAATTTCATTACTTGACGAAAAAGACTTCCATCTGCTCTTTAAATCCAAAATATCGGCACCCGAAGCATTACATTTTTTCAATTCGAGTAACGTTTTTATCAGCAAACCATTTAGAAAATTATCCGCAAGAAGTGAGGCACATACATTGTTAGCTGCCTTTTGAATACCATTCTCATTTTCTGTTATCATTTTAAATCGGTGCTGATGACAGATAACATTGTAAATAAACCGTTGCTATGGATAATTTTAGACAGGTAAAGCAGCCTCCATAACATTATTTCAAATATAATAATCATTATTAAATATTAATATCTATATAAAACAGTAGCAGAAAAAATTTAATACATCACTCGATGCAAAAGCTCTTTCAGGTGTTCGGAGATTTTGAACGGCCTCGGCTTCACCTCGGCCATTCAAATACCACCTCACACAAAAAAGTATACTTTCGCATCTTGTAATGTAAATAACTATTTCCTAGGGCAGGGATTTTAGTCCTCAATTAAGCAAAGCTTAATTATTAACAGTAATTACACAAGAGCTTTTTATTTTGCTGGATAAATTTCTGTTTTCACGAAGACTTGTTGCCTAGCAATTTGACAATAAAACTGTTCTGATAAAATCACGACACCGTAGGTGAATTTCAGGATCTGTAGTCAAATTAATACAATTCAAATAACTCATTTCCTTGGTAACAATATCATTTTCTCAATTTTTTGTGGCGTCATTGGTCAATCAAAATGACTTAATAAATCAACACCTGGCTTATTGACTAACTCCTCGTTACTTTAACCCAAGTTAATTTAACTTCCTGTCATGGAATCAGGTATAAGAGGCTTTATTGGAAAAAACATTTGTCAACTTTTCGGCAAAGTATCAGGGATATTTGGGTGATTTCGGTTGGATAAAAAACGACATGAATTTAAGCCATTGATTGTTTCTTGATCGAATTAGTTATATTTCTGGCATATTTTACCCAAGATTTATTACATATTTTGAAATTTATCTGAATTTAGGCTGTTCACCTGATTTTTCGTCAGGCTTCAATTATTTTATTCGGAGACTAGAAATATTCACGGTATTCAAGACGTTAGATATGACAGAAAATTCACCTAAACAAATTTATTTCAAAATTCTTAAGCCAATATATTTTCTATGAAGCTTGTTATGACCTTTGAATAGTGTTAAAATGCACAAAATCATTGTGATAATAATCGGCGGACAAACTATTTTTTCAATAAGTACAGCTTTAATAAACTACTAAGTGCTAAGTTGAACAAATATCTACTTCTGTAGAAATTTTCCCAGCTTCATTCAGTTTTCTGCATCATCAGGAGGTATAGTACAAACAGACATCATCTACCTAATAATCGTTAAAAGTTTATTGCAGTTACACAAATCCCAACTTAAAAAAAATGTCCGCAGATAACAGTGTTCCATTGGTATTGTATGTCCAGGAAAATAACGTTATGGCTTTGACTTAACTAAGCTTGCGGTACACCTCGCACAGCAGGGAGTATCACTACCTGTTGCTAGGGGTAGGATTAGAAAAATTTGAAATTTGCAGTTCGTATTTTATAAACTTACTATTTAAATGTATTCTGATAATCAAATTAGGTCTTTCCTACAAATTAGGAAAAACATACTTTCACGGAGATTACTAAGATTAGAGAATTATATTGTGAAAACATACCTGGCAAGTGAATATAAATTAGAACTCAAAGATTAAAAACCACTAGTAATACTTTTGTACTGTGAACAACAATATATTATTTATAATGTGGCGACCATTTGAAGAGCAAATTTCATCCGATGAAGAAAGTTTAAATCATCATAAACGAACGCATTTGCCGCAAGAAGCGAAAAATATAGTTGCAAATGTTTATGAATACTTAAAAAATAGTGAAGGTGAGAATTCAGTGATCACCAAAACATCCGAAATTACAAAAGTCCCCTATAACACTGTACGTGATATTATAAGTGGAAATATTTCAAGAAAGAAGCGACGTATTGAGAGTTGTGAATTGTTTTGAAGAAGATATAATTTATCGAAAAATATATATATTGTATAGTGAGAACATGCTGCCGTCTATCCGTATATTGCACCAGAAACTGAAAGACGATGATTGCGGTATAAATTGTTCTGTGTCCACTCTACATCCGATTATCGGTAAAATCAGTTTAATTAATGACTTACTGTTATGGCTGCGTGTAATTTCATACGTAAAGGTATATTATCTATTTCTATATTTGTAATTTTGATTTATCATTAGAGGCCAATCCCACCACCTACAATTAAATTCATCCGGAGCTTATTTTCTTACAAACTTATTGCTAACACGGCTACCTTCTTATTCCACATAACATTCAAAAAAATATAACTGACATTGTTGAAATTGGTCCTATATGACTCACAGTTATAAAACTCGAGGTCAGATTTTTGTTTGGTTTTGTTTTAGAATTCTTGAGAAATAGAGTTACTGTTTCTGTAGAAATGGAAATTTTTTATTACGTACCTGTTCTTTCACTGCTATAAATCAATTCTAAATCCGCTCTAATCCGCCTGCTGTGAGAGCCATAACGTTATTTTCCTGGACAGGCTATAGAGCAAGAGTCTTTCGAAGCTTATTACCAGTGTTGTATTTGAAAATTTAATGGCTTAATCCTCTGAAATGAGAATTCTTGGGAAAATTACTTATTCTCTTATAGCTAATTTTAGGATTAAACCGTTGTTTGTGACTATGTACCTATATTTTATTTGAGATTGTTGTGTTAATCTTTCAAAATAAGAGTTCTTGGGGAAATTACTTATTCTGTTTTAGCTAATTTCAAGATTAAAATGTTATTTGTCACTATGTACCTACATGAATTTAGGGTAAGTTTCACTACCTTGCCTTGATGCTTGTCATTTGTGCCATCACCTTGTCATTTGTGTATAAATACAAAAGCTGGTAGCGTGTTTTGTGCCGTTGAAAATGTTTCGCCCGTGGAAAGGAAACGAGCAATCAGGAAGTGCCTGTGAAAGTGTACATCATCTACAAGTGTATTAAAATCGTTTTTGTGCGAACATGGAGAACAAATCGTGTTGAATGTATACAACGGACTTTTGGAGAAATATGAAGAATCAGTTGCTCTTATGACAACTTGCTAACTAATGAAGATTGTGAATCACTTGTAAAATAAGCTATTTGAATAGGTGCTTCAGTACCTGAAAAAGTGAAAAGAGACTCAGGTATTGATGAAATAGACAATTTTTCAAAAGAGTTTATAGTTCGAACTACGCACGATGAAATATATCGAATTCCTACTCAATTTTTTGTTACGGCCCTTGCGCACCTCAGGCTTGTGGTTTTGGCCATTGTGTGCCTGCAATAAAACCCTAATAAACCGTAGACGATTATTAGATAAATGATGTCTGTTTGGACATAAGAGCCTTCGTGTAGCGGGACCTAGTCGCTATTTGATATATTTATGGTTGACATATTGCAAATATTTGGAAACAAATGTATATAGTCATATAAACTGAATAAAAACAAAGAAAAATGTGAAAATTGAATTAATTTTTGTCAGAGATATGCCTTTCTTTCATAAATATATTCTTCCATTGTTGTGCTTTTTTATATGTAATATTAAGTGAACTACTGATTCAATTTTTTACCCGTACCGCCCTTTTGTTGGTAGAGAATACAGAATGAATTGTAACTGATTGAAAGACATTGAACGAAAGCTTATAAGCTCAACGAACGGCACTGAACTTTCCACTAGTACTAGGGTCCCTCACACTCACATCGTCCTCTGCTAGCAGCAGTCATAGACAGTCGCACTCTCATCAACAATTAAATTTTAATAATGACTCATTTCCCGCGCTCAGCCGCTGGGCTGAGGCTGTGTACAGGAAGTCTTTTGTTTACGTCACATGATTTATTACTCCCATCAGCCCTAGATGTCGCTAGCTCTGATCTTGAAGAAGGGACGCCGAGTTTTATTGGTTAATAATTTATAGATCTTTGAACAAGGCTTGAATGCAAAATGACCAGTTGAATACGTACTTGATAACTCGATCGCGCTCTCAGCAACTAAATATTACATGGGGAGAGAACAGCACTGCTTTCATAAGACTTTTCTTAATAATTGAAAAAGAGTCTCAGTTGCAAATCAGTCGAGTTCAGAGTGATAGATATTTTTTTTTTTTGGTCTTTTGAACTGAGAAATGAACCATATAATCATTTATGCTCGATTAATAACTTGGTTCTCATACACACAATGTTAAAAAGTATGATTATACGTTGCGTAAAAGAAACGAAAAACACTGATCTACTACAAATATGTGAATAATAAATTACACACGGAAAAAAGTAAATGTCAATATTTAGTAAGATTTCTACTAGTTTTTGATGTTTTGAATAGTAACCTGGAACCTGCCTCGAAATTTGTCACTTATTACTAAGTGAAAAGTGGAAAAATATAGCCTTGATCCACTAAAATGTATTATCTCTAACGAAAAATAATACAGAATCAAGATACAAATTTTAAAGTTCCAAATGATAAAATTTTCTATTCCGATACATATAATTCCATATAGAAGTATATAATATGTAACAGGGACTATGGTAAATAATAACTCTCAACCTTTAAATTTTAATGTTTCAAACACTAAAAATCTCCTATCTCATTTATAGAATTTCACGTATCAACATTATTTTTTGAATATATATAACAGTAAATATTCCTATCTTGATTTGAAACTTCGTCATTTCAAACAATAAAATCTAGCAATTCTTTCAGTAAAATATTTACTTGTACAATATACTTATCGAAGTTTGAATTTTCATTTTTTAATATATCAATAAATATTTTTTTTTATTAACAATTGGTTCTTGAATGCAGTATTGTATTTTTTTTTTCATTTCAGTTTGACATTTCGATCTTTTAACAAAGAATCACCATCAGAAAATTATGATAAAAAGGAAACACGGCAAGTATCAATATAATGAAAAATATACAACAGATCAGATGAAAACGTAGATTATACATCTAGGACAAAAAGAACAATAAACTTCTGACATTCATTCAAGGTTTGAGGAAAAACAACAAGAGAGCCTCAAGCAGAGGAATTTGTAATATTAGTCTTGACAAATATCATTGTGACTTGAATAATTTTTCCCTTTGTTTGAGGTACTCTCACATGGTTTTACTTAAAACTTGGATGAATTGCAGGAGATTATTGATTATTTTTGTTGTAAATATTGAGTCCACGTTTTCATGTCTAGCCTTCTGTAGATCTTTTACTATCCAGATTTTTGCTTTGTTTATTTTTGTATTATTGTTTTCGATGATGATTATCGGTTTAAGGATCGAAACGTCAAACTGGAATGAAAAAAAATACACAGAATTAAAATCCAAGAGCCAATTATTCATAATTGAATTTCGAAGAAATTGATTGATTTTTTTTTCTTACCTTGCATTTTTGTAAACATGAAATATGCTATAATAAGGCTCAATAACTCGTTCGGTAAGTAGTAATTTGTCAACTGAAATAAATAAATAATATATTCACAGCTTTTGTTTCAAGAGTGGTAATATTTATTTAAAAAAATAATATACTCTTACATTTCCAGTACAAAAGTAAAATAAAAAAATAAAAATAAGAAACAATTATTACTATAAAATAATATCAAAGCGATGATCTGGATGGGTGATGAATGAAAACGATGATTGGAAATCAGTCACAGTTTAAAATTTTATTCACACAAAAACCGACGTTTCGCTCACATTGTTGATATTGTTGCCTTCTTCAGGGATATGTGTAGTCTAGAAATAGAATTATTATGGCATAAATCTAGTATCACACAAAACGGATATCTCACATTAGAAAAATGAATTGACACACTGTTGAAATTATAGATAAAGCAATAAATAAATAATTGAGAGTCTAAAAAAGTTTCTATAAAATTCCCTGAGCTCAAATTACAGATCATTTTCATAGAAAACTTCATTATTGTTGCAGGATATTATCAATCTAACCCAATTCTCTTAGATAGATCATGTTATAAGATCATGAACTTCCTTCATTTCGTGCAAATGTCAACTTACAATAATTACATCGTACTAATCGGACATTAGCAACATCTCAATTTGTTCAACTTTTGGAGTATGATTTCTCAATTCGTTGATAGGAGTTCGAACTACTTGTTGTTTTATTTATTGTGGAATTATGGATAAAAATATGATTTATATTAAAAAGTCGGTAAGTAGGGCTAGAAACACGTGATCAAATATTTGACAATGTAATTAACCTTAACAATGATTTATACAACTGGACCTTTATTGATATTGATGTAAATAAATAATATTTTAATGCTATGCATCACTTACCTATTCCGTTAATTTTTCTTAGAGATAACCACTTAGCAATTCACTTGGTGGCACTTTCACTGCAAACTTTAGAGGCTTGTAGCTAATAATAGACTACAAATCCTATGGGCTCTAAGCGCATTCGAGGAAAGGGTCAGAGAATCAGGTTTCAAACATGAAAAATTATAATGCAAATGATAAAATTGTTGAGTTCGAAATATACTTTTCACAAGATGATGATTATAATAAGTATGAAGTGAATTTAGTATTGTACATAAAATTTACTATTTCACTTAAGTAAATTTTCATGGAGCTCATTGATAAAATTTAATAATTCTTTTAATAATAAATACACTTGAGAATTCATTATTTCATATTGAAATAGTATAACTTAATATTCATTCTACATAAAATATGAGATATGTACATGTATATTTTCATTATATATAATATATTAAAAAGTTCAGTTTGACTTACAAATTTTATGATTTGTCTTTGAATATTTTAGCTTTCAGACTATGAATTTTTACTTCCTAAACGATAAAGATTGAATTTTTACTCAATAATTATTACAATTTCATTTCTTCAACAAGCACATTGTAATTTTGGATGTTTTTAATACCAGTTTTTTGCATATAAACTTTAAATTTGAGTATTTAAACAATGATTATTGTGAATTGATTGTCAAAGCAAAGATATTATTGCTTAAAAGTGTAATGATTAGTGATCATAACATTGCTTATTGGACATCAATCTTTATTTAATATAATTCATTTTTTTCCGTGCACATAAAATAACAGAATCTATACAGGGTGATTCATTGAATAATGCGATAAACTTCAAGAATGGGTTGCTTGGATGAAAATAAGAAGAAAAGTTTCTATGAATGTGGGTCCATAAACTCTGCGTTTTATTCCGCCAATCAATGCATCGCAGAATAGAAGCATGTTCATAGGAACTTTCGTTCTTATTTTCATCCAAGGAACCCGTTCTTGAAATTTGTCGCAATATTAAAGAATCATCCTGTATAAAGAAACGTAACTTTGCTCAATATTTACTGTGATAAATAAACTAAAAATTAATTTATTGATATTTTGTGTTATCTCCTGACAGCTGTCACTGGCAATCTTCACAACACAAATTCCTTCGATCAGAACCTCTATGTTCGTAATTGTTCATTTGTAACAATGTCGAATGTCACGAGGTGCATTAAATATTTTACAGCGCGTTAGTTTCGTTTGAGATACGATTGCAAAGCTAGAGTTCCTCATTTACTATAGATTGTAAAATACGCAAATAGGGAAAATATAAAGTATATAGTAAACAAAGTAAGGAATTACACGCATACGAAGCAAAACCGAAAATAAGACACTATTAAAATATTTATATCTACACTTGCTGAGTAGCCACTTTCATCCCTGCAAAGCTCGATTTTCGACTCTCGTTTATCCTCGATTAACGTCTAACTTTAACTTTATCAGCAACAGTCATTACTATAGCTCTTAACTAACATATAAAGTAAGATAGAAATTGAAAATTCATCCCGAAAAACATATTACACACGAGACGGAATATACTAGAAGAATATATCTAGAGTCGGCTAAATTTATGTGACGTAATATGTGGATGACCCTCATACGCATTACCTTAATTTGCTATATAATTCTGGAGATTGAAGTGCAAAACAATTCTTCTTTTCCAGATGGTATAATATTTTCAGTATAATCTTCATTTTGTATAAGTAACCACAAATAGGCGGATTTGATTGAATATTGAGTTTTTCAAAACATTTCCTTACAAATTCAATCTCCTTCCACTATTGTTTCATAAAAACTGGAAACATTATTATTCTGCCTGTTCGTGTTATGTTTCCTGAAACTCGAAACACCATAGCTCACATATCAACTTCATAATTAAAAGCGCGAAAGACTATTCAATATTTTGACAGCAGATATATCAAATATCGTGTTTTTTCATTGTATTCAGTTGCTGGATAAAGTTACTCTCAAATCACAAAAATATCATGTGGTATATGCATTTGGATGCAGGAACTAGGAAATTTATTGTTTAATTTAATAATATTAATTTTATCTGATGTTAAATACTCATTTCACAGAGCCGCATCCAGAATAATTCAAAAAATCTATTCTATTGTATTGTGATTCATGAAAAGAGCTTGCACATGGAAATATACTCATAAGTTCTCTGAATTTTTTATTATTTAATTGTTACAAGATGATGGGTATTTTGTACATGAAACTGTACAGAAATCTGTGCAGAAAGTGTTTTCTATTTTGAAGCATCAAATATTTCCAGAAAAATTTACATAAATCAAAATGTAACTGTCAAATTGAGAGAAAAATCGACCATCAGTACTTCTCCGAAAGTATCATTGATGTACGAGAAAAAAAACGACAGACTTGAGCAGGTATTTCTCTTAAGTAGATAGAATATAGCATCTTACTCTGTCTATTTAACGAATTAATTTAAACGGTCAGGCGAACAGAACGAATTGATGTGCCCCAAGATGAAAAAATAATTACATAAAAAAATTACGTTGTTGAAGTTACCTGAAGGATCCGAAGTTTGTTCGTTAATATCTTTATCTCTGTTCTAAATAGGAAAACCACACGGAAAACCAATTTAATCTCAATTAGAACTTGGTTTGCTATGCAGAAAATCGCGGAATCAATATGCTACCTAAGAGCCTTTTGTTGATTCCATTCCCACCACATTCTGATACGGCCGAAAAATTATGCAGTTATGATTGTATACAGAACTAGCTGTCACCCGCGATTTCACCCGCATATAGATGTACTGTAGTTGACTGCAGCAGCCGATCAAAAAAGTGCTTTGGATATTTTTGATTCTTTTAAATTTGAGGTTTATCAATCCAATTGGCTTTTCCTCAAAAATGCGATAATTGACTACAGCACTTAAATAAACTCACTACATCTCCCAGACAAACCGTGGAATATGCCCACGGTAACTTCTTGGAGTTAATGAGAATAGAACTATTCATTGACTACAGCATCAGAGCAAACCACGGGCTTCACCAGCGGTAATCCTATACCATAGAAATTTTTTGTTGTCCTATCTCAAGGTTAATCGATTCAATCGACTCTCTCATACAAGTATAATAATACTCGCGGAGAATATGATTTTCCACACAAACGTATTGGATTGAAACAATTACCACTCATGCGCCACCTACTATACGTTAATACTACAATGTCATTGTTTGCAAGTGCCAACAACAACTATACTAAGTTTCAACTCAATCTATATAGCCGTTTTGGAGCTTAGCCTAGACAAAAAGATAGACAGTCTGTCAAAAATTTTAAAAATGCGTAATTGAGTTTTGATATCTTTTAAATAACCATATGAGATTGAAAATGAGCTTTTATTGCTAAATCCTAAGCAGACACTTCGATTTTATTTATTTGTC